>CM042032.1:37642500-42477505 GCA_023525975.1 Smallanthus sonchifolius | reverse complement strand
AAAATCTAAAGTGATCAAATTACATAGAAAGCTGGAAAATTTTGAAAATTCATCTGTGGTATTGGATTACTTTAATGCTAATGCTGATCCTATAAAGAGGGTTGCTGGAATTGGATTTGTTCCTCCACCATTCAATGCAAATTATGTGGTTGAACCAGAAATTATTCATGAAGAGGAAATTGATCCAAAGACGGTGTTGAAAGTAAATCCAGTAACTGGTGAAGATATGATCTATGATTCTGATTCTGAGGATGAAGTTTTTGATGATAAAAAGGTTGAAGGCATTCCTAAGGAAGTGCAACCTGATGAACCAAAGGTAGTGAAAAATGTTACTCATGATAGATGCATTTTAACAGAACCTGATGAAGTGATAGTTGATCAACCTAACCTTTCCAAATTGTTACAATCAAGTGGTTTTGTTGCTGCTGGTCATCAGAAGAAGAATTCATCAACGGTGACTGAACAAGTTTTTGTTCAAAAGAAGTCAGTCAACTGTTCAGTAAAATCTTCTGAAGCTTGTTCATCAGAAGGGTCATCAAATTCAAGAAAAACTCCTTATATTAGAAATCATCAAGATAGAAGAGTTTGCTTTCACTGTAATGAGGCTGGTCATATTCTGATTCACTGTCCTTATAAGAATCAAGGCAAATTAAAGAGTGTTTCCTCACAACAACGAGTGGTGACGATTTTGAAAAGACCAAATGTGGGAAAGCCTACGTCTAGTGTTTTAGAATGTGCCTTGTCAATCATTTGCTAAATATTCGGGATTTAAGCAACATGATAAGCATATTTCTAAACCAGTTGTTTTTCAAAATAAGTTTGAAATTCCACATGTTGGAATTCCAAAAGATTCTCAACCTAAGGTCAAACTTTCTAGACCACAACGAAGAAGACGTAACAGAAAATTAAAGAAATTTTTGGAAATATCTGAATCTGATAATCATAAATCTAATAATGTTTTTTCCAATTAATCATACTGTGTCTTCATTGAGAAGGTCTAATTGTGAATCTTATGTTCCAAAGGTTGATGACAATGCTGATTGTGAATTGCTTGAAGTTATTTATTTTGATCCATCTGGACAACCCAAGACCACAATGGCTTGGGTTCCTATTTCTAACTGATTTTCTTTGTTTATGTAGGGACAACAAAGGAGGACTATCAACAATACGTGGTATGTGGATAGTGGTTGTTCTCGACATATGACATGGAATATTCGTTTGCTGGAAGATGTTATTAATATTGATGGTGGTTATGTCGCTTTTGCTGGAAATAAAGGCAGGTACATAATTGGTCAGGGTACTTTAAAGAACGATAAAGTCAAATTTGAGAAAGTGAACTATGTGGAGAAACTTGAACACAATCTTTTGAGTGTATCTCAAGTGTGTGACAAGAAATTTTCATTTCATTTCAATGATTCTGAGTGTTATATCTTGAAACTAGGCTTTGTTATTCGTGACGAATGGATTCTAATGAAGGCTCTGAGGAGAAATGACACATATGTCCTAGACATGAGTGTTGCTACTACAACGGATTCAATTCCTACATGTTTACTCTCCAAGGCGTCTGAGTCGGATTCTATTTTGTGGCACAGGAAACTTGCTCACATCAATTATCGAAAAATGAATTATCTCATGAAGAATGATCTAGTTATTGGTGTTTCGAAAATGAAATTTTTCGTTCCTGATGACTGTATTCCTTGCAAGAAGGGGAAACAACACAAGAAGTCCCACAAATCTAAGACAAAGAATTTATTGTGACTCCTTTGGAGCTACTGCATATGGATTTGTTCGGACCGATTAGTATTAGGAGCATTGGCGGTAAATCTTACTGTCTGGTAGTAACAGATGATTTCTCTAGATTTTCATGGGTTAAGTTCCTTGCTTCTAAAGCCGAGTTGGTACAATTCTTAATCCTGGATTTAGAGAATTTGTGCAAACAGAAAGTTAGAAGAATTAGGAGTGACAATGGCAGCGAGTTTAAAAATAGCAAGATGGGTTTATTTTGTCTTCAAAGGGGAATTCATCATGAATTCAATGCGCCATATGTAACTCAACAAAATGGAGTTGCTGAATGAAAGCACAGGACTTTGGTTGAAACAGCACGTACGATGCTTGCAGATTCTAAGCTTCCAGTTACTTTTTGGGCTGAGGCTGTGAATACTGTGTGTCACGTTTTGAACATAGTCTTGACCGTTAAGTGACACAACAAGACATGCGATGAGTTGCTTAATAATCGAAAGCCGAATTTAGAATATTTACTACCTTTTGGTAATCCATGCACCCTGTTGAAAGTTAGAGATGTCCCAACCAAGTTCACTGTTAAGGCTATGGAAGGGATTTTTCTGGGGTATGTTGCAAATTCAACTACCAAGCGGGTTTATAACAAAGAAACTCGTCAGGTTGAAGAATGGTTTCATATTGACTGTTCTAATCGGTCTTTACCTCACATGGCGATTGGACCAGACTGGGCTTTTGATTATGAGAATTTCTTTAAGTCTTTTCAGTTACCTTCTGATATTTCTCCTGAGGAAGCTGCTGTATTATATGATTCATGTCAGGATACACAGAATAGTGGTTTTCTGCCGACTGTAGTTCCACAATCATCTGTTCCATCTACATCTGCTCCAGATCCTAATGTTGCTTCTAGTTCGGGAACACAAGAGTCTGATAGTGAGGACGACAATGTTATTTTCCAAGATTCTTCTGCTGATCCTTTGTTAGTTGATGAACCTTTTAATTCGACACAGGCTTATCAATCTGATACAACTCAAGTTGATGTGTTGCCGGTTCCTGAGGTTGCATCAATCAAGGAACTCAAAGCTCATCCGATTACAAATATCATTGGAAATTTGCGAGATGGAGTGCAAACGCGTTCTATTATTGAAAACACTTGCTTGTATACATGTATTAAGGATACTGGTGCTCTTGATGTATGCTCGCATTTCTGTTTTATTTCTCAGTTCGAACCAAAGAATGTCGAAATAGCGTTACGTGATAATAATTGGACAGAGGACATGCAGGAAGAACTTGCTCAGTTTGACAAACTCAAAGTTTGGAATCTTGTAGATCTTCCAAAGGGTGTGTATCCAATTAGTATAAGGTGGGTGTTTAAATACAAGAAAGACGATCGAGGTGTTGTGGTGAGAAATAAGGCAAGATTAGTTGTAAAAGTTTCAATCAACAAGAGGGAATTGATTACACCGAGGTTTATGCTCCTGTTGCTAGGCTTGAAGCTATACGGTTGTTTCTTGCTTTTGCTTCATATAAAGGGTTTAAGGTGTTTCAATTAGATGTAAAAACTGCTTTCTTATATGGTAAAGTTAAGGAGGAGGTTTATGTGTGTCAGCCGTCGGGGTTTGAAGATCCAATTAATCCGTCTAAAGTTTTCAAGCTTGATAAAGCTATCTATGGTCTTCATCAAGCTCCTCGAGCGTGGTATGAAACGTTTTCTACACATCTTATGGATAATGATTTTGTTCGTGGACAAATTGACTCGACTTTATTAATTAAGAAGGAAGGGGGAGAATATCTACTAGTACAGATATATGTAGATGAAATTATTTTTGGCTCTACAAATGAAGGGTTGTGCAAAGAGTTTGAGAGTATTATGAAATCGAAGTTTGAGATGTCAGCTATGGGAGAGTTATCATTTTTCCTAGGTCTTCAAGTTAATCAGAAGGAAGATGGTTTCCTTATTCATCAGTCAAGTATGTAAAAGACATCTTGAGCCGGTTCAAGATGGAGGACTGTACCCCATATGATACTCCGATTCCGGTCAATCATAAATTGAATTCTGACCCGGATGTAAAAGAAGTTGATTGCCGACTCTACCGTGCAATGATTGGATCTCTCATGTACTTAACCACTTCAAGGCCAGACATAATGTTCGCTGTGTGTATTTGTTCCATATTCCAAGCAAAACCAAAAGAGTCTCATTTGATTGCACTAAAGAGAATCTTTCGTTATCTAAAAGGAAAACAAAGATTGGGACTATGGTTTCCACATGGTTCTAACTTTGAATTCAATGCATACACTGATTCTGATTTTGGTGGTTGTTGTTTGGACAGGAAATCTACTACAGGTGGTTGCCAGTTCTTGGGTAATCGTCTAGTTTCCTGGCAATGCAAAAAGCAAACTACGGTCTCCATTTCAACATGTGAAGCAGAATACATTGCTGCTGCAAGTTGTTGTTCACAGATCTTGTGGATCCAACAGCAATTAAGAGACTACGGTTTGAATTTTACAAGAACCCCCATGTTTATTGATAATAATGCTAGAATGTCTATCACAAATAATCCTGTTAAGCATAGTAAAACAAAGCACATTGAAATTAGATATCATTTTATTCGTGATTATGCAGATAAAAAGTGGTGAAAGAACATACAGATGATAATTTTGCTGATCTTTTTACCAAGGCATATTTGATCATACCAGGTTTGAATTTCTGATCAAAATGATCGGTATGATCAATCCCGAATAAAAGTTTTTCAAAAACAAGTTTTCATGGGAGATTTTGTTTTAAATTTCTTTTATTGCTTTGTTACATTTCTGCATTTTAAATTTCAGTCAAAAATTGTTATTTATAAAAATTCAAAACAAAATGAAAAATATAAAATTGACATCATTTGAAGTTAAAGAAGAAATGATAGTACATCAGTGAATAGTTCATTACACATGACCATAGTAGACCTTTGATATATGATAATTTAAAGTAAATTGATTTGATTTAAATTTCAAAGTCTGCATAAATGAGAAATGATAGTGTTTTTAATGCTCTAATCTTGATAATATGTTTTAATTTGAATATAAGTTTGAAACTTGAATTGTCAATAGACTAGAAGCGTTTTTAAACCAATAGTAGTGTGAAAATTAAATATGATATGATTACATCTGTGATTTGAATCCATTATATGTCTGGGTGTGTGTGTAAAAGATCATTATCAGATAAAGAATATATGGTTTTAAGAATTTCATGAGACCAATATCGAATTATGTCTTTAGCATAATCTCTTTCAGTTCACTTCACTGCCCATGCCCCGAAAAACATGCAATGTGTTGCTGAACTAAGATATGTTTTCTAACAACATATGTTGGAACATATAATAGCCCTTGGATCAGTTAGATACATCATCTATTCTGATTTCATTGAAATTTATCCAGATAATAGTTGGATCCTCCTACCTGAATCTATTGATTCTCATTATAAAGCCAATTCATTAGAATCTTTTGATTCTGAATCATCTTGATTCTTATATCCTTTGGGATCTGCTATTCTATACTTGTGCTAATAGAGATAATTTCATCTTAGAGATTGATCTAATCTTGCAATAAACTGTGTATGTCTTGAAGATAGTGCAAATTTAAATTTATGTTGGCATATATGTGGGGTACACGATGTTTTTCATCTAAATGGTACTAACTCACATGAATTTGGAAGAAAAATGCTTATAGTTTCAAATTATATAATATTGACAACTTAAGAATTCATGCTTTGTGTTACAAATTCGGAATAAAAAATTGAGCATTTCATGACCTGATCTTGTTTACTTTGAAATTTATCGCGTATCATTTCAAGTATTATTCAAATTGATTGAAAAGTTGAAAATTGAATATGATGGATTTATAAATATTCATTGTAAAAATTACATAAAAATGAAAAAGATACGAGTTACATAAGAATGAGTTTGATTGTTTCATATCAAGTTTTTTTGTGCATGTCATAGGTTACCCATAGTTGATAATAGACTGTGTGATGAATTGCTCATACACTGATATGATCTTCTTACTCATGATGTTCATCCAAAAATATGTGTTTCAGTTTGCTCAGATAAAAAACCAAAAATATGTAATTCTGTTTGTACAGATAAAATCTAAAAATAGTTGTTTCTATCTTCCATGAAAATTTTATTATTTATTAAAATGACTCGGGATTGGATCGGATACAAGCTACAGATGGAAGTTCACAAGAATGTGACATGTTGAAAGTGACAAAATTGTTCAAGGCAAAGGTTTGAAGCGAACTTAATATGTTCGCATGTTTCTGATTAAGCGAACTTAATATGTTCGCCTGGAGCTTGTTAAGCGAACTTAACAAGTTCACCTAATGAAGCGAACTTAATTGTGTGAATAAATATTTTGTTCAGGCGAACTTATTCTTATTACCATTTTCAATGTGGGAGTGAACTTCTTTGAGCGAACTTACTGGGTTTTTAGCGAACTTGTGAAATTTTGAACAAGGGTTTTTCGATTTGAAATTTCCGTGTTTATTTCTGGATCGCTTTTGAATTTCAAGTCTATCTAAGGTAATTTCATGGATTTTTATCCGTTAAATTGATGGAAAATTGCTTTTTTAACTCTGTGTTCGTCGTTTTTGATATTCTTATGCTTTTATGAGTAAATCAAGTTTATCTGGGTTTAAATCTTGAAATTGAAGGTTAATATTGTTTAGTTGTTGTGAATCGATGCTTATGATGTTTTGATTTGAAATTTTTTTATGATTTGAACATTTTGGATTCTGCTGTTGAATTTGTATCGACAAACTGGTTCAGGCGAACTTGTTTAGGCGAACTTGTTCAAGGAACTTGTTTAGGCGAACTTATTATATTCGCCTCTTGCAACACTAAGCGAACTTATTAAGTTCGCCTAAGGGATAAGAAGTGTTTGGACTTGTAATTTTTTTTTTGTGAGTGAAATTTTTTTATGATTTTTTTCTTTTGTTTGTTATATTACTAATGTGTGTTCTATGTCCAATACATTTACAGATGGCTCGTCTTGCTGAGTATAAACATAATCAAGTGGCGTTGTTAGATCCAAATATGACTGAGGCTGTTAATTTCCAAGGAATTATCAATTTCTTGAATCGTTCACGTTTACATGTGGCCTTATCCGTAGATCCGTACATCAGCTTACCGTATATACAACAATTCTGGGATACAGTACATCAAGACACAGATGTTGAACCTCAAGCACTTCGTGCAATGGTGAATAATACAGAGGTAGTTGTTTCAGTGAAAACTATTCGTGCTGCTTTGGCATTGGGAGGTGCTAATGAAGATCCTATGTCTTATCCTGGAACACTGATTATGGGGTGTTTTCAGAGGATGGGTTACATAGGCAAACCAAATAATACTCAAGCACGAAAAGGTGGTTTAGTTGGAGAATGGAGGTATTTTATGCACGTAATCATCCAATGTTTGTCTCCAAGAAAGGCTGGTACTGATGGTTTGAAGAGTGCGTTACAAGATGAAATGGTTGCATTGAATCTGAACAAATGGTTTAACTTTGCTTTGTATATATACCGTGAGTTGGTCATGCAAATCAATCCTCCAGAAGGTCAAGGGTTTCTTATGTACCCTAGGTTCTTGCAAATAATTCTGAACCATTTAATTCTAGATTTACCACAGCATCCACTACGTTTGACCTTGACTCCTATGTCTAAAAGAATCTTTACTGATTGTACCAAGGTAAATAACAAAATGTTGCTTTGATTCCAGTTTCGACTCCTTTGTTAAACAACAAAATGTTGCTTTGATTCTTAGTTCAAGGACAAGTCCAGAATCAAGCCCAACAACCACAACAAGTTCAAGCTCAGGTACAAGCACAACAACAAGTTCCTATTCCACAAGAACATGTTCATATTCCTGTTAATGAACCAGTTCAGGAAGATGTTGCTCAAGAAAATGAACAAGATTTGGGTATGAATATGGAAGATTTTGATAATGAAGCTGTGAACTCACCCATTCATGAAGCTGAAGGGAATGTGGTGGATACGAGTTCCGGTGACACTATTTTACCTGATTCTAAAGCTACTGACTCTGATTCGTATAGAGATTTTAGTTCAGATCATTATAAGAGATTGGCTACTTTGCCATTGGCAAATGCGGGGAAACGTATTAAATCTAAAGCCAGAAAGCCGAGGCGTAAGTCTGTTCGGAATCCTCCTTCTGGATCAGTACTTGGAAAGAGAACACTAATCGATGAGAGCTCGGATTCTAATAGTGATGCACATCCGATTCCAAAAGCTCAGAAGCTTATGTCTTCTTCTATTGTTTCTACACATTCATCTCAAGGTGTTGAGGACGCTACTTTTGTTGCTTCCTTACTGGTTACACCTCCTTCATCTCCACATCCGTCTCCTGTGATTACTCATGTTCCTACGGTTTCTAAATCTTCTACTGGTACTTCAAAGACTTATGATTCTGAAAGGATTACCTTCCTTGAATCACAGGTGCTTGCATTGCAGACTCAGGTAGATACTCTTGTGACTACTGATACTCAGAGACAGTTGGTTCTTCAGGCTCAAGCTACACAGATTGCTGGCATGCAGTTATTGGTATCCAAACTTGTTGAGCGTCTTGACGCTCAAGGAGAGTTAAGGATACATGAAACTTGTCATGCTGAGTCAATTCAACGAAAGGATGATGATGACAATGATCTTAGTGGTAATGTTGAGGGTGATCGTCAATACGCTGCTGACGTAAATCCAATATCAAGAGCTCAGGGGGTCGACATCACAAACTATTGAAGGAACCAAGAATGATTCTGGAGTGAATGAAGAAATGTTATTATTGTAATTCTTTGCTGATTCTGAAGAAGAAGAAGCTGAGAAGTTAGAATGTCTGGATGATATTGATGAATTTTTTGATGATGTTGAAGAAGATGTGTTAGATAATGAAGTTGAAGAAGGAGAGATTGTAGAGATTGAGATAGAAAAGAGTAAAGCTAAAGTTACATAAAAAGGCAGTGATGGTCTGAATGTACTGTATAACTTCATCCAAGATGATATTATTCCTGAGTTTTCTTATGAAGGAGTAACAGATTCTATGGACTCTGTTGAAGATATCACTACACCTGATGATACTGCTCAATCCAAGATAGATTCTGATGCTGATACCATTCATCCTGTGTCTCCTAAGCCGAATGAAGAACCTGTGATGTATAGAAATACAGGAATGACTAGAGAACAGTGGAGAGAAGTAGTTAACAGTTGGATGAAAGTACTACCCAAGTCACTTATACAACCTGCTCAGAAAGAATGATATGTGAATAAAGAGAGGTGTATTGGAAGAATCATCAGTTGGTTTTATGATGATGACACGAAGTTATTTGCTCTTAAGAGATCTGATGGTGTTCAATACCTAAAGCCTAGGATCAAGTATTTCAATACCTTGCCAAGGTGTGAAATGAATGGTCTAGCTACGAAACCACTGATTAATAGATCAAAGTGTGGATTAGCCGATGTGATTGCAAACTTGATTAAAAGATAAGGTGGATCAGGTAAGTATGAAAGATTAAAGCCACAGAAAGGAAAAAGAGTGAAGATTGTAGGTCAAAAGACTGAGATTGTGACTTGGAAGTATAAGTTCAAGCCAGTACGTGCTGTACAGAAGATACCATTGAAGAAAATACCACAAGATTTTCTGTAGAATATGAAATGGTGGTACGTAGATGTGAATACTGGAGAAGCTAGAATTGATGATAAAGATAATAAGGCCATTGTTAGTTTCTATGATGCAATGAATCTTAATAACTTCTCAAAGAAAGATTAGAGGACGTTAAGAAAGAATGAGATTATATTTACTAATGAATGGAGAGAACAAGGATTGCAGTATAAAAGAGTGTTTGAGATTTATCAGAGATATGGAGTGCACGCAGGAAGCAGATTACCAGATAACTGGAAGAGCTCATCATAAAGACTGAAGACAGAAGATCAAGCTATTGTCAAGGGGGAGTCTGTTAGGACATAGAATGTATGACAAAAGCTTTGTAATAGTTTTGGTCTTATTGTCTTTATGTTTTTATGTAAATGTATATATTTTATCTAAGTGATAGAACAAGTTCTGTTAGAGGCGAACTTGTTAAGTTCGCCTAGCCTATTAGAGGCGAACTTGTTAAGTTCGCCTAGTCTCATCAAGTTCGCCTAGTCTATTTGAGGCGAACTTGTTAAGTTTGCCTAATGCAGAGCTTGTGTCTATAAATAGGTGTTTACAGATTCTGTTAAGAGAGGATTCGATCGTATTCAGTGAATCTTGTAAACTCTATGTTTGGTGGAATACAAAGAGAAAGTTTATTTACCTGCTGTTTCTATTGACAATTCGTATACATACGTTAACACGAAGGATTCCGCACTCCGTGTTATCGAGACGTCCTGTCACGAGATCGATCTGTAGATGAGTCATGTGGACCTACAAATCTCTAACAATTGGGATTTTACTGTGCTTGAGTGTTTTGAGTGGATTTGGTTAGGCGATCCACCATCACCTAGATGGTATCGCATCCACTAGGGGTTCGGGGTAGTTTGGTGATAAAATCCAAGGAAATCTGTTCCCATTTTCATATCGGAATTTCCGGTTGTTGGTGCAATCCGGATGACTCTTGGTACTCCACCTTGACCTTTGAACAAGTCAGACACTTGCTCACATAGATGGCTATATCGGCTTTCATGTTCGGCCACCAATACAACACTTTCAGATCGTGGTACATCTTGTCAGATCCAGGATGAATAGAGTATTCAGATTTGTGAGCTTCATCCATAACAAGTTACCTTAAGTTTCCATACACTGGTACCCATATTCGCTCTGCGAAGTAGCGAATACCGTCTGATTTAACCTCAAGTTGTTTCTCCATACCACGAGTGGCTTCCAACGATAAATTCTATTCTTTCAGGGCTTCGAGTTGAGCATTACGGATTTGTTCGGGTAATCCGGTGTGGATAGTGAGTTGTAACGCTCAAACTCGTCTGGGTTTGGTTTCTTTTCTGCTTAGGGCATCGGCTACCACGTTAGCTTTGCCCGGATAGTACTTGATAGCACAATCATAAACATTCAAGAGTTCGATCGAACGACGCTGTCGCATGTTCAACTCTTTCTGTTTGAATATGTGCTGAGACTTTTGTGATCGGTGTAAATAGTGCACTTGGTACCGTACAGGTAATGTCTCCAGATTTTCAGTGCGAACACCACGGCTCCCAACTCCAAGTCATGAGTCGTGTAGTTCTCCTCGTGAACTTTTAATTACCAGGAAGCGTATGCGATAACCTTCTCGAGTAGCATCAATACACAACCGAGACCCTAGATGGAGGCATCGCAATACACTACGACGTCATCCGTTCCCTCTGGCAGGGATAGGATGGGTGCGCTATAGAGTTTCTGCTTCAGCGGCTGGAATGTTGATTCTTGAGTTTCGCTCCAGTTGTAAGGTTTACCTTTATGGGTTAGGACGGTGAGAGGTTGGGCAACCTTTGAAAATCCATCGATAAATCGACGGTAGTAGCCAGCCAATCCTAAAAATTATCGCACCTCTGTCGGTGTCGTTGGCGCTGCCCAATTCTTGATGGCTTCTACTTTAGCTGGGTCGACATGTATTCCTTTCTAATTGACTACATGTCCTAATTGAACCTCACGAATCCAAAAATCGCATTTGGAAAACTTTGCGTATAGTTGCTCCTGTTTCAGTAGTTCAAGAATCAAACGAAGATGCTCCTCATGTTCTTCCTTGCTCCTAGAATAGATGAGGATATCATCAATGAAAATGGTGACGAATTGGTCGAGGTAGGGTTTACAAACACGGTTCATGAGGTCGATGAACACCGTGGGTGCGTTGGTTAACCCGAATGGCATGACTAAAAACTCGTAATAGCCGTACCGGGTTCAGAATGCTGTTTTGGATACATCTTCATCTCAGACTCTCAACTGATGATATTCAGATCTTAAATGGATCTTTGAGTAGAAGCTCGACCCTTGAAGTTGGTCGAACAAATCGCCAATACGGGGAAGTGGGTAACGATTCTTGATAGTCACTTTGTTTAGCTCTCAGTAATCAATGCACATACGGAAAGTCCCATCTTTCTTTTTGACAAATAGGACTGGGGCTCCCCACGGAGATGAGCTAGGTCAGATGAAACCCTTATCCAACAACTCCTGCAACTGGGTGGATAACTCCTGCAGCTCACTTGGTGCAACTCTATATAGTGCTCGAGCAATAGGCGCTGCTCTGGGTGTTAGGTCAATCTGAAATTAGACTTGACGGTGAGGTGGAAGACCAGGTAAGTCTTCAGGAAATACTTCTGGAAAGTCGCGAACAATAGGGATATCATCAATCTTCTTCTCGTCGGAAGTTTTCTCAGCGACAAGGGCTAGTATCGCGGTATGACCCTTACATAGACACTTTTGCGCCTTCATGAAAGGTATGATCCCCATGACTGCACCACTCTTCTCGCCCTGAACGTATAGGGTCTCTACACTAGAAAGAGGAATACGAACGACCTTATCACTACAGACGATCTCTGCTTGGTTTTCAGATAACCAATCCATACCGACTATTATGTCAAAACTGCCTAGTGTAATCGGCATGAGATCGATATCGAGTTTGTGACCAGATAGTCCTAACTTACATCCCTTGAGGATGTGGGTTGCCTCGATTATCTTACCGTCTGCTATTTCTATGGTGTACTTGTGTTCTAATAGGGTTGGGGTCGTTTCTAACTGTTTACTAAAGCTTCTAGATATAAAACTTCTATCAGCCCCAATATCAAAAAGTACAGAAGCAAAATGATCATTTAAAGGAAACATAACGTTAACAACGTTCTGATCATTCCTAGCTTCCTCTGAGCCAATCACGAAGGCTCGACACTTCGCACCATTACCGTTGTTACTATCATTTCCACTCTGGTTGTTGTGACCGTTGCCATTCCCATTGCCATTTCTCTTCAGCTGCGGACAGTTTTTCCTGAAATGTCCTACCTTTCCGCACTCAAAGAAGCCTTCGGGTGCTTCACCAGATGGTGTCTGTTTGTCTACAACTCTCCCCTACAATCTTTGGCCGAATAGACCATCTTTCCACACCGTTGGCAGCGGTATCTGTCACATGCTCCGTTATGGTGGAAATTGCATTTGTGGCATTTCAGGTACTTACCAGCGTATGTACCCTGGTTCTGCTGAGTGGGGGTAGACTACGTGAGGTTCTTGGAAGGTTCAAACTTACATTGATGTTGTTGCTGTTGCTGAGGGGGTGGGTTTGATGAAAAATTTTGGAGAGCGTACTGTCAAACTTTCGCTTGTTGTCGGTCACCTTTGATACTGTACCCCTAGGGGGTAGGGTGCCCTAAGAGACTGCCTGATCGGTTAACCTGTGAGCTAACCTGATAGTTTAATGTATTGTAGCAGGATTTGATGATGTCACCATGCTCTGAATTTGAGGGACTAGACCCTCGATGTAATTCTCGATCCTCTTATAGGTGGGTGTCACCATTTGAGGACACAAGGTTGCCAGCTCATGTGAGTGAGTGGTGTAGGCTTCGATTTTAGATCCTTCCATCTTGAGGTTCCAGAATCCACCCTCAAGTTTTTGCACCTCATCGCGGGGACAATACTCCTCCTGTAACATAGTCTTGAATTCGTCCCATGGCAATGCATTTGCCATCTCTAGAGTTAGCATATGTACCTGGGAGTTCCATCAGGTAAAGGTCGGACCCTCAAGTGCGCCAGATGTGAATTTTACCTGGTTGTTCTGCAGACAGTTGCACATAGCAAAGACCGAGTTGGTTTTCTCCATCCAGCGAAACCCTTCAGCTCCACTAAAAGTGTGGGGCTTGCAATCCATGAAAGCCTTAAAAGTACAGGCATGTTGGTTGTTGTGCTGACCTGGATGGAAGACAAGAATATATTTAGGGATATAAGGTTCGGGAATGAGTTCAGAATAAGTGTTGACTCACTAGAGTCGACAAAATGATAGATTTACCTCTGGTGTTAAGCGCGGCTTGACTGGCTGTCACTGCTTCAGCCACACGTTCATTGATGAGTATCGTGAGTTCGGCTGTGGTCATTTGATATTATCACGACCTCCGTTACGTCCACCCCCGACATGATCTTTACATTCATAACATATAATAATGAGAATAATATATCGCATATCATCGTCATACAAGTATAAGCAAACTAAAGCAAACATAAACCACAACATCTAATATTTCCATAACAATCCTTGATTAAATAAATTGTAAAGCTACAAAATAATTTCAACCAAAATGTCAAGATTCAGAAATATATGTCAGATGGAAACAACACTGCCCATCTAGGTTTAAAGAAAAAGAAATAACTAAATAAAGATAAACTGTCAAATGCCACTGCTAGGTGAAATCACATCTGAATCGACATCGCCGTCCTCAGCTGATCCTCCCTCGGGCTCAACATCCGGTGCATCTCCTACTATGTTGGCAGCCTTGAGCTGCGCCTCCAGCTCCTCGATCTGAGTCTCGGCTGCCCCAAGGTTAAACTTTAGTACATTCACTCGGGCTGTAGCTCCTGGAATGCTGTCACCATATTGCCATGCACGGCATCGGTCTCGCCTAGATCCTTAGACAGCTTCTCCAGCCTCTGATCAGCTTGACTCCCTCGCTATAGCAATTCGTTAATCTCGCCTACAGCATCAAGCATGTTCCGGATCTCCCGGTCCATCTTTGCTACAAAGGCAGCAAAGGCCTGCTCCATAGGGTACTCCAGCGGTGGTAGAGTCTGTATAGAAGAAGTAGTGGCGGAAAAGTATGAGGTAGGACCTGCTCCTGTCGGACCCAGCTCCTGATCATGTCAGGATACCAATCCCAGTCATGCGTGTTATCTCTGACACGCACATGAAATGGCTCGTCATACACCACGGCGTTGTCAACAGGGTTCAGCTGACGCATCTTAGCCTCTGGTGAAGGTACAACAGGAACATCAGGTTTGAGCAACTGGGGATGTAGGTGACTTAGGTGATGTAGACATTTCCTGTAACGTAATGCATAAGTGTCATGTATGAGTGTAAGTGTTGTGTAACTAATGCATGTGTGTGTTTATAGTTTAGTATGCAAATCCTATTTCTCTATACCCAATGACTCTGATACCAATCTGTCACACCCTCAAAATCTACCTGCGGGGTTTTACCACGAGGCGCGTGACATACCAGGATCTCAGTCATTAGTTACATTGAACAACTCTATATGAGTTTAAGAAAAACCATTAAATATTCAGAGTAAATGCGGAATGCGGAAACCAAAAGGTTTAACAAAATCCATGCGCAAAACAAAGGCGCCCAAAACCATGCAGTGCAAAATAAATAATTAAATCCATCATTTGAAAATAAATGAGACTCCAGTGCATGCCCTAATCTCGTGCTCGTACCTTAGCGACCTGAGAAAACATGCGAAAAAGTGTCAACACTAGGTTGGTAAGTTCATAGGTTTCAAATGTAAGTAAGGTTACTAGATAAAACAAATGCATTTATATCAATAGGTAGCTAGCATATAAACATGGTACTAAAGCGTTTCGACACCGAAGTTGACTGTTTGTGTTTGATTGCCTTCCACCATGTCCATCATGAAACAATGGTGAGATGCTTAGGTCAATTTTACACCCGTTCGTCCTCCAATCGAGTTAGCGCGACTAACGCAGGTGGGGTTTGTCATGCCCAGTAGTACTACTCAAGATTACCTCGCTATTCCCTTATATTAAACGGTTCGATATGTAAGGACTTGCATGATATGTTTGCGCTTAGTACAAAAAGTGATATAAAAGAAATGTAAGATCTAACTATTTGCGTTCATGTTTTCTCCCCCTAGTTTAAAACAGAAAAAAAGGTCGTGAAACTCACCTTAGAATGAATGCAGATAACAGCTAAGTAAAGACCGATGAATCTCTAACTGTCACCTATTAATACAGGTCTATGAGTGTGTGTGTTCATGTAGGTTTATATGAACCCTAAGTATCCAAACAATCCCATTGTTTTAAGTGTTTTGAAAAATAGTTAATAGTTAACCAATATTGACCAAGTTTGACCCGACGACCCGTTGGTGACCCGTTTAGTGACTTAATGTTTGTTTAGTATACTAATACACATAATGTACAAGTAGTTCATGTTTCATGATACATGCATGATTCACACAACTTCCTAACATGGCAAGCTATGAACTCACAATGTATCTTAATCAACAAAATTACTATTATTAGTAATGTATGAGCATATGGTTTTTATAACACGTTTGCATGATCCTAACATGTTTATATAATCATACTAATGCATAAAAGATCATTACATCGTGTACTTCAAGTCTAGGAACCAAGTTTCAAAATCTAAAAGTTTCCACTTTTAGTAAGTTATGAACAATCTACGTGCTTTCTACAAAAAAACACTTTAGAACTCTTTAATACATCTTGTTTAGCACATTAGCATCATCTTACATCATCATGCACATATAAAACTCATATAATAATGAAAACCTTTCAATAAAGTTTCCTCTTTAGGAAAGCCTATGATTTCTAGCTTTGTTAACGAGATTCAATGCACCAAAACAATTACATAGAACCTACCTAGCATATTTACAACCACAACAATCATCAAACATGTCTAGCATGCAATCCTATAACATCACATAATCAAAAAGTTTCCTCTTTAGGCAAGTTATGAACCAATAGCATCTAAGGTTTACCAAATAGCAATACAATCATCAAAAGGTGTAATAACATCAATTAATTAACAAGTCACCAACTTTATTAAAAAAATCCATGTTTGGATGAACTAGGGTTTCGATCATAAATCTTGGAATCATAAAATAACGAAATCGGATGGAAAACTTACGCAGAAGTGTTAGCAATGCCTAGGATAGACCAAATACAAGTTCAATTGCAAGAATGAAGATCAAATGGATGGTGTTTGTGGTGCTTCTTGATCTCGGCTCAAGGGGAGGGGTTTGGTTGCAACGGAAATGAGGAGCAAGAAACGAGATTAGGGTTTTAATTTTTTTTATAAAATTCTTTTTATACATGCATGTATGGGTTTAAATGTGGATTATGGGTAATCCATGGGCTATCTAGGGAATCCATGGGTTATTTAAAAGAAATTTTTAATAGTGACAATTAAAACCCTTTACTAATATTTTTATAAAATTCTACTATCTATAAAAATAACGAACGCAATTAATTTCCGATAAACATACGCGATTTCACGAAAGTTTACATTGTTCACGTAAGAGTCACCTAGCATGTAAATTCACATTATTTACATTAATATAATTGTTCACAGTTATTTTTATTAGTTCACCAACATTTCGGGTTAGACTCGTGTGTGATTCAGTAATTCTTCGAATTGCCGCTACGTGAGTTTTGTGCAAAAACTGACATATTAATTAATCCTAATTAAACGTAATGTATGCATGACTAACTGAGATAACTGAGTTTGTATGCATAAATGTTTGAGATAACGATGTTTGCGTTAACGGAGTTAACCTGAAAATGTCGGATGTCACACTAACTCCTTCCCCTCCTAGGGCTTCAGCAAGGTGTCTATTTTGAGGTTGAGGAGAATGAAGCAGCCTCGGATGTGAGTGAACTCCCCTCTACTTCCAGGCAATAGGACTAAACCTAAAGTATCTTCTCTTTTCCGGTTCTAGCTTACATTTGAGTTTCCTATGACTATATGGTAATTTCTCAGCTGGAGCAGAAGTGGACGAACAACACCTCCTTTCCTTGCATTAGCGCCTTTCCACATCCACTTCAGGGAGAGATCAAGTAAAGAGCGCGATGCCTACATTAAATCAATTGATTCGTGATGGTAGAGAAGAAAAATGGCGCACGGACCGTACTCGAGCTTCAGATCAATGTCCCTAGAAGTAAGGAGTACGCCCGCGCGTACCAACGAGACCACCAAAAAACCTAATTCACCTCCACGTAAGATAGCCAAAGTACGGTTGAGCAATCAACATGATATATTTGCTCACATTCTGGGCGAAGGTCATAATTTGCAGGAACATTCTATTTAAGGTACTTTAAACACTGGCTATCCATCTATAAAGGAGAGAGTACTCCAGGAAATATCTAGATTCCTCAGTATCGAACAGCTCATCAGGAGGCAATACCAGCTCCATGTTTGGCTCGAAGGAGTCTCACCAAACGCCCATGAGCTTCTGGACTGAGTGGTCGTCCCTTACCCAACCAGAAATCAAGCGGGTAAGAAGGAGAGAGCAATGTGTTGACCTAGGGGCTTGCCTACAAGTGGCTTCAAACACTCGCTAAGCCCCTATTGAATAGGGCGTGTAAGTTAACTATCTGTCTCAACAGGTGAGGAAGGAAAAAGCTCGCTTCAATGAAGAAGGCAGTAGAGGAAGATCACTAGCTATCTCCTTACAGGAAGTCATACTAACTAGCAAGTTGTCTGCCCCTTAGGGCGCATAAGTCAACTAGCGGAGGGTTAGGCTTTTAGTTTTTGAGGGAGATCTAGGGGGACACTCCCAGCAAGCACCTATATAGACTAAAAATAGGGGAAACCGTGACTTGAAAATCGTTTTCCCGTCTATTTGATCAGTGAGGCAGGCAACTCCTAGCTGAGGGTGAGGAACGAGATGGAGCTCTACCAACGGTTGAGGGTCAAGAAAAGGCCCTCGCTAAGGGCTAGGAGGGTTAGTCACTCTCCTACTTAGAGGGGACATGATAGGGATTGCTTGTCTTTCTTTCACACCTCTCAGTCAGAATCCGGGCTAGAAGTTGTTCACACCCGCAATTCCTCTCCCTACGGGATAGCTTGTTTGTATTCCGCTCTTCTCCCTGAAGGGAAAGATATCTGAAAGTAGCTTTTGAGACTTACCCCACTCAATGGAAATTGATTTAGGCAAGATCCCACGTCCAAGAGTCTGATTCTGCTTTCACTCTTCTCAAGGAAGGAGGCCACCAAACCAAAGGGGCGGTCTTTGCTTGCTTGTTTTTCCTGTTAGAGATGCTAGTCTTTTTGTAATAACTACTCTGAAGATGTTTTCAGGAATAAGAAAAGACGGTGCTCTTTCATCAGCTCTTTGGCAATTTGCTTGCGATAAAGAAAGGCTGAATTGATCTCAAGTAGTTCGGCTAAGCCAGAAAGAAAGAGTTAGATCCTCTTTGAGATGAAATGCGGCAATGTCTTAATCAAACCAGGCGCAAGGTCAATGATTTCGCTAGCAAATTCTATTTGTTCTTCGGCACTTTGGGTTGTGGGGCTTACTTCCTAGCCCCAATGGGAGTAGTGACTAGCGTTATAGGTCATTGGGCGGCCGAAAGGTTGCCACGAGTAAGTCAGTTTGGGGGACCGAAGGCAGTTCTCCGTGGACCGGACACGTAGCTTATCGAATCAGTTGCGACACGGATGGGAATGCATGCTATGAAAGAGAGGGTCGAGTCTGATACATCAACCGTCTACTCAATATCCTTGTACGGGTCCACAATCACTACACGAGATGAACCTTGCTTTGCTGAATTGAAGTTGGCCTTAGGTGTAATAGGACTCCCAGTTACTATACGCGATCGTATACTGAGGTGCTCTCCGCCGGTTGTTGGAACGACGCGAGCCGTCCCGGTCTCGATTCCGAAAGATGAAGGGCCCAAAAGTCTAAATAGGGAATTATAAATTCCCCATCTCATTGGGGGCGGAAGCAATGATCATGTTGCCAACATGCTATGCGACTAGTCGATTATCTTACTAAGCTAAGAACTGGATCTCCATCCAAGAAAGTCCATAGATATTTTTTATGGCTTTCAGTGCCCCTAGCACGAGATCATCAAACTGTACTTATCCGTGGGTTCTTCAATTTTCTTTCTTCCTCATAGACGAAAGAAGTAAGGTGGTATTGTGAATCCATTAACCAAATTGGGAATAACGGTTTGAAGTGATCAAATATACTTTCATAAGTGGTTTCAAATTTAAACGTTGATATGGAAGGTCAAAATGAAATGAACAAATTTTGAAACACATAGTTCGATTTTGGTTAAAACTAGTCTAGGAAGGTCAAATCCATTCTGTTGGTGTTTAAATATGACCTAATATATGCCTACAGTTGATTTAGAACAAGAGGTAAGTTCACTAGCAGAGCCAGAAGAAATTTTTTCAGTGAGGTTTTTTTTTATGCTCAAATTTCTAAGTTCTCGGCTACGATTGTTTTTTGATCAATGCGGTTCGGGTGATCGGTGCGGTTCGGGTGATCGGCTCGGGTCGGTCACATATTAAGATACAATACGATAATAAAAATAAATCGTCATTAGAAAACAAATGGTAAAATACAATGTCATTAGAAATAAATAAAAATATACATGTATTTATATACATATATAAATTATAATTCATAAATAATTTATAAAAAAATGTAATTGGTTTTCTTTGTGTTTCACATAATTTGATGGTTTTCATTTGAGTTGAAGAAACCTTGTAAACCCTATTTACATATGTAAAAAAAACTTTTTATTTTTGTGATGAATTCTACATTCAATTTTATCACTTTTGGTGAAAAAATTATAAAAAAAACGTCAAGCGGTTTTTAAATTATTTTTTTTAATCTGACGTTTATTACATATGTAAACTCGAAGATCTGACGTTTTTTACATATGTAAATGCAGACGTATTGCATACGTAAGAAAAAAAAAACGCTGTTTTTTGTTATTTTTTACATGTTTTTTATTTCTTTTTTTATTCGGTGTTTATTAGATATACCCATATCATATATATATATATATAGGGAGAAGATCATAATAAAACTTATTTTAACCAGAGAACTAGAGAAGTCCTCATTAAAGGCAAAATAAATAATGAAAAAATCATAACTCAAACTATAAATCAAAAACTAAAAAAGTGGTTCGGAGACCATGTTTACCACGTCCTCCTCGTTAAAAAAAAAGCAAAAATGCCCGGTTTAGCTTTAGGGTTTAGTTTAGCTTTTAGGGTTAGGTTTTTGGGTTTAGCTTTAGGGTTTAGTTTAGCTTTTAGGGTTAGGTTTTTGGGTTTAGCTTTTAAGGTTAGGTTTTTGGGTTTATCTTTTAAAATTCGTTTATGATGAATTTACTAACCAAATTAATTTCTTCTATTATTAAATTAACTAATCATTTCAATTACACTTATTAATAATCAATTATTTTAATTACATTAACTAATAACTTATTAACCCTTTTAATTACACAAATTATTGATTAAACTTTTATTTCTTAATTATTATAAATGAATCATAAAGCACTATTTTTATTCCATAAATCCTATTTATTATCTTTAGAATTATTATGTAAATTAAAAGAATTACTAAACTAACTTTACAAACTATTTTATTACCATTACTTCTATAGTAAACCGAGAACTTGTATTTTTTTTATAAAACAACCAAAAAAATCCATCATCAACCCAAATCATATCAAACCCTAAAACACTAAAATTTCATTATCTTGTCTAACTTACTTTGAAATTAGAGTACAAATTATCTTTGTAGGTTTGTTATGAGAAATCCTCAAAATAACTCTCCATCAAACCGTATCACTCCTAGCTTCAACTCATGTGAGTTTACATAGCCCTTTTTTACTCTTTTTACTTTTGGGGTGAAACATGTTATTAACTATATTTCATACATAATTCAATACCTTTGTTCTTATGCTTTGATATTTATGCTTTATGTCTTAAACTACCTGGTGACCATTACATGTGTTCATGTCAGTACATTCATTAACTTGCAGCCCAAGCCTAAGGTAGTACCTTTTATGATCATTTATACGGGAAACCGAAACTATAACTTACCACAAAACCTTGGCGGGTTTTTGTTGGGTATCAACTTACAACTTGGGTATTCTCTTGCCCTTTTTTTAAAATGGCAATCAGTGGGATTGCGTATCTAGTTTTCCATTACCAGGATTGAATTATACGCTTGGAACCTCGTGTGTTTTCACATATATGCTTTAGACATGCTTTGAACATATTAAATTATAAACTATACTTAACTTTGTTTGCTGTCAAAACCTATGTATCTCACCAAATAGTTGTAGTTGACATTTACTCACATGTTTCAGGTGTACCAGTTTGAGGACATTACTTGATCATATAGGACTATAGACCTAGCCATAATCAAGATTTGGATTTAACTTATGTTATCTTATGAACTCTTTGTTTTCTATTTCTTTGTGTAACGGATGCTTTAACTATGATGAATAAATACTATCACTTATTAATAGATGATCATGTGCTTATGAACAACCGCGTCAGCCCCGGCGTATAATTCGTCGCCGGCCAGGGTGTGACAGATTTGTATCAGAGCCATGGTTTTAGGGAATTAGGTTATTAGACACACATGACCTAGACTATAACCTAGGAGTTCCAAACATGAGTTTAACTCATGTCTATTATTAGGAACTCCACTCTATGCTATACTTACCTACATCTATCTATTTCTGACTACCTGATACAACTACATGAACTACAAAGGATATACATGAATCCTACTCTTAGACTTAAGATTCTAATCCAAATGAAACTCTCAAAGGTACGTAGGTTCTAACGAATGAATGAGAACTTGTGCAATCCGGAAGGGTGGATGCATGTATTCTGGGAGTTCTGTCTAGGGAAGCATTTCGTATAAATCCAAATAAACGGATGGACCAGTTATGCTTTCCTGGGAATTCTTGGAATGAGTGTCCACTTATAGGCTAAAGCATGACTTTTCAAACATTAGATGAACTTAAAGTACTTTATAGTCAATGTGCCCATTAGGGTACCATCCATGTTTTATCTAATATCTCATGACTTGTTTACAAACTCTTATACATGATTCACATCTTACGAACTTTATATTCATCCCTTTGTAGAATGCCTCCCCGTCGTGAACGTTGGGGCAACCTCACAAACAGGATCATTCAGCAAATGGCGACAATCCTACCGACTATGGTTAACTAGTTGAACCAAAGTGCTACACCAAAGAACCCCGTGTGCACTTTCAAACACTTCAACTACTGCAACCCCACCAAGTTCTACATGAACGAGCGAGCCACTGGACTTCTCCAATGGTTTGAAAGCATTGAGGGAACCTTCATTAATGCCGACTGTCCCGAGGACCTGAAAGTCCTTTATGCTACTAGTGTCTTCCAGAAGAGGGCACTCACATGGTGGAACGGGGAAAAGCGTAACCGTGGGATTTAAGTTGTTCTAGCTCAACCTTGGGCTGATGTCAAGACTCTCATGACGGATGAGTTTTGCCCCCGTAATGAGATCAAGAAACTGGAAGCTGAGTTCTGGGATTTCAAACAAGACAGTGGTGAAAGTCTTGCCTACACCACCCGTTTATATGATCTTAGTCTTTTGGTGCCTCATATGGTTACTCCTCTCTCCCGAGCTATTGAGAAATACATCAATGGCCTGCCCATGCAGATTCAGGATACCGTTTTGGGTAGCAAACTAGTTACCCTCGAGGAAGCCATCCATCTTGCCGTTGCCCTGTCAGACAATCATGTTAAGGCAGGAACCCTATCTAAAAAGGGTACAAAGAAGACTCGTGAGAAAACCACTGTTGAACCCACCATGGAGTCCAAGAATGATTCTTCCTTCAATAACAAGAAGAGGAAGGGCAAGAACTTTGCCATTGTCACACCTGCTACTCCTCTAGCCCATGTAGCCCCCACTGCTTTCAACGCCAACAAGAAACTGTATGCGGGAACCTCACCACTTTGTAACACATGAAAACTTCACCACCCTGCTCACGTACCATGTCGTATGTGCACTACTTGTGGACGTTATGGGCATTGGGCAAACACCTATCATATTCCACCAACTAATCAAGTCCACCAGCCTGATGCTTCTATTCCTGTTCTTGCTGCTATCAACCAGAGTCGCGCTTGTTACGAATGCGGTGACCAAAATCATTTCAGGAATCGTTGCCCTAGGTTGGTCATTGTGAACCAAGCCAACCTGAACCAGGGCAACATGATTCAGGGAAACATGAACCAGGGGAATATGAACCAAGGAAATGTGAATCAGGGGAATGCAAACCCCGTAGCTCATGGATGTGCCTTTAACATCAATGCCAATGAGGCTCAGGCCAACAACGATGTGGTGAACGGTATGTACCCAATTAATCAACAATGTGCTTCTGTCCTGTTTGATACTGGTTCCGATAGAACTTTTGTGTCCTTTTAATTTGAACCACAACTTGCTATGAGTCGGGCTAAGTTAGACAAACCCTTCGACATACTAGTAGCAGATGGATATTCTGTTTCATGTGACACCATTATTAGGGATTGTACCTTAAACTTGAACGATCAAGACTTCTCGATTAATCTTATTCCTATGGCTCTCGGAGGTTTCGACATCATAGTAGGCATGGATTGGCTGACCAAGCATCATGCTGAAGTCATCTGTTTTGACAAGTATATTCGTATCCCTCTTAACTCGGGCGATATTTTGAACGTTTATGGTGAGAAGCCGTCAAAAGGACTCAAACTTATGTCTTGCACTACCGCACAGAAGTACTTACGGAAGAAATGTATGGCATTCCTGGCCCATATTGTGAAATGGAAAGGCAAAGACAAGAGTCCTCAAGATATTCCTGTGATCAAAGATTTTCCTGAAGTCTTCCCCGAAGATTTACCCGGTCTTACTCCCACACGTCAAGTCGAATTCCGTATTGACCTAGTGCCAGGAGCAAATCCCGTGGCCAAATCACCTTATCGTCTTGCACCATCAGAAATGCAAGAACTTTCAAGCCAACTCCGAGAACTTTCTGACAAAGGATTTATTTATCCTAGTGTTTCTCCTTGGGGAGCCCCCATCTTATTTGTCAAGAAGAAATATGGCTCGTTCCGGATGTGCATCGACTATTGGGAACTCAACAAACTTACTGTGAAGAACCGTTATCCACTTCCGAGGATTGATGATTTATTTAACCAACTTCAAGGCTCGACTTATTTCTCTAAGATTGACCTTCGTTCTGGTTATCACCAGTTACGAGTCCTTGAATCCGATATCCCTAAGACAGCTTTTCGTACAAGATACGGTCATTACATGTTCATGGTTATGCCCTTCGGACTAACCAATGCACCCGCAGTATTCATGGATCTTATGAACCGCGTGTGTAAACCGTACTTGGACAAATTCGTGATCGTCTTCATTGACGATATCCTCATCTATTCAAAATCAAAAGAGGAGCACGAAGAACATTTGCGTTTGGTTTTGGATCTCTTGAAGAAGGAGCAATTATACGCTAAGTTCTCTAAGTGTGAATTTTGGCTAAAAGAAGGCCAATTCTTGGGACACATAGTTAACGAGAAGGGTATTCACGTGGATCCCGCTAAGATTGAGGCGGTGAAGAATTGGCAAGCTCCAAAGATCCTACAGAAGTCCGACCCTATAGAAGTCCGCTTGTTTCTTGGTTTAGCGGGCTATTACCGTCGTTTCATATCAAACTTTTCAAAGATCACGGTGCCACTCACAGCCTTAACACACAAAGGTAAGCCCTTTGAGTGGGGACCGAAACAAGAAGAAGCCTTTCAAACTCTGAAGCAAAAATTGTGCGAGGCTCCTATCTTGACTCTTCCCAATAGAACTGAAGACTTTGTCGTTTACTGTGACGCTTCCCACTTAGGCCTTAGTTGTGTTCTAATGAAACGAGGCAAAGTGATCACTTATGCGTCCCGAAAACTCAAAATTCATGAGAAGAATTATACGACGCATGATCTTGAGTTAGGTGAAGTCATATTCGCTCTCAAAATCTGGAGGCACTACTTATATGGTACTAAGTGTGAGGGTTTTACCGATCATAAGAGTCTCCAACACATTTTCAATCAAAAGGAACTCAACATGAGGCAAAGGCATTGGGTTGAACTCCTAAACGACTACGACTGCAATATTCGTTATCATCCTGGTAAGGCGAATGTCGTAGCCGATGCCCTTAGACGTAAGGAACCTATCAAGATCCACAGCATTCGAATCCAAAATGACTTTCAAACTCGCATCCTTGAAGCACAACATCTTTCCGTCACTGAAGGAAACATGTACAACGAGATGTCATGTGGTGTTGAACTTCAGCTCGAAACCAAAGCCAATGGATTACTCTACTTCCTGAACCGTATCTGGATTACGGACCATGACAATCTCCGTACCTTTGTCATGAACGAGGCTAACAATACTCATTATTCGGTACATCCCGGTGCGGATAAGATGTACAAAGACCTTCGTGCCCAATACTGGTGGCCTGGTATGAAAAAGGACATTGTGCTATACGTGTCCAAGTGCCTTACTTGCTTGAAGGTTAAGGCCGAGCACCAGCGTCCATCTGGTTTACTTGAACAGCCCGAGATACCTGTATGGAAGTGGGAGAGTATTGCCATGGACTTTATAACCAAACTCCCACTTACATCTCATGGTCATGATAGTATTTGGGTAATCATCAACCGTTTAACAAAATCTGCTCACTTTCTACCCATTCGTGAAGACTTTCGAGTCGAGAAATTGGCTTGAATCTATATTGATGAGATCGTTAGTCGTCATGGTGTACCTCTCAACATTATTTCTGATCGTGATGGACGATTCACTTCTCGATTTTGGTAGCCTAAAAGCTGGATTTACCCAAAGAACTCAGCAACATTCATCCTACATTCCATGTCTCGAACCTGAAGAAATGCTTAGCTGACGAAAATCTCCAAATACCGCTTGACGAGGTTCACATTGACGAATCAATGAACTTCGTAGAGAAACCCGAGGAGATCATGGACCGAGAAGTTAAGCAGCTCAAACGAAGTCGCATCCCAATCGTTAAAGTTCTGTGGGAATCCAAACGTGGCCCTGAGTTCACTTGGGAACGTGAGGATCAAATGAAATCCAAATACCCACACCCGTTTCCAGGACCCACTTCCTAAACAATTTCAGGACGAAATTTCCTTAAGTAGGGGAGACTGTAATCCCCAGGAAATTCAGGCCTTTGTTTGAACTTTTCTAGCACTTGTAATTTCACTATTATATGATTTATAAAGTTAACCTATTTATCCATTTCAATCCATGAGAATACCTACATGCATACCTTGAGTGTAATTGTTTAATTGTAAAAAAAAAATAACAAATGATTATATAAAGGATTTTGTAAATAATTGTTTAATGTTCAAAAGAAATAAATATACATGTGCTAGGTCATCTCTAAACTTATTTATACATATATATAGATATGCAATTTATAAAAACTAAATTGTATAAAAGTAGGGTTATAAAGAATATATCATTTAATTTCAAGGAAAATGAATTTTAATTGAAATAAGCTATTTCTATATTACGAAATTTATTTTATTCTTATAAATATAATATGAGGAATTACTAGATTCTATAAAAATGTGTAAAATCTAATAAATCTATATTGTTATAAAATTCCATTGTTTTGCAATTTCTGAAACCTTAAGCTAACTTTAAACCTAAGTGTGTGCTTAAAATGTTAAGATCTTGAAACTCCAGGGACTAGAGTGCAAATCCATGTCTTGTTCCTCATTCCATTGAATGTTGACTTTCTAAAGTCAACAAGCCCCAAATTAAAAATCAAAACGCTCGAATTCATTCGGTTAAACCCCAACTAAAGTCAACAAGCCCCAAATCAAAAATCAAAACGCTCGAATTCATTCGGTTAAACCCCAACTGATTACTCAGGAACGTTACTCGACCGATCCTTAACATCTATAATGAACCAATTCAATGCTAATCAAATGATTTAAACACTAAGTAATAACCGTAACCGTCCTAATCATGCGGGTAATCAATTCATGGTTTCGACTTGAAATTGGACCTATAAAGCGAATCCCACACCTTCGCGACATCCATCCCAAACCTACTGAACTCTAAAACTTGTCTGAGTGCACGTCTGAAACCCGGTCAAGCCCGACGAACTTCGATCGGTGTTGCTAGGCCGTCCTCCTCAGTCACCCAACCATTTCAGGTAGTTCTTATGTCGTTGAACTCGTCTCAGTTACGCGGTCGAAAGCCCCATGCTTCGAGTTAAAGTCGTTTGAAAAATCGAGTCGATTTGGTGACTAGGGTTACGGGATTAGATTGGGGAAGATGATGAACTGAGGAATTGAGTTTATAAATTAAACAAACCCCATCTGGTCAAGGCAACATGCCCAGTCTGATGGTTAGTTTGTGTGTGCGCCTATGACCAGGCAGGGGGCGCAGGTTCGAGTCCCGACCACCCTTTTTGTTCCCGAATTTGTTTCCTTTGCCATTTTAAACTACCATTCCCTATTTAAAAACTTCAAATTAAATTTTATAAAATTCTACAAATGTATTCGTAGAGTTTTATAAAAACTGGATTTATAAAATAATGTTTATTTATTTGGTTTAATTAAAAACACATTAGGAAACATTCTATATTCATAAATAAATAATAGAAATGGTTTTGTTGAAACAAATTAATTATGTATTATTCAAAATTAAATCAAACGTTTAGACATTTTAAAATTCTTTCAAGTATATAAATAATTATTTTTACAAGAATAATTATTTAGACGTTTAAACTTATTCAAGTAAGTATTTTAAATAACAATTTTATCAAAAATTCATTAATTCTATTTCGTTTATGATGAATTTACTAACCAAATTAATTTCTTTTATTATTAAGTTAACTAATCATTTCAATTACACTTATTAATAATCAATCATTTTAATTACATTAACTAATAACTTATTAACCCTTTTAATTACACAAATTATTGATTAAACTTTTATTTCTTAAATTATTATAAATGAATCATAATGCACTATTTTAATTCCATAAATCCTATTTATTATCTTTAGAATTATTATGTAAATTAAAAGAATTACTAAACTAACTTTACCAAACTATTTTACTACCATTACTTTTATAGTAAACCGAGAACTTGTATTTTTTTTATAAAACAACCAAACAAATCCATCATCAACCCAAATCCGATCAAACCCTAAAACCCTAAAATTTCATTATCTTGTCTAACTTACTTTGAACTTAGAGTATAAATTATCTTTGTAGGTTTGTTGTGAGAAATCATCACAATAACTCTCCATCAAACCCTATCACTCTTAGCTTCAACTCATTAGAGTTTACATAGCCCATTTTTACACTTTACTTTTGGGTGAAACATGTTATTAACTATATTTCATACACAATTCAATACCTATGTTCTTATACTTTGATCTTTATGCTTTATGTCTTAAACTACCTGGTGACCATTACATGTGTTCATTTCAGTACATTCATTAACTTGCAGCCCAAGCCTAAGGTAGTACCTTTTATGATCATTTATATGGGAAACCGAAACTATAACTTACCACAAAACCTTGGCGGGTTTCTGTTGGGTATCAACTTACAACTTGGGTATTCTCTTGCCCCTTTTTCAAAATGGCCATCAGTGGGATTGCGTATCTAGTTTTCCATTACCAGTATTGAATTGTACACTTGGAACCTTGTGTGTTTTCACATATATGTTTTAGACATGCTTTGAACATATTGAATTGTAAACTATCCTTAACTTTGTTTGGTGTCAAAACCTATGTATCTCACCAACTACTTGTAGTTGACATTTACTCACATGTTTCAGGTGTACCAGTTTGAGGACATTACTTGATCATATAGGACTATGGACCTAGCCCTAATCAAGATTTGGATTTAACTTATGTTACATTATGAACTCTTTGTTTTCTATTTCGTTGTGTAACAGATGCTTTAACTATGATGAATAAATACTATCACTTATTAATAATTGATCATGTGCTTATGAACAACCGCGTCAGCCCCGGCGTATAATCCGCCGCCGGTCGGTGTGTGACACATATGCAGTATTGCGTTTTTTTTAACGAGGACAATTTTTTAGTTTTTGATTTATATTTTGAGGTATGATTTTTTTTATTATTTTTTTGATTTTTTTTTCCATTTAATGAGTAGTTCTCTAGTTCTCTCATTAAAGTTAGTTATCTCATGAACCCAATCATATATATATATATATATATATATATATATATATATATATATATATATATATATATATATATATATATATATATATATATATATATACAGGATGTGGAACTTATCAAAACCCACTCCCCATTTAAAAACTCTAAAACCCATTTTGATTGGTTGGTTTATTATTGTAATTTAAATATGTTGTCCACATTTAATTTGTTCAAATGAGTGATGGATATGAAATCAGGGTTAAAATAGTCTTTTTGGTTTCCCTTAAAAAATCAGACAAGAACCCTTGATCTTCACTCTAACTAGTACACCGCCTCCTTTCTCTCTCTAAAAATTGGATCCCTCTCTCGTTCAAAGCCCATGGGGAACCATGGCGTCGCACAAGATGGATCCAAAAATGGTGGTTTAGATCCTCTCCATCTCTTTCTTTCTCGTTTAAAGCCCTAGATCCACTTGATTCCGTTGCATCTTGACGCCCTAGTTAACAAATCTGAGCCACATTTTCGAACCATGGTTTCCCTCAAATATCAAGTCGACCAAGAACAACGAAGAAGAACAAATTATTTAGAGATTTGGGTTCGTATCAAGTTGATTTGGGTTCGATTCGGGTTTGCATCACCAATTGTACCAGGTACTCTTTCTCTGATTTCCTTCATCTTCGTATCAAAATCCCCAATTTCCAAACCCTAAAAACTCGTTCTAGCTTCTCTGTCTGTAGGGGTCATGTTTTGATGAACTATCAGTTTAATGATGAGAAAGTTTAACTTATATTGAGTTTGACATGAGTTTGTTGTTTAGACAACTAAATCCAATGGTGGAGCCCTTGTTAATTTCATTGAAGGAAATAGCATAAAAGAGGGGCAAAAGCATACCACAAGTCTCTGCGTGCTTCTTACTTATCTAGAAACTTAACTAGTTGGGCTGTGGATAATAATTGCCATTTTCAGGTGGCAATAAATTGGTGCATCTGTAAAGGGACTATTCCAATACCAGGAGTTAAGTCTGTTAAACAGGCTGAGGAGAATCTGGGAGCTCTAGGTTGGAAGCTGAGGCCCAACGAGTTGGCTCATTTGGAATATGTTGCACGTGACTCCCCTGCCAAGATGATCCAGAATGTCTTCCAGACAAGGTAAGGTAGCCAAGATGTTGTGCTTTACTAATTTGTCACTTTTAATGGAACTGCTAATTTATATTGTTGTAGTTTGTGAATGTTGTAATTATTTATTTGAGATGAGTTTTGAATTCTTATTGTTGCCTGTATTATTAACATATGTTGTATGCAATGTCAGAAATTTGTCACCAACATGTATTCAATGATTGTTATGCAAATTGATTGTTATGCAAATTGATAAATTGTTTCTTTAGAAGTATAAGCAAAGTGAATGCTATTTTTTTACACCAATGTAACGATCTATATTACACCAATGTAACAGTCGTAACACTAATGTAACTATATTATTAACCCAATATAACTAGAGTATTACACCAATGCAACGATCTGTTACATAGAAAATGTTTCGTTACATTGATGCAAATACTTTTGTTCGTAAAAAGTTATAGATATTATAACCAAATTAAAGATAAAAATATAATCTATTTAATGGTGTATTTTTTTTTTTTAAAAACATAGTATAAAAAAGTTATAAATGTTTTAAAAACATGAGGGGTTCTTTTTTTTTAAAGGAGAAAATGGGGTGGATAAGAAGGTGACACATGGCACCTTCTTGTTAAACCAGATTTTGGTGTTTAAGTAAATTGACCCTTTTACCCTTTTCATATAAAACAAATCATTTGACACATGGCATCATCTGGTTAAATATGAACGTTTTCAATCATTGGATGTGAGTTATTGGGTTTTGACATGGAGAGTGGATTTTTTTTATTTAATTTTTATTTGAAAGAGGACGACGTAGGAAAGAAGGTTTTCGAAGCGGTTTTTTAGTTTTTGATTTATATTTTGAGTTATGAATTTTTTTTATTTTTTTATTTTACCTTTAATAAATAGTTTTTTTTATTTTCTCATGAACAATGAGTTTTCTTATCATCTTTTCTGTATATATATATATATATATATATATATATATATATATATATATATATATATAGGGAAGGGTTCAAATGATAACCAATTTTTTATGTGATAACAACTCTCAAACAATCACATAATATATAAATTATTTTTTCTTTTAATTGTTAAAAGAGTATTTAAGTTTTTTGAACATATATCTTGAACATAAATACGAAAATGGTGAGTCTTACATATACGTACCAAATAATATTACATATATGTGACACATAGTGTTTACGGTATATGTAACACTAACAAAATGATAATTGTTACATATACGTAACACTATGTTTAAGAGTGGTTATCATGGTTATCACATAAATATTTGTTATTATTTGAACCTCACCCTATATATATATAGGAGGAGGTTCAAATATGAAGTGATATTTCGCTAAGATGCCTAAGATATGACAAAAACCTTAAGAAACGATATCAAACGAACTCCGATTGAACTCATTCCAGCGGCGTTGGAACTGTCTCGTCGAACTCTACCATCTTAGGTTTAGCTTTTAGGGTTTAGATTTTAGCATTGAATTTTATGGTTTAAGCCTTAAGGTTTAGCCTTAGGGTTTAGGTTTTTTTGCCGGTGGGGGTGGGGGGTTTAGCTTTTTAGGGTTGGGTAGGGGTGGGTTTAGGTTTTTAGGGGGGTGGGGTGGGGGTTTAGGTTTTTTTTTGGGAGGGTGGGGGTGGTGGTTTTAGGCTTTTCGGGGTGGGGTTAGAGGGGGGTTTAGGTTTTTAGGGGTGCGGATGGAGGGGGGTTTAGTTTTTGGGGGCGGGTTAGGGTTTGATAAAACGGTTCCAACGCCACTGGATTGAGCTCAATCGGAGTTCGTTTGACTCACTTCTTAGGATTTGTTAGTGAAAAATCACTTTTTAGTGGAACCTTCCCATATATATATATATATATATATATATATATGTATAGGGGAATCATCATAAGAAAACTCATTGTTCATGAGTAAACCAAAAAACTATTTATTAAAGGTAAAAAAGAATAATAAAAAAATCATAACTCAAAATATAAATCAAAAACTAAAAAACCGCTTCGGAGACCTTGTTCCCCACGTCGTCCTCTTTCAAAAAGGTAATTACACTTTTTTTCTTTTTTAATTAAATTAGGATTTTTTTTTCTTCTTTTTTAATTACATCATAATTTTAACTATCTATCCGTATCCCATGCAACAATTGAAAAACATGCTTTGTTACGCATGTGTAAAAATCAAATACACATGTATAATAATCAAATAATTATGAGTAAAAACATACACACAAAACAGAAAAAAAAAATTGTACATCAAAATACCCAAATATATTTAGAAATTAGAAAAAAAAATCTACGTAATTACACTTTGTAAAAGAAACTTAAATACACATGTGTAATACTCAAATACACATGTGTAAAACCCATATACATGTGTATTCTGAGCTCTATTAAACATATGAAACCCTCAAACCCTTACTTGTGAACTTTAAAAACTCTTTAGGTAGAAACCTTCAAACTTCACATCTGGAAAAATTTTGAAACTTGTTCACCTCTCAATTTTATAAAACTTCTCAGATCTGGATCTTAAATATCAAAAATAAAAAATCATTACATGTAGACATGAATGTAAAAGAAACTTTACATATATACAAGAACAAAATTTTTTTACATGTGTGTAAATTCAGTTTACACAAGTAAAACCCATATACAAAAATTAGAAATCATTACTTGTAGACATGAATGTAAAAGACATTTTACATATATACATGAGCACAAACTTTTTACCAATATGTAACAACTTTTTAGATTTGATTCAATATAAACACATGAATAAACAACTCTTTACACATGTGCACATTTAGTTACACATGTGTACATTTAATTTACACACAATGTAAATTCAAATCTGGGTTTTGATTTCTATGTACCTCACAAAAAAGGAAAACTTTGACCAAAATTAAAAAAAAAATCTTAAAGAGTTTTGATTTATGTGTACCTCACATAAGACGAGATACATCAAACCCATATAAAAGAATCTTAAAAAGTTGAAATAAAATATCCAAATCCCTAAAATTAAGAACACTAAGTTGATTTTTGACCAAAATTTAGAAAACATACCTAAATTAAAAACAAAAGACAAAAGAAATTAAATGCCTCACTTTTGATTTTTGTGTACCTCACAAAAAAGGAAAACTTTTTTTAATCATAAAGAAATTCACAAAATTATGTTTAGAATACACAAGAACATTTTTCTTTAAATGAATAACATAATAGAACATTTGGGTTACGTGGATTAAAAAAAACAATTATACCTTTCTTTAATGGCTATTTTGCTTACTTAGAAGACTCTGTAACCCACCTTTTAGAAAAAAAGAAAACATAGGTGACGAAATAAAACATCATCAAAACCATGGTATTAATGGGTGTTGATGAATCCAACTTTTAAATAACTGAATTGAAATGTGTTATCTAACTTTTAAAACATTCAGGGAGAAATTTGACTCACCATTTTAATGGGTGTTGATGAATCCGATGGAGGAACAGGGGACGATGGAGAAGACATTTTAGGCGGTTAAGGTCGGAGTAGGGGAGGGTGAAGCCGGAGATGAAGACAGCAAGCCGGTGATCGAACGAAATGAGAAATGGGGGAACTGTTTGGTAATTTAAGTTTTGATGAACACTGAAGATGAAGTCCGATCTTTATCTTCATTATGGATTCTTGTTCTGGGTTTTTAGAAAGAGAGATGAGAGTAGATGTGTTTGAGAGATAAAGGATCTGATCTTGAAATATAGACAGACATAGATAGATCTGATATGAAGAGTATGTATAAAGAGGGAGAGAGAGAAGGGGAAAATGACAAAAATGCCCTTATAGATTAAAAATAAATAAAAAAGTCAAGAAAAAAAATGTGTGGCCCTGAATTAGTTTAAGGTTTTCACAACAACTCTAGATTTACAACCAATACGTCCTCTATATATATATGGGGAGGTTCAAATAAGAAGTGAATTTTCACTAAGAAACCTAAGAAATGATTTCTTTTTTAACCGAAACCGGGTCAAACGAACTCCGATTGAGCTCATTCTAACGGCGTTGACACCGACTCGTCGAGGTTTTGGGGGAGGGGAGTGGGGGGATTTACGTTTTTGGGTGGTGGGGTTTAGGTTTTTGGGGGGTGGGGGATTTAGGTTTTGGGGAGGGGAGGGGGTGGGGTGGGGAGATTTAGGTTTTTTGTGGGGGTGGGGGGTGTAGTGGGTAGGTTTAGGTTTTTGGGGGGTGGGGGTTGGAGGATTTATGGTTAAGTTTTTGGGTTTAGCTTTTAAGGTTTAACTTTAGGGTTTAGCTTTAAGGGTTTAGCTTTAGGGTTTAAGGTTTAGCTCTAAGCTTTATTTCGACGAGCCAGTTCCAACGCCGCTGGAATTAGTTCAATCGGAGTTCGTTTGACCCAGTTTTTTAGATTTATTAGCGAAAATTCACTTTTTAGCGGAACCTTCCCCTATATGTGTATATATATATGTGTATATATATATATATACAAGTTTGGGTTCATGAGAAAACTCCCCTCTCAATTTTTAAACCTTAATAACTTTTTCACACGTTATTTGTGAGATCTCGGATCTGCTCTAAGCAAGCTATACTCAAACCGGAACAATCTGGAATAGTGGAAATACTCCAAACTAGTAACTAGATCCAAAAACCAAGATAATCGCCAACAATCACAATAAACACCATTGAGATAAGAACAATATAACACAAAGTAATCTTCTTCTATTGATAATACTGATTACAAAGATGAATTACAGCAAAAAGAAGAAATCAGCTAAGAACAATTCAGAAATAATGATAAATGCTACTTTACAAATCAAACAAACTTCTATTTATAGTGTTTAGCTTTTCGACCAAAAACTATTTCGACCGAAAACTATTTCGACCTAAAGCTCTAAACTTACAAGATTCAATCCAAAACTAAACCATTTGGTTTCGATGGACTATATGTTCCAACAGTTTCCCCCTAGTTCATTGAATACTAAATGTCTATTCTAAGCTTGTCTTCTCCTTTTGTTCTTTCTTAGCTTGCTTCTCATCAGCTTTCTTGATTCGCTTCTTTATGTCACACCCCCCAAAATCCACCTGCGGGGTTATACCGCGAGGCGCGTGACAAACCAGGATCATTGTCATTAGTTATATTGAATGACCACTATGTGAGTTTTAAAATACCAGTGTTGCTCATAGTCACGAGACAATACCGTTAAGTTTGAAAGTAATGCGGAAACGTAAATAAAACCATGTTCAAAAGTGACCAAATACGCAAAACAAGGCGCCCAAAATCAATGTAATTAAAGTAAGAAAACATGTTTAATGAAAGCCATGCAAACTTCAAAGCATCCTATTCCTGATGTGTACCTTAGCGACCTGAGAAAGACATGCTTAAAGTATCAACACAATGGTTGGTGAGTTCACAGGTTTGCAAATAAATAAATGTTCGATGTTTGCTAGATAATGTAACTAAAGTATATCAATAGATAGCGAGTGTATGTTCATGCTACTATATAGTGTTTCGCAACCGAAGTTGATTGTTTGGTTTGTTTGCCTTCCGTCATGTCTACCAAAACAATAGCTATGTGTTTAGGTCAATATTACACTCGTTCGACCTCCAGTCGTGTTAGCGCGACTAACGCAGGTGGGGTTTGTCAAACCCAGTAGTACTATTCAAGATTACCTCGCCAACTTCCAATACTAATGGTTCGAGATGTAAGGACTTTCATGGTATGTTTGCACTATAGTACGCAAGTGATAATACAATAATACAAGATCCAAAAGTGTTCGTGTGCATGCTTTGTCCCCCAAAAAGGAAAGTAAGTAAAAGAGAGGGGCCGTGAAACTCACCTCAGAGTATGTGCTAGAATGATAAGTGAAAGACAGGTGACCCTTGCATCTAAACAATCCAACTGTTTATGTGTTTTGAAAAGAGTTACCAAGTTTGACTAAGTTTGACCTGACGACCCGTTGGTGACTCATTGTATGAATTAGTGTTTGATTAGTATAATACTTTCATATTACACACATAAGATCATGCACGTAACATTTAACAACACTTCCTTATTGTTCTAGTATGCTAGTACAATTACCACATATAGCAAGTTTCTATATTTAGTAGGTTTCTATATTTAGTAAGTTTCCATATTTAGCAGGTATGATCAAGATTCACGTTTCATGGAAACTATCATTACTAATATTTTAATGAGACCAATCCAACACGTCCTAGATCGTCACATCACATATCATGTGCCTAGAACTCAACATGTGGTCCACATTCCAAGTTAAAGTTTCCTTTTAAAGTAAGTTAGGCATACAATTACAATTTCCATGATTTAAAGTTCCTAACATGTTTCTATGATCCACATAGCACATAAGAAATCATCATGTTGCATCAAACATGTTTAGAATTCACATTCTGATTTTTAAACACAAAAAGTTTCTATTTATAGTAAGCTATGAATACCATGCGTGATTTCTAAGATCTAATATTCCATAACATGTTATTATGTCCTGACTAGCATATAACTATCATCATACAACAACACGCATGTCTAAATTGTAAGCTATTCACATCCTTGACAATTAAAGTTTCAATTTTTAGAAACCCTAAGAAACCGAGCTAGGTACATGAATCTAATTCCACAAATCACATAATCATGCATCAACTAACATATAAACATCATCATATCATATTCATCATGTCTAACATGCAATCTAGAAAATCAATAAAGTTTCTAATAATAGTAACCCTCGGTTTTCATGCATCTAGGGTTTTACAAACACATCAAATCTAAACAAATATCATAACAAGACTCAATTAACATTAAATTTTACACCTTTATTGATAAAATCATTGTTTGGGTGAAACTAGGGTTTTACCTAAACCTGGAAATCGCAAATATGGAATAAGAACGGATAAAAATCTTACCTGAAGCGTTAGTAACGATGATTGGTACTTGGATTGATCAAAAACACCAACTATTGCAAAAAAGGAGATTGATTTGAGAATGGTATGGTGGTATAGGGTTCGACGATTTCTAGAGAGGGTGGGGTGGGATTTTCGGCCAAAAGAGGTGTAAATGGAATAGGGTTTTGATAAAATCCGTAAATAGTTCACTCCATGGGCTTAGGATGAGTTTAAAACAAGTTTAGGAGGCATGTGGGTTAGTTTAAAAGATTAATAATTAATTTAACTAAATCCCACTGATTAAAATAATTTCTACTAAATATTTTTATAAAACCTATTTATAAAAATTTAATAATACAATTCAAATCATGCAGTTACGCGTAAACGTACGCGGTTTCACGAAAGTTCACAAATTAAGCATAAAATCACACAACACGTAATTTCACATAATTTATATTAAATATAAATTAATAATTGTTCGAAATAGTATTTTTGATTAATCACCAACGTTCGGGGACAGACTCGTGTGACTCGGTAATTCTCTGAATTACCGTTACGTGAGTGTTTGTGTAATAACCGACGCACTTAATTAACCCTAATCAAGTGTAATGCATGTATGAATGATTTAGATAACGGAGTTAACCTGAAAATACCGGGTGTCACACTTTAAGACTTTTGCTTCTTCACGCATACTCAAACACCTTGCCACGACTCGCATATACAGCTTTGCTTTAGCCTTTACAGCAAACCCTTCATCACATTCAGATGTGTTGTAGTACAAAATCTTCAAGTCTTCATCAGAGAAACTGAATAAGTCCATCAGATCGAAGATTCTGACTTCAGGTAGATTTCTTTGTAAGGATAACAGCTTCTGTAGTCTTCGTATCATGTGATCAAAGTCTTTGATAAAGCTTTCCTTCCGAGCAAGAATGCTTACCACTGTTTCAATATCTACAGGCTTCACAATATAACAGATCTTTCTTTTTCCAGTCTTGTCATCAATCACTTTGCTTCTTCTACGTTTAGGATTCCTTGGAAAGAAGCTTGTAAACTTGTCTTGATTGCATGTCGAAGAAATGTTTCAAATGAAGTAACCTTCGTGTAGTTTGTCGGATTGATCAACTAAAGATGGCTTAAGTCCCGAATATCCCATCTCGGCTAGCTTTGAAGTTGATGCTGATTTCTAAAATATTGTATTTCTCCTTGCTCTCCCTTAATGACGTACATGCCTTTGTCCACATCAAACTTCCAACCTAAAATCCTTTTAGTCAAAGTCTTCATGAGATTCTGAATCTTTTGAATGACTTTCTCAACCACTGATAGTTTCTTATCTTTCTTCCACCACAAGCTTTTGTCAAGTTCATCTCTTTTCTTTGTCGATTCATCAGGAGCTACTTATGGTTCTTTTATAATATCTGGTAGATCAAAATCATGTAACATCCCAAAATAAATGAGGATTTTAAATAACGGGTTGAACCGGGACGAACGGGATAAAAGAACGAGGCGTAACGGGCCGGGCCGGTTGGGCCGGCAAACTTGAAGGAAGGGGGGGTTTCCTCCCTTTAAATAGCCAACACACACACCATTTCTCTCATTTGCAAGAATCTAGAGAGAGAAACCGTAGAGAGAGAAAGTTGGCGGATCGACCCGAGATTGAAGGAGCTTGTTGCTACTGAACTCGTGAGCAAAACCTCCGGATCAGAATCTCGAAATCAGGTAACACCCGAACCAAATCTGAGTTTTTGTTCGTTTTTGGGTTTTCGGGTATTTTCGAGAAAATGACGGGTTTTTATAAACCAAATGAGGAAAGGGTTATAAATCTGGAATCACGAAAGGAAAATACACGTTTTGAATACAAAAAGTCCGGATCTTGACAAGATCGGACCTGCATGCGAAAGTTAGGGTTTTTGAGGAAGATAGCTGAGTTCTGCAGGTATCGAAACTAGAGTTTCGAGTGGCCTGCAGGTGTCGAAACTAGAAGTTTCGAGTGACCTGCAGTTGTCGAAACTAGAAGTTTCGAGTGACCTGCAGTTGTCGAAACTAGAAGTTTCGAGTGACCTGCAGTTGTCGAAACTAGAAGTTTCGAGGGGCCTGCAGGTATCGAAACTAGAAGTTTCGAGGGGCCTGCAGGTATCGAAACTAAGTAGTTTCGATAGGTCGGCATCAGTAGGTGAAGTCAGTGTATTCACCTGTAACAGAACGAGTAAACCGTTAGAGTCGGGATTTAGGTCTGATGTGTATTTAATTAATCAATTCAGATCGGAAGTGACTTTGTTGGACCTTTGTTTAGGACAACCGAGACTAGCTTATAAGGTGAGTTCTAGAAGCCCTCTTTTAAATGTTTTTATATAATGTTTTCGGGCTGGTGTGTACACGTATGAAATGATGTTTTATGAAATGATGTTTTATAAAATGATTTTTATGAAACTACGTTTACGAAAGGAAATGATTTGGAACGAAGGATTTATGGAAAGAAAGTTTATGAACGGAATGCTTACGAACGAATGTTATAAAGAAATGGTTTAATGAAAAGGTAAAGGGTTTTGAAAGTGAAGGAAAGGTTTTATGAAAAGAAAACAAAAAGGGGCAAATGTTTTAAAGAAGTCATTACAAATCTAATCTGTCGAATGAATGGAATTGACGAATGAAGTCTGGGAATGTGATTCCCAGCCTTGTGGTAGATTATGGACAGTGAGCCATAGTTACCACAAGAACAACATGGGCAATGTCTTTGTGGCATGTCAATGGTTTTGATGTTGTACAACTGGTAAGGGAGTAACGACGGTTACTCGGGTGATGACGATCATCCTAAGCGAACGAGGTAATGGGAAATCAATGACGGCGATACGTAACGGTTGATTTCCAAAGGAAAGATGCGTGTTGGGCAATGACGGCGATACGTAACGGTTGACCCCACGCATTGAAGGGTTGGGCAATGACGGCGATACGTAACGGTTGACCCAACGTAGTGGTATGGTTGTGGCAATGACGGCGATACGTAACGGTTGCCCACAACATTTAAAGTTCCTACGGGGACATAAAGACGCGTAATGATACAGATTTAGATAATAATGTATGACTTAAATGAATGTTAATATTTTAAACAAATGATTGTGTTTAAATATGCGAAGGTTTACGAATGAAAGGCCCTGTTTTCTTATACGAATGTTAAACCCTAATGAATGTTTGAATGATGAACCATTTCTTAAAACGAACGAAAACTAGAACTCACCAGCGTAGCTGACGTTTTTAAGTGTACACATTCAGGTTAAGGCAGGTGATGAGGATGGACGGTGATGCTTGGCTAGAGATGAAGAGTTACCCGACTGCTTTTGAAGACTGGCATCCCGTTATGTTTAGTTATGATGTAATTATGTTTACGCTTCCGCATGTATGAATAACGATTAAGTTATGTTTAAATGAAAATTTCCGCTGCGTTATCTGATATTCATGTTTAAGAACTGCTTGTGAATGAGTAAATCCAATAAGTGAGGCCTCCCGGGTTTGGGGTCTTACAAGTTGGTATCAGAGCAATAGTTTGAGAGATTCGGACACTCCTAGTGTCTGAACTTAAACTTTGAATGGGACCGAAAGCGGATGCCAGTACGGGTAACTCGAGCCACAGCATCAGATATGAAGGTAGTATATATTTACGTATATAGTATGCCTTAGAAAGAGTTAGGAAAGGACTTGTGTTCTGATGGAATCACAAAGGTGGTCAAATAGAAATCGAAAGGTAGTGTAATGGTTAATTACAGATGGCCAGTGTATATTAACATCTTACAATGCTTGTTGAATTCTATTTGTTAACTAGCGTGATAACATTGGATTTCCTTGTCTTATAGAACGAAATGGCGAGGAGAGGAAACGGAAGGCGTGGTGGCCGTACCGGTGGTCGTACCGGCGGTCGAAATGGTGGGCGTGGCAGGATTCCTGCTCGCCAAGAACACAGTGAAGAAGGAAGTGTTCACACTGAACCGGCGGTTAGTGTGCATGAAGCTGAGCAGACACAAGTTGAAGAGCAACCTTTCACTTTTGAACCCGAAGTGAGAGCAGCTATAGCTCGAGAGTTCACAGAACTGATGAAGGCTTCTCTGCCAGGTCTGTTGGCAGAAGCATTGAAGCAAGTCAATGGGGCGGGTGGGTCTAGCACGGCAATTGGTGCTCAGAACAATGAGACCGACAATGCACCGCCTGCTCGCGGATGTGATTATAAGTCCTTTAAGGCATGTGACCCGCCGATACTCACTGGGAAGAAGGACGCGGTAGCTACTTTTGATTGGGTAATACGTATGGAAGCCGCCATCCGTCTGAGCGAGTGTCGAGCTAATCAAGTAGTGAAGTTTGCTGCTAACTCCTTGAGGGAGGAAGCATCCCACTGGTGGGAAGGTGTACGCCAGGCTAAGGGGAACGAGGTGGTTGATTCGATGATGTGGGATGATTTGAAAACTTTGGTGATCAAGAATTTCTGTCCAAGGAACGAGATTGAAAAGGTAGAGAGGGAATTTCTGGGTTTGAAGGCCGGGAACATGACGCACCGGCAATACACAACCCGATTTAATGAACTGGCACGTCTGGTGCCACACCTCGCCACTACTGAAGAGAGAAAGATTGCCTGTTATATTCAAGGGTTGCCGGACCAGGTCCGCACCTATGTTAAGGCAAACGCCCCTACTACCTATGATTTGGCAGTAGAGCTAAGTGGCGTAGTATTTGACGATCTGGCACTGAATGTTGTTGCCGTTGAAGAGCAAAAGAAGAGACCGAGCTTCTCAAACAAGCGAACTGGGGGAAAGATGTTTGGGTCTCGTGATAAGAGGGCTCGGGTGGGTGAGCCGACTGTTTGTAAGAAGTGTGGAAGGGAGCATGTAGGTGAATGCAGACTGGGATCTAGCTTGTGCTATAAGTGTGGCAAGACCGGGCACTACTCTCGAGAATGCCCGCAAGGCTACAAATGCTACAACTGTGGGGATTTCGGCCATATGAGCCGAGAATGTACCAAGCCCAGGATGGGGGAAACCGGGAAAGGAAAGGGCCCGGAAAAGAGGGGAGAAGGATCTCGTGCAAAGACTCGTGCGTACGCACTGACTCAAGAACAAGCCAGGGCGGATCCCGATGTGGCGTCAGGTACATTCATCCTTGACAACACTTTGGTTTCTGTGTTATTTGATTCGGGTGCTAGTAAGAGTTTTATATCTGCGAGTTTTTGTAAGCGAGTGAAGTACACAGTTAGTAAGCTAGAAAAGGCCTTTAGCGTAGAAACCGCTGAGGGTAGAACTGCAAGAGTAACCGATGTAGTTAACAACTCCACGATAAAGATAGAAGGTCATAGATTTCCCGTCAGATTGTTCGTTATGGTTTTGGGAGGGTTCGATGTGGTGTTGGGTATGGATTGGCTAACTGCCAATGAAGCGCAAATTATATGTAAACGAAAGATAATCCAACTCAAGGCTCCGGATGGTAGCAAAGTCGAGGTTTTTGGAGATCGTGACGTCTCGATGCCAAACGTCATCTCAATGATTAAGGCAACGAATTACTTGAGGCGCGGATGCGAGGCTTATCTGGTATATGTGATTGACCAGTGTAAGGAAGTGAAGGAACTAGACGATGTACCCGTGGTACGCGAGTACCCGGAGGTGTTCCCAGAGGATTTGCCTGGGATACCACCCGACAGAGAGATTGAGTTCCGAATCGACTTAGTACCAGATGCCCAGCCCGTGGCTAAGGCTCCATATCGACTAGCACCAGTGGAAATGAAAGAACTTATGGTACAACTAGACGAGTTACTTGAGAAAGGATTTATCCAACCAAGCATCTCACCTTGGGGTGCTCCGGTGTTGTTTGTGAAGAAAAAGGATGGGTCGATGCGAATGTGTATTGATTATCGCGAGTTGAATAAACGAACGGTGAAGAACAAGTACCCTTTACCAAGGATCGATGACCTGTTCGACCAGTTGCAAGGCGCAAGTTGGTTTTCGAAAATCGACCTTCGGTCCGGGTACCATCAGTTGAAGGTAAGGGAAGAAGACATACCGAAAACGGCGTTTCGCACGCGTTATGGACATTTCGAGTTCCGCGTAATGTCTTTCGGATTAACGAACGCCCCCGCAGCGTTCATGGATTTAATGAATAGGGTGTGTCGACCGATGCTGGATCGATCGGTAATCGTGTTCATCGATGATATCCTTATCTACTCCAAGAATGAGGGTGATCACGCGTGTCATTTGAAGGAAGTGTTGGAAGCTCTAAGGAAGGAGAAGTTGTATGCTAAGTTCTCCAAATGCGCGTTCTGGCTTAGGGAAGTCCAATTCCTAGGTCACGTCATTGGCCCGAACGGCATTATGGTTGACCCAGCAAAGATAGTAACGGTAAGTGAATGGGACATTCCTAAGACGCCAACTGAAATCCGCAGTTTCTTGGGATTGGCAGGCTACTATCGGAGATTCATCCAGGATTTCTCGAAAATAGCTTCGCCATTGACAAAGTTGACTCGGAAAGAAGTTAAGTATGAATGGGGTTCGACCCAAGATGAGGCGTTTAAGAAATTGAAGGAAAAGCTAACTCAAGCTCCAGTCTTGGCCCTTCCCGAGGGCAGTGAAGATTTGGTGGTATACTCTGACGCTTCGGGTCAGGGGTTGGGGTGTGTGCTGATGCAACGTGGAAGAGTGATCGCATACGCATCACGACAGCTGAAGGTTCATGAAGTCAACTATCCGACTCACGATTTGGAACTTGCTGCTGTTGTGTTTGCATTAAAAATTTGGAGGCACTACCTCTATGGGGTAAAGTTTACCATATACTCCGATCACAAAAGTCTGAAGTACTTCTTCGAGCAAAAGGAGTTAAATATGAGGCAGAGGCGATGGTTGGAACTTTTGAAAGACTATGACTGTGAAATCATGTACCATCCTGGAAAAGCAAACGTGGTGGCTGACGCTCTAAGCCGGAAGGATGTGCCTGCTCCTATTAGAGTGAAAGCTTGCCAAATGGTGGTAACGTCGGATGTGATGAGGGAAATTGAAAAGGCTCAAGAAGAGGCACTAAAGGGGGAAAACATAAAGAAGGAAAGGATGGTTGGCCAACAGGATAAGTTAGAATATAACACCCTTGGTGTTAGGACACGTTTTGGTCGAGTATGGATACCTATGGGTGACGAGCTTAGGACCAAAATCTTGGATGAGGCTCATAAGTCTCGTTACTCTATCCATCCCGGTACCAACAAAATGTACCAAGATCTGAAGAAGGAATACTGGTGGCCTGGGATGAAACACGAAGTGACGAAATACGTAAGCAAGTGCTTGACTTGCTCACAAGTGAAGGCCGAACACCAGAAACCGTATGGGAAAATTCAACCACTTGAGATACCGGAATGGAAGTGGGAACACATTACTATGGACTTCATAACCAAGCTACCTCGCACAGCTAAAGGTCATGACACCATTTGGGTAATTGTGGACCGTTTAACGAAGAGTGCTCATTTTCTACCTATTCGCGAGACGTTCTCGTCGGAAAGGTTAGCGGAAGTATTTATTAATGAAGTAGTAGCGCGGCATGGGATGCCTTTAACGATTGTATCCGACCGGGACACACGATTCACATCGAGGTTCTGGAAAAGATTTCACGAGGCGATGGGTACGAGACTTAATATCAGCACGGCATACCACCCGCAAACGGATGGTCAGTCCGAAAGGACCATTCAAACATTGGAGGATATGCTTCGTGCTTGTATTATCGACTTCGGTGGCAGTTGGGACAGTCATCTGCCATTAGCCGAATTCTCCTACAACAACAGTTATCACACGACGATAGGCATGCCGCCTTATGAAATGTTGTATGGGAGAAGATGCAGGACCCCGGTTTGTTGGGGTGAGATTGGACAGAAGGAATTGGGAAGTCTCGAAGTTGTTAAAGAAACATCGGAAAGGTTTGATCAGATCAAAGCACGAATGAAGGCCGCCCAAGATCGTCAGAAATCCTATGCGGATAAACGACGAAGGCCTATTGAGTTTAATGTTGGGGATAGAGTAATGTTGAAAGTGTCGCCTTGGAAGGGAATCATACGATTCAGAAAGAGAGGAAAGCTAAGTCCGAGGTTTATCGGACCATTCAGGATTATGGCACGGGTTGGTGAAGTCGCATATCGGTTGGAATTGCCTGATGAGTTAAGTGGGATTCATCCTACCTTCCATGTATCACACTTGCGAAAGTGTTTGGCGGATGAATCGGCTCACGTACCACTTACGGACATCGAGGTCGACAACAGCCTTAACTACATCGAAGAACCTGTTGCCATCCTAGACAGGAAAGAGAAACGTTTACGTAACAAAGTTATCCAGTTGGTTAAAGTCCAGTGGAAGCACCGGAAGGGATCGGAAGCTACATGGGAAACGGAGACGGAAATGAAGGAGTCGTACCCTCAACTGTTTGACTTATGATAGGTTTCGGGGACGAAACCTATTGTAAGGGGGGTAGACTTGTAACATCCCAAAATAAATGAGGATTTTAAATAACGGGTTGAACCGGGACGAACGGGATAAAAGAACGAGGCGTAACGGGCCGGGCCGGTTGGGCCGGCAAACTTGAAGGAAGGGGGGGTTTCCTCCCTTTAAATAGCCAACACACACACCATTTCTCTCATTTGCAAGAATCTAGAGAGAGAAACCGTAGAGAGAGAAAGTTGGCGGATCGACCCGAGATTGAAGGAGCTTGTTGCTACTGAACTCGTGAGCAAAACCTCCGGATCAGAATCTCGAAATCAGGTAACACCCGAACCAAATCTGAGTTTTTGTTCGTTTTTGGGTTTTCGGGTATTTTCGAGAAAATGACGGGTTTTTATAAACCAAATGAGGAAAGGGTTATAAATCTGGAATCACGAAAGGAAAATACACGTTTTGAATACAAAAAGTCCGGATCTTGACAAGATCGGACCTGCATGCGAAAGTTAGGGTTTTTGAGGAAGATAGCTGAGTTCTGCAGGTATCGAAACTAGAGTTTCGAGTGGCCTGCAGGTGTCGAAACTAGAAGTTTCGAGTGACCTGCAGTTGTCGAAACTAGAAGTTTCGAGTGACCTGCAGTTGTCGAAACTAGAAGTTTCGAGTGACCTGCAGTTGTCGAAACTAGAAGTTTCGAGGGGCCTGCAGGTATCGAAACTAGAAGTTTCGAGGGGCCTGCAGGTATCGAAACTAAGTAGTTTCGATAGGTCGGCATCAGTAGGTGAAGTCAGTGTATTCACCTGTAACAGAACGAGTAAACCGTTAGAGTCGGGATTTAGGTCTGATGTGTATTTAATTAATCAATTCAGATCGGAAGTGACTTTGTTGGACCTTTGTTTAGGACAACCGAGACTAGCTTATAAGGTGAGTTCTAGAAGCCCTCTTTTAAATGTTTTTATATAATGTTTTCGGGCTGGTGTGTACACGTATGAAATGATGTTTTATGAAATGATGTTTTATAAAATGATTTTTATGAAACTACGTTTACGAAAGGAAATGATTTGGAACGAAGGATTTATGGAAAGAAAGTTTATGAACGGAATGCTTACGAACGAATGTTATAAAGAAATGGTTTAATGAAAAGGTAAAGGGTTTTGAAAGTGAAGGAAAGGTTTTATGAAAAGAAAACAAAAAGGGGCAAATGTTTTAAAGAAGTCATTACAAATCTAATCTGTCGAATGAATGGAATTGACGAATGAAGTCTGGGAATGTGATTCCCAGCCTTGTGGTAGATTATGGACAGTGAGCCATAGTTACCACAAGAACAACATGGGCAATGTCTTTGTGGCATGTCAATGGTTTTGATGTTGTACAACTGGTAAGGGAGTAACGACGGTTACTCGGGTGATGACGATCATCCTAAGCGAACGAGGTAATGGGAAATCAATGACGGCGATACGTAACGGTTGATTTCCAAAGGAAAGATGCGTGTTGGGCAATGACGGCGATACGTAACGGTTGACCCCACGCATTGAAGGGTTGGGCAATGACGGCGATACGTAACGGTTGACCCAACGTAGTGGTATGGTTGTGGCAATGACGGCGATACGTAACGGTTGCCCACAACATTTAAAGTTCCTACGGGGACATAAAGACGCGTAACGATACAGATTTAGATAATAATGTATGACTTAAATGAATGTTAATATTTTAAACAAATGATTGTGTTTAAATATGCGAAGGTTTACGAATGAAAGGCCCTGTTTTCTTATACGAATGTTAAACCCTAATGAATGTTTGAATGATGAACCATTTCTTAAAACGAACGAAAACTAGAACTCACCAGCGTAGCTGACGTTTTTAAGTGTACACATTCAGGTTAAGGCAGGTGATGAGGATGGACGGTGATGCTTGGCTAGAGATGAAGAGTTACCCGACTGCTTTTGAAGACTGGCATCCCGTTATGTTTAGTTATGATGTAATTATGTTTACGCTTCCGCATGTATGAATAACGATTAAGTTATGTTTAAATGAAAATTTCCGCTGCGTTATCTGATATTCATGTTTAAGAACTGCTTGTGAATGAGTAAATCCAATAAGTGAGGCCTCCCGGGTTTGGGGTCTTACAAATCATTTCTTCATCGACAAAGTAATGGAACTTTCCTATCACAGACCCATCAGCCTTTACATAACTCTGTTTCTGTTCATACTTGTAGGTCCCTCGGGTGTGTCGGATCGTCACATGCAAGTGGGTCTACTAGTCGGACCGGGTGCGGAATGCCCGTGACTAGGCAGAGAGTCTAGCTAAACAAAGTAAACCGACAAGAGAAAACACTTTAAACATTCTTTGTATTATAAACACTTGAAGGTTACAGAGAAAAGCACTGAGATTATAATCTGCGTATTTGCATCTATGTCTGCGTACTTAACTACTGTCAACCTATCCTATTTATACAAGACCTGATGCCTACGCACTTAGCAAGTGCGCAGGGCAAAATGCTCTTGCGTACTTGCTAAGTACGCAGGAGCTTTCTCCTGCGCACTTACAAGTGCGCAAAACACTTAGAGAATTTTGCAACATTCAATATGTAAAAGTAAATACAACTCGATAAACTAATACATAAAGACTCTAACATACAAAGACAATTACAAACAAGACAAGACAACCTAATACTAAGACTCTATCTATCCAGAGTGTTTGTCACAGGAAAGTGCTTCAACAAACTCCCCCTTGACAACAGCTCTGGATAATCTTCAGTCTTCGGGCCTCACATCTTCAGTCTTCACATCGCTTGATCTTTAGCTTCCATCTTCTTCTTATAATCAAGGCAGAAATTAATCACATTGTCGTATTTAGAAGCAAGGAGCTTTGTCCACTCATCCGTGTAGACACAATAGTGTTCTGCTAGTACCTCCAGATCTTTCACAGAAAAGTTGATGAAGCAGACTTCATCAAATATTCTGATCAGCTCCTTTGGCACTAGGTTCCCACTCTCTGAACGTCCTTTACCCATGATCACAGCCTCGCCCGTCTTTGGATCTACGTACCAGTACCACATGTCACCAAGAATATCCTGAGATAACTTGCTCAGGGGAATCTTAGTTTCACATCACACTGGCTTGTATACCAATTTATTTAAGTGCTTCTTAGTCACAGGATGTACAGCGTGCTTATCCTTGACTCTCTTGGGCACTTGAGGCTTGAACATTTTGAATTTCCCCGATCTTGCTTCTCGCTGTAGAACCACCCACAAATCCATCGCCACTGCGTGATTGGAATGACTCAGCAGCTCTCGGTTTGCTAGGTTCACAAGGTCGTATTTGGGCAAGGAGCTGAGCGCTTCACTGGTGGGTTTCAAGTATTGAACCCCGCCAGATCTTTTGATAGCGAACAGTTGCTTGTCCTCCTCGAACCTTACAGCCAAGATCATCCCTGTTTCTCCATGTTTGTCTATTATAGACGTCTTTTTCCACACATGAGCTGGACCCTTTGATGAAGTAGAAGGCATGTCTGTTTCTTTCGGTGCCTCTGGGTCCACAGGTTCAGGGTCAACTAGGGAGGCTTCAGTCGAGGCTTCTACATTACTGGCCTACTCGACTGAACCTGTGTCGAGCGGAGCGTCGAAAGATGGAAATTCAAAGATCTCTCCATCTTCTAGCTCGTACTCTCCTTCCCCCATCACCCTTGGGAATTTTGATCACAACATCTTCATCATCATCATCCCAATCGTCACTAGAGTCGATCTCTCCTTCTTCTAGATTGAAGAGAGCATCGATCTGTGCTTCATTGGAATAGTCAGGCTCTAGATATAGGATCTCATCATCAAATAAGTCCTTAAGTACTTCAGCCACTGACTTTCCTTTCTCATTACCACCACCACCAGAGGTATCACCACCCTCTTGATGAGTCGACTCCCCCTGAGCCATTGAAACAGCAGAGATGGGCACGATTGCTAAAGCTTGGTGCTCACCTCCACTTGGACCGGCTTCGGGATCCTTGTCCTTGTCGTCATCCTTAGTCAAGTTGACCGGATGACACGCCTCATCACTAGTAGTCCTATTCTCCTTCTCTTTCTCTTTCTCTTTGTCCTTCTCCCCCTAAGCATCAAGCTTCTTGGTCAGATCAGCAATCAGCTTGACCATCAGCTCATGCTCCTTCCTTTGAGCGTCAAACCTCAGTTCCAAGGATGACCCATGACCCAGAAGCATTTCATTTGTCTTGATTAGGAGCTCATTCTGGGCCAGGACGTTGTTCAGTCGTTCCTCAGTCCCTGTTCTCTGGTTACGAAGGATTTTAACTTCATCTACCAAAGAATTGATCTGTGCTTGTTGAGCGTCAGACTCCTCCTTCGATTTCTGAATAGTCTCCAGTAATCCAGCAACTTGGGTTTCCAGAACATCTATCCTAGCATCATTCGGATCAGGATGTCTGAATAAGGACGCCTTGGCATTATGAGTAGGGGAGTAGAATATGGTATCAAAGTCAAACCCTTGTGTGAAGTCTCCATAGTTGAAGGGTTGAATTGGAGGCTCAATGGTGGTGGTTGGGATGGAAGATGTGACGAGAGTTGTAGGGGTAATGGTAGGGGTGATGGTGACTGACTCCGTGAGAACTGGAGTAGTCACCGCCTCCTGAACAGTAGTTGTAGGGAGGGTCACTATCACAGGGATCTCCGCTGTGATTGAAGTGACGACCACTTCACTTTGCCCCTGCGGCCTCCTCCTCCTACGGTAAAGCTGCTGTGAAGGTGGGGTGGAGGCTGAATCCGGACTAGCAGCTGACACTTGTACTTGCTGCTGAGCCTCCACCACACTGGGGATAGAAGGCTGTTTCCTATCGCCCCTGTTCTTGTGAATGCTTTCCCTTCTTTGTCTTTGTATAGCAGCGTCAGAGTCAAAGTCTGGCTCGTATTCGCTGCCAGAGGACTGTCGCTTTCACTTGGAGGACGACTCAGGTAGGGTTACCTTAGCCCTTCTCAGTGGGTGTACCTGCGACGGTGCATCATCGGAATCAGAAGAATCTGACTCAGTCGCTTTCGAGTCGGATCCCTCAGCACCATCACGTCCTTCTTCGTCGTCTCCATCATCAGACGAACCATCATCACTGTCCATTTCCTCCTGTTGTTGTTCCTGTTGTTCGTCGGAGTGTTCACTCAATCCAGGCTCCGATTCGGGACTGTACCATCTCCAGTCACCTGGGGCCACATACGCTTCATTGATGAGGTGGCCAAAGAGTTCTGTATGCACAGGGGTAGGATCTACACTGCCTGGCTTTAGGAATTGGGCGAATACTCTTTTGTCCACCCTCTTTACTTGCAGTCTCTCCCCTATAGCGAGAAGGTTTGGCAACACGTCATTAATCAGAAGTTGCACAAACCGAGGGTATAACAAGAACCGAAACCTCTCCGTTGTGTTGATCTGGTCATTGATGGTCTTAAAGATGTAGCGGGAGAAGTTGTAGCCCTTATTGAGAGAAAGGCCGACCATTGCTGCTGCAAGGTCATGACCAATGGCATCTTTCCCAGCTTTCCTTGATGAGATGCACATGATCATGACGTGGGCGAAGTATCTCCATTGGTCTAACACCCACATCTTCTTGTATGAAGCATAGTCCCTCGCACCGACATAGCCCATTCTTTGTCTCCAACAGCCGTCCACAAAGTAGTCTGGATAGGCTGTCGGGTCGGTCGCGAGGTCTCTGAATTGAAGGACCCTTCTTATAGTATCTTCAGAGAAAGCAATAGCATGACCAGCAACGATAGCCCTTATAACGTTGGGGGTTACCGTGCAGTCGTGCTCTGCAGTCTCCCAAAACTGCTCGAGGTAGGGTCTTGACACGATCGGGTCAGCAGAAATGGCGTAGCTGATTCTTGAGCGGTTCAAGAAATCAACTATGTCTCTGTAATGCAATGTTGCACCCTTCCACTCAGGTTCAGTGTTAGCTAACAGGTTGAATTCGTTAGTAAACGCCCGAGCCATGATCTGCAAAAACACACAGAAAACATAATAAGAACAACATGTATCATTAGAAACGGATAAACATGACTTAGTATAGCAGTTACTCTTTGAACTGAATTTAAGACTTAGGAATTTTTTCCAAGTGTTGGTCCTGCGTACTTAGCAAGTACGCAGGAGTTTCCTCTTGCGTACTTAACAAGTACGCATGAAGTGCTTCTTGCGTACTTGTTAAGTACGCAGGAAACGTACTTGGTGAAAAATTCAGAAGTTTGAAATTCAACTTGATGTTTAAAAATTGGTGTGTATTGGGTCACTACTAGGTCGGAATCAACGAATCGAGCCTATGGGACCAATACTTACACCAGATACCTGCTAAACTTGACCTAATTTGTTCTAACAGTCGAACGAATCAACCGTCGGTTCAAATTCTAGCCTAAAGTCAAAATCAAACACTCGAATGGATGATTAAAGGTAGATTAGTGATCGAATAATGATTCTTAACAAGTTTTAATTAATAGGTATTACCCAAACAACCCAAAAATTGTCTAAAAATCTCGAACAATAACCTACGATAATCGGTCCAAAATCAAGAGTTTTTGTGGATGGATTAAGCCTATAATCTCACCAAATAGATGTTATGAGGTGATGAAACTTGTAGTGGGACGAAAAATCGGATTAAGTACACTTGGATTTTGAGTAAAGATTTGCAGAGGGAAAAAGGTCTGTTTTAATGTGATGAAAAAGTCTGAAAATTTCTAAGTCCCCTTTTATACCCCAGACCAAAAGGCCGTGCGCACTTAGCAAGTGCGCACATTTTAACTCATGCTTACTTACAAGTGCGCAAGCTTTAACTCTTGCGTACTTACAAGTACGCAAGACTTAACTCTTGCGTACTTGTTAAGTATGCAGGGCTTACCTCATGCGCACTTACAAGTACGCACACACCCTTAAATGCGTAAACTTTCAACTCAAATTTATAAAGTTTTTCAAGTCAAATAACGAACAAGTTAAAAATATTCAATCAAGAGGATTCAAATACAATTCAGGAGGGTTAAATACAAATATTTTTGGCTTTTCTGAATAAAATTGAACTATGTATAAACTTAAAATCTTTTTGATCTTTTCTAATAGAAATATACAAGTATTCACACAAACTATTTTTGATCAAAGACACGAGCAAAGGATCATATCAGGCTATCTTTTAGCAAAAACGATACAATATAAACATCAAAGAATATGGGATCATGTCATGGATTACTATTTATTCATACGTAATAAGCACACAAACAAGTAATTCAAGTTGACAATATTATAAGATTTGAAACTATAAGCATCTTTGTATCACATTCTTGTGTATTAAGGTATCATTTATACGATATACAACGTGTACCCCACTGATATGCTATACTAATGTAAATTGCATTATCTCACGGCATCTAAGATTTTCCCAATGATTTTCTAAATTTTCAGAATGAAGTTACATCTATTAGCACAGGAAAAATCAAGCAGAATCCATAAGGATTATCAGGAATCATAAGATTCAGAATCGAGTGATTCATTTGTCTTGGTTTCATTTGATTTTCTTCATTGAATATCGGTGTGATGATTCAGGATAATATATATGGTGTTTGAGTTTTAAGGTAGGGGATCCAACTTTTATCTGGATTTGATTTCAATGAATCAGGAGTGATTCAAGGGTGAATACATGCTCAACGGTTAATGTAGAGACATGTCTTGATTCAATCTCTCCTTGCATACTTGTGAGTATGGGCAGTGAGATGAACCGCATTAATTGTGCTAACGACATAACCCGAAACTGACCACAAAAGAAAATTATTGCCAAAATCTAACATCCTTTATCTGATAATGATCTTTTCTATTCTTTTACGCACACACACTTGCAAACATGGGTTCAAAACACAGTTGTAGTTTAGATTTAGTTTCCACACTACTAGTGATTCAAAAAAGCATACAACCTACTGACAATTTAAATTACTTGTAAATAAGCAGATTAAAAACATAATAAGTTAAACAATTAAGTAAGCATGACGCAATCATTTCCCATATGAGCAGTCTGTGACGTTTAGATCATTTCTGATGTACCATCATTTTCTCTTTTCTCAAGTTAACTTTGAAATTTTCTCCATTTTCTATTTTGTTTTTGTTTTTGTAAAATATTTTGAAACTTAAAATAACTATACAGAAAATTTAAAAGAAATAAAATTTAACTTCCATGAATTGAATTGATTTAAGAAAAATTAATTTTTCACTCAGGATTGAACATTTCTATCAAGTTGACAAGATGCTCAAAACGGGATCGATCAAATGCCTTTGTGAAAAGGTCAGCAAGATTGTCATCCGTGTGAACTTTTACAAGTTCAATTAAATGCTTTTCAGCACAATCACGGATGAAATGATGGCGAATCTCTATATGTTTAGTTTTCGAATGTTTCACCGGGTTATTTGTGATGGACATGGTGACATTGTTATCAATGAATAGAGGAGTTCCAGTGAAGTTTAAGCCATAGTCTCTCAACTGCTGCTGAATCCACAATATCTGAGAACAACCGCTCGCTGTAGCAATGTATTCTGCTTCACAAGTTGAGACAGAAACCGTTGATTGCTTCTTACACTGCCAGGAGACCAGTCTGTCTCCTAAGAATTGACATCCACCGGAAGTTGACTTTCTGTCAAGGTTACAACCGCCATAATCTGAATCAGTGTAGGCTTTGAAGTCGAATGACTGTTGCTTAGAGTACCAAAGACCTAATCAGGGTTTCCCTTTCAGGTATTTGAAAATTCTCTTCACGGCTATCATATGTGACTCCTTCGGTTGAGACTGAAACCTTGAGCACAAGCACACAGCAAACATTATATCGGGTCTTGAAGCTGTGAGATACATAAGTGATCCGATCATCCCACGGTACAATCTGCTATCTACATCCTTTCCATCTTTGTCAGGATGCAAACCATGATTGAGTGGGATAGGTGTGCCATAAGTACTGCTATCATTCATCTTGTATTTTGACAAGATGTCCTGCACATACTTAGTTTGATGTAGATAAATGCCATCCTCTCTTTGACTGACTTGCAGACCCAGGAAGAATGACAATTCACCCATATTACTCATTTAAAACTTGGACTTCATCACCTGCTCGAATTCCCTACACATCCCTTCATTGGTAGATCCAAAGATAATGTCGTCGACGTATACTTGTACAAGAAGAATGTCACCTCCTGCTTTCCTAATGAAGAGGGTCGAGTCAATCTGTCCACGGTCGAAACCATTAGACAGTAAATGCTTAGATAATGTCTCATACCATGCCCGCGGTGCTTGATGAAGACCATAAAGTGCTTTGTCGAGCTTATACACTTTATTGATATTATGCGGATCTTCAAAACCGAGAGGTTGAGTGACATAGACCTCTTCATGAACTTTACCATAAAGGAAAGCACTCTTCACATCAAGTTGATAGACCTTGAAGCCGACATATGTGGCATAAGCCAAGAACAGTCAAATGGCCTCAATTCTCGCAACTGGGGCATATACTTCCGTGTAATCCAAGCCCTCTTGCTGATAAAAACCCTGAACAACTAATCTTGCTTTGTTCTTCACAACCACATGATGATCATCCGTCTTGCATTTGAACACCCATCTGGTTCCAATTGGCTGAAAGCCCTTTGGCAAGTCAACCAAATCCCACACGTGCAACTTTTGGAATTGAGACAATTCATCTTGCATCGCCTCAATCCAGTAGTTGTCAGTGAGAGCCTCCTTCACATTCACTGGGACACGAATGCAGCATGCAGGCATGTTTCCATGACACCAGTGTCAAGTATCTCTGTGTAAAAATGGTGTTCTCAGTGATGGTTCAATGACGAGTCTGAACACCGGCATAAGGATCACCAATAATGTTGTCGATTGGATGATTCCTATGCACTCTCGTCTCCGGTACAATTGGTTCCTGAATTTCTGGATCTAGATTCGTGCTTAACTCCCCCATTTCATGTGTTCCAGAGGAAGAAGATTCAATGTTAATTGGATCAGCTGGAGCTTCATTTCCTACAGTTGTGTTAGGATTGGCTTGAGCGTCATCTCCAACCACATGAACACTTTCACTGTTATCACTGTCATGAGTTCCAGATGCAGATGCAGCATTGGAATCAGGAGTTATAATTGGTACAGTAGCACGAGTAGAGAAGCCGGAGTCATCACCGCCACCCAATAATTCATAAACATTTGCAGCGTCAACTGTAGATAGATCAGGAAGATTGAATGACTTGAATAGCGCATCATAATCAAAACCCTAAGCTGGACCTGTTGGTTCTGGTGGAATGCTGTGTTTACTACAATCCACTTCGAACCATTCCTCGACAGCATGAGTTCCTATGTTGTACACTCTCTTGCAAGGCAAGTTGGCAACGTATCCTAAGAAGATGCCTTCCACCACTTTTGTATGAAACTTAGATTGGCGGTCTTTGTATTGTAGCAACAAGGAACAAGGACTACCAAAAGGAACTAGGTAATCAAGATTGGGGAGTCGATTGTTGATCAACTCGTAACAAGTTTTGTTGTGACAAGCTGTATTAACGGCTTCCGCCCAGAAAGTGACAGGAAGCTTTGCATCCGATAGCATAGTCCTTGCAGTCTCAATCAGTGTTCTGTTCTTCCGTTCAGCAACTCCATTCTGCTGAGGCATGTATGGCGCGCTGAATTCGTGACGGATCCCTTTCTTGAGACAGAAAAGCTCCATCAAATTATTCTTGAACTCAGTTCCGTTGTCACTCCTTATTCTTCTAACTTTCAGCTTGCAAAGAGATTCCAAGCTCAGGATCAAGTATTGAAGAATATCAGCAGTCTCGTCTTTAGTACCTAAAAAATGCACCCAAGAAAAACGTGAGAAATCATCAGTTACTACTAGACAGAACGACTTACCTCCAATACTCCTGATACTTATGGGGCCAAACAGATCCATGTGTAAAAGCTCCAAAGGGGTATCAATATAGTTTTGGAGCTTGGGCTTATCAGACTTCCGTTGCTGTTTGCCCTTTTTACAAGGCATACAGTCATCTGTAACAGTAAATCTCAGCTTAGGAACCCCGGTTACCAAACCGTTTCGGACAAGATGATTCATTTTACGATACGAAATATGTCCGAGTTTCCTATGCCACAAGATGGAGTCGAGCTCTGTCGCTTTAGTAAGCAAACAGGTAGGAACTGATGAGGTCGTTGTTGCCACGCTCATATCGATCGGATAGGTGTCATTAGTTCTTGGCGCCCTCATCAGGATCCATTCTTTGGGAACTTCAAAACCGGGTTTGAGAATCAGGCATTCTGACTTGTCAAACATCACCGAGTACTCCTTATCACACATTTGGGAGACTCTAAACAGGTTATGCTTTAGCTGCTCGCAGAAGTTGACATTGTCAAAGCTGACACAACCGTTCGAAACCACGCCTTGACACGTGATGCTGCCGCCTTTTTCTCCGGAAAAGGCCACATAGCCGCCTCTGAATGGTTTAACATCTTGAAGCAGGGCCATGTTTCCTGTCATGTGCCAGGAGCATCCACTATCTACATACCATCGGTTAGAGATAGTACCCTTCAGACGTCCCTGCACGAGTAAGAAAAGAATTAGTTAGATTTGGAGACCCAAGCCATTGTGGTTTTGGGTCGTCCATCCTTTTCAAAATAAACTACTTCCTTTAACTCACAGTCATGATGACTGTTCAAAATTGATGAATCTTTAGAAGAAATAGAACTAGGAGATTGAGAAGTTTTGGATTTTGTAGTCCAGGATCTCTTCTGTTTCTTAACCGGAACAGGAGACTTTGGTTCAACTACAGCAGGTGAACTTGTGGAAGCTTCACCTGATTGAACTGAATTCAGCTGTTCAAGCTTTCTCAACCTCTTGTCTCTTCCTCTTCTTTGTGGCTTAGAAAGTCTCGCCACAGATTTCTCACCAGTGCGTGTACTACCGGAGATAGATACACAAGGTACAGCGGGTTGCGTTACCTTTCTTGAAACATATGGTTTAGCTTCATATTTGATCTTTGGCTTTACCATCGGTTTGACTGGTGGTTTCACCACATTTTGCTTTGGATGTTTGGGAGATGGTTTCACTGGTGGCGACCTGGGGAAAACAGCTGGTTGTGAAACAACAGGCCGTTTCCCTTCGTTCTTCGAAGGACAGTTCACAAAAAAGTGACCAACCAAGCCACAGTGAAAACAGTTCCTCTTATCTACATAAGTTCTCTTGTAAGGTTCATTAGATCTGGTCTTAGATAACTCAGCATTATGAGTAGGAGGAGTTGGTTTATGAACAGGAGTCTGAACCTTTCCAGTTTGGTTTTTAGGGGTATAGTATTTTTCCAAATTCTCTTTATACCCAAGCCCATAATGAGCTGAAAAGGCTTCTTTCTTTGCTTGGTTAAGACTTTTATAACCCCCATAAAGCATTACCTTTAGATTATCATTTGTTTTAATGATATCGGGTTCAGTTAAAATGCAATTATCACCATTAGTGATAACGTTTTTCTTTACTTTTTGTTCAGTCAACAACTCCTCAGATACTACTCCTTCAGGGCAAGAGTTAACCGACCCGTCTTCAGATGCAGTAACGAACTCCTCACTAGATGTGGAGTTAGCCTTAATTGAGGATTCATCCTTTTTAGGGGAATCATCCTTATCAGAGGACTCATCTAGACAAGTGAGATCAATATCTATTAAGCTATTGACAAACTTCCCGCTCACTGGTGGAGGAATGGCATTAGTACCCAGCCCTAACCCATTCATTTGTCTTACTACAGATTCGTAGTGTTCCACAACAAAGCGAGAGTTTTTCAACTTCTCATTAGTGCATTTTAACTGCAAGATCTCATTTTGTAGTTTGTTGATTTCATTGTTCCGTTTTTCCAACCCCTTGTATGCAACATCTAAGTGAAGCTGTTGATCACTTATTTTTAAAGAATATTCACATTTTTCTTTTTTCAACGTTTCAATAGAATCTTTAAAACGGTTTTCATTTTCTTTGTAGTTTAGAGCTGCCATACTTAGGGGTTCGATTTTGTCTTGGAGCCTAGAATTTTCAAGTTTTAGCCCTAGACATTTAGAACATGAAATAATAGAAAAAGGGTTAGAATCTACCTCAGAAGATGAACTTGTTGCTTCTCCAATGGCCATGAGAGCAACAGCAGTAGTCGATTCCTCTTCATCAGCTACAGGAGCTTCCATATCTTCAGCTTCCTTCACCTTCTCTATAGCAGCAGTTGTAGATTTTTCTAGGTCAGCCATAGAAGCTTCCCTTTTCTCTGCTTCCATCTTCTCCATGATCTCAGCCATGAGACCAACCTGTGTTTGTGCGATGATGGCATCCTCAAGATGAACACCCCAATCAAAGCTTTCGTCCTGTTGGGCTACCAGTGCATTGGACGTTCCACCTTGGCTTTGATTGTGGTGGTTTGGGTTGTTGTGGCCATGGCTGTTTCCTTGGCTGGGTCGGGTAAAACCAGAGGCTGGTGCTCTGTCTTTCTGACACTCATGAGCAAAGTGTCCAAAATTTAGACACTTATAGCATTTGGCCTTAGATTTGTCAAATCCGACCTTGGCATTAGGATGCCCGCCAATAAACTTTCTTCCTGTTATGTTCAGGAAAAGCTTGGCTCTCCTCAATAGCATGACCATATTCCATTGAATATCGATGTCCTCCATGTCATCAGGATCCACTTGATTAAAATCTTCTTCAATCGTCTCTGGATCAGTAAGCTTGCCACCTATGAAATTTTCATATGCAAGCATACAAGATGAGAATAGTGCTACATGATCTTCAGCTATTCTGGCTATAGCTGATTGGTTAGCTGAAGACGTAGCAGGAGGATTTCTTGAGGTATGTTGATGATGAGATCCCAACCCTGATCCTGAAGCATAGCAAGCATGACCACCACACCCAGTTGAGTGGTCTTCTTCAGTAGGATTTCCAGTGAAGAGGGCAATTCCAGAGCCCGATGACTTGGATGTAGAGGTCGTCCCATGATACATAGAAGGGTCTTGTATCTGGGGTCTTCATGAGCTCTCCTTTCTTCTTAGGTTCATGTCATGAGCTTGAACCTTTCCTATTGCCTCCTCTACTGTCAACTCATAGAATTTAGGATTTTCCCTCATCAGGGTTGTGTACATCTCAAATTTGGGTGGTAAAGCGTCCAAAAACTTTTCCACCATCTCTTCATCTGGATACCTGAGTTCAAAAGCCTTCAACTCAGTTTGTAAATGATAGAACCTAGAGATGAGGTCATCTAAAGATTCATTCTCAAAAAATCTGAAGCACTCATACTGCTTCCTGAGAAGATCCCGCTTACTCTTCTTGATGTCACTATTTCCTTTGAATCACTTCTGTAAAGCTTTTCAGAGATCCTTAGAATTGTCATACCCTCGGAAACTGTGGAACAATTCCCGAGTTAATGCCATAGTGATCGAACCAAGTGCCTTCTTTTCACGATCATAAGCTTTCTTTTCTTCGTCAGAAATCTTAGAGATAGGTTTAGGCATGGTTTCATCAAGATAGATGTGTGTGGGATGCTTATATCCCTCAAGGATTGGTATCCATAGCGATGAGTCGGTATAAGAAATGTAGTGCTCAAAACGTGCTTTCCAATTAGAATAATCGTTCACGTTCAGCAACTTTGGTGGTTTCTGTGGTGTACCGATCTCATTATCATAATTTAACAGGTTTCCCAAATTCTGAAGGTTCGACATAGTGAACACTTAGTCAAATTTCATAAAAATCAGACACAGTTGCGCACTTGATTTTGGCCTTGCGCACTTGAGAAATGGTCTTGCGTATTTAGATTTCCTCTTGCGTACTTGTAAGTACGCAGGATTAAATGTAAGTACGCAGGATATAATTTTTCAAATAAAGTACACGATGGCTGCAATTGATGGATTTGAATCAATGATAAAATAAGATAATAAGCTATCGGTTCAAACACTTTTATTGAATAGCTTGAACTGCATACATTCATTGAGAGATTCATTCTCTTAAATAGATAAAAAAACTGAACGGCTATAACCCAGAGACTCGGGCTTAGCATAAAAAATAAAGACTAAGTACTTTATTGAAAAATAAACAAACGTAAACTATTGACTCAGCCATCCCACGTGCATATCTGCATGAGTTTGAATCAGATTTCATCACCCTCCCTTGATTCAAGCTCCATGACACCTAGCCAATGTCGAAAATACACAAACTTTTCACGAGACACAACCTTAGTAAGCACATCAGCCAATTGATCATTAGTGTTGCAGTATTCCAGCTTGACATGTTCTTGACTCACCATTTCCCTGACAAAGTGATGTTTGAGCTCTATATGCTTAGACTTACTATGCATAACAGGGTTCTTACTCAAGTTGATAGTGGACTTGTTGTCACAATACAAGATAGTAGCTTTATCTTGTTTAATGCCAAAAAAATTTCAGCACATCCTTTTCATTTCAGTAGAAGATGCATTGAACGCTCATCCTTTTTATGATTTTTAAGGTAATTGTTTATTAACAGTTCAACTAAATAATAACTTTTCTAGCAGTTCTTCTTGCTTTACCGTGCTCTATTTTTTTCATTGTTATGGATTTTACCAAAGAGAAAATGTATTGTGCTGGGTTTTTTTATTCTACTGAATGTGCTGGAACTGTGATGCATTTTTTTATGTTATGTTGGTTGGTTGTGTTGACTTTTTTTGTGTTGTTTTCCTCTACTATTTTTTCGACTGTGCTGAGTTTTTCTTGTGCTGTTTTCCTCTACTATTTTTTCTGTTGTGCTGTTATCACACGTGCTGGTTTTTTGTGCTAATTATTATGCTGGTTGTTCTTGTTCTCATTATTTGTGCTGATTTGTTTTTTAAATCACATTGTTGTTGTGCTAGTTTGTTAGTGCTGGTTGTGCTAGTAACTGTGCAGGTTTGTTGTTTGTGTGCTAGTTTGCTAATTTTGTGGCTGTTTATTTGTGCTGGTTTGTCTTGTTCTCATTATTTGTGCTGATTTGTTTTTTTAAATCACATTGTTGTTGTGCTAGTTTGTTAGTGCTGATTGTGCTAGTAATTGTGCAGGTTTGTTGTTTGTGTGCTAGTTTGCTAATTTTGTGCTTGTTTATTTGTGCTGGTTTGATATTTTTGTTTGTGCTGGTTTGATTTTCCATAAAACAGCACAATTTATGTAAAGCAGCACAATTTATGTAAAATAGCATAATTTTGTATAGTGTCTGTTTTTTTAATAAAAAATATAGCAATACTATACTCGAATTAAAGGTAAAAAAACACTCGTTTTTATGGTGAAATTTTTTTTTTAAAATAAGGTCGTATGAAAAAGTTATGTATGTTTAAAAAAAGTAGGGGAATTTGAAAAAAGTCAACAATTGTGGGTTTCCAAGAATGCCCCTCCACCTCTAATTTTTTCTACATTTAAATCTCTACCATTGATCATCCAATTGAATGGATAAGATTGCTTCTTAGGCTTCTTAGCCAAAGTGCACTTCTTAGGGGAACCATCCCCTACATATGATAATCAAAAGAATATGCATACCTGCTTAACACTCAAAAGTTATATATATATATATATATATATATAGGGGGAGGATTAAATAAGAAGTCTAATTTGGGTAAGAAGCCTAAGAAATAATCTCATCCATTTAATTAGATGATCAACGGTAGAGATTTAAGTGTATGAAAAATAATGGGTGGGATGGTATTTAAGTAATACCCACTTTTGTTGACTTTTTTCAACTTCCTCCACTTTTTTTTAAACGTTCATAACTTTTTCACAAGACATTATTTTTTTAAAAAAATTACACCATAAAATCGAGCGTTTTTTTATCTTTAATTTGAGTATAGTATTGCTATATTTTTTTTGCAAAAACAAAAACGACACTTAACAAAATTGTGCTAATTTACGTAAATGTGCTGGTTTCTCGTAAATGTGCTGGTTTCTGGTAAAACATCACAATTTAACACATTAAAAATTTGCTGGTTTCTGGTAAAACAACACAATTTACGTAAATGTAATGGTTTCTTTAATGTGTGTACTTTTAGTCAATTATTATGTGCCTAATTTGGTAGCATTATTTAAAAATAAAAATTTAAAACATCCATACACAAAAAAAAAAACGGTTTAGTGGTAGGCAACAAAAAGCTTATGCATCAAAATGTTGTTTTGTGCTGGTTTGATATACTAGTTTTATTGTGCTGGTTTTGTTTGTGTTTGGTTAGCTAAGAAAAGCAAGGTACACAATGAACCGTGTTCTTTTGGTGTTGTGAAACAACACAACTAATTGTTATGTTTGGTGTTGTTTTATGATAAAGCAGCACAGTTAATTGTGCTGTTTTACAATGCAGCACAGTTAATTGTTCTGTTTTACAATGCAGCATGGTTAGTTGTGCTGTTTTACTATAAACCAGCACATTTACGTAAAGTAGCACAATTTCACTAAGTGTTGATTTTGTTTTAGAGTAAAATATAGCAATACTAAACAATTTCACTAAGATGCATTGAACGCTCATCCTTTTTATGATTTTTAAGGTAGTTGTTTATTAACAGTTCAACTAAATAATAACTTTTCTAGCAGTTCTTCTTGCTTTACCGTGCTCTATTTTTTTTCATTGTTATGATTTTACCAAAGAGAAAATGTATTGTGCTAGTTTTTTTTGTTCTACTGAATGTGCTGGAATTTTGTTTTCCTGTGATGTATTTTTTTATGTTGTGTTGGTTGGTTGTGTTGACTTTTTTTGTGTTGTTTTCCTCTACTATTTTTTCGACTGTGCTGAGTTTCTCTTGTGCTGTTTTTCTCTACTATTTTTTCTGTTGTGCTATTATCACACGTGCTGGTTTTTTCCGCTAATTATTGTGCTGGTTAGTCTTGTTCTCATTATTTGTGCTGATTTGTTTTTTTAAATCACATTGTTGTTGTGCTAGTTTGTTAGTGCTGGTTGTGCTAGTAACTGTGCAGGTTTGTTGTTTATGTGCTAGTTTGCTAATTTTGTGGTTGTTTATTTGTGCTGGTTTGTCTTGTTCTCATTATTTGTGCTGATTTGTTTTTTTAAATCACATTGTTGTTGTGCTAGTTTGTTAGTGCTGGTTGTGCTAGTAATTGTGTAGGTTTGTTGTTTGTGTGCTAGTTTGCTAATTTTGTGCTTATTTATTTGTGCTGGTTTGATATTTTTGTTTGTGCTGGTTTGATTTTCCATAAAACAACACAATTTATGTAAAGCAGCACAATTTATGTAAAATAGCATAATTTTGTATAGTGTCCGTTTTTTTTAATAAAAAATATAGCAATACTATACTCGAATTAAAGGTAAAAAAACATTCGTTTTTATGGTGAAATTTTTTTTAAAAAACAAGGTCATATGAAAAAGTTATGTACGTTTAAAAAAAAGTGGGAGAATTTGAAAAAAGTCAACAATTGTGGGTTTCCAAAAATGCCCTCCACCTCTAAGTTTTCCTACATTTAAATCTCTATCATTGATCATCTAATTGAATGGATAAGATTGTTTCTTAGGCTTCTTAAACAAAGTGCACTTCTTAGAGGAATCATCCCCATCATATGTATATATAATCTATTTATTTGAATATACGTAAGCATATTTTGTTAAATTAAACTAAAACTGGGGGTTAAAATTGGGGGTTATCTCTTTCACTCACCTGCCATTGACTTCTTATGTTTCCTTGGTAACGCCTTGCCATCATCAAAATTAACATCATGCCACTATTATCGTTTAAGCGTTACTTTCCGTTCATCACCACCATCAAAACCATAACCGTCAAGCATTAATCTACATAATTATTAACACATTAAACACCGATTTCGGTTTAAGGTCTTGGGCAAATTTGATGCACACACCCATACACACACCGATCGATTTCGAATCCCCATTTCCAGTGTGAAGCTCGCCGACCACCACCACTGAGCTCTGCTAACCGCCGCCGCCATAGAAGGTCCAGCCAAGTCTCCGAAAACGTTTAAAGCATCATCTCAAAGTAAGTTAGCCCCCCTTTCTGCTCATTTTTTTTACGTCCCTAATCAAAGTCCTAATGCTTTGATTTCAATCTGTAATCATGGAAATCGAATTTTATTTCTGGGTTTGGGTTCACGTTCTATATGAAAGTGGAGAAGACGAAGACACAGTGAGATATTAAACGAAGATGTGGAGTAAGTCCAGTGGCAAAACTTTTCAACCACAACCTATAAGTCGTCGGTTCTAAACCTGGCATGACGATTTTTTTGTTATTTTTGTGATTTCTTCTATTTTACTCACTCACACATACATGTATATAAAGGGAGGATCAAATAAGAAGTTGTTTTCGGCTAATAACTCTAAGAAGTGACAAAAACATTAAGAACCGATATCAAACGAACTCGGATTGAGCTCAATCCAGCGGCGTTGGAACCGTATCGTCGAACTCTACCATCTTAGCTTTTAGGGTTTAGATCTTAGCGTTGAATTTTAGGATTTTAGCCTTAGGGTTTAGCTTTTAGGGTTTAGATTTTAGGGTTTAGGTTTTTTTTAGGGGGTGGGGGTGGGGGTGGGGGTGGGGGTTTAGGTTTTTGGGGTGTGTGGGGGTGGGTTTAGGATTTTTGGGGGGTGGGGTGGGGGGTTTAGGTTTTGGGGGGGGGGGGTGAGGGTGGTGGTTTTAGGCTTTTCGGGGTGGGGTTGGAGGGGGGTTTAGGTTTTTGGGGGTGCGGGTGGAGGGGGGTTTAGGTTTTTGGGTCCGGATTAGAGTTCGATTAGACGGTTCCAACGCCGCTCGAATGAGTTCAATCGGAGTTCGTTTGACCCACTTCTTAGCGTTTCTTAACGAAAAACCACTTCTTAGCGGAACCTTCCCCCATGTATATATATACATATTCTTATATATAGGAACTCATGAAATTTTTATAAAGATAAAGGGGTAAGATATATACTTTTAGTTATAACAAAACATAGACAAATAAATTTCAAACATCTATACATTATATTTTTTATAAACTTTTATGAGTGTATAAAACATACATATATTTTTGTTATGAACCAACCTTTTAGAAATGTTAATATTCTTATTAAATAAAGAGTATTATGTCGTTTCCTTTATATATTTCAAGAACGTGCCAAACGTTATTGAATTTAAACCTATTAATTATATACAACTTTTAAATCTATAAATATTCGTGATTGGTAATGTCATGAATTCTATTAAACGAAAAGGTTGTGTATATATATATATATAACTAAATCTTAAAAAAAACCATGATCTATAAGAGATTTTTAATAACACGACTTTATTAGCATTTAATAAGATAAGGTTTTAATAATTGTTTTATTAATATATTTATCATATCATTATTATTACTTTCACAAATAATATGATATTTGTAGTTAAATTATTTTTTGAGTAATCAACATCAAAAACTGGAATTCTCATAAATAGAAATTTCACATGACTAATTTATTTATTTATTTCAAATAATACCTTTATAAATAATATTATATTATAATATTACATTATTTCATTTTTTGGCTTTGTTTTAATTGTTGACATCAAAATCTTCTTTCTAAATAAAAGTTTATAAAACATTATTTCTTGTAACTTGATTTATACATGTGACTTGTTATCGTAATAAATCAAATCTTTAATATTCTTTCGTCCGTTCTTTCATTCCAAATCCTATGTCCCAAATCGATCCATTCTTATTTCCTTTAAGCTTTTCTAAATATTAAATATGTATACATTATCTATTTAGGGCATCGTTAAACCGGTTCGCTCATCCTCACGATCTAGTTCAAGTTCAAATCACAATATCAAGGTGAGTTTACATAGCCCCATTTTACATTTTTACATTTTTGGGTGGAACATGATTTCATTGAAACTATTTGCAATTTATACAATTCTACATTATGAACATGTGTGTAAATTTGTGCCTTATGCTTGAACACTATGAGTTTAAACTACAATTACATACATAAACAAGTATAATCATTAACTCCGTACAAGCCAATGGTAACAATGATAGATCTATTGCATCTGACAAATCCACCCAGGTATGGTGATTATTGCCGACAATACATTAGGATAACATTGAGTGTTATGCCCTTCCGTCATAAGGTTTGATTATACACCTGGTTTTGCTATAATGGTTCTCCATAATTGCCTTATTATGCCATGTTTTATATGAATTGTACACAACATTTGGAAACTATTTGTGGTGTCAAAACCTATGTATGATCACCAACTATTTGTAGTTGACCTTGTTTTCATCATGTTTCAGGTGCTAACATTTGAGATCATTTACAAGATGCTACACATAGGATTGATGACTTAGTTAAATAATCAATTGAACATTGTTGGTGTATTTTGTTTCTTTTTAGGTTTGTTTATGTTTTGTCTGAACTAGTGTTATGGAAATTTGGATTAATTAATCTATGAAACTTTAGTTTGATCATGTGCTTACGAACAGTCTCCATGTCCCACTCCAACGTATTCCGCCGTTGGTTGGGGTGTAACATTTTCTTCTTTAAGTGCTTCATCTTGAGACTTTTCAATTTTCCTCATCACATCCGGTGTTAGCACCATTTGGCAAGTTTTCACTCTAATAGGAGCAGTCGCATCCTTTCGGCTTAGAGCGTCATCCACCATGTTCGCCTTTCCAGGATGGTATATGATTTCACAATCATAATCCTTCAAAAGTTCCAGCCATCGCCTCTGTCTCATATTCAGCTCCTTTTGTTCGAATAAGTACTTCAAACTTTTGTGGTCGGAGTAAATGGTAAACGTCACTCCATAAAGGTAATGTCTCCAAAGTTTTAATGCAAACACAACAGCAGCAAGTTCCAAATCGTGAGTCGGATAATTGACTTCGTGAACTTTCCGCTGCCGCGACACATACGCGATCACTCTCCCGCGTTGCATCAGCACGCACCTCAATCCCTGACCCGAAGCATCAGAGTATACCACCAGGTCTTTATTGCCCTCTGGAAGGGTCAAGACTGGAGCTTGGGTTAACTTTTCTTTCAGTTCCTTAAATGCTTCTTCCTGGGTCGGCCCCCATTCATACTTCACTTCTTTTTGTGTTAACTTTGTCAATGGCGAAGCTATTTTCGAGAAATCCTGAATGAAGCTCCGATAGTAGCCTGCCAATCCTAAGAAACTATGGATTTCAGTTGGAGTCTTAGGAATATCCTAATCTCTTACCGTCATTATCTTTGCTAGGTCAACCATAATGTCGTTCGGGTTAATGACGTGACCTAGGAATTGGACTTCCTTAAGCCAGAACAAACATTTAGAGAACTTAGCATACAGTTTCCCCTTCTTCAAAGCTTCCAACACCTCCTTCAAGTGACATGCGTGATCACCCTCATTCTTGGAGTAGATGAGGATATCATCGATGAACACAATTAACGATCGATCCAGCATCGGTCGGCAGACCCTATTCATCAAATTCATGAACGATGCGGGGGCGTTTGTCAATCCGAAAGACATTACGCGGAACTCGAAATGTCCATAACGCGTGCGTAACGCGGTTTTCGGTATGTCTTCTTCCCTCACCTTGAACTGATGGTATCTGGATCGAAGGTCAATTTTTGAGAACCAACTTGTGCCCTGTAATTGCTCGAACATGTCGTCGATCCTTGGTAGAGGGTACTTGTTCTTCACGGTACGTTTATTCAACTCCATGTAGTCGACACACATTCTCATAGAACCATCTTTCTTTTCCACAAATAATACCGGAGCACCCCAAGGTGAAATGCTCGGCTGGATAAATCCTTTCTCAAATAACTCGTCTAGTTGTGCCATTAGCTCTTTTATCTCCACTGGTGCTAGTCGATATGGAGCCTTAGCCAAGGGTTGGGCATATGGTACTAAGTCGATTCGGAACTTAATCTCTCTATCGGGCGGTATCCCAGGCAAATCCTCTGGAAACACCTCCGGGTACTCGCGTACAACGGGTACATCATCCAGTTCCTTCGCTTGCTTACACTCGTCAATCATGTACACCAGATAAGCCTCGCATCCGTGTCTCAAGTAATATGCTGCCTTAATCATCAAGATGACATTAGGCATCGGGGCGTCGCGATCTCCAAAAACCTCGATTTCACTACCATCCTGAGCTTTGATTCAGATTATCTTTCGTTTGCATATAATATGTGCTTCATTGGCAGTTAGCCAATCCATACCCAACACTACATCAAACCCACCCAAAACCATAACGAACAGCCTGACGGAGAATCTATGGCCTTCTATTTTATCATGGAATTGTCAACTACATCAGTCACTCTTGCGGTTCTACCCTCGGCGGTTTCTACGCTAAAGGCCGTTTCTAGCTTACGTACAATGTACTTCACTCGTTTACAAAAAGTTACAGATATAAAACTCTTACTAGCACCCGAATCAAATAGTACAGATACAAAAGTGTTGTCAAGGATGAACGTACCTGACGCCACATCGGGATCCACCCTAGCCTCCTCCTGTGTCAGCGCATACGCTCGGGGCCTTTCCTCCTTCTTCTCTAGGCCTTTCCCCTTGCCACCTTCCCCCATCCTTGTTTTAGTGCATTCTCGGCTCATGTGACCGCCCTGCCCAAAATTATAACATTTGAAGCCTTGCGGGCATTCACGGGAGTAATGTTCGGTCTTGCCGCACTTAAAGCACATATTTGATCCTGCCCGCCATTCACCTATATGCCTTTCTCCACATTTTCCACATACCGCTGTCTGGCCTACCCTGGCCTGTTTGTCTCGTGCCCCAAATAACTTCTCACCCGATTGTTTGCCAGGAAAAGTCAGCTTCTTCTTGGGTTCCTCCACAGTAACGACATTCAGCGCAAGATCATCAAATACCACGCCACTCAGTTCCACTACCGAATCGTAGGTAGTAGGAGCGTTTGCCTTAACATACGTGCGGACCTTGTCTAGCAACCCTTGAATGTAGGAGGCGATTTTCCTTTCTTCAATAGTGAGAAGATGTGGCATCAGACGTGCCAGTTCATTGAACCGTGTAGTATACTGCCTGTGGGTCATGCTTCCGGCCTTAATCCCTAGAAATTCCCTATCTACCTTCTCGATCTCATTCCTTGGACATAAATTCTTGATCACCAGAGTCTTTAGATCGTTACACATCATCGCGTTAACAACCTTGTTCCCCTTGGCTTGACGGATACCTTCCTACCAATGAGATGCTTCCTCCCTCTAGGAGTTAGCAGCAAATTTCATAACCTGATCTGCTCGGCATTCGCTCAGACGAATGGCGGCTTCCATACGAATCACCCAGTCAAACGTAGCCACCGCATCTTTCTTCCCAGTCAGGACCGGCGGGTCACATGCCTTAATGGACTTGTAGTCACAACCGCGAGCAAGCGGTGCGTTGACAACCTCATTGTTCCGGGCACCAATTGCCGTGTTAGACACTCCCGCCTCGTTGGCCTTCTTCAATTCTTCTGCCAGTAGATCTGGCAAAGAAGCCATCATCATCTCAGTGAATTCGCATGCCAGGGCTGCTTTCACCTCCGGTTCGAAAGTGAACTGTTGTTCTTCAACATGAGTCTGCTCAGTCCCATGCACACTAACTTCCGGTTCAGTGTGGACACTTCCCTCTTCACTGTATTCCTGATGAGCAGGAGTCCTACCTCGACCACCGGTACGACCGTCGGTATGGCCCCCACCACGCCTTTTGTTTCCTCTTCTCACCATTTCGTTCTATAAGACAAGGAATCTAATGTCATCACGCTAGTTAACAAATAGAATTCAACAAGTACTGTAAGATGTTAATATGCACTGGCCATATGCAATTAACCATTACACTACCTCTTGACTTCCATTTGACCACCTTTATGATTTCATCAGAACACAAGTCCTAACCTAACACTTTCTAAGGCATACTATATGGGTACATATATATACTACCTTCATACCTGATGCTGTGGCTGGAGTTACCCATACTGGCATCCGCTTTTGGTCCCATTCATAGTTTAAGTTCAGACACTAGGAGTGTCCAAATCTCTCAAACTATTGCTCTGATACCAACTTGCAAGGCCCCAAACCGGGGAGGCCTCACGTGTTGGATTTACTCATTCACAAACAGTTCTTAAACTTGAATATCAAATAACGCAGTGAAAAATTTCATTCAAACATAATCATAAATATTGTTCAACATGCGGAAGCATACTACATAATCATAAATATTGTTCAACATGCGGAAGCATACATTATCTAAAACGTAAACATAAAATAATCAAAACATGACGGGATGTCAGTCTTCATAAGAATCCGGGTAACACTTCATCGCTAGTCAAGCATCATCGTCCATTCTCATAATCTGCCTTAACCTGAATGTGCATACTAAAAAGTCAACTACGCTGGTGAGTTCTAGCTTTTACATAAAACATTAACTTCAAATATTTGCCATAAACATATCATTTAACTTCATTAATAAAAGCGTATGAAAATCATGTAATTACATAACATAACACATAACATAACCCATAAGTCACCGAACATATCAAATTTGCGCCTTCTCGTAACCGTCAATTCCAAACATCGCATACCGGTGGAGAAACCTAAAGATCACCACCACTAGGCCCTTCAACACCGTACTGTCCTTCGGGCGGAGAAACCTAGGGCCCGATACTTAGGCCATTCAACACCAAACTTCAATCACGGCATCACAAGGATGACACGTACCAAACTTCAAGCACTGCACCCCGTAAGGCATAAGTACCAAACTTCAAGCACGACTACCCCGCAAGGTAAATCGTACCAACTTCAAGCACGACTGCCCCTCAAGGTAAATTGTACCAACTTCAAGGATCACGGTAATCCCCATGGTGACCGTCATCACCCCAGTTGTACAACAGTTGGCCAGCCACAAAGGCTCCTAAAAGGTAAGGGCCATAACATACATCCCATACCCATAACCTCAATTCCCAAACGAATAATGACAGATTCGTTCGTTTGTAACTTTCATAAACATTCACTTCTTTTATTTCAAAACTTCAGTTAAAGCATTCATACGTTTTATTAAAATCATTCATTCGTTCGTAAACACTTCGTAAACTTCTTTTGGCAAAATATTTCATAAACACTTCATTCATAAACTTTCCTTTCAAAACATCGTTTCATAAAGCATCACATACATCATTCATAAACATCGTTTTATAAAAACAGTCACATCGTTACGTATGCACACCAGCCCAAGAACATTTATTTAAAACATTTAAATAAGGGCTTCTAGAACTCACCTAATAAGCTAGTCTCGGTTGTCCTAAACAAAGGTCCAACGACTTCACGTACGATCTGAATTGAGTAGTTAAATACACATCATACCTAATCCTGACTCGAACGGTTTAACCATACTGAACTAGGAGAACTTAAGCTAAGTTCGCCTGATCTATACCCAGCGAACTTACTAACATAAGTTAGTTGGTTTCAACCTAGCGAAGTCACTAAGTTCGCCGCCATAAGTTCGCTTACTTCTTGTCCCAGAAGAACTTGTTCAACGAACATGATAAGTTCGCCCCGCCCTCCCTACGCAAACTTGATAAGTTCGCCTGCGGGGCTGTCTTCTTCCCCAAGAATCCTAAGTTCTTGCATGCGGATCTGATCACGTCAAGATCCCAACTTTCTACGTTCAAAACGTTCGTTTTTCATTCTAGAGTTCAAATCTATATTTATCTCCAAGTTTCATACGTAAAAACGTCATCTTTTATCCAAAACCCGAAAACCCTAAAGTAAACAAAAAATCAGATCTAGGTCAAACCTTTACCTGCATCGAGCTACTGATTCGGAGGTTATCTTAACGAGCACTTGAGAATCCTTCCCTCCCAATCTCGAGTCGATCCCTAGCTTTCTCTCTCCATGGTTTTCTCTCTCTACAGTTTTCTCTCTCTAGATTTTGCAAATGAGAGAAAATGGGGGTGTGTTGGCTATTTAAAGGGGAACACCCCTCTCAAGTTCGCCCCCTACATGGGCTCGCCGGGCCAGCCTCGGCCCGGCCCATCAGGCTTTATTCGTTCCGTTCTTCGCGTATTATGAAACTCGCTTATTCTTTCCGTCTTATTTTTGGGATGTTACATAAAACTATGTCCAAATCCTAAGTGGAGCATCTTGCATATGATCTCAAACATTTGCACCTAAAACATGTCGAAAACAAGGTCAACTAAAAATAGTTGGTGAGCATACATAGGTTTTGACTCTACAAATAAGTTCAAATTGTTGTGTACAATTCACATGTAACATGGTATAAATAGGCAATTATGGAGAACCACTATAGTAAACCAGGTGCACAATCAAACCTTGTGACATGTTAGGCATAACATACATGTTACCCTTGTGTATTGTCGGTAAGCAATCACCCTACCTGGATGGATTTGTCAAATTCAATAGATCTATCATTGTTACTGTTGGCTCGTACTGAGTTAATGATTGTACTTGTTATAAATGAAGTTTAACTCATAGTGTTCAAGCATAAGGCACAAAAATACACACATGTACATGATGTTTGAATTGTATAATTTGTAAATAGTTCAATTGTAATCATGTTCCACCCCAAAAATATAAAAATGTAAAAAGTGGGGCTATGTAACTCACCTTGCAATGAGTAGCTTGAAAGTCACACTAATATGCTGTTGTTGCACGAATTTTCTAGCACAAATGTTCTAGCAAATCACAAGATTAACCTATGTTTTGATGGGATATGTGTGTCAATAAGTTGTATAAATGAATACGAGAATCCTAGTGCACAAAGGGATAAATGTGAGTTTTTTCTTATTTAAATAAGAAAATAATTATTGTGTTTCAAATAATAGTTTCGTAAATCTTGTTAAACTATTGTATTCTATTTTGAATAAGTAATGAAAAAGGTTTTCTTTTGTTTGAAAATAAGTAAGTAATTGAATAAATAAATAATGTTCTTTTGTTTATAATTAAATAAGTTAAATAAATAAATGAATAGTTTTCTTTTGAAAGGAGATAAATTAATAATTGAATATATAGATGAATGAACAAATAAATAACCAACTAAATAACTAGTGAATAAATAAATAATTTCTTTTATTTATTTAATTCAAATTCTATGAAAAATTACGTGTTTTAAATAATGATTTAATTAAATAATAATTAAATTAAAGTATAAATTTGTTTTAAGTGATTTTATATAATAAAAATAGATTTCATAACAGAATGTATAAAAATTTTTAAGGTAATGGGTTTAAAAAAAATCCCACTTATATTCCAAATAATATTTATAAATTTAGAGATTTTAAATAAATAATTAGTTTAAGTGGTTATTAAAATTTATTAAGTTTTTAACCTAAAGATAATGAGTAAAAATTGTTTCCCTCAAAACTTAACAATTTAAAGGTCAAAGTTTATAGTTTTATAAAAAAAAATGAATTACTTAATAGAATCGAGTTTATAATCATGTTTGTCATGTTTGAGAATATATATATTAGTAACCAAATAAAACCCGCGTATAAATAATAATGCTCAAAATACCGCTCGCTATATGTTTGCGATAATTAATCATGGTTATATATATATATATATATTTAAAAATGATATTAATCGTAAACCTCTCGATAAAATTTACATACTCATAAAAGTTTATAAGTGTAATGTATAGGTGTTAAGATTTATTTTTATAAGTTTTGTTATTAATAAATAAAAAGAAATATGTTTATCATTTTACTACTAATAATATGCATGTGTGAAAATATATACATATACATATACATATATATATATACATATACATATACATATATATATATATATGAGAGTGTGTGTGGGGGGGGGGGTAAATGTGGTAAAATGATCAAAGAAACAAGAAAATAAAAAGGAAATAGAAAAAAGGGGGTCGCAGGACTCAAACCTGCGACCTTGCGTTTCTGGGATAGAAGCTCTAACCGATTGATCTGGGCTAATGCCTTGTTAAAGGAAGAGTTCGTTTTACATATAAACAAAAAGTCGCAGGTCTCCTTCCCCCAATCCACGAATTTGAAACCCTAGCCCCCAAATCAAACTCAAATTCACGATCAGAATCATAGGGCTTTTGTATAGAAGATTAAAACGTGTAGGAATCAGTTGGAATTACCTACAATGGCACTCGATTCGTGGCCAATTGAAGAGCTTGGGCTCTTTGGCTTGAACGCGATCCGAGAGGTGAAAAGGAGGCAGATTTTGGTTCGATTTCGATTAGAATGATGTTAGGAATTACATTAAGGATGAGTAAACGTGTGTAAAACTTGTAACCGTCAAGAGTATGCGGGATTTGAGCTTGGTTTTTATGGGTTTGAAAACCCACGATCGAAACTTCAACTTCGGGTCTTAAATTCTTGATTACACAATCAATTTGCATGATTTCCAGTTCCTAACGGTCGTCAATGGAAAGAAACTGATTTGGGAGAGTTTGCATCCCGTAGTGACAAATATTCGTTGAAGATTTGGACGTGTGTGACTCTTACAAAGTCAAAATTGGCTTTAGATTGTTCCAGGGTTCAGGAATTGAAAAGAGAAGGGTTCAAAACTAAAAGTGGGGGGTTTAAAGGGGATGTAGGGGGTTCAAATGCTTAAATGAAGGATCCAAATGAAATAAATGGAGTCCAAAACAATTCCTTGATAAATGATCATTTGAGTTACTCATAAAGTTTACATTTATATAAAACTTGGAACTTATATAAAATATTATTTATCATTACTATCCTCTTTTTTAAAAACTTGTAAATATATATATATATATATATATATATATATATTATTTATTTCTTTGTTATTATTTTTCTTTTATAAAAAAATAAAATCTCATTTTTGTAAAACTTAAAGGTTTTAAAATTTATTTATTACATGTATATATTTATATGGCAAATATATATAAATATATATATATAAAATTAAAGTGATGAAATCTCGAAACTCTAAATAGTAATGATGTTATAACGCGTTTAAAATAATCCGACATTCCCAAAGTTATTAATGCATAAACATATTACATAAAAAAAAATCATAGTGTTACAGTATCCCCAAGTTGAGGGAATTTCTTCCCGAAATTCAACTGGTGGAGGCAACTGAATCCGGAAATGGATGAGAGTACTTCTATAAGCCTAACATAAATGAAAGAGTAGGTTTATTGCACTTTGAAATGTCAAGGAAACGAGTTCATTCTAGATTAGAGATCAGTAACTTGAGTTTAGCAAATGAGATTTGCGATTAAAGAAAGGTTAGCAATCATCTTCAACCCCACAATTGGGATTGACATTCCCGAGATTTGGGGTTGAAATAAAATGTTCATAGAGATAATGGCTATTGCTTACAGGATAGGATTTACTAGGGTTCGCATGCACTGCAAACCTTTATTGCGTGTGCACCCGTAACAATTGTTTATTTTGCATGATCACCTTAGTTTCTCTTATCCCTCTACAACGTCCATTACATTGGATTGTTCAAGGTAAATAGTTACCTATGCCTAGGGGTATTAAAGGTGTTTAGTCATTGCTCGAGTAATCATGTTAGATAGCGGGTTGCATTAAAATACAAATAGCAAGTTTGGTAATTTTGATAATATGATAGAAAGTAATTCATGCTTACAAGATTGAATTAATGTATGAGTAGTGACATTCACATAACAATTCATAAAATGGAATTAACACCAAGGTAGTAGATTTTAGATAGCAATTCATAGAATTAGGCAGATAAACATAAATTTCAAGTGCTAAACCAGACACGATGAAAGAGTCAGGGTTGTCAAGTCTCCCCCAGTTAAGGGAATTTCACCCAAAACTTATCTAGTGGTGTTTTTGTTATCTTAGACAGCTGGATCTCGGCGGTTACCAAGTGCTCCTAAGACAAACTCAACTTTGAGCAGCTTGATTGTTGGTAAAGTTCAGCTTGGGGTAATGGCTTCCGAGGTGGTTAAGGTCATTACATAAATTGCAATTCCTGACACCATTGATGGAAGATATTGGTAGCAATCTCGTTTTTTATAGTGTTACGAAGAAAATGCATTTCAGCACGTTTAGGTATAATGACAAGTGATAGAATTGTAATCAAGGGTGAAATTTTCATTTATAGTTAAATTGGTTTGAACTACAAATGAAGAAGATAGAGACACGATACTTGTGCTTGTATTCGTAAATAGAGTAACTAATTTATTAATAGAAGTGACAACATGGGGAAACACTTAGAGATGAAAATTTGACTAAGCAAAATTCAAAGAACACGACTATATTCGACGTCGATGACAAAACATAATGGATGTAAGTGGTTCGAACATAAGTGAAAATAAGCAAACAAGATAGCGTAATTGGTTACAATGCAAAATTTATTCTAGTTTTTTAAAGCCCCAAACCCGGGAGTCCTCACGCATTGGATTTACTCATTCACAATTAGTTCTTAAACTTGAATATCAAATAACGCAGCGAAAAATTTCATTCAAACATAACATCAACATTGTTCAACACGCGGAAGCGTAACATTATCAAATACATAAACATAACATAAACAACTTAAAACAGGATTCTAGTCTTCATATCATCCGAGTAACTCATCAAGCCGCCCAACATCACCGTCCATTCTCACAACCTGCTTTAACTTGAATGTGCATGCTAAAAGTCAGCTACGCTGGTTAGTTCTAGCATTTCATAAAACCTTAACATAAAGATTTGCCAAAAACATAATATTCATTTTATTTAACAAAAGCGTACGTAAAATATGCAATAACTTAACATCATCAAAAATTGTAACATGGCATCATAACATAAGTCAACATGAACCGAATCTGCGCCTTCTCGTAACCGTCAATTCCATATATCACATACTGGCGGAGGAACCCCGAGGCACGCCACCAACACCGTACATTACCTACAGGTAGAGAAACCTAGGGCTCGATACCCCAAAGCCGTTCGATACAAAAACCTTAGGTACGGTACCACAAGGATACACGTACCTTCACCTTAAGCACGACGTACTAAAGGATAGCACGTACCTTCACCTTGAGCACTGTTCCCTCGCAGGGACTAGTACCTTCAATAAGGATCCCGGTAACCCCCGTGGTGACCGTCGTCACCCCTTTATCCACCCAGTTGTACAATAGTTGGCCAGCCATAAAGGCCCCTAAAAGGTAAGGCCCAAAAACATGCATACATACCTTAGTTTCTGAAGGAACTCATGGCAGATTCGTTCATTTGGTGACTATCATAAAAAACTTCACCTTATTTTAGTTAAAGCATTCATACGTTTTATTAAACAACATTTCATTCGTAAACCTTTCGTAAACTTCATTTTGGCAAAACATTTCATAAACATCATCCTTCGTAAGCATCATTTCGTAAACATCATTTTGTAGGTATGCACACCAACCCAAAAATACAGTTTAAAGCATTTAAAGAAGGGCTCTAGAACTCACCTGGTAAGCTAGTGTAGTTGTCCTAAACCAAAGGCCCAATAACGTCACGTACGATCGGATTGAGTAGTTAAATACACATCAGACCTAATCCTGACTCTAACGGTTTAACCATTCTGAATTAGGCGGACTTAAGGCTAAGTTCCCCTCTTACTAGCCTGGCGAACATACAGGCGAACTTAAGGTTAAGTTCGCCAAAGTTAGCTGACTTAAGTTCGCTGGTTCAGTCCAGCGAACTTAATAAGTTCGCTTAATCCTCCGACAAGTTCGCCTGCGGGGCTGTCTCCTTCCCCAAAACCCTAAGTTTGCATGTTAATGGCGGCCAAATCTGATTATGTTCAAGATGCTAACTTTTTACGTTCAAAACTTGTAGTTTTCACTCATGATATCATATCTGTAATCCTTTTCTCGTTTGGTTCATAAAAACTCATCCTTTTTACGAAAATACCGGAAAACCCAAAAAGAAAATAAACTCAGATTTGGTTCGGGTCGTTACCTGTTTCGAGATTCTGAATCGCAGAACCTACTCACGAGCAGTAGATGAACAAGATACTAGCTCCTCGGGTCGATCAGTGTATTTTCTCTCTCTACAGTTTCTCTCTCTAGAATGGCAAAATGAGATATTATAGAGGGTTTAGGCTATTTACCCTCAAGTTCGCCAGGCCCATCCCGACCTGGCCCATCATGTCTAGATCGTTTATTCCGTTCTTCTAACGTTTAAACCGTTATTATAATTCTTCGTTTATTTCTAGGATGTTACAAGTCTACCCCCTTCACAATAGGTTTCGTCCCTGAAACCTATCATAAGTCAAAAAGTTGAGGGTACGACCCCCTTATTTCCGTTTCTGTTTCCCAAGTAGCTTCTGATCCCTTTTGGTGCTTCCATTGGACTTTAACCAATTGAATAACTTTATTACGTAGACGTTTCTCCTTTCTATCTAAGATGGCCATGGGTTCCTCGATGTAGTTAAGGCTGTTGTCGACCTCGATGTTAGTAAGTGGTACGTGAGCCGATTCATCCGCCAAACACTTTCGCAAGTGTGATACATGGAAGGTCGGATGGATCCCACTTAACTCATCGGATAACTCCAACCGGTAAGCGACTTCGCCAACCCGTGCCATTATTTTGAATTGTCCGACAAACCTCGGACTTAACTTTCCTCTCTTCCTGAATCGTATGATTCCCTTCCATGGCGACACTTTCAACATTACTCTGTCCCCTACCTTAAATTCAATAGGCATTCGTCGTTTATCCGCATAGGATTTCTGACGATCTTGGGCAGCCTTCATTCATGCCTTGATCTGATCAAACCTTTCCGATGTTTCCCTTATAACTTCGAGACTCCCTAATTCCTTCTGTCTAATCTCACCCCAACAAACCGGGGTCCTGCATCTCCTCCCGTACAACATCTCGTAAGGCGGCATGCCTATTGTCGAGTGGTGACTGTTGTTATAGGAGAATTCGGCTAACGGCAGATGGCTATCCCAACTACCACCGAAATCAATAATACAAGCACATAGCATATCCTCCAACGTTTGAATGGTCCTTTCGGACTGACCATTGACCTTAAGTTATGAGCAAGTAAGACACTTGCTTACGTATTTCGCCACCTCATGTTTCATCCCAGGCCACCAGTATGCCTTACTCAAGTCTTGGTACATTTTGTTAGTACCGGGATGGATAGAGTATCGAGACTTATGAGCCTCATCCAAGATTTTGGTTCTAAGCTCGCCCCCCATAGGTATCCATACCCGACCAAAACGTATCCTCACACCAAGGGTGTTATATTCTAATTTGTCCTGTTGTCTCACCATTCTCTCTTTCTTTATATTCTCTTCCTTAAGTGTCTCATCCTGCGCCTTCTCAATTTCCCTCATCACATCCGGTGTCACAGCCAATTGGCAAGCTTTCACTCTAATATGAGTTGGCACGTCCTTTCGTCTTAGAGCCTCAGCCACCACGTTCGCCTTCCCGGGATGGTATATGATTTCACAATCATAGTGTTTCAAAAGTTCCAACCATCGCCTCTGCCTCATATTCAGTTCCTTTTGTTCGAAGAAGTACTCCAAACTTTTGTGGTCGACATAAATGGTAAATTTTACCCCGTAAAGGTAGTGCCTCCAGATTTTCAATGCAAACACCACAGCAACAAGCTCCAAGTCGTGCGTCGGATAATTAAATTCGTGAACCTTCAACTGCCGTGATGCATACGCAATCACCCTTCCGCGTTGCATCGGCACACATCCCAGTCCCCGACCCGAAGCATCAGAGTATACCATCAAGTCTTCATTGCCCTCGGGAAGGGCCAAGACTGGAGCTTGGGTTAGCTTCTCTTTCAGCTCCTTAAATGCCTCTTCCTGGGTCGAACCCCATTCGTACTTCACCTCCTTCCTAGTCAACTTTGTCAACGCGAAGCTATTCTCTAGAAATCTCGGATGAACCTCCAATAGTAGCCTGCCAATCCCAAGAAACTGTGGATTTCCGTTGGCGTCTTAGGGATATCCCAATCTCTTACCGTCATTATCTTTTCTGGGTCAACCATAATGCCGTTCGGGTTAATGACATGACCTAGGAATTGTACTTCCCTAAGCCAGAACGCGCATTTGGAGAACTTAGTATACAACTTTTCCTTCTTCAGAGCTTCCAACACCTTTTTCAAGTGACATGCGTGATCATCCTCATTCTTCGAGTAGATGAGGATATCATCGATGAACACAATGACTGATAAGTCCAGCATCGGTCGACACACCCTATTCATCAAATCCATGAACGCCGTGGGGGCATTCGTCAATCCGAAGGACATCACGTGGAACTCAAAATGTCCATAACGCGTGCAAAACTCGGTTTTTGGTATGTCTTCTTCCCTCACCTTCAACTGATGGTACCCGGATCGAAGGTCAATTTTTGAGAACCAACTTGCACCTTGTAATTGGTCGAACAGGTCATCGATCCTTGGTAAAGGGTACTTGTTCTTCACCGTTCGTTTGTTCAACTCCCTGTAGTCGATACACATTCTCATGGAGCCGTCTTTCTTCTTCACGAACAATACCGGAGCACCCCAAGGCGAGATGCTCGGGTGGATAAATCCTTTCTCAAGTAATTTGTCTAGTTGTGCCATTAGTTCTTTCATCTCCACTTGTGCTAGCCGATACAGAGCCTTAGCCACGGGCTGGGCATCTGGTACTAAGTCGATTTGGAACTCAATCTCTCTGTCGGGTTGTATCCCAGGAAAATCCTCTGGAAACACCTTCGGGTACTCGCGTACCACGGGTACATCGTCTAGTTCCTTCACTTCCTTGCACTTGTCAATTACGTACACCAGATAAGCCTCGCATCCGCGCCTCAGGTAATTTGTTGCCTTAATCATCGAGATGACGTTAGGCATCGAGACGTCACGTTCCCCAAAGACCTCGACTTCGCTACCTTCTGGATCCTTGAGTCGGATTATCTTTCGTTTACATATGATTCGTGCTTCGTTGGTAGTTAACGAATCCATACCCAACACGACATCAAACCCTCCCAAAACCATAGCAAACAAGCGGACAGGGAATCTATGGCCTTCAATTTTTATTGTAGAATAAGCAACTACATCAGTTACCCTCGCGGTTCTACCCTCCGCGGTTTCAACAATAAAGGGTCTTTCTAGTTTACTAAACGTGTATTTCACCCGTTTACAGAAAGTAGCAGATATGAAACTCTAACTGGCACCCGAATCAAATAAAATAGATACAAAAGTGTTGTAAAGAATGAACGTACCTGACGCCATGTCGGGGTCTACCTTGGCATGCTCCTGCGTCAGTCCATACACTTGAGTCCTTGCTCGGAGCCTCTCATCCTTCCTTTCGGTGGCCTTCCCCTTTCCAGCATCCCCCATTCTCGGCTTTGTGCAGTCCCTACCCAGATGCCTGGTTCCCCCACAGTTATAGCACTTGTAGAGTTAGGGGCATTCACGTGAGTAGTGTCAGTTTTGCAACACTTGAAGCATAGATTGCATCCCAATCTGCACTCACCCATATGCTCCTTCCCACATATATTACACATCGCTATCTCCTCCATCCGAGCCCTCTTATCCCGATCCCTAAACATCTTTCTACCTGTTCATTTGTTTTGGAAGCTCGGTTTCTTTTTGGGTTCCTTAAAGGTAACATCATTTAGGGCCAGGTCATCATACACTACACCACTGAGTTCCACCACTGAATCATAGGTGTTAGGAGTGTTTGCTTTAATGAAAGTGCGGACCTTGTCCGGAAATCCTTGGATGTAGCAAGCAATCTTTCTCTCCTCGGTCATTATCAGATGCGGTACCAGACGTGCCAGTTCGTTGAATCTGGTAGTGTATTAACGACATGTTTTACTTCCTGCTTTGAATCCCAGAAACTCTCTTTCTACCTTCTCAATTTCACTACTCGGGTAAAAGTTATTGATCACTAGAGTTTTCAAATCATTCCACGGCATTGCATCAACCGTCTCGTCCCCCTTAGCTTGACGTACGCCTTCCCACCAATGAGATGCTTCCTCCCTTAAGGAATTAGCAGAAAATTTCACAATCTGATCAGCTCGGCATTCGCTCAGAAGAATGGCGGCTTCTATTCGGATCACCCAGTCAAAAGTAGCCACCGCGTCTTTCTTTCCAGTCAGAATCGGCGGGTCATATGCCTTGAAGGACTTATAGTCGCAACCGCGAGCAGGCGGTGCGTTATGCCTTAATGATCGGGGCATCAGTTGCTGGGTTAGACCCACCTGCCTCTTTAGGCTTCTTCAGTGCTTTGGTAATTAGATCGGGCAGAGTAGCCTTCATCAGCTCAATAAACTCACGTGCCAGGGCCGCTTTCACTTCCGGTTCAAAAGTGAAATGTTGTTCTTCCATGGGAGTTCGTTCCGTTTCATGCACACTATTTTCCGGTTACGTGTGGACACTTCCCTCTTCACTATACTCCTGACGAGCAGGAGTCCTATCACGGCCACCGGTACGACCCCCACCACGCTTTCCGTTTCCTTTTCTCTCCATTTTGTTCTATAAGACAAAGAATCTAATGTCAACATTCTAGTTAATAAACATAATTCAACAAGTATTGTAAGATGTTAATATACACTGACCATCTGTAATTAACCATTACACTACCTATTGACTTCCATTTGACCACCATTATGATTTCATCAGAACACAAGTCCTAACCTAACACTTTTTAAGGCATACTATATGTGTAAATATATATACTACCTTCATACCTGATGATGTGACTCAAGTTACCCGTACTGGCATCCGCTTTTAGTCCCATTTATAATTTAAGTTCAGACACTAGGAGTGTCCAAATCTATCAAACTATTGCTCTGATACCAACTTGTAAGGCCCCAAAACCTGGAGGATTCACGCGTTGGATTAACTGATTAACAGTCAGTTCTTAAACTTGAATATCAAATAACGCATTGGAAAATTTCATTCAAACATAACATCAACATTGTTGAACACGCGGAAGCGTAACATTGTCAAATACAAAAACATAACATAAACAACTCATAACGGGATGCCAGTCTTCATATCATCCGCGTAACTCATCAAGCCGCCCAGCATCACCATCCATCATCACAACATGTCTTAACCTGAATGTGCATACTAAAAGTCAGCTACGCTGGTGAGTACTAGCATTTCATAAAACCTTAACATAAACATTTGCCAAAAACCTAACATTGATTTTATTTAACAAAAGCGTACGTAAAATATGCAATAACTTAACAGCATCAAACATTGTAACATAGCATCATAAAATAAGTCAACATGAACCGAATATGCACCTTCTTATAACCGTCAATTCCATACATCACATACTAGTGGAGATACCCCAAATCCGTTCGACACCAAAAACTTAGCTACAGTACCACAAGGATACACGTACCTTCACCTTAAGCAGGGCTTCCCAAAGGATAGCACGTACCTTCACCTTAAGCACTGTTCCCTCGCAGGGACTAGTACCTTCATTCGGGATCCCGGTAACCCCCACGTTGACCATCGTCACCCCTTTATCCACCTAGTTGTACAACAGTTGGCCAGCCACAAAGGCCCCTAAAAGGTAAGGTCCAAAAACATGCATACATACCTTAGTTCCCGAAGGAACTGTAGGTCCCTGGGTGTCTTAGATCGTTACATGCAAGTGTGTTGCTAGTCGAACAGGGTGCGGAATGCCCGTGACTAGATGGAGTATCGACAACAACAAGTAAACCGACAACAAACAAGAGTCACTTTAAAAACTCGTCTATTATCAATATCAGCCGATTACAAGTTACAGAATGAGAGCTTACTTATCAACTTCTACAATCAGCTATATAACAAGTGCGCATGGCTTTATTTGTGCGTACTTAGCAAGTACGCAGACATGTTCTTGCGTACTTGCTAAGTACGCAGGTTATACATCCTGCGCACTTACTAAGTGCGCACAACACTTACAAAGACAATTACAAGACAAGTACTTACTAACATGATTGCAACTCGATAAACCAATACATACAAAGTCAGAAATACAAGTACAAATACATAAAGAACAGTTACAAAAGCAGAGACAACATCCAGAGTGTTTGTCACACAAACGTGCTCCAACAAACTCCCGCTTGACAACAGCTATGGATTGTCGTTGGTCTTCAAGCTCCTTTAGCTTTAGCTTCCCATCTTCATCCTGTAGTCAAGGAAAAAGTTGACTAGCTTGTTGTATCTTGATGCTAGAAGCTTCGTCCATTCATCCGTGTATATGCAATACTTGTTAAAACCGTGCACAGTTTCCACTTTTAGACCTTTCATAGAGAAGTTGATGAAAGTCATCTCATCAAAAACTCTGTTAAGTTCTTTAGGCTCCAAGTTTCCACTTTTAGACCTAGTCTTTCCCATTACCACCGCCTCGCCCATCTTTGGGTTAACGTACCAGTACCACATGCAACCAAGGATATCCTGAGATAACTTGCTCAGGGGAATCCTGGTCTCACACAACACTAGGTTGTAAACCAGCTTCCTTAGGCTTCTGTTAGTCATGGGATGTGTGACATTCTTGTCCCGGACTCTTTTGGGCAATTAAGGCTTAAAGATTTCAAAGTTCCCAGATCTTCCTTCTCTCTGTAGTGCACCCCACAAACCCTTTGCTACCGCGTGACTTGTGTCACCAAGTAGCTCACGATTTGCTAAGTTTACTAGGTTGTACTTGGGCACGGAGCTAAACACCTCACTGGTTGGTTTCAGGTACTAAACCCCACCAGCTCGTTTGATTGCAAACAGCTCCTTGTCATCGTCAAACCTGACAGAAAGGATCATACCTGTTGCTCCATGCTTGTCTAGAATTGACGACTTTTGCCAAGTAGGAGGCTGACTCTTCTTGAACCATCCCGTAGGATACTTGTTCATCCAGGAGTCAGCATCAGTAGGTTAGGGATCGGTAGGAGAGGCTTCAGTCGAGGTTGCTGCCCCATAAGCCTCAGCAACGTATTCAGACACGACTGAACCTACAGTAACAGCTTCAAGGTTGGAGGCTCAAAAATCTCTCCAACCTCATGATCATGAATTCCCTCACCGTCACCCTTCGGGAATTCCACTATCACATCCTCATCATCATCATCCAAGTCGTCATCAGACTCAATCTCTCCTTCTTCCAGATTACTGAGAGCATCGATCTGTGCTTCCTTGGAATAGTCTGGCTCAATCAACAAGATAACATCGTCAGATAAATCATATAAAACTTCAGCCACCGACTTTCCTTTATCACTCCCACCATGAGCACCAGAAGAATCACCGCCGTGCACAGTAGACTCTCCCTCAGCCATAGACATAGCAGAGATTGGAACAATAGCTAAAGCTTGTTACTCTCCTCCACTAGGACCGGCTTCAGGATCCTTGTCTTTGTCATCATCCTTTGTCAGATCGATAGGATGACAAGCCTCATCACCACTCAGTTTAGGCTTCTCTTTCTCTTTCTCCTTCTCCTTCTCCTTCTCTTTCTCTTTCTCCCCATGAGCAGCAAGCTTTGCGGTCAAATCACTTACCAACTTGACCATCAATTCATGTTCTTTGCATTGAGTATCCAATCTTAGCTCTACTGTCATCATACACCCCAGAATCATGTCATTTGTCTTGATAAGCAACTCATTCTGGGACATCAAGTTTTAAGCTACTCGTGGGTTCCCTCACCTTGGTGCCTTAAACGAGTAACTTCATCCACCAAGGAGTTAATCTTAGCCTGTTGAGCGTCTGACTCACTCCTTGATTTCTAAACTGTTTCAAGTAACCCGGCCACCTAAGTCTCTTGTGTGGTAATCCTCGCTTCACGGGGATCAGGATCCCTGGATGTACAGGCTTCAGCCGTGGTATAGGTGGGAAAGGAGAACAGTTGATCAAAGTTAAACCCTTGGGTAAAGTCCCCAAAGTTGTAGGGTTGATTGATGGGTTGAAGGTTGGTAGTTGGGATTGAAGATGGGATGGTTGATGTTTCAATGGTGGTTGTGGTGATTGTGACCGACTCAGTCTTTACCTGAGCCATCACCATGACCTGATAGACTGTTTCAATGGGGAGGGATACTATCCGAGGCACCTCCTCTGAGATAGTAGTAGCAGCCACCTCACTTGTTACACGTGGCTGCATCCTCCTTTGATAAAGCTGAGATGAGACTTGAGTTGTTGTAGTGACCGCCTGATGCTAAGCATGAGATTCAAGATCTCTCAAGATGGCATCAAACAGCCAATCATTTTTCTGCTTAACTCTTCTCTCTGTTCTCTGCCTCTGTACCTTAGTATCCGACTCTGGTTCATACTCACTGTCGGTACTGCCCTGTCTTCGTCTTTTGGTGAACGACTCGGGAAGGGATACCTTCGTCATTCTCCTTGGGTGTGTTTGGTTAGGTGCGTCATCGGAATCAGAAGAATCAGATTTTGTTCTTTCAGAGTTAGACTCCTCAGCACCTTCACCCTCCTCTTCTTCATCACTATCATTACTAGCCTCTTCATCATCTTCAGACTCATTTCCTTCTTCCTCTTCCTCCTCTATCTGTTCCTCAACATGTTTATCTGAGTGTTCACTTAGCTCCGGCTCAGACTCAGCACTAAACCATCTGTCATTGGGAGGGGCCACATATGCTTCGTTAATGAGGTAGCCAAATAGGGGTGTGTGCTCAGGGGTAGGTTCTACACTGCCTGGCTTTAGGAAGAGGACCCGTTAAAGAGGTGGCCAACATGTTCATCGAATAGGGTGGTTGCTTGTGTATGCATGTACATGTACGTGCATGCATGAGGACCCGGTTTAAGTTTTGGACTTCTAGCTGGTCGAGGACGATCCGGTTCGTGTAAACACATGTGACTAGGGCTCCGTAGAAAGAAAGGACGAGGTGACGAGACGACGTTGGAGTTTATATTTTATGCATTATACGACGTATGTGAAGAACGTATTCTGATCATGTGATCCTACGTTTGAAAGGTTCGGGATTCGAGCAAGTGGTCGGGGTGCAGAGCAAGGAATGGGATTTAGCGTAACCTGTGAGTTTCTAATCCCCTCTTTTAAAAGTTTTACTGTTTTGGGGCTATCGTACATACTCAGATGTTTTATTAAACGAACGTATTATGAGTTACGATTTTATCATGAAGTGTTTTATAAGATCTTTATGTAATAATGAAGCTAAGGGTCGTTATGGGTCCTTAGGTTGGGTGAAGAAGAGTTGTGATGATCTGTGTGTGTCATCGTATGAGTTAGTCAGGGTGAGTCGGTAATTTAGTAAAACATGTGATGGTTATATAAGGAGAGTTAACATGGGAACCGTACGTGGTTCATTAACGAGTCAAGTAGACGCTAGTATTCTATTATGCGTCATATGCTTGTTGTTGTGTGTATTGTGTCGTTGTCCTAGTGACTCGACGGGTATCGTGTTTGCATGGGTCTATGGGGTGTCCATAGTATATAAGGGCTAGAAGTCAGTAGGTTGTTTGTGTGTCGTATAATTGCTTATTCGGAAAGAGTTGGGTAATGTGACTAGACGTTAAGAGAATACGTCTAAAGTAAGTGTTTATTTCACATGTAAGTGATCCGTTAAAGGGTGGTGAGTAGTAGTACATGTCCAGGTAGTGTCATGTGTATATATGTGTTGCTTTGTGTGCTTGCACTATTGTCCGTGTATACGTCTAATAGTGGTGTGGAGGACGGAGCACTTCAAGGTCATCATTGTACGTGTGATGTGTCAGTCATCTTATGGTAGATGATATAGTCACCATGTGGGTGGCTGGGTAGTCATCGTAGAAGACGAGTGTGTCGCTATGATTAGCGGCGCAGCCCTGTAACAAGGGTAGTGCTGAGCATATGACGAGTATCCTGACGAGGGTGTAGTGACAAGGTATGTGTTTGTGTGAAAATATATATATGTGTTAAACTGCATGCAAGTGATGAGTTATATTAATTGTGTACGAGATGATATTGATGGGATAAATAGATAGAACTAATGTAGTGTGTCGAGTTAGATTGACCATTTTGTCGGGATGAGTATATTGTGTACAACTGTTGAGTCGGTTGGTTTATGAGAGTCCTGGTTAGGACTGGTAAGTCGGTGTCTAGAGATTGGTTGAGTTAACCAGTGTACGGTTATATATATGGTAATTTGTGTGTTAGCAGAGTAGTAAGCTTGTTCCATGTCAGAAAGTCTTACTGAGTTAGTCTGGGGGATGTTATAAGATAACGGGGGTTATTTATATGATGAGAATCTATTAATCAATTTTCTAAAGACTACAGGGTCTTGAGTGAAGACAAACAATAAATGAGACGAGTTGACTTTTGTTAATTTAAACTATTAGAACTCACTTAGCGTAGCTGACTTTGTATGTACTTTAGATTGTTTTGTAGGTGAGTCTGCTAGAGGAGGTATCTTGGCTTGGGAGCGGGATTACTCGAGTTGGTGCGCATGCATTCGTCTGGTAATGTTATGAAAATTAATGAGTTTGAAAGATAACATTATTTTGAGAAAGACTTCCGCTGTTTATTTAAATGAAAGTTAAGTGTTTTTAATGAGTTTAATTAGTGATGAGAACCAACTGTAGGGTGCCTGGTTTGGGGCCTTACAAATTGGTATCAGAGCCGTGGTTTAAGGGAAAACTGGTGTTTTTAAACAAATAAAATGCCTTAACTTAAACTGAAAATGGGACAAGGGTGAAACGAATGCCACCATGAGTAACCGCGAGCCAAGAGGTACGTCTTTCGAGTGGAGTAGTATTTATTATTTACCGTTTGAGTAGTGTTATGTCACACCCCAACCGACGGCGGAATCATCGGGGTGGGACATGTAGACTGTTCATGAGCACAAGGTTGACTAGATTTCAATATTTTAATCATCAAATTTAACTTCAAATAATTCAACACAACCAAATTCAAACAAGTACATAAACGAAATACATAATAGTCTTTATTTAAATTTAACTAAGTCCAAAGCCTATGTGTAGCATGCCTTGATCAAACTCACATATTAGCACCTGAAACTTGAATAAAATAAGGTCAACTAAAAAGTTGGTGAGCATACACAGGTTTGTATATAGATAGCATATAGATTATGAATAAACAAATCCTTACATAACATGATAAAATAAGGCATTTATGGAGAGCAGCTATTGTGTAACCAAGTACAATCAAACCTTTATAACTAGCATGCAAAATTGTGTTGTCGGTAACAATCACCCCAATCTAGATGGGTTTGTCAGACTCAATAGATCTATCATTGTTTACCGTCGGCTTGAAAAGTTAATGATTGCACATAAATTGCACACAAAAGTTAGCACAACTAGCACTCAGGCATAAAGCTCAAATTGCACACATGAATGTAAAGAGGATTTGTATTTGTGTAGTTTGTGTAAATGTAAGCAATAGTTTGTATAGTGTTCATGTTCCACCCCAAAAAGTGTAAAAGAGTAAAAGGGGCTATGTAATACTCACATGTGTCACACCCCGCCAGGGCGGAAACGCGAGGCGCGACTTTCACTGGTTTCCAAAGCATATGATTACCGCAAACACATACATGTAATTGGATACATAACTGAATTTAAAATATTTACATTACAAAATATTAATTTGAGTTTACAAATGTTTAAGATTTCGCAAATATGACTCAAGACCATGAGTTATACAAGAGAAATCCTCCCAAAAGCCGTATCCACGTGCATGCATGTAACCTACATTGGTAACCTGATGACCACGTTCAATTTCCTGAAAACATACTTAAAACTGTCAACACGAGGTTGGTGAGTTCACAAGTTATTATAAAGAGTTATCATAAACCCAATGTTTAAATCTGATCTTTTTGCCGATCAAAACTCTTTTGTTAAACCTGATCATTTTAACCTGATCAGTACTCTTTCGTTTAAACCTGATCACTTTAACCTGATCAGAATTCTTTTTGTTAAACCTGATCACTTTATCCTGATCAGAACTCTTTACTTTAAAACCTGATCACTTTACCCGGATCAGAACTCTTTTGATAAACCTGATCACTTTACCCGGACCAGAACTCTTTTGTGTAAAACCTGATCACTTTACCCTGATCAGAACTCTTTTGTGTAAAACCTGATCATTTTAACCTGATCAGAACCCTTTTGTGTAAAACCTGATTATTTTAACCTGATCAGAACTTCTTTTAATTAAAACCTGATCACATTAGCCTGATCAGAACTTCTTTTAATTAAAACCTGATCACTTTAGCCTGATCAGAACTCTTCTGTATGTATTACCAATGAATATGATTACTAATCCGATCTATTGACCCCATTTGTAAGCTTGCAAGGAATACAAAATAGTATGTAATGTACGAGACCGTAACCAAACCCCAACTTTCTGTGCCTCCCCTCGCCTTTCTGCGAGTAAGACAATATGCGGTCATTCGGCCATTTTGACCCCTGGTTAGCGCGACTAACCATGACCGGAGGCGTCACCCCCAATAGTACTATTCATATAATCCCGGGATAAATCCATAGCTAATGGTTACTAATTTATTACGAGGACTTTAAGCGCTTTATTGTTCCCTCAATACATACATACGGTCAGATCATTAGTTCCATTCATTTATACACAAAAGTCTTTTACAAGTATGTTTCCACCCCAAATCATTTCAAAAACATAGAAAAAGGGGGATTAGTGAAACTCACCTCGACAGTATGAGTGCTAGCAAATATTTGAATGACGGCAGATTCGCCTATCCGTATCCTAATTACACAAGGATAACATACACGTTAAGACTACCCGTCTTAAACGCAAATTGTTCACTTGACTTGGCCGATCTGATTACTTTTGTTTTAATTAACTTTTTAGTTTTTCCAACCTTATTTTGTTATAAAAATAGTTCTGAGTTACTGCCTTATGGGCTGATGAACAGGTATCGAAACTTTCTTAGTTTCGATTGAACAGAACAGATGTCGAAACTTCCTAGTTTCGACTGAGTGAAATAGGTATCGAAACTACCTAGTTTCGATTGGCAAGAATAGTATCGAAACTACCTAGTTTCGATTGTACACAGGTATCGAAACTTCCTAGTTTCGATTGAGTAAATAGATATCGAAACTCCTAGTTTCGATAGAACAACCGGTATCGAAACTCCTAGTTTCGATTGAATAACTGGTATCGAAACTCCTAGTTTCGATCAATAGGTATCGAAACTCCCAGTTTCGATTGACTAACAGGTATCGAAACTATAGTTTCGATATCTGCACTTTGATTTACAGAATTCACTCTGTATATTTTTATGTTCAAATCTTGAGTTTGACACAGTTTTCTTGTTATCTTACTTGCGTTTGAACGATTTGTATGTTTAGTTACGATTTTTAAAGAAAATAAAAGCGATAATAGCGAGTTTTTACCTCAAACAGGGAATGGTTTCTGAGAAACAGAGAAGATAGTCTTGAATTCTTTTGTTGAGCTTTCTTCAAGAACACTTGAAATTCTCCTTATGACACCGAATTATGGTGATTTTCGCTTTAAAACTGGACTTCGATTTGAAAGGGAATTGGGAATTTGCCGTAAGAAAAGAGAAGGTTTGAAAGGAATGGTGAAGTTTCGACTGAAGGGTATGGTTTTCATCTGAATCAAAGTGAATCAGTCAAGTGGGAGCATGGCTCCCCTGACTCTCGGCCAAGAAAGTCAAGAAGTAGTTTAGGGGTTAATGATAACCAATTTTTAAATATTAATTTATTATGGTATTAGTATCAATTAGAGTTTTAAAGGGGTAATTTAATTCAGTTTCGATTCTTCACGGTATTATAATTTTTAACCATTTTATGGCTCGTTGAAGAAAATATTAGAATCTTGGCTCAACGTAAATTTTGTGTAATATATATATATATTTTTCTGGTTATTTTATTTAACCATTTACGTTCGCATTAAGTCGGGTTATCCTGCTTACTTTTTCTAGTAACTCTTTACGGTTTACTAGACATGGAACAAACTTCTTTGCTAGACTTCTTGACTTTACTTAGTCAAAATAAAATATCAGGAAATAATAATTATGAACGTGCGTTTATGAAATGTGGATATTGACCTGAAATGCTGGGTGTCACAACATGATTCAAAAGGTGTAGCTAACACAAAAGACTAGATAGTAATATGATCCTTTTGATGCACAACGTCAACCTAGATTGGAATGTATATTGAATCAATAGTGTGCACAATAGTCTATGTCTAAGTCTAGTGTTGAATTGAACATGTGTATAAAGTTAGTGGTTTGTTCTTGAAAGGTATTGTATAAAATGGAAGGTGTCAAATGAATATTTTTAGAACATTTTGATCAAAGTTTGAGTTTGAATAACTAAGTAAATAAATTACAAAATTATTATTTATTTACTTAGTTATAAAAAATAGTGTAGGTATTAGTGGTAATTAAGTATAACTTAAATATATAATTCTTAAATATAACTTAAATAAATAATTTTTAAATATAACCTAAATAAATAATTTTTACCTTATTTATTTAATTATAAAATATGTAATCTAGTCTTTTAGTTATAAAATGTATCGGATGTTTTATATTAAATATAGATTTAGTAAATAACTTTCGTTAATCTATTTTTTTGTAAATATGTGTATAAGGGTTTGTATAAATAATAACTAAGTGTATGGTTTAATAACAAATTAAATTTTGTAGGTTTTAAATAAATAATTTCCATTTATTCGGAATAGAAATTTGATCTTTTAAGATATAAATCTTTATGAAAGAAATTATTTTTATTCGAAAATCCATTAGAAATGCTTATTTTTTTAAAATATAAATTTAGTATTCTGTCAAGAATTTCTCACACACACGACCGTTCCTGAGACAAGGCACAATCGTGCTGGGACCACGGGCGCGACCGTGCTAGTCAGGGCGCGACCGTGCTAGTTAGGGCACGAACGTGTTGATCAAACAGGAGACATAACTAAGTTGTTCACTAGGCACGACCGTGTCTGAGGCAAAGGCACGACCGTGTCTAGGGTTCTGAGGCACGACCAAGTCTAGTCAAGAGGCATGACCGGGTCTGAGTGTGTGAGGCACGACCGCGCTGGGTTTAGCACGACCGTGTCTCATGAAGCACGACCGCGCTAGAAGGCTAGCGCGACCGTGTCTGTTCCATAACAGGAATGAATTGCTTAAATCTTATATTGTTAATGTTGGATTTCATAGGGATTTCATCTGTAGGGTTATTACGAGTCTATTGGAATATATTAATTGTATTTAAAACGTGTCCAAAGCAGGGTTCAATTAAACCATTTTAGAATGAACCCTAGATTCGGGTTCGTGTTAAACTGGATATTATAAGCCCAAATCAAGTTGGGGCTTTTGATCTATGGACTAAAACGAAAGTGTAGGAGGTTTCAATTACCCGAAAAGATGATGAATAGAAGGCGTACGGTAGAGGTGAGTTCCGGCGACGACGGGTTTGATCTTCGGCGTCTTCTGCTGCAATTCCGATGAGATTGGTGTGCGTAAAAATTCAGAGAGGGTTAGTTACGGTGCGTAGTTTCTTGATTTGAGAGAGTAACAATAGAAATGAATGAATTAGATGAGTAAAAGATGAAGGGGTCGGCGGTTTCAGTTTAAAATCCATAATTGCTTTTAATTCAAGTGTAATGTCGATGTTTAATTGACTAATGATGTTTGTTAATAGACGAACATGTACAACGGTTACAAAGTTGAACGAATTTAGGATTAAGGATCGTTTTTACGTTTCAACTGTCAAGAGGCGCGATCGTGCCCATATGAGGCGCGACCGTGCCAAGGCACCGGGCGCGACCATTCCAAAGCAAGACGCGCGACCGTGCCAAGGCACTTGGCGCGACCGTGCCAGAACGAGGCGCGACCGTGCCTATTAGGGTTTCTTGTTAATTTATAAAATTAGTCCTTGCAAGTTTCAGTATTGACAGATTGTATAATTATGGACTTATGTAGAGTTTAATAGGATATACTCATGTAAAATTTATGGACGTGCATTGGAACATAGTATTTAATTTTTGGAACAAATAGAGCAAGTCAGTGTACTAGAATTTGGTTTGAAATGTATCACATTGAACTGAAATATAGATAATGAAAATCAGAAATGTTACAGTATCCCCATGTTGAGGGAATTTCGTCCCGAAATTTAGCTAGTGGAGACGACGGCATCAGTGAAAAGATGGGGGTACTTGAGTTTCATTTGGTCCTCTCGTTCCCAAGTAAACTCAGGACCACGTTTAGATTCCCAACGAACTTTGACAATAGGAATACGACTTCGCTTGTGCTGCTTGATCTCACGATCGATGATTTCCACTGGTCTCTCAACGAAGTGCATCGTTTCGTCAATGTGCACGTCATCAAGAGGTATGTGGAGACTCTCATCAGCAAGACATTTCTTCAGATTAGACACGTGAAAAGTAGGATGCACATTACCAAGTGATGCAGGTAAGTCGAGTTTGTAAGCCACTTTCCCAATCCTTTCGAGGATCTTGAATGGACCCACATAGCGTGGTACTAATTTGCCTTTCTTTCCAAAACGGATCACACCCTTCCACGGAGACACCTTTAGAAGAACAAGGTCACCGACTTGGAATTCCAAGGGTTTTCGTCGTTTGTCGACATAACTCTTTTGCCGACTTCTCGCTACTCGAATGTTGTCACGGATTTGGATAATTTTGTCGGATGTTTCTTGAATTAGTTCGGGACCGGTGATTTGTGCTTAACCAATCTCGTTCCAACAGATAGGGGAATGACACTTGCGACCATAGAGAACTTCAAATGGAGCCATGTTGATACTCGTGTGGTAGCTATTATTGTAGGAGAACTCGATTAGTGATAAGTGTGAATCCCAATTGCCACCAAAATCAATTGCACAAGCTCTAAGCATATCCTCAAGAGTTTGGATTGTTCGCTCGGTCTGACCATCAGTTTGGGGATGGTAGGCCGTGCTCAAATCCAATCGTGTACCAAGGGCAGTTTGGAGAGATTGCCAAAAACGAGAGGTGAACCGAGCATCTCTATCGAAGATTATGTTTAAGGGAACACCGTGACGGCTCACAATTTCGTCAATGTAAATTCGGGCTAGTTTCTCAACCCGATAGTCTTCACGGATAGGCAAGAAATGAGCAGATTTGGTGAGACGGTCAATAATCACCCAAATGCTATCATAACCACTTGAAGTACGAGGGAGTTTGGTAATGAAATCCATAGCTAAGTTCTCCCATTTCCACACGGGGATTTCCGGTTGTTCGAGTAAGCCGGAAGGACGTTGATGTTCGACTTTGACTTTGGAGCAGGTTAGACATTTGGCATTATAGAGAGCAATGTCTTTCTTTATACCGGGCCACCAATATTGTTGGCGAAGTGTAACATTTCTGATTTTCATCATGTAATCGTTTGATTTCAATAAACAAACACATTTCAGTTTCGATTCGTGTACAAACAAACTACGATGCAGTTACATATACAAACTATTCTATTACAATAACAAATTAAACAAAAACACCATTATCTCACAAGCCCCGAGGACCAAAACTGACAAAACTCAAAAACTACAAAACCAGGCAAGCACGGTCGCGCCTAGGACTAGGCACGGTCGCGCCTGATGACCTAAGCACGGTCGTGCCTAATACAGGCACGGTCGCGCTGCTGAAACCACGTGACTCCGCAGAGTCAGGCAGTGGTCCATACTCGTTGAATCAAATGGCGTGAAGGCCGGATTTCACGCGTCCGACCATACCCAACTGTACACCATCTGAAACACGTCTCCAATTTCGTAATCCAATCGACCCATTTCAAATCCACACCTACCCCACTCACGAATTCGTGAGATTTCACATTATAAGGAGAATCCAATGCCTCCTACACCCACATCTACCCTCACTCAGTCTCTCAGAACTCTCACTCGACATTCATACAACTTCTGGAGCCCGATCGATCGCCAAGACGCCCGAAAACGCGACCCGTAGCCGACCGCATTCAATTGCCCAATATCTCAAGTAAGTAATACTCCAATAGCTTTGTATCATCCTCTACTATGAAAGCCCTATGCCAATTCGTAGTAGAAACACTCAAGTCTGCCCGATTTCTGAACGAAAAGCCGAAACTAAACTTTTAGTCGAACTACCTTTTAAACACGAAATAAATCCAATTAAAACTCATAGATAGCTTCGAAATCATCCACTAAGTGAAATCCCTAAGAATACAGAAACATTTAATATAAGAATCGACGGATTTGGGTCGGGAAAAGACCCGACACGGTCGCGCTCATCCCCGAGCGTGGTCGTGCCTGACCAAGCACAATCGTGCCCCAGGTGTGGCCCGGTCGTGCTTACCGAGCAAACAAGTCTTGATCAAAAACAAACACTAGACGCGGTCATGCCAGATACGAGCACGGTCGTGCTCTATGTCCAGAACCTATGAAGTACTTTCTGACTCGACCACGGGCGCGCTCTGTGACACCCGACAATTCAGGTCAATATCCGTACATGTTATAAACAAGTTTACATTATAATTGTTTTTGTGATTTACTTAATTTCACAAACAAGGACATTAAGGCCTAACAAAAACCGTACATGGTCTCATTTCATATTTTGGTAATTCTAGGAGTTACCGGTTCACGTACCAGGATAACCCGACTAAATACGAACACTAGTGGTTAAATTTACACTTAAATCAAATGGTTTGATTTATTTAACCCCAACCCACTTGCTTGACTTTCTCGACCGAAAGTCAGGGGAGCCATTCCCCCACTTGCAAGTTCACTTAATCTCAGATTAAGAACCATACCTCTTCAGTCGAAATCCCACAATCCCTTCCATACTTCTCATTTTCTTACGGCAAATTCCCAATTCTCCTTCAAGTCGAAGTCCAGTTTAAGGTAAAAATCCACCGTATTTCGGTGCTATAAGAAGAGTTCCAAGTGTTGTCTCAAGAATCAAGATAAGGAGCTCAAGATCATTCTCTGTTTGAGGTAAAAACTCGATATTATCCATTTCATTTTCTTTAAAATCGTAGCTGAACATACAAAAGGTTCAATCGCAAGTAAGATAACAAGAAAAGTGTGTCAAATTCAAGATTTGAACATAAAAATATACAGGACGAATTCTGTCAATCAAAGTGCAGTAATCGAAACTAGGAGTTTCGATACCTGTTATTCAATCGAAACTAGGAGTTTCGATACCTATTCAATCGAAACTAGGAGTTTCGATACAAGTTTACTCAATCGAAACTAGGAGTTTCGATACTAGTTGTTCAATCGAAACTAGGTAGTTTCGATACATATTGCTCAATCGAAACTAGGTAGTTTCGATACCCTTCTTGCCAATCGAAACTAGGTAGTTTCGATACCAGTTTTTGCTCATTCGAAACTAGGAAGTTTCGATATCTAATCTGCGCAATCGAAACTAGGAAGTTTCGACATCTTTTCATCAGTCACTTTGGGCAGTAGCTAAGATCTGTTTTATAACAAAACAAGTATTGAACAACTTACGTATAAGACGGGTAGTTTAACAAATTAGTACCCTTGTGTGATTAGGGTACGGATATACAAGAACTAGCACAAGTTGGTTTGCTAGGATTTCATCGGACACAAGGTGAGTTCACGGCCCCCTTTTAACTCTTTACTGTTTTGTAAACATCGGGGGAGAAACATACTTACTTATTATGTTTTGAAAACATGAATTACATTGCTTATACATTTGACAATATAAACATTTTGGTTTAACTCCTTGTGAGTTTCACTAACCCCTTTTTCTAAGTTTTGAAATGATTTGGGGTGGAAACATACTTGTAAAAGACTTTTGTGTATAAATGAATGGAACTAATGATCTGACCGTATGTATGTATTGAGGGAACAATAAAGCGCTTAAAGTCCTCGTAATAAATTAGTAACCATTAGCTATGGATTTAGCCCGGGATTATATGAATAGTACTATTGGGGGTGACGCCTCCGGTCATGGTTAGTCGCGCTAACCAGGGGTCAAAATGGCCGAATGACCGCATATTGTCTTACTCGCAGAAAGGCGAGGGGAGGCACAGAAAGTTGGGGTTTGGTTACGGTCTCGTACATTACATACTATTTTGTATTCCTTGCAAGCTTACAAATGGGGTCAATAGATCGGATTAGTAATCATATTCATTGGTAATACATACAAAAGAGTTCTGATCAAGGTAAAATGATCAGGTTTTACACAAAAGAGTTCTGATCAAGGTAAAATGATCAGGTTTTACACAAAAGGGTTCTGATCAGGTTAAAATGATCAGGTTTTACACAAAAGAGTTCTGATCAAGGTAAAATGATCAGGTTTTACACAAAAGGGTTCTGATCAGGTTAAAATGATCAGGTTTTACACAAAAGAGTTCTGATCAAGGTAAAGTGATCAGGTTTTACACAAAAGAGTTCTGATCAAGGTAAAATGATCAGGTTTTACACAAAAGGGTTCTGATCAAGGTAAAGTGATCAGGTTTAACAAAAAGAATTCTGATCAGGTTAAACTGATCATGTTAAACATTGGAGTTATGACGATTAAGTCATGGTAATGTTTTCAAAGGAAAACTACATATTTTATGACGGCTAAGTCATGGTAATGTTTTCAAAGGAAAACTACTTATTTCATGACGGATAGGTCATGGGCATGTTTTCAAAGGAAAACTACTTATTTTATGACGGTAAAGTCATGAACAGGTTTTTGGGGAAAAACTATAAGCACTAATATAACTAACTCTGTGAACTCACCAACCTTTGTGTTGACAATTTTAAGTATGTTTCTCAGGTGACCTCTAGCCATGGCGCGGTTGGAATAGGCTAGCTATGTTGGATCAATTCCTAAAGACTGGAAGGACGTAGAATATCAAGTCTCAAGTCTGTCATTGATCTAGAAGAACTTAGATCACAGTATTACTTAGTTTTAGTAATTGTATATGTAATCAAGTCTTAGAAATCATTATTACAGCTTCCGCTATCGTGTAATGAACCAATCGTTACAACCTGTATTTATTTAATAAGTAAATAAAATATGGGGGTGTGACAGATTGGTATCAGAGCAATGGTTTTAGCGAATTAGGTGTCCTTAGTGATACCTAGGCTCTAACCGGACTCATCTAGGGACCAAGATTTCTAAGACTTGCATCACATTAAAAACACCCAAGACTTGAGCATAGGAATTCCAACCGTTGCCGAACAATTTGTGTAGACTATTAGTGTATGGAGTTACACTAGGGTACCATTAGCTACACTAATACAATTACATGGCACATATAGTGAACACTTAAACACATACAATAAAGTGAAAATAATAAACACTTATAACATGTTATTGTTCGGGTTACGAGTCAAGAATAACGGGTACTCAGCATACTGCAACCTTAGAAGATCGAGTTACGAGCTGAGCTTGAACGACGACGGCGGCGATCGTCAGTTACCGATCTTGGTATCACAACAGGTTGAACTCGTACCAGAATCTGTACCTATACCTGCACCACAACTACTCCAGCCATGGAGGCAACTATCTTTCTAACGTATTTGCGATATAAATACTCTCATTCATAAGTTGTCGGATCGGATGCCTAGACTCTCGCCATGTTATATGGCAGGCATGATTGCCCAGACAGAAGGGAATTCAAGGTGAATAAGCAGGACTAAATGGGAGAGAACTCCAAGGGTCAGGAGACCCAGACATACATCAGGATCATGTGGATCCATGCATATATACAGACTTGGAGCATGAGTTGCTCGACACTCGTTTGAGGATCTCTGCCCAACACATAGTGCCTGAATTTCACCATGCACATTTTTTTTTTAAGAGACACTGGTGGTGCCTCTCTACCCTTAGCCTCATCCGACAACTGCCATATTCGGCAGATTCATGAGTATTGGTACACATAATTAACAGTAATCCGATAAAACAATACACACTCATGTACAAAGGTGCACACGCAATCTAATGATTATTTCAAGTCCCTTTTGATTAAAAGCTAGGGATAGAAGAAACACTATAGGGATCAGGCAAGGCAAATCATCATTACGGGTGCACACGTAATCATAATTTGCAGTGCATGGGAACTTTAGTGAGTCTTACTGTCTAAGCTGATGATCAACCCATGTTCTCAATCACTTGATTAAGGATTGAATCCTATCAAATCAGACTTCTCAATTAGGTGCTCACAAAGCATTCTCCTAGTTTTGGAGGAACGAGAGAAATTCAAATCGAATTCAACCAATCCTTAGTAAATCCTGAACGACGAAGAAATTCGCACATTCATTCTTTGAGATTCTACTTGTCAGGAATGCTTCAAATTGAGCGTTACAACAACTAACACTTACAGTAATTGCACAACTATTGTGGGAGATTATGGCATAATCTCAGGATCCATCATACAGTTTAATCTCACAATTGATTGAAAGTTACGCCAAGAGTGTTATGCACTAACTTCAGTAATAGGGCAGGATATTATTCTGACACGCATACACATGGCACCTATGGATATTGTGGAAGCTCATCATGATACAAGTAGGAAATCGGACATTTCAGAATGTCGGTCAAACAGGATTGCTCTCGTAGCCATTGACATTCAATATACCTTTAAGTCTAACTATTCTCTCTACAATGGATAAGCCGGGGTTGATGCTCAAGCGAATGCCAAAGAAACCTAAGTGTGGACTAACGACTATTGTCGCACTAACCAAAACGACATGCAAAACTCTTAAAGGAGTCCCAAATGCAGAATTGCATGCTAATCTCATTAGCTCATGATATGCATAAAGGACGTAAGCTCGAGCTATTCACAACAGGCCACTATCCACAAAGAGTTGAGAAGAATAATTTATTACTCTTTCGTACTCGCACTTCCCCAAGGTTCATCTTGATGGATGGATCCCAGATTTAGCCTAGAAAAGAGGTGTGATTGCATCTTTCACTCCTAGTTTTCTATAACTGGGAAGCTCTAGAGCATCTATTGTTAAGAAATGATCTCTTGGAGTAGACTCTGTTGGAATACAAAAGTCTCGACGTTCAACACTCATTACCTCAAGTTTATCCTTGTGCTAAGGATTTTAAGGCTATAACCTGAATGAGTGGAATACGTAATGGTAAGTCACCAAAGTACCATTCAAACACTAAGGGAGTGCATACACACCGTATGACTAATAGTTGACTATCAACTCGTTCTGCCAACTTAATGAGTTGACAAACCCATAGCCCATTTTGGGGAAAGCACTAATTCGATGAGACCATTCTCACAGTATTATTATTCATTCCCTCAGCTAGACGGAATGTGAATATCCCAAACAAACATCGAACTTCGTATGGCTTACATACTTTGAAGGTATGGTAGTCGAGACATGAGTTTACATATCAAGACGCTACAACCTAAAGGCTAGTCTGCCTCGAAAAGGTAGTGCAAGCAAAGGGGTAAAGTGGTGATTAGACTTGAAGTTCACAAATAAGAGCTCCGAAGGAACATCAATTCCTAGCTCCATGAAGGCATATGGAGAGGAAAATCTTAGAAAACATGAAACCTGAAGTAAAAGAAAAGTCTTAGTCCCGGAAAATGCTTTCGAAAAGCATAAGAGGGACAAACATAAAGTTTCATTTTCATACTTTTTCATATCTACCCAATATACAACAAAAACTTAGACACCTCGCCGAGTAATTCTTTCATAAGACCGAGTTTCTCACCATGGGGAGTTCCGGTCCTGTTTGTAAAGAAAAAGGATAGAACCTTTAGAGGGTGCATCAATTATCGGGAGTTGAACAAGCTGACAATCAAAAACCGGTATCCTCTTCCTCGAGTAGACGATTTGTTTGATCAACTTCAAGGGTCCAGTTTCTATTATAAAATTGATCTACAATCAGGATATCCTCAACTGAAAATTCAGGAAGAAGATATACCAAAAACGACTTTTAGGACTCGTTACGGTCACTACGAGTTCCTAGTTATGCCATTTGGCTTGACTAATGTACCGGCCGTTTTCATGGATCTAATGAACCGCGTGTGCAAGCCATACTTGGATAAATTCGTGATTGTATTTATCGATGACATATTAATATACTCACAAACCAATGAGGAACATGAACATCATTTGAAATCAATCTTGGAACTACTCCGGAATGAGAAGCGTTATGCCGAATTCTCTAAGTGTGAGTTTCGGATTCGAGAGGTTCACTTTCTCGGACACGTCATCAATAAGAAGGGTATTCACGTAGTCCCAACCAAGATTGAAGCTATCAAAAACTGGGAAGCACCAAGAACTCCGACTGAGGTGCGTCAATTTCTGGGTTCGGCAGGATATTACAGGCGATTTATCGAGAATTTTTCAAAGATAGCCTTGCCTTTGACCACGTTAACTCAGAAGGACAAAAAGTTTGATTGGACTGATAAACAAGAATCAGCGTTTCAATTGTTGAAGCAAAAACTTTGCAGTGCACCAATCATATCCCTTCCCGAAGGAACTGACAATTCCATCGTGTACTGCGACGCATCACACCAAAGTCTGGGATGTGTATTGATGCAAAGAGAAAAATTCATAGCGTATGCATCCAGACAGCTAAAAGTACATGAGAAAAATAATACGACTCACGATCTGAAATTGGGTGCTGTCGTGTTTGCACTCAAGATTTGGAGACATTTTTTTTTATATATGGTACAAAATGTACTATCTTTACAAACCACAAGAGTCTCCAGCACATCGTTAATCAGAAAGAACTCAACATGAGTCAACTTCGTTGGGTAGAACTACTAAACGATTATGATTGTGATATCAAGTACCATCCCGGGAAAGCCAATGTTGTAGCGGACGCTTTAAGTCGCAAAGAACGAGTTAAAACTCTTCGTGTTCGTACCTTAGGATTGACAATTCATACGAATCTTACTACTCAAATTCGGATGGCACAACAAGAAGCACTTAAAGAAAAGAACATCCAAAATGAAGCACTACGTGGAATGATCAAACAATTGGAGTCTAAGTCAGATGACACTTTATACTTCATGAATAGAATTTGGGTGACATGTTTTAGTAACTTACGGGAGTTGGTTATGGACGAAGCCACAAGTCCAGGTACTCCATTCACCCAGGTTCGGATAAAATGTATAAGGATCTGAAAGAACTCTACTGGTGGCCGAACATGAAATGAGAAATTGCTATTTACGTCAGTAAATGCCTGACATGTTCAAAGGTAAAGGCAGAACATCAGAAACCGTCAGGATTGTTATAACAACCCGAGATACCTCAATGGAAATGGGAACAAATTACAATGGATTTCATTTCAAAGTTACCCAGAACACCTAGCAACTATGATACTATATGATAATCGTCAGTCGTTTGACGAAATCCGCGCATTCCCTACCAATAAAGGAGAGAGATAAAAGTAAGAAGCGTACAAGGCTAAATATTAAAGGAATTAAGGCTAGGCATGGTATGCCAGTTTCCATTTTCACAAAAAGGGACCGTCAATTCATGTCAAGAACCTGGCAGTCTGTACAATAAGCCTTGGGCACACGCCTTTACATGACCACTGCATATCATCCCCAGATGAACGGTCAAAGTAAAAGGACTATCCAAACTTTAAAAGATGTGCTCCGTGTGTGCGTAATCGATTTCAGAAGAAATAGGGATACTCACCGCCGTTGGATGAGTTTTCATATAATACCAACTACCATACCAGCATTAAAGCCGCTCCGTTGAGTCTTTGTATAGTTGTAAGTGTCACTCATCGCTATGTTGGGCGGTGATTGGCGAAAAGCTTTTGACTGGTCCTGATATTAACTAGGGAACCGTTGACAAAATCTTCGAAATAAAAGATCGTCTGAAAGTCACTCAAGACAGACGAAAGAGAGTTGAGATAGCAACAGACGAAAACCATTAGAATTCTAAGTGGGAGACAAAGTCATGTTAAAGGTCTCACATTGGAAAGGGGTTGCAAGATTTGGCAACCGTGGCAAGCTTAACCCTAGGTACGTTGAACCATTTGAACGAGAGGATCAAATGAAAACAAAAATACCCATCCTTGTTTAAGGATACAACAGTTCAAGAGGACACAAATTGAATTTCGGGACGAAATTCTTCTAACATGGGGAGAATGTGACACCCGACAATTCAGGTCAATATCCGTACATGTTATAAACAAGTTTACATTATAATTGTTTTTGTGATTTACTTAATTTCACAAACAAGGACATTAAGGCCTAACAAAAACCGTACATGGTCTCATTTCATATTTTGGTAATTCTAGGAGTTACCGGTTCACGTACCAGGATAACCCGACTAAATACGAACACTAGTGGTTAAATTTACACTTAAATCAAATGGTTTGATTTATTTAACCCCAACCCACTTGCTTGACTTTCTCGACCGAAAGTCAGGGGAGCCATTCCCCCACTTGCAAGTTCACTCAATCTCAGATTAAGAACCATACCTCTTCAGTCGAAATCCCACAATCCCTTCCATACTTCTCATTTTCTTACGGCAAATTCCCAATTCTCCTTCAAGTCGAAGTCCAGTTTAAGGTAAAAATCCACCGTATTTCGGTGCTATAAGAAGAGTTCCAAGTGTTGTCTCAAGAATCAAGATAAGGAGCTCAAGATCATTCTCTGTTTGAGGTAAAAACTCGATATTATCCATTTCATTTTCTTTAAAATCGTAGCTGAACATACAAAAGGTTCAATCGCAAGTAAGATAACAAGAAAAGTGTGTCAAATTCAAGATTTGAACATAAAAATATACAGGACGAATTCTGTCAATCAAAGTGCAGTAATCGAAACTAGGAGTTTCGATACCTGTTATTCAATCGAAACTAGGAGTTTCGATACCTATTCAATCGAAACTAGGAGTTTCGATACAAGTTTACTCAATCGAAACTAGGAGTTTCGATACTAGTTGTTCAATCGAAACTAGGTAGTTTCGATACATATTGCTCAATCGAAACTAGGTAGTTTCGATACCCTTCTTGCCAATCGAAACTAGGTAGTTTCGATACCAGTTTTTGCTCATTCGAAACTAGGAAGTTTCGATATCTAATCTGCGCAATCGAAACTAGGAAGTTTCGACATCTTTTCATCAGTCACTTTGGGCAGTAGCTAAGATCTGTTTTATAACAAAACAAGTATTGAACAACTTACGTATAAGACGGGTAGTTTAACAAATTAGTACCCTTGTGTGATTAGGGTACGGATATACAAGAACTAGCACAAGTTGGTTTGCTAGGATTTCATCGGACACAAGGTGAGTTCACGGCCCCCTTTTAACTCTTTACTGTTTTGTAAACATCGGGGGAGAAACATACTTACTTATTATGTTTTGAAAACATGAATTACATTGCTTATACATTTGACAATATAAACATTTTGGTTTAACTCCTTGTGAGTTTCACTAACCCCTTTTTCTAAGTTTTGAAATGATTTGGGGTGGAAACATACTTGTAAAAGACTTTTGTGTATAAATGAATGGAACTAATGATCTGACCGTATGTATGTATTGAGGGAACAATAAAGCGCTTAAAGTCCTCGTAATAAATTAGTAACCATTAGCTATGGATTTATCCCGGGATTATATGAATAGTACTATTGGGGGTGACGCCTCCGGTCATGGTTAGTCGCGCTAACCAGGGGTCAAAATGGCCGAATGACCGCATATTGTCTTACTCGCAGAAAGGCGAGGGGAGGCACAGAAAGTTGGGGTTTGGTTACGGTCTCGTACATTACATACTATTTTGTATTCCTTGCAAGCTTACAAATGGGGTCAATAGATCGGATTAGTAATCATATTCATTGGTAATACATACAAAAGAGTTCTGATCAAGGTAAAATGATCAGGTTTTACACAAAAGAGTTCTGATCAAGGTAAAATGATCAGGTTTTACACAAAAGGGTTCTGATCAGGTTAAAATGATCAGGTTTTACACAAAAGAGTTCTGATCAAGGTAAAATGATCAGGTTTTACACAAAAGGGTTCTGATCAGGTTAAAATGATCAGGTTTTACACAAAAGAGTTCTGATCAAGGTAAAGTGATCAGGTTTTACACAAAAGAGTTCTGATCAAGGTAAAATGATCAGGTTTTACACAAAAGGGTTCTGATCAAGGTAAAGTGATCAGGTTTAACAAAAAGAATTCTGATCAGGTTAAAATGATCATGTTAAACATTGGAGTTATGACGATTAAGTCATGGTAATGTTTTCAAAGGAAAACTACATATTTTATGACGGCTAAGTCATGGTAATGTTTTCAAAGGAAAACTACTTATTTCATGACGGATAGGTCATGGGCATGTTTTCAAAGGAAAACTACTTATTTTATGACGGTAAAGTCATGAACAGGTTTTTGGGGAAAAACTATAAGCACTAATATAACTAACTCTGTGAACTCACCAACCTTTGTGTTGACAATTTTAAGTATGTTTCTCAGGTGACCTCTAGCCATGGCGCGGTTGGAATAGGCTAGCTATGTTGGATCAATTCCTAAAGACTGGAAGGACGTAGAATATCAAGTCTCAAGTCTGTCATTGATCTAGAAGAACTTAGATCACAGTATTACTTAGTTTTAGTAATTGTATATGTAATCAAGTCTTAGAAATCATTATTACAGCTTCCGCTATCGTGTAATGAACCAATCGTTACAACCTGTATTTATTTAATAAGTAAATAAAATATGGGGGTGTGACACGCTCAGACCACCACGGTCACGCCCGGCAACGAGCGCGGTCGTGCCCTACTTGAGCACGGTCGTGCTCCTTGACCAGAATCAATTATTTTTCTGTTTTAAAGTCTATTTAACATATTTAGCTAAAAATTTCAAAATGTAATTATAAAAAAAAGTATTTTATAAAATCCCAAGACCCGGGAATCATTTATAAACCAAATCCTTGATTTAGGAATTTAAAACGATTAATTCCCGATAGTTCAAAACCGATGAAGTCGTGAGTTTATATAATCATTCTTATAAAACTATTTATACAAATATATATTTTGACTTAAACAAATGTTATTTATTTAAATTTATATTTAAATAAATATAAATATATATCAGTTATTTAAATTTACATTTTAAAGAATATATATATCACTACTATTTAAAATGTACTAAATAGATAAATAAAGTTATTTATTTATTTATTTCAAACAAACCCTAAACGTACAAATCCATCTTTCGACATAAAAATAACACAAACAATGACACGCGTTATACATTTATCCATTAGGTCAAACGTAGCGACCTACAACACGCTTGGTATTTTTGTTGATCTGTGCAAACTACACTACCCAACACAAGTGAGTTACATAGCCCCTCTTTTACTCTATTTACAAACTTTTGGGGTGGAACATGCGTTCTATTTACTATGTTTACAAACTACACAATATACAATTCCACCCTACAATCATGTGTTACAATTTTGAGCTTTGTGCTTTAGTACTAGGTGTGTAGACCAACACGCAGTTTGCTATTCACGTGCAATCATTAACTATTTTATAGTCTACAGTAAACAGTGATAGATCTATTGAGTCTGACAAACCCACCCAGGTAGGGTGACTGTTACTGCCAACACGCGTTTGTTTTGCATGCTAGTTACAAAGGTTTGATTGTACTACCAGGTCACACGATGGTATCTCTCCATAAATGCCTTAATTGCCATGTTTGTATGAATTGTATGCACACGACACTATATTCTATTACATGACACGAAAACCTATGTATTCTCACCAACTTTTTAGTTGACTTTGTTTTTAACCATGTTTCAGGTGACAATGTTTGAAGTATTACAAGCTGCTACATATAGGATTTGGACCTAGCAATTAATCTAAACTATTTATATTTTGTAATCGCTACATTTGGTTCTTGTATGGTATGAACTTGCTACGTGTAATGAAAATGAATGTTTAAATTATTCAAACTTTAGCAACCATGAGCTATGAACAGTCTGCACAGCTTCACGCCCCGACGTTTTCCGCCGTCGGTTGGGGTGTGACAGATTGGTATCAGAGCCTTGGTTATAGGGAATTAGGTTATTAGACACCATTGACCTAGACTATAACTTTAGGACACCCAACAATGCCATGCTACATGTTTTATGTGATACGTGCTATTTGCTATATGTCACATGCTTTATGTGTTAGTTATTTAATACTTAAAATGTTTAGACTACATGACTTAATAAGCATACGTAAATAATAAATTAAATAAATCGTATCCATACCCGTATCCTAAGCCGCATATCCTCCTTAACTGCTTCTATGTCATCATCGCCATAACTTGTGGAAAAACTCATACTCGTAGACATTAGTCTATCAAAAAATATTTTTATATACCCGTTAAGGTTTTAGACTCTGTTAATTATTAAAGGACATGTGCAATCTGGAAGGGTGACACCTGTATTCTGGGTTTTCTGTCTAGGAAAGCATTTCATATAAATCCCAATCAACCGAGGGATCCGTATGCTTTCCTAGGAATTCCCGGGATGAGTGTTTACCTATAGGCTAAAGCACGTCTCCTTGAAAATTATATAAGTCTAATTAACCTTAATATGTCATTGTGTTCAAGTAGAAATGTGATTACTTGAAAACAATCCGAACTATGAAATAAATGTGTTATTATTCCTCCTATCCTAAATTTCAACGGATTTTTTTTAAAATTCTCACAACACTTTTGTATCATTCTCTTTTTATAGAATGCCTCCTCGTCGTAGCATCAACCGCAACAACACCGACAACGCCAACAATAGCACCAACACCAATACCGGCAATGCCAACAACAACAATAATGATACCGACCTTGCTGCTCTCCTCACTCAGCTAGTAACTCAACTAACTCAAGCCAATAACAACAACAATGGGAACGCCAGTGGTAGTGCTAATACTGGTGGTGGCGGTGGTGCCAACCCGCCACAATGTACCTTCAAGCATTTCAACTCTTGCAATCCCCTGAAATTTTATGGTACCGAAGGAGCCACGGGACTCCTTCAATGGTTCGAAAATATTGAGGGCACCTTCCTCAATAGTGACTGTCCGGACAATCTACGAGTCCGCCATGCCACTAGTGTCTTCCAAAAACGGGCACTAACCTGGTGGAATGGGGAAAAGAGAACAAGGGGAGTAGAAGTAGCAATGGCTCTGCCATCGGATGAGCTGAAAAGGATCATGACCGAGGAATTCTGTCCTCGAAATGAGATGAAGAAACTGGAAGCGGAATTTTGGGATCTTACCCAAGATAGCGGTGAAAGCTTGGCGTACACCAGCCGTTTTCACGAACTGAGCATGCTGGTTGTCACACCCCGCCAAGGCGGAAACGCGAGGCACGACGTTCACTGGTTTCCAAAGCATATGATTACCGCAAACACATACATGATAAATGGATACATAAACAAGATTAAGATTATACATTACAAAAACATAATCTGAGTTTACAAAAAGTTAAGATTTCACAAATATGACTCAATTCAATGAGTTATACAAGGGAAATCCTCCTTGAGTAGTATCCATCGTGCATGCATGTAATCTACATTGCTAACCTTGAAATCACGTTCAGTTACCTGAAAAACATACTTAAAATCGTCAACACAAGGTTGGTGAGTTCACAGGTTTAATCAAATTGTTCTTTGTAAACTTCATTTGTTCATAAATAATTCAGTTACATGAGATAAGCAGAATAAGAATTGTTGACCCATTTGTAAACTAGCTAGGAATACAAATAATATGTTCATACATGAGGCGTAACCAAACCATGACATGTGTGAGCCCCTATTAAGCGTTATCAGATTCTATGCGGCCATAAATCCTCCAGATTGTGGTTAGCGCGACTAACCATGACCGGGAGACGTCACTCTCCATAGTACTATTCATAGGACCCTAGGCTACAGTTAATGGTTACTATGTTGTTCCAGGGGACTTTAGCGGCCTCCAATGTGTTGTTCTCATCCCATGTAAACATAAAGTCGTGTCTTATTCTCTTGTTATCCCATAAAATAGTTGAAGTATGTTCTTCCCCCAAATATTAGAAAACAGTAAAAAGAAAGGGGGCCGTGAAACTCACCTTGAGTTTGTGTATATACTTGTGATAAAACTTGTTGTAGTCAACCTTGACTATTTGTACCCTAGATACCAAGGGTAAATTGTTGTTAAGACCAACGTCTTAATTGTAAATTGTTCACCGACCTTGTAAATCTGATTGTGTTTGTTTAAACATCGTTTTAGTTTTCCAACACATGTTTTGTTGTAAAATAGTTTTGAGTTACTGCCCAACTGGGACTATTGTACAGGTATCGAAACTTCTTAGTTTCGATGGAGAATATGTGTGTCGAAACTACTTAGTTTCGATGGAGTGGTTAGGAGTCGAAACAACCTAGTTTCGATTGAGAAAAAGGTATCGAAACTACCTAGTTTCGATTGAGTATTTGCTATCGAAACTACCTAGTTTCGATTGAGTAAAAGGCATCGAAACTCCTAGTTTCGATGGATCAACAGGTATCGAAACTCCTAGTTTCGATTGAGTTAAATCGAAACTCCTAGTTTCGATTACTGGACTTCTGTTTGACAGAATCAGTCCTGCATATTTTTATGTTTTAAACTTTGAATTTGATACACTTTTCTTGTTATCTTACTTGTGTTTGAACATTTTGCATGTTTGGCTCCGGATTTTAAGAAAATAATATGAAAATATCGAGTTTTTACCTTTAAAATAGTGGCGATGATGATGAGCGAAAACAGAGATGATCTTGAATCTTTTGCTAAACCCTTTTCAGAAACACTTGAAAACACTGAATCCTGATGGTTTTTGTCTTAAAACTTGGCTTTGATTTTGAAGATAAATGGAGAATTTGACGTATGAAATGAGTGTGATGAATGGGAATTGTGAGAAAAATGATTGAAGCGAGTATGGTTATATGTGAGTTTTCTCAGTGAGGTATGGGTCGAGTAAGGGAGGGATTTCTCTGGCTTTTTCGGCCAAGAAGTCAAGGAGTAGGTTGGTTTATAATAATAAAACAATTAGATTTAGGTATTAATATCAATTATAGTTTTAAAGGGTAAATAAATCCGGTTTAGATCCTCCACGGTATTATAAATTTATTCTGAAAATAATTTATTGTTCTACGCAAAGTTTGTGTAAAATAATATATATATGTATATATATATTTTTCTGGTTATTTATTTTAACCACTAGTGTTCGAATTTGTCGGTTTATATAACACGTGCACCGGTAACTCCTAAAATTACCAAAATGTGAAATGAGACAATGCTCGGTTTTTGTTAGACCTTAATGTCCTTGTTTGTGAAATTAAGTAAATCACAAAAATGATTATCATGTAAACTTGTTTATAATGTGTACGGATATTGACCTGAAATGTCGGGTGTCACATTCTCCCCTTGTTAAAAGAATTTCGTCCCGAAATTCAATTCGTGTCGTCTTGAACTGGTGTATCCTTAAACAAGGATGGGTATTTTGTTTTCATTTGGTCCTCTCGTTCCCATGTATACTCAGGACCACGTTTTGAGTTCCAACGTACTTTAACCAGTTTGATCCGACTACGTCTCAGCTTTTGAACCTTCCAATCTGATATCTCAATTGGTTGCTCGATGAAATGAAGTTTATCGTCAATGTGAATTTCATCAGGCGGTATGATCAAAGTCTCGTCTGATAAACACTTCTTGAGATTTGATACATGGAACGTATCATGTACATTGCTTAGTTCTTGTGGCAACTTGAGCTTGTAAGCTACAGGGCCAACCCTAGCCAATATTTCAAACGGTCCAACGTATCTAGGATTGAGCTTACCACGGTTACCAAACCTCGCAACGCCTTTCCATGGTGAGACTTTTAACATTACTCGGTCACCAATTTGAAATTCTAATGGTTTTCGTCTGTTGTCAGCGTAGCTCTTTTGTCTATCTCGGGCCGCTTTCAGACGGTCCTTAATTTTGAAGATCTTATCAGTGGTTTCCTGGACAATCTCAGGGCCTGTCAAATGTTTTTCACCAACTTCCGCCCAACATAGCGGTGAGCGGCATTTACTACCATATAAAGCTTCAAACGGTGCTGCTTTAATGCTCGTATGGTAGCTGTTATTGTAGGAAAACTCCGCTAACGGTAAATGAGTATACCAATTTCTTCCGAAATCAATTACACACGCACGGAGCATATCTTCTAGTGTCTGGATAGTCCATTCACTTTGACCATCTGTTTGTGGGTGATATGCCGTGCTCATGTCAAGACGTGTGCCCATTGCTTCTTGTAATGATTTCCAGATTCTAGACACGAATCTGCTGTCTCTATCAGAAATAATAGAAATTGGCACTCCGTGTCTTGCCACAATTTCTTTAACATAGAGTCTTGTAAGTTTCTCTGTTTTGTCAGTTTCTTTCATTGGCAGAAAGTGAGCAGATTTCGTTAATCGGTCGACAATTACCCATATGGTATCATAACCACTAGACGTCCTGGGTAATTTCGTGATGAAATCCATAGAAATTTGTTCCCATTTCCATTGGGGAATTTCAGGTTGTTGTAATAAACCAGACGGTTTCTGATGTTCGGCTTTTACTTTTGAACACGTTAAGCATTTACTGACATATGTGGCAATATCTCCTTTCATATTGGGCCACCAATATAATTCTTTTAGATCCTTATACATTTTATCTGAACCTGGGTGAATGGAGTACCTGGACTTGTGGGCTTCGTCCATAACTAACTCCCGTAAGTTACCAAAACGGGTCACCCAAATTCTATTCATGAAGTATAAAGTGTCATCTGACTTAGACTCCAATTGCTTTATCATTCCTCGTAAAGCTTCATTCTGAATGTTTTCTTCTTTGATTGCCTCTTGTTGTGCCATCCGAATTTGAGTAGTAAGATTCGTGTGAATTGTCAATTCTAGGGCACGAACACGAAGAGTTTTAACTCGTTCTTTACGACTTAAGGCGTCTGCTACGACATTGGCTTTACCGGGATGGTACTTGATATCACAATCATAGTCGTTTAGTAGTTCTACCCAACGACGTTGTCTCATGTTAAGTTCCTTTTGATCAAAGATATGCTGGAGACTCTTGTGATCAGTAAAGATAGTACATCTTGTACCGTAAAGGTAATGTCTCCAAATTTTGAGCGCAAACACAACTGCACCCAATTCCAAGTCGTGGGTCGTATAATTCTTTTCGTGCACTTTTAGTTGTCGTGAGGCATATGCGATGACTTTTTGTCTTTGCATTAACACACAACCAAGTCCTTGGTGTGATGCATCGCAGTATACAACAAAGTTGTCGATTCCCTCAGGAAGGGATAAGATTGGTGCACTACACAGCTTCTGCTTCAGTAACTGAAAAGCTGACTCTTGCTTGTCACTCCAATCATACCTCTTTTCTTTCTGGGTTAATGTGGTTAAAGGCAAGGCTATTTTTGAAAAATTCTCGATGAATCGTCTGTAATAACCGGCCAAACCTAAAAATTGACGTATTTCTGTCGGAGTCTTTGGTGCTTCCCAGTTTTTGATCGCTTCAATTTTAGATGGATCAACGTGAATTCCTTCCTTGTTGATGACATGTCCAAGAAAATGCACTTCTCGGATCCAAAACTCACACTTAGAGAATTTAGCGTAAAGTTTCTCGTTTCTGAGTAGTTCTAAGATTAATTTAAGATGATGTTCATGATCCTCCTTAGTTCGTGAATATATTAATATGTCATCGATGAATACAATCATGAATTTATCCAAGTATGGCTTGCACACGCGGTTCATGAGATCCATGAAGACAGCTGGTGCGTTCGTCAAACCAAATGGCATAACTAGGAACTCGTAGTGACCGTAACGAGTCCTAAATGCTGTCTTTGGTACATCTTCTTCTTGGATTCTTAATTGATGATACCCCGAACGTAGATCGATTTTAGAATAGAAGCTAGCACCTTGTAGTTGATCGAACAAATCGTCTATTCGAGGAAGTGGGTATCGGTTTTTGATTGTAAGCTTGTTTAATTCTCGGTAATCAATACACATTCTAAAGGTTCCATCCTTTTTCTTTACGAATAGGATCGGAGCTCCCCAAGGTGAGAAACTCGGTCTTATGAAACCTTTATCAAGCAACTCTTGAAGTTGATTTGACAATTCCTGCATTTCAGAAGGTGCTAATCGATATGGTGATCGGGCAATTGGTGCAGATCCTGGTACCAAATCGATTCGGAATTCGACTTGCCTCGGTGGTGGTAATCCAGGTAAGTCTTTAGGAAAAACTTCGGGGTAATCCCTAACGATTGGAATTTCTTCAAGTCGACGTTCCTTGGGTTTCTTTTCGACGACGTGAGCCAGGAATACGCAATAGCCTTTACGTAGATACTTACGAGCTTTCATGCAGTTTATCATCCTTAACGTTACTCCACTCTTCTCACCTTGAATCGAAAGAACTTCTCCGTTTGAGAGTGGGATTTGGACAATCTTCTCAAAGCAAACAATCTCGGCATGATTCTTTGACAACCAATCCATGCCAATAACAACGTCAAAGCTTCCTAAATCAACGGGTAACAGATCTATACTAAATGTGTGGTTTTTAAGACATAAGGTACAACCCTGAATGACTTCTTCGGTATTAATTAATTTTCCGTTCGCTAATTCAATTGTATACTTTTGGTCTAGTTTACTGGGCTTAATACCGAGTAGGGACTTAAAGTCATTTGACACAAAACTCAAATCAGCACCCGTATCGAAAAGTATAGAGGCATAGTGATTATTTATCGGGAACGTACCAGTGACAATGTTTGGATCTTGTCGTGCGTCACCAGCCCCCATCACAAATGCTCTTCCACGGGCCTGATTGTCGTTTCGGTTCTTCAACTTTGGACAGTCTTTTCTGAAGTGCTTTGGATCTCCACATTCAAAGCATCCTTGATTCATCCTTTCTGTTCCTGGGTTGACTTTTCCTGCTACTTGATTTATCTTGTTAGGGTTTGTATTGCTCCTACAGTCATGGGCTAGATGTCCATACTTTTTACATTTTCCACATTGGGTACACTTTCCACTGTGATGATATCCACAATTGTCACACCTTGGTCGTGCTCCAAGGTATCCTTTTTGTTCCACAGTGTTGGCGACAAAGGCTTTCATAGTTTCAGGTCTCTTGTAAATTTGATTCTTGTTTTGATTAATTGGTTTTCCAAACCATTTCCTCTTTTCTCCAGATTTCCCTCCTTCGGTCTCCTTCTTCTCAAACAAACCATCACGTACAGCATTATCCCTTAGCTTGAAAGCTAGAGTTATGGCGCTCTTGGCATCCATAGGGTTCGATGAAGTCACCAGACTTAGGATTTGAGGTGCGAGACCCCACAAGTATCTTTCAACCTTCTTGTATTCTGGGGTAACCATGTGTGGAACCAAGATTGCTAACTCATTGAATCGGTCAGTGTAGCCAGCAACATCGTCTCCTGTCATTTGTAAATTCCACAATTCAGATTCGATCTTTTGCAACTCATTTCGAGGACAGTATTCCTCGATCATCATGGCTTTTAGGTCTTCCCATGACAACTCATATGTTGTCTGCCTTCCCAAAGTCTTTACTTGTGAATTCCACCAGGTAAAAGCTTTATCAGTGAGTGAGCATGTAGAATACTTCACCATGCAGTCAGCGGTGCATTCACTAATATCAATCATCGATTCCATCTTCTCTATCCATCTCATTAGCCCAACTGCACCCTCAGTGCCATTGAAGTTACGAGGTTTGCAAGATAGAAAGGTCTTGTAAGAGCACTTCCTAATTGGAGCATCTGTAGAATTACAAGTCATAACGTCATTAATTCGGATCATGACTAGGTGTTACGGCTTATTTATTCCATTACCTCCGGAACCTCCGGAACCTCCAGCTGTACAGCTACCTCCTGCACCTCCTCCGCCGGTACCACTGCCGGTTCCTCCTCCACTATTTCGGTTTACCTCATACTGTTGCATAGCAGCAGCTACTCGTTGTGCTATGAGTTGTTCCACATTTGGAGAAATTGTCTCGTTGTTGTCACCAGTAGTGTTATGGGTTGTCCTACGCTTAGGTGCCATGACGTTCTTTCTAATCATGTCAATTAAAAATAAACAACATTATATAAAAATAATGATAGATCATGACATAAGGATACAACAACATCAAACGTAAACAACTATCATTACAACATAAACCATTACATACATAGTCAAAACATACATAGTACATTGTTCCCAAAAGATAAGGATACAAAAAGGATGGGTTCACATGACCTCATCAGTACTAAAGTTTTAAACTACTTAATGTACTACGGGCACAACCCGCCCGTAATAGGTTTAAAAGAAGAAGTGGGAGTACAATCCAATCATCATGGCAAGTCCCGCCATGACAAAGCTAGCTCTCGCCACAAATTCTGCAGCCAACGTCCTTTCTTCCAGCGCCTCCACCATGTCTCGAACAGTGACAGTGAACTGCCAGTCCATGTCGGCTCTCAACTCCAGATAGTTAGTGGCATCCTGTATGTTTCGGGTGTGGTCATCTAGAGTCTGAACTCGGGATCCGAGTCCTTGACGAAGTCGCGTGGCTGCATCCCCCTGTGCCCGGATGTCATCTAGGAGATCATCAAGACGCTCCTCATGCGTACGAACGCGAGCTACCAAGGTAGGCACAGTGAGCTCTATGGCTTCCCCAGTGTGAGGTAGGGGTGTTGGGGAGTTAGAAGACTCTCCAATCTCAAAGGTAGATGGGATGCTCTCCATCTCCCTCCATCGGGCCAGAGTACGTGGCATCCAACGGATAGTTCCCACAGTCGGGTGGTAACAGGGTCGTTTCCTTGATGGCTCTTCATCAGTCTCTAAGTCCTTCGGGTCACGGGCTGCTAGAGTCCTCTTGTGCGGAAGTCGAAACTTCTTTCTAGCGCTTTGTACCTTCACTAGTCCTCCGCTTTTCTTTCGGTAGACGATAGGCGGTTTTCCCAAGGCGACATTAGGTGGTGTGGAGCTATGGGTTTGTACTCGATTTTTGGGATGTGAGGCGGAAAGTTCCTCGTTTGATTCAGTGTCAGAGACGGGATCAGAATGTGAATGTGACGACATGCTTGTGACTACAATATCCATATGACAAAATGACTAGTTATACAATGCTTATGCAATGAAAACGTTTTAGTGAGTCATTTAGATTATAGACTAGGTTCCAATTTAGATTCCTAGCTCGCTATAATCAATGGCTCTGATACCAATTTCTGTCACACCCCGCCAAGGCGGAAACGCGAGGCACGACGTTCACTGGTTTCCAAAGCATATGATTACCGCAAACACATACATGATAAATGGATACATAAACAAGATTAAGATTATACATTACAAAAACATAATCTGAGTTTACAAAAAGTTAAGATTTCACAAATATGACTCAATTCAATGAGTTATACAAGGGAAATCCTCCTTGAGTAGTATCCATCGTGCATGCATGTAATCTACATTGCTAACCTTGAAATCACGTTCAGTTACCTGAAAAACATACTTAAAATCGTCAACACAAGGTTGGTGAGTTCACAGGTTTAATCAAATTGTTCTTTGTAAACTTCATTTGTTCATAAATAATTCAGTTGCATGAGATAAGCAGAATAAGAATTGTTGACCCATTTGTAAACTAGCTAGGAATACAAATAATATGTTCATACATGAGGCGTAACCAAACCATGACATGTGTGAGCCCCTATTAAGCGTTATCAGATTCTATGCGGCCATAAATCCTCCAGATTGTGGTTAGCGCGACTAACCATGACCGGGAGACGTCACTCTCCATAGTACTATTCATAGGACCCTAGGCTACAGTTAATGGTTACTATGTTGTTCCAGGGGACTTTAGCGGCCTCCAATGTGTTGTTCTCATCCCATGTAAACATAAAGTCGTGTCTTATTCTCTTGTTATCCCATAAAATAGTTGAAGTATGTTCTTCCCCCAAATATTAGAAAACAGTAAAAAGAAAGGGGGCCGTGAAACTCACCTTGAGTTTGTGTATATACTTGTGATAAAACTTGTTGTAGTCAACCTTGACTATTTGTACCCTAGATACCAAGGGTAAATTGTTGTTAAGACCAACGTCTTAATTGTAAATTGTTCACCGACCTTGTAAATCTGATTGTGTTTGTTTAAACATCGTTTTAGTTTTCCAACACATGTTTTGTTGTAAAATAGTTTTGAGTTACTGCCCAACTGGGACTGTTGTACAGGTATCGAAACTTCTTAGTTTCGATGGAGAATATGTGTGTCGAAACTACTTAGTTTCGATGGAGTGGTTAGGAGTCGAAACAACCTAGTTTCGATTGAGTATTTGCTATCGAAACTACCTAGTTTCGATTGAGTAAAAGGCATCGAAACTCCTAGTTTCGATGGATCAACAGGTATCGAAACTCCTAGTTTCGATTGAGTTAAATCGAAACTCCTAGTTTCGATTACTGGACTTCTGTTTGACAGAATCAGTCCTGCATATTTTTATGTTTTAAACTTTGAATTTGATACACTTTTCTTGTTATCTTACTTGTGTTTGAACATTTTGCATGTTTGGCATCGGATTTTAAGAAAATAATATGAAAATATCGAGTTTTTACCTTTAAAACAGTGGCGATGATGATGAGCGAAAACAGAGATGATCTTGAATCTTTTGCTAAACCCTTTTCAGAAACACTTGAAAACACTGAATCCTGATGGTTTTTGTCTTAAAACTTGGCTTTGATTTTGAAGATAAATGGAGAATTTGCCGTATGAAATGAGTGTGATGAATGGGAATTGTGAGAAAAATGATTGAAGCGAGTATGGTTATATGTGAGTTTTCTCAGTGAGGTATGGGTCGAGTAAGGGACGGATTTCTCTGGCTTTTTCGGCCAAGAAGTCAAAGAGTAGGTTGGTTTATAATAATAAAACAATTAGATTTAGGTATTAATATCAATTATAGTTTTAAAGGGTAAATAAATCCGGTTTAGATCCTCCACGGTATTATAAATTTATTCTGAAAATAATTTATTGTTCTACGCAAAGTTTGTGTAAAATAATATATATATGTATATACATATTTTTCTGGTTATTTATTTTAACCACTAGTGTTCGAATTTGTCGGTTTATATAACACGTGCACCGGTAACTCCTAAAGTTACCAAAATGTGAAATGAGACAATGCTCGGTTTTTGTTAGACCTTAATGTCCTTGTTTGTGAAATTAAGTAAATCACAAAAATGATTATCATGTAAACTTGTTTATAATGTGTACGGATATTGACCTGAAATGTCGGGTGTCACACTGGTACCTCACATGGTTACGCCTTTGTCTAGGTGTATTGAAAAATATATCGGTGGCCTACCGAGACAAATCCAGGACACTGTTTTGGGAAGAAATCCTGCAAGCCTGGAGGATGCTATTCGTCTGGCTGCTACTCTAACTGATAATCACGTTAAAGCAGGTACTCTTACCAGAAAGGGGGCCAAGAAAGTTTCTGACACCACAACACCTCCTGCTCATGTCAAGGAGGTCAAAGCCGAACCGAACCACAACACGAGGAAGGGGAAAGCTAAGAACTATGCTGTGATCACTCCGGCTGCCCCAATTAATCAAGTTGCACCCTTGGCTCAAAATCCAGCCAAGAAAGCTTATGGAGGTACCTACCCACTCTGCAACAACTGCAACTATCATCACCCACAAACTATCCCATGTCGCATTTGCAACCATTGTGGGAAACTTGGCCATACGGCCAATATCTGCCGACAAAAGGCACTTACTACTCAAGCCAACCCGGTTAATCAACCCGGAGCTAATCAAGTGGTTCCAATCAATGCAAATGGACGGGCTTGCTTTGAATGTGGCAACCCGAACCACTTCCGGAACCAATGTCCAAAACTTGCGAACAATAATTAGGGCGGAGCTCGTGGACGTGCTTTCAACATCAACGCCAATGAAGCTCAAGCCAACGATCATGTGGTCAACGGTACGTTTCTTGTAAATAAACAATTTGCATCTATACTATTTGATACCGGAGCCGATAAGAGTTTTGTGTCACTTAACTTTGAACCTTTACTTGCAAAAACACGATCCAAACTCGAGAAAACCTTCACCGTTGAAGTAGCGGATGGAAACACCATCACTATTGACTCCATCATTCATGACTGCTCACTAGAACTTAATGGTCACACGTTTCCAGTCAACCTTATACCAATGCCGTTGGGAAGCTTTGACGTCATCATCGGCATGGATTGGTTATCTTAAAACCATGCCGAGGTCATGTGCTTTGAAAAGTACATCCGAGTACCTCTTCCACCGGAAGACATATTGAAAGTCTTTGGCGAGAAACCTTGCAAAGGACTCAAACTAATGTCATGCATAACTGCCCAGAAATACATTCGAAAGAAGTGCATGGTTTTCCTAGCTCATGTGATTCAAAAAGAAGACAAGGAGAGAAGAATAGAAGATATTCCCATCATTCGGGAGTTTCCCGAAGTCTTTCCCGATGACTTACCCGGTCTTCCACCTGTTCGGGAAGTAAAGTTTCGAATCGATCTTATACCCGGAGCAAACCCTGTGGCTAAAGCTCCATACCGGCTTGCACCTTCCGAATTACAAGAACTTGCAAGTCAACTTCAAGAGCTCGCTGACAAAGGTTTCATACGGCCAAGTCATTCACCGTGGGGTGCACCAGTCTTGTTTGTTAAAAAGAAGGATGGTTCATTCCGCATGTGTATTGACTATCGAGAGCTCAACAAGCTTACAATCAAAAACCGCTACCCGTTACCTAGAATTGACGACCTCTTCGATCAACTCCAAGGTTCTACTTGTTTCTCGAAGATTGATCTTCGATCTGGTTATCACCAATTGCGTGTCCGAGAAGAAGATATTCCAAAGACCGCCTTTCGAACAAGATATGGTCATTACGAGTTCACGGTTATGCCTTTTGGGTTGACCAATGCACCTGCTGTCTTTATGGATCTCATGAACCGCATGTGTAAACCATACCTTGACAAATTCGTGATCGTTTTCATCGATGACATCTTAATCTATTCCAAGACTGAGGAAGAACATGAACAGCACCTTAGACTGATTTTGGATCTCCTGAGAACCGAACAATTATACGCCAAGTTCTCCAAATGTGAATTTTGGCTAAAGGAAGTTCAATTTTTGGGTCATGTTGTCAATAAAAAGGGAATACATGTCGACCCTGCCAAGATCGAAGCTGTCAAGAATTGGAGTGCTCCTCAAACCCCTACCGAGGTTCGTTCGTTCCTTGGTTTAGCGGGTTATTACCGAAGATTCATTTCCAATTTCTCCAAGATTGATGTTCCCCTCACCGCCTTGACACATAAAGGTAAACCTTATGAATGGGGGCCGAAACAAGAAGAAGCTTTCCAAACTCTTAAACAGAAGTTATGTGATGCTCCTATTCTGACTCTTCCCGAAGGAAACGATGACCTAGTCGTCTACTGTGATGCCTCTAACCTAGGCCTTGGTTGTGTTCTCATGCAACGAGGCAAGGTAATTGCTTATGCATCGAGACAACTCAAGATCCATGAAAAGAACTATACGACGCACGATCTGGAGCTAGGTGCAGTCATATTTGCCTTGAAGATTTGGAGACATTATCTATATGGCACGAAATGTGTGGTATTTACCGACCACAAAAGCCTCCAACACATCTTCAACCAAAAAGAACTCAACATGAGGCAACGACGTTGGGTTGAACTCCTCAATGATTACGATTGCGAGATTCGTTATCATCCCGGCAAGGCTAATGTTGTAGCCGATGCGCTGAGCCGTAAAGAACGCGTCATGCTCCAAAGTGTCAAGATTCATTCCGACATTCAAACCCGTATTCTAGCAGCTCAACACGTCTCGATTACCGAGGGCAATATGTATGAGGAAATGTCGTGTGGTGCTGAATTCCAACTAGAAACTAAAAACAATGGCTTGCTTTATTTCTTGGATCGTATTTGGGTTCCCAATCGCAATGATCTCCGGGAATTCCTCAAGACTGAAGCACACAAGTCTCGGTATTCTATTCATCCCGGTGCGGATAAAATGTATCACAATCTTCGACCACAATATTGGTGGCCTGGTATGAAGAAAGACATTGCACTCTATGTTGCAAAATGTCTAACCTGCTCTAAAGTCAAAGCCGAACATCAACGTCCTTCCGGTTTACTTGAACAACCGGAAATCCCCGTGTGGAAATGGGAAAATCTAGCCATGGACTTCATTACTAAACTCCCCGTACTTCGAACGGCTATGATAGCATTTGGGTAATCATTGACCGTCTCACAAAGTCCGCACACTTCCTGCCCATCCGTGAAGACTATCGGGTTGAGAAATTGGCCCGAATCTATATTAACGAAATTGTGAGTCGACACGGTATACCTTTGAACATAATCTCTGACAGAGATGCTCGTTTCACTTCCAGATTTTGGCAATCTCTGCAAAAGGCACTTGGCACACGATTGGATTTAAGCACAGCCTACCATCCCCAAACCGATGGCCAGACTGAACGAACAATCCAAACGCTCGAAGACATGCTGAGAGCCTGTGTCATAGACTTTGGTGGCAATTGGGATTCACACTTGACACTTATTGAATTCTCCTACAATAACAGCTACCACACCAGCATCAACATGGCTCCATTCGAAGCTCTTTATGGTCGCAAATGCCGTTCTCCTATCTGTTGGAATGAGATTGGTGAAGCACAAATCACCGGTCCCGAGCTAATTCAGGAAACATCCGACAAAATCCTTCAAATCCGTGACAACATCCGAGTAGCGAGAAGTCGACAAAAGAGCTATGCCGACAAGCGACGAAAACCCTTGGAATTCCAAGTGGGTGACCTTGTGCTTCTCAAAGTATCCCCTTGGAAGGGTGTGATCCGCTTTGGAAAGAAAGGCAAGCTAGCACCTCGTTACGTAGGCCCGTTCAAGATCCTTGAAAGAATCGGGAAAGTGGCTTACAAACTTGAGCTACCTCCAGCACTCAACAATGTTCATCCAACCTTCCACGTGTCCAACCAGAAGAAATGTCTTGCTAATGAGAACCTCCACATACCTCTTGACGACGTGCGCATTGATGAAACGATGCATTTCGTTGAGAAACCAGTGGAAATCATGGATCGTGAAATCAAGCAACTCAAGCGCAGCCGCATCCCTATAGTCAAAGTCCGTTGGGATTCAAAACGCGGTCCTGAGTTTACTTGGGAACGTGAAGACCAAATGAAACTCAAGTATCCTCACCTATTCACCAATTCTGCAACCTCAACTGGTTGAATTTCGAGACGAAATCCCCTCAACAAGGGGAGACTGTAACATTTCTGATTTTCATCATGTAATCGTTTGATTTCAATAAACAAACACATTTCAGTTTCGATTCGTGTACAAACAAACTACGATGCAGTTACATATACAAACTATTCTATTACAATAACAAATTAAACAAAAACACCATTATCTCACAAGCCCCGAGGACCAAAACTGACAAAACTCAAAAACTACAAAACCAGGCAAGCACGGTCGCGCCTAGGACTAGGCACGGTCGCGCCTGATGACCTAAGCACGGTCGTGCCTAATACAGGCACGGTCGCGCTGCTGAAACCACGTGACTCCGCAGAGTCAGGCAGTGGTCCATACTCGTTGAATCAAATGGCGTGAAGGCCGAATTTCACGCGTCCGACCATACCCAACTGTACACCATCTGAAACACGTCTCCAATTTCGTAATCCAATCGACCCATTCCAAATCCACAACTACCCCACTCACGAATTCGTGAGATTTCACATTATAAGGAGAATCCAATGCCTCCTACACCCACATCTACCCTCACTCAGTCTCTCAGAACTCTCACTCGACACCCATACAACTTCTGGAGCCCGATCGATCGCCAAGACGCCCGAAAACGCGACCCGTAGCCGACCCTATTCAATTGCCCAATAATCTCAAGTAAGTAATACTCCAATAGCTTTGTATCATCCTCTACTACGAAAGCCCTATGCCAATTCGTAGTAGAAACACTCAAGTCTGCCCGATTTCTGAACGAAAAGCCGAAACTAAACTTTTAGTCGAACTTCCTTTTAAACACGAAATAAATCCAATTAAAACTCATAGATAGCTTCGAAATCATCCACTAAGTGAAAGCCCTAAGAATACAGAAACATTTAATATAAGAATCGACGGATTTGGGTCGGGAAAAGACCCGACACGGTCGCGCTCATCCCCGAGCGCGGTCGTGCCTGACCAAGCACAATCGTGCCCCAGGTGTGGCCCGGTCATGCTTACCGAGCAAACAAGTCTTGATCAAAAACAAACACTAGACGCGGTCGTGCCAGATACGAGCACGGTCGTGCTCTATGTCCAGAACCTATGAAGTACTTTCTGACTCGACCACGGGCGCGCTCAGACCACCACGGTCACGCCCGGCAACGAGCGCGGTCGTGCCCTACTTGAGCACGGTCGTGCTCCTTGACCAGAATCAATTATTTTTCTGTTTTAAAGTCTATTTAACATATTTAGCTAAAAATTTCAAAATGTAATTATAAAAAAAAGTATTTTATAAAATCCCAAGACCCGGGAATCATTTATAAACCAAATCCTTGATTTAGGAATTTAAAACGATTAATTCCCGATAGTTCAAAACCGATGAAGTCGTGAGTTTATATAATCATTCTTATAAAACTATTTATACAAATATATATTTTGACTTAAACAAATGTTATTTATTTAAATTTATATTTAAATAAATATAAATATATATCAGTTATTTAAATTTACATTTTAAAGAATATATATATCACTACTATTTAAAATGTACTAAATAGATAAATAAAGTTATTTATTTATTTATTTCAAACAAACCCTAAACGTACAAATCCATCTTTCGACATAAAAATAACACAAACAATGACACGCGTTATACATTTATCCAATAGGTCAAACGTAGCGACCTACAACACGCTTGGTATTTTTGTTGATATGTGCAAACTACACTACCCAACACAAGTGAGTTACATAGCCCCTCTTTTACTCTATTTACAAACTTTTGGGGTGGAACATGCGTTCTATTTACTATGTTTACAAACTACACAATATACAATTCCACCCTACAATCATGTGTTACAATTTTGAGCTTTGTGCTTGAGTACTAGGTGTGTAGACCAACACGCAGTTTGCTATTCACGTGCAATCATTAACTATTTTATAGCCTACAGTAAACAGTGATAGATCTATTGAGTCTGACAAACCCACCCAGGTAGGGTGACTGTTACTGCCAACACGCGTTTGTTTTGCATGCTAGTTACAAAGGTTTGATTGTACTACCAGGTCACACGATGGTATCTCTCCATAAATGACTTAATTGCCATGTTTGTATGAATTGTATGCACACGACACTATATTCTATTACATGACACGAAAACCTATGTATTCTCACCAACTTTTTAGTTGACTTTGTTTTTAACCATGTTTCAGGTGACAATGTTTGAAGTATTACAAGCTGCTACATATAGGATTTGGACCTAGCAATTAATCTAAACTATTTATATTTTGTAATCGCTACATTTGGTTCTTGTATGGTATGAACTTGCTACGTGTAATGAAAATGAATGTTTAAATTATTCAAACTTTAGCAACCATGAGCTATGAACAGTCTGCACAGCTTCACGCCCCGACGTTTTCCGCCGTCGGTTGGGGTGTGACACGAAGATCTTGGTATATTTTATCCGCACCAGGATGAATAGAATAACGAGTCTTGTGAGCCTCGTTCGTAAGAAATGCACGGAGATCATCGCGATCGGGAACCCAAATACGGTTCAAGTAATAAAGTAAGCCATTGGGTTTCGGTTCAAGCTGGAGTTCAACACCACACGACATTTCCTCGTACATGTTACCCTCGGTGACTGAGACGTGTTGAGCTTCTAAGATGCGATTTTGAATGTCGGTTTGAATTCGGACACAATGAAGCATGACATGGTCCTTTCGACTCAAAGCGTCAGCTACAACATTCGCTTTGCAGGGATGGTAATGAATCTCGCAGTCATAGTCGTTAAGGAGTTTAACCCAATGCCGTTGCCTCATATTGAGTTCCTTTTGGTTGAAGATGTGTTGGAGACTTTTGTGGTCGGTGAACACCACACACTTTGTGCCATAGAGGTAATGTCTCCAAATCTTTAATGCGAATACGACCGCACCCAACTCGAGATCGTGCGTCGTATAATTCTTCTCGTGAATCTTGAGTTGTCTTGAAGCGTAAGCGATTACTTTGCCTCGTTGCATGAGGACACAACCGAGACCTTGGTTAGAAGTATCACAGTAGACAACTAGATCATCATTCCCATCAGGGAGAGTCAAAATAGGAGCATTGCACAACTTTTGCTTGAGAGTTTGGAAAGCTTCTTCTTGCTTTAGTCCCCATTCATAAATTTTACCCTTGCGGGTCAAAGCGGTAAGAGGGACATCAATCTTAGAGAAATTTGAGATGAAACGACGATAATATCCCGCAAGACCAAGAAATGAACGAACTTCGGTGGGGGTCTTTGGGGCATTCCAATTCTTAACAGCTTTGATCTTAGCAGGGTCAACATGAATTCCCTTGTCGTTGACGATATGACCAAGAAATTGGACTTCCTTTAGCCAAAATTCACATTTGGAGAATTTGGCATATAGTTGTTCCTTCCTCAAGAGATCTAAAACCAGTCTAAGGTGTTGCTCATGGTCGGCTTTAGTCTTGGAGTAGATTAAGATATCGTCAATGAAGACGATCACAAATTTATCAAGGTACGGTTTGCACACATGATTCATGAGGTCCATGAAGACCGCGGGTGCATTGGTTAGTCCAAAAGGCATGACCATGAACTTGTAGTGACCATACCTTGTTCGGAAGGCAGTCTTTGGAATATCTTCCTCTTGCACACGGAGTTGGTGATAACCAGATCGAAGGTCAATCTTCGAGAAGCAAGTAGAACCTTGAAGTTGATCAAAGAGGTCATCAATTCTAGGCAAGGGATAACAGTTTTTTATGGTAAGCTTGTTGAGTTCGCGGTAGTCAATACACATGCGGAATGATCCATCCTTCTTTTTGACGAATAAGACGGGTGCACCCCACGGTGAATGACTTGGACGAATGAATCCCCTGTCGGAGAGCTCTTGGAGTTGACTTGCATTTCAGAAGGTGCAAGACGGTAAGGAGCTCTAGCCACGGGGTTAGCTCCGGGTATAAGGTCAATGCGAAATTCTACTTGTCGAACAGGTGGAATACCGTATAGATCTTCAGGAAATACTTCGGGAAAATCCCGGATGATGGGAATGTTTTGGATACTCTTCTCCTTGACATCCTTTTGAACAACATGAGCTAAAAAGGCTACGTACTTCTTGCGTAAGTACTTTTGGGTGGTAGTGCTTGACATTAACTTAAGTCCTTTGCAAGGATTTTCACTAAAGACTCTTAACGTTTCTCCCGACGGTAGAGGTATTCGGATGCACTTCTCGAAACAGATGACTTTGGCATGATGATTTGATAGCCAATACATGCCTATGATGATATCAAAACTTCCTAGTGGCATTGGTACAAGGTTGATTGGAAATGTATGATCATTAAGTTCTAGAGAGTAGTTGAATAACAGAGTCAATTGTAAGTGAGTCACCATTTGCTACTTCGACGGTGAAGGTTTTCTTTAATTGGGATCGTGTCTTTGCAAGTAAGGGTTCAAAATTAAGTGACACAAAACTTTTATCGGCACCGGTATCAAATAAAATGGAGGCATATTGACTATTAACAAGGAACGTACCGTTGACCACATCATTGTTGGCTTGAGCTTCATTGGCGTTTATGTTGAAAGCACGCCCACGAGCTCCGCCTTGTCTAGCATTGATTAGTCTTGGGCATTGATCACGGAAATGATTTGGGTTACCACATTCATAACAAGCACGTCCATTTGCAATAGCGGGAACACCTTGATTAGCCACTTGGGGGTTGGTTCGGTTTGGTGGGTTGACTTGGCCTACAAGTGCTTTGGCTCTACAAACATTGACTGTATGGCCATATTTCCCACAGTGAGTGCAAAGGCGACATGGAATGTTTTGGAGATGGTGATAGTTGCATGTGGCACAGAGTGGGTAGATCCCAACATATGGCTTTTTGGCTGGTGCTTGAACCATAGGCGCAGCTTGGTTAACAGGGATAACAGGAGTGACCATAACATAGTTTCTAGCCTTTCTCTTCTTATTATTACGAGAGGGTTCAGTTGTGGCTTCTTTGATGTGTACGGGGGGAGTTGTGGTGTCGGGAACTTTCTTGGTGCCTTTTCTAGTCAGAGTTCCCGCTTTCACATGGTTGTCGGTTAATATAGCAGATAAGCGGATAGCATCTACGAGTGTTGCAGGATTTCTCCCTAAGACAGTATCTTGAATTTGCCTAGGTAATCCACCAATATACTTCTCAATGCAGCGGGATAAATGTGTGACCATATGGGGCACAAGGAGACTCAACTCATGGAACCGAGTTGTATAAGCTAGACTTTCACCACCATCTTGGGCAAGATCCCAAAACTCGGCTTCCAGTTTCTTACCTCATTTCGAGGACAAAATTTTTCGGTCATTAGCCTTTAAACCTCATCCCAAGGTAAGGCCATTGCTACTTCCACACCTCTTGTTCTCTTTTCCCCATTCCACGACGTGAGTGCCCGTTTTTGTAAGACACTTGTGGCATGACGAACACGAAGGTTATCGGGGCAGTCACTATTGAGGAAGGTATTCTCAATACTTTCGAACCATTGAAGAAGTCCCGTAGCTCCTTCGGTACCATAGAACTTAAGAGGATTACATGAGTTGAAGTGCTTGAAGGTTCATTGTGGTGGGTTGGCACCACCACCACCATTAGCTCCATGGTTACCATTTGTGGCACCGTTAACTTGGGTGAGTTGAGTTACAAGTTGTGCAAGGATAGCAGCAATGTCGGTGTTGTTGTTGGTCACAGGAGCACGACGGGGAGGCATTCTACAGAATTGCACAACACAAGAAAAGATGTAAGAACTTATGAATGTTGTTTGGATTTAAAAGAATAAGATAACAAATAAAATAGTCAATCATGGTTTGGATTGTACTCAAATAGTGATATAATCACTTGAATACTATGACACATTAAGGTTAATCAAACTCATATAATTTTCAAGGAGACATGCTTTAGCCTATAAGTAAACACTCATCCCGGGAGTTCCCAAGAAAGCATACGGGTCCCTCGGTTGATTGGGATTTATGCGAAATGCTTTCCTAGACAGAAAACCCAGAATACAGGTGTCACTCTTCCAGATTGCACGTGTCCTCAAATAATTAACAAAGTTTAAAAGCCTTAACGAGGAAATAAAGAAATTTTTATAGATTTAGATCCATGAAGTTTCGACATGCTAAGAAGATGATGATAGAGGAGTAGGTAAGAATATTATGAGGTTTTAGGGTATAGGTAGGGATATTGTTTATTTAATTATTATTTAAGTATAACTTAATAAGTCATGAATTTTTAACAAGTAAGGCATCAAAAACAAAATAATAACTAATCATAGTAAGCATGTAACACATAGCATGTAACACATAGCATGTGGCACATATCACATAATCATGAAGCATGGCATAAGTGAGTGTCCTAAAGTTATAGTCTAGGTCAAGGGTGTCTAATAACCTAGTTCCCTATAACCAAGGCTCTGATACCAATCTGTCACACCCCAACCGACGGCGGAATCATCGGGGCGGGAGATGTAGACTGTTCATGAGCACAAGGTTGACTAGATTTCAATATTTTAATCATCAAATTTAACTTCAAATAATTCAACACAACCAAATTCAAACAAGTACATAAACGAAATACATAATAGTCTTTATTTAAATTTAACTAAGTCCAAAGCCTATGTGTAGCATGGCTTGATCAAACTCACATATTAGCACCTGAAACATGAATAAAATAAGGTCAACTAAAAAGTTGGTGAGCATACACAAGTTTGTATATAGATAACATATAGATTATGAATAAACAAATCCTTACATAACATGATAAAATAAGGCATTTATGGAGAGCAACTATTGTGTAACCAAGTACAATCAAACCTTTGTAACTAGGGTGCAAAATTGTGTTGTCGGTAATAATCACCCCAATCTGGGTGGGTTTGTCAGACTCAATAGATCTATCATTGTTTACCGTCGGCTTGAATAGTTAATCATTGCACATAAATTGCACACAAAAGTTAGCACAACTAGCACCCAGGCATAAAACAAAAATTGCACACATGAATGTGAAGAGGATTTGTATTTGTGTAGTTTGTGTAAATGTAAGCAATAGTTTGTATAGTGTTCATGTTCCACCCCAAAAAGTGTAAAAGAGTAAAAGGGGCTATGTAATACTCACGTGATTCAAAAGGTGTAGCTAACACAAAAGACTAGATAGTAATATGATCCTTTTGATGCACAACGTCAACCTAGATTGGAATGTATATTGAATCAATAGTGTGCACAATAGTCTATGTCTAAGTCTAGTGTTGAATTGAATGTGTGTATAAAGTTAGTGGTTTGTTCTTGAAAGGTATTTTATAAAATGGAAGGTGTGAAATGAATATTTTTAGAACATTTTGATCAAAGTTTGAGTTTGAATAACTAAGTAAATAAATTATAAAATTATTATTTATTTACTTAGTTATAAAAAATAGTGTAGGTATTAGTGGTAATTAAGTATAACTTAAATATATAATTCTTAAATATAACTTAAATAAATAATTTTTACATATAACCTAAATAAATAATTTTTACCTTATTTATTTAATTGTAAAATATGTAATCTAGTCTTTTAGTTATAAAATGTATCGGATGTTTTATATTAAATATAGATTTAGTAAATAACTTTCGTTAATCTATTTTTTTGTAAATATGTGTAAAAGGGTTTGTATAAATAATAACTAAGTGTATGGTTTAATAACAAATTAAATTTTTTAGGTTTTAAATAAATAATTTATATTTGGAATAGAAATTTGATCTTTTTAAATATAAATCTTTATGAAATAAATTATTTTTATTCGAAAATCCATTAGAAATTCTTATTGTTTTTAAAATATAAATTTAGAATTCTGCCAAGAATTTCTCACACACACGACCGTGCTTGGGATAAGGCACGATTGTGCGAGGACCACGGGCGCGACCGTGCTAATCAGGGCGCGACCGTGTTGTTCAAACAGGAGACATAACTAAGTTGTTCACTAGGCACGACCGTGTCTGGGCCAGGCATGACCGTGTCTAGGGTTCTGAGGCATGACCAAGTCTAGTCAAGAGGCATGACTGGGTCTGAGTGTGTGAGGCACGACCGCGCTGGGTTTAACACGACCGTGTCTCATGAAGCACGACCGCGCTAGAAGGCTAGCGCGACCGTGTCTGTTCCATAACAGGAATGAATTGCTTAAATATTATATTGTTAATGTTGGATTTCATAGGGCTTTCATCTGTAGGGTTATTACGAGTCTATTGGAATATACTAGTTGTATTTAAAACGTGTCAAAAGCAGGGTTCGATTAAACCATTTTAGAATGAACCCTCGATTCGGGTTCGTGTTAAACTAGATATTGTAAACCCAAATCAAGTTGGGGCTTTTGATCTATGGACTAAAACAAAAGTGTAGGAGGTTTCAATTGCCCGAAAAGATGATGAATCAAAGGCGTACGATAGAGGTGAGTTCCGGCGACGACGGGTTTGATCTCCGGCGTCTGCTGCTGCAATTCCGATGAGATTGGTGTGGGTAAAACTTCAGAGAGGGTTAGTTACGGTACGTAGTTGCTTGATTTGAGAGAGTAACAATAGAAATGAATGAATTCGATGAGTAAAAGATGAAGGGGTCGGCGGTTTCAGTTTAAAATCCATAATTGGTTTTAATTCAAGTGTAATGTCGATGTTTAATTGACTAATGATGTTTGTTAATAGAAGAACGTGTATAACGGTTACAAAGTTGAACGAATTTAGGATTAAAGATCGTTTTTACGTTTCAACTGTCAAGAGGCGCGATCGTGCCAAGGCACCGGGCGCGACCGTTCCAAAGCAAGACGCGCGACCGTGCCAGAACGAGGCGCGACCGTGCCTATTAAGGTTTTTTGTTAATTTATAAAATCAGTCCTTGCAAGTTTCAGTATTGACAGATTTTATAAATATGGACTTATGTAGAGTTTAATAGGATATACTCGTGTAAAATTTGTGGATTTGCATTGGAACATAGTATTTAATTGTTGGTACAAATAGAGCAAGTCAGTGTACTAAAATTTGGTTTGAAATGTATCACATTGAACTGAAATATAGATAATTAAAATCAGAAATGTTACATGTTACACTAGGTAATGCGATTGGTGTGAGTAAGTGCTTTATGGTTCCGTGTGGGGTTATGATGTGTGTTATGTGCTAGAGTAGTATGTAGAACTACGTGAAGTTATGTGGTGTGATTAAATGAGACTATGATGTGAATTGAGTAATGTAGAGTAGCATTAATTGTAACTATGTGAGATAGTTTGGTGTGTCGATATGATTTAGTAATTTTGTGTGTAACCTTGGATGGTATGAAATTGTGATAAAGATGATGACTTGCTAGATTATTGCGTGGTGCTATGTGAGTTGTGTAGGATGCATGTGCATCCAGAATGTATGAAAGATAGAAAGCTAGTGTGAATATGATGGGGAAGGTTTAGAACCCGAGCAGTAATATGGACCACCAAATTGCATTTGATCACCGTGATTTGGCAGTCTATGATTACTCTCATATTCTGAATTTGACGCCCATAGTATTCACTCCAGCGTTCTATCTAGTGCAGGTACTGATGGCCATAATGATTCAGACTAGATGGATTAGGCGGGGAGCTCTCACCAGGAGGTTGACAGAACGGCAGGCTAGACTTGCGGCTGCTGTTCGTACGATTATCTTTTGGGAAAAGACATATCTTAGCACTTGTTCCCTTAACGGTGGTTAATGATGAGCAGGAGCTAGCAACACAAGAGGTTATCTTAGCGCTTCCTGCGCCTAATGCTCCAAGTACTACCAGGGCTGTCACGAGGGGTGGACTTAGTAGCTCCTTCCACAGGAGAAATGGCTGGCAAGGAAAGAACGTATTTGCGGTTCGTCATCAGCCTCCGAGGCAAGATTTGGGATCGGGAAACGGATGGCTGGAGGAATCTGACGATGAGGAACAAGTGGGTGATAACTTTGACTTGTTAAGTGATTAGAGCAGTGGTGGTTACCACGAGAGGACTAGAGCATTTTGTGTAGTGGCCGTCAGGCACTTTTGTGATGAAATATCGGTTCTTGGTTTTTCAATTACTTGATTTTGACCTTGACAGTGAGTCTTACCATGGGATGGTTTAAAACGTAGTTAATGATAGATGCATGTGTGATAGCTTGCTATTGGTGGTGCAGTGTCAGTTATGTGTGGTTATGTGATTACCTTTTGAACAACGTGAGTTCATACTAAATGCAATCCTTGATGTGATGCTAGAGCTTGGTTGATTAGATTGTATGAGTAGACCTTTGTAGACCTGAGTTTTGATTATTTGTGTATGTCTACGGTCTTAAGAAAGTTTCACCTATGTGTTATGTTTAGGTGATGTTTGAAGTGTAAGGGGTGTGTTGCACCTTGTGTAACTGTTCAGGACGAGGTCCTGTGGGAAATTATAAATATACATCTTTGGTATGTATAAATGTTCAGGACGAGGTCCTATGGGAAATTGTAGTTACATACCTTATGTCTAGGTATACATGTTCAGGACCAGATTCTGTGGGGAAGTAAAATATTTTACATCTTGTGTGTATGAATGTTTAGAGTGATGTTTTGTGCTAGACTGAGTAGTGTGTCGTCTTGAAGTATGGGTACGACCCATATGGGTACGACCGAGTAAACTCTGTATGAGTATATGATGATGTGTGGCAGGGGCTACCGATGTAGTAAGTAAGAGGCAAGGTTCAGGAGTTTATGTGCCAATAAATGACGAGGTCATATTGTATGCACGTAGATTTACTCAGATCTAGCAGTTGTGTATGTGCACGTGATGTGTGTTTAGATTTTGGGGTTACTAGTACATGTGTAGAACATTGTGTGATCTATAGATATGTGTGTTGGTGTGTGTCCTTGTCGTACACGCTTAGTCGTGCATAGGACGGGTGGTCAGTATGCTCTAGTATAGTATTTCTATCTTGAAGATTTTCTCGACGTTGATACATCGATGTGGTGCGAGGAGTTTTGACGTCTTCTATGCGACCAGTGAGGTGCTCTTATGAGATGCCGATGCTTATATCTCGGGAATTCGGAGCACGAAGCCAATGGGCGGAGCTGTGAGAATAGATGATGAAAGCGTTTACGTGGACGCTCGACCAAGAATGTTTATGATGAGATCAAGGTGATGACGCTGGAGATTTCAGCACGGAGTTAACAATGTGACAAAGGACCTTCATGGAACACGTTCCATATGCATGATTCAGTCAAGGTGAGACACCAGATGAATAGGGATGCTTTCCCTGGACGAGACGACGAATAGCTGAGGCTGGTGAGCAAACGGACTTCGTGTTCGTAAATTATAAACGAGATGCGGTCGGTGATCGCATGGTAATGAAGTAAAGAGATACTATGGTAGAGGGATTTTGTGGAGACCAGTGTAGCTTTGTACAAGCTCCTGGAGATCATCATAGAAGGGCAGAAGTAATAACCTTATGGGTAAACAGCGGGCTTGAGTTTGAAAGCTCATTGAAGGATGGTGATCAGGGTGTGAGGCGAGAAGTGTGACGACTTCAATAGGGAAGAACGACAAATGTCCTTAGACATGAGAGGCAAGAAGCCCATTTAGGGAGATAATTGTCGGAATGACGAGATCGCTAGGACCATACAAGGGATAAAGACAGTTGTGCCCGTGAAATGAAGTGATATTGTGACAAGTAAGTGGATAACTGGCAGTGTTGTACACGGTACTAAAGATGATATGTGCAGTATTGTTAAGGACGTTAAGAGCAAAAAGGTATTATCAAGGACAATGACAACGAAACCTTCGTGAAAGGGTTAGTAATCAAGGCGATCTTGGATGGAAACTTCTAGCAAGTGCAGGGATAGCGAGAGTTGGAAATGAAGCCGTTTGACTAATAACTGGAGAGACGAGAGGCGAAGGAATGGGTAGGTGAAACCCACAAGTCACAAAGTTGAAAGCAAGCAACAGAGAGGACTTCTTTGAAACCCTAGAAGGGTGGTCGATTTGCTAAACAAGGAAACGGTTTTGTAAGTTCATAAGTTAGTGTTGGTCACCAAATAGATTTCGTGCACGAATGAGAACGGAAGGTCATGTCAGGTTGGTTGTACCAACACAGAATTCGAGGACGAATCCTCTTTTAAGGGGGGTAGACTTGTAACATCCCGGAAATTCTTTAGCTATTGGGTCACGTTAATAAAAGAACCAAATCCCTTTTATAACAACTTCAACTATAACGGTTTCATATGGAGTTGGTTATTCAAAGTTAGGGGACTCGGTTAGCAGTACTGCAAAGATTCAAGAGGGAAACATTCCAAACGATTTAGGAGGGACCCGAGGTGAAACATCAAGGGATTTAAATACCATTCCAACACAAATCCTAAGCCATTCGGCTAGGGTTGCACATTCGACGGCAGTAGCGAGAGAAAGAGGAGGAGACGCCGTAAAGGGGGCGACCGACGGTGGTTCGACGATGGCTTCGAGCAGGGGATTTCGCACGTAACCAAGGTAATCCTTGTTCATACTTTTTATGCGTTTACACTTGTGTTTGGTCAAAAACCTGATTAGGGTTTGTGGTTATGGTCTCGGCGGCCTCTAGGTGGCGTGCGGCGGCATGAGACGGTGGGGACTAGTAACCCGGTGGCGGAGAAGACAACGGCACAGGCGACAGGAGTGATGGGTTGCGTGAGCAGCCTTGGTTCGTGCATGTCGGGTGATGAGTGAAGGCGATGGTGGCGATGGTGGCCGTGGGGCGGCTGTGGAAGCAAGGCGAAGGCCGGCGGGGACCGAAGATGCCTGTGGTCTCATCGCAGTGGCAAGGTGGGGTGCATGGTGATGCGTAGTAGCGGCGAGTGGTATTGGCCGCTAGGGTTTCTCGCAGCTAAAAGGACGACGGGCGGGTGAGGGTGTCTTGAGGTGACGGTGCACGACGATAGTGCACGGTGGGGGACACTGATTGGTGTCACCCGATGATTCTGGTTCACGGCTATGGACGAGGAAGAATATGGGAACGAGTAACACCCGAATAGGGTGGTTGCATGTGTATTCATGTACATGTACGTGCATGCATGAGGACCCGGTTTAAGTTTAGGACTTCTAGCGGGTCGAGGACGACCCAGTTCGTGTGAACACGTGGGACTAGGGCTCCGTAGAAAGAAAGGACGAGCTGACGAGACGGCGTTGGAGTTTATATTTTTTGCATTATACAACATATGTGTAGAACATATTCTGATCATGTGATCCTACGTTTGACAGGTTCGGAATTCGAGCGAGTGATCAAGGTGCAGAGCAAGGAACGGGATTTAGCGTAACCTGTGAGTTTCTAATCCCCTCTTTTAAACGTTTTACTGTTTTGGGGCTATCGTATATACTCACATGTTTTATTAAACGAACGTATTACGGGTTACGATTTAATCATGAAGTGTTTTATGAGATCATTAAGTAATAATGAAGCTAAGGGTCGTTATGGGATCTTAGGGTGGGTGAACAAGAGTTGTGATGATCTGTGTGTGTCATCGTATGAGTTAGTCGGGGTGAGTCAGGAATTTAGTTAAACCTGTGATGGTTATATAAGGAGAGTTAACATGGGAACCGTATGTGGTTCATTAACGAGTCAAGTAGACGCTAGTATGCTGTTATGCGTCATATGCTTGTTGTTTTGTGTATTGTGTCATTGTTCTGGTGACACAACGGGTATTGCATGGGTCTATGGGGTGTCCATAGTATATACGGGCTAGAAGTAAGTATGTTGTTTGTGTGTCATATAATTGCTTATTCGGAAAGAGTTGGGTAATGTGTCTAGACGTTAAGAGAATACGTCTAAAGTAAGTGTTTATTTCACATGTAAGTGATCCGTTAAAGGGTGGTGAGTAGTAGGACATGTCCAGGTAGTGTCATGTGAATATATGTGTTGCTTTGTGTGCTTGCACTGTTGTCCGTGTATACAGATAATAGTGGTGTGGAGGACGGAGTCCTTCGGGGTCATCATTGTACGTGTGACATGTCAGTCATCGTATGGTAGATGATATAGTCACCGTGTGGTGGCTGGGTAGTCATAGTAGATGAAGAGTGTGTCGCTATGATTAGTGGCGGGGCCCTGTAACAAGGGTAGTGCTGAGCTTATGACGAGTATCCTGACGAGGGTGTAGTGACAAGGTATGTGTTTGTGTGCATATATATGTGTTAAATTGCATGCAAGTGATGAGTTATATTAATTGTGTACGAGATGATATTGATGGGATAAATAGATAGAACCAATGTGGTGTGTCGAGTTAGATTTACCATTGTGTCGGGATGAGTATATTGTGTACAACTGTTTATTCGGTTGGTTTATGAGAGTCCTGGTTAGGACTGGTAAGTCGGTGTCCATATATTGGTTGAGTTAACCAGTGTTATATATATGGTAATTTGTGTGTTAGCAGAGTAGTAAGCTTGTTCCATGTAGGAAAGTCTTACTGAGCTAAATGGTGGGTAGAGTCTTGGGTAGTGAATCCTTTGGGGGATGTTATAAGATAACGAGGGTTATTTATATAATGAGAATCTATTAAACGATTTTTTGAAGACTAGATGGTCTTGAGTGAAGACAAACAATAAATGAGACGAGTTGACTTTTGTTAATTTAAACTATCAGAACTCACTCAGCGTAGCTGACTTTGTATGTGCGTTAGATTGTTTTGCAGGTGAGTCTGCTAGAGGAGGAATCTTGGCTTAGGAGCAGGACTACTCGGGTTGGTGCGCATGCATTCGTCAGGTAATGTTATTAAAATTAACGAGTTTGAAAGATAACATTATTTTGAGAAAGACTTCCGCTGTTTATTTAAATGAAAGTTAAGTGTTTTTAATGAGTTTACCTAGTGATGAGAACCAACTGTAGGGTGACTGGTTTGGGACCTTATAGTAAGTCACGAAACCGAAGTACTCTCCTAATAGTGTCTTCGGAAATGGCTATCTCATGACCAGCCACAGTAGCCCTAATGACATTCGGGGTTACCGTGCAATCATTTTTAGCAGTATCCCAGAACTGATCCATCTAGGGTCGAGAAACAACTAGATCAGCAGAGATTGCAAAACTGCTCTTAGATCTGTTCAGGAAATCTACAATCTCTCTATACTCTAGTGAAGCACCCTTCCAAACTGGATGAGTGAGAGCTAGAAGATTGAACTCATCAGTAAACGCACGAGCCATCACTGCAAAAACACAAGATGAACAACATAAGAACAAATATAATCATTGGAATGGAACAAACATGACTTGGTATAGCACTTGCACATTGAACCACTTTTCAGACTTAGAAAAAATCCTGAGTTGCCCTTCCTGCGTACTTAACAAGTACGCAGGAATTTGTTCTTGCATACTTAGCAAGTACGCAGGAGCATTTTCATGCGTACTTACAAAGTGCGCAGGAACTGGCACTTAGAAAAAATTCAAAATCCAAACTCAACAAATCAATGGTTTAGGTGATGATAGTGGTCACCATAAGGTCGAAAAACATGTCTAGGACCTATGGGAGCAACACCAACACCAATGCTATGCTCAAACCCGGTCATATTGACCTGTCCTTGGTCCGACGCAAAACTTCGGCCATTCAAGGGGTCAAAACCAAAATCAACAACTGTTAAGGACCAATTTGGTATACAAGGGCTTCGATTAATGATATTAAACAAGTTTCAGGTCTCAATATCACTTAAGAACATCCGAAATCGGTCCAAATTATATCATCAAAACCCTCGGTCCAAATATTTAAAGAATCGGTCCAAAATGGGTGATTTTGTGGATGGAGTTGGCTAAGATTCTCACCAAGTGTTAGTTAAGTGAAGATGAAACTAAGAACGGGGTGAAAAATCTCTTAGGAACACACGCAATTTTGAGTAAAAAAGGAGTCGGAGAGTACAACAGTGTTTTTCGTTTGAAATGGAGAGATTGAATAAAAAATTCTAACACCCGTTTATATACCCGTCCAACACAAGTCGTGCGTACTTGTTAAGTGCGCATGACTTAACTCCTGCGTATTTATCAACTACGCATGACTTAAGTATTGCGTACTTGTTAAGTACGCAAGGTTTATCTCCTGCGCACTTGGCAAGTACCAAGAGACCCTTGGCACTCAAAATCAACTCAAATTATGAAGATTGTCAAGCCAAATAGCGAACCGGATATCAACGTTCAATCTCGAGGGTTTTCAAAAAACAATTCACAGAAGTTAAACAAAAATATTTTAGGCTTTTCTTAACATTTAATAAACTGTACTGAAAATCTTTTTGTTCTTTTCTTAAAAAAGATAATATGCACAAGATATAGATCCGGATATATAGGAATAAATACACTAGCTATTTTTGGTCAAAGTCATGAACAGAGGATCACATCAGGCTAATATTTAGCAAAAATGATACATGATAAACATCAAGGAATATGAGATCATGTCATGAAATACTACTTATTCATACGTAATATGCAACACAAGCAAGTTAATTCAAGTTGGCAATATTATCAGATTTGAAACCATAAGCATCTTTGTATCACATTCTTGTGAGTTAAGGTATTAATTATAGATATACAACATGTACCCTACTGTTATGCTACAGAAATTTAAATTGCACTATCTCAAGGCATCCAAGATTTTCCCAATGATTTTCAAATCTCCAGAATGAAGTTACATCGTTTAGCACAGAAAAAAATCAAGCAGAATCCATAAGGATTATCAAGAATCATAAGATTCAGAATCGAGTGATTCATTTGTCTTGGTTTGATAGGTTTTTCTTCTGTGAATATCAGATGATGATTCAGGTTAATAGATAAAGAGACTGTGGATTTGGGTAAGGGGATCCAACTGTTATCTGGATATATCTTCAATGAATCAGATGTGATCCAAGGGGTAGCATATGCTTGACGGTTGCTGTCAAGACATATCTTGGCTCAACGTCACATTGCATACTTGTGAGTATTGGCAGTGAAGAGAACCGAAAAATTGTGCTAAAGACATAACCCGAAACTGGTCTCTTAAGAAAATACTTGCCAAAATCTTACATCCTTTATTTGATAATGATCCTTTTGCATTCTTTTACACACACACTTGCAGAACATAATTTATATATAATTTTCACACTACTAATGATCCAAAAACTCTTATAGCCTACTGACAATTCAAATTACTTGCAAATATTCAAATTAAAACAAGATAATCAAATTTAAGGCTCAAGTAATCATGACCCAATCATTTCCCATACGTGCAGTCTAAGACGTTTAGATCACTTACTGATGTACTATCATTTTCTCTTATCTTCAAATGACTTTGAAATTTTCTTAAATTTCTATTTTGTTTGGATTTTTCTGAAAATATAACAAATAAAAATGAACTATACACAAAAGGTTTACGAGAAATAAAGTTTAACTTCCATGAAACATTATGATTTGAAAAATATTTTTCCTCACTCAGGATTGAACATTCCTATCAAGTTGACAAGATGTTTAAAACAGGTACGATCAAAGGCCTTGGTGAAAAGGTCAGCAAAGTTGTCATCCGTGTGAACTTTTACAAGTTCAACCAAGTGCTTTTCAGCACAGTCACGGATGAAATGGTGGTGAATTTCAATATGCTTAGTTTTGGAATGTTTCACCGGGTTGTTTGTGATGGACATAGTGGCATTATTGTCAATGAACAGTGGAGTTCCAGTGTAGTTCAAGCCGTAGTCTCTCATCTGTTGTTGAATCCACAGTATCTGAGAACAGCAGCTAGCAGCAGCAATGTACTCTACTTCACATGTTGATACACAGACTGTTGACTGCTTCTTACACTGCCAGGAGACCAGCCTGTCTCCCAAGAATTGACATCCACCTGAGGTTGACTTTCTATCAAGGTTACAACCACCATAATCAGAATTAGTATATGCTTTAAAGTCAAAATATTGCTGCTTGGTGTACTAAAGACCCAATTAGGGTTTCCCTTTCGGGTATCTGAAGATCTTCTTTACAGCTATCAGATGAGATTCCTTCGGTTGTGACTGAAACCTCGAGCACAAGCATACTGCAAACATTATGTCAGGTCTTGAAGATTTGAGATACATAAGAGATCCGATCATCCCATGGTATAATTTATAATCTATATCCTTTCCATCTTTGTCTGGATGCAGACCATGATTGACTGGGATTGGTGTGCCATAAGTAGTACAATCATTTAATTTGTACTTTGACAAAATGTCTAGTACATACTTAGTCTGATGTAGATAAATGCCATCCTCCCTTTGACTAACTTGCAGACCCAGAAAAAATGACAGTTCACCCATGTTGCTCATTTCAAACTTGGACTTCATCACCAGCTCGAATTCCCTACACATCTCTTCATTTGTAGACCCAAAGATAATGTCATCAACGTATACTTGCAAAAGTAGAATATCACCTCCTGCTTTCCTTATGAAGAGAGTCGAGTCAATTTGCCCTCGGTCGAAATCATTGGACTGTAAATGCTTTGAAAGAGTCTCATACCACGCCCTTGGTGCTTGATGAAGACCATATAGTTCTTTGTTGAGCTTATATACTTTATGAGGATTTAGCTTGTCTTCAAAACCACGTGGTTGAGTGACATAGACTTCTTCATGAACCTTTCCGTATGGGAAAGCACTCTTCACATCGAGTTGATAGACTTTGAAACAAACAAAGATAAGCCAGAAATAGTCGGATGGCTTCAAGTCTAGCAACCGGGGCATACACCTTAGTGTAATCCAAGCCCTCTTGCTGATAAAAACCCTGAACAACCAACCTTGCTTTGTTTTTCACCACAACGTGTTGATTTTTTGTTTTACACTTGAACACGCATCTGGTACCTATTGTATGTACACCTCTCGGTAGGTCAACTAGATCCCACACATGCAAATTTTGGAACTGAGAAAACTCATCTTGCATAGCCTCTATCCAGCAGTTGTCAGCGAGAGCCTCCTTCACATTCTTCGGCTCTAATTGGGATACGAATGCAGCATGCAAATAAATTTCCATGATACCTGTGTCAAGTATCTCAGCATACAAACTGGTGTTCTCAGTAATGGTTATGTGACGAGTTTGAACAACGGCATCAGGATCACCAATTATGTTATCGATTGGATGATTCTTATGCACTCTCGTCTCTGGTATAATTGGTTCTTGGATATTTGATTCAAGGTTTGTGCTTAACTCCCCATATCATGTGTACCAGATGAAGATTCAAAGTTGATTGGATTAACTGGAGCTTCATTTCCTTCCTGAATGTCAGGATCGGCCCGAGCATCGTTTCCTTCAACATTAGTATCCACTTCAGTGTCACAGTCATGTGTCCCAGATGCAGATGCAGCATTGGAATCGGGAGTTGGGATAGGTACAGTTGCTCTGGTTGAGAAATTGGAGTCGTCGCTGCCACAACAGAACTGAAACAAATTGGCAGCATCTTCAGCAGATAAATCAGGAAGGTTGAAAGACTTAAAAAGAGCATCATAATCGAATCCTCAAGCTGGACCTGTTGGTTCTGGTGGAACGCTGTGTTTACTGCAATCCACTTCAAACCACCCCTCAACTGAATGAGTTTCAATATTGTACACCCTTTTGCATGGTGAATTGGCAACATATCCTAAGAAGATGCCTTCCATCGCTTTTGCATGAAATTTGGATTTGCGATCCTTGTATTGTAACAATAATGAACAGGGACTACCGAATGAGAGTAGGTAGTCAAGATTGGGAGGTCGATTATTAATCAGCTCATAACATGTTTTGTTGTGTCTTTTCACCACCAGAACTCTATTCAAAACGTGACACGCCGTATTAATGACTTCCACCAAGAATGTGATTGGAAGCTAGGCATCTGACAGCATTGTCCTTGCAGTTTCAATCAAAGTTATGTTCTTACTTTCTGTAACTCCATTCTGCTGAGGCGTGTACGGAGCACTAAATTCATGACGAATTCCCTTCTTGACACAGAGAAGTTCCATCATGTTGTTCTTGAACTCTGTGCCATTATCACTCCTTATTCTTCTATCCTTCAACTTGCATAAAGATTCCAGATTTAAGATCAGGTATTGAAGAATTTCAGCAGTCTCATCCTTTGTACCTAAAAAATGCACCCAAGAAAAACGTGAGAAATCATCAGTTATGACCAAACAGTATGACTTACCTCCAATACTTCTGATACTTATGAGCCCGAACAAATCCATATGTAGGAGCTCCAAAGGGGCATCGATGGAGTTTTGGGTCTTGGGCTTGAGAGATTTCCGTTGCTGTTTGCCCTTTTTACAAGGCATACAGTCATATGCAACGACAAACCTCAGCATAGGAATCCTGGTAACCAAACCGTTTCGGACAAGAGGATTCATTTTATGATAAGAAAGGTGTCCGAGTTTCCTATGCCACAAGATTGAGTCAAGCTCTGTCGCTTTGGTAAGTAAACAGGTAGCAATTGATGAGGTGGTTGTTGCCACGCTCATATCAATCTGATAGGTGTCGTTTGTTATTGGAGCTCGCATCAGAATCCAATCTTCCGAAATCTTAAAACCGGGCTTGAGAACCAAGCATTCAGACTTGTTAAACATAACCGAGTATTCCTTGTCGCACATTTGAGAGACACTCAACAAGTTATGCTTTAGCTGCTCGCAAAAGTTAACATTGTCGAAGCTAATACATCCATTAGAAACCACGCCTTGACAAGTTATACTACCGCCCTTCTTGCCAGCAAAGGCCACATAGCCTCCTCTGAATGATTTGACATCTTGAAGCAGGGCCATGTTGCCTGTCATGTGCCGGGAGCATCCACTATCCACATACCAACGGTTAGTAGTAGTTCCCTTCGGATGTCCCTGCACGAGTCAAATATAATTAACTATTTTTGGAGACACAAGCCATTGTGGTCTTGGGTCGTCCGGTTTTCTCAAAATATACAACCTCGATTAACTCACAATCATGATTGTTAAAAATTGGTGAATCTTTTAGAGTCAGAGTTTGAGAATTGAGAAATATCGAGTTTCTTTCTCCAAACTTGTTTCCTTTGAACAGTAGGCTTACCTTTGTCAACGACAGGTGAACTAGAAGAAGATTCACCTGGTCAACAGCCAGCTAGCTGTTGTTCAAGTTTCCTCAATCTCTTGTTCCGCCTTCTCCATTGTGGTTTAGAGAGCTTCACCACATGCTTCTCACCAGATTGTATACTACCAGAGGTAGATACACTGGGTTTAGCAGATTGCTTTTCCCGTTTTGGAACAGATGATTCAGCCACATGTTTTGTTGGAGGCTTAACCATTTGCTTCACTGGTGGTTTCACCACATTTGATCTTGGGCTATTGGATTGCTTCACTGGTGGTGTCTTAGGGAGTTCAGCCTGTTGTGGGACAACTGGTCATTTCCCTTAATTCTTGTCAGGACAGTTCACCATGATGTGACTGACTGTACCACAGTGAAAGAAAACTATTTTTTCTTTGTAAATCCTCCTGTAAGGCTCTTGGTTTTTGGAAACAGATGAATCAGCTTGATGAGCAATGAGAGTTGTTTGATGAACATTAACAGCATCTTGTGCTTGACCTGATTTTAATTGACTCATTGGGGTGTAATGTTTGTCCATGTTTTCTTGAAAATTATTGCCCAAACGATTAGCAAAAGCTTCTTTCTTAACTTGCTTTATGGTTTTGAAACCACCATAAAGCATCATTTTCAGCTTATCATTGGACTCAATTGTATTAGGTTCAGTTAAAATGCAATTGTCATGATCAGTGACAATGGTTTTCTCAACATTATGTTCATCAATCAACTCTTCTGAGACAACACCCTCAACTTTGGTGTTCTCAGAGCCTTCATCATAAATGAACTCCTCATCAGAAGCTGAATCATCCTTACTCGAGGAATCATCCTTACTCGAGGAATCATCCAAAAAGGGCAAATTAATATCGACCGGCCCGTTCACAAACTTTCTGCTTACAGGTGGAGGAATAGTATTAGTACCTAAACCTTTGCCACTCACTTTTCTCACTACTGACTCGTAGTGTTCCACCACAAAGCGAGAGTTTTTCAATTTCTCAAGTTTGCCACTTAACTGCAGGATCTCATTTTGCTGTCAGGCGATCTCAACATTTCTTTTCTCTAACCCCTTGTAGGCAACATCTAAATGAAACTGTTTTTCACTAATTTTAATTGAAAACTCATGTATTTCCTTCTTAAGGTTTTCAACTGAGTCTTTAAAACGTTTTTCATTTACCTTGTAGTTTAGAGCTGCACTACGTAGGGGTTCGAGTTGATCATGAATTCGATCATTCTCGTCCTTTAAGATTAAACATTTGGAACAAGAAATAACAATAAAAGAGTTAGAATCTACCTATGTTGACGAACTAGATGCTTCTCCAATGGCCATAAGAGCAAGTGCAGATTCAGGTTGGTCAGCAGCAGCTGCTTCTCGTTCTTCATCTTTCATCATCTCAACAATCTCTGTCATTAACCCGAGCTGGGTTTGTGAAATAATGGCATCTTCCAAGTGTACTCCCCAGTCAAAGCTATCATCCTGCTGACCCACCAGTGCGTTGGACGATGCTCCTTGAGTTTGACTGCGGTTGTTTTGATTGTCGTAACTCTGGTTTCGTCCCTTGCTTGGTCTAGTAAAACCTGAAGCTGGTGCTTTATCCTTCTGACATTCTCTTGCGAAATGTCAAAGTTTTGACACTTGTAGCACTTAGCTTTAGATTTATCAAATCCAACCATGGCATTAGAATGCCCACCAATGAACTTTCTACCAGTTCTGTTCAAGAAATGCTTAGCTCCACTTAGGATCATAGCCATATTCCATTGGATATCCATATCCTCCATGTCATCTGGATCCACCTGATTAAAATCTTCCTCAATGGTTTCAGGATCCACTAGCTTCCCACCGATGAAGTTCTCGTAGGCAAGCATGCAAGATGAGAATAATGCCACTTGATCTTCAGCTATCTTAGCAATAGCAGTTTGGTTGGCTGAAGAGGTTGATGTAGGGTCTCTGGAGGAATGTTGATGGTATGAACTAGATCCCGATGCAGCAAAACAAGTATGAACACCACAACCATTATAATTTTCTTCTTCCTGGGGAGTCCCAGAGAACGAGGCAATTCCAGAACCCGATGACTTTGCTATGGAAGACAGTCCATAATACATAGAAGGATCTTGAATCTGAGGTCTTCCAGAACTTTCTTTCATTTTCAGGTTCATGTCATGGGCTTGAACCTTTCCTATTGCTTAATCAATCGTCATCTCATAAAACTTGGGGTTCTCTCTCAGTAAGGTAGTATACATGTCAAACTTTGGTGGTAATGAATCAAGAAACTTTTCCACCAACTCGTCATCAGGATACTTCAGTTCATAAGACTTTAGCTCAGTATTCAGATGATAGAATCTTGAAATAAGTTTATCAATAGATTCCTTCTCCAGGTATCTGAAGCATTCATACTATTTCCTCAGTAGCTTTCTCTTGCTCTTCTTGACGACACCGTTTCCCTCGAACCTCTTCTATAAAGCCTTGCAAAGATCCTTAGAAGTATCATAACCTCTGAAATTGTGAAATAGATCCCTAGTCAAGGCCATAGTTATAGAACCATCTGCCTTCTTTTCTCGGTCATAAGCCTTCTTCTCTTCTTCATCTAGCATGGAAATAGGTTTGGGAATGGTTTCTTCAAGAAACAAATATGTTAGATGTTTATATCCCTCAAGGGAGAGATATACTCCTCAAAGCGTGCCTTCCAGTTAGAATAGTCATTTACATTAAGCAGCTTTGATTGCTTCTGTGGAGTCCCTATCTCGTTGTCGTAGTTTAACAAACTGCTAATGTTTTGAATATTTGACATGGTGATTAACTTAGTAAAAAATCAGAAATTTCAGCACAACTTGCGCACTTGTGAAATGGCCCTGCGCACTTAAGATTTGTTCTTGCTTACTTAAGATTTGCTCTTGCATACTTAGCAAGTACGCAGGAACAATGATAAGTACGCAGGAGGTTTGGTCTTGCGTACTTGTCAAGTACGTAGGAACAACTGAGATTTTGCCAAATATGGTAAGTACGCAATTCACCTTTTCCACCTGCTCCACCAACTTTTTCCGGTCGCCGGAAAATGCTCAAATCTTCAATTTATGAAGATATGAACAAATTAATCAAGCCAAAAGGTTAGAAACTTGTTTCTAACAAACCCTTGATGATCAAAACACTCAAACAAACAACAAAAATGTCGAATTTTGAAGGATTTTTGTGTCTAAAACAACGCTCAAGAGCTACCTCTGTTTTATAACACAAATCGACAAAATCGGTCACTTTTTCTTGTATAAAGGCTGTAACTTGTGTTGAAAATGCTCCTAACACACTCACAACACTCAAAATCAAGAGCAAACGCTCTGATACCACTTATAGGTCCCCGGGTGTCTCGGATCGTCACATGCAAGTGTGTTGCTAGTCGAACAGGGTGCGAAATGCCCGTGACTATATGGAGTATCGACAACAACAAGTAAACTGACAACAAACAAGAGTCACTTTAAAACCTCGTCTATTATCAATATCAGCCGATTACAAGTTACAGAATGAAAGCGTACTTATCAACTTCTACAATCAGCTATATATACTAACAGACCTGATGCCTGCGTACTTAACAAGTGTGCAGGGGTTTGTTCCTGCGTACTTAGCAAGTATGCAGACATGTTCTTGCGTACTTGCTAAGTACGCAGGTTATACATCATGCGCACTTACTAAGGGCGCACAACACTTACAAAGACGATTACAAGACAAGTACTTACTAACATGAGTACAACTCGATAAACCAATACGTACAAAGTCAGAAATACAAGTACAAATATGTAAAGAACAGTTAGAAAAGCATAGACAACATCCAGAGTGTTTGTCACACAAACGTGCTCCAACAGGAACTCGTGGCAGATTCGTTCATTTCGTGATTTTCATAAAAAACTTTACCTCATTTTAGTTAAAGCATTCGTACGTGTTGGAACCAGAGAAATCGTTCTATTCCTGATAATCTATAGGGGCTAAATTGTAATTTTTGTATATTAGGTTTTTGGGTCAAGAGTCGCTAGCGACTCTTGTCGGTTGTCGGCCGACTGTCGACGGTCGGAAATCTTCAAGGCGACTCTTGCTATGTTCTCTATGAATAGCAACCCAAAAACCTAATTATTCAGCTCTTGAGTCACCCGTTGTTACTATAGTCAATTTGGGAGCCGGTAGGAGGTTGTAGCTGTTATCTTTGTTATCTAGGAGCTAAATTATAATCGTTTCACTTTGGATCTATTAGATTTGGGTATTTTATGTTCTTGATTGTGTTGCTCTTCATCTTGTGTTTATCTTGATCATCAACAAATCAGCTTCTCCGTAGCTGGATTGTTGATTGTTTCCTGTTTAGAATCATTTTAGCACAGGACCCTGTCGTCAGGACCTACAATTTGGTATCAGAGCCTTCTGTGCTCTTGATTTCAGTGATTTTTGTGAGTTTTTGGGGTTTTTGTTGAAACCTGAATTTGTTTGATCTCTGGCTTGATTTGTATCAAGTTCAGAAATTGATATTGAAATTCTCTCAGAAACTTGTGTTTGAAGAGTTTGACAGATCTGATTATCATTTTGGTTTAGATCTGAGCATTCTGAGTTTGATTTGGTGTTATTGCGTGAAAAAGAGTATGTTGATGTTCTTGAGCTGATTTTCCAGGGTCGACTCTATAGTCTGAGCCGACTGTCACTTGATCTGGCCAATTGTCCAGGCCGATTGTCTGTTTTCTCGGCGACTCTCTCAGTAAACGCAAGTTTACGACTCACTTTTATGAGGTGGTGACTCTTCTGAGCCGACACTCCGTGTGAGTTCTTCTGTTCACCCTATGGTGGTGCCGATTGTTCTCTTTCATCAGCCGACTCTTTCGAGCAGACTGTCCTGTTTGTTCCGAGCCAACTCTCTGAGCCGACTCTTTGATTTTCTCACTTTCTGAGTTTGTTTGTGAGTTCTTTGATTCAAGATATCTGTTCCTTCTATTACCCAAGTTGATTTGGAGACAGGCTCCATGTCTAGACCACCCAAGCTCCTATCCACTGATGATTTCCCTAACTGGAAGAACCGCCTGAAGGAGTACTTTTACGTAACTGACTTCGGTCAGTGGGTCTCAACCACCAATGGTCCACACTGTCCAATGACCACTGGCTCAAACTGAGCCCGCTGCTTATACTGAAAATTACAAACTTCTGATCCTAAGAGATTATAAAGGTTTCGGTACTATCAATATGGCTCTTCCAGCCGACATCATGAACATGTTCGAGGAGTACAAGACTACTCAAACTTTATGGTAAGCGTTGTGTGACTTTTATGAGGTAAGACTTGAAAGAAGGGAAGAAAGATACGCTCCAGAAACAATATGATACCTTCGGGAGTGTTAAAGGAGAAGGTTTGTCTAAACATATCTCAAGGTTCATGGAAATTTCAAGCAAATTAAAGCAAGCCGGGGTGGTCATCAGAAATTCTGATCTGATTAAGAAGCTGCTAGACTCTCTACCTCAGGAATGGAGCATACAATGTATGCTGATCAGAATACTCCTGGTTTTGTGAAAAGGGGGTAGGATATTTGGATTCGAATGACTTTGAGAGGAAGTTGCTTCACCCTCCGACCCACGGTCATTATGACCCTATTCCGTCTCCACATCATAAAAATGATCTTGCAACACTGTTGTTTATGCGACTAATGTAAATACTGCATGTTTAAAAGAACAAGATGATGATGTTAGAGATGATTGTGGTGCTGGATTGGGTCACAAGGAATGCAACCGAGAATCTATTTTTTCTTCGTTTTTGAATTTAAATTCCCAGAATCCAGAGTCATGTAATTCGGGCTCTGTTGATAGCAGTAGTAAATCAAGTTCTAGGATAATTAACTCTACCTCTATTTGTAATGAACACAGTAGCTGTAATGAATTTATTTCTATGAATGATGTTTGTTTTAATTATTCGGTTGATACTGTGTCAAGAAATCAGTTTGAAAGGTTTATGACAGAAGAAATTCCAGTCTTCACCCCAGCATCAACCAGTCAATGTGATAGTCAAAATGACTCAGACTATTTGTCTACAAGAGACAGTGAAGAAAGTGCATATGATTCGGACAAATGTTTCAAAACTTTCGCGGAATCATACAATGCATCTGATGGAGAAGCAAGTCAAATGACAAATGTTGATAAAGAATCTGATCAAGAATCGTCAACCACTCATGTTGATCAAAAGAAGGAGAAATTCATCAAAGGCAAAAGCAAAAAATAATCAAATTGCAAGTTCAGTAGCAATCATCCTCATCATCTTATCAACCGCCACATAAAAGAAAATCCTTTAAGCATGTTAACTGTTTTAGTTTTGGGAATGGTGGTCATTCTGCTAGGCAATGCATTAGTGCATCTTATCATAATAATTGGGTCAAATTTGAACGACCAAGGATGCATATTGTGGGAAACTATAATAGACATCAACAAGATCATAACCCTTTTTATCATAAAATTAACAAAATTCGTCAAAATGTGAATCATTTTCTAAAGGGAAGATGTTGGTGGAGAACCAGAACTGATAAGAATGTTAAAATTGATGTTCCACCCAAGTTGAAAAAGACTTGGGTCCGAGTGTCTTAATAAATTGTCTTGTGTGACAGGGTTTTCCAGGGAGGACTATTGATAATTCATGGCATGTTGATAGTGGGTGCTGTCGTCACATGACCGGGCTAAAAGATCTGCTCACTGACTTCAGAATTATCGACGGGGGATACGTTGCCTTTGCGAGTGACGAAAAGGGTGGAAAGATTACCAGATAGGGAACTGTATGCAACGGAACTCTCACTCTGGAGAAAGTGAATCTTGTTCCAGAACTCTATGGTAATCTAATGAGTGTATCACAAGTTTGTGATAAACAACAATTTGTGCTGTTCAATAAAGTTAAATGTCTCTTTCTCAAGCCTAGATTCTTTATTCCGGAAGATCTTGTCCTGTTGAGGACTCCAAGAAGATTGGAAAAGATATTATGCTGGTATAGATCTATGTGGACGACATTATCTTCGGGTCATCCAATGAGAAGCTTTGAGGAAGTTATGAAGGCCAAATTTGAAATGAGCAAGATGGGTGAGCTCACGTTGTTTCTCGGATTAGAAGTGAAGCAGTCACATGACGGAACTCTGATTCATCAAGCCAAGTATATTCAAGATATGCTCAAAAAGTTCCAGATGACTGATTCTTAGGCAACGTCCACACCTTTTACTGCTCAAAATCCCATCTCTATCGATCTAGAAGGAAAACCTGTTGGTATTCACCATTATCGTTCAATGATAGTCTCTCTGTTATATCTCAACGCCAGCCGTCCGAACATCATGTCTGATGTTTGCTATTGCGCCCATTATCAGACAAATCCCAAAGAATCCCATGAAATCGCTGTGAAAAGAATCTTCTGCTACCTAAAAGGCTCTCCCAAGTTAGGGCTCTTGTATCCAAAAGTCAATAGCTTTGATTTGGTGGCCTACTCTGAGATCATGGTGGATGTCTGCTTGACAGAAAGTCTGTGTCAGGAGGATGTCAGTACTTGGGACACTGTCTGGGGTCTTGGCAATGCAAGAAACAACCTTCGGTCTCCATCTCTTCTGCAGAAGCTGACTATATCGCTGCTTCTAGTTGCTGCTCTCAAATCCTCTGGATTCAGCATCAAATAATGGATTATGGTTTAACTTGAAGCATACTCCAATGTTCATCGACAATGAAGCTTGTGTGAAAATCATGAAGAACCCGATCTATCATTAAAAAAAAAGCACATTGATGTGCGGGTTCATTCCATTCGGGATGCATATGAGAAAGAGTATATTCAAGTTCTTCCGGTGAATACCAATGATCAGAAAGTTGATATCTTTATGAAGGTATTCGATAAATCCAAGTTTCTTGATCTCGTGCAGAAATTGGGTTTATTGAATTTTGAGTAACATCTTCTATCCCTTATGAATTGTATATATCTCTGTTCATATTTTCTTTCAAAAAATCCAAAAATATTTTCTTGACCAAAATGAGTTGATCGAGCTGCAAAAATATTTTATCTTTCGTTTAGAAAATTCCATTTAAAGAGGTTGTCTATAAATAAAATTTTCGGGGGTAAGTTTCTGTGAATTAAAAAAAAGAAAATAGCTTGAAAAAGTTGTGCTTCATTGCTGCTTTCGCATAACTGTTATTGTGGGAAATGATAGTTGAACTGACATACTTGATCACTGTTTAGGATCAAAAGGGGGAAGCGGTTATACTGAAGGACATGTTGGTAGGCTAAGCATTCAAACATATAGACTGCAACTCAGTGACAAAGATAATGACTGCTGAAAAGTGTTTACCCATCTTGTTTAGGTCTTCTTATAACCATAGTCCCGTCACAAAGGGGTTGCGAGTTCTTATCATATTATATACTTATTCCAAAGAAAAAGCAAAAAGACACGCAATGACGTGCATTAGGCAAATAAAAGACATGCAATGACGTGCAAATCCAAGCAAAAGACACCAATGATATGCATCCTAGTACTGAATTTGTCAATCTTAAGCAAAAGACACGCAATGTCAATGCCGTGCATTAAGATAAAAAAACTCAAAAAGATACACAATGTTAGTGTGTACATATATATATAGTATATATTTTTGTTTTTGGGTTCCTGTGACTGCGAAGGGATTTTGTTGACAAAAATATGGCTTGTAAGACCGACGTGCAAGTAAGTCCAGCTTATTTCATAAATCAGGGCATATAAGTCCGTCGTGCTTTGTCCCTGACGCAAAATCCTTTTAAAGATATTCTAAACAGTTCACGGACCCGTGCTAGTTATGCTCATTTAGCTAATTTAAGATTTTCGATGATCAACTTATCTAATTATGCGTTGGCATAGACCTGAAGCTCTCATCATCGCACTCAAAAGACCATGAGGATGGGTAGGTTATACCTGAGAAGTGTGGGGAACACTGACTTCATCTTAACTCTTACAAAACATGATAGACGTTCGCTAGTTGTATGTTGAAAGAATAGTGCATGGGTTTCAAAGGACAGGCATACCAACAGTCGTTCGTAGGCCGTGCACGCCCAAATGCAATAAGAAAAGGCTATGTGACAAGTTATGTAGGTATGATTCCACAAGATCAGGTTTGCATGTTCTATGATTTGACTTTTGAATCGTTTGTGCCTCGTTTTGGTATTAATGATTGCTCCAAAGCTTTTTGGTGTGTAAATATTCTTGTATAAATGACTCTTGGTTCGTATCTCAAAAATCAAGCTCGAAAGTCGATTTGTTTTGGTCAAATGTTGATTCTTTTAACTTTTTGCCCTAAGCGACTCTTGGGCCCAAATTTTTACCGTATATATATGTTTGAAAAAAGGAAATTGTATTTTACTTGAAACCCTAGTTGCACCGATCCTTCTTCGGCGATCTTCGCACTGTTCCGATTCAAAACCTTTCTTTCTAATCAGTCGCTCATTGTGTGATTATTGCATCTTTTTGAGGTAACTTTCTGATTACATACTTGTTTATTAACATCCTTTGACTTATTAGAACATAGAATCAACATCAATGTGGAAGCTTTAATCGAATTTTGGATCTGGAACAAGATGACTGTTCATCTTCCTTATAACCGACTGTCCAGATGGAGAAGATGACAAGAATCGACTCGTGTTAGCCGATTCTCATTTCTTGTCTTGATTACTGATCCCTTGAACGCAAGTTCAAAGTCGTACCTGACTGCTTATACGGGTCGATTCTTCTGGCTACTTCATATATGGACTATCGACTGTTTATTAACTGGAGCCGACTGTCACATAGGATGTTTGTCGAATCTCTTATGATCAGGACAAACTCTTGTTCCTGATCTCGACGACTCTTTACCATTGATCATTATTCTCAGTCGACCGTTCTTCGGACTACTGTCACATATCAACAAGCGACTCTCCGTGCATAATAATGTTACATCTCTATGATCAACTCTCATCGGCAAACTCATCCTTTCAGTCGACTCTTTAGCCGACACTCTCCTTTTAATATAGATATATTTAAAATTTGTGATTATGTCACTTATGATGGTTTCTATTATGTTACAAAAAATGGACGATGATCATCTTGCAAGTGATAATCGACACAGCATGGCAATATCTTTTCCTGAAACAGTTCATGAGGAGTTTAATGATGTTGTGAGATGGATCCTATGCAGCAGAATTGCTTATGCAATTACTTGGAATGGAGCGGTGAACAAAGACCTAATTGAAGAATTTTGGATCAATTCCGAATATAAAGTCCACTCTGTTACCAAAAGGCCTCATGTAAGATCTTTTGTTCATGGAAATGAAGTACTGATCTATGAAAGTACTGTGAGAAATGCACTGCAATTAGATGATGATAGACAAGACCCAAGAGCTATTAATGAAGATGAGACAAGAAATAGATTTGTGCAAGAGTTAGGGTATGAGGGAACATCCAGAAAGAATGAAATTCAAAAGAGATTTTTGTCTAGAGATTGGAAAGTAATTATGTACGTGTTTATACATTCTCTTTCCCATAGAAAAGGAGGTTATGATGCATTAAGTGTATATTGGTGCGGCATTTTGCTAAAAATTTGTGGTGAAGAAAAATTCAATCTCTCGTATCACATCTTCACTCAAATAATGAACAGAGCAAAGGATAACAAGTGGCTGCTTTATCCGTGTTTTATTCAGGTGATCCTCAACTACCATCTGAAAGACATTCCGCCATGTGGTCGTCCCATGACCTTTGCTAAAGTAGAATCACGAGTCTACACCGATGTGTTGAGGGTATATGAAAAATGTTCTCGAAAGTGGACTCCAATGTTTGACAGTATGTACCAGGAAGAACATTTTCCAACTATTAAGGCCGCTTTTAAAGCTGTTAAAGAAAAGAAGCAGAGAAAGAAAAGATTGCTGATAAGAAAAGAAAAGTTGAGAAAGAAAAGGAACCACCAATCAATGATGACGAGATTACAAGAAAAATAAAAGATAAAGGAAAGGCCATTGACCTTGATGCTGGAAAGAAAAAGAGGCAAAACCTGAAGGTGACGGTGAAGGTTTTATGAGATCTGCAAGAGAAAGTTATGTTCATCAGCAAAGAAGTCCATCAAGACTAAAAACTCATCCTCCCCATGGTATTACTGATGAAGACATTAAGGCAGATCACTTAACCCATGACGCTCTGAAAGCCGAAGGACTTCCTCCGTCCAGGAAACCAGATGGCACGTCGGGAACAAGAGATTCTCCTCCACCACAAACAAAATCTTTCCCTCCTATCGACACTCCTAAAAGGATGAAATTCATGGCCAAAAAGAAGTCTCGGCCAATTGGAAATCCTGTTCCTCCTCCTATCAAAGATTCTCTGGATCCTGATATGGTTAAAAATGTTGGGATTGAGGATGCTAAGTTATTAAGATGGATGAAAGGGCAGATTGAATCCTCAAAGAGTAAAGAAGACGATAGAGATTGTGAGATTGAAGAACTAAAAGCTACTATCAAGAAATTGAATTTTCAGCTTGATAATCAAACATCTAGGAATAAGAAAATGCAAACAAACATGAATCATATGGGTAAAGCTCTATTGACGTTAAAGAGAGGAAGTCGTAGCCTGACCACGGAAGTGAATAGGTTACGAGAACGCTTGAATGAAGACCCTCTTATCTTTGATGGTGTCTTTGACTCATCCATCTTCAGTGATGCAGTTATCTTTGACTTGGATCAAGATGAAAAGGAGGAAGAGAAACATGATAATCCAACAGATTTGGAACCAAGCACAGAAATACCAAAGAACAACAATGATGATAATGATGAAGGACATGATGGCACTGGTCTGGGAACAGGCGGCACTAGCTATAGCACCCCTGGTGTCAAGACAGCAGGTAATGAAGGAAACAAAGACAGTAAAGTTGCCGGTACATCTGATATTCCTGAATCGGGAGTAGCCAAGGATAATGTTATGACAGACAATGATGAGGAAGAGATGCCAGAAGTATTCATGGAAGAAGGTGAGAAAGAGATGACCAATTATGAAACTGTTTTTGGAGAAACCATAAATTTGACTGATGATGAACCTCTTGACAATATGATTGGTTCAAAGTTCTAAAGCCAATCCCTCACCCTCTCCATCAGAACATTGAGGTACTTCGTATAGCATCTGACAGAAAGATTATATCATGGCCTTTTGATGGATTGAAACATGTTTTTGTTATCAAAAGAAGAATGGGAGAAATTCAGTATTTTCGAAATGAACACTATCTTCAAACCATACCATCTTGGGATATCTATGCACTGGAAAAATTGACTATGATCAATCATGGCAATCACTTGGAAGGCACTAATGTTGAAAGGATGATTATCTCCGAATGCCACAAAAATATTTCTGATGTTCAAGCCACAACAACCAAAGAAAAGAATATCAAAAAGGGAAGTGGATCCGGTAACCAAGCTTCCAAAGACCATCATGTATGTTTAACCGGCAAAGGTCATGAATAGAGTTACAATTCCTCCAGAAAGAGAGACCTGCCTTCATCACTTCATCAAATGGTACTATGATAATCTCACAAGAAAAGCTGTGATCTGTAGAAATGGGACTCCATCAAATGATATTCGTGTGCTTGATCCAATGGACATGTTCTCTTTCTCAATTCCTGATCTTGAAACTCTGTTCAAAAGCACCTTCAGAAGGGGTGCAGGTCATGCAACTGAAGAGGAAGAAATGTTATTTGCTCGTGCTGCCACCCGGGCTTTGGAATTGAAGAAGAAAATGGCTGAACTAAAAGCCAGCATCGAAGCTCAAGAAAAGGATGATCAGCCCAAGGATTCTGACGAGGAGAGGCCCAAGGAGCATTAAAGAATCAGGAGTGCAATGGTTTCGGGGGAAATTTTTGGAACCAGAGAAACCGTTGTATTCCTGATAATCTATAGGGGCTTAATTATAATTTTTGTGTATTAGGTTTTTGGGTCAAGAGTCGCTAGTGACTCTTGAAGAGTCGCTATGTCGGTTGTCGGCCGACCGTCGACAGTCGGCAATCTTCATGGCGACTCTTGCTATGTTCTCTATAAATAGCAACCCAAAAACCTAATTATTCAGCTCTTGAGTCGCCCGTTGTTACTACAGTCAATTTGAGAGCCGGTAGGAGGTTGTAGTTGTTATCTTTGTTACCCAGGAGCTAAATTGTAATAATTTCACTATGGATCTAATAGATTTGGGTATTTTATGTTCTTGATTATGTTGCTCCTCATCTTGTGTTTATCTTGATCATCAACAAATCAGCTTCTCCATAGCTGGATTGTTGATTGTTTCCTATTTAGAACCATTCTAGCACAGGGACCTGGACCTACAGTACGTTTTATTAAATAACATTTCATTCGTAAACTTCATTTTGGCAAAACATTTAATAAACATCATCCTTCGTAAGCATCGTTTCATAAACATCATTTCGTAGGTATGCACACTAGCCCAAAAATACAGTTTAAAGCATTTAAAGAAGGGCTCTAGAACTCACCTGATAAGCTAGTCTCGTTGTCCTAAACGGCTCAATAACGTCATGTACGATCTGGATTGATTAGTTAAATGCACATCAGACCTAATCCTGACTCTAACGGTTTAACCATTCTGAATTAGGCAAACTTAAGGCTATGTTCGCCAATTTCACCCTTTCAGTGAACTTAGCAAGTTCTCGCTGACTTACGTTCACTTGTTCAGTCCAGCGAACTTAATAAGTTCGCTTAATCCTTCCCAGGCAAACTTGACAAGTTCGCATGCGGGGCTGTCTCCTTCCCCAAAACCCTAAGTTTGCATGTTAATGGCGGCTAGATCTGATTACATTCAAGATGCTAACTTTTTAAGTTCAAAACTTGTAGTTTTCCCTCGTGATCTTAGATCTGTAATCCTTTTCTCGTTTGGTTTATAAAAACTCATCCTTTTTACGAAAATACCCAAAAAGAATAAAAACTCAGATTTGGTTCGGGTTGTTACCTGTTTCGAGATTCTGAATCGGAGAACCTACTCACGAGCAGTAGAGGAACAAGATGCTAGCTCCTCGGGTCGATCCGTGTACTTTCTTTCTATACAGTTTCTCTCTCTAGAATGGCAAAATGAGAGATTATGGTGGGTTTAGGCAATTTATAAGGAGACTCCTCCCCCTTGTGCGCCACCCTCAAGTTCGCCAGGCCCATCCGGGCCCGGCCCAGCATGTCTCGATCGTTTATTCCGTTCGTCTCACGTTTAACCTGTTATTATAATTCTTTGTTTATTTTTGGGATGTTACAAGTTTCATCCTCTAACTGATTTCATCTTGCAATTGATTCAAACATTTTCATCCACCACTTCGTTATTGGCTTCGGCCTTGTTGGTGTTTATGTTGAAGGCACGCCCATGAGCGCCACCTTGGTTTGCATTTTTCCAATCTTGGGCATTGGTTCTGAAAGTGGTTTGGATCACCACACTCAAAACAAGCATGCCCATTAGCAGTAGCCGGTAGAACTTGGTTAGCAGCTTGTTGATTGGCTCGATTCCCTTGGTTGGCTTAGTTAACAGGAGGCCTAGATCGGCAGGTACATTTGGGAAATGATGGTACTTGCAAGTGTTGCATTGAGGATAGTTGCCCACATATGATCTATTTTTCGGGGAATAGGCCACCGGAGCAACTTGGTTGACTGGTGCAGCAGGGGTAACGACAGCAAAGTTACTAGCCTTACGCTTCTTATTATTGTGAGAAGGTTTTGGCTTGTCCTCTTTAGTCATTTCAGTTGGAGTTGCCTTGTCATTGATCTTCTTGGCACCCTTTCTTGTTAATGTGCCCGCCTTCACGCTATTGTCGGTCAACGTGGCGGCTAAGCGTAAGGCGTCTTCAAGAGTTGCGGGATTTCTTCCCAACACGGTGTCTTGAATTTTCATAGGTAGGCCACCTGTATACTTCTCAATGCAACGGGATAGTGGCATAACCATGTGTGGCACGAGAAGACTCAACTCATGGAAACGAGTTGTGTAAACTAAGTTTTCACCACTATCTTGGCAAGCTCCCAAAATTCAGCTTCCAATTTCTTCATTTCATCCCGAGGGAAAAATTCCTCGGTCATCAACCTTTTCACCTCATCCCATGGCAAGGCCATTGCCACATCAACGCCTCGAGCCCGTTTTTCACCGTTCCACCAAGTGAGCGCTCGCTTTTGAAAGACGCTCGTAGCATAACGGACTCGAAGATTCTCGGGGCAATCACTATTGAGAAAGGTATTCTCAATGTTTTCAAACCATTAGGGAAGGCCAGTAGCTCCCTCGGTACCATAAAACTTGGTGGGGTTGCGTGAATTGAAGTGCTTAAAGGTGCATTGGGGAGGGTTGGCACCACCACCACCACCATTGTTGTTAGCACCACCACCATTGTTGTTCGCTTGAGTTATTTGGCTCACAAGTTGGGTAAGGAGTGTTGCAAAATCATTGTTGTTGTTATTGTTGGTATCCTTGGCATGATGGGGAGGCATGATATAAAAGCAGACAACACAAGGAAAAGAATAAGAATCACGAGAATGTTGGATATTGATAAGGATGAAACAAACATATGTCAGTTATGTAACAAGTAAAGTAATCATATTTGGATTGTACTCACTTGGTAACATAACCATTTGAATACTATGACATATCAAGGTTATTTAAATTCATATAACTTTAGAGAAGACATGCTTTAGCCTATAAGTAAATACTTACCCCGAGAATTCCCAGGAAAGCAAACGGATCCTTCGGTTGATTGGATTTATATGAAATGCTTTCCTAGATAAAAAACCCAAAGTATAGGTGTCACCCTTCCAGATTGCACATGTTCTCTAATAATTAACAGAATTTAAAACCTTGACGGGGTTTAAGAATTTTAATAGACTTGTGTCTATGAATATGATGTTCCACTTGAGAAGATGATGAAGGCATAGCAAAGGAAAGAAGAATATAAGAGACTTAGGGTAGGAGTGTTATTATATAATTATTTAGTTATCATTTAGAGTAGGAATTAATAAGTCAAATAGCCTAACAAATAAGGCATCAAACAATTTAGCACATAGAGTAGCAGATAGCAAGTAGAATGTAACATAGCACAAAATGGGCATCCTAAGGTTATAGTCTAGGTCATTGGTTTTTAATAACCTAATTCCCTATAGCCATGGCTCTGATACCAATCTGTCACACCCCAACCAACGATGGAATAAGTCTGGGCGTGACATGGTGACTGTTCATAAGCACATAATCAAACTAAATTTCATATATTGATTTAATTCAGAATTTCATAACATAAGTTCAAATAAACATCCAAGACAAAATAAATCAAACTTAAACTCTTTATTAAAACTAGGTCCAAATCCTAAGTGGAGCATCTTGCATATGATCTCAAACATTTGCACCTGAAACATGATGAAAACAAGGTCAACTAAAAATAGATGGTGACCATACATAGGTTTTGACTCTACAAATAAGTTCAAATTGTTGTGTACAATTCACATGTGACATGGAAATTATGGAGAACCACTATAGTAAACCGGGTGCATAATCAAAACTTGTGACATGTTAGGCATAACACTCATGTTACCCTTGTGTATTGTCGGTAAGCAATCACCATACCTGGGTGGAATTGTCAAATGCAATACATCTATCATTGTTACCGTTGGCTCGTACTGAGTTAATGATTGTACTTGTTATAAATATAGTTTAACTCATACTGTTCAAGCATAAGGCACAAAAATACACACATGTACATGATGTTTGAATTGTAACACTTCTGGGAAGTTGCACACCACGGGTACATCCTTGAGTTCTTTCGTTTTGATTCTTCGTCAATAACATACGCCAGATAAGCTTCACAATTACGCCTCATGTAACTTTCAGCCTTGATCATAGAGATGACGCTCGACGTTGTGCAATTCCAATCCCCATAAAATGTAATTGGACTACCGTCAGTAGCTTTGAGATGTATCATCTTTCGTTTACAAATAATTTGAGCTTATTTGGGAGCTAACCAATCTATGCCCAATACTATGTCGAACCCTCCTAAAGTCAGAAGGAATAATCTAAAAGGAAACTTATGGCCCTCTATTTCTATCTTGCAATCTTTAGTTACTTGAAATACTGTCGAGTTTCTACGAACGTCGGTTTCTACGCTAAAGGCCTTTACTATAGTGTTAATTGAGCAGTCTAGTTTGCGACATAAGTTATTTGATATAAAGCTCTTACTAGCACCCGAATCAAATAAAATTGATGCATGTTCATCATTAACTAGGAACGTACCTGACACGACATCAGGGTTGCCTCTAGCCTCTTCTTCGGTCAGTGCATAGGCTCAAGTCCTAGCCTTCGGTTGTTCCTGTTCCTTCTCCTTTCTCGACCCAGATTACCCGGCTTTCCTACAGTTCTTCGTCAGGTGGCCAAACCCTCCATAGCCTAGGCACTTGACATCTCTAGTACAATCCTTTGAGTAGTGCCCTGGTTTCCCACATTTAAAACACATGGTTGAGCCAGCCAGACATTTACCGCGGTGTTGTTTCCCGCTTTTTGAGCAAGTTTCGTACTCATCAGTCCTCGGTTTCTTAGCATCAGCTGTAATATTTCCCTTTCCAGTACCCCTAGACGGGTTCTCCCACTTCCTCTTATGTGTCTCATGTGTCGGGTCCTCATTTGCATAATCGTCATAGAAGATTCCACTCAGATTCACTACCGACTCAAAGGTCGAGGGTAGGTTAGCTTTCATATGGACTCGGACCCTCTGGGGCAGACCCTTGACATAGTACTTGATCAGTCGGTCTTCAGTTTCAACCAGGTGGGGTACCAGTTGGGCCAGTTCTCTGGATGTTACTCCACCAACTCAGCGCTTCGTTGGTGAAAGAGTGAGCAAAATATTTAACAGCCTAGTCGGGTCGACACTCGCTTATGTTGATTACCCCATTCATTCTCTCAATCCATTCAAACGTAGTCATCGAATCCTTGTTTCCATCAAACTTGGGTGGGTCACCGTCCTTGAATCCCTTGTAGGTACACCCTCGGGTGTTCAATCCCACTTTCACTTCATCTCAATCACTTTCATACACTTTCTCCTCGTGGTTCTCTTTCTCCTCCTCTTTGCTTTTATTCAGTGCCTCAAATAACAGATCACACAATACATTTTTCAGAGTCAGTACCACCTCTCGGGGAATAGCATCCATAACTTCAGGTTCCAGTCGTAGAGACCCTTCATTGTCATCTGCTGGTGGGGTTACATTTGTTTCATGCACACTTTCTGATCTTTCCTCATGCACGCTCTCCTCACTTTCCACATGCACATTTTATTCATCATTATGTCATTGGTTCAATGGTGGCCTACCGACTCGGCCTCGACATCCAGTTCCCCCTTTACCAGCCATAGTATTCTAGATTTCCTGATAAGTAAAGGGAATACATCAATGTCATTCCTTCAGATCCTAGTTTGGAACAGTACGAGCAAGGTAAATTCTTAATTACAGTGACCGATTTATGTTTAATAATTTGCTTTGCTTTTCGGGTTCAAAACTCTTCACATCAGCGGTGACATTGACATCTATGTTTTCTAAGTTAAGGCATCTATTCCTAACCACAAGCATTGAACTTACTACTTACTTACTGTGATGGCGTTGGCGTTGACTACCCATACTGACATCCGTGCGTTGTTCCCATTATCAGCTTGAGTCTATACATTTAGGGATGTCTGAGTCTCTCAAACTAATGCTCTGATACCAACTTGAAAGGCCCCTTTCTCAGATGACCTCACTAATTGGATTTACTCATAAACATAGTCATCATTTCTGAACTTTTAATTAAAAACATTCGACATGGCGGAAGCATATCATTCAAATACAAAACTTAGCATCGGAAGTCTTATCATTTAAAACGTAAACATTGTTTTAACACTTAAGCAAATAAATGGGATGCCAGTCTTGAGTCAGGGTAGCCTTCATTCCTTTGCACGTCCTTTCTTCAACTTACCTGAGGTGCATACTAAAAGTCCGCTAACGCTAGTGAGTCCTAGTTTAAAGCAATTAGGCATAAACATTGTTTCTTTATAAGTATGTATATATGTACACATTAACATTTGACTGGCCATCATTTATCATTCATTATAAGTACGTATAAATGTATGCACACGTCTTTGCTTTCATTGAACATTCATTAGTCATAAACATAAGGGTGATCAGCCCATCATTGATCGCGTAAGTCACAAAGACAGACGCTCCGTCTTACCTTCGTAGTCCGTCCTCCAGAACATCCGGCAAACCTTCAGCCATCTGTCATGCAATACCATCTGACAAACATTCAGTCGTCCGTCTTAACCGTCCTACCGTCGTAGTCCATCTATTCGCCCATCTGCCCTAAGGCATCCGTTTCCCACCCGAGCTATATATACAACCATGCATTGATTGAGTGATTGATTCTACCAAAGTAGCCTTAGTTTTAGTCTACCATTCTAGACTTTCATTTCTGGCTGCATAATAGTCGAGTGGTCGTCCGTCTGCCGTAGTAGTCGTTATCATCATTTCCGTCCATAACGTTTATTCATACATAGCAAGCAGTATATATATACGTATATAAAGCAATTCTTATACGTTATGATGTACTTTCATTTCATCGTTCATGAACATACTTATCATTCTTATATTCATCATGCATTGTCATATAACATGTATGGCTATATATATATATCATTCATACATATCATGTATACAATTCAGCCCCAAAACATTTTAAGTTGGTTTGCACAAAACACGTAGGGGCACATAGAACTCACCTGATGAGTGGTTTCTAAAATACACTTAGCTGGTCACTGAACGTCACTAAGGTTGCACACAAAATTTGTATAATCAAGTCATACAAGATAAGATATTGGACCTGAAAAATGCTAAACGTTTCTAGTCTTAGGGTTAGGTGAACTTACCTAACTTCGCCAATTTAGCATAGGCGAACTTAGCAAGTTCGCTACCTTATAGTTAAGATAGGTTCGCTGATTTTGATCTTAGGCGAACATAAACAAGTTCTCATCTTTAGGCGAACATGTACTAGCGAACATATTAAGTTCGCCATTTTGGGTCCAGACGATCTTGTTAAGTTCGCCTGCGCGGCTTTCTTCCCCAGTCAGAACCCTAGATCTGGTCGGCTGAGTTCAAGGTTTTCAAGCCCTTAACTTTTTACGTTCAAAACATTCTATTTTCATCCATGAGCTTAAATATACGATTTGTTTTGTAATCCATACGTAAAAACTGTGCCTTTATGTGAATTAAACTCAAAACCCCAAAAGTTAAAAAACTCACATTTAAGCTTAGTGATTACCTATTTTCGTTCTCTTTTCATTGCTAGACGTTCTAGGGATGATGAAAAACGATCCCTGAGCTTTTGAGCCGTTTCCTTTGCTTTCTCTCTCTAGACCCAATTCTCTTTCTTTCTCTAGCAACTTGCAAAAATTATGGAATGGGGAGGAGGGTTGCTGATTAGTAGGGTTTCCTTCAGGTTTCGGGCCCATGGGCTGACCCTTGGCCAAGCTTCCTTGCTTTCCTTTATTTTCCTTTGTGATAACCGCCCCGACCTTGTTTATTTGATCATATTTATTTAGGATGTTACAAGTAAACTGGACATTCATGAAACACGTTTGGGTCCGGCCAACGACCCTTAAATAAACGTGGCGCTTCCGGGAGGCAACCCGATGATCATGATAAATTGAGAAGTTTAAGTGCATACGACACAACACATGGACCTCAGGTGTGGTTTTCCAAGGTTAAGTTTCTCGTACTTCAGCCTCCAGGCATGCCTTCTCGATACTAGGACCTTAGTAGCTTAACTACTACCTGTTATTTTCCGTTTTGGTTTTTATGTTTTTCTTTGTGTGTCAAGTAGCATAGCATCACCAAGTAGTTTCTCTATTTCTTTGAGGAGTTACACTCCACCTCTACGAGCTTGGACACTGGAAAACCACATCAAATTTGTGAGAGATTTGATAGAAGTTTTTGGCTTAACATTGATGACAGTCGCAATCATTGGCCATAGGTTATACACCGAATTGACCGGGGGAGTACTAGTTTCTTTTCCCTTAAAACTTCATGCATTTAAATTCCTGTATAGCATTTCATTACATGCATTTATACATTGAGGGCAACGAACAGTTTTAAGTGTGGGGTGAGAATTTGATATTCAGGACAAACTTGTTTCCTCAAAGCAGTAAAACTAAACTCGTGATTTTCTACCCATTTGACTAAAACATTACTTTAACCGAAAACTTATTTTCCTAAAAACCCTAAAAACTTTGAAAATTTTAAAGACCAACAAATCTAAACCTCTTTGAGTTCATGCGTAAATAAACTAAAAGGAATAAATGGAAACATGGCAAGTAGAAACAAATAGATATTATGCATAACGAATCACTAAACCCTATCCCATCCGTTTTCATGTAAGAACAATATGAGCCTTTCACGAGCATTATTATCATATTTTCGATTGCTCTTTCGTTTGGTATAGTGAGTGTTTTTCAATCGAATTTTATGCATAATTAGAACTTGTATTACTTATACATATCAAGAACGTGAACTACTAGTTGTATGGAAATGATTGAGGCACCTAGGACCCTATTACCCATTTCTATTATCCTTAAACCTAAACACCAAAAATATTCGCCTACATAGCCCTTTGAGCCTTAGCCTTTTCTTTCTACTACCCATTACCATTTATCACCAAACCTAGCTTTTCGTAAACACCGGTTATTGGCTAACTGTCTTCAAGATGGAGAATTATTAGTTTATCTTATATCCTTGTTTCAAGTTTGCAACCGTTATGACAATTTGGAGAGAATCTGATTCACTAAAGGAATTGAAATACTCAGAAAAAAGTGGGTGTATTAGAAAGAAACAGCCGAATGATCTACAAGGAAGATATGGAAAAATATTTTAAGGAAATTGTGACACCTTGCAAATTTCAAGTTAATATCCATACCCGGCTAAAACATAGGTTATAGTATATGACATGCATCACACTTAATTTTATGGTAATTAAGTTCATTTCACACTTAGCAAGTCAATCCGTTTATACGTGTCGGTAATCCGAAAGATTACCAGGTCAAACACGCGTCCTACAGCACGACCGTTGGTGATAAATTAAAACAAATACCTAGACATATAATATGTGCATGTAAATTATATGTAACACTATGATTTAATTCATCATGCCTATATGAATTTTTTGATGATTTATAGAAATACTTTTATTTTCAGCACAGTCCGGTAGACACGTAGTGTGCACTAGCTAGGTGACTAATTCTAAGCAGACACTTATACATATATTTGGTGTGCACAAATTATATGTAGTACTATGATATGTTATTTTAAGACTGTGTGAATTTTTTGGGAATTTTCTGAGAAACTTTCTGTTTCAACGCTGTCCGGCCAGTCTGCAGTATGTACCGACATTTTCAAATAAAAATCTGAAAATTTTATATGTTAAACATACCAAAATGATTCAAAATATTTTTAAATAATTTCATTCATACCAGTTCGGGAATTCCGTCAATAAATCGGTGACTATTCGTTTTCCACCACCCGGTATCACAAGACCCTATAAATACCCCCCATTTCCCCATATCTCCATCTTTCACTCCACACTCCCTCTTTCTCCCCCTCTTTAGCCAAGAAAACAACCACCACCCCCATTCTTCATCTTTTTTTGTTCTTTGATCATTTCTTCCATCCAAATCCAAGCATTCAAGGTGATAATCAAGTGTTGCAAGAAGAATCCATCATCCATCCATCATATTTTCGATTTTGGTAAGAATCTAGAGCTTTTTCTCCATTTTCATCTTCATGTTCATATGAACATGCATCCAAGAAAAACTCGTTTTTATAAAAGTTTAACCATGGATTCTTGAATAAAATGAGTTTTATAACTAAAATGGTACATATTGTTGGTGGTTTTGGACTTGGGTTATGTTCTTAGGCTCGGTTTCCTTAAAAGGAAACTTTATTGTATGAGCATTTGTTAGATGATGTGTTTTTGATGATTTGATGATGGATTATGTTGTAGTAATGTTCATACATGAATAATATGTGAAAATTTTGTTGTCAAAAGTGTTGGATGATACATGCATGCTCGTTTTTGCTATTTAAGAAAACTTTAATTTTGGGTTTCATGATAGATGCCATGTTTAGGGTGATTTGATGATGAAAAATGGTTGGACATGTATAAATAATGGATAATATGCGTAGATTTGCTAGCTAAAACTTTTGGTCATATGAGATTTCATGCTCGGTTCTATTTATGGAAAATTTAAATTTTGGGTTTTTGTTAAAAGAGGTTATGATGTAATTTGTTTGGTAGAAATGATGCATAAACACTAGATATAGAGATTGTATGATTTTATTCGGTAAAATCACTTGTCTATGATGCTTTTAGGCTCGTTTTCTATTTTTAGAAAACTTTATTTCTTGGTATATATGAAAACTTGATGATTGGGTACATTTAAAACATGAAACTAGTATAGTGAACATTATGGAAGAATGATCGACAAAAATGAAGGGTTTAAATGCATGTGTATGAGTTCTTGTAGGATCGTAAGATTACAAGGTGATTCTATTCTAGTTGATATTGGCGGAAACAATAACAACCAACAAAGTAAACAAGTAAACAGCAAGAATACTGATAAATGCACTGTTGTATTAAACTTCTGAGATTACAAGATTACAAAGTAAAACACTATCAAGAAGCATTATGAAAGCACAGCAAGCACAAGCACGCACAAGCACTTTCAAAAGGCACTATTACTATGAAGTGTTTACACAATATATATAGTAACTTAGAATCAAAACAGACCCTTGATTCTAAGGATCAGATCTAACACAAGCCGTTGATCTTGTTTATTAATCTAAATTACACGCAAAGGCTAATCTAGATAACTTTGCTGAAACGTCTTCCTAGGCATCATTGTTTGCATGCTTGGAGACGCGCGTCATTGTCCTTTATTGGTTGCACCACTGAGGTTCCTTCTGCTTGGAGTGTGGCAGTTGCTTTTGCAGAAAGGTGTCAGAGACACTTCACATGGGTAGTCAGCTGTAACGTTTGGTCTTCAGTGAATAAAGCTATCAGCAGCAGATATGAGAATAATGCTGCTGATAAGACTATCCGCAGCAACAAGTGTTGGATGCTGCTAATAAGCCTATCAGCAGCAACAGTGTTGAATGTTGCTGATAAGCCTATCAGCAGCAACAAGTGTTGGATGCTGCTGACCTATCAGCAGCAATTGTACTTAGAATAATTTGGTAGCAATCAGTCTTTGGTTCTACAAACTCCCCCTAGACTGATGCAACCAAAATTCTTCTAATTACTTTGCTGCTGAAGCCTTTGCATGTGGCTGACTATCCTTTCAACCTCATAGCCTCTTGGATCCTTGTTGGGATTGTTTAGTGGAAGTTCAGACAGAGTCTTGATGTCTTTGTGAGGCATTTTGTAGATTGCTTTGCTTGAACATCTCATCTGCTGCTTCTTTACATCAATCAGAGTGAATTCATCCAGATCAGCATTGTAGGACCAAGATACAAATGGAGAGTGGGACTTGAGTGGTTTGACATCCACGACCACATCTTTGCTAGGGTTGAAGTAATGTCTGATTGCTAGCATAAGATGTTTCCCTCTCTCATTTGCAGGCTCATGAGCTTCACCTAGCTCCAAAATTCTTCTTAGGTCTGAATCTGGTAGTTGCAGAATCTCATCAACAGACCTGTATGTAGATCTTCTTCTTTCAGTTCTCCCCCTGAAGATCTCAAACCTTTGATCCTGTGGATTGTAGACCCATTCAACTATGTTTCTTGAGTCTTCAGGTTCAGATGAGGATTTGGATTTCTTTAAGGGAGGCTGTTGATGAGTGGGAGCTGGGTGGGATGATTTGGACTTGTTGGGTGGAGGAGTGGAAGGTTTGGGGAGGAGAGTGGAAGGATGGTGGACTGAGGAAGAGGTAGGTGAGGGAGAAGGCTTGGGTTTCTTTGTCTTTGGTTTTTCTTCTTCTTTGATAAGTACCCTTTTCTTGGAGGCCTTCTTCCCTAGTCTTTCTTCCTCATCCTTTTTAACTTTGAAGTAGAGGGCTTGCAGGTTCATGAAATTCATGGGACCTAGCCTCTTTCCACTATCTCCTCTAGCCTTAAGGAAGTCAATCATGACCTTCCTTTCTTCATGGGTCCTTTTATTAAAGGCAATGGTCTTCTTGGACTGTAGCTTGGCTTTCTCTTCTTCTTCAGCCTTTTTCTTTCTAGCCAATTGACCCTGCTGACCCATGAAGGCTCTGTAAATCTCTTTGGTTGAAAGTTTCTCAAGGTAGTCTGCATCCTCACCTTGAGAGACTAGAGTCTTTACCCACTCCTCCCTCATTTCTTTAGCTAGTTCAGAATCGATAATCATGAACTTAGCTTCTTCTTTCTTCTTCTTCTCCAACTCTTCTTCTTCTCTATTGAATTGTTCCTGCAGTTGAAGAGCAAGAGCTGCATCTTCTTCAATCCGGTCAACTGCAGGAATCTTTCTTTTCAGTTCATCCAGCTGTTTAGCATACAGCTGGATGGTTTGTTCTCTTAGGAGAATGGCTGTTTTTCTTTCTTGAGCCTTTTTCAGGTCAGCCATCTCCTCTTCTTCTCTTCTTCTTCTTTTCTCTTCCCTCTCTCTTTTCTCTTTTTGCAACCTCTCTTCATCTTCATCAGTCATGATTCCCTTTCTTTTGTTTACGTTGGATGCCTCTGCTTCAGCTTCACTGATCACAACAGCAGATGATGATGCTATTGGGATCTCTGCCTCAGCTTCATTGGTAAATTGAGGAATTGAAAAGGGACGGTCACTGTCTTCATCAAGTTGACACTCAGGACCTTCTATTTCCCTCAGTTGATCCCTGATGGAAGATCTTATGCCAAAAGCTGCAGATGTGATGTCAACTTGTGGAGTATCAGAGTTGGAGTCAGTATCAGAAGTTGACACAGTCTCTTCTTGAGGAATCAGTCCTTCTTTTTCAAGATGGGCTTTGATGATGACCATCATTGCCTGGCTCTCCAGTGAGTTAATATTGCAGATGTTGGCTCTGAGCTGAAAAATCCTGAATAGGAAGTCTGAGGGCATCTGAAGGATGTTCCTGGTGTTGATGATGAGAGAGGAGCCGTTGCTGAGCAAGAGAGTGTGGTCAAGGGACTTAGTGCTCACCCAACCTAGCACGTCCAAGTCCTTGACCAGGAAGGCATACAGGAATCTTCGAAGGCCCAGAACTTCTTCTTCATTGAGAAGACTGCTCCTTGTTATTTCAAGATTGCTAGGAGTCAGTCTCCTTTCTGCGGCCGCCGAGGATTCAGGATAAGCTACCCGATGTGCTGCTTGTAGGAATCTTTGGAACCTGGGTAAATTATCCTCCATCAGGTCATGGAACCTGCCAATGGCAAGTTCTGCTGAGAGATCTGTTGAGGTGTTGATGCAGTTAGTTAAATGTAGATGAAGGACTTGGAGGGCATTGAGAGAGTTCCAGTTCAGCTCTTCTACTCCGCTGAACTCCCATCCAATCCAAAACCTCTCAACTGATCCATCATACCCCCAAGCTAGAATGGAGTCAAATTCTAGCTTCTTTGATGATCTGAATAGTTGGGGGGTTGAGGATTGACCAATGATGGCTGCTGCTTCAGGAAGGATGCTGAATGATGTATTTGTTTGTTCTGTGTCTTCAACATCATTCAGCATTTCATCGACAGCCCTGACGACCAACTTCCAGTCTTCAGATGTCTCTTCGTCTTCATTATCTGGGACTGGCAAGTCATGAATTTGGACAAAGGCTGGCTTGAATAGTGAGCTTTGAAGTACAACCTGCTCTTGAATCCAGTCGTCAAGACTGTCTTTATCTTCTTCCATAGAGACCATCTCCCCCTTTTTGGTTGCATCAGTAGACAGGTAGGCATCAGTTTGGGTGCCTACTGATACAAGAGAGGGAGTGGCTAATGTTGGGCATTGATGGGCTTCATGCATAGAGACTTGGTGTCATAGTTTGGACACTTCAGCCTCTAGCATAACCACCCTGGCCGTCAATTCCAAGTTATGAAGTTTCAGTCTGTCCTCATCCACAGTTGTGGAATCCTTGGACCCAGATGGGGCCGTAGGCCGAGCCTCAGCATCCCCATCACCCGTGGTTTCTTGGCGCCTGGGATTCCTCTCAGTGAGGGGAGTTTCCAAGGAAACACCCTCACCATGAGTTGCCGTGGTTGAGGTCTTAAAGATGTTGTCACTGTCCTCCTGGTCATTTGATGGACCAGTAGTAGTGACAGCCTCTTCCACATCCACTCCATCATTACTCCCAGAGTGGACCTTCAAGGGTGAAGAACTTGGGTTGGGTGTTTCGGAAGCAAGACCAATCAGTACCTCTTTGATAGTGGTAGTTGGAGAAGGTACATCACTTTGGTCAGGTTCCTCAACACTTAAGTCCAAAGAAGATAGGAATGGCTCAAAGGGCTGTTCTATGGATCCGGGAAGTGATCCTAATCCTAATAGAGAGACTTCCGAAGGAGTCTCCCTAACAGTGTGGCTTTCCCTTATGATATTCTCACTAGAATGTTGTGATTCTGAGTGAGGGATGTTGGCTTGGGTTTGGGCCTTGGAGGCAAGAGAAGAAGGAGTTCTCTTGCCCCTCTTCCTTGTATATTTGGCTGCAACCGAGGCCCTGTGTTCCGGTTGAGCAATCAAACTGGGGGTGAGTAGATTATGTGCCTGTACATCCTCAGTAGAATGCACAGGGGTTCGATCAAAGGAAGCAGTAGTTTGAGTTTGTGGCAGTGAGGTGGAGGGTGTGGGATCAGTATCAGCTGGGTTTGCTGAACTGTCACCCTGGGCACTTTATGTGTTCAACATTGTAGACAACAATGGAACATCGGCCCCTGAGAACTTTGATGAAACTGTTCTCATGCTTTGAAAAATGTTGTTCTTATGTCCCAGAATTGAGTAGATTCTTGCAGTTTTTGAAAGATCTTGGTGTTCAATATTGAACACTTCTTGCAAGAATCTTGGGTACATGAAGAACTGAGATTTCACCCCTTCTTGAAGGTTGTATCTCAAACCTTCAAGAATGAGGTGAGAAAAATTGAAACCCGCCCCAGTTATCATACCGTGAATTACCGACGCAAGTCCGGAGCTGAGTTGGTTCCAGCCACTTCTCTTCTGGGATATGCATTGGAGAAGAGTGTGGCAGAGATATTTCCATTTGGGACCCATGAGTGCATTCTCTATCGTATACTCTGTTTGATTCCTAGTGTACCCTATGGATACAAAGTTCCTCATGTATACGTCTCTTGGGTAAGAGGTGGCGTCCCCTTCATCTTGAAGCTTGAGGTGTTGGCGGAGCTTTGCTTCAGTGATGATTATCTCTTTGCCGTCTACTGTTCCTTTGATTTGGGGAGTGCCCTGTTCAGTACAATACACGACTGAGCTCCAAAAATCTTCCATGTGGGAAGTGTAGATGGTTGGGTTGACTGTTAGGGCATGGAGGATATTGGACCGACAAAGGAAGTCGATCATATCGTTGAAACCTTCAGATTTCTTGCCCTTTATTAGGCATGCAGTGAGGTTGTGATATGGGGAAAACTTGTCGTTGGGGTTGTTTATGTCTGCGCCTGCCATTGTTGTGGATTTGGAGGGAAGAGAGAAGGGTGTTTGAATGGTGGTTAATTATTTAGGGCTTTGAATGCTGTGGGGACGAGAGAGAAAGTGATGGGTTTAGGGTTTGAAATTGAATATGAAGAGGTTGTGGGAAAGTTTGAAATTGTGATATAACGGCAGACGAAGAAAAAGCAACCTTACTTGTACAGTACAACCTGTTTCACTTTTCATTGTTACAGCTGTAAAGCACTCGAGCAGTCATGGTAAAGACTGAGAGTAGTTTTTACCGCAGGTAAAAGTTAATGTAGACTTGTTTTACCCATCAGCAGCAAACTTGGTTGCTGCTGATGGTGAGCTATCCGCTGCAAACTTGGTTGTTGCGGATAGTTAAGTCTTTCAGCAGCAGATTTGGTAGCTGCTGACTGTTGTATTCATTCCGCAGCAAAAAGGTTGCTGCTGACCGCCTTAAAGCTATCCGCAGGAAACTTGTTCCTGCTGATAACTTAAAGCGATCAGTGGCAAAAGCTTTGCTGATGAAAATTTGAACCTGTCAGCAGCTGAAGGGCAAAAATGCTGCTGACTTGTAACTTTTATTTACAACATTAGACAGACATATTTACAACATAAGATAGATGCATTCAGCTTAACCGATAATGATGCTTGGTGTTGTCTTTACCTTCCATTGTTGAGTTGGTGGTTTTCCAGCTTTCTTTGTCTTTTCAGCAGCAGACGTTGTATCTGATGATTTGGCTTTCCATTGCATTATTGGTGTTTTTCTAGTTTTCCTCACACTACCAGCAGCAGATTTTGCTACTGATGTTTCTGGCTTGTTGACAGTAGATCCTGCTGCTGACAGCGTTGTGGAAGTGTCAGCATTTTTTGCTACTGTAGGCTTTGCCTTGGATTTTGCCTTATCAGCAGTGGGCACTCTTGCTGCGGAGGATTTTAGCTTATCAGCAGCAGACTTGGTTGCCGCTGAAAGCTTCTGCTTTGTTTTCTCGGGCTTAGCTTGACTAACAACTGATGTATGATGATCCTTCTTTACCCTTTGTCTTTGAGGAGCTTGATGAAGGATCTGGTTGAATGGGTTAAACTTACAGTTTGCAGCAAAGTGGTCTGATTCTCCACAGATGATGCAAGATTTTTGAGGCTTTGACAACTACTCCCTTGGTGGAGAAAGAGATTTTCTGAATTGAGTTGTCTTAGCTTCAAAGCTTCTTACCTGTTTGTTCTTCTTTGCTGCTGTAGGTAGTAGAAGCAGGTGCTGGCAGTGTGGTTATATTTCCCACAGACAAAACATGATTTTGCCAGTTTATCCTTTGACAGATGACATAATCCTTTCTTTTGAAAAGGTCTTTGAAATTCCAAGGGTGAGCTTTGTTGTGCTCAAAAGTAGCTTCTTCCAATGTTTTTTGAACATATGGAACCCTTTCTTCAGGCGCATGATATGTGTCAAACACCTTCCTTGGCTGGACTGAATTGGAAGGAGGCTTTGAGTTGGTGGAGGTGGAAGACTGTCCCTTTTCAATAGTTAGCTTTCTTCCTTCTGGAGGATAGCTAATTCTGATTTGTTTGAAGGGTTTGGGAACTGGTATTGAAGGGATAATAGGGACTTCATCTTTAGTGACTATCACTTGAAGGGCAGGAGAAGATGAGGCATTACTTGTTTCAGTGGAGTCTGAGCAAGTTGACTCAGTCTCTGATGAAGTAGTGCATTCTGGCACAGGGGTTTCTTTGACAGCAGGGTCAAGATTTCGGTTGGCCATGTCAAGATTTGCTACATTGAAGCTTGGTTCATGGATGGCAACGTAATCAGCAGGAGGTGTGACGGTTTTGTACTGGTCAGCATGATATCCCAACCCAGTTTTTACATTTTCATGGATTTGAACATTCAAAAGTCTTTGCAGCTTTTTGGATGCAAATTCATATTTTTCCACATGGACCTTTTGGTCTGCCAATTCAGCCCTTGCAGCTTTCAACTTAACCATAATATCATCAATTTGAGTTTCAAGGTTTGTTTGTTCATGTTTTAATGATGAAATTTCTTTCTTTAAACAATCATTCTTTTCCTTGTAACTGTTTTCAACCTTTTTAAATTCAGATTTCATTTGGTGAAATTCTTCATTTTGATCTATGAGCTTCTGGTTATGTTTCCTATATCCAAGGACCTTATCAATGCACTCTTGAGCACATAGATTTTCATATACCTTTGGTGGTACCTTTGATGTGTCTGAAGTTAGAGAGGATACCTCTAATGTGTCTGCCATGAGAGCTTGATTGTTGGCAGAAAGATCCTTAGGCTGGAAGCTCCAGTCAAAGTCAGTAGTTCCAACATTTGCACAGGCTTCAGTTTGTGCTGGAGGATTGACATGTTGTTGTTGTTGGTGTCTTGGCTGAGCTTGGTGTGCTTGTCTGGTAGGATAGTAGTCCCTGGAAGAGGCTGATTGATGGCTTGAGCTTCTTTCTTTGGCTTGAATTAGTTCTAATTCATAGGCTTTTAGCATACAAAAGAGCTCGGTCATCTGCAGAGTCTTCAGATTCTCAGTTCTTCTTATTGACACTGTGTAAAGTGTCCAGCAACTAGGAAGAGATCTGATGAACCTTTTGAGAATGTCTTCATTCTCCAGTTTCACCTTAGAGCACTGCAGCTCTCCTACCAAGTAAGTGTACCTGTTATACACACTGGTTAGTGACTCACCTTCATTGCAGACAAAGTTTTCATATTGCTGCATCAGGATGTCTTTGAGCCCGTTGCTTTGTGCCATTTTTGTTTTGTGTGACTTGATCATGAATAGAGTTTTGAATAGAATCAGAAAGTGATTAAACAAATTTTAGTTTGTTTAATCTTGAGCCAAAGCTCTGATACCACTTGTAGGATCGTAAGATTACAAGGTGATTATATTCTAGTTGATATTGGCGGAAACAATAACAACCAACAAAGTAAACAAGTAAACAGCAAGAATACTGATAAATGCACTGTTGTATTAAACTTCTGAGATTACAAGATTACAAAGTAAAACACTATCAAGAAGCACTATGAAAGCACAGCAAGCACAAGCACTTTCAAAAGGCACTATTACTATGAAGTGTTTACACAATATATATAGTAACTTAGAATCAAGACAGACCCTTGATTCTAAGGATCAGATCTAACACAATCTGTTGATCTTGTTTATTAATCTAAGTTACACGCAAAGGCTAATCTAGATAACTTTGCTAAAACGTCTTCTTAGGCATCATTGTTTGCATGCTTGGAGACGCACGTCATTGTCCTTTATTGGTTGCACCACTGAGGTTCCTTCTGCTTGGAGTGTGGCAGTTGCTTTTGCAGAAAGGTGTCAGAGGCTCTTCACATGGGTAGTCAGCTGCAACGTTTGGTCTTCAGTGAATAAAGCTATCAGCAGCAGATATGAGAATAATGCTGCTGATAAGACTATCCGCAGCAACAAGTGTTGGATGCTGCTAATAAGCCTATCAGCAGCAACAGTGTTGAATGTTGCTGATAAGCCTATCAGCAGCAACAAGTGTTGGATGCTGCTGATAAGCCTATCAGCAGCAACAGTGTTGAATGCTGCTGATAAGCCTATCAGCAGCAACAAGTGTTGGATGCTGCTGATAAGCCTATCAGCAGCAATTGTACTTAGAATAATTTGGTAGCAATCAGTCTTTGGTTCTACAGTTCTGGAGCCCGGTTTTTAAGAAAGGAAACTTTATTTTTCCAAAAGTTGTGTTTACAAGTAGTTAACATAATTAGAAGGTTTAAATGACTTAGTAACACTTAACTAGGTGCATTGTATGATAATATATGATGTTTATCCATAAACCTGACAATTTGACATGATCTTGCTATAATAGGAAACTTTAATTATCCGAAACTCGCATGTTTGTCTATATTTAGCAAGTAAACATTGAAATATTCTATATGTGTTATAACATGCCTAATTTCATGTGTGAACATTAATTTTGCATAGTTGCCATGTTTAGGACTCATAACTTGACTTTCCAATTAAGGAAATTTTAATATATCAAAAGTTGTGTTTCAAGTTATAAATTCCAATCGAATGTGCTAATGTGTTTATTAGAATGATAATAGACTATTTCAAAGGAGGTTTGAATTCTATATTAGGATTTGAATGTTTAAGTCCAATGTGTCACCAACAGGTCGTCAAATCAAAACATCTTTGAAATGTCAAAGTCACTTTTCAAAAAAATCATTTGGATGCATAGAGTTCATAGTCAAACATTTACAATACTTAGACCTTAAAGTCCTAAATTTTTCCCACGGCACGAGTAGGTCGTCTCATTTAGCCGGATTTGCTAAGACTTTTCACATCATTTACCGTTTTGTCAGGTGAGTTCTGACAGCCCCGTTTTACTCATTTTCCTTTTGAGGTGAGATACATGCCCAAGTATTACATTTTTCAATAATCATATTTTCCATGCTTACACAATTATATTAATTATATAAGTTGTACTGATGTGTACAAAGTCCTCTCAGAGTCAACCGTTATTTTTCCACAAGCGAGGTGATCATGAACAGTACTGTTGGGTTTAACAACCCCTAACCGGGTTAGTAGCGCTAGATTCGACTGGAGGTCGAACGGGTATATTTTTGACCTAATCCATTCAGGTGCAAGGCACAAAGAGGCGAACCACATCCTTTTCCTTTTTCAGTGGCTACAGTTGAGCGTCAATTGATGGACTTATGGTAATTTTTGGTTTTGTCTGATCAGCAATGATTATGTAGAGTACATATGCTTTTCCATGCAACTTTAATATATGATTTCAATTACATTAAACCAACATTATGTTGACCCATTTTAGCATGTTTATCTCAGGTCGTTGATTGCGTAGTATATGTGGCTAGGATGCACCCACAGGTGGCACACACTATTCATGCATGGGCATCCTATTTTGATAAACAATATTTCATCATTTTTATTCCAAATGTTGTAAACCTTTAAACATTGCTTCTGCACATTTACTTTGAACTATGTCTGTAAGGCCCCATTCCCGGGTGACCTCACTTGTTGGATTTACTCATAAACATAGTCGTAATTACTGAACTTAAATTTAAAACATTCAGAAGTAGCGGAAGCAAACATCATTCAAATTACATGTCATAACAACGGAAGTCTTAAAAATTGAAACATAACATTGTCTTAACATAAATAAAAGTGGGATGTCAGTCTCGTGCCGGGTAACCTTCACGCATTCGCACGACCCTTCCTTTCTGTACCTGAAATGTATACTAAAAGTCAGCTAACGCTGGTGAGTTCTAGTTTAAAACTATTAAGTATGATCATTCTTTTCTTTATAAGTATACATAATTATATACATTCATAAACTTTTTCTTTTCTTTCATCTTTCTTTTGTTATTACATATATATAAATACGTATTCATAAACTTTTACTTTTCTTTCATCTTCCTTTTGTGATTACATATATATAAATACGTATTCATAAACTTTTGCTTTTCTTTCATCTTTCTTTTGTGATTACATATATATATAAATACGTATTCATAAACTTTTGCTTTTCTTTCATCTTTCTTTTGTGATTATATATATATATGCATTCACCTTTTCTTTTCTTAACTTTCATGGGTCATACACTTAAGGGTGATCAACCCGTCATTTGTTTGCGAATGTCACAAAGACAAACGCCACGGTCCATCGTCATGGCCCGCCATTCTTACAACCGTCCGGCAACTAGTGTCCGTCCGTAATTTTATTCTTACAACCGTCCGGCAACTTTTGTCCGTCCGTAATGACTTACAACCGTCCTACCGTCGTAGGCCGTAATTCGCCCGTCTACCCGAAGGTATCCGTTTCCCATATGACTATTATTTATGCAACCGTTCTACTATTCATAATATGCCATTTGCTTCGACCGTCCATTAATGGCTTTCGTACGTCCTAGCTGATGAAGGAACGTATTTGTCCCGGTTACAAAATAGTCACGTGGTCGTTCGTCTACCGAAGTAGCCGTTATCATCGAAGCGTCCATAACTTTTTCTTATACTTGTCAAGCAATATATACATGGATATAGAGCAAGATTTCATTCTTACACATTGTGTTATTCTTTCATTCATTCTATATAATCATACGATTCATTCTTTGTGCATAATTCATTTTCGTATATATATATAAAATATATATTAGTATATCACGTATGATCACATTAGCATTCATATCATTTATTCATTTAGTGTATACATTTCAGCCCCAAAACATTTGAAAACACTTGCACATAACATTGAAGGGGGCACATAGAACTCACCTGAAAAGCTAGTCTTGGTTGTTTTAAACAAAGGTCCAACAACGTCACGTACGATCTGAATTAGGTAGTTTAAATACGCATCAGACCCAACCCCGACTCTAATGGTTTAATCATTCTAAACATACTGACTTTGCTTACTGGTCTACTGCCTGCGCACTTAGTAAGTGCGCAGGGCCTTGCTCATGCGTACTTGATAAGTACGCATGATCTTTCTCCTACGTACTTGGTAAGTACGCATGATCTTTCTCCTGCGTACTTGGTAAGTACGCATGATCTTTCTCCTGCGTAACTGGTAAGTACGCATGATCTTTCTATTTCGTATTTGTAAGTACGCACGATGTTCCTACTGCGTACTTGATAAGTACGCAGCACCTGTTTCCTGGACAAGTCCGCAATTCTTGCATGTTAATCCGATCATGCTAATCTTACAATTTTCTTTGATCAAAAGGTGCGGTTTTCACTCTAGATGCTAGTTCTAAGCTTATTTTCAAGTTTTATCCATAAAAACGTCTCCTATTTAGCTAAAACCCGAGAAACCCCAAAACAAACAAAAACTCAGATTATGGTCGAATCGTTACCTGGATTGGACTTCTGACTCGGAGGTTTTACTCACGAGATCAGCGGAAACGTGCTCCTTCAATCTCGTGTCGATCCGTTTACTTTCTCTCTCTAGTCCCGAGCTCTCCTTTCTCTCTCTAGGATGATGAAATGAAGATGAAATGGTGAAGTGGGCTGCCTTGCCCCTTATATACCTGGGCTTCCATCGGCCCGTTGGAGCCGAGCCCAAACCCATCCGTTTTTCTTTTGTTTTATGACGATTAAGCCTCTATCGCGTTATTGTTTACTAAATTACTATTTTTGGGATGTTACAAGTCTACCCTCCTTAAAGAGGTTTCGTCCTCGAAACCGCTTATACGTTAAACAATTTAGGGTATAGTCCCCTCATCTCGTCTTCTTTTTCCCATGTAGCTTCTGACCCTATTCTGTGCTTCCATTGTATTTTGACTAAAGGAATCGACTTATTGCGTAGTCGTTTCTCAGCTCGATCAAGGATGGCTATCGGTTCCTCTACATAATTTAGACTGTTATCCACTTCGATCTCGTCGTAAGGTATGTGAGCTGTGTCGTCAGCTAGGCACTTGGGTAAGTGCGACATGTGGAACGTAGGGTGTATTCCACTAAGCTAAATAGGTAGGTCGAGTCTGTAAGCAACTTGACCCACTCTCGCTAAAATCTTGAAAGGTCTGACAAACCTTGGACTTAGTTTGCCACGTCTTCTGAATCGGATGATTCCTTTCATGGTGATACCTTTAACAGTACCATGTCCCCCACTTGAAACTCTAAATCCCTTCTTCTCTTATCCGCGTATGATTTCTGTCTGTCTTTTGTAGCTTTCATTCGAGCCTTGATTTGATCAAATTTCTCAGAAGTAGCTTTGACCACTTCGAGACTTGCAAAATCCTTTTGTCCAATTTCCCCCCAACAAACCGGGGTCCTACATTTCCTCCCATATAACATTTCAAATGGCGGCATGCCAATAGTCGAGTGATAGCTGTTGTTATATGAAAATTCTGCCAATGGTAGATGGCTGTCCCAACTCCCATCGAAGTCAATGATACAGGCCCGGAGCATGTCCTCCAAGGTCTGAATGGTCCTTTCCGATTGTCCATCGGTTTGGGGGTGGTAAGCGGTGCTGATGTTCAGTCTAGTGCCCATTGCTTCATTGAATTTCTTCCAAAACCTTGATGTGAATCTAGTATCCCTGTCGGACACAATCGACAGCGGCATACCATGTCTACTCACAACTTCCTTGATAAATATTTCTGCTAGTCTTTCTGATGAAGAAGTCTCACGTATTGGCAAGAAGTGAGCACTTTTCGTCAAGCGGTCGACGATCACCCAAATGGTATCATTGCCTTTAGCTGTTCGCGGTAGCTTGGTAATGAAGTCCATCGTGATCTCCTCCCACTTCCATTCCGGTATTGGTAAGGGTTGCATTTTACCGCATGGTTTCTGGTGCTCGGCCTTAACTAGTGAACACGTCAAGCACTTCTTCACGTACTCAGTCACATCATTCTTCATGCCCGGCCACCAGTACTCTTTCTTCAAGTCTTGACACATTTTGTTTGTCCCGGGGTGGATAGAATAACGAGACTTATGGGCCTCATCGAGTATTTTGGCTCTAAGCTCGCCAATCTTAGGTATCCACATCCGGCCAAACCTAATTCGTACATCGTATGCATTTGCATCTAAATTCCCTTGTTGTCCTACTATTCTTTCCCGTTTTATATTTCTTTCTGATAGTGCTTCATCTTGAGCCTTTGATATTTCACTCATCAAATCTGGCGTCATAATCAGCTGACACGCTTTGATCCGGATAGGTGTCGATTCTTACTTTCTACTTAAAGCGTCAGCCACCACGTTTGCCTTGCCTGGATGGTACAATATCTCACAGTCATATTCCTTCAGTAGCTCTAACCACCACCTTTGTCTCATGTTTAATTCCTTTTGCTCTAAAAAGTACTTCAGGCTTTTGTGATCGGAGTAAATGGTGCATTTGACTCCATACAGATAGTGCCTCCATATTTTCAACGCGAAAACTACTGCTGCTAACTCTAGATCGTGTGTTTGGTAGTTAGCCTCGTGAATCTTTAGTTACCGCGAGGCGTAAGAAATTACCTTTCCTCGTTGCATAAGTACGCACCCCAAACCCTGCCCCGAAGCGTCAGAATAGACTACCAAGTCTTCATTTCCCTCAGGTAGAGTCAAGACTGGAGCTTGGGTTAATCGTGCCTTAAGTTCTTCAAACGCGTTGTTTTGGGTTTGACCCCATTCATACTTCACTTCCTTCCGTGTCAACTTAGTTAGTGGCAAGGCTATCCTTGAAAAATCTTGAATGAACCTTTGATAGTAGCCTACCAATCCCAGAAAACTTCGTATCTCTGTTGGTGTCTTTGGGACGTTCCATTCCTTTACTGTCTCGATCTTTGCAGGATCCACCATAATGCCGTTTGGGTTTATTACATGACCTAGGAATTGGACTTCCCTAATCCAGAACGCGCATTTGGAGAATTTTGCATACAACCTTTCCTGCTTTAGCACCTCTAGAACCTCCCTTAGGTGACAGTGGTGGTCACCCTCGCTTTTCGAATATACCAGTATGTCGTCTATAAAAACTATCACTGATCGATCCAACATGGGTCGACATACTCTATTCATCAAATCCATGAACGCTGCTGGTGCATTGGTCAATCCGAAGGACATCACGAGAAACTCATAATGCCCATAACGCGTGCGAAACGCGGTCTTTGGTACATCTTCTTCTCTTACTTTCAACTGATGGTAACCCGACCTACGATCGATCTTTGAGAACCAACTCGCACCTTGTAGTTGATCAAAAAGGTCGTCTATTCTAGGCAGTGGGTATTTGTTCTTTACTGTCCTCTTGTTCAACTCGCGGTTGTCAATGCACATGCGCATGCTGCCGTCCTTCTTCTTTACAAATAGTACCGGAGCGCCCCACGGTGAGATGCTCGGTCTAATAAATCCCTTTTCTGTTAGTTCCTCTAGTTGAGACATCAATTCTTTCATTTCTGACGGAGCTAATCGGTAGGGGGCTTTGGCAACGGGCTCAGCTCCTGGCAATAAGTCAATCTGAAATTCTATTTCCTGATTGGGTGGTAACCCAGGTAGATCCTCAGGGAATACTTCCGGAAAGTTGTACACCACGGGTACATTCTTGAGTTCATTCATTTTCATTCTATCATCAATAACATATGCCAAATAAGCTTCGCAACCGCGCCTCATGTATCTTTCGGCCTTGATCATCGAGATGATGTTCGGCATCGTGCAATTCCAATCCCCATAAACCGTAATTGGACTGCCGCTAGGAGCTTTGAGGTGTATCCTCTTACGTTTACATATGATTTGAGCTTCGTTGGCAGCTAGCCAATCCATACCCAATACTATATCGAATCCTCCTAAGGTAAGAAGGAACAATCTAGAAGGGAACTTATGACCCTCTATTTCTATGATGCAATCCTCTGTTACATGAAATACTGCCGAATGTTTACCAACGGCTGTTTGTACGCTAAAGACCTTTACTATGGTGTTGATAGTGCAACCTAATTTACGACTAAATGCATTGGATTTAAAACTTTTACTAGCACCAGAGTCAAATAAAATAGCAGCATGTTCGTTATTAACTAGGAACGTACCTGACACAACATCAGGGTTTCCCCTTGCTTCCTCCTCAGTCAGGGCGTAGGCTCGTGTCCTAGCCTTTGGCTGTTCTTGTTCCTTTTCTTTTCCCGAACCAGATTGTCTGGTTTTTCTGCAATTCTTGGTCAGATGTCCAAATTGTCCACAACTTTGGCATTTAGTGTCTCTCAAACAGTCGCGAGAATAGTGTCCCGCCTTCCCACACCTATAACATGTGGTGGTGCCGACTCGACACTCGCCAAGATGTTGCCTTCCACATTTCTTGGAAGTTTCATACCCTTCTGACCTTGGTTTCTTAATTTCAGTTGTTACATTCCCTCTTCCGGTGCCTCTAGATGGGTTCTCCCATTTTCTCTTTTGGGTCTCTGTTAGTGGGTCCTCATTGGCATAATCGTCGTAGACGATTCCGCTCAGATTCACTACCGACTCGAAGGTCGAGGGTAGGTGGTCTTTCACATGGACATGGACCCTTTGAGGTAGGCCCTTCACATAATACTTGATCATTCGCTCTTTTGTCTCCACCAGGTGGGGTACCAGTTGAGCTAGCTCATTGAATCTAGAGGTATACTGGCGGTGCGTCTTGTTGCCCGCCTTAAAGTTTAGGAATTCGTTTTCCACTCGATCAATTTCGTTCTGGGGACAGAACTTTTGAATTATAATCTTCTTCAGGTCTTCCCATGTCATTCTGGCGATAGCGTTTGGTGACTTTGTTCTCTTAATGTTTCTCCACCAACCTAGTGCTTCATTGGTGAAAGAATGAGCAACATATTTAACCGCCTGGTCCGGTCGACACTCGCTGATGTTAATTACAGCGTTCATCCTCTCAATCCATTCGAGCGTTGCCACTGAATCCTTGCTCCCATCGAACTTGGGTGGGTCTCCGTCTTTGAATCCTTTGTAATTGCACCCACGATTGCTTGATTCCATTTTCACTTCATCCCCATCACTATCATACACTTTCTCTTCATGGCCTCCTTCATCATCCTCTTTACTTTTCTTTAGTTCCTCAGATAGTAGATCAGGCAATACTTTCTTCAGACTGAGTACAACTTCACGGGAAATAGCATCCCTGACTTCGGGTTCTAACTGTATCGGCCCTGGATTGTCGTCTCCAGTTGGGGTCACTTCTGTTTCGTGCACACTCTCTGTGTGTTCTGCGTGCACACTCTCTTCTTCTTCTAGTCTTTCATTCAACGGGGGTCTACCTACTCGGCCAGTGCGACCGCCTCGGCGTCCTGTTCTTCCTCCACTAGCCATAATTCTTAGTTTCCTGATAGTTATAGAGGGAATACATCAATGTCATTTCTTCAGATCATAGTTTGGAACAGTACGAGCAAGGTAAATTTTTAATTACAGTGACCGGTTTGTGATTACTAATTTACATTGCTTTTCGGGTTCAAAACTCTTCAATTCGATTGTGACATTGACATCTATTTGTCCTAAGTTAAGTTTCTATTCTTATCCAAGTGTATTAACTCTAGTACTTACTTACCGTGCTGGCGTTGGCGTTGGTTACCCATACTGACATCCGTGCATTGGTCCCATAATCAGTTTGAGTCCAGACATTTAAGGATGTCTGAATCTCTCAAACTATTGCTCTGATACCAACTTGTAAGGCCCCATTCCCGGGTGACCTCACTTGTTGGATTTACTCATAAACATAGTCGTAATTACTGAACTTAAATTTAAAACATTCAGAAGTAGCGGAAGCAAACATCATTCAAATTACATGTCATAACAGCGGAAGTCTTAAAAATTGAAACATAACTTTGTCTTAACATAAATAAAAGTGGGATGACAGTCTCGTGCCGGGAAACCTTCACGCCTTCGCACGACCCTTCCTTTCTGTACCTGAAATGTATACTAAAAGTCAGCTAACGCTGGTGAGTTCTAGTTTAAAACTATTAAGTATGATCATTATTTTCTTTATAAGTATACATAATTATATACATTCATAAACTTTTGCTTTTCTTTCATCTTTTCTTTTGTGATTACATATATATAAATACGTATTCATAAACTTTTGCTTTTCTTTCATCTTTCTTTTGTGATTACATATATATAAATACGTATTCATAAACTTTTGCTTTTCTTTCATCTTTCTTTTGTGATTACATATATATATATGCATTCACCTTTTTCTTTTCTTAACTTTCATGGGTCATACACTTAAGGGTGATCAACCCGTCATTTGTTTGCGAATGTCACAAAGACAAACGCCACGGTCCATCGTCATGGCCCGCCATTCTTACAACCGTCCGGAAACTAGTGTCCGTCCGTAATTTTATTCTTACAACCGTCCGGCAACTTTTGTCCGTCCGTAATGACTTACAACCGTCCTACCGTCGTAGGCCGTAATTCGCCGGTCTACCGGAAGGTATCCGTTTCCCATATGACTATTATTTATGCAACCGTTCTACTATTCATAATATGTCATTTGCTTCGACCGTCCATTAATGGCTTTCGTACGTCCTAGCTGATGAAGGAACGTATTTGTCCCTGTTACAAAATAGTCACGTGGTCGTCCGTCTACCGAAGTAGCCGTTATCATCGAAGCGTCCATAACTTTTTCTTATACTTGTCAAGCAATATATACATGGATATAAAGCAAGATTTCATTCTTACACATTGTGTTATTCTTTCATTCATTCTATATAATCATACGATTCATTCTTTGTGCATAATTCATTTTCGTATATATATATAAAATATATATTAGTACATCACGTATGATCACTTTAGCATTCATATCATTTATTCATTTAGTGTATACATTTCAGCCCCAAAACATTTGAAAACATTTGAACATAACATAGAAGGGGGCACATAGAACTCACCTGAAAAGTTAGTCTTGGTTGTTCTAAACAAAGGTCCAACAACGTCACGTACGATCTGAATTAGGTAGTTTAAATGCGCATCAGACCCAACCTCGACTCTAATGGTTTAATCATTCTAAACATACTGACTTTGCTTACTGGTCTGCTGCCTGTGCACTTAGTAAGTGCGCAGGGCCTTGCTCATGCGTACTTGATAAGTACGCATGATCTTTCTCCTACGTACTTGGTAAGTACGCATGATCTTTCTCCTGCGTACTTGGTAAGTACGCATGATCTTTCTCCTGCGTACTTGGTAAGTACGCGTGATCTTTCTACTGCGTACTTGTAAGTACGCACGATGTTCCTACTACGTACTTGATAAGTACGCAGCACCTATTTCCTGGACAAGTCCGCAATTCTTGCATGTTAATCCGATCATGCTAATCTTACAATTTTCTTTGATCAAAAGGTGCGATTTTCACTCTAGATGCTAGTTCTAAGCTTATTTTCAAGTTTCATCCATAAAAACGTCTCCTATTTAGCTAAAACCCGAGAAACCCCAAAACAAACAAAAACTCAGATTATGGTCGAATCGTTACCTGGATTGGACTTCTGATTCGGAGGTTTTACTCACGAGCTCAGCGGTAACGTGCTCCTTCAATCTCGTGTCGATCCGTTGACTTTCTCTCTCTAGACCCGAGCTCTCCTTTCTCTTTCTAGGATGATGAAATAAAGATGAAATGGTGAAGTGGGCTGCCTTGCCCATTATATACCTGGGCTTCCATCGCCCCGTTGGAGCCGAGCCCAAGCCCATCCGTTTTTCTTTTATTTTATGACGATTAAGCCTCTATCGCGTTATTGTTTACTAAATTACTATTTTTGGGATGTTACAATGTCAAACTTATTTTGGGCTCGTTCGAGGCATGCATTGAAACAGGTATTTTGAAAACCATTTAGTGGTCGTTCAAAGTAATTCAATGGTAAAGATCCTCTCGGGTCACGCCCCACGGGTATAGCCCGAAGTCGAAATTTGGGGGTGTGAGAGAAATTGAGGAAAAAGGATTTATTGACAAATAAGTCTTGATGTTTTAAAAAAAATTTGATGAGAAAAGAAAAAGAAAAGGAGTTGGTCTTTTACCGGTTAGACCTAAAAGAGCTGGACATGCATTATTTCGATTTCAATTTGCTTTATAGTATTCATTTCGCGAAGCCTGAATTAACGCTCGAACTCCAAGAAAAAGTTTTCATAGCAATAAATGATGTAAGAAAATGGTGGCACAGCAAGAACAACTACCACTATTCTGCGGCTTGTCAAAAAGCGCCGCCAAAAGAAGAGCCAAAAGATATGGCAAATGTGTGAAATGTGGCAACTGGAGCCACGATGGAAAATGCAGCAAGAATCAAACTTACTCCCAACATGAGTATATGCATCTAGTCAAAGTAGGTGCTATTAGGTTACACGCCGAAAGAATCATACGGAAAGGCAGTAATGTGTACTACGTAGTAAGGGAAGAGTTGAACATGATAAGAAGAATAGGTCTTGGCAATCTGACCATAAACGAGCCCTCAAATTAGATATACCCTCATTATCTGAGTACTGTAGAGGGACCCACTAGTGTTTTCCATCTTAAGCGATGAAGTCTTAGCTGTGTGTTCCACGTTAGCTGTAACCCTTTAAAACCCTAAAAACCCAAAAAGATTTTCATTTACACCCCTTTATTTTCGTTTTAGCCACATTACAACCCTTTTAAGTCCTCTTGATTCATGCATATTACTTAGTTTGTTGGTGGAGAATTGATTTGCATACAAGCTTATGACCATTGCATAATTCGATCCGAACTTGAGTGTTCTGCTTAACTTACATTATACCTATATATAACCCTAGAGTTGAGTGAACATTGTGAGGAGTGAAAAGATATGCATAATTGAAGTTCTAGTAGGCTTGTCATGGATTCCATCATCCAAAAATATAAAATTACAAAAATAGAATAAGCGACTCATGAGATATCCTGGAGACTCCAACTACTTGGAGCTCCCTTTCCTTTTTGTAAAGTTTTTAGTTATGGGTCTGATCATGCATGAGTTTGCTTAAGGAAAAGAAAAGTTTAAGTATGGGGTGTTATGATATGCTCTAAATTATACATTTTTTGCATGCATAATAATCCCCATATTATGGTACTAACTGAATAATAGCCTTGCAATTAATACTTAAAATGTTAATATTTTATAATTGCATGTTATTCGGTGTCCTGAGAAAAACAAAGCTAAAACTAGTCAAAAACACTAAGAAATCAAGCTTCTAGAAAGATCATTCCCAAGCTTTGACCCCCAAGAAGTCAACCAAGGTCAACGAAAGTCAAACAAGCAGCGAAAAGACAAAACTTGGAGCTGGGGAGGCAATGCACGACCATGCATTCCAATGCACGGGCGTGCATTGCCATATCTTGCTCCCCAAGCTCCAGTACACTGCCATTTGTACCCTGTTTGATTCCAGAGGTGTTTGCACGCCCGTGCAAACCAATGCATGGTCGTGCATTGCTCATTTTGAGGCCTAATAATAGATGGCTTGAGTTCTTCATTCCACACACCCAAATACACATTACCACAGCTCAAGATAGTCCGTTTCTGTAGTTTAGAGTAGAGAGTAGAGAGGCTCCTCCTCTTTGTTCGCAATAGGGGAGCCTACGAAACTCAGCGTTACGCTAGTTAGTATGGCATTCGTGGCTAAACTCTTTGTATTTCTAGGGTGAAGATGAATTTTGGTATATGTTAATGTTTAACGTATTAATCTAATGGTATGTTTATGTTCTTTAGTCATTCGTTCTTAAAACCATCTTCATGATGTATTTTTATTGCTACTTGATTTTGTCTTTACACTTGTGAGTGTTCTTGATTTTAAAATGTAAGACCGTAAAACCTTTTTGATCAAACTTCTACATCTTTATACAAACTGATTTTGATAAGCCAAGGCTTGGTTAATACTAATAAGATCGTACGTATTTATATGAACTTGTTATGAAACCAAGAATTGGTGAACTCATGTTGGGAACAGTATGTCTTTATACATGGTTTCATTGTTACACCGCCTCCCGGTGAACAAGGTCTAATCACTCTTTCAAATAATAATTAAGGTGTTTAAGTTCAATGACTTAAACCAACTCGGAGATAGCATTCAAAGAGTTGAGGGGAACGATGTCCCTAGCTGTGAATCCTACCATTTTATTCTAAAGAGCATAATTCATGAACCAAATGTTGTGAGAATGAGGCTCTAGCGGTATACCGTTCACACATTTGTATTAGTCATACCATCGGATTAGTAAATATAACATTATCATATACCAAGCGAATTCGAAGCCCAAAGCAATACTTGTCGTGACCTGATCATCCTCGAGATATTACTTTCCTGCTATTCACTATTGTGCTATTTACATTTCTGTTGCATACTTCACACACGTTTTTACTTTTCTGTCATTTACTTTACCGTCTCTGTCATTTACTTTTCTACTTCACAAGCACACAAAACCCACTCATTAATTAAACCGACTAAACGATAACAAAAGTAGAGTATTGGAACTCGACCGTGTCCATTAGTTCGATACTTGATTCTTACCTAAACTATATTATGCTGCGATAGGTACACTTGCCTATTGTGTGTGTTTAGTTTGAGTATTTATCATTTTATAAATTTAAAACCTGATCTCGTGAAACCATTTCTAAACCAACAATTATATATGTAGAAGCATGTTTTAGTAACTATAGATAAAATTCTATATATTGGTGTACTAGGCTAGTACGCAAGAGGGTGTTCCTGCATACTTAGCTTGTACACCAGATTGGTGCTGCGTACTTAGTAAGTACGCATGGCTTTTGCCACGCATGGCTTTTGCCTTCCGTAGTACTTAGTAAGTACGCATGAATAGTTCCTGCCCCCTATAAATAAAAGACTTGTCTTCATTTGTAGGTGGAACTCTGGAACAAGGTGAGAGAGGTGCGTAAACCAGAGATGTGTACTCCTTCGGTATGTGGTCTGTAATGTGAGATGACTTCTTTGTTATGGATTACGTTTCGTTTCTGTCGATTCTCTTATCTTTATGTTCGTGGTTTTCTATGTCTTGTTTCTTCGTTCCCACACGATTCAGCGAGCAGATCTTTGTTTTTCCGATGTGCGACGAGGCTCCCGGGACCTACAATATATATACATACATATACATATATATATATATATATAGGGAGTTTCAAATAAGAAGTGTTTTTTTGCTAATAAATCTAAGAAATGACAAAACCTTAAGAAACGATATCAAACGAACTCCGATTGAGCTCATTTCAGCGGCGTTGGAACCGTCTTGTCGAACTCTGCCATATTTGCTTTTAGGGTTTAACTTTTAAGGTTTAGATTTTAGGGTTTTAGCCTTAGGCTTTAGATTTTTTTTGGGGGGTGGGGGGGTTTAGGTTTTTGGGGGTTGGTAGGGGTGGGTTTAGGTTTTTTTTTGGGGGGGTGGGTGGGGTTTAGGTTTTGGAGGGGTGGTTTTAGGCTTTTTGGGGTGGGGTTGGAGGGGGGGTTTAGGTTTTTGTGGGTGCGTGTGGAGGGGGGTTTAGGTTTTTGGGGGCGGGTTAGGGTTTGATGAAACGGTTCCAATTTCGCTCGAATGAGCTTAATCGGAGTTCGTTTGACCCATTTCTTAGCGTTTCTTAGCGAAAAATCACTTGTTAGTGGAACCTTCCCCTATATATATATTATATATATAACTTAATCACATGATATCACTAGTCAAATACAATAAAACATTCAAACATAGTCTTTCAAACATTAAACACAGTGGTGGGATGTCAGTCATTGAGTTGCCTTCGTGAACTCTTTCCATCTTTCCATTAAGCACCTCTTTTCACTATCTACTTTCAACCTGAAGTGCATATTAAAAGTCAGCTAACGCTGGTGAGTTCTAGTTTTAAACATTCAGGTAAAACATCTTTCTTATAAAACATTGTATCTTTACATTAAAACATTCATCTTTACTATAAACATTCACTCGTACTTTCACATTCACTCATTTATACTTCATCGTACGTTCATACTTTCAATACATTTATTCATTCATACTTTCATACTCTACTTTCATTCAATTGCCTATCACATGAGGATGATCAATCCATTTACTTTGCCATCCGTCTGTCACGAAGACAGTCTGTATTAACCGTCCGTCTACCGAAGTAGCTGTATTAACCGTCCGTCTACCGATGTAGCCGTATTAATATCACCATCCGTCTACCAAAGTACCCGTATTACTATCACCGTCCATCTACCGAAGTAGCCGTATTAACCGTCCGTCTACCGAAGTAGCCGTATTACTATCACTTTTCGTCTACCGATGTAGCCGTATTAACCGCCCGTCTACCGAAGTAGCCGTGTTACTATCATCGTCCGTCTACCTAAGTAGCCGTATTAACTATCATTCCTTACTATGCACACACTATCATTTATCATTCGTACTCTACAACACTGAACATTCTTTAATCCATACTTTAATACATTTAGGCATAAAACGTTCATTAACACATAAGTATGCACTCCAGCCTAAATCGTTATAAAACATTTAAAAGAGGGCTCTAGAAACTCACATGTCAAGCTATCCTCTGCGTAGTTGGAACTGGTCCAATAATCGTCACTCACTATCTGAATTGATAAGTAACATATCATTAATTCTATACTTTCATAAGTCTAAACAAAACAAGGTAGTTTCGCTTTATGCGCTAAGCGAAACAAGGTAGTTTCTCCTTCATGCTCTAAGCGAAACTATATCAGTTTCACTTCTATAGTCTCCGTGAAACAAAGACTAAGTGAATCTATCTGACTGAGTGAAACTACTGTCAAGCGATACCATGGCCAAGCGAAGTTAATGCTAAGCGAAACTATAGTTTCACCTCGTCACCTTCTTCAGCAGAAATCCTACGTTTCAGCAGAAACCCTACGTTTCTGCATGAAGATGGTGGCCAGAGCTTCATACGTCCAAGCCTCATTTTTTTTGTGTTAAAAACCTTTGTTTTGACCTCGTGAGTCTAGATCCAATGTCCTTTTCCCAATCCATATGTAAAAACCCATTCTTTTCGTGAAAACAAACCCGAAACCCACTTCGAACTAAAAACTCAGATCTGGGGCGGGTTGTTACCTGTTTGACCTCGAATATTCATGCTAATCACTCTGATGATGAAGACCAACGATTCCCGAGATCCTTGACCCAAGACCCGACTTTCTCTCTATTGGAACCTAGTAGTCCATCGAATTCAAGTTCAAAGCTTTATATTGTACAAGTCTAAAGTTTTCGGCCGAAAACTGTTTTGGTCATTTTCAGTCGAAAACATTTTCGGACTAGAAAGTTTTCGGATGAAATCTTTTTTCTGTATATAGTCTTTTGTTTGAAATGTAATTAGAACTTTTAGAGAGAACTTTGCCAGATTGTCTTAGAGTGATTATCAGGGTGACTAGTCTAGCTTTGGTGTATCTACACATAGTTAGCACTTGTACTCAGCATTTTGATCTTAATACAAGAAAGCGTTTTGTGATTCATCTCGTTCTTATGGCGTATTCATCTTATTTCGGTGTTTGATTCGTGGATTTGGTCTCGTTATCTCTTGGATTGTATTCCGCCTTTCCAGGAGGTTATCGGTGATTCGTTTGCTTGATTACATCATATATGTGGGTATAACAAGTGGTATCAGAGATTTCGGTTGAAACTTGTGGTATTCAAGCTATTTTCATCATTTGAGATTGTTTCTATGTGAATTTTACCGCCATTTTCAAGTTTTCTGAGCTATTTTTCATGGAGATGGAGTGTGGTATTGATTTTGGGGCTTGATTTTACATTGGATCAGTTGCAGGTGTGATTTGGAGTTGCTGAGTTTGAAGCGTCCGAAATCTTACTTGAAGGGTCCGAAATCTCTTTTCGACCAAAATCATTTTCGATCAAGTGTTTTAGATCGAAATCTCATCCAAAATCTTTGAAGTGTCCGAAATTAGTTGTCAGAAATCTCCTATTCAAAATCTATTTTTCGATCAAAAAGTTTCATCCGAAAAAGTTTTCCATCGAAAAAGTTTTTGATCGAAATCTCTATACTTGAGATTTTTTTCAGAAATTTGTGGTTATTTGAGTGTGCTTTGGAAGATGGCAGGAAAAGTTTACGAGGCTGAGAGGCTTGTGGGTAAGTCACCACCCATGTTGAAATCTATATCAGAATTCTCGAACTGGAAAACTCAAATGAAGGTGTATTTTCATTTTACCAAGCACATTCTTTGGGATTCGATTGTGAAAGGTCCTCATGTACCAAAGATGGCTAATGTTGATGGCCTTGTTCCGATTGCTGATCCAGATCAATACAATGAAGAAGATAGAAAATTGATTGAAAGAGATAATCGTGCTTTGGGATCAATCATACTAGCTCTTCCAACTGAATTGTATCTGAATTTTGAACATGAGACTGCTCAAGGACTCTAGAATGCTTTGTGCTTAAGATTTGAGGGAAATGTTGCTTTACAGGAAAGCCGAACTGATCTTCTGCTCAAACAGTATAACATGTTCAATTACAAAAAGGGTGAATCTCTGAGCGAGCAAGTTACACATTTCACCACTCTAGTCAACATGCTAAGAAAAATGGGAGTTGAGTTAAAAGAATATGATGTGTGCAAGAAGTTGTTGGATTCTTTACCTGATATATGGAGTATTCCATGTATGCTAATCAAAAACACTACTCAAGATTTAAAGAACAAAACTCTTGATGACATAATTTGTCTTCTTAAATCTTATAAACTAGAAAACAAAAGGAGGGAAATGAATAATCCTGAGAAGTCACACATTTCGAGTTCAGAAAATGCAACTCTGTTTTATGTGAGTGGAGAAGGTAACAGTGGTGGATCAAAGACTGAAAAGGGTATAAGTTGATGTGGTTCTGAAAATGTTACAGGGGCATTTGTTAGACCAAATGACATGACCAGGAATTCATAGTGACCATATCTGGTCCTGAAAGCAGTCTTAGGTACATCTTCTGCTTGTACCTTCAACTTATGATATCCTGATCTAAGATCGATCGTTGAAAAGTACTTGGCTCCTTGTAACTGATCGAATAGATCATCTATTGTAGGTCCCTTCGTGTGTGTCGGATCGTTGCATGCAAGTGGTCTACTAGTCGGACCGGGTGCGGATACCCGTGACTAGGCGGAGAGTCTAACTAAAACAATGTAAACCAACACGAGAGTCACAATAAAAGCTCTTTCTATTATAAACACTCGACGGTTACAGAGAGATTACAAATTGCGTACTTAACAAACTGAGTTCGTCTAAGATATGAGTTCTGCGTACTTATCCTCTGTGAACCAAACCTATTTATACAGACCTGATGCCTGCGCACTTAGCAAGTGCGCAGGACCAAATGTTCTTGCGTACTTAGCAAGTACGCATGGTTCTTCCTGCGTACTTGCTAAGTACGCAGGAGCTTTCTCCTGCGCACATGTAAGTGCGCAAAACACTTAGAAGAAATGCAACATACACTATGTAAAAGTAAATACAACTCGATAAACTATTACATAACGACTCTTACATACAAAGACAAATTACAGACATTAGAAATACAAACTAAGACTCTATCCAGAGTGTTGTCACAGGAAAGTGCATCAACAAACTCCCCTTTAACAACAGCTCGGGATCTTCATCGTCTTCAGTCTTCAATCTTCAGTCTTCACAGCACTGGTCCCTTAGCTTCCATCTTCTTCTTGTAATCAAGGCAGAACTTAATCACCTTGTCATATTTAGAAGCGAGGAGCTTTGTCTATTCGTCCGTGTGGACACAGTAGCGTTCCGCTAGTACCTCCAGATCTTTCACAGAAAAGTTGATGAAGCAGACTTCATCAAAGATTCTGATCAGTTCTTTTGGTAGTGTGTTCCCACTCTCGGAACGAACCTTTCCCATGATCTCAGCCTCGCCCGTTTTTGGATCTACGTACCAGTACCACATGTCACCAAGAATATCCTGAGATAACTTGCTCAAGGGAATCTTAGTTTCACATTGCACTGGCTTGTATACCAATCTCTTTATGTTCTTCTAAGTCACATGATGTACAACGTGCTTATCCTTGACTCTTCTGGGCACTTGAGTTCAAATTTCCCTGATCTTGCTTCTCGCTGTAGTGTTACCCACAAACCCATTGCTACTGCATGACTCGAGTGACTCAGCAGGTCGCGGTTTGCGAGGTTCACAAGGTCGTACTTGGGCAAAGAGTTGAACGCCTCACTGGTTGGTTTCAAGTATTGAACCCCCCAGATATTTTGATGGCGAACAACTGCTTGTCCTCCTAGAACCTAACAGCCAAGATCATACCTGTAGCTCCGTGCTTGTCTGTGATGGTCGTCTTTTGCCACACGGGAGCTGGACCCTTAGATGATGTAGAGGGCATGTCTTTATCTTTTGGTGCCTCGGGGTCCACAGGTGTAGGGTCGACTGGGGAGGCTTCAGTTGTAGCTTCAACATTACTTGCCATGTCAACTGAGCCTGTGTCGAGCAGAGATTCGAGCGATGGTACTTCAAAGATCTCAACATCCTCTAACTCGTACTCTCCTTCCCCGTCGTCCTTGGGAATCTCTATCACCACATCCTCATCTTCATCATTCCAGTCATCACCAGAGTCGATCTCTCCTTCTTCTAGATTGAAGAGAGCATCGATCTGTGCTTCTTTAGAGTAGTCAGGCTCTAGATATAGGATCTCATCATCAGATAAATCCTTAAGTACTTCAGCCACTGACTTCTCTTTCTTACCACCACCACCAGATGTATCACCACCCTCTTGCTGAGTAGACTCCCCCTCAGCCATTGGAACAGAAGAGATGGGCACAATCGCCAAAGCTTGGTGCTCACCTCCACTAAGACCGGCTTCAGGATCCTTGTCTTTATCATCATCCTTAGTCAAGTCGACTGGATGACAAGGCTCAGCACCAGTGGATTTATTCTCTTTCTCTTTCTCTTTCTCTTTTTCTTTCTCCTTTTCTTTCTCCCCCTGAGCGCCAAGCTTCTTGGTCAGTTCTTCAACTAATTTGACCATCGCTTCGTGCTCTTTTCTCTGCAAATCCATCCTTAGCTCAAGTGAAGTTCTGTGGCCTAGAATCATTTCATTGGTTTTCATCAGCAGCTCGTTCTGTGCCATAACATTCTTCAGTTGCTCATTTGTCCCTGTTCTCTGGCTGTGGAGAATCCTAACTTCATCGGCCAGGGAATTAATCTGTGCTTGTTGAGCATCAGACTCCTCCTTTGACTTTTGAATGGTCTTCAACAGTTCAGCAACTTGGGTCTCTAAGACATTGATCCCTGCATCATACGAATCAGAATGCCTAGATGATGAGGCTTCAGCATTATGGATGGGGGAGGAGAAGATTGTGTCAAAGTCAAACCCTTGTGAGAAATCACCATAGTTGAAGGGTTGACCTGACGGCTCAGTGGTGTGAGGTGGGTGTGGGGATGTAATGATGGGAGTGGGTGTTATGGTTGGGGTGATGGTGACTGACTCCGTGAGAAGTGGAGTAGTCACCGTCACCTGGACGGTTGGAGTAAGGAGGGTCACCGTCACAGGAATCTCCTCTGTGACCGCTGTGACTGCCACATTATCTTGTACTAGTGGCCTTCTCCTCCTTTTGTACAGTTGCTGTGCTGGTGGCGTAGATTCTGACTCTGGACTGTCAGCTGCAGGTTGTACTTGCTGCACAGTCGGGATCTCTACAACCTTGGGGATAGCAACCTCTTGCCTATCGCCCCTCTTCTTGTTAGCACTCTCTTGCCTTTGTCTTTGTAGAGCAGCGTCAGAGTCAGAAGTCGGCTCATATTCGCTGCTCGAGCTTTGTCTCTTTCTTTTAGAAGACGACGCAGGCAGGGTTACCTGTGCCAATCTCCTCGGGTGTGCCTGGGATGGTGCGTCATCGGAATCAGAAGAATCTGATTCTGTTGCTTCTTAATCGGATTCCTCAGCACCACCATCACCACCTTCGTCATCACCTCCATCACTTTCATTCTCTTCTTCTTGTTGTTCATCAGAATCATCACTCATCTCTGGTCCCGAATTGGGACTATAGCAATTCCAATCTTCTGGTGCGACATATGCTTCATTAAGCAGGTGGCCAAAGAGTTCAGTATGCACAGGGGTAGGATCTACACTGCCTGGCTTTAGAAACTGAGCAAATACTCTCTTGTCCACCCATTTTACTTGCAGTCTCTCCCCGATAGCACGTAGGTTTGGCAATGCATCATCAATCAAAAGTTGCACAAACCTCGGGTACAATAGGAACCTAAACTTCTCTGTTGTATTAATCTGATCATTGATTGCTTTGAAGATGTAGCGAGAGAAGTTGTAGCCCCTATTAAGAGACAAGCCCACCATGGCTGCTGTAAGGTCATGACCCATGGCATCTTTCCCCTCTTTTCTGGACGAGATGCACACGATCATGATGTGGGCAAAATACTGCCATTGATCCAAAACCCACATCTTCTTGTAAGAGGCATAGTCCCTTGCTCCGACATATCCCATTCTATGCCTCCAACATCCATCCACATAGTAATCTGGATAGGATGTCGGGTCGGTAGCGAGGTCTCCGAACTGCAGAACCCTTCTTATTGCATCCTCAGAGAAGGCAATAGCCCGACCATCAACGGTAGCCCTTATGACATTAGGGGATACTGTGCAGTCATGCTCTGTCGTCTCCCAGAATTGCTCCAAGTAAGGTCTTGAGACGGTTGGGTCAGCTGAGATTGCATAACTTATTTTTGATCGGTTCAAAAAGTCAATGATCTGCCGATACTGCAAAGCTGCCCCTTTCCACTCAGGTTGAGTGTTTGCTAACAAGTTGAACTCATCAGTGAATGCCCGAGCCATAGTCTGTAGAAACACACAGAAAACATAATCAGAACAACGTATATTATTGAAGATGAACAAACATGACACGGTATAGTAGTTACATTATGAACAAAAATTTCAGACTTAAAAATTTTTCGAAGTGTTGGTCCTGCGCACTTTGCAAGTGCGCAGGCTTTTCCTCTTGCGTACTTAACAAGTACGCAGGAATTGCTTCTTGCGTACTTGCTAAGTGCGCAAAAACAACACTTGGCAAAAATTTCAGAATTTTTAAGAAAATCACAGATTGCTCAAAGACCGGGTCAAGTAGGTCGCCAATAGGTTGGAATCGAGGATTCGAACTTATGGGACCATTATTAACACCAGTAACTACCAAACCAAGACCAATTTCAACTTAAAAACGTCGCCCAATCCCACTGTCGATTAAAATTCCACCGACGGCTAGAATCGAGGACGAAATGGATGAATATGGAGTCGATTAAGAACCCTATTAGCATAGAAATGTCAATAAGTTACCCAAACAACCCCAATTTTACCAAAAATATTTCGGATTTAACCTAAAAATGAGATGAAATGAGATGATGAAACGATAGACGGGACGAACAAAATGGTTTAGACACACTTGATTTTGAGTTAAATTTGCAGAGGGAAGGTAATTGGTTTGAAAGCTTGAAACTGAAAGAATTTTCTAAGTGTCACTTTTATACCCCTCACTTATCGGTCGTGCGTACTTGTTAAGTGCGCACGAGTTAACTCTTGCGTATTTACAAGTACGCAGGACTTAACTCTTGCGCATTTACAAGTGCGCAAGACTAACTCTTGCGTACTTGCTAAGTGCGCAAGGTTTACTTCGTGCGAACTTGACAAGTACGCACAAGCCTTAAGTGCGCAAATTTGAAACTCAGATTTATGAAGATTTTCAGATCAAATAACGAACAAGATAAAAGTATTCAATCGCGAGTTTTCAAATACAAGTCATGAAGGTTAAACATAAAATATTTTTGGCTTTTTCTGATTAAACTTGAACAATGCATAAACTTAAAATCTTTTTGTTCTTTTCTAGATAGATATATACAAGTATTCACACCAACTATTTTTTATCAAAGACACGAGCAGATGATCATATCAGGCTATCTTTTAGCAAAAACGATACAAAATAAACATCAAAAAATATGGGATCGTGTCATGGATTACTCTTTATTCATACGTAATAAGCATATAAACAAGTAATTCAAGTTGACAATATTATAAGATTTGAAACTATACGCATCTTTGTATCATGTTCTTGTGTATTAAGGTATTAATTATAAGACATACAACGTGTACCCCACTGAAATGCTATTTTAACTTGCACTATCTCAAGGCATCTAAGATTTTCTAGATTTTCAGAATGAAGCTACATCTATTAGCACAGGAAAAAAAAGCAGAATCCATAAGGATTATCGGGAATCATAAGATTCAGAATCGAGTGATTCATTTGTCTTGGTTTCATGTGATTTTCTTCTTTGAATATCGGGATGATGATTCAGGATAATAGATATGGTGTTTGATTATCAGGTAAGGGGATCCAACTTTTATCTGGATTTGATTTCAATGAATCAGGAGTGATTCAAGGGTGAATACATGATCAACGGTTAATGTAGAGACATGTCTTGATTCAATCTCTCCTTGCATACTTGTGAGTATGGGCAGTGAGATGAACCGCATTAATTGTACTAACGACATAACCCGAAACTGATCTTAAAAGAAAATTATTGCCAAAATCTAACATCCTTTATCTGATAATGATCTTTTCTATTCTTTTACGCACACACGTTTACAAACATGGTTTCAAATCATGGTTGTAATTTAGATTTAGTATCCACACTACTAGTGATTCAAAGACGCATACAGCCTACTGACAATTCAAATTACTTGTAAATAAACAGATTAAAAACATAATAATTTAAACAATTAAGTAAACATGACGCAATCATTTCCCATATGAGCAGTCTATGGTGTTTAGATCATTTCTGATGTACTATCATTTCCTCTTTTCTCAAGTTAACTTTGAAATTTTCTCCATTTTCTATTTTGTTTTTGGTTTTTGTAAAATATTTTAAAGACTAAAAGAACTATATACAGAAAATTTAAAAGAATTAAAAATTTAACTTTAATGAATTGAATTGTGTTAAGAAAACTTAGTTTTCACTCAGGATTGAAAATTCCTATCAAGTTGACAAGATGCTCAAAACAGGATCGATAAAATGCCTTTGTGAAAAGGTCAGCAAGATTGTCATCCGTGTGAACTTTTACAAGTTCAATTAAATGCTTTTCAGCACAGTCACAGATGAAATGATGGCGAATCTCTATATGTTTAGTTTTAGAATGTTTCACCGGGTTATTTGTGATGGACATGGTGGCATTGTTGTCAATGAATAGAGGAGTTCCAGTGAAGTTTAAGCCATAGTCTCTCAACTGTTGCTGAATCCACAGTATCTGAGAACAACTGCTCGCTGCAGCAATGTATTCTGCTTCACAAGTTGAGACAGAAACCGTTGACTGCTTCTTACACTGCCAGGAGACCAGTCTGTCTCCTAAGAATTGACATCCACCACAAGTTGACTTTCTGTCAAGGTTACAACCGCCATAATCTGAATTAGTGTAGGCTTTGAAGTCGAATGACTGCTGCTTAGAGTACCAAAGACCTAATCGGGGTTTCCCTTTCAGGTATCTGAAAATTCTCTTCACGGCTATCATATGTGACTCCTTTGGTTGAGACTGAAACCTTGAGCACAAACATACAGCAAACATTATATCGGGTCTTGAAGCTGTGAGATACATAAGTGATCCGATCATCCCATGGTACAATCTACTGTCTACATCCTTTCCATCTTTGTCAGGATGCAAACTGTGATTGACTGGGATAGGTGTTCCATAAGTACTACTATCATTCATCTTGTATTTTGATAAGATGCCCTGCACATACTTAGTTTGATGTAGATAAATGCCATCCTCTCTTTGACTGACTTGCGGACCCAGGAAGAACGACAATTCACCCATATTACTCATTTCAAATTTGGACTTCATCACCTGCTCGAATTCCCTACACATCCCTTCATTGGTAAACCCAAAAATGATGTCGTCGACATATACTTGTACAAGAAGAATGTCACCTCCTGCTTTCCTAATGAAGAGAGTCGAGTCAATCTGTCCACGGTCGAAACCATTAGACAGTAAATGCTTAGATAATGTCTCATACCATGCCCGCGGTGCTTGATGAAGACCATAAAGTGCTTTGTCGAGCTTATACACTTTATTGATATTATGCGGATCTTCAAAACCGGGAGGTTGAGTGACATAGACCTCTTCATGAACTTTACCATAAAGGAAAGCACTCTTCACATCAAGTTGATAGACCCTGACGCCGACATATGTGGCATAAGCCAAGAACAGTCGAATGGCTTCAATTCTAGCAACTGGGGCATATACTTCCGTCTAATCCAAGCCCTTTTGCTGATAAAAACCCTGAACAACCAATCTTGCTTTGTTCTTCACAACAACATGACGATCATCCATCTTGCATTTGAACACCCATCTGGTTCCAATTGGCTGACAGCCTTTTGGCAAGTCAACCAAATCCCACACGTGCAACTTTTGGAATTGAGACAATTCATCTTGCATCGCCTCAATCTAGCAGTTGTCAGTGAGAGCCTCCTTCACATTCTTCGGCTCTAACTGGGACACGAATGCAGCATGCAGACATGTTTCCATGACACCAGTGTCAAGTATCTCTGTGTAAAGACTGGTGTTCTCAGTGATGGTTCGATGATGAGTCTGAACGCCGGCATTAGGATCACCAATAATATTATCAATTGGATGATTCCTATGCACTCTCGTCTCCGGTACAATTGGTTCCTGAATTTCTGGATCAAGATTCGTGCTTAACTCCCCCATTTCCTGTGTTCTAGAGGAAGAAGATTCAATGTTACTTGGATCAGCTGGAGCTTCATTTCCTACAGTTGTGTTAGGATTAGCTGGAGCGTCATCTCCAACGACAAGAACATCTTCACTGTTATCACTGTCGTGAGTTCCAGATGCAGATGCAGCATTGGAATCAGGAGTTACAATCGGTACAGTAGCACGAGTAGAGAAGCTGGAGTCATCGCTGCCACCCAATAAATCATAGACATTTGCAGCGTCATCTGCAGATATATCAGGAAGATTGAATGACTTGAATAGCGCATCATAATCAAAACTCCAAGCTGGACCTGTTGGTTCGGGTGGAATGCTGTGTTTACTACAATCCACTTCAAACCATTCCTCGACAGTACGAGTTCCTATGTTGTACACTCTCTTGCAAGGCGAGTTGGCAACGTATCCTAAGAAGATGCCTTCCACCGCTTTTGCATGAAACATAGACTGGCGGTCTTTGTACTGTAGCAACAAGGAGCAAGGACTACCGAAAGGAACTAGGTAATCAAGATTGGGAAGTCGATTGTTGATCAACTCGTAACAAGTCTTGTTGTGCCTCTTCACTACCAGAACTCTGTTTAAGACGTGACACGTTGTATTAACTGCTTCTGCCCAGAAAGTGACAGGAAGCTTTGCATCCGACAGCATAGTCCTTGCAGTCTCAATCAGTGTTCTGTTCTTCCGTTCAGCAACTCCATTCTGCTGAGGCGTGTACGGCGCGCTGAATTCGTGACGGATCCCTTTCTTGAGACAGAAAAGCTCCATCAAATTATTCTTGAACTCAGTTCCGTTGTCGCTCCTTATCCTTCTAACTTTCAGCTTGCAAAGAGATTCCAAGCTCAGGATCAAGTATTGAAGGATATCAGCAGTCTCGTCTTTAGTACCTAAAAAATACACCCAAGAAAAACGTGAGAAATCATCAGTTACAACCAGACAGAACGACTTACCTCCAACACTCCTGATACTTATGGGGCCAAACAGATCCATGTGTAATAGCTCCAAAGGGGTATCAATAGAGTTTTGGAGCATGGGCTTGTGAGACTTCCGTTGCTGTTTGCCCTTTTTACAAGGCATACAGTCATCTGCAACAGTAAACCTCAGCTTAGGAACCCCGGTTACCAAACCGTTTTGGACAAGATGATTCATTTTACGATACGAAATATGTCCGAGTTTCCTATGCCACAAGATAGAGTCAAGTTCTGTCGCTTTTGTAAGCAAACAAGTAGCAAGTGATGAGGTGGTTGTTGCAACGCTCATATCGATCTGATATGTGTCATTCGTTCTTGGTGCTCTCATCAGAATCCAGTCTTCGGGAACCTCAAAACCAGGTTTGAGAATCAGGCATTCTGACTTGTCAAACATCACCTAGTACTCCTTATCACACATTTGGGAGACACTCAATAGGTTATGCTTCAGCTGCTCGCAGAAGTTGACATTGTAAAAGCTGACACAACCGTTTGAAACCACGCCTTGACACGTGATGTTGCCGCCTTTTTCTCCGGCAAAGGCCACATAGCCGCCTCTGAATGGTTTAACGTCTTGAAGCAGGGCCATGTTTCCTGTCATGTGCCTGGAACATCCACTATCTACATACCAGTGGTTAGAGATAGTACCCTTCGGACGTCCCTGCACGAGTAACAAAAAAGAATTAGTTAGATTTGGAGACCCAAGCCATTGTGGTCTTGGGTCGTCCGTCTTTCTCAAAATAAACTACTTCTTTCAACTCACAGTCGTGATGACTAAAATTGGTGAATCTTTGGAGGATTTAGGAACAGGAGATTGAGAACCTTTTACTTTCTTGTTCCAGGATCTCTTTTGATTCTTAACCAGAACAGAAGACTTTGGCTCAACCACAGCCGGCGAACTTGTGGAAGCTTCACCTGATTGAGCTTTAGTCAGCTGTTCCAGCTTTCTCAACCTCTTATTCCATCTTCTTCTCTGTGGCTTAGATAGTCTAGCCACAGATTTCTCACCAGTACGTGTACTACCAGATGTAGATACACGAGGTACAGCAGGTTGCTTTACCTTTCTTGCCACAGATGGTTTGGCCTCAGATTTGATCTTTGGCTTTGCCATTGGTTGGACTAGTGGTTTCACCACATTCTGCTTTGGATGTTTGGGAGATGGTTTCACTGGTGGCTACCTGGGAATAATAGCTGGTTGTGAAACAACAGGCCGTTTCCCTTGGTTCTTAGAAGGACAGTTCACAAAAATGTGACCAACCAAGCCACAGTGAAAACAGTTCCTCTTGTCTACATAAGTTCTCTTGTAAGGCTCATTGGATCTGGCCTTAGAAAACTCTCCATTATGAGCAGGAGGAGTTGGTTTCTGAACAGCAGTCTGAACCTTAGCAATTTGATTTTTGGGAGTATAGTATTTTTCCAAATTTTCTTTGTAACCAAGACCAAAGTGAGCTGAAAAATCCTCTTTCTTTACTTGGTTAAGGTTTTTACACCCCCCATAAAGCATTACCTTAAGTTTATCATTTGATTCAATGACATCAGGTTCAGTTAAAATGCAATTATCACCATTAGTGATAATGTTTTTCTTGACTTTCTGTTTAGTCAACAACTCCTCAGATACTACTCCTTCAGGGCAAGAGTTAACCGACCCATCTTCAGAAGCAGTAACAAACTCCTCACTAGATGTGGAGTTAGCCTTACTTGAGGATTCATCCTTCTTAGGGAAATCATCCTTATCAGATGACTCATCTAGACAAGTGAGATCAATGTCTATTAAGCTATTGACAAACTTCCTGCTCACTGGTGGAGGAATGACATTGGTACCAAGACCTAGACCATTCATTTTCTTCACTACAGATTCGTAGTGTTCCACCACAAAGCGAGAGTTCTTCAACTTCTCATTAGTGCATTTTAACTGCAGGTTCTCATTTTGCAGCTTGTTGATTTCATTGTTCCGTTTTTCTAACCCCTTATAAGTAATATCCAAGTGAAGCTGTTGATCGCTCATTTTTAAAGAATACTCACGTTTTTCCTTTGTCAATGTGTCAATAGATTCTTTAAAACGTTTTTTGTTTTCTTTATAGTTTAGAGCTGCCATACTTAGGGGTTCGATTTTGTCTTGGAGCTTAGAGTTTTCAAGTTTTAGCCCTAGACACTTAGAACATGAAACAACAGAAAAGGGATTAGAGTCTACCTCATGAAATGAACTTGTTACTTCTCCAATGTCCATGAGAGCAACAGCAGTCGACTCCTCTTTCTCAGCTACCGAAGCTTCCTTTCCTTCAGCTTCCTCCTCTTCCTCTGTAGCAGCAGTAGTAGATTCTTTTGGGTCAGCAATAGAAGCTTCCCTTCTTTCTGCTTCCATCATTTCCATGATCTCAACCATGAGACCAACCTGTGTTTGTGCGATGATGGCATCCTCAAGATGAACGCCCCAATCAAAGCTGTCGTCCTGTTGGGCTACCAGTGCATTGGACGTTCCACTTTGGCTTTGATTGTGGTGGTTTGGATTGTTTTGGCCATGGCTGTTTCCTTAGCTGTGTCGGGTAAAACCAGAGGCAGGTGCTCTGTCTTTCTGACACTCACGAGCAAAGTGTCCATAGTTCAGACACTTGTAGCATTTGGCCTTAGATTTGTCGAACCCGACCTTGGCATTAGGATGCCCGCCAATAAACTTTCTTCCTGTTCTGTTCAGGAAACGCTTGGCTCCCCTCAAAAGCATGGCCATATTCCATTGAATATCCATGTCCTCCATGTCATCAGGATCCACTTGATTAAAATCTTCTTCAATCGTCTCTGGATCAGTAAGCTTGCCACCTATGAAATTTTCATATGCAAGCATACAAGATGAGAATAAAGCTACATGATCTTCAGCTATTCTGGCTATAGCTGAGTTGTTAGCTGAAGACGTAGCAGGAAGATTTCTTGAGGTATTTTGATGATGAGACCCCAACCCTGATCCTGAAGCATAGAAAGCATGACCACCACATCCAGTTGAGTGGTCTTCTTCAGTAGGATTTCCAGTGAAGAGGGCAATTCCAGAGCTAGATGACTTGGATGTAGAAGTCGTCCCATGATACATAGAAGGGTCTTGTATCTGGGGTCTTCCAGAGCTCTCCTTTCTTTTCAAGTTCATTTCATGAGCTTGAATCTTTCCTATTGCTTCCTCAACTGTCAACTCATAGAATTTAGGATTTTCCCTCATCAGGGTTATGTACATCTCAAATTTGGGTGGTAAGGCATCCAAAAACTTTTCCACCATCTCTTTATCTGGATACTTGAGGTCAAAAGCATTCAACTCAGTCTGTAAATGATAGAACCTAGAGATGAGGTCATCTAAAGATTCGTTCTCAAAGAATCTGAAGCACTCATACTGCTTCCAGAGAAGATCCCGCTTACTCTTCTTGATATCACTATTTCCTTCGAATCTCTTCTGTAAGGCTTTCCAGAGATCCTTAGAATTGTCATACCCTCGAAAACTATGGAACAATTCCCGAGTTAATGCTATAGTGATCGAACCAAGTGCCTTCTTTTCTCGATCATAAGCTTTCTTTTCTTCGTCAGAAAGCTTAGAGATAGGCTTGGGCAATTCATCATCAAGATAGATGTGTGTGGGATGCTTATATCCCTCAAGGATTGGTATCCATAATGATGAGTCGGTATATGAAATGTAGTGCTCAAAACGTGCTTTCCAATTAGAATAATCGTTCACGTTCAGCAACTTTGGTGGTTTCTGTGGTGTACCGATCTCATTATCATAATTCAGCAGGTTTCCAAGATTCTGAAGATTCGACATAGTGAACACTTAGTCAAATTTCAGAAAAGTCAGAGACAGTTGCGCACTTGGTTTTGGCCTTGCGCACTTGAGAAATGGTCTTGCGTATTTAGATTTCCTCTTGCGTACTTGTAAGTACGCAGGAGGAAATGATTAAGTACGCAGGATATGACTTAAGTTTGCACAAGTTCAGTCTTGCGCACTTGTAAGTACGCAGGAGATAACTCTTGCGTATTTAGTAAGTACGCAGAAGACTGTACTTTTTGCCAAAAATGGTAAGTACGCAGGATACCTTTTCAGCAACTCTCACCAACCTTTTCCGGTGACCTGAAAATCGCCGGAGATTGTAAAAGTTGGTCTGATGATTAATGCAAATGAGCCAAAGGGTCAGAAACTTGTTTCTAACCAACCTTTGATGCTCAAATAACTCAAATACACAACAAAAATTGGTTTTTGAGAGATTTTTGCTTCTAAAAAAGTGGTTAAGAGCTACCCCTTTTTTATCACAAAAATCAACAAAAATACCTCTTTTTGCTTGTAAAACTTAGTAAAAACGTCTCCAAACTCACTTACAACACTCGAATTCAAGAGCAATGCTCTTATACCACTTGTAGGTCCCTTCGTGTGTGTCGGATTGTTGCATGCAAGTGGTCTACTTGTCGGACCGGGTGCGGAATACCCGTGACTAGGCGGAGAGTCTAACTAAAACAAAGTAAACCAACACGAGAGTCACAATAAAAGCTCTTTCTATTATAAACACTCGACGGTTACACAGAGATTACATATTGCGTACTTAACAAACTGAGTTCGTCTAAGATATGAGTTCGGCGTACTTATCCTCTGTGAACCAAACCTATTTATACAGACCTGATGCCTGCGCACTTAGCAAGTGCGCAGGACCAAATTCTCTTGCGTACTTAGCAAGTACGCATGGGTCTTCCTGCGTACTTGCTAAGTACGCAGGAGCTTTCTCTTGCGCACATGTAAGTGCGCAAAACACTTAGAAGAAATGCAACATACACTATGTATAAGTAAATACAACTCGATAAACTATTACATAACGACTCTTACATACAAAGACAAATTACAGACATTAGAAATACAAACTAAGACTCTATCCAGAGTGTTGTCACAGGAAAGTGCATCAACATCTATTCTAGGCAATAGATACCTGTTCTTCACATTCAGTTTGTTTAATTCCCGATAATCAATGCACATCCTTATGCTCCCATCTTTCTTTTTTACGAATAGTACCGGTGCTCCCCAAGGTGAAGTACTAGGATGAATGAACCCTTTGTCTAAGAGTTCTTGGATTTGTTTCATCATTTCTTTCAGTTTGGAATGAGCTAGACGATAAAGGGATTTTGCAACAGGTTTGGCTCCTGGAATGAGTTCGATTCGGAATTCGATCTGACGATCGGGTAGAAGACCAGGTAATTCTTCCGGAAAGACATCCGGGTGATCACAGACTACGAGAATATCCGCAATATGTCCTTCGGGTTTAATATTTAAAGCATGGAGTATGAATACACCTTCTCCCTTAATTAATTCTTTCCTAGCTTTCGCTATGGAAATTATTTCAATCTTATTATTATTACTATCACCATGAATCATCAAACTAATCTTGACCGTTTTCTGGTCACAATCAATCTAGGCCTGGTAGTGGTTTAACCAATCCATCCCTAGGATAACCTCATATTCGTTCAAGTTCATCGGCATTAGTGTAACTAATATCTTATTATAACCAAAATTGATGACACGAGCAGGGTATGATTCGGTTATCCTAATTTGTTCGCCACTATCCGTTTCAACGACATAGGCAAGAATAAGTAGAATCGATCTTACGCCTAAATATGGGGTGAATGCAAATGAAAAAAAAGTTGTATTCGCCCCTGTATCAAATAAAATTTTGGCGTAAATATTATTAACTAAGAAAGTAAATGCCACCTCCTTAGCCTTTGTTTCACTCCGCTTCCTAGGACGAACACTCGTCCTATTCCTTTATTTTGACCACCTATTTTCAGTTTAGGTGGCTTTGGACAAGAAGTCTTATAATGCCCTACTTCTCCGCAGTTAAAGCTTTTAACATTCGGGCATTAGGTTTCAAAATGGCCAAATTTTGGACAAGTCTGGCATTTTATTCCGTGATTGGCTCTATCAGGGTTGGGATTAAATCCTCCTCTTCTGGGAAACTTAATATTTCCCAGTTTGAACTTATAAACAACTTAATCGGGCTTTCTCTTGTGATCAACCTTTGGTGGCTCTTGGGCTGCCACTTCATCAAACATTACCGCACTTTTCTCAACAGCTAAGTCTATTGTCTCGGGTGCGATATATTTTACTAAGGTACGAACCTTAGGAGGAAGACCCTGAATATAGCATTTGACTCTCCTTGACTCCGGAGTAACCAAATGTGGCACCAGTTTGGCCATTTCATTGAATTTGGTCGTATACTCTTGATGAGTCATGGTTCCAGCTTCGAACCGCAAAAATTTAGCTTCAATCTTGTCCACAACGATTTGTGGACAGTATCGCTTAATGATTAAAGACTTGAGATCTTCCCAAGTCATTCTATCAGTCACCGTTTCTCCTTTTGTCTGTTTGACTAACTCCCACCAGTCAAGAGCCTCCTCTTCAAATGAATGTGCGGCAAATTTCACAGCTTGGTCAGATCTACATTCACTCATCTTGATTACTACTTCTATAGATGTGATCCACTGCAAAGCTGCAATGTCATCCTTCTTTCCATTGAATGGTTTGGGATGACAGTCACTGAATTCTTGTAGTTACATCCATGGCCATGAATTTTTTGCTCTGGTTCGTTATCCCAACTGTTTCGTGAGTTTGGGTAGTTCCTATATTGTTTCCTATCGAAGTAGCATGAAGGGTGTCTTATGTTCTCGGAACAGCACCACTTGTTCCTTCATTTCAGTTTCCCAGATTGTTTTGATTCTCCCTTCTCCTAAGAGCATCATCCAGGATTCCAGGTAGAGTTGTTTGAAGCACACGGGTGACCTCAGATGCCACCGCTCCTTGAAATTAAGTTTCAGTCATAATGACTTTTCCACTGGTTGCTCGGGTTCAGCATTTGTATTTACATACTCATTTGGATCAGGGTTTGTGTTTATCGTATAACGGTTACGGGACCTAGTAATGGGTATCCTACCCCTATCTATTCCTCGTCCTCTACCACGTCCTGCCATTTGTACCTATATACAGATGTATAACATCAGAATTCGTATAACCGGTCATAATCCAGAAATTCTGAAATTAACAACATTTAGCCAAAAATGCCTTTAATTATCTGATTTCTAGGTATTTCTCGTTATAGGTCATACTGAATGTATACATCTAACTTATCCCGAGGTGTTCTAGACTAATCTTAGAGTCCTAGTTTAAATCTAGATACTATTCTTGTAGCATCTAAATCCCTTAAACTGAGGCTCTGATACCAACTTGTCACACCCGTAACACAGAACAGTTTGCTAAACAGAGTAGTACCTCCAACAGATATGTTCCTAGGAAAGAACGACGGGTCTAGGAGAGATTTATACACCGTTCTTTCCTTAGACAGAACATTCCGTTTGTCAGATAACTGCATACCGGTCCGAAGGTCGCCTTCTAGTTACTGTGACGTTGATATCAAAAACACACAGCGGAAATTAAACCATTAACTTTTATTTAAACATTAAAATAGTGTTTATATCATGTTCTCATAAAAGTTACATCATCTGTTCCTAACAAGGAACAAGTCAATCGGGACTTATAGTTCATTGCATGCCCATCATTTGGATCGTTCATCATCTAGTCCTGGAATGCCCTGTCTAATAACTACATGTGATGCAGTCAAAAACATTTTATAAAACATGGGTCAGCACAAAGCTGATGAATTCATAAACTAAAATAGTTTATTAAAATGACCCGCCAAAGTATCTTGAACACATTCATAGGCTTCAACACCTAAATTCATAGAAAACTATGAATAACCATTCAGTCTATATATAACCAAAGACCGTTTCACGGTTCCTGTCCAACATGCCGTTCCACGGGCAAGTGAAATACAATAAGCGCTTAGAATATGTTATATATAAACAATCGGTATAATCGTTTCAAGATACTAAAAATGTTTTCATAAATCAATCATGCCAGACAAGGTCATGACTGGGTTCATGCATCACAGTTTAAGAACTCACCTCAGCAGTATCTCTGCTTATTAAATCTGAAATATGGCAAACACCTTGGACAAAGCACGTAGATATATAATGACATTACTTAAATACATAATCCTAGCTTAATGGTACATAACCAAAGCTAAACAGAAGGTTAGAACCTTACCTCAGCACTATCTACAGCAATTTGGAGTCGAAGTGCTAGAAACCGGACTTTTGTACGTGAATCGGGGCTCGGGATCGGAACTTCAGAGAGTTTGTGTGTGTTTTTGAAGTGTGTAGAGCGTGTGCAAATGGTTGGGACCGTTCAACTATTTATAGGCAAGAATTGGGTCCGTGATGGACCGTTACAAGGCGTGACGGTCCGCCACGCCTTGACTTGGCGGCTAAGCACTTCCGGACCACGTAACGGACCGTTACCGGTCATGACGGTCAGTCACGAGCCATGAGTCACCGGACACATGTCAAAAACCCTAAACCGCCGGTGGTTATTGCGGCACGACCGTCATGACGGGTGACGGTCTGTCATGAGGCGTAACAGACCGTTATGGCTGGTGACGGTCCGTTACAGGCTATTTTTCCCAAATTTCATTTTTGATCCTTGGATTTTGTATGTTCTCATTATAGCCCCCGGACTTATGAAAATTGACAACTTTAATCCTTCATTTCCATAGGGGATTTTCGGGGTGTTACAAAAACTTTTGAATTGGTAAAGGTTTGAACACTTGTAAGTTTACGATAATACCGGCCCTGCATGTATATTTCTAGAATTGTGGAAAAGGTGTATGTGGCAAATTAAGGACCACATGTTGGGTTTTATGAGTTTGCTTAACTCACACGGGATTTCACTTTATAGTTTCCACACACACATATATATATATATATATATATATATATATAAATATAGAGAGAGAGAGAGAGGGTTGGGTTCATGAGATAACTAAGTTTAACGAGAGAACTACAAAACTCCTCATTAAAGGCAAAAAAAATAATAAAAAATCATAACTCAAATTATAAGTCAAAAACTAAAAAAGTGGTTCGGAGATCATGTTTCCCAAGTCGTCCTCGTTAAAAAAAAAGCAACACTGCATATGTGTAGTACCACCCCAAAAACCAAAACCCTCCACCCCACCCCCACCCACCCACCCCACCAATAAAAAACCTAAACCCCCACACCCACCCCGAAAAACCTAAACCCCCAACACCCACCCCAAAAACCTAAACACCCCACCCAAAAACCTAAACCCACCCACCAAAAAACCAAAACCCACCCACCCACCCCTACCCAAAAACCTAAACCCACCCACCCCTACCCTCAAAAACCTAACCCTAAAAGCTAAACCCAAAAACCTAACCCTAAAATCTAAACTAAACCAAAAAACTAAACCTTAAAGCTAAACCGGGCATTTTTGCGTTTTTTTAACGAGGACGACGTGGGAAACATGGTCTCCGAACCACTTTTTTAGTTTTTTATTTATATTTTGAGTTATGATTTTTTTTATTATTTTGTTTGCCTTTAATGAGTAGTGTCACACCCCCAATTTCAACTAACGGAGTTTTACCGTTTGGGAAGTGACGAACCAGGATCTCAGTCATTAGTTACTTTGAACGACTCTACATGGGACTCAAAATGAAAATATCTTTCAAATTTGAGTATCAATGCGGAAGCGTAAAGAAAGTAAATGCGCAAAATACACGCGCCCAAAACCAAAGTCCAAAAGTCTAAAAAGTCCAAAACATCCAACCAAACACAAGTACAATAGAATAATTCAAACAATTATAAATAAGTCATAATCAAAGTAGTCGAATCCCATGCATGCCCTAACGTGCACCTGTGTCTTATCTTAGCGACCTGAGAAATCATGTAAGAAAATATGTCAACACGAAGTTGGTGAGTTCACAGGTTTCAATATATGTAAATAAGCGTTTACCAGATTTATGTTCATTCAGTACGTATCTATAGGTAGCTAACCTATGTTCAGGTTCAGCTCAAGCGCTCGCAACCGAAGCTGACTGTTTGTTTATTGCCTCCTGCCAGGTCTATAAACCCTGGCGGTGTGAGTAGGCTAACATTTCACCCGTTCGATCTCTAATCGAGTTAGCGCGACTAACGCGGGTGGGATTTGTCAAACCTAGTAGTACTACTAAATATTACCTTGCTAAGATCCATATTAATGGCCCGATATTAGTTGAGGACTTTCTGTGATAGCGTGTTATGCTTAGCATTTAACATTGATATCATACGAATTACAAAATCCAAAATTGTTTAATCATGTTTTCTCCCCCAAGTTAAAACAGTAAAAGGGGCCGTGAAAACTCACCTGCGTTGCGTTGTAGGTAGTATCACACAAAGGATAAGTTGGAACCACGTTTGTAAGTCTCAAACGACTTACGAATGCCCTAAAATTATACACACATAAATTAGGGACAAAAATGGGAATTGTGACAGCGACATGGAAGATTAGAACGTCTTAAAACATTCTAACGATCAACGAATAGACGAACGTCTCCACGGTAATAAAGATTTCTTAATTAATTAATTATTAAGATAAATACGTTTCGTGTCAAACGTTTCTAATAACGAATAATAACAAATAATTATATTCGTACGTTTGTGCCTTTTAAGTGGTTAGGAAAATAATATAACTATATATATATTTATATATATATATTATTTGTAAGTTCGTATGATTAACAAAATAATCATTTGTGTTGAAAAATTATATATTATTTTTTATCGAGGATAAAACCGAGGGTAAATAATATAATCGATTATATTATTTATAAGTTTGAAACGTTTCATTGAGTTTATAACGAGGTGAAAATAATATAAATATATATTATTTTTAATTGAGGTTACAAGGTCGAAAATAATATAAATGTATTATTTTGTTTGGAGTCGTGGTTTAAAAATAATATAGAAATATTATTTTCAAAAGTGGGGAAATATTATAAAATAGGTTATAAAATCAAACCCGAGTCTACGAGTTATTTTCCGGGCTAAAACACTTTAATATGATATTATAATAATATAAAAATTGATTTAATAATTAAAATATCATTAGAATAAATATTTAAAAAGAAAACAAGGGAGGAGGGTTCGAACCCGGGTCTCCTCCTCATCAGTACAAGAGTTTAACCAGTCCGCCCGCTAGGGTCATCGCATACAATCCAGGTTCTGTTTGGTTTTATCAATCAACTTAAATTGATCTCCTTCCAATATGCATACCAGTTTGAAACCCGTCCCAATATCGTCGGAATCAGTCGCGATTCAACGAAGAATCATAGGGGTTTGGTTAATCGAGTCATAGCGAATCTGAGTATGAGTTTAATTTCAAAATCAAATGGTTTTGGATCAATAAATCAGGTTTGTGAAAACCGAAACCCTAAAACAAGAATACTAAATTTAATCTGCCAAATTCGATGTTAAAACTTAATAAAAACATGGGGCTTTTACTGATTAGGACATTGCGAATCTAACCATATAAGTTAATTGGATTGAAATCGTGTGTAGGTTAGGATTCGGTTAAATCTAGATTGCGATGAACCCTAGAATCAAACCGGGTTCAATTTGATGATATGAGCCCTGGATTTCATAGGGCTTTCAATCCAGGCATTGAGACGACACTAAAGGTGTGTTCAATTTTATTATTTGATATCAGATTGATATGGTTCGATTAAACCCGAAAGTAAATGAACCCTAGAACTGGTTCACGTTGAATTCGATAATTTAAGCCCTGATAATGATAGGGCTTTTGATCTATGAATTGAGACGAAACTGAGACTGTAAACAATTACCAGAATGGATGATGAATTGATAGCTTCCAACTAGAACGAGTGCCGTCGGCCTGCGGGTTAGATTCCGACGACCTTGGCTGCTTCTTCGGCACAATTGGTGTAGGCAAAAGCTTCTGGGAGATTCAAAAAAGGTTTGTAGTGCGTTTGCTTTTGATAATGATAGAACAAATGATCGAATTGATCGATTTTTATTAGTTCGACGGTTATAACTCGCATAACCATAATGAGGTTTAATTCAAATCAATGTCAGGTTTATTGAGTTAATAATGGTCGTAAATGATCATGATCGTTCAGTTTCAGTTACAACTCCAACGGAATTCGATTTAGGCACGCGAATTGAACTCAAGAATAGCTAGGTTGACTTTCAAAAGTCAACAGAATCGTAATTGGTCTAATTACAGATCTAGTCCCTGAGATTTTCATGTAATTGAGTTTGAGATTTGGCAGAACAAGTCCTTGTGGTTTGGGTTGGGTTAAAACTTGTCAGTTTGACTATCCAAGAGTCATCAGGATTTAAATCATGGATTTTGACTTTACAAAGTCAAACAGAATTAGGTTTAGAGTAATATCAACTTTGGTCCTTGTAGTTTTAGATGTGTTTGGGTTTGAGAAATGACAGAAATAGTCCCTGGGGTTTAATTTGAGTTATTTAGGTTAACTTTCACTGGATTTACATAACGAAGTTAAACTGAAAAGTCCGGGTTGTCACAAGTAGTTCTATAGTTCTCTTATTAAAATGAGTTTTCTTATGATGTTCTCCCTATATATACATATATATATATATATACATATGTATATATATATACATATGTATATATATGTATATACATGTGTATATATGTATATACATATGTGTATATATGTATATACATATGTGTATATATGTATATACATACATATAAATATATATACTTACATATCATATATATATGTATATGCATATGTATATATATATATATAAATATATACATACATATATATACATACATATACATATATATACTTACATATCATATATATACATACATATACATATATAAACATACTTATACATACATATATATATATATATACACATATATATATACACATATATATACACATATATACACATATACATATACATAAGCATATACATACATACGAACATACATACATACATACATACAAACATACATAAATATATATATAAGGTTCGGTTCATGAGAGAACTAACTTTAATAAGAGAACTAGAGAAATCATCATTAAAGGGAAAAAAATTCAAAAAAATAATTAAAAAAATTCATTAAATCAAAAACTAAAAAAGTGATTCGTAGACCATGTTTACCACATCGTCCTCGTTAAAAAAAACGCAATACTGCATTTGTGTAGTACCACCACAAAAACCTAACTCACCCCCAAAAACCTAAACCCACCACCCAAAAACCTAACCCTACCCCGCCCACCCCACCACCAAAAAACCTAAACCCCCACACCCACCTCAAAAACCTAAACCCCTCACACCCTCCCCCAAAAACCTAAACCACCCACCCACCCCCACCCAAAAACCTAAACCCACCCACCCCATCCACCCCCTTCCAAACACCTAAACCCACCCACCACACCCACCCCTACCCTCAAAAACCTAACCCTAAAAGCTAAACCCAAAAACCTAACCCTAAAAGCTAAACTAAATCCAAAAATCTAAACCCTAAAGCTAAACTAAGCATTTTTGCGTTTTTTTTAACGAGGACGACATGGGAAACATGATATCCGAACCAGTTTTTTATTTATACTTTGAGTTATGATTTTTTTTATTATTTTTTTTTTGCCTTTAATAAACAGTTCTCTTATTAAAATGAGCTTTCTTATGATCTTCTCCCTATATATATATATATATATATATATATATATATATATATATATATATATATATATATATATATATATATATACTAATAAATAAAGGTTTAAGATGGACACTTGTCACTTTCTCATGCCTCCTCATATTGATTTTCCCGCCTCTCTTTCCTAATAAATGTGCATATATCTTATTAAATAATAATGATATTATAAATATATTATTAAAAAAGAATACTAATTATATTAAATAAGAATATATAATATGAAATCAAAATATAACTAATTAAAGAAAAATACCAATTTGTTATATACACACACATTTCTACTTGATGACGTATTTACAAATTTATAAGTTTTATCTTTTTTAATATACAATCTCGTGTAATACACGGGATTCTAACCTAGTATATATATATATATATATATATATATATATATATATATATATATATATATATATATATATATATATATATATATATAGGGCATGGATAAATTCAAAACCCACTCTCTATGTCAAAACCCAAGCACTATCATCATGTGGTTGATCAAGTTAGATTATAGATGATCCAATGGTCATGGTATAAGTACTTTATTTTATTCATAAAAGGTATACATTAAGTCTCTTAAAGGGTATTTTAGACAATACACCATGAGCCTGACTTTCTCAATATTAGTTTATGACCTGACAAAAGTACAGACACACATAAAATTCTTCTTTCCCAAAAAGGAAATGCAATTAAAGAAATATTTAAACAAGAGTTTACGATGACACCGGGAAATTTACAATTACACTTTGGTAAAAATTGGTAATTTACAACTACACCGTGGTAACAAATTGGTAATTTACAACTACACTGTGGTAACAAATTGGTAATTTACAATTACACTATGGTAACAAATTGGTAATTTACAATTTACAATCTAACCATGGCAAATACATAACTGTACGAACATAAAACTGAATGAGAAAATACATAACTTCTATCTATTGCTGATCGAATAGAGAAACTAAACCTGTTTCTTGACTTGCTTTATAGATTTTGCATTCTTGATGGCCTCCTCATCGTGAGGTGTGTTCTAATGTTGCATTGAAGGCCGTAGCTGCACAACTGCATGAACAGGGTTGTGGTGCAACTGCAAAAGAAATTGTGAAAGAAACATTCTATCATTATAGAAATTCATTAAATGGCTAACCTACTTGTGTGTGTACTGGATATTTGTAAAAACTAAAAAGTCAATAATAATACGAGTAAAAAGTCAAACGTACAATACAAATATATGTAAAATCCAAGAAGAATAATAATGCAAGATTCACATATGCATACGATACAAAATCATTAAATTCAAGACCCACCTCCATCTTCTCCCCCATCATCAATCTCTGTAAATACAAACAAGTTACTTCAACAAAACCAAACACCCAACAAACAAATGGACAAAAAACCCATTGTTTCATATGTAACTAAAGACCCAAAGAAAAACCAAAACTAGTCGATTAACTCATTTTCAATTATGTAGTACATCTTAAAATTAACTAGCCGATTAACCAAAACTAACCGATTCATTACATAATTATGTAGTACATTTTAAAATTAACCCTAAATTTCTAAACAGTTATCCGATCAACTCGTTTGTTTTTACGAAAGGATTACTCACCACTGTGACTTAGAAAGGGCGACAATCTTCAACTTGAATGAAAATTTTAGACACGCCGTCAACCTTCATTGTAGATCCGTTTTCTGCAATCAATTCTTATCATCATTGTTGCTCATCTGAATCGAAAAAAAAGAGAGAGATGAGAGAGTGAATTTAGGGTGAATTTGTAGAGATATTTATTTGGTGGAGAGAGAAATGAGAAAGTGACTTTTGAGGATGGGAATTGACAAAATACAGACATCACATGGGGTAAGTGTAGGTTAATGTGTGAAATGTCGTATACGCCCTCAAAGGAATAATCTGGGACATGTGAGTTGTCAGCTTCTAATTGGACAATTGAGGGTTTTTACATGAAACATGGGTTTTTATCTGATCCTTACCCTAATATATATATATATTTATATATATATATATATATATGGGAAGGTTCAAAAAGGAACCAAGAAAAAAGAGGGAACTGGAACCATGTGTTTCACATGTAAAAAGCTCATAAAAAACTCATTTTCACATGTGAAAACTCCTTTTTACGTAATTTTATTTAGAGCTTTTGCATATAAACATATTTATAAGCCGTTCTAATAAAAAAAATTAAAATTAAAAAAAAAACGTTAAAAAAAAGGTCAAAGAAAAGTAAAAAAAATTCATAGAAACTAATTTTTTTGTTATAATGGCTTCTTCACATGTTTATATGCAAAGCTCCAAAGAAAATTACGTAAAAATGAGTTTTCACATGTGAAATTAAGTTTTTTATGAATTTTTTACATGGTTCCCTAGTTCGCTCTTTTTTCTTGGTTCCCTTTTGAACCTTCCTATATATATATATATATATAGGGAAAGGATTTGTTAGGAACTCATAAATACTTGAGAACTACGAGAACTCCCCTCACGGAAAGCATTTCACCGAACCGGATTGTAGATGCATTTCTACCATGAACTAGATGCAATTCGGATTTTAGATTACTGATGGAACCAATTCCAGATCTGCTTGTTGTTAGTAAAGAAAGAGAGGATTCCAACGATATGTGCATGTTCAATTAAGTAGAAGGGGTGCTATCGGCTCAGACTCTATTGCCCTTACCCGTCACCAGAGAGGAAGAAGAAGAAGAAGGCGGGCATGCAACATTCAGATTTGTGGTGTTGTTGGGGTTCACATTGATCTTACCCTCTAGCAGCATTCAAAGTGCGGTGGATATGAAAAAGAAGGGACCATCGATTTAGGGCGAATCTAGGTTGCTGGAAAGTCGCATGCGGCTGTTGGGGGTCCTCGGTAATCCTGGTGGTCGGAAGGAGGTGGTATTGGGTGGAGATGACCCGTGGTGTGGTCTATTTTACTAGTCACTGGTCACTAGAAGTTGCAGGTTACCGATGGCCAAATGATGAAGAAGAAGATAGGGATGGTTTTTTAATACTTATTTATTTTTATAAAAATAAAGATTTATTAATTTATTTAATATTTTGGTTTCTTTATAATAAAGAGTATTTTAGTCATTTTATGAAAAAACTAACAGGGTTTTTAACGTTTGCGTCAAGGACCTTTGCATTATGAGTAAGTAATCATTGAAGACTAAAGATGTAGTTATATAGTATACATAGGACCATGAATATTAGGGGTGTTCAAATTCGGATAGTTGATTTCACTATCCGAATTTTGGATATCTGAAATTCAAATACGGATTCAGATAGTGAAAAAGATATTCGAATGTCCAAATATCAACCAAAGATAGCCAACTACTAGATTAAAAACCACTCATGCTCACTTGATTAACTAAATCAACTAATGCTCACCTAAGTCGATTCATGTTCTTTAGATTTTTTCTGTAGGCAAGTTACTGGATTTTGATGCTATGTTAATGGATTTTTTTTTGTAGGCGAGTTACTGGATTTTTTCTGTTGGCAAGTTACTCGGTATATCAAACAAACATTTACTAGAAGAAATCTTTTAATTTCATAGTCTTCCATAGTCCGAAAACTATAGTGTGTTGGAAATATATGAGCTGAGAACATGTAAATTGTTGTTGCATCTTGAATATGTGAACATGCACTAGGAAACCAAGACTGAAAAGTGGAGAAGAAACTAAGAAAGAAAATGAAATGCATTCACAATTGAATCTTTATCATCAATCATATAATTTAACTAAAAAACCACATTTACCTTATCAATTTAAAGGTTTAAAAAAACCCCACATCCGATTCCTTATATTTATCTATATTCAATTAAATAATACTCTTTTAATCATTTTATTATTCTCTCTCTCTCTTCTACTCAAAAAAGAATTATAAGAGATGAATATTGAGTTGGTAAATATAAGAAATTAGAATTCAATATTGTTGGAACTAATTGTACGCCATCGCATATAAAACAGTCTGAAGACGGAAGAATTCTTTGTAGTTAAAAGATTTCGTCCGAAATCTTTTTCGTTCGAAATCGTTTTCGGACGAAATACATTTCGATCGAAATGTATTTTGGACGAATCCATTTCTTTATCTTCTTAGTATAAATACTTGTATAGTTTGAACATTGTAAGTAGGGACTTCATTTGATATATCAATAAAGAGTTGACTTTACACCTTTAACTATGTGTTTTGATCCGATAATCGTTTCTTGATTACTCTACTCGTTTCTAGATCCTCCGTATCGATTGCTTGATTTGCTATGAATAACAGGTTATAACAAGTGGTATCAGAACTTTCAAAGCTCGATTCTGGGGGATTTGTAGCAAGATTCAAGTTTTCTTCAATTTTCTACAAGTTTTCACATTTTCAAGATTCAATAGTCTTCAATTTGCATCAAAATTAATGCCATTGTTGAAGATTTATGATATAAAGTGATGGAGAATCAATTTGAGGGTCTAATGGGTTAATTGTATGATTTCTGGAAGTGTTGGTGCATTTCCGTGTTTAAACATCATGAATGGTTCGAAAAGTGCTTGAAGCGTCCGAAATCTTTTTCTAACAGACTTTTCGTCTGAAATCTTTTTTGGTCAAAAACTCTATCCGAAATAGTTTTCGGTCGAAAACGTTTGCCTTGGAAAAATTTTCACCTCCCAAAAGAAAATAAAAAAAATAAAAAAATTGAAGGATGTTTACACCTATGTTTCTGGCTGATTATGAAAAAATAAGGTGATAAAAAAATGTCGATGGTTGATGAAGGTTGTGTGCATATGGTCTTTGTAAATGTAATGGGGTATGTTCATGTAGAACTTGTTGAATCATTATGTGTAAATAAGGAAGATAAGAAAAGAAAAGCAAGATAAGACACATTTGTAACATTTCTAATTTTCATCATGTTTGAAATCCAATTCTAGTGCAATGGTTATCTTATTCGTACAAAGAATTAAACCCTAAGTTCAAAACAAATTAACAAATTTTTCTTTTATATATATATATGTATGTATATAGATGTATGCGTATTTATATATATATCACACAAACACATACACATATACAAGCACACAATGGTTTGGACCCTAACACTGTAGTTTGAACCCTAAAATCGTGAGTTTTGTTCAAGACCAACACAAAACCGCCTGTTTGACTTTTAAAAGTCAAACAGGGCTAAATCCTCAAAAATCGAAGTCTCAATGTCGACCCAAGCCATTCCATTGGGTTTCCATCACATGTACAACCAATAAACAACCCAATCTCGGCCCAAACATCAAATATATTTGACAGATTACGTGGCCACACTCAAATTCGAAAGAGTTTTGACTTTGGATAGTCAATCCGTATCAAATCACATTCAATTCATGAAATTAACACGTCCCCAATCCCGCAAATCATGCGCAAATCAATCCCTCATGTATCCAGTCCCTTAACGTGACCCAATTCATTCTCCCCCATTGAATTTACACGTGGATCATGGCCGACAGTTGTCTCGAACAAGATTGACTAGAATCGAACAATTAAGGTGGAATTGAACCACCTAAAACAATCACACACCTTCGTATAATCAATTAGAAACTCTCTGAACCCGTAATCACATTCCATTTCACGTCCGGCTCCCGATCGAGTAACAAGAACAGAAATCATTTCGACCCATTCGTTTGCAACCGATTCTACGCCTACACACGTAAGTTTTATGTCGATCGATTCGTTATCGAATGCTTTTCATTAGCCCCATACCTATTGGTAACAACCGGATCGATCGGACCAAAACTGAACCTAGGGTTCATGTTCTTTATAAACGTCGATTCGATTTGGTGCTTGAGTTACGTTTTCTATTTAGTTGTTTGAACTTTCTACTTAACCAGCGAAACCATCTGGTCCGACTGGTTAAGTCCTTGCACCATCGGAACAGATGGCGTGGGTTCGAAACCCACAAAGCGCGTCCTTTTTTGTTCCGTGTATAAAATCCAGAACCGGTCCCTACCTTGATCACGTTAACATCCAATCAAACCGGTTCCAGTACATGGGTTGAGCCCTGGTCCAGTGGTAGAACGCTATACACACACAGAACCCACCCGGGTTCGAGTCGGGTGGCGTTCTTTTATTTTTTAAAATCATTTTAAACAGTATTTAAGTTATAAAAAATTATTTTATAAACCTAACTTTTACTAGAACATGTTTGTACAATAATATGCACTTTTTACATAAAACCTTTATTTCTTTACAATATAAATATTTAAATCCCATTTATAAAAACAATTTGCAAATTATTTTAGAATAAACCATTAAATCACAAAGCAAAATACCTAATTTATAAAATGTTACTAAGATTTTATAAATACTCCTACCATGTTTTATAAAACCCATTTAGAGTTAATTTGTATTTAAATCAATGTAATTTACCAAAATATATACAAACCAATATTTTTCACATTTTTCTCATTTTAAAGGGATGCAATATCATAATTAAATAAGTAAAAAGAAATTAATAGTTTAAATTATTATTTCTTTTTATCCATTTAGGTTTAATTGACATCTAGTATATTTTTCTTAAATATGTATATGTATATACTAATACGTATTTACACTTTACTTTCAATGACTCATATTTTTATAATAAATAAATAAAGTGAATTTATTTATTTAAAACCCTAAGTCATTCTTATTCAAACGCAAACACAAACCCCTTTTGTACAAAACCCTACACCTAAGTCTCACCGAAATCCTAGACTTGGCCTGAGACTATTGTGCATATTATTAATCTAGATTCCTATACATTACACGCTAGGTTAACTTTGTGAGTTACAAGGATCACATTTGCTACCTATTCTCTTGTGCTATCTACATCCTTGATACAGGTGAGTATTACATAGCCCCTTTTCTCTTTTATACTTTTTGGGGTGATTCATGAATTATATACAAACAATAGTTTACATTTACACAAACACAAATCCTATTTACATTCATGTGTGCAAATTTGAGCTTTATGTTTGAGTGCTAGGTGTGTTAACTTTTGTGTGCAATTTTGTGCAATCATTAACTAATTAAGCTGACGGTTAACAATGATAGATCTATTGAGTCTGACAAACCCACCCAGATTGGGGTGATTGTTACCGAAAACACAATTTGCATGCTAGTTACAAAGGTTTGATTGTACTTTAGTTACACAATAGCTGCTCCCCATAAATGCCCTATTTATCATGACATGTAAGGATTTGCTTATTCATATTTATACACTATCTATGTACAAACCTATGTATGCTCACCAACTTTTTAGTTGACCCTATTTTATTCATGTTTCAGGTGCAAACGTGTGAATTTGAGCAAGACATGCTACACTTAAGTTTGGACTTAGTTAATTTAAATTCAAAGAACAATTTGTATTTTTATTTATGTACTTGTTGAATTTTGCTATTTGTATTTGAATGGTTTGAAATGAAATTGATGATTAAATATTGAAATCTAGTGAACCTTGTGCTCATGAACAGTCTACATGTCCCGCCCCGACGTTTTCGCCGTCGGTTGGGGTGTGACAACATTAAAGAAAATATATCAAGTGTTCGCATGTGCTGAAGGAGAATCTTTGACAGACAAGTATCATAGATATGTGAGATTGATAAATGATATGAAAGTGTTGATATTGAATATGAAAAATCAGAAGTCATGGATAATTTTCTCAATGCTCAACCAGAAGAATGGATGATGTATAAACTGTACATCAGAAATAAAGGACTAAAATATAACACATTAGAGGATTTATGTGCAAAGTTACAGTTGTGCATGTCCATATGCACTTATAATTAATGATCACGATGCTCGCTCGTGTGACTTTTAATAGAATGTGTGCAACTTTATGTTTTACTAACTATTTCGGAGTTTTATAATGTCTACGCATTAATATATATAAATATACTTATATATCTAAAGCCTGAAAATATGTTTGTACAGTTCTTGTATCTTGTGAGAAAACATTCAGGTTCATGCCATGTATACTTAAGTTCGTTTACCATTACTAATATAAATATATGTATATGTATTTATTTATATATATGTGTACATGTATATATTGTGCGTATGTGTTTATAGTTAAGCGTCGTTTTGTATAATATTAAATGGTTTATAGAAAATATAAGCATTTATCACTATACGTTTAAATATAAATAAATACGATATATATATAAAAATATACGTGACAAAATATTTATCCTAGTTTATAAAAGTCTACGTTTTCATATTTATTCGAAACGTATTCGTCACTTTTCCCAATTCGTTCGTGTCTTTTACCCAAAATTTCTCAATGATACGTGTATTTACTTTACATTATACGAATATACATATCTATGTTATGGAAATAAATACCGTGTTTCACAATAATCGTTTAATTTTATACAACACGTGAATATTTATGTTCCTATCTGTATTTTTATATATGCATATAGGTGTATATATCTATGTGGTACGTTATTTTTATGCAAAATATAGTTCTATCGACGTTTGTTATTTGTCAAAACATAGTTTATTCCTTCAAATTATACATTTATTTACTATTTAAACGAAATGTCAAATAGATATATATATATATACATTTGTAAAAAATCCTCGACGTTGCCGTCATTCCAATCGTGTCGAAGTTGTATAAACCGTTTTATATCACAAATATAATATAATTACTTTTACATTCGCGCAATAATATTTAACCATATGCATCGTTCGTAGATCGTGTTTAAGATTCTCGTTTAATAACAATTATATATTTTAGTTGGAACGGACTCTCTAGATCGACTATACGTGTTTGCGGTCCGTTAATATTTATTTATTACATTATTATTTATCGTTGTCGTTAACGAATTGTTTAGGCTCAACGCGATTCGACCGCACGTGCGTTTAACTTTCATGTAATAAAGAGAATTACGTTAGCGTGTGTTTATACCTCTCGTAAATCACGTTTACGAACCGACGCGTCTTAAACCTCACGGTTTTCGTAATGGCCACGTTTGACCGTTGTTGACCCGAGTTTGACCACGGTTGACCATGTTTGACCGAGACCCGTGACGTCATTTTCTGTCCAAAAACGTGTGTTTAACACCCGGGAATGAACCCAGGCCACATAAACAACCGAGCTAAACTAAAAAAATAATTAATCATAACGAAATCTACAAGATTTTGACGAAATATAACTCGAACCTGGTAGATCGGGAGGGAAGAACAACAAACAACACAGATCCAGCCGAATGGGGCACGCCGGTGACTCGCCGAAAAACCGGGAATTACCGGAAAAGGTTTCTGTCCGCCGATTTCAAACTAGATCTCGAAGACACGAAGGTGGAGAGGGTGTTCCTCTGCTGGAACCCTAACCAACGTCTACCGCCGCTGGGTTTGGAGCGGGAACTATAACATTTGTGTTTTTCCATTTCACTGTATTCATCGTACAAGCCCATGTAATCCATGAGCAAGTTCAAATTTCAACGTATCATATTTATATATCATCATTTTTAAAATATTATTTAAACATTTGTTTATTTCCACTACATTTTTATATCAAATGACTTATATTTTTTATGGACTTAAAACTCTATCAAATTTCATATTTATGTTCCATAAATCTATCAAACTTGTGATCAATATTTATACACTATATTATTATAAACCTTTATTAACTCATGCATTAACTAATTTAAGTTATCATGATTTTAATTCCAAATTTTCTTTTTAACGAATTATATTCATAAGAATTATTGTAGCAATTAAGTTATAAGTTTCAATTTTTAGAAAACTAAAAAGTCTAAAACCACACATTTATAACTACAAAGTTCATTTGTGTAGCTTTTATAAAAACTAATACTTAAAAGATCATTAATTTAAACCTTTTACAAAAAAATTAAATTTTAATATTTATTTAGTCATGAATGTTATTAAAAGCCTTAAAGATTAATACTCATTTCTTTAAAAAAAACTTACAAATTTTTATATTATATAAATGGAATTTAAACCTCTTAAATATTATGAAACATTTTATTTATAATTTACTAGTTTTTCTCATGATCCTCCACTATAAATAGACGCCCATTCTACCCCCATTCTCACACCATTCTCACAAAGTTGAAGATCCTCATTCTCACACCATATCAAGTTCTACTCCCTCTCTGTAATTCCACACTTGTTGGATTTACTCATTCACAAACAATTCTTAAACTTGAATATCAAATAACGTAGCGGAAAACTTTCATTTAAACATAATCATAAAAATTGTCAACATTCGGAAGGGTAACATTGTCTAAAACGTAAACATAACATAATCAAAACAAGACGGGATGCCAATCTTCATGATCAGCCGGGTAACTCCTTTCGCCAGCTAAGCATCACCGTTCATCATCATTACCTGCCCTTAACCTGAATGTGCATACTAAAAGTCAGCTATGCTGCTGAGTTCTAGCCTTACATAATCCTTATCATAAACATTTTGCCAAAAACGTAACATACATTTATTTAACAAAAGCGTACGTAAAACATGCTATAACATAACATAACCTCATAACGTAACATCATAACATAGCATCATCACATAAGTCAACATGAACTGAATCTGTGCCTTCTCGTAACCGTCCATTCCATACATCGTGGGTTGGCGGAGAAACCCTGAGGCACGCCACCACTAGGTCCTTCAACACCGTACATGTCCTTCGGGCGGAGAAACCTAGGGCCCGATACCTCAAAGCCCTTCGAAACCAACCAGTACCTTAGGCACTATTTCCCCGCAAGGAATAGTACCTTCCATCGGGATCCCGGTAATCCCATGGGTGACCGTCGTCACCCCATCCTCAACCAGTTGTACAACCGTTAGCCAGCCACAAAGCCCCCCTCCCCCCGTAAAGGTATGGCCATACATACATACATACCCTAGCTCCCGTAGGAACTCATGGCAGATTCATTCATTTTTGACTTTCATAGAACCTTTACCGCATCTTAGTTAAAGAATTCATACGTTTTATTAAACAAACATCATTTCATACGTAAACCTTTCGTAAACTTCATTTGGCAAAACATTTCATAACCATCATCCTTCGTAAACAACATTTCATAAACGTCATTTCGTAAACATCATTTCGTAAACATCGCTTTCGTAAAACATCATTTCGTACGCATGCACACCAGCCCAAAAAAATTAATTAAAACATTTAAAGAAGGGCTTCTAGAACTCACCAATGTATCGATACTCAACCTCTATTGCTTCAGCGTATACCGATCTACACATAATTCGAAGTGCCGATTCTATCATTTGCACTAGTCGGTCAGAAACGTTACTAGCGACTCTTGAGTGTCAGCTGAGACAAACGCTAGCGACACTAGAGTGCGGCCGAGAGTATCGGCAGGCACAACTGAGAGTCGGCCAGGAGATTCTCCTGCCACACTCATAAGTGTCGCCTAAACTTGCATTCAGGACTTCGCCTTGTGCTAGGGAGCCGATACTTACCGTGTTCATTAGAGAGTCGACTCTCAGAGGGCCGACTCTCAGGAGTCGATTCTCTGAGGGCCGATTCTCTCCATGACTGACCTTCCTCTTCGTATCCCTCGCTGAGAGTCGGCATATTGCAGGTGCCGACTCCTGAGAGTTGGCTCAAGAACATCAATCATCTCCAGGTCTGATTTTAATCAAAACCTTAACTTTTTACGTCCAAAACGTTTGTCTAGCATCCATGAAGCTAGATCTGAGCTTTAAACCTTATTTCATACGTAAAGATTCCACATATTTGTTTAAAAACCCCATAAACCCTAAAACCATTTTTGAAGAAAAACTCAGATCTGAGGTCGATCTTTACCTCAAATCTCGTGATTCTTCATGTAGAAACGATCAGGGATGTTGGAGAAACAAGATGAAGCAGAAATAAGAGCTTGGATGTTGCTCCTTAAATTTTCTCTTTCTAGAACTCCACGCTTTCTCTCTCTAGGGTTTGGTGAAATTTGGTGGAAATGAGGAAAGAGATGCTGAATCACGCATTTATATGCATGGGCTACACCGGCCCATTGGAGCCGAGCCCAAGGCCGCTCCCTCCCCTTTCACTCTTTCTTTGATTACATCCCGACCTCGTTTTCTCGTCTTTGGTTTTATTCTTTCTTGTTATTTTTGGGATGTTACAAGTCTACCCCCTTGTTATAGGTTTCGTCCTCGAAACCTATTATAGGCCGAATAACCGATGGTGAAACTCCCTCATTTCTGATTCAGTCTCCAACGTGGCTTCCGACCCTCTTCGGTGTTTCCATTGAACTTTGACCAGTGGAATGACTTTATTTCGTAATTGCTTTTCCTTCTGATCCAAGATGGCAATGGGTTCTTCGATATAGTGAAGGTTGTTGTCAACCTCGATGTAAGTAAGTGGTACGTGAGCTGATTCATCCACCAAACACTTTCGCAAGTGTGATACATGGAACGTAGGATGAATCCCACGTAACTCATCAGGCAACTCCAACCGATAAGCGACTTTACCAACTCATGCTATTATTCTGAACGGTCCGACAAATCTTGGACTTAACTTCCCCCTTTTTTCCTGAATCGTATGATCCCTTTCCAGGGTGATACTTTCAGCATTACACGGTCTCCAACATTAAACTTAATAGGCCTTCTCCGTTTATCCGCGTAGGATTTCTGACGATCTTGGGCGGCCTTCATTCTTGCCCTGATCCGATCAAACTGTTGTGACATTTCCTGTACGACTTCAAGACTTCCTAACTCCTTATGTCCAATCTCACCCCAACAAACCGGGGACCTGCATCTCCTACCATACAACATCTCATAAGGCGGCATGTCTATCGTCGAGTGATAGTTGTTGTTATTGTAGGAGAACTCGGCCAACGACAGATGACTGTCACAACTACCGCCGAAGTCAATAATACAAGCACGGAGCATGTCCTCCAACGTTTGAATGGTCCTTTCGGACTGACCATCCATTTGCGGGTGTTATGCCGTGCTGATATTAAGTCTCGTGCGCATCGCTTCGTGGAATATTTTCCATAACCTTAATGGGAATAGTGTGTCCCGGTCAGATACTATTGTAAAAGGCATCCCATGCCATGCTACTACTTCATTAATAATACTTCCGCTAACCTTTCCGATGAGAACGTCTCGCGAATAGGTAGGAAATGAGCACTCTTCGTTAAACGGTCCATAATTACCCAAATGGTGTCATGACCTTTATCTGTGCGAGGTAGCTTGGTTATGAAGTCCATGGTAATGTGTTCCCACTTCCATTCTGGTATATCAAGAGGTTGAATCTTCCCATACGGTTTCTGGTATTCGACCTATACTTTTTAGCAAGTCAGGCACTTGCTTACATACATCGTCACCTCATGTTTCATCCCAGGCCACCAGTATCCCTTCTTCAAATCTTGGTACATTTTGTTGGTACCGGGATGGATAGAGTAGCGAGACTTATGAGCCTCATCCAAGATCTTGGTTCTAAGCTCGTCGCCCATAGGTATCCATACCCGACCAAAACGTGTCCTAACACCAAGGGTGTTATATTACAACTTGTCCTGTTGGCCAATTATTCTCTCTTTCTTTATGTTTTCTTCTTTAAGTGCTTCATCTTGAGCCTTTTTAATTTCCCTCATCACATCCGATGTTACCACCAACTGGCAAGCTTTCACTCTAATTGGAGCAGGCACATCCTTTCGGCTTAGAGCGTTAGCCACCACGTTCGTCTTTCCAGGATGATATATGATTTCACAATCATAGTCTTTCAAAAGTTCCAACCATCGCTTCTGCCTCAAATTCAGCTTCTTCTGTTCAAAGAAGTACTTCAAACTTTTGTGGCCAGAGTATATGGTAAACATCACCTCGTAAAGGTAGTGTCTCCAGATTTTCAATGCAAACACGACAACATCAAGTTCCAAATCGTGAGTCGGATAATTGACTTCGTGAACTTTCAACTGCCTGATGCATACGCGATCACTCTCCCGCGTTGCATCAGCACACACCCCAATCCCTGACCTGAAGCGTAAGAGTATACTACCAAGTCTTCATTGCCCTCGGGAAGGGCCAAGACCGGAGCTTGGGTTAGCTTCTCCTTTGGTTATTTAAACGCCTCTTCCTGGGTCGAACCCCATTCGTACTTTACCTCCTTCCATGTTAACTTTATCAATGTCGAAGCTATTTTTACAGAAATCATGGATAAATCTCTGATAGTAGCCTGCCAATCCCAAGAAACTGCGGATTTCCGTTGGTGTCTTAGGAATATCCCAATCTCTTACCGTCATTATCTTTGCTGGGTCAACCATAATGCCAATTGGGTTAATGACGAGACCTAGGAATTGGACTTCCCTAAGCCAAAACGCGCATTTGGAGAACTTAGCATACAACTTTTCATTCTTCAGAGCTTCCAACACCTCCTTCAAGTGACATGCGTGATCACCCTCATTCTTGGAGTAGATAAGGATATCATCGACGAACACAATTACCGATCGGTCCAGCATCGGTCGACACACCATATTAATCAAATCCATGAACCTTGCGGGGGCGTTCGTCAACCCAAAGGACATCATGCGGAACTTGAAATGTCTGTAACGCGTGCGGAACACGGTTTTCGGTATGTCTTCTTCACTCACCTTCAACTAACGGTACCCAGATCGAAGGTCGATTTTTGAGAACCAACTCGCGCCCTGTAATTGATCAATGTCTTCGATCCTTGGTAAAGGGTACTTGTTCTTCACTGTTCATTGTTTCAACTCCCTATAGTCGATACACATCCTCATAGAGCCGTCTTTCTTCTTTACAAACAATACCGAAGCACCCCAAGGTGAGATGCTCGGCCTGATAAATCCCTTCTCAAGTAATTCGTCTAGTTGTGTCGTTAGTTCTTTCATCTCCACTAGGGCTAGTGGATATGGAGTCTTAGCCACGGGTCGGGCATCTCGTACTAAGTCGATCCGGAACTCAATCTCTTTGTCGGGTGGTATCCCAAGCAAGTCCTCTAGAAACAACTCCGAGTACTCGCGTTGTGACACCCGACAAATTCCAGTTAACTTCGTTAACTCAAACTCTGTCATCTCACACAAACACAGTTAGTCCTGTTAGTCCAATTATCTAATTTCAAATCTCAAGGACTAATTCTGCCTTTATCCAAACTCCAATTCACACAAAACCTAAGGACTAAGGCTGTAATTAACCCAATTTTGATTTGGTTGACTTTCAAAAGTCAAACCATGACATTCTTGGATCCAAACCCAAATCAATAACCAAAATTCATCCAAATTGTAACTGTAATGCACGATTAGCATCATAAACGTTCATCATTAGGGCATTAAACCCGTAACCGTCGACACACTTGACCATACCATCGAATTCGATCAAATTCGTTCACCATTTGATGAGCAAACACTTTGCACACCTCATTCGCACTCCTCTGAAGTTTTTCCACACATCAGTTTCACTGGATAAGCAGTCAGGATCGTCGGAGACCAACACACGTAAGCCGGAACTGAGTTCTTGTCGAACACCATCAATTCGAGCCTCATTTTGGTAATTATTTACATCCTTAGTTTTGTTTCAAGGTCTAGATCAAAAGCCCCATATTAATTCGGGCTTATATCATTGATTCAATCACGAACATATTCTAGGGTTCATCACATTCTAGGTTTAATTGAACACCGGTTTAGACAAGATCTCAATCTATTTAACTTATACGAGTAGCTTCACAAACTAAAACTCTTTAATAGCCTCATGAATTCAACACATTTCATTATCAGATTCGATCAATTTGAATTTGTGTTCTTAAACTAGGGTTTCAGCCTTTTTAACAGAAATTAAACGATCTTATACTCAATGGTTTTGCAATTAAACTCACCCACGGGTTTGTAACAGACCGATTAACAAACCCCTGAACCCTTGTGTTCGATCATCGCCGAAATCGATGGATGTGAGGGCGGGTTTGGTTCGGTTCGCGTTATAGGGGAAGAACTTAGGGGAGTTGGTTATTAAATCAAATTCAGTCCGTGATATGTTGCGAAACCCTAGCGGGCGGGACTGGTTAGAATGTGTGGATGTGGTAGGAAAGACTCGGGTTCGAATCTCTCCACCCATTTTTTTTTAAAACAAGTTTTTGAATATTATATTTAAATAAAATCAAATCCTTTATTATTATAATAATATATTAATACGTTTTGAACCCGGAAAACACCCGTAGGCTTGGATTAGATTTATAACTCGTTTTTAATTGTTATCCCTACATTTAAAAATAATATAATTATTTATAATATTACCTAAGCTTATGTTTCCGAATAAAAATAATATATTTATTATTTTTATCACATAAATAATTACTATGTTATTCCCCTAAAATTAATATTAATGAGTTATAACACCCGAACTTTTAGTTAACATTTTTACCTCGTGTAAGTAATGTTTGGTACGTACCACATCTATCTTTATTATTAAACCAAGGATTCTATAAACCCATTGACATGTCCGTCCACTCGTTAATCATAAATGTGTCGTTAGGACATCCGACCTTTCCCGTATCGTTGTCACAAAATACCACGTGTTCCTAACTATTGTAAATTATTCTAGGGCATTCGTAGACAGTACGCGTCCAATTCATTCTTGGTTTTGTTGCATCTTTGTGTGGTGCTAACTACCACGCTTACACAACACAGGTGAGTTTCACGGCCCCTTTACTATTTTTAAATTGGGGGAGAAAACATGACGCAATCACTTTTGATTATTGTAATTCATTTATTATCACTTGTTAAGACTAAGCGTAACACCCTATCCTGAAAGTCCTTACACATCGAACTGTTTAATATGAACACAGCGAGGTAATCTTGAGTAGTACTACCGGGTTTGACAAACCCCACCCACGTTAGTCGCGCTAACTCGATTGGAGGTCGAACGGGTGTAATATGGACCTAAACACGGCACCATTGTTGATAGACATGGTTGGAGGCATTCAAACACAAGCAAACAGTCAGCTTCAGTTTCGAGCGCTTTAGTAAACATGAATATATGTTAGCTACCTATTGATATATATATATATTGAATGTACATAATCTAGCAAACGCTATTACAAACTGAAACCTGTGAACTCACCAACCTCGTGTTGACATATTTTCTTAGATGTTTTCTCAGGTCGCTAAGGCACATGTGCACTCTAGTACATGCATTGGAGTCCTATTTTTTTTATCACAAACATTTAAATCAATCTTTGGACTATTTATCTATTTTTATTAAACTTAACTTTCGGCGCGTTTGCTTTGCGCATTTAATACTTTATTTATCTCTTCCGCATTTACTCTGATCTTTTACTGATTTTTGTTAAACTCATATAGAGTCGTTTGATGTAACTAATGACTTAGATTCTGGTTTGTCGACAAACGGTAAAACTCCGTTAGTGGATTTTGGGGGTGTGGCAAATGAATCCTATTTTTTTATAACAAACATTTAAATCAAACTTTGGACTATTTAACTATTTTGATTAGACTTAACTTTGGGCGCGTTTGCTTTGCACATTTAATACTTTATTTATCGCTTCCGCATTTATTCTGAATATTTACTGATTTTTGTTAAACTCATATAGAGTCGTTTGATGTAACTAATGAGTGAGATCCTGGTTTGTCACACGCCAAATAGTAAAACTCCGTTAATGGATTTTGGGGGTGTGACAGATTGGTATCAGAGCCCTTGGTTATAGAGAACTAAGATTTCATACTAGACTATAACCACACACATGCATTAGTTACACGACACGGACATTCATACATGATACACATAACACCCATACATACGTTGCATTGCAGGCATGTTGATATCATCCATATCACCCTATGCTCATGAGGAACACGTCATTCTCATTGCATCATCATTCCCAGTGGCGACACCCGTGGAATTACCAAAACAACATCCACTCCCATCCGAGGGCAGCAAGACGGAGCCTTTGGAGGAGTCACTTACACCACCATCATATGCATCCCTTTCCATACCACCAGAGCCGAGGAAGACACCTGCTCAAGCCTATCGATGACACCGTGGGGTATGGTGGGCCTTCTCAGGTCCGTATTACGAACGACACACAACACTGACACATATCTCATGGAGTTGGGTTCGTCGGAAGCGAGTCCCTCCTGCATCCACTAGCAACAATACTCCAAGCCATGGACTCGTGTCTTTGGTCGATATTCTGTTGAATATAGATTGACCACAAAGTTGAGAACGCCTTGCTCATTGCATACTCAAACCCTATCTGACTCAGTTAGAAGAACGACTACTTTGCTTCTTCCAGTAACACATATCCATGAACTAATTTCGCTTCTCAAAGCCGCATTTCATGTACATGTTTGTTTCATATGCATGTTCCCATCTACAATCCACTGGATGGACTCTCGTATTGTGTTTCAACTCGAGTGAATACTCGGATCAAACGACTCCCGACTACTCATCCTGATATGAGTTCTAGTTGATCAACTTATGGTTGATTACCAAGCCTTTCTATGACTTATCATCTCTAACAACGCTCTGTACCCAGTAATAAACTGAGGGACATTTTGACAGTGAGCATGCAAAGCAAATTATCCTTACGGGTGCACATGTAATAGTAATTTGAGGTGCATGTAAGTCCTGGTGGAACCTAGTGTGTGGATAAATGGTCCTAATCAGTGATTTACAGACTTATGTTTCCACTGTCAGTAGAAGTTCTTGTAACCCGCTCAACGACTAGTTGGTATCATTAAACCTGTTCAACGGTTGATAGAAGCAACTATCAGGTGGAAGATATTTACGGACACACCGAGCTATCATAAATGGAATCCATCATTTTATTTCACCCATGTAAGTGTCTTAGAGAACTAAAGACTCTCATCCAAACTTGATCAAGGAAACCATCTTGATTGAAACTCTAGTAGAACCTCATGGCAAACCCATCGACCCCAAGTATGTAAGTGGAATTTGAAGAATTCCTTCTAAGCTAACACCTTATCCCTTACACTCCAACAATAAATTCCATTTGACCCTATTACTTTATCCAGTGGCTAATCCTTAGTTTAATTTGATTTATACCCCAGCATATCCAACTCTGCAATCAGATTTCTTTCTTCACAAAATGATCCAGTTGTTTCAATGACATTAGAAAACGGGGATTTAATCTAACCAACCATCAGTTGAAGACGGTTACTTAAACATACATCCTAACCCTTATATTACTGGAATCTATATCTGATTAAAAAAAATTTCTACATGTGAACCCCTTCCCTTAGCCTTTGCGTTGACCGACGCTTACCTTATAAGCACTGGTCACACTAGAAGTCTCAGCGTGACCTCACAAATTTCCTACTGGTGGTCGTACTCCAACTCTATTAAAAACTAAGAACACTATAGAGATGTCCTTTCTCTCCCTAGTGGAGAAGCCCTTTCTGTCCAAGGCGAAAGGAGTGGTGCATTCGCAGGCATCATATCTTTTCCGTATGTGCATTGATTATCGTGATCTGAACAGAGTGACTATCAAGGATCGTTACCCACTACCCTGTATTGATGATCTGTAACCATGGCTAGATGTTCATTTCTTTGCACAAGGAGTTGAGCTTCTATTGTTTGTTTGTGAGCGAGTACAGAGTCATTGATTTTGAATTGGAGTTCACTAAGTTCCATTAATTACTTCAGCTGTTCCTGTGTGCTTAGCCACTGTTGTCGGAGAGATGTGGTTTCATCAACTAAAGAATTTATTCTTGCTTGTTGAGCCACAGTGTCACACCCCAACCGACGGCGGAAAACGTCAGGGCGAGACATGTAGGCTGTTCATAAGCACATGATTTACTAAATTTCTTATATATTAAATCATCCAATTCCATAACAAAGTTTAAATAACAAAATCCAAAATACAAGGATATGAAATACATCAATAGTAATCATTTATTTAATTTAACTAGGTCCTCAATACTTAAGTGAAGCAACTTGATCAAAACTCAAAGATTTGTACCTGAAACATAATAAAAACAAGGTGAACTAAAAAGTTGGTGAGCATACATAGGGTTTGACACCATAAGTAGTTTTCAAGTGTTCTATACAATTCATGTGACACATGGTAAATAAGGCATTTGTGGAAAATCTATAGTTAAACTAAGTGCATAATCAAACCTTGTGACTGAGGCATAACACGCAGGTTACCTAATGTATTGTCGGTAACAATCACCCTACCTAGGTGGGTTTGTTAGACACAATAGATCTATCAATGTTACCATTGGCTTGTATAGAGTAAATGATTGCATGAGTGTGTCATGTATATGTAGTTTCAACTCGTAGCATTCAAGCACAAAGCACAAATTACACATATGGTCATAAATGTAGATTTGTATGTTGTAATTGCAAATAGTTTTCAATGTATCATGATTCACCTCAAAATATGTAAAAGGTAAAAAAAGGGACCATGTAACTCACATGTAGTAGTCGTTTGTAGATCACACGAACAATAGGTAGCACAAGTGATTAGTCCTATCATAATGTTAACCTATAAATGAATTTGTTAGGACATAGTTTGTAATGACAAAAGCTTGTAATAGTTAGATCTTATGTCTTTATGTTTTTTGTTATGTAAAAGTCACTAAGTGTTTATTCAAGTTTACCTAGAGGCGAACTTTTTAAGTTCGCCTGGTCTAACTGAGGCGAACTTGTTAAGTTCGCTTAGTCTGTTAGAGGCGAACTGAATAAGTTCGCCTATATCAGGTCAGACGGCTATATATATGTGTTTACAGAGTCAGTCGAAGTTAATCAAAGAACAGAGAATATACATAACAAGTCTGATTGAGTCTGTAAACACCACTGTGATTTGGAATACAATTGAGAATGTTATTTACTTGATTGTCTACATTGTCTTTTGTGCATATAAACGTATATTCGTTGGATTCCGCACTTCGAGTTAACGTCACGTCTTATCACGAGATCGATCCGTAGAAGCGCCGTGAGGACCTACAAGTGGTATCAGAGCTATTGCTCGTGATTCTTGTTGATTCTAGACGGTTTTATATGCAAATTGACATGAAATTCGTCATTTTTGTGTTCTTCATTTCCATAGAGTTTTCAAGACTGATTCAGATCTGATTTGGTGTTTTTGAAGAGGATTTTGACGAAATTGATCCAATAGAAAGCTTCTAATAGAGAAAGTATACAATCCTACGGTCCAATTTTGATTAATTCCTTCAAATCAGTGATTAATGATGATTTTAGTATGTTTCTTGTTCACGAATTTGGTCTGAAGTGTTCTTGATCTTGATTCTATTACTGCAAGCGAACTTGTTGATTAGTGTGCAGGCGAACTTAGCAGGCGAACTTGTCAAGTTCGCTTCTCATAGGTTTAAGCGAACTTATTTTAGGCAAACTTAATCAGATTGTTGGATTCTAATTTAAGCGAACTTATTAAGTTCGTTTAGGCAGTATCAGGCGAACTTAGCTAGTGTTCTTAAAAAAAAAAATCTTGGGTCGTCCAGTTTGATCAAAATAAACAACTTCTTGTAATTTACAATCAATCTTATCATTCACTTTTGGAACAGAAGTTTGACAATCAGACTTTTTCAAAGAAGATCCATTTTTATTATTTTGAAAAACATTATTTGATATATTATTGTCAGATTCGGATGTTTCCAAAATTTTCTTCAATTTTCTGTTTCTTCTTCTCTTTTGAGGTCTAGACAATTTAACTTCCTACTGAGAATCTTTTGAAATTCCAACAATAGGAATCTCAAGTTTCTCTTTGCATACAAAAGATGTAGAATTCAATTTATCCTGTTGTTTAAATCCAGAGGATTTAACAAAATATCGACCAGGCAAATTTTTCTCCAAGCTATAAGACGACTTTCCCTCATCTATTCTTTTTAGAATCTTCACCACTTTCGGTTGTGAAGGAACAGTCTTCATTTTACCCTGGTTCTTTTAAGGACATCTGATCAGAATGTGACCAGCCTCGTTGCAATGAAAACACACTCTTCTTTCTTGATAAGTTCTGAAATAAGGAGTTTTCTTTGAATTTGAGGATCCATCAGAGGAATAAGCTTCAGAGGAATGTCCAGAACAGATTATCGGCTTCTTTGGAACATAAGCCTATGTTGGCACCTTTGAAGAATACACTTTTTGATAACCAGCCGCGACAAAACCACTTGACTGTAAAATCGGAGAAAGCTTAGATGTACCAACTTTCACCTCTTCAGGTTCAGTCAGAATGCATCTATCCCGGGTAACAGATTTAACAACTGTTCGGTCATCAATTTTTACCTCTTTTGGAATGCCCTCGACCTTCTTTTCATCGAACACCTCATCTTCAGAATCAGACTCATACACCATATCCTCCCCAGTTACCGGATTTACCTTTAACACAGTCTTTGGATCTATCTCCTCTTCATGTATGATTTCAGGTTCCACCACATAATTTGCATTGAACGGTGGAAGAATAAATCCAATTCCAGCAACACGCTTAGTAGGATCAGCATTTGAGTTAAAATAATCCAAAACAACCGAAGAATTTTCAAAATTTTCCATCTTTCTATGAAGTTTGATCACTTCAGATTCTTTGTCAGATATTTCTTTATTCTTTTGAACAACAACTTCATTATGTTTTTCTATCTCAGCATAAGCCATATCTAGATGATAACCCTACTCTTTGTATTTTAGCCCAAGAGAATTTAAGTCTCTTTTCAAAGACTCATTATCTTTCAGTTTCTGGTTAACTGAATGCATCGATTTCATATCACAAATCAAATTTGTGTTATCATCCATGACCTTTTGCAGTTTATATTTAACAGTAATGCAGTTAGAACAGTAAATATGACAAACAGAGTCTTTTACCTTAGACGGATCAGACATGTCTGCCATGAATACTTTGGCAATGGGAATATTTTCTGAATTAGCACCATCAGAAGCATTTTGAGTAAGAACAATATCCTCCTCAGCAATACCTGATGCAGCATCAGAATCAATATTCTGCACTTGTTCTATTTCTTCATCAACGCTTGGAACACTGTCACCATCACAAGAATCATCACTAGAACTTTCATCATCGGTCGACTCCTCTGGTTTTTCAGAATGAATTTCTGCTACAAAAGCCTGACTCACAGCACCCACCAAGTCTTCCAGATGAATGCCCCAGACATAGTTTTCGTCGTTCTGAGCAACCAATGCCGATGAAGCAGATGCATGGTTTGTATTACCAGATGAACCATGTGACTGATTCCTATTATGCTGAAAATTAGGCTGCTTCTTTTGAGAATCAAACTCGACCTTTGGCTTCACACATTCCTTAGCAAAGTGACCATATTCTTGACAGTTGTAACACCAAACTTTGCTTTTATCAAAACCCATGCGAGATCGACTATTTGAGCCAATATATTTTCTGCAAGTTTTCCTCAAGAAATCTTTAGCTTGACGCATCAACATGGCCATATTCCATTGGATATTCATTTCTTCCAGATCAACAGGATCAATCTGTCTGAAATCTTCTTCTATAACCTCAGGATCATGTATTTTACCTCCAATAAAATTCTCATATGATGCCATGAATGAGGAAAACATAGCAAGATAATCATCAGCAACCTTCTGATTCAAATGAGATCTAGATGAAGTAGAAGCTGTAGTCGCAGAAAATCCAGAATGGTTTGAATGACAGAATGAATCGAAACTCTAGAACACTGATCATTTGAAGAATCTTGAGCATCACCAGAAAAAAATGCCACTCTAGTACCAGTTTTACCAGTAGATTTGGCAAAATACATTGAGGGATCCTGGATATGCTCCAAGTTAGTCTCTTTCTTCTTCATATTCATGTCATGCGACTGAATCTTCCCTAGAACTTCTTCAAGAGACATGGTTTTGTACTTAATATTCTCTTTGATTAAAACCGTATACACATCAAATTTTGATGGTAAAGCCTCCAAGAATTTATCATTGATTTCCTCAGTCTTATACACCACAGACGCACTTGCCAGTTCACTAAGAAGATGATAGAATCTTGTAGCAAGATCATCCAAGGATTCGTTTTGAAAATGTTTAAAGACCAAGAACTGCTTCTTTAGTAGCTTATTTCTACTCTTCTTCACATCCAAACTTCCTTCACACCTTTTCTGTAATGCTTCCCACAGTTGTTGAGAAGACTTGAACTGTTTGAAACTGTAATATATTTCCTTCGGAAGAGACATCGAAATACTAGCCATCGCTTTCTTTTCCCTGTCAAATAGCAACTTCTCTTCAGTAGTTAACGCTGACACCGGCTTTGGAACATCATCCTGTCCCATCCACGAATAAGTCGGATGCATATAACCTTCCAAAATCGGAATCCACAGACTGGTATCGGTAAAAGATACAAACTGATCAAACCGATCTTTCCAATTAGAATAATCAGCTAGATTCAACAACTTCGGAGGTTTTTGAGATGTACCGATCTCATTGTCATAATTGAACATATTCGTGACTTGAACCATATTTGCCATTTTTCCTGAAAAATTTTCCAAGTGTTGAACTCCCTTTACCCTTAGGCGAAGTAATAAGTTCGCCTCTGAGACACCCAAGCGAACTTAATAAGTTCGCTTAAACCAGAAACTTGAAATCTGCTTAAGTTCGCTTAAAAATAAGTTCGCCTAAATCAGAATTCAAAAATCTGATTAAGTTCGCCTAAAATAAGTTCGCTTAATCCTGTGAGAAGCGAACTTAACAAGTTTGCCGGCTAAGTTCGCCTACACAAAAATCAGCAAGTTCGCTTGCAGTAACAGAATCAAGATCAAGAACACTTCAGACCCAAGACCACGATGGCTTGGGTTCCTATTTCTAACTGATTCTCGTTGTTTATGTAGGGACAACCAAGGAGGACTATCAACAATACATGGTATGTGGATAGTGGTTGCTCTCGACATATGACAGGGAATGTTAGATTGCTTGAGGATGTTAAACAAATTGATGGAGGTTATGTCGCTTTTGCGGGTAATAAAGGCGGGTACATAACTGGACAGGGTACGTTAAAGAATGACAAAGTCAAATTTGAGAAGGTGAATTATGTTGAGCAGCTGGAACACAATCTTTTAAGTGTATCACAAGTTTGTGACAAGAAGTTTTCGTTCCATTTCAACGATGCTGAATGCTATATTTTGAAACCGGGCTTCGTGATTCCTGATGAATGGATTCTCATGAAGGCTCCGAGGAGAAATGACACATATGTCCTTGACATGAGTGTCGCCACTACAACGGATTAAATTCCTACTTGTTTACTCTCCAAGGCGTCAAAATCTGATTCAATATTGTGGCACAGGAAGCTAACTCACATTAACTATAGGAAGATGAACTACATTGTTAGGAATGATCTGGTTCTTGGTATTCCGAAGATGAAATTCTCAGTTCCTGATGACTGTATTCCTTGCAAGAAGGGGAAGCAAAGAAAGAAATCTCACAAATCTAATTCGACAAATTCTATCGTAACTCCTTTGGAGTTGCTGCATATGGATTTGTTCGGTCCTATCAGTATCAGGAGCATTGGTGGAAAATCGTACTGCTTGGTAGTAACTGATGATTACTCCAGATTTTCATGGGTTAAGTTTCTTTCCTCTAAAGCTGAAACCGCTGAGTTGGTACAATACTTAATCCTGGGTTTGGAGAATTTATTCAATCTGAAAGTCAGAAGAATCAGGAGTGACAATGGCAGCGAATTTAAGAATAGCAAAATGGGCTTATTCTGTCTACAAAAAGGAATTCATCATGAATTCAGTGCGCCATATGTTCCTCAACAAAACGGTGTCGCTGAACGAAAGAACAGGACTTTGGTCGAAACGGCTCGCACGATGCTTGCGGATTCTAAGCTTCCAGTCACCTTTTGGGCTGAAGCTGTGAATACTGCGTGTCACGTTTTGAACAGGGTCTTGACCGTCAAGCGACATAACAAGACTTGCTATGAATTGTTGAATAATCGAAAGCCGAATCTGGATTATTTACTACCTTTTGGTAATCCTTGCACCCTATTAAAAGTTCAAGATGTCCCAACAAAATTCAGTGCGAAGGCTATTGAAGGGATTTTTCTGGGGTATGTGGCTAATTCGACAACCAAGAGGGTTTATAACAAAGAGACGCGCCAAGTTGAAGAATGGTTCCATATTGACTGTTCAAATCGGTCTTTACCACAAATGACGATTGGTCCGGATTGGGCATTTGATTATGAAAACTTATTCAAGTCTTTTCATTTACCTTCTGATATTTCTGTTGAAGATGCTGCTGTTCTTTATGATTTTTGTCAGGATGCATAGCACAATGGATTTCTACCAAATGCAGTTCTAAATTCATTGATTCCATCTACTTCTGCTCCCCATCCTAATGCTGCTTCTTGTTCAGGTCCACAAGACTCAGAGAGTGAGGAGGATAATGCTATTTTTCAAGATTCTTCTGCTGATCCGTTGTTGGGTGATGATCCATTACCTTCGACACAGGCTCAGGGGGAGATTCCTACAAATTTAGACTCAGAAATTCCTATTAATCAAGATTATTCTTATCAATCTGAATCTACTCAAGTTGAAGTGTTGCCGGTTCCTGAGGTTGCATCCATCAAGGAACTCAAAAATCATCCAGTGACAAATATAATTGGAAATTTATAGGATGGAGTGAAAACACGTTCTCTTGTTGACAATACTTGTTTGTATACATGCATTAAAGATTCTGGTGTTCTTGATGATTGCTCACATTCATGCTTTATTTCGCAGGTTGAACCTAAAAATGTTGAGATGGCTTTAAATGACAACAATTGGTTAGAAGCTTTGCAGGAAGAACTTGCTCAATTTGACAAACTTAAGGTTTGGAATCTTGTTGATCTTCCGAAGGCTGCGTATCCGATAGGAACAAAATGGGTGTTTAAATGTAAGAAAGACGATCGAGGTGTCGTGGTACGCAACAAGGCAAGATTAGTTGTCCAGGGCTTCAATCAACAAGAAGGAATTGATTACACCGAGGTTTATGCGCCTGTTGCGAGGGTCGAAGCTATACAGCTGTTTCTAGCATTTGCTTCCTTTAAAGGTTTTAAGGTGTTTCAATTAGACGTGAAAAGTGCGTTTTTATATGGTAAGGTCAAGGAGGAAGTCTATGTGTATCAGCCGCCGGGGTTTGAAGATCCATTGAATCCGAATATGGTTTTCAAGCTTGATAAGGCCCTCTATGGTCTTCATCAGGCTCCTTGTGCGTGGTATGAAACATTATCCACACATCTTTTGGCAAATGACTTTGTTCGTGGAAAGATAGACTCGACCTTATTCATAAAGAAATTAGGGGGAGATTACCTACTGGTGCAGATTTATGTGGACGATATTATTTTTGGCTCAACAAACGAAGGGTTATGCATAGATTTTGAGGGTGTTATGAAGTTGAAATTTGAAATGTCTGCTATAGGAGAGTTATCGTTTTTCTTAGGTTTACAAGTAAATCAAAAGGAATATGGTTTCTTTATTCATCAGTCCAAGTATGTCAAAGACATCTTGAGCCGGTTCAAAATGGAGGACTGTACCCCATATGATACTCCAATTCCGGTCAGTCATAAGTTGAATTCTGACCCGGACGGAAAAGATGTGGATTGTCGACTTTACAGAGCTATGATTGGATCCCTCATGTACTTAACCGCTTCAAGGCCAGATATAATGTTCGCTGTGTGCATCTGTTCCAAATTCCAGTCAAAACCAAAAGAATCTCACTTAATAGCTATAAAAAGAATCTTTCGTTATTTGAAAGGAAAACAACGTTTGGGGCTATGGTATCCTCATGGTTCTAACTTTGATTTCAATGCTTATACTGATTCTGATTTTTGTGGTTGTTGTTTGGACAGGAAATCTACAACAGGTGGTTGCCAGTTCTTAGGTAATCGACTTGTTTCCTGGCAATGCAAAAAGCAAACCACAGTCTCCATTTCTACATGCGAAGCAGAATATATCACTGCTGCGAGTTGTTGTTCACAGATCATGTGGATACAACAGCAATTGAGAGATTACGGTTTGAATTTCACAGGAACCACTATGCTTATTGATAATAATGCTACTATGTCCATAACTAATAATCTTGTTAAACATAGTAAAACTAAGCACATCGAGATTCGATATCATTTTATTCGTGATTGTGCAGAGAAAAGGTTGATTGAGCTGGTCAAGGTACACACTGACGATAATTTTGCTGATTTGTTTACCAAGGCATTTGATCGTACCAGGTTTGAATTTCTAAATAAAATGATTGGTATGATCAATCCCGAATAAAAGCTTTTCAAAATCAGAATTTCATGGAAATTTTTTTTTAATTTCTTTTGTTGCTTTATTACATTTCTGCATTTACATTTCAGTCAAAAAGTTTTTAATTTATAAAAAGTCAAAAAAATTGAAAAATATAAAATTTGACATCATTTGAGGTTAGAGAAGAAATGATAGTACATCAGTGATTAGTTCATTTCACACGACCTTAGTAGACCTTTGATATATGATTGATTAAACTGAGTTGATTTGATCTAAATTTCAAAGTCTGCATAAATGAGAAATGATAGTGTTGTGAATGCTCTAATCTTGATAATTTGTTTTCAAATTTGTGTATGAGTTTTGAAACTTAAATTGTCAATAGACTAAAAGCGTTTTGAAATCAATAGTAGTGTGAAAATTAAATATGATATGATTACATCTGTGATTTGAATCCATTATATGCCTGTGTGTGTGTGTAAAAGATCATTATCAGATAAAGAATATATGGTTTTAAAGAATTTCATGAGACCAATATCGAATTATATCTTTAGCACAAATTTATTTCAGTTCACTTCACTGCCCATGCCCCGAAAAACATGCAAGGTGTTGTTGAACTAAGATATGATTTCAAAATCTGTTGAAACATATATTCACCCTTGGATCAGTTAGATACATCATCTAGTCTGACTCCATTGAATTTTATCCAGATAATAGTTGGATCCTCATACCCGAATCTGTTGATTCTCATTATACAGCCAATTTATTAGAATCTTCTGATTCTGAATCATCACGATTCTTATATTCTTTGGGATATGCTTCTATTCTTGTGCTAAATGAGATAATTTAATCTTGGAAATTGATCTAATCTTAACATAAACTATATATGTCTTGAAGATAGTGCAAATTATATTTCTGTTTGGCATATATGTGGGGTACACGATGTTTTTCATCTAAATGGTACTAAATCACATGAATTTGGAGAATAAACGCTTATAGTTTCAAATCATATAATATTGACAAATTTAAGAATTCATGCTTTATATTTCAAATTCGGTATAAATAAAAGAGCATTTCAAAACCTGATCTTATTTACTTTGAAATTTATCGCGTATCATTTCAAATATTATTCAAATTGAATGAGTTTCATATACTGGAAAAGATACATAAGTACAAGATAAGTTGGATTGTTTCATATCATAGGTTACCCTTTATTATTTCTAAAATGTGTGATGCATTAATCGGATACTGATATGATCTTCTTACTCGTGATGTTCATTCAAAAATATGTGTTTCTGTTTGTACAGATAAAAATCCAAAAATATGTGTTTCCACTTGTACAGATAAAAATTCAAAAATATGTGTTTCCGCTTGTACAGATAAAAATTCAAAAATATGTGTTTCAGTTTGAATAGATAAAATTCAAAAAGATTTTGATTTTGATTTTCCATGAAAACTCTAAACTTTTATTAAAATTGTTCGGGATTGGATCGGATACATGATGCTGACGGAAGTTCAATATTTGAAAGGTTGAAGTTGGTAAAATTTTGTTCAAGGCAAAAGTGAATAGATATTATGTTCGCCTGTGTACAGTGAAGCGAACATACTATGTTCGCCCAAGAACAGTGAAGCGAACTTAATATGTTTGCCTGTGGATGGTGAAGCGAACTTAGCATGTTCGCCGAAGGCTTGTTAAGCGAACTTAACAAGTTCGCCTAAATAAGCGAACTTAATGTGTATAAGGCTCTTGGCCAAGCGAACATATTCAGTCATCGTCCTCATAACATCAAGCGAACTTATCTGTTTTTTTTCAAATCTTTACATCTGTGTTGTTAGGGTTGTTTGTTGATTCCATTATATTCAAAATTGAATTGCGATCCTTTCCAAGGTAATTTTGTTGAATTTCATCCGTTCAATTGTGAGTATTTGGATGTTTTCTTCTCTGTTTACTTCGCGAGTTTGACAGAACTGTTTGGACCTGAAATATAAAATTGATCATTATAATTGATTGTTGAGTGATAATCGATCAATGTACAATACTTATTTCATGGTTTTAACTTGATTTGCCGACTTTTTGAAATTCTGTGTTTGGTATTTGAATCGTCACAAGTTCAGGCGAACTTGTTCCAAGCGAACTTGTTCGAAGCGAACTTGTCCAGGCGAACTTAATAAGTTCGCCTCTTGCAACACTAAGCGAACTTATTAAGTTCGCCTAGGGGTCAGAGGGATTTGGACTTGTGATTTTTGAGTGTTAGAAAAAAAAATTTGTTAAATTTTTTTTGTTATTTAAATTTTTTTTAATTGTTTGTGTTTGTTATTTTTACTAATGTGTTTGTTGTCCGAATGTTTTCAGATGGCTCGATGTGTCGAATATAAGCATAATCAAGTGGCATTGTTAGATCCTAACATGTCCGAGGCTGTCAATTTTCAAGGAATAATCGGATTTCTGAACCGTTCGCATCTCTATACTGCTTTATCTGCTGATCCTTACATCAGGTTGGTATACATACAGCAATTTTGGGATACAGTTCATCAGGATACGGACGTAGAACCTCATGTTCTTCGTGCCACTGTAAATAATACTGAAATTGCCATATCTGAAGAGACAATTCGTGCTGCTCTTGCTTTGGGTGGTAATGCTGAAGACCCATTGTCATATATGGGCACTCTTATTATGGGTTGTTTTCAAAGAATGGGTTATCGTGGGAGACAGAATGATACACAAGCACGTAAAGGTGGCTTAGTCGGTGAATGGAGATACTTCATGCATGTGATTATTCAATGCATCTCTCCTCGTAAAGCTGGAACCGATGGCTTAAAGATGGCTCTTCAAACTGCAATGGTGGCTTTAACGTTGAATAAGCGATTCAATTTTGCACTTTACTTCTATCGGGAGATGGTCATGCAAATTAATCCTGTCGAAGGTCAAGGATTTTTGATGTATCCTCGCATTATTCAAATGATTCTAAATCATCTTATTCCGGATCTTCCACAACATCCTATAAGATTAACTTTGACTCCGATGTCAAAGCGTATCTTTACTGATTGCACGAAGGTGAAACAGCCGAATGCCGCATTGATACCGGTTAATACTCCTTTGTTTGGTCACTTAATCAATCCTGATTATGTTGCACCACCTAATGACAACTAGTTTCATCCTGATGAAATTGCTCAAGTTCAAGGCTTAAATGTTCCACAACAACAACAGCAACCACAACAAAAACAACAAGTTCCACAACAACCGATACAACAACAAGTTCCAGTTCAACAAGCTCAAGTTCCCGTACAACCACAAATTCCTATTCCTGAACAAGTTCAAATTCCACAAGCTGAGGTTGAAATACCTATTCATGAACTTGTTCAAGAGGAGGTCGTTCATGCACATGAACAAGATCTAGGAATGAACATGGATGATTTCGTTGATGACGCTGTGAACTCGCCCATTCATGAAGCTGAAGGGAATGTGGTGACTGATGATGAATCAAGTTCAAGCTCAAGTGAGACGATATTACCTGTTACTGAAGGCACTGACTCTGATGAATCTAGGGATTTTTCCTCAGATCATTATGAGCGGTTAGCTGCTATTCCACTGGCTAATGCTGGAAACACATTAAATCTCAAGCCAGACGACCAAGAAGAAAGTTTGTTCGGGATCCTCCTTCCGGATCAGTACATGGAAAAAGATCCTTGGTTGATGAAAGTACTGATTCTGATAGTGACTTCAATCCAGATCCAAAGACTCAAAAGTTAATGTCTGCTTCAATGGCTGCTGCTCAATCTTCGCAGGGAGTAGAGGATGCTAATTTTGTTGCTTCCTTGATTATTACTCCTCCAAGATCTAAAGATACATCTCCGGTTATAACTCCTGTTCTTCCAGTTATTACTCCTACGGCAAGTCCTTCAGTTCCACAATCGTCAGCTGGTCCGTCAAAGCCTTCTGATTCTGAAAGGATTACTATCCTTGAATCTCAAGTGCTTACACTTCAAGCTCAGGTGGATACTCTTGTGTCTTCTGATTCACAACGGCAGCTGGTGATTCAGACTCAAGCTCAACAGATAGCTGACATGCAAGCATTGGTGTCTAAACTCGTTCAACGTCTTGATGCTCAGGGGGAGTTGAGGATACACGATACATGTCACATAGAGTCTATTCAAAGACGTGATGATGAAGACAATGATCCTGCTGGAAATGTTGAGGGTGATCGTTAATACACTGACGCTAATCCTATATCAAGGGTTCAGGGGGAGTCGACATCACAATCACTTGAAGGAAACAAAGATACTTCTGGTGCTAATGAAGAAGAAATTTTATTATTGGAGTTCTTTGTAGATTCTGAAGAAGAAGCTGAAAATATTGTCACACCCCGCCAAGGGGAAACGCGAGGCGCGACGTTCATGGTTTTTCAAAGCATATAATTATTGCAAACGCATACATATAACTGGATACATAAATTAAGTTTAAGGTTTTACAGCCCAAAATAGTAGTTGAAGTTACAAATTAGTAAGATTTTGCAAATATGACCTGAACATTATGGGTTATACAAGAAAAATCTTCAAAAGTTGTATCCACCATGTATGCATGAACCCTACGTTATGCCGCGATTAATTTCCTGAAAAACATACTTGAAAATGTCAACACTAGGTTGGTGAGTTCACAGGTTTTATATATGAATACAATGAGTAAACCAATTGCATGAAAATGATTTTACGTATATGATAAACAAAACAAGTTATGTTTGACCCATTTGTAAACTAGCTAGGAATACAAATAATATGTACATACATGAGGCATAACCAAACCAAGACCAGGTGTTTTGCCCCTCACTCGTACCTCACGAGCAATATTAGAACACTATGCAGTCATTTGGCCAGAGGGACCCATGGTTAGCGCGACTAACCATGACCGGGGGTGTCAGACCCAATAGTACTATCCATAGAATCTCAGGCTAATCTATAGCTAATGGTTATAAATATGATGGTCAGGGGACTTTAAGAGCTCCAAATGCATCAACTCATGCATACATAAAGGTCGGGTCTTGTTTTCTTGTTATCATATAAAAATAGTTATAAGTATGTTCTTCCCCCAAATATTGAAAACAGTAAAAAGGGGCCGTGAAACTCACCTTGTTTTTGTGTATGTTAGCAACGATAATTGTTCCAGTCAACCTTGACTATTCGTACCCTAATTTCAAAAAGGGTAATTCTTGTTAAGACCGAACGTCTTATATGCAAATTGTTCACCGACTTAGTAAATCTGATTGCTTTTTAAAATATCTTATTAGTTTTTCAACACTTGTTTCGTTTATAAAATAGTTCTAAGTTACTTCCCAATGGGACTGATGAACAGGTATCGAAACTACCTAGTTTCGATTGGACAGGACAGATGTCGAAACTTCCTAATTTCGATTGAGCAAACTGGGTATCGAAACTTCCTAGTTTCGATTGGATAATAGGTATCGAAACTACCTAGTTTCGATCAAACAGGTATCGAAACTCCTAGTTTCGATTGAGTAAACAGGTATCGAAACTCCTAGTTTCGATTGAGAAATAGGTATCGAAACTACCTAGTTTCGATCACACTGGTATCGAAACTCCTAGTTTCGATTGAGAAATAGGTATCGAAACTATAGTTTCGATACTGTCATTTCGTTTTGACAGAATCAGTCCTGCATATTTTTATGTTTTAAACTTGAATTCGACACACTTTTCTTGTTATCTTACTTGCGTTCGAACGATTTGTGTGTTTAGCTACGGTTTTAAAGAAAATAATATGGATGGTATCGAGTTTTTACCTCTAAACAGAGATGATGATTTTGAGAGAAAACAGAGAATGATCTTGAGCTCCTTAGCTTGATTCTTGAGAAAAACCACTTGGAACTCTTCTTATAGCACCGAAATATGGTGGATTTTGCCTTAAACTGGACTTCGACTTGAAGGAATGTGGGGAAATTGTCGTAAGAAAATGAGAAGTTTGAAAGGGATTGTGAGATTTTGGAAACAGAGGAGGTATGGTTTTTATCTGAATTCTCGCAGGTATGTATGGGTTTTTCTGAATGTGAGTGAAGTAGAAAGTGGGAGAATGGCTCCTCTGACTTTCGGCCGAGAAAGTCAAGGAAGTGGTTTGGGTTAATAATGATTAGATTTAAGTATTAATTTATTAATGGTATTAATATCAATTAGAGTTTTTAAAGGGTAATTTAATTCGGTTTAGATTTTTCACGGTATTATAAATTTAACCAGTTTATAGCTCGTTGATGAAAAATACTGAAATCTTGGATTGTATAATTCGTTGAGGTGATTATTTGTAGGTATAGATATCTAAAGTTGACGCTACTAGGTAATATCTTCGAAAGAGTTCGTTAGTTTACTTTTACGTATTATATATATATTCTAGTCTAAAAATGAATTATTGTCCAACGTAAAGTTCGTGTAATATATATGTCTAGATATTTTTCTTGGTTATTTAATTTAATCACTAACGTTCGTATTTAGTCTGGTTATACGGGTATGTGAACCGGTAACTCCTAGAATTACCAAAATATGAAATGAACAATGTACGGCTTTTCTTAGACTTTAATGTCCTAATTTATGCAATTAGGTAAATCACGAAAACAAATATAATATAAACTCGTTTATATATTGTACGGATATTGACCTGAAATGTCGGGTGTCACATTCTCCCTATGTTAAAAGAATTTCATCCCGAAATTCAATTCGTGCCATCTTGAACTGGTGTATCCTTAAACAAGGAGGGGTATTTCATTTTCATTTGGTCCTCTCGTTCCCATGTATACTCAGGACCACGTTTTGAGTTCCAACGTACTTTAACCAGTTTGATTCGACTACGTCTCAGTCTTTGAACTTTCCAATCCGAAATCTCAATCGGTTTCTCGATGAAATGCAACCTGTCGTCTATGTGAATCTTGTCAGGCGGTATAATTAACGTCTCGTCTGATAAACACTTATTGAGGTTTGATACGTGAAACGTATCATGTACATTGCTTAGTTCTTGTGGCAACTTGAGCTTGTAAGCTACAGGGCCAACCCTAGCCAGTATTTCAAACGGTCCAACGTATCTAGGGTTGAGCTTACCACGGTTACCAAACCTTGCAACGCCTTTCCATGGTGAGACTTTTAACATTACTCGGTCACCAATTTGAAATTATAATGGTTTCCGTCTGTTATCAGCATAGCTCTTTTGTCTGTCTCGGGCAGCTTTCAGACGGTCCTTAATTTTGAAGATCTTATCAGTGGTTTCCTGGACAATCTCAGGACCTGTCAAATGTTTTTCACCAACTTCCGCCCAACATAACGGTGAGAGGCATTTACGACCATATAAAGCTTCATACGGAGCTGCCTTAATGCTCGTGTGGTAGCTGTTATTATAGGAAAACTCCGCCAACGGTAAATGAGTATCCCAATTTCCTCCGAAATCAATTACACACGCACGGAGCATATCTTCTAATGTTTGGATAGTCCTTTCACTTTGACAGTCCGTTTGTGGATGGTAGGCTGTGCTCATGTCTAGGCGCGTGCCTAGGGCTTCTTGTAACGACCTCCAAATCCTTGACACAAAATGACTATCCCTATCAGAGATAATAGAAACTGGCACTCCGTGTCTTGCCACAATTTCTTTAATGTAGAGTCTTGTAAGTTTCTCTGTCTTGTCGGTTTCTTTAATTGGCAGAAAGTGAGCAGATTTCGTTAAACGGTCGACAATTACCCATATGGTATCATAACCACTGGACGTCTTGGGTAATTTCGTGATGAAATCCATAGAAATCTGTTCCCATTTCCATTGGGGAATTTCGGGTTGTTGTAACAAGCCAGATGGTTTTTGATGTTCGGCTTTTACTTTTGAACACGTTAAGCATTTACTGACATATGTGGCAATATCTCCTTTCATATTGGGCCACCAATATAATTCTTTTAGATCCTTATACATCTTAACTGAACCCGGGTGAATGGAGTACCTGGACTTGTGGGCTTCATCCATGATCAACCCACGTAAGTTACCGTTATTCGGCACCCAGATTCTGTCCATGAAGTAAAACGTATCATCCGACGTATCATCCGACTTAGACTCCAATTGTTTGATCATTCCGCGTAGTGCCTCTTTTTGGATGTTCCTTTCTTTGAGTGCCTCTTGTTGTGCTATTCGGATTTGAGTAGTAAGATTCGTATGAATTGTTAATCCTAGGGCACGAACACGAAGAGTTTTAACCCGTTCCTTGCGACTTAAGGCGTCTGCTACAACATTGGCTTTCCCGGGATGGTACTTGATATCACAATCATAGTCGTTTAGTAGTTCTACCCAACGACGTTGTCTCATGTTAAGTTCCTTTTGATCGAAGATATGTTGAAGACTCTTGTGATCAGTAAAGATAGTGCATCTTGTACCGTAAAGATAATATCTCCAAATCTTGAGTGCAAACACAACTGCGCCCAACTCCAAGTCATGGGTCGTATAATTCTTTTCGTGCACTTTTAGTTGTCGTGAGGCATATGCGATGACTTTTTCTCTTTGCATTAACACACAACCAAGTCCTTGGTGTGATGCATCGCAGTATACGACAAAATTGTCGATTCCCTCAGGAAGGGATAAGATTGGTGCACTACACAGCTTCTGCTTCAGTAATTGGAAAGCTGACTCTTGCTTGTCACTCCAATCAAACTTCTTTTCTTTCTGGGTTAATGTGGTTAAGGGCAGGGCTATTTTTGAAAAATTCTCAATGAATCGTCTATAGTAGACTGCCAAGCCCAAAAATTGACGCACTTCTGTCGGAGTTTTTGGTGCTTACCAGATTTTGATCGCTTCTATTTTAGATGGATCGACGTGAATTCCTTCCTTGTTGATGACATGTCCAAGAAAATGCACTTCTCGGATCCAAAACTCACACTTAGAGAATTTAGCGTAAAGTTTCTCGTTCCTGAGTAGTTCTAAGATTAATTTCAGATGATGTTCATGATCTTCCTTGGTTCGTGAGTATATTAATATATCGTCGATAAATACTATCACGAATTTATCCAAGTATGGCTTGCACACTCGGTTCATGAGGTCCATAAAAACAGCTGGTGCGTTCGTCAAACCAAACGGCATAACTAGGAATTCGTAGTGGCCGTAACGAGTCCTAAATGCCGTCTTTGGTACATCTTCTTCTTGGATTCTTAGTTGATGATACCCCAAACGTAGATCGATCTTAGAGTAGAAGCTAGAACCTTGTAGTTGGGCAAACAAATCATCTATTCGAGGAAGTGGATATCGGTTTTTGATTGTAAGCTTGTTTAATTCTCGGTATTCAATACACATCCTAAAGGCTCCATCCTTTTTCTTTACGAATAGGACCGGAGCTCCCCAAGGTGAGAAACTCGGTCTTATGAAACCTTTATCAAGCAACTCTTGAAGTTGATTTGATAATTCCTGCATTTCAGAAGGTGCTAATCGATACGGTGATCGTGCAACCAGTGCAGCTCCTGGTACTAAGTCGATTCGGAATTCGACTTGCCTCGGTGGTGGTAATCCAGGTAAGTCTTCAGGAAAAACTTCGGGGTAATCCTTAACGATTGATATATCCTCAAGTCGACGTTCCTCGGGTTTCTTCTCGACGACGTGAGCCAGGAATACGCAATAGCCTTTGCGTAGATACTTACGAGCTTTCATGCAGTTTATCATCTTCAATGTCACTCCACTTTTCTCACCTTGTATCGAAAGAACTTCTCCGTTTGGGAGAGGAATATGAACAATCTTCTCAAAACAAACGATCTCGGAGTGATTCTTCGACAACCAATCCATACCAATAACAACGTCAAAACTTCCCAAGTCAATAGGTAACAGGTCTATACTAAAGGTGTGGTCTTTCAAACATAGAGTACAACCTTGAATGACTTCTTCGGTTTTAATTAATTTCCCGTTTGCTAATTCAATTGTATAATTTTGGTCTAGTTTACTGGCCTTAATACCGAGTAGGGACTTGAAGTCATTTGACACAAAACTCATATCAGCACCCGTATCGAAAAGTATAGAAGCATAATGATTGTTTATCAGGAACGTACCAGTGACAATGTTAGGGTCCTGGCGTGCGTCCCCAGCTCCCATCACGAACGCTCTTCCTCGGGCCTGATTGTTATTCTGATTATTCAACTTGGTGAAATCTTTCCTATAGTGCTTCAGATCTCCACATTCGTAGCATCCTTGCTTAATCTTATCGGTGGGGTTGGCATTGAGTCGACATGTCTGCGCTCGATGCCCAAACTTTCTACACCTTTCACATTGAGTGCATTTCCCCACATGGTGATACCCGCACTTATCACACCTGGGTTGGGGGCCAGCATAACCCCTTTTCTCCATAGCGTTAGCAGCAAAAGCTTTCACAGTCTATTGTCTCTTATAGGCTTGATTCCTAAATTGGTTATTTGGTTTTCCCACCCATTTCCTCTTTTCTCCTAACTTTCTTTCCTCAGTTTCCTTTTTCTCGAACAAACCATTACGAACAACATCATCCCTTAGTTTGTAGGCTAAGACTATGGCACTCTTGGCATCCATGGGGTTCGAAGAAGTCACCATACTACGAATTTGAGGTGCAAGACCCCACAAGTACCTTTCAACCTTTTTGTACTCTGGCGTGACCATGTGTGGCACCAAGATTGCCAGCTCATTGAGCCTGTCAGTGTAACCAGCCACATCATCTCCTATCATTTGAAGGTTCCACATTTCAGTTTCGATTTTCTGCAATTCATTTCGAGGACAGTACTCCTCTATCATCATGGCCTTTAGATCATCCCAAGATAACTGGTAGGCAGTCTGCATTACCAATGTTTTCATCTGAGAATTCCACCAGGTTAATGCTTTGTCAGTAAGTGTGCAAGTGGCATATTTCACCATACAGTCAGCTGTGCATTCACTAATATCAATCATAGATTCCATCTTCTCAATCCTCCTCATCAGGCCTACTGGTAGAGTGTCTGTTGGGACTGGAATTGTAACAGCACTCCATGGACGTTTTCGCCTTCTCTACAATTGAGATGGTTCACTAGAGCTCCTTTGTGCTTGAAGGCGGGCATTTATCTGTTCCATGACAACACTCCATGGACTATCAGATCTAAACTTCTTTCTTCATTCCGCATGTTGTGCCTTTTCAGCTTCACTATCTGAGCTCTCATCATCGAGTACAAAGTCACTGTCTAAACTATCCTCTCTTTGACGTTTTGAGGATGATTCAGGAAGGGACACCTGAACATTCCTTCTAGGGTTTGCTTCATCCGGTGCATCATCGGAATTTGAGGAATCAGATTCAGTTCTTTCTGAGTCCATATCCTCCGCACCATTACCATTACTGTCTTCATCACCACTATCACCATCATTAGAATCACTATCATCATCTTGTTGTTCAACCTCTTCTCCTACTTCGTGTTGCTCTTCGTCTAAGTGTTCACTTGCTTTCGGTTCCGAATTGACACTATACCATCGGTCATCTGCTGGTGCAGTGTAGGCTTGTAGGTCCCGGGGGCCTCGGTCGAGCACAGCGAAAGACTGAGATACGATAATGTAGACCTGTTCGTTGATTCATGGGGGGAACAGAAGACATAAACGACGTTGACAGTAGAAGAACGATAAGAACATAAACAAGAGAATCAACACAATCTATAACAACGTTGTCATTACAGATTACATACCGAAGGAGTATACATCTCTCATTTACGCTGACGGTCTAGGGGCCGGGAGAGCTCATCCCGACCCGACCTCTCTCGAATCTCACATTCTGTTCCACACTCTACAACTGAGCCCAACAACTCTATTTATAGGGGCAGGAATATCCTATCATGCGAACTTATCTAAGTACGCATGACATTTGGTCATGCGTACTTGTTAAGTAGGCAAGGCAAAAGCCTTGCGCACTTGTTAAGTACGCAAGACAAAAATCCTTGCGTACTTACTAAGTACGCAGGACCAAATGGTGAACTTGCTAAGTACGCATGAACATTCTCCTGCGTACTAGCTAAGTACACCGATACATAGAATTTTATCTATAGTTACTAAAACATGCTTCTACAGGGCTTCATCTATTAGGTGTCCAAACAGAGGTGTATGTACTGGATTAGTTCTTCTATTGCAGGTTTCATGAATTGCACAAACACTCTTTTGTCCACCCGCTTAACCTGCAGTCTCTGTCCAATTTGGGGAAGGTTAGGCAGAAAATGGTTGATTAGGAGTTGGACGAACCTAGGATACAATAGAAAACGAAATTTCTCCGCTACATCAATCTGTTCTAGCATGGATTTGTAGATGTATCATGAAAAATTATATCCTCGGTTTAAAGATAGACCAACCTTAGCAGATGCAAGAGCGTGTCCCATTATGTCTTTACCAGCTTTACGTGCGGAGATGCACATAATCATTATGTGGGAAAAGTAACGCCATTGATCCAACAACCAACCCTTTTTGTAAGATGGGTAATCAGTTCTGCTAACGTATCCCATGCGTTGCCTCCAGCAACCGTCAATAACATAGTCAGGGTAAGTGGTGGGATCCGTGGCTTGGTCATTAAATAGTAGAACCTGTCGAATTGTGGCCTCTGAGATAGCTATCTGTTTATTAGCAACAGTAGCCTTAATGACGTTTGGAGTAACTCGGCAATCAAGTTCTGTCGTATCTCAGAATTGTTCAATGTATGGTCCGGAGACTGTAGGGTTTTCTGAGATGGCATAAGCTATCTTTGAGTGATTCAGAAACGTCACGATCTCCTGATAGTTGACAGCTGCTCCTCTCCATTCAGGATCAGTGAGTGCCAACATATTGAACTCATCTGTATAGGCACGTCGAGCCATACCTGCAAAGAACACTATAAAACAATCATTAGAACAATTAAAAGCAAGGAAGAAAACTTACATCATTGGGAATATCATGAACACATAAGTTAAGTTTGTCACAAATTAAGAAAAAATGGCTAAGTGTTTGTTCTTGCGTACTTAGTAAATACGCAGGCTTTTTTGCCTTGCGTACTTATTAAGTACGCATGAACAAATGTCTCAGAAATTGACCATGCGTACTTGATAAATTCGCATGCCCAAATTTGTGGCCGTTTTTCTTAAGTGCAATTCCAACAATGAGGAGTTTTTGGTCCATGAATCTGGTTCCCATGATGTCGAAAAATTTGTAGGAACACAATGTGACCCTTATCGACACCAATATTAAGCAATAAACTACTCATTTTGATCAAACAGGGGCCGACGCAAAGTCACGGTTCAACCACATAATCATAATACAAATTAATCATTGTAAAGGTTGAATTTTGTATCCAAAGACTTAGGTTAATGATTACAAACAAGTGTTGATACTCAATTTCGCATGCAAACATCTAAAAGTTGAGGAAATTTTGACATCAAAACCCTAGTCTTCAAGAACACTAAATTGCTCAATTTTGGATGATTTAACGGTTGGAATGGGCTATGATTCTCACCTAATGATATTTTGATGATGTTAAAACTGAAAGTGGGATTGAAAAAAATTTTGGATCACAATGATTTTTGAGCAAAAATGAGCAGGTGTTGTAGTCTGAGTGTGCAAGAGTTTGAATGAGGAGTAAATGCTTTTTCCCGTTATATATACCCATCACCTCAGACCATGCGAACTTAAAAAAGTGCGTATGACCTTTAACATGCGTATTTAACAAGTACGCATGAGTTAAGGCATGCGTACTTATTAAGTACGCATGTTTTAAGTTCTGCGTACTTGTTAAGTACGCATGAACAAAAACTTGTTAAGTCTTCATGAACAAAAAAATTATGAAGTAATTGGAGACGAACCTGATACTAATATTCAAATCTAAGTGCAACAAAGACGTTTCCGAAAGTTATGATAAATAAAATCTTTTTGTCTTTTTCAAAGTTAAGTTAAAACACCTCGAAAATCTTTTTGTTTTTTTCCTGGTGGTATATACAAGACACTGAATCTAGAAAAGCAGAATACTTATAGTGAACTTCTTTTTGGTCAAGTCATAAGCAGAGGATCATATCAGGCTAAAACACATAGCAACAGTGATACAAGATAAATTTCAAAGAAAATGGGATCATATCATGACATTCTTACTTATAATCAATTTGAAATACTTATCATGTTAATTCAAGTTGTCAATATTATAAGATTTGAAACTATAAGCATTCTTGGATCATGTTCATGTGAGTTAAGGTACCATTTAAAGTTCTACAACGTGTACCCCACAGTTATGTTAGCAGAAAGTAAATGCATTATCTCAAGACATCTAAGAATTTCCCAAGGATTATCAGAATCTCAAGGTTCAAGTTACATCGTTTAGCACATAAAAAATCAAGCAGAATCCATAAGGATTGTCAAGAATCATAAGATTCAGAATCGAGTGATTCATTTGTCTTGGTTTGTGAGGTTTATCTTCAGTGAATATTTGTAATGATTCAGGCTAATAGATATGGAATCCGAAGATTCGGGTAAGGGGATCCAACTATTATCTGGATATCTTCAATGAATCAGATGTGATCCAAGGGGGTAGTATATGCTTAACGGTTGTTGTTAAGACATATCTTGGCTCAACTTCCCATTGCATACTTGTGAGTATGGGCAGTGAAGTGAACCAAAAAATTGTGCTAAAGACATAACCCGAAACTGGTCTCAAAAGATAATACTAGCCAAAATCATACATTCTATTTCTGATAATGATCTTTTATTGATCTTTTACTCACACACTCAACATAACATGGGTTCAAATCACAGTTGCAGTAGAGATATTTAGATTTTCACACTACTAATGATTTAACGAATGCTTCTAGCCTACTGACAATTCAAATTAAATGATAGTTTATAAATAGTTTAAGTACTCATGATGCAATCATTTTCCAATCGTGCAGTCTAAGAAATTTAGATCACTTTCTGATGTACTATCATATCCTCTTAACTTCAAATGACTTTGAGATTTTTATAGTTTTATATTTTGTTTGGTTTTTCTTGAAAATTTTATTAGAAAATAAACTAAAAAGAAAGAAAAAATTTGAAAGGAGAATAAATTTGAACTTCCAAGAAACATGTTTGTTTTGAAACATGTTTGTTTTGAAAAATGTTTTTCACTCTGGATTGAACATTCCTATCATGTTGATGAGATGCTCAAAACGAGAACGATCAAAGGCTTTTGTGAAAAGGTCGGCATAATTGTCATCTGTATGAACTTTTACAAATTCAACTAAGCACTGTTCAGCACAGTCACGTATAAAGTGGTGACGTATTTCAATATGCTTAGTTTTGGAATGTTTCACCGGGTTATTCGTGATAGACATGGTAGCATTGTTTTCAATGAACATTGGAGTTCTAGTGTAATTCAATCCATAATCTCTGAGTTATTGCTGTATCCATAAGATTTGAGAACAACAGCTTGCAGCGGCAATGTATTCAGCTTCACAAGTTGATACAGAAACCGTCGATTGCTTCTTACACTGCTAGGAGACAAGCCTATCTCCTAGAAATTGACATGCACCAGAAGTTGATTTCCTGTCGAGGTTACAACCACCGTAGTCTGAATCGGTGTAAGCTTTGAAATCAAATGACCGATACTTAGGATACCAGAGACCTAGTTGGGGTTTCCCTTTTAGATATCTGAATATCCTTTTCACAGCAATCAAATCTGATTCCTTCTGTTGTGATTGAAACCTTGAACACAAGCATACAGCGAACATAATGTCAGGTCTTGATGCTGTTAAGTACATTAGAGAACCAATCATTCCACGGTATAATTTGCAATCTACGTCCTTGTCTGGACTTAGCTTGTGGTTGACTGGGATCGGTGTGCAATTAGTAGAACAACCATTCATCTTGTATTTTTCCAAGATGTCGTGTACATACTTAGTCTGATGTAGGTAAATGTCGTCCTCCCTCTGATTGACTTGCAACCCTAAGAAAAATGACAGATCACCTATGTTGCTCATTTCGAACTTAGATTTCATCACCGTTTCAAATTCTCTGCACATTTCTTCGTTTGTTGACCCGAAAATAATGTCGTCTACATAGACTTGTACTAAAAGAATATCACCTTCCACTTTCCTTATGAAGAGAGTCGAATCAATCTGTCCACGATAGAAACCATTAGACAGTAGATGCTTGGATAACGTCTCATACCATGCCTGTGGTGCTTGATGAAGACCATAAAGTGCTTTATCCAACTTGTACACTTTATTTGGGAACTGTGGATCTTCAAATCCAGGTGGTTGAGTGACGTAGACCTCTTCATGAACTTTTCCGTATAGGAAAGCACTCTTCACGTTAAGTTGATAGACCTGGAAGCCAACGTATGAGTCATAAGACAAGAATAATCTGATAGCTTCAATTCTAGCAACTGGGGCATACACCTCGGTGTAATCCAAGCCCTCTTGTTACTAAAAACCCTGTACAACTAGCCATGCCTTGTTTTTTACCACAACATGCCGATCATCGATTTTGCATTTAAACACCCATCAAGTACCAATAGGGTGTACTCCTTTTGGCAAATCAACCAAATCCCATACATGCAACTTGTGGAATTGAGACAATTCATCTTGCATAGCCTGAATCCAGCAATTGTCTGTGAGAGCCTCTTTCACATTCTTTGGCTCCATCAGGGACACAAATGCAACATGCAAGCATTTCTCCATGATACCTGTATCAAGTATCTCTGCGTAGAGACTAGTGTTCTCGGTAATTGTTCGACTCCGAGTTTGAACTCCATGTTAGGACACATATTGAATGACAAAAGCTTTGTAATAGTTTAGGTCTTATTGTCTTTATGTTTTTATGTAATTGTTTGGTTTTGTCTAAGTATAAGTACAAGTTCTGCTAGAGGCGAACTTGATAAGTTCGCCTAGTCTATTAGAGGAGAACTTGTTAAGTTCGCCTAAGCATCTTTGAAGCGAACTTGTTAAGTTCGCCTATTGCAGAACATGTGTCTATAAATTAAGAGTTTACAGAGTCTGTTTAGAACACGCATTATGATTGAACGATCAAGTATTCTATAAACTCTGTTTGGTGATATAAAAGAGAAAGTTTATTTACCTGTTGTTTCTTTTGTCAATTGATATACATACGTTAACATGAAGGATTCTGCACTCCGTGTTATCGATACGTCCTATCACGAGATCGATCTGAGATGAGTCATGTGGACCTACAAGTGGTATCAGAGCTTTTGCTCGTGATTTGTGTTTGATTCTTGGTGTTTAGAGACGTTTTTGTATACAATTTGACAAGAAATTGATCATTTTTGTATCCATGGAGTTTTCAAGTTCTTGAAACAGATTTTAATGTTGAATTCATGGATTTGAAGTTGATTTTGGTGAAATTAATCCGATAGAAGTATTCTAATTCATAAAAGACTAAATCCTACGGTCCAATTTCTTCAAATTCCTTCTAATCTGTGAGAAATGATGATTTTTGGTGCTGTTTGTTCGTGTTTAGGTTAAAGTTCTTGCTGAGTTTGTTTCAACTGTTGTAAATTACTGAAAGTTGTTGCAGGCGAACTTAGCAAGCGATCTTATTAAGTACGCTTCTATCAGTTTAAGCGAACTTAATAGGCGAAATTAATCAATAGGCGAAATTACTGGATTTCTCGGGTAAGCGAACTTGTCAAGTTTGCTTAATATCAAATTCGCTTGTTTGGCTGAAGCGAACTTATTATCTTCGCTTAAGGGGAGTTTTTGTTCAACACTTGGAAATTTTTTCTGATAATGGCAATTATGGTGCAAGTGACTAATATGTTAAATTATGACAATGAGATTGGTACATCTCAGAAACCGCCCAAATTGTTAAGTCTTGCAGAATATTCTAACTGGAAAGATCGGTTTGATCAGTTCGTATCTTTTACTGATACAAGTTTATGGATTCCAATCTTGGAAGGTTATACGCATCCGACATATACTTGGATGGGAAAGGATGATGTTCCTAAATCAGTATCTGCGCTAACCATAGAAGAAAAATTATTGTTTGATAGAGAAAAGAAGGCAATGGCCAGTATCTCAATGTCTCTTCCTAAAGAAATTTATCACAGCTTTAAACAATTCAGAACTTCTCAACAATTGTGGGAGGCGTTGCAAAAGAGGTGTGAAGGTAGTTTGGATGTTAAGAAAAGCCGAAAAGAATTATTAAAGAAGCAGTTCTTAGTATTCAGGCACTTTAAAATTGAATCTTTAGATGATCTTGCAACGAGATTCTTTAGATGATCTTAAAACTATGTCTCTTGAAAAGGTTCTTGGCAAGATTTAATCACATGATTTGAATATGAAGAAGACTGGAAGAAAGTATATTGGGTCTAACAGTCGTTCACGTATGGGATTTGATAAAACCAAAGTTCGTTGCTATAATTGTCAAGAGTATGGTCATTTTTCCAAAGAATGTTTGAAACCGAAAGTTGAATTTGATTCTCAGAAGAAGCCTAATAACTTTCAGAACAATCGTAATCAGTCACATGGCTCCTCTGGATCTGGAAATTCCAATCATGCATCTGCATCATCTGCTTTGGTTGCTCAGAATGATGAAAATTATGACTGGGGTATTCATCTTGAAGATTTCGTTGGTTCGGAAAGTCAAACATTTGTAGCTGAAATTCATTCTACAAAATCTGAAGAGTCAACTGATGATGATAGCTCAAGTGATGGTGAGAGTTTGCCAAGTGTTGATGAAGAAAGTGATCAAGTACAAAATGGTGAGACTGATATTACATCTGGTGTATCTGAAGATGATATTGTTTTAACTTAAAATTCTTCTGATGGTGCTGATTATGAAAATATCCCGATTATAAAAGTCTTCATGGCAGATATGTCAGATCCTTCAAAGGTAAAAGATTCTGTCTGTCACATTTATTGCTCAAATTGCATAAGTATAAAAGATAAAATGCAAAAAGTAATCGATGATAACACAAATTTAATTTGTGATATGAAATCGATGCATTCAGTTAATCAAAAATTGAAAGATAATGATAAATTGTGTATAGATAGAATTGAGTCTTTGAAAAGAGATTTGAACTCTTTGGGATTAAAATATAAGGAACAAGCATATCATCTGGATATGGCTTATGCTGAGATTGAGAAGCGAAATGAAATTGTCACTCAGAAGAACAAAGAAATTTCTGATAAAGAATCTAAAGTGATCAAATTACATAGAAAGCTGGAAAACTTTGAAAATTTATCTGTGGTATTGGATTACTTTAATGCTAATGCTGATCCTACTAAGAGGGTTGCTGGAATTGGATTTGTTCCTCTACCATTCAATGCAAATTATGTGGTTGAACCAGAGATTATTCATGAAGAGGAAATTAATCCAAAGACAGTGTTGAAGGTGAATCCAGTAACTGGTGAAGATATGATCTATGATTCTGATTCTGAGGATGAGGTTTTTGATGATAATATGGTTGAAGGCATTCCAAAGGAAGTACAAATTGATGAACCAAAGGTAGTGAAGAATGTTACCCATGATAGATGCATTTTAACATAACCGGATGAGGTGAAAGTTGTTCAACCTAAACTTTCCAAAATGTTACAATCAAGTGGTTTTCTTGCTGCTGGATATCAGAAGAAGAATTCATCAACGGTGACTAAACAAGTTTTTGTTCCAAAGAAGTCAGTCAATTGTTTAGAAAAATCTTCTGAAGCTTGTTCATCAGACGGGTCATCAAATTCAAGAAAAACTCCTTATTACAGAAATCATCAAGATAGAAGAGTTTGTTTTCATTGTAATTAGGCTGGTCATATTCTGATTCATTGTCCTTATAAGAATCAAGGCAAATTAAAGAGTGATCCCTCACAAAAACAAGCAGTGACGATTCTGAAAAGTCAAACTGGGGAAAAGCCTACGTCTAGTGTTGAAAAGAATATGTCTTGTCAATCATTTGCTAAATCTTCTGGATTTAAGCAACATGATAAGCGTATTTTTAAACCCTTCGTTTTTCAAAAAGAAGTTTGAGATTCCACATGTTGGAATTCCAAAAGAGTCTCAACCTGAGGTCAAACTTTCTAGACCACAACGAAGAAGACGTAACAGAAAACTAAAGAAATTTTTGGAAATACCTGAATCTGATAATCATAAATCTAATAACGTTTTTCCAACAAATCATTCTATGTCTTCTTTGAGAAAGTCTAATCATAAATCTTATGTTCCAAAGGTTGATGACAATGTTGATTGTGAATTGCTTGAAGTTGTTTATTTTGATCCATCTGGACGACCCAAGACCACAATGGCTTGGGTTCCAATTTCTAACTGATTGTCTTTGTTTATATAGGGACAACCAAGGAGGACTATCAACAATACGTGGTATGTGGATAGTGGTTGTTCTCGACATATGACAGGGAATATTCATTTGTTGGAAGATGCGATTAATATTGATGGTGGTTATGTTGCTTTTGTTGGTAATAAAGGCGGGTACATAACTGCTCAGGGTACTTTAAAGAACGAAAAAGTCAAATTTGAGAAAGTGAACTATGTGGAGCAACTTGAACATAATCTTTTAAGTGTATCTCAAGTGTGTGACAAGAAATTTTCATTTCATTTCAATGATTCTGAGTATTATATCTTGAAACCGGGATTTGTGATTCCTGATGAATGGATTCTAATGAAGGCTCCAAGGAGAAATGACACAAATGTCCTAGACATGAGTGTTGCTACTACTACGGATTCAATTCCTACTTGTTTACTCTCCAAGGCGTCTGAGTCAGATTCTATTTTGTGGCACGGGAAACTTGCTCACATCAATTATCAGAAAATGAATTATCTTGTGAAAAATGAGCTGGTTTTTGGTATTTCGAAAATGAACTTTTCAGTTTCTGATGACTGTATTCCTTGCAAGAAGGGGAAACAACACAAGAAGCCCACAAATCTAAGACAAAGAATTCTATTGTAACTCCTTTGGAGCTACTGCATATAGATTTGTTTGGACCGATTAGTATCAGGAGCATTGGTGGTAAATCTTACTGTCTGGTGGTAATATATGATTTCTCTAGATTTTCATGGGTTAAGTTCCTTGCTTCTAAAGCCGAAACCATAGAGTTGGTACAATTCTTAATCCTAGGTTTACAGAATTTGTTCAAACAGAAAGTCAGAAGAATTAGGAGTGACAATGGCAGTGAGTTTAAGAATAGCAAAATGGGGTTATTCTGTCTTCAAAAGGGAATTCATCATGAATTCAGTGTGCCATATGTACCTCAACAAAATGGGGTTGCTGAACGAAAGAACATGACTTTAGTTGAAACTGCATGTACGATGCTTGCTGATTCTAAGCTTCCAGTAACTTTTTGGGCTGAGGATGTGAATACTGCGTGTCATGTTTTGAACCGAGTCTTGACCATTAAGCGACACAACAAGACATGCTATGAGTTGCTTAATAATCGTAAGCCGAATCTAGAATATTTACTACCTTTTGGTAATCCATTTTGAAAGTTCGTGATGTCCCAACCAAGTTCAGTGCTGAGGCAATTGAAGGGATCTTTCTGGGGTATGTTGCTAATTCTACTACCAAGAAGGTTTATAACAAAGAGACTCGCCAGGTTGAAGAATGGTTTCATATTGACTGTTCTAATCGGTCTTTACCTCAAATGGCGATTGAACCAGACTGGGCTTTTGATTATGAGAATTTACCTTCTGATATTTTTCCTGCGGAAGCTGCTGTTTTATATGACTCTTGTCAGGATGCACAAAATAGTGGTTTTCTACCGACTACGGTTCCACATTCATATGTTTCTTCTACATCTGCTCCAGATCCTAATGCTACTTCTTGTTCGGGAACACAAGAGTCTGATAGTGAGGATGAAAATGTTATTTTCCAAGATTCTTCTGCTGATCCTTTGATAGTTGATGAACTTTTTAATTTGTCACAGGATCAGGGGGAGATTCCTACAAATCTAGACTTGAAGATACCAGTTAATCAAGATCTGTCTTATCAATCTGATACAACTCAAGTTGATATGTTGCCAGTTCCTGAGGTTGCATCAATCAAGGAACTTAAAGCTCATCCGATTTCAAATATCATTGGGGATTTGCGTGATGGAGTGCAAACGCGTTCTACTCTTGACAACACTTGCTTGTATACAGGTTTTGAAGATACTGGTGTTTTTGATATATGCTCACATTCCTGTTTTATTTCTCAGGTCGAAACAAAGAATGTCGAAATGGCGTTAAGTGATAACAATTGGATAGAGGCCATGCAGGAAGAACTTGCTCAGTTTGACAAACTTAAAGTTTGGAATCTTGTAGATCTTCCAAAGGGTGTGTATCCAATTGGTACGAAGTGGGTGTTTAAATGCAAGAAAGACGATCTAGGTGTTGTGGTGAGAAATAAGGCAAAATTAGTTGTACAATGTTTCAATCAACAAGAGGGAATTGATTACACCGAGGTTTATGCGCCTGTTGCTAGGCTTGAAGCTATAAGGTTGTTTCTTGCTTTTGCTTCTTACAAAGGTTTTAAGGTGTTTCAATTAGATGTAAAGAGTGCTTTCTTATATGGTAAAGTCAAGGAGGAAGTTTATGTGTGTCAGCCGCCGGGGTTTGAAGATCCAATTTATCTGTCTAAAGTTTTCAAGCTTGATAAAGCTCTCTATGGTCTTCATCAAGCTCCTCGAGCGTGGTATGAAACGTTGTCTACACATCTTATGGAGAATGATTTTGTTCGTGGACATATTGACTCGACTTTATTCATTAAGAAAGCAGGGGGAGAATACCTACTGGTACAGATATATGTAGATGATATTATCTTTGGCTCTACAAATGAAGGGTTGTGCAAAGAATTTGAGAGTATTATGAAATCAAAGTTTGAGATGTCAGCTATGGGAGAGTTATCATTTGTCCTAGGTCTTCAAGTTAATCAGAAGGAAGATGGTTTCTTTATTCAATAGTCCAAGTATGTAAAGGACATCTTGAGCCCATTCAAGATGGAGGACTGTACCCCATATGATACTCCGATTCCGGTAAACCATAAATTGAATTCTGACCCAGATGGAAAAGAAATTGATTGCCGACTCTACCGTGCAATGATTGGATCTCTCATATACTTAACTGCTTCAAGACCGGATATAATGTTCGCTGTGTGTATTTGTTCCAGGTTCCAAACAAAACCAAAAGAGTCTCATTTGATTGCAGTAAAGAGAATCTTTCGTTATCTAAAAGGAAAACAAAGATTGGGACTATGGTTTCCTCATGGTTCTAACTTTCAATTCAATGCTTACACTGATTCTGATTTCGGTGGTTGTTGTTTGGACAGGAAATCTACTACAGGTGGTTATCAGTTCTTGGGTAATGGTCTAGTTTCCTGGCAATGCAAAAAGCAAACTACGGTCTCCATTTCAACATGCGAAGCAGAATACATTGCTGCTACAAGTTGTTGTTCACAGATCTTGTGGATCCAACAGCAATTAAGAGACTACAGTTTGAATTTTATAGGAACCCCCATGTTTATTGATAATAATGCTACAATGTCTATTACAAATAATCCTGTTAAGCACAATAAAACAAAGCACATTGAAATTAGATATCATTTTATTCGTGATTGTGCAGATAAGAAGTTGATTGAGATGGTAAAGGTTCATACAGATGAAAATTTTGCTGATCTTTTTACCAAAGCATTTGATCGTACCAGGTTTGAATTTCTGATCAAAATGATCGGTATGATCAATCCTGAATAAAAGTTTTTCAAAACAATTTTCATGGGAGATTTTGTTTTAAATTTCTTGTATTGCTTTATTACATTTCTGCATTTTAAATTTCAGTCAAAAATTTTTTTTTATAAAAATTCAAAACAAAATGAAAAATATAAAATTGATGTCATTTGAAGTTATAGAAGAAATGATAGTACATCAGTGAATAATTCATTACACATGACCTTAGTAGACCTTTGATATATGAAAGTTTAAAGTATTTTGATTTGATCTAAATTTCAAAGTCTGCATAAATGAGAAATGATAGTGTTTTGAATGCTCTAATCTTGATAATATGTTTTAATTTGAATATGAGATTGAAACTTGAATTGTCAATAGACTAGAAGCGTTTTTAAACCAATAGTAGTGTAAAAATTAAATATGATATGATTACATCTGTGATTTTAATCCATTATATGCCTAAGTGTGTGTGTAAAAGATCATTATCAGATATAGAATATATGGTTTTAAGAATTTCATGAGACCAATATCGAATTATGTCTTTAGCACAATATCTTTCAGTTCACTTCACTGTACATGCCCCGAAAAACATGCAATGTGTTGCTGAACTAAGATATATTTCTGACAACATATGTTAGAACATATATTCACCCTTGGATCAGTTAGATACATCATCTATTCTGATTTCATTGAAATTTATCCCGATAATAGTTGGATCTTCCTACATGAATCTATTGATTCTCATTATAAAGCCAATTCATTAGAATCTTTTGATTCTGAATCATTCTGATTCTTATATCCTTTGGGATCTGTTATTCTATACTTGTGCTAATAGAGATAATTTCATCTTGGAGATTGATCTAATCTTTCAATAAACTGTGTATGTCTTGAAAATAATGCAAATTTACTTTCTATTGGCATATATATGGGGTACACGATGTTTTTCATCTAAATGGTACTAACTCACATGAATTTGGAAGAAAAATGCTTATAGTTTCAAATTATATAATATTGACAATTTAAAAATTCATGCTTTGTATTGCAAATTCGGAATGAAAATTTGAGCATTTCATAACCTAATCTTGTTTACTTTGAAATTTATCGCGTATCATTTTAAGTATTATTCAAATAGATTTCAAAAGGTACATAAAATTGGAAAAAGTATTGATTTACATAAGTATGAGTTTGATTGTTTTATATCATAGGTTACCCATAGTTAATAATAAACTGTGTGATGAATTGCTCATATACTGATATGATCTTCTTGCTCATGATGTTCATCCAAAAATATGCATTTTAGTTTGCTCATATAAAATCCAAAAATATGTGTTTTTTAGTTTGCTCGGATAAAAACAAAAAATATGTGATTACGTTTGTACAGATAAAATCCAAAAATATTTTGTTTCTATCTTCCATGAGAATTTTTTTAATTAAAATGATTCGGGATTGGATCGGAAACATGCTACAGATGGAAGTTCACAAGAATGTGTCGTGTTGAAAGTGAAGAATTTTGTTCAAAGGAAAAGGTTTGGAGCAAACTTAATATGTTCGCCAGGTTCTGAGTAAGCGAACTTAATATGTTCGCCTGAGGCTTGTTAAGCCAACTTGACAAGTTCGCCTAATGAAGCGAACTTAATTGTGAATTAATATGTTGTTCAGGCGAACTTATTCATTTATCTTATTCACTGTTAGAGCGAACTTATAAGAGCGAACTTACGGAATATTTAGCAAACTTGTGATTTCAGATCTAGGGTTCTGATTCGAATTTTGTGTGTTTGTTTCTGGATCGGTTTTTGATTGCGAGTAATTCTAGGGTAATCTCAACGAATTTTATCCGGTAAATCTTCTGGAATTTGAAATTTTTACTCTGTGTTCGTTCGGTTTGAAAGTTTTACGTTTTCTGGGATTTGAACAAATTTTATGTATTAACACTTGAAATTGAAGCTTAATCTTGTGTCATGAATGTTAATCGATGATTATGTTATGTTTAAATTGAGATTTTATACATGATTTAGACATGTTTGTGATTCTGTGTGGAAGTTGTATCGACAAAACTGGTTCAGGCGAACTTGTTCAGGCGAACTTATTATGTTTTCCTCTTGCAACACTAAGCGAACTTAGTAAGTTCGCCTAAGGGCTTAGGAGTGTTTTGGACTTGTGATTTTTTTTGTGTTGAAATTTTTTGTGTTAACATTTTTTTATTCTTTTTGTTTGTTTTGCTTACTAATGTGTTTTTGTCCTCTACATTTACAGATGGCTCGTCGTTTTGAGTACAAACATAATCAAGTGGCGTTATTGGATTCGAATATGTCTGAAGCTGTTAATTTTCAAGGAATTATCAATTTTCTAAATCGTTCAAGATTGCATGTGGCTTTATCTGCTAATCCGTACATCAGTTTACCATATATTCAACAATTCTGGGATACCGTTCATCAAGATACAGATGTTAAACCTCACGTACTTAATGCTACAGTAAATAATACGGAGGTCGCTATTTCAGTGGAAACTATTCGTGCTGCATTGGCATTAGGAGGTGCTGTTGATGATCCTATGTCATATCCTGGAACACTGATAATGCGGTGTTTTCAGCGGATGGGTTACAGAGGAAGACCAAATGATACACAAGCAAGAAAAGGAGGTTTAGTTGGCGAATAGAGATATTTTATGCACGTCATCATACAATGTATGTCTCCATGAAAGGCAGGTACTGATGGGTTGAAGAGTGCACTACAAGCTTCTATGCTTGCTTTGACACTCAACAAACGGTTTAACTTTGCTTTATATATATACCGTGAGTTGGTCATGCAAATAAATCCTCTAGAAGGTCAAGGGTTCCTTATGTATCCTAGGTTCGTGCAAATGATTCTAAACCATTTAATTCTGGATTTACCTCAGCATCCAATCCGTTTGACTTTGACTCCTATGTCAAAAAGGATCTTTACTGATTGTTCTAAGGTGAAACAACAAAATGCTGCTCTAATTCTTGTTCCAACTCCTTTGTTTAGTCACATAATCAATCCTGATTATGTTTAGCCACCTAATGATAATTGGTTTCATCCTGAGGAGTTAGTACAAGGACAAGTCCAGAATCAAATTCCAATTCAACAACCAGTTCAAGTACAACAAGTTCCTAAACGACAACAACAACAACAAGTTCCTGCTCAACAACAACAACAAGTTCCTATTCCACAAGAACAGGTTCAAATTCCGGTTATTGAACCAGTTCAAGATGAGATTGCTCAAGATAATGATCAAGAGTTGGGTATGAATATGGATGATTTTGATCATGAAGCTGTGAACTCACCTATTCATGAAGCTGAAGGCAATGTTGTAGATACGAGTTCCGGTGATACTATCTTACCTGATTCTGAAGCTACTGATACTGATTCATCTAGAGACTTTAGCTCAGATCATTATGCAAGGTTGGCTACGTTACCATTGGCTAATGTGGGGAAACGTATTAAATCTACAGCCAGAAAACCGAGGCGTAAGTCTGTTCGGAATCCTCCTTCTGGATCAGTACTTGGCAAGAGAACTATAATAGATGAAAGTTCTGACTCGGATAGTTATGCTATTCCAGTTCCTAAAGCTCAGAAGCTTATGTCTGCTTCTATTGCTGCTGCTCATTCTTCTCAAGGTGTTGCGGATGCTAATTTTGTTGATTCCTTATTGATTACACCTCCTGCTTCTAAACATACATCTCCGGTGCTTTCTCCACATATTCCACACACATCTGAAGCTGGTCCTTCAAAGCCGTCTGATTCTGAAAGAGTTACATTCCTTGAATCACAGGTGCTAGCTTTATAGACTCAAGTAGATACTCTTGTGTCTACTGATTCTCAGAGATAGTTGGTTCTTCAAGCTCAAGCTACACAGATTGCTGACATGCGGTTATTGGTGTCTAAACTTGTTGAGCGTCTTGACGCTTAGGGGGAGTTAAGGCTACATGATACGTGTCATGGTGAATCAATTCAACGAAAAGATAATGATGACAATGATCCTAGTGGTAATGTTAAGGGTGATCGTCAATACACTGACGTGAATCCAATATCCAGAGCTCAGGGGAGTTGACATCACATACTATTGAAGGACCAAGCATGATTCTAGAGTGAATGAAGAGGTATTATTATTGGAATTCTTTCATGATTCTGAAGAAGAAGAAGCTGAAAAATTAGAATGTCTGGATGATATAGAGGAGTTATTTGATGATGATGATGAAGAAGATGTATTGGATAATGAAGTTGAAGAAGGAGAGATTGTAGAGATTGAAATAGAAAAGAGTAAATCTAAGGTTACATATGAAGGAAGTGACGGTCTGAAGGTTTCGTATAACTTCATCCAAGATGATGTTATTCCTGAGTTTTCTTATGATGGAGTAACAGATTCTATGGACTCTGTTGAAGACATCACTACACCTGATGATACTGCTCAATCCAAGATAGATTCTGATGTTGATACTACTCATGTTGTGTCTCCTAAGCCGAATGAAGAACCTGTGATGTTTAGAAATACAGGAATGACTAGAGAACAATGGAGAGAAGTCGTTAACAATTGGATTAAAGTACTACCAACGTCACCTATACAACCTGCTCAGAAAGAAAGATATGTGAATAAAGAGAGGTGTATTATAAAGATCATAAGTTGGTTTTATGCTGATGACACTAAGTTGTTTGCTCTTAAAAGATCTGATAGTGTTCAATATTTAAAGCCTAGGATCAAGTATTTCAATACCTTGCCAAGGTGTGAAACGAATGGTCTAGCTACGAAACCATTGATTAATAGATCTAAGTGTGGATTAGGCGATGTGATTGCCAATTTGATAAAGAGAGAAGGTGGATCAGGGAAGTATGAAAGGTTAAAACCACAAAAAGGAAAAATAGTGAAGATCGTAGATCAAAAGACTAAGAATGTGACTTGGAATTATAAATTCAAGCCAGTACGTGCTATACAGAAGATACCATTGAAGAAAATTCCACAAGATTTTCTGGGGAATATGAAATTGTGGTATGTAGATGTGAATACTGGTGAAGCTAGGATTGATGATAAAGATAATAAGGTCATTGTTAGTTTCTATGATGCAATGAATCTTATTAATTTCTCAAAGAAAGATCAGAGGACTTTAAGAAAGAATGAGATCATGTTCACTGATGAATGGAGAGAACAAGGATTGCAGTATAAAAGAGTGTTGGAGATATGTCAGAGATATGGAGTGCATGCAGGAAGCAGATTACCAGACAACTGGAAAAGCTCATCATAAAGACTAAAGACAGAAGATCAAGCTATTGTCAAGGGGGAGTCTGTTAGGACATAGATTGAATGACAAAAGCTTTGTAATAGTTTAGGTCTTATTGTCTTTATGTTTTTATGTAATTGTTTAGTTTTGTCTAAGTATAAGTACAAGTTCTGCTAGAGGCGAACATGATAAGTTCGCCTAGTCTATTAGAGGCGAACTTGTTAAGTTCGCCTAAGCATATTTGAAGCGAACTTGTTAAGTTCGCCTATTTCAGAACATGTGTCTATAAATATAGGGTTTACAGAGTCTGTTTAGAACACGCATTAACGATTGAACGATCAAGTATTCTGTAAACTATGTTTGGTGATATAAAAGAGAAAGTTTATTTACCTGTTGTTTCTATTGTCAATTGATATACATATGTTAACACGAAGGATTTCGCACTCCGTGTTATCGATACATCCTGTCATGAGATCGATCTGAGATGAGTCATGTGGACCTACACTCCAGCATCAGGATCACCAATAATGTTGTCAATTGGATGATTCCGATGCACCCTCATTTCTGGTATAGCCTGTTCCTGGATAACTGAATCAAGATTTGTACTAACTTCCTCCACATTATGAGTATCTGAAGAAGAAATATTAAGAGGATCAACTTGTGCTTCATCTCCTTCCAAATTGTCAGGATCAGTTGGAGCATTATTTCCGTAAATATTTATGCCTTCTTTAGTGTCACTATCAAGAGTTCCCATGCATTAGGATCAGTGGTAGGAATATGTACAGTGGACCTTGTTGAGAATGTGGAGTGATCATTCCTACTGCATTGTTCATAAAATCTGGCAGCATCTTCAGCAGAAAAATCCGGAATATTGAAAGACTTGAAAAGATTATCATAATCAAAACCCCACGCTAGACCTGTTAGTTCAGGAGGAATGCTATGTTTACTTCAATCCACCTCAAACCATTCTTCTACTGAGCGTGTTTCTTTGTTGAAAACCCTCTTACAAGGAGAATTGGCAACATATCCTAGGAAGATGCCTTCCGTTGCTTTCTCATGAAATTTATATTTACGATCTTTGGATTGTAACAACAAAGAACATGGACTACCAAAAGGAATTAAGTAGTCCAAATTTGGTGGTCGGTTGTTGATTAGCTCATAGCAAGTTTTGTTGTGACGTTTTACCACCAGAACTCTATTCAAAGTGTGACATGCTGTATTTACTGCCTCAGCCCAAAATGTAATTGGTAGTTTGGCATCTGCCAGCATAGCCCGTGCAGTTTCTATTAGAGTCATGTTCTTCCGTTCTGCCACTCCATTCTGATGTGGTGTATACGGTGCGCTGAACTCATGACATGTTATTCTTGAACTATGTGCCATTATCACTTCTGATTCTTCTGACTTTCAATTTGCATAAGTTTTCCAAGCTTAGAATAATATATTGAAGAATCTCAGCCGTCTCGTCTTTTGTACCTAGAAAATAGAAAAATGTGAGTAATCATCAGTTACAACTAAACAATATGACTTTCCACCAATACTCTTGATACTTATGGGGCTAAATAAAACCATGTGTAATAGCTCCAAAGGGGTATCAATTGAGTTTTGGGTCTTGGGCTTGTGAGATTTTCGTTGCTGTTTGCCCTTTTTTCAAGGCATATAGTCATCTGTAACGGAAAATCTCAACTTAGGAACCCCAATTATTAAACCGTTTTGGACAAGGTAATTCATTTTTTTTAAAAGAAATGTGTTCGAGTTTCCTATGCCACAAGATTGAGTCAATCTCTGTCGCTTTTGTAAGTAAACAAGTAGGAACTGATGTGGTGGTTTTTGCCACACTCATATCAATCTGATATGTATCGTTTGTTCTTGGTGCTTTCATCAGAATCCACTCTTCAGGAACCTTAAAGCTTGGTTTGAGAATTAGGCATCCAGACTTGTTAAAAATTACACAATATTCCTTATCACACATTTGTGAGACACTCAACAGATTATGCTTGAGCTGTTCGCAGTAGTTGACGTTGTCGAAGCTAATACATCCATTTGATACTACGCGTTGACTGATGATACTTCTGCCTTTCTCACCTGCAAAGGCCACATAGCCTCCTCTAAATGGTTTTACATCTTGAAGCAATGCCATGTTGCCTGTCATGTGCTGGGAACATCCACTATCTACATACCATCGGTTAGTAATAGCTCCCTTTGGTTGCCCCTGCATGAGTCAAAAGAAATTAGTTAGATTTTGAGACCCAAGCCATTGTGGTCTTGGGTCGTCCATTCTTCTCAAAATAGACAACTTCTATTAACTCACAATCGTGACTATCAAAAAATGGTGATTCCTTTTGAGAATCTAAATTACAAGATTGAGAACCATAGTTTTTCTTTTTCAATGACCTTCATTTTTTTTTGTAAAACATTAGGTTTTTCTTTATTAACAAATGGTATACTTGAAGAAGCTACACCATTCTGTGTTTCAGAAAATTTTAATTCAAGTTTTCTCAACTTCTTGTTCACAGGTTTCTGTGGTTTCGAGAGTTTAACCACAGGTTTCTCACTAGATGGTGCTTTACCTAATGTAGATGCACCGGGACTAGCAGGTTGCTTATCCTTTTTGAAAACAGATGGTGCAGCCACAGATGTTGCTTGTGGCTTCACCATTTGTTTAACTAGTGATTTCACTTTTTTCTGAATAGGACGATACACTTGTTTTATTTGCGGTTTCTCAGGAGCGGCAGCCTGTTGAGTAACTACTGGCTGCTTCTCTTGGTTCTTATCAGGACAGTTTACAACGATGTGACCTAATGTACCACAATGAAAACAAGTTCTTTTCTCTTTGTGCTCTCTATGATAAGGCTCATTCACTTTTGATGTGGAAGGTTCACTTTGATGAACAGGAGGAGATGTTTGAAGAACAACAATTGGTGTTTGAACATATGTTGCTTGAGATATGGATGTGTAATTCTTTAAAATGTTTTCATGAAAATTATTTCCAAGTTTATTTACAAAATTTTCTTTCTTGGATTGCTTCATGGTTTTGAAACATCCATAAAGCATGGTTTTTCAATGTACTGTTGGATTCAACAACATCAGGTTCATCAAGCATTTCCTCAGAAACAATTCCATCAGTTTTGATGTTATCATTCTGTTTAATAGAGTTACCTTCCTCGTCACTCTCAGATAATTGAATTAGCCTTACTTGAAGACTCATCTAGACATGATAGATCAATATCAATTAGCCTATTGACAAACTTGTCGTTTAGTGGTGGAGGAATGGCGTTGGTACCAAAACCTTCACCATGCATTTATCTAACCAATGATTCGTAATGTTCCACCACAAAACATTAGTTTTTCAACTTTTCAAGTTTGCCCTTTAACTACAAAATTTCATTTGCAGTTTGGCTTGTTCAACATTTTTCTTTTCTAACGCTTTATATGCAACATCAAGGTGAAATTGTTGTTCACTGATTGTAATTGAAAAATCATGTTTATCTTTCCTTAGATTTTCAATTGAATCTTTAAAACGTTTTTCATTTTCTTTATAATTTAATGCTGCAATATGAAGTGGTTCTAGTTGATCATTGACTCGATCATTCTCATCTTTCAGAATCTTACAATTTAAACAAGAAATAGAAACATTAGCAAAAGCATTAGAATCTACCTCACTGGTGCTTGACGATTCTCCAATAGCCATCAGTGCAAATGCAGATCCCTGTTGAGCAGCAACTGCAGCTCCTTTTCCTTCTGCTTCCATAAGTTTAGCAATCTCTGCCATCAAACCTATTTGAGTTTGAGAAATAATGGCATTTTACAAGTGAACACCCCAATTAAAACTATCATCCTGTTGAACTACCAAAGCATTAGATATAGTTCCCTCGTTTTAATTTCGGTTGTTCTGATTATTGTAACTTTGGCTGTTTCCTGGACTAGGTCTAGTAAAACCAGAAGATGGTGTTCTATGTTTCTGACATTCCCTTGCAAAGTGCCCGAAGTTTTGACATTTATGACATTTGGCTTTTGATTTGTCAAAACCAACCCTTTCATTTGGATGTCCATAGATGAACTTCCGTCCGGTTATATTTAGAAAACGCTTAGCCCTTCCTAAGATCATTGCCATATTCCACTGGATATCGATATCTTCCATGTCATCAGGATCTACTTGATTAAAATCTTCTTCAATGGTTTCTAGATCAGTAAGCTTCCCACCAATAAAGTTTTCATAGGCAAGCATACATGATGCAAATAGAGCGACATGATCTTCAACAATCTTTGCAATAGCATTTTGATGAGTTGATGATGAAGATGGACCTCTAGAAGAATTAGATCCTGAAGCAGCAAAACATGTTGAGTTCACACAACCGTTGGTATGATTGTCTTCCTGTGAAGAACTTCGGAAAAACAATGCAATCCCTGGACTTGAAAAATTTGATGTGGAAGATTTTCCAAAATAAACTGAAGGATCTTGAACTTGAGGTCGGTTACCGGTTTCTTTCTTTCTCAAATTCATATCATGTGCCTGAATCTTCCCTATCGTGTCATCAAGTGTTATTTCGTTAAGCTTGTTGTTTTCTCGCAGTACGATTTTGTACATGTCGAACTTAGGAGGTAGTGAGTCTAGAAACTTATCAACTAAGTCATCTTCAGAGTATCTTAACCCATGTGATTTTAATTCTGTCAACAAGTGATAGAATCTAGAAATCAAGTCATCAATAGACTCGTTTTCTAAATTGATTGAAATACTCATATTGTTTTCTCACTAAGTCCTTCTTGCTTCTCTTCACATCATTGTTCCCTTCATATCTCTTTTATAAGGCTTTCCATAAGTCTTTTGAAGTTTCATAGCCTCTGAAACTGTGGAATAATTCTCTTGTTAATGCCATGGTGATAAAACCATGTGCTTTCTTTTCCAAGTCATAAGCTTTCTTTTCTTCTTCGGACAGCCTAGGCACTGGTTTGGGAACAGTCTCATCAAGGTATGTGTGTGTTGGATGTTTATACCCCTCTAAATGGGTATCCACATGTTTGAATCATTGTATGAAACGTACTCCTCGAATCTAGCTTTCTAGTTGGAATAGTCATTTACGTTTAACAACTTAGGTGGTTTTTGTGGAGTTCCTATTTCATTATCATAATTCAACATGTTGCTGATGTTCTGAAGGTTTGACATTGTGTAAAACTTAGTCAAAAACTCATAAATTTAATCCAACTTGCGTACTTGAAAATGGTCTAGCGTATTTGTCAAATACGGATGAACAAGATGGTCTTGCGTACTTGATAAGTGCGTATGAGCAAAATAACTTTGCACAAATTTAGCCTTGCGTACTTGTTAAGTACACATGAATTGACTAAGTACGTAGGAATTAATAAGTACGTAGCAACAGTACCAGATGCAAAATCACTTTTTGAACAAGTACATCCACTTGTCTGGTCAAGACCTGTAATGTTTGTTTGTATGAATAGTGTGATACAATCAAGGAATTAGATTCTTGATTCTAATCAACTATTGATGAACGGATCATCCAAACAACAACAAAACAAAAATGGATGTTGAGATTTTCAAAGATGAACAAGTATACAAACAAGTGTAATACTTTGTTCTGAAATCACCAATGCTGGTTCAAGGTATGTGTAATCAATACAACACTTTGTCAGAAAATGTTCCTAACACACTCACAACACTCGAAAACAAGGGCAAAGGCTCTGATACCACTTGTAGGTCCCAGGGGTGTGTGTCGGGTCATGATCATGTGGGTGTGTAGTCTAGTCAACAAGTTTGTGGAATCCTCGTGACTAGATGGAACGAAAGACGACAAATGTAAACATGAAAATAACAAACACTCGTAATAAAAATACTCGGTCGATTATTATAGCAAAGCATTTACAAACACAAATACAGACTCTCAATGACTTCTGGAACTGATACAAGAGTGTGAGTGCGTACTTGTGTGTGTGCATACATCTGTTTCAAATGAGAAACAAACTCAGGTATATATAGACCAGCCTCATGCGTACTTATAAGTACGCATGAAGACTTTTCATGCATACTTACCTAAGTACGCATGGCATGCTTTGTGTACTTATCAAATATGTAGGAACACCCTCCCTGCGTATTTGTTCAGTACTCAAAACTTACTTACAACTGAACGAAACATCATGACAATACAAGTACAGACATAACAAGTTACAACTCGATAACAAGACAAATACAAATACAAATACAAAAACATACAGAAAGACTGAAATGTAGATAAACAAAAGCTTAGCACAGTATCCAGAGTGCCTGTCACAAAGATGCTTCTACAAATGGTCAATGTCTATTTCAATGTCGGTGTCAATAGTTTATAATTGTATTAACGGAAACATGCGATAATGAGTGAGCGAACTATCGCATGAAATTATTAATTCAACAAGAACTAATAAGCGATAACAATGTTTGCATTGTTATTAGAAGGGATATCGGAGCTTACAACAACAATTTGTTTTATCAAATTGGTTAGGTTTCCTAACCAGATAGTGCTCGAAACAAAGCACGTATTTGTGTCCTTATAGTAAAATCGTGTTTTAAGGGTAATGAGAAATCTTGAATCCGTACATGACAGTCGTTGTCACGGCTTTTATCACTTATGACTTAAGCAACATACATGATATATATGTGTGCTAAATGTTACATTGGAGCGTTTTGTAAAGGCATACCTCCTAATTTCAGTCTTATTCTTATAATTGTATTTGATGTCGAAATGGGTCGACATTCTTATTGTAAGAACTGAGAAATTATTGTTCAATAATTTAGGATCGTAAGGTTATAATCTTATTTCGGAAGATCAAGGATGCTAGGTGCGAATATTCCCTTTATCAAAATTTGCAAGTCCAGGCTTGCCCCTTTGAAGGGAAGCATGATTAGATGATGTTTGCCAGGGATGGTTATTGTTCATTGGCATGCTATTTGCGGGAACAGCATTACCATTCATAATCTTGGTAACTAATCATTTGTTGAAGACATTTTCCTTTTCATTAAACGAAAAGAATCGTGTGCCAAAGGGGTCAACAATATTGTCAAGGAAAATGTATAATAATGGTTCACACAAAGTTTTGTGACCAAGAGTCAAAGTCTTCTGCACCAGAACTCAAGGATAATCATGATGACCATTCATTTCTGTTTGTGTCTTTACACAGTAATAGTCGTTGCCCAAAAGTAGTGAATGGCGTCCATTATGATATATATGTAAAAGGACGTGAAGTGTATATCGGAGAATCATTGAAATCAGTACGTATCAATTAACATAGTACATGAATGTATTAGGACAATTGATAATAGATGGCCAAATGAATGAGATATATTTAGACGCACAAAATACGTATGAATAAATATTAATCGATGTCGCAAGTTGATAGGAAATTCACACTGAATGAGTTGTAATAGTAACGATTCAATAAAGATAAGGAGTTGGGTGAGTTCGTAATGTTCGTGGCTAATTGGAGTGTTGTCGAGATTGTCCCAAACATCAACTATTCATGTAGATCTTATAGAGAATGCAACTAGAAACTATGAGTAGTAAGTTTGAAGAGTCGAATTATGGCTTGTGCATGAATATAAAGTAGCACATAATGAGGTTCACCTAATTTTGAGGTGGAAGCATGTTCAAAGTGTTACGATCGTACTAGCATAACATGACTAGTGTCCAAGGATGATAGAATGTTCACTACGGATTGGAAGTTGAGATCGTCAAGATCTTAGGCCAGATTATCGTTTCATTTAGACCTCTGAGTAGAAGGTCGGAGTTACGATGACGCAATAATATATGAACTGATGACTATGCCCGCGTCGTCAATAGTAACTAACTATTACGTTATACATAGGTCAACACAATGGAATTTCCCAGAATTCACTAGTACCTGTAAATTCACAATTACGTGATATCAAGTGTAATTGTCAATTTACCTTACTTGATCACCCTAGTAATCTCCCGTTGTGGGTCATATTGTAGGTGTAGATTGTTTCCCCATTGTTGTACGTATTAGATGTTAGTTACGTATGTCACATAATTGTTTCTATATTAACATGGCTAATAATATCATGGTGTAATCACATACACTAGTATTTGACTTAAGTGGTCTGGAAACAGTTGGAATTTCTATACTCAAGTCTTTGGTGTTCTTAGTACGATGCAAATCTTAGTTTTCTGTGTCCCTAAATGAGTCTCGTTAAAGCCTAGGTGTCGCTAAGGAAACCTAATTCACTGAAACCATTGGCTTTGATACCAATCTGTCACACCCCCAAATTTATTTACTTAATAAATAAATAAATAAATTAATGTTACAACGATTGGTCACATTACACCACAACGGAAGCAAATTGTAGACTTCTAAAGTGTCGAACACCATTAGAAAGACTCACTAAGTACAAAGACCTAAGCCATATAGGTCCTAATAGACATGACGTTAAATGACCTTGTGTCTTCATCTTCTAAGGTTTTAATTCAAGTGTTTATCCTATTCCAACCATGCCACAGTCATGTGATACCTGAAAAACATACTTAAAATGTCAACTTAATGTTTGTAAGTTCACAGGTTTAATTGTCACAATGTAAAGTAGTTTTCCTTGAAAACATTGATAAAGTGTACGTGGCCATAATATGAAACTGTTTTCCTTGAAAACATTGATAATGTGTAAGTGGCCATAATATGAAATTGTTTTCCGTGAAAACATTGATAAAATCATTTGCAAGTAAGCGAATGGCAAAACCATTTGTATGTAAACGATCAGCAAAACCATTTGTATGTAAACGATCAGCAAAACCAATTTGCACGAAAACGTTTCAATGTATATGATAAACAAAACAAGTAATGTTTGACCCATCCATGGGCGAAGCTTTCTTAGGTAATCACCATCATAACCCTAATTACAAATATATTATCAACTTCTAATACTAGGGTTAAGTTATCGCGTGTGCAGTTGAGCCATGTTGATTCACTATGTTGCAATACTGATATGGTATACGTTAATAATGGTGGATTCTTAGATCCTGATTAGTCAATATTGTTCGTGTTCCACTAGTCAGGTTTATAAGTGTTAGTCTGTCAAGTACACAGTTATGCATGTCCATATGCACTTATAATTAATGATCACGACGCTCGCTCGTGTGACTTTTAATATAATGTATGTAACTCTATGTTTTACTAAAACTATTTCGGAGTTTTATAATTTCTATGCATTAATATATATAAATATACTTATATATCTAAAACCTTAAAATATGTTTGTACAGTTCCTGTATCTTGTGAGTAAACATTCGGGTTCATGCCATGTATACCTAAGTTCGTTTGACAATACTAATATAAATATATGTATATGTATTTATTTATATATATGTGTATATTTTGCGTATGTGTTTATAGTTAAGCATCGTGTTGTATAATATCCAATGGTTTATAGAAAATATAAGCATTTATCAATATACGTTTAAATATAAATAAATACGATATATATAGGGGACGGTTCCACTAAAAAGTGGTTTTTCGCTAAGAAATCCTAAGAAGTGGGTCAAACGAACTCCGATTGAGCTCATTTTGAACCGTCTCATCGAACCCTAACCCGGACCCAAAAACCTAAACCCCCTCCACCCGCACCCCCTGTAACATCCCAAAAATAAAACGACAGTTATAATAACGGAATAAACGAACGAGGCATGTCGGGTCGGGTCGGTCGGGTAGGGTCGGATGGGCTGCCAGGCTGGAAGGGGAGCCTTCCCTATAAATAGCTTAGGTCTCCATCATTTCTCTCATTTGCAACTTCTAGAGAGAGAAACCGTAGAGAGAGAAAGTTGGCGGATCGACCCGAGATTTGGGAAGTGTTTTGCTCCAGAGCTCGTGATAAGAACCTCTGGATCAGAAACTTGATTCAGGTAACGATTTGGCCTAAATCTGAGTTTTTTTTCGTTTTTGGGTTTTTCGGGTTTTGGGTGAAAAGGTAACATTTTCACAGATAAAACTGAAAGATAAACATAGATTTGAGTTCCTTAATGGAAAGCAAACGTTTTGAAGTAAACAAGTTCGGGATCTTGACGTGATCAGACCCAAAGGCGAAAGTTAGGGTTTTTGCGAAGAAGCAGTTCGTGCGTACTTATCAAGTACGCATGAAGATGATCCTGCGTACTTACCAAGTACGCAAGAAGAGGATCCTGCGTACTTATCAAGTACTCATGAAGAGGGTCATGCGTACTTATCAAGTACGCATGAAGAAGGTACTGCGTATTTATCAAGTACGCATGAAATAAAGTCTACGCACTTATTAAGTACGCAAGAACAAGTACCTGCGCACTTGCTAAGTGCGCAGGCATCGGGCTGGTTAAGTAAAGTTAGTATGTTTAGAATGGTTAAACCGTTAGAGTCGGTATTGGTCTGATGTGTATTTAACTAATCAATTCAGATCGGAAGTGACGTTGTTGGACCTTGTTTAGGACAACCCAAATTAGCTTATCAGGTAAGTTCTAGAAGCCCTCTTTTAAATGTTTTATATAATGTTTTTGGGCTGGTGTGCATACGTAACGATGTGACTATTTTATAAAACGATGTTTATGAATGTTGTGTGTGACGTTTTATAAAATGATGTTTATGAACGATGTTTTGGAAGGAAGTGTTATGAAAGAAGTGTTTAAGAAATATTTTGCCAAAAGAAGTTTATGAAGTTTATGAAGTGTTTATGAATGAATGAATGTTTTTAATAAAACGTACGAATGCTTTAACTGAAGTTTTGAAGTAAAAGAAGCGAAGGTTTACGAAAGTCACAAACGAACGAATCTGCCAATATTACTTAGGGAATGAAGGTTAAGGGTATGGGAAGTATGTTATGGGCCTTTACCTTTTAGGGGCCTCTGTGGCTGGCCAACTGTTGTACAACTGGGGTGATGACGGTCACCAAGGGGATTATCGTGATCCTTGAAGTTTGGTACGATTTACCTTACGGGGTAGTCGTGCTTGAAGTTTGGTACTTGCGCCTTACGGGGTGCAGTGCTTGAAGTTTGGTACGTGTCATCCTTGTGATGCCGTGCTGAATAACCTAAGTATCGGGCCCTAGGAGTTCCTCACCCGAAGGACAGTACAGTGTTGATGGGCCTAGTGGTGGTGATCTTTAGGTTATTCCACTAGTATGTGACGTAAGGATTTGACGGTTACGAGAAGGCGCAGATTTGATATGTTCATTGACTTATGTTTTTGATGTGATATGTTTTTGTTATTGCCTTATTTTACGTACGCTTTTATTAATGAAGGTTAAGGATATGTTTTTGGCAAATATTTGAAGTTAATGTTTTATGTAAAAGATAGAACTCACCAGCGTAGCTGACTTTTTAGTATGCCCATTCAGGTTAAGGCAGGTTACGATGATGGAAGGTGATGCTGGGCGGCTTGATGAGTTACCCGGATGATACGAAGACTGACATCCTGTTATGATTAGATTATGTTATGTTTATGTAATAGACTATGTTACGCTTCCGCATGTTGAATAATGTAATGGTTATGTTTTAATGAAGTATTTTCCGCTGCGTTATTTTGATATTCAAGTTTAAGAACTATTTGTAAATGAGTAAATCCAACAAGTAAGGCCTCCCAGGTTTGGGGCCTTACAAGTTGGTATCAGAGCAATACTTTGAGAGATTCGGACACTCCTAGTGTCTGAACTTAAACTGTGAATGGGACCGAAAGCGGATGCCAGTATGGGTAACTCGAGCCACAGCATCAGGTATGAAGGTAGTATATATTTACATATATAGTATGCCTTAGAAAGGGTTAGGTAAGGACTTATGTTCTGATGGAATCACAAAGGTGGTCAAATAGAAATCGAAAGGTAGTGTAATGGTTAATTACAGATGGCCAGTGTATATTAACATCTTACAGTGCTTGTTGAATTTTATTTGTTAACTAGCGTGATGACATTGGATTCCTTGTCTTATAGAACGAAATGGCGGGACGAAAGAGCGGAAGGCACGGTGGGGACCGTACAGGCGGTCGTACCGGTTGACGTAACGGTGGGAGCGGCAGGACCCCTGCGCGCCAAGAGTATAGTGAAGAAGGAAGTGTTCACACTGAACCGGCGTGTGCATGGAACTGAGTAGACACTGGTTGAAGAACAACCTTTCACTTTTGAACCAGAAGTGAGAGCAGCTATAGCTCGAGAGTTCACCGAGTTGATGAAGACTTCTCTACCAGGTCTGTTAGCTGAAGCATTGAAGAAGGTTAATGGGGAAGGTGGGTCTAGCGCGGCAACTGGTGCCCAGAACAACGAGACTGACAACGTGCCGCCTGCACGCGGATGCGACTACAAGTCGTTTAAAGCATGTGACCCACATGTCCTCACTGGAAAGAAAGATGCGGTGGCTATGTTTGATTGGGTGATCCGTATGGAAGCTGCCAGTCATCTGAGCGAATGTCGAACGGATCAAGTTGTAAAATTTGCTGCTAACTCCTTGAGAGATGGAGCATCCCATTGGTGAGAAGGTGTACGTCAAGCAAAAGGGAGCGAGGTTGTAGATGCGATGATGTGGGCTGACTTGAAAACTTTCGTGATCAAGAATTTCTGCCCAAGGAACGAGATTGAGAAGGTAGAGGGAATTTCTGGGTTTGAAGGCCGGGAGCATGACGCACCGGTAGTACACAACCCGATTCAATGAACTGGCTCGTCTGGTGCCACATCTTGTCACAACTGAGGAAAGAAAGATTGCATGCTACATTCAAGGGCTGCCGGACCAGGTCCGCACCTATGTTAAGGCAAACGCCCTATGATTCGGTAGTAGAACTGAGCGGCATGGTATTTGATGATCTGGCCCTGAATGTCGTTTCCATTGAAGAGCCCAAGAAGAAGCTGAGTTTTCCAGCTAAGCGATCGGGTGGGAAGTTGTTTGGGGCTCGGGACAAGCAGGCCAGGGTAGGCGAGGCGGCAGTCTGTGGAAGATGTGGGGTAAGACATGCGGGTGAATGTCGGTTAGGGTCTAATCTATGCTTTAAATGCGGCAAAACCGGACACTACTCCCGTGAATGCCCGCAAGGCTTCAAATGCTACAACTGTGGGGAGAGTGGTCATATGAGCCGGGAATGCACCAAGCCCAGAATGGGTCAAGCCGGGAAAGGGAAAGGCCCGGAGAAGACAGAAGAGAGACCCCGAGCAAAGACTCGCGCCTATGCGCTGACACATGAACAGGCCAGAGCGGACCCCGATGTGGCGTCAGGTACGTTTATCCTTGACAACACTTTTGTATCAGTATTATTCGATTCGGGTGCCAGTAAGAGTTTTATATCTGCGACTTTCTGTAAACGAGTGAAGTACACTGTCAGTAAGCTAGAAAGGGCTTTTAGCATAGAAACAGCTGAGGGTAGAACTGTGAGGGTGACTGATGTAGTTGACAATTCCACGATAAAAATAGAAGGCCATAGATTTCCCGTCAGGTTGTTTGTCATGATTTTGGGTGGGTTCGATGTCGTGTTAGGAATGGATTGGCTAACTTCCAATGAAGCACAAATTATATGTAAACGAAAGATAATCCGACTCAAAGCTCCGGATGGTAGCAAAGTCAAGGTTTTTGGAGATCGTGACACCCCGATGCCAAACGTCATCTTGATGATTAAGGCAGCAGATTACTTGAGGCGCGGATGCGAGGCTTATATGGTGTACGTAATTGACGAGTGTAAGGAAGTGAAGGAACTAGACGATGTACCCATGGTACGCGAGTACCCGGAGGTGTTTCCAGAGGATTTGCCTGGGATACCACCCGACAGAGAGATCGAATTTCGAATCGACTTAGTACCAGATGCCCAGCCCATGGCTAAGGCTCCATATTGACTAGCACCAGTGGAGATGAAAGAGTTAATGGCACAACTAGACGAGTTACTTGAGAAGGGATTTATCCAACCGAGCATCTCGTCGTGGGGTGCTCCGGTGTTGTTTGTGAAGAAGAAAGACGGTTCGATGAGAATGTGTATTGATTATCGCGAGTTGAATAAACGTACGGTGAAGAACAAGTACCCTTTACCAAGGATTGACGACCTGTTCGATCAATTGCAAGGCGCAAGCTGGTTCTCAAAAATCGACCTTCGGTCCGGGTACCATCAGTTGAAGGTGAGGGAAGAAGACATACCGAAAACTGCATTTCGCACACGTTATGGACATTTCAAGTTCCGCGTAATGTCTTTCGGATTGACGAACGCCCCCGCAGCGTTCATGGATTTGATGAATCGAGTTTGTCGACCAATGCTGGATCGATCGGTAATCGTGTTCATCGATGATATCCTCATCTACACCAAGAATGAGGGTGATCACGTGTGTCACTTGAAGGAAGTATTGGAAGCTCTGAAGAGGGAAAATTTGTATGCTAAGTTCTCCAAATGCGCGTTCTAGCTTAGGGAAGTCCAATTCCTAGGTCACGTCATTAACCTGAACGACATTATGGTTGACCCAGCAAAGATAGTGACGGTAAGGGAATGGAATATTCCTAAGACGCCAACTGAAATCCGCAGTTTCTTGGGATTGGCAGGCTACTATCGGAGATTCATCCAGAATTTCTCAAAAATAGCTTCGCCATTGACAAAGTTGACTCGTAAGGAGGTAAAGTATGAATGGGGTTCGACCCAGGACGAGGCGTTTAAGGAATTGAAGGAGAAACTAACCCAAGCTCCAATCTTGGCCCTTCCCAAGGGCAATGAAGACTTAGTGGTATACTCTGACACTTCGGGTCAGGGATTGGGCTGCGTGTTGATGCAACGCGGGAGAGTGATCGCGTATGCGTCACGGCAGTTGAAGATTCACGAAGCTAATTATCCGACTCACGATTTGGAACTTGCTGGTGTCGTATTCGCATTAAAAATCTGGAGGCACTACCTTTACGGGGTGAAGTTTACTATTTACTCCGACCACAAAAGTTTGAGGTACTTCTTCGAACAAAAGGAACTTAATATGAGGAAGAGGCGATGGTTGGAACTGTTGAAAGATTATGACTGTGAAATAATATACCATCCTGGAAAGGCAAACGTGGTGGCTGACGCTCTAAGCCGAAAGGATGTGCCTACTCCTATTAGAGTGAAAGCTTGCCAGTTAGTGGTAACATCGGATGTGATGAGAGAAATTGAAAGGCTCAAGATGAGGCGCTTAAAGAAGAACACATAAAGAAGGAAAGGATGGTTGGCCAACAGGACAAGTTGGAATATAACACCCTTGGTGTTAGGACACGTTTTGGACGGGTATGGATACCTATGGGTGGCGAGCTTAGAACCAAAATCTTAGATGAGGCTCATAAGTCTCGGTACTCTATCCATCCTGGTACCAATAAAATGTACCAAGACCTAAGGAAGGAATACTGGTGGCCTGGAATGAAATATGAAGTGACAAAGTAAGTAAGCAAGTGTTTGACTTGCTCGCAAGTAAAGGCCGAACACCAGAAACCGTATGAAAAGATTCAACCACTTGATATACCGGAGTGGAAGTGGGAACACATTACCATGGACTTAATAACCAAGCTACCTTGCACAGCTAAAGGTCATGATACCATTTGGGTAATTATGGATCGTTTAACGAAGAGTGCTCATTTCCTACCTATTCGCGAGACGTTCTCGTCGGAAAGGTTAGCAGAAGTGTTTATTAACAAAGTAGTAGCACTGCATGGGATGCCTTTGACGATTGTATCTGACTGGGACACACGATTCACATCGAGGTTCTGGAAAAGATTTCACGAGGAAATGGGCACGAGGCTTAATATCAGCACGGCAAACCACCCACAAACGGATGGTCAGTCCGAAAGTACCATTCAGACCTTGGAGGATATGCTTCGCCCTTGTATTATTGATTTTGGCGGCAGTTGGGACAGTCATCTGCCATTAGCCGAATTCTCCTACAACAATAGTCATCACACGACGATAGGCATGCCGCCTTACGAAATGTTGTGTGGGAGAAGATGTAGGACCCCGGTTTGTTGGGGTGAGATTGGACAGAAGGAATTAGGAAGTCTTGAAGTCGTAAGAGAAACATCGGAAAGGTTTGATCAAATCAAAGAACGAATGAAGGCCGCACAAGATCGTCAGAAGTCCTATGCGGATAAACGACGAAGGCCTATTAAGTTTGATGTTGGGGACAGAATAATGTTGAAAGTGTCACCCTGGAAGGGAATCATACGATTCAGGAAGAGAGGAAAGTTAAGTCCGAGGTTTGTCGGACCATTCAGGATAATGGCACGGGTTGGTGAAGTCGCTTATCGGTTAGAGTTGCCTGATGAGTTAAGTGGGATTCATCCTACCTTCCATGTATCACACGTGCGAAAGTGTTTGGCGGATGAATCAGCTTACGTACCACTTACTGACATCGAGGTCGACAACAGCCTTAATTACATCGAAGAACCCGTGGCCATCTTAGACAAGAAGGAGAAGCGTTTGCGTAATAAGATTATCCAATTGGTTAAAGTCCAATGGAAACATCGAAAGGTATCGGAAGCCACTTAGGAAACGGAGAAGGAAATGAGGGAGTCGTACCCTCAACTATTTGACTTATGATAGGTTTCGGGGACGAAACCTAATGTAAGGGAGGTAGACTTGTAACATCCCAAAAATAAAACGACAGTTATAATAACGGAATAAACGAACGAGGCATGTCGGGTAGGGTCGGGTCGGGCCGGATGGGCCAGCGGGCTGGAAGGGGAGCCTTCCCTATAAATAGCTTAGGTCTCCATCATTTCTCTCATTTGTAACTTCTAGAGAGAGAAACCGTAGAGAGAGAAAGTTGGCGGATCGACCCGAGATTTGAGAAGTGTGTTTCTCCAGAGATCGTGAGAAGAACCTCCGGATCAGAAACTTGATTCAGGTAACGATTTGGCCTAAATCTAAGTTTTTTTTCGTTTTTGGGTTTTTTGGGTTTTTCGGGTTTTGGGTGAAAAGGTAACGTTTTCACGGATAAAACTGAAAGATAAACATAGATTTCAGTTCCTTAATAGAAAGCAAACGTTTTGAAGTAAACAAGTTCGGGATCTTGACGTGATCAGACCCAAAGGCGAAAGTTCGGGTTTTTGCGAAGAAGCAGTTCGTGCGTACTTATCAAGTGCGCATGAAGATGATCCTGCGTACTTACCAAGTACGCAAGAAGAGGATCCTGCGTACTTATCAAGTACTCATGAAGAGGGTCATGCGTACTTATCAAGTACGCATGAAGAAGGTACTGCGTATTTATCAAGTACGCATGAAACAAAGTCTGCGCACTTATTAAGTAAGCAAAAACAAGTCCCTGCGCACTTGCTAAGTGCGCAGGCATCAGGCTGGTTAAGTAAAGTTAGTATGTTTAGAATGGTTAAACCGTTAGAGTCGGTATTGGTCTGATGTGTATTTAACTAATCCATTCAGATCGGAAGTGACGTTGTTGGACCATGTTTAGGACAACCCAAATTAGCTTATCAGGTGAGTTCTAGAAGCCCTCTTTTAAATGTTTTATATAATGTTTTTGGGCTGGTGTGCATACGTAACGATGTGACTATTTTATAAAACGATGTTTATGAATGTTGTATGTGACGTTTTATAAAATGATGTTTATGAACGATGTTTTGGAAGGAAGTGTTATGAAAGAAGTGTTTATGAAATAATTTGCCAAAAGAAGTTTATGAAGTTTATGAAGTGTTTATGAATGAATGAATGTTTTTAATAAAACGTACGAATGCTTTAACTGAAGTTTTGAAGTAAAAGAAGTGAAGGTTTACGAAAGTCACAAACAAACGAATCTGCTAATATTCCTTAGGGAATGAAGGTTAAGGGTATGGGAAGTATGTTATGGGCCTTTACCCTTTAGGGGCCTCTGTGGCTGGCCAACTGTTGTACAACTGGGGTGATGACGGTCACCAAGGGGATTAGCGTGATCCTTGAAGTTTGGTACGATTTACCTTACGGGTTAGTCGTGCTTGAAGTTTGGTACTTGCGCCTTACGGGGTGCAGTGCTTGAAGTTTGGTACGTGTCATCCTTGTGATGCCATGCTTGATGTTTGGTGCTTAATAACCTAAGTATCGGGCCCTAGGAGTTCCTCACCCGAAGGACAGTATGGTGTTGATGGGCCTAGTGGTGGTGATCTTTAGGTTATTCCACTAGTATGTGACGTAAGGATTTGACGGTTACGAGAAGTTGCAGATTCGATATGTTCGTTGACTTATGTTTTTGATGTGATATGTTTTTGTTATTGCATTATTTTACATACGCTTTTATTAATGAAGGTTAAGGATATGTTTTTGGCAAATATTTGAAGTTAATGTTTTATGTAAAAGATAGAACTCACCAGCGTAGCTGACTTTTTAGTATGCACATTCAGGTTAAGGCAGGTTACGATGATGGAAGGTGATGCTGGGCGGCTTGATGAGTTACCCGGATGATACGAAGACTGGCATCCTGTTATGATTAGATTATGTTATGTTTATGTAATAGACTATGTTACGCTTTCGCATGTTGAACAATGTAATGGTTATGTTTTAATGAAGTATTTTCCGCTGCGTTATTTTGATATTCAAGTTTAAGAACTGTTTGTAAATGAGTAAATCCAACAAGTGAGGCCTCCCGGGTTTGGGGCCTTACACCCCCAAAAACCTAAACCCCCCCTCCAACCCCACCCCGAAAAGCCTAAAACCCCCACCCCTAAAAACCTAAATCCCCCCACCCCACCCAACCCCACCCCACCAAAACCTAAACCCACCCCCACCCACCCCCAAAAACCTAAACCCCCCACCCCCACCCAAAAAAAAAACCTAAACCATAAAATCTAAACCCTAAAAACTAAACTCTAACGCTAAACCATAAGGCTAAAACCTTAAAATTCAAATGTAAAATCTAAACCTTAAAAGCTAAGATGGTAGAGTTCGACGAGACGGTTCCAACGCCGCCGAAATTAGCTCAATCGGAGTTCGTTTGATATCGTTTCTTAACGTTTTTGTCATTTATTAGATTTCTTAGCGAAAAACTACTTATTTGAACCTCCCCTATATATATATATATATATATATATATATATATATATATATATATAGTGGAAGGATCAAGAGAAAACAACAAAGTTAGGCGAAAACCAAGAAAACTACTCTCAACCAATTAAAATTTTTCTTTTTAATTTTTTAATTTTTTTATTAGAAGGTTAATTAGGTAATTTTAGCAGTCTTTAACTTTAAAAGTTATCTATTTTTATTTTCTAATTCCTTGATTTACTCCCTAATTAACGTATTCTCTCTTTCCTCTCTCTAAAATCAAAAACCTATTGGTGACTACATTGGAAAAAAAGGCGATCCAATTAACCTGAGGCACATCTCCCAAAACCCTTCTATTTTATTCACCAACTAGGACCGTCGGTTGTGTCGATCTGTGAGAAATGCGTCGTTGATGGTACTTTCACCAACGATAACGACAGAGAAGAGAGCAAGGGAGCAAATGATGATAACGATGACATTGAGTACGATGGAGATGAAGACGGTGAAACTCAGCGTGATGTTGACGATGAAGACAACGGAGATGATAATCAGGTGGTGACGTTGTCTCATACTCCGCCTTCGGCAGCGATGATGATTCTATCGGTGATAGAAGCGTTTTAGTAAAGCGAAAGCGTGAGAATAGTAGATCTCTGATGTATAAAATATTCATCCTTTATGTTATGATTTTGTTAACAGAGTCATTATAAATTTGTTATTACAAATTCATAACTGTTGATTTTAATTGTTTTTTCACTGATTGTGATTTTGTGTTAAATTTTCTAAATCTTATAACAATTACTTTCGTCTTCTTTATTTTTTTAGAAATCACGGTTGATTTGATATTTTGATCTGCCGGTTGTTGCCTTATCAAACCAAGATGACGTTGACTGCTTATTGGTGCAGAAAAGCCACCGTGAGGTGTCTCCGGTCCGACGGATTAAAGTGAAGCAAATAACTGAAGGACATTATATAGAAACTGAAGAGCATACATCATGTTTATGTAATAAGTTTGTGGGTTTCTTTTTTTCGATATTTTTCATCGTTTGCATATACGTAAACACGCTATATCAGTTACGTAGTTTGTCGGCGGGCTTCTACTTTTTTATTAATGTTTATTGTTTACATATACTTAAACAAACCTGTAACCTGTTTACATATACGTAAACACTTATGTAAATCTGTGTACACATACGTAAACACATATGTAAACATATGGAAAATTTATGAAAAGTTTTTACTTGTTGATTGTTTATAGAAAAACAATGTAAAATGTCGCTAGATGACGAAGAAGACAGGATGAATGGATAAAGTGATAAGAGTGAGAGAGTGAAATTTTTCAAGAGATTTCCTAAATTAAAAAGTAATTAAAAATGTTGATATGCCTAAATTACCCCTGAACCATTAAAATTAATCAATAAAACTCATTATTTTTACAGATTTGCCACTGATTAATCTCATCCATTGATCATTCTTAATCAATGGTCAAAAGTTGATTTTCTTGGTTTTTGCTTAAATCATGGTTTTCTCTACAACCCTCCCATATATATATATATATATATATATATATATATATATATATATATATATATATATATATATATATATATACATGTGACAAAATATTTATTCAAGTTTATAAAAGTCTACGTTTTCATATTTATTCGAAACGTATTCGTCACGTTTCCCAATTCGTTTGTGTCTTTTACCCAAAACTTCTCAATGATACGTGTATTTACTTTACATTATACGAATATACATATATATGTTCAAGAAATAAATATCGTGTTTCACAATAATCGTTTAATTTTATACAACATATGAATATTTATGTTCGTATCTGTATTTTTATATATGCATATAGGTGTATATATCTATGTGGTACGTTATTTTTATGCAAAATTTAGTTGTATCGACATTTGTTATTTGTCAAAACATAGTTTATTCCTTCAAGTTATACATTTATTTACTATTTAAACGAAATGTCAAATAGATATATATACATTTGTACAAAATCCTCGACGTTGCCGTCATTCCAATCGTGTCTAAGTTGTATAAACTGTTTTATATCACAAATATACAATAATTACTTTTACATTCGCATAATAATATTTAACCGTATGCATCGTTCGTTGATCGTGTTTAAGATTCTCGTTTAATAACAATTATATATTTTAGTTGGAACGGACTCTCTAGATCGACTATACGTGTTTGCGGTCCGTTAATATTTATTTATTACATTAATATTTATCGTTGTCATTAACGAATTGTTTAGGCTCAACGCGATTCGACCGCACGCGCTTTTAACTTTCGTGTAATAAAGAGAATTACGTTAGTGTACGTTTATACCTCTCGTAAATCTCGTTTACGAACCGACGCGTCTTAAACCTCACGGTTTTTGTAATGGCCATGTTTGACCGCCGTTGACCCAAATTTGACCAGGGTTGACCATGTTTGACCGAGACCCGTGACGTCATTTCCTGTCCAAAAACGCGTGGAATGAAACTCGGCCACATAAACAACCGAGCTAAACTAAAAAAATAATTAACCATAACGAAATCTACTAGATTTTGATGAAATATAACTCGAACCTGGTAGATCGGGACGAAAGAACAATAAACAAAACAGATCTAGCCGAGTGGGGCCCACCGGTGACTCGCGGGAAAACCAGGAATCACCGGAAAACGTTTCTGTCCGCCGATTTCTAACTAGATCTCGAAGACACGAAGGTGGAGAGGGTGTTCCTCTGCTGGAACCCTAACCACCATCTACCGCCGCTGGGTTTGGCCGCGGGAACCCTAACCGCCGTCTACCGTCGGCCGAGCTTCACTAAAAACTTGCTGGATGTTAAACCATCCCTCACTGTTGTCGATTACGACCTCCGATCAGCCCGATCTTGACCAAGGATTAGAAAAACAAGGATGAAGATGGTGTTGGTTGCTGTTAGCGGCCGGATCCACCGCTGCTAGATCTGTAAAGACACCATTAACACCGTCAACAGAGACCGGATTTTTCCTCCATCGCCGGTTACCCTTCGTCAAAAAATCGAGCTTAACTTGTATCCATCACCATTGTCGTCGCCCCTTTCCCCGTCATCTTCCCCATCGGCTTCCGTCAGAAAACAGGCGTGATGTGACAATCCGAACTTTTCAGGTTAACTCCGTTAAACAAACTTAGTTAACCTATCATAACTCCAGGGACTAATCCTGTCAAATATTAAACTAAAACTTGAGGGACTAGTTGTGTCATTAGCCAAACTCAAGTATGATTGACTTTAAAAGTCAAAATTTAATATTTGTGTCCCTGTTGACTTTTGAAAAGTCAACTAACCATGTTTCTTAACCTAATTCAAACCGCAAGGGCCATTTCTGTTGATCTCTAAACTCAAACACACATGAAATCACAGGGACTGATCCTGCCATTATCAAAACTCAATTTGTTGACTTTCACAAGTCAAAATTGACTTGTTTGGGCTAAATTGAAACCATAACATCATTGGATCATCAAATTCACGACCGTTGTTCATGATTATGACAATAACGATCATCATTATGGCAGTTAACGTGACTATTAATTCTAATTAACACCAATTATGAGTAATAAAGGCATAACCGTCGACACAACGGCCTCATATCATCGGAATTCGACCAATTCGTTTGTTAGTCTCCCAATTGAGCACCTACACACACTAGACGAATCCCCCTGGAACAATTGCACACATCAAACTCGTCGGAATCGCAGCGGAAGTCACCAGAGACCAAGCCATACTCAGTCGGCATATGTTTTAGTCGAACCCCTCCAATCCGATATCGTTTCAGGTAATTGGATACACCTAAAACTTCGTTTTCATCTCTAATATGAAAGCCCTAACCTAATCAAGGCTTACATTATCGAATTCGACTCAAACTAGATCCTAGGGTTCTTATGAAACCGGTTTAATCGATCACCACCCTAGACCCTGTTTTAATCCAATTAATTTACATCATTAGCTTCGAAATCCGTCATACAGTGAAAGCCCTCTGTTAATTTAACCTAATAACATCGAATTGTTTGGGATCCGGAATCTAGGGTTCGTTCATATACTGATTTGGGGGTTTTGATTCTAGACGCCACCTCAACCCGATTAAACCACGGGGATAGCTTCGCAATCCCCTGTTTAGTAAAAGCCCCATGGTTTTGATCCATAATATTATAGAATTTGATCGATTTGATTCTAAGTTAAGAACTAGGGCTTACGGTTTTTGAAACTGAAATTAACCACTTTAATCTAAACCATTTTTACAATAGTTTACATCCTCAGATTCGTAATACTCTAAACAACAAAACCCCTATGAATCCAAACCTTGTTCGCGATCAGATTCGGTGTTTTGGGACCGGATTCGATCGTGCATGGTTTTGGGAAGGAGATACATTGGACTTAGGTATTAAAACCAATCTGTTCCGGTTTCTTGTGCGATACCCTAGCGGGCGGGAGTAGTTAGGTGTGCGTACTTGTGTGGGAGAGACCCGGGTTCGAGTCACTCCACCTGTTTTTGTTTTTAAATTATTTTCTAGTTATTATTTTAATATAAAAATCAAACCCTATATTATTATATTAATATATTAACGTGTTTTAGCCCGGAAAACCACCCGTAGGCTCAGTTTGGTTTTATAACTTATAATTAATATTATTTCCACTTTTAAAATAATATATTTATATTATTTTCAAACCACGACTTCGAATAAAATAATATGTTTATATTATTTTCAACCCGTGACACTTATTATAAAATAATATATATTTTTATATTATTTCGCGTCGCTTATTAACCTCGTGTAACATATCAAACTAATTAATAATATAATTATTCATATTATTTACTCACGTTTATAATCTCGAATAAAAATAATATATTTATTAATTTTGCCACTTAAGCGATTACCGTATATTTTCTACGAGTTCAAAAATAATATATTAATTATATTATTTTCCTAGCCATTATTTTAATGGTACAAACGCCCGGATATATTTAATTATAAATTAATATTATTCGTTATTAACGTTCGACACGTAACGCATTTATCTTAATTATTATTTTAAGAAACCTATATCCCCGTAGACACGATCGTCTACTCGTTAATCCTTAGAATGTGTTAAGGCGTTCTAATCTTTTGTGTTGTCATCACAAATCCCATATGTCCCTAACTTATGTGTTTATAATTCTAGGGCATACGTGTAAGGCCCCTTTCCCGGGTGACCTCACTTGTTGGATTTACTCATAAACATAGCCATAAATACTGAACTTAAATTTAAAACATTCATCATTCAATTACATTACATAACAGCGGAAGTCTTAACAATTAAAAACACAACATTGTCTTAACAAACAAAAGTGGGATGTCAGTCTTGTGCCGGGTAACCTTCACGCCATCGCACGACCTTTTCTTCCTTTACCTGAAATGTATACTAAAAGTCAGCTAACGCTGGTGAGTTCTAGTTTAATGCAATTTGATATAAACATTCTATTCTTTACTTTATAAGTATGCATTACTGTATAGTCATTCATATAAATACGTATTCATAACTTTTGTCTTTCTTTTCATCTCTCTTTTCTGTATTTTTGTGATTTCATATATATATATATGCATTCACCCTTTTCTTTTCTTTTCTTTCTTTCTTTAATTTCATGGGTCATACTATATAAGGGTGATCAACCCGTCATTTGCTTACGAATGTCACAAAGACAATCGCCGTGGTCCATCGTCATGGCCCACCTATACTTACAACCGTCCGGCAACTAGTGCCGTCCGTCATTTTATTCTTACAACCGTCCGGCAATCTTTGTCCGTCCGTCATGACTTACAACCGTCCTACCGTCGTAGGCCGTAATTCGCCCGTCTACCCGAAGGTATCCGTTTCCCATGCGACTATTATTTATACAACCGTTCTACTATAATATGCCAATTGCTTCGACCGTCCTTTAATGACATTCGTACGTCCTAGCTGATGAAGGAACGCACTTGTCCCGGTTGTAAAATAATCACATGGTCGTCCGTCTACCGAAGTAGCCGTTATCATCGAAGCGTCCATAACATTTTCTGTACTTGGCAAGCAATATATACATGGATATAAAGCAGGATTTCATTCTTTCATATTGTGTTATACTTTCATTCATTCTTGATAATCATGCTTTTCATTCTTTATTCATAATTTCTCTTTCATGTATAGGTATATATATATATACTTGTATAACACATATGATCACATTGACATTCATAACATTTATTCACTTAGTGTATACATCTCAGCCCCAAAACATTTGAAAACATTTGCACATAACATAGAAGGGGCACATAGAACTCACCTGATGAGTAGTTTCTGTAATACACTAAGCTGGCTACTGGGCTTCACTAATGTCACTCACGATCTGTATAATAAAGTCATACACATAAGATGGTGCTCCTAGATGACACTAGACATTACTATGCTTGAACTCAGTAGTTTCGGGAGGTGGGTCGCATCAAAACTATGGTAGTTTCGAGCTATGGTCTTACACTCGAAACTAGGTAGTTTCGAGTCATAATCCTTCTATCGAAACTAGGTAGTTTCGAGTCATGAGATCCTATCGAAACTATGGTAGTTTCGAGTCATTAACTTATGAAAAATCTTAGTTTAGGTTCAAGGTGACACTCGAAACTAGGTAGTTTCGAGTCCTGAGTTCCTATCGAAACTATGGTAGTTTCGAGTCATTGGCTGCTATCGAAACTAGATAGTTTCGAGTCAAACATGACTATCGAAACTAGAGTAGTTTCGACGGGTCTGTATGTATCGAAACTATAGTTTCGAGTCATGGGTCTGCATCTTCCCTGACCAGAACCTTGCTCCAGCCAACTTATTTCCAATCGATTAAACCTTGAGCATTTTACGTTAAACACCTTCCTTTATCGTTCTTGAGTTCAAATACGTGATTTGTTTCAAGTTTCGTATGCAAAAATCGTATCTTTATTTGATTTAAACCCGAGACATGCAAAGACTCATAATCAGAGGCGATGCTTACCTCAACAGGCCCGATTTCTGTTGCTATGCGTTGAAATGGTGGAGTCGGATGATTCCCGAGCCCTTGAGTCTTCTCCTTGCGGTTTTCTTCACAAGCCGATCGCTCTCTCTCTCTCTCTCTAGTATTCTTGCGCAGGAAGATGAAATGAGAGGGGTTTGGGTTGAAGCTGCTGTTTTGTAATGGGGTTTCCCCCTTTTCTTTTCGGCCCATGGGCCGAAATTTTGGCCAAGCCCACTTTATTTCCCTTTTCTATTTGTCTTGTCATTATTTGGGATGTTACAATACGTAAGCCGTGCAGGTTAACACTTGAGTACCAAATCTCTTACTTGTGTGATACTACCTACTACGCAACGCAGGTGAGTTTCATGGCCCCTATTTACTCGTTTTCCTGTTGGGGGAGAAACATGTACACAAATCAATATCTTTTACTTGTTTTCCTGTTGGGGGAGAAACACACATGCAAGCAATCATACTTTTACGTGTTTTCCCGCGGGGGAGAAACAGTTATGTAAACAAACATTATTTTACATGTTTTTCCCGTTGGGGGAGAAAACATGACGCAAACTCTTTTGGTTATTGTAATTTATATGATATCACTTGTTATGACTATGCGTAAACTCTATCATGAAAGTCCTCACATCGAACCGTTTAAATATGAGTATAGCGAGGTATGTTGAGTAGTACTACTGGGTTTGACAAACCCCGCCCGCGTTAGTCACGCTAACTCGATTGGAGGTCGAACGGGTGTAATATTGACCTAAACATGCACCATGGTTGATAGGCCTGGTGGGAGGCATTCAAACATAAACAGTCAGTTTACGGTTGTGAGCGCATTAGTATACAAGAACATAGGCATGCTACCTATAGATATGCATATTGAATGTACATAATCTGGCAAACACTCTCTTATTGCAAACTTGAAACCTTTGAACTCACCAACCTCATGTTGACACTTTTCGTACATGTTTTCTCAGGTCGCTAAGGCACAGGTTGCACAACTAGGACATGCATGGAGTCCTACTATCATTTCACTCATATGCAAACCGTTAAAACAATTCACTTACTTTTATTAAACTAAACTTTGGCGCGTTGTTTTGCGCATTTACTTGCTTGTTTAAACGCTTCAGCATTTAACTGTGAACGTTTATGATATTTCATTTTTGTCCCATATAGTGTCGTTTCATGTAACTAATGTCTGAGATTCTGGTTTGTCACACGCCAAACGGTAAAACTCGGTTAGTGGAATTTGGGGGTGTGACACGTGAAAAGGCATACGCCGCCGCCGTTCGTCACCCCTCACACGTCCCTACATCTGTGTTGTCTCTTCCAGCTGCCGGAGTATCGAACGCCGCCGCCGCCCTGGTGGTCACTGGAGAACGAGTTTCCTCCCCCTCTCTCTCTCCCATATTCCTCTCTCTCTCTAGGTTTTGTGTGGTGTTTTGGTTTGAAAATGGGAGGAATGAGATGATGAGCCCTTTTTATATTTAGGGTTTCCTGTAGTGCACGAGTAGGTAGACACTGCGTCTCAACCCGAAATATTATTGCGTTTTCGTTCCCGATAATTTATTTCAAGATCTCAAAAATTATGTAACGCTATTTTTGTTATATATATACCATTTAAATATTTACTTTATGAAGTTTCCTCCCCGTTTGTTGTCATGGCAAGTACCGCCTGTACACGTATCTAACGCGTTCGTTTGTTTAGCCGTTTTGCGCTCCAGACGGAATTGTTATTTCATAAGTGCTAGCAATAGTAAATCGATAAAGACCGATATTAAAGTAAATAATTTATATTTTATTTATTTATCCATATTCGCGAATAACCGAGTGGTGTCCACAACGGTATTAATTTGTAGTCACGCATTTCATGTCGTATAACTCACGCGTAAATGTTTTTAAATTAACCGTTCGGATATATATTAATAATTATCACTAATATTTAATATTAGTAATTTGATGTTGCGTCGTGTGCCAGTTACAAATCGTGAACGTGTTTATTAATTCAACCGTACTCCAAACAGGGCGTATAAACACCATGTGCCAATCGTATGTTATCTCGAATCGTACTATGATCCGTCAAGCAAAGTTAGGAATTTGGTTCACCTATTGGGCTAGTAACCGGGCTTTTAATGGGCCTCAATACCTATTAGGCCGTAAGTGGACCAAGCCTGTTTATGATGAAGTAATTGTCAAAGATTATTGAACCTAATTTAGGGTTGTCTTCAAAAATTTTGTATTTGATCCCTAAGTATGAAAAAATACACAGATAGTCCAAACCTATGCACACATGTAACATGCTTGGTCTTGACTTGGATGAGGGTTAAATTTTTCTGTTAAGTGTGTGAGAAATGACAAAATACCCTTATCATTTACATTAAAGAAACCCTAGTTGCCAAACCCCTTGAAACACCACCAACACACCATGGAACCACCACCACCTCTCCTGCAACCACTGCTTGCAACCACCGCCGGCAACCACCACAACTGCCATAGCATCACCACAACCGCCACTGTCTCCTCCCCCTTTTTTCTTTCTGATCAAACCCACCACCACCAGAAATAAGACGAAGAGGAGCCGACAAATGTCGCTGACAACCACCCTGCCTTCGCCGATGACCCTTGTCCTTGTTTGCCCAGATCAAAACCTGGTGTCGGAGAAGAAGGGGGTGGATGAGTTCAGGGGGGAGGGAGAGTGGATGGTCAGTGACTTGATGAACAACTTGGCGGGAGGGCTAGAGTTGGGGGATCACCACCGCCGTAGTGCCGCCCTTGCCGACTCTTCTTCACCTTCTCCCTCTTTCTCTCACTAGCGATTATCACCACCGTAGTGCCACCCTAGCTGGAAAAACGATCTGTGTACTATATCGTACTGAAAAATCAGTTCCAAATCAATGAATTTGTTTTTCTTTGGTGGATCATCATCATACCGTATCAGAGTTTAGCACCATTGGATCATCAGCTATTCAACTTTCCATTTATGTTTAGAAAAATCAATTCCAAATCAATGAAATTGTGAAGAAGTTAGTTGTGTGAAGTAAATTTAGGATATTAAAGGGTAAGAAGACAATGTGTTGATTTTTTATTTTATTATAAAAGGTATTTTAGTTATTTTCTAAAACTTGACAAAAAATTTAACATCCCTTCAAGTCAAGGACCAAACATGTTATGTGTGTATAAGTTTAGACTCTCAGTGTAGTTTTTCATATTTATGGACTAAATCTAAAATTTTTGAAAGCCAAAAGGACCGTGTACTTTTTTCTAAATTAAACGTGAAAATATACAAATTTGCGGAAAAACACCCGAAGGAAAAATTGAGTTTGTGTTATGAACACACAGCGACCTCCCCACCTTGATTCGATAAGTTCTCCCTGTTCCTTGTTCATGCTCCATACCCCGGTCATCACAGCTTTATTCCAATTTTCAGAAAGTTTTTCGATCTCTCTCTTATTTTCTTAATTTGTGATGAAAATTAAGCATATCAGGCACAAATTTAATTCCCCCTCAACTATAAAACAATAACAGGATCTTTTAAATAAAATAACAAAATTGCTGACAGAAAGCATCCAAAATCAATCGATTTCTTGATTTGGAGGTATCATATTCAAAATGTGGTGTTTTTTCGTCATTTGTTACCGTTATTCTTGTGTTTTAGCTGAGAATATATGTTAGTTGATTAAGATAGGCTAAGGAAATGGGTTTTTTGCATTTAGCTTGATTTAAACAGTATGAGTGGCTCAGAGGTACGGGCTGAGAGCTTCATGTACGCGACTCTAAGTACAACTAAATAAGTTTTTATATGTTGCTCATTTTAACATACCCTATACTTTAACCTCGTGTACATGACTCAAGGCATCCCCCCCCCTAACGCCCTGTGTAAGGCGTGAGGGAGTTGTTAAGCGTACACCACCCCCCTCACATCATACAACCCGTACAGCCCAAAAGTCAAAGCCGATAGTTTCTGAGCATGTCACATCTGGACATAATACGGCCTGCATTGTGTCCCGTGTAGCCCAATACGGCTTGTATTGTGTGTACCATGCGACCCGTATTGTGTCATGTATAGCCCAATATGGGGGTGGTATGATACCCATCGGAGGCATCCCTCTCTTGCTGATTGAGGAGATTGGGAGGCACCCCTTGCTTTAACTCGCCTCCAGGCGAGTCGCGTCTCCCTCCCATACCTGGGAGCCGCTCTCCTTAACATCTCCTCCGGAGATTCTCACAATCCTTGTCCTACAAGACTGGAAAGCAAGAACCCGTATAGGGCTATACGACTCGTATAGGTGTCAGTGGTGTAAGGTTTCCCTTTATAAAACCAAGGAACAAGAGGGATAAGTAAATGTGCTCAAATTTGAGATTTAGTTGATTGGCCAGCGAAATTAGAGTTGTACAAGTTGGTAATTTTGCATTCGCACAAACTTTTTTAAACCAGATCTTCAGTCCAAAATCGGACAGAAAATGATCATTATTGCTGGGATATATCCTCTAAAATGTTTTCACACTTGATGCCATTCTTGAGGAAAAGCAAGCATAGAGCCCATAATTCTGCAGAAATGCTAGAAAGTTTTTGTAATCATATATCTAACATGCTAAACAGACTACTTTTTGAACTTTGATGCTGAATTTGGTTACTTTCCTTGCAGTGGTTTTCGAGGTGGACGATGATGTTAACGGTGAGGTTTTAGTTAATTCGGCTGATCCGGAAGGCAGGGCTGTTGATGATGATGGTATGGTAGGATGTTCTATTAGAGGGATATTTCAGGAAGACCATGATATCAAAATAGATCATGATAATTCAGATCGAGGGATAGGTCCCTTAGATCTGCTCCCACAATGGCTCGCCTTTAGGGGGCGAGCCCTATTTGGGGCAGGAGTTTGAATCAGAAGCAGCAGCACATGCGTTTTACAACGCGTATGCAACACGGGTAGGATTTGTGATCAGTGTTAGCAAGCTTTCTAGATCAAGGCGTGATGGAACTGCAATTGGGAGAGCTCTTGGGTGCAACAAAGAGAGTTTTAGGATGCCAGATAAACGTGAAAAAGTTGTTAGACAACGGCGGAAACAAGGGTCGGTTGTAGAGCAATGGTTTTAGTTAGGAAAGTAAGCTCGGGAAAATGGGAAATTACTAAATTTGTCAACGAGCACACCCACCCGTTGACACCTGGCAAAGTCCGTAGGGACTTGATCTACGAACAATATCCGGTTTGTTCATTTCTTACTCAGTCTGCTTAGTTTCATCTATACAATATCTTTCATATTGCTGATAAATAAGGAACATCATTCAAATAGATCATATATTCTTTCATTTGTATTACTATATTAGAGTAAACATAATCTCCTATGATTGAGAAGTTGATGAAATTTTGGATTTTACTAGAAAGTATGACTAAAAGAACCATTAAGTTAACAAACTAAATTAACAAATAAAGAATTGTTTAATCTTTTTCTTATGTCTTTATGTTTAGTATATTAGTTAAAAGAGTATCTTCATGTGTGGAGAAAACTCCTAATAACTTTTCATCATGTTCAAATATTATTTTCACATAAAAGTTATTAATTTACTTTCTGCGTCTTTTAGAAGAACAAACGAGATAACTAACTAACGATCGTTGTGACTAACATAGATTCATATTATTTATTTGACATATGTACATATGGAATTGTTCTCAGTGGGAGCAGCCTCTCTATCCCCTGGGATATAGGGAAGGTTTGCCCATTATACCCTCCCCTGATCCTACCAATAGCTTTGATATGGGTGAGATTATACTAGGTACGTTTGTTTTTTATGCACACATGGAATTATTTTCTATGAAATCAAGATGGTACTCCTTTCAAAACTTAGTAGGTTGGCAATGATCTGCCACTTGTTTCTCGACGTGGTATTTAGAGGTCTTGTAATGCTGACAATTATTAAAGTAACTAAAATTGGAAATTTGTCAAACTGTCAAATTATGATCAAGTTTAGCTATAGTTAATTTATTGCCAGAAGAGTGTGCCTCTTTCTGGTAGGTTTAGTCCTCGACCTATCAAGAACATGGTAGGGGGTTAAGTATGAAATTTTAACAGTTCTTAGTAGAGGTGGCAAAGTGGACGGTTCAGGCAGGCTAGGTAACGAGTCAAAATTGGTTTGGGTCAAATCAGGTTGATCTGTGTTGATGCAAAACACTTTCTGCTCATTTTTTTTAATAAATAATCAGCGTGCTAAATACTATTACAAAAAGTGTATTATTACAATATGGATATATTTGGTTTATGCATTGCAACTATACTTTGGCCAACTTTCTACACATTTTTATTTTAACTAATTTTTTTTATTTTACCCATTTGACTTGTTTGACATAAACAAAACCCAAATTTATAATTCAATGGGAAGAATTAGTTACTAATGTTCATTTCTAAATTGCATCATACTCTTGTGTTTAAACGACACCTGGAAATGATTTTTGAGCACATCGAAGAACACAACGAGTCTTTATCGAAGAAGATTAAAGACATTGTAAACAACGTGAACGAAATGGAGTCCAAGGAGATGCGGTCTCATACATAGTTTTTTCCATTTTACAGTTTCCAAATGCTCTTTTTATTATATAGATCACATTATTTAGACTTTTATCATTTTTGGGTCGTGTGTTTACTGCAACTTAGCGCGTAGATGCACATTTTTATAATTTTCTTTTCAAGTTAGTTCTGTAAAGTTGTGATGTCATACGGAATTTTAGGGGACTTTTTTATGTACAATGTTGTGATCCTTGGGGCCTTTCTGTTGGCAATCCTGGGATGTGTACAATGTTGTTTGGGGACTTTTTTATGTACCTGGAAATTTCAATGATACTTTTTAACTTGAGTTTGCCAACACTTAGATGGTATCAATCAAATTTCCACCATGTTGATTAATGAAACATACCTTAGTCCCCCCAGCCCTACAAATTCGAGTTATGGACGATGAATCAATTTATGGTTTGGCTAAAATAACGGTTTTGGTTCATTAGTTTCAATTTGACTTTTTTTCTCCCTATGGTGTGTAATCTGTCTCAATTAACTTCAACCCACTAACATCGTTAATTTTTTCTGTTAAATGTAAGGGTATTTTTAGTATTTTTACATGTAGGACTACTTATGTATTAATAATCTATACTTGGTGTTGATTATGTAAATCGAATAAATCAAGGACTGGTTATGTAATAATCTCTAAATTTACTCATATAGACCACCACCCCTTCACTTTTGGGAAGCACCACCACCACCACAAATCCGACACCCCCACACCTTGTGAAACACCCCAAAGTTCACAAGAATAATACTAGAGGGGCTAAAATGGTATTTAAGGAAAACCCCAAGAGGTTAGAATGTAAATATATCAAAGTTCGAGGACCAAAAATAAAAAATTCTGAAAAAGAGGCTTAGCGGACCGTTACCGCTTGGCTTAGCGGTCTGCCATGTGGAGGAGAAGGTAGTAATGATGAGCTGTCACGCGTCAGCTGACTAACGGGTGAAAACTGACGCGTGGAAACCCTATAGCGGACTGTCAGGAGGACCTTAGCGGTCTGCCAGCTGCAGTTTTGCTTAGCGGTCCGTTACTTGAAGATTTAGCGGTCCGCCATGTGCGTGTTACGCAAATATAAGATTCAGATTAGCGGACCGTCACCCTATATGTTAGCGGTCCGCTATGGACCCGAAGACAGCCTACAAATAGAAAGCCATGAGCTCAGTTTTAAGGCATTCTCACACTCAAAATCCACCTCACAAAACACACACTTAGCCTAGGGAATCGTGCCAAGGCCCTGGTACGCGTTTGGAAGTCTGATTTCCAGCTTTTCGTCCGCAATAAGCCGTAGATAGTTCTGATGTAAGGTTGTGACTAGTTTCCTATGACTTGGTTATTATCACTAAGCTAGGAATGTGTGTTTAAGTAATGTTATTGTGACAATCCGGACTTTTCCAGTTAACTCCGTTAACAAAAATCCAGTTAAAGTTAACTAAATTAACTTAACTAAAACTTCAGGGACTAATTCTGTCAATAATCTAAACTTAAAACTTCAGGGACTAATTCTGTCAATAATCTAAACTTAAAACTTCAAGGACTAGTTATGTAATATCCCTAATCTACCTTGTTGACTTTTGAAAAGTCAAAATCCAAATTATGTTGACTTTGGAAGTCAAACTAATCAAACTATAACTCCATCCAAACTGGAGGGACCTATTCTGTCAAGTTTCAAAGTCCAATTCTCAAGAAAACCTCAGGGACTATTCCTGACATTACTCTAAAGCCAATGGTTGACTTCTGAAAGTCAACATCATGGCTGAATCCAAATTCGATCGTTACAAACCGAAATTCGCCGAAGTTGAAACTGTTCTTGCACGATCATGATCATAACGATCATCATTAATCCATTAAACACCGACAATTAATCGAATTAACTCTAATTATTAGGATGAAACAAGTAACCGTCGACCACTTCATCATGATCATCAAATTCGTTTAATCCCGATAGTAATCCCACAATTTGAAACACTGCGCACACTAGACGAGCTTTGCAGAGACTCTTTGATACGCCAATTCAATCGGAGAAGCAGTGGAAATCGCCGGAGGCCAGTCAGTTCACAGCCGGCACCTGCATTACTCGAACTCCATTAGTCCGAATCACATTCTGGTAATTTCTTACACCACTTGTTTCGTTTTTATCTCTAGAATAAAAGCCCTATGCCAATTAGGGCTTACATTATCAATTCGATCAACATCACGACTCTAGGGTTCATCACAAACCGGTTTAATCGAACCCTAGTCTAGACTCAAACATAATTCAATTAACCTATACAGTTTGATTCGTAATTCTGTCCTCTTTGAAAACCCTCTGTCAATTCAACGTTTTATTATCGAAATTGTTGTGAACCGTAATCTAGGGTTCATATGAAACCAATTTATCGAACTCAACTCTAAACCATGTTTAAATCCAATTAAATTATACCGTTAGACTCGTAATCTTCTGTAGATCGAAAGCCCTATGAATTCTCGGGCTTTTATCATCGAATTGATCTTGATCCAATAATTAGGGTTTGTTCTTGAAAAGTTTTAGGGTTTGTTCTTGAAAAGTTTTGGGGTTTTCGTTCTTAAACACAGTTTCAATGCAATTAAACCATATCAACAGATTCACAATTCCGTTTTTGTTAAAAGCCCTATGATTCTAACAAATTTTATTATCAGAATCCTTCGAATCAATTTTGTGTTCATAAACTAGGGTTACGGCCCCTTCTCTGTAATTTAACGATCTTAAAACCGATGATTTTCAAATTAAACGAATCCGCAAATTCGCAAACCCTCGCTTAACAAAACCCCTATGCTATAGATCGAAATCGAAGTCGGAATCGATGAGGAAGAGCCTGGTTTGGTTCAACCTGCGTGGGGGAGAAGAACCCTCTTGACTTGTTTGATAAAAGAATTCTGATCTGGATTAGTTCGTGATACCCTAGCGGGCAGGACTGGTCAGAGGTTTGTGCGTGTGTGGGAGAGACCCGGGTTCGAGACCGGGCTCCCACAATTAATTTTTGAACATTTTTCTTATAATATCTAATTAATAAAAATCAAACCCTCTATTATTATAATAATATATAAATATGTTTTAGCCCGGGAAACAACCCGTGAGCTAGGGTTTGAATTTTGTAACCAATTTTACTATTTCTTCCGCTTTTAAAAATAATGTATTTATGTATTTTTCAAACCGTAATCTCGTATAAAATAATATAATTATATTATTTTCAACCCGTAACCAATATTAATAAAATAATATATAAATTATGTTATTTTCGACTCATTCAATTGTCTTGTGTAACATGTGTTTAAAAACTATAAATAATATAAACGATGTTATATTATTTACCTATGTTATTTACCCCGATTAAAAAAATAATATATTTATTATTTTTCCACTCCTAGGATTATTTAGTAAATCTTTCGAACTTAAAAATAATATATTAAATTATATTATTTTCCTAACCTTTGTAAACAACTCAAACGTATGAATATAATTATTTAATTATTATCCGTTATCCACATTCGACGCGTGACGCAAATTCCCTAAAATCATTATAATAAGATATGTATATATTTATATATATAAAACTCCGTCGACACGTTCGTTTATTCCTAAATCCTTAGAATGCGTTAGGACATTCTAACTTTCCGTGTCGTCGTCACAATTCCCAAATTGTCCCTAATTTATGTGTTTATAATTTTAGGGCATACGTAAGCCGTGCAGGCTAACGCTTGAGATTCCAAATCTTTCATTTGTGTGATACTACCTACTACTACACGCATGTGAGTTTTCACGGTCCCTTTTTACTGTTTTAAACTGGGGGAGAAAACATATCGTAAATGCTTTTGATTTTTGTAATTCATATATGATATCACTTGTATGACTATGCGTATACATTATCCTTTAAGTCCTCACATCGGACCGTTAATATGAACATAGTAAGGTAATTTGAGTAGTACTACTGGGTTTGACAAACCTCACCCGCGTTAGTCGCGCTAACTCGATTGGAGGTCGAACGGGTGCAATATTGACCTAAACATGCACCATGATGGTGGGAGGAATATAAACAGTCAAATGTCGGCTGCGAGAGCATTAGTTAACATGTTTATGGGTTAGCTACCTATTGATTTATATATTGAATGTACATTAATCTGTTAAACGCTTCTATAAATTGAAACTTGTGAACTCACCAACCTTGTGTTGACATTTTCTTACATGTTTTTCTTAGGTCGCTTAAGATAAGTCACAGGTGCACACAATAGGACATGCATGGAAATTTTGCCTTTGATTCATGTTTTATTAAACTGTTTGGACTATTTTAATTTGTGTTTGGTTTGGACTTTTGGACTATTATTTTGGGCGAGTGTGTTTTGCGCATTTACTTTCTTTACGCTTCCGCATTAACTCTGATTGATATGATATTTTAATTTGAATCCCATGTAGTGTTGTTCAATGTAACTAATGTCTGAGATCCTGGTTCGTCACTTCCCAAACGGTAAAACTCCGTTAGTTGAAAATTGGGGGTGTGACAGTTTTAAATGTTTTAAATGCTTTGAGCATTGTACGCTGAGTAAGGTTGACAGGAAAGAGAAAAGAGCTAGAGGTGAGTTCTATGATGCTTACTTTTAAATGTTTTAAATGCTTTGAGCATGATATGCATGTTATGAAAGGTTTCGCGTAAATAATTTATGCCCCTTGATTTAAATACCTTAGGTTGATATCCATGTTGTTGCAAGGAGTTATGGGTATAAACACTGTCTAAATCTTAAAACCATGTAACGAAGTATTCATGAAATATCAAAGGGGTGGTGGGTACGCCACTGATATACCCTATATATAAACTTTTTTGATATATCATGGAGAAGCCTTTACAGGGATTTAAGATAAGGACTGGTTTTGAAAAGAGAAAGAGAAAGGAAACATTAATTTCACATAACAAAGATTTTGGGAAAGAAAATGGTTTTGACATGTAAAATGGTTTAGAACTTATCATGGTGTGCCATGATAAGTGAGATAGAAAGAAGTCATGGTTGTGAAGTACCTTGACTGGAGAGATGTCCTGACATTTAATGTCTTGACATAGAAAAAATGTTTTGACCTTAATGGTCTGTAATGAAAGATTTTGTCACGTCTGCCCAAATGCCACATGATATCCTGCAACTTAAGTGAGAGAATGGTACTACATTCCTTTATGGAATGAAGTATCAACCAAGGTATGAAGGAGTGGTGACGACCAATTAGAGGTTAACGTGACATCAGGAAAGATAAGTGTGCAAGTATAAAATATTATGTTTGGGTGATAAGTTAATGTGATGTTTTGAATGCGTGTTATATAAATCCATTTATGCATGAGATAGAGGTCAAAGATATTTTTGACTAAAACTAAGAATTCACCAGCATAAGCTGACATGTGTTTAAGCATGTGTATCTGATGTAGTGCAAAGCACACAACTTATTTCCTTTGTATTCATGCGTTTTTAGATAGTTTTGTATTTGTTTTGAGTCGTTTTAATGTACATTTGAGTCTTTGTTATGATTTCAGGTGCTCATGTGGAATACAAGTCAAATACCGAAGGAAATCGAGCATGAGAAGAAGCCCAAGAGAAATAAAGTCAAAAAATTAAAAATCAGGTCCCTCGCGGTATGCGAAGGAGGAGAAGCAGTGTCTCGCGGTACGCGAGGATTTCTAAAACCGGGCTCTACTAATTTGTCCCTCGCGGTACGCGAGGGGCTGGCCAACTTTTCTCGCGGTACACGAGAGAAGGAAATTCCGAGAAAAAATACCCTAATTTGAATTAAAAAGAATTTGAATGCCATAATACCAAGAGTTGGAGTTTTAGCCGTTTAGAGAAGGGTTTGAGGCGATTTTGGGAGCTTGGGAAGCAATTAAAGTGCAAGATTAGAACTTTCGGATCCAGGTTTGTTAGTAATAGCTTATTCGATGTTTGATTCTTTCTCTTTTGTCTTTAAATTGTTGATTGAAACCATGTTCTATGCTTTTACTTCTGTCATGGATGTTTTGAGTATGATTGTTGGCTAGATCTTTAACACTGCCTATGTTTATTATGAATATTTGTAAAAGTTACGATCTTTATCGGTTTTTGGTTTCAATTGGTGGATTAATGATTTTGTAAACAATTTTGGATTGATAATTATGATGATTATGCATGTTTAGAATCTGATTTATGTTTGATTTCAATCCCGTATGTTATTTATGGATGTCTTCCAGTTTGAATAGCAAATCTAAATTAGAGACTATGTTTGTGGTTGTTTGTATGGTTTTCTAGACGTAGTGACCTATAGGGATTGGAGTTGATAGTCAGTTAGGTCTGAGCGTTCATCTTATCTCAATACCCGAAAAGTGAGAGATAATCGGTTAGTCCTCGTCATTAGGTTCCGAGTGTGAATTATCTGTGAGGAAGTTCCTTTAGGTGTCTAGTGATTGTTGCTAATCTGAGTCATAGTTGTTATCCTTAGATTACCCTGTGCATCTTAGATGTATTGTGGACAGTGAGACTGAAAGGTGATCTGTCTTCTGGGTACTTTATCATTGTTGGAGAGACTGAAAGGTAATCCGACCATGTGGTGAGTTTACTACATCTTTAGGTTTCTTAGTTGGTGACACCCTGAGAGTGATTAGGGATCCACTAGGTTGTTTAAAGCGGTTATCCTTAGATACCCAGATCCATCATAGTTTCCATAACCGGTAGGAGTTGAGCTTTGCAAGTAGGATTCCGACCTAGGTGGTATTCTTCTCATTCCTGGTATTTTCCCGAGTTCTTTGTCTGGATAGTTAGAGTCGATCGTTAGTTTTGCATTCATTAGTTTAATCAGTAGTGTAGAAAACCCCCAAATCAAATCATCTTTAGTCCAAGTCAGAGTCTAGTTTAGCTGTTCAGTGTCTCTAGATAGTCCGGTTTACCATTAAGCTGTGCTACACTCGATAGGTACACTTGCCTGTCAGTGTGGTTTAGTTCATAGGTACTCCATTTATTACTTAGGAGTCTAGGTTAGGTTTATGTGTTAGTTTGATAGACCGTTTGGGCGACATCAAGTGTTTGGCGCCGTTGCCGGGGGCACTTGGCAATAGTAAAATTAGCTTTGATTAGTTCTATTGTTTGGTTTTTGTGTATTTCTCTTTTTAGATTAGTAGATTGAGTCTTTGTTTTTTTAGGGTGTCTTTGTAAATATTTGTTTTTCTTTTCTCTATATATCTGGTGCCCGTGATCTTGTTTTTGTTTGAGTGTCTATTGCAGTGAAAATTACTATGGGGCGTTTTTACGAGGAACGTTATCAAGGACACCGACTTGCTCAACGGGATCGTTACATGAGTGTGTGGTGTGAGATCTGTGGAGGGCCCCATTATACCCAGAATTGTCCGTGTTCATCAGGCTATAACACAGATTACTATAGTAATCATCATCCGTATCCACAGTCATATGAGAGTTTTGAAGAAGAGGTAAGCACATCCTTAATTAAAAGCCACGAGGCCTTAGTATAGACTTTTAATCAATGGATGGAGAGTGAGGAAGAGAGAAAGAAAGCTTAAGCGGGGAAGACCCTAATCTGGGAAGAGTTGCTTCGACAATCAAAGGATATGCTTGCTCGTCAGAATGAGAATAGGAGGATTGAGGATGAACTAAGAAGGGTTGAAGAAGAAGAAGAAGAGCGTAGGGAACAAGGGGAAAAAGTCCGCAGAATCAAAGCACTGGAAAATGAATATCAGGAGATGGTTGCTAAGTATCGAGTGGAGAGTTCGTCTTACAACACGAAGCTGACCGGGTATGAGGAGGACAAAGTGCAAATAACAGTGATAGAAGGTACAGCACACCTCCAGGTAAGTTTTCTGACCCTAGTTCCTATAGTGATGATTTTTCTTTCTCAATTTCCAATCAATAGCAAATGGTTCATTGTAATGCTCTACACTCGTCTTGTGAGGATGATATTGAGTCACAGCCTAGCAATCCAGAGGAAGAAGAACTTAAGAAGGAGCAACTCAAGATGGAGGAGATCATGAGTACTCGGTCACACCTGTTAAGTAAGGTTGAGCAACTTCACTACTTGGGTGAAATGGGAGTCTTACAGATGAGCTAGCGAGTTTAAGGATGGTGAGAGACCAAGCCGCCCAAGAACCGAGATTTTAACGGAAAATGTGCAAAGTCTCGCACAAGACCCACCTCCGGTTCATACACCACGGATTTGCGGATCATAACCCATCGAGTATGACTTCTTTAGTGACGATGAGACAGAGGAAGAAGAGTTCTCAGATGATACCTTCATAGATAAGCATCAGGCTTCTGATTTAGGAGAGATTGAGAATGGAGAGTCACCGAGTGATCAGGTAGAGAGCATAGTGGATGATACCTTGAGTGAGGTGATAGAGATGGTTTTGAAGAACCCGCCCTTGATTTAGAAGAACCATCTGATTGGGCGATGGAGTTAGAAGAGTTGTTAGATGCACCGAACGAGTACGGTGATGAGGTGCCTGATGATCTGCTAGAAATGATGGCAGAATTAGATGCAATCATTGGCACAACCCCAAGTGTGGGGAAGTTGGAGAAGGAAGAGGATCCTGAAGATCCTGGTGAAGGTTTAGAGGTAACACCATTAGAAACACCTATACCCGAGCCTTTACCTGTCACTATTGTCCATTCTGAGGGGAGAATTACTGAGCCAACTCCTAGTTCTGATGCCCCAAGGTCTAGGGCACCCCGAAAGAGAACCCGTGCTTTGAGAGATTCATTTAATATAAGGGTAGAGCAAACCCCTAGTGTGGGGATGTTTAGGAGTGAAAAACTGCTTGAGTACTTGAACAAGGTTATCTTTGGGTCGGGTAGATTTAAGTGTTGGTGGAAGGATATGAGAGAGAGTAATGGTGTTTGTTCAAAGCTTGTGAGTTTAGTAATGACATGGAGAGCCGGTAGACCGCGCAGGATGTAGGCGGTGCCAGTTACGATCAAGGAGAAGCTTCCTGATTAGGCTTGTTTGCTTCTCGGGCAAGTGCCCGGGATGTAGAGTATATATTTGTCTTTTTTTCTTATTTTCGTTTATTTTGGTGTTTTTTCGGTATGTGTGCTTTGTTTGTGCCGTGTCTTGTAGGGATTCGCGCTTGATTCGGTGAGAAAAATCATCAGGAACGAAGTTCCAGGTATTTTTACTTCGTTTTTTATAGTTGGAACAGGTTTTTAACGAAACTGGGTGAAAAAAGTTTTTAGGGGTCAAAAATTTTTCTAAGTATAAAACCCAATTAACTTTCTGTTATTGAAGCTTCCTCGCGGTACGCGATATCTTGGTGGCCAACCTTCGTGGTACGCGAAGTCCAAATTTTATTGGTCGGCCTAAATTACATCTCCTCGCGGTACGCGAGGACTTTCCCTCCGCCTTTCGCGGTACGCGAGGAGTTTCTGATTTCCCACTTCTTCCTTTGTTTCTCATGGTTTCCCATTCCCGTCACCACCACCGTACATCACCACCCATCATCCTTTATTCCACCACCCATCAGCATCCATTATCATCATCTGTCACCATCCATTATTTCACAATCCATCCATCACCATAATCCATCATCTCATTACCATCATCATCCATAATATCCACCGACCACCTACCATGGAAAACTTAAGAACCATTCGTGACCGATGTTTAACCTTGCTTTTGGCATTCATGTCTATGTGTTTGTCACTCATCGGGTACATATCCATGTGATCTATCTTGAGTCAGTAGAGTCTTTTATTTTACTTTGAGTCTGTAACTTGTGTCAGTTTAATGCTGTGGGTTTTTTGTAACCTTATCTTTGCAGGTATTGATCGCTCCATCCGTACTCAATCTCCATTCGGGCGAGGTCGATCTGATCTTATTTATCTTGTAAAGGCAACCCGACAGTCATTTGTGCAACTGCGACCGAAATGTTATACGGTGCACAAGAAGAAGAGTAAAGTTGCACACCAATCTATGATACATTACCAGCTAAGTTTTTCTGTTTTATTTTTGTCTTATTATTTTATGTGTGTCTCAGTTCACATAAGGGACAATGTTTGTTTCAAGTGTGGGGTTGGGACTGCATCTAGTGAGTCTAGTGTCTAGGTTTATTTTCTTTTATACAAATTCAAAAATACAAAAAAATTGAAATAAAATTGAAAAATGTCCTTTGAAAATCAAAGTTTTTGCATAATAAATGGAAAATTATAGTACAACTGGATCTGCTTGTTGAGTCTTAAATGAATAAATAATTGAAAACGCGTATAAATTGTGATGTTTTGGTAGACCCAGACAACTAGTAGAGCTTAAATAGCCTGTTTATGTTAAATAAGAATTTAATTGAATTAAAAATCATGATATCTTGTGGGTACTCATCTTAGGGTAATCGGTAATACTGAAACTGTCAACATAGGGTGATAGGTACCACGTTAAGTTAAAATTTAGAGGTTTTTGAAATTTTCATGGCACATCACTCTCTTTTTATGAGAATAAATTTGAGTTTTGGTGGCGCCCGCATCCATAATTCCATTATTCATGAGCTTATTTGATTAGAAATATAAGTCTTGCTTATGTGTTACCCTCTGGGATAACGACTTGGTTGAAACACGACTAAGTGAATCTTATGTGCTTAATTGTTTAGACTGTAGTCTATGTGTTACCTTCCGGGATAGTGACTTGGTTGAAACGCCTCTAGACGAATGTAACATCCCAAAACTGGTAATAAGTAAATAATGACACGATCGAAATTTATAATTTTTAAATGGCGAAAGAAAAATGGATGGGCTTGGGCTCGGCTCCAACGGGCCGAAGGAAGCCCAAGTATATAAGGGCAAGGGATGCTCCAAACCATTCATTTCTACCATTCACAAGTTCTAGAGAGAGAGAAGAGAGCTCGGGTCTAAAGAGAGAAATTGACGGATCGACTCGGGAATTCAGGAGAACGTTGCTGCTGTGCTCGTGATCATCTCCTCCGAATCAGAAATCCAATCCAGGTAAGCGTTCGATCATAATCTGAGTTTTTATGATTTGTTTTGGGATTTTCGGTTTTAGCCCAATCGATGATGATTTTACGGATGAAACTTGAAAATGAGCTTAGGTATAGCATCTAGAATGAAAACCGAACGTTTTGATCAAAGAAAATTTAGATATCGACACAATCAGAGTCGCATGCAGAACCTTCGGGTTTTGGGGAAGAATACTGATTCATCGAAACTACTTAGTTTCGATATATATACAGACCCATCGAAACTACTTAGTTTCGATATATATATATACATACCCATCGAAACTACCTAGTTTCGATATGCCCACGATCCGAAGATAAGATAATACATAAGTTACTTACCGAAACTACCATAGTTTCGATATGAACCCATGACTCGAAACTACCAAGTTTCGACAGAGGCAACCTATCGAAACTACCAAGTTTCGACATAAGCAACCTATCGAAACTACCAAGTTTCGACATAAGCAACCTATCCAAACTACCAAGTTTCGATATAAGCAAATCCATCGAAACTACTAGGTTCAAGCATAGTAATGTCTAGTGTCATCTAGGAGCACTACCTTACGTGTATGACTTTATTATACAGATTGTGAGTGACATTAGTGACGCTCATTAACCAGCTAGGTGTATCTCAGAAACTACTCATCAAGTGAGTTCTATGTGCCCCTTTCTATGTTATGTGCAAACCTTATTAAATGTTTTGGGGCTGAAGTGTATACACTAAATGAATAAATACTATGAATGCCAATGTGATCATACGTGATATACAAATATATATATCTATATATATATATATATATATATATGAAAATGTATTATGAACAAAGAATGAAACGTATGTTTACAAAGTATGAATGAAAGAATGACAAAATATGAATGAATGAAATCTTGCTTTATATAATATATAATGCATGTTATGAATATACGTGAATGTTATGGATGCTTTGATGCTAACGGCTACTACGGTAGACGGACGACCACGTGACTATCTTGCAACCGGGACAAAAATATTCCTTCATCAGCTAGGAAATAAAAAGGGGCATTAATGGACGGTCGAAGCAAATGCCAAATCATATGTAGAACGGTTGCAAACATGGTAGCACGTGGGAAACGAATACCTTCGGGTAGACGGGCGAAAAGGACGGACTACGACGGTAGGGCGGTTTACGACGGACGGCCGAAGGTTGGCCGGACGGTTTTAAAGGCGGACGGTTTCTAGGACCGGACGAGTCAAAGGGCTACGACGGTAGCTTCATGGCGTATGTCTTTGTGACATACGTAGTAAAAGACGGGTTGATCACCCTTATGTGTACGACCAAATGAATGTTAAGGAGAAACTAAAGGTGAATGCATATCAATGTAGACACTCAAGAATGATGAAAGAAAAGTAAAAGTTAAGAATACGTATTTATGTTATTTATGTTCTTTATATATAAACTTATGTACAATTTTGAAGAATTAATGTTTATATCTAATCTTTTAAACTAGAACTCACCAGCGTTAGCTGACTTTTAGTATACATTTCAGGTAACAAAGAAAAGGGTCGTGTGAAGGCGTGAAGGCTGGCCGGCTAGAGACTGACATTCCGATTTATGTTTTCTTTTGTTAAACAATGATGTATGTTTTAAATGTTGAGACTTCCGCTGTAATGTACTCAAACGTGAATGTTTTTGTTGTTAATTGAACATGTTAAATTTAAAGTTCAGTATTAATGACTTTGTTTATGAGTAAACCCAACAAGTGAGGTTACCCGGGATAAGGGGCCTTACAAGTTGGTATCAGAGCAATAGTTTGAGAGATTCAGACATCCCTAAATGTGTGGACTCAAGCTGGTTATAGGACCAACGCACGGATGTCAGTCTAGGTAGCCAACGCCAACGCCAGCAAGGTAAGTAAGTACTAAGGTTAATACACTTGGATAAGAATAGATACTCTAACTTAGAACCAATAGATGTCAATGTCACGACCAATTTGAAGAGTTTGGAACCCAAAAAGCAATGTAAATTTCTAATCGCATACCGGTCACTGTAATTAAAAATTTACCTTGTTCGTACTGTTCTAAGACTATGATCTGAGAGAATGACATTGATGTATACCCTTTATGACTATAAGGAAATCTAAAGACAATGGCAGGTGGAGGGAGAACAGGACGCCGAGGCGGTCGCACGGGCCGAGTCGGTAGGCCTCCACTGAATCCAAGACATCAAGAAGAAGAGGATGTGCACACGGAAAGCACAGAGAGCGTGCACCAAACTAATGTCACCCCAACCGGGGGCGACCATCAAGGGTCTCTACAGTTGGAACCCGAGGTCAGAGATGCTATTGCCCGTGAGGTCGTGCTCACTTTAAAGAATGTATTGTCTGAAGCATTAAAGAAAATTAAGGAAGATGATGAAGTAAACCATGAGGAAAAAGTATATGACAGTGATGGGGACAAAATAAAGATAGGATCAACCAATAGGGGGTGCACCTATAAAGGTTTCAAGGACGTAGACCCACCCAAGTTTGATGGGAACAAGGATTCAGTGGCTACGTTCGAATGGATTGAGAGGATGAATGCTGTAATCAACATAAGCGAGTGTCGACCGGATCAGGCCGTTAAGTATGTTGCACATTCTTTCACCAATAAAGCACTAGGTTGGTGGAGAAACATTCAGAGAATAAAGTCGCCAAACGCTATTGCCAGAATGACATGGGAAGACTTGAAGAAGCTGATAATCCAAAAGTTCTGCCCATAGAACGAGATTGATCGTGTGGAGAACGAGTTCCTGAACTTCAAGGCTGGCAACAAGACTCATCGCCAGTATACTTCGAGATTCAATGAGCTGGCCCAACTGGTACCACACTTAGTGGAGACTGAAGACCGTCTGATTAAGTACTATGTCAAGGGTTTGCCGCAAAGGGTCCGTGTCCATGTCAAAACTAACCTACCCTCGACCTTCGAGTCGGTAGTGAATCTGAGCGGAATCGTCTACGATGACTACGCCAATGAGGACCTGGCACCTGAGACACAAAAGAGAAAGTGGGAGAACCCGTCTAGGGGCACCGGGAAAAGGGATGCAGCAGCTGAAGTTAAGAGACCAAGGTCAGATGAATATGAAACTTGCAAGAAGTGTGGAAAGCACCATCTTGGCGAGTGCCGAATCGGCACCATCATGTGTTATAAGTGCGGGAAGCCGGGACACTTCTCCCGAGAGTGTTTAAAGGATGTCAAGTGCCATAGTTGTGGAAAATATGGACACCTGACTAGGGATTGCAGGAAAACCAGACAATCCGGTTCAGGAAAGGAAAAGGAAGCTGAAAAGGAACAGCCAAGGGCTAGGACTCGAGCCTATGCACTGACTGAGGAAGAAGCAAGAGGAAATCCTGATGTTGTGTCAGGTACGTTTCTAGTAAATGATGAAAATGCTGCTATTTTATTTGACTCTGGTGCTAGTAAAAGCTTCATATCAAATGCATTTAGTCGTAAACTGGATTGCACTATCAACACCATAGTAAAGGCCTTTAGCGTACAAACTGCCATGGGTAAAAGTTCGACAGTGTTTCAACTAACAGAGGATTGTATCATAGAAATAGAGGGCCATAAGTTTCCTTCTAGATTATTCCTTCTCACCTTAGGAGGATTCGATATAGTATTGGGTATGGATTGGTTAGCTGCCAACGAAGCTCAAATCATATGTAAACGTAAGAGGATACACCTCAAAGCTCCTAGCGGAAGTCCAATTACGGTTTATGGGGATTGGAATTGCACAATGCCAAACGTCATTTCGATGATCAAGGCCGAAAGTTACATGAGGCGCGGTTGCGAAGCTTATCTGGCGTATGTTATTGACGATAGAATGAAAACGAAAGCACTCAAGAATGTACCCGTGGTGTGCAACTTTCCGGAAGTATTCCCTGAGGATCTACCTGGGTTGCCACCCGATCGGGAAATAGAATTTCAGATTGACTTACTGCCAGGAGCTGAGCCCATTGCCAAAGCCCCCTACCGATTGGCTCCGTCAGAAATGAAAGAATTGATGTCTCAACTACAGGAATTAACATAAAAAGGATTTATTAGACCGAGCATTTCACCATGGGGTGCTCCGGTACTATTCGTAAAGAAGAAAGAAGGCAGCATGCGCATGTGCATTGACTACCGTGAACTGAACAAGAGGGCAGTAAAGAACAAATACCCACTACCTAGAATAGATGACCTTTTTGATCAACTGCAAGGTGCGAGTTGGTTCTCAAAGATCGATCTTAGGTCGGGTTATCATCAGTTGAAAGTAAGAGAGAAAGACGTACCAAAAACCGCGTTTCGCACGCGTTATGGGCATTATGAGTTTCTCGTGATGTCCTTCGGATTGACCAACGCACCAGCAGCGTTCATGGATTTGATGAATAGGGTATGTCGACCAATGTTGGATCGATCGGTGATAGTTTTTATAGACGACATACTGGTATATTCGAAAAGCGAGGGTGATCACCACTGTCACCTAAGAGAGGTTCTGGAGGTGCTAAAGCAGGAAAAGTTATACGCAAAATTCTCCAAATGCGCGTTCTAGCTTAGGGAAGTCCAATTCCTAGGTCATGTAATAAACCCAAACGGCATTATGGTGGATCCTGCAAAGATCGAGACAGTAAAGGAATGGAACATCCCAAAGACACCAACAGAGATACGAAGCTTTCTGGGATTGGCAGGCTACTATCGAAGGTTCATTCAAGATTTTTCAAGAATAGCCTTGCCACTAACTAAGTTGACACGGAAGGAAGTGAAATATGAATGGGGTCCAACCCAAAACAACGCGTTTGAGGAACTTAAGGCACGATTAACCCAAGCTCCAGTCTTGGCACTACCTGAGGGAAATGAAGACTTAGTAGTCTACTCTGACGCTTTGGGTCAGGGTTTAGGTTGCGTACTTATGCAACGAGGAAAGGTAGTTGCCTACGCCTCGCGGCAACTAAAGATTCACGAGGTTAACTACCCAACACACGATCTAGAGTTAGCGGTAGTAGTTTTCGCATTGAAAATATGGAGGCACTATCTGTATGGAGTTAAATGCACCATTTACTCTGATCACAAAAGCCTAAAGTACTTTTTCGGGCAAAAGGAATTAAACATGAGGCAAAGGAGGTGGTTAGAGCTACTGAAGGACTATGACTGTGAGATATTGTACCATCCAGGCAAAGCAAACGTGGTGGCTGACGCTTTAAGCAGAAAGGAAGAATCGGAACCTATACAGATCAAAGCGTGTCAGCTGATTATAACACCAGATTTGATGAGTGAAATATCAAAGGCACAAGATGAAGCGCTATTAGAAGGAAATATAAAATGGGAAAGAATAGTAGGACAACAAGGGAATTTGGATGCAAATGCATATGGTGTACGAACTAGGTTTGGCCGAATGTGGATACCTAAGATGGGCGAGCTTAGAACCAAAATACTCGACGAGGCCCATAAGTCTCGCTATTCTATCCACCCCAGGACAAACAAAATGTATCAAGACTTGAAGAAGGAGTACTGGTGGCCTGGCATGAAGAATGATGTGACAGAGTACGTGAGCAAGTGCCTAACGTGTTCTCTAGTTAAGGCCGAGCACCAGAAACCATGCAGTAAATTGCAACCTTTACCAATACCGGAATGGAAGTGGGAGGAGATCATGATGGACTTCATTACCAAGCTACCGCGAACAGCTAAAGGCAATGATACCATTTGGGTGATCATCGACCGTTTGACGAAAAATGCTCACTTCTTGCCAATACGTGAGACTTCTTCGTCAGAAAGACTAGCAGAAGTATTTATCAAGGAAATTGTAAGCAGACATGGTATGCCGTTGTCGATTTTGTCCAACAGGGATACTAGATTTACATCAAGGATTTGGAAGAAATTCAATGAAGCGATGGGCACTAGATTGAACATCAGCACCTCTTACCACCCTCAAACCGATGGTCAATCTGAAAGGACCATTCAGACCTTGGAGGACATGCTCCGGGCCTGTATCATTGACTTCAGAGGGAGCTGGGACAGCCATCTACCATTGGCAGAATTTTCATATAACAACAGCTATCACACAACTATTGGCATGCCGCCATTTGAAATGTTATATGGGAGGAAATGTAGGACCCCGTTCTGTTGGGGGAAATTGGACAGAAGGATTTTGCAAGTCTCGAAGTGGTCAAAGCTACTTCCGAGAAATTTGATCAAATCAAGGCTCGAATGAAAGCCGCAAAAGACAGACAGACATAAATCATACGCGGATAAGAGAAGAAGGGATTTAGAGTTTCAAGTAGGGGACATGGTATTGTTAAAGGTATCACCATGGAAAGGAATCATCCGATTCAGAAAGCGTGGCAAACTAAGTCCAAGGTTTGTCGGACCTTTCAAGATTCTAGCGAAAGTGGGTCACGTTGCTTACAGACTCGACCTACCCGTTGAGCTTAGTGGAATACACCCTACGTTCCACGTGTCGCACTTACGCAAGTGCCTAGCCAACGACACAGCTCACATACCTTACGACGAGATCGAAGTGGATAACAGTCTAAATTATGTAGAGGAACCAATAGCCATTCTTGACCGAGCTGAGAAACGACTACGCAACAAGTCAATCCCATTGGTCAAAATTCAATGGGAGCACAGAAAGGGATCGGAATCTACATGGGAGAAAGAAGACGAGATGTGGGAACTATACCCTCAGTTGTTTAACGTATAATTGGTTTCGAGGACGAAACCTTTCCAAGGGTGGTAGACTTGTAACATCCCAAAACTGGTAATAAGTAAATAATGACACAATCGAAATTTATAATTTTTAAATGGAGAAAGAAAAACGGATGGGCTTGGGCTCGGCTCCAACGGGCCGAAGGAAGCCCAAGTATATAAGGGCAAGGGCTGCTCAAAACCTTTCATTTCTACCATTCACGAGTTCTAGAGAGAGAGAAGAGAGCTCGGGTCTAGAGAGAGAAAGTGACGGATCGACTCGAGAATTCAGGAGAACGTTGCTACTGTGCTCATGATCATCTCCTCCGAATCAGAAATCCAATCCAGGTAATCGTTCGATCATAATCTGAGTTTTTATGATTTTTTTTGGGATTTTCGGTTTTAGCCCAATAGATGATGATTTTACGGATGAAACTTGAAAATGAGCTTAGGTATAGCATCTAGAATGAAAACTGAACGTTTTGATCAAAGAAAATTTAGATATCGACACAATCAGAGTCGCATGCAGAACCTTCGGGTTTTGGGGAAGAAGACTGATTCATCGAAACTACTTAGTTTCGATATATATACAGACCCATCGAAACTACTTAGTTTCGATATATATATATACAGACCCATCGAAACTACCTAGTTTCAATATGCCCACGATCCGAAGCTAAGATAATACATAAGTTACTTACCGAAACTACCATAGTTTCGATATGAACCCATGACTCGAAACTACCAAGTTTCGACAGAGGCAACCTATCGAAACTACCAAGTTTCAACATAAGCAACCTATTGAAACTACCAAGTTTCGACATAAGCAACCTATCGAAACTACCAAGTTTCGACATAAGCAACCTATCGAAACTACCAAGTTTCGATATAAGCAAATCCATCGAAACTACTAGGTTCAAGCATAGTAATGTCTAGTGTCATCTAGGATCACTACCTTACGTGTATGACTTTATTATACAGATTGTGAGTGACATTAGTGACGCTCAGTAACCAGCTAGGTGTATCTCAGAAACTACTCATCAGGTGAGTTCTATGTGCCCCTTTCTATGTTATGTGCAAACCTTATTAAATGTTTTGGGGCTGAAATATATACACTAAATGAATAAATACTATGAATGCCAATGTGATCATACGTGATATACAAATATATATATATATCTATATATATATATATATATATATATATATATATATATGAAAATGTATTATGAACAAAGAATGAAACGTATGTTTACAAAGTATGAATGAAAGAATGACAAAATATGAATGAATGAAATCTTGCTTTATATAATATATACTGCATGTTATGAATATACGTGAATGTTATGGACGCTTCGATGCTAACGGCTACTACGGTAGACGGACGACCACGTGACTATCTTGCAACCGGGACAAAAATATTCCTTCATCAGCTAGGAAATAAAAAGGGGCATTAATGGACGGTCGAAGCAAATTCCAAATCATATGTAGAACGGTTGCAAACATGGTAGCACGTGGGAAACGGATACCTTCGGGTAGACGGGCGAAAAGGACGGACTACGACGGTAGGACGGTTTATGACGGACGGCCGAAGGTTGGCCGGACGGTTTTAAAGGCGGACGGTTTCTAAGACCGGACGAGTCAAAGGGCTACGACGGTAGCTTCATGGCGTATGTCTTTGTGACATACGTAGTAAAAGACGGGTTGATCACCCTTATGTGTACGACCAAATGAATGTTAAGGAAAAACTAAAGGTGAATGCATATCAATGTAAACACTCAAGAATGATGAAAGAAAAGTAAAAGTTAAGAATACGTATTTATGTTCTTTATATATAAACTTATGTATACTTTTGAAGAAATAATGTTTATATCTAATCTTTTAAACTAGAACTCACCAGCGTTGGCTGACTTTTAGTATACATTTCAGGTAACAAAGAAAAGGGTCGTGTGAAGGCGTGAAGGCTGCCCGGCTAGAGACTGACATTCCGATTTATGTTTTCTTTTGTTAAACAATGATGTATGTTTTAAATGTTGAGACTTCCGCTGTAATGTACTAAAACGTGAATGTTTTTGTTGTTAATTGAACGTGTTAAATTTAAAGTTCAGTATTAATGACTTTGTTTATGAGTAAACCCAACAAGTGAGGTTACCCGGGATAAGGGGCCTTACAACGAAAGTTCATTTGCTTAATTTAATACTCATTTCATATTCCATCCATTCATTCATTGATAATCTTAATTTCTAAAAACCTGTAAATTTTAGTTTAACGTGGTCGGTGAAATCTATATGGTTAAATCTGTGCCTAGACATGACCGTGAGACAGGATTAGGTAGAGTTGTAGCTTTTAAGTGTGGGTCCCATAGATTGATTGATATAATGTATAAAATGAATTAGAACACTAAACGGTGGCTTGAAAGTTGGTGGTTGGGTTTAGTCGGATAAATATACTGATTATTGCTTTTTAGCACGTGAGTATGTTTTGCTAATTGAAAAATGTGAATTTGTGAAAGCTAAGTCCAGTGATGATTCTATTGCAGACTTTTTCAGGGATGAAAAAAGGTTAAGTGTGGGAATGTTTTGTATTTGTTTTGAGTCGTTTTAGTGTACATTTGAGTCTTTGTTATGATTTCAGGTGCTGGTGTGGAATACAAGTCAAATCCCGAAGGAAACCGAGCACGAAAAGAAGCCCAAGAGAAATAAAGTCAAAAGGTTGAAAAGCAGGTCCCTCGCGGTACGCGAAGGGGGAGAAGCAGTGTCTCGTGGTACGCGAGGATTTCTAAAACCGGGCCTGACTAATTTGTCCCTCGCGGTACGCGAGAGAAGGAAATTCCGAGAAAAAAAACCTAATTCGAATTAAATAGAATTTGAATGCCATAATACCAAGAGTTGGAGTTTTAGCCGTCCAGAGAAAGGTTTGAGGCGATTTTGGGAGCTTGGGAAGCAATTAAAGTGCAAGATTAGAGCTTTCGGATCCGGGTTCGTTAGTAATAGCTTATTAGGTGTTTGATTCTTTCTCTTTTGTCTTTAAATTGTTGATTAAAACCATGTTTTATGTTTTGAGTATGATTGTTGGCTAGATCTTTGATACTGCCTAGGTTTATGATGAATATTTGTTAAAGTTACGATCTTTATCAGTTTTTGGTTTCAATTGATTGATTAATGATTTTGTAAACGATCTTGGATTGATAATTATGATGATTATGCATGTTTAGAATCTGATTTATGTTTGATTTCAATCTCGTATGTTATTTGAGGATGTCTTCCAGTTTGAATAGCATATCTAGATCAGAGACTATGTTTGTGGTTGTTTGTATGGTTTGCTAGACGTAGTGACCTATAGGGATTGGATTTGATAGTCAATTAGGTCTGAGCGTTCATCTCATCTCAATACCCGAAAAGTGAGAGATAATCGGTTAGTCCTCGTCATTAGGTTCCGAGTGTGAATTATATGAGAGGAAGTTCCTTTAGATGTCTAGTGATTGCTGCTATTCTGAGTCATAGTTGTTATCCTGAGATTACCCCGTGCGTCTTAGATGTATTGTGGATAGTGAGACTAAAAGGTGATCTGTCTTCTGGGTACTTTATCATTGTTGGAGAGACTGAAAGGTAATCCGACCATCTGGTGAGTTTACTACATCTTTAGGTTTCCTAGTTGGTGACACCCTGAGGGTGATTAGGGATCCACTAGGTTGTTTAGAGTTGTTATCCTTAGATAACCAGATTCATCATAGTTTCCATAACCGGTAGGAGTTGAGCTTTGCAAGTAGGATTCCGACCTAGGTGGTATTCTTCTCATTCCTGGTATTTCCCCGAGTTCTTTGTCTGGATAGTTAGAGTCGATCGTTAGTTCTGTATTCATTAGTTTAATCAGTAGTGTAGAAAACCCCCCAAATCAAATCATCTTTAGTCCGAGTCAGAGTCTAGTTTAGTTGTTCAATGTCTCTAGATAATCCGGTTTACCATTAAGGTGTGCTACACTCGATATGCACACTTACCTGTCAGTGCGGTTTAGTTCATAGGTACTCCATTTATTACTTAAGAGTCTAGGTTAGGTTTATGTGTTAGTTTTATAAACCGTCTGGGCGATATCAGTATCGGGTAAAGATATAGCTTCATGCAGTAAAAGTAAGAAGCTAGATCAGAGGCATCTTATGCAAGGCTATCTGGCATCACTTGGAAGATTGACATTAGTGTTTAGATGTACTTGTACTTTCTTGTACATTAAACAAAGTTATGAAATAAAATAGTATATTTTAAAATCTTCCGCTGTGTATGATATCTGTATTATATGTTCATGAGTAAATCCGACAAGTGACCGGCATCTAAGGAGATCTGGGATGTGGGTGTCACACGTCGGCACCCCCACACCACAACCACCACCACCACCACTACTGCTTCACGACCTCCTTGTCATCGCCACCAACATCCTCCTCCACCACCACTTCTTCACGACCTCGAGACCTGCAGCATCAGAAACACCATGGCTTCACGAACTGGAGACCTAAACCATCACTGCCAACAATTCAGATTCACCGCCGGTACAAAATCAAACCTTCACTCCCCCACACCACCGCCATTTCTGGATTCATCGCCAACATCATTTGATCTGATTCGGGGTCAATTTGGGTCTGATTTGGGAGCGACGACGACCGGATTTAGGGTCGTTTAGGGTCGATTTGCCGGTAAAGATGAACAAGGAGGAGATTTGCAGGTCCACATATTAGTTGGTCGTTGTGGGGGGCTTCAATTGGAGATGCCAAGTTAGGGGAGGAGATGGTGGGTGGGCTGTTTATCAGGGGCGGTCGCTACCGGAATGAGATGGTGTGCTAGAACTTGCCGGAACTGCTGGTGGACGTAGTGATAGGTTTTTAGTTAGGGTTTTTTTTTTACTTTCATTGTTCAACATGTTGCTGAAACTCCAAATCTTTTAAAACCCACAATCAAATGATTTCGTGTTTATGGGTGCTCCAAATCAAAAACTAAAATCCCTTGGTCAGATGTGATCGAAAGCCTATGTGTTTTGACCGGATCGCCGGAAAAATATTGCCAGAGCAACCTTGATCGCCTGCAGCCAGATGAAGAAGAAAGGTTGGGGAAAGGTTCTTGATTTTTTAGGTCAAATGCCACATGGGGGTAGGGAATTAGTGGGGTTTATTGTGGGTTTATTATCATTTTTTCAATAAAGTAGGTCCATAAGAATTTTTAGTCAAGGGCATTTTAGTCATTTCATGAAAAATTAACAGAAAAGTTGGATGTGTTATAAACGAGTCGTATACAGGTTGACGGGTTGACCTTATAAAATATATTTTAATTTTTTTTATTTTAAAATTAAACAGGTTGACATGTTTAATTAAACGGGTTAAACAGATCAACCTGAACACAATATGTTTATTAAAGTGTTTAGAAATTTGCACCGCTAAGAGTACTCACAATAGGTTTTGTAAATCATGCATTATGCTTATATTTTAAGGTAAATTTAAAAATTTTTCCAAATTACCAACTTCATCCCATTTTTTGTATTTTTTCTTATACTTAAATTATAAGGATAATATATATGAATTGAATTGTAATTTCTTATATTTACTAACACAATAAACCATAAAATAGTTGTATATTAAAAAAATCACAACTAAAAAAAATAAGCGTGTAAAAATAAAAATATGGTTTATCAATAATACCCTCGACGATTTTTTTTATAAACATGAACTAATTTTAAGTCTCTTAGAAGTAGTTCAAATAATACCAATAACCTACCTGATTTCTATATTAATTAAATTCAATGAAGAAATGCATTCCGAGTCTATAATTCTTTTGTGAGTGAAAGAGAGAAAATAATAAAAAAGTTATTAAAATAATATTATTTAATTGAATAGAGATAAATATAAGAAATCGGATTATAAAGGTAAATATATTTTTTAGTTAATAAGAACTATTGTAGTAATCTAGATGTTCTAGAACACAAGCCCAAGCGCATTAAGAGGTTCTATACACTTTTAGCGACAATAAACCCCATTTTGACTATTTTTAATTTTAGTTATTTTATTTTTATTTTAACTTCTTTTGAAAAGTTCTTAACATAAAATAATACTATGTCGTAAATAGTATACGTTATGAAGTTGATTTCAAGCTTTAAGAATTAAAGGGTGAGTGGTGATTATCTGGAAGAATATCTTCGGAAGCAATCACCACCATGAATGGTACAAAAAAGTAAAACTATTTTAAATCCAACTACTGGCAAAAACTAAAACAAATAAATAAATGAATAAAATATCCATGTTGAAGCTTCAACTAATAACCTAGAATGGAAGTTTTGAAAGATGCATATAAACAAAAGCTACTCTATCACAATTTAACCAAGATTTTGCACACCAACCAACCAAACTTATCTACTCAATCCTTGGGCCCATCTGAACCATGCTCTTTCACACTCATGGAGCTTATCATTTTCGAATCGTCACTTGCTGCCAAATGCTGTTCTTGCTGATGCTGTTGGTGGAGTTGCTGCTGCAGGTGGTGGAGGTGTTGCTGATGAAACTGATGCTGCTGCTTATGGGACTGGATCTGGAGTTGCTGAAACTGTTGTGCAGTTAACATTGTGTTCATGGCTTGATTTTGGGAGTAAAACTGCTGGTTTGATCCAAAAGATGGTGGGAAGCTCATTACTGCTCCATTTGCCCCTGTAACGGTTTTCAGGTGCTGGATTTCCTCCTTCAGTGCATCAATTAAAGCTGCATGCATCAATGGCGAAAACCGTTATTTTTATGAAAATGTATTATCTCAAACGGGTCAACTTGGGTTGTGTTTGATCTCGAACGGGTCAAACAAAAACGTTAGCTACAAATTCTAATCTTAATGCATACTTTATTCAAAGATTTACATTGTTATTGTGATAAAAATGTTTCAGTAATCATAACTAACACGTTATATATGTAAACATAGAAAAAAAGGGTTTGTGAGTCAACCCAGCCCGTTTCGACCCGTACATATAATGACCCTTTTCAATCAGGCCACCATTTGATCCATAACCAAACCTGCCCGACCAGCCCATCTCGCCACCTCTACAATTGGTTGATTGTAATATCAAGTTAATCCGGTAAGAAAAAGCCTATTAATTTCCTATTATGGCACATGGAAGGGCCTCCAACATACTGTATACTATTATCTTTTAGTAGTAAATCTCAGTGTTGTAAAAATCAGGATTAATCGCCGATTAGTCAGCGATTAATTGGTAATCGGGGGTCTACCGGTGCGATTTCATCTAATCGGACCAAAAAATCGGTAGGCTGTCCAAATCGGCCCAACAAATTTTATTTTTTTATTTTTCATTTATCACTTATTCTTTAATAAAATTACAAGTTTCATCCTCAAAATTATAGTTTTAACAAAATTGACCAAGACTTTTACATGTGTATGCATCAAGATGTTGTACATATAGGTTTTTAGGTTGTACATGTATATATTTTATATATTTTATATATTAAAACATATATAAAGCTTATTTATAGCTAAATTTTTGGTAAATGATTCTAAAAACATATAAATATTCCAATCCGATTAATCACTAGTCGGTACCCCACCGCCCGACTAGCGCCGCCACCTAGCGATTTTTACAACACTGGTAAATCTAGTGTCCGGATGCATACCTACAGAGTATCATCCCTGGTTTACTAACAACAAACATCCACAAATCTAAAATCTTCACACTTAAAATTCATGAGTTGTCCTTTTTAAAACTAACTATGAAATTTCTATAGCAAAAATTTGCAAGAACTTTGAATTAACATGAATAAATGGTTTCATGTTATCGTTGACCAAGATATTCATAAAACCACCCCAAAAATTGATTCATATACAATCCTCAAACAAAGTCAACAGGTGATGAAACAAGCCAATTTTGACCAATTCACTAGATATCATGATCACCAGTAACATGTGTATGATACTTGCTTTGTTGCTTTCGTGTTTATTTCTTTATTGGCAAAAAAAATTAACATATATATAAGGGGATTTGAGGTTTCTTGCGCCGGGGGTCTCTCTGGTAACAACCTCTTTATCCTTTTGGATAGAGGTAAGATGTGTCCTCATCTCACCCTCCCCAGACCCTATTGTGAGTAGGATTTACTAGGTATGTTTGTTTGTTTGTTTGTTTCATGATCACCATTAAAAGAAGCACTAGCGGTTTTTAAAGATTCCCTTTTCTTTTACAGTTTTACCTATTTTCCTTGGGATTATTAATCAGCTGGTTATACTGCGGTTTACTTCTAGTATTCTTAATGACTACGTGTTGGACGTAGAGGCTCTTTAGGGGGTAGCCGGCCCTAATGGGCCCTGCACGTGTTTGGGCCTAACTTGGGGATTAAATTAGAAACCCTAATAGTCTATCTATATATACTCTGCCTACGTATTGTAATCTTTGGGCACCTAATAATAAAGAGAAACCCTAGTTGCACCCATGGACGTAGGTCACTTTGGCCGAACCACGTTACTTCTTGTGTCGTTATTTGCTTTCTGTTTTTATTGTTTGTGCGTGTGTGTGTTTGTTTCCGCTGCGTTACCGACTCTGATTCCTAACACTACGGGAAGAATAAACATAAATGAACAATATAGAAAAGATTAATGATGCACATACTTTTGGATGTATCTATGGGTAAAATGTAAAAAATTGACGACCCAGCTATCACGAAATCCTGTATAGAGCTGTCAGTTCAAAACAAAAAAGTAGTTCTGAATTGGCCATCTAACAAATACCTTGGGATCAAGAAAACACATTCCAGCAAATCTATCACAAAAGTTTTACTAGACACCTTTTTTTAAAGGCCTTTACTAGACACCAAAATACATGTTATACCCCAGGACAAAGCTTTACTCAATAGTACTATTAATAATAGAATAGATGTTAATGTAATTGAAAAGCATAAATCACAATTTGATTTTTAATCCTTCACATTAAGTTAAAAATTATTTTGAGAATACGGTAAAAATAATTACTTCAGTCTTTCAGTTCTTTATTTTTATCCTGTAAAATATTGTTGATAGAATAAACAAAAAATATCTTTAAAAAAATAAAGAAAGAAAATCATAATCTTTCCCTACAAGTCATCTTTACCAGCAGTATTCATCTTCACTACATGTGTGAGGCATTTGCTGTTATTTAATTAATTGGGTATAACTTTCTTCTAAATGTTCAGATTTCTTGAACTTTAAATATTAATTAATGGGTTTTACGATTTTTAAATTCGAATCCGAGAAGATCATGAGAAAACCCTCATCATTTTGAAGTGATTTTAATTCAAACTTCAAAAATCACACCTCTAATTGGAGCAAATCTTTCACCAAAATTGAACGTTTAAATGATTGAGTTGACAATCACATGTTGTGCATATGACAAATATCATTCACTAGTAAATTTTATTAAGAATTTAATGTCCTAGTAATTATATAAAAACTGAAACTAAAATGTAATGAAATAAAAAGAACTTCCACATTAGCATGTGTTAATTCACTAAAACTCAAAAGTAGTGTTGGATGCATTACTTCATGTTTTTCAACTCATACTTAAACCTAATTAGTAGCTACTATTGGCAAAGTAACAGTTTGGTTGGAAATGTTGGGCTATGAAAGCTTTTGGGTTGGGCCGGGCTGGGCTTTTGGGCCTGTTATGGCTGGAATACAATGAAAGCGTAGCCGGCCCTAATTTGTTTAATTAGCTCTAATCTAGTTATTATAAATACTCAGCTATGTAATTGTAATTCTTTGTAGCACCTAAATAAAAAAAGAGAAACCCTAGTTGCACCCGTGGGCGTAGGTCATTTTGGCCGAATCAAGTTACATCTTGTGTCGTCTATTGCTTTCTAGTTTATCGTTTGTGCGTGTGTGTGTGTTTGTTCGTTGCGTACGATACCTACTCTGATTCCTAACAACTGGTATCAGAGCTTTGACTCGTTGAAACACACGGTTCTCGCACGGGAAAACGATCGGAGAAGCTGATAGAATTGCGATTGCTGCTGGACCAATCTGCTGAGTTTCTGGGCTGAAGTCGTAAGGCTGCCGGAAAAAGGAATCGCCACCGGTATAGGGTTTTGGGGTAGTCGCCAGTTTTGTTGTGGTCGCCAGGCTTTGGGTGGCAGGATTTTGCTGAATTTTGGGGTCGTTGTCGTGATTAGGTCGCTACCAGGAGTTGATCGTCGATTAGGGTTTGACTTAAATCCTTGAATTCGAAAATCAAGTTTAAAATTTTCAGTTCTTTTTTATCAATTGGTTGTAGTATTCTCCAAGAAATTGATTGATAGGACTGGTTGCTTTATTTTACTTATATCCAGTTTGATATTGTTACCAAGTTTCAGGTGCGTTGTTAAACTCGTCTATTACGGTTTTTTGAGACTGAGGAAAAGGGTAGTGTGCAATAGAACAGCCAACAAGTTCAGGCATGCGCCATTGCTGTGTTTGAACACTACTTTCAGTCTTGACTCGATTAGTAAACATATTAGGGTTTGAGACAATAGCTGACGAAGAAGGGAAGATTAGGATTGATAAATTCAATGGTATTGATTTTGCCTTGTGGAAAATGCAAATAGAAGCATTACTGGGTCAGAAAGACTTGGATGAGGTACTGGAGGAGAAACAGGCAAGTATGACTAAAGCTGAGGAAGTTGTGTGGAATTCAAAGGACAAGAACGCTAGGGTGGCTATTGTTTTGTCTTTGACGAGGAGTGTTGCTTTTAACATCATGAAGGAAACCATGGCTCATGGTATGATGTTGGCTCTGTCAAACATGTACGAGAAGCCTTCTGCAGCTAATAAGGTGTTCTTGATGAAGGAACTGTTCACAACAAGGTTGAAAGAGGGAAGCTCAGTTACTGCGCGTATAAATGATCTGAACTCGATTATGTCCAGATTGTCATCTGTGGGAATCAAGTTCGATGATGAAACTCAAGCTGTGGTATTGCTATCTTCACTGCCTGATAGCTGGTCTGGAACTGTGACCACTGTCACGAGTTCTTTAGGGGTCAGTGGCATGATGTTTGAAGGGATCCGGGACATTGTACTGAGTGAGGTCACTCGCCGGAAGAGTACGGGTGAAGGATCTTCTTCTGAGATGTTACACATAGGCAGGGGAAAAGGAAATAGTAGGAACAGTGGGAGTCGGGGAAGGAGTTCGTCTAGAACTCGGAAAAATGTGAAGTGTTGGAGCTGCAATGAAATTGGGCACGTCCGGGTCCTAAGAGAAAGGATGTTAGTAGTGTTGAGGCAGAATTTGATGACACGTTTATTGCATAGAGTCTGCTGTTGATGCTTGGGTCATGGATTATGGTGCTTCATTTCATGCTACCCATTACAATGAAGCAACGAAGAATCTAAAGACAAGTGACTTTGGGAAGGTACGACTGGGTAACGGGGAAATCCTTGAAGTAACGGGTATGGGTGACATTGATCTGAAAACATCTTTGGGAACTACAAGGAGCTTGCGGAATGTCAGGTTGATTCCAAGACTGGAGACAAAGTTGATTTCAGTCGGGCAATTGGATGAACAGGGACTAGACGTTAAGTTTGGTGGTGGAAAGTGGAAGGTGATCGATGGGAACTTGGTTATTGCTCGGGGTTTGAAACGAGGATCGTTATACATGGTACCGGTGTCGTCTGAGGAAGTGACCACCCCGGTAAAGATGATTGGCAAAGTCAGGCTCGCTAAATCGGGTAGGGCTAAAGAGGGTTCAATTTGCAAACATGAATCCTGGAGCAACGAGGATGTCAGCTGAGTGTATTCGGAGGTCTGAACTAGGTCAGGGATTTGGTGACAGTGGGAGCCCGGGGCGTGTTCCGAGTACAGTTATAAATTACCGTTGGGTTTTGAAGACCGAGAATTCAAATAGAAAAGTCTCTCCTAGAAATAGTTTGCTGAGAGTTTGTCCACTGGGAGTCTCTAGAGCCGGTATTGCGAGTCAGTGGGAGCAGGTTGAGATTGTGGATGGGTCTGTTATAAATGCTGAGTTGGAGCTCGGGGAAGCTTCAACTGGCCTTTCAGGTAACTGATGAGAAGGGTCGTTGCAACTAGGGGGGATTTGACATGAAGTCTTAGCTTGGGCTTGGAGGACTTGTTTATAAAGATTACTGGAGTTACTGGTTGATAGGCAATCAGAGTAGGTAACTGATAGAAATTGGAAATATAAAAGAACGAATAGATCAACGGCTTGTTTCGGATACAGATTCACCACCGAAACAAACAGTCGGGTTGCGATCTTTAACCGAAGATATAGATTCACCACTCCGGATAGAAAATCGTGTCTAAGAACACCACCCAACGCGCCACGGTCGAGCTAGCAAAGACGAATCAACCTTAACTCAAAATCCATTGAGATAAAATCAGGACACAAATTTTTTAATCATAAACTCATCATCCTTTTTTTTTCATTCATCGTCCTTTAAATACATTCAATCACAAGAGAACTATAAATTAGAAAAACTACCCATGACCTCGATGTTCTCCACTTAATAATGACTCTAAATACTTGAAATAAAAAAAAGAAAAATTAGAAAACAATTGAAAACGTGCATGAAATTAAAGAAACTACATGCAAAATAGGAAATGGGCTGCTGCATGGAACCGTGAGGCATGACTTGAAATCAAACATTAGTTTGCATGGAGACTTTAGTGGAATCATTAGTTAATTACTTTTTTAGTGGAAGGATTGCAAGGTAATTCATGCACGTTTTCAATTGTTTTCTAATTTTCCTTTTTTTTATTTCAAGTATTTAGAGTCATTATTAAGTGGAGAACATCGAGGTCATGGGTAGTTTTTCTAATTTATATTTCTCTTGTGATTGAATGTATTTAAAGGACGATGAATGGTGGAATTGGTGGAAGGATTGCAAGGTAATTCCAGGATTTGGTGGAATTGGAATTGGTGGAACGAGGAAATGGGCTGCTGATGAGACAAGGGGATCGCAATTGGTGGAAGGATTGCAAGGTAATTCCAGGAGAGTCAGTAGTGACCCAACATCGTCTGTTGGTGGCCGATTTTACCTTGAGAAAAAGGGTGGCGGAGAGGAGAAGAAAAAATAAACCAAGGATCAGATGGGGGAATTTGAAGGACGAAAACATCAATTTGTTTAAAGATAAAGTCATGGCGATAAACACAAATACTAAGGATGGCGACACAAACCAGATGTGGGTAGCTATGGCAACCACTGTTACGCAGGCAGCAAAGGAAACCCTCGGAGTCACATTGGGAGCAACAAGAGGACATCAGGAGTCTTGGTGGTGGAATGAGGAGGTGCGGAGCAAGATAAAGGACAAGCAACAACGCTTTAAAGAGATGTTGCAGTGCAGTAATGGAGAGGAGATAATGACACTACGGGAGAACTATAGACAGGCAAAGAGGGAAGCTAAAAAGGCAGTGAGTGAGACAAAGAATTTTACCTATGAAACGATGTATAGAAAACTAGACACCAAGGAAGGGGAGCATCATATGTTTAAGATTGCCAAAAATAGGGAGCGTAGGAGACAAGATCTTGGGGTCGTGAAGTTTATCAAGGAAGATGATGGAAGAGTTTTGGTAAAGGGACGAGACATCAAGCTGAGATGGCAAAACTATTTCTACACCCTTTTCAACAGTTGTAGACCAAGTCTAGCCATAACGGAGAATCCCACTACTCAATCCAGTCAACGAAATAATTGTTATTGTCGAAATATCACACAGGAAGAAGTGAGGAGTGCTCTTAAGAAGATGGGAAGAGCTAAGGCAGTCGGTCCAGACAACATACCCATTGAAGCGTGGAAGTGTATGGGAGAGGAAGGCGTTCAGTGGTTGACAAGATTGTTCAACAATATCTTCAAAACCGGGAAGATGCCAGATCAGTGCAGGCGTAGTGTCTTAGTACCCCTATATAAAAACAAAGGAGATGCTCAATGTTGTGCTAACTACATGGGGATTAAGCTCCTATATCATACAATGAAATTATGGGAAAGAGTTATAGATACAAGGATTAGACGACAAACCCAGGTTACAGCAAACCAATTTGGGTTCATGTCAGGCCGGTCCACTACGGAGGCGATACACATTTTAAGAAGATTAATGGAAAAGTACAGAAAGAAGAAACATGATTTACATATGGTGTTCATCGATCTTGAAAAGGCGTACGATAGTGTGCCTAGAAGATTGATCTGGGAAAGTCTGGAGGGAAGAGGGATCCCTAGTAAATATATTGAGGCAATTAGGGATATGTATCATGAGGCTAAGACATGCGTCCGAGCTCCCGTGGGGGATACAGACTTTTTTCCGGTGGAAGTGGGAGTTCACCAGGGGTCGGCACTAAGCCCCTTTCTCTTTGCAGTAGTTTTGGATGAGTTGTCAAAGTCGATTCAAGATGTAATTCCATGGTGCATGCTTTTTGCTGATGATATCGTGTTGATTGCAGAAAATAAAGAGACATTGAACAACAGACTAGAGGAATGGAGAACAGTCTTAGAGCACAAAGGTTTGAAGATAAGCCGATCTAAAACCGAGTACCTTCACTGCAACTTTAGTGGTGCAAACGTCGACGAGGAGACCCAGATTTCTATTGAAGGTGGGGTTGTCCCTAAGACACTGAAGTTCAAGTATCTAGGATCTGTCATCCAGAGTAACGGGGACATCGACAATGATGTAGTCCATCGGGTGCAGGCTGGTTGGTGTAAATGGAGAGCGGCCTCAGGTGTTTTGTGCGACAAGAGGTTCCCAATAGGGTTAAAGGGTAAATTTTATAGGGTAGCAGTTCGCCCAGCGATGCTATATGGAACCGATTGTTGGGCCATCAAGAAGACACAAGCTCGAAAAATGGATGTAGCTGAGATGAGGATGTTGAGGTGGATGTGTGGACACACAAGAAAGGACCGAATAAGAAATGAAGTTGTTCGAAAGAGATTGGGAGTCACATGTATCTCAGATAAGATAAGAGAAGGAAGATTGAGATGGTTTGGACATGTCAAGAGGAGACAGAGCACAGATCCAGTGAGAACGGTGGAAACTCTCGTTGTAGAAGGGAAAAGGAGCAGGGGGAGACCGAAATTAACGTGGGATGAGAGGATTAGGCTTGATTTGCTAGATTTACACCTCTCAGAGGACATGATCAATGATAGGATTTCATGGAGACGTCGTATTAGGGTTTTAGGATGAGTGACCCGTTGGGTGGGAGAGTAGAGTTGTTTAGCAAAGATTTTGCGTATGTCTTGTTTCTTGTAGGTGTGTTGTGTTTCTTGTGACTAATATACTCTAGTCATACACTGCTAATTGTTAGATTACTGTTAGATTTATTTTACTTTATTACTCATTAATTTTATTTATATTTTTATCTTTTTCTTTCCCATGGAGCCGGGGGTCTAAACGGGAGCAGCCTCTCTATCCCTTGGGATAGGGGTAAGGTTTGCCCTCATCACACCCTCCCCAGACCCTACTAATAGCGTTAGCTATGTGTGGGATTATACTGGGTACGTTTGGTTTGGTTTGGATTAGTTAATTACTTCAATTTACATGGGAATTGAGCACACCCAATTTACCAGAATAACCTTGCATGGTTTGGGTTGAGTAACTAAGGAACGTAATTTCGTGTGGGTCGGGTCGCTATCATTCTCTCCGTCTTTGAGAAAGTTTGTCCTCAAACTTAGAAACGATCATCAGGTGGCGGCTCGGGAAGTATTTTTGGTAGATATCCGTTGGCGTAGAGTTTGAAACGAGACCGGGTCTCGCATGGATGTTGTAACATGTTGTAGAGTTTGAAATGATCACCTGTGACTACTTGCTGACCTGGTTCTACATCAACCACTGGACCTAAAACACCTCTGCATGGCGGGCCGATTTTGCATGGTTGCTCCCAGTTAATCCATTAACAAGTCCATACCCGCTGTCCCGCCATCCCAGATCTTCACTGCCACCACAGGGACTCCTAATCAGCCTCAACTCAACAACTTGCAACAGCTTGCATCTCAATTAGGATATCAATTAAATCCTATTGGCTATCCGACCTCCCAACCCCAGGCTTTTTATGATGCTCGGTCCTACACCAGTCGTGGAAATCGTAGAGGTAATTCCCGCGGTAACTCACGCAGCACTTACAGAGGTCGTGATCGTTCTGCCCCTGCTCGACAGTTTGGCTGGGCTTCAACCCAAAACATGGTATATGGCCATTGTTCTCTGTAACATCCCAAATTCTCTACAACATAAAACACGCAATTTCTATTAGGATTATGGGTGCCAAAGAGCTAAAGTGTGTTACAATGGTTCAACAACAAATTAAAACAAAAAGGGGAGAAAGTGTAAGTTCTTTTAAAAGATAAGGGCCAGAAATGAAAACCTCATTAAACCTAAAACCTATTTCACGTATTCCAGCCGCCATTGCCATTTCACATGAATTCTCTTTCCTTTGCACCTGTAAATCAAAACCGAAGCACCCTCACAACCGGTTAACCCTATTCCAACCATTTAGCCGCACATCTTGCTCGATATCAATGGAGAAGCTCATGGGGGAGATCTATTCGGGTCAGAGTCACGCAAGACGGAAGGGAGCGATGGGTATGATGATAGAGTTCAGAATAGTAGTTTCGGGTGGATGGTGATGGTCCGAGTGGTGGCTCACAGCAGTGGTTTCGGGTATGGTGATGGCGACGAGATTTTGGCAGCAGCAGTGAGTTCTTGTTCACGGCAGTAGATTCGGGTATTGGTTTAGCAGCTGAAGTTTCGATATGAGGATGATAGTAGTTTCGATGATGGTGATCCTGTGATAATAGTTTCGATGGTAATGGTGATGATAAATGCCTAGATAGTAGTTTCGATGGTTATGATTCAAGATATTAGTTTCGATGATGATGATTATGTTATTAGTTTCGATGATGAAACAGTAGTTTCGATGATGATGATTTAGTAGTTTCGATGATGATAATAATGGATAAGGTTCGGGTCGGGTCTCGGTTATATTTCAGGATCGTGTTCGGGAAGGTATATCCTTTATAACTCGTAGACATTAATTGTTATTATTAGTCGGGTTACGAATAACGTATTTGAGGACGTATAGCAATGGCTTTAAATGATAAAGGATAACCGACAAGAGGTCAATTATTTGGATAAATGAATATTTAATAAATATAGAAAAATGGATATTTATGATGGAAGTTAGAACCCGATCATTATGGATAATTATTGGTTATGATTTGATAATAGAAATGGACAATTAATATTGTCGGGTTTTAGATAAAAACAAGCGGGACTCTGTCCGATCTTCGTTAGATTAAAGAAGTGTATTTTTACAACTTAGACGTCCTCCTTACAAGTTCGGGAAATAAGACTGATGTATCGAAACTACCAAGTTTCGACATAACCCACCTATCGAAACTACTAAGTTCGATATAAGCAACCTATCGAAACTACTAAAGTTTCGATATAATCCACTGATCGAAACTACCAAGTTTCGATATAACCCTAAGAATAGAAATGTTTAATGTCGCTTAGGTTCATTGTCTTATCTGGTATGACTTGATTATACAGATTGTATGTGACATCTAGAGACGCCTACTGGCCAGTGATAGTATCTCAGGACCCGCCTATCAGGTGAGTTCTATGTGCCCCCTATATGCTACGTGCAAATGATTTTAAATGTTTTGGGGCTGGAATGTATACATGATATGAATGAATGTTATGTTATGTGCTATGTGACAATTCATGCTGAATATAGGTATGACAAGTATGTTTTTAAATAAAGAAATGAAAGCATGGCATAGTACATAAGAATGAAATCTTGCTTTATATCTATGTATATATTGCTTGCCAAGTATGAAAAGAATGACACAAAGAGTAAGAACGAAATCTTGCTTTATATCTATGTATATATTGCTTGCCAAGTATGAAAAGAATGGTATAACGTAAATAAATGAAATCTTGCTTTATAAATATATATATTGCATGCTAAGAATGTAAGTATACGTTATGGACGGAAACGAAGCTAACGGCTACTACGGTAGACGGACGACCACTTGACTATTATGCAGCTAGAGAAGGAAGTCTAGAAAGTTAGACTAATTAAAGGCCACTACGGTGGAGTAAGTCGCTAAAACAATATGCGGCTGCATAATTAGCTCAAGTGGGAAACGGATGCCTTAGGGCAGACGGGCGAATATGACGGACTACGACGGTAGGACGGTAAAGATATGACGGACTACTTCGGTAGGACGGTAAAGATATGACGGACTACTTCGGTAGGACGGTAAAGATATGACGGACGGTTTCTAGTGCCGGACGGTTAAGTAAAAGGGCTACGACGGTAGCTCGAGGGCGTATGTCTTTGTGATATACGTACCGTAAGATGGGTTGATCACCCTTATGTGTATGACCAATAAATGGTAAAGAAAGTAAAGGTGAATGCATATCTATGTAATCACGTAAGAAAGATAAAGAAAGAATGGTAAGAAAAGTGAAAGAAAAAGGGTGAACGCATGTATATATATATGTAATCACATTATTAAAGAAAAGAAAGATGAAAGAAAAGCAAAAGTTATGAATACGTATTTATATGAATGACTTTATAATAATGTTTACTTATGAAGTAAAGAAAAGAATGTTTATATCTAAACGCATTAAACTAGAACTCACCAGCGTTAGCTGACTTTAGTATACATTTCAGGTAAGAGAAAGAAGGGTCGTGCGAAGGCGTGATGACTACCCGGCGTATGACTGACATCCCACTTTGATTTATGTTAAGACAATGTTATCTTATGTTTAAAATTAAGACTTCCGCTGTTTATATACTCGAATGATGAATGCTTCCGCTGTGTTTGAATGTTTTTAATTAATAGTTCAGTAATGATGACTATGTTTATGAGTAAATCCAACAAGTGAGGTTACCCGGGAAAGGGGCCTTACAAGTTGGTATCAGAGCAATAGTTTGAGAGATTCAGACACCCCTAAATGTCTGAACTCAAGCTGATAATGGGACCAACGCAAGGATGTCAGTACGGGTAGCCAACGCCAACGCCAAAACAAGTAAGTAAGTAGCAAGTTTAATACTTGTAGTTCAGGGTAGATGCCTTAACATAGAGCACATGCCTTAAATATCAATGTCACTACTAATATGAATAGTTACACATAGCACATACGATGGTAGACGATTTGAACACATAAGTACAGTAAATGTTTAATAACACGTAGCTACTGTTATTAAGCTTTTGCTGTATAAGTGTGCCTCGATTTGTCATCCGCCGTATGTATTAGTCACAGAGAGTGAAAGAGGTGTTAGCATAGTACTACGAAAGACTCACGAATGATAAGAACGGTGCGATCCATGTGAAATGAATCACAAACAACGAGCAGAAGTTCGATAGACTAAAACGAAAGAAAGATGACAGATTATCAACGGTCCAAGTAGACCAGTAACGAACAGTCATGAGTGACTCCTGTTAACTAGGAGTTCAGAAAGGGAAGAAGGATACATGGACTAGGCACTGTTCATAGAAGACATTCACTTTATGAAGCATGATAAGAAGAGTCAGGAATTCACGAGTAAGGTAAGTTGGCGATTACGTCAGGATCCACGTAATTGTGAAGTTACAGGTGCTCGTGCATACTATTGAACCTTATCATGTGGATTAATACACATGTCACCAAAAACAATTAAATCACTCCAAGCAGGACTATGAGATTAGTCACTTAAGTAATGAAGATCGCAACAGATTAGCAAGACGAATGATGACAACAACGGCATAACAAAGGTGGAACGAGAAGGAACGAGGCTTAAATGGAGTTGCTGAAGTTGAGTAACACTAAGGAACAAGTTTAGAAATCTGAAGAAACCTGGTTCGGAACCTGATGCAACAAGTAACAAAGTAATAAGTCAAGCAAAGAAAAAGGAACAGGAAAAATTGCACCGAAAGAGAATTAGTATGAGGACGATAAGAGAGTCTATCAAGCCCAGTGAGAAAATTTCTTCGCATGACAAACCGCGAACGACGAGACTGATTAAGTAGAATTTGAAGAACTCGACACTTGTTTGATTCAAATCGAGAAAGTAGCTGTCAAGGATCACAAGTTAGCACGAGATGTGAGTACTACATATGTTAGATGAACATACGTTTAGAAACTACTTCTGAACATGAATTGTCAATGCTTAACGCAAACGCGATACGATGAATGACCGTGGACCTACGGTCAAGTGTACATAAAAGTGAAGGAAATAACCATACAACTATATGTTCAAAGAAAATACGAGTACTAGAATGCACAAATGACATTTTTCCATGAAGCATACAATCCTAGATAAACTACTAAGAGTATTCACTCAGATGAGAAAATAGATATATCAACGACAACAAATGACTGGAACCACGATGCTAATAAGGGTGTGCAGGCAAAACCAAATGAAAACAGATCCAACCTAGGGTTTGAATGTTTAGAATAAATGTGAAGTTCAAGTTCCGAACAAATATGTGAAGAAAGAAATGAGTACTAGCAAGGCCTAAAGAGTCAGAAAACACTCTACAGTGATTAAGACAAGACAATAGAACGTGACTACTCAAATTGAAAAGCCAATAAGGAACACAATGAGACTAGAAATGAAAGGAATGATAGAGTATCACCGCACGTGTCATCTATTTGTAATGAAACCTAGGAACGTAATTCTAAAAGAATCACATACAGAAAATTTTAATGATCACGAAAAGTAGAAAATGTATATTTTGGTCATAAGGGATGCCAATCCCTAAGACTATTCAATAGTACAAAGAACAGATAGTGCATAATAGACTAATTATGAGAAATGTGAAACCATGACGATTATGTTTTAAAGAAAGGCAAGAAGGGAGTTACGTGTACAGGAGTATGAATGTAAGGATTGCCTATCTAGTATTCCGTCTGAATGAATACCTTCTCTGGAAGTTAAGTATGATAGAGTAATGCTTCTAATGGTTCCTTCGTGAACGAAACGTTCCTTTGGGGACGCAAGGATACGGTTCCTTCGAGAACGAAATGACAAGGTTCCTTCGGGAACAAACTGATATGGTTCCTTCGGGAACAAGATGATGGGATTCCTTTGGGAACGAGATAGCAGGATTCATTCGGGAACGACATGGTATGGCCCTTCATGGGCAAATGCACCAAGGATAATTTATGAGGTACACGTAATAACCAAAGCAACTTAGAAATAGAATGATAACAACTGTCTAGGGCACAAAGTAGACGATTTAAACTAGATCCCAGGCTACCAAAGAGACACTTCCAAGTGTTGAGAGGAATCCATGACTTGCTTAACATGTCAGATTCACGCAAGTGCTTGGTGGATCCGAGTTAAGTCCATCCATGAGACACGCTCAAGAGTAAAGTAGGTTAAACTATTCACCCTAACATTCGAGATGTTAGTTACAGAGAAGAAGAGGTAGTAGGGACATGAAAGCCCTAATTACATGCAGTCTAGGAATGGCATTGAATGATCACCATAACACGAGACATGCCAATTTACAAGAACCTAAGTGGTTACTCAGTCATGTGATGCAAAGAGTAAATTTTGTTACGAGAAACACCGAATTTCGAGGACGAAATTCTTATAAGGAGGGTAGACTTGTAACATCCCAAATTCTCTACAACATAAAACACGCAATTTCTATTAGGATTATGGGTGCCAAAGAGCTAAAGTGTGTTACAATGGTTCAACAACAAATTAAAACAAAAAGGGGAGAAAGTGTAAGTTCTTTTAAAAGATAAGGGCCAGAAATGAAAACCTCATTAAACCTAAAACCTATTTCACGTATTCCAGCCGCCATTGCCATTTCACATGAATTCTCTTTCCTTTGCACCTGTAAATCAAAACCGAAGCACCCTCACAACCGGTTAACCCTATTCCAACCATTTAGCCGCACATCTTGCTCGATATCAATGGAGAAGCTCATGGGGGAGATCTATTCGGGTCAGAGTCACGCAAGACGGAAGGGAGCGATGGGTATGATGATAGAGTTCAGAATAGTAGTTTCGGGTGGATGGTGATGGTCCGAGTGGTGGCTCACAGCAGTGGTTTCGGGTATGGTGATGGCGACGAGATTTTGGCAGCAGCAGTGAGTTCTTGTTCACGGCAGTAGATTCGGGTATTGGTTTAGCAGCTGAAGTTTCGATATGAGGATGATAGTAGTTTCGATGATGGTGATCCTGTGATAATAGTTTCGATGGTAATGGTGATGATAAATGCCTAGATAGTAGTTTCGATGGTTATGATTCAAGATATTAGTTTCGATGATGATGATTATGTTATTAGTTTCGATGATGAAACAGTAGTTTCGATGATGATGATTTAGTAGTTTCGATGATGATAATAATGGATAAGGTTCGGGTCGGGTCTCGGTTATATTTCAGGATCGTGTTCGGGAAGGTATATCCTTTATAACTCGTAGACATTAATTGTTATTATTAGTCGGGTTACGAATAACGTATTTGAGGACGTATAGCAATGGCTTTAAATGATAAAGGATAACCGACAAGAGGTCAATTATTTGGATAAATGAATATTTAATAAATATAGAAAAATGGATATTTATGATGGAAGTTAGAACCCGATCATTATGGATAATTATTGGTTATGATTTGATAATAGAAATGGACAATTAATATTGTCGGGTTTTAGATAAAAACAAGCGGGACTCTGTCCGATCTTCGTTAGATTAAAGAAGTGTATTTTTACAACTTAGACGTCCTCCTTACAAGTTCGGGAAATAAGACTGATGTATCGAAACTACCAAGTTTCGACATAACCCACCTATCGAAACTACTAAGTTCGATATAAGCAACCTATCGAAACTACTAAAGTTTCGATATAATCCACTGATCGAAACTACCAAGTTTCGATATAACCCTAAGAATAGAAATGTTTAATGTCGCTTAGGTTCATTGTCTTATCTGGTATGACTTGATTATACAGATTGTATGTGACATCTAGAGACGCCTACTGGCCAGTGATAGTATCTCAGGACCCGCCTATCAGGTGAGTTCTATGTGCCCCCTATATGCTACGTGCAAATGATTTTAAATGTTTTGGGGCTGGAATGTATACATGATATGAATGAATGTTATGTTATGTGCTATGTGACAATTCATGCTGAATATAGGTATGACAAGTATGTTTTTAAATAAAGAAATGAAAGCATGGCATAGTACATAAGAATGAAATCTTGCTTTATATCTATGTATATATTGCTTGCCAAGTATGAAAAGAATGACACAAAGAGTAAGAACGAAATCTTGCTTTATATCTATGTATATATTGCTTGCCAAGTATGAAAAGAATGGTATAACGTAAATAAATGAAATCTTGCTTTATAAATATATATATTGCATGCTAAGAATGTAAGTATACGTTATGGACGGAAACGAAGCTAACGGCTACTACGGTAGACGGACGACCACTTGACTATTATGCAGCTAGAGAAGGAAGTCTAGAAAGTTAGACTAATTAAAGGCCACTACGGTGGAGTAAGTCGCTAAAACAATATGCGGCTGCATAATTAGCTCAAGTGGGAAACGGATGCCTTAGGGCAGACGGGCGAATATGACGGACTACGACGGTAGGACGGTAAAGATATGACGGACTACTTCGGTAGGACGGTAAAGATATGACGGACTACTTCGGTAGGACGGTAAAGATATGACGGACGGTTTCTAGTGCCGGACGGTTAAGTAAAAGGGCTACGACGGTAGCTCGAGGGCGTATGTCTTTGTGATATACGTACCGTAAGATGGGTTGATCACCCTTATGTGTATGACCAATAAATGGTAAAGAAAGTAAAGGTGAATGCATATCTATGTAATCACGTAAGAAAGATAAAGAAAGAATGGTAAGAAAAGTGAAAGAAAAAGGGTGAACGCATGTATATATATATGTAATCACATTATTAAAGAAAAGAAAGATGAAAGAAAAGCAAAAGTTATGAATACGTATTTATATGAATGACTTTATAATAATGTTTACTTATGAAGTAAAGAAAAGAATGTTTATATCTAAACGCATTAAACTAGAACTCACCAGCGTTAGCTGACTTTAGTATACATTTCAGGTAAGAGAAAGAAGGGTCGTGCGAAGGCGTGATGACTACCCGGCGTATGACTGACATCCCACTTTGATTTATGTTAAGACAATGTTATCTTATGTTTAAAATTAAGACTTCCGCTGTTTATATACTCGAATGATGAATGCTTCCGCTGTGTTTGAATGTTTTTAATTAATAGTTCAGTAATGATGACTATGTTTATGAGTAAATCCAACAAGTGAGGTTACCCGGGAAAGGGGCCTTACATTCTCGTTGTGGTATAGGCCACCTTCCCTCTCAGTGCCCGACTCAGTCTTCTCAGCCTAATGCTGCTGCCCGAAACAGTCCCCAAGCCAATTTTGCAAGTTTTTTGGAATCTGGCTCAACATCAGCAGCCACTTGGTTTCCCGACACAGGTGATAACAGCCATGCCACTCCTGATTTATCAAACCTTGACAACTCCGAGGTCTATCCAGGTAATGACTCTCTCCATGTTGGCGACGGTAATCCTTTACCCATTCTTCACATAGGTTCATCTACATTCTTTTCACCAAATAAAACCTTCAAACTTACTGGTATACTTCATGTTCCCGCTATTCAAAAGAATTTGTTATCTGTTAAGCAATTTTGTCTTAATAATAATGTTTATTTTGAGTTTCACTCTTCTTTCTTTGCTGTGAAGGACGAGTCTTCACACATTACCCTGCTGACGGGCCCAAGTAAGAATGGTCTATACTCTCTTTGTCTTCCTCAGCTTCAAGTGCTTCCTAAACAAATCTTCATAGCAACCAATGCTCCTTCCAACATTTGGCATTAACGTCTTGGACATCCACATGAACGTGTTTTTAATTCTGTTATTTCTAGTTGTTCTTTACCAGTATCTACAAAACTTTGTTCTTCTTTATATACTTCATGTCAGTTAGGAAAATCTTCCAAACTTTCATTAGACAAATCCACCTTTCAAAGTAATAATGTTTTGGACTTAATATATTGTGATGTTTGGGACCCTCACCTACTGTTTCTCTTGATGGACATCGATTCTTTCTATTATGTGTTGATCACCACTCTCGTTATATGTGGTTTTATCCCCTTACCCAAAAATTTGATGTTTACTCTACATTTACAAATTTTTAACCATGGTAGAACGCCAATTTAACACCAAACTGAAGTGTGTTCAAACAGATTGGGGAGAGGAGTTTCGCAACCTCTCTCCGTTCTTTACCAATCTTGGAATTATCCATCGACGCTCATGCCCTTATACAAGTGAACAAAATGGCATTGTTGAGCGTCGACATCGTCATGTTGTGGAAACTGGCCTTGCTCTTCTTGCCCAATCTTCTCTTACTCAACGTTTCTGGCATTTTGCATTTGAAACCGCCACTTATCTCATTAATCGGTTACCCTCCAGAATCTCCTCCAATATATCACCCTTCCAACAAATTTTCAAATTACTCGTTCCTTCGTGTTTTTGGTTGTGAATGTTTTCCATATCTCCGTCCGTACAACTGTCACAAAATGGATTTTCGCTCTACTCCATGCTTTTTCCTTGGCTATAGCCCTACCCATCATGGGTATCGTTGCTTTGACCCCATCACTGAACGAATCTATATCGTTCGACATGTTCGTTTCAATGAAATTGTCTTTCCTCTTCAAACCCCTACCTTACAACCCCCGCCCCCACCATCTTCTCCATATATTTCTATTTTTTCTATACCACCTCCTACCCATATACCCACTGATCCTACCCAACCTGACTCTCCCTCTCCACCCCAGTCACCCACACCCTCTTCACTACAGTCACCACCTCCAAACACCAGTCCCACTTTCACCCAGTCTCCTACTCCGACACCTCCACAGTCCCCAAATGTTCACAACAGTCCACCTGCTACCACTTCTGTTCCTTCTCCCCCACCACCACCTCCTAGGTCTCGGCCATCCCACCTCCGACAAAACCCTAAAAAGATAACTCCTTATGATCCCTCTGCCTATGTCACCACTCGTTCTCCCTATGCAGTCGATATCGGCGATATATCGGTTATCGGTCCTCTGAGAAAAAATCGGTGAAAATATCGGCAGAAATATCGGTACCGATATTATCGGCGATATTTACCGATATATCGCCGATAATTTAAGTCCATAATATCGGTAGTATAACCGAGTTTCTCGGTAATTTTAACTTAGCCCATTCCCGTTTAAAAAATGTTGGCTAAACTTGTACCCATAGCCAAAAGTCCAAAACCCATCGATTTTTATGCCCTAATTTTCAATCGGAACTCCAATCCCAATCTCACTCTGCTTCACAGACCTGCAATAGCACTGATCGCACACCCTCCTTCACAAATCTGCAATCCAACTCCAATTTCGATCGACAACTCCAATAGCACTTCAAACAAGTTGCTGACCTGCAATCCAACTCAAATCGGCAACTCCAATCGCACACCCTCCTTCACAGACCTGCAATAGCACCGATCGCACACCCTCCTTCACAGACATGTAATCCAACTCCAATTTCGATCAACAACTCCAATAGCACTACAAACAAGCTACTGACCTGCAATCCAACTCCAATCGCACACCCTCCTTCATAGACCTGATTTGCAGAAACTCACAAGGCACGTACTACTGTTCTTCTTCTTATTTCTCTGCTTTATTTGATATAACTCAGCTGCTTTATGTGTATATCACTATATCTACTAAATGTTAAGTTTATTTTATGTTTACAGCTACTAGGAGCAAAAGATCGCGCTATATAGATGATGATATTACAGTTGAAGTGAATGATCTGGATAAACAATTGGATGGCTTGGTTAACACTTTTTAGTTTTGAATTTTGATTTGACTATTAATATTATATATATGTATATATATATATAATTATATATATATATATAAGTTTATGCATGATATAAAAATTACCAATATCCCACCGCGAGAACCGATATCTCAAATATCGTTAACTGCATAGCGTTCTCCTTCTCCAATTCTAGAACCCACTTCCTTTACTGTTGCCAACAAATCTCCGGAGTGGCGTAATGCCATGACCGAAGAGTTTCAAGCGCTTCATAAAAATGGAACATGGACTTTAGTACCTTATGTTGACAATACTAATCTTATTGACTGTAAGTGGGTATACAGGTTGAAGAAAGATTCCCAGGGCAAAGTCACTCGCTATAAAGCTCGCCTTGTTGCCAAAGGTTTCACTCAACAACCCGGCATTGACTATCATGAAACATTCAACCTTGTGGTTAAATCAAGCACTATTCGGGTTATTTTGTCTCTTGCTATGACCAATAGCTGGCCTTTACGACAATTGGATGTGCAAAACGCCTTTTTGCATGGTGACTTGAAGGAAACCGTTTACTGATCCATATAAACCGGATCATGTGTGTCTTCTTCATAAGTCCCTTTATGGCCTAAAACAGGCTCCCCGAGCCTGGTTCAAACGCTTGTCCACAGCCCTTCATCACATCGGGTTCTACGGATCCAAGACTGATCCTTCACTATTTATTCTCAACAACAGTGGCATGCTTATTTATGTTCTTGTATATGTGGACGACAACATTATTACCGGCAACAACACTTCGGAAATTGATAGCATCATTCATCGTCTGAGCTCCATTTTTGCTATTAAAGACCTAGGACAACTGCATTATTTTTTGGGGATTGAAGTCATTCATCATAGGAAGGACATTATTCTCTCACAACATAAGTACATTCTTGATATTCTCCATCGATCAGGCCTCTCCGCTTGCAAACCAGTATCCTCTCCTACAGTCCATTACTTCCTGATCCCACTCAGTATCGTGAGACCGTTGGGGCTCTGCAGCATGCTACTCTCTCTAGACCGGACATTGCTTTTGCTGTGAATCGTGTGTGTCAATTTATGCACGCTCCAATAGACAATCATCGGTCTGCTGTTAAACGCATCTTGCGTTACTTACAAGGGACAACCAATTTGGGCCTTCTCATTCGACACACCTCCGGCTCCTGTTTACAGGCCTTCACCGATGCCCAGTGGCACAATGCTACCTCCTCTGCGGTCCAAGCCTACTCTGACTCCGATTGGGCTGGTTGCCTGTCGACCGTCTATCCAAGGGTGGATTTGATATCTACTTGGGATCAAACCTTGTCTCCTGGACTGCACGCAAACAACGAACTGTCTCAAGATCCTCAACCGAATCTGAGTACAAGGCCCTAGCTGATACAGTGGCTGAACTAATTTGGCTAAAATCCCTCCTGCATGAACTCGGCACTTCAGTAAACTCACCTCCTACTCTTTGGTGTGACAACTTGGGAGCCACTTATCTTTCTGCCAATCTTGTGTTTCGTGCTCGCACTAAGCATGTTGAAGTAGATTTTCATTTCGTTTGTGAACAGGTGGCTCATGGGCAACTGAAGGTTCAATTTATCTCTACATCAGATCAGATCGCAGATGTCTTCACCAAGCCTCTATCTTCCAAAAGATTTATGTTTTTAAGGTCCAAGTTGCAGGTCGTTCCCCGCCCTCAACTTGCGGGGGAATATTAGTCTATGTTATGTCTACTATTCTAGAGGGTTCTAATTGTAATATCTAGGAGTCCTAAGTGTATTATCTAGCTCTTTATAATGAGCTCTTATTGATTCATAATTTACTCAATCAATACACAACCCTTGGCTTGACTATCTTAATTGTATGCTTTAAGGTCTAAAGTTAAACTTACAAGGCTCACCTATTCAATTCTTTTCCAAGTAATAGAAAATAAAGATAAATGATACAATTTACAATGTAATTTTGAAGTTGGTGGCAGATTCATTCCCCATTTGTGCTTACACCATCCAAACAAATATTTTGAGACCATGTTAGAGGTGATGACATTAAGTGTCTATAAAGTTTTATATTTGTTTTGTATATTGTATATGACTTCCTAGGTGTTTATTATAATTTTTCAATCTAAATTCATTGAACTAATATCAGATGTAATTAATATTATGTTTGATATTACAGTGTCGTCATCGTCTAGATCTACTCCCGGAAAGCATCCCAACTGTGTTTCAGAATAATAAACAGTTGACTCAGTTTTTGGTGTTGGGATTAAGGTAATAAGTTTTCTGTGTCATTGACAATATTGCCGCCTAAAAGGAGCACAATAATTATGATTAAAATGATTTCCAAATATTTAATAGTTTAAGTGACACTTGATAAGGTGTGAAATCCATATAATTCAACATGTGTGTGTTTGTTGATCCAGAACAATGGGAGTGATATTAGGGATGACCGGGAGTGGAGGACTGGAGGTACAGTGGGAGCAATGGTGACACAATTGCTACTGTTTTCAGGTTCCACCAAACTTTTGACTCAAACCTAGAGGGCATTCTTTAGTAGGCTCCCTTATGTAACTGATCGTCCAACCATAATCTTTTGGAGCTGATGTCACCCATCCTTCACCACGGGAGGATTCAAGCCCTTATATTGTTGTTGTAAGTTGCTATGCCTTTTCTTTTCTTTTCTTTTTTTCCTATTTTCAGTCGTGCCAATTTGACCCGTTTGACTTTAAACGGGTTAGTTTGGGTTGTATAGTTTCTCTAATGGGTCAAATAGGTTAAATTATATACCATTCGACTTAAATAGGTTGATTTGGGTTGTATAGTTTCTCTAATGGGTCAACCGGGTCAAGTTATATGACCTGATTTGGGTTGTATAGTTTCTCTGATCGTCCAAAATTAATTAAAAAAAAATCAAAGTATTTTTGGACATGTATTAAAGATGGCCTGGTTGTTTCCTTTACTTATTATATCTTCATTTGGGTTTTATGTTGGGTTTTATGGATGTTTTTAGAAGTTAGTTTTTTGATATGTTCTTACTTATAGGTGGTTGTTTCTATGGATTGGCCCCAAGTCACAAAGTACAAAGCTTTGGTATCTACACAACCACATAGGCAGCACCACAAAAAGGGTCCCAAATCATGGAGGCTTAATTAGGTAAGATTTAACTGCTTTTATAAAGAGTATACACTTGGACCTCAATAAGACATTTTTTCAGTTTTTTTCATCTAACTTGCTTTTGCATGGAACTTTTGATATCCTTTAGGAGGTCAACTGGACATAAACCTCACCGTATTGTATTCTACAGGTTTGACAACTTATTTCTTTCTTTTTCTCTATGACATACTCTTTAATCATTGTATTTTGTTATTTTACAAAGACGATTAGTGAGGGACACTTCAATGAAGTTTTGCTGAATGAAATGGACAACATCGGTAAGGTATGGTTTTTATGTTTTTTTCCATGTTTTGCTACTGGTCGTCTTTTTAGGAGACTTTAATTATCGTCTTGATGATATATTTTTGATGAAGCATGAGATTTCATCTTTCAAAGAAGCTTTGATTGGCTTAGAGAGAAAGATCAGCTTCATAGTTGTTATTACATTCCAAGCCGTAGTAATCTGTTAAATGTATATTTTAACAGAAACAAGCCAATAGTAATATGTTAAATGGATATTTAATCGCCTCATATTCGCCTAAAAAAAGATATAATTATGAGTGTGCATTGTCTTAAGGTAACATGAGGGTAAATAGTAATAGATAAAATAAGGGTATTTAAGTCATTTTGCACTGCCCATTAATAGATACTTCTATTCGTAGTAAACCAGGTTGGCTGGTTTGCCCAGTTTGAGATTTATATGGTTTGATTCAAGGTTCAGTTTGATGGTTTAATGGTCCGCCCGACGGTTTAGAATGTGTAAACTTTCATTATTATAGAAACATGTCGGTGGACCCTTGTTTTGGCATGCACATAAATTGCCCTTATTTTGACATGTTAGCTCTAGACCCATTTTTCATTATTATATGTGATATGTAATATCACTCATTAGAAGTATTTATAGAAATATGAACTATATTATTTTGTGTAGTAGCTTTGGTTACATTCTTGGCCCTGGTAACATGATCCGTGTAAATTATCTTCAGTTGTGTTTATGTGTTTTTAATGTATGAAATGATGGGACTCCATTATTTTGTTTGAATAGTAATAATATACCCACAAGAAGGCAAGCACTGTGGAATAACAACTATTTAAAGGATGTGATAAAGTATGGGATTTGTTAAAAACAGGTGCATACCTATATTTTGTTACAAATCGGCCCGCTCCCGCCGCTAAACATTTTCTTTCACTACTATATGAAATCAGTCATTTCACTTAGGAGAATATACAAGTTTATGGTTTATATATTTTTCGTTAATCAACCCGTGTAATACACGGGTTTGTAAGCTAGTATGTGAGGCCCCAAACCCGGGAGGCCCCACGCGTTGGATTTACTCATTCACAAACAGTTCTCAAACTAGAATATCAAATAACGCAGCGGAAAATTTCATTTCAAACATAACATTACATCGTTTAACATGCGGAAGCGTAACATTTTCAAATACATGTACATAACAAAAACAACTCGTAACGGGATGCCAGTCTTCATATCATCCGGGTAACTCCTCAAGCCGCCCAGCATCACCGTCCATCATCATAACTTCCTTAACCTGAATGTGCATACTAAAAAGGTCAGCTACGCTGGTGAGTTCTAGTTTTAACATAAATCATTAACATCAAATATTTGCCAAAAACATAACATCATACTTTATTTAATAAAAGCGTACGTAAAATATGCAATAACTTAACATCATCAAAACATCGTAACATAGCATCATAACACTAGTCAATATGAACCGAATCTGCGCCTTCTCGTAACCGTCAAACCCATACATCGCATACCAGCGGATGAACTTAAGGCTCGCTACCTCTAAGTCATCCGTCATCCAGGTCTCCTAAGGCTCGTTACCTCTAGGTGGACCAAACATACGTCTCCTAAGGCTCGTTACCTCTAGGTAGACTAAACATACGTCTCCTAAGGCTCGTTACCTCTAGGAAGACTAAACATACCATAGGCAATATTTCCCCGCAAGGAATAGTACCTTCCATCGGGATCCCGGTAATCCCATGGGTGACCGTCGTCACCCCATCCTCAACCAGTTGTACAACCGTTAGCCAGCCACATAGGCCCCCGTAAGGTGAGGCCAATACATACATACATACCTTAGCTCCCGTAGGAACTCGTGGCAGATTCGTTCATTCGTGACTTTCATAAAAACTTTACCTCGTTTTAGTTAAAGCATTCGTACGTTTTATTAAATAACACTTCATTCGTAAACCTTTCATAAACTTCGTTTGGCAAAACATTTCATAACATCGTCCTTCGTAAACATCGTTTTATATACCTCATTTCGTAAACATCATTTCGTAAACATCGTTTCGTATGTATGCACACCAGCCCAAAAATATTAATTAAAACATTTAAAGAAGGGCTTCTAGAACTCACCTTATAAGCTAGTCTCGGTTGTCCTAAACAAAGGTCCAACAACGTCACTTCCGATCTGAATTGATTAATTAAATACACATCAGACCTAAATCCCGACTCTAACGGTTTACTCGTTCTGTTACAGGTGAATACACTGACTTCACTTACTGATGCAGACCTATCGAAACTACTTAGTTTCGACAGGTGCAGGCCCATCGAAACTTCTAGTTTCGATACCTGCAGGCCCCTCGAAACTTCTAGTTTCGACACCTGCAGGCCGCTCGAAACTTCTAGTTTCGACACCTGCAGGCCGCTCGAAACTCTAGTTTCGATACCTGCAGAACTCAGCTATCTTCCCCGTGAAAAACCCTAACTTTCGCAATGCAGGTCCGACCTGGTCAAGATCCGGACTTTTTACATTCAAAACGTGTATTTTCCCTTCGTGATTCCAGATTTATAACCCTTTCCTCATTTGGTTTATAAAAACCCGTCATTTTCCCGAAAATACCCGAAAACCCAAAAACGAACAAAAACTCAGATTTGGTTCGGGTGTTACCTGATTTCGAGATTCTGATCCGGAGGTTTTGCTCACGAGCTCAGTAGCAACAAGCTCCTTCAATCTCGGGTCGATCCGCCAACTTTCTCTCTCTACGGTTTCTCTCTCTAGATTCTTGCAAATGAGAGAAATGGTGTGTGTGTTGGCTATTTAAAGGGAGGAAACCCCCCCCCTTCCTTCAAGTTTGCCGGCCCAACCGGCCCGGCCCGTTACGCCTCGTTCTTTTATCCCGTTCGTCCCGGTTCAACCCGTTATTTAAAATCCTCATTTATTTTGGGATGTTACAAGTCTACCCCCCTTACAATAGGTTTCGTCCCCGAAACCTATCATAAGTCAAACAGTTGAGGGTACGACTCCTTCATTTCCGTCTCCGTTTCCCATGTAGCTTCCGATCCCTTCCGGTGCTTCCACTGGACTTTAACCAACTGGATAACTTTGTTACGTAAACGTTTCTCTTTCCTGTCTAGGATGGCCACAGGTTCTTCGATGTAGTTAAGGCTGTTGTCGACCTCGATGTCCGTAAGTGGTACGTGAGCCGATTCATCCGCCAAACACTTTCGCAAGTGTGATACATGGAAGGTAGGATGAATCCCACTTAACTCATCAGGCAATTCCAACCGATATGCGACTTCACCAACCCGTGCCATAATCCTGAATGGTCCGATAAACCTCGGACTTAACTTTCCTCTCTTTCTGAATCGTATGATTCCCTTCCAAGGCGACACTTTCAACATTACTCTATCCCCAACATTAAACTCAATAGGCCTTCGTCGTTTATCCGCATAGGATTTCTGACGATCTTGGGCGGCCTTCATGCGTGCTTTGATCTGATCAAACCTTTCCGATGTTTCTTTAACGACTTCGAGACTTCCCAATTCCTTCTGTCCAATCTCACCCCAACAAACCGGGGTCCTGCATCTTCTCCCATACAACATTTCATAAGGCGGCATGCCTATCGTCGTGTGATAACTGTTGTTGTAGGAGAATTCGGCTAATGGCAGATGACTGTCCCAACTGCCACCAAAGTCGATAATACAAGCACGAAGCATGTCCTCCAACGTCTGAATGGTCCTTTCGGTCTGACCATCCGTTTGCGGGTGGTATGCCGTGCTGATATTAAGTCTCGTACCCATCGCCTCGTGAAATCTTTTCCAGAACCTCGATGTGAATCGTGTGTCCCGGTCGGATACAATCGTTAAAGGCATCCCGTGCCGTGCTACTACTTCATTAATAAATACTTCTGCTAATCTTTCCGACGAGAACGTCTCGCGAATAGGTAGAAAATGAGCACTCTTCGTTAAACGGTCCACAATTACCCAAATGGTGTCATGACCTTTAGCTGTGCGAGGTAGCTTGGTTATGAAGTCCATAGTAATGTGTTCCCACTTCCATTCCGGTATCTCAAGTGGTTGAATTTTCCCATACGGTTTCTGGTGTTCGGCCTTCACTTGTGAGCAAGTCAAGCACTTGCTTACGTATTTCGTCACTTCGTGTTTCATCCCAGGCCACCAGTATTCCTTCTTCAGATCTTGGTACATTTTGTTGGTACCGGGATGGATAGAGTAACGAGACTTATGAGCCTCATCCAAGATTTTGGTCCTAAGCTCGCCACCCATAGGTATCCATACTCGACCAAAACGTGTCCTAACACCAAGGGTGTTATATTCTAACTTATCCTGTTGGCCAACCATCCTTTCCTTCTTTATGTTTTCCCCCTTTAGTGCCTCTTCTTGAGCCTTTTCAATTTCCCTCATCACATCCGACGTTACCACCATTTGGCAAGCTTTCACTCTAATAGGAGCAGGCACATCCTTCCGGCTTAGAGCGTCAGCCACCACGTTTGCTTTTCCAGGATGGTACATGATTTCACAGTCATAGTCTTTCAAAAGTTCCAACCATCGCCTCTGCCTCATATTTAACTCCTTTTGCTCGAAGAAGTACTTCAGACTTTTGTGATCGGAGTATATGGTAAACTTTACCCCATAGAGGTAGTGCCTCCAAATTTTTAATGCAAACACAACAGCAGCAAGTTCCAAATCGTGAGTCGGATAGTTGACTTCATGAACCTTCAGCTGTCGTGATGCGTATGCGATCACTCTTCCACGTTGCATCAGCACACACCCCAACCCCTGACCCGAAGCGTCAGAGTATACCACCAGGTCTTCATTGCCCTCGGGAAGGGCCAAGACTGGAGCTTGGGTTAGCTTTTCTTTTAACTCCTTAAATGCCTCATCCTGCTTCGGACCCCATTCGTACTTTTCTTCCTTTCGTGTCAACTTTGTCAATGGCGAAGCTATTTTCGAGAAATCCTGAATGAATCTCCGATAGTAGCCTGCCAACCCTAAGAAACTGCGGATCTCCGTTGGCGTCTTAGGAATATCCCAGTCCCTTACCGTCGTTATCTTTGATGGGTCTACCATAATGCCGTTCGGGTTAATGACGTGACCTAGGAATTGGACTTCCCTAAGCCAGAACGCGCATTTGGAGAACTTAGCATACAACTTCTCCTTCTTTAGAGCTTCCAACACTTCCTTCAAATGACAAGCGTGATCACCCTCATTCTTGGAGTAGACGAGGATATCATCAATGAACACAATTACCGATCGGTCCAGCATCGGTCGACACACCCTATTCATCAAATCCATGAACGCTGCGGGGGCGTTCGTCAATCCGAAAGACATTACGCGGAACTCGAAATGTCCATAACGCGTGCGAAATGCAGTTTTCGGTATGTCTTCTTCCCTCACCTTCAACTGATGGTACCCGGACCGAAGGTCGATTTTCGAGAACCAACTTGCGCCTTGCAATTGATCAAACAGGTCATCGATCCTTGGTAAAGGGTACTTGTTCTTTACCGTTCGTTTGTTCAACTCGCGATAATCGATACACATTCTCATCGAACCGTCTTTCTTTTTCACAAACAACACCGGAGCACCCCACGGCGAGATGCTTGGTTGGATAAATCCTTTCTCAAGTAACTCGTCTAGTTGTGCCATTAATTCTTTCATTTCCACTGGTGCTAGTCGATATGGAGCCTTAGCCACGGGCTGGGCATCTGGTACTAAGTCGATTCGAAATTCAATCTCTCTATCGGGTGGTATCCCAGGCAACTCCTCTGGAAACACCTCCGGGTACTCGCGTACCACGGGTACATCGTCCAGTTCTTTCACTTCCTTACACTTGTCAATTACGTATACCAGATAAGCCTCGCATCCGCGCCTCAAGTAATCTGCTGCCTTAATCATCGAGATGACGTTGGGCATCGGGGCATCGCGATCCCCAAGTACTTCCACTTCGCTACCGTCCGGAGCCTTGAGTCGGATTATCTTTCGTTTGCATATAATTTGAGCCTCGTTGGCAGTTAACCAATCCATACCTAACACGACATCAAACCCTCCCAAAACCATAACAAATAATCTGACGGGAAATCTATGGCCTTCTATCTTTATCGTGGAATCGTCAACTACTTCGGTTACCATTACGGTTCTACCCTCAGCGGTTTCTACATTAAAGGCTCGTTCTACTTTACTAACCGTGTACTTTACTCGTTTACAGAAAGTTGCAGATATAAAACTCTTACTGGCACCCGAATCGAATAACACTGAAACAAAAGTGTTGTCAAGGATGAACGTACCTGACGCCACATCGGGGTCATTCCTGGCCTGTTCTTGCGTTAGTGCATACGCTCGAGTCTTCGCTCGGGGCCTTTCCTCCCTCTTCTCTGGGCCTTTCCCTTTCCCGGTCTCGCCCATCCTGGGCTTAGTGCATTCCCGGCTCATGTGGCCACTCTCCCCACAGTTGTAGCATTTGATACCGTTCGGGCATTCTCGGGAGAAGTGCCCGGTCTTGCCACATTTGTAGCACAAATTTGATCCCAACCGGCATTCACCGGCATGCCTTCCCCCACACTTCCCACAGACTGCTAATTCATTTACCCTGGCCCGTTTGTCCTGAGCCCCAAACAACTTCCCACCCGATCGCTTAGCGGGAAAACTCAGCTTCTTCTTAGGCTCTTCAATGGCAACGACATTCAGTGCCAGATCATCAAATACCACGCCGCTCAGTTCTACTACCGAATCGTAGGTAGTAGGGGCGTTTGCCTTAACATATGTGCGGACCTTGTCCGGCAACCCTTGAATATAACAAGCGATCTTTCTTCCTTCAGTAGTGATAAGGTGTGGCACCAGACGTGCCAGTTCATTGAACCGTGTCGTATACTGCCGGTGCGTCATGCTCCCAGCCTTCAAACCCAGAAATTCCCTTTCTACCTTTTCGATCTCATTCCTTGGACAGAAATTCTTGATCACCAAAGTTTTCAAATCATCCCACATCATCGAATCAACCACCTCGTTCCCCTTAGCCTGGCGTACACCTTCCCACCAGTGAGATGCTTCCTCCCTCAAGGAGTTAGCAGCAAACTTCACGACCTGATTCGGTCGACATTCACTCAGACGAATGGCGGCTTCCATACGAATTACCCAGTCAAAAGTAGCCACCGCGTCCTTCTTTCCAGTCAGAACCGGCGGGTCACATACCTTGAATGACTTATAGTCGCAGCCGCGAGCAGGCGGTGCGTTAACGGCCTCAATGTTTGGAATATCAGTTGTCAGTTTAGATCCGCCCTCCTCATTAGCCTTCTTTAGTGCTTCTGCCAGTAGTCCTGGCAAAGAAGCCTTCATCAATTCGGTGAACTCACGTGCCAGAGCCGCTCTTACTTCCGGTTCAAAAGTGAATTGTTGTTCTTCAGCATGAGTCGGCTCAGTCCCGTGCACACTAGCTTCTGGCTCAGTGTGAACACTTCCTTCTTCACTGTACTCCTGGTGAATAGGAGTTCTACCTCGGCCACCACCGGTACGACCACCGGTACGGCCCCCACCACGCTTTCCGTTCCCTCTTCTTGCCATTCCGTTCTACAAGACAAGGAAATCCAATGTCATCACGCTAGTTAACAAATAGAATTCAACAAGCATTGTAAGATGTTAATATACACTGGCCATCTGCAATTAACCATTACACTACCTCTTGATTTCGATTTGACCACCTTTGTGATTTCCATCAGAACCCAAGTCCTAACCTTAACACTTCCTAAGGCATACTATATATGTAAATATATATACACTACCTTCATACCTGATGCTGTGGCTCGAGTTACCCGTACTGGCATCCGCTTTCGGTCCCATTCTCAGTTTAAGTTCAGACACAGGGAGTGTCCAAATCTCTCAAACTATTGCTCTGATACCAACTTGTGAGGCCCCAAACCCGGGAGGCCCCACGCGTTGGATTTACTCATTCACAAACAGTTCTCAAACTAGAATATCAAATAACGCAGCGGAAAATTTCATTTCAAACATAACATTACATCGTTTAACATGCGGAAGCGTAACATTTTCAAATACATGTACATAACAAAAACAACTCGTAACGGGATGCCAGTCTTCATATCATCCGGGTAACTCCTCAAGCCGCCCAGCATCACCGTCCATCATCATAACTTCCTTAACCTGAATGTGCATACTAAAAAGGTCAGCTACGCTGGTGAGTTCTAGTTTTAACATAAATCATTAACATCAAATATTTGCCAAAAACATAACATCATACTTTATTTAATAAAAGCGTACGTAAAATATGCAATAACTTAACATCATCAAAACATCGTAACATAGCATCATAACACTAGTCAATATGAACCGAATCTGCGCCTTCTCGTAACCGTCAAACCCATACATCGCATACCAGCGGATGAACTTAAGGCTCGCTACCTCTAAGTCATCCGTCATCAAGGTCTCCTAAGGCTCGTTACCTCTAGGTGGACCAAACATACGTCTCCTAAGGCTCGTTACCTCTAGGTAGACTAAACATACGTCTCCTAAGGCTCGTTACCTCTAGGAAGACTAAACATACCATAGGCAATATTTCCCCGCAAGGAATAGTACCTTCCATCGGGATCCCGGTAATCCCATGGGTGACCGTCGTCACCCCATCCTCAACCAGTTGTACAACCGTTAGCCAGCCACATAGGCCCCCGTAAGGTGAGGCCAATACATACATACATACCTTAGCTCCCGTAGGAACTCGTGGCAGATTCGTTCATTCGTGACTTTCATAAAAACTTTACCTCGTTTTAGTTAAAGCATTCGTACGTTTTATTAAATAACACTTCATTCGTAAACCTTTCATAAACTTCGTTTGGCAAAACATTTCATAACATCGTCCTTCGTAAACATCGTTTTATATACCTCATTTCGTAAACATCATTTCGTAAACATCGTTTCGTATGTATGCACACCAGCCCAAAAATATTAATTAAAACATTTAAAGAAGGGCTTCTAGAACTCACCTTATAAGCTAGTCTCGGTTGTCCTAAACAAAGGTCCAACAACGTCACTTCCGATCTGAATTGATTAATTAAATACACATCAGACCTAAATCCCGACTCTAACGGTTTACTCGTTCTGTTACAGGTGAATACACTGACTTCACTTACTGATGCAGACCTATCGAAACTACTTAGTTTCGACAGGTGCAGGCCCATCGAAACTTCTAGTTTCGATACCTGCAGGCCCCTCGAAACTTCTAGTTTCGACACCTGCAGGCCGCTCGAAACTTCTAGTTTCGACACCTGCAGGCCGCTCGAAACTCTAGTTTCGATACCTGCAGAACTCAGCTATCTTCCCCGTGAAAAACCCTAACTTTCGCAATGCAGGTCCGACCTGGTCAAGATCCGGACTTTTTACATTCAAAACGTGTATTTTCCCTTCGTGATTCCAGATTTATAACCCTTTCCTCATTTGGTTTATAAAAACCCGTCATTTTCCCGAAAATACCCGAAAACCCAAAAACGAACAAAAACTCAGATTTGGTTCGGGTGTTACCTGATTTCGAGATTCTGATCCGGAGGTTTTGCTCACGAGCTCAGTAGCAACAAGCTCCTTCAATCTCGGGTCGATCCGCCAACTTTCTCTCTCTACGGTTTCTCTCTCTAGATTCTTGCAAATGAGAGAAATGGTGTGTGTGTTGGCTATTTAAAGGGAGGAAACCCCCCCCCCCCTTCCTTCAAGTTTGCCGGCCCAACCGGCCCGGCCCGTTATGCCTCGTTCTTTTATCCCGTTCGTCCCGGTTCAACCCGTTATTTAAAATCCTCATTTATTTTGGGATGTTACATAGTATTGTATATATGTACTTAGCAGTATTATGAATGTTTAAAGTATGTTTTGAAGTATGTTCTATTAAATGAGTTTTACGTAACTAACATGAGAATAAAAGGTTATTTATATGTGTTATTAACTCTTGAACTCACCAGCGTTAGCTGACTATTTTAGTATGCACATCAGGTAGTAAAGAGAAGAAACATGTTTAATAGCTGGAGGATCTTGGACGGGATGGCTGGATGGCTGCTGTGGCTCATGACTGACGTCCCCATTATCTAGTTTATGTTGTTTAAAACAATGAATGATTGAATGTTTTTAATCGACTCTGAATTATGTAAAGACTTCCGTTGTTTCAATTCTTGTTTATTCGAAGTTTAAGAACTATGTTTATGCTTATGTTTGCCAACTATGAAGGGTACCCAGTTTGGGTCCTTTCACAACGGTGGGTATATGAAATGGAAAGGATTGTTCATGAAAACGGACATGACGGGCTATACATAGGCGTTCAGTTTCGAGGTCAAGACACGTATACCCGTGATGAGAGTTACTATAGCCGATAAAGAAACAAGGGATGGACCGGAAATCCAATCTATGTTTGTTATATAGACGAAGGTGAGGATAGCATCGGCATCCGAAGACCCGAAGAAACGAAAAATCAGAAGGACGGTTAAACACTCGTTCGAATGGGGATGTGTTGGAGTTTGTACAAGAGGGCATATGATTGGTAAGGTACACTGTCGTATCAAGGGCAAAGTGCCAAAACCGATTAGGAACATGTGAGTGTGCTAGTAAAGGCCGGTTTCAACGACATGTCAGTGACGTCGTTCAACAAAGCCATTATGTTCACTCGTATGTGGACATGAAAGACGATGTGTAATACCAAAGGTGGAGAAGAATTTTGAGAGGTTGCGAAATTCGCCTCCCCGATCAGGTTGGACAGATTTTATTTGAGTTTGGAATTGTCGTTCGACTGTGGCGAGAAACTATTTAAAGGTGTCAAAGACATCAAATTTTAGTTTTAAAGGAAAGATCCACATAAATCTTGAGAACATAGTTGTCAATAGCGATGGTAGCGGGCGCTATAGCGCGCCACATCACGTTTCGGGAGATGACCGCTATCAGGTATGTTGGAGGACATGAATCGTTTCAGGTTGTGTAGAAGAGGAACCAGTGTTGCGGCTGTTGGTGATAGCCGTAAAGGCCTAAACAGGTGACACATCAGTCACTGATTTTCTAATCCTGTAGTCATGATCCGACAAGAGTCCATGGAGTTCTGAGAAGGCTGTTGGGAATTGACGCGCAAGCGGTGTAGACTTTAGCCCATTGTATTCTTCCCTAAGACCTGATATCACAAGCATAACAAGATCCTTTTCTTTAACCGGCACGCCAATATTGGCGACGGCATCGGAGTTTTCTGTTTCCCGAGTGAGGTAAGCAGAGGAGGTCTCATCGCCCATCATCTGGATATTCAACAAGTGAGTTTTCAGGGTGTATTCCCTGAAAGATGTATGGAGAGCATAAGCGCGTTTAAGGGACAACCAAAGGTCACGAAAAGTGCTACCCTAGACATGCTGGAACGAAGCTTCTGAAACAGTCGACAAGATCATCATCTGAACATGGGCGTCATTAGAAACCCAAGTGGAGAAATTTGGATTGGGTTGTGGTCCTGAAACAGTTGTGGATTCCTTTTCTTTCCCAGAGGAAGCGGCCGATGGAATGGTTTCAGGGGGGCAGGGTATCATGCCATCAACATAGCCAAACTGTCACAACCCCAAATTTATTTACTTAATAAATAAATACAGGTTGCAACGATTGGTTCATTACACGATAGCGGAAGCGGTAATTGTGATTTCTAAGACTTGATTACATATACAATTACTAAACTAAGTAATACTATGATCTAAGTTCTTCTAGATCAACGATAGACTTGAGACTTGATATTCTACGTCCTTCCAGCTACTAGGAAATTGATCCAACATAGCTAGCCTATTCCAACCGCGCCATAGCTAAAGGTTACCTGAGAAACATACTTGAAAGTGTCAACACAAAGGTTGGTGAGTTCACAGAGTTAGTTATATCAGTGCTTATAGTTCTTCCCGAAAACATGTACATGACTTTACTGTCATAAAACTAAGTAGTTTTCCCCAAAAAACTATACATGACTTAACCGTCATAAAATATGTAGTTTTCCTTTGAAAACGTGCCCATGACTTTACCGTCATAAAATAAATAGTTTTCCTTTGAAAACATGCCCATGACTTTACCGTCTTGAAATAAGTAGTTTTCCTTTGAAAAACATGTCCATGACTTAACCGTCATAAAATAAGTAGTTTTCCTTTGAAAACATGTCCATGACTTAACCGTCATGAATCCAATGTTTAAACATGATCATTTTCTGATCAAAAACTCTTTGTATGTAAAACCTGATCACTTTAACCTGATCAGAACTCTTTTGTTTAAAACCTGATCACTTTAACCTGATCAGAACTCTTTTGTTTAAAACCTGATCACTTTAACCTGATCAGAACTCTTTTGCTTAAAACCTGATCAGAACTCTTTTGTTTTAAACCTGATCACTTTAACCTGATCAGAACTCTTTTGTTTAAAACCTGATCACTTTAACCTGATCAGAACTCTTTTGTTTAAAACCTGATCACTTTAACCTGATCAGAACTCTTTTGCTTAAAACCTGATCAGAACTCTTTTGTTTAAAACCTGATCAGAACTCTTTTGCTTAAAACCTGATCACTTTAACCTGATCAGAACTCTTTTGCTTAAAACCTGATCACTTTAACCTGATTAGAACCATTTTGCTTAAAACCTGATCACTTTAACCTGATCAGAACTCTTTTGTTTAAAACCTGATCACTTTAACCTGATCAGAACTCTTTTGCTTAAAACCTGATCACTTTAACCTGATCAGAACCCTTTTGCATGTATTACCAATGAATTTGAATACTAATCCGATCTATTAACCCCATTTGTAAGCTTGCAAGGAATACAAAATAGTATGTAATGTACGAGACCGTAACCAAACCCCGACCTTTTGTGCCTCCCCCTCGCCTTTTTGCGAGTAAGACAATATGCGGTCATTCGGCCCTTTTGACCCCTGGTTAGCGCGACTAACCATGACCGGAGGCGTCACCCCCAATAGTACTATCCATATAATCCCGGGCTAAAATAGCTAATGGTTACTAACTTATTCAGAGGACTTTAAGCGCTTTACTTTTCCCTCAATACACACATACTGTCAGATCATTAGTTCAATTCATTTACATACAAAAGTCTTTTACAAGTATGTTTCCACCCCAAATCATTTGAAAAACTTAGAAAAAGGGGAATTAGTGAAACTCACAAGGAGTTAGACCTGAATGTTCATGATGTCAAACTTGTAAGCAAATGTAATTCATGTTTTCAAACATAACAAGTAAGTATGTTTCTCCCCCCGATGTTTACAAAACATTAAAAAGTTAAAAGGGGGCCGTGAACTCACCTTGTGTTTGATGAAATCCTAGCAAACAAACTTGTGCTAGTTCTTGTCTATCCGTACCCTAATCACACAAGGGTACTAATGTGTTAAAACTACCCGTCTTATATCCGACTTAACAAATCCCGTTAAGTACGCCTTTGTTTAGTAAAAATAGTGTTTTTATTTACGACTCGTTGGTGATTATTATTCCAGTCTAGACGCTTACATATTTTCCGAGAAATTAATATGTTTCCCTATTGGTGACTTATTAAGTGTACCAAAAATAAATATTATTTTTGTAACTTAAAATATATTCACTTATGTTCCACGATGTCACGTGATTATTTATTTTTAACCGAATCTCTTCATATGTTCCATGTACATATATCCAATGTTCATATTAAGATACTAATCTTTAATTCTTAGAACATTTCCATGATTTAACCAAAACCGTACATCAACACATATATATCATAATTTTATCCATAAACATATACTTTTAGTAACACCTTTCACGTTCATATGTTGATGATAATCGTTCGTATGTCTTCTTGAATCATAGGACACTACCTCGGGTCTTGCCAGGTAAGTCACACATGATCATATAACTTCACGAACATATATCCTTTAACATAACACATGAATGGAATGAAGGGTTTATGAGGAACACCATCATCCAAGTGTTATTTTATGTGATAGTATGTATATATGTAGTTTATATTTGATGTGTCATTGTCTTGTCCATGGTCCTTGTAGTTTGGTATTTTATGTATGAACATGTACGTGTATAAATATATGTACTAAAACATGACTTATGAAGAAATAACGCCAAAACTCATCAAGACTTTTATGTTTTATTTCGTCCTTGAAAACTCAGATTTTTAGGCGTACTTCGAATAGACTTTTAGATGGTTTTAGAAGACCAAATGACTTGGGGTTTTCTTCTAAAATCAAGTTTATTGAAACCAAAGGAGATGTGAAAAAGAATTACTGGATTCGGAGTTGTGTAGGTACCTCAAAACAGAAAAATGAGAAGAGGTGTCCGGATTCGACCTGCACTGAGCGGTCTTCTTGCGCCAGCTGTTTGGAGGTCGAATACTCCATGGATTCGAGTGATTCCACTTGGGTTCTCCTCTGTTAACATAGAGCTTCATTCTAGAAAAAGAATGGACCGATTTGGCCAAGTAACGAAGGAGATATGGTCTTCCGAAGTTGACCGAAATTCTGGCATGAAGCTGAGTTACGGGAATCGTTTGCATTTTCGGTTTTGGAGAGGGGGATAGAGGGTGATTCCTTCTTGAAGTACTAGGTCTTGGCACTTGAAATTGTGGGTATGTGTGTGTGCTATTTGAGCCGAGAAAGAGAGAAAGAACAAGAGCAAAGCTCTTGTTTTTCTTCCACACACACCTCTTTATATAGTAAGAGAAAAAGATGGAGTTGAGTGTTGAGTCTTCCATCATCATTGCAAGGAGATGGTGGATGAGATTGATAGTGACCCTTGCTTGACATATTAGGTGAAAGGGTATGGTCTTACCACATCATGAAGATGAGACATTGGAGTGTGTACATGAATGAAAGGGACATGTTCTTGCAACATCAAATCAAGTAATGGAAGATATGAGATGTGGGGTGACCCCACTAGGCCATCTCGGTCGTAAGTGGTGGTTGGGTGGGTGGTTTGGGTGTTGTCCAATCACTAGCTACCTCTCAATTGCTAGTTAGTTCGGTCTAAGGTAGTGTAAACTTGGTAGGTGATCCCGTGATATAACACCCGGTGTAGTAACTTTTACTGATGTAAACTTTTTATCTATATACCTAGATATTTTTATATATATACATACATATATATACACGTATATATATAGTTATTTGATGAAAAGGGGTTGAGTGTAGAACTCAGCAAGTCATCATCATTACGACTTGACGTTGGAGTGGAGTATAAGCAAAGATATAATGATGGTGATGTGATCTTTGAGGTTGCTTGCACTCGTGATTATGACGCTTGAGTGTTGTGTAAGCAAAGCAATCATGATGATGATGTGATTGATTTAGACGCGGCATACTACCCGAAATTAATACCCGTTTTAATATATTTAATTATTAAAACGTCCTACATTTTGTGTAGATTGACTAGCTTTAATAATCTGCTAGTGAATTCCCGACGTAGTTATCACTTGAACTATATTATACATGTATACACATAAAATAACTTAGAGTTATGTAACTTATTTATGTGTCAACTTTTTATAAAAGTTAGTCACCAATATTTATGTTTTTAAAGCGTCTCCCTAGACTTTTCTGGAATAACATTCTTTTTAGTCACCAACGACCGTATCTTGCGGGTTATAACTGTTTACTATTCTAGTAACTCTTGAAAATTACTAAAATATGGCACGTGTTCCTTTGCTAGACTTCTGACAATATCATGTCAAAGATAATACTCCTAACAAATATAAAATACGAACGTGCCATTATGAATATGGATAATGACCTGAAATACTGGGTGTTACACAAACAAGTTGTTTGTTACAAGGAAGGGTGATAGAATCTGAAAATTCATAACTTTATTGAAAAACACCTAAGATAGTCGGCCCGATTCGAGAGGGGCTAGTCTCCAATACAAGAACATAGATAATCAAAAATAAAACCAGACTTAGAAAAACTAGAACAGGAAATGAGATATTTAAATATAAAATAGAGCAGTTACTAATCCTAAATTTCAGCCCCCATTGATTCAGCCCAAAACTTTTGCTCCGGATTGACTGGGCTGTATACTGCTCCTCTTCCATTTCCTGCTTCTTTTTTACCGCCTAAAATGGAGAGTCCTGCAGTAGCTGGATCGAACCAGCCAACAGCTGGATCCAATAACCCAATTGGGTCTGTATCAATGCTTCCCGCCCGAGGAAACGACTTGCCCTCAAGTCGGGTGTGTGAAGACCAAGCTGCCTCCTTGTGCCATGGTTCTTTGAACGGTTCAATAGTGAGGTGGTGAAGAGTTGCTGAGTTTGAAGCCTCTGGGGACACCCCCTGCAGCTTATAGTCACGACCTGCAATATTAAAAGCCAAAAACATTTCCTTCCAATTGGTCTGAACAGTGTTAAGAGTGGCTAATCATTGTATGCCAAGCACTGCATCATAGCCCCCTAAAGAAAACGGGTAAAAATCTTGTGTGATTTTAAGATCCCCAATTTTCAAAATCACATTCTTGCAAATCTGATGACAACCCACAATCTGTCTGTTGCCAATCCGCACGCCAAATGGTGTCAATGCTTCTGTTGGGAGCTACACCTTTTTAACCAAAGAGTCGGCAACAAAATAATGAGTTGACCCACTGTCAACTAAAATTAGCACATCAGTTGAGTTAATGGTGCCTTTAAAGGTTAAGGTGGGTAATTGCGATTTTCCCCGTATCGCGTGAAGACTGATTTGAGCCATATCTTCTTGATTAACCTGAAAATCAGCAGCTTCTGTTGTGGTGTGATTCCCTGATGCATTAGCAGCTTCTAACAATTTGAGGCTACCCGTTTTGCAACGGTGACCAGGAGCATATTTATCTCCGCATCGAAAACATTCCCCTTTTGTGAATCGGGTCTGTTTTTCAGCATCAGAAAAACGCAGAGGTGGGTTAAACGCTGAAGTTACTGTTGGTGTGGTGGTGGGTTGGGAATCCGGCTGTAAGGCTTTCGAATTCAGGATCCAAGAAGCATTTTTTTCGGGTCGTTGGGTAGTGAGTTTAGATTCAAACTCCAGGGCCAGACTCAGCATTATACACCGTGCGTGGCTTGTGAATTCTTACGTCGGATCGTAATTCATCTTTAAGACCGTTTAAGAATACCCCCAAAAGACAGTGATCGGGCCAATTCGTAACCCGAGAGGATCTCTTAGCGAATTCCTGCCGGTATTCTTGGACCGATCCGGTTTGTTTGATGCTACCAAGAAACTCATCCGGGTTTTGGAACTCTGCAGGACCAAAATTTTTGGAAAACGCTTGGACCAATTCTTCCCAAAAAGTAATTGGTTGATAATAGAGAGCCAAGAGTAAAGATCCAAGGCATCCCCCTCCAAGTGCATTGAAGCTATTTCAACCTTCTCCATATCAGGAATTTGATAATATCTGGAATATTTTTCAGCCTTCAGCAGCCACCCGCGAGGATCTCCCCCACTGAAAATCGGAAAATCAATTTTGTTATAGGGCCTATATGGTTGTCGATCCCTCCAAGAACTTTCCCCTTCATCATTCTTGCTCCCTCGGGATCGTTCTCCTGCTTTCAAGGCTGCTATATCTTCTTTCATCGATTCAATTGACTCCAACTTCGCAGCTATGGCAGCCAATTGAACGGAAATGGGGTCGGAAGAATTACCGCCGTGGCCTGAGTTATTTCGGGTCTGCACCATTTCGTTTCACGGCAATGGAACCAAATGATAGAATCTGAAAATTCAGAACTTTATTGAAAAACACCTAAGATAGTCGGCCCGATTCGAGAGGGGCTAGTCTCCAATACAAGAACATAGATAATCAAAAATAAAACCAGACTTAGAAAAACTAGAACAGGAAATGAGATATTTAAATATAAAATAGAGCAGTTACTAATCCTAAATTTTAGCCCCTTCATTCAGCTCCTAGCATTCAGCCCCCCCATTGATTCAGCCCCCATTGATTCAGCCCAAAACTTTTGCTCCGGATTGACTGGGCTGTAAACTGCTCCTCTTCCTTTTCCTATTTCCTTTTTGCCGCCTAAAATGGATAGTCCAGCAGTAGCTGGATCCAATAACCCAATTGGGTCTGTATCAAAGGGTGTGATCATTGTCTTCCAATATCCGTAATAGGTAGATGAAAAGGTGAAGCCGAACTTGTGGGAATTGTGAGTTGTTTTCTCGGTTTGGGAAAAGGCGGCACGAAGTGCCATTGTTTTTGGCAGAAACACACATCAAGCGCCGATTTAGAGATTTAGGGATACTTGGCTCTGATACCAAGATGAACTTGGTAATTTGTATTATATTCAAAACAGGATTACAATAGGGATATATATACTAAACATGAGAAACTTCAAGACCCTATAATAATGCATATATAAATACATGAGACCTTTCATGATCCTCTAATAAATACAAATCTTAATTGTCTAATACTCTAGCATCAAGGTTGATCTAAAGGTATGCAAAGGAAAGAGGATGTTCTTCAGATGAAAAGCATTTACGTTTTTGGTAGCTCTTCCATCAAAAACCACATTAGTTTGATAATTTCACACAACTAATTATCAAACTAATGAGCTTAAGCTTAGTATCTCTAAGCCAATAACAATTACAAGGTCACCACACAACATAAAGGTAGGGGATATTTTGAGGCTAATGTATATTGCCAAAATCTTACCATCTTGCAAGTGAACCTGTTGCTCCATCGTTTGTAAACGCAGCCTCAATTCACTGTTTTCAGCTGTCAGGCAACTCGTATCTCGCTGAAAAAAGAAAAATCAGAAGCAAGATATCATCTTCAATCATAAAAATACTTATCATTTCTAACCAGACATTCTGGATATAGCTTGACCAGTTAAGGAACCAAGATATGCTACTAATGAAACAACCGAGGGGTGACAAAATGGGCGGATCGGGAAAGGGACAAAACATGTACTTTTAGTACAGGTCAAAACGACCATGAACATTTTAATTCATATATTTGAATTTTGGATAAAATTAATGTGGTAAGCATGATTACAAAAATTATTATAAAATGCCAATAATCTAAACAATTTTTAATAGAGCGATTTAGAAGGTTTTATGCATTTGAATACATTCTCAATGACTTTCAACCTGCTTGATGGACCTATTTGGCCCATTTTCTTTTTAGTTAAATCTTTTAGCTTAACACATTTGATCCATTAGAGGTAAAGCAAGACCCAAATCGACTCAATATATGTAAATAGGTTGAAACTGCCACATCACTGACCTTAGCCAAAAGAAAACTAAGCAAGGGTGGACAAACCTGTAAAAGGGTGAGCTGAGCAGACAATGAAGTTGCTTCTGTTTGCAGTGTCTGGACTTTCCTTTCAAGCTCTGCAATGTATCTCATCTTTCTTTCCTTTGACCTTGCAGCTGACTGCCTATTGGCTAATATCCTAAAGCAAAAGTCAAAAGGGATATTTTAGTAGACATATATACATGAAATGCAATAGAATTGAATAAACAATAATATAAATTTAAGAAAAAAAGACATCAATACTAATATCTCAATTTCATGACGAGGACAAAACAACCATACTTTCAACTAGTGGTCCCAACTATTTATGAAGGGTTGATTTAGGTTATGCTTTATATCTAGTGGGCCAAATCCTGTGATATAAAAGATTAGTAAAAATGATGCGATTTGAATAGATTAATAGTCCCGAAAGTGTATTTTTAATGCAGAAAAGCTCCTAAATCGGCATATTCAAAAAATTGATTATTATTAAAATAATCTAATTTCTATGATCATATTAAACACACTAACTACGTATATAAATAACTTGAAAACGATGGACAGAAAGTGTTCCGGGTCAACCCAACCCAGCCTGTTTTGACCCGTTACCCAACTCACCAATTTGCCACCTCTACTTCTAACTAATTACACACCTTAAATGTATAACACTGAAAGGAAAAAACACGGAATTCAGTTTAGTTACCTTTTCGCCCTCTTTGGGTCAACAAGTGCCAGCTCAGCAAGCTTGGCAGCAGACATGGCTTTCTTAGCATCAGAGGGCGAAGTTTCTTCCAAACCGGAAGTGAGCATTTCAGGCTTAATTGTGGTAGACCCATCCATGGACTGACTATGCTGGTGTCTAACTCTAGGCCTTTCACTCGGGCCCGGGACAACGGTCTCAGGCCCAAGTGTCAAAGCTGCAGAAACTTGAACTGCGGTAGAAGACGATTCACCACCTTGAAACGTAGATGTTGCAGATGATGAATTGAACTTATCCATGTCAATATACATAGAAAACAAATCCTCTTCAATTTCATCAGAGAACGATGGTCCTTCAAACCGACCCACCACACCAAGATCACTATCAAAGCTAATATCATCAGGAAGAGTGAGAATCTCAGAATGAGCCCGTCGATGACCCAGATTCCTAGGCGGGTTATCGGGCATTCTGCTAACATCATGACTAAACCGACCCGAATCAGAACTCATCCCCATACCCCCAAATCTACCAGGCTCACTAGTAGCAGGCCCAATTGGGGACACTGTGGTTGACCCTGATGGCTCTGATTTTACACTAAAATTATTTCCAGATGGTGGTAAATAAACCGAATGCCTCCCTGATGGAGGAAGCAAACTCCCACTAGGGTTTGGGGACTTATTATTCTTCTCCATTTACAGAAACCCCCAAATTTACTATGTTAAATTGTTGCTTCCTGTTCAAATTGAAACCCTAATGCAAAAACAAAATAAAAAACACAGAAAGAATTAACAAGTGAAAACCTAAGGGAAAAGGAAAGATTGGTACTTGGAATGATGGCGTGCTGTAGAATGTAGAGATCTCTGAAAGTCGATTGGCAGGATTGAAGTCAAAAGCTTTGGGCAATGGTTTAGTAGTCACATGGAAGTGCAGTGGTCTAAAACGTGGAGTATCAAAGGGAAAAGAAAAAGGTAATATATAAATATTGTGGTATAAAATGTTGTAATCTGGTCCCTATGCAGCTTTTAATCATTACATCACTCTTTTGTTCCGAGGGTTTCTTATATCCGGTCTCTTTGTTTGAGTTATATTTATAAATAACCCTTTAAATTAAAAAAAAAAAAAAAATCCAACTTGTTCGGTTTAACAAAGGTTCGATCTAATGATTACCATGATTTTCGGTTGCTTAATTCTTTAAAATTTGTTCATGACGTGATCAAGGTCGATCCAACCATTGGCTGTATGGTTTCTGTTCTTATTTATTTATTTTTGTTTACTTTTGACCATGTTTTAGTTGATTGATTCACGGCTCGACCATGAATGAATATTGTTGTCACTGTCCACTTTTCTTGTTAACCTTCAATAGTTTATTCTTTTTTATATTCTTGATGATAATTAGAGAATGTAAATATGAACACATAAATAATTATATTTAGAATTTGTTTCATTTATTCATATTTTTAGGCGATTGTTAGGCGTAAACCACCCCCCATACGATATACGACTCATATAGGGGCTATATGGGGCGTATAGCCCAAAAGTTAAACTGACAGCATCCAGACATGTCACATATGTATTGCTCCAAATAACCCAATACGACCATATTGTGTCCCGTATTGTGCCTCGTATTGGCCAATACGGCTCGTATTGGCCAATACGGCTCGTATTGTATCTCGTATAGCCCCTATACTAGTCGTATATGGGTGGTGTACAGATATCATGGGGTGGTGTATGGTTAATAGTCCCCTATTTTTATTGTCATCAAAATAGGTAGGGATCGCATTTCACAATGTGTGACAATGACTAACAAATTATTGTCAAAATGGACTGAGCACACTACTTTACGATTTAAAACCACGTCATTAACAAAACAAAGTCTTACCACATTAGTACATTACCCCTACTGGGTACGCAACTCAAATAACCATGTTTCAAAAGTCCTAAGGCAAATGTGTGTAGGCCACGTTCCATACATTGTTACAAATTTGATCTTAACACACTTACATATGGTAAAAATCATCAAGTGTATGCTTTGTTGGTGCCTCAACTGAATTGTGGCAGTACGTACATCACAATGAGACAAAATGATGCATGGCATAACTACTTTGCTATGAACTCTCATTTTTTTATTATGAAATGTGTAAATTTCCAAACCTTCCCACATTTAAAGTTCCTACAATTCAATGATCAAATCAAATTTGATAATTAAACAGCCTAAAACGTGTATAAAGTTAGGGGTGAAATACACACAATAAATTCACCGCTGACATTAGATGTGCCTTCGGCTACTTATTCAACTATAACATATTCTAATATTATCATTTCACCAAATAGTTTGTCTAACACTTGGTTATTTAATTAGTTGTACAAATTACTTACATATTACATCCACAACTGTAGATATTGATGTCTAAAACAATAAAACTAACCGATTAGCAAACCTGAAGATCGAAATTGAAATCTTGCACAACTCTGGATTGGTCTCTGAATCGTATCACAATAAATCTGTGGTTTAGGATTAGACAGAGACAAACTTGAATAAATTCTAATTCGATTGATTTTGTAGTTTTCTTTTCTTCTCGGATCGATTGTCGCCAGACAGAAGAACCATCTAATGCGTTTTGAAAGAAAGGAATTATCCGCCGATATATATTCTGCGTGAAATGGTCAATTGTCACACCCCAACCATGTATAAGCATGTTTTAGTAACTATAGATTAAATTCTATGTATCGATGTGCTAAGCTAGTACGCAGGAGAGTGTTCCTGCGTACTTAGCTTGTTCACCAGTTGGTTCTGCGTACTTAGCAAGTACGCATGACCAAACTCTGCGTACTTAGACAAGTACGCATGTAGTGTTCCTGCCCCTATAAATAGAAGACTTGTCTTCATTTGTAGGTGGAACTCTAGAACTAGGTTGAGAGGTGTCCGGGTCGGGACGAGCTCTCCCGATCCCTGGACCGTGATCTTAGATGAGAGATGTGTGCTCCTTCGGTATGTAGTCTGTAATACGGGATGACTTCTATGTTATGGATTACGTATCGTTTCATTATCTTTTGTCTTTGTTGTTGTTTCTCTATTTTATTTCTTGGTTCCCACACAAATCACAGAACAGGTATGTGTTATCTCCGCTGCGCGACGAGGCTCCCGGGACCTACACGTGGTATCAGAGCCTCGGTCTTTGTTGATTTGTGTTCCAGTTTTGATTTTTTAGGGTTTTGAGCAGATCTGTGTTCATACGAGTTCGTACTTTTTCAGACCTAAAATCCTTAAAATTGAGTTTGTTATCACTTCATTTGGTGTTTGGAGGGCTAAGGGTTTGTTAGATGATGATTTCTAAGCTTTTGGAAGCATCAATTTCTCAGATCCATCACTTTTCGGGCATTCTCCTCAAGATCCGTCAAGAACACTGTTGTACTGGACAAGTACGCAGAATCACCTTTTCTGCGTACTTGTTAAGTACGCATGGGTTAGCCCTGCGTACTTAGCTAAGTACGCAAGAGCATTTCTCTGCGCACTTAACAAGTACGCATGGGTACTTGGCTTTGCGTATTTACTAAATACGCATGAACACCCTTTATGTGCGTATTTACTAAGTACGCATTAACTAGCATCTGGGATTCAAAAAAAAAATTAGTGATCGTTTGTACGCATGTTTCTGGCCATTTTTGAGAAGATAGTAATTCTGGTTTTTCGGACCAGAATTTGTATACGATGTGGCTTGGCGAAACACAGACGAGATTTTTGTTGGATGATACCACTTGTCATACATTGTTTAAGTGTCCATACCTGAAAATGTAGGCTACGAGTATCTGGGATACTTATTTAATAGGGTATGAATGTTAAACTAATGGGAGCAATTGGGTCGTCATCGGCTAAAGGTCTCGTTCTATTTGTGAAGATGTTGCTGCTTTGGGTCTTTCGAAAAAAGAATCATCTTGTTTAGGTATTCAAACCTGAATATGTATGCTACGAGTATCCGAGATACTTCTTTAATAGGGGATGAATACTGAACAACTTGAACCCAAGGATTTGCTGTTTTGGATCTTTGCAAATGGATAAAAGAATAAAATCCTGGAGTTGGCTAGTTGTGCTTTTTGAGGATTTGAGTGAAGTGATGACGAAGTTGGTCATAGTTTATCAGAGAAATGGGGGGGATGTATCATCAACCGTGATTTCTCGTGTAAACTATATTTTTGTGTTTGATTATATCATGTGTTTTCAAGATGAAGCTGGATATTCGTTGGATTATTAGTTGAAAATGGAACCTTTATCATTTGTCGACGGGATAGGAAACGTTCCCTTGTTTCTGGTGTAAGGCCCCTTTCTCGGGTAACCTCACTTGTTGGATTTACTCATAAAACATAGTCATAAATACTGAGCTTAAATTTAAAACATTCAGAAGTAGCGGAAGCAAACATCATTCATATTACATGACGTAACAGCGGAAGTCTTAACAATTAAATACAAAACATTGTCTTAACATATAAATATGGGATGTCAGTCTTGTGTCGGGTAACCTTCACGCCATCGCACGACCTTTCCTTCCTTTACCTGAAATGTATACTAAAAGTAAGCTAACGCTCGTGAGTTCTAGTTTAAAACTATTAGGTATGAACATTCTTTTCTTTATAAGTATACATAATTATATACATACATTTCTATAAATACGTATTCATAGTTTTTACTTTTCTTTCTTCATTCTTATGTGATTACATAGATATGCATTCACCTTTTCTTTCCTTAACATTCATTGGTCATACACATAAGGGTGATCAACCCGTCTTTTACTGCGTATATCACAAAGACATACGCCCTTAAGCTACCGTCGTAGCCCTTTTACTCGTCCGGTCCTAGAAACCGTCCGCCTTAACTTTCGTCCGGCCAACCTTCGGCCGTCCATCTTTACCGTCCTACCGTCGTAGTCCGTCATATTCGCCCGTCTGCCCTAAGGCATCCGTTTCCCATGCGAACTATTATTTATGCAACCGTTATACTATTTTAGCATTTACTTCGACCGCCCATTTATGCTTTTTGTACGTCCTAGCTTGCGAAGGAACGTATCTTTCCCGGTTGCAAAATAGTCACGTGGTCGTCCGTCTACAGAAGTAGCCGTTAGCTTCGTTTTCGTCCATAACGTATACATACATTCATAACATGCAATATAAATAATTATAAAGCAAGATTTCATTTATTTACGTTATGCCATTCTTTCATTCATTCTTTGTAAACATACGTTTCATTCTTTGTTCATAATTCATTCTCATATATATATATATAATATATTAGTATATCACGTATGATCACATTAGTATTCATATCATTTATTCATTTAGTGTATACATTTCAGCCCCAAAACATTTAATAAGGTTTGCACATAACATAGAAGGGGGCACATAGAACTCACCTGAAAAGCTACTCTTGGTTGTCCTAAACAAAGGTCCAACAACGTCACGTACGATCTGAATTAGGTACTTTAAATACACATCAGACCCAACCCCGACTCTAACGGTTTAATCATTCTAAACATACTGACTTTACTTACTGGTCTGCTGCCTACGCACTTAGTAAGTGCGCAGGGCCTTGCTCATGCGTACTTGATAAGTACGCATGACCTTTCTCTTGCGTACTTGGTAAGTACGCATGATCTTTCTCCTGCGTACTTGGTAAGTACGTAGGACGTCCCTACTGCGTACTTGATAAGTACGCAGCACCTGTTTCCTAGACAAGTCCGTAATTTTGCATGTTAATCCGATCATGCTAATCTTACAACTTTCTTTGATCAAAAGGTGTGGTTTTCACTCTAAATGCTAGTTCCAAGCTTATTTTTAAGTTTCATCCATAAAAACGTCTCCTATTTAGCTAAAACCCGAGAAACCCCAAAACGAAGAAAAACTCAGTTTAAGGTCGAATCGTTACCTGGATGGTGATTCTGATTCGGAGGTTTTGCTCACGAGCTCAGTAGTAACGTGCTCCTTTAATTTCGTGTCGATCCGTCGACTTTCTCTCTCTAGACCCGACTCTCCTTTCTCTCTCTAGATTGCATGTGTTGGTGAAGAATGAGAGATTCAAGGCTGTCTTGGCCCTTATATACTTTGGCTTCCCTCGGCCCGTTGGAGTCGAGCCCAAGCCCGTCCATTTTTCTTTCATTTTTTACGATTAAATCTCTATCGCGTTATTAATTACTTATTTACTATTTTGGGGTGTTACAAGTCTACCCTCCTTAAAGAGGTTTCGTCCTCGAAACCGTTTATACGCTGAACAATTGAGGGTATAGTCTCCTCATCTCGTCTTCTTTCTCCCACGTCGCTTCTAACCCTTTTCTGTGCTTCCATTGTACTTTAACTAGATGAATCGACTTATTGCGTAGTCGTTTCTCAGCTCGGTCAATAATGGCTATTGGTTCCTCCACATAATTTAGACTGTTATCCACTTCGATCTCTTCGTAAGGTATGTGAGCTGAGTCGTCAGCTAGGCACTTGCGTAAGTGCGACACGTGGAACGTAGGGTGTATTCCACTAAGCTCAACAGGTAGGTCGAGTCTGTAAGCAACTTGACCCACTCTCGCTAAAATCTTGAAAGGTCCGACAAACCTTGGACTTAGTTTGCCGCGTTTTCTGAATCGAATGATTCCTTTCCATGGTGATACCTTTAACAGTACCATATCTCCCACTTGAAACTCTAAATCCCTTCTTCTCTTATCCGCGTATGATTTCTGTCTGTCTTTTGCAGCTTTCATTCGAGCCTTGATTTGATCAAATTTCTCAGAAGTAGCTTTGACCACTTCGAGACTTGCAAAATTCTTTTGTCCAATTTCCCCCCAACAAACCGGGGTCCTACATTTCCTCCCATACAACATTTCAAATGGCGGCATGCCAATAGTCGAGTGATAGCTGTTGTTATATGAAAATTCTGCCAATGGTAGATGGCTGTCCCAGCTCCCGCCGAAGTCAATGATACAGGCCCGGAGCATGTCCTCCAAGGTCTGAATGGTCCTTTCCGATTGTCCATCGGTTTGGGGGTGATAAGCGGTGCTGATGTTTAGCCTAGTGCCCATTGCTTCGTTGAATTTCTTCCAAAACCTTGACGTGAATCTAGTATCCCTGTCGGACACAATCGACAGCGGCATACCATGTCTGCTCACAACTTCCTTGATAAATATTTCTGCTAGTCTTTCTGACGAAGAAGTCTCACGTATTGGCAAGAAGTGAGCACTTTTCATCAAGTGGTCAACGATCACCCAGATGGTATCATTGCCTTTAGCTGTTCGCGGTAGCTTGGTAATGAAGTCCATCGTGATCTCCTCCCACTTCCATTCCGGTATTGGTAAAGGTTGCATTTTACCGCATGGTTTCTGGTGCTCGGCCTTAACTAGAGAACACGTTAGGCACTTGCTCACGTATTCTGTCACATCATTCTTCATGCCAGGCCACTAGTATTCTTTCTTCAAGTCCTGATACATTTTGTTCGTCCCGGGGTGGATAGAATAGCGAGACTTATGGGCCTCATCGAGTATTTTGGCTCTAAGCTCGCCAATCTTAGGTATCCACATTCGGCCAAACCTAGTTCGTACACCGTATGCATTTGCATCCAAATTCCCTTGTTGTCCTACTATTCTTTCCCGTTTTATATTTCCTTCTAATAGCGCTTCATCTTGTGCCTTTGATATTTCACTCATCAAATCTGGTGTTATAATCAGCTGACACGCTTTGATCTGTATAGGTTCCGATTCTTCCTTTCTGCTTAAAGCGTCAGCCACCACGTTTGCTTTGCCTGGATGGTACAATATCTCACAGTCATAGTCCTTCAGTAGCTCTAACCACCTCCTTTGCCTCATGTTTAATTCCTTTTGCCCGAAAAAGTACTTCAGGCTTTTGTGATCAGAGTAAATGGTGCATCTAACTCCATACAGATAGTGCCTCCATATTTTCAACGCGAAAACTACTGCCGCTAACTCTAGATCGTGTGTTGGGTAGTTAACCTCGTGAATCTTTAGTTGTCGCGAGGCGTAAGCAATTACCTTTCCTCGTTGCATAAGTACGCAACCTAAACCCTGACCCGAAGCGTCAGAGTAGACTACTAAGTCTTCATTTCCCTCAGGTTGTGCCAAGACTGGAGCTTGGGTTAATCGTGCCTTAAGTTCCTCAAACGCGTTGTTTTGGGTTGGACCCCATTCATATTTCACTTCCTTCGATGTCAACTTAGTTAGTGGTAAGGCTATTCTTGAAAAATCTTGAATGAAACTTCGATAGTAGCCTGCCAATCCCAGAAAACTTCGTATCTCTGTTGGTGTCTTAGGGACATTCCATTCCTTTACTGTCTCGATCTTTGCAGGATCCACCATGATTCCGTTTGGGTTTATTACATGACCTAGGAATTGGACTTCCCTAAGCCAGAACGCGCATTTGGAGAATTTTGCGTACAACTTTTCCTGCTTTAGCACCTCCAGAACCTCTCCTAGGTGATAGTGGTGATCACCCTCGCTTTTCGAATATACCAGTATGTCGTCTATAAAAACTATCACTTATCGATCCAACATGGGTCTACATACTCTATTCATCAAATCCATGAACGCTGCTGGTACGTGGTCAATCCGAAGGACATCACGAGAAACTCATAATGCCCATAACACGTGCGAAACGCGGTCTTTGGTACGTCTTCTTCTCTTACTTTCAACTGATGGTAACCCGACCTAAGATCGATCTTTGAGAACCAACTCGCACCTTGCAGTTGATCAAAAAGGTCGTCTATTCTAGGCAGTGGGTATTTGTTCTTTACTGTCCTCTTGTTCAACTCGCGGTAGTCAATGCACATGCGCATGCTGCCGTCCTTCTTCTTTACAAATAGTACCGGAGTGCCCCACGGTGAGATGCTCGGTTTAATAAATCCTTTTTCTGTTAGTTCCTCTAGTTGAGACATCAATTCTTTCATTTCTGACAGAGCCAATCGGTAGGGGGCTTTGGCAACAGGCTCAGCTCCTGGCAGTAAGTCAATCTGAAATTCTATTTCCCGATCGGGTGGTAACCTAGGTAGATCCTCAGGGAATACTTTCGGAAAGTAGCACACCACGGGTACATTCTTGAGTTCATTCATTTTCATTCTATCATCAATAACATATGCCAGATAAGCTTCGCAACCGCGCCTCATGTAACTTTCGGCCTTGATTATCGAGATGATGTTCGGCATCGTGCAATTCCAATCCCCATAAACCGTAATTGGGCTGCCGCTTGGAGCTTTGAGGTGTATCCTCTTATGTTTACATATGATTTGAGCTTCATTGGCAGCTAGCCAATCCAAACCCAATACTATATCGAATCCTCCTAAGGTGAGAAGGAACAATCTAGAAGGGAACTTATGACCCTCTATTTCTATGATGCAATCCTCTGTTACTTGAAATACTGCCGAATTTTTACCAACGGCAGTTTGTACGCTAAAAGCCTTTACTATGGTGTTGATAGTGCAACCTAGTTTACGACTAAATGCATTGGATATAAAACTTTTACTAGCACCAGAGTCAAATAAAATAGCAGCATGTTCGTTATTAACTAGGAACGTACCTGACACAACATCAGGGTTTCCCCTTGCTTCCTCCTCAGTTAGGGCGTAGGCTCGAGTCCTAGCCTGCGGCTGTTCCGTTTCCCTCTCTTTTCCCGAACCAGATTGGCCGGCCTTCTTGCAGTTCTTTGTCAGTGTCACACCCCGCCATGGCGGAATCCGCGGGATGTAACGTTCATGGTTTTCATCGCATATGATTATCGCAAACACTTACATGGCATTAATACCGAATGTTAAAAGTAGTTATACAAAACATTTCTTGTTTAAAGGTTTCAAAGATTTACAGTAATAACTTAATTTAAAAAGCAATTAAAGGAAATCTTCCAAAAGTTCGGTACTTCAAAATGCATGCAAGTCGAAACGTGAGACGCCATACTTGAATTAGTTACCTGAAAAACATGCTTGAAAATGTCAACATAACATTGGTGAGTTCACAGGTTTATTTTACCAAAAAGAAAACATTTAATGGTAATTTGGAAATCCGTATGATAAACAAAACAAGTTAGCGGTTGATTCATCGAAGTCTAGCTAGGACATACGAATTATGTGATGCACAAGCCTATAACCAAACCTTTAACGAATTCTTGAATTTTTGCCTCAGCCCATTGTACCTTAAAACAATGAGAACAACAAGACCTAATATGCAATCATTTGACCCTGTTGGTCACGGTAGCGCGACTAACCATGATTGGGGGTGTCAACCCAAATAGTACTATTCATATCGATCTACGGCTAAGTCCATAGCTAATGGTTATAGTTCGAAATACCGAGGACCTTTAAGTGTTAACTCATGCACACAAGGGAATCATATGCTTGTTTCTCGTTCTCTAGTTATCATACCATTTGAATTCAACATATTTTTCCCCCAAATATGGAAAGCAGTAAAAAAAAAGGGGCCGTGAAACTCATCTGAAAAATGTCTAGAGACAGAAGTGCTAGTACAAGCTCGAATGTGAAGAAAATACCGACCTACCCGTGCCCTAATACAACAAAGGCACCTTAAGGTCTAATGAAATTCCCTAGCAATCATGTTGGTAACATAAAATTCACCCAACCAGCTAGATTTGTTTGGAAAATCAATTGTGTTTGAACGTGTGACTCGATGACCCTTTGGTGATTATTTCATGGAATAATACGAAAATATATATTTATAAAGTATATAAATATAAATGATACCATTCTTGTAGCTCGTCCTTGGATTCTCGTTTTGAAATAATATGCTCAGTTAAACGAATTTAATATATATATCGACTCGAGTAAAACATATACATATATATATATATATATTTATATATTTATTCTAGAGAAAACTATGTTCGCAATTACCACAAGTATTTATATAATAACTCAATTATTATATTCTTGTAATGATACTTATATCATCCAAATAAGTTAAAAAGCTTATTAATTCGCATAGCTCGAATACGATATATATATATATATATATATATAGATATATATATTTAAAACACAAATATAATGTTTATATTTATTAAATCCTTACGAAAAAGGGGGTTTTACTTCACGACTATATTTATATACATAACTACTCGACCACAAGTCCGTATATGGGGTGTGTTAGGGTTTTGTTATTTAATTACTATTAACTCTTTTATTTCAACGTTCTTAGCTTTAATGGAAAGTTGCCGGATTTGGTCCTCCTAGTGACATCATTTAAGGTAACCAAACAAACTTATTTACATGTTTACAAGATGGGTAATTTTTTTTTTAACTTTTGTGAAGGTTGATGTGGGGCCTAGGAAGTCACTTTATGTCTAAATGTCCAGATCTTAAAAGTTTGTACTTGTTTTTTTTTTTTGTGTTTTGCTCATTATTGTTTTGAACTTGAAGTAAGTCCATAATAAGTTATGATTTTTGTGGGTCTTGGTTTTACACGTGATTTAAATGATACATATTTTTATTTAGAGTTTGTTTACATAAGATCTATGACCATACATATATGTATATAAATAAATAAATAAATAAGTAACTATATGTTTCATGATTACATGGATTAATCATCCATTTGCTTGGTTTAACCAAGTTGTTTGCAAGACCCTATTTGTTTATGACAAAATAACCAACGTACTATTTTTTGAACAAAACATTCTTTATGAAGACAAAAGTGTTAATAGGGTTCTAGGTTTGAGTTTACGATTTTAAAACATGTTAATCATTTAAGCACATATTTTAAAGAAAACTTTGTTTTTAAAAGTTCAAACCTTTGTTCTATACATCTTTTACGCATGGTTTGGGTGGGATTTATACAAGGTTTTACTTGTATAACTTGTAAAGACAAATAGAAAGAATAGGTTATACATGCTTACTTAGAAGAAAGGTTATAGGAGAAAGAAGGAAGAAGGTAGTTCCTTAGCTTGCTTCTTGCTACAACTCTCGAAGATGGCTTGAAAACACACTTAAATATCCACTTGGAACTTGAATGCACCTTACACTTAGGAGACGGAGACTTGATTCTTAAGATTTTTAGCAGAAAAAAAAAGGGAATGGTGGTGGTGGGTCACGAAAATGAGAGGGAGAGAGGGATAAGTGAATGTGAGTTTTGAGTGTTGGAAATGATAAGTAGGAGAGTTGTGTGTTGAATGAGAAGTGAGATGACAGGAGTTGGTGTCTTGGGAATGTGTAGGAGCCATTTGCATGTAAAAGAAAATGACGAGGAAGAGGGGTGGGGTCTTGTGGCTAAAAATTGGGTTCATGGGGTGGGGGGTTGGGTTACTTAGTCAAGTTAGGAGATTTGTTGGATTTGAAATGGTGATTTGTTGGTTAATTTTATATAAAAAAATGGTAATTTATAAAGGTTTCAAATGGTTTTTATAAAATATTAGGCATTTATGAAAACATACACCCAGGCATCACTTGCACGTTTACGCGAAAGTGCGAGACGAAAACGCGAAAATAAAGATATAAGCGATTTTGTATAAAAATCACCGTTAGACATGAAAATAACGTATAAAAATAAAATCTAAGCATAATGGACTATATACATATTTTGGAATTATCGAATTTATCACCAACGCTCGTTTTTGTCGAATTAACCCGGGTACAAGCAATTTTTGAAACTACCAATGCAAAATATACGAACTAACGGCTTTGCTAGACATGGAATGACCTAATTAATAATGATTAAGTCAAATATGAAATTACGAATCATAAACACGTTTAACGTACGTACGGATAATTACCGGATATTGCCGGTTGTCACATTCTCCCCTTGTTAGAAGAATTTCGTCCCGAAATTCAGTTGTTATTGTCAGCAACAGGAATGTTCTCGAACAGTGAAGGGTACTTGAGTTTCATCTGGTCTTCGCGTTCCCAAGTAAATTCAGGACCACGTTTTGAATTCCAACGTACCTTCACTAATTTAATGCGGCTGCGTCTAAGCTTCTGAACTTTCCAATCCGTGATTTCCACGGGTTCTTCGATGAAGTGAAGTTCTCTATCTATATGCACTTCCTCGTGTGGTATGATAAGTGTTTCGTCTGATAAGCACTTTTTCAGATTCGACACGTGAAAGACGTCATGTACACTACTGAATTCTTGAGGTAACTTGAGCTTGTAAGCTACTGGACCAACTCTTGCCAGAATTTCAAATGGTCCGACATATCTAGGTTTGAGTTTACCTCTCTTACCAAATCTAATTACCCCTTTCCAAGGTGCGACTTTTAAAATAACATTGTCTCCCACTTGAAATTCTAAGGGTTTTCGTCTGACATCAGCATAACTCTTCTGTCTATCCCTTGCTGCCTTGATCCGATCCTTAATCTAGAAGATCTTATCGGTAGTCTCTTGTATAATTTCAGGACCGGTTACTTGTTTGTCGCCGATTTCCGCCCAACATAGCGGTGATCGACACTTACGTCCATACAAGGCTTCAAATGGTGCGGCTTTGATACTAGTGTGATAACTGTTGTTATAGGAAAACTCAGCCAATGGTAGATGAGTATCCCAATTGCCTCCAAAATCCATCACACAAGCTCGAAGCATATCTTCAAGGGTTTGAATGGTTCTTTCGCTTTGGCCATCCGTCTGGGGGTGATATGCTGTACTCATATTTAGGCGCGTGCCTAGTGCTTTCTGCAAAGATTGCCAGAATCTTGAAGTGAAACGACTGTCCCTGTCAGAGATAATCGAGAGTGGCACACCATGTCTTGCCACAACCTCCTTCAGGTAGATCCTGGTCAACTTCTCCATCTTGTCAGTCTCTTTGATCGGTAGGAAATGCGCAGACTTCGTCAATCGGTCGACAATTACACAAATTGTATCACATCCACTCGACGTTCTAGGCAACTTTGTGATGAAATCCATAGAGATCTGTTCCCATTTCCACTGCGGTATTTCGGGTTGTTGTAAAAGCCCTGATGGCTTTTGATGTTCCGCTTTAACTTTAGAACAAGTTAAGCATCGACTGACATAAGACGCGATACACCCTTTAATGTTGGGCCACCAATATAATTCCTTGAGATCCTTATACATCTTGTCAGCACCTGGGTGAATCGAGTATCTAGACTTATGGGCTTCTTCTAGAACTAATTCCCTCAGGTTTCCCGTACTTGGCACCAAATTCTAACCATGAAGTATAATGTATCATCTGATTTAGATTCCAATTGCTTAATCATTCCTCGTAGAGCCTCATTCTGTATGTTCTCTTCCTTAAGTGCCTCTTGTTGTACCATTCGGATTTGATTAGTAAGGCTCGTGTGAATTGTTAATCCTAAATAACGGACACGAAGAGTTTTAACTCGCTCTTTTCGGCTTAAGGCGTCCGCTACGACATTGGCCTTTCCAGGGTGGTACTTGATCTCACAATCATAGTCGTTTAGTAATTCCACCCAACGACGTCGTCTCATATTCAGTTCTTTTTTATCAAAAATATGTTGAAGGCTCTTGTGATCCGTAAAAATAGTACTCTTTGTACCGTATAAATAATGCCTCCAAATCTTTAGTGCAAACACAACAACACCTAATTCTAAGTCATGAGTCGTGTAGTTTTTCTCATGTACCTTAAGTTGTCTCGACGCATAGGCTATCACTTTATCCTTCTGCATCAGTACACAACCTAAACCTTTATGTTATGCGTCACAGTACACAACAAAATTGTCGGTTCCCTCGGAAAGAGATAGAATCGGTGCACTGTATAGCTTCTGCTTTAGTAACCGAAAGGCTGATTCTTGTTTATCACCCCAGTCAAAGTTTTTGTCTTTCTGGGTTAGCGTGGTCAAAGGTTGGGCTATTTTTGAAAAATTCTCAATGAACTATCTGTAATAGCCGGCTAGACCCAGAAATTGACGCACTTCAGTCGGAGTCTTTGGCGCTTCCCAGTTTTTGATTGCCTCAATTTTGGACGGATCCACGTTTATACCTTTCTCGTTGATGACATGTCCCAGAAAATGCACCTCTCGGATCCAAAATTCACACTTAGATAATTTGGCATACAATTTCTCGTTACTAAGTAGTTCCAAAATTAGCTTCAAGTGATGTTCATGTTCCTCCTTACTTCGTGAATATATTAAGATGTCATCAATAAACACAATCATGAATTTATCTAAATAAGGTTTGCATACCATATTCATGAGGTCCATGAAAACTGCTGGTGCATTCGTCAAACCGAAAGGCATGACTAGAAACTCGTAGTGCCCGTAACGAGTTCTAAATGCGGTTTTCGAAATATCTTCTTCTTGAATCCTCAACTGGTGATACCCCGAACATAGATCAATCTTCGAATAGAAACTAGAACCTTGCAATTGATCAAATAAATCATCTATTCTAGGAAGTGGATACCGGTTCTTGATAGTTAGCTTGTTTAATTCCCGGTAGTCGATACACATCCTAAAGGTTTCGTCCTTTTTCTTCACAAACAAGACCGGTGCTCCCCAAGGTGAGAAACTTGGTCTTATGAATCCTTTATCCAACAATTCTTGCAACTGATTGGATAATTCTTGCATTTCTGATGGTGCTAAACGATAAGGCGACCGTGCGATCGGTGCGGCTCCAGGTACCAAATCAATTCGGAACTCGACTTGTCGAGGCGGTGGGAGTCCAGGCAAGTCTTCAGGAAAAATTTCGGGAAAGTCACGAACGACCGGTATGTCCTCAAGCCGTCTCTCGTCGGCCTTCTTTTCAACTACATGTGCCAACATCGCATAATATCCTTTTCTCAAATATTTATGGGCCTTCATACAAGTAATAATATTCAAGGTAATTCCATTCTTTTCTCCTTGGATCATAAGGATTTCTCCAGTCGAAAGTGGAATACGGACGACTTTATCATGACAAACAATCTCGGCGCAGTTCTTTGACAGCCAATCCATACCAATGACGATATCAAAACTTCCAAGCTCAACGGGTAATAAGTCTATGCCAAATGAATGACCCTCTAAGTTCAAAGTACACCCTTGAATAACTTCACCAGTTTCTATTAACTTCCCATTTGCTAATTCTATGGTATAACTACTTTTCAACTTTCTTGATTTTAAACCTAGCGAAGGTCTAAAGTCGGTTGACCCAAAACTCAAGTCGGCACCCGTATCAAACAGTATAGATGCATAGTGATTATTAATAAGGAACGTACCAGTAACCACTGAAGGATCCTTGCGAGCATCCCCGACTCCAATTACAAAAGCTCTGCCCCGTGCTTGGTTAGCATTCTGGTTCTTAGACTTAGGGCAATCCCTCTTGTAGTGGTCTACAGTACCACATTCGTAGCATCCTCTGGTGGTCTGTCCAGTCAGGTTAGAACGACATAATTGGGTTTGATGCCCGATCCTTTTACACCTTCCGCACAAGATGCTGTCACAAGAGCCCACATGGTGATAGTTACGTTTGTTACATTTGGGATGTGGACCAGTGTATTTCTTCGATTCACTGGTGTTAGCAGCATACACCTTCACTGTTTCTTGCCTCTTGAATCCAGACTTGTTGTTCCTAATCGGCAATTTCCTCTTTTCACCAACACTTCCTTTCTTTTCAGCACTCTTTTTAACCAAGGTTCCAGCACGAACGGCTTGGTCAGTCAAACTGGTAGCGAGTTTTATAGCGCTCAGAATGGTAGCAGGCTTTGATGAAGTAACCATGCCCTGAATTTGGGGAATCAGACCCCAAATGTATCGCTCGATCCCTACATACTCTTGTGTAACCATATGTGGAACGAGCCGTGAAAGTTCGTGAAAACAAGTAGTGTAAGCAGCTATCTCAGCTCCTGTCATTCTTAAATTCCAGAATTCCTCCTCGATCTTTTGGAGTTCGTTACGCGGGCAATACTCTTCCAAAACCATGATCTTCAATTCCTCCCAGGTCAACGCATAGGCGTTTTCCATCCCCAGAGTCTGGACTTGCAAATTCCACCAGGTCAATGCTTCATCATGGAACGTGCAGGTGGCATACTTGACTTTGCAGTCGGGTGCACAGTCACTAATGTTCAGGACATATTCCATTTTCTCAATCCATCTGATAATTCCGATAGCTCCTTCCGACCCATTGAAGTTCTTAGGTTTGCAGGCTAAGAAGGATTTGTAGTTCCAACCTTTTTGTGCATCCTTGGTAGCTGCATACACAAGATTATCCGATTAAAACATAATAATCATAAGCAGCGACCTTTCTAATGATGATGCTAAGGTTAACTGGTTACCGTTGGTGTCTTCACCCCTAGTTCCACTACCTCCAGCACCGCTAGTATTAGCAGTACCATTCCCATTACCACCTTCACTACCACCTCCATTTTCATTACCGCTGCGGTTCATGTTACCGCTGGTTCCGCCTCCTCCTGCGCCACTGTTGGTGCCTCCTGTGACATTTCGATTTGTTTTATACTGGGCCATCGTAGCGTTGACTCGTTGTGCCACCAACGCTTCCACTGCCTCCACAGTCATGAGGGTTGGCTCCGATCGAGTGTTCCTAGTGGGTCGCTTTTTCGGCGCCATGAGTTTCCTTAATTACACAATGTAAAAGAAATAAGACAATATGTAAATAATAATGTCAACACATGAGCACAAGAATGAAAAACAACCATAACATCACATAATACATAGATAGAATAACCTGTTACATCGTTTGCAATATGATACAAAATGAATGAGGATACAAAGCCCCATTAACATAAGTTTTCATACTAAAATATTACGTGGGCACAACCCGCCCCCGATAGGTCTACTAAATAAAACGTGAGTACACGCCAGTCATCATGGTAATAGTAGCAAGGATAGCACTCACTACAGCAAGGACTCCAAATAGCTCCACGCGGTCACGTGCCGCGATGCTCCTCGCCTCGGCGACTCCCGCCATATGTTCGGTCCTAACGACCTGGTCATGGAGGATGTGTCTGGCCTAGTCGTCCAAGTATTGGGCCTCCTGAATAGCGTGCACGACTCCTCGCAGTGACTCCAGCTGATGATCATGAATCTCGCACCTAACCGCCAAAGTAGGGGGATCAACGTCCTCAGTCTCCATGTCAGCAGTAACAGGTAGGGGCGGCTGAGAAGTCCCACCCACTTCGAAGGTCGAGGGTGGTTCTTCATCACTAGTGTCATCATCCTCAATAATGTCAGCAGCTCTTGCCCTTTTGGGCGATGGTGGTGGTGGCACGGTGTCCTCTTCGCCAAAAGCAGGCGCTAACTTCCTCCTGCGAGGGGGAAGGATCTGCTTCCTAGGAGTAAACATGAATAGAGCACCACCCGGACGTAGCGGTAAGGTTGGAATGATGGTCGGCGCATAGCTGGTACTCTTGCCTCCATCTCTGGCTCAGCCTCTATAGGAGCCTCGGGCTCCTCACCAACTACAACCTCCGGGTCATCCTCAGGTTCGGGAGCCTCATGCTCCACGTCGGTCATATCTTCGGGATCCTCCTCATAGTCACTTTCCGGCTCGGACTCATCACCAGCCTCAAGCATATCGGGCTCCACCTCGGCCTCATCGTCTGAAACATTGAAAATCTCGGGATCTAGGATGACGATGACTTCGTGAACGTCGTCATTGTCAGAGATGTAAATCGGGTGTGCTGGAGAAGTCATAGCTGTGACAACAATATCCGTATAATATAATATAATATAATAGATGAATTGTATGTCATACAAATGCACATGCAATGAAAACGTTTTTGAATGCGGGTCCCTAGAGTTATAGTCTAGGCTTGTTAAGACACCTAGTTCGCTATAACCATTGGCTCTGATACCAATCTGTCACACCCCGCCATGGCGGAATCCGCTGGATGTAACGTTCATGGTTTTCATCGCATATGATTATCGCAAAAACTTACATGGCATTAATACCGAATGTTAAAAGTAGTTATACAAAACATTTCTTGTTTAAAGGTTTCAAAGATTTACATTAATAGCTTAATTTAAAAAGCAATTAAAGGAAATCTTACAAAAGTTCGGTACTTCAAAATGCATGCAAGTCGAAACGTGAGATTCCATACTTGAATTAGTTACATGAAAAACATGCTTAAAAATGTCAACATAACGTTGGTGAGTTCACAGGTTTATTTTACCAAAAAGAAAACATTTAATGGTAGTTTGGAAATCCGTATGATAAACAAAACAAGTTAGCGGTTGATTCATCGAAGTCTAGCTAGGACATACGAATTATGTGATGCACAAGCCTATAACCAAACCTTTAACGAATTCTTAAATTTTTGCCCCAGCCCATTGTACCTTAAAACAATGAGAACAACAATACCTAATATGCAATCATTTGACCCTGTTGGTCACGGTTAGCGCGACTAACCATGATTGGGGGTGTCAACCCAAATAGTACTATTAATATCGATCTACGGCTAAGTCCATAGCTAATGGTTATAGTTCGAAATACCGAGGACCTTTAAGTGTTAACTCATGCACACAAGGGAATCATATGCTTATTTCTCGTTCTCTAGTTATCATACCATTTGAATTCAACATGTTTTTCCCCCAAATATGGAAAGCCGTAAAAAAAAGGGGCCGTGAAACTCACTTGGAAAATGTCTAGAGACAGAAGTGCTAGTACAAGCTCGAATGTGAAGAAAATACCGGCCTACCCGTGCCCTAATACAACAAAGGTACCTTAATGTCTAATGAAATACCCTAGCAATCATGTTGGTAACAGAAAATTCACCCAACCAGCTAGATTTGTTTGGAAAATCAATTGTGTTTGAACGTGTGACTCGATGACCCGTTGGTGATTATTTCATGGAATAATACGAAAATATATATTTATAAAGTATATAAATATAAATGATACCATTCTTGTAGCTCGTCCTTGGATTCTCATTTTGAAATAATATGCTCAGTAAACGAATTTAATATATATATCGACTCGAGTAAAACATATACATATATATATATATATTTATATATTTATTCTAGAGAAAACTATGTTCGCAATTACCACAAGTATTTATATAATAACTCAATTATTATATTCTTGTAATGATACTTATATCATCCAAATAAGTTAAAAAGCTTATTAATTCGCATAGCTCGAATACGATATATATATATATATATATATATATATATTTAAAACACAAATATAATGTTTATATTTATTAAATCCTTACGAAAAAGGGGGTTTTACTTCACGACTATATTTATATACATAACTACTCGACCACAAGTCCGTATATGGGGTGTGTTAGGGTTTTGTTATTTAATTACTATTAACTCTTTTATTTCAACGTTCTTAGCTTTAATGGAAAGTTGCCGGATTTGGTCCTCCTAGTGACATCATTTAAGGTAACCAAACAAACTTATTTACATGTTTACAAGATGGGTAATTTTTTTTTTAACTTTTGTGAAGGTTGATGTGGGGCCTAGGAAGTCACTTTATGTCTAAATGTCCAGATCTTAAAAGTTTGTACTTGTTTTTTTTTTGTGTTTTGCTCATTATTGTTTTGAACTTGAAGTAAGTCCATAATAAGTTATGATTTTTGTGGGTCTTGGTTTTACACGTGATTTAAATGATACATATTTTTATTTAGAGTTTGTTTACATAAGATCTATGACCATACATATATGTATATAAATAAATAAGTATATGTTTCATGATTACATGGATTAATCATCCATTTGCTTGGTTTAACCAAGTTGTTTGCAAGACCCTATTTGTTTATGACAAAATAACCAACGTACTATTTTTTGAACAAAACATTCTTTATGAAGACAAAAGTGTTAATAGGGTTCTAGGTTTGAGTTTACGATTTTAAAACATGTTAATCATTTAAGCACATATTTTAAAGAAAGCTTTGTTTTTAAAAGTTCAAACCTTTGTTCTAAACATCTTTTACGCATGGTTTGGGTGGGATTTATACAAGGTTTTACTTGTATAACTTGTAAAGAGAAAGAGAAAGAATAGGTTACACATGCTTACTTAGAAGAAAGGTTATAGGAGAAAGAAGGAAGAAGGTAGTTCCTTAGCTTTCTTCTTGCTACAACTCTTGAAGATGGCTTGAAAACACACTTAAACCTCCACTTGGAACTTGAATGCACCTTACACTTAGGAGATGGAGACTTGATTCTTAAGATTTTTAGCAGAAAAAAAAAGGGAATGGTGGTGGTGGGTCACGAAAATGAGAGGGAGAGAGGGAGAGAGGGAGAGAGTGAGAAGTGAATGTGAGTTTTGAGTGTTGGAAATGATAAGTAGGAGAGTTGTGTGTTGAATGAGAAGTGAGATGACAGGAGTTGGTGTCTTGGGAATGTGTAGGAGCCATTTGCATGTAAAAGAAAATGACGAGGAAGAGGGGTGAGGTCTTGTGGCTGAAAATTGGGTTCATGGGGTGGGGGGTTGGGTTACTTAGTCAAGTTAGGAGATTTGTTGGATTTGAAATGGTGATTTGTTGGTTAATTTTATAAAAAAATGGTAATTCATAAAGGTTTCAAATGGTTTTTATAAAATATTAGGCATTTATGAAAACATACACCCAGGCATCACTTACACGTTTACGCGAAAGTGCGAGACGAAAACGCGAAAATAAAGATAAAAGTGATTTTGTATAAAAATAACCGTTAGTCATGAAAATAACGTATAAAAATAAAATCTAAGCATAATGGACTATATACATATTTTGGAATTATCGAATTTATCACCAACGCTCGTTTTTTGTCGAATTACCCGGGTATGCATACCGGCAATTTTTGAAACTACCAATGCAAAATATACGAACTAACGACTTTGCTAGACATGGAATGACCTAGTTAATAATGATTAAGTCAAATATGAAATTACGAATCATAAACACGTTTAACGTACGTACGGATAATTACCGGATATTGCCGGTTGTCACAGTCAGATGCCCAAACAATCCACATACTTGACACTTGACGTTTTTTACACATTCTTGGGAGAAGTGACCCGGCTTCCCGCACTTATAGCATGTGGTGGTGCCGATTCTACACTCGCCAAGATGTTGCCTTCCACATTTCCTGCAAGTTTCATATTCATCTGACCTTGGTTTCTTAACTTCAGTTGCTACATTCCCTTTTTCGGTGCCTCTAGACGGGTTCTCCCACTTCCTCTTTTGTGTCTCGGGTGCAGGGTCCTCATTGGCATAATCGTTGTAGACGATTCCGCTCAGATTCACTACTGACTCGAAGGTCGAGGGTAGGTTAGCTTTCACATGGACTCGGACCCTTTGCGGCAGACCCTTGACATAGTATTTGATCAGACGGTCTTCAGTTTCTACCAAGTGTGGTACCAGTTGGGCCAGCTCGTTGAACCTTGAAGTATACTGGCGATGAGTCTTGTTGCCAGCCTTGAAGTTTAGGAACTCTTTCTCCACATGATCAATCTCATTTTGTGGGCAGAACTTTTGGATTATGAGCTTCTTCAGGTCTTCCCATGTCATTCTGGCGAGAGCGTTTGGCGACTTTGTTCTCTGAATGTTTCTCCACCAACCTAGTGCTTCATTGGTGAAAGAATGAGCAACATATTTAACCGCCTGGTCCGGTCGACACTCGTTGATGTTGATTACAGCGTTCATCCTCTCAATCCATTCGAACGTAGCCACCGAATCCTCGTTACCATCAAACTTGGGTGGGTCTCCGTCCTTAAAACCTTTGTAAGTACACCCACTGTTGCTTGATCCCACCTTCACTTCATCCCCATCACTGTCATACACTTTCTCTTCATGGTCTCCTTCATCCTCCTCTCTACTTTTCTTTAGTGCCTCGGATAGTAGATCAGGCAATACTTTCTTCAGAGTGAGTACAACTTCACGGGCAATAGCATCCCTGACCTCGGGTTCCAACTGTATAGTCTCTTGATTGTCGTTCCCAGTTGGGGTCACATCTATTTCGTGCACACTCTAAGTGTGTTCTGCGTGCACACTCTCTACCTCTTCAAGTCTTCGATTCAACGGAGGTCTACCTACTCGGCCAGTGCGACCGCCTCGGCGTCCGGTCCTTCCTCCACCAGCCATAGTTCTTAGTTTCCTGATGGTTATAAAGGGAATACATCAATATCATTTCTTCAGATCATAGTTTGGAACAGTACGAGCAAGGTAAATTATTAATTACAGTGACCGGTTTGTGATTACTAATTTACATTGCTTTTCGGGTTCAAAATTCTTCGAATCTGTTGTGACATTGACATCTATTTGTTCTAAGTTAAGGTATCTATTCTTATCCAAGTGCATTAACTTTAGTACTTACTTACCGTGCTGGCGTTGGCGTTGGTTACCCATACTGACATCCGTGCGTCGGTCCCATAATCAGTTTGAGTCCAGACATTTAGGGATGTCTGAATCTCTCAAACTATTGCTCTGATACCAACTTGTAAGGCCCATTTCCCGGGTAACCTCACTTGTTGGATTTACTCATAAACATAGTCATAAATACTGAGCTTAAATTTAAAACATTTAGAAGTAGCGGAAGCAAACATCATTCATATTACATGACGTAACAACGGAAGTCTTAACAATTAAATACAAAAACATTGTCTTAACATATAAATATGGGATGTCAGTCTTGTGCCGGGTAACCTTCACGCCATCGCACGACCTTTTCTTCCTTTACCTGAAATGTATACTAAAAGTCAGCTAACGCTAGTGAGTTCTAGTTTAAAACTATTAGGTATGAACATTCTTTTCTTTATAAGTATACATAATTATATACATACATTTCTATAAATACGTATTCATAGCTTTTACTTTTCTTTCTTCATTCTTATGTGATTACATAGATATGCATTCACCTTTTCTTTCCTTAACATTCATTGGTCATACACATAAGGGTGATCAACCCGTCTTTTACTGCGTATATCACAAAGACATACGCCCTTAAGCTGCCATCGTAGCCCTTTTACTCGTCCGGTCCTAGAAACCGTCCGCCTTAACTTTTGTCCGGCCAACCTTCGGCCGTCCGTCTTTACCGTCCTACCGTCGTAGTCCGTCATATTCGCCCGTCTGCCCTAAGGCATCCGTTTCCCACGCGAACTATTATTTATGCAACCGTTATACTATTTTAGCATTTACTTCGACCGCCCATTTATGCTTTTTGTACGTCCTAGCTTGCGAAGGAACGTATCTTTCCCGGTTGCAAAATAGTCACGTGGTCGTCCGTCTACAGAAGTAGCCGTTAGCTTCGTTTCCGTCCATAACGTATACATACATTCATAACATACAATATAAATATTATAAAGCAAGATTTTATTTATTTACGTTATGCCATTCTTTCATTAATTCTTTGTAAACATACGTTTCATTCTTTGTTCATAATTCATTCTCATATATATATAAAATATATATTAGTATATCACGTATGATCACATTAGCATTCATATCATTTATTCATTTAGTGTATACATTTCTGCCCCAAAACATTTAATATGGTTTGCATATAACATAGAAGGGGGCACATAGAACTCACCTGAAAAGCTACTCTTGGTTGTCCTAAACAAAGGTCTAACAACGTCACGTACGATCTGAATTAGGTAGTTTAAATACACATCAGACCCAACCCCGACTCTAACGGTTTAATCATTCTAAACATACTGACTTTACTTACTGGTCTGCTGCCTGTGCACTTAGTAAATGCGCAGGGCCTTGCTCATGCATACTTGACAAGTACGCATGACCTTTCTCTTGCGTACTTGGTAAGTACGCATGATCTTTCTCCTGCGTACTTGGTAAGTACGCAGAACATCCCTACTGCGTACTTGATAAGTACGCAGCACCTGTTTCCTGGACAAGTCCGTAATTTTGCATGTTAATCCGATCATGCTAATCTTACAACTTTCTTTGATCAAAAGGTGCGGTTTTCACTCTAAATGCTAGTTCCAAGCTTATTTTAAAGTTTCATCCATAAAAACGTCTCCTATTTAGCTAAAACCCGAGAAACCCCAAAATGAAGAAAAACTCAGTTTAAAGTCGAATCGTTACCTGGATGGTGATTTTGATTCAGAGGTTTTGCTCACGAGCTCAGTAGTAACGTGCTTCTTTAATTTCGTGTCGATCCGTCGACTTTCTCTCTCTAGACCCGACTATCCTTTCTCTCTCTAGATTGCATGTGTTGGCGAAGAATGAGAGATTCAAGGCTGTCTTGGCCCTTACATACTTGGGCTTCCCTCGGCCCGTTGGACCGAGCCCAAGCCCGTCCATTTTTCTTTCATTTTTGACGATTAAATCTCTATCGCGTTATTAATTACTTATTTACTATTTATGGGGTGTTACATCTGGTCTAGTCAGGAGAAGCTTACATTGAAAGGGGAAATTAGAAATGAACATCTTCGGGAATTTGGTTGACTCGTGAAGATACAGGATAGAGTTGGACACATCTGGTGTGAAGACTTAAGTTTATCTTACTGGAATTCATATGGGAGCTGATTAGTTTGATGCAGGTTTTTGGAAATTCAAACTCTCTATCATATGACAGCTGATTTGGAATTGTCTTAGTCTACTATTGTTACATGGTTAGGAAGACATTGTCAGACTCAGAGTTCTAAGTAGGGTGGAGGTTGCTACTGCTGAGAGTATGAACTACAATGAGTTGTGTTGGGTTAGTTGGTTCTTATTGAAGCACTTGGTTTGGTCTACAATGAAAGCTACAGTTAAGAAGGAGTCGGGTTTGTCATCACTCGGCAACTGGAGACTTAAGTTTGAAGAGTTGAAGATCTCAAGTGGAATGCCAGAAGATCAAGTCTCGACAGAAGACACGTGATGTCATTAGTTTAGAGGGAGGCTGTTAGGACATTCTTTGTAAACTGATGATTATCAGTGTTAGTGATAGATCAAATTTGATGCTATAGTTAAGAGGGAGTCTGTAGAAGCATGTTTTAGTAACTATAAATTAAATTCTATGTATCGGTGTACTAGGCTAGTACGCAGGAGAGTGTTCCTGCGTACTTAGCTTGTTCACCAGTTGGTTCTGCGTACTTAGTAAGTACGCAAGGCTTTTGCCTTGCGTACTTAGCAAGTACGCATGACCAAACGCTGCGTACTTAGACAAGTATGCATGTAGTGTTCCTGCCCCTATATATAGAAGACTTGTCTTCATTTGTAGGTGGAACTCTGGAACTAGGTTGAGAGGTGTCCGGGTCGGGATTAGCTCTCCCGACCCCTGGACTGTGAGCTTAGATGAGAGATGTGTGCTCCTTCGGTATGTAGTCTGTAATACGGGATGACTTCTATGTTATTGATTACGTATCGTTTCATTATCTTTTGTCTTTGTTGTTGTTTCTCTGCTTTGTTTCTTGGTTCCCACACAAATCACAGAACAGGTCTGTGTTATCTCCGCTGCGCGACGAGGCTTCCGGGACCTACAAACTGATGGCGAAAACGTCGAGGCAGGACATGGAGACTGTTCATGACCACATGGTTGTCTAATGTTGTAATAGATTAAACATCATATTTAAATTCAAAATTTAAACTAAACGGGATTCAACGAGTACATGAAATAGAAATACAAAACAAGTTATTTTATTTAAAATTAAAGTAGGTCTACATCTTATATGAAGCATGCTTTTGATCAATCTCAAACATTCATACCTGAAACATGGTTCAAACATTGTCAACTAAAAAGTTGGTGAGCATACATAGGTTTTGACTCTAAATGGTAGTATTGCGTTGTGTGCATACAATCCATACAAATCATGGTTAATAAGGAAAATATGGAGAGATACTATTGTGAAACCAAATTATACAATCAAACCTTTGTAACTAGCATGCAAAAACCAAAATGTGTTGTCGGTAACAATCACCCTACCTGGGTGGGTTTGTCAGACTCAATAGATCTATCATTGTTAACCGTCGGCTTGTATAGTTAATGATTGCACATGTAAATTACACACAAAGTAGTTTACACACCTAGTACTCAAACATAAGGCTCAAATTTGTACACATGAATGTAGGGTGGAATTGTATTGTGTAATTTGTAACTTTGTATACTTGAAACTCATGTTCCACCCCAAAAATGTAAATAATATAAAAAGATGTAAACTCACTTGTATAGATGGTGTAGATAGCACGAACAATAGGTAGCAAAAGTGATTTTTGTAAATCACAAAGTTAACCTAGAGTGAGAATGTATTAATTTGAGTTAATAATGTGCACGGAGTCTAAGTCATGATCAAATGTTCATTGGTTTGATATGTGTGGATTTGTACAAGGGTTGTGTCATTTTATGTGACAGGATGTAAGTCATCAAAAGTTTGATATATAAAATTGTAAGTTCAAAGTATATATAAAAAAAATAATATTTGTCTTTATAGTTTATGTTTAATCAATTTAAATAAATAAATTCCTTTAGGGTTTAAATAAATCTATCTTATTTGTTCATTTATAATAATGTGTCAAGAAATATTGCAAATATATATTAGTATTTAAACAGTTTGTATAGGTTTTGAATAAAATAATTATATAAACTTTTTATTTGAAATTTTAGTTTTTAATCCGCTAGGAAGGATCAAATAATTGGTTTAAAAGTTCTAAGTTCATAATTTGGTTTATAAAACAATTTCTGTGCCTTGGGGTTTTATAAAATAGTTTTTATAAAGAAATTTGGGTTTAAACAAAATATATTATAATGATTTATAAAAAATGAAAACTGACCAGGGACACACGACCGTGCCAATGTAGGGCACGACCGTGCTTAGGCTCGGGACCCGACCGCGTCTCGTCAGGAGGCACAACCCTGCTTGGGGTAAAGGCACAAACGTGCTAAAGGATGAGTACGACCGTGTCGAGTTTCCTCTAGAACACAAATTGACTAAATCCTATATTATTAATGGTTGGATTCATGGGGCTTTCAAAGAATGGGTGTTTGCGGATCTAACCATGTACTTTAATTGAATTAAGGTCGTGTGTAGGGTGTAGTTCGACTAAAACGTATATGTCATGAACCCTAGGATCGATTCGCGTTAAGTTCGATTTTGTAAGCCCCAATTGGGTTACGGCTTTCCATCTATAGAGGAAAAGGAAAGCGTAGGTGTGATTTGTTACCTTAAACGATATCGAATTGATGGTTTTCGACCAAATGGAGTTCCGAGTTGATCTCCGACGACTCCGGCTTCGTCTCCGGCCAAATTACTGTGTGCAAAAGCTTGACAGAAGTTCGACTAGTGTGTGTGGAGTGATTGGTTTCGAATTCGAATGACCAAATGATCGATTTGATGAATTCTACGAATGGCTTTGACAGTTACAAATTTGACACTCTTAATTCACAATCAAAGTCGTTAAAACGTAATAAAACGGTTTACTGATGATTTAAATCGATATTATGGTGCGTTTTCGTCAAGGATTTGATCGGTTTGGGACGTTACGAAAATGATTTGCGTCCTTACTACACGAGGCGCGACCGTGCCTGGAATTAGGCATGAATGTGTCTATGGTCTTGGCGCGACCGTGCTCAAGAAACGGTGAGAGCGTGCTCAAGCAACGGTGCGACCGTGTCTAAGAGTTTTTCGTTAAATGCAAGAAATAGTCCTTGTAGTTTGGTGTTTGAGTTTGAGGAATGCCAGAATTAGTCCCTGGGGTTTGTGATTGGATAACTTGGACTAACTGGACTAATTGTGTTTGTGTGAGATAACAGAACTTGAGTTAACAGATGTAACATCCCAAAACTGGTAACAAATAAATAATGACACGATCGAAATTTATAATTTTTAAATGGCGAAGGAAAACGGATGGGCTTGGGCTCGGCTCCAACGGGCCGAAGGAAGCCCAAGTATATAAGGGCAAGGGCTGCTCCAAACCTTTCATTTCTACCATTCACAAGTTCTAGAGAGAGAGAAAAGAGCTCGGTTCTAGAGAGAGAAAGTGACGGATCGACTCGGGAATTCAGGAGAACGTTGCTGCTGTGCTCGTGATCATCTCCTCCGAATCAGAAATCCAATCCAGGTAAGCGTTCGATCATAATCTGAGTTTTTATGATTTTTAGGATTTTCGGGTTTTGGCTAAAAAGGGTAACGATTTTGCGGATGAAACTTGAAAATAAGCTTAGGAATAGCATCTAGAATGAAAACCGAACGTTTTGATCTAAGAAAGTTGAGATATTGACTCGATCAGACTCGCATGCAAAAACTTCGGATTTTTGGAGAAGACGATATATGCAGACACATCGAAACTACTTAGTTTCGATAGGTGCAGACCCATCGAAACTACTTAGTTTCGATAGGTGCAGACCCATCGAAACTACTCAGTTTCGATATGTGCAGACCCATCGAAACTACTCAGTTTCGATATGTGCAGACCCATCGAAACTACCATAGTTTCGATATGAGCCCACGATCCGAAGCTAAGATTACACTTAAGCAACCTATCGAAACTACCAAGTTTCGACATAAGCAACCTATCGAAACTACCAAGTTTCGACATAAGCAACCTATCGAAACTATCAAGTTTCGACATAAGCAACCTATCGAAACTATCAAGTTTCGACATAAGCAAATCCATCAAAACTACTAGGTTCAAGCATAGTTGTAACATTTCCAATTTTTAGTATCCATATTTCAACTCAATGTATCGCATTTCAAACCAAATTCTTGTGCACTGTCTTATTTTATTCTTCGCCATAAATTAAATACAATGATTCAATACAAATACTCAAGTTTTACTCAGTTATATACTGTGACACCCAGTATTTCAGGTCAATATCCATATTACATAAATGCACATTCATAACATATATTTCCTGAAGTTTTATTTTGACTAAGTAAAGTCAAGGAATCTAACAAAGGAAATTATATCAAAATAGTAATTTTTAAGAATTACTAGGAAAATAAGCAGTGATAACCCGCAAAGTATGGTCGTTGGTGATTAACAAGAACTTGACAGTAAAAGTCTAGTGAGACGTTTTAATAAATAAAGATATTAAAGCGGGTATAAATTTCAGGTATTATACCACATCTAAATCAATCACATCATCATCATGATTGCTTTGCTTACACAACACTCAGGCGTCATAATCATCATGATTATGACCAAAGATGCAAGCAACATAAAGATCACATCACCATCATTATATCCTTGCTTATACTCCACTCCAACATCAATTAGTAATGATGATGACTTATGAGATCTACACTCAAACCCCGTTTCATCTAATAATTATATATGTATGTATATATATATACATCTAGGTATATATATATAAAGTTTTAATCACTAAAAGTTTCCTACACCGAGTATTATATCACGGTATCACCTACCGAGTGTATTCTAACTAGAACCGATCTAACTAACGATTGAGAGATAACTAGTGATTGGACAACACCCAACCCCCCACCCCTTAACCCTCTCTCGGCCGAAATAAGGTGGGGTCACCCACCTTGCTTACTCCATCTTTTCTCCATGTGTGTTGTCATGTCAAACCATACCCTTTCAAGTTAATTACAAGCAAGGTGTCAAATCCATCTCATCTACCATGACTTGTGATGATTAGAAGAAGTCTAACATTTAATCCCACCCCTTTCTATCTATATATATACGACATATACACATGCACACACAATTTCACTCTTTCAAAAATCAAGAACAATCCACTAAAAAGTTTAGCTAGAGCTTTGAAGTTTCAAGGTGTTTCAAGGGTGATTTCAAGAGTTCGAGCTTCCTACACCATTCCGTCCTTCTCCTTGCTTGCTTTAAGTGAGTGTTCATATCCTAAGTTTTGATTTTATTACGTACACAAGTTGTTTTGTGTGTAAGTTCACCCAAGTAGTGTTTATTTCAAAAGAAAAGTCACCATTCAAAACGAGAACGTGCTGGCAGAATTTTCAGTCCACTTTGGACGGTCATATACTAGTCAAAACTAAACCAAAATGGACGTTTCTTGAGTCAAAAATTAAGTTTAAAGAATCCTCTATCCATCCCAAGTGATTTCGTGATTTTTGGTGGAGTTTTGATACCCTAAAAGGTCAATACAAGAAAATGGGTACAATCTGAGTTTTTGGACAGAATTCTAAGGACGACTTCATGGGGTCATAACTCACTCAAAAATGGTTCAAATTACTTGATTCTTTTTTCTAAAACTAGTATTTTGTGTTGGAATTACAACCCATATGTCCTATTATCATAAAACTAACATTTTGACCCCCAACCATCAAGATTTCCGAGACCTATCCGACAAAACTGAAGCTGTTAACATCTTTGTGTTATGATTTTTGTTTGAAACCCTTAAACCCCTTTATAAATTATGACCCATACATTTCTATAGAGTCAATACACTTAGTTGAGTGTGGTAAAAGTTTCATAAATTATTGAGTTCGATAAAATGACTAAAAACACGACACAAGTTGACTTAAAAACCCGAATACATTACTAAAGGCTATCTTGATGTAAAAGTTTTACCTTCCATACTATATATTTGTTTTCAACCCCAACCATGGGGTGGTTGTGTAAACATAAAGACACGTCTTGAGATACATAACTTATTTATTTAAGTATATATAAATGTATATGTAAGGCCCCAAACCCGGGAGGCCCCACTTGTTGGATTTACTCATTCACAAACAGTTCTTAAACGTGAATATCAAATAACGCAGCGGAAAACTTCATTCATTCATCATAATTAAAACTTGTTCATACATGCGGAAGCGTAAACATAGTTTAAAACATATTTACATCATAACTAAACATAACGGGATGCCAGTCTTCATGATCAACCGGGTAACTCTTCTCGCTTGCCAAGTATCACCGTCCATCCTCATAACCTACCTTAACCTGAATGTGCACACTTAAAAACGTCAGCTACGCTGGTGAGTTCTAGTTTTAACATAAAACCTTAACTTCAAATAAATTGCCAAAGACATCACTTCATACTTCAATTAATAAAAAGCGTACGTAAATAATGCAATAACAAACATAACACTTCATAAGTCAACGAACATATAGAATCTGCGCCTTCTCGTAACCGTCAAACCAAACGTTACATACTGGTTGAATAACTTAAGGATCACCACCACTAGGCCCATCATCACCGTACTGTCCTTCGGGTGAGGAACTCATAGGGCCCGATACTTAGGTCATCCAACCCTTCAAGCACGGCGTCCCAAAGGATAGCGCGTACCAAACTTCAAGCACTGCGCTCCGTCGGGCGCAAGTACCAAACTTCAAGCACGACTACCCCGTAAGGTAAATCGTACCAAACTTCAAGGATCACGATAATCCCCTTGGTGACCGTCATCACCCCAGTTGTACAACAGTTGGCCAGCCACAGAGGCCCCTAAAAGGTAAAGGCCCATAACATACTTCCCATCCCTTAACCTTCATTCCCTAAGGAATATTGGCAGATTCGTTCGTTTGTGACATTCGTAAACCTTCGCTTCTTTTACTTCAAAAACTTCAGTTAAAGCATTCGTACGTTTTATTAAAAACATTCTCATTCGTTAAAACACTTCGTAAACTTCTTTTGGAAAAATATTTCATAAACACTTCCTTCATAAACCTTCCTTCTAAAACATCCTTCATAAACATCATTTTATAAAACGTTACATACATCCTTCGTAAACATCGTTTCATAACATCGTTTTATAAAATCATCACGTGTGCACACCAGCCCAAAAACATTATTAAAACATTTAAAAGAGGGCTTCTAGAACTCACCTTTTAAGCTAGTCTTGGTTGTCCTAATCAATGGCCCAACCACGTCACTTCCGATCTGAATTGGTTACAAAACACATATATCAGACCTAACCTCGATTCACACTCTACTCAGCTGATATAGGCGAACTTAATGCTAAGTTCGCCTCCCCTGGCTTAGGCGAACTTATAAGCGAACTTAATAAGTTCGCTTACCCTTTGGCCAGGCGAACTTAACTCAAGCGAACTTGATAAGTTCGCTTACCTTGGCCAAGCGAACATAATCAGGCGAACTTGATAAGTTCGCCTCCACCAAGCGAACTTGACAGGCGAACTTGCTAAGTTCGCCTGCAACATCAGTCATCTTCCCCAAAAGTCCCGAAATTCGCGGATTTGGGCTCGGTTATGTCAAAACTTCAACTTTCTTTGCTCAAAACAACCGTTTTTCATTGTAGATACTAAACCTAAGCTTATTCTTAAGTTTCATCCGGAAAAACGTCCTCTTTTCACCCAAAACCCGAAAAACCCAAAAACGAACAAAAACTCAGATTTAGGTCGGATCGTTACCTGAATCGAGCTTCTGATCTGGAGGTTTCCTTCACGAGTGCAAGAGACACGATCTGGTGCAATCTTGTGCGATTCCGTCACTTTCTCTCTCTAAGGGTTTTCTCTCTCTAGAATTGTAAAGAGGAGAAGTGAAGAGGCTTTTTGCTATTTATAGGGGAGACCTCCCCAAGCCCGGTTCGCGACTGACCCGGCCCGACTTCGGCCCGCTTGAACTCGCTAACTTTATTTTTCGTCATTTTGGGATGTTACAAGTCTACCCCCCTTATAATAGGTTTCGTCCCCGAAACCTATCACAAGTCAAATAATTGAGGGTACGACTCCCTCATTTCCGCCTCCGTTTCCCATGTAGCCTCCGATCCCTTTCGGTGCCTCCATTGGACTTTAACCAATTGGATCACCTTATTACGCAACCGCTTCTCCTTCCTGTCTAAGATGGCCACGGGTTCTTCGATGTAATTAAGGCTGTTGTCGACCTCGATGTCGGTAAGTGGTACGTGAGCCGATTCATCCGCCAAACACTTTCGCAAGTGTGATACATGGAAGGTAGGATGAATCCCACTTAACTCATCAGGCAACTCCAACCGATAAGCGACTTCCCCAACCCGTGCCATTATCCTGAACGGTCCGACAAACCTCGGACTTAACTTTCCTCTCTTCCTGAATCGTATGATTCCCTTCCAGGGCGACACTTTCAACATTACTCTATCCCCAACATCAAACTCGATAGGCCTTCGTCGTCTATCCGCATAGGATTTCTGGCGATCTTGTGCGGCCTTCATTCGAGCTTTGATTTGATCAAACCTTTCCGACGTTTCTTTTATGACTTCCAGACTTCCTAACTCCTTCTGTCCAATCTCACCCCAACAAACCGGGGTCCTGCATCTTCTACCATACAACATTTCGTAAGGCGGCATGCCTATAGTCGTGTGATGACTATTGTTGTAGGAGAATTCGGCTAACGGCAGATGACTGTCCCAACGGCCACCAAAGTCGATAATACAAGCACGGAGCATATCTTCCAATGTCTGAATGGTCCTTTCGGACTGACCATCCGTTTGCGGGTGGTATGCTGTGCTGATATTAAGCCTCGTGCCCATCGCTTCGTGAAATCTTTTCCAGAACCTCGATGTGAATCGTGTGTCCCGGTCGGATACTATCGTCAAAGGCATCCCATGCCGTGCTACTACTTCGTTAATAAATACTTCCGCTAACCTTTCCGACGAGAACGTCTCGCGAATAGGTAGGAAATGAGCACTCTTTGTTAATCGGTCCACAATTACCCAAATGGTGTCATGACCTTTAGCTGTGCGAGGTAGCTTGGTTATGAAGTCCATGGTAATGTGTTCCCACTTCCATTCTGGTATATCAAGTGGTTGAATCTTTCCATACGGTTTCTGGTGTTCAGCCTTTACTTGCGAGCAAGTCAAGCACTTGCTTACATACTTCGTTACATCACATTTCATTCCAGGCCACCAGTAGTCCTTCTTCAGGTCTTGGTACATTTTGTTGGTACCGGGATGGATAGAGTAACGAGACTTATGAGCCTCATCCAAGATTTTGGTTCTAAGCTCGCCACCCATAGGTATCCATACCCGTCCATAACGTGTTCTAACACCAAGGGTGTTATATTCCAACTTGTCCTGTTGGCCAACCATCCTTTCCTTCTTTATGTTTTCTTCTTTAAGTGCCTCATCTTGAGCTCTTTCGATTTCGCTCATCACATCCGATGTTACCACCAACTGGCAAGCTTTCACTCTAATAGGAGTAGGCACATCCTTTCGGCTTAGAGCGTCAGCCACCACGTTTGCCTTTCCAGGATGGTACATTATTTCACAGTCATAGTCCTTCAACAGTTCTAACCATCGCCTCTGCCTCATATTAAGTTCTTTTTGTTCGAAGAAGTACTTCAAACTTTTGTGGTCGGAGTAAATAGTAAACTTCACCCCGTACAGGTAGTGCCTCCAGTTTTTTAATGCAAATACGACAGCAGCAAGTTCCAAATCGTGAGTCGGATAGTTGACTTCGTGAACTTTCAACTGCCGCGACGCATATGCAATCACTCTACCGCGTTGCATCAACACACACCCTAATCCCTGACCTGACGCGTCAGAGTATACCACCAGGTCTTCACTGCCCTCAGGAAGGGCCAAGACTGGAGCTTGTGTTAGCTTCTCTTTCAATTCCTTAAACGCCTCATCCTGGGTCGAACCCCATTCGTACTTTACTTCCTTCCGAGTCAACTTTGTTAATGGCGAAGCTATTTTCGAGAAATCCTGAATGAATCTCCGATAGTAGCATGCCAATCCTAAGAAACTGCGGATTTCAGTTGGCGTCTTAGGAATGTCCCATTCACTTACCGTTACTATCTTTGCTGGGTCAACCATAATGCCGTTCGGGCCAATAACGTGACCTAGGAACTGGACTTCCCTAAGCCAGAACGCACATTTGGAGAGCTTAGCATACAACTTCTCATTCTTCAGAGCTTCCAATACTTCCTTCAAGTGACACGCGTGATCACCCTCATTCTTGGAGTAGATAAGGATATCATCGATGAACACGATTACCGATCGATCCAGCATCGGTCGACACACCCTATTCATTAAATCCATGAACGTTGCGGGGGCGTTCGTCAATCCGAAAGACATTACGCGGAACTCAAAATGTCCATAACGCGTGCGAAATGCAGTTTTCGGTATGTCTTCATCCCTCACCTTCAACTGATGGTACCCGGACCGAAGGTCGATTTTCGAGAACCAACTTGCGCCTTGTAATTGGTCAAACAGGTCATCGATCCTTGGTAAAGGGTACTTGTTCTTCACCGTTCGTTTATTCAACTCGCGATAATCGACACACATTCTCATCGAACCATCTTTCTTCTTTACAAACAACACCGGAGCACCCCACGGCGAGATGCTCGGTTGAATAAATCCTTTCTCAAGTAACTCGTCTAGTTGAACCATAAGTTCCTTCATCTCCACTGGTGCTAGTCGATATGGAGCCTTAGCCACGGGCTGGGCATCTGGTACTAAGTAAATTCGGAACTCAATTTCTCTATCGGGTGGTATCCCAGGCAAATCCTCTGGAAACACCTCCGGGTACTCGCGTACCACGGGTACATCGTCTAGTTCCTTCACTTCCTTACACTTGTCAATCACATACACCAGATAAGCCTCGCATCCGCGCCTCAAGTAATTTGTTGCCTTAATCATTGAGATGACGTTTGGCATCTGGGCGTCACGATCTCCAAAAACCTCGACTTTGCTACCATCTGGAGCCTTGAGTTGGATTATCTTTCGTTTACATATAATTTGCGCTTCATTGGCAGTTAGCCAATCCATACCCAACACAACATCGAACCCTCCCAAAACCATAACGAACAATCTGACAGGGAATCTATGACCTTCTATCTTTATGGTGGAGTTGTCAACTACATCGGTCACTCTCGCAGTTCTACCCTCTGCGGTTTCTACGCTAAAAGCCCTTTCTAACTTACTGGCAGCGTACTTCATTATCTTACAAAAAGACGCAGATATAAAACTCTTACCGGCACCCGAATCAAATAACACAGAAACAAGAGTGTTGTCAAGGACGAACGTACCTGACGCCACATCGGGATCCGCCCTGGCTTGTTCCTGCGTCAGTGCGTACGCACGAGTCTTTGCACGAGATCCCTCTCCCTTCTTTTCCGGGCCCTTTCCCTTCCCGGTTTCCCCCATCCTGGGCTTGGTGCATTCCCGACTCATATGACCACTTTCCCCACAATTGTAGCATTTGTAGCCTTGCTGGCATTCACGGGAGTAATGTCCGGTCTTGCCGCATTTAAAGCATAGATTCGATCCTAACCGACATTCGCCTGCGTGTCTTACCCCACATTTCCCACAGACTGTCATCTCGCCTACCCTGGCCTGCTTGTCCCGAGCCCCGAACAACTTCCCACCCGATCGTTTAGCGGGAAAACTCAACTTCTTCTTAGGTTCTTCAATGGAAACAACATTCGGCGCCAGATCATCAAATACTACGCCGCTCAGTTCTACTACCGAGTCATAGGTAGTAGGGGCGTTTGCCTTGACATAGGTGCGGACCTGGTCCGGCAACCCTTGAATGTAACATGAAATCTTTCTTTCCTCCGTCGTGACAAGGTGTGGCACCAGACGTGCCAATTCATTAAATCGGGTTGTGTACTGCCGGTGCGTCATGCTCCCGGCCTTCAAACCCAGAAATTCCCTCTCTACCTTCTCAATCTCGTTCCTTGGGCAGAAATTCTTTATCACCAAAGTTTTCAAGTCAGCCCACACCATCGCATCGACAATCTCGCTCCCTTTTGCCTGACGTATACCTTCCCACCAATGGGATGCTTCCTCCCTCAAGGAGTTAGCAGCAAATTTTTCAACTTGATCCGTTCGACACTCGCTCAGATGAATGGCAGCTTCCATACGGATAACCCAGTCAAATGTAGCCACCGCGTCTTTCTTTCCAGTGAGGACCGGTGGGTCACATGCCTTAAAGGACTTATAGTCGCATCCGCGAGCAGGCGGTGCATTGTCGGTCTCATTGTTCTGAGCACCAACTGTCGCGCTAGACCCACCCACCGCATTGACCTGCTTCAATGCTTCTGCCAACAGACTTGGCAGAGAAGTCTTCATTAATTCTGTGAACTCTCGAGCTATAGCTGCTCTCACTTCTGGTTCAAAAGTGAAAGGTTGTTCTTCAACCTGTGTCTGCTCAGCTTCATGCACACTAACCGCCGGTTCAGTGTGAACACTTCCTTCTTCACTATACTCTTGGCGCGAAGGGATCCTGCCACGCCCACCCTTTCGACCGCCGGTACGACCACCGGTACGGCCACCACGCCTTCCGTTTCCTCTCCTTGCCATTACGTTCTATAAGACAAGAAATCCAATGTCATCACGCTAGTTAACAAATAAAATTCAATAAGTATTGTAAGATGTTAATATACACTGGCCATCTGTAATTAACCATTACACTACCTTTCGATTTCTATTTGACCACCTTTGTGATTTCATCATAACACAAGTCCTTACTTAACCCTTTCTAAGGTATACTATATACGTAAATACATATACTACCTTCATACCTGATGCTTTGGCTCGAGTTACCCGTACTGGCATCCGCTTTCGGTCCAATTCAAAGTTTAAGTTCAGACACTGGGAGTGTCCGAATCTCTCAAACTATTGCTCTGATACCAACTTGTAAGGCCCCAAACCCGGGAGGCCCCACTTGTTGGATTTACTCATTCACAAACAGTTCTTAAACGTGAATATCAAATAACGCAGCGGAAAACTTCATTCATTCATCATAATTAAAACTTGTTCATACATGCGGAAGCGTAAACATAGTTTAAAACATATTTACATCATAACTAAACATAACGGGATGCCAGTCTTCATGATCAACCGGGTAACTCTTCTCGCTTGCCAAGCATCACCGTCCATCCTCATAACCTACCTTAACCTGAATGTGCACACTTAAAAACGTCAGCTACGCTGGTGAGTTCTAGTTTTAACATAAAACCTTAACTTCAAATAAATTGCCAAAGACATCACTTCATACTTCAATTAATAAAAAGCGTACGTAAATAATGCAATAACAAACATAACACTTCATAAGTCAACGAACATATAGAATCTGCGCCTTCTAGTAACCGTCAAATCCAAACGTTACATACTGGTTGAATAACTTAAGGATCACCACCACTAGGCCCATCATCACCGTACTGTCCTTCGGGTGAGGAACTCATAGGGCCCGATACTTAGGTCATCCAACCCTTCAAGCACGGCGTCCCAAAGGATAGCGCGTACCAAACTTCAAGCACTGCGCTCCGTCGGGCGCAAGTACCAAACTTCAAGCACGACTACCCCGTAAGGTAAATCGTACCAAACTTCAAGGATCACGATAATCCCCTTGGTGACCGTCATCACCCCAGTTGTACAACAGTTGGCCAGCCACAGAGGCCCCTAAAAGGTAAAGGCCCATAACATACTTCCCATCCCTTAACCTTCATTCCCTAAGGAATATTGACAGATTCGTTCGTTTGTGACTTTCGTAAACCTTCGCTTCTTTTACTTCAAAAACTTCAGTTAAAGCATTCGTACGTTTTATTAAAAACATTCTCATTCGTTAAAACACTTCGTAAACTTCTTTTGGCAAAATATTTCATAAACACTTCCTTCATAAACCTTCCTTCTAAAACATCCTTCATAAACATCATTTTATAAAACGTTACATACATCCTTCGTAAACATCGTTTCATAACATCGTTTTATAAAATCATCACGTGTGCACACCAGCCCAAAAACATTATTAAAACATTTAAAAGAGGGCTTCTAGAACTCACCTTTTAAGCTAGTCTTGGTTGTCCTAATCAATGGCCCAACCACGTCACTTCCGATCTGAATTGGTTACAAAACACATATATCAGACCTAACCTCGATTCACACTCTACTCAGCTGATATAGGCGAACTTAATGCTAAGTTCGCCTCCCCTGGCTTAGGCGAACTTATAAGCGAACTTAATAAGTTCGCTTACCCTTTGGCCAGGCGAACTTAACTCAAGCGAACTTGATAAGTTCGCTTACCTTGGCCAAGCGAACATAATCAGGCGAACTTGATAAGTTCGCCTCCACCAAGAGAACTTGACAGGCGAACTTGCTAAGTTCGCCTGCAACATAAGTCATCTTCCCCAAAAGTCCCGAAATTCGCGGATTTGGGCTCGGTTATGTCAAAACTTCAACTTTCTTTGCTCAAAACAACCGTTTTTCATTGTAGATACTAAACCTAAGCTTATTCTTAAGTTTCATCCGGAAAAACGTCCTCTTTTCACCCAAAACCCGAAAAACCCAAAAACGAACAAAAACTCAGATTTAGGTCGGATCGTTACCTGAATCGAGCTTCTGATCTGGAGGTTTCCTTCATGAGTGCAAGAGACACGATCTGGTGCAATCTTGTGCGATTCCGTCACTTTCTCTCTCTAAGGGTTTTCTCTCTCTAGAATTGTAAAGAGGAGAAGTGAAGAGGCTTTTTGCTATTTATAGGGGAGACCTCCCCAAGCCCGGTTCGCGACTGACCCGGCCCGACTTCGGCCCGCTTGAACTCGCTAACTTTATTTTTCGTCATTTTGGGATGTTACAGTATATGATTGTCACAACTCGTCACTAACGGTCGTCATGTCAAAACTGTCGGAAATATAAACTAGTATTCATGTCGAGTCTAAATTGGGTGAATCATATACACGATCAACTTACACATTAGAACATTGTTTAGACCGTAAAGTATCTTATTTTAGCATAGGTAACGGTTAGGTCGGCTCACGTATTCACGGACTTTGCTAGTTGCTACTTATTTTGCTAGTTGCTACTTATTTTGCTTTGCTTCATTGTTTGCTCATCAGGTGAGTATTTCTTAGCCCCTTTTACTCTTTTACACTTTTGGGGTGAAACATGAACTATATACAAATTACATGTTTACATTTACACAAACAATACAAGTACAAATCCTATTTACATTCATGTGTGCAAATTTGAGCTTTATGCCCGAGTGCTAGTTGTGCTAACTTTTGTATGCGATTATGTGCAATCATTAACTATTCAAGCCGACGGTTTTCAATGATAGATCTATTGAGTCTGACAAACCCACCCAGGTGCGCGGTGATTGAAACCGACAACACAATTTTTGCATGCTAGTTACAAAGGTTTGATTGTACTTGGTTACACAATAGCTGCTCCCCATAAATGCCTTATTTATCATGTTATGTAAGGATTTGTTTTACAAACTATATGCTATCTATATACAAACCTGTGTTATACTCACCAACTTTTTTAGTTGACCTTATTTTATTCATGTTTCAGGTGCTTTCATATGAGTTTGATCAAGACATGCTACACATAGGCTTTGGACCTAGTTAATCTTAATTAAAAAACAAACTGTATTTCATTATGTACTTGGAACTTGATTCATGTTGTTTGAATGGAAATGGATTTAACATATTACAATTTAGTCAACCTTGAGCTCATGAACAGTCTACATGTCACGCCCCGATGATTCCGCCGTCGGTCGGGGTGTGACAGATTGGTATCAGAGCCTTGGTTATAGGGAACTAGGTTTTTAGACACCCTTGACCTAGACTATAACTTTAGGACACCCATACAATGCCATGCTACTACATATTACACTATTAATTGCTGTGTAAATATTTTTACATACTATCATAGGTATTACACTACATGATACAATACATAATGACTTATGTGTCACCCTACTTGATAACTTTTTTGCTTACACTCATCACTATCTACATGCTACATGATTATATTTTTATGTGAATATTCTTACATGTTATACTACATAATTACATCCTAGGATACAACACTCAATAGTCAATGTGACACGTTACTTGCCAACTTTTCCTACTATTTACTTCTACCTATTAGATTTATTTAAAGTACTATCCTAAGTTTAACACACACACATACACACTAAATTATTCATACATATTTGGACTCACATACATGATGCCATCACCCTTTATGAACAAAGACTTAAACTATTGGGCCTAATGCCCACCAATAGTAAACTAAGAAGCCCACCTATCCTCCAAGAAGAAGAAAGCCCACTGAAATGCGTACACCCTACTTTTGGGCCTCAAAGCCCAGTTCACAACAATTCTCATCTTAACCATGAGCCCAACAATGGTATTATTAATACATGATGGCTGGAAGAGTATGTAAGCCCATGAGGAATTCTGGCTAAGGAAAGATAGGGTACTTAAGTGTGTCTTAGTGACCCACCCCTCTTTCCTGGGAATTCTCCTCAGGGATACATTGCTTATAGGTCAAGTGTATTTCTAAAATACTATCGTGAAGGTTCGGCGTTATGACTAGTCAAACTCTAAAACCTATAAGAACTTCTATATTTGACACACAATATTTCATCATCACTTACAACCTTTCCATTGTTTTCCAGCTAGGCATGGACCCCTACTCTCCTTCCTCCCCGGTTTACCGTCCTGGAACAGAATCTGATTGGGAAGAAGACACTGAGACACCCGTGTACCGATCACCAACACCCCCAACTACTAGGCCCAGGTTTGATGTATGGGCGGACTGGATTGGGAACACCGGCCCGGGACTTCGAACACCTGGATCACCCGCACTCAGAAACCCGTATCAGACACCTCACCCCCACAAGCAATTACCACCCCCACTAAGAGACCCATATCTATTGCCCGACCCGTACCTTCCTAACCCTTGGGTAAGGTATACCATGGCACCCACTGGTGTTATGGGGATTCCAACCCATGACCTCCATCAATATGTAAGAACTTCAGAATTTGAGAGACAAAGGATAGAGCAGGGAGCAATGCACGACTTGCAAGGACAAAGAATGGATAGCCTTGCAAACCAATTAGGGTACCAAAAGGAGTTGATCTCCATCCTCGAAAAAGAAATACTGGAGCATCGTACAGATACAACTAGAGCTGAAGTCAGGTCGGCTACCCGAGTGACCATAGCGGTACTCATCTTGGCGATTATCTTCTTCCTAGTGGAAAGCTACCAGAGAAGTTAGAAGAAGCTTCTACTGTTTACCTTTAAATTTTCGACTTGAGAACCATTTCCTTATGTCTTGAGTAATGTTTAACATTTCAGCATTTAATCAATTCCAAATATTTCAACTTTACAGTTATTGTTCATTGATTTGATCCGTGGAGCGTAAAGTTTACCCGTTATATTTTCATCAAATGTTCTCAAATATCACCTCCTTCATTCAACACGATTTAGTACACTACTAACAATCTCATTCATAAACAAATCATCCTATTTGTGATTTAAACAAAACCTCGTTATCTTGTTTAAACAAAATGTTTATCAATTTTTTAGATAATATCAAAAACATAAATTTTCCATAAAACTTTTTCACCTGATAAGGAAAGTTAATACAACCAATATAAAATAAAAAAAAATTAAACTGATAAATAATTATGATTTTTCTTCATTAAAGTAAATATTTCTAAACTTTGGCTAAATTAATATGCTGCTACTTGTTTAGCCAATAGTTGAAAATTTAAATCAAAAATATATATATATATATATATATATATATATATATATTTTCTTCATGAATTGCATATTTATTTAAGATATGCGATTCAATAATTTCACTACTTTATATATCTACAACCAAGAACAATTTACCACTTTCTATGTTCAAACAAAGACCCGTATTGGTAAACACAATTCCCGAATATTTCCAAAACCTCCTCGTTACCTTTCACTTGACGCTTCAAGAGACGATCCATACCGCGTAGACGTTAACCCTTCCCACCAACCTCAATGAGATTTGAGAACTTGAACCTGACTACCACATTATGCAAGAACGCCAAACAACACATTTGTCCGCAACACTCGATCACACGCAAAACTCGTTAATATACATCGCACGAGAAGTTCAATACTTACGTATACACGTTCATAATTTATCTAACGCAACCACATGGTATATGAAACTCAATTATTCTGAATATATCCAATACTACACAAATTACATAATACATGAAGCTAGTTGTCTACAAAGCACAATTTACTCGATTGATCACGTAAGGCACGAAACATGTTTATTTGCAATACACATGCTAATGGATTGAGCACATGATACACGAAACTTAGTTGTTTGCAATATACGTAATACATAAGAGTTGCTTCATTGATATATAATTCTAGATTGACCACACTATACATGAAAATTATTTGGTTACGAAGTACATCACACTAATCTGTGCACATTGTACAATATACATGATGCTAAGTTGCCAACACCCTACATGAAATTCATTTCCTACTATACACAAAATACTATGTTGTTTACATTACACATCAGAGTTCATTGACTTACAAAATACAAGACGCTTAATTATTTACGCTATATATGAGACTTATTTGATTACGAGCTACGTGACACTAGATCATACATGAGACTTGTGTGCTTACTATATACTCGAAACAAAAATTTGCTTGTAATTATTGCAATGGATTGATTACATTATACCCAAGACATGGTCATGCACTTTGTACACCAAAGTTGAAGACCATAATACATTGAAACGACTCGGGGTTTGACGTATTCTTGTTCAAACACGAGCAAACTAAGAAACTTTAAGTGTTACTACTTTACTACTCTTTAGTTGCGAACTGACCTGATTAGGGACATAGTTACTTGTTAACGACTTTTTATGTGTAAACAATAGACGTGATCATAGTGAAATTGTGCCCCCCTTACCCGCACACAACGAAACAATCTATACGGACCATACGATGATTTAAATAATTACGGGTGCACACGGAATTATAAAAAATCAGCGCATGGAAACTATAGGGAAATTTTGTCGCGTGTTGTGACCTAAAACTTATCATGATGTGTAACAACGAAACTGATGTAATGTGACAAGGGCATGGTGGATACGCCGATGGTACTTCCTATATATAAGTGTCCTATCATATTATCATGAGTAGTGTTGTTCGTGTCACGTGAAGTTTTGACCCAGACCAATGTCTATGAAATCTCTTAACCCCTGACAATCTTGGGCATATTAGACTACATCTTACGCAAACCCTAAATTTCAAAATCCCATCAAACTCATTCCAAATAATACAACTTACATCTAGAATTCAAAATTTCTATTCGGCAAGCTCCCTCGCACCACGAGTGGTTATGATAGCATTTGGGTGATCATTGATCGTCTCACCAAATCTGCTCATTTCTCGCCTATCCGCGAAGACTATAAGGTTGAGAAACTAGCCCGAGTTTACATTGACGAAATTGTGAGCCGTCATGGTGTTCCCTTGAACATAATATCCGATAGAGATGCTCGGTTCACTTCTCGTTTTTGGCAATCTCTCCAAACTTTGGATTTGAGCACGGCTTACCATCCCCAAACTGATGGTTAAACCGAGCGAACAATCCAAACTCTTGAAGATATGCTTCGAGCTTGTGTAATCGATTTTGGTGGCAATTGGGATTCACATTTATCCCTGATCGAGTTCTCTTACAATAATAGCTACCACACAAGTATCAACATGGCTCCATTCGAAGCTCTTTATGGTCGTAAGTGTCGTTCTCCTATCTGTTGGAACGAGATCGGTGAAGCACAAATCACCGGTACCGAACTAATTCAAGAAACATCCGATAAGATCATTCAAATTCGTGACAATATTCGAGTAGCGAGGAGTCGGCAAAAGAGTTATGCCGACAAATGTCGAAAACCCTTGGAATTCCAAATCGGTGACCTTGTCCTTCTAAAGGTGTCCCCGTGGAAGGGTGTGATCTGCTTTGGAAAGAAAGGCAAGTTAGCACCTCACTATGATGGTCCATTTAAGATCCTTGAAAGGATTGGGAAAGTGGCTTACAAGCTCGACTTACCTCTATCTCTTGGCAATGTGCATCCTACATTTCATGTAGCTAATCTGAAGAAATGTCTCGCTGATGAGAATCTCCATATACCGCTTGATGACGTGCGCATTGATGAGACGATGCACTTCGTTGAGAAACCGGTAGAAATCATGGATCGTGAAGTTAAACAACTCATGCGAAGTCGTATTCCTATTGTCAAGGTTTGTTGGGAATCTAAGCGTGGTCCTGAATTCACCTGGGAACGAGAAGACCAAACGAAGCTCAAGTACCCTCATCTTTTTACTGATGCCGTCGCCTCCTCTAGCTAAATTTCGGGACGAAATTCTCTCAACATGGGGAGACTGTAACATTTCCGATTTTTAGTATCCATATTTCAACTCAATGTATCGCATTTCAAACCAAATTCTCGTGCTCTGTCTTATTTTATTCTTCGCCATAAATTAAATACAATGATTCAATACAAATACTCAAGTTTTACTCGGTTATATACTGTGACACCCAGTATTTCAGGTCAATATCCATATTACATAAATGCACATTCATAACATATATTTCCTGAAGTTTTATTTTGACTAAGTAAAGTCAAGGAATCTAACAAAGGAAATTATATCAAAATAGTAATTTTTAAGAATTACTAGGAAAATAAGCAGTGATAACCCGCAAAGTACGGTCGTTGGTGATTAACAAGAACTTGACAGTAAAAGTCTAGTGAGACGTTTTAATAAATAAAGATATTAAAGCGGGTATAAATTTCAGGTATTATACCACATCTAAATCAATCACATCATCATCATGATTGCTTTGCTTACACAACACTCAGGCGTCATAATCATCATGATTATGACCAAAGATGCAAGCAACATAAAGATCACATCACCATCATTATATCCTTGCTTATACTCCACTCCAACATCAATTAGTAATGATGATGACTTATGAGATCTACACTCAAACCCCGTTTCATCTAATAATTATATATGTATGTATATATATATACATCTAGGTATATATATATAAAGTTTTAATCACTAAAAGTTTCCTACACCGAGTATTATATCACGGTATCACCTACCGAGTGTATTCTAACTAGAACCGATCTAACTAACGATTGAGAGATAACTAGTGATTGGACAACACCCAACCCCCCACCCCTTAACCCTCTCTCGGCCGAAATAAGGTGGGGTCACCCACCTTGCTTACTCCATCTTTTCTCCATGTGTGTTGTCATGTCAAACCATACCCTTTCAAGTTAATTACAAGCAAGGTGTCAAATCCATCTCATCTACCATGACTTGTGATGATTAGAAGAAGTCTAACACTTAATCCCACCCCTTTCTATCTATATATATATGACATATACACATGCACACACAATTTCACTCTTTCAAAAATCAAGAACAATCCACTAAAAAGTTTAGCTAGAGCTTTGAAGTTTCAAGGTGTTTCAAGGGTGATTTCAAGAGTTCGAGCTTCCTACACCATTCCGTCCTTCTCCTTGCTTGCTTTAAGTGAGTGTTCATATCCTAAGTTTTGATTTTATTACGTACACAAGTTGTTTTGTGTGTAAGTTCACCCAAGTAGTGTTTATTTCAAAAGAAAAGTCACCATTCAAAACGAGAACGTGCTGGCAGAATTTTCAGTCCACTTTGGACGGTCATATACTAGTCAAAACTAAACCAAAATGGACGTTTCTTGAGTCAAAAATTAAGTTTAAAGAATCCTCTATCCATCCCAAGTGAGTTCGTGATTTTTGGTGGAGTTTTGATACCCTAAAAGGTCAATACAAGAAAATGGGTACAATCTGAGTTTTTGGACAGAATTCTAAGGACGACTTCATGGGGTCATAACTCACTCAAAAATGGTTCAAATTACTTGATTCTTTTTTTCTAAAACTAGTATTTTGTGTTGGAATTACAACCCATATGTCCTATTATCATAAAACTAACATTTTGACCCCCAACCATCAAGATTTCCGAGACCTATCTGACAAAACTGAAGCTGTTAACATCTTTGTGTTATGATTTTTGTTTGAAACCCTTAAACCCCTTTATAAATTATGACCCATACATTTCTATAGAGTCAATACACTTAGTTGAGTGTGGTAAAAGTTTCATAAATTATTGAGTTCGATAAAATGACTAAAAACACGACACAAGTTGACTTAAAAACCCGAATACATTACTAAAGGCTATCTTGATGTAAAAGTTTTACCTTCCATACTATATATTTGTTTTCAACCCCAACCATGGGGTGATTGTGTAAACATAAAGACACGTCTTGAGATACATAACTTATTTATATAAGTATATATAAATGTATATGATTGTCACAACTCGTCACTAACGGTCGTCATGTCAAAATTGTCGGAAATATAAACTAGTATTCATGTCGAGTCAAAATTGGGTGAATCATATACACGATCAACTTACACATTCGAACATTGTTTAGACCGTAAAGTATCTTATTTTACCATAGGTAACGGTTAGGTCGGCTCACGTATTCACGGACTTTGCTAGTTGCTACTTATTTTGCTAGTTGCTACTTATTTTGCTTTGCTTCATTGTTTGCTCATCAGGTGAGTATTTCATAGCCCCTTTTACTCTTTTACACTTTTGGGGTGAAACATGAACTATATACAAATTACATGTTTACATTTACACAAACAATACAAGTACAAATCCTATTTACATTCATGTGGGCAAATTTGAGCTTTATGCCCGAGTGCTAGTTGTGCTAACTTTTGTATGCGATTATGTGCAATCATTAACTATTCAAGCCGACGGTTTTCAATGATAGATCTATTGAGTCTGACAAACCCACCCAGGTGCGCGGTGATTGAAACCGACAACACAATTTTTGCATGCTAGTTACAAAGGTTTGATTGTACTTGGTTACACAATAGCTGCTCCCCATAAATGCCTTATTTATCATGTTATGTAAGGATTTGTTTTACAAACTATATGCTATCTATATACAAACCTGTGTTATACTCACCAACTTTTTTAGTTGACCTTATTTTATTCATGTTTCAGGTGCTTTCATATGAGTTTGATCAAGACATGCTACACATAGGCTTTGGACCTAGTTAATCTTAATTAAAAAACAAAATGTATTTCATTATGTACTTGGAACTTGATTCATGTTGTTTGAATGGAAATGGATTTAACATATTACAATTTAGTCAACCTTGAGCTCATGAACAGTCTACATGTCTTGCCCCGATGATTCCGCCGTCGGTCGGGGTGTGACAATAGTAATGTCTAGTGTCATCTAGGAGCACTACCTTATGTGTATGACTTTATTATACAGATTGTGAGTGACATTTGTGACGCTCAGTAACCAGCTAAGTGTATCTCAGAAACTACTCATCAGGTGAGTTCTATGTGCCCCCTTCTATGTTATGTGCAAACCTTACTAAATGTTTTGGGGCTGAAATGTATACACTAAATGAATAAAGGATATGAATGCTAATGTGATCATACGTGATGTACTAATATATATGTTATATATATATGAGAATGAATTATAAACAAAGAATGAAACGTATGTTTACAAAGAATGAAGGAAAGAATGGCATAACGTAAATAAATAAAATCTTGCTTTATAATTAATTATACTGCATGTTTTGAATATAAGTATACGTTATGGACGGAAACGAAGCTAACGGCTACTTCTGTAGACGGACGACCACGTGACTATTTGCAACCAGGAAAGATACGTTCCTAACAAGCTAGGACGTACAAAAAGCATAAAAGGGCGGTCGAAGTAAATGCTAAAATAGTATAACGGTTGCATAAACAATAGTTCGCGTGGGAAACGGATGCCTTAGGGAAGACGGGCGATTATGACGGACTACGACGGTAGGACGGTAAAGAAGGACGGCCGAAGGTTGGTCGGACCAAAGTTAAGGCGGACGGTTTCTAGGACCGGACGAGTAAAAGGGCTACGACGGTAGCTCAAGGGCGTATGTCTTAGTGATATACGTACCGTAAGATGGGTTGATCACCCTTATGTGTATGACCAATGAATGTTAAGGAAAGAAAAGGTGAATACATATCTATGTAATCACATAAGAATGAATAAAGAAAAGGTGAATACATATCTATGTAATCACATAAGAATGAATAAAGAAAAGGTGAATACATATCTATGTAATCACATAAGAATGAATAAAGAAAAGGTGAATACACATCTATGTAATCACATAAGAATGAATAAAGAAAAGGTGAATACACATCTATGTAATCACATAAGAATGAAGAAAGAAAAGTAAAAGCTATGAATACGTATTTGTAGGAATGTATGTATATAATTATGTATACTTATAAAGAAAAGAATGATCACACTTAATAGTTTTAAACTAGAACTCACCAGCGTTAGCTGACTTTTAGTATACATTTCAGGTAAAGGAAGAAAAGATCGTGCGAAGGCGTGAAGGTTACCCGGCTCAAGACTGACATCCCATATTGATATATGTTAAGACAAATGTTATGTACTTAATTTTAAAAGACTTCCGCTGTTATGTCATGTCATGTTACGTTATGTAATGAATGAATTCGAATGTTTTAAATTTAAGCTCAGTGATTATGACTATGTTTATGAGTAAATCCAACAAGTGAGGTCACCCGGGTTTGAGGCCTTACAACAGAGTTATCTCTAAATAGCCGGATGTCACATCATACATATATATATTTTTGTAAGGCTAAAATATGAATTTGTATGAATGAAATTGTGAATTTAATACACTTTTGTAATTATGGTTAATGTGACACATTGTAATGAACCAGAATTGGAGTTGAAATGTTATTACTGCGCAAAATAAAGCATAAGAATATCATGGATGTTACAGTATCCTCTAGTAGAGGGAATTTCGTCCCGAAATTCAACTAGTTGAAGCTACTGTCTCAGGAAAAAAAAGATGTGGGTACTTAAGCTTCATTTGGTCCTTTCGTCCCAAAGTAACCTTGGGATCGCGTCTAGAATCCCAATGAACTTTGACTGCTGGCTTAGGGAGTACGATTGATAACAAGATTTAGGTATGATACTCAAAGTCAGGCATGAATGATGATTGTAAATTTAGTTTTGAAATGAACTTAAGGAGAAATATGTCGAAAATAATTTGGATCCTAAAGGTGCAATACATTACTTGGAATGGATTTGATGGGATTTTGATGATTTGGGTTTGTTTAAGATGTATTCTAATTTTCCCAAGAATTGTTAGTGGATAAGGGATTTCACAAACATTGGTCTAGGTCAAAACTTCACGTAACACAAACAACGCTACTTCTGATAATGTGACAGAGCACTTACATATAGGAAGTACCATCGGCGTATCCACCATCCCCTTGTCATATCACATTAGTTCCGTTGCTGTATATCACAATAGGTTTTAGATCATTACACACGATAGAATTCACTATGTTTTCCCATGCGCTGATTTTTATAATTACGTGTGCACCCGTAATTACTCGAATCATCGCATGGTCCGTATAGATCGTTCTATTTGTGTGTAGGTCAAGGGAGGTCACAAAATTTCCTTAGTTCGTATCTATTGTTTTCACGTATGTGTTGCTAATAGATAACTGTGTCCCTAGATAGTAAGGTCAATCAGGAAAGCTAAGGAGTAAAAATGTAGTATATCCTAAAGTTCCATGGCTTACTCGTGTTTGAACAAGAATACGTCAAACCCCGAGTAGTTTCAAAATGTTACATCTTCCTCGTGTTTAAACAAGAATACGTCAAACCCCGAGTAGCTCCAAAGTGTTATAGCTTTCAACTTTAGTGAATAAAGTGTATGATCATGCCTAGCATAAAATGTGATCAGTCAATCGTAACAATTGTAAACAATTTAGTCCCATGTATAATGTAAACACTCAAGCTTCATGTATGGTCTAGTGTTATGCACCTTGTAAACAAATAGGTTCCATGTATAATGTGAACACTCAAGCTTCATGTATGGTCTAGTGTTATGCACCTTGTAATATGCACCTTGTAAATAAATAGGTTCCATATATAATGTGAATAGTGTAGTACCATGTATATAGTAACCAATGGGTCTTATGTATGAGGTGAACAATTTAATATTTATGTATTTGTAAGCAACCAAGTTTTCATGTATAACGTAAACAGCTAAATATCATGTGTATCGTGAACAACTAAATTTCATGTATCATGTGATCAATCTTATATTATGTATATTGTGATCAACTAAGTTTCATGTATCATGTAATAAATCTTATATTATGTATATTGTGATCAACTAAGTTTCGTGTATCATGTAATCAATCTTGTATCATGTATGTTGTAAATAGCTGAGTTTCATGTATAATGTAATCAATCCTGTATCATGTATGTTGTAAACAAATGAGTTGCATGTATCATGTAATCAATCCTATGTCACGTATATTGTAAACAACTGAGTTTTATGTATCATGTAATCAATCGTATATCATGTATGTTGTAAACAACTGAGTTTCATGTATAATGTAATCAATCCTGTATCATGTATATTGTAAATAATTGAGTTGCATGTATCATATAATCAATCTTGTATCATGTATATTGTAAACAACTGAGTTTCATGTGTATTGTGGACGTTCATGTGTAAGCTATTGAATCTTATGAGTAACATAAACTATCGAATTCTGTAGATGGTCGAGTGTTGCGGACAAACGTGTTCATGTATAATGTGGGTAGTTGGGTTTTCAATCTTCTTTGGGGTTTATATGGATGGTTTGTGCCTACGCGGAATGATTTATCTCTTGAAGTGGTAAGTACACTCATACATTACCGAAGGTGCAAGGTAACGAGGAGGTTCTGAAAATATTCTGAGTAATGTGCTTACGAATAACTGATTTTGTTTGTAAATAAATAAGTAATTGTAATTTATTCTTGTTTGTAGATAAATAAGATGGTGAAACTAATGAGTTGAATAATCTAAATAAATGGATAATTTTTAGGAAAACCCCTTTTTATTAAATTTTAATTATCATAACGGGAATGTTTCCAAGAAAAAAAATATATAATGGCTAGATTATTTTATAATTAAGCCAAGGTTTGATAATAATAAAATTTTACAAAACAGAAGTCATGATTTATTTAGATAATGTTTTATAAAACGAGTCGTGCTTAAATTTTTTTCGAAAAAGATCCGTTGAAAATTTTTTATATTCCAAATAATATTTATAAACTAAGGGCTTGATAGATGCTTTGCTTGAACAAAATAACGGTGTTGTTGAAATAATTGAAATGATTAGTTTGTAAGGGGGACTTAGGTACGCGTACTAATTTGTAATGAATGAGATGGCGATGTTTGAGTGACCTTGATGAAAATATGACGGTAAAATTGAATCAATGAATAATGGCATTAAAATTGTAAAATAAAACTTAGCATAAATGATAAAATGTCAAAAGCTTAATCCAAGCATAAGGTAGCGGTTTCAAATAGAAATTTAAAGGCAAAAGTAGAACAATCCAGCTAGCGTCTCAGATAGCTCTCAATGAGGAAACAGATGAGCACCAAGACGAACATTGCTATGGTCACTCGAATAGCAAACTGGGCCTCAGCTCTTGTTGCTTCTGTGCGTGCAATAAGTATCTCCTTGACTTCCTCTAGGTTTGCAATTTTTTCCTCCTTGCACCACACTTGATATCCCAGGCTGTCAATCCTTTGACCTGGCAGGTCGTGTCTTATCTCGTGCTCTATCCCTTGTCTCACAAACTCTGAGGTTCTCACATATTGGTGGATGGCATCAAATGGGACTCCCATGGCACTAGTGGGTGCCATGGTTTGCCTTGCCCTTGGGTCAGGGTGGTATGGGTCGGGTGTTAGGTAGGGGTCTCTCATAGGGGGTGGTAACTGGTTGTGTAGATGAGGTGCTTGATAAGGATTCCTTGATGGGGGTGGTTCAGATGCTCGGAGTCTCAAGACGGCGCTCCTAAACCAATCTGCTCTTAAGTCAAACATGGATCTCGCAGCTGGGGGTGTTGGTGACTGATGGTCTGGTGATGGTGATCCAATGTCTTCTTCCTGTTTAAACTCTGCTCCGGGATAGTATACCAGGGAGGGAGGAGAGTAGGAGTGTCTAGCAGAAAAATGGAAAAGATTGTAAGCGGTATAGAAAAATATACAAGTGTTAGATATAGAAGTTTTAATGAATTTAGAGTTTGACTAGTCGCGACACCGAGTCTTCACAATAGTATTTTAGAAGTAACACTTGACCTATAAGTAGTGTACCCATTAAGAGAATTCCCAGGAAAGAGGGGTGGGTCACAAAGGACACGCTTAAGTACCCGGTCCTTTCTTAGCCAGAATTTCTCATGAGTCTACACACACTCTTCCAGGCATCATGTACTAATAACACTATCGTTTGGGCTCATGGTCATGATGGGAGTTATTATGGACTGGGCTTTGAGGCCCAAAGGTGAGGTTTATTTACTCCAGTAGGCTTCCTCTTCTTGGAGGTCCTTAATTTCTTATTAATGGGCATTAGGCCCAATGGTTTAAGTTTTGTCCACAAAAGATGATGGTAACATAGTGTGTAAGGATGAGGGTGTATAAAGACTTAGGTATGGATAAGTGTGTGGTAAAACTTAGGATAACACTTAATGGAAATCAAGTAGGTAACATGTATATAGCAATGTTTATTAGCACATGAGTTATCAAGCAGTGTAGTACATAGACTATCATGTATTGTATCATGCAATGTAATACTTAGAATATCATGTAAGATAATCACACGAAGTAGTAAACATGTAGCATTTAGTAATGTAGCAAGTACCATGTAACATGGAGCATGGCATATGATGGGTGTCCTAAGGTTATAGTCTAGATCATGTGTGTCTAATAACCTAATTCCCTATAACCGAGGCTCTGATACCAATCTGTCACACCCCAACCGACGACGGAAACGTCGGGGCAGGACATGGAGACTGTTCATGAGCACATGGTTGTCTAATGTTGTAATAGATTAAACATCATATTTAAATTCAAAATTTAAACCAAACGAGATTCAACGAGTACATGAAATTGAAATACAAAACAAGTTATTTTATTTAAAATTAAAGTAGGTCCACATCTTATATGAAGCATGCTTTTGATCAATCTCAAACATTCGTACCTGAAACATGGTTCAAACAATGCCAACTAAAAAGTTGGTGAGCATACATAGGTTTTGACTCTAAATGGTAGTATTGCGTTGTGTGCATACAATCCATACAAATCATGGTTAATAAGGCAAATATGGAGAGATACTATTGTGAAACCAAATTATACAATCAAACCTTTGTAACTAGCATGCAAAAACCAAAATGTGTTGTCGGTAACAATCACCCTACATGGGAGGGTTTGTCAGACTCAATAGATCTATCATCGTTAACCGTCGACTTCTATAGTTAATGATTGCACATGTAAATTGCACACAAAGTAGTTTACACACATAGTACTCAAACATAAGGCTCAAATTTGTACACATGAATGTAGGGTGGAATTGTATTGTTTAATTTGTAACATTGTATACTTGAAACTCATGTTCCACCCCAAAAATGTAAAAAGGGGCTATGTAAACTCACTTGTATAGATGGTGTAGATAGCACGAACAATAGGTAGCAAAAGTGATTTTTGTAAATCACAAAGTTAACCTAGAGTGAGAATATATAAATTTGAGTTAATAATGTGCACGGAGTCTAAGTCATGATCAAATGTTCATTGGTTTGATATGTGTGGATTTGTACAAGGGTTGTGTCATTTTATATGACAGGATGTAAGTCTTCAAAAGTTTGATATGTAAAATTGTAACTTCAAAGTATATAAAAAAATAATATTTGTCTTCATGGTTTATGTTTAATCAATTTAAATAAATAAATCCCTTTAGGGTTTAAATAAATCTATCTTATTTGTTCATTTATAATAATGTGTCAAGAAATATTGCAAATATATATTTGTATTTGAACAGTTTGTATAGGTTTTGAATAAAATAATTATATAAACTTTTTATTTAAAATTTTTGTTTTTAATCCTCTAGGAAGGATCAAATAATTGGTTTAAAATTTCCAAGTTGATAATTTGGTTTATAAAAAATTTCCGTGCCTTGGGGTTTTATAAAATAGTTTTTATAAAGAAATTTGGGTTTAAAAAAAATATATTAAAATGATTTAAAAAAACAAAAACTGACTAGGGACACACGACCGTGCCAATGTAGGGCATGACCGTGCTTAAGCTCGGGACGCGACCGCGTCTTGTCAGGAGGCACAACTCTGCTTGGGGTAAAGGCACCAACGTGCTAAAGGATGAGTACGATCGTGTCGGGTTTCCTCCAGAACACAAATTGACTAAATCCTATATTATTAATGGTTGGATTCATGCAGCTTTCAAAGAATGGGTGTTTGCGAATCTAACCATGTAATTTAGTTGAATTGAGGTCGTGTGTAGGGTGTAGTTCGACTAAAACGTATATGTCATGAACCCTAGGATCGATTCGCGTTAAATTCGATGTTGTAAGCCCTAATTGGGTTAGGGCTTTCCATCTATAGAGGAAAACGAAAGCGTAGGTGTGATTTGTTACCTTAAACAATATCGAATTGATGGTGTTCGACCAAATAGAGTTCCGACTTGATCTCCGACGACTCCGGCTTTGTCTCCGGCCAAGTTAGTGTGCGTAAAAGCTTGACAGAGGTTCGACTAGTGTGTGTGGAGTGATTGGTTTCGAATTCGAATGACCAAATGATCGATTTGATGAAGTCTACGAATGGCTTTGACGGTTACAAATTTTACACTCTTAATTCGCAATCAAAGTCGTTAAAACATAATAAAACGGTTTACTGATGATTTAAATCGACATTGTGGTGCATTTCCATTGTGGATTTGATCGGTTTGGGACGTTACGGAAATGATTTGCGTCTTTACTGCACGAGGCGCGACCTGCCTGGAATTAGGCACGACTGTGTCTATTGTCTTGGCGCGACCGTGCTCAAGCAACGGTGCGACCGTGTCTAAGAGTTTTTGGTTAAATGCAAGAAATAGTCCTTGTAGTTTGGTGTTTGAGGAAGGACAGAATTAGTCCCTGGGGTTTGTGATTGGATAACTTGGACTAACTGGACTAATTGTGTTTGTGTGAGATAACAGAACTTGAGTTAACAGAGATATCTCTAAATAGCCGGATGTCACATCATACATATATATTTTTGTAAGGCTAAAATATGAATTTGTATGAATGAAATTCTGAATTTAATACACTTTTGTAATTATAGTTATTGTGACACAATGTAATGAACCAGAATTGGAGTTGAAATGCTATTACTGCGCAAAATAAAGCATAAGAAAATCATGGATGTTACATCAAATGCCCACATTTATGGGTCCGGCTTTTAAATGGCTTGCTTCAAATAGTCCAATAATAAATATTAATAAGCCCAAGACCATAACATTTATAATTAATAAAAGCCTAAACCAAATCACACAATTAAATAATATTAATGTTAGACGAGCACACACTCCCACGTCAACCAACTCGATTATTCAATTGACATTATTTGCTCGATCGACAAGTTAACCCAATAACACTAAAATTACCAACTGTAAGGCCCCAAACCCGGGAGGCCTAACTTGTTGGATTTACTAATTTACAAACAGTTCTTAAACTTGAATATCGAAATAACGCAACGGAAAATACTTTATTAAAACATAACCATTACATTGTTCAACCTGCGGAAGCGTAACATAGTCTATTACATAAACATAACATAATCTAATCATAACAGGATGCCAGTCTTCGTATCATCCGGGTAACTCATCAAGCCGCCCAACATCACCTTCCATCATCGTAACCTGCCTTAACCTGAATGTGCATACTAAAAAGTCAGCTACGCGGGTGAGTTCTAGTTTTAACATAAAACTTTAACTTCAAATAATTTGCCAAAAACATAACTTCATACTTCATTTAATAAAAAGCGTACGTAAAATAATGCAATAACAAAACATAACACTTCATAAACATAAGTCAACGAACATATCGACGTTGCGCCTTCTCGTAACAGTCAAATCCAAACGTCACATACTGGCTGAATAACCTAAAGATCACCACCACTAGGCTCATCAATCACCGTACTGTCCTTCGGGTGAAGAACTCCTAGGGCCCGATACTTAGGTTATTCAACAATACTTCAAGCACGACATCACAAGGATGACACGTACCAAACTTCAAGCATTACGCCCCGTAGGGCGCAAGTACCAAACTTCAAGCACGACTACCCCGTAAGGTAAATCATACCAAACTTCAAGGATCACGATAATCCCCTTGGCGACCGTCATCGCCCCAGTTGTACAACAGTTGGCCAGCCACAGAGGCCCCTAAAAGGTAAAGGCCCATAACATACTTCCCATACCCTTAACCTTCATTCCTAAGGAATATTGGCAGATTCGTTCGTTTGTGACTTTCGTAAACCTTCGCTTCTTTTACTTCAAAACTTTAGTTAAAGCATTCATATGTTTTATTAAAAACATTCATTCATTCATAAACACTTCATAAACTTCTTTCGGCAAAATATTTCGTAAACACTTCTTTCATAACCCTTCCTTCCAAAACATCGTTCATAAACATCCTTTTATAAAACGTCACATACAACATTCATAAACATCGTTTTATAAAATAGTCACATCGTTACGTATGCACACCAGCCCAAAAACATTATTAAAACATTTAAAAGAGGGCTTCTAGAACTCACCTGATAAGCTAATTTGGGTTGTCCTAAACAAGGTCCAACAACGTCACTTCCGATCTGAATTGATTAGTTAAATACACATCAGACCAATACCGACTCTAACGGTTTAACCATTCTAAACATACTAACTTTACCCAACCAGCCTGATGCCTGCACACTTAGCAAGTGCGCAGGGCCTTGCTCTTGCGTACTTAATAAGTGCGCAGTCTTTGCTTCATGCGTACTTGATAAATACACAGCACCTGCTTCATGCGTACTTGATAAGTACGCAGCACCTGCTTCATGTGTACTTGATAAGTACGCATGACCCTCTTCATGCGTACTTGATAAGTACGCAGGATCCTCTTCTTGCGTACTTGGTAACTACACAGGATCATCTTCATGCGTACTTGATAAGTACGCACGAACCGCTTCTTCGCAAAAACCCTAACTTTCGCCTTCGGGTCTGATCACGTTAAGATCCCGAACTTGTTTACTTCAAAATGTTTGTTTTCCATTAAGGAACTCAATTCTATGTTTATCTTTCAGTTTTATCCATGAAAACATTACCTTTTCACTCAAAACCCGAAAAACCCAAAAACGAACAAAAACTCAGATTTAGGCCCGATCGTTACCTGAATCGAGTTTCTGATCCGGAGGTTCTTCTCACGAGCTATGGAGTAACACTTTGCTGAAATCTCGGGTCGATCCGCCAACTTTCTCTCTATATGGTTTCTCTCTCTAGAACTTGCAAATGAGAGAAATGATGGAGACCTAAGCTATTTATAGGGGAGGCTCCCCTTCCAGCCCGCCGGCCCATCCGGCCCAACCCGACATGCCTCGTTCGTTTATTCCGTTATTATAACTGTCGTTTTATTTTTGGGATGTTACAAGTCTATCCCCCTTACAATAGGTTTCGTCCCCGAAACCTATCATAAGTCAAATAGATGAGGGTACGACTCCCTCATTTCCTTCTCCGTTTCCCAAGTGGCTTCCGATCCCTTTCGATGTTTCCATTGGACTTTAACCAATTGGATAATCTTAATACGCAAACGCTTCTCTTTCTTGTCTAAGATGGCCACGGGTTCTTGGATGTAATTAAGGCTGTTGTCGACCTCGATGTCAGTAAGTGGTACGTGAGTTGATTCATCCGCCAAACACTTTCGCAAGTGTGATACATGGAAGGTAGGATGAATCCCACTCAACTCATCAGGCAACTCTAACCGATAAGCGACCTCACCAACCCGTGCCATTATCCTGAATGGTCCAACAAACCTCGGACTTAACTTTCCTCTCTTCCTGAATCGTATGATTCCCTTCCAGGGTGACACTTTCAACATTACTCTATCCCCAACATCTAACTTAATAGGCCTTCGTCGTTTATCCGCATAGGACTTCTGACGATCTTGTGCGGCCTTCATTCGTGCTTTGATTTGATCAAACCTTTCTGACGTTTCTCTTACTACTTCAAGACTCCCTAATTCCTTTTGTATAATCTCACCCCAACAAATCGAGGTCCTGCATCTCCTTCCATACAACATTTCGTAAAGCGGCATGCCCATAGTCGTGTGATGACTATTGTTGTATGAGAATTCGGCTAACGGCAGATGACTGTCCCAACTGCCACCAAAATCGATAATACAAGCACGAAGCATATCCTCCAATGTCTGAATGGTCCTTTCGGACTGACCATCCGTTTGTGGGTGGTATGCCGTGCTGATATTAAGCCTCGTGCCCATCGCCTTGTGAAATCTTTTCCAGAACCTCGATGTGAATCGTGTGTCCCGGTCAGATACGATCGTCAAAGGCATCCCATGCCGTGCTACTACTTCATTAATAAATACTTCTGCTAACCTTTCCGACGAGAACGCCTCGCGTATAGGTAGGAAATGAGCACTCTTCGTTAAACGGTCCACAATTACCCAAATGGTGTCATGACCTTTAGCTGTGCGAGGTAGCTTGGTTATGAAGTCCATGGTAATGTGTTCCCACTTCCATTCCGGTATATCAAGTGGTTGAATCTTTCCATACAGTTTCTGGTGTTTGGCCTTTACTTGTGATCAAGTCAAGCACTTGCTTACATACTTTGTCACCTCATGTTTCATCCCAGGCCACCAGTATTCCTTCCTCAGATCTTGGTACATTTTATTGGTACCAGGATGGATAGAGTACCGAGACTTATGAGCCTCATCCAAGATTTTGGTTCTATGCTCGCCACCCATAGGTATCCATACCCGTCGAAAACGTGTCCTAACACCAAGGGTGTTATATTCCAACTTGTCCTGTTGGCCAACCATCCTTTCCTTCTTTATGTTTTCTTCTTTAAGTACCTCATCTTGAGCCTTTCCAATTTCTCTCATCACATCCGATGTTACCACCAACTGGCAAGCTTTCACTCTAATAGGAGTAGGCACATCCTTTCGGCTTAGAGCGTCAGCCACCACGTTTGCCTTTCCAGGATGGTATATTATTTCACAGTCATAGTCTTTCAACAGTTCCAACCATCGCCTCTGCCTCATATTAAGTTCCTTTTGTTCGAAGAAGTACTTCAAACTTTTTTGGTCGGAGTAAATAGTAAACTTCACCTAGTAAAGGTAGTACCTCCAGATTTTCAATGCGAATACGACAACAGAAAGTTCCAAATCATGGGTTGGATAATTAGATTCGTGAATCTTCAACTATCGTGACGCATACGCGATCACTCTTCCGCGTTGCATCAACACGCATCCCAATCCCTGACCCGAAGCGTCAGAGTATACCACTAAGTCTTCATTGCCCTCGGGAAGGGCCAAGACTGGAGCTTGGGTTAGTTTCTCCTTCAATTCCTTAAACGCCTCGTCCTGGGTCGAACCCCATTCGTACTTTACCTCCTTCCGAGTCAACTTTGTCAATGGCGAAGCTATTTTTGAGAAATTCTGGATGAATCTCCGATAGTAGCCTGCCAATCCCAAGAAACTGCGGATTTCAGTTGGCGTCTTAGGAATTTTCCATTCCCTTACCGTCACTATCTTTGCTAGGTCAACCATAATGCCGTTCGAGTTAATGACGTGACCTAGGAATTGGACTTCCCTAAGCCAGAACGCGCATTTGGAGAACTTAGCATACAACTTTTCCTTCTTCAGAGCTTCCAATACTTTCTTCAAGTGACACGCGTGATCACCCTCATTCTTGGAGTAGATGAGGATATCATCGATGAACACGATTACCGATCGATCCAGCATTGGTCGACAAACTCTATTCATCAAATCCATGAACGCTGCGGGGGCGTTCGTCAATCCGAAAGACATTACGTGGAACTCGAAATGTCCATAATGCGTGCGAAATGCAGTTTTAGGTATGTCTTCTTCCCTCACCTTCAACTGATGGTACCCGGACCGAAGGTCGATTTTTGAGAACCAACTTGCGCCTTGCAATTGATCGAACAGGTCGTCGATCCTTGGTAAAGGGTACTTGTTCTTCACCGTATGTTTATTCAACTCGCGATAATCAATACACATTCTCATCGAACCATCTTTCTTCTTCACAAACAACACCGGAGCACCCCACAGTGAGATGCTCGGTTGGATAAATCTTTTCTCAAGTAACTCGTCTAGTTGTACCATTAACTCTTTCATCTCCACTGGTGCTAGTCGATATGGAGCCTTAGCCACGGGCTGGGCATCTGGTACTAAGTCGATTCGAAATTCGATCTCTCTGTCGGGTGGTATCCCAGGCAGATCCTCTGGAAACACCTCCGGGTACTCGCGTACCACGGGTACATTGTCTAGTTCCTTCATTTCCTTACACTCGTCAATTACGTACACCAGATAAGCCTCGCATCAGCGCCTCAAGTAATCTGCTGCCTTAATCATCGAGATGACGTTTGGCATCGGGGCGTCACGATCTCTAAAAACCTCGACTTTGCTACCATCCGGAGCCTTGAGTCGGATTATCTTACGTTTACAAATGATTTGTGCTTCGTTGGCAGTTAACCAATCCATACCTAACACGACATCAAACCTACCCAAAACCATGACAAACAACATGACAGGAAATCTATGGCCTTCTATTTTTATCATGGAATTGTCAACTACATCAGTCACCCTCGCAGTTCTACCCTCAGCGGTTTCTACGCTAAAGGCCCTTTCTAGTTTACTCATAATGTACTTTACCCTTTTACAAAAAGTAGCAGATATAAAACTCTTACTGGCACTTGAATCGAATAACACTGATACAAAAGTGTTGTCAAGGATAAACGTACCTGACGCCACGTCGGGGTCTACTCTGGCCTGTTCCTGCGTCAGCGCATAGGCGCGAGTCTTTGCTCGGGGTCTCTCTTCTGTCTTCTCCGGGCCTTTCCCTTTCCCGGCTTGACCCATCCTAGGCTTGGTGCATTCCCGACTCATATGACCACTCTCCCCGCAGTTGTAGCATTTGAAGCCTTGCGGGCATTCACGGGAGTAGTGTCCGGTTTTGCCGCATTGAAAGCACAGATTTGACCCTAGCCGACATTCACCCTCATGTCTTACCCCACATCTTCCACAGACTGCCGTCTCGCCTACCCTGGCCTGTTTGTCCCGAGCCCCAAACAACTTCCCACCCGATCGTTTAGCGGGAAAACTCAGCTTCTTCTTAGGCTCTTCAATGGCAACGACATTCAGCGCCAGATCATCAAATACCACGCCGCTCAGTTCTACTACCGAATCATAGGTAGTATGGGCGTTTGCCTTAACATAGGTGCGGACCTGGTCCGGCAGTCCTTGAATGTAGCATGCAATCTTTTTTTCTCAGTCATGACAAGATGTGGCACCAGACGTGCCAGTTTATTGAATCGGGTTGTGTACTGCCGGTGCGTCATGCTCCCGGCCTTCAAACCCAGAAATTCCCTCTCTACCTTCTCAATCTCGTTCCTTGGGCAAAAATTCTTGATCACCAAGGTTTTCAAATTAGCCCACATCATTACATCCACAACCTCGCTCCCTTTTGCTTGACGTACACCTTCCCACCAATGGGATGCTTCCTCTCTCAAGGAGTTAGCAGCAAATTTCACAACTTGATCCGTTCGACACTCGCTCAGGCGAATGGAAGCTTCCATACGGATTACCCAATCAAAAGTAGCCACCGCGTCCTTCTTCCCAGTCAGGATCGGCAGGTCACATGCCTTGAATGACTTATAGTCGCATCCGCGAGCAGGCGGCGCGCTGTCAGTCTCGTTATTCTGGGTACCATTTGCCGCGCTAGACCCACCTTCCCCACTAACCATCTTCAATGCTTCAGCTAACAGACCTGGCAGAGAAGTCTTCATCAACTCTGTGAACTCCCGAGCTATAGCTGCTCTCACTTCTGGTTCAAAAGTGAAAGGTTGTTCTTCAACCAGTGATTGCTCAGTTCCATGCACACTAACCGCCGGTTCAATGTGAACACTTCCTTCTTCACTATACTCTTGGCGCGCAGGGGTCCTGCCACGCCCACCATTTCGACCGCCGGTATGACCACCGGTACGGCCCCCACCACGTCTTTCGTTTCCTCTCCTTGCCATTTTGTTCTATAAGACAAGGAATCCAATGTCATCACGCTAGTTAACAAATAAAATTCAACAAGCACTGTAAGATGTTAATATACACTGGCCATCTGCAATTAACCATTACACTACCTTTCGATTTTTATTTGACCGCCTTTGTGATTCCATCAGAACACAAGTCCTTACCTAACCCTTTCTAAGGCATACTATATATGCAAATATATATATATATATACTACCTCCATACCTGATGCTGTGGCTCGAGTTACCCGTACTGACATCCGCTTTCCATTCACAGTTTAAGTTCAGACACTAGGAGTGTCCGAATCTCTCAAACTATTGCTCTGATAACAACTTGTAAGGCCCCAAACCCGGGAGGCCTAACTTGTTGGATTTACTCATTTACAAATAGTTCTTAAACTTGAATATCGAAATAACGCAGTGAAAAATACTTCATTAAAACATAACCATTACATTGTTCAACCTGCGGAAGCGTAACATAGTCTATTACATAAACATAACATAATCTAATCATAACATGATGCCAGTCTTCGTATCATCCGAGTAACTCATCAAGCCGCCCAGCATCACCTTCCATCATCGTAACCTGCCTTAACCTGAATGTGCATACTAAAAAGTCAGCTACGCTGGTGAGTTCTAGTTTTAACATAAAACTTTAACTTCAAATAATTTGCCAAAAACATAACTTCATACTTCATTTAATAAAAAGCGTACGTAAAATAATGCAATAACAAAACATAACACTTCATAAACATAAGTCAACGAACATATCGACGTTGCGCCTTCTCGTAACCGTCAAATCCAAACGTCACATATTGGCTGAATAACCTAAAGATCACCACCACTAGGCCCATCAATCACCGTACTGTCCTTCGGGTGAAGAACTCCTAGGGCCCGATACTTAGGTTATTCAACACTACTTCAAGCACGACATCACAAGGATGACACGTACCAAACTTCAAGCATTGCGCCCCGTAGGGCGCAAGTACCAAACTTCAAGCACGACTACCCCGTAAGGTAAATCATACCAAACTTCAAGGATCACGATAATCCCCTTGGCGACCGTCATCGCCCCAGTTGTACAACAGTTGGCCAGCCACAGAGGCCCCTAAAAGGTAAAGGCCCATAACATACTTCCCATACCCTTAACCTTCATTCCCTAAGGAATATTGGCAGATTCGTTCGTTTGTGACTTTCGTAAACCTTCGCTTCTTTTACTTCAAAACTTTAGTTAAAGCATTCATATGTTTTATTAAAAACATTCATTCATTCATAAACTTCTTTTGGCAAAATATTTCGTAAACACTTCTTTCATAACCCTTCCTTCCAAAACATCGTTCACAAACATCCTTTTATAAAACGTCACATACAACATTCATAAACATCGTTTTATAAAATAGTCACATCGTTACGTATGCACACCAGCCCAAAAACATTATTATAACATTTAAAAGAGGGCTTCTAGAACTCACCTGATAAGCTAATTTGGGTTGTCCTAAACAAGGTCCAACAACGTCACTTCCGATCTGAATTGATTAGTTAAATACACATCAGACCAATACCGACTCTAACTGCTTAACCATTCTAAACATACTAACTTTACCCAACCAACCTGATGCCTGCGCACTTAGCAAGTGCGCAGGGCCTTGCTCTTGCGTACTTAGTAAGTGCGCAGACCTTGCTTCATGCGTACTTGATAAATACGCAGCACCTGCTTCATGTGTACTTGATAAGTACGCATCACCTGCTTCATGCGTACTTGATAAGTACGCGTGACCCTCTTCATGCGTACTTGATAAGTACGCATGATCCTCTTCTTGCGTACTTGGTAAGTACGCAGGATCATCTTCATGCGTACTTGATAAGTACGCACGAACTGCTTCTTCGCAAAAACCCTAACTTTCGCCTTCAGGTCTGATCACGTCAAGATCCCGAACTTTTTTACTTCAAACCGTTTGTTTTCCATTAAGGAACTCAATTCTATGTTTATCTTTCAGTTTTATCCGTGAAAACATTACCTTTTCACCCAAAACCTGAAAAACCCAAAAACGAACAAAAACTCAGATTTAGGCCCGATCGTTACCTGAATCGAGTTTCTGATCCGGAGGTTCTTCTCACGAGCTATGGAGCAACACTTTGCTGAAATCTCGGGTCGATCCACCAACTTTCTCTTTCTACGGTTTCTCTCTCTAGAACTTGCAAATGAGAGAAATGATGGAGACCTAAGCTATTTATAGGAGAGGCTCCCCTTCCAGCCCGCCGGCCCGACCCGACATGCCTCGTTCGTTTATTCCGTTATTATAACTGTCGTTTTATTTTTGGGATGTTACACCAACACTCCTCCCCCATTTTAGTGGTATCCATGATTAACTTAACCATCCTCACAGAAACACAAACATATGCATAAATGAAAATATCATGTGGATTGAATTTTCACCTTAGTACGTTACATGATACAAATATTAGAATAATTGGGTATCACAATGGATTGAAACCAAATTATCCATTTAAATACATGTAGGTAACACACACACACGTTTACAAATCACAATTCCACTTGACACAACGTTTTACTCACTTGTGTCCTAATATTAAAAGAATATATCAAAGCTCAAGTCTCAAGCTTCTTGAAGTGGCTAAACTTCATATTCTTATAGGCAGTTCATTATTCTTGCACCTGCACTGCAATTTATCAATGAACTATTAAGAAGTTAAATTTCAACCTCAGTTATCTTGCAGTCTGAACACATACCTGATATGCGCTAAATTATACATGTTTTGCATGCATAATAATCCCCATATTATGGTACTAATTGAATAATAACCTTGTAATTGATACTTAAAATGTTTATATTTTATAATTGCTAGTTATTCGGTGTTATAAATATAAATCAAGATGAAATCTATCAAAAACACCAAGAAACCAAGCTTCTAGAAGGATCATTCCCGAGCTTTGACCCCCAATAAGTAAAAATTGGTCAACAAGAGTCAACCAGCAGCTAAAAGACAAAAGACGGAAGCAGGGAGGGTATGCACGGCCGTGCATCCCAATGCACGGGCGTGCATTGGCCCTGCTTGCTCCCCACGGCTCCCAGTACACTGCCACTCATACCCTATGATTTCCTAGGTGTTTGCACGCCCGTGCAATCCAATGCATGGCCGTGCATTGCTGAATCTGAGGCCTATAAATATGAGGCTTGGGTTCTTCATTCCACACACCTCAAGAATAACAAATACACTATCCAGAGAGAACTTCATAGTTAGAGTAGAGTAGAGAGTAGAGAGGCTCCTCCTCTTTGTTCTGCAATAGGGGAGCCTACGAAACTCAGCGTTACGCTAGCTATTATGGCCATTTGTGGCTAAACTTCCTTGTATTTCTAGGGTAAAGATGATGTTTGGTGCATGTTAATGTTTGACGTATTAATTTAGTGGTATGTTTATGTCTTTAGTTATTCGCTCTTAAAACCACCATTTGGTGGGCTTTTATTATTGTATAAATCCGTCTTTATATTTGTGAGTGTCTTGATTTTAAAGCGTAAGATCGTAAAACCTTTTAATCAAATTTCCTTTGAAGCTTGTACGTCTTTATACAAGTTGAGATTGATAAGCCAAGGCTTGGTCTACACTATTAAGGTCGTACGTCTTTATACGAACTTATTATGCGACCAAGAATTGGTGAACTCATGTTGGGAATGATACGTCTTTATACTCGGTCCCATTGTTATACCGCCTCCCGATGAGCAAAATATAATCACCTATTTAACTTTAATATAAAGCATTTAAGTTCGAGGTCTTAAACCATCTCGGAGATAACACCAAAGAGTTGAGAGTAAATGTTGCCCCTAACAGGAGGAACTACTATTTTAATTTAAAGATTTTAATTCGTGAATCAAATGTCGTGAGGAAGAGGCTCTAGCGGTGACCCGGGTCACAAGTTTGTAGCAGTCATACCACTGGATTAGTCAACTTAACATTATCACGTAGCAAGCGGATTCGAAGCCCAAAGCAATACTCTTCGTGACCTGATCATTTCCGAGATATTTACTTTTCTGCTATTTACTATTCCATTCGTTACATTTCTGTTACACAAATCACGCACATTTTTACTTTTCTGTTATTTACTTTACCGTCATTTACTTTTCTGTCATTTACTTATCTGCTTCACAAGCACAAAACTCTCACTAATTAATCCGGCTAAACGATAACAAAAGTTGAGTATTGGAACTCGACCGTGTCCATTGGTTCGATACTTGGTTCTTACCTAAACTATATTACGCTGCGATAGGTACACTTGCCTATTGTGTGTGTTTTAAGTTAAAGTAATTATCATTTTATAAATTTAAAACCTGATCTCATGAAACCATCTCAAAAATATATTTATATATATTTTATATACTTATATACACGACACATCAAGTGTTTGGCGCCGCTGCCGAGGACACGGTGATTTCAAGAAAAATTCGAGTTAACGGATTAGCCTTTTTAAAAGTAAAAATTTCACAAAAATATAATCAAGGATCCATACAACGAAAAGTTTACCGAAGAAGAATTTTTCAAATTTGACAGAAGTTTCTCGGATTCATGGTGCGAGTTATGTGGGGGATCACACTACATTGAGGAGTGTTATCTTTCCGCATGGCGCCTCCACCCGTCACCATTTGAAGATTTACTTCCTTCACCACCTCCATCAGTAAACACAGATTACGCATTCTATGAACCAGATCCTTGGTAGCCAGACACGCTATTCTGTAATTTAGAGGAAATAAAAAATTAAATCATTAAACTCTATGCTATGGAACCACATGAAGATCCCTCTGAAATTTTGGATCACCAACCAAGTGTCGAAGCAGATCAAGCATCACAAGAACAGAACGTGGAGGTAATAACCATGATACCCATGGACAACACGGGGAATATCAGCGAAGATGACATAGTAAGGGCTGAAATTATACAAGAAACCTTAGAACCACCGAGGTTGGAGAAACAATTCAAACGGTTTTAGTCTTTATTAAATCAAATTCAGCTAAATCTGCCTTACGAGCTGTTCCTCTATAAGATGTCAGCTCATGCAAAGTTTCTCAAGGATATGCTGACTAACCGAGAAAAAAATGGAAGAGCAGCCAAAAATCGCGTTGAACGAAGAATGCTCAGCCATTATGAGAGGAAGAAAACCACCCGACCAATTCATAATCTATTGTCTTATAAGCGACTCAATCCAAGGTAATGCTATTGCTGATCTACATATTGGCGTAAATATTTTACGTGGCGCTATATTTGACAAAATGAATCTAAAAAAACTCCAACCTACAAAATTAGAACTATGCCTAACCAATAGGATGGTTCGCTATCCAAAGGGAATTGCTGGATGTGCTTATAAAGATTAATGAATTCGTCTTCCCTGTGGATTTTGTGGTGGTTGACATAAAAGGAGGAACACGTTGCCCTCTTGTTCTCGGGAGGCCATTTCTCAATACAACCCTCGCCCTTATTGACGTTTGGGAAGGAAGACTGGCATTAAGCATTAAAAAAGAACGAATCACGTTCGATCTCAAGAAATCCATGCAGTGACCAAGCAGTCACAACGATCTCGCTTTTCTCTTTGACGATTTCGACTACCTAGTAGGCTACTACATGCATGACGTCTTGGGAAAAGAAGAAGAATGGCCAGCTGAGGAACAAGAGGAATATTTAGTTTGTGAAGGGTTCATGATAAAGCACACTAATCATGATGATGAAACAATAAGCATTGAGGAGCTGGAAGACCGAGACGAGAATGAGAAGACAAAACCCTCTATTGAGGAACCACCTACACTTGAGCTAAAGGAGCTTCCGCCTGATCTATCATATGCCTTCCTAGATAAAGAATCCAAGCTTCCAGTTATTATCTCCTCCAAGTTGGAAAATGACGAGAGGGAAAAGCTGTTAGAGGTTTTGAAAAGACACAAGAAAGCTATCGCATGGAAGCTAATGGATCTTAAGGGAATTAACCCCTCATTTTGCACTCATAAGATACTTATGGAGGAAAATTACAAGACAAGTGTGCAGCACCAAAGACGACTGGACCCTAAAATGCAAGAGGTAGTGAAGAACGAAATCATCAAACTACTAGATGCAGGAGTTATCTACCCCATTTCAGATTCAGCAGTCCAGTATAAGTTGTACCAAAAAAAGGAGGTATAACGGTGATCACAAATGAGAAAAATGAGCTAATACCAACCTGCACAGTCACTGGATGGCGGGTGTGTATTGATTATCGCAAGTTGAACGAAGCTACTCGAAAAGATCATTTCTGCTACCCTTCATAGATCAAATGTTGGAGCGACTATCCGGGAATATGTTCTATTGCTTTCTCAATGGATTCTCAGGGTACTTCCAAATCCCTATCACCCTTGAAGATCAGGAGAAAAATACGTTTACATGCCCCTATGGCACATTTGCTTATAGGCGTATGCCATTCGGACTATGCAATGCACCCACTACGTTCCAGCGGTGCATGATCGCTATATTTCATGATATGATAGAAGAATCGATAGAAGTATTCATGAATGACTTCTCAGTTTTTGGAAATTCCTTCGACCATTGCTTACAAAACTTGGAAAAGATGTTGGCAAGATGCGAAGAATCAAATCTAGCACTGAATTGGGAAAAGTGCCACTTTATGGTCAAAGAAGGAATATTATTAGGACACAAGATTTCAAAAAATGGTATTGAAGTCGACAAAGCCAAAGTGGAAACTATATCGATGCTTCCACCACCAAATTCAGTAAAAGGGATCAGAAGCTTCCTTAGTCATGCGGGATTCTATAGGAGGTTCATAAAAGACTTCTCATTAATCGCTAGACCCTTGACACAACTGTTGGAAAAAGATCGACCCTTTCTATTCTCTGACGATTGTTTGGTAGCATTTGAAACTCTAAAAAAGAAGCTCGTTGATGCACCTATCATGACGACACCTGACTGGACAAAACCGTTCGAACTCATGTGCGATGCAAGTGACTATGCAGTAGGAGCAGTTTTAGGTCAACGAAGAGAAAAACATTTTCACCCGATTCACTATGCAAGTAAAACCTTAAATGCTACTCAATAAAATTACACTACTACTGAGAAAGAGTTACTAGCCGTAGTTTTTGCCTTCGATAAATTCCGTTCGTACCTGGTCTTATCAAAAACCATCGTCTACACCGATCATGTTGCCCTAAGACATCTCTTTAACAAGCAAGATGCAAAACTAAGGTTAATTATATGGATCCTCCTACTACAAGAATTTGACATCGAGATAAAAGATAAGAAAAGAGTAGAGAATTTCGCAGCAGATCATTTATCTCGCCTTGAAAATACTCAAGAGAACCAAGAGGTTGCTATAAATGATAGTTTCCCTCACGAGTACATACTGCACGTACAAGACACCGATGAATATCCATGGTTTGCAGACATCGCAAACTTCCTAGCAAGTGGAGTGCTAGTGAAAGGAGTAATATTTCAAGAGAGGAAGAAACTTTTCGCATATGTTAAGCACTACTTCTAGGAAGATCCATATCTATTTCACGTCTGTACGGATCAAATAGTTTGGCGATGTGTGTATGGGAAGGATGCACATGTGTGACACACAGTATTCCAGGTCAATACCCATAGTCATATTTGAAAGTTCATAATTTATATTTCCTAGAACATTATCTTTGACATGGTATTGTAAGGAGTCTAGCAAAGTAACACGTGTCATATTTTAGTAATTTTAAGAATTACTAGGTCAAAAACATTTATAACCCGCAGTGTACGGTCATTGGTGATTATCAAAGTTATACAAGTAAAGTCTAGAGGTATAGTTATTTTATACAAAGTTAAATCTTTAAAGATTGACGCAAAAATGTTTGTTCATATGACCTTAATTTATTTCTTATGTGAGAACATGTATGAATAGTTAAAGATATTAACTATGTCGGGATTCACTAGCAGATTATTAAAGCTAGTCAAACTACACAAAATGTAGGACGTCTTAATAATTAAAGATATTAAAGCGAGTATTAATTTCGGATAGTATACCGCGTGTAAATCAATCACATCATCATGATGACTTTACTTACACTTCACTCAAGTGTCATAATCTTCATGATTATGACCAAGAGTGCAAGCAACCTCAAGGATCATATCACCATCATTATATATTTGCTTATACTCCACTCCAACATCAAGTCGTAAAAATGATGACTTGTTGAGATCTACACTCAACCCCTGTTTCATCTAATAGTTATATATATATATATATGTATATATATATATATATAAAATATCTAGGTATATAGATATATAAAGTTTAAATCATAAAAGTCCTACACCGGGTATTAGATCACGGGATCACCTACCGGGTATACACTATCTAAGTATCATCTACCTAAACATTGTAATGACACATGAGGTGACAAATGTCACACCCCGGCCGGCGGTGGATTATACGCCGGGGCTGACGCAGTTGTTCATAGCACATGATCATCTATTAAATGTGATAGTATTTATTCATCAAAATTAAATGTATCCATTACAAGTAGAAATGAAAAACAAAGAGTTCATATATAACATAATTAAATTAAATTGAAACTAGGTCCATGTTCTATGTGATCAAGTAGTGTCATCAAACTGGTGCACTTGAAACATGTGAGTAAATGTCAACTACAAGTAGTTGGTGAGTAACATAGGTTTTGACACCAAACAAAAGTTAAGTAAAAAGTATTTGAAATTCAATATGTTCAAAGCATAACTATGGCATAAATGTGAAAACATACAACGTTCCAAGCGTACAATTCAATCCGTAGTAAATGGAAAACTGGTAAGTACAATCCCACTGATTGTGTTTTGGAAAAAAATAGTAATATGGTACACACAAAACCCGCCAAGGTTCGTGTTAACTGGAATCAGATTCCCCTATAAATGATTATGTTAGGTACTACCTTAGGCCTGGGTAACATGTTAATGAATGTAGTAGCATGAACACATGTAATGGTCACCAAGCAGTTTAAGACATAAAGCACATAGTAATTTGCATGAGAACAATGGTATTGAATATGGTAGGTAAAGTATGTAAACATGTTCCACCCCGAGTATTTGTAAACAATAGTAAAAAGAAAGGGGGCTATGAAACTCACCTGAGTTGTGTACTAGTAGTGGATAGTACCACACAAGGATGCAATAGAAAAAGCAAGAATTTGCCTGTGAACCGTCTACGTATGCCCTAGAATTATTGTCACACCCCAACCGACGACGGAATACGTCGGGGCGGGACATGTAGACTGTTCAAAAGCTCAAGGTTTACTAAAGTTTAAATATATAAACAACCAAATTCATATCATAGATAAACATCAATCCAACAATACAAAGTAAAATAGAGAATACATAAATAGTTTCTTTAAATTAGATTCTAGGTCCTCGGTCCTAAGTGAAGCAACTTGTACTTATTCTCAAGCATTAGTACCTGAAACATGATGAAAACAAGGTCAACTAAAAAGTTGGTGAGCATACATAGGTTTTGACACACAACCAAGTTTAAAGTGTTTTATACAATTCATACGATACACGTGTAAAAGGCATTTATGGAGAATCTATAGTTAAACTAAGTGTGTACAATCAAACCTTGTGACTGAGGCATAACACGCAGGTTACCCTAATGTAAAGTCGGTAACAAACACCCTAACCGGGTGGGTTTGTCAGACACAATAGATCTATCAATGTTAACCGTTGGCTTGTACGGAGTTAAGATAGTACTAATGTCATGTATATGTAGTCTTAACTCATAGCATTCAAACATAAAGCACATAACACATAATATCATATTATTGAATTGTATTTAAGTCTATGTAAAAAGTTTAAAAAAGTAAATCATGTTTCACCCCAAAAGTACAAAATAAAAAGGGGGCTATGTTAACTCACTTGTATATGTTAGGTGGATAATACGAGCAAGTATGAAGCATGAGTGATTCTCAAATCACAAGTTAACCTAGTGTGAAAAGAATGAACTTAAATTATTAACATGCATAAGTCTAAGGATAAGTCTAATGTTCATCGGGTCTTGTTAGGTGTGAGTTTGTATAAAGTTTGTGTTATTTTATGTAGGAAATTATAAGTTGTCAAAAGTTTGGTGTAACTTTGGGAGTTCAAAATGTTGTATGAAAACATCATGTGTCTTTAGGGTTAAAGATTAAATAAATAAAACTCTTTTTATTTATTTAATTAAAATAATAATCATTGCTAAAAGTAATATGATTTTTATAAAATATTAAATAAATCCATTGCGTTATTTATTTATGTTAAAGTGTCAAAATCGTAATAATAAGGGTTAAAGGAAACCCTAGATGCAAAATAATAATTTTATGTATTATAAAAAAAAATAAATAATGTTATGTATATACATACATGTATATATTTAGAAGGAGGTTTTTGTTCAAATGTATTTATGTTTATATGGGATAAATGATTTACAAAAATATACATTTTATATCTTGTTAATATATTTACGAACTAGGAAATTAATTATTTTGAATAATTATTTAAAAATACATTTTTTAAATAATTAAAAATGAGAGTTTTAAACAACTATATTTGTAATAATTGATATTTTATGTTAAAAAACCTCGAAATTGTATTGTATTCTGGTCTAAATATGGTATAGGTTATAAAAATAATTTTTATAAAAATATTGGGTTGTTAAAAATTGATTTAAAAAATAAAACAGACCACCCGGTTCGAACCCGGGTGGTTTCTGTGTGAGGCAACCATTCCAACCACTGAACCAAGGGACTAACCCGTGTTAGGGAACCAGTTTGATTTGTATATAACTAATTCAGTATAAGGGGCCGGGTCTGGCTTTGAGTTCACACACAAAAAGGACTGGTCTGCGTGGGTTTTGAACCCACACCGCTGGGTCCGATGGTGCAAGTACTTAACCAGTCGGACCAGGCGGTTTCGCTGGTTAAGTACGGGTCCTATTTATTAAATATGAAATCATAAATTAAGCCCCAAATCAAATACGTATGAACTGGTTAAAACCCTAGATTCAAATCGGCCCCGATATGTTTTGTAATCACGAATTGGTATGGGGCTATCGTTAGGGACTCAATTACGAATCAAAAGAACCAAAAATTACCTGTTAAGGTGGAGTGTAGAGTGTTGCCGACTAAACGATCAGGGACCGAGTTCTTGGTATTCGATTCGCGCTCAGAAATGATGTATCATGTGATTCTGAGTTCAGAGAGGTTGTAATCGATTATGTGAAGGTGTGGGGTTTATGTAATTCATTTAATTTTGTTTTAATCATAGGATTCGATTCATGGTTTAAGTACGACAGTTGTGGAGCGAGATTACGCGTTAATTCAGTCGATTAGGAATGGATTGAGCCGCGAATAGGTCTACATTCATACCGTAATCGTTTGTGCGTGATTTGCAGAGTTAGAACGCGTTTGCTTGTCTGAATTGATCCTGATTTGATACGGGTTTGACTCTGTGGAGTCAAACGCATTTGAATTTGAAATAGGCCGCGCAAAAACGATCGAAATGAAGTTCCAAATGGGCCTGGGGATGGTGTGAAATCCGTAATCCGTGTATGGGAGTCCAATTACACAATTTCGATCCGAGGCAGTCTTGAATCGTGGTGTTCTTGGGCTGTGTTGACTTCCAAAGTCAAAATCGGTGGAAACAAAGTCAAGCTTTTTGAATAGGTTCAATTTGGAGTGTGAGGGTTCAATTTGTAGTTCAAAGGATCAAAGGCTATCGGTTTGATTTATTTATACTTTGATTGCAAGGATTTGGGAATATTTGGCGTTTAAAAGTCAAAATAGTCTATGAGCTTTGAATGGGGTCAAAGTTAGGGTCAAAAGTCCACTTTGAGCGTGGGAGTTCAAATAAAGGGTTCAAAACCATGAACTTGTGACTATTTACATATTTATATGTATGTATATATATATGTATACATAGAGATTTCTAATATGTAAGAAAGAATTGTAATAATCATGAAAATGTATTGATAATGTTTTGAACTAGAAATGGAATTTGAAATATTTATTACATTAAGCTCAATACAAGGAAAACCAAGGATGTTACAGTATCCCCATGTTGAAGGAATTTCGTCCCGAAATTCAACTAGTTGAGGCTACTGAATCAGCGAAGAGGTGTGGATACTTAAGCTTCATTTGATCCTCACGTTCCCAAGTGAACTCAGGACCGCGCTTAGAATCCCAACGAACTTTGACAATAGGAATACGGCTTCGCTTGAGGTGCTTGATCTCACGATCCATGATCTCTACCGGTTTCTCAACGAAGTGCATCGTGTCATCAATGCGCACATCGTCAAGAGGTATATGGAGGTTTTCGTCAGCAAGACATTTCTTTAGGTTGGACACGTGAAAAGTAGGATGTATATTAGCAAGTGATGGAGGTAATTCGAGTTTCTAAGCCACTTTCCCGATCCTTTCGAGGATCTTGAATGGGCCCACATAGCGAGGTGCTAGTTTACCCTTCTTCCCAAAACGGATCACCCCCTTCCAAGGAGATACCTTTAGAAGTACAAGATCACCGACTTGAAATTCCGAGGGTTAACGTCTTTTGTCGACTCCTTGCCACTTGAATGTTGTTACGAATCTGAAGGATCTTGTCGGAAGTTTCTTGGATTAATTCAGGACCAGTGATTTGTGCTTCGCCAATCTCGTTCCAACAGATTGGAGAGCGACATTTCCGACCATAGAGGGCCTCAAATGGAGCCATGTTGATGCTTGTGTGGTAGCTATTGTTGTAGGAGAACTTAATGAGGGGTAGATGTGAATCCCAATTGCCACCAAAATCAATTACACAAGCTCTAAGCATGTCCTCGAGAGTCTGGATTGTTCGCTCGATCTGACCATCAAATTGGGGATGGTAAGCTGTGCTTAAATCCAAGCGTGTACCTAGAGCAGTTTGGAGAGATTGCCAAAAGCGGGAGGTGAAACGAACATCTCTATCAGATATTATGTTAAGTGGGACCACGTGTGTAATCCCCGAGGAATTCCTGCCTTATCTTAACTTCTTCGGCATTGTAAACTATTTATTTTTGTGAATATTTATACAATTTAATAAATTACTTGAATTCTTTCATATGCTCACATTTAATTCCATGATGTAACACAATTACATTTATCATTGTCTTAATAAATAAACATATACATTTATAAATATGTTAATGCAAATTTATAAACAAATTACAAAAATATTAAAGTATAATTATTAAATAATAAATTCATTTGAGAGAAATAGGATTTAACAATTAAAAATGCAATTAATTCAAATAATTAATTTGAGTTATAAGTTAAAATAAAATCTATTATATTTTTTTATAACTTATGAAAATTTATAAAGATTCATAGATTTAAAAGTTTTTTTTATGTTTTATAAAAAGCTTAAGGTTATAAATGCAAATCCTGAAAACTTAAACTTAACTAGAACCTAACTTTACACATAAAATGATAAAACATTGGAAGTTGGAGGGCCTGTTGCGTCAATACTGAAAACTTCAAGGGCTACTCTGCAAATCCCGGATTTCTCCTTTTCTAAACCGATCGCGAGTTCGAAACGTGGGGGAGACCGGTTCGGACTACCTATTTCTCGATCTCACGATTGAGATAATAACTCTCGAATTTGGAACCGGCACCACGACCGCGAAGCTTAACCGATCCATCTCCCACGTTTAATCGGACTTTTATGATCGAGAAGATAGTTAAACGAGTAACCGTAGCTTTCTTAAATGGTAGTTACTCGATCGATTCGATTACACCAAAATTTTCTATAAATAGCTGATCCAACCCATCGACGACAGACACCACAAGCTTCCTACGACCTTAAACTCTTCGTAAACCATCGCCGGAGCTCAGACCAGTCGAAGAACTCGTCGCGATTTTAGCTCAGTCGATCTCTCGAACCACGCAAGCAACTAAGGTAAAAACTATACCAATCGAACCGTATTGACCCAGGGAATGAAAGCCCCATGAAATCGGGCCCGGCTATTAGCCGGATTGGTCGAATCAGCGGGCTAGGGTTCCGGTTGGTTTGGGGAAGAAGATGATACGGGGAAAAGTAGGGTTCTATCAATCCAAAGTAGGGAATAAATTTGTAAATCATATTAATCTCCCTATTTTTATAAATTGAAACCATGAAACTTTGTATTTAATTTCTATTATAAATACATTATAAACCAATCCAAATTCCTAAACAAATTTATTATTTAGACGAACTTACTAATTTATCTTATAAATTAATAATGTTTATTCTTAAGCATTATTAAAATCTTTTAAACATAAAAATAATTAAATGGTTAATTTTTTTTAATAAATAATTATACAAAATCTCTTTTATTCAATTAAAATCTAATTATTCTATAAGTCCTTGATAGGATTATTTAGTTGTTGTTTTAACAACCTATTTATAAATACCTTAATCTAAATGTATAAATTGAGTCATCTCAAATACTCAAACTATTATACATATTAAGTTTAGCAAACCTTAAATAATCTTTTGAATTCCAAGACTTATACAAACTCATCTTCAAATCTCAACTCTTATTATCTAGTACAACCTATCTCAATCCTAGAATCCGAATCTATCTTGTAGGTTTATTGTGAGAAATTCTCGCACTACCTATCCAGTTTCATCAATACTCAATCATATTTAGCTACATTCATGTGAGTTTTCATAGCCCCTTTTTTTTACTGCTTTTGTTTTTGGGGTGAAACATGTGTTAACTACTTTATCTACACGATTCAATAACTTGATTCTATGCTATGATCTACATGCTTTATATCTTGAACTATTTGGTGACCATTGCATGAATGCATGCCAGTACATTCATTAACTTGTGTTGCAAGCCTAAGGTAGTACCTAACATGATCATTTATAGGGGAATCCGAAACTAAACTAAACTTACCACATAACCTTGGCGGGTTGTTGTTGGTGTGAACTATTATCATGGGTGTATCTCCCCATGTTGGATGTGAACTATTAACTTGGGTGTCATCTCCCCTTGTTGGATGTGAACTATAAAACTCGGGTGTTATCTAACCCTTTTATCAAAACGGCAATCCGTGGGATTGTGGCAGCTAGATTTCATTTACCAGGATTGAATTGTACGCTTGGAGCCTTATGTGTTCTCATATATGCTTTAGATCTGCTTTGAATCTTCTGAATCGTAAACTATATCTAAACTTTAGTTTGGTGTCAAAACCTATGTTGCTCACCAACTACTTGTAGTTGACATTTACTCGCATGTTTCAGGTGTACCTGCTTAAGGCCATTGCTGCTCATGTAGGACTTGGACCTAGATAATGAATTGAAATTTATGTTATGTTAAACTTTTGACTTTTCATTGTTCTTGTAACGGATTATTTAATTTGGATTAATAAATACTTTCGAATTAAATAGATGATCATGAGCTTTTGAACAACCGCGTCAGCCCAGGCATATAATCCGCCGCCGGCCGGGGTGTGACAGATTGGTATTAGAGCCATGGTTATAGGGAATTAGGTTATTAGACACATGACCTAGACTATAACCTAGGAGTCCCAAACATGAGTTTAACTTGTGTCTTTTATTAGGAACTCCACTCTCTCTTTACTATGCATGCTTACCTACATCTATCTATTTTGATTACCTGATACAACTCCATGAACTACGACATTCAAGAATATACATGAAACTATTTTGAACTACTTGAACTACATGAAACTTACACTTAGACTTAATAGTCTAATCCGAATGAAACTCTCGTCAAAGGTATGTAAGTTCTAACTAATGAATGGGAACTTGTGCAATCCGGAAGGGTGGATGCCTGTATTCTGGGAGTTCTGTCTAGGAAAGCATTTCATATAAATCCAAATCAACCGATGGACCAGTTATGTTTTCCTGGGAATTCTTGGGATGAGTGTCCACTTATAGGCTAAAGCATGACTTCTCAAACATTAGAAAGACTTAAAATACCTTGATAAGCCAATGTGCCCAGTAGGGTACCATCTATGTTTCACCTAACATCTCATGATTAAATTGCAAACTCTTGTACATGATTCACATCTTATGAACTTTTTTTTATTCACCCGTTTGTAGAATGCCTCCCCGTCATGAGCGTAGGAACAACCTCACCGATAGGATCATCCAGCAAATGGCTACGATCCTACCAACTATGGTCAACCAACTGAACCAGAATGCTGCACCAAGGAATCCCGCGTGCACATTCAAACACTTTAACTCCTGCAACCCCACCAAGTTCTACGGGAACGAAGGAGCCACTGGACTCCTCCAATGGTTTGAAAGCATTGAGGGAACCTTCATCAATGCTGACTGTCCTGAGAACCTAAAGGTTCGTTATGCTACTAGTGTCTTCCAAAAAAGGGCACTCACATGGTGGAATGGAGAAAAACGTAACCGTGGGATAGAGGTTGCACTAGCCTTGCCTTGGGCTGATGTGAAGACACTCATGACAGATGAGTTTTTCCCCCGTAATGAGGTCAAGAAACTAGAAGCTGAATTCTGGGATCTCAAACAAGACAGTGGTGAAAGCCTTGCCTACACCACTCGCTTTCATGAGCTTAGCCTACTGGTGCCCCATATGGTCACTCCTCTCTCACGAGCCATTGAGAAGTACATCAATGGTCTGCCTATGCAGATTCAGGACACTGTTCTGGGTAGTAACCCAGCCACTCTCGAGGAAGCCATCCGTCTTGCAGCAACCCTGTCAGACAATCATGTTAAGGCAGGGACTCTATCTAAAAAGGGTGCCAAGAAGACCTTTGAGAAAGCCGCCACTGAATCCCTCAAGGAAACCAAGTCTGAGTCTTCCTTCAATAACAGGAAAAGGAAGGGCAAAAATTTTGCCATTATCACACCCGCTACTCCTTTAGCCCAAGTGGCCCCTACTGCCTTCAACCCCACCAAGAAACCATATGCGGGAACTTCGCCACTTTGTAATACCTACAAACTCCACCACCCTGCCCATGCACAATGTCGTCTGTGCACTACTTGTGGACGTTGTGGGCATTGGGCTAACACCTGTCGTATCCCACCAACTAATCAAGTCTACCAACCTGCTGTTCCTGTTCCTATTCCTGCTGCTATCGCCCAGGGTCGCGCTTGTTATGAGTGTGGTGACCCTAATCACTTTAGGAACCGTTGCCCTAGGCTAGTCATTGTGAACCAAGCAAATCTAAACCAGGGCAACATGGTTCAAGGAAACATAAACCAAGGGAATATGAACCGAGGGATGTGAATCAGGGGAATGCAAACCCTGTAGCTCGTGGACGTGCCTTTAACATCAATGCCAACGAGGCTCAAGCCAACAACGATGTGGTGAACGGTACGTTTCCAATTAATCAGCAATATGCTTCTATCCTGTTTGATACTGGTTCCGATAGGAGTTTTGTGTCCTTTGAATTTGAACCACAACTTGCTATGAGTCGAGCTAAGTTAGACAAACCCTTTGATATTTTAGTAGCGGATGGCTATTCTGTTTCGTGTGACACCATTATTAGAGATTGTACCTTAACCTTGAGCGATCATGACTTTTCAATCAATCTTATTCCCATGGCTCTCGGAGGTTTCGACATCATAGTAGGCATGGACTGGCTGACCAAGCACCATGCTGAAGTTGTCTGTTTTGACAAGTATATCCGTATCCCTCTTGACTCGGGTGAAATTTTGAACGTCTATGGTGAGAAACCGTCAAAGGGACTCAAGCTTTTGTCTTGCACTATCGCACAGAAGTACCTACGGAAGAAATGTGTGGCATTCTTGGCCCATATTGTGGAACGCAAAGGCAAAGATAAGAGTCTCCAAGACATTCCTGTAATCAAAGACTTTCCTGAAGTTTTTCCCGAAGATTTACCCGGTCTTCCTCCTATACGTCAAGTCGAATTCCGTATTGACTTAGTATCAGGAGCAAACCCCGTGGCCAAGTCACCTTATCGTCTTGCACCATCAGAGATGCAGGAACTTTCAAGTCAACTTCGAGAACTCTCTGACAAAGGATTTATTCGTCCTAGTGTTTCCCCTTGGGGAGCACCTGTTCTGTTTGTCAAGAAAAAGGATGGTTCTTTCCGGATGTGCATCGACTATCGGGAACTTAACAAGCTCACTGTAAAGAACCGTTATCCACTTCCGTGGATTGATGATTTATTTGACCAACTTCAAGGCTCTACCTGTTTCTCTAAGATCGATCTTCGTTCTGGTTATCACCAGCTACGAGTCCTCGAATCCGATATTTCCAAGACAGCCTTTCGTACAAGATATGGTCATTACGAGTTCATGGTTATGCCCTTCGGACTAACCAATGCACCCGCGGTATTCATGGATCTTATGAACCGCGTGTGTAAGCCGTACTTGGACAAGTTCATGATCGTCTTTATTGATGATATCCTCATATATTCAAAATCCAAAGCGGAACACGAAGAACATTTGCGTCTGGTTTTGGATCTCTTGAAAAAGGAGCAATTATACGCTAAGTTCTCCAAATGTGAATTTTGGCTAAAGGAAGTCCAATTCTTGGGTCACATAGTCAACGAAAAGGGTATTCACGTGGATCCCGCTAAGATTGAGGCGGTAAAGAACTGGCAAGCTCCAAAGACCCCTACCGAAGTCCGCTCATTTTTAGGTTTAGCGGGCTATTACCGTCGATTCATAGCGAATTTTTCAAAGATCGCGGTACCACTCACAGCCTTAACTCACAAAGGCAAACCCTACGAGTGGGAACCAAAACAGGAAGAGGCCTTTCAAACCCTGAAACAGAAACTATGTGAGGCTCATATCCTTACCCTTCCCGATGGAACCGAAGACTTTGTCGTTTATTGCGACGCTTCCCACTTAGGCCTAGGTTGTGTTCTAATGCAACGAGGCAAAGTGATCGCTTATGCGTCCCGACAACTCAAAATCCATGAGAAGAATTATACGACGCACGATCTTGAGTTGGGTGCGGTTGTATTTGCTCTTAAAATTTGGAGACATTACCTATATGGTACCAAATGTGAGATTTACACAGATCATAAGAGTCTCCAGCACATCTTCAATCAAAAGGAGCTCAACATGAGGCAAAGGCATTGGGTTGAACTCCTAAACGACTACGACTGCAATATTCGTTATCATCCTGGTAAGGCGAATGTAGTGGCTGATGCTCTTAGCCGTAAAGAACCTATCAAGATTCACAGCATTCGAATCCAAAATGATATTCAATCTCGCATGCTTGAAGCACAACATCTTTCCGTCACTGAAGGAAACTTGTACATCGAAATGTCATGTGGTGCTGAACTCCAACTTGAAACCAAACCCGATGGGTTACTTTACTTTCTAAATCGTATCTGGATTCCGGACCGTGACAACCTTCGTACCTTTATCATGAACGAGGCTCACAAGACGCGTTACTCTGTGCATCCTGGTGCAGACAAAATGTACATGGATCTCCGTACCCAATACTGGTGGCCTGGTATGAAGAAGGACATTGCCCTCTATGTGTCCAAATGCCTTACTTGTTTGAAGGTTAAAGCCGAGCACCAGCGCCCATCCGGATTACTTGAACAACCCGAGATTCCCATGTGGAAATGGGAGTGTATTGCCATGGATTTTATAACCAAACTCCCACAAACATCTCGTGGGCATAATAGCATTTGGGTAATCATCGACCGCTTGACAAAATCTGCTCATTTCATACCCATACGTGAGGACTACCGAGTCGAGAAATTAGCTCGAATCTATATTAATGAGATAGTTAGTCATCACGGTGTACCTCTTAACATTATTTCTGATCGTGATGGACGATTCACCTCTCGTTTCTGGAAATCCTTACAATCAGCCTTGGGCACTCAGCTGAATCTTAGTACGGCTTACCATCCGCAAACCGATGGTTAGTCCGAACGAACGATTCAAACCCTCGAAGATATGCTTAGAGCCTGTGTCATTGACTTCAAGGGAAACTGGGATTTACACCTACCCCTAGTCGAGTTCTCATACAACAACAGTTATCACACAAGCATTAACATGGCTCCTTTTGAAGCACTTTATGGTCGGAAGTGCCGCTCTCCTATCTGCTGGGGGGAAATCGGTGAATCACAAATCATTGGTCCTGAACTGATTCAAGAGACTTCCGACAAGATAATGTTAATCCGAGACAACCTTCTAGCAGCAAGAAGTTGGCAAAAGAGCTATGCCGACAAACGTCGAAAACCCTTAGAATTTCAGGTTGGCGATCTGGTTCTTCTCAAGGTATCCCCTTGGAAAGGCGTAGTTCGTTTTGGAAAGAAAGGGAAACTTGCGCCAAGATTCGTGGGCCCTTTTAAAATCCTTTAGCGGATTGGAAAAGTAGCCTATAAGTTAGACCTACCCGAAGGACTCAGTAACGTTCATCCGACATTTCATGTCTCGAACTTAAAGAAATGCTTAGCTGACGAGAATCTCCATATACCACTCGACGAGATTCACATTGACGAAACTATGCACTTCATGGAGAAGCCCGTCGAGATCATGGACCCAGAAGTTAAGCAGCTCAAGCGAAGCCGAATTCCAATTGTGAAGGTTCGATGGGAATCCAAACGTGGCCCTGAGTTCACTTGGGAACATGAAGATCAAATGAAGGCCAAGTACCCTCACCTATTCCCAGGACCCTCCTCTTAGTAAATTTCGGGACGAAATCTCCTAAAGTAGGGGAGACTGTAATCCCCGAGGAATTCCTGCCTTATCTTAACTTCTCCGGCATTGTAAACTATTTATTTTTGTGAATATTTATACAATTTAATAAATTACTTGAATTCTTTCATATGCTCACATTTAATTCAATGATGTAACACAATTACATTTATCATTGTCTTAATAAATAAACATATACATTTATAAATATGTTAATGCAAATTTATAAACAAATTACAAAAATATTAAAGTATAATTATTAAATAATAAATTCATTTGAGAGAAATAGGATTTAACAATTAAAAATGCAATTAATTCAAATAATTAATTTGAGTTATAAGTTAAAATAAAATCTATTATATTTTTTTATAACTTATGAAAATTTATAAAGATTCATAGATTTAAAAGTTTTTTTTATGTTTTATAAAAAGCTTAAGGTTATAAATGCAAATCCTGAAAACTTAAACTTAACTAGAACCTAACTTTACACATAAAATGATAAAACATTGGAAGTTGGAGGGCCTGTTGCGTCAATACTGAAAACTTCAAGGGCTACTCTGCAAATCCCGGATTTCTCCTTTCCTAAACCGATCGCGAGTTCGAAACGTGGGGGAGACCTGTTCGGACTACCTATTTCTCGATCTCACGATTGAGATAATAACTCCCGAATTTAGAACCGGCACCACGACCGCGAAGCTTAACCGATCCATCTCCCACGTTTAATCGGACTTTTATGATCGAGAAGATAGTTAAACGAGTAACCGTAGCTTTCTTAAATGATAGTTACTCGATCGATTCGATTACACCAAAATTTTCTATAAATAGCTGATCCAACCCACCGACGACAGACACCACAAGCTTCCTACGACCTTAAACTCTTCGTAAACCATCGCCGGAGCTCAGACCAGTCGAAGAACTCGTCGCGATTTTAGCTCAGTCGATCTCTCGAACCACGCAAGCAACTAAGGTAAAAACTATACCAATCGAACCGTATTGACCCAGGGAATGAAAGCCCCATGAAATCGGGCCCGACTATTAGCCGGATTGGTCGAATCAGCGGGCTAGGGTTCCGGTTGGTTTGGGGAAGAAGATGATACGGGGAAAAGTAGGGTTCTATCAATCCAAAGTAGGGAATAAATTTGTAAATCATATTAATCTCCCTATTTTTATAAATTGAAACCATGAAACTTTGTATTTAATTTCTATTATAAATACATTATAAACCAATCCAAATTCCTAAACAAATTTATTATTTAGACGAACTTACTAATTTATCTTATAAATTAATAATGTTTATTCTTAAGCATTATTAAAATCTTTTAAACATAAAAATAATTAAATGGTTAATTTTTTTTAATAAATAATTATACAAAATCTCTTTTATTCAATTAAAATCTAATTATTCTATAAGTCCTTGATAGGATTATTTAGTTATTGTTTTAACAAACTATTTATAAATACCTTAATCTAAATGTATAAATTGAGTCATCTCAAATACTCCAACTATTATACATATTAAGTTTAGCAAACCTTAAATAATCTTTTGAATTCCAAGACTTATACAAACTCATCTTCAAATCTCAACTCTTATTATCTAGTACAACCTATCTCAATCCTAGAATCCGAATCTATCTTGTAGGTTTATTGTGAGAAATTCTCGCACTACCTATCCAGTTTCATCAATACTCAATCATCTTTAGCTACATTCATGTGAGTTTTCATAGCCCCTTTTTTTTACTGCTTTTGTTTTTGGGGTGAAACATGTGTTAACTACTTTATCTACACGATTCAATAACTTGATTCTATGCTATGATCTACATGCTTTATATCTTGAACTATTTGGTGACCATTGCATGAATGCATGCCAGTACATTCATTAACTTGTGTTGCAAGCCTAAGGTAGTACCTAACATGATCATTTATAGCGGAATCCGAAACTAAACTAAACTTACCACATAACCTTGGCGGGTTGTTGTTGGTGTGAACTATTATCATGGGTGTATATCCCCATGTTGGATGTGAACTATTAACTTGGGTGTCATCTCCCCTTGTTGGATGTGAACTATAAAACTCGGGTGTTATCTAACCCTTTTATCAAAACGGCAATCCGTGGGATTGTGGCAGCTAGATTTCATTTACCAGGATTGAATTGTACGCTTGGAGCCTTATGTGTTCTCATATATGCTTTAGATCTGCTTTGAATCTTCTGAATCGTAAACTATATCTAAACTTTAGTTTGGTGTAAAAACCTATGTTGCTCACTAACTACTTGTAGTTGACATTTACTCGCATGTTTCAGGTGTACCTGCTTAAGGCCGTTGCTGCTCATGTAGGACTTGGACCTAGATAATGAATTGAAATTTATGTTATGTTAAACTTTTGACTTTTCATTGTTCTTGTAACGGATTATTTAATATGGATTAATTAATACTTTCGCATTAAATAGATGATCATGAGCTTTTGAACAACCGCGTCAGCCCAGGCATATAATCCGCCGCCGGCCGGGGTGTGACACCGTGACGACTCACAATTTCGTCAATGTAGATTCGGGCTAATTTCTCTACCCGGTAGTCTTCTCGGATGGGTAGAAAGTGAGCAGATTTGGTGAGACGGTCAACGATCACCCAAATGCTATCATAACCGCTAGAAGTACGAGGGAGTTTGGTAATGAAATCCATGGCTAGGTTCTCCCATTTCCATAAAGGGATTTCCGGTTGCTCAAGCAAACCAGAAGGACGTTGATGTTCGGCTTTGACTTTGGAGCAAGTTAGACATTTTGCAACATAAAGTGCAATGTCTTTCTTCATTCCGGGCCACCAGTATTGTTGGTGTAGACCCTTGTACATTTTATCTGCCCCGGGATGGAAGGAGTAACGAGTTTTGTGTGCCTCGTTCATAAGGATTGCGCGAAGGTCATCACGATCGGGGACCCATATACGATTCAAGTAATAGAGGAGGCCATTAGGTTTGGTTTCTAATATGAGTTCAACACCACATGAAATTTCATTATACAGATTACCCTCGGTGACCGAGACGTGTTGAGCTTCGAAGATGCGATTTTGAATATCGGTTTGCATCCTAACACAATGAAGCATAACGTGGTCCTTACGACTCAAGGCATCGGCCACAACATTCACTTTACCGGGATGGTACCGAATCTCGCAGTCGTAGTCGTTAAGGAGCTCGACCCAACGTCGTTGCCTCATGTTGAGTTCTTTTGATTGAAGATGTGTTGGAGACTTTTGTGGTCAGTGAGTACCACACATTTCGTGCCATAGAGATAATGCCTCCAAATCTTTAACGCGAAGACGACTGCACCCAACTCAAGATCGTGCATCGTATAATTCTTTTTGTAAATTTTTAGTTGTCTTGATGCGTAAGCAATCACCTTTCCCTGTTGCATGAGAACACAGCCGAGACCTTGGTTCGATGCATCACAGTAGACAACTAGATCATCGTTGCCATCAGGAAGAGTGAGAATAGGAGCATTGCATAATTTTTTCTTGAGGATTTGGAAGGCTTCCTCTTGCTTTGGTCCCCACTCATAGTGTTTACCTTTGTGGGTCAAGGCCGTGAGAGGGACAGCAATCTTGGAAAAGTTTGAGATGAAACGACGATAATAACCAGCAAGACCAATAAATGAACGTACTTCGGTAGGGGTCTTAGGGGTACTCCAATTCTTAACGACTTCGATCTTTGCGGGATCAACATGAATTCCCTTTTCGTTGACAATATGACCCAAAAATTCAACTTCCTTTAGCCAAAATTCGCACTTGGAGAACTTAGCATATAGTTGTTCTTTTCTTAAAAGGTCTAAAACCAATTTAAGGTGTTGTTCATGATCTGATTTGGTCTTGGAGTAGATCAAGATGTCGTCAATGAAAACGATCACGAATTTATCTAGGTATGGTTTGCATACGCGATTCATGAGATCCATGAAAACCGCGGGGGCATTGGTTAGCCCAAAAGGCATAACCATAAATTCATAGTGACCGTATCTTGTACGAAAGGCAGTCTTTGGAATATCCTCCTCTTGTACACGAAGTTGGTGATATCCGGATCGAAGATCAATCTTCGAGAAGTAGGTGGAACCTTGGAGTTGATCAAATAGATCATCAATCCTAGGCAAAGGATAACGGTTCTTGATGGTAAGTTTGTTTAGTTCGCGGTAGTCAATACACATCCGGAATGAGCCATGTTTCTTCTTCACGAATAGGACGGGTGCACCCCATGGTGAATGACTGGGACGAATGAAACCTTTATCGGAAAGTTCTTGAAGCTGACTTGTAAGTTCTTGCATTTTAGAAGGTGCTAGACTGTATGGAGCTTTAGCCACAAGATTAGCTCCAGGCACAAGGTCGATACGAAACTCTACTTGACGAACGGGTGGAAGACCGGATAGATCTTCAGGAAATACTTCGGGGAAGTTACAAATGATGGGGATGTCTTGAATACTCTTCTCTTGGTCCTTCTTTTGAACGATATGGGCTAAAAAGGCCACATACTTCTTCCGTAAGTACTTTCGGGCCGTAGTGCATGCCATGAGCTTAATACCACTACATGGTTTCTCACCAAAGACTTTTAATGTATCACCCGAGGGGAGAGGGATTCAGATGCACTTCTCGAAACAAACGAACTCGGCATGATGACTAGATAGCCAATCCATGCCTATGATGATATCAAAGCTTCCCAGTTGCATAGGTATGAGGTTGACGGGAAAGGAATATTCATTAAGTTTGATGAAACAATCGTGGATAATGGAGTCAATGATGATGGGGTTTCCATCCGCTACTTCAACGGTAAACATTTTCTCTAACTTAGTTCGGGTTTTAGCAAGCAAAGGTTCAAAATTAAGTGAGACAAAACTCTTATCGGCACCGGTATCAAATAGTATGGAAGCATATTGGTTATTAACGAGGAACGTACCGTTGACCACATCATTGTTGGCCTAGGCTTCATTAGCATTTATGTTGAAAGCACGACCTCTAGCTCCACCTTGATTAGAGTTGGTATGTTTTGGACATCGGTTTCGGAAGTGGTTTGGGTTGCCACATTCAAAGCAAGTATTCCCATTAGTGATAGTTGGAACCCCTTTGTTTCCCTGGTTGGCTGTATTGCCGGGTGGTTTAACTCTGCAGGTGTTGGCTAAATGCCCATATCTTCCACAGCTGGCACATATCCGACACGGTAGGTTTGGGAAGTGATGGTAATTGCACGTGTTGCACAAAGGGCTGCTGCCCACATAATGTTTCTTGGCTGAATTCTGAGTCATAGGAGCAACCTGATTGACTGGGGCAGCTGGGGTAACGACAGCAAAGTTCCTAGTCTTTAGTTTCTTGTTGTTGGAGAAAGGTTCGAGTTTGATCCCTTTGGAGGGCTCAGAAGGTGTTGCCGTGTCTAGGACTTTCTTAGCATCCTTCCTTGTTAACGTACCCGCCTTCACATGGTTATCGGTTAATGTGGCGGATAGGCAGATGGCATCTTCAAGGGTAGCTGGGTTTCTCCCTAAAACAGTGTCTTGAATCTTCATCGGCAGGCCACCAATGTATTTTTCAATACCCCGAGCCAAAGGTGTGACCATATGAGGTACTAGAAGACTTAGCTCATGGAAATGGGTGGTGTAGGCTAAACTTTCACCACTATCTTGGGCAAGATCCCAAAATTCGGCCTCTAACTTCTTCATTTCATTGTGAGGACAGAACTCCTCGGTCATGAGTCGTTTGACCTCATCCCATGGCAAGGCCATTGCCACATCTATGCCCCTATTCCTCTTTTCACCATTCCACCAAGTGAGCGCTCGTTTTTGGAAGACGCTGGTGGCATAGCGGACTCGGAGGTTGTCGGGACAATCGTTGTTGAGAAAAGGCTTTCAATGCTCTCGAACCATTGCAAGAGGCCCGTGGCTCCTTCAGTGCCATAAAACTTAGTGGGGTTGCCCGAGTTAAAGTACTTGAAAGTATATTGTGGTGGGTTGGCACCACCACCCCCATTAGTTCCATGGGTACCACTAATGGCTCCATTAGCTTGGGTGAGTTGAGTTACAAGTTGTGCAAGGATAGCAGCAATGTCGGTGTTGTTGTTGGTCAGGGTAGCACGACGGGGAGGCATTCTACAGATTTGCACACGACAAGAAAAGATGTAAGAACTTATGAAAGTTGCTTGAATTTAAAGGGAACAAAATAATAGATGAAGTAGTAAGTCATAGTTTGGATTGTACGCAAATAGTGACATAATCACTTGAGTACTATGACACATTAAGGTCAATTAAACTCATATAATTTTCAAGGAGACATGCTTTAGCCTATAAGTAAACACTCATCCCGGGAATTCCCAGGAAAGCATACGGGTCCCTCGGTTGATTGGGATTTATACGAAATGCTTTCCTAGACAGAAAACCCAGAATACAGGTGTCACCCTTCGAGATTGCACGTGTCCTCTAATAATTAACAAAGTTTAAAGCCTTAACGAGGAAGTAAAGAAATTCTATAGATTTAAATCCATGAAGTTTCCACATGCTATGAAGATGATGACAGAGAAGTAGGTAAGAAGGTTATGAGGCTTAGGGTATTGGTTGGGATGTTGTTTATTTAATTTATTATTTAAGTATAGTCTAATAAGTCATGAATTTTAACAAATAAGGTATCTTAATGAAATAAATATTAATATAATAAGCAAGTAACACATAGCATGTAGCATATCATATAATCATAGAACATGGCAATAATGGGTGTCCTAAGGTTATAGTCTAGGTCAAAGGTGTCTAATAACCTAATTCCCTATAACCAAGGCTCTGATACCAATCTGTCACACCCCAACCGACGACGGAATACGTCGGGGCGGGACATGTAGACTGTTCAAAAGCTCAAGGTTTACTAAAGTTTAAATATTTAAACAACCAAATTCATATCATAGATAAACATCAATCCAACAATACAAAGTAAAATAGAGAATACATAAATAGCTTCTTTAAATTAGATTCTAGGTCCTCGGTCCTAAGTGAAGCAACTTGTACTTATTCTCAAGCATTAGTACCTGAAACATGATGAAAACAAGGTCAACTAAAAAGTTGGTGAGCCTACATAGGTTTTGACACACAACCAAGTTTAAAGTGTTTTATACAATTCATACGATACACATGTAAAAGGCATTTATGGAGAATCTATAGTTAAACTAAGTGTGTACAATCAAACCTTGTGACTGAGGCATAACACGCAGGTTACCCTAATGTAAAGTCGGTAACAAACACTCTAACCGGGTGGGTTTGTCAGACACAATAGATCTATCAATGTTAACCGTTGGCTTGTACGGAGTTAAGATTGTACTAATGTCATGTATATGTAGTCTTAACTCATAGCATTCAAGCATAAAGCACATAACACATAATATCATATTATTGAATTGTATTTAAGTCTATGCAAAAAGTTTTAAAAAGTAAATCATGTTTCACCCCAAAAGTACAAAATAAAAAGAGGGGCTATGTAAACTCACTTGTATATATTGGGTGGATAATACGAGCAAGTATGAAGCACGAGTGATTCTCAAATCACAAGTTAACCTAGTGTGAAAAGAATGAAATTAAATTATTAACATGCATAAGTCTAAGGATAAGTCTAATGTTCATCGGGTCTTGTTAGGTGTGAGTTTGTATAAAGTTTGTGTTATTTTATGTAGGAAATTATAAGTTGTCAAAAGTTTGGTGTAACTTTGGGAGTTCAAAATGTTGTATGAAAACATCATGTGTCTTTAGGGTTAAATATTAAATAAATAAAACTCTTTTTATTTATTTAATTAAAATAATAATCATTGCTAAAAGTAATATGATTTTTATAAAATATTAAATAAATCCATTGTTTTATTTATTTAAGTCAAAGTGCCAAAATCGTAATAATACGGGTTAAAGGAAACCCTAGATGCAAAATAATAATTTTATTTATTATAAAAATAAATAAATAATGTTATGTATATATTTAGAAAGAGGTTTTTGTTCAAATGTATTTATGTTTATATGGGATAAATGATTTACAAAAATATACATTTTATATCTTGTTAATATATTTACGAACTAGGAAATTAATTATTTTGAATAATTATTTAAAAATACATTTTTTAAATAATTAAAAATGAGAGTTTTAAACAACTATATTTGTAATAATTGATATTTTATGTTAAAAAACCTCGAAATTGTATTGTATTCTGGTCTAAATATGGTATAGGTTATAAAAATAATTTTTATAAAAATATTGGGTTGTTAAAAATTGATTTAAAAAATAAAACAGACCACCCGGTTCGAACATGGGTGGTTTCTGTGTGAGGCAGCCGTTCCAACCACTGGACCAAGGGACTAACCCGTGTTAGGGAACCAGTTTGATTTGTATATAACTAATTCAGTATAAGGGGCCGGGTCTGTGTAACATCCCAAAAATAATAAAACGAATAAATATAGCGAGACCGGTGATTTAGTCGGAATATTTAAACAAAAGGGAGCGGGCTTGGGCTCGGCTTCAATGGGCCGAGGGAAGCCCAGGTATATAAGAGGCAAGGCATCCCTCTTCTCTGCTCATTCCCCACTCACGCAACTTCTATAGAGAGAAAAGGAGAGCTCGGGTTTAGAGAGAGAAAGTTGACGGATCGTCCCGGAATTGAGGGAGCACGTTACTGCTAAGCTCGTGAGCAAAACCTACAAATCACAACCCCAATCCAGGTAACGATTCGACTCTAAACTGAGTTTTTGTTTAATTAGGGATTTTCGGGTTTTGGCTAAAAAGGTAACGATTTTGCGGATGAAACTTGAAAATGATCTTAGGTATAGCATCTAGAATGAAAACCGAACGTTTTGATCTAAGAAAATTGAGATATTGACTCGATCAGACTCGCATGCAAAAACTTCAGATTTTTGGGGAAGACGATATGTGCAGACCCATCGAAACTACTTAGTTTCGATATGTGCAGACTCATCGAAACTACTAACTTTCAATATATGCAAACCCATCGAAACTACTCAGTTTCGATATGTGCAGACCCATCAAAACTACTCAGTTTCGATATGTGCAGACCCATCGAAACTACTCAGTTTCGATGTATGCATACCCATCGAAACTACCATAGTTTCGATATGAGCCCACGATCCGAAGCTAAGATAATACATAAGTTACTTACCGAAACTACCATAGTTTCGATGTGAACCCATGACTCGAAACTACCAAGTTTCGACATAAGCAACCTATCGAAACTACCAAGTTTCGACATAAGCAACCTATCGAAACTACCAAGTTTCGATATAAGCAAATCCATCGAAACTACTAGGTTCAAGCATAGTAATGTCTAGTGAAATCTAGGAGAACTACCTTACATGTATGACTTTATTATACAGATTGTGAGTGACATTAGTGACGCTCAGTAACCAGCTAAGTGTATCTCAGAAACTACTCATCAGGTGAGTTCTATGTGCCCCCTTCTATGTTATGTGCAAACCTTATTAAATGTTTTGGGGCTGAAATGTATACACTAAATGAATAAATGATATGAATGCTAATGTAATCATACGTGATATACTAATATATATTATATATATATATACGGAAATGAATTATGCACAAAGAATGAATCGTATGATTATATAGAATGAATGAAAGAATAACACAAAGTGTAAGAATGAAATCTTGCTTTATATCCATATATATATTGCTTGCTATGAATGAATAAACGTTATGGATGGAACAATGATAACGGCTACCTCGGTAGACGGACGACCACTCGACTATTATGCAGCCAGAAATGAAAGTCTAGAAAGTTAGACTAAACAGGCCACTACGGTGGAGTAAGTCCCGAAATCGATGGACGACTGTATAATTAGTTCGGGTGGGAGACGGATACCTTAGGGCAGTCAGACAAATATGACGGACTACGATGGTAGAACGGTTGTAAGATAATGATGGACTGCTTCGGTAGGACGATTGTAAGATAATGACGGACTACTTCCGTAGGACGGTTGTAAGATAATGACGGACGGACCCTAGTTGCCGGGCGGTTGTAAGTACGGGCGAATTACGACCTACGACGGTAGGACGGTTGTAAGTCATTACGGACGGACAAACGTTGCCGGACGGTTGTAAGAATAAATTACGGACGGACACTAGTTGCCGGACGGTTGTAAGAACGGCGGGCCATGACGATGGACCGTGGCTTTTGTCTTTGTGGCATTCGCAAACAAATGACGGGTTGATCACCCTTAAGTGTATGACCCATGTAAGTTAAGAAAAGAAAAACGTGAATGCATATATATATATATATGTAATCACAAAAGAAAGATGAAAGAAAAGCAAAAGTTATGAATGTATATAATTATGTATACTTATAAAGAAAAGAATGATCATACTTAATAGTTTTAAACTAGAACTCACCAGCGTTAGCTGACTTTTAGTATACATTTCAGGTACAGAAAGGAAGGGTCGTGCGAAGGCGTGAAGGTTACCTGGCACGAGACTAACATCCCACTTTTATTTATGTTAAGACAATGTTATGTTCCAATTTTTAAGACTTCCGCTGTTATGACATGTAATTTGAATGATGTTTGCTTCCGCTACTTCTGAATGTTTTAAATTTAAGTTCAGTAATTACGACTATGTTTATGAGTAAATCCAACAAGTGAGGTCACCCGGGAATGGGGCCTTACAAGTTGGTATCAGAGCAATAGTTTGAGAGATTCAGACATCCCTAAATGTCTGGACTCAAGCTGATTATGGGACCAACGCACGGATGTCTGTCTGGGTAACCAACGCCAACACGGTAAGTAAGTACTAAGGTTAATACACTTGGATAAGAATAGATGCTCAAACCTAGAACCAATAGATGTCAATGTCACGACCAATTTGAAGAGTTTGGAACTCGAAAGGCAATGTAAATTTCTAATCACAAACCGATCACTGTAATTAAAAATTTACCTTACTATGATCTGAGAGAATGACATTGATGTATTCCCTTTATGACCATCAGGAAACTAAGAACTATGGCTGGAGGAGGAAGAACAGGACGCCAAGGCGGTCGCACTGGCCGAGTCGATAGGCCTCCACTGAATCCAAGACATCAAAAAGAAGAGGATGTGCACACGGAAAACACAGAAAGCGTGCACCAAACTAATGTCACCCCAACTGGGGGTGACCATTAAGGGTCTCTACAGTTAGAACCCGAGGTCAGAGATGCTATTGCCCGTGAGGTCGTGCTCACTTTAAAGAATGTGTTGCCTGACTTGCTGTCTGAAGCCTTAAAGAAAATCAAGGAAGACGACGAAGGTAACCACGAGGAAAAAGTATATGACAGCGACGGGGATGAAATAAAGATGGGATCAAGCAATAGGGGGTGCACTTATAAAGGTTTCAAGGACGGAGACCCACACAAATTTGACGGGAACAAGGACTCGGTGGCCACCCTCGAGTGGGTCGAGAGGATGAACGCTGTCATCAACATCAGCGAGTGTCGACCAGACCAAGCTGTTAAGTACATTGCTCATTCTTTCACCAACGAAGCACTAAGTTGGTGGAGGAACATTCAAAGAACTAAGTCACCCAATGCTATCAACAGGATGACATGGGAAGACTTGAAAAAGCTCATAATTCAAAAGTTCTGCCCGTAGAATGAGATCGATCGTGTGGAGAACGAGTTCCTGAACTTCAAGGCTGACAACAAGACTCATCGCTAGTATACATCAAGATTCAACGAACTGGCTCAACTAGTACCACACCTGGTGGAAACTGAAGATCGTTTGATCAAGTACTATGTTAAGGGATTACCACAACGGGTCTGTGTTCATGTAAAAGCTAACCTACCCTCGACCTTCGAGTCGGTAGTGAATCTGAGCGGAATCGTCTACGACGACTACGCCAATGAGGATCTGGCAAGAGGAAATGGGAGAAACCGCCTAGGGGAACTGGGAAAGGGAATGTAAACACTGAAGTTAAGAAGCCAAGAACAGATGATTATGAAACCTACAAGAAGTGTGGAAAGAGACATCTTGGCGAGTGCCGAATCGGCACCACCATCTGCTATAGATGTGGGAAGGCGGGCACTATTCTCGTGACTGCTTAAGAGACACTAAATGCCAAGGATGTGGACTGTTTGGTCACCTGACTAGGGATTGCAGGAAAACCAGACAATCCGATTCGGGAAAGGAAAAGGAAGCTGAAAAGGAACAACCAAAGGCTAGGACTCGAGCCTATGCACTGACTGAGGAAGAAGCAAGAGGAAACCCTGATGTTGTGTCAGGTACGTTTCTAGTAAATGATGAAAATGCTGCTAGTTTATTTGACTCTGGTGCTAGTAAAAGCTTCATATCAAATGCATTTAGTTGTAAACTGGATTGCACTATCAACACCATAGTAAAGGCCTTTAGCGTACAAACTGTCGTGGGTAAAAATTCGACAGTGTTTCAAGTAACAGAGGATTGTATCATAGAAATAGAGGGCCATAAGTTTCCTTCTAGATTATTCCTTCTCACCTTAGGAGGATTCGATATAGTATTGGGTATGGATTGGTTAGCTGCCAACGAAGCTCAAATCATATGTAAACGTAAGAGGATACACCTCAAAGCTCCTAGGGGAAGTCCAATTACGGTTTATGGGGATTGGAATTGCACAATGCCAAACGTCATTTCGATGATCAAGGCCGAAAGTTACATGAGGCCCGGTTGCGAAGCTTATCTGGCCTATGTTATTGACGATGAGCACTCAAGAATGTACCCGTGGGGTGCAACTTTCCGGAAGTATTCCCTGAGGATCTACTTGGGTTGCCACCTGATCGGGAAATAGAATTTCAGATTGACTTACTGCCAGGAGCTGAGCCCGTTGCCAAAGCCCCCTACCGATTGGCTCCGACAGAAATGAAAGAATTGATGTCTCAACTACAGGAATTAACAGAAAAAGGATTTATTAGACCGATCATTTCACCATGGGGCGCTCCGGTACTATTCGTAAAGAAGAAAGACGGCAGCATGCGCATGTGCATTGACTACCGTGAGCTGAACAAGAGGACAGTAAAGAACAAATACCCACTGCCTAGAATAGATGACCTTTTTTTATCAACTGCAAGGTGCGAGTTGGTTCTAAAAGATCGATCTTAGGTCGGTTACCATCAGTTGAAAGTAAGAGAGGAAGACGTACCAAAGACCGCTTTTCGCACGTGTTATGGACATTATGAGTTTCTCGTGATGTCCTTCGGATTGACTAACGCACAAGCAACGTTCATGGATTTGATGAATAGAGTATGTTGACCAATGTTGGATCGATCAGTGATAGTTTTTATAGACGACATACTGGTATATTCGAAAAGCGAGGGTGATCACCACTGTCACCTAAGAGAAGTTCTGGAGGTGCTAGAGCAGGAAAAGTTGTACGTAAAATTCTCCAAATGCGCATTTTGGCTTAGGGAAGTCCAATTCCTAGGTCATGTGATACACCCAAACGGCATCATGGTAGATCCTACAAAGATCGAAACAGTAAAGGAATGGAACGTCCCAAAGACACCAACAGAGATACGAAGTTTTCTGGGGTTGGCAGGCTACTATCGGAGGTTCATTCAAGATTTCTCGAAGATAGACTCGCCACTATCTAAATTGACACAGAAAGAAGTGAAATATGAATGGGGTCCAACCCAAAACAACGCGTTTGAGGAACTTAAGACACGATTAACCCAAGCTCCAGTCTTGACACTAACTGAGGGAAATGAAGACTTAGTAGTCTACTCTGACGCTTCGGGTCAAGGTTTAGGCTGTGTACTTATGCAACGAGGAAAGGTAATTGCTTACGCTTCGCGACAACTAAAGATTCACGAGGTTAACTACCCAACTCACGATCTGGAGTTAGCGACAGTAGTTTTCGCATTAAAAATATGGAGGCACTATCTGTATGGAGTTAAATGCACCATCTACTCCGATCATAAAAGCTTGAAGTACTTTTTCGAGCAAAAGGAATTAAATATGAGGCAAAGGAAGTTGTTAGAATTATTAAAGGACTACGATTGTGAGATACTGTACCATCCAGGCAAGGCAAACGTAGTAGCTGACGCCTTAAGCAGAAAGGAGCAATCTGACCCTATCCGGATCAAAGCGTGTCAGTTGATTATAATACCAGATTTGATGAATGAAATATTAAAAGCACAAGATGAAGCACTATTAGAAAGAAGTATTAAACGGGAAAGAATAGTAGGACAACAAGGGAATTTGGATGCAAACGTATACGGTGTACGAACTAGGTTTGGCCGGATGTGGATACCTAAGATTGGCGAGCTTAGAGCCAAAATACTAGAGGAGGCCCATAAGTCTCGCTATTCCAGCCACCCCGGGACAAACAAAATGTATCAAGACTTGAAGAAAGAGTACTGGTGGCCTGGCATGAAGAATGATGTGACCGAGTACGTGAACAAGTGCCTAACGTGTTCACTAGTTAAGGCTGAGCAACAGAAACCATGCGGTAAAATGCAACCTCTACCAATACCGAAATGGAAGTGGGAGGAGATCGTGATGGACTTCGTTACCAAGCTACCGCGAACAGCTAAAGGCAATGATACCATTTGGGTGATCGTCGACCGCTTGACAAAGAGTGCTCACTTTTTGCGAATAAGTGAAACTTCTTCTTCTGAAAAGCTAGCAGAAATATTTATCAAGGAAATTATGAGCAGACATGGTATGCCGCTGTCGATTGTGTCCGACAGGGATACTAGATTCACGTCAAGGTTTTGGAAGAAATTCAATGAAACGATGGGCACTAGATTGAACATCAGCACAACTTACCACCCTCAAACCGATGGTCAATCTGAAAGGATAATCCAGACCTTAGAAGACATGCTCCGAGATTGTATCATTGACATCGGTGGGAGCTGGGACAGCCATCTACCATTGGCAGAATTTTCATATAACAACAGCTATCATTCAACTATTGGCATGCCGCCATTTGAAATGTTGTATGAAAGGAAATGTAGGACTCCGGTTTGTTGGGGGGAGATTAGACAGAAGGATTTTGCAACTCTTGAAGTGATCAAAGCTACTTCAGAGAAATTTGATCAAATCAAAGCTCGAATGAAAGCCGCAAAAGACAGACAGAAATCATACGCGGATAAGAGAAGGAGTAATTTAGAGTTTCAAGTAGGGGACATGCTACTATTAAAGGTATCACCATGGAAAGGAATCATCCGATTCAGAAAACGTGGCAAACTAAGTCCAAGGTTTGTCGGACCTTTCAAGATTTTAGCGAGAGTGGGTCAATGTAACATCCCAAAAATAATAAAACGAATAAATATAGCGAGACCGGTGATTTAGTTGGAATATTTAAACAAAAAGGGAGCGGGCCTGGGCCCGGCTTCAATGGGCCGAGGGAAGCCCATGCACATAAGAGGCAAGGCAGCCCTCTTCCCTACTCATTTCCCCAACTCACGCAGCTTTTAGAGAGAGAAAGGAGAGCTCGGGTCTAGAGAGAAAGTGACGGATCAACTCGGGAATTCAGGAGAACGTTGCTGCTATTCTCGTGATCATATCCTCTGAATCAGAAATCCAATCCAGGTAACGATTCGATCACATTATGAGTTTTTGTTCGTTTTGGGAGTTTTCGGGTTTTGGCTAAAAAAGATAACGATTTTGCGGATGAAACTTGAAAGTGAGCTTAGGTATAGCATCTAGAATGAAAAACGAACGTTTTGATCAAAGAAAACTTAGATATCGACATGATCAGATTCGCATGCAGAACATTCGGATTTTTGGGGAGGGCGATAAGTGCAGACCCATCGAAACTACTTAGTTTCGATATGTGCAGACCCATCGAAACTACTTAGTTTCGATATATGCAGACCCAATCGAAACTACCATAGTTTCGATATGAGCCCCCGATCCGAAGCTAAGATAATACATAAGTTACTTATCGAAACTAACTATCAAAACTACCTATCGAAACTATATATCGAAACTACCTATCGAAACTACCAAGTTTCGACAGAAACAACCTATCGAAACTACCAAGTTTCGATATTAGCTAATCAATCGAAACTACTATGTTCAAGCATAGTAATGTCTAGTGTCATCTAGAAGCTCCATCTTATGTGTATGACTTTATTATACAGATCGTGAGTGACATTAGTGAAGCCCAGTAGCCAGCTTAGTGTATTACAGAAACTACTCATCAGGTGAGTTCTATGTGCCCCCTTCTATGTTATGTGCAAATGTTTTCAAATGTTTTGGGGCTGAAATGTATACACTAAGTGAATAAATGTTATGGATGTCAATGTGATCATATGTGTTATACAAGTATATATATACCTATACACGAAAGAGAAATTATGAATAAAGAATGAAAAGCATGATTATAAAGAATGAATGAAAGTATAACACAATATGAAAGAATGAAATCCTGCTTTATATCCATGTATATAATGCTTGCCAAGTACAGAAAATGTTATGGACGCTTCGATGATAACGGCTACTTCGGTAGACGGACGACCATGTGATTATTTTACAACCGGGACAAGTGCGTTCCTTCATCAGCTAGGACGTACGAATGCCATTAATGGACGGTCGAAATAATTGGCATATTATAGTAGAACGGTTGTATAAATAATAGTCGCATGGGAAACGGATACCTTCGGGTAGACGGGCGAATTACGGCCTACGACGGTAGGACGGTTGTAAGTCATGACGGACGGACAAAGGTTGTCGGACGGTTGTAAGAATAAAATGACGGACGACACTTGTTGCCGGACGGTTGTAAGTATAGGTGGGCCTTGATGATGGACCACGGCGATTGTCTTTGTGACATTCGTAAGCAAATGACGGGTTGATCACCCTTATATAGTATGACCCATGAAATTAAAGAAAGAAAGAAAAGAAAGAAAAGGGTGAATGCATATATATATATATATATATATATATATATATATATATATATATATATGAGATCACAAAGATACAGAAAAGAAAGATGAAAGAAAGACAAAAGTTTTGAATACGTATTTATACGAATGACTATATAGTAATGCATACTTATAAAGTAAAGAAAATAATGTTTATATCAAATCGCATTAAACTAGAACTCACCAGCGTTAGCTGACTTTTAGTATACATTTCAGGTAAAGGAAGATAAGGTCGTGCGATGGCGTGGAGGTTACCCGGCAGAGACTGACATCCCTCTTTTGTTTTATATGTCTTCGAACAATGTTATGTTTTTAATTGTAAAGACTTCTGCTGTTATGATTATGTAATTGGATGACGAATGTTTTTAATATAAATTCAGTATTTTATGACTATGTTTATGAGTAAATCCAACCAGTGAGGTTACCCGGGAAAGGGGCCTTACAGTCAAGTTGCTTACATACTCGACCTACCCGTTGAGCTTAGTGGAATACACCCTACGTTCCACGTATCACACTTACGCAAGTGCCTAGCTGACGACACAGCTCACATACCTTACGACGAGATCGAAGTGGATAACAGTCTAAATTATGTAGAGGAACCAATAGCCACTCTTGACCGAGCTGAGAAACGACTACGCAATAAGTCAATCCCATTAGTAAAAGTACAATGGAAACACAGAAAGGGATCAGAAGCTACTTGGGAAAAAGAAGACGAAATGAGAGGACTATATCCCCAGCTGTTTAACGATTAGCAGGTTTCGAGGACGAAACCTTTCTAAGGAGGGTAGACTTGTAACATCCCAAAAATAATAAAACGAATAAATATAGCGAGACCGGTGATTTAGTCAGAATATTTAAACAAAAGGGAGCGGGCTTGGGCTCGGCTTCAATGGGCCAAGGGAAGCCCAGGTATATAAGAGGCAAGGCAGCCCTCTTCTCTACTCATTCCCCACTCACGCAACTTCTAGAGAGAGAAAGGAGAGCTCGGTTCTAGAGAGAGAAAGTTGACGGATCGTCCTGGAATTGAGGGAGCACGTTACTGCTAAGCTCGTGAGCAAAACCTACAAATCACAACCCCAATCCAGGTAATGATTCGACTCTAAACTAAGTTTTTGTTTAATTTGGGATTTTCGGGTTTTGGCTAAAAAGGTAACGATTTTGCGGATGAAACTTGAAAATGAGCTATAGCATCTAGAATGAAAACCGAACGTTTTGATCTAAGAAAATTGAGATATTGACTCGATCAGACTCGCATGCAAAAACTTCAGATTTTTGGGGAAGACGATATGTGCAGACCCATCGAAACTACTTAGTTTCGATATGTGCAGACTCATCGAAACTACTAACTTTCGATATATGCAAACCCATCGAAACTACTCAGTTTCGATATGTGTAGACCCATCGAAACTACTCAGTTTCGATATGTGCAGACCCATCGAAACTACTCAGTTTCGATGTATGCATACCCATCGAAACTACCATAGTTTCGATATGAGCCCAAGATCCGAAGCTAAGATAATACATAAGTTACTTACCGAAACTACCATAGTTTCGATATGAACCCATGACTCAAAACTACCAAGTTTCGACATAAGCAACCTATCAAAACTACCAAGTTTCGACATAAGCAACCTATCAAAACTACCAAGTTTTGATATAAGCAAATCCATCGAAACTACTAGGTTCAAGCATAGTAATGTCTAGTGTCATCTAGGAGAACTACCTTACATGTATGACTTTATTATACAGATTGTGAGTGACATTAGTGACGCTTAGTAACCAGCTAAGTGTATCTCAGAAACTACTCATCAGGTGAGTTCTATGTGCCCCCTTCTATGTTATGTGCAAACCTTATTAAATGTTTTGGGGCTGAAATGTATACACTAAATGAATAAATGATATGAATGCTAATGTAATCATACGTGATATACTAATATATTATATATATATATATATATATATATATATATATATATATATATATATATATATATATATATACGAAAATGAATTATGCACAAAGAATGAATCGTATGATTATATAGAATGAATGAAAGAATAACACAAAGTGTAAGAATGAAATCTTGCTTTATATCCATATATATATTGCTTGCTATGAATGAATAAACGTTATGAATGGAACAATGATAACGGCTACCTCGGTAGACGGACGACCACTCGACTATTATGCAGCCAGAAATGAAAGTCTAGAAAGGTAGACTAAACAGGCCACTACGGTGAAGTAAGTCTCGAAATCGATGCACGACTGTATAATTAGTTCGGGTGGGAGACGGATACCTTAGGGCAGTCAGACAAATATGACGGACTACGACGGTAGGACGGTTGTAAGATAATGACGGACTAATTCGGTAGGACGGTTGTAAGATAATGACGGACTACTTCGGTAGGATGGTTGTAAGATAATGACGGACGAACCCTCGTTGCCGGACGGTTGTAAGTACGGGCGAATTACGGCCTACGACGGTAGGACGGTTGTAAGTCATTACGGACGGACAAACGTTGCCGGACGGTTGTAAGAATAAATTACGGACGGACACTAGTTGCCGGACGGTTGTAAGAACGGCGGGCCATGACGATGGACCGTGGCTTTTGTCTTTGTGGCATTCGCAAACAAATGACGGGTTGATCACCCTTAAGTGTATGACCCATGAAAGTTAAGAAAAGAAAAGGGTGAATGCATATATATATATATATATATATATATATATATATATATATATATATATATATATGTAATCACAAAAGAAAGATGAAAGAAAAGCAAAAGTTATGAATGTATATAATTATTTATACTTATAAAGAAAAGAATGATCATACTTAATAGTTTTAAACTAGAACTCACCAGCATTAGCTGACTTTTAGTATACATTTCAGGTACAGAAAGGAAGGGTCGTGCGAAGGCGTGAAGGTTACCCGGCACGAGACTGACATCCCACTTTTATTTATGTTAAGACAATGTTATGTTCCAATTTTTAAGACTTCCGCTGTTATGACATGTAATTTGAATGATGTTTGCTTCCGCTACTTCTGAATGTTTTAAATTTAAGTTCAGTAATTACGACTATGTTTATGAGTAAATCCAACAAGTGAGGTCACCCGGGAATGGGGCCTTACAGTCTGGCTTTGAGTTCACGCACAAAAAGGACTGGTCTGCGTGGGTTTCGAACCCACACCGCTGGGTCCGTTGGTGCAAGTACTTAACCAGTCGGACCAGGCGGTTTCGCTAGTTAAGTACGGGTCCTATTTATTAAAAATGAAATCATAAATTAAGCCATAAATCAAATACGTATGAACTGGTTAAAACTCTAGATTCAAATCGGCCCCGATATGTTTTGTAATCACGAATTGGTATGGGGCTATCGTTAAGGACTGAATTACGAATCAAAAGAACCAAAAATTACCTGTTAAGGTGGAGTGTAGAGTGTTGCCGACCAAACGATCAGGGACCGAGTTCTTGGTATTCGATTCGCGCTCAGAAATGATGTATGGTGTGATTCTGAGTTCAGAGAGGTTGTAATCGATTATGTGAAGATGTGGGGTTTATGTAATTCGTTTAATTATGTTTTAATCATAGGATTCGATTCATGGTTTAAGTCCGACAGTTGTGGAGCGAGATTACGCGTTAACTCAGTCGATTAGGAATGGATTGGGCCGCGAATAGGTCTACATTCATACCGTAATCGTTTGTGCGTGATTTGCGGAGTTAGAACGCGTTTGCTTGTCTGAATTGATCCTGATTTGATACGGGTTTGACTCTGTGGAGTCAAACGCATTTGAATTTGAAATAGGTCGTGCAAAATCGATCGAAATGAAGTTCCAAATGGGCCTGGGGATGGTGTGAAATCCGTAATCCGTGTATGGGAGTCCAATTACACAATTTCGATCCGAGGCAGTCTTGAATCGTGGTGTTCTTGGGCTGTGTTGACTTCCAACGTCAAAATCGGTGGAAAAAAAGTCAAGCTTTTTGAATAGGTTCAATTTGGAGTGTGAGGGTTCAATTTGGAGTTCAAAGGATCAAAGGCTATCGGTTTGATTTATTTATACTTTGATTGCAAGGATTTGGGAATATTTGGCGTTTAAAAGTCAAAATAGTCTATGAGCTTTAAATGGGGTCAAAGTTAGGGTCAAAAGTCCACTTTGAGCGTGGGAGTTCAAATAAAGGGTTCAAAACCATGAACTTGTAACTATTTACATATGTATATGTATGTATATATATGTATACATAGAGATTTCTAATATGTAAGAAAGAATTGTAATAATAATGAAATTGTATTGATAATGTTTTGAACTAGAAATGGAATTTGAAATATTTATTACATTAAGCTCAATACAAGGAAAACCAAGGATGTTACAATTATAAGCATAATAGTAAGCGATACATTGAGATTTTTGTGACGATGACACGGAAGAGTGAACGTTCTAAGACGATCAAATGATTAATGAGTAGGCGGACTTATCCACGGAAATAAGGGATTTCCTTAATTTAATAATTAAGATAGATGTGTTTCGTACCGAGAGTTTCTAATTGTGAAAAATATTATTTAAATAAATATTCGTGTGTTAGCACCATTAAATAATGGCTAGGAAAATAATATAACTTAATATATTATTTTTAAGTTCATAGGATTAATAAAATCATCATTTATGTGAAAAAAATAATAATTATGTTATTTTTGTAACATCCATGATTTTCAAACCATAAATTTTATTTCTTCATTCTATAAGTACTAAACCCCCCCCCTCCCCCCCGCCGCCGCATTTGTTCAACCCCTTATGTCACATTATTTATTATTTAGACGTACATCAATTCAAAGTTCAAACCCTTCACTTACATATATATTTTTTTGATGAATATGTAAATATATATATATTTTGTTAAACTATTTAACTAATTGAAATTCTTATGAAAAATAAAATACAATTCTTTATATATGTAATTAATCAAACAATAATTAAGATGTTATAAATTCTATAAATAAAACCAGATGTTTTATATATTTAAAGAAAATAGTCTTGAACCACTTCTACATTTGGACCCTTTTCTAGTTTGAACCCCAAAGAAAACCGCCCCCTTTGACTTTAAAAAAGTCAAAAGCCTCAAACATCTCACAATGGAACGTGTAATTCGATCAAGCACGACTGCTTTGAACTTTCCATCCATTCCTAAACGTTTATCGACCGTTTCCAGACCCATTAACCATAACAATTTGACAATCTTAGCGGTGGAATTCGAAATTCAAACAAATTGAAACAGTTTGACTAATCAAAGTCAAACCGTGTCAAACCAGCATTCAATTCATGAAATTTACGCGTCCCAATCCCGCAATTCACTCACAGGTCAATCATGTACGTGCCTAGACCATTAACAGGACCCGATTCACTCTCAATTTAGTGAATTTACGCGTATTCAGGCCTCCCCGTCCATTTCGGTCAAATTAAAATCAAAGCAGCTAATCCGCTTGAAGTTAAACGAATTAAATCCCTCACCCACTCTTGTATACGTCCACACAAACTCTCCCAGCCTGTAGACGAGCCGCATATCGCTTCTGGATTTTTGTCGACCCCCAAGAACAGTCGTATCAAACTCGAAGCCATCTGCATTCGTGCCCCAATCATTTCAAGTAAGGATTTCACCATTCGATTCGTAATTCCATGTTTATCAAAAGCCCTCTGCCAATTCGTGATGGCAGAGGGTATCGAGGTCGATTGAGATTAGGGTTCTTGGCGGGTTGGTACGTATTCAAATTTGGGTTGTTTTAATCTCACGTTTTAACTAATTGGAATCCTAAAACAACCAGCGAAACCACTTGGTCCGGCCAGTAAGTCACTGCGCCGCCGAACCAGGTGGCGTGGGTTCGAAACCCACCAGTCCGGCCCTTTTTGCGCTTATGTTAAACGCAGGCCCGGCCTAATCCCAATCTCATGTTAAAACGATTTGAAACCAGTCATACATCAGAAGCACAGGCCTCGGCCCAGTGGTTTGTTCATCTCGGTTTCCCAGAGCAGACCCGGGTTCGAGTCCCTGTGGCCTGTTTATTTTTTTAAATCTTTTTTAAAGCTCCAAATTTTATATAAAAATTATTTTTATAAACCGTACAATATTTTGAACAGAATGAAACCAAATTTGTCAATTTTTAATATAAACTCATTTTATTAAGAATTTTATTATTAAAATCGTATATTAATTATGTAAAACAAAAATATAGATTTTAAATAATTAAAAGAAATTGATTACCAAATTAAATACTTGTTATCACAAGATTTTATATAAATAAAAATTGTCTTCCCTTGAAAGCAAAATTTATAAAGCCTTATTAAATTTTAAACTTTATTTAAAACTAATAAAAATCCTTTTTAAATCATAACTAATTTAAATAGTAAATAAATAAATAAATAAATTTATTGTTTTTATAATCTACACTTTGGATTTTAAAATATAATTTCCATTAGTTCTTAAATTTATTTACACACACTTTTATAAAAAAATGAATAAAATAAAGATATTTGTTTAAATTATATTTGAATAAATATATTTCTCACAATATTTTTTTTTGTAACTAAATAAATAAATAATAATTATTTAATTTATTTAGTTATTCAAACCTAAACACTAATTAAAATATTTTAAAACTATTCATTTCAATTTTTCATTTTATAAATGTCACACCCCCAAATCCCACTAACGGAGTTTTACCGTTTTGGAAGGTGACACATCAGGATCTCAGTCATTAGTTACACGGAACGACTCTATATGAATTTAAATAAACCACTAATGCTGCTCATAGTCACGAGACAACAAAAGTTCAAGTTTGAAAACGTTGCGGAAGCGTAAACATAAACCAATGCAAGTAAAAGTAAGTTGCGCAAAACAAAGCGCCCAAAACCATGCAGTTTAAGTAAATAACGTAAATTCAATGTTCGATAGTGATAAGACTCCATGCATGCCCTATGCTCGTGCTTGGATACCTTAGTGACCTGAGAAAGACATGCTAGAAAGTGTCAACACAATGGTTGGTGAGTTCATAAAGTAATGTAAGTAAATCCAATTGTTTAACGCAAGCATCCCATGCTCAATGTTTGTCAGATAAAGTAATTATTGTTTACCGATAGATAGCTAGTCTAATGCATTGCTACTTTAAGTGTTCGCAACCGAAGCTGACTGTTTGTATGTTTGAATGCCTCCAGCCATGTCTACCGAACACTGGCTAATGTTTAGGCAAATTTTACACCCGTTGACCTCCAATCATAGTTAGAGCGACTAACTCGGGTGGGGCTTTGTCAAAACCCAGTAGTACTACTCAAAATCCCCTCGCTACTCCCCAATACTAACGGTTCGAAATGTAAGGACTTGTTTGGTATGTTTGTGCACTTTCAGTACGCAAGCTGTAAAACAGTAATACAAAATCCAAAATGTTTGAAATGTTTGAAAGCATGTTTTCTCCCCCCAAAAAGGAAAACAAGTAAAATAGGGGTTATGAAACTCACCTGAGTGCGTATGCAAGTATGAAAGCTAAGAAGCAACTGCTGGACTTCTAACTGCCACCTATAACCGTAGTCTATAAGTGCGTGTTCGTGATGTTCGATATAGACCCATATATCCAAACAATGTTGTTGTTAAAGGTTTTAGAAAATAGTTTGCAAGTGCGACTCAAGTTTGACACGACGACCCGTTGGTGACACGTTTGTGTTTTAATGTTTGAGTTGCATACTAACACATAGCACACAATTGATCATACGATGGCACGTAGCAACAAATCCTATTTGTTCTAGAAAGATAGCATGTTTCCATTAATGGCAGGTTTCCATAATTAGTAAGTTTCTATAAATAGTAACCATGTTCGGGTTTCACATCATTGTTATCATATGCTTGCAGGTTTCAATTCAAGTAGCACATAGCAATCATCATATCCTACAACAATTCTATTCTACTTAGCATGTTTGACTTGGTTCCGATAAAGTTTCTATTTTTAGCAACCTATGATGAGCATGCGCGTTATATAATCGTCAATCAAGTTTACACACATTATCATGTCATGTCAAGTACAAAACCATCATCAAGAAGCAATAGAATTCAAAACAAGTGAAAGATTGAAAAACTGAAAAACTAAATTATCTTTCTGTTAACAACGATCCCTCGCGGTACGCGATAGATGAGAGGGTTATCCCTCGCGGTACGCGAGAAGATTAGGAACTCGCCCAGGTTAGCTTGTCTCCCGCGGTACGCGAGAGATGTGACCTTGGTGCCTCGCGGTACGCGAGAGAACCAAAAACCAGTCCCGACTATTTTGTCTCTCGCGGTGCGCGAGAGAATGTTCCGAAGGCCCTCGCGGTACGCTAGAGGGTTAAAATTCAGCAAATTGTTTTAAACATTAGGGTTTAGCCGTTTCTCATGCAATACAACGATTTCATCAGTAAAGTTCTTGACTTTTATCATGTTCTACACCATTATAACATTACTAGTTTCATTATTCAACAATTAATCAATCAAATAACACTAGGGTTTAGCAAAACATCATAAATCAACAATTATCATCAAATACCAATCAAGCTTGCAACTTTATTATGAAAATCATCATGTTTGGATGGATCTAAGGTCTGATCTAACTATAAGAATCAAAAAGTATTCAAATCGGTCGAAACAACTTACGTGTGGATGTTAGAAACGCAAAGAGGATTCCGAATACGCGTTTTAGTTCCAAGATTGAAGCTTGAATGAGCGATCCTTGCTTGGTTGCAGGTTCAATTTCGTGAGAGAGGGTGAGAGAGAGAGAGAGAGACGGCGAGATTGAGAGAGAGAGTGATTTAGGTTAGAAACTTTTATAAAAATCTTTTTATAAATCTTGTACGGGCTTTTACTAACGGGTTTGGGTAATTACGGGCTTTTAATTTAACTTTAACTAATTAATAATTAAAACCCTTTAACTAATTTATTTTATAAAAATACAATCTTTATAAAATAGCAGATAAATAAGCAGTCCGGTAAATCTACGCGATTTAACGAAAATTTACGTAATTCACAGATAATTCACGTAGCACGTAAAAACACATAATTTATATTCATTATAAATTATTTATTGCTTGAATTATTATTTATTGTTTATCACCAACGTTCCGGGTTCGACTCGTGTGTGCTCCGATGTGTGTGAACTAACTGACACATTTAATTAATCCTAATTAAATGCAATGTATGTGTGACGAACTAAGATAACTGAGTTTGTAACGAAAAATGTTTGAACTAACGAGGTTTGAGTTAACGGAGTTAACCTGAAAATGCCGGATGTCACATCATCCCCTTGTTGAAAGAATTTTCGTCCCGAAAATTAAGCGAAGTCGTTAAATTTCTGAAACAAAAGTTTGGGTTGTCACAATAAAACACCCATTCAAGTACAAACCACAATCACCTACACACTCCTTTACATACTACAACTCAAACCCTTTGTACACACATCCATTTTAATCCTAGACTTGGCCATAGATTATTATGCGCATTATTAATCTAGATTCATATACAATACACTCTAGGTTAACGTTGTGAGTTGTAATGATCACTTTGATACCTAGTCTCTTGAGCTATCAACATATTTGATACAGAAGAGTTTACATAACCCCTTTTTCATTTTGTACGTTTTGGGGTGAACATGATTTACATTGAAACTATTTGCAATATTACACAATACAATTCTGCATTATGATTTCATGTGACTATTTGTCTATTATGCTTGAATGCTATGAGTTATTACTACACATACATGACGCAACTCGTACAATCATTAACTCCGTACAAGCCAACGGTTAACAAAGATAGATCTATTGAGTCTGACAAACCCACCCAGATTGGGGTGATTGTTACCGACAACACAATTTGCATGCTAGTTATAAAGGTTTGATTGTACTTTGGTTACACAATAGTTGCTCCCCATAAATGCCTTATTTTATCATGTTATGTAAGGATTTGATTATTCACATCTATACACTATCTATGTATAAACCTATGCATGCTCACCAACTTTTTAGTTGACCTTATTTTATTCATGTTTCAGGTGCTAACATGTGAGTTTGATCAAGACATGCTACACATAGGCTTTGGACTTAGTTAAATTTAAATAAAGAATATTATGTATTTCATTTACGTACTTGTTTAAATTTGGTTGTGTTGGATTTGTTTGAAATGAAATTTGATGATTAAAATATTACAATCTAGTCAACCTTGTGCTCATGAACAGTCTACATGTCCCGCCCCGACGTATTCCGCCGTCGGTTGGGATGTGACAGATTGGTATCAGAGCCTTGGTTATAGGGCATTAGGTTATTAGACACTTTTGACCTAGACTATAACCTTAAGACACCCATACAATGTCATGCTACTACATGCTACATGATTACTTCTTGTGTGAACATTTCTACATGCTATCATAAGTAACTACATTGCATGATACAATATTTAATGACTTATGTGTCACACTACTTGAAAACTCTTATGCTTACATTCATTACTATCTACATGCTACCTATGTGTTTCATTAAGTGTTATCCTAAGTTTAACACACACACATACACATCAAATTCTTCATACACCTTTGAACTCACGTGATACCATCACCTCTTGTGAACAAAAACTTAAACTACTGGGCCTAATATTCATTAATAATAAACAAGAAGCCCACCTACCCTCCAAGAAGAAGAAGCCTACTACAATATATAAGCCTCACTTTCGGGCCTCAAAGCCCAGTCCACAACAATTCTCATCATGACCATGAGCCCAACAATAGCGCTATTAATACATGATGGCTGGAAGAGTGTGTTCTGGCTAAGGAAAGACAGGGTACTTAAGTGTGTCTTAGTGACCCACCCCTCTTTCCTAGGAATTCTCCTCAGGGATGCATTGCTTATAGGTCAAGTGTATTTCTAAATACTATTGTGAAGACTCGGTGTTATGACTAGTCAAACTCTAAAGCAATGAGAACTCCTATATTTAACACTCACTATTTTATTATCGCTTACAATCTTTAAATTGTTTTCTGCTAGACATGGACTCCTACTCTCCTTCCTCCCGGGTTTACCGTCATGGAGCAGAGTCTGATTGGGAAGAAGACATCGGGACACCCGTGTATCGGTCACCAACACCCCCAGCTACTAGACCTAGGTTTGATGTAAGGGCAGACTGGATTAGGAATACCGGCCCAAGACTTCGAACACCTGGATCACCCCCACCTAGAAACCCGTATCAGACACCCCATTTTCACAATCAGTTACCACCCCCACTAAGAGACCCATACCTAATGCCCGACCCGTACGATCCTAACCCTTGGGTAAGGCATACCATGGCACCCACTAGTGCTACGAGAATTCCAATCAATGACATTCACCAATATGTAAGGACCTCAGGGTTTGAGAGGCAAAGGATGGAGCATCAGGTAATGCACGACTTACAAGGACAAAGAATGGATAGCCTAGCAAACCAATTAGGGTACCAATAAGAATTAATCTCCATCCTCGAAAAAGAAATACTGGAGCATCGCACGGAGACAGCTAAAGCTGAAGCCAGGTCGGCTACCCGAGTGACCATAGCGGTGCTCGTCTTGGGAATTATTTTCCTTTTAGTGGAAAGCTACAAGAGACGTTAACAAAAAGTTTTTTTATTGTCTTTAAATTTTCAGTTTGAGAACCATTTCCCTATGTTTTGAGTAATGTTTAACATTTCAGCATTTAATAAATTTTATATATTCCAACTCTAAAATTATTATTCATTAATTTGACACGTTGAGTGTGAATTACACCCATCATATTTTCATCAAAATTTCCCAAGTATCACCTTCTTCATCCAATACGATTTAGTACACTACTGACAATCTCCTTCGTAAACAAATCATCCTATTAGATTTAAACAACCTCGTTATTTTCAAACCAAATGTTTATCAAACTTTTAGAGAGTATCAGAAATATAAATTATTCAACATTTTCACTTTGTAAGGGAACTTAATACAACCTATTTTATAAAAATATTATTTCAAATTGATAAATAATTATGATCTTCCTCATTAAAGTAATTATTTCTAAACCCTGGCTAAATTAATATACAATTACTGTTTACCCAATAATTTCTCTTGAAAATATTCTCCTTATAATAATTGAAAATTAAAAAAAAAAAGTTTTCCCATAGATTTGTTATTTATTTAGATTATTTAACTCAATACTTCCACTACTTTATATATCTACAACCAAGAACAATTTACAATTTCCTATTTTCAAACAAAGATCAGTTATTTGAAAACACATTTCCCTGAGTGTTTTCAAAACCCCTTCGCTACCTTTCACTTGCCGCTCCAAGAGACGATCCATACCGCGAAGACATTAACCATCCGTACAAACCTCAACGAGATTTAAAGAGCTAGAACCTAACTACCACCTCTTACACGAATGCAAAACAACACGCTTCTCCGCAACACCCGATCACATGCAAAACTCGTTAGTATATGTCACGTACGAAACTCAATAACTTACGTATAAACGTTCACAAGATACATAGCACGATCACATAACACACGAAACTTGTTCATTTGCAAATACACATGCTACCAGATTGAACACATAATACATGAAACTTGGTTGTTTGTAATATACATGATACATAACAATTGTTAGTTTGGTACATAATACTAGATTGACCACATTGAACATGAAACTTATTTGGTTACAAAGTACATGATACTAAATTATGCACATTATACAATATACATGATACTAAATTGTTTACATTACACAAGGAAGCTTATTTGTTTACAAAATACATGATACTAAGTGGTTAACATCATACATGAAATTCATTTCTTGCCATACATGACGCTAAATTGTTCACGTTACACATGAAACCTATTTGATTACAAGCTACATGACACTAGATCATACATGAAACTTGGATGTTACATTATACACGAAACTAAATTGCTTACAATTATTGCAATTAATTGTTTACATTATACAGAAGGCATGGTCATACGCTTTGTTCACCAAAGTTGAAAACCGTAACTCATTGAAGCTACTCGGGGTTTGACGTATTCTTGTTCAAACTCGAGGAAGCTGTAACACTTTAAAACAACTCGGTGTTTGACGTATTCTTGTTCAGACATGAGTAAACTATGGAACTTTAAGTTATACTACGTTATTACTCTTTAGTTGCTAACTGGCCTGCCTACTTAAGGACATAGTTACTTCTTAGAAACTAATATGTGAAAACAATAGACATGAACTAAGTGAATTTGTACCCTTTTGACCCACACACAAAGGAAGGATCTATACGGACCATGCGATGATTCGGGTAATTACGGGTGCACACGTAATTATAAAAATCAGCGCATGGAAAACATAGTGAATTCTGTCGTGTGTTATGACCTAAAACCTATTGTGATATATAGCAACGAAACTAAGGTGATATGACAAGGGCATGGTGGATACGCCGATGGTACTTCCTATATATAAGTGCCCTATCATATCATCAGGAGTAGCGTCGTTCGTGTCACGTGAAGTTTTGGCCTAAACCAATGTTGGTGAACTTTCTTACCTACTGAAAAGTCCTGAGCATATTAGACAAGACCTTAATCAAACCCTGATCAACAAATTTCTATCAAATCCATTCCAAGTGATGCATTTCACCTTTAGATTTCTCGAAAGATCTCTCCTTAACTCTCTTGAAACTAAAATCCACTGATATCATTCATACTTAACTTGAGCTTTAGACCTAAATCTTGTTATACTCTTCAAACCGTCAATCAAAACTCAAGCTCACTTCCTTCCTGATTCGGTAGCCTCCACTTGTTAAATTTCGGGACGAAATTCCCTTAACATGGGGAGACTGTAACATCCATGATTTTCAGACCATAATTTTTGTTTCTTCATTCTATAAGCACTAACCCCCCCCCCCCCCCCCCCCGGCGCATTTGTTCAACGCCTTATGTCACATTATTTATTATTTAGACGTACATCAATTCAAAGTTCAAACCCTTCACTTACATATATATTTTTTTGATGAATATGTAAATATATATATATATATTTTGTTAAACTGTTTAACTAATTGAAATTCTTATGAAAAATAAAATACAATTCTTTATATATGTAATTAATCAAACAATAATTAAGATGTTATAAATTCTATAAATAAAAACAGATGTTTTATATATTTAAAGAAAGTAGTCTTGAACCCCTTCTACATTTTGACCCTTTTCTAGTTTGAACCCCAAAGAAAACCGCCCCCTTTGACTTTAAAAAGTCAAAAGCCTCAAACATCTCACAATGGAACGTGTAATTCGATCAAACACGACTGCTTTGAACTTTCCATCCATGCCTAAACGTTTATCGACCGTTTCCAGACCCATTAACCATAACAATTTGACAATCTTAGCGGTGGAATTCGAATTCAAACAAATTGAAACAGTTTGACTAATCAAAGTCAAACCGTGTCAAACCAGCATTCAATTCATGAAATTTACGCGTCCCAATCCCGCAAATCACTCACAGGTCAATCATGTACGTGCCTAGACCATTAACAGGACCCAATTCCCTCTCAATTCAGTGAATTTATGCGTATTCAGGCCTCCCCGTCCATTTCGGTCAAATTAAAATCAAAGCAGCTAATCCGCGTGAAGTTAAATGAATTAAATCCCTCACCCACTCTCGTATACGTCCACACAAACTCTCCCAGCCTGTAGACGAGCCGCATATCGCTTCTGGATTCCTGTCGACCCCCAAGAACAGTCGTATCAAACTCGAAGCCATCTGCATTCGTGCCCCAATCATTTAAAGTAAGGATTTCACCATTCGATTCGTAATTCCATGTTTATCAAAAGCCCTCTGCCAATTCGTGATGGCAGAGGGTATCGAGGTTGATTGAGATTAGGGTTCTTGGCGGGTTGGTACGTATTCAAATTTGGGTTGTTTTATTCTCACGTTTTAACTAATTGGAATCCTAAAACAACCAGCGAAACCACTTGGTCCAGCCAGTAAGTCACTGCGCCGCCGAACCAGGTGGCGTGGGTTCGAAACCCACCAGTCCGGCCCTTTTTGCGCTTATGTTAAACGCAGGCCCGGCCTAATCCCAATCTCATGTTAAAACGATTTGAAACCGGTCATACATCAGAAGCACAGGCCTCGGCCCAGTGGTTTGTTCATCTCGGTTTCCCAGAGCAGACCCGGGTTCGAGTCCCTGTGGCCTGTTTATTTTTTTAAATCTTTTTTAAAGCTCCAAATTTTATATAAAAATTATTTTTATAAACCGTACAATATTTTGAACAGAATGAAACCAAATTTGTCAATTTTCAATATAAACTCATTTTATTAAGAATTTTATTATTAAAATCTTATATTAATTATGTAAAACAAAAATATAGATTTTAAATAATTAAAAGAAATTGATTACCAAATTAAATACTTGTTGTCACAAGATTTTATATAAATAAAAATTGTCTTCCCTTGAAAGAAAAATTTATAAAGCCTTATTAAATTTTAAACTTTATTTAAAACTAATAAAAATCCTTTTTAAATCATAACTAATTTAAATAGTAAATAAATAAATAAATTTATTTATTGTTTTTATAATCTACATTTGGATTTTAAAATATAATTTCCATTAGTTCTTAAATTTATTTACACACACTTTTATAAAAAAATAAATAAAATAAAGATATTTGTTTAAATTATATTTGAATAAATATATTTCTCACAATATTTTTTTTTGTAACTAAATAAATAAATAACAATTATTTAATTTATTTAGTTATTCAAACCCAAACACTAATTAAAATATTTTAAAACTATTCATTTCAATTTTTCATTTTATAAAACACCTATTCAAGTACAAACCACAATCACCTACACACTCCTTTACATACTACAACTCAAACCCTTTGTACACACATCCATTTTAATCCTAGACTTGGCCATAGATTATTATGCGCATTATTAATCTAGATTCATATACAATACACTCTAGGTTAACGTTGTGAGTTGTAATGATCACTTTGATACCTAGTCTCTTGAGCTATCAACATATTTGATACAGAAGAGTTTACATAACCCCTTTTTCATTTTGTACGTTTTGGGGTGAACATGATTTACATTGAAACTATTTGCAATATTACACAATACAATTCTGCATTATGATTTCATGTGACTATTTGTGCATTATGCTTGAATGCTATGAGTTATTACTACACATACATGACGCAACTCGTACAATCATTAACTCCGTACAAGCCAACGGTTAACAAAGATAGATCTATTGAGTCTGACAAACCCACCCAGATTGGGGTGATTGTTACCGACAACACAATTTGCATGCTAGTTATAAAGGTTTGATTGTACTTTGGTTACACAATAGTTGCTCCCCATAAATGCCTTATTTTATCATGTTATGTAAGGATTTGATTATTCACATCTATACACTATCTATGTATAAACTTGTGTATGCTCACCAACTTTTTAGTTGACCTTATTTTATTCATGTTTCAGGTGCTAACATGTGAGTTTGATCAAGACATGCTACACATAGGCTTTTGACTTAGTTAAATTTAAATAAAGAATATTATGTATTTCATTTACGTACTTGTTTAAATTTGGTTGTGTTGGATTTGTTTGAAATGAAATTTGATGATTAAAATATTGCAATCTAGTCAACCTTGTGCTCATGAACAGTCTACATGTCCCGCCCCGACGTATTCCGCCGTCGGTTGGGGTGTGACAATTTTTATTCGAGAATATAATTATGGGTAAATAATATAGACATTTATATTATTTATAAGTTCGAAGCGTTACAAAAATGTTTATAAACATGGCGAAAAATAATATATAAATACGTTATTTTTAATTAGAGTCACGGGTTGAAAATAATATAAATATATCATTTCAATCGGAGTTGTGGCTTGAAAATAATATAAATATATATTATTTTGAAAGTGAAAATATCATAAATTTGAGTTATAAATTCAAACCAAGCCTACGGATGATTTTTATATTAAAATAATATTGTAATAATAGTGGGATGATTTTTATATTAAAAATATTAATTAAAAATGGTTTTTATATTAAAAATATTAATTAAAAATGGTTTAAAAATAAAAACAGTGTGGAGAGACTCGAACCCGGGTCTCTCCCACACAAGCACACACAACTAACCACTCCACCCGCTAGGGCTATCTCAAACAAACCCGGATTGAAATGGTTTTAATCAATAACTCCCCTGTGCTCTTATTCCCAATCGATGCCGAACCAAATACACCGTCAATCCATCGAATTCGATATCAGTTGGTTACAAAAGCATAGGGGTTTTACAAATCGAGCATTGGCGATTCTATGTGTGTGTTTAATTTGGAAAACATCAAGCCTAGTTTAATCATAGATTCAAGTGTCGAAACCCTAGATATGAACTCAGAATCAATTAGATCAAATTCGATAATGAAATCAGTTGGAATTAGAGGGATTTTATTAAACAAAGGATTGCGAATCTGACTATACGATTTAATTGAATTGAGGTTGAGTTTAAGATCGAAACCCCCAAATCGTTTTATGAACAAACCCTCGTTACTGGATCTTGAAAAATTCGATGTTGTTTGATTTAATTAGCATGGGGCTTTCAAAGAGCATGGTATTGCGAAACTAATCATGTAGTTTAATTGGATTTAAATCGGGTCTATAGTGGAGTTCGATTAAACCCGAAAGTACATGAACCCTAGAATCAAAACGTGAAAATCCGATAGTGTAAGCCTTAATTAGGTTATCAATTTCAGTATGAATGATTACGAGTTCTGCGGGACTCAATTTAGATGCGCAAGTGATCAATTTCAGTATGAATGATTGAATTGATGCGAATTGGTGAGTAAAAGGGACGGGTTCGACGGTTACTACTTGATTACCTATAATTGGGTTTGATTACGAATCAATGTCTGTGTTAAGGCTTTAATGATGGACGATTATAGTGTTTAAAGTGTTTTACAGTTACATATCGGACAAATTTGAGGTTTGGAATTGAATTTGAATCAAGATATTAGGGGTTTGACTTCTAGAAGTCAACAGAATGCAAAAACATATGATTTTGACTTTAAAAGTCAACACAATAGGGTTTTGGTTAATTACACAACTAGTCCCTACAATTTTATTTTAATATTTGACAGGATTAGTCCCTGGAGTTAGAGATAAGTCAATCAGGTTAAGATTTAACTTGGTTTAGTTAACGGAGTTAATCTGGAAAGTTCGGAGTGTCACATCATCCCCTAATTGAAAGAATTTCCGTCCTGAAAATTAAAATAGTACTTTAAGAGTTTGACGTGGATTGCTTGAACAGATGAGGATACTTGCGTATCATCTGATCCTCGCGCTCCCATGTGAATTCTGGTTCGTGTTTCGAGTTCCAATGAACTCTGACAATAGGGATTTTACTGCGTTTGAGCGCTTTGACTTCCATATCCATGATTTCGACCGGTTCTTCAACGAAGCGTAATTGTTCCTTGATTTGTAGTTCCTCAAGAGGGACCGTGAGTGTCTCGTCTGTTAGAGATTTCTTCAAGTTTGAGGCATGAAAGACGTTGTGTACACCACTAAGTCCTTCAGGTAGGTCCAGTTGATACGCTACTAGGCCAATTCTCATCACTATCTTGAACGGTCCAACATAACGAGGGTTTAGTTTGCCTCGTTTCCATAGTAGACTCGGGGTCACGTTTAGATTCCCAATGAGCTTTGACTGTTGGTTTGGGGTGTACGATTGATAACAAGATTTAGGTCGGATACTCAAAGTCGGGCATGAATGATGATAGTGGATTTAGTTTGAAGAGAATTGAGGAGAAAACTGTGGAAGAATATCTTGGACTTCAAAGATGGAATGTATCTCTCGAAATGAGAACGATGAGAATTTGATAATCAAAACTTGTTTAGGATGTAGTGTAAATTGTCCAAGAAATGTCACTGGATAAGAGGTTTCACAAACATTGGTCAAGATCAAAATAACATAAAACGTCACGTGTCACGAACAATGCTACTTCTGACGATATGACAGGAACACTTATATATAGGAAGTACCAGCGGCGTATCCACCATGCCCTTATCATATCGTATTAGTTTCGTTATGATATATCACGATGAGTTTTATGTCATAACGCACCACAGAATTCACTATGTTTTCCATGCGTTGATTCTTATAATTACGTGTGCACCCGTAATTACTCAATTCATCGCATGGTCCGTATAGATCATCCCATGGTGTGTGGGTCAAGAGAGGACACAAAATTACTTAGTTCACATCTATTGTTTTCACGTAAGAGTTGCTAATAAATAACTGTGCCCCTAGATAGTAAGGTTAATCAGAAACTAAAGAGTAATAATGTGGCATAACTTAGAGTTCCATAGCTTCCTCGTGTTTGAACAAGAATACGTCAAACCCCGAGTAACTTAAAAGTTTGTAGTTCTCAACCTTCATGGATATAGTGAATTATCATGCCTTGTAATCCATCAATTGCAACAATTGTACCCAATCTAGTTCCGTGTATAATGTAAACATCCAAGTTTCTTGTTTAATCTAGTATCATATACATTGTAAACAAATAAGTTTCACGTATAATGTGAACAACTTAGTATCATGTATATTGATCAATCTAGCAGTATGTATATTGCATTCAACCAAGTATCATGTATCATGTGATAAATCCAGTGTTATGTATCATGTGAATGCTCATATGTAAGTTACTGAATCTCATGAGTAACGTAAACTATCGAATTTTGTAGGTGGTCGAGTGTTGCAGACAAGCGTGTTGCTTGACATCCATGTATCATGTAGGTAGTTGGATTTTAAGTTTTAATTTTTTGTTGGGGGGTTTAAATGGGTGACTAGCGCCTACATGAAATGATTCATCTCCTTGGAGTGACTAGTAAGCTCATACATTCCCGAAGATGTAAGGAAAGTTTTGCAGGTAATCAGAATAATGTGTACATGAATATCTAATTTGTGCTTTTTGTTTGTAAATAAATTAGTAATTAAAATTTTACTCTTGTTTGTAAATTAATAAATAAGTGGAAATAATAATTTGTGCGGATGGATAATTGGATAAATAAAAACCTTTTAATTCAATTATCATAAAGAAAATGTTTCAAAAGATAATAGTGGCCTTATTGATTAATAATTAAGCTAAGATTTAAATAATAATTAGTTTAATGGAATAAAAGTCATAATAAAATGATTTATTAAGTCATTATAAAAAGGATGAAATATTTGTTAATGCTCTCATAAAACAATTTGTACGAGATGGGTATTAGGTTTCTTTACGAGGTATAGGGGTTTGTAAGTAGTTTATACTCTAGATAAAATCTATAAAACAAGGTTTTGATAAAGGTTTTGTTTTTAACAAAATAACTATATTAGTTAAATCGAGAAATAACATAATAATTAGTTTACAAGGAAGATTTAGATGTCAACCACCAAGGCTAGCCAATAATAATATTTATATATGGGTGCAGGATGTGGATTTTAAATTAAAACTTTTTAGAAGGCGAGAAATAAAGTATCCGGCTAACATCTCGGATGGTTTTTCACCAGGAAGCAGATGGGCACCAAGACGAGCATCGATGTGGTTATTCGTATTGCAAACCGGGATTTAGCCCTAGTTATGTCTGTATGTGCATCAGTTATTCTCTGATCTCCATTCCTTGCTTCAGAAGCTCTGCGGTCCTTACATATAGGTGAGCAGTATCAGCTGGAACTCCTATTGCACTGGTAAGTCCCATGACTTGTCTTGCTCTTGGTTCTGGAGGGTTTAGGTTAGGTGCTGAATAAGGGTCTCTCGGAGGAGATGATCGGAGTCTCAAGCCTGCTCCGAAGCCAATCTGCTCTGCGGTCAAACATGGATCTGGCAGCTAGTCGTGCCAGTGACTGGTTGTCTGGTGATGGGGACACAAAGTTTTCCTCTTGTGTTGGCCTTGCTTCGGGGTGGTTCTCAGGGGAGTGAGGAGGGTAAGAGGCCATGTCTAGCACGAAAAGGTCGTAAGGGTAATGATAAGTGTTAAAGGTGTTTATGAGTTTAGAATTTGGCTAATCATAACACCGAGTTCTTATAATAATATATCGGGGGTAACACTTGACCTATAAGTAGTGTACCCATGAAAAGGATTCCCAGGAAAGAGAGGTGGGACACATGGGACACGCACTGAAGTACTCAGTCTTTCCTTAGCCGGAACCCTTCATAGACTTACACCCACTCTTCCAGCCATCATGTACCATTAACATTATTATTTGAACTCATGGTTATGGTGAGAATCGTTTGGGATTTGTCTTGTGGCTCAAGGGTGTGTTTCGCTTATCCCAGCAGCTTCCCTTCCATGAGGGGTAAGGTCTAAGGGTTTAAATCTCTTGTAAATGATAGTAAGGGTGATAAAATTTTCAAGGCATAATGATGAAGGCATAGGAACTTAAATAAGTTTAAGTGTAAGAATCAAATAGAGAAGTTTAGGTATGTGTACCAAGTTGTAGTAAACAACGAATGATATTTAGATTGCATTCATCTGGCACATAACCAAAATGTCACACCCCAAACCTACAGCGGAATACGTCGGGGCGGGACATGTTGACTGTTCATGAGCACAAGGTTGACTAGATTTCAATAATTTAATCATCAAATTTCATTGCATAGATTCAACCACAAACAAATTCAAACAAGTGCACAATGGAAATACATAATATTCTTTATTTAAATTTAACTAAGTCCAAAGCCTATGTGTAGCATGTCTTGATCAAACTCACATATTTGCACCTGAAACATTAATAAAATAAAGTCAACTAAAAAGTTGGTGAGCATACACAGGTTTATACATAGATAGTGTGTAGATATAAATAATCAAATCCTTACATAACATGATAAAATAAGGCATTTATGGGGAGCAGCTATTGTGTAACCAAAGTACAATCAAACCTTTGTAACTAGCATGCAAATTGTGTTGTCGGTAACAATCACCCCAATCTGGGTGGGTTTGCTAGACTCAATAGATCTATCATTGTTAACCGTCGGCTCGAATAGTTAATGATTGCACATAAATTGCACACAAAAGTTAACACACCTAGCACTCAAACATAAAGCTCAAATTTGCACACATGAATGTAAGGAGGATTTGTGTAAATGTAACAACTGTACGTATAGTGTTCATGTTTCACCCCAAAAAGTGTAAAAGTATGAAAAGGGGCTATGTAATACTCACCTGATTCAAAGGTGTAGTTAACACGAGAGACTAGGTAGTAACGTGATCCTTGTAACGCACAACGTTAACCTAAAGTTAATTGCGTATGAACATAAATTAATAAAATGTCTAAATCAAAGTCTAGGGTTTCAATGGATATGAGTATAAGGAATTATATACCGAGTTCGTGACGAATTATGAAAAGGGTTGTGTAGGTGTTGACTAAATGAAAATAATTTGAAATGAATAGTTTAATTAAATTATTTATAAATTTGAAACGTTACAAAATGCCTATAATACGGAGGAAATAATATATAAAGTGTATTATTTTTAATTTGGGTCATGGTACAAAATAATGGGAAAAAATATTTTTTTTTTGAACTATAATAATAATTACGGTTTGCAAGACCAAACCCGAATCCACGGGTGGCTTCCGGGTTCAAAACACCTTAATACTTATTGTTGTGAAATTATAAATATAAATATAATTCAAACAATCTGACAAAGGTTTTCTCACACACACGACCGTGCCTAAGACAAGGCACGACCGTGTTAAGATCACGGACGCGACCGTGCTGGTCATGGGCGTGACCGTGTTGATCAAAACAGAAAACACAACAGTCTGGTCATCAGACACGACAGTGCTTGTGTCGGGCACGAACGTGTCTAGGGTTCTCTAAGCATGACCTTGTCTGGCTAGGAGGCACGATCAGGTCATGTATGGGGCACGACTGATAGGCACGACCGCGCTAGCAGATTAGCGCGACCGTGTCTGACTAATTTCAGAAACAAATCGATTAAATCTTATAATATTAACGTTGGAAATCATGGGGCTTTTGATAATCAAAGAATTGTGAATTTAACCATGCAGTTTAATTGAGTTACAAACGTGTCTAGATTAGAATCCGATCAAGCCGAAAGTGTATGAACCCTAGGATTTGGTTCGCAACAGTTTCGATAATATTAACCCGAATTAACAAGGGGTTTTGATCTATGAATAAAAACGAAGGTGTAGGATGTTTCAATTACCAGAAAGGATGATGGATTGATAGCGTTCGACTAAAAAGAGCTCCGACTTGTGCAAGCCTCGTCTCCGGCGACTCCGGTGAAATTGATGTGGGTAAAAACTTCAGAGAGGGTTAATTCCGATGCGCAGTTGCTTGATTTGAGAGAGTAACAATAGAAATGAACGAATTCGATGAGTAAAAGATGAAGAGGTCGATGGTTTCAGTTTAAAAATCCATAATTGGTTTTAATTCAAGTGTAATGTCGATGTTTAATTGACTAATGATGGTTGTTAATGGATGAACGTGTATAACGGTTACAAAGTTGAACGAATTTAGGATTAAAGACTGTTCTTACATTTCAACTGACAAGAAGCGCGACCGTGCCAATAAGAGGCGCGACCGTGCCAAGGCGCTGGGCGCGACCGTACCTACTAGGGTTTCTAGTTATTTACCAAATCAGCCCTTGCAACTTCAGCTTTGACACATTTATATAAATATTTACATATATAGGATTCTAATAGATTATACCCGTGTAAAACTCGCAGATTTGTATTGGAACCTAGTATTTAATAGTTGGTACGAATAGAATAAATCAGTGTACTAGAATTGGATTTGAAATGTGTTACATTGAATGAAAAATACCGATAATAAAATCAGAAATGTTACAGTATCCCCATGTTGAGGGAATTTCGTCCCGAAATTTGGCTAGTTGGGGCGACTGCATCAGCAAAGAGGTGGGGGTATTTGAGCTTCATTTTGGACCTCATGTTCCCAAGTAAATTCAGGACCACGTTTTGATTCCCAACGAACTTTGATAATAGGGATACGACTTCGCTTGAGCTGCTTGATCTCACGATCCATGATTTCTACCGGTCTCTCAACGAAGTGCATCGTTTCGTTAATGCGCACGTCGTCAAGAGGTATATGGAGATTTTCATCAGCAAGGCATTTCTTCAAATTAGACACATGAAATGTAGGATGCACATTGCCAAGTGATGGAGGTAACTCGAGTTTGTAAGCCACTTTCCCAATCCTTTCAAGGATCTTGAATGGACCCATATAACGAGGTGCTAACTTGCCTTTCTTTCCAAAACAGATCACACCCTTCCACGGAGACACCTTTAGAAGGACAACTTGGAATTCTAAGGGTTTTCGCCGTTTGTCGGCATAGCTCTTTTGCCGAATCCTTGCTACTCGAATGTTGTCACGGATTTGGATAATCTTGTCAGATGTTTCTTGAATTAGCTCGGGACCGGTGATTTGTGCTTCACCAATCTCGTTCCAACAGATAGGAGAACGACACTTACGACCATAGAGAGCTTCAAATGGTGCCATGTTGATACTTGTGTGGTACCTATTATTGTAAGAGAACTCAATCAGGGATAAATGTGAATCCTAATTGCCACCAAAATCAATTACGCATGCTCTAAGCATGTCCTCCAGAGTTTGAATTGTACGCTCGGTCTGACCATCAGTTTGGGGATGGTAAGCCGTGCTCAAATTCAATCGTGTGCCAAGAGCAGTTTGGAGAGATTGCTAGAAACGGGAGGTGAATCGAGCATCTCTATCAGATATTATGTTTAAGTGAACACTGTGAAGGCTCACAATTTCATCAATTTAAATTCGGGCCAATTTCTCAACCCGATAGTCTTCACGGGGCAAGAAATGAGCAGATTTGGTGAGGCGGTCAATGATTACCCAGATGCTATCATAACCACTTGAGGTGCGAGGGAGTTTGGTAATGAAGTCCATAGCTAAATTATCCCATTTCCACACGGGAATTTCTGGTTGTTCAAGCAAACCGGAAGGACGTTGGTGTTCGGCTTTGACTTTGGAGCAAGTTAGACATTTGGCAACATAGAGAGCAATGTCTTTCTTCATACCGGGCCACCAATATTGTTGGCGAAGATCTTGGTACATTTTATCCGCACCAGGATGAATAGAATAACGAGTCTTGTGAGCCTCGTTCATGAGAAATGCATGGAGATCATCGCGATCGGGAACCCAAATACGGTTCAAGTAATAAAGTAAGCCATTGGGTTTAGATTCAAGCTGAAGTTCAACACCACATGACATTTCATCATACATGTTACCCTCGATGACCGAGACGTGTTGAGCTTCTAGGATACGATTTTGAATGACGGTTTGAATTCAGATACAATGGAGCATCACATGGTCCTTACGACTCAAGGCGTCAGCTACAACATTCGCCTTGCCGGGATGGTAACGAATCTCGCAGTCATAGTCGTTAAGGAGTTCAACCCAACGTCGTTGCCTCATATTGAGTTATTTTTGGTTGAAGATGTGTTGGAGACTTTTGTGGTCGGTGAACACCACACATTTTGTGCCATAAAGGTAATGTCTCCAAATCTTCAACGCGAATACAACCACACCCAATTCGAGGTCGTGCATTGCATAATTCTTCTCATGGATCTTGAGTTTCCTTGAGGCGTAAGCGATCACCTTGCCTCGTTGCATGAGGACACAACCGAGACCTTGGTTGGAGGCATCACAGTAGATAACTAGATCATCATTCCCATCAGGGAGAGTCAAAATAGGAGCATTGCACAACTTTTGCTTGAGGGTTTGGAAAGCTTCTTCTTGCTTTGGTCCCCATTCATAAGGTTTACCCTTGTGGGTCAAAGTGGTGAGAGGAACAGCAATTTTAGAGAAATTTGAAATGAAACGACGATAATATCCCGCAAGACCAAGAAATGAACTAACTTTGGTGGGGTCTTAGGGGCATTCCAATTCTTAACAGCTTCGATCTTAGCAGGGTCAACATGAATTCCTTTTTCGTTGACAATATGACCCAGGAATTGAACCTCCTTTAGCCAAAATTCACATTTGGAGAACTTGGCATATAGTTGCTCTTTCCTCAAGAGGTCCAAAACCAACCTAAGGTGTTGCTCATGATTGGATTTAGTCTTGGAGTAGATTAAGATATCATCAATGAAGACGATCACGAATTTATCAAGGTACGGTTTGCACACACGATTCATGAGGTCCATGAAAAATGCGGGTGCATTGGTTAGCCCAAAAGGCATGACCATGAACTCGTAGTGACCATACCTTGTTCGGAAGGCAGTTTTTGGAATATCTTCCTCTTGTACACGTAGTTGTTGATAACCAGATCGAAGATCAATCTTCGAGAAGCAAGTAGAGCCTTGAAGTTGATCTAAGAGGTCATCAATCCTAGGCAATGGATACCGGTTCTTGATGGTAAGCTTGTTATCCTTCGTCTTGACGAATAAGACGGGTGCACCCCGTGGTGAATGACTTGGACGGATGAAACCCTTGTCGGAGAGCTCTTGGAGTTGACTTGCAAGCTCTTGCATTTCTGAAGGTGCAAGACGATATGGAGCTCTAGCCACGGGGTTAGCTCCAGGTATAAGGTCAATGCGAAATTCTACCTGTCGTACGGGTGGAAGACCGGATAAGTCCTCGGGGAATACTTCGGGAAAATCCCGTATGATGGGGATGTCTTGAATACTCTTCTCTTTGACATCCTTTTGAACAACATGGGCTAAGAAGGCCACGTACTTCTTTCGTAAGTACTTTTGAGCAGAAGTGCATGACATTAACATGAGTCCTTTGCAAGGTTTTTCACCAAAGACTCTCAACGTTTCTCCTGATGGAAGGGGTATTCGGATGCACTTCTCAAAACAGATGACTTCGGCATGGTGATTTGACAGCCAATCCATGCCTATGATGATATCAAAACTTCCTAGTGGCATTGGCACAATGTTGATTGGAAATGTATGATCATTAAGTTCTAGAGAACAGTCGTGGATAACGGAGTCAATTGTAAGGGAATCACCATTTGCTACTTCGACAGTGAAGGTTTTCTCTAATTTGGATCGTGTTTTTGCAAGTAAGGGTTCAAAGTTAAGAGACACAAAACTTTTATCTGCACCGGTATCAAATAAAATGGAGGCATATTGACTATTAACAAGGAACGTACCGTTGACCACATCATTGTTGGCCTGAGCTTCGTTGGCGTTTATGTTGAAAGCACACCCACGAGCTCCGCCTTGTTTAGCATTGATGAACTTCGGGCACTGGTCACATAAATGATTTGGGTGCCACATTCATAACAAGCACGCCCATTTGCTATAGCGGGAACACCTTGATTAGTCACTTGTTGGTTGGTTCGGGTTGGTGGGTTGACTTGGCCTGCAAGTGCTTTGGCTCTACAAACATTGACCGTATGGCCATATTTCCCACAGTGAGTGCAAAGGCGACAGGGAATGTGTTGGAGATGGTGATAATTGCATGTGGCACAGAGTGGGTAGATCCCCACATATGGCTTCTTGACTGGTGCTTGAACCATGGGAGCAACTTGGTTGACAGGGATAGCAGGAGTGACCATAGTAAAATTCCTAGCCTTTCTTTTCTTATTATTGTGGTGGGGTTCAGTTTTGGCTTCTTTGACGTGCGTAGGAGGGTTTGCGGTGTCGGGAGCTTTCTTGGTGCCTTTTCTAGTCAGAGTACCTGCTTTCACATGGTTGTCGGTCAAAGTAGCAGATAATCGGATAGCATCTTCGAGTGTTGCGGGATTTCTCCCTAAGACAGTATCTTGAATCTGCCTAGGTAATCCACCGATGTACTTCTCAATGCAGCGGGATAAGGGTGTGACCATATGGGGCACAATGAGACTCAGTTCATGAAACCGGGTTGTATAAGCCAGACTTTCACCACTGTCTTGGGCAAGATCCCAAAACTCAGCTTCCAGTTTCCTCACCTCATTCCGAGGACATAACTCTTCGGTCATTAGTCTCTTAACCTCATCCCATGGTAAGGCCATGGTTGCCTCCATACCTCTAGTTCTCCTTTCCCCATTCCACCACGTGAGTGCTCGTTTTTGAAAGACACTTGTGGCATGACGAACACGAAGGTTATTGGGGCAGTCACTATTGAGGAAAGTGCTCTCAATACTTTCGAACCATTGAAGGAGTCCCGTAGCCCCTTCGGTACCATAGAACTTAAGAGGATTACATGAGTTGAAGTGTTTGAAGGTGCATTGTGATGGGTTGGCACCACCACCACCATTAGCTCCATGGTTACCATTTGTGGCACCGTTAACTTGGGTGAGTTGAGTTACAAGTTGTGCAAGGATAGCAGCAATGTCGGTGTTGTTGTTGGTCACGGTAGCACGACGGGGAGGCATTCTACAGATTTGCACAAGACAAGAAAAGATGTAAGAACTTATGAAAGTTGATTGAATTTAAAGGGGACAAAATAATAGATGAAATAGTAAATCATAGTTTAGATTGTACTCAAATAGTGACATAATCACTTGAATACTATGACACATTAAGGTCAATTAAACTCATATAATTTTCAAGGAGTCATGCTTTAGCCTATAAGTAAACACTCATCCCGGGAATTCCCAGGAAAGCTTACGGGTCCCTCGGTTGATTGGGATTTATACGAAATGCTTTCCTATACAGAAAACCCAAGATTGCACGTGTCCTCTAATAATTAACAAAGTTTAAAAACCTTAACGAGAAAATAAAGAAATTTTATAGATTTAAGTCCATGAAGTTTCCACATGCTATGATGATGATGACAGAGGAATAGGTAAGAAGTTTATGAGGCTTAGGGTAAGGGTAGGGATATTGTTCATTTAATTTATTATTCAAGTATAGTTTAATACGTCATGAGTTTTAACAATTAAGGTATCAAATAATTAACATATCAAGCATGTAGCACATATCACATAATCATCAAACATGGCATATGTGGGTGTCCTAAAGTTATAGTCTAGGTCGAGGGTGTCTAATAACCTAGTTCCCTATAACCAAGGCTCTGATACCACACCCCAAACCTATGGCGAAATACGTCGGGGCGGGACATGTTGACTGTTCATGAGCACAAGGTTGACTAGATTTCAATAATTTAATCATCAAATTTCATTGCATAGATTCAACCACAAACAAATTCAAACAAGTGCATAATGGAAATACATAATATTCTTTATTTAAATTTAACTAAGTCCAAAGCATATGTGTAGCATGTCTTGATCAAACTCACATATTTGCACCTGAAACATGAATAAAATAAAGTCAACTAAAAAGTTGGTGAGCATACACAGGTTTATACATAGATAGTGTGTAGATATAAATAATCAAACCCTTACATAACACGATAAAATAAGGCATTTATGGGGAGCAGCTATTGTGTAACCAAAGTACAATCAAACCTTTGTAACTAGCATGCAAATTGTGTTGTCGGTAACTGTAAGGCCCCATTCCTGGGTAACCCACTTGTTGGATTTAGTCATAAACATAGTCATAAATACTGAGCTTAAATTTAAAACATTCGAATTCAATCATTACATAACGTAACCTGACATGACATAACAGCGGAAGTCTTTAAAATTTAGTACATAACATTTGTCTTAACATATATAAAAGTGGGATGTCAGTCTTGTGCCGGGTAACCTTCACGCCTTCGTGTAGATGCATATTATGTCCCTAATCCCTTGTAATATGTATTTCATCTATGTTTAATGTAACTATTTGATGTATTAATGAAATTACATGTTTATCCTTAATGTTTACTCATATATAACGACTGTGTATTAAATGATCTGATAAATATCGATAACGTTAATCAATCGTGCTATTGAAAGGCCCATTCGCACGAATGGATCATGAGAATGATCCATTCGCACGAATAGATCATGAGAATGATTCATTCACTAGAATAAGTCATGAGAATGATTCATTCGTACGAATGAACCATTCTGATGATTCATTCTTACGAATGAACCATTCTGTTGATTCATTCGCACGAATGAGTCCATTCACATGGCTCATTCGTACGAATGGCCTCTGCACTATATATAGAAGTTTCACTTCATGAGCACAAAACAGAGAAGATATACAACACATATGCATATACTGTCCAGAGTAGAACAAGAAAAAGAACAGAACACACAAACTCTCTGCATCTGTATTGTCGAATCTCTGTTCTTGAGAGTTTCCAGGTCTTGTATCCAACTTCTCTACACCAAAGGGTCGATAGAAACCTTCGATTCGTCGTCTAATCCGCTCGTTTCTTACGACCCGATCCGTGTCATAGATTGGATTGCCAATCAAATCGGATTCCGCACGATTTGGTTCGGTTAATGTGTTGAATCATTGGATCAAGGTAGATCCCGATCCAACAAAGTGGTATCAGAAAGTAGTTATAATGAGATATCATCGGTTTAATGAGATATCAGAAAGTAGTTATAAAATTAAAAATTAGATTCCGAAGTCGTATACGTGCCATATTGCCTTGTAAATACCTGGCTGAAGCCGTCCATGCGATTAAGAATAAAATAAAAGTATGAATCCGAATCCGTATATGTGCCATATTACCGGGTTGCAGCCTGGTTGAAGCCATCCATGGGATAAGATGAACACAAACACCGTTAGCTGCATACGTGCCATATTGCCTTGTAAATACCTGGCTGAAGCCGTCCATGAGCTGATGGCTGTCACTGTGAATACTAAAAAAAAAAAAAAAAAAAAAAAATTTGGTGCAGTAAAGAAGTAACAGGGAATAACTGAGATCTCATGAACTTATGATGACTGGTTAAGTAAGTTGTGCTGATTTGAAACATTAACATGTTTTGAAAAGTAATTCAAGTCAATTCTTAACTAGTGTGGGATACACAGATAATGGACTTAATCCTTCAAGATCATCTTGTAAGTGTTGAGAAAAGGTATGCATAAGTTTAAGATGGACAGACATATCAATGATCGGATTTTGACTAAGTGTACTTAAAGCTCAGATAATTTGCAATGTTGATGATTGCTATGAGTCTAGTACTGATCCCATGTTCGGATCTTTCTCACAAAAAGATGTGTAAATACCATTGTATAGTTGTATCTACAAAATTCAAAATGTCTCAGATCATTAGTCATTAAGTCTGTATGATTTCTCATAAGGATCATTCTTACTAAGACATGTGTATATATATCTTGTTGATATTATTTTCAGTATTACATATTCAAAAAAATCCAAAAAGATTTTAATTTTTCTGAATTTTAGATTATTCGATAAGACTCGAACGACTGTTATCAACCAAATTTGAAAACCGCTTGACTTCCTGATTGATCAAATCGTTCCTTTACTTCATAACCTATTCCAAAACTTCATAATTGATCCCTCACTTCATAATTTAATACTTCATAATCAAATTGTTGTCAAGACCAATGTGGTCGGATATCCCATTTAACCTGAAAAGTTTAATTTGCATAAGGGGATTGTCCTATTCGTACGAATGGATGAGAAGAATGGCTCACTCGTACGAATGGATGAGCAGAATGGCTCACTCGTACGAATGGATGAGCAGAATGGCTCACTCGTACGAATGGATGAGGAGAATAGCTCATTCACACGAATGGACTGACCAGAATGGTCCACTCGTACGAATGAGTGGCAGAATGAATCAAGTTTAGCTCATTCACACGAATGGACTGACCAGAATGGTCCACTCGTACGAATGAGTGACAGAATGAATCAAGTCTAGCTCATTCGCACGAATGGAATGACCAGAATGGTCCATTCGTACGAATGAACCAGGCCATCTTATAAATATGCCATTCATTCGCATGTGCAGTCTCATTCGCACATTTCAGAAAGCATTCGCACGTCTGTTTGATTGAAATTCTGATTTTGAACAAAACTCCGTCCAATCACCGATCTAATCATTTGATTTCATTTTACAGGTATAACCCCACAAGTATTCATCAAATGTATACCGATTCGAGGATGTTCGACTAGATCTAGGGCTAAAAACCGAAAACCAAACTTAAAAACGTAAAAAATGACTTAATAAACCGATTAAAATGCTAAATACTGGTTGAAAACCATAGTCGAGTGTTTTGGTGTCTTTTTCGGCAAATCTTTTCAAGTGTTGGTTGATTTTTGGACAAATTGGATCGCGACCCGTCTGTCATACGAATGGACACACTCTTCATGTTCATTCGTACGAATGAGAACAACAATCATTCACACGAATGAACGCTCATTCACACGAATGAACGCTCATTCACACGAATGAACGCTCATTCACACGAATGAAACTCATTCGCACGAATGAATACTCATTCATATGAATGAAACTCATTCGCACGAATGAATAGGCAGAATGATCCATTCGCACGAATGAACCAACTTTTAGGGTTCATTCGTACAGAGGGAAAATGGTCCAAAAGTTCATATTTCCAAAATCTTGCATGTACTGATCTGATGTGCTTCATGTTTTTGTGTTTGCAGACTGATCGTTATGGCGCACAGAGCTCCAGTTGTTCTTAAAGCTTCAACAAAAAGCAACATTTGTGCTTACATGATCCCAACTTCAAAGAATGCAAGACCGTTTATTGGAATGATCGAGTTCTTGTCTCGATCCAGGATAGCCCATGCTATATCTTATATCTGCACTCCCTATGCTTCTCATCAACGGGAATTCTGGGCCACAGCTGAAATAGACTGTGAAGTTTCTCCAACTGTGATACGGGGAAAGATTGCAGGACAGGAGGTTATTGTATCTGCCTCTCACATTTGCCGATTGTGTCAATTCGGTGATCATCCTGAAGATCCAGTGACACTGGATAAATATCTGGTCCGTGGATGCTTCATGAGAATAAAGTACGACGGAAATGTCGCCGAAGGCGTTCTCAACAAGGCGAACCTCTGTCCCCAGTATAAATATCTAGGACACGTTCTTCTTCACTGCCTCGGTTCCCGTCGTGGCGGATTTGATGATATGCGCGAAACAATACAGAGCGCATTTGTGGCACTGGTGTTGAACATACCATTCAACTTTTCAGAGATGGTGTTCACACACCTGAAGGAAAACATCTCGCTAAAAGGGGACAATGCGTATCTCATGTACCCCCGATTCTTACAGATGATAATCGATGACCAACTTCCTCTACTGCCACGATCCGATATTGACATGATAAGGCTGGAGCATATGACTGATGTCACACTAAACCGGGTACAGACTTATAGGGGAAGACCAACAAAGCCTCCACATAAACGCCTTATTGGACATCTGGCAAATTCTGATTATATGGCACCTGCAAACAGAAATTGGCGTCACGATAATAGTGATTCTGACAGGGAGGATATTGTTGTGCCTCCAGCTGACGACCAAGATGACGACGACCAAGATGGTCAGGGAGGTGGTGGCAATGCTCCTAATGTTCCATCTACCGCTGCCACCACTCCTACTGTTACTGCTATCGATTCATCCCTTCCAACTAACCCAGAAGACGTTAACCTGGACACCGTCCTGTTTACTGATTCTGAGGAAACTGAAGATGAATTCGAAATCAGTCAACAAGGGGCAAGATTGGTCGCCACAAAACGAAAGAGGGGAGCAGATCAAGGAAGCTCAAGGGTTGATGATGATGACGTCAGGGATGCTGACTTTGTCCCTGACTGTCCACAAGTATCTGCTGCTCCTTCTTCCCAATCTACCCTAGTCAAGAAAGGAAGAATGAAGAGAATGGCCAAACGCCAAAAGTTCAAACTTGTCAGAAGGACGGAGAGCACCTCTGCTACAACAGCAACTGCCACCAGGTCTGAGGCTCCAATGTCAACATCCATGCCTCAGACACAAACTGTGCCTCCGATTCCTCCTCCCATCTACACGACTGCTCATACATCACAGCCAGCCACTACTCGAGCTGAGCCATCAACATCATTGCCGACTATTTCGTTGAACGATCAAATCATCACTCTAAACAGCTTGGTACTGCAGCTTCTGGCTCAAAATCAAGAACAGTCAAAGCGTTTAGATCTTCAGGGCTCGCAGATCAGTCAGTTGACTCTGCAAAATACTGAACAAGCCCAAGCCATCACAAGTCTTTCCAATAGATGCAATGATCAACAAGCCCTCCTTCTCACTGCTACAAACCAAAATCAACAGTTGTCTAAAACTGTTGATGCACATGCTCAGAGAATACAAAGGATAGAGGAGGAAAATAAGAGACTGTTGGAAGACTTAGAAAGCAGAAGGGACACGACACCTAGAATTGAGGGTGCTCGAAATGATGGTGATGATGGTGATGATGATGATGATGATGAGGATGATGATGGTGACGATGATGATGATGATGATGATAGTGATGATGATGATGACAAGAATGACGAAGATAAGGATGATGGTGCCAATGCTGGTGCTGCATCAAGTGCTTCAAAGACAGCAGAAGCAGAGGCACGCACGAAGCAAAAATTAGACAAACCAGTAGGCCCATCATCAGATACACAAAAGGGAACTGAAGGTTGATAGTTTTTGTTTTAAGTGTTTTAAGTTGTCTTATTGTAAATATTAGATTATTATGTAAATAATTTCAGTTTTATTTTGATTAAATCAATGAAATTTCAAACTCTCACATGTTTATTCTTTGTTTGTTTATGAAAATAGTTTTGGATGTGATGCCTCTCAAGCAACAACCTTCAAAGTTAACTTATGTGCTTGACATGCAAGGGATCATCCAACATTCAGTGATTTATGATAAAGAGGAAGGGGAAATCGTACACTGCTTGTCAAAAGAACAGATTGCCGAGCTATTTCAAATGAATCCCGACGAAGTCATTACTGAAGAGGCATCTGTTCCTACAACTGATTATCCCTCCTCTGACGAACTAGAAGACGTTGATGAGGTTGAAGTCGAAGACATCACTGATCAAGAATATCCAAAGTACACATCAGTAGATGGTGATGATCTTCCCTCCTTCGCGGACTTATTCACTCAGCAGTCCGACGAGGAGGTCAATCGCATTATCGACAACAAAGAGGATGAAGCCGGTCCCTCCACTTTTGACATTGAAGAGCTGAATGAACGTAAAAGTCAGTGGATGGAATACATGGCTGAACTAAAGAAGAACTCAAAGCCCTCTCCTCCAACCAAGTACACTAAAGTTTATCGACTCAAAGGACACAAGTCTGATGGTCGTATAATCAGTTGGGCATACTTCAACGACTTAAGCTGCTATGCTATAAAAAGAGAGAAGGGCATACAATATTTCAGGTACCCTCATGACTTCAAGACGCTGCCCGCATTTAAAGTAAATCAATTGGCACGTCTAAAGCTTCTATACAGCGAATCTTCCGGTCTGTCCGAATGGTTTGAACGTCAATTACAGTATGAATACCGGAAGAATTGGGTGAACTTCAAGCCACAAATGCCTACACGTTACATTCACAAGGAAAAGGTTCATCCAATCACCAAGAAGCCCCTAATTGTATTAAAGTGGAAACCTCCAACGATCATGAAGAAGATTCCTTTAAGGAAAATGATCCAGGACTTCTCAGATCAGTTCAAATGGTGGTACTATGATGGGCGTACTGGTGAAGCTGTAATAGTGCTTTGTAAAGAAGGGTCATGGGAGACCATCAGGGTCTTTGATCCGTTGTGGCTGACCAACTTGTCTGAACAAGATGTTACCACTTTATACAAGTGTCAGCCGTTTTTTGAAGTTGAAGATATAGACCAGGCGTTGCAGTATGTGAAGGTGATACGTATATGCTTTGCTTTTAACATACACGCCGGGGTCAACTGGAAAACTCGTTCAAAAGAGATGTTGAAGACCAACTAATGTTAGTTAGGTCATTTTGAAGGGATCTAGGTCCAAGGGGGAGTATGTAGATGCATATTATGTCCCTAATCCCTTGTAATATGTATTTCATCTATGTTTAATGTAACTATTTGATGTATTAATGAAATTACATGTTTATCCTTAATGTTTACTCATATATAACGACTGTGTATTAAATGATCTGATAAATATCGATAACGTTAATCAATCGTGCTATTGAAAGGCCCATTCGCACGAATGGATCATGAGAATGATCCATTCGCACGAATAGATCATGAGAATGATTCATTCACTAGAATAAGTCATGAGAATGATTCATTCGTACGAATGAACCATTCTGATGATTCATTCTTACGAATGAACCATTATGTTGATTCATTCGCACGAATGAGTCCATTCACATGGCTCATTCGTACGAATGGCCTCTGCACTATATATAGAAGTTTCACTTCATGAGCACAAAACAGAGAAGATATACAACACATATACATATACTGTCCAGAGTAGAACAAGAAAAAGAACAGAACACACAAACTCTCTGCATCTGTATTGTCGAATCTCTGTTCTTGAGAGTTTCCAGGTCTTGTATCCAACTTCTCCACACCAAAGGGTCGATAGAAACCTTCGATTCGTCGTCTAATCCGCTCGTTTCTTACGACCCGATCCGTGTCATAGATTGGATTGCCAATCAAATCGGATTCCGCACGATTTGGTTCGGTTAATGTGTTGAATCATTGGATCAAGGTAGATCCCGATCCAACACTTCGCACGACCCTTCCTTTCTGTACCTGAAATGTATACTAAAAGTCAGCTAACGCTGGTGAGTTCTAGTTTAAAACTATTAAGTATGATCATTCTTTTCTTTATAAGTATACATAATTATATACATTCATAACTTTTGCTTTTCTTTCATCTTTCTTTTGTGATTACATATATATAAATACGTATTCATAACTTTTGCTTTTCTTTCATCTTTCTTTTGTGATTACATATATATATATATATATATATATATATATGCATTCACCTTTTTTTTCTTTTCTTAACTTTCATGGGTCATACACTTAAGGGTGATCAACCCGTCATTTGTTTACGAATGTCACAAAGACAAACGCCACGGTCCATCGTCATGGCCCGCCATTCTTACAACCGTCCGACAACTAGTGTCCGTCCGTAATTTTATTCTTACAACCGTCCGACAACTCTTGTCCAACCGTAATGACTTACAACCGTCCTACCGTTGTAGGTCGTAATTCGCCCGTCTACCCGAAGGTATCCGTTTCCCATACGACTATTATTTATACAACCGTTCTACTTATCATAATATGCCAATTACTTCATGTCACACCCCGACCGATGGCGGAATCATCGAGGCGGACAATGGAATGATTGTTCATAAGCACATGATGACTAAAATGTTGCATAATTCATTAGTAAATTTAAAGACAACAAAGATCCAAATACAATACATTTCAAATAACCTAGTCTAGTTCAAAACATTGATTTATTTAACTAGGTCCATAGTTCTTAAGTGAACATTATTTAAATCAAGTGTCAACTAAAAAGTTGGTGAGTACGTAGGTTTAGTAATTCCGGTAAATAGTAGTGTAAAACGTTTTGCGACTCATTGTTTATTTTGTTAACCATAGCACATACGATGTATCATTTATTTAATCACAATTCAAACCTTGTTTGACGCGCTTGAACATAGCACAACAGCTAAGTCCGGTATGTTTGAATATAGTTATCCACTATATCCGATATGTTTGAATATAACCCAAGGCTATATCCGAGTATGCAGTAATAAACACCCTAACCGGGTGGGCTAGTCAGGCACAATAGATCTATCAATATTACAGTTGGTTGTCTTGTTTTTAAATGTATGTACATCCAAATAATAAACATATAGTCCACATGTATAACACGTATAAACAATGTGAGTAGCATGAATAATGTTTGACCCCAAAATGTATAAAAATGTAAAATAGGGGCTATGTAACTCACTTTGCAAGCGGGTATTTTTCCACGCGTGTAGGTGATAAGGATGTTGTAGTCTAATCACGTTGATACCCTATGTAGATAATTAGGTATTATTGTATGCTTATATGTGTGTATTTGTATTTAAATGTATATAGGTTTTAATATTCCTTAATATTTATTTGTATAAAATACGGTAGGAAAAATGATAATGGTTTTGTAAAACTTTAACTTATAAATATATATATATTGTTAAAATATTACATTTTTAATTAAGTAATTATTAAGTATTTTATAAAAGTTTTTATTTATTTATTTTTTTGTCATCATTATATATATTCTTTTTACAAGTTGAAATTATTTTAACAAATTTATAAAAATTTAGTATTTATTATTTTATAAAAATTCTTGTGAATTAAATAGGTATAAAAGAATTTTAATGGTTTCCGAAATAAACGAACGAGTAAACCGACTTGTTTTAATCTTTATTGTATAAAAAGAATATTTAGATAAGTTAAGATAATTAAATAAAATAAATAAAATGAAAACAGAAGTAAAAAAGATTGGGCCGAAGGCCAACCGGATTCGAACCCGCGAACTGTAACTCAAACACACACACGCATAACCAGCCGGGCTACTGCCCATCGCTGGTTATGTGTGTATTGGATAATTTAAATACACAACAGCAAGTCTGGTCGCTGGTCCTCGGTGACCGGCAAACCGTGTCCGAGGACACTGGGTTTGCCCGGTAACTCATGGGCGATTGCCGTGTTTTCGACTGGAATTGCTTACCAGGGATTAATAGAAGACAGTGGAATCGTTTTGAAACCTAGTCGCAACTGGTCTGGTCGGCAAGGCTTTGGAACTCGAAAATGTCACAAGTGGGAATCGACTTCTATGTGGAATTAGCTCCTGAAATCTTGGTCACAGCTTCACTCAGAGGCGACGAAGGTGATGGTGTCCTCAATTTGGAGTGAGAGTGGGTGGAAGGAGGGTAGCGAGCTCGTGTAGGGCCGACTATGGCTATTTATAGCTGAGCTCGATTCCTATGTTAAAACGTGCAATTGGGCACGTCCCGACACTAGTCTGGACGAGACAAAACTAACCAGCTATTCAACACGCGTGGAGGTGGACTGTCGGGCTCGAATTTGAGAGTGGGTTTCTCGGCCACCAACAGGATCAGACGATCCATATGTTGGGGAGACCAATTGGTCGGGGGGTCTAGTTCGTGTGGGAGAGACGAAGCTAGAGAAGCCTTTAGCGGCTGTCGAGGTGCAGGGAAACAGCCTTGTCGGGCGTCGCCAGAAAGTTCCTTTACCCGCCGGACCAACGAAGGGGGTGACCGGATAAACGATTTGGGAATTGGCAGTTTGGTTTGACTTAAATTAGCCCTTGAAATAAATACGAATGGGTCCTTGTAGTTTAAATTGTCCAGAAACAGCCCCTCAACCGATTTCAGTTTTAAAACCTTCTGGTTTGATTAATTACAAAACAACCCCTAAAGTTTTTATTAAATAAATAAATTTAATTTCTTTTAAATCAATTTAATTTAATATTATATTTTAAATGTTTTTTATAAACCTATTTTATTATTATTATTATAAATAATTTTTATAAAAGTTATTTATCTTATTTAAATAGATTATTTTATTAAATATATAACTTTTAAAATTTAGATTTTTATATATAAAATTTTATATTAGTTTTTAAAACTTATAAAATTTTAATTAATTTAAATCCGTAAAATAAAATACCTATTTGTATAAAACTAAATAAAGCTCTTACACTTTATTAAAATAGAGAATGATTACACGATAATTATGATACAAGTGCGAGAACGAAAAATCCGAAACGTCACAGTCTCCCCATGTTAGAGGAATTTCGCCCCGAAATTCAACTAGTGGAGGCTATGAAAAGAGATGCGGATACTTGGTCTTCATTTGGTCTTCACGTTCCCAAGTGAACTCGGGTCCACGTTTAGACTCCCAACGGACCTTGACAATGGGGATGCGGCCACGCTTGAGTTTCTTAACTTCTCGGTCTAGGATTTCCACGGGTTTTTCAACAAAGTGCATTTTTTCGTCAATACGCACTTCGTCAAGAGGGATGTGGAGATTCTCGTCGGCTAGACACTTTTTCAAATTTGATACATGAAAGGTTGGATGAACGTTGTTAAGTTCTGAAGGGAGATCGAGTTTGTAGGCCACTTTTCCTACCCTTTCGAGTATCTTGAATAGACCCACATATCGAGGTGCAAGTTTTCCTTTCTTTCCAAATCGGACTACGCCTTTCCAAGGTGATACCTTTAGAAGAACCATATCTCCAACTTGAAATTCCAAGGGTTTTCGTCGCTTGTCGGCATAGCTCTTTTGCCGACTCCTTGCTACCCGAATGTTGTCACGGATAAGAGAGACTTTATCGGTGGTCTCTTGGATAAGCTCGGGACCGGTGATTTGTGCTTCACCAATTTCGTTCCAACAAATCGGTGAACGACATTTCCGTCCATAAAGAGCCTCAAACGGTGCCATGTTAATACTTGTGTGGTAGCTGTTGTTGTAGGAGAATTCAATCAGTGGTAGGTGAGAATCCCAATTGCCACCAAAGTCAATGACACAAGCTCTAAGCATATCTTCAAGAGTTTGGATTGTTCGCTCGGTTTGTCCATCAGTTTGAGGATGGTAAGCCGTACTTAAATCCAAACGAGTACCAAGCGCTGATTGTAATGATTGCCAAAATCGGGAAGTAAAACACGAATCACGATCGGAGATGATGTTCAAAGGGATTCCGTGACGACTCACAATTTCATTAATGTAGATCCGAGCCAATTTTTCGACCCGATAGTCCTCATGAATAGGCAAGAAATGAGCAGATTTTGTAAGTCGGTCGATAATAACCTAGATACTATCGTGCCCACTAGAAGTGCGTGGGAGTTTGGTGATGAAGTCCATAGCAAGGTTCTCCCACTTCCACATGGGAATTTCAGGTTGTTCAAGGAGTCCGGAAGGCTTCTGGTGTTCGGCCTTCACTTTAGAACAAGTTAAGCATTTTGCCACAAAGAGGGCAATATCCTTTTTCATGCCGGGCCACCAATATTGCTGACGGAGACCCATGTACATCTTATCAGCTCCGGGATATACCGAATATCGAGTTTTATGGGACTCGTTCATCAAAAATATACGAAGATCGTCGCGATCGGGAACCCAGATACGGTCCAAGTAATGCAATAGACCGTTGGCTTTGGTTTCTAGCAAGAGTTCTACACCACATGCCATCTCTTGATACATGTTTCCCTCGGTAACCGAGGTGTGTTGTGCTTTGAGAATACGGGCTTGGATATCGTTATGAATATAAACACTATGAAGCATGATACGATCTTTACGACTCAAGGCGTCGGCTACAACGTTTGCCTTGCCAGGGTGGTAGCGAATCTCGCAGTCGTAGTCGTTTAGAAGTTCAACCCATCGTCGTTGCCTCATATTAAGCTCTTTTTGATTGAAAATATGCTGGAGACTTTTGTGGTCGGTGAAAACCACGCATTTGGTGCCATATAGATAGTGTCTCCAAATTTTCAATGCGAAAAACGACAGCACGAAGCTCGAGATCATGGGTCGTATAGTTCTTCTCATGGACTTTGAGTTGACGTGATGCGTATGCAATTACTTGACCTCGCTGCATAAGAACACAACCAAGACCTTGGTTGGATGCATCACAATAAACGACAAAGTCGTCATTACCACTAGGAAGAGTTAGAATAGGAGCATTGCAGAGCTTGTGCTTTAGAGTTTGAAAAGCTTCCTCTTGCTTGGGTCCCCACTCGTAGTGCTTACCTTTGTGAGTCAAGGCAGTGAGCGGGACCGCAATCTTGGAGAAATTTGAGATGAAACGACGATAGTAACCTGCTAGTCCAAGGAATGAACGAATCTCGGTAAGAGTCTTAGGAGTACTCCAATTCTTTACCGCCTCGATCTTTGCCGGGTCCACATGAATTCCCTTATCGTTGACTATGTGTCCCAAAAATTGAACCTCTTTTAGCCAGAATTCACACTTGGAGAACTTGGCATATAGTTGTTCTTTCTTCAAGAGTTCCAAAATCAAACGAAGATGTTGTTCATGTTCCGCTTTCGTTTTAGAATAGATGAGAATGTCGTCAATGAAAACGATCATGAACTTGTCCAAATAAGGTTTGCATACACGGTTCATGAGGTCCATGAAGACCGCAGGTGCATTAGTCAAACCGAATGGCATGACCATGAATTCGTAGTGACCGTACCTAGTCCGAAAGGCAGTCTTCGGAATGTCTTCATCAAGAACACGAAGTTGATGGTACCCGGAACGAAGGTCAATCTTGGATAAACACGTTGAACCTTGAAGCTGATCGAAAAGATCGTCGATACGGGGTAAAGGATAACGGTTCTTAATTGTAAGCTTGTTGAGTTCACGATAATTGATGCACATTCGAAACGATCCGTCCTTTTTCTTTACGAACAACACGGGAGCACCCCAAGGTGAATGGCTCGGGCGGATGAATCCTTTGGATGAGAGTTCTTGTAATTGACTTGCAAGCTCTTGCATCTCGGAAGGTGCCAGACGATAGGGGGCTTTTACCACGGGAGTTGCCCCGGGCACAAGGTCAATACGAAACTCCACTTGTCTAGGGGGAGGAAGACCAGGTAATCCTTGGGGAATATTTCGGGAAAATCTCGAATGATTGGAATGTCTTGCAATTTCTTACCCTCGTCTTTCGTGTCAACTATGTGGGCCAAGAAGGCAACGTACTTTTTCCGCAAGTACTTTTGTGCCAATGTGCAAGACATGATTTGAAGACCACGACATGGTTTTTCACCGAAAATAACTAACGTGTCGCTCGAAGGGAGAGGTATACAAATACACTTTTCGTAGCAAATAACCTCGGCATGGTGCTTGGATAACCAGTCCATGCCAATTATAATATCGAAACTTCCCAATTGCATTGGAAGGAGATCAACAGAGAATTTGTGATTATTAAGCTCGAGATTGCAGTCGCGGATAACATAATTCATAGTAATAGATTTTCCGTTTGCTATCTCCACGGAGTAAGAATTGTCAAGTTTCGTTCTTTGTTTAGCAAGTCGAGATTCAAAGGTAAGAGATACAAAACTCCTATCGGCACCGGTATCAAATAAAACGGATGCATAATGATTGTTTACGAGAAACGTACCGTTTATCACGTCGTTGTTTGCTTGAGACTCATTAGCGTTTATGTTAAACGCTCGTCCTTGAGGACCACTTTCATGATGAAGTTTTGGGCATCGGTCACGGAAATGGTTTGGGTCTCCACATTCGTAACATGCCCGACCATTGAGTGGTGCCGGATAGATTGGGCGGTTGGCTGGAGCAGCTTGATGGACGGGAGGACGAGTACGGCAAGTAGTGACTACGTGTCCATATCGCCCGTAGCTTAAACACAATCGGCATGGTAGATTGGCAGGATGATGGTACTTGCAGGTCTGGCATTGGGGATTCGGGCCCAGATAAGTTTTCGGGTTTTGACCCAAGGGGACCGCTTGAATAGCAGGTACAGCGGGAGTTACGGCTGCGAAGTTTCGACCCTTTCGTTTCTTGTTGCGGTTAGAAGACTCGGGTTTTACATCTTTGACGGCCGCAAGAGTAGAAACAACCTTCTTGGAACCCTTTCTTGTTAAGGTTCCGACTTTGACATGGTTGTCGGATAGGGTAGCAGATAGACGGATAGCAGCTTCGAGTGTAGGAGGATTGCTTCCTAGCACAACATCTTGAATTTGCATAGGCAGGCCGCCTATGTATTTTTCAATTCCCCGAGTAAGGGGAGTTATCATATGAGGCACCAACAGACTTAGCTCTTGGAACCGGGTGGTGTAAGCCAGATTATCCCCGCTGTCTTGGGCAAGATCCCAAAACTCAGTCTCGAGCTTCCTCATTTCATTCCGAGGACAGAATTCATCAGTCATGGCCTTCTTCAGATCATCCCATGATAAGGATGTAGCAACCTCAGCACCACGAGTGCGTTTCTCACCGTTCCACCAGGTGAGGGCTCTCTTTTGAAGTACACTTGTGGCATAGCGAACCCGAAGATTATCGGGACAGTCACTATTTAGGAATGTGCTTTCCATGCTTTCAAACCATTGAAGTAGGCCGGTAGAACCTTCAGTCCCGAAGAATTTTGTAGGATTGCACGAGTTAAAGTGCTTAAACGTGCATTGAGGCGGGTTGGTACCACCATTCCCTTGGATGTTGTGAGACCCGTCACTGTTGTTATTTGCTTGGGTCATTTGCCCTACCAGCTGGGCAAGAAGAGTAGCAAGATCCGGGTTGGAAGTGCTAGAGTTTGCACGACGAGGAGGCATTCTAACACCATAAGAAGAGACAATGATATTTTAGATAAGATGGATATATACGAGTTATAGCGGGAAATAATGTAAGCAGAAAAACGGGATTCCTCATGACGCGTGCCAGTGCATGTGTATTTATTCTAAGTTGATGGGGGAAACTAAGTCATCTATTTCGGGTAGGACATGATGTTATAGAGCGTTATTTGCATAATAGGAATTGCCGGGACTTGCATGCACTACAAATCGTCATTACGTGTGCACCCGTAATAATGATTTGCTTTGCATGTTCGTCTAGTTCTTCCTATCTTGCTATAACGTCCCCAAATTTTGAGTTTAAGTTCGGATTGTATCCTTGCGAATACATTGACTTATCAACGTTAAATAATTCCCCGAAACTTTCAAAGAGACATGCTTTAGCCTATAGGTAAACACTCACTTCAGGAATTCCCAGGAAAGCATACGGGTCCGTTTATTTGGATTTATATGAAATGCTTTCCTAGACAGAAAACCCAATGTACAGGTGTCACCCTTCCAGATTGCACGTGTCCTTTACTGGTCTCAAGAAATTAAGTCGTTAACGAGATTTTCAAGATTTTGATAGACTTAAGAGTCTATGAGTATAAAATGTGTAGGAATTGTTGCAATTAATATGGATTAGGTGTTGGATTGGGATCTATCTTGATCCAAGGATTCAACACATTAACTGAACCAAATCGTGCGGAATCCGATTTGATTGGCAATCCAATCTATGACACGGATCGGGTCGTAAGAAACGAGTGGATTAGATGTCGAAACGAAGGTTTCTATCGACCCTTTGGTGTAGAGAAGTTGGATACAAGACCTGGAAACTCTCAACGGACACAGATTCGACAATACAGGTGCAAAGAGTTTGTGTGTTCTGTTGCTTAGTCTGGTTCTGCTCTGGTTAGTCTCTCCTATGTGTATATCTGTTGTCTATGTGCTCATGAAGTGAAAGTTCTATATATAGTGCAGAGGCCATTCGTACGAATGAGCCATGTGAATGGACTCATTCGTTCGAATGAATCAGCAGAATGGTTCATTCGTAAGAATGAATCATTAGAATGGTTCATTCGTACGAATGAATCATTCTCATGACTTATTCTAGCGAATGAATCATTCTCATGATCTATTCGCGCGAATGGATCATTCTCATGATCTATTCGCGCGAATGGATCATTCTCATGATCCATTCGTGCGAATGGGCCTTTCATTAGCACGATTGATCAACGTTATCGCTATGTATCAGATCGTTTAATACACAGTCGTTATATATAAGTAAACATTAAGGATAAACATGTAATTTCATTAATATATCAAATAGTTACATTAAACATAGATGAAATACATATTACAAGGGATTAGGGACATATCATGCATCTACATACTCCCCCTTGGACCTAGATCCCTTTAAAATGACCTAACTGACATTAGTTGGTCTTCAACATCTCTTTTGTACGAGTTTTCCAGTTGACCCCGGCGTGTATGTCAAAAGCAAAGCATATACGTATCACTTTCACATACTGCAACGCCTGGTCTATATCTGCAACTTCAAAAAATGGCTGACACTTGTATAAAGTTGTAACATCTTGTTCAGACAAGTTGGTCAACCACAAGGGATCAAAGACCCTGATGGTCTCCCATGACCCTTCTTTACAAAGCACTATAACAGCTGCACCAGTACGCCCATCATAGTACCACCATTTGAACTGATCTGAGAAGTCCTGGATCATTTTCCTTAAAGGAATCTTCTTCATGATCGTTGGAGGTTTCCACTTTAAGACAATTAGGGGCTTCTTGGTGATTGGATGAACCTTTTCCTTATGAATGTAACGTGTAGGCATTTGTGGCTTTAAGTTCACCCACTTCTTCCGGTATTTGTATTGTACTTGACGTTCAAACCATTCGGATAGACCAGAAGATTCGCTGTATAGAAGCTTTAGACGCGCCAATTGATTTACTTCAAATACGGGCAGCGTCTTGAAGTCATGAGGGTACTTGAAATATTGTATGCCCTTCTCTCTTTTTATAGCATAGCAACTTAAGTCGTTGAAGTATGCCCAACTGATTATACGACCATCAGACTTGTGTCCTTTGAGTCGATAAACTTTAGTGTACATGGTTGGAGGAGAGGGCTTTGAGTTCTTCTTTATTTCAGCCATGTATTCCATCCACTGACTTTTACGTTCATTCAGCTCGTCAATGTCAATAGTGGAGGGACCGGCTTCATCTCCTTTGTTGTCGATAATGCGGTTGACCTCCTCGTCGGACTGCTGAGTGAATAAGTCTGCGAAGGAGGGAAGATCATCACCATCTACTGATGTGTACTTTGGATATTCTTGATTAGTGATGTCTTTGACTTCAACCTCATCAATGTCTTCTAGTTCGTCAGAGGAGGGATAATCAGTTGTAGGAACAGATGCCTCTTCAGTGATGACTTCGTCGGGATTCATTTGAAATAGCTCGACAATCTGTTCTTTTGACAAGTAGTGTACGATTTCCCCTTCCTCTTTGTCATAAATAACTGAATGTTGGATGATCCCTTGCATGTCAAGCACATAAGTTAACTTTGAAGGTTGTTGCTTGAGAGGCATCACATCCAAAACTATTTACATAAACAATCATAAAATAAACATGTGAGAATAAGAAATTTCATTGATTTAATCAAAATAAAACTGAAATTATTTACATAATAATCTAATATTTACAATAAGACAACTTAAAACACTTAAAACAAAAACTATCAACCTTCAGTGCTCTTTTGTGTATCTGATGATGGGCCTTCTGATTTGTCTGATTTTTGCTTTGTGCGTGCCTCTGCTTCTGCTGTCTTTGAAGCACTTGATGCAACACCAGCATTGGCACCATCATCCTTATCTTTGTCATTATTGTCATCATCATCATCATCACTATCATCATCATCATCGTCATCATCATCATCCTCATCGTCATCATCATCATCATCCTCACCATCATCACCATCATCACCATCATCACCATCATTGCGAGCACCCTCAATTCTGGGTGTCGGGTCTCTTCTGCTTTCTAAGTCTTCCAACAGTCTCTTATTATCCTCCTCAAGCCTTTGTATCCTCTGAGCATGTGCATCAACAGTTTTAGACAACTGTTGATTCTGGTTTGTAGCAGTGAGAAGGAGGGCTTGTTGATCATTACACCTAGTGGAAAGACTTGTGATGGCTTGGGCTTGTTCAGTATTTTGCAGAGTCAACTGACTGATCTGCGAGCCCTGTTGGTCAATACGCTTTGATTGCTCTTCATTCTGAGCCAGTAAACGAAGTACCAAACTGTTTAAAGTACTGATCTGGTCGTGTAGAGAGACAGTCGGCAGTGACATTGAAGATTCAGCTCGAATAGTTGATGGCTGTGATGTAGGAGCAGTCGTGTAGATGGGAGGAGGCACAGTTTGTGTCTGAGGCATAGATGTTGACATTGGAGCCTCAGACCTGGTGGCAGTTGCTGTAGTGGCAGAGGTGCTCTCCGTCCTCCTAACAAGCTTAAACTTTTGGCGTTTGGCCATTCTCTTTCCTCTTCCTCTCTTGACTGGGGTAGATTGGGAAGAAGGAGCAGCAGATACTTGTGGACAGTCAGGGACAAAGTCAGCATCCCTGACGTCATCATCAACCCTTGCGCTTCCTTGATCTGCTCCCCTTTTTCGTTTTGTTGCGACCAATCTTGCCCCTTGTTGACTGATTTCAAAATCATCTTCAGTGTCCTCAGAATCAGTAAACAGGACGGTGTCCAGGTTAACGTCTTCTGGGTTAGTTGGAAGGGAAGGATCGATAGCAGTAACAGTGGGGGCGGCGGTAGATGGAACATTAGGAGCATTGCCACCATCTACCTGACCATCTTGGTCGTCATCATCTTGGTCGTCAGCTGGAGGTACAACAATATCCTCCCTGTCAGAATCATTGTTATCGTGACGCCATCTTCTGTTTGCTGGTGCCACATAATCTGGATTTGCCAGATGTCCAATGAGTCGTTTGTGAGGTGGCTTTGTTGGTCTTCCCCTGTAGGTCTGTACCCTGTTTAGAGTGACGTCCGTCATGTGTTCTAACTTGATTATGTCGACGTCTGACCTTGGTAGAAGAGGAAGTTGGTCATCTATTATCATTTGTAAGAATCTGGGGTACATAAGATATGCATTGTCCCCTTTAAGATAGATGTTTTCCTTAAGGTGCATGAACACCATCTCGGAAAAGTTGAACGGAATGTTCAACACCAGTGCAACGAATGCGCTCTGAATTGTTTCGCGCATGTTGTCGAAACCGCCACGACGGGAACCGAGGCAATGCAGAAGAACATGTCCTAGATACTTGTACTGCGGACAGAGGTTCGCTTTGTTTAAAACTCCCTCGGCGACATTCCCATCGTACTTTATTCTCATGAAGCATCCGCGGACCAGATATTTATCCAGTGTCACTGGATCTTCAGGATGATCACCGAATTGACACAATCGGCGAATGTGAGCTGCCGATACAACCACATCTTGACCTACGATCTTCCCTCGTATGACCGGTGGAGATACCTCGCAGTCAATCTCGGCAGAGGCCCAGAACTCCCTTTGATGCGACGTATATGGAGTCCGTTGTTGGGATATAGCATGAGCAATCCTTGATCTTGATAAAAACTCGATCATGCCGACAAACGGACGTGCATTCTTTGATGTAGGAATCATGTACGCACATATGTTGCTTTTTATTGAAGCCTTAAGAACAACTGGAGCTCTGTGCGCCATAACGATCAGTCTGCAAACACAAAAACATGAAGCACATCAGATCAGTACATGCAAGATTTTGGAAATATGAACTTTTGGACCATTTTCCCTTTGTACGAATGAACCCTAAGAGTTGGTTCATTCGTGCGAATGGATCATTCTACCTATTCATTCATGCGAATGAGTTTCATTCATATGAATGAGTATTCATTCGTGTGAATGAGTTTTCATTCGTGTGAATGAGTTCTCATTCGTGTGAATGAGTTCATTCGTACGAATGAACATGAAGAGTGTGTCCATTCGTATGACAGATGGGTCGCGATCCAATTTGTCCAAAAATCAACCAACACTTGAAAAGATTTGCCGAAAAATACACCAACACACTCGACTATTGTTTTCAACCAATATTTAGCAGTTTAATTGGTTTATTAATTCAGTTTTTACGTTTTTAGGTTTGGTTTTCGGTTTTGAACCCTAAATCTAATAGAACATCCACGAATCGGTATACAATCGATGAAATACTTGTGGGGTTATACCTGTAAAATGAAATCAAGCGTTAGATCGGTGATTAGACGGAGATTTGGGTAACTTCAGATTTTGATGAAACAGACGTGCGAATGCTTTCTGTTTTGTGCGAATGATTCTGCACATGCGAATGAATGGCCTATTTATAGGATGGCCTGGTTCATTCGTACGAATGGGTATGCATTCGTACTAATGAACCCTTCATTCGTACGGATGGATGTTCATTCATACTAATGAACCTTCATTCGTACGAATGGACCATTCTGGTCAGTCCATTTGTGTGAATGACCTATTCTCATCATCCATGCGTACGAGTGAGCCATTCTGCTCATCCATTCGTACGAATGGGACAATCTCTTTTAGTAAATTAAACTTTTCAGGTTAAATGGGGTATCCGACCACATTGGTTTTAACAAAAATTTAATTATGAAGTAAGGGATCAATTATGAAGTTTTGGAATAGTTTATGAAGTAAAGGAACGATTTGATCAATCAGGAAGTCAAGCGGTTTTCAAATTTTGATTTTCTGACAGTTGTTCGATTCTTATCAGATAATCTAAAATTCAGGAAAAGTAAAATCTTTTTGGATTTTTGAATATGTAATGCTGAAAATAATATCAACAAGATATATACACGCATGTCTTAGTAAGAATGATCCTTATGAGAAATCATACAGACTTAGTGACCAATGATCTGAGACATTTTGAATTTTGTAGATACAACTATACAATGGTATTTACACATCTTTTTGTGAGAAAGATCCGAACATGGGATCAGTACTAAACTCATAGCAATCAGCAACATTGCAAATTATTTGAGCTTTAAGTGTAACATCCCAAAAATAATAAAACGAATAAATATAGCGAGACCGGTGATTTAGTTGGAAGATTTAAACAAAAAGGGAGCGGGCCTGGGCCCGGCTTCAATGGGCCGAGGGAAGCCCATGCACATAAGAGGCAAGGCAGCCCTCTTCCCTGCTCATTTCCCCAACTCACGCAGCTTTTAGAGAGAGAAAGGAGAGCTCGGGTCTAGAGAGAGAAAGTGACGGATCAACTCGGGAATTCAGGAGAACATTGCTGCTATTCTCGCGATCATATCCTCTGAATCAGAAATCCAATCCAGGTAACGAATCGATCACATTATGAGTTTTTGTTCGTTTTGGGAGTTTTCGCGTTTTGGCTAAAAAGATAACGATTTTGCGGATGAAACTTGAAAGTGAGCTTAGGTATAGCATCTAGAATGAAAACCAAACGTTTTGATCTAAGAAAAATAGAGATTTTGGCTCGATCAGACTCGCATGCAAAAGAAACTGCAATTTTGGGAAAGACAATGTGCAGACCCATCGAAACTACTTAGTTTCGATATGTGCAGATCCATCGAAACTACATAGTTTCGATATGTGCAGTAGTTTCGATATATGCATACCTATCGAAACTACCATAGTTTTGATATGAGCCACGATCCGAAGCTAAGTTTACACCTAAGTTACCTATCGAAACTACAAGTTTTGACAGAAGCAACCTATCGAAACTACAAGTTTCGACAGAAGCAATCTATCGAAACTATCAAGTTTCGATATAAGTAAACCCATCGAAACTACTAAGATCAAGTATAGTAATATCTAATGCCATCTAGGAGCACTACCTTATGAGTATGACTTTCTTACACAGATCGTGAGTAACATTAGTGACGCTCAGTAGCCAGCTAAGTGTACTTCGGAAACTACTCATCAGGTGAGTTCTATGTGCCCCCTTCTATGTTATGTGCAAATGATTTATAAATGTTTTGGGGCTGAAGTGTATGCACTAAATGAATAAATGCTATAAGTGTCAATGTGATCATACGTAGATATATATGAATACCTATATATGTGAAAATGAATTATGAATAAAGAATGAAGCGTATGATACAAAGAATGAATGAATGAAAGAAGGGCATAACGTAAAAGAATGAAATCTTGCTTTATATTACATATATATTGCATGTTATGAATGAATGTAAACGTTATAAACCCTTCTATGACAACGTCTACTTCGGTAGACGGACGACCACGTGACTATTTTGCAACCGGGACAAAAACGTACCTTTGCAAGCTAGGACGTATGAAAAGGTATTAATGGACGGTCGAAGCAAGCCTTAACTAATGTAGAACGGTTGCATACATAATGGTCACGTGGGAAACGGATTCCCTAGGGCAGACGGACATCAATGACGGACTACGACGGTAGGACGGTAAAGAGCGGACGGACAAAGGTTGCCGGACGGATTTAATGATATGACGGACGGTTTTCTAGAGCCGGACGGTAATGAAACGGGCTACGACGGTAGCTCTGACTGCGATGTCTTTGTGACATTCGCGACAAGTATGATGGGTTGATCTCCCTTAAGATTATGGCCAATATGTGTTCTATCAAAGAAAGTATGTATGTACATATGTATATACCCTCAATGAATGTTATGTGAGAACAGCAAAGTAAAGAATATTTAAAAGTATGGATATACATATATACATTATATTCATGATAAGATAAATATTATGTATGATTGTCTTTAAACTAGAACTCACTAGCGTTAGCTGACTTTTAGTATACATTTCAGGTAACAAAGGAAAGGGTCGTGCGAAGGCGTGAAGGTTACCCGACACAAGACTGGCATCCCACTTTAATATATGTGTTAAGACTTCCGCTGTTATGTTATGTAATTGAACGACGAATGATTTGTAATTGAATGTTTTTAATTTAAGCTCAGTATTTATGACTATGTTTATGAGTAAATCGAACAAGTGATGTCACCCGGTTTAGGGGCCTTACAAGTTGGTATCAGAGCAATAGTTTGAGAGATTTAGACATCCCTAAATGTCTAGACTCAAACTGATTATGGGACCAACGCACGGATGTCAGTATGGGTAACCAACGCCAATGCTAGCACGGTAAGTAAGTCATAAAGTTAATGCTTTAGCATAGGAATAGATACCTTAACTTAGAACAAATAGATGTTAATGTCACGACTGATTTGAAGAGTTTCGAACCCAAAAAGCAATGTAAATTAGTAATCACAAACCGGTCACTGTAATTAAGAATTTACCTTGCTCGTACTGTTCCAAACAATGATCTGAAGAAATGACATTGATGTATTCCCTTTCAACTATCAAGAAATTAAGAACTATGGCTGGTGGAGGAAGAACAGGACCTCGAGGCGGTCGCACTGGCCGACGAGGTAGACCTCCGTTGAACCCAAGATTTGAAGAAGAAGAGAGTGTGCACGCAGAGCACACCGAAAGTGTGCACGAAACAGAAGTGACCCCGATTAGGGACGACAGTCCAGGGCCTATACAGTTGGAACCTGAAGTCAGGGATGCTATTGCCCGTGAAGTTGTGCACTTTGAAGAAGGTATTGTCTGATCTACTATCCGAGGCAATAAAGAAAAGTAAAGAGGAGGATGAAGGAAACCACGAAGAAAAAGTATACGACAGCGACGGGGATGAGATAAAAGTGGGGTCAAGCACTAAAGGGTGCACTTATAAAGGTTTCAAAGATGGAGACCCACCCAAGTTTGATGGTAGCAAGGATTCGGTGGCTACTTTGGAATGGATTGAGAGAATGAACGCTGTAATCAACATCAGCGAGTGCCGACCAGACCAGGCGGTGAAATATGTTGCTCATTCTTTCACCAGTGAAGCACTGGGTTGGTGGAGAAATATTCAAAGAACAAAGTCACCACATGCTCTTGCCAGAATGACATGGGAAGACTTGAAAAAGCTCGTAATCCAAAATTTCTGCCCACAGAATGAGATTGATCGTGTGGAGAACGAGTTCCTGAACTTCAAAGCTGGCGACAAGACTCATCGCCAATATACTTCAAGGTTCAACGAGCTGGCCCAACTGGTACCACACTTGGTGGAAACCGAAGAACGTATGGTCAAATACTATGTCAAGGGTCTGCCGCAAAGGGTCCGTGTCCACGTAAAAGCCAACCTACCCTCGACCTTCGAGTCGGTAGTCAACCTGTCTGGAATCGTCTACGACGATTATGCCAACGAGGACCCGGCACCTGTGACACAAAAGAGAAAATGGGAGAATCCGTCTAGGGGCACCGGAAGAGGGAATGAAACAACTGAAATTAAGAAACCGAGGTTGGACGGATATGAAACGTGTAAGAAATGTGGAAAGCAACATAGTGGCGAGTGTCGAATCGGCACCACCGTGTGTTATAAGTGCGGGAGGCCGGGGCACTACTCCCGAGATTGTTTGAAGGACGCCAAATGCCAAGTATGTGGATTGTTTGGGCATCTGACAAATAACTGTAGGAAGGCCGGCCAATCTGGTTCGGGAAAGGAGAAGGAACAGGAACAACAAAAGGCAAGGACTCGGGCCTATGCCCTAACTGAGGAAGAAGCAAGGGGAAACCCTGATGTCGTGTCAGGTACGTTTCTAGTTAATGATGAACGTGCTGCTATTTTATTCGATTCTGGTGCTAGTAAAAGCTTCATATCAAATGCGTTTTGTTGTAAACTGGATTGCACTATCAACACCATAATAAAGGCCTTTAGCGTACAAACTGCCGTGGGTAAAAATTCGGCAGTATTTCAAGTAACAGAGGATTGCATCATAGAAATAGAGGGACATAAGTTTCCATCTAGATTATTCCTTCTCACCTTAGGAGGATTCGATATAGTATTGGGTATGGATTGGTTAGCCGCCAACGAAGCTCAAATCATATGTAAACGTAAGAGAATACACCTAAAAGCTCCTAGCGGCAGTCCAATTATGGTTTATGGGGATTGGAATTGCACGATGCCAAACGTCATCTCGATGATCAAGGCAGAAAGTTACATAAGGCGCGGTTGCGAAGCTTATCTGGCATATGTTATTGATGATAGAATGAAAACGAAAGAACTCAAGAATGTACCCGTGGTGTGCAACTTGCCGGAAGTATTCCCTGAGGATCTACCTGGGTTGCCACCCGATCGGGAAATAGAATTTCAGATTGACTTATTGCCAGGAGCTGAGCCCGTTGCCAAAGCCCCCTACCGTTTGGCTCCGTCAGAAATGAAAGAATTGATGTCTCAACTAGAGGAACTAACCGAAAAAGGGTTTATTAGACCGAGCATCTCACCATGGGGCGCTCCGGTACTTTTTGTAAAGAAGAAGGACGGCAGCATGCGTATGTGCATTGACTACCGCGAATTGAACAAGAGGACAGTAAAGAACAAATACCCATTGCCTAGAATAGACGACCTTTTTGATCAACTGCAAGGTGCGAGTTGGTTCTCAAAGATCGATCTTAGGTCGGGTTACCATCAGTTAAAAGTAAGGGAAGAAGACGTACCAAAGACCGCGTTTCGCACGCGTTATGGACATTATAAATTCCTCGTGATGTCCTTCGGATTGACTAACGCTCCAGCAGCGTTCATGGATTTGATGAATAGAGTATGTCGACCAATGTTGGATCGATCAGTGATAGTTTTTATAGACGACATACTGGTTTTGAAAAGCGAGGGTGATCATCACTGTCACCTAAGAGAAGTTCTGGGGGTGCTAAAGAAGGAAAAGTTGTACGCAAAATTCTCCAAATGCGCGTTTTGGCTTAGGGAAGTCCAATTCCTAGGTCATGTGATAAACCCAAACGGCATCATGGTGGATCCTGCAAAGATCGAGACAGTAAAGGAATGGAACATCCCAAAGACACCAACAGAGATACGAAGTTTTCTAGGATTGGCAGGCTACTATCGAAGGTTTATTCAAGACTTCTCAAGAATAGCCTCACCACTGACTAAACTGACACGGAAGGAAGAAAAGTATGAATGGGGTCAGACCCAAAACAACGCGTTTGAAGAACTTAAGGCACGATTAACCCAAGCTCCAGTCTTGACTCTACCTGAGGGAAATGAAGACTTGGTAGTCTACTCTGACGCTTCGGGGCAGGGTTTGGGTTGCGTACTCATGCAACGAGGAAAGGTAATTGCTTATGCATCGCGGCAATTAAAGATTCACGAGGTTAACTACCCAACACATGATTTAGAGTTAGCAGCAGTAGTTTTCGCGTTGAAAATATGGAGGCACTATCTGTATGGAGTTAAATGCACCATTTACTCCGATCACAAAAGCCTGAAATACTTTTTCGAAAAAAAGGAATTAAACATGAGACAAAGAAGATGGTTAGAGCTACTGAAAGACTATGACTGTGAAATATTGTACCATCCAGGCAAGGCAAACGTAGTGGCTGACGCTTTAAGTAGAAAGGAAGAATCGACACCTATCCGGATCAAAGCGTGTCAGCTGATCATAACGCCAGATTTGATGGGTGAAATAACAAAGGCACAAGATGAAGCACTGTTAGAAAGAAATGTGAAACGGGAAAGGATAGTAGGACAACAAGGGAACTTAGATACAAATGCATACGGAGTACGAACTAGGTTTGGCCGGATGTGGATACCTAAGATTGGCGAGCTTAGAGCCAAAATACTTGATGAGGCCCATAAGTCTCGTTATTCTATCCACCCCGGGACAAACAAAATGTATCAAGACTTGAATAAGGAGTACTGGTGGCCTGGCATGAAGATTGATGTGACCGAATACGTGAACAAGTGTCTAACATGTTCACTAGTTAAGGCCGAGCACCAGAAACCATGCGGTAAAATGCAACCTTTACCAATACCAGAATGGAAATGGGAGGAGATCACAATGGACTTCATTACCAAGCTACCGCGAACAGCTAAAGGCAATGACACCATTTGGGTGATCGTCGACCGCTTGACGAAAAGTGCTCACTTCTTGCCAATACGTGAGACTTCTTCGTCTGAAAAGCTAGCAGAAATTTTTATCAAGGAAATTGTGAGCAGACATGGTATGCCGCTGTCAATTGTGTCCGACAGGGATACTAGATTCACATCAAGGTTTTGGAAGAAATTCAATGAAGCGATGGGCACTAGACTGAACATCAGCACCGCTTACCACCCTCAAACCGATGGTCAATCTGAAAGGACCATTCAGACCTTGGAGGACATGCTCCGAGCCTGTATCATTGACTTCGGTGGGAGTTGGGATAGCCATCTACCATTGGCAGAATTTTCATATAACAACAGCTATCACACGACTATTGGCATGCCACCATTTGAAATGTTATATGGGAGAAAATGCAGAACCCCGGTTTGTTGGGGGGAAATTGGGCAGAAGGATTTTGCAAGTCTCGAAGTGGTCAAAGCAACTTCTGAAAAATTTGATCAAATCAAGGCTAGAATGAAAGCCGCAAAAGACAGACAGAAATCATACGAGGATAAGAGAAGAAGGGATTTAGAGTTTCAAGTGGGGGACATGGTACTGTTGAAAGTATCACCATGGAAAGGAATCATCCGATTCAGAAAGCGTGGCAAACTAAGTCCAAGGTTTGTCGGACCTTTCAAGATTTTAGCAAGAGTGGGTCAAGTTGCTTACAGACTCGATCTACCCGTTGAGTTTAGTGGAATACACCCTACGTTTCACGTGTCGCACTTACGCAAGTGCCTAGCTGACGACACAGCTCACATACCGTACGACGAGATCGAAGTGGATAACAGTCTAAATTATGTAGAAGAACCAATAGCCATTCTTGACCGAGCTGAAAAACGACTACGTAATAAGTCGATACCGTTAGTCAAGATACAATGGAAGCACAGAAAAGGGTCAGAAGCTACATGGGAAAAGGAAGACGAAATGAGGGGACTATACCCTCAATTGTTTAACGTATGAACAGTTTCGAGGACGAAACCTCTTTAAGGAGGGTAGACTTGTAACATCCCAAAAATAATAAAACGAATAAATATAGCGAGACCGGTGATTTAGTTGGAAGATTTAAACAAAAAGGGAGCGGGCCTGGGCCCGGCTTCAATGGGCCGAGGGAAGCCCATGCACATAAGAGGCAAGGCAGCCCTCTTCCCTGCTCATTTCCCCAACTCACGCAGCTTTTAGAGAGAGAAAGGAGAGCTCGGGTCTAGAGAGAGAAAGTGACGGATCAACTCGGGAATTCAGGAGAACGTTGCTGTTGTTCTCGCGATCATATCCTCTGAATCAGAAATCCAATCCAGGTAACGAATCGATCACATTATGAGTTTTTGTTCGTTTTGGGAGTTTTCGGGTTTTGGCTAAAAAGATAACGATTTTGCGGATGAAACTTGAAAGTGAGCTTAGGTATAGCATCTAGAATGAAAACCAAACGTTTTGATCTAAGAAAAATAGAGATTTTGGCTCGATCAGACTCGCATGCAAAAGAAACTGCAATTTTGGGAAAGACAATGTGCAGACCCATCGAAACTACTTAGTTTCGATATGTGCAGATCCATCGAAACTACATAGTTTCGATATGTGCAGTAGTTTCGATATATGCATACCTATCGAAACTACCATAGTTTCGATATGAGCCATGATCCGAAGCTAAGTTTACACCTAAGTTACCTATCGAAACTACAAGTTTCAACAGAAGCAACCTATCGAAACTACAAGTTTCGACAGAAGCAATCTATCGAAACTATCAAGTTTCGATATAAGTAAACCCATCGAAACTACTAAGATCAAGTATAGTAATATCTAATGCCATCTAGGAGCACTACCTTATGAGTATGACTTTCTTACACAGATCGTGAGTAACATTAGTGACGCTCAGTAGCCAGCTAAGTGTACTTCGGAAACTACTCATCAGGTGAGTTCTATGTGCCCCCTTTTATGTTATGTGCAAATGATTTATAAATGTTTTGGGGCTGAAGTGTATACACTAAATGAATAAATGCTATAAGTGTCAATGTGATCATACGTAGATATATATGAATACCTATATATGTGAAAATGAATTATGAATAAAGAATGAAGCGTATGATACAAAGAATGAATGAAAGAAGGGCATAACGTAAAAGAATGAAATCTTGCTTTATATTACATATATATTGCATGTTATGAATGAATGTAAACGTTATAAACCCTTCTATGACAACGGCTACTTCGGTAGACGGACGACCACGTGACTATTTTGCAACCGGGACAAAAACGTACCTTCACAAGCTAGGACGTATGAAAATGTATTAATGGACGGTCGAAGCAAGCCTTAACTAATGTAGAACGGTTACATACATAATGGTCACGTGGGAAACGGATGCCCTAGGGCAGACGGACAAAAATGACGGACTACGACGGTAGGACGGTAAAGAGCGGACGGACAAAGGTTGTCGGACGGATTTAATGATATGACGGACGGTTTTCTAGAGCCGGACGGTAATGAAACGGGCTACGACGGTAGCTCTGATTGCGATGTCTTTGTGACATTCGCGACAAGTATGATGGGTTGATCTCCCTTAAGATTATGGCCAATATGTGTTCTCTCAAAGAAAGTATGTATGTACATATGTATATACCCTCAATGAATGTTATGTGAGAACAGCAAAGTAAAGAATATTTAAAAGTACGGATATACATATATACATTATATTCATGATAAGATAAATATTATGTATGATTATCGTTAGCTAACTTTTAGTATACATTTCAGGTAACAAAGGAAAGGGTCGTGCGAAGGCGTGAAGGTTACCCGACACAAGACTGACATCCCACTTTAATATATGTGTTAAGACTTCCGCTGTTATGTTATGTAATTGAACGACGAATGATTTGTAATTGAATGTTTTTAATTTAAGCTCAGTATTTATGACTATGTTTATAAGTAAATCCAACAAGTGAGGTCACCCGGTTTAGGGGCCTTACATTAAGTACACTTAGTCAAAATGCGATCATTGATATGTTTGTCCATCTTAAACCTATGCAGACCTCTTCTCAACACTTACAAGATGATCTTGAAGGATTGAGTCCATTGTCTGTGTGTCCCACACTGGTTAAGAATTGACTTGAATTACTTTTCAAAACATGTTAATGTTTCAAATCAGCACAACTTACTTAACCAGCCATCATAAGTTCATGAGATCTCAGTTATTCCCTGTTTCTTCTTTACTACACCAATTTTTATTTTTATTTTTATTTTTTTAGTATTCACAGTGACAGCCATCAGCTCATGGACGGCTTCAGCCAGGTATTTACAAGGCAATATGGCAGGTATGCAGCTAACGGTGTTTGTGTTCATCCTATCCCATGGATGGCTTCAACCAGGCTGCAACCCGGTAATATGGCACATATACGGATTCGAATTAATACTTTTATTTTATTCTTAATCGCATGGACGGCTTCAGCCAGGTATTTACAAGGCAATATGGCACGTATACGACTTCGGAATCTAATTTTTAATTTTATAACTACTTTCTGATATCTCATTAAACCGATGATAACTGGTGTGCACAGAATGAGAAACACCTTCAGTTTCTATTGTTGATTTTCGTCAATCCTTTCACCATTATGTGACTCACAAGACAATATCTAATATGGTATAGATTGATCATCAATGGTCGAGATTCAGTAAGATAAGCCTATCAATGCATCACATGTCGACTTAGTGTGACTATTCACTATGACATTAAATGCAATGTGCTTCATACATATGGTTAGTGTGCCATCACTTCCCAAAGGTTGGATACGATTTCTCATTTTTGAGTTTTTCAGATGTTTTTGGGTTTTAGACTGTACAAAAATGGAAAATCTTTTTTTTTTTTTAAACAAACTGTACACAAATAACTGTACACAATTAACTGTACACAAATAACTGTACACAATTAACTGTACACAATTAAGAAAATCTTTTTGGAGTCTCAGATAACTAGCGTCTGTGTACTATCATTTTTCTCAGCGAGAGATCATTTTCTTACTGACATTTTCTCCCCGTAAAATTTTAAAATGAAAAATCTTTTTGAGTTTTTGAGATTTTTAATAAACGCAAGAAAGAAAATATATACAGGAACGTAATTGATAAAAATGATTATTGACTCGACTCTTGGTCCGGAACAACGTCATCCTTCTTTTTCATGCCGTTTACCTCTAACAAGAATAAAAATCTTGGTTTGTCAAAGGATTTTGTATAGAGGTCGGCCTTTTGGAAATCAGTGTTAATTTGAACCACATCAATCAGTTTCTTTTCAAAACAATCACGAATGAAGTGATATTTTATACCGATGTGTTTGGTTTTTGAATGCTGAACCGGATTCTTAGTGATAGCTATGGCAGCAGAATTATCTACATAAATAGGAGCGTTAGAGAATTGCAAACAGTAGTCCCGAAGTTGCTGTTGAATCCAGATAATCTGAGAACAGCAACTGGCAGCAGCGATGTATTCAGCTTCACATGTAGATGTAGCCACTGAAGTCTGCTTTTTGCATTGCCATGTCACGAGACGGTTTCCAAAGAACTGACACCCTGCAGATGTAGACTTGAAGTCTGTTTTGCAACCACCATAATCAGAATCACTATATGCAGTAAGCTCAAAGTTATCATCATTAGAGTACCATAATCCAAGATCAGGAGTACCCTTCAGATAACGAAAAATCCTTTTGACAGTAATTAAGTGGGAGACTTTTGGTTTTGACTGATATCGGGCACAGAGACACGTGGCGAACATGATGTCTGGTCGAGATGCCGTGAGATACATGAGAGATCCGATCATGGCTCGATAGAGAGTAGCATCAATATACTCCCCCTTGTCATCAGGCGAAATCCCGTGATTGATCGCCAATGGAGTACCAGCAGGTTTGGCATTAGTCATACTGAATCGGCTCAGTATGTCTCCAACATAATTGGTTTGAAGAAGGAAAATCCCTGTCTCAGATTGATCTACTTGTAGCCCTAGAAAGAACTTCATCTCTCCCATGGAACTCATCTCGAACTTGTCCTGCATAACTCTTTCAAATTCTTTGCACAGAACATCATTCGTCGATCCGAAAATAATGTCATCCACGTATACCTGTACCATTAAAAGTTCTCCACCCTTTTCTCTAATGAACAACGTGCAGTCGATGACACCTCTTCTAAAACCATTGTTCAGAAGATGAGTGGAAAGTGTCTCGTACCACGCTCGCGGAGCTTGGTGCAATCCGTACAGTGCCTTGTCCAATTTGTAGACACGGTCACGATGCATAGGATCTTCAAACCCGGGAGGTTGACTGACGTATACGACTTCACTGATTTCTCCATGAAGGAAAGCACTCTTTACATCCATTTGATAGACTTTGAAACTTTTGTAGGATGCGTAAGCAAGAAAAATTCGAATTGCTTCCAAACGAGCAACCGGTGCAAACACTTCATTGTAATCTATACCTTCAATTTGCCTAAATCCCTAAACGACCAAACGAGCCTTATTTCTTATGACTATTCCTTGATCATCCCTTTTGCAACGAAGAACCCATCGAGTACCAGTCTTCTTAGCTCCTTTTGGTAAATCAACTAACTTCCAAACTCCGAGCTTCTGAAATTGGAGTAGTTCTTCCTGCATTGCATTTACCCAAGATTCTTCTTTTAAAGCATCTGTTATAGACCGTGGTTCGATTTACGAGAAAAAACATGAATGCGCACAATCGTTGACTACACCAGATTCCATGATTTCTGAGTAGACTCCAGAGTTGATCTGACCCCTAGTTTTAACACCAGATGTGGGATCACCAATAATGTTCTGTTGAGGATGAATTCTATCAATCCTACCCACAGGATGAGCAGGAACCTCAACAGTTTGATCAAGGTTTGTGATACTCTGTTCAATTGCCACAGAATGTGAAACATCATCACTCAATTATACAACATCATGGGAAGGATCTTCAATCACCTAGTCTATTTCTTGTCGAGAACCCTCATAATCTGAAGAAGAAGAAGAGTCATCATCCTGTGTGACTTGTGTGTTATTGGAGGACTCAGGAATGTCAGATGATGAGGGAGTAGGTTGCACATGTTCATCAGGTGCGTTTTGAGCATCATACATCATTTGAACAGCAACCTCCTCATCTGAACATTCTGGAGGAAGATTAAACGAGGCAAAAAGTTCTTCATAATCAAACATCCAAGGAAGACCTTTTCCAGCAGCAGGAGAGGTATACTTTTGAACATCAACATGGTACCATTCTTCTACATTCCCAGAAGCTTTGTTGTAAACTCTTTTATTGGGAGTGCTGTACCCTAAGAAGTAACCTTCCTGTACTTTCTCGTTAAACTTGCCATGAGCATCCTTTTTCAACATGGTACATGGAGCGCCGAACGGTTCAAGATACTGCAAGTTCGGTTTCCTTCGATGCAACAATTCAAAGCAAGTTTTATCGTGACGCTTGACAACTAGAACCCGGTTGAGCGTGTAACACGCATTAGCAATAGCTTCATTCCAGAACTGCACGGGTAAGTTTGAGTCAGCGAGCATAGTCCTTGCAGCTTCTATCAAGGTCCGATTCTTCCTCTCAGCAACACCGTTCATTTGTGGAACATATGGCGCACTGAATTCATGGTGAATACCAAGTTTTTGACAGAAAGTTTCCATAAGGTGATTTTTAAATTCAGTACCATTGTCCGAACGGATCCTCCTAACCTTTAACTTATACAGAGACTCCAATTTGGTAATTAGAATCTCCACATATTCAAAAGTTTCAGATTTTTCTTTTAAGAACATAACCCAAGAATATCTTGAATACTCATCCGTCACAACCAAACAATATAAGTCTCCAGCAATGCTCTTCCGGTTGATAGGACCAAACAAGTCCATGTGTAAGAGCTCTAGTGGTATAGTGATGGAATGTTGAGATTTGGGTTTATGAGATTTCTTGGTTTGTTTGCCTTTCTTGCAAGAAACACACACGTCAGGAAGATGAAAACTTTTCACAGTGACTCCTTCAACAAGATTTTTGTGCACCAAATGATTCATTTTTCTGAGACTGAGATGTCCCATTCTTTTGTGCCATAAAATAGAATCCTTCTCAGTGGCTTTTGAAACAAAACATGATGCTGTGGACACTGAGGATGATGCTTGTGACATGTCAAGAATATAAAGATCATTCACTCTTGGAGTAGACATAACCACCATGTCTTCTGGAATCATAAACTCCTTTTTCAAGATATAACAATGCTTGTCATCAAAAAGAACCTTGAACTCCTTATCACAGATTTGAGAAACAGAAAGTAAGTTGTTTTCCAACTGTTTGACAAAGTTGACCTTCTCAAAGCTGACAGCTCCATTAGACAGTGTTGATAAAACCACCTTTATCGCCTGCAAATGAAACATAGCCCCCTTTGATATTTCTGACGTCGAAAAGGAGAGCTAAGTTCCCAGTCATGTGCCTGGATGCCCCACTATCATTAATCCAATTATTGCTAATAGGATTATAAAGGACAACCTGCACAAGAAGGAAAGTAATTAGTTTAGGTTAGGGACCCAAGCCTTTACGGTCTTGGGTTTCCTAGTCTCATCTACAACAGTACAATCCATCCACTGTCCTTGTGGATTTTTGGAACAACCATTTGACTTTGAAGTACAGTCGTCAGAAGCATCATCTGATTTTGCTTTCCACACATGTTGTTTGTGCAACGACTGTTTGTGGTAAACAGTGGATCGCTTAACGATTTGTACAGGTGTGGAACTCGAATCAGAGACCAACAAGTCATGCATCTTTTGTTTAACTTTCTTTTGATGCACTTGTTGTTGGGTAAAAGAGTTAGATTTTGACTTTAAAAACTTTTGTTTATTTTCTGGAAAATGGTTAACTCTTTTACTTGGCTTCTGAAGATAAGGACAGTTGACAACAACATGTCCTTGTGTACCGCACTCAAAACAGTATCTCCGCTCAACCATCCTCGGAGATCGGTATTGATTTTCACTTTGGTGAGTTTTTGAACCACCAGCCTTAGCTTCTTTTTGTTCAGCTGAAGAGAGTGACTTGTTTGATTGAACAGACTCTCCAGCTTTAACAAAATTAACCTTTTTGATTGAGGCTTTGGTTACTTGACTCTTCTGATCAGAAGTAGTGGGATAAGATGGACGGCAATTGGTTGGTTTAATTTTAAAAACATTTTTAGAAGCAGATTTTGAAATACCAATGATGTCATTCTGTGGAGCAGACGAGTTTTTGTGTCCCAAACCACGAGTAGGACACTCATCGTCGTCTTCATCCCACTCTTCTACCATTCCATCAACACACTGGGACTCCGAGGTCGAAGCACCATTATCGTTAACCTTTGGTTGAGAAATTTTGTCTTCGGTTGGATCAACAACAAGTGGCGTTTTGACCTTAAAGTCAATGATTGGGTTATCATCCGGTGTGTTTACCATAGTATTCAACACCGGTGGAGGACAATTTTTATACCCAAACACAGCATTTTTCTTTCCTGTACGCCGTGAAATCATGTAATCAAGAAGGTAAGAAGAATTTGAATAACTTTTCAGCTTTTGATTTAAAGTTTCATAATCACATTCGACAAGTGCCAGCTTTTTCTTTGTTTCATCAATCGTGTTTAAATAAAAAGTGATGGCATTTTGTTTGTTGATAACACAGATTTCTAATTCATGAACTTGCCTGTTTAAAAGATCAATTTTGTTTTTGAAGGCAAGTTCGTTTCCCTTTAAAACACGGTTTGCTTCAAGACAATTAGTTAAATCAGCAATTAAGTCTGTGTTGTGACTTTTAAGTGTCTCAACTTTCTTCTCAAGTTCATCACAAATTAAACACGGTTGAGATTCAGACTCACTTTCAAAACTGTCAGAATTTACCTGAATGCCTGTGGATGTTTTTACCATAAAAGCACAGCTACAGGTAGATTCAGAAGAGGAATTGTTATCATCCACATCAGCTGTCGATTGACTTGAAGAGACGACAGATGATTTTTCTTCATTCTCAGCTGTGAAGCCAGAACTGTTTGAAGATGTGTCGTTTTCAGCTGATGAACTTTCTGAAGCAATCTCTCTCTCAGCATCAGAATCTGATTCTTCATTGACTTCTACAGCCTTTGCCATGTAAGCTCTATCCCCTGAACTGCCATCAGCTCCAAATTTAAAAGACCAATCAACAGTCTCATCTGTTTGAACAACCATAGCTTTTGTTCCACTTGAAGTGTCCTTATCTTGTGCAAGAGTAACTGGAACAAGGTTTGTTTCTGTATTTTGATTTTGTGGCTTCGGTTGGCTTTGACGGTTGTTGAAAGGGTTGCGATTTCCAGTCTGTTTAGGCTTTTCACATTGCCTAGCAAAATGCCCTTTCTCACCACAGTTAAAACAAACAACAGCAGACAGATCAAAACCATAAGTAGTGTCTTTGTTCCCTTCGAGAGTTTTTCCTGTCCTTTTTACATAATCTCTCGCTCTTCTGACTGCACTTGCAAGAGCCCACATTATATCAATTCGATCCATTTCATCCTTATCAATCTGAACATAGTCTTATGCTGTCAGATGACTGTTTCCAACCTGTCCAGCAACAAGACTGTCATATGAATTTATAACGGTAGACAACAGTGCCATGTGTTCCTTGGCCACTTCGATAGTAACCTTGTCGAAGTTGTCTGTTTGCAATTTAATGGGGCTTGGTGGAGGAGTACTAGCAGTATTTCCCTGCTGTGGAACCGAGCTTGATGAAACTGAAGCATGAGCTGTTGAAGACTGGCTGGCTGAAACATTTGACATGTTTGATACAAACGCAGTCTGCAAAGGAGCATTTTGTTGAGTTGATGTGGAATAGTACAATGAAGGATCCTGAGCTTGTACGCCTCTCTTTAACTTCCACTTATTCATCACCTCTTGTTCTCTCAATTTCTGAAGAAATTCATTGATATCAATGGTTTCAAGAGTATTATTCTGTTTGAGAACCATCAAGAATGAATCCCATTTTGGTGGTAGCGCATCTGCCATGCATTGAACCTTTTCTTCTTTCGTTGTTTTGATCTCATGGGCATGCAATTCACTCATCAAGTGACAGAATCTCTCAAATAGATCATCTAAGGACTCATTCCCAATATACATGAAATTATCAAATTCCTTCTTAATGGCCTTAGCATTGATAGCTTTCAACGAAGCATTTCCTTCGTGACGTTGTTCTAAGGCAACCCACAGAGATTTTGAAGATGTAAACTGCCTGAATTGATGAAATATTTCTCTTGATATGGCCTGAGATAAGATAGCATATGCCTTCTTTTCTAAGTCATAATCTTTTCTTTGTTGTTCGCTTAAAAGGGAAGCCAAAACAGGAGTTCCATCCTCACTCAACACTTTTTGATATCCATTCTCTATCATCATCCATAAGTTTGTATCAACTCCATTAATGTGTATTCAAACCTGTTTTTCCAGTGATGATATTCGTCCATTGTCATGAGTTTTGGAGCCTTGTTAGCATTTCCAGCTTCATTATCGATTAATAACAAGTTTTGGATTTTACTGTTCTGACTGGCAACAAAGGCTAAGTCCGACATGGTAAAAAACGAAGTTTTTCGACACAAAAAAAAATTCAGAAGAGATTTATGCGAATGGGTCTATTCGTGCGAATGGAATTTTCTATTCGTGCGAATGGAATTTTCTATTCGTGCGAATGGAATTTTCTATTCGTGCGAATGGAATTTTCTATTCGTGCGATTGGAAGTTTGAACAAATGAGCGGGAGACTTGATCTATTCGTGCGAATGGTAGGAGCCATTCGTGCGAATGAAGTTCATCATAGTAGCCATTCGTACGACAGAGGGCTGTTTGACTTTTTTGCACCAAAAAGCACCAATGATTGAGCCTATTATCAGATCTGGAAACTGAAACGATCAGATCACTCAGAAGCAATAATCACAAGTTTTGAACGTGGCTAAACAACGATCAAGTGATCTTTATAACATTCAAGTAGCTAGAAAAAGCAAGATTAGATTTGCTATGTTGAATCTAGAGCACAATGGCTCTGATACCACTTTGTTGGATCAGGATCTATCTTGATCCAATGATTCAACACATTAACCGAACCAAATCGTGCGAAATCCGATTTGATTGGCAATCCAATCTATGACACGGATCGGGTCGTAAGAAACGAGCGGATTAGATGTCGAAACGAAGGTTTCTATCGACCCTTTGGTGTAGAGAAGTTGGATACAAGACCTGGAAACTCTCAACGGACACAGATTCGACAATACAGGTGCAAAGAGTTTGTGTGTTCTGTTGCTTAGTCTGGTTCTGCTCTGGTTAGTCTCTTCTATGTGTATATCTGTTGTCTATGTGCTCATGAAGTGAAAGTTCTATATATAGTGCTGAGGCCATTCGTACGAATGAGCCATTTGAATGGACTCATTCATGCGAATGAATCAGCAGAATGGTTCATTCGTAAGAATGAATCATTAGAATGGTTCATTCGTACGAATGAATCATTCTCATGACTTATTCTAGCGAATGAATCATTCTCATGATCTATTCGCGCGAATGGATCATTCTCATGATCCATTCGTGCGAATGGGCCTTTCATTAGCACGATTGATCAACGTTATCGCTATTTATCAGATCGTTTAATACACAGTCGTTATATATGAGTAAACATTAAGGATAAACATGTAATTTCATTAATATATCAAATAGTTACATTAAACATAGATGAAATACATATTACAAGGGATTAGGGACATATCATGCATCTACATTAGGAAAGAGTATGGATAAGGATGGGTAGTGTATTTGTTTGCATAAGTTTGTTTGTCAAATGTGTATGTAAAGTATGTATCATGTATCAAAGCCTTGTATGTATGTGTATAAGTCTCATGTACCAAACTCGGGAAAATTCAAATAATACCTAACTACAAATAATTCACATAGCAATTTATCATTTAGCACATAACACATAAAAGGGAGTCTAGGTCATTGTGTCTAATAACCTAATTCCCTATAACCATGGCTCTGATACCAATCTGTCACACCCCGACCGATGGCGGAATCATCGAGGCAGACAATGGAATGATTGTTCATAAGCACATGATGACTAAAATGTTGCATAATTCATTAGTTAAATTTAAAGACAACAAAGATCCAAATACAATACATTTCAAATAACCTAGTCTAGTTCAAAACATTGATTTATTTAACTAGGTCCATAGTTCTTAAGTGAAGAAATCTTCGGCAAGCAATCACATATCCAAACCTGAAACATTATTTAAATCAAGTGTCAACTAAAAAGTTGGTGAGTACGTAGGTTTAGTAATTCCGGTAAATAGTAGTGTAAAATGTTTTGCGACTCATTGTTTATTTTGTTAACCATATCACATATGATGTATCATTTATTTAATCACAATTCAAACCTTGTTTGACGCGCTTGAACATAGCACAACAGCTAAGTCCGGTATGTTTGAATATAGTTATCCACTATATCCGATATGTTTGAATATAACCCAAGGCTATATCCGAGTATGCAGTAATAAACACCCTAACCGGGTGGGCTGGTCAGGCACAATAGATCTATCAATATTACAGTTGGTTGTCTTGTTTTTAAATGTATGTACATCCAAATAATAAGCATATAGTCCACATGTATAACACGTATAAACAATGTGAGTAGCATGAATAATGTTTCACCCCAAAATGTATAAAAATGTAAAATAGGGGCTATGTAACTCACCTTGCAAGCGGGTATTTTTCCATGCGTGTAGGTGATAAGGATGTTGTAGTCTAATCACGTTGATACCCTATGTAGATAATTGGGTATTATTGTATGCTTATATGTGTGTATTTGTATTTAAATGTATATAGGTTTTAATATTCCTTAATATTTATTTGTATAAAATACGGTAGGAAAAATGATAATGGTTTTGTAAAACTTTAACTTATAAATATATATATATATATTGTTAAAATATTACATTTTTAATTAAGTAGTTATTAAGTATTTTATAAAAGTTTTTATTTATTTTTTTTGTCATCATTATATATATTCTTTTTACAAGTTGAAATTATTTCAACAAATTTATAAAAATTTAGTATTTATTATTTTATAAAAATTCTTGTGAATTAAATAGGTATAAAAGAATTTTAATGGTTTTCGAAATAAACGAACGAGTAAACCGACTTGTTTTAGTCTTTATTGTATAAAAAGAATATTTAGATAAGTTAAGATAATTAAATAAAATAAATAAAATGAAAACAGAAGTAAAAAAGATTGGGCCGAAGGCCAACCAGATTCGAACCCGCGACCTGTACCTTAAACACACACACGCATAACCAGCCGGGCTACTGCCCATCGCTGGTTATGTGTGTATTGGATAATTTAAATACACAACAGCAAGTCTGGTCGCTGGTCCTCGGTGACCGGCAAACCGTGTCCGAGGACACTGGGTTTGCCCGGTAACTCACGAGCGATTGCCGTGTTTTCGACTGGAATTGCTTACCAAGGATTAATAGAAGACATTGGAATCGTTTTGAGACTCGAACCTAGTCGCAACGGGTCTGGTCGGCAAGGCTTTGGAACTCGAAAATGTCACAAGTGGGAATCGACTTCTGTGTGGAATTAGCTCCTGAAATCTTGGTCACAGCTTCACTCAGAGGCGACGAAGGTGATGGTGTCCTCAATTCGGAGTGAGAGTGGGTGGAAGGAGGGTAGCGAGCTCGTGTAGGGCCGACTATGGCTATTTATAGCCGAGCTCGATTCCTATGTCAAAACATGCAATTGGGCACGTCCCGACACTAGTCTGGACGAGACGAAACTAACCAGCTATTCAACACGCGTGGAGGTGGACCGTCGGGCTCGAATTTGAGCGTGGGTTTCTCGGCCACCAACAGGATCAGACGATCCATATGTTGGGGAGACCAATTGGTCGGGGGGTCTAGTTCGTGTGGGAGAGAAGAAGCCAAAGAAGCCTTTAGCGGCTGTCGAGGTGCAGGGAAACAGCCTTGTCGGGCGTCGCCGGAAAGTTCCTTTACCCGCCGGACCAACGAAGAGGGTGACCGGATAAACGATTTGGGAATTGGCAGTTTTAGTCCCTGGAGTTTGGTTTGACTTAAATTAGCCCTTGAAATAAATACGGATGGGTCCTTGTAGTTTAAATTGTCCAGAAACAGCCCCTCAACCGATTTCAGTTTTAAAACCTTCTAGTTTGATTAATTACAAAACAACCCCTAAAGTTTTTATTAAATAAATTTAATTTCTTTTAAATCAATTTAATTTAATATTATATTTTAAATGTTTTTTTATAAACCTATTTTATTATTATTATTATAAATAATTTTTATAAAATTTATATATCTTATTTAAATAGATTATTTTATTAAATATGCAACTTTTAAAATTTAGATTTTTATATATAAAATTTTATATTAGTTTTTAAAACTTATAAAATTTTAATTAATTTAAATCCGTAAAATAAAATACCTATTTGTATAAAACTAAATAAAGCTCTTACACTTTATTAAAATAGAGAATGATTACACGATAATTATGATACAAGTGCGAGAACGAAATGTCACACCCCGGCCGCCGGCGGATTATACGCCGGGGCTGACGCGGTTGTTCATAAGCACATGATCATCTATTAACAAGTGATAATATTATTTCATCATAATTAAAGCATCCGTTACAAATAGGAATGGAAGACAAAGAGTTCAAACATGACATAAGTTGAATTTAATCTTTAATAAAGCTAGGTCCAGAGTCCTAAGTGATCAAGTAGTGTCCTCAAACTGGTGCATCTGAAACATGTGAGTAACTGTCAACTACAAGTAGTTGGTGAGTAACATAGGTTTTGACACTAAACAAAAGTTAAGTATAAGTTTACAATTCAATATGTTCAAAGCGCGTCTAGAGCATAAATGTGAAAACATGCAGGGTTCCAAGCGTACAATCAAGCCATGTTATATGTATGCACAATCCCCCGGATTGGGTGGAGTTCTAAATGTAAACACTAACCCGCCAAGGTTCGTATTAAGTAATGTATCGGATTCCCGTATAAATGATCATAAAAGGTACTACCTTAGGCTTGCCACGCAAGTTAATGATTGTACTAACATGAACACACGTTTTGGTCACCAAGCAGTTTAAGACATAAAGCATAAAGACCAAGGCATAAGAACACAGGGTATTGAATTGTCTAAGTAATGTAATTGCAGACATGTTTCACACCAAAAGTATAAAAATGAAAAAGGGGCTATGTAAACTCACCTGTAACGAAGCTAACAAGTTGTGTGAGTTGCACATGATGGATAGGCTTCGTGAGGATTCCTCACACTTAACCTACATGGACAAATTTGTAATCTAGACTCAATGAGAACAAACGATTCTAAGTCTATTCGAGTTTCTAGGGGTTTTGGTGTTTGAGGTCGGATGAGGGGTTTTTACATGTTAGAAAATATATATAGTTATGGTGATAAGGTGAAAATTAGTTAGAATTAAGTTGAACCTCAAATTAGTTAGATGATATCTATAATAGTAATAATGACAAATATAGGGTTGAATTTATTTACATAATCCTTCTAAAGATAATTAATAAGTAAAATTATGGAAAGGAATAAGCTTAAATAATCGCCCTTATGTAAGTAAAACAATTCTTTAAACTATTAAATAGTTATTTCAAGCAAAATAATTAGATTGAGAAAAGTTTAAATAAATAAAATGATTATTTAATTTATAATAAATTTTCTTTTACTTAAATAATTTGTAAAAGAGATATCAAATAATTACAAGTTTTAAATGAAATTAATTGAATTTGTAAAAAAATTCTAAATGTCTCTATAAATTCTTAAAGGTTTTAAATAACCATTCTTTACCAAACAATTATTTATATAAAAAAAATGTGAAGTAATAACGTGTAAATAAAAGTTTAAAATTTGTCTTGTAAACATTATCATTATACAAGTATGTATACGTGACTAGATTTATTTAAATAAATCTTTTCTATATTGTTCATTTAGAATCTACATTGTTTATAATACGTTCTCAATAAACTAAAATGACTAAAATATCATTTTTATTATATAAGAGTTACTAGATATATTATTAGATTCATAAAATTCATTTTCGAATTTAAAACATCGGTTTACGGAGCAATATGGCAACAATCGCTTAAAACAGAAAAAGTTTACATTTATGTTTATCAAGTTCCTGAAGTATAATATGGTAACAAAGTAATAATTTAATTACATTTCCAAAAAGAATGCAAAGGTTCATATAAATAAACTTTTATGAGGGAATCATATGTATTTATTGAAAAATAAAAGATATCATTTGTAAAAACCCTAATCGATAAAAGGTACGCATACAGAGGTGTGATACTAATATGATGGTTACCTGGAGTGAGACTTAGCACTCGAATCTGAAAATCGGACCCCTTGGGCTTCAGAGCCGATCGCGATAGGAGGAGCAAAAAAAAGAGGAGTGTAAGGATGATTTCACGGTGAATTAGTTTGTAAATCATTAGGGATATTTATAGGGTAATTGAACTGGGAGTTACAACATCAAATTTATGGGTTTTAAGTTAACTATGGTGATTGGTATGCCATAACCGAAAAATGAGATTAAATGGGTATTAAACTTGTGATTGAATTAAATTGGTATAATTACTTGGTATTTGGATAGGTTCAAATCATTTTTATTTAGATTCCTATTTCTTTTTTTTATTCATCTCACTTGTGTATAAAGAATATATATCTTATGAAGAAATTTTTTATCTATCATTACATATAAAGGTGTAGATCAAAGTATAAAATGGTCTATTTGATATAATCAAGTGTATGTATGATAGCATATTTAAAAGAAAAAAAGAATAGGTACATGTTTATATATAAAAAATATTTGTAAATGCATATTTTGGACTCCAAAAGTTTTACATCATTATTCTTTGTAAATCTAAAAAGTTATAGGTTTGTTTATTTATTATAATTCAAGATATATATATATATATATATATATATATATAAGATATGAATGCCTCATTAATAATTTCATAAAATGAGAGTCCAATTTCCTTTTAAATTTATAACTTGCATAAATGGATTATTTAATATAAATACATGTACATGCATACTTATGAATAAGTGCATTTAAGGATGTAAATACATCGTTACAATTTTCTAGGTTTCGACTTTGATTTATTTGTTACAATAGAGTATGAGTATGTATTTATATGTGTAATTATAATTAAACACATATATAAATGTATAAATGTGAAAATACATATTTAAAGCTTGTAAGTTTCATTTTGTAAGATTTGAAGTTATATACTTGATTTATCTAGTAAAATTATATATATATATATATATATATATATATATATATATATATTGTATTTATTTAATAGGATTTTAATATTTATAATTCCAAATGAATATTTATTGAATTTGAACTAAATACACCCAATGTATGTATGTATACTCATGGAGTGAAATGAGTAAATATGATTGTGTATCACAAAATTATGAATTTACAAGAAACAGAAAAGTAAAAATATAGGCCGGAATTCACTGGAGATTACACGAAAAATCCGAAACGTCACACTTCGACCGTCCGTTAATAGCTTTAGTACGTCCTATCTGATGAAGGAACGCACTTGTGGCATTCGTACGTCATAGCTGATGAAGGAACGCACTTGTCCCGGTTATAAAATAGTCACGTGGTCGTCCGTCTACCGAAGTAGCCGTTATCATTGAAGCGTCCATAACATTATTTCATCCTTTGCAAGCAATATATACATGGATATAAAGCGGGATTTCATTCTTACACATTGTGTTATACTTTCATTCATTCTCTATAATCATACGTTTCATTCTTTGTTCATAATTCTTTTTCGTATATAGGTATATATATATTTATTTGTATACCACGTATGATCACATTGACATTCTTAACATTTATTCATTTAGTGTATACACTTCAGCCCCAAAACATTTGAAAACATTTGCACATAACATAGAAGGGGGCACATAGAACTCACTTGAAAATCTAGTCTTGGTTGTCCTAAACAAAGGTCCAACAACGTCACGTACGATCTGAATTAGGTAGTTTAAATACACATCAGACCCAACCCCGACTCTAACGGTTCAATCATTCTAAACATACTGACTTTACTTACTGGTCTGCTGCCTGCGCACTTAGTAAGTGCGCAGGGCCTTGCTCATGCGTACTTGATAAGTACGCATGATCTTTCTCCTGCGTACTTGGTAAGTACGCATGATCTTTCTCCTGCGTACTTGGTAAGTAATCATGATCTTTCTCCAGCATACTTGGTAAGTACGCAGGACGTCCCTACTGCGTACTTGATAAGTACGCAGCACCTGTTTCCTGGACAAGTCCGCAATTCTTACATGTTAATCCGATCATGCTAATCTTACAATTTTCTTTGATCAAAAGGTGCGGTTTTCACTCTAGATGCTAGTTCTAAGCTTATTTTCAAGTTTCATCCATAAAAACGTCTCCTATTTAGCTAAAACCCGAAAACCCCAAAACAAACAAAAACTCAGATTATGGTCGAATCGTTACCTGGATTGGACTTCTGATTCAGAGGTCTTACTCACGGGCTCAGCGGTAACGTGCTCCTTCAATCTCGTGTCGATCCGTTGACTTTCTCTCTCTAGACCCGAGCTCTCCTTTCTCTCTCTAGAATGATGAAATGAAGATGAAATGGTGAAGTGGGCTGCCTTGCCCCTTATATACCTGGGCTTTCATCGGCCCGTTGGAGCCGAGCCCAAGCCCATCCGTTTTTCTTTTGTTTTATGACGATTAAGACTCTATCGCGTTATTGTTTACTGAATTACTATTTTTGGGATGTGACAAGTCTACCCTCCTTAAAGAGGTTTCGTCCTCGAAACCGCTTATACGTTAAACAATTTAGGGTATAGTCCCGTCATCTCGTCTTCTTTTTCCCATGTAGCTTCTGACCCTTTTCTGTGCTTCCATTGTATTTTGAATAATGGCTATTGGTTCCTCCACATAATTTAGTCTGTCATCCACTTCGATCTCGTCGTAAGGCATGTGAGCTGTGTCGTCAGCTAGGCACTTGCGTAAGTGTGACACGTGGAACGTAGGGTGTATTCCACTAAGCTCAACAGGTAGGTCGAGTATGTAAGGAACTTGACCCACTCTCGCTAAAATCTTGAAAGGTAAGACAAACCTTGGACTTAGTTTGCCACGTCTTCTGAATCGGATGATTCCTTTCCATGGTGATACCTTTAACAGTACCATGTTCCCCACTTGAAACTCCAAATCCCTTCTTCTCTTATCCGCGTATGATTTCTGTCTGTCTTTTGCAGCTTTCATTCGAGCCTTGATTTGATCAAATTTCTCGGAAGTAGCTTTGAGCACCTCGAGACTTGCAAAATCCTTTTGTCCAATTTCCCCCTAACAAACCGGGGTCCTACATTTCCTCCCATACAACATTTCAAATGGCGGCATGCCAATAGTCAAGTGATAGCTATTGTTATATGAAAATTCTGCCAATGGTAGATGGCTGTCCCAGCTCCCACCGAAGTCAATGATACAGGCCCGGAGCATGTCCTCCAAGGTCTGAATGGTCCTTTCCGATTGGCCATCGGTTTGGGGGTGGTAAGCGGTGCTGATGTTCAGTCTAGTGCCCATTGCGTCATTGAATTTCTTCCAAAACCTTGACGTGAATCTAGTATCCCTGTCGGACACAATCGAAAGCGGCATACCATGTCTACTCATAACTTCCTTGATAAATATTTCTACTAGTCTTTCTGACGAAGAAGTCTCACGTATTGGCAAGAAGTGAGTACTTTTTGTCAAGCGGTCGACGATCACCCAAATGGTATCATTGCCTTTAGTTGTTCGCGGTAGCTTGGTAATGAAGTCCATCGTGATCTCCTCCCACTTCCATTCCGGTATTGGTAGAGGTTGCATTTTACCGCATGGTTTCTGGTGCTCGACCTTAACTAGAGAACACATTAGGCACTTGCTCACGTATTCTGTCACATCATTTTTCATGCCAGGCCACCAGTACTCTTTCTTCAAGTCTTGATACATTTTGTTTGTCCCGGGGTGGATAGAATAGCGAGACTTATGGGCCTCATCGAGTATTTTGGCTCTAAGCTCACCAATCTTAGGTATCCACATTTGGCCAAACCTAGTTCGTACACCGTATGCATTTGCATCCAAATTTCCTTATTGTCCTACTATTCTTTCCCGTTTTACATTTCCTTCTAATAGTGCTTCATCTTGTGCCTTTGATATCTCACTCATCAAATCAGGTGTTATAATCAGTTGACATGCTTTGATTCTGATAGGTTCCGATTCTTCCTTCCTGCTTAAAGCGTCAGCCACCACGTTTGCCTTGCCTGGATGGTACAATATCTCACAGTCATAGTCCTTCAGTAGCTCTAACCACCTCCTTTGCCTCATGTTTAATTCCTTTTGCCCGAAAAAGTACTTCATGCTTTTGTGATCTGAGTAGATGGTGCATCTAACTCCATACAGATAGTGCCTCCATATTTTCAACGCGAAAACTACTGCTGCTAACTCTAGGTCGTGTGTTGGGTAGTTAACCTCGTGAATCTTTAGTTGTCGCGAGGCGTAAGCAATTACCTTTCCTCGTTGCATAAGTACGCAACCTAAACCCTGCCCCGAAGCGTTAGAGTAGACTACCAAGTCTTCATTTCCCTCAGGTAGAGCCAAGACTGGAGCTTGGGTTAATCGTGCCTTAAGTTCTTCAAACGCGTTGTTTTGGGTTTGATTGCATTCATACTTTACTTCCTTCCGTGTCAGTTTAGTTAGTGGCGATGCTATCCTTGAGAAATCTTGAATGAACCTTCGATAGTAGCCTGCCAATCCCAGAAAACTTCGTATCTCTGTTGGTGTCTTTGGGACGTTCCATTCCTTGACTGTCTCGATCTTTGCAGGATCCACCATAATGCCGTTTGGGTTTATTACATGACCTAGGAATTGGACATCCCTAAGCCAGAACGCGTATTTGGAGAATTTTGCGTACAACTTTTCCTGCTTTAGCACCTCCAAAACCTCTCTTAGGTGACAGTGGTGATCACCCTCGCTTTTCGAATACACCAGTATGTCGTCTATAAAGACTATCACCGATCGATCCAACATGGGTCGACATACTCTATTCATCAAATCCATGAACACTGCTGGTGCGTTGGTCAATCCGAAGGACATCACGAGAAACTTATAATGCCCATAACGCGGTCTTTGGTACGTCTGCTTCTCTTACTTTCAACTGATGGTAACCCGACCTAAGATCGATCTTTGAGAACCAACTTGCACCTTGCAGTTGATCAAAAAGGTCGACTATTCTAGGCAGTGGGTATTTGTTTTTTACTGTCCTCTTGTTCAGCTCGCGGTAGTCAATGCACATGCGCATGTTGCTGTCCTTCTTCTTTACAAATAGTACCGGAGCGCCCCACGGTGAGATGCTGGTCTAATAAATCCTTTTTCTGTTAGTTCCTCTAGTTGAGACATCAATTCTTTCATTTCTGACGGAGCCAATCGGTAGGGGGCTTTGGCAACGGGCTCAGCTCCTGGCAATAAGTCAATCTGAAATTCTATTTCCCGATCGGGTGGTAACCCAGGTAGATCCTCAGGGAATACTTCCGAAAAGTTGCACACCACGGGTACATTCTTGAGTTCATTCATTTTCATTCTATCATCAATAACATATGCCAAATAAGCTTTGCAACTGCGCCTCATGTATCTTTCGGCCTTGATCATTGAGATGATGTTCGGCATCATGCAATTCCAATCCCCATAAACCGTAATTGGGCTGCCGCTTGGAGCTTTGAGGTGTATCCTCTTACGTTTACATATGATTTGAGCTTCATTGGCAGCTAGCCAATTCATACCCAATACTATATCGAATCCTCCTAAGGTAAGAAGGAACAATCTAGAAGGGAACTTATGACCCTCTATTTCTATGATGCAATCCTCTGTTACTTGAAATACTTCCGAATTTTTACCAACGACAGTTTGTACGCTAAAGGCCTTTACTATGGTGTTGATAGTGCAACCTAGTTTATGGCTAAATGCATCGGATATAAAACTTTTACTAGCACCAGAGTCAAATAAAATAGCAGTATGTTCATCATTAACTAGGAACATACCTGACACAACATCAGGGTTTCCCCTTGCTTCCTCCTCAGTCAGGGCGTAGGCTCGTGCCCTAGCCTTTGGCTGTTCTTGTTCCTTTTCTTTTCCCGAACCAGATTGTCTAGTTCTCCTGCAATTCTTGGTCAGATGTCCAAATTGTCCACAACTTTGGCATTTAGTGACTCTCAAACAGTCGCGAGAATAGTGTCCCGCCTTCCCACACCTATAACATGTGGTGGTGCCGACTCGACACTCGCCAAGATGTTGCCTTCCACATTTCTTGCAAGTTTCATACTCTTTCGACCTTGGTTTCTTAATTTCGGTTGTTACATTCCCTCTTCCGGTGCCTCTAGACGGATTCTCCCATTTTCTCTTTTGGGTCTCTGTTGGTGGGTCCTCATTGGCATAATCGTCGTAGACGATTCTGCTCAGATTCACTACCGACTCGAAGGTCGAGGGTAGGTTGGCTTTCACATGGACACGAAACCTTTGAGGTAGGCCCTTCACATAATACTTGATCATTCGCTCTTCTGTCTCCACCAGGTGGGGTATCAGTTGAGCTAGCTCATTGAATCTAGAGGTATACTGGCGGTGCGTCTTGTTGCCCGCCTTGAAGTTTAGGAACTCGTTCTCGACAAGATAAATCTCGTTCTGTGGGCAGAACTTTTGGATTATGAGCTTCTTCAGGTCTCCCCATGTCATTCTGGGGATAGCGTTTGGCGACTTTGTTCTCTGAATGTTTCTCCACCAACCTAGTGCTTCGTTGGTGAAAGAATGAGCAACATATTTAACCTGTTGGTCCGGTCGATACTTGCTGATGTTAATTACAACGTTCATCCTCTCAATCCATTCGAGCGTTGCCACTGAATCCTTGCTCCCATCGAACTTGGGTGGGTCTCCGTCTTTGAATCCTTTGTAAGTGCACCCACGATTGCTTGATCCCATTTTCACTTCATCCCCATCACTATCATACACTTTCTCTTCATGGTCTCCTTCATCATCCTCTTTACTTTTCTTTAGTGCCTCGGATAGTAGATCAGGCAATACTTTCTTTAGAGTGAGCACAACTTCACAGGCAATAGCATCCCTGACTTCGGGTTCCAACTGTATAGGTCTTGGATTATCGTCTCCAGTTGGGGTCACTTCTGTTTCATGCACACTCTCGGTGTGTTCTGCATGCACACTCTCTTCCTCTTCATGTCTTTGATTCAATGGAGGTCTACCGACTCGGCCAGTGCAACCTCCTCGGTGTCCTGTTCTTCCTCCACCAGCCATAGTTCCTAGGTTCCTGATAGTTATAAAGGGAATACATCAATGCCATTCCTTAAGATCATAGTTTTAGAACAGTACGATCAAGGTAAATTTTTAATTACAGTAACCGGTTTGTGATTACTAATTTACATTGCTTTTCGGGTTCAAAACTCTTCAAATCGGTTGTGACATTGACATCTATTTGTTCTAAGTTAAGGTATCTATTCTTATCCAAGTGCATTAACTTTAGTACTTACTTACCATGCTGGCATTGGCGTTGGTTACCCATACTGACATCCGTGCGTTGGTCCCATAATTAGTTTGAGTCCAGATATTTAGGGATGTCTGAATCTCTCAAACTATTGCTCTGATACCAACTTGTAAGGCCCCATTCCCGGGTAACCTCACTTGTTGGATTTACTCATAAACATAGTCATAAATATTGAGCTTAAATTTAAAACATTCGAATTCAATCATTACATAACGTAACCTAACACGACATAACAGTGGAAGTCTTTAAAATTTAGTACATAACATTTGTCTTAACATATATAAAAGTGGGATGTCAGTTTTGTGCCGGGTAACCTTCACGCCTTCGCACGACCCTTTCTTTCTGTACCTGAAATGTATACTAAAAGTCAGCTAACGCTGGTGAGTTCTAGTTTAAAACTATTAAGTATGATCATTCTTTTCTTTATAAGTATACATAATTATATACATTCATAACTTTTGCTTTTCTTTCATCTTTCTTTTGTGATTACATATATATAAATACGTATTCATAACTTTTGCTTTTCTTTCATCTTTCTTTTGTGATTACATATATATATATATATATATATATATGCATTCACCTTTTTTTTTCTTTTCTTAACTTTCAAGGGTCATACACTTAAGGGTGATCAACCAGTCATTTGTTTGCGAATGTCACAAAGACAAACGCCACGGTCCATCGTCATGGCCCGCCATTCTTACAACCGTCCGGCAACTAGTGTCCGTCCGTAATTTTATTCTTACAAGCGTCCGGCAACTTTTGTCTGTCCGTAATGACTTACAACCGTCCTACCGTCGTAGGCCGTAATTCGCCCGTCTACCCGAAGGTAACCGTTTCCCATACGACTATTATTTATACAACCGTTCTACGTATCATAATATGCCAATTGCTTCGACCGTCTGTTAATAGCTTTAGTACGTCCTAGCTGATGAAGGAACTTGTCCCGGTTAAAATAGTCACGTGGTTGTCCGTCTACCGAAGTAGCCGTTATCATTGAAGCGTCCATAACATTATTTCATCCTTTGCAAGCAATATATGCATGGATATAAAGCAGGATTTCATTCTTACACATTGTGTTATACTTTCATTCATTCTCTATAATCATACGTTTCATTCTTTGTTCATAATTCTTTTTCGTATATAGGTATATATATATTTATTTGTATACCACGTATGATCACATTGACATTCATAACATTTATTCATTTAGTGTATACACTTCAGCCCCAAAACATTTGAAAACATTTGCACATAACATAGAAGGGGGCACATAGAACTCACCTGAAAAGCTAGTCTTGGTTGTCCTAAACAAAGGTCCAACAACGTCACGTACGATCTGAATTAGGTAGTTTAAATACACATCAGACCGAACCCCGACTCTAACGGTTCAATCATTCTAAACATACTGACTTTACTTACTGGTCTGCTGCCTGCGCACTTAGTAAGTGCGCAGGGCCTTGCTCATGCGTACTTGATAAGTACGCATGATCTTTCTCCTGCGTACTTGGTAAGTACGTATGATCTTTCTCCTACGTACTTCGTAAGTAATCATGATCTTTCTCCAGCATACTTGGTAAGTACGCAGGACGTCCCTACTACGTACTTGATAAGTACGCAGCACCTGTTTCCTGGACAAGTCCGCAATTCTTGCATGTTAATCCGATCATGCTAATCTTACAATTTTCTTTGATCAAAAGGTGCGGTTTTCACTCTAGATGCTAGTTCTAAGCTTATTTTCAAGTTTCATCCATAAAAACGTCTCCTATTTAGCTAAAACCCGAGAAACCCCAAAACAAACAAAAACTCAGATTATGGTTGAATCGTTACGTTGATTCGGAGGTCTTACTCACGAGCTTAGCGGTAACGTGCTCCTTCAATCTCGTGTCGATCCGTTGACTTTCTCTCTCTAGACCCGAGCTCTCCTTTCTTTCTCTAGAATGATGAAATGAAGATGAAATGGTGAAGTGGGCTGCCTTGCCCCTTATATACCTGGGCTTTCATCGGCCCGTTGGAGCCGAGCCCAAGCCCATCCGTTTTTCTTTTGTTTTATGACGATTAAGCCTCTATCGCGTTATTGTTTACTGAATTACTATTTTTGGGATGTTACAGTAACAATCACCCCAATCTGGGTGGGTTTGTCAGACTCAATAGATCTATCATTGTTAATCGTCGGCTCGAATAGTTAATGATTGCACATAAATTGCACACAAAAGTTAACACACCTAGCACTCAAACATAAAGCTCAAATTTGCACACATGAATGTAAGGAGGATTTGTGTTTGTATAGTTTGTGTAAATGTAACAATTGTATGTATAGTGTTCATGTTTCACCCCAAAAAGTGTAAAAGTGCGAAAAGGGGCTATGTAATACTCACCTGATTCAAAGGTGTAGTTAACACGAGAGACTAGGTAGTAACGTGATCCTTGTAACACACAACGTTAACCTAAAGTGTATTGCGTATGAACATAAATTAATAAAATGTCTAAATCAAAGTCTAGGGTTTCAATGGATATGAGTATAAGGAATTATATACCGAGTTCGTGACGAATTATGAAAAGGGTTGTGTAGGTGTTGACTAAATGAAAACAATTTGAAATGAATAGTTTAATTATATTATTTATAAATTTGAAACGTTACAAAATGCCTATAATACGGAGGAAATAATATATAAAGTGTATTATTTTTAATTTGGGTCACGGTACAAAATAATGGGAAAATATATATATTTTTTGAACTATAATAATAATTACGGTTTGCAAGACCAAACCTGAATCCACGGGTGGCTTCCGGGTTCAAAACACCTTAATACTTATTGTTGTGAAAATATAAATATAAATATAATTCTAACATTCTGACAAAGGTTTTCCCACACACACGACCGTGCCTAAGACAAGGCACGACCGTGTTAAGATCACGGACGCGACCGTGTTGGTCAGGGGCGTGACCGTGTTGATCAAAACAGAAAACACAACAGTCTGGTCATCAAGCACGACCGTGCTTGTGTCGGGAACGATCGTGTCTAGGGTTTTCTAGGCATGACCTTGTCTGGCTAGGAGGCACGACCAGGTCATGTATGGGGCATGACTGTGCTCGGATAGGCATGACCGCGCTAGCAGATTAGCGCGACCGTGTCTGACTAATTTCAGAAACAAATCGATTAAATCTTATAATATTAACGTTGGAAATCATGGGGCTTTTGATAATCAAAGAATTGTGAATTTAACCATGCAGTTTAATTGAGTTACAAACGTGTCTAGATTAGAATCCGATCAAGCCGAAAGTGTATGAACCCTAGGATTTGGTTCGCAACAGTTTCGATAATATTAACCCGAATTAACAAGGGGTTTTTGATCTATGAATAAAAACGAAGGTGTAGGATGTTTCAATTACCAGAAAGGATGATGGATTGATAGCGTTCGACTAAAAAGAGCTCCGACTTGCGCTAGCCTCGTCTCCGGTGACTCCGGCTTCAACTCCGGTGAAATTGATGTGCGTAAATGTAACATTTCTGATTTTCCTTGTATTGGCTTTCGTGCAATAAACAACATCTCAATTCCAATTTTAGTGCATTACCCTTGTATTATTCGCAAACGTTAAATCACAAAGCTTCAATGAAATTCTTAAAATTTTGATATACACACATGTACATACATCTTAATTTTAATAAATTTATATTCCATATGAATTTATGTAAAATTTTATATAATTAATTACAACTTAATTAGGTTAGTTTTGAACCCTTATACACTTGAACTCCCAACTTGAGCCCTTACCCTTAAAATTGAACCCCATCACCTCCATCTTGGACTGATTCATCAAATTAAACCTACTTTGACTCCCATTGACCTATTTTGACTCTTGGAAAGTTAACAGCCCAAATCAAGTGAAATTCGATCGAAACCTGATAGATTCGGACTTGCCTTGGACACTAGATGGGATATCGACCACTCCTAAAGCCGAATCACATTCAACCTAACATTGGAACGGCCAAGAATTCGAAATTCAAACAAAACTGAAACAGTTTGACTAATCAAAGTCAAACCGTGTCAAACCAGCATTCAATTCGTGAAATCAACACGGTTTCAATCCCGTAAATCACGCACAACCAATACTCTTATGAATCTAGACCATTATCAAGACCAAATTCCTTCCCGGATCGATGAATTAACGTGTAAACAGTTGTCCGCGGCCATTACGGTCGAATTGAATCAAAACGATTATTATAACTGGAATTAATTGAATTAAATCGTGCATACACCTTCGCATAGACCAGTACGAACTCACCAAACACTCCATCGATCCGCATTCCACCCCTGGAGTTCGATCAAGCTCGAAGATCATCGGGTTCTGAAGCTCTGCCGTGCACACTCGACTCTTCATCATTTCAGGTACGAGTTAGATCACTAGACTCGTAAAACATTTCTTATCGAAAGCCCTCTTCCAATTCTCGATAGCAGAGGGAATCGAATTAGAATTGGGATTAGGGTTCGTGACTGGTTTAAATCGAAAATCTGAAACCGATCCTTAATCTAATGTGTGTATAAAGCTTTTTAGATTACATGGTTAACCAGTGAGACCACCTGGTCTGAATGGTTTAGTCACTGCACCATTGAACCGGTCGGCTCCTTTTTGCGCATGTCCTTTAACCTGACTTGGACTCACGCTTCATATTTGAATTAACAACGCCCCATTTAGACCAGCGAACCACCTGGCTCAACTGGTTAAGGCACTGCACCATTGAACTGGGTGGCTTAGGTTCGAAACCCACGACCCACGGCCTACGACCGGCCTGTTTTTCCTTTTACGCCCACTAGTAACCAGAACCGGCCTGGTAATCATGGGTTTAGACCCATCCGAGACCAATTCTGTAACGAAATACCCTCTGGCCCAGCGGTTCAGTCACCCGACCCACACACCCAAGGCTCGGGTTCGAGTCCCTGTGGCCTGTTTATATTTTTGCAGCTATTCTCCAAAAATTGTAAAAAAAATATTTTTAAAAACCTTACAATATTTTTGACACAATAAAACCAGATTTATTAATTTTCAATATAAATTCATTTTATTATGAATTTATGATTAGAAAAATGTATTAAAATTTTAAAACAAAATTTTAAATATTTAAAAATTAAACCCTATCTACACAAATAAAATTTCTTTTTCTAAATATAAATATAAATTTACATTCTACATATATTAACATGTTTTTCACAAATAAATAAATAAAATTATTTGTTATTTTATTTATTTAAATTAAACCCCATCTACACAAATAAAATTTATTTTTCTAAATATAAATATATATTTACATTTTATATATTTTAACATATTTTTCACAACTAAATAAATAAAATTATTTGTTATTTTATTTATTTAAATTAAACCCTATCTACACAAACAAAATTTCTTTTTCTAAATATAAATATATATATTTACATTCTATATATTTTAACATATTTTTCACAAATAAATAAATAAAATTATTTGTTTATTTTATTTATTTAAATTAAACCCTATCTACACGAACAAAATTTCTTTTTCAAAATATAAATATACAGTTACATTTTATATATATTTTAAACATATTTTTCACAAATAAATAAATAAAATTATTTCTTTATTTTATTTATTTAAATCCAACCCTAAGTCAATGACTATTAAGTTCATACATATATACCTTGAACTCATAATATACATTAAATTCTTATACAAGCATAGCATGCCTTTACATGGAATAACACAAACCTTTTTGTACAAATCCACACACATCAAAACCGTTGAACCCTAGACTTAGACATAGACTTTTGTACACGCTATTAACTCAATATACATTACACACTAGGTTAACGTGGTGAGTTACAAGGACCGCTTTGCTACCTAGTCTTGCGTACTAGCAACACTCTTGAATCAAGTGAGTATTACATAGCCCCTTTCTCTTTTACACTTTTTGGGGTGAATCATGAATTTTATACAAACAATAGCTTACATTTACACAAACTACACAAACACAAATCCTATTTACATTCATGTGTGCAAATTGGAGCTTTATGATTGAGTGCTAGGTGTGTTAACTTTTGTGTGCAATTTATGTGTAATCATTAACTATTTAAGCCGACGGTTAACAATGATAAATCTATTGAGTCTGACAAACCCACCCAGATTGGGGTGATTGTTACCGACAACACAATTTGCATGCTAGTTACAAAGGCTTGATTGTACTTTAGTTACACAATAGCTGCTCCCCATAAATGCCTTATTTATCATGACATGTAAGGATTTGCTTATTCATATTTATACACTATCTATGTACAAACCTATGTATGCTCACCAACTTTTTAGTTGATCTTATTTTATTCATGTTTCAGGTGCTAATGTGTGAGTTTGATCAAGACATGCTACACTTAAGTTTTTAGTTAATTTAAATTCAAAGAACAATTTGTATTTTCTTTTATGTACTTGTCGAATTTTGCTATTTGTGTTGGAATTGTTTGAAATGAAATTGATGATTAAATATTGAAATCTAGCGAACCTTGTGCTCATGAACAGTCTACATGTCCCGCCCCGACATTTTCGCCTTCGGTTGGGGTGTGACAGATTGGTATCAGAGCCTTGGTTATAGGGAACTAGGTTATTAGACACCCTTGACCTAGACTATAACTTTAGGACACCCACTTATACCATGTTTCGTGATTATGTGTTATGTGCTACATGCTATGTGTTACATGCTTATTATATTAATATTTATTTCATTTTGGTTCCTTATTTGTTAAAATTCATGACTTATTAGACTATACCTAAATAATAAATTAAATAAAACAATATCCCTACCCTTACCCTAAGCCTCATAACCTTCTTGCCTACTTATTTATCATTATCATCATAGCATGTGGAAACTTCATGGAGTTAAATCTATAAAAATTTCTTTATTTACTCGTTAAGGCTTTTAAACTTTGTTAATTATTTGAGGACACGTGCAATCTGGAAGGGTGACACCTGTATTCTGGGTTTTCTGTCTAGGAAAGCATTTTGTATAAATCCTAATCAACCGAGGGACCCGTATGCTTTCCTGGGAATTCCCGGGATGAGTGTTTACTTATAGGCTAAAGCATGTCTCCTTGAAAAATTATATGAGTTTAATTAACCTTAATGTGTCACAGTATTCAAGTGATTATATCATTATTTGAGTACAATCCAAACTATGATTTACTATTTTATTTGTTATCTTATCTTTTAAATTCAATCAACCTTCATAAGTTCTTACATCTCTTCTTGTGTTGTGCAAATCTGTAGAATGCCTCCCCGTCATGCTACCGTGGCCAACAACAACACTGATATTGCTGCTATCCTTGCACAACTTGTAACTCACTCAAGTTAATGGTGCCACAAACAGTAACCATGGAACTAATGGTGGTGGTGGTGCCAACCCACCGCAATGTACCTTTAAGCATTTCAATTCGTGTAACCCTCTTAAGTTCTATGGTACCGAAGGAGCTACGGGACTCCTTCAATGGTTCGAAAGTATTGAGGGCACCTTCCTCAATAGTGACTGCCCCGATAACCTTCGGGTCCGTCATGCCACAAGTGTCTTTCAAAAACGGGCACTCACGTGGTGGAATGGGGAAAAGAGAACCAGAGGTATAGAGGCAACCATGGCCTTACCATGGGATGAGGTTAAGAGACTAATCACCGAAGAGTTCTGTCCTCGGAATGAAGTGAGGAAGCTGGAAGCTGAGTTTTGGGATCTTACCCCAGACAGTGGTGAAAGTCTGGCTTATACAACCCGGTTTCATGAACTGAGTCTCCTTGTGCCCCGCATAGTCACACCCTTATCACGTTGCATTAAAAATTACATTGGTGGATTACCTAGGCAGATTCAGGATACTGTCTTAGGGAGAAATCCCGCAACACTCGAAGATGCTATCTGATTTTCTGCTACTTTGACCGACAACCATGTGAAAGCAGGTACTCTGACTAGAAAAGGCACCAAGAAGGCTCCCGACACCACAACCCCTCCCGTACACATCAAAGACGCCAGAACTGAACCCTACCACAATAATAAAAAAAGAAAGGCTAGAAATTTTGCTGTGGTCACTCCTGCTATGCCTGTTAACCAAGTTGCTCCCATGGCTCAAGTACCAGTCAAGAAGCCATATGTGGGGACCTACCTACTCTGTGCCACATGCAATTATCACCACCCCAAACCATTCCCTGTCGCCTTTGCACCACTGTGGGAAATATGGCCATACGGTCAATGTTTGTAGAGCCAAAGCACTTGCAGGCCAAGTTAACCCACCACCCCGAACCAATCAACAAGTGACTAATCAAGGTGTTCCCGCCTTAGCAATGGGCATGCTTGTTATGAATGTGGCAACCCGAATCATTTCCGTGACCAGTGCCCGAAGTTCATCAATGCTAGACAGGGCGGAGCTCGTGGGCGTGCTTTTAACATAAACGCCAATGAAGCTCAAGCCAACAATGATGTGGTCAACAGTACGTTCCTTGTTAATAGTCAATATGCCTCCATTTTATTTGATACCGGTGCAGATAAAAGTTTTGTGTCACTTAACTTTGAACCCTTACTTGCAAAAACACGGTCCAAATTAGAGAAAACCTTCACTGTCGAAGTAGCAAATGGTGTCTCCCTTACAATAAACTCCATTATCCCCAACTGTTCTCTAGAACTTAATGATCATACATTTCCAATCAACCTCGTGCCAATGCCACTAGGAAGTTTTGATATCATCATAAGCATGGATTGGCTGTCAAATCACCATGCCGAAGTCAGCTGCTTTGAGAAATGCATCCGAATACCCCTTCCGTCAAGAGAAATGTTAAGAGTCTTTGGTGAAAAACCTTGTAAAGGACTCAAGTTAGTGTCATGCACTACTGCTCAAAAGTACTTACGAAAGAAGTACGTGGCCTTTTTAGCTAATATTGTTCAAAAGGATGTCAAAGAGAAGAATATTAAAGACATCCCCATCATCTGGGACTTTCCCGAAGTATTCCCCGAAGACTTATCCGGTCTTCCACACGTTTGGCAGGTAGAATTTCGCATTGACCTTGTACCCGGAGCTAACCCAGTAGCTAGAGCTCCATACCGTCTTGCACCTTCTGAAATGCAAGAACTTGCAAGCCAACTCCAAGAACTCTCCGACAAGGGTTTCATCCGTCCAAGTCATTCACCGTGGGGTGCACCTGTCTTATTCGTCAAGAAGAAGGATGGATCATTCCGCATGTGTATTGTGACTACCGCGAACTCAACAAGCTTACCATCAAGAACCGTTATCCATTGCCTAGAATTGATGACCTCTTTGATCAACTTCAAGGCTCTACTTGTTTCTCGAAGATTGATCTTCGATCTGGTTATCACCAACTCTGTGTACAAGAGGAAGATATTCCAAAGACTGCCTTCCGAACAAGGTATGGTCACTACGAGTTCATGGTCATGCCTTTTGGGCTAACCAAAAGCTCAAGGTTTACTAAAGTTTAAATAATTAAACAACCAATTTCATATCACAAATAAACATAAATCCAACAATACAAGGAAAGTAGAAATACATAAATAGTCTCTTTAAATTAAATTCTAGGTCATCGGTCCTAAGTGAAGCATCTTGTACTTATTCTCAAGCAGAAGTACCTGAAACATGATGAAAACAAGGTCAACTAAAAAGTTGGTGAGCATACATAGGTTTTGACACACAACCAAGTTTAAAGTATTTTATACAATTCATACGATACACGTGCATAAGACATTTATGGAGAATCTATAGTTAAACTAAATGTGTACAATCAAACCTTGTGACAGAGGCATAACACGCAGGTTACCCTAATGTAAAGTCGGTAACAAACACCCTAACCGGGTGGGTTTGTCAGACACAATACATCTATCATTGTTAACCGTTGGCTTGTACGGAGTTAATGATTGTACTAATGTCATGTATTTGTAGTCTAAACTCATAGCATTCAAGCATAAAGCACATAACACATAATATCATATTATTGAATCGTATTTAAGTCTATGCAAAAAGTTTCAAAAAGTAAATAATGTTTCACCTCAAAAGTACAAAATAAAAAGGGGCTATGTAAACTCACATGTATGTGTTGGGTGGATAATATGAGCAAGTATGAAGCATGAGTGATTCTCAAATCACAAGTTAACCTAGTGTGAAAAGAATAACCTTAAATTAATAATATGCATAAGTCTAAGGATGAGTCTACTGTTCCTCGGGTCTTGTTAGGTGAGAGTTTGTATAAAGTTTGTGTTATTTTATGTAGGAAATTATAAGATGTCAAAAGTTTGGTGTAACTATGGGAGTATGAAAACATCATGTGTCTTTAGGGTTGAAGATTAAATAAATAAAACTGTTTTTATTTATTTAATTAAAATAATAATCATTGCTAAAAGTAATATGATTTTTCAAATAATAAGTAAATCCATTGCGTTTTTATTTATGTCTAATAATACGGGTTAAAGAAAACCCTAGATGCAAAATAATAATTTTATTCATTATAAAGATAAATAAATAATATTATGTATGTATATATATATATATATATATATATATATATGTGTGTGTGTGTGTATATATTTAGAAAGAGGTTTTTGTTCAAATGTATTTATGTTTATATGAGATACATGATTTACAAGAATATACATTTTATATCTTGTTAATATATTTATGCATTAGGAAAATTAATTATTTTAAGTAATTATTTAAAAACACATTTTTAAATAATTAAAAAATGAGAGTTTTAAACAACTATATTTGTAATAATTGATATTTTATGTTAAAAACTTCGAAATTGTATTGTATTCTGGTCTAAATATGGTGTAAAAATAATTTTTATAAAAATATTTGGTTGTTAAAATTGATTTAAAAAAATAAAACAGACCACCCGACTCGAACCCGGGTGGTTTCTGTGTGAGACAGCCGGTTCAACCACTGGACCAAAGAACTATATCTGATTTAAACCCGATCAGAATTCTATTTTATTTGATGTTTAAAGGGGGCCGGATCTGGTTAAGGGGGCACGCAAAAAGGCCGGTTTGTGTGGGTTTCGAACCCACACCACTCCCCTACAAGCCTTCCATCTTAACCGGTTGGTCTGGGAGTGGTTCGTTGTTATAACTTGTATCGTATAAGGTTAAATGCGTTAACAGAAACGAATCAAAATTTCCTTTTTACAGTCGTATGAACAGGTTCGTAAGATTTCCAGAAATTGACAACGATTTGGATTGTTGTTTTGTAAAGTGATAAGGGGCTTTCGATAAGTTATTAAATGCGAATCGAACGAAGTAAACCATACCTGTGATGGTTGCGTAACGAAGCCTGACGACTAACCGGAACGAGGCAATGTTTGGGGTGCTAGATCGACGAACAGGGATGGAATGAAACTCAAATGAGGTTTGGGTGAGATTTTATAGAGCCTTGCGAAGGTTCGTGGTCATTTAATTTGATTAATTTTGTCATTAACGTATTATTCGATTGAGAGTTTTACGGGTGACGGTTATGACTCCAATTACGCGTTAATCCGGTTGTAATCGACTGAATTGGGTCGTGTAATGGGTCTAGGTACATACACGATCAGTCTTAGCATGATTTACAGGGATTAATTGTTATAAATTTCACGATTTGGAATGGATTTGAAAGCGGTATGACTCTAGGAGTCAAACTATTCAAATTTCGAATTTATCCGCGTAAAAGATCGAATTAGGCTATTATGTGTCACACCCCGCCAAGGCGGAAACGCGAGGCGCGACGTTCATGGTTTTTCAAAGCATATAATTAATGCAAACGCATACATACAACTGGATACATAAATTAAATTTAAGGTTTTACAGCCCAAAATAGTAGTTGAAGTTATAAAATATTAAGATTTTGCAAATATGACCCGAACATTATGGGTTATACAAGAAAAATCTTCAAAAGTTGTATCCACCGTGTATGCATGAACCCTACGTAGTATTACCCTTGCTATCACGTTCAGTTTCCTGAAAAACATACTTGAAAATGTCAACACTAGGTTGGTGAGTTCACAGGTTTTATATATGAATACAATGAGCAAACCAATTGCATGAAAATGATCTTTACGTATATGATAAGCAAAACAAGTAATGTTTGACCCATTTGTAAACTAGCTAGGAATACAAATAATATGTACATACATGAGGCATAACAAAACCAAGACCAGGTGTTTTGCCCCTCACTCGTACCTCACGAGCAATATTAGAACACTATGCAGTCATTTGGCCAGAGGGACCCATGGTTAGCGCGACTAACCATGACCGGGGGTGTCAGACCCAATAGTACTATCCATAGAATCTCAGGCTAATCTATAGCTAATGGTTATAAATATGATGATCAGGGGACTTCACGAGCTCCAAATGTATTCACTCATGCATACATAAAGGTCGGGTCTTGTTTTCTTGTTATCATATAAAAATAGTTATAAGTATGTTTTTCCCCCAAATAGTACAAAACAGTAAAAGGGGCCGTGAAACTCACCTTGAGTTTGTGTATCCTTGTAATGATACTTGTTGTAGTCAAACTTGACTATTTGTACCCTAGATACGAAAGGGTAAATTGTGTTAAGACCGAACGTCTTATATTGCAAATTGTTCACCGACTTTGTAAATCTGGTTGTGTTTGTTTAAAATATCTTCTTAGTTGTTCAACACTAGTTTTGTAGTAAAAACAGTTCTAAGTTACTGGTAAATGGGACTGATGACCAGGTATCAAAACTACCTAGTTTCGATTGAACAGGACAGAACAGAACAGATGTCGAAACTACCTAGTTTCGATTAAGTAAACTGGGTATCGAAACTCCTAGTTTCGATTGAGTATTAGGTATCAAAACTCCTAGTTTCGATTGAATAATAGCTATCGAAACTACCTAGTTTCGATTGAGTAAACAGGTATTGAAACTCCTAGTTTCGATCAAACTGGTATCGAAACTCCTAGTTTCGATTGGGAAACAGGTATCGAAACTATAGTTTCGATTACTGACATTCTGATTGACAGAATCAGTCCTGCATATTTTTACGTTTTAAACTTGAATTCGACACACTTTTCTTGTTATCTTACTTGCGTTTGAATATTTTGTATGTTTAGCTACGGTTTTAAAAGAAAATATTGTAGATAGTATTGAGTTTTTACCTTAAAACAGAGATGAAGATGATGAGGGAAAACAGAGAATGATCTTGAATCTTTTGCTAAACTCTTTTCAGAAACACTTGAAATTCTTCTTAAAACACCGAATTTGTGATGGATTTTGCCTTAAAATTGGACTTCGAATTGGAGGAAATGGGATGTTTGCCGTAAGAAAATGAGTGATAAAAGGGTTTAGTGAGACTTTTGATTGAAAAGGGTATGGTTTCATCTGAATTTTCGCAATAGGCTGTATGGGTTTTAGTATAAAGAATTTGAATGTGAGGTAAATAGTGACGTGAGAATGGGGGGGGGGGTGTTTTCTCTGGCTTCGACCGAGAAGGTCAAAGTAGTGGGTTGGGGTTTGGGTTAAAATAAATCAAACCATGATTTAAGTGTAAAATTTATTAAGGGTATTAATATCAATTATAGTTTTAAAAGGGTAATTTAATTCGGTTTAGGTTCTCCACGGTATTATAAATTTATTCTAAAATAATTTGCTGTTCCACGTACAGTTTGTGAAATATATATGCCTATATATTTTTCTGGTCATTTGCGATATAAACTGGTAACTCCTAGAATTACCAAAATATAAAATGAGACAATGTACGGCTTTTCTTAGACTTTAATGTCCTAATTTATGCAATTAGGTAAATCACGAACATAAATATAATATAAACTTGTTTATATCGTGTACGGATATTAACCTGAAATGTCGGGTGTCACATTCTCCCCATGTTAAAAGAATTTCGTCCCGAAATTCAATTCGTGCCATCTTGAACTGGTGCATCCTTATACAAGGAGGGGTATTTCGTCTTCATTTGATCCTCTCGTTCCCATGTATACTCGGGACCACGTTTTGAGTTCCAACGTACTTTAACCAGTTTGATTCGACTACGTCTCAGCCTTTGAACTTTCCAATCTGTAATCTCAATCGGTTCCTCGATGAAATGAAGTTTATCATCAATGTGAATCTCGTCAGGCGGTATAATTAGCGTCTCGTCTGATAAACACTTCTTGAGATTTGATACATGAAACGTATCATGTACATTGCTTAGTTCTTGTGGCAACTTGAGCTTGTAAGCTACAGGGCCAACCCTAGCCAGTATTTCAAAAGGTCCAACGTATCTAGGGTTGAGCTTACCACGCTTACCAAACCTTGCAACGCATTTCCATGGTGAGACTTTTAACATTACTCGGTCACCAATTTGAAATTCTAATGGTTTCCGTCTGTTATCAGCATAGCTCTTTTGTCTGTCTCGGGCCGCTTTCAGACGGTCCTTAATTTTGAAGATCTTATCAGTGGTTTCCTGGACAATCTCAGGGCCTGTCAAATGTTTTTCACCAACTTCCGCCCAACATAGCGGTGAGCGGCATTTACGACCATATAAAGCTTCAAACGGAGCTGCCTTAATGCTTGTGTGGTAACTGTTATTATAGGAAAACTCCGCCAACGGTAAATGAGTATCCCAATTTCCTCCGAAATCAATTACACACGCACGGAGCATATCTTCTAATGTTTGGATAGTCCTTTCACTTTGACCGTCCGTTTGTGGATGGTAGGCTGTGCTCATGTCTAGGCGCGTGCCTAAGGCTTCTTGTAACGACCTCCAAATTCTTGACACAAAACGACTATCCCTATCAGAGATAATAGAAACTGGCACTCCGTGTCTTGCCACAATTTCCTTAATGTAGAGTCTCGTAAGTTTCTCTGTCTTGTCGGTTTCTTTAATTGGCAGAAAGTGAGCAGATTTCGTTAAACGGTCGACAATTACCCATATGGTATCATAACCACTGGACGTCTTGGGTAATTTTGTGATGAAATCCATAGAAATCTGTTCCCATTTCCATTGGGGAATTTCAGGTTGTTGTAATAATCCCGACGGTTTCTGATGTTCGGCTTTTACTTTTGAACACGTTAAGCATTTACTGACATATGTGGCAATATCTCCTTTCATATTAGGCCACCAATACAATTATTTTAGATCCTTATACATCTTATCTGAACCTGGGTGAATGGAGTACCTAGACTTGTGGGCTTCGTCCATAACCAACTTCCATAGGTTACCAAAACATGGCACCCAGATTCTATTCATGAAGTATAGAGTGTCATCTGACTTCGTCTCCAATTGTTTGATCATTCCACGTAGTGCTTCATTTTGGATGTTCTTTTCCTTAAGTGCTTCTTGTTGTGCCATTCGGATTTGAGTAGTAAGACTCGTGTGAATTGATAATCCTAGGGCACGAACACGAAGAGTTTTAACTCGATCCTTGCGACTTAAGGCGTCTGCTACGACATTGGCTTTACCAGGGTGATACTTGATATCACAGTCGTAATCATTCAGTAGCTCTACCCAACGACGTTGTCTCATGTTGAGTTCCTTTTGATCGAAGATATGTTGAAGACTCTTATGATCAGTAAAGATAGTGCATCTTGTACCGTAAAGATAATGTCTCCAAATCTTGAGTGCAAACACCACTGCGCCCAACTCCAAGTCATGGGTCGTATAATTCTTTTCGTGCACTTTTAGTTGTCGTGAGGCATAAGCGATGACTTTGTCTCTTTGCATTAACACACAACCAAGTCCTTGGTGTGATGCATCGCAGTATATGACAAAGTTGTCGATTCCCTCAGGAAGGGATAAGATCGGTGCACTACACAGCTTCTGCTTTAGTAATTGAAAAGCCGATTCTTGTTTATCAGTCCAATCAAACTTTTTGTCCTTCTGAGTTAACGTGGTCAAAGGCAAGGCTATCTTTGAAAAATTCTCGATGAATCGCCTGTAATAGCCTGCCAAACCCAGAAATTGACGCACTTCAGTCGGAGTTATTGGTGTTTCCCAGTTTTTGATAGCTTCAATCTTGGATGGATCGACGTGAATTCCTTCCTTGTTGATGACATGTCCAAGAAAATACACTTCTCGGATCCAAAACTCACACTTTGAGAATTTAGCATAAAGCTTCTCATTCCTGAGCAGTTCTAAGATTAATTTCAAATGATGTTCATGTTCCTCCTTGGTTCGTGAATATATTAATATGTCATCAATAAATACTATCACGAATTTATCCAAGTATGGCTTGCATACGCGGTTCATGAGATCCATGAAAACAGCTGGTGCGTTCGTCAAACCAAATGGTATAACTAGGAACTCGTAGTGACCGTAACGAGTCCTAAAAGCCGTTTTTTGTATATCTTCTTCCTGAATTTTCAGTTGATGATACCCTGATCGTAGATCAATTTTAGAATAGAAGCTGGAACCTTGAAGTTGATCGAACAAATCGTCTATTCGAGGAAGTGGATATCGGTTTTTGATTGTAAGCTTGTTTAATTCTCGGTAATCAATACACATCCTACAGGTTCCATCCTTTTTCTTTACGAATACGACTGGAGCTCCCCAGGGTGAGAAACTCGGTCTTATGAAACCTTTATCAAGCAACTCTTGCAGTTGATTAGATAATTCCTGCATCTCGGAAGGTGCTAGTCGATACGGTGATCTCGCAACTGGTGCGGCTCCTGGTACTAAGTCGATTCGGAATTCGACTTGCCTCGGTGGTGGTAATCCAGGTAAGTCTTCAGGAAAAACTTCGGGGTAATTCTTAACGATTGGTAGGTCTTCAAGTCGACGTTTCTCAGGTTTCTTTTCGATGACGTGAGCCAGGAATACGCAATAGCCTTTACGTAGGTACTTACGAGCTTTCATGCAGTTTATCATCTTCAATGTCACTCCACTTTTCTCACCTTGTACCGAAAGAATTTCTCCGTTTGGGAGAGGAATATGAACAATCTTCACAAAACAAACGATCTCGGCGTGATTCTTCGACAACCAATCCATACCAATAACAACGTCAAAGCTTCCCAAGTCAATAGGTAACAGGTCTATACTAAAGGTGTGGTCTTCCAAACATAGAGTACAACCCTGAATGACTTCTTCGGTTTTAATTAATTTCTCGTTTGCTAATTCAATTGTATAATTTTGGTCTAGTTTGTTGGGCTTAATACCAAGTAGGGACTTAAAGTCATTCGACACAAAACTCATATCAGCACCCGTATCGAAAAGTATAGAAGCATAATGATTATTTATCAGGAACGTACCAGTGACAATGTCAGGGTCCTGGCGTGCGTCCCCAGCTCCCATCACGAACGCTCTTCCTCGGGCCTGATTGTTATTCTGATTATTCAACTTGGGGCAATCTTTCCTGTAGTGCTTCAGATCTCCACATTCGTAGCATCCTTGCTTAATCTTATCGGTGGGGTTGGCATTGAGTCGACATGTCTGCGCTCGTGCCCAAACTTTCTACACCTTTCACATTGAGTGCATTTCCCCACATGGTGATACCCGCACTTATCACACCTCGGTTGGGGGCCAGCATAACCCCTTTTCTCCACAGCGTTAGCAGCAAAAGCTTTCACAGTCTCTTGTCTCTTATAGGCTTGATTCCTAAATTGGTTATTTGGTTTTCCCACCCATTTCCGCTTTTCTCCTAACTTTCTTTCCTCAGTTTCCTTTTTCTCGAACAAACCATTACGAACAACATCATCCCTTAGTTTGTAGGCTAAGACTATAGCACTCTTGGTATCCATGGGGTTCGACGAAGTCACCATACTACGAATTTGAGGTGCGAGACCCCACAAGTATCTTTCAACCTTTTTGTACTCTGGCGTGACCATGTGTGGTACCAAGATTGCTAGTTCATTGAACCTGTCAGTGTAACCAGCCACATCATCTCCTATCATTTGAAGGTTCCACATTTCAGTTTCGATTTTCTGCAATTCATTTCGAGGACAGTACTCCTCGATCATCATGGTCTTCAGATCATCCCAAGATAGCTGGTAGGCAGTCTGTCTTCCCAATGTTTTCATCTGAGAATTCCACCAGGTTAATGCTTTGTCAGCTAGTGTGCAAGTGGCATATTTCACCATACAGTCAGCTGTGCATTCACTAATATCAATCACAGATTCCATCTTCTCAATCCACCTCATCAGGCCTACTTCACCCTCGGTGCCATTGAAGTTGCGAGGGTTGCAGGATAGAAAGGCCTTATAAGTGCACTTCTTGTTCAAAGCATCTCCAGAACCTCTAGCACCTCCAGCACCACCAGCAGTGCCACTGCCTCCTGCACCTCCTCCGCTACCACTACCATTTCCTCCTACGTTATTCCGATTAGCTTCATACTGCTCCAAGGCGGCGGCTACACGTTGTGATATGAGTTGCTCAACTTCTGCAGAAATCGTCGTGTTGTTTTCACCAGTAGTGTCACGCGGTGTCCTTCTTTTGGGTGCCATGGGTCTGAAGTCGAAATGGGGTTAGTGTGTGACGATGTTCAGTGTCTACGATATCCGTACAATATGATGATAAGTTATGACATGCATATGCAATGAAAAACGTCTCAGTGAGTCATTTAAATTATAGACTAGGTTCGATTTTTAGACTCCTAGTTCGCTATAATTAATGGCTCTGATACCAATCTGTCACACCCCGCCAAGGCGGAAACGCGAGGCGCAACGTTCATGGTTTTTCAAAGCATATAATTAATGCAAACGCATACATACAACTGGATACATAAATTAAATTTAAGGTTTTACAGCCCAAAATAGTAGTTGAAGTTATAAAATATTAAGATTTTGCAAATATGACCCGAACATTATGGGTTATACAAGAAAAATCTTCAAAAGTTGTATCCACCGTGTATGCATGAACCCTACGTAGTATTACCCTTGCTATCACGTTCAGTTTCCTGAAAAACATACTTGAAAATGTCAACACTAGGTTGGTGAGTTCACAGGTTTTATATATGAATACAATGAGCAAACCAATTGAATGAATATGATCTTTACGTATATGATAAGCAAAACAAGTAATGTTTGACCCATTTGTAAACTAGCTAGGAATACAAATAATATGTACATACATGAGGCATAACCAAACCAAGACCAGGTGTTTTGCCCCTCACTCGTACCTCACGAGCAATATTAGAACACTATGCAGTCATTTGGCCAGAGGGACCCATGGTTAGCGCGACTAACCATGACCGGGGGTGTCAGACCCAATAGTACTATCCATAGAATCTCAGGCTAATCTATAGCTAATGGTTATAAATATGATGATCAGGGGACTTTACGAGCTCCAAATGTATTCACTCATGCATATATAAAGGTCGGGTCTTGTTTTCTTGTTATCATATAAAAATAGTTATAAGTATGTTTTTCCCCCAAATAGTACAAAACAGTAAAAGGGGCCGTGTAACTCACCTTGAGTTTGTGTATCCTTGTAATGATACTTGTTGTAGTCAAACTTGACTATTTGTACCCTAGATACGAAAGGGTAAATTGTGTTAAGACCGAACGTCTTATATTGCAAATTGTTCACCGACTTTGTAAATCTGGTTGTGTTTGTTTAAAGTATCTTCTTAGTTGTTCAACACTTGTTTTGTAGTAAAAACAGTTCTAAGTTACTGGTAAATGGGACTGATGACCAGGTATCGAAACTACCTAGTTTCGATTGAACAGGACAGAACAGAACAGATGTCGAAACTACCTAGTTTCGATTAAGTAAACTGGGTATCGAAACTCCTAGTTTCGATTGAGTATTAGGTATCGAAACTCCTAGTTTCGATTGAATAATAGCTATCGAAACTACCTAGTTTCGATTGAGTAAACAGGTATTGAAACTCCTAGTTTCGATCAAATAGGTATCGAAACTCCTAGTTTCGATCAAACTGGTATCGAAACTCCTAGTTTCGATTGGGAAACAGGTATCGAAACTATAGTTTCGATTACTGACATTCTGATTGACAGAATCAGTCCTGCATATTTTTACGTTTTAAACTTGAATTCGACACACTTTTCTTGTTATCTTACTTGCGTTTGAATATTTTGTATGTTTAGCTACGGTTTTAAAAGAAAATATTGTAGATAGTATTGAGTTTTTACCTTAAAACAGAGATGAAGATGATGAGGGAAAACAGAGAATGATCTTGAATCTTTTGCTAAACTCTTTTCAGAAACACTTGAAATTCTTCTTAAAACACCGAATTTGTGATGGATTTTGCCTTAAAATTGGACTTCGAATTGGAGGAAATGGGATGTTTGCCGTAAGAAAATGAGTGATAAAAGGGTTTAGTGAGACTTTTGATTGAAAAGGGTATGGTTTCATCTGAATTTTCGCAATAGGCTGTATGGGTTTTAGTATAAAGAATTTGAATGTGAGGTAAATAGTGACGTGAGAATGGGGGGGGGTGTTTTCTCTGGCTTCGACCGAGAAGGTCAAAGTAGTGGGTTGGGGTTTGGGTTAAAATAAATCAAACCATGATTTAAGTGTAAAATTTATTAAGCGTATTAATATCAATTATAGTTTTAAAAGGGTAATTTAATTCGGTTTAGGTTCTCCACGGTATTATAAATTTATTCTAAAATAATTTGCTGTTCCACGTACAGTTTGTGAAATATATATGCCTATATATTTTTCTGGTCATTTGCGATATAAACTGGTAACTCCTAGAATTACCAAAATATAAAATGAGACAATGTACGGCTTTTCTTAGACTTTAATGTCCTAATTTATGCAATTAGGTAAATCACGAACATAAATATAATATAAACTTGTTTATATCGTGTACGGATATTAACCTGAAATGTCGGGTGTCACATTATGTGGATCAGGGATGGCTCTATTATTACTTGTGTGTGTAGGGAAAAATGAATTATCAGGCCTGAATCGAATTCTCAAGTTGAATTCCATCGATTTGGGCCTGTTTGACTTTTAAAGTCAAAATTGGTGATTTGGGGTCAAAATTGGGTCATATGGTTTCAAATCTAGGTCAAAGGTTCAATTGTAAGGGTGTGGGTTCACGTTTAGGGTTCAAGGACTTTGAGGATGGTTTAAGACCAATTTGTATATAAAATATACTTATACAAATATATATTTACATATATATAGGTACATATATGAAAAGGCCATGAGTTTCAATATTCATTCTTGTATGGTATATGTGGAATCAACTTGGAAAGTTTTTGGTTTCTTTGAATTAGTATTAGTATGGATTGGAATATATACATGAAATCCTAGAAAATGTATCAAATGGAAATCAAGGTTTGCATTATTATTGAACTGTTGTTTGTGCACCAAACAAGTACATAAAAATCAGAGATGTTACAGTATCCCCATGTTAAGGGAATTTTGTCCCGAAATTCAACTAGTTGAGGCTGCTGAATCAGAAAAGAGGTGTGGATACTTAAGCTTCATTTGATCCTCTCGTTCCCAAGTGAACTCAGGGCCGCGCTTAGAATCCCAACGAACTTTGACAATAGGAATACGGCATCGCTTGAGTTGCTTGATCTCACGACCCATGATCTCTACCGGTTTCTCAACGAAGTGCATCGTGTCATCAATGCGCACATCGTCAAGAGGTATATGGAGGTTCTCATTAGCAAGACATTTCTTTAGGTTGGACACGTGAAAAGTAGGATGTACGTTAGCAAGTGATTGAGGTAATTCGAGTTTGTAAGCCACTTTCCCGATCCTTTCGAGGATCTTGAATGGACCCACATAGCGAGGTGCTAGTTTACCCTTCTTCCCGAAACGGATCACCCCCTTCCAAGGAGATACCTTTAGAAGTACAAGATCACCGACTTGAAATTCCAAGGGTTTACGTCTTTTGTCGGCATAACTCTTTTGCTGACTCCTTGCCACTTGAATGTTGTTACGAATCTGAAGGATCTTGTCGGAAGTTTCTTGGATTAATTCAGGACCAGTGATTTGTGCTTCGCCAATCTCGTTCCAACAGATAGGAGAGCGACATTTTTGGCCATAGAGAGCTTCAAATGGAGCCATGTTGATGCTTGTGTGGTAGCTATTGTTGTAAGAGAACTCAATGAGGGATAGGTGTGAATCCCAATTGCCACCAAAATCAATTACGCAAGCTCTAAGCATGTCCTCAAGAGTTTGGATTGTACGCTCGGTCTGACCATCAGTTTGGGGATGGTAAGCCATGCTTAAATCCAAGCGTGTACCAAGAGCAGTTTGGAGAGATTGCCAAAAGCGGGAGGTGAATCGAGCATCTCTATCAGAGATTATGTTTAATGGAACACCGTGACGGCTCACGATTTCGTCAATGTAAATTTGGGCCAATTTCCTAACCCGATAGTCTTCACGGATGGGTAAGAAATGAGCAGATTTGGTGAGGCGGTCAATGATCACCCAAATGCTATCATAACCACTTGAGGTGCGAGGGAGTTTGGTAATGAAATCCATAGCTAAGTTCTCCCATTTCCACACGGGAGTTTCCAGTTGTTCAAGTAAACCGAAAGGACGTTGATGTTCGGCTTTGACTTTGGAACAAGTTAGACATCTTGCAACATAAAGTGCAATGTCTTTCTTCATTCTGGGCCACCAGTATTGTTGGTGAAGACCCTTGTACATTTTATCAGCCCCGGGATGGACGGAGTAACGAGTTTTGTGTGCCTCATTCATAAGGACTGCGCGAAGGTCATCACGATCGGGGACCCAGATACGATTCAAGTAATAGAGGAAGCCATTAGGTTAGGTTTCTAATAGGAGTTCAACACCACATGACATTTCGTTATACAGATTACCCTCGGTGACCGAGACGCGTTGAGCTTCTAAGATGCGATTTTGAATATCGGTTTGAATCCTAACACAATGAAGCATAACGTGGTCCTTACGACTCAAGGCATCGGCTACAACATTTGCTTTACCGGGCTGGTATCGAATCTCGCAGTCGTAGTCGTTAAGGAGCTCGACCCAACGTCGTTGCCTCATGTTGATTTCTTTTTGGTTGAAGATGTGTTGGAGACTTTTGTGGTCAGTGAACACCACACATTTCGTGCTATAGAGATAATGTCTCCAAATCTTTAATGCGAAGACGACCTCACCCAACTCAAGATCGTGCGTCGTATAATTCTTTTCGTGAATTTTAAGTTGTCTTGATGCATAAGCGATCACCTTGCCCCGTTGCATGAGAACACAACCGAGACCTTGATTTGATGCATCGCAGTAGACAACCAGATCATCGTTGCCATCAAGAAGAGTGAGAATAGGAGCATTGCATAATTTTTGCTTGAGGAGTTGGAAGGCTTCCTCTTGCTTTGGTCCCCACTCATAGTGTTTACCTTTGTGGGTCAAGGCTGTGAGAGGGACAGCAATCTTAGAAAAGTTTGAGATGAAATGACGGTAATAACCAGCAAGACCAAGAAATGAACGAACTTCGGTAGGGGTCTTAGGGGTACTCCAGTTCTTAACGGCTTCGATCTTTGCGGGATCAACATGAATTCCCTTTTCGTTGACAATATGACCCAAAAATTGAACTTCCTTTAGCCAAAATTCACACTTAGAGAACTTAGCATATAGTTGTTCTTTTCTTAAAAGGTCTAAAACCAACTTAAGGTGTTGTTCATGATCTGATTTGGTCTTGGAGTAGATCAAGATGTCGTCAATGAAAACGATCACGAGCTTATCTAGGTATGGTTTGCATACGCGATTCATGAGATCCATGAAAACCACGGGGGCATTGGTTAGCCCAAAAGGCATAACCATAAATTCATAGTGACCGTATCTTATACGAAAGGCAGTCTTTGAAATATCCTCCTCTTGTACACGAAGTTGGTGATATCCGGATCGAAGATCAATCTTCGAGAAGTAGGTGGAACCTTGGAGTTGATCAAAGAGATCATCAATCCTAGGCAAAGGGTAACGGTTCTTGATGGTAAGTTTGTTGAGTTCGCGGTAGTCAATACACATCCGGAATGAGCCATCTTTCTTCTTCACGAATAGGACGGGTGCACCCCATGGTGAATGACTGGGACGAATGAAACCTTTATCGGAAAGTTCTTGAAGCTGACTTGCAAGTTCTTGCATTTCAGAAGGTGCTAGGCGGTATGGAGCTTTAGCCACAGGATTAGCTCCAAGTACAAGGTCGATACGAAACTCTACTTGACGAACGGATGGAAGACCGAATAGATCTTCAGGAAATACTTCGGGAAAGTCACAAATGATGGGGATGCCTTGAATACTCTTCTCCTGGTCCTTCTTTTGAACGATATGGGCTAGAAAGGCCACATACTTCTTCCGTAAGTACTTTCGGGCCGTAGTGCACGACATGAGCTTAAGCCCACTACATGGTTTCTCACCAAAGACTTTTAATGCATCACCCGAGGGGAGAGGAATTCGGATGCACTTCTCGAAAAAAACGACCTCGGCATGATGACTAGATAGCCAATCCATGCCTATGATGATATCAAAGCTTCCCAGTTGCATAGGTATAAGGTTGACGGGAAAGGAATGTTCATTAAGTTTGATGAAACAATCGCGGATAATGGAGTAAATGATGATGGGGTTTCCATCCGCTACTTCAACGGTAAACATTTTCTCTAACTTAGTTCGGGTTTTAGCAAGCAAAGGTTCAAATTTAAGTGAAACAAAACTCTTATCGGCACCGGTATCAAATAGTATGGAAGCATATTGGTTATTAACGAGGAACGTACCGTTGACCACAACATCGTTGGCTTGGGCTTCATTAGCATTTATGTTGAAAGCACGACCTCTAGCTCCACCTTGATTGGAGTTGGTATGTTTTGGGCATCAGTTTCGGAAGTGGTTTGGGTTCCCACATTCAAAGCAAGCATTCCCATTAGTGATAGTTGGAACCCCTTTGTTTCCCTGGTTGGCTGTATTGCCGGGTGGTTTGATTCTGCAGGTGTTGGCTAAATGCCCATATCTTCCATAGCAGGCACATATCCGACACGGTAGGTTTGGGAAATGGTGGTAATTGCACGTGTTGCACAAAGGGCTGCTGCCCACATAATGTTTCTTGGCTAAATTTTAAGTCATAGGAGCAACCTGATTGACTGGGGCAGCTGGGGTAACAACAACAAAGTTCCTAGTCTTTCGTTTCTTGTTATTGGAGAAAGGTTTGAGTTTGATCCCTTTGGAGGGCTCAGAAGGTGTTGCCGTGTCTAGGACTTTCTTAGCACCCTTCCTTGTTAGCGTACCCGCCTTTACATGGTTATCGGTTAATGTGGCGGATAGGCGGATGGCATCTTCAAGGGTAGCTGGGTTCCTCCCCAAAACAGTGTCTTGAATCTTCATCGGCAGACCACCGATGTACTTTTCAATACCCCGAGCCAAAGGTGTGACCATATGAGGTACTAGGAGGCTTAGCTCATGGAAACGGGTGGTGTAGGCTAAACTTTCACCACTATCTTGAGCAAGATCCCAAAATTCGGCCTTTAACTTCTTCATTTCATTGCGAGGATAGAACTCCACGGTCATGAGTCGTTTGACCTCATCCCATGGCAAGGCCATTGCCACCTCTATGCCCCTATTCCTCTTTTCCCCATTCCACCAAGTGAGCGCTCGTTTTTGGAAGACGCTGGTGGCATAGCGGACCCGGAGGTTGTCGGGACAATCGCTGTTGAGAAAAGTGCTTTCAATGATCTCGAACCATTGCAAAAGACCCGTGGCTCCTTCAGTGCCATAAAACTTAGTGGGGTTGCATGAGTTAAAGTGCTTGAAAGTACATTGTGGTGGGTTGGCACCACCACCCCCATTAGTTCCGTGGGTACCACTAATGGCTCCATTAGCTTGGGTGAGTTGAGTTACAAGTTGTGCAAGGATAGCAGCAATGTCGGTGTTGTTGTCGGTCACGGTAGCACGACGGGGAGGCATTCTACAGATTTGCACAAGACAAGAAAAGATATAAGAACTTACGAAAGTTGATTGAATTTAAAAGGGAATAAAATGATAGATGAAGTAGTAAATCATGGTTTGAATTGTACTCAAATAGTGACATAATCACTTGAATACTATGACACATTAAGGTCAATTAAACTCATATAATTTTCAAGGAGACGTGCTTTAGCCTATAAGTAAACACTCATCCCGGGAATTCCCAGGAAAGCATACGGGTCCCTCGGTTGATTGGGATTTATACGAAATGCTTTCCTAGACAGAAAACCCAGAATACAGGTGTCACCCTTCGAGATTGCACGTGTCCTCTAATAATTAAAAAACTTTAAAACCTTAACGAGGAAGTAGAGAAATTTTATAGATTTAAGTTCATGAAGTTTCCACATGCTATGAAGATGATGACAGAGAAGTAGGTAAGAAGGTTATGTGGCTTAGGGTATGGGTAGGGATATTGTTTATTTAATTTATTATTTAAGCATAGTCTAATAAGTCATGAATTTTAACAAATTAGGTATCAAAATATAATAAGCAAGTAACACATAGCATGTAGCATATCAAATAATCATAGAACATGGCAATAATAGGTGTCCTAAGGTTATAGTCTAGGTCAAAGGTGTCTAATAACCTAATTCCCTATAACCAAGGCTCTGATACCAATCTGTCACACCCCAACCGACGGCGGAATACGTCGGGGCGGGACATGTAGACTGTTCAAAAGCTCAAGGTTTACTAAAGTTTAAATAATTAAACAACCAATTTCATACCACAAATAAACATAAATCCAACAATACAAGGAAAGTAGAAATACATAAATAATCTCTTTAAATTAAATTCTAGGTCATCGGTCCTAAGTGAAGCATCTTGTACTTATTCTCAAGCATAAGTACCTGAAACATGATGAAAACAAGGTCAACTAAAAAGTTGGTGAACATACATAGGTTTTGACACACAACCAAGTTTAAAGTATTTTATACAATTCATACGATACACGTGCATAAGGCATTTATGGAGAATCTATAGTTAAACTAAGTGTGTACAATCAAACCTTGTGACAGAGGCATAACACGCAGGTTACCCTAATGTAAAGTCGGTAACAAACACCCTAACCGGGTGGATTTGTCAGACACAATATATCTATCAATGTTAACCGTTGGCTTATACGGAGTTAATGATTGTACTAATATCATGTATATGTAGTCTTAACTCATAGCATTCAAGCATAAAGCACATAACACATAATATCATATTATTGAATCGTATTTAATTCTATGCAAAAAGTTTCAAAAAGTAAATCATGTTTCACCCCAAAAGTACAAAATAAAAAGGGGGCTATGTAAACTCACATGTATGTGATGGGTGGATAATACGAGCAAGTATGAAGCACGAGTGATTCTCAAATCACAAGTTAACCTAGTGTGAAAAGAATAACCTTAAATTAATAATATGCATAAGTCTAAGGATAAGTCTACTGTTCATCGGGTCTTGTTAGGTGTGAGTTTGTATAAAGTTTGTGTTATTTTATGTAGGAAATTATAAGAAGTCAAAAGTTTGGTGTAACTATGGGAGTATGAAAACATCATTGTCTTTAGGGTTAAAGATTAAATAAATAAAACTCTTTTTTATTTATTTAATTAAAATAATAATCATTGCTAAAAGTAATATAATTTTTAAAATATTAAGTAAATCCATTGTGTTTTTATTTATGTCAAGGTGCCAAGATCGTAATAATACGGGTTAAAGAAAACCCTAGATGCAAAATAATAATTTTATTCATTATAAAGATAAATAAATAATATTATGTATGTATATATATATATGTGTGTGTATATATTTATAAAGAGGTTTTTTGTTCAAATGTATTTATGTTTATATGAGATAAATGATTCACAAGAATATACATTTTATATTTTGTTAATATATTTATGTATTAGGAAAATTAATTATTTGGACTAATTATTTAAAAACATATTTTAAATAATTAAAAAATGAGAGTTCTAAACAACTATATTTGTAATAAGTGATATTTTATGTTAAAAACTTCGAAATTGTATTGTATTCTGGTCTAAATATGGTATAGGTTATAAAAATAATTTTTATAAAAATATTGGGTTGTTAAAATTGATTTAAAAAAATAAAACAGACCACCCGGCTCGAACCCGGGTGGTTTCTGTGTGAGACAGCCGGTTCAACCACTGGACCAAAGAACTATATCTGATTTAAACCCGATCAGAATTCTATTTAATTTGATGTTTAAATGGGGCCGGATCCGGTTTGTGTGGGTTTCGAACCCACACCACTCCCCTACAAGCCTTCCGTCTTAACCTGTTGGTCTGGGAGTGGTTCGCTGTTATAACTTGTATCGTATAAGGTTAAATGCGTTAACATAAACGAATCAAAATTTCCTTTTTACAGTAGTATGAACAGGTTCGTAAGATTTCCAGAAATTGACAACGATTTGGATTGTTGTTTTGTAAAGTGATAAGGGGCTTTCGATAAGTGATTAAATGCGAATCGAACGAAGTAAACCATACCTGTGATGGTTGCGTAACGAAGCCTGACGACTAACCGGAACGAGGAAATGTTTGGGGTGCTAGATCGACGAACAGGGATGGAATGAAACTCAAATGAGGTTTGGGTGAGATTTTATAGAGCCTTGCGAAGGTTCGTGGTCATTTAATTTGATTAATTTTGTCATTAACGTATTAATTGATTGAGAGTTTTACGGGTGACGGTTATGACTCCAATTACGCGTTAATCCGGTTGTAATCGACTGAATTGGGTCGTGTAATGGGTCTAGGTACATACATGATCAGTCTTAGCATGATTTACGAGGATTAATTGTTATAAATTTCACGATTTGGAATGGATTTGAACGTGGTTTGACTCTGGGAGTCAAACTACTCAAATTTTGAATTTATCCGCGTAAAAGATCGAATTGGGCTATTATGTGGATCAGAGATGGCTCGATTATTACTTGTGTGTGTAGGGAAAAACGAATTATCAGGCCTGAATCGAATTCTCAAGTTGAATTCCATCGATTTGGGCCTGTTGGACTTTTAAAGTCAAAATTGGTGATTTGGGGTCAAAATTGGGTCATGTGGGTTCAAATCTAGGCCAAAGGTTCAATTGTAAGGGTGTGGGTTCACGTTTAGGGTTCAAGGACTTTGAGGATGGTTCAAGACCAATTTGTATATAAAATATACTTATATAAATATATATATATATATTTACATATATATAGGTACATATATGAAAAGGCCATGAGTTTCAATATTCATTCTTGTATGGTATATGTGGAATCAACTTGGAAAGTTTTTGGTTTCTTTGAATTAGTATTAGTATGGATTGGAATATATACATGAAATCCTAGAAAATGTATCAAATGGAAATCAAGGTTTGCATTATTATTGAACTGTTGTTGTGCACCAAACAAGTACATAAAAATCAGAGATGTTACAATGATATCTTAATCTACTCCAAGACTAAATCCGATCATGAACAACACGTTAGATTAGTTTTGGACCTCTTGAGAAAAGAGCAACTATATGCCAAGTTCTCCAAATGTGAATTTTGGCTAAAGGAGGTTCAATTCCTGGGTCATATCGTCAACGGAAAAGGAATTCATGTTGACCCTGCTAAGATCGAAGCTGTTAAGAATTGGAATGCCCCTAAGACCCCCACCGAAGTTCGTTCATTTCTTGGTCTTGCGGGATATTATCGTCGTTTCATTTCAAATTTCTCTAAGATTGCTGTTCCACTCACCGCTTTGACCCACAAGGGTAAACCTTATGAATGAGGACCAAAGCAAGAAGAAGCTTTCCAAACTCTCAAGCAAAGGTTGTGCAATGCTCCTATTTTGACTCTCCCTGATGGGAATGATGATCTAGTTATCTACTGTGATGCCTCCAACCAAGGTCTCGGTTGTTTCCTCGTGCAACGAGGTAAAGTAATCGCTTATGCATCAAGACAACTTAAGATTCATGAGAAGAATTATACGACGCAAGACCTCGAGTTGGGTGAGGTTGTATTCACATTGAAGATCTGGAGACATTACCTCTATGGCACAAAATGTGTGGTGTTCACCGACCACAAAAGTCTCCAACACATCTTCAACCAAAAAGAACTCAATATGAGGCAACGACGTTGGGTTGAACTCCTTAACGACTATGACTGTGAGATTCGTTACCATCCCGGCAAGGCGAATGTTGTAGCCGACGCTTTGAGTCGAAAGGACCATGTCATGCTTCATTGTATCCAAATTAAACCGACATTCAAAATCGCATCTTAGAAGCTCAACATGTCTCGGTTACCGAGGGTAATATGTACGAGGAAATGTCATGTGGTGTTGAACTTCAGCTTGAATCAAAACCCAATGGCTTACTTTATTACTTGAACCGTATTTGGGTTCCCGATCGCGATGATCTCTGTACACTCCTCATGAACGAGACCCACAAGACTCGTTATTCTATCCATCCTGGTGCGGATAAAATGTACCAAGACCTTCGCCAACAATATTGGTGGCCCGGTATGAAGAAAGACATTGCTCTCTATGTTGCCAAATGTCTAACTTGCTCCAAAGTCAAAGCCGAACATCAACGTCCTTCCGATTTACTTGAACAACCGGAAATTCCCTTGTCGAAACGTGTAACATCCCAAATAATGACAAGACAAATAGAAAAGGGAAATAAAGTGGGCTTGGCCAAAATTTCGGCCCATGGGCCGAAAAGAAAAGGGGGAAACCCCATTACAAAACAGCAGCTTCAACCCAAACCCCTCTCATTTCATCTTCCTGCGCAAGAATACTAGAGAGAGAGAGAGTGAGCGATCGGCTTGTGAAGAAAACCGCAAGGAGAAGACTCAAGGGCTCGGGAATCATCCGACTCCACCATTTCAACGCATAGCAACAGAAATCGGGCCTGTTGAGGTAAGCATCGCCTCTGATTATGAGTCTTTGCATGTCTCGGGTTTAAATCAAATAAAGATACGATTTTTGCATACGAAACTTGAAACAAATCACGTATTTGAACTCAAGAACGATAAAGGAAGGTGTTTAACGTAAAATGCTCAAGGTTTAATCGATTGGAAATAAGTTGGCTGGAGCAAGGTTCTGGTCAGGGAAGATGCAGACCCATGACTCGAAACTATAGTTTCGATACATACAGACCCGTCGAAACTACTCTAGTTTCGATAGTCATGTTTGACTCGAAACTATCTAGTTTCGATAGCAGCCAATGACTCGAAACTACCATAGTTTCGATAGGATCTCATGACTCGAAACTACCTAGTTTCGATAGAAGGATTATGACTCGAAACTACCTAGTTTCGAGTGTAAGACCATAGCTCGAAACTACCATAGTTTTGATGCGACCCACCTCCCGAAACTACTGAGTTCAAGAATAGTAATGTCTAGTGTCATTTAGGAGCCCTACCTTATATGTATGACTTTATTATACAGATTGTGGGTGACCTTAGTGACGTTTCGAAACCAGCTATTATACTTCAGGGACCCGCCTATCAGGTGAGTTCTATGTTCCCCTTTTTATGTTATGTGCAAATCATTTTAAATGTTTTGGGGCTGAAGTGTATACATTAAATGAATAAATGTTATGAATGCCAATGTGATCATATGTGATACTTATATATATATGAATGTTAATATGATCATACGTAAAATAATGATGAACAAGAATGAAACGAATGTATACAAAGAATGAATGAACGAACGACATAACGAAAAAGAAGAAAATCTTGCTTTATATTTTATATATTGCTTGTTACGAATGCATGTAAATGTATGGACGCTTCGATGATAACGGCTACTTCGGTAGACGGACGACCTCGTGACTATTTTGCAATCGGGACAAACACGTTCCTTCATTAGCTAGGACGTGTGAAAGGCACTAATGGACGGTCGAAGCAATTGCCTTATCAATGATAAGTAGAACGGTTGCATATATAATAGTTCACGTGGGAAACGGATGCCTTAGGGCAGACGGGCGAATATGACGGACTACGACGGTAGTACGGTTAAGACGGACGGCCGAAGGTTTGCCGGACGGTATAGCATAACAGATGGCCGAAGGTTTGCCGGATGTTGTGGAGGACGGACTACGACGGTAGGACGGGCGTATGTCTTCGTGACTTACGCATAAATGAATGTTGGCTGATCACTCTTATGAGTATGACCAATAAATGTTAATGAAAGTAAAGGTGAATGCATATTTATGTGCTCACATACGAATGATAAAAGAAAGCAAAGAATATGTAAATGTGTATTTATATTTATATATTTATACGTAAGTATTTATAAATGAATAATGTTCATACCTAAATGTTTTTAACTAGAACTCACCAGCGTTAGCTGACTTTTAGTATACATTTCAGGTAAAAAGAAGAAAGGTCGTGCATTGGAGTGAAGGCTATCCCAATCAAGGGCTGACATCCCATCCACTTTAATTTTTGTTAAAGCAATGTGTTATGTTTAAATGATTAAGACTTCCGCTGTTATGGCTATGTAATCGAATGATGTAAGCTCACGCTACGTTTAGAAAGTATTCAATGTAATTATTCAGTATCTATGGCTATGTTTATGAGTAAATCCAACAAGTGAGGTTACCCGGGAAAGGGGCCTTACAAGTTGGTATCAGAGCAATAGTTTGAGAGATTCAGACATCCCTAAATGTCTGGACTCAAGCTGATAATGGGACCAACGCACGGATGTCAGTCTGGGTAGCCGACGCCAACGCCAGTGCAGTAAGTAAGTCATAAAGTTAATGCCTATAGTTAGGGATAGATACCTTAACTTAGAACGCTTAGATGTCAATGTCACTACTGATGTGAAGAGTTTCGAACCCGAAAAGCAAAGCAAATTAGTAATCACAAACCGGTCACTGTAATTAAGAATTTACCTTGCTCGTACTGTTCTAAACTATGATCTGAAGGAATGACATTGATGTATACCTTTTTACTCAACAGGAAATCTAGAAAACTATGGCTCGTAAAAGAGGAACTGGACGCCGAGGCGGTCGCACTGGCCGAGTCGGTAGACCGCCATTGAACCAAAGATATGAGGAAGAGGAGAGTGTGCACGTGGAACACACTGAGAGCGTGCATGAAACAAATGTAACCCCACCAGCTGAGGGCAATGAAGGATCTCTACGACTGGAACCCGAAGTTAGAGATGCTATTGCCCGTGAGGTCATACTAACTCTGAAGAAAGTACTGCCTGATCTGTTATCTGAGGCACTAAAGAAGAGCAAAGAGGAGGAGGAAAACAACCATGAGGAGAAAGTTTATGATAGTGATGGGGATGAAGTGACAGTGAGACTGAACACCCATGGGTGTACCTACAAAGGATTTAAGGACGGTGATCCGCCCAAATTTGATGGAAACAAGGATTCGGTGGCTACGTTTGAATGGATCGAGAGGATGAATGGGGTAATCAACATAAGCGAATGCCGACCTGACCAGGCTGTAAAATATGTGACTCACTCTTTCACCAACGAGGCACTAAGTTGGTGGAGGACTATCCAAAGAACTAAATCGCCAAACGCTCTCAAAAGAATGACTTGGGAAGATCTGAAAAAGTTGATAATCCAGAAGTTCTGCCCACAGAACGAGATTGATCGAGTGGAAAACGAGTTTCTAAATTTCAAGGCTGGCAACAAGACTCATCGCCAGTACACTTCAAGATTTAATGAGCTAGCTCAACTGGTACCCCACCTGGTAGAGACTGAGGAGCGATTGATTAAGTATTATGTCAAAGGCCTACCCCAAAAGGTCCGTGTTCATGTGAAAGCTAACCTACCCTCGACTTTCGAGTCGGTAGTGAATCTCTCCGGAATCGTCTATGACGATTATGCCAATGAGGACCCGGTGCCGGAGGCACCAAAGAGGAAGTGGGAGAACTCGTCTAAGGGGACTGGAAGAGGAAATGTTACTGCTGAGGCAAAGAAGCTAAGGAATGATGAGTACGAAATTTGCACAAAATGCGGGAAACAGCACCGCGGTGAATGTTTGGCCGGCTCAACCATGTGTTTTAAATGTGGAAGACCGGGGCACTACTCGAAGGATTGTACTAAGGGCATCAAGTGCCAGAACTGTGGTTGGTATGGGCACGCTACTAAGGATTGCAGGAAGACTGGACAATCTGGTTCGGGGAAAGAAAAAGAAAAGGAACAGCCAAAGGCTAGGACTCGGGCCTATGCTTTAACCGAGGAAGAAGCAAGAGGAAACCCTGACGTCGTGTCGGGTACGTTCCTAGTAAATGATGAACATGCTGCTATTCTGTTTGATTGTGGTGCTAGTAAAAGTTTTATATCCACTGCCTTTAGCCGCAAATTAGACTGCACAATCACTAGCCTTATAAGGGCCTTTAGCGTACAAACTGCTATTGGTAAAAACTCAGTAGTCATCCAAGTGACTGACGATTGCATGGTAGAAATAGAGGGCCATAAGTTTCCATCTAAATTGTACCTTCTAACCTTAGGAGGATTCGATGTAGTATTGGGCATGGATTGGTTAGCTGCCAACGAAGCTCAAATCATATGTAAACGAAAGATGATACATCTCAAGGCCACTGACGGCAATCCGATTACGGTTTATGGTGACTGGAATAGCACAATGCCGAACGTCATCTCGATGATCAAGGCCGAAAGTTACATGAGGCGCGGTTGCGAAGCTTATCTGGCGTATGTTATTGACGATAGAATGAAAACGAAAGAGCTAAAAGATGTACCCGTGGTGTGCAATTTTCCAGAAGTGTTCCCAGAGGACCTACCTGGTTTGCCGCTCGATCGGGAAATAGAATTTCAGATTGACTTACTGCCAGGAGCTGAGCCCGTTGCCAAGGCACCATACCGATTGGCTCCGTCAGAAATGAAAGAATTAATGTCCCAACTTGAAGAATTAACAGAGAAAGGATTTATCAGACCGAGCATCTCACCATGGGGCGCTCCGGTATTATTTGTAAAGAAAAAGGACGGCAGCATGCGCATGTGCATCGACTACCGTGAATTGAACAAGAGAACAGTAAAGAACAAATACCCACTGCCTAGAATAGACGACCTCTTTGATCAATTACAAGGCGCGAGTTGGTTCTCAAAGATTGATCTCAGGTCGGGTTACCATCAATTGAAAATAAGAGAGAAGGATGTACCGAAAACTGCGTTTCGTACACGTTACGGGCATTATGAATTTCTTGTGATGTCCTTCGGACTAACCAACGCACCAGCAGCATTTATGGATTTAATGAACAGAGTATGCCGACCCATGTTGGATCGATCAGTAATAGTTTTTATAGATGACATCCTCATATATTCAAAGAATGAAGGTGATCACCACTGTCACCTAAGAGAAGTATTGGAGGTTCTAAAGCAGGAGAAGTTGTATGCAAAATTCTCCAAATGCACGTTCTGGCTTAGGGAGGTCCAATTCCTAGGCCATGTCGTAAACCCGGACGGCATTATGGTGGATCCTGCTAAGATAGAAGCGGTAAAGGAATGGAACATCCCGAAAACGCCAACTGATATACGAAGTTTTCTGGGGTTGGCAGGCTACTATCGGAGGTTCATTCAGGATTTCTCGAGAATAGCCTCGCCACTGACAAAGCTGACACGTAAGGAAGTAAAGTATGAATGGGGACCAACCCAAAACAATGCGTTCGAAGAGTTGAAGACACGATTAACCCAAGCTCCAGTCTTGACCTTACCTGAGGGAAACGAAGACTTGGTAGTCTACTCTGACGCTTCGGGGCAAGGATTGGGTTGTGTACTTATGCAACGAGGAAAGGTAATTGCTTATGCCTCGCGACAGTTAAAGATTCATGAAGTTAACTACCCGACTCACGATCTGGAGTTGGCGGCCGTAGTTTTCGCATTAAAGATATGGAGGCATTATCTGTACGGAGTTAAATGCACCATCTACTCCGATCACAAGAGCCTGAAGTACTTCTTCGAGCAGAAGGAATTAAACATGAGACAAAGAAGGTGGTTGGGACTACTAAAAGACTACGATTGCGAAATATTATACCACCCAGGCAAGGCAAATGTAGTGGCTGACGCCTTAAGCAGGAAGGAAGAGTCGACACCTATTAGAATCAAGGCGTGTCAGTTGATTATAACACCAGATTTAATGAATGAAATAGTAAAGGCACAAGATGAGGCACTATTAGAAAGAAATGTGAAACGAGAAAGAATAATTGGACAACAGAGCAACCTGGAGACCAATACGTACGGTGTACGAACTCGTTTTGGCCGGATGTGGATACCTAAGATTGGTGAACTTAGGGCCAAAATCCTTGACGAGGCCCATAAGTCTCGCTACTCTATTCACCCCGGGACAAACAAAATGTACCAAGACTTGAGGAAAGACTACTGGTGGCCTGGAATGAAGAACGATGTGACTGAATATGTGAGCAAGTGCCTGACTTGTTCACTAGTTAAGGCCGAACACCAGAAGCCATGCGGTAAAATGCAACCTTTGCCAATACCGGAATGGAAGTGGGAGGAGATCACGATGGACTTCATCACCAAGCTACCGCGAACAGCTAAAGGTAATGATACCATTTGGGTGATCGTCGACCGCTTGACGAAAAGTGCTCACTTCTTACCTATACGTGAGGCTTCTTCGTCAGAGAAGTTGGCAGAAATTTTTATCAAGGAAATCGTAAGCAGACATGGCATGCCGTTAACGATCGTGTCGGACAGGGACACTCGATTCACGTCAAGGTTTTGGAAGAAATTCAACGAATCCATGGGCACTAGGCTAAACATCAGCACAGCTTACCACCCTCAAACCGATGGTCAATCGGAAAGAACCATTCAGACCTTGGAGGACATGCTCCGGGCCTGTATCATTGACTTCGGTGGTAGCTGGGACAGCCATTTGCCCTTGGCAGAATTTTCATATAATAACAGCTATCACTCAACCATTGACATGCCGCCATTTGAGATGCTGTATGGGAGAAGATGTCGAACCCCGGTCTGTTGGGGGGAAATTGGACAGAAAGACTTTGCAAGTCTCGAGGTGGTCAAAGCTACTTCTGAAAAATTTGACCAGATAAAAGCACGCATGAAAGCCGCAAAAGACAGACAAAAATCATACGCGGACAAGAGAAGAAGGGATTTAGAATTTCAAGTAGGGGACATGGTACTATTGAAAGTGTCACCCTGGAAGGGGATTATCCGATTCAGAAAACGTGGCAAATTAAGCCCAAGGTTTGTCGGGCCTTTCAAAATCATAGCAAGAGTTGGCCGAGTGGCTTACAAACTCGACTTACCAGATGAGCTCGATGGAATTCACCCTACATTCCACATATCAGACTTACGCAAGTGCCTTGCTGACGATACGGCTCACATACCTTATGACGAAATCGAAGTGGATAACAGCTTGAACTATGTAGAAGAACCAATAGCTATTCTTGACAGAGCCGAGAAACGATTACGCAATAAGTCGATTCCTTTAGTCAAAATACAATGGAAACACAGAAAGGGGTCCGAGGCTACTTGGGAGAAAGAAGACGAGATGAAGGAACTGTATCCCCAGTTGTTTAACGTGTAACAGGTTTCGAGGACGAAACCTCATTAAGGAGGGTAGACTTGTAACATCCCAAATAATGACAAGACAAATAGAAAAGGGAAATAAAGTGGGCTTGGCCAAAATTTCGGCCCATGGGCCGAAAAGAAAAGGGGGAAACCCCATTACAAAACAGCAGCTTCAACCCAAACCCCTCTCATTTCATCTTCCTGCGCAAGAATACTAGAGAGAGAGAGAGTGAGCGATCGGCTTGTGAAGAAAACCGCAAGGAGAAGACTCAAGGGCTCGGGAATCATCCGACTCCACCATTTCAACGCATAGCAACAGAAATCGGGCCTGTTGAGGTAAGCATCGCCTCTGATTATGAGTCTTTGCATGTCTCGGGTTTAAATCAAATAAAGATACGATTTTTGCATACGAAACTTGAAACAAATCACGTATTTGAACTCAAGAACGATAAAGGAAGGTGTTTAACGTAAAATGCTCAAGGTTTAATCGATTGGAAATAAGTTGGCTGGAGCAAGGTTCTGGTCAGGGAAGATGCAGACCCATGACTCGAAACTATAGTTTCGATACATACAGACCCGTCGAAACTACTCTAGTTTCGATAGTCATGTTTGACTCGAAACTATCTAGTTTCGATAGCAGCCAATGACTCGAAACTACCATAGTTTCGATAGGATCTCATGACTCGAAACTACCTAGTTTCGATAGAAGGATTATGACTCGAAACTACCTAGTTTCGAGTGTAAGACCATAGCTCGAAACTACCATAGTTTTGATGCGACCCACCTCCCGAAACTACTGAGTTCAAGAATAGTAATGTCTAGTGTCATTTAGGAGCCCTACCTTATATGTATGACTTTATTATACAAATTGTGGGTGACCTTAGTGACGTTTCGAAACCAGCTATTATACTTCAGGGACCCGCCTATCAGGTGAGTTCTATGTTCCCCTTTTTATGTTATGTGCAAATCATTTTAAATATTTTGGGGCTGAAGTGTATACATTAAATGAATAAATGTTATGAATGCCAATGTGATCATATGTGATACTTATATATATATGAATGTTAATATGATCATACGTAAAATAATGATGAACAAGAATGAAACGAATGTATACAAAGAATGAATGAACGAACGACATAACGAAAAAGAAGAAAATCTTGCTTTATATTTTATATATTGCTTGTTACGAATGCATGTAAATGTATGGACGCTTCGATGATAACGGCTACTTCGGTAGACGGACGACCTCGTGACTATTTTGCAATCGGGACAAACACGTTCCTTCATTAGCTAGGACGTGTGAAAGGCACTAATGGACGGTCGAAGCAATTGCCTTATCAATGATAAGTAGAACGGTTGCATATATAATAGTTCACGTGGGAAACGGATGCCTTAGGGCAGACGGGCGAATATGACGGACTACGACAGTAGTACGGTTAAGACGGACGGCCGAAGGTTTGCCGGACGGTATAGCATAACAGATGGCCGAAGGTTTGCCGGATGTTGTGGAGGACGGACTACGACGGTAGGACGGGCGTATGTCTTCGTGACTTACGCATAAATGAATGTTGGCTGATCACTCTTATGAGTATGACCAATAAATGTTAATGAAAGTAAAGGTGAATGCATATTTATGTGCTCACATACGAATGATAAAAGAAAGCAAAGAATATGTAAATGTGTATTTATATTTATATATTTATACGTAAGTATTTATAAATGAATAATGTTCATACCTAAATGTTTTTAACTAGAACTCACCAGCGTTAGCTGACTTTTAGTATACATTTCAGGTAAAAAGAAGAAAGGTCGTGCATTGGAGTGAAGGCTATCCCGATCAAGGGCTGACATCCCATCCACTTTAATTTTTGTTAAAGCAATGTGTTATGTTTAAATGATTAAGACTTCCGCTGTTATGGCTATGTAATCGAATGATGTAAGCTCACGCTACGTTTAGAAAGTATTCAATGTAATTATTCAGTATCTATGACTATGTTTATGAGTAAATCCAACAAGTGAGGTCACCCGGGAAAGGGGCCTTACAAGTTGGTATCAGAGCAATAGTTTGAGAGATTCAGACATCCCTAAATGTCTGGACTCAAGCTGATAATGGGACCAACGCACGGATGTCAGTCTGGGTAGCCGACGCCAACGCCAGTGCAGTAAGTAAGTCATAAAGTTAATGCCTATAGTTAGGGATAGATACCTTAACTTAGAACGCTTAGATGTCAATGTCACTACTGATGTGAAGAGTTTCGAACCCGAAAAGCAAAGCAAATTATTAATCACAAACCGGTCACTGTAATTAAGAATTTACCTTGCTCGTACTGTTCTAAACTATGATCTGAAGGAATGACATTGATGTATACCTTTTTACTCAACAGGAAATCTAGAAAACTATGGCTCGTAAAAGAGGAACTGGACGCCGAGGCGGTCGCACTGGCCGAGTCGGTAGACCGCCATTGAACCAAAGATATGAGGAAGAGGAGAGTGTGCACGTGGAACACACTGAGAGCGTGCATGAAAGAAATGTAACCCCACCAGCTGAGGGCAATGAAGGATCTCTACGACTGGAACCCGAAGTTAGAGATGCTATTGCCCGTGAGGTCATACTAACTCTGAAGAAAGTACTGCCTGATCTGTTATCTGAGGCACTAAAGAAGAGCAAAGAGGAGGAGGAAAACAACCATGAGGAGAAAGTTTATGATAGTGATGGGGATGAAGTGACAGTGAGACTGAACACCCATGGGTGTACCTACAAAGGATTTAAGGACGGTGATCCGCCCAAATTTGATGGAAACAAGGATTCGGTGGCTACGTTTGAATGGATCGAGAGGATGAATGGGGTAATCAACATAAGCGAATGCCGACCTGACCAGGCTGTAAAATATGTGACTCACTCTTTCACCAACGAGGCACTAAGTTGGTGGAGGACTATCCAAAGAACTAAATCGCCAAACGCTCTCAAAAGAATGACTTGGGAAGATCTGAAAAAGTTGATAATCCAGAAGTTCTGCCCACAGAACGAGATTGATCGAGTGGAAAACGAGTTTCTAAATTTCAAGGCTGGCAACAAGACTCATCGCCAGTACACTTCAAGATTTAATGAGCTAGCTCAACTGGTACCCCACCTGGTAGAGACTGAGGAGCGATTGATTAAGTATTATGTCAAAGGCCTACCCCAAAAGGTCCGTGTTCATGTGAAAGCTAACCTACCCTCGACTTTCGAGTCGGTAGTGAATCTCTCCGGAATCGTCTATGACGATTATGCCAATGAGGACCCGGTGCCGGAGGCACCAAAGAGGAAGTGGGAGAACTCGTCTAAGGGGACTGGAAGAGGAAATGTTACTGCTGAGGCAAAGAAGCCAAGGAATGATGAGTACGAAATTTTCACAAAATGCGGGAAACAGCACCGCGGTGAATGTTTGGCCGGCTCAACCATGTGTTTTAAATGTGGAAGACCGGGGCACTACTCGAAGGATTGTACTAAGGGCATCAAGTGCCAGAACTGTGGTTGGTATGGGCACGCTACTAAGGATTGCAGGAAGACTGGACAATCTGGTTCGGGGAAAGAAAAAGAAAAGGAACAGCCAAAGGCTAGGACTCGGGCCTATGCTTTAACCGAGGAAGAAGCAAGAGGAAACCCTGACGTCGTGTCGGGTACGTTCCTAGTAAATGATGAACATGCTGCTATTCTGTTTGATTCTGGTGCTAGTAAAAGTTTTATATCCACTGCCTTTAGCCGCAAATTAGACTGCACAATCACTAGCCTTATAAGGGCCTTTAGCGTACAAACTGCTATTGGTAAAAACTCAGTAGTCATCCAAGTGACTGACGATTGCATGGTAGAAATAGAGGGCCATAAGTTTCCATCTAGATTGTACCTTCTAACCTTAGGAGGATTCGATGTAGTATTGGGCATGGATTGGTTAGCTGCCAACGAAGCTCAAATCATATGTAAACGAAAGATGATACATCTCAAGGCCACTGACGGCAGTCCGATTACGGTTTATGGTGACTGGAATAGCACAATGCCGAACGTCATCTCGATGATCAAGGCCGAAAGTTACATGAGGCGCGGTTGCGAAGCTTATCTGGCGTATGTTATTGACGATAGAATGAAAACGAAAGAGCTAAAAGATGTACCCGTGGTGTGCAATTTTCCAGAAGTGTTCCCAGAGGACCTACCTGGTTTGCCGCTCGATCGGGAAATAGAATTTCAGATTGACTTACTGCCAGGAGCTGAGCCCGTTGCCAAGGCACCATACCGATTGGCTCCGTCAGAAATGAAAGAATTAATGTCCCAACTTGAAGAATTAACAGAGAAAGGATTTATTAGACCGAGCATCTCACCATGGGGCGCTCCGGTATTATTTGTAAAGAAAAAGGACGGCAGCATGCGCATGTGCATCGACTACCGTGAATTGAACAAGAGAACAGTAAAGAACAAATACCCACTGCCTAGAATAGACGACCTCTTTGATCAATTACAAGGCGCGAGTTGGTTCTCAAAGATTGATCTCAGGTCGGGTTACCATCAATTGAAAGTAAGAGAGAAGGATGTACCGAAAACTGCGTTTCGTACACGTTACGGGCATTATGAATTTCTTGTGTTGTCCTTCGGACTAACCAACGCACCAGCAGCATTTATGGATTTAATGAACAGAGTATGCCGACCCATGTTGGATCGATCAGTAATAGTTTTTATAGATGACATCCTCATATATTCAAAGAATGAAGGTGATCACCACTGTCACCTAAGAGAAGTATTGGAGGTTCTAAAGCAGGAGAAGTTGTATGCAAAATTCTCCAAATGCGCGTTCTGGCTTAGGGAGGTCCAATTCCTAGGCCATGTCGTAAACCCGGACGGCATTATGGTGGATCCTGCTAAGATCGAAGCGGTAAAGGAATGGAACATCCCGAAAACGCCAACTGATATACGAAGTTTTCTGGGGTTGGCAGGCTACTATCGGAGGTTCATTCAGGATTTCTCGAGAATAGCCTCGCCACTGACAAAGCTGACACGTAAGGAAGTAAAGTATGAATGGGGACCAACCCAAAACAATGCGTTCGAAGAGTTGAAGACACGATTAACCCAAGCTCCAGTCTTGACCTTACCTGAGGGAAACGAAGACTTGGTAGTCTACTCTGACGCTTCGGGGCAAGGATTGGGTTGTGTACTTATGCAACGAGGAAAGGTAATTGCTTATGCCTCGCGACAGTTAAAGATTCATGAAGTTAACTACCCGACTCACGATCTGGAGTTGGCGGCCGTAGTTTTCGCATTAAAGATATGGAGGCATTATCTGTACGGAGTTAAATGCACCATCTACTCCGATCACAAGAGCCTGAAGTACTTCTTCGAGCAGAAGGAATTAAACATGAGACAAAGAAGGTGGTTGGAACTACTAAAAGACTACGATTGCGAAATATTATACCACCCAGGCAAGGCAAATGTAGTGGCTGACGCCTTAAGCAGGAAGGAAGAGTCGACACCTATTAGAATCAAGGCGTGTCAGTTGATTATAACACCAGATTTAATGAATGAAATAGTAAAGGCACAAGATGAGGCACTATTAGAAAGAAATGTGAAACGAGAAAGAATAATTGGACAACAGAGCAACCTGGAGACCAATACGTACGGTGTACGAACTCGTTTTGGCCGGATGTGGATACCTAAGATTGGTGAACTTAGGGCCAAAATCCTTGACGAGGCCCATAAGTCTCGCTACTCTATTCACCCCGGGACAAACAAAATGTACCAAGACTTGAGGAAAGACTACTGGTGGCCTGGAATGAAGAACGATGTGACTGAATATGTGAGCAAGTGCCTGACTTGTTCACTAGTTAAGGCCGAACACCAGAAGCCATGCGGTAAAATGCAACCTTTGCCAATACCGGAATGGAAGTGGGAGGAGATCACGATGGACTTCATCACCAAGCTACCGCGAACAGCTAAAGGTAATGATACCATTTGGGTGATCGTCGACCGCTTGACGAAAAGTGCTCACTTCTTACCTATACGTGAGGCTTCTTCGTCAGAGAAGTTGGCAGAAATTTTTATCAAGGAAATCGTAAGCAGACATGGCATGCCGTTAACGATCGTGTCGGACAGGGACACTCGATTCACGTCAAGGTTTTGGAAGAAATTCAACGAATCCATGGGCACTAGGCTAAACATCAGCACAGCTTACCACCCTCAAACCGATGGTCAATCGGAAAGAACCATTCAGACCTTGGAGGACATGCTCCGGGCCTGTATCATTGACTTCGGTGGTAGCTGGGACAGCCATTTGCCCTTGGCAGAATTTTCATATAATAACAGCTATCACTCAACCATTGACATGCCGCCATTTGAGATGCTGTATGGGAGAAGATGTCGAACCCCGGTCTGTTGGGGGGGAAATTGGACAGAAAGACTTTGCAAGTCTCGAGGTGGTCAAAGCTACTTCTGAAAATTTTGACCAGATAAAAGCACGCATGAAAGCCGCAAAAGACAGACAAAAATCATACGCGGACAAGAGAAGAAGGGATTTAGAATTTCAAGTAGGGGACATGGTACTATTGAAAGTGTCACCCTGGAAGGGGATTATCCGATTCAGAAAACGTGGCAAATTAAGCCCAAGGTTTGTCGGGCCTTTCAAAATCATAGCAAGAGTTGGCCGAGTGGCTTACAAACTCGACTTACCAGATGAGCTCGATGGAATTCACCCTACATTCCACATATCACACTTACGCAAGTGCCTTGCTGACGATACGGCTCACATACCTTATGACGAAATCGAAGTGGATAACAGCTTGAACTATGTAGAAGAACCAATAGCTATTCTTGACAGAGCCTAGAAACGATTACGCAATAAGTCGATTCCTTTAGTCAAAATACAATGGAAACACAGAAAGGGGTCCGAGGCTACTTGGGAGAAAGAAGACGAGATGAAGGAACTGTATCCCCAGTTGTTTAACTTGTAACAGGTTTCGAGGACGAAACCTCATTAAGGAGGGTAGACTTGTAACATCCCAAATAATGACAAGACAAATAGAAAAGGGAAATAAAGTGGGCTTGGCCAAAATTTCGGCCCATGGGCCGAAAAGAAAAGGGGGAAACCCCATTACAAAACAGCAGCTTCAACCCAAACCCCTCTCATTTCATCTTCCTGCGCAAGAATACTAGAGAGAGAGAGAGAGAGCGATCGGCTTGTGAAGAAAACCGCAAGGAGAAGACTCAAGGGCTCGGGAATCATCCGACTCCACCATTTCAACGCATAGCAACAGAAATCGGGCCTGTTGAGGTAAGCATCGCCTCTGATTATGAGTCTTTGCATGTCTCGGGTTTAAATCAAATAAAGATACGATTTTTGCATACGAAACTTGAAACAAATCACGTATTTGAACTCAAGAACGATAAAGGAAGGTGTTTAACGTAAAATGCTCAAGGTTTAATCGATTGGAAATAAGTTGGCTGGAGCAAGGTTCTGGTCAGGGAAGATGCAGACCCATGACTCGAAACTATAGTTTCGATACATACAGACCCGTCGAAACTACTCTAGTTTCGATAGTCATGTTTGACTCGAAACTATCTAGTTTCGATAGCAGCCAATGACTCGAAACTACCATAGTTTCGATAGGATCTCATGACTCGAAACTACCTAGTTTCGACAGAAGGATTATGACTCGAAACTACCTAGTTTCGAGTGTAAGACCATAGCTCGAAACTACCATAGTTTTGATGCGACCCACCTCCCGAAACTACTGAGTTCAAGAATAGTAATGTCTAGTGTCATTTAGGAGCCCTACCTTATATGTATAACTTTATTATACAGATTGTGGGTGACCTTAGTGACGTTTCGAAACCAGCTATTATACTTCAGGGACCCGCCTATCAGGTGAGTTCTATGTTCCCCTTTTTATGTTATGTGCAAATCATTTTAAATGTTTTGGGGCTGAAGTGTATACATTAAATGAATAAATGTTATGAATGCCAATGTGATCATATGTGATACTTATATATATATGAATGTTAATATGATCATACGTAAAATAATGATGAACAAGAATGAAACGAATGTATACAAAGAATGAATGAACGAACGACATAACGAAAAAGAAGAAAATCTTGCTTTATATTTTATATATTGCTTGTTACGAATGCATGTAAATGTATGGACGCTTCGATGATAACGGCTACTTCGGTAGACGGACGACCTCGTGACTATTTTGCAATCGGGACAAACACGTTCCTTCATTAGCTAGGACGTGTGAAAGGCACTAATGGACGGTCGAAGCAATTGCCTTATCAATGATAAGTAGAACGGTTGCATATATAATAGTTCACGTGGGAAACGGATGCCTTAGGGCAGACGGGCGAATATGACGGACTACGACGGTAGTACGGTTAAGACGGACGGCCGAAGGTTTGCCGGACGGTATAGCATAACAGATGGCCGAAGGTTTGCCGGATGTTGTGGAGGACGGACTACGACGGTAGGACGGGCGTATGTCTTCGTGACTTACGCATAAATGAATGTTGGCTGATCACTCTTATGAGTATGACCAATAAATGTTAATGAAAGTAAAGGTGAATGCATATTTATGTGCTCACATACGAATGATAAAAGAAAGCAAAGAATATGTAAATGTGTATTTATATTTATATATTTATACGTAAGTATTTATAAATGAATAATGTTCATACCTAAATGTTTTTAACTAGAACTCACCAGCGTTAGCTGACTTTTAGTATACATTTCAGGTAAAAAGAAGAAAGGTCGTGCATTGGAGTGAAGGCTATCCCGATCAAGGGCTGACATCCCATCCACTTTAATTTTTGTTAAAGCAATGTGTTATGTTTAAATGATTAAGACTTCCGCTGTTATGGCTATGTAATCGAATGATGTAAGCTCACGCTACGTTTAGAAAGTATTCAATGTAATTATTCAGTATCTATGGCTATGTTTATGAGTAAATCCAACAAGTGAGGTCACCCGGGAAAGGGGCCTTACAACTAATCAAAGTCAAACAGTGTCAAACCAGCATTCAATTCGTGAAATCAACACGGTTTCAATCTCGTAAATCATGCACAATTTATACTCTTATGAATCTAGACCATTATCAAGACCAAATTCCTTCCCGGATCGATGAATTAACGTGTAAACAGTTGTCCGCGGCCATTACGGTCGAATTTAATCAAAACGATTATTATAACTGGAATTAATTGAATTAAATCGTGCATACACCTTCGCATAGACCAGTACGAACTCACCAAACACTCCATCGATCCGCATTCCACCCCTGGAGTTCGATCAACCTCGAAGATCATCGCGTTCTGAAGCTCTGCCGTGCACACTCGACTCTTCATCATTTCAGGTACGGGTTAAATCACTAGACTCGTAAAACATTTCTTATCGAAAGCCCTCTGCCAATTCTCGATGGCAGAGGGAATCGAATTCGAATTGGGATTAGGGTTCGTGACTGGTTTAAATCGAAAATCTGAAACCGATCCTTAATCTAATGTGTGTATAAAGCTTTTTAGATTACATGGTTAACCAGCCAGACCACCTGGTCTGAATCGTTTAGTCACTGCACCATCAGACCAGGTGGCAAGGGTTCGAAACCCCCCAAAGTCTTAAATCGGTCGGCTCCTTTTTGCGCATGTCCTTTAACCTGACTTGGACTCACGCTTCATATTTGAATTAACGGCGCCCCATTTAGACCAGTGAACCACCCGGCTCAACTGGTTAAGGCACTGCACCATTGAACCGGGTGGCGTGGGTTCGAAACCCACGGCCTACGACCGGCCTATTTTTCCTTTTACGCCCACTAGTAACCAGAACCAGCCTGGTTATCATGTGTTTAGACCCATCCGAGACCAATTCTGTAACGAAAATACCCTCTGGCCCAGCGTTTCAGTCACCCGACCCACACACCCAAGGCCCGGGTTCGAGTCCCTGTGGCCTGTTTATATTTTTGCAGCTATTCTAACACTCCAAAAATTGTAAAAAAATTATTTTTAAAAACCTTACAATATTTTTGACACAATAAAACCAGATTTATTAATTTTCAATATAAATTCATTTTATTATGAATTTATGATTAGAAAAGTGTATTAAAATTTTAAAACAAAATTTTAAATATTTCAAAATAAACCCTATCTACACAAATAAAATTTCTTTTTCTAAATATAAATATAAATTTACATTCTACATATTTTAACATGTTTTTCACAAATAAATAAATAAAATTATTTGTTATTTTATTTATTTAAATTAAACCCTATCTACACAAACAAAATTTCTTTTTCTAAATTACATTCTATATATTTTAACATATTTTTCACAAATAAATAAATAAAATTATTTGTTTATTTATTTAAATTAAACCCTATCTACACAAACAAAATTTCTTTTTCTAAATATAAATATATATATTTACATTCTATATATTTTAACATATTTTTCACAAATAAATAAATAAAATTATTTGTTTATTTTATTTATTTAAATTCAACCCTAAGTCAATGACTATTAAGTTCATACATATATACCTTGAACTCATAATATACATTAAATTCTTATACAAGCATAGCATGCCTTTACATGGAATAACACAAACCTTTTTGTACAAATCCACACACATCAAAACCCGTTGAACCCTAGACTTAGACATAGACTTTTGTACACGTTATTAACTCAATATACATTACACACTAGGTTAACGTGGTGAGTTACAAGGACCGTTTTGCTACCTAGTCTTGCGTACTAGCAACACTCTTGAATTATGTGAGTATTGCATAACCCCCTTTTCTCTTTTACACTTTTTGGAGTGAATCATGAATTTTACACAAACAATAGCTTCCATTTACACAAACTACACAAACACAAATCCTATTTACATTCATGTGTGCAAATTTGAGCTTTATGATTGTAACATCCCAAAACTGGTAATAAATAATGGCACGATCGAAATTATAATTTTCAAATGACGAAAGAAAAATGGATGGGCTTGGGCTCGGCTCCAACGGGCCGAAGGAAGCCCAAGTATATAAGGGCAAGGGCTGCCCAAACTTCTCATTCTCCACCAACCTCAAGTTCTAGAGAGAGAGAAGAGAACACGGTTCTAGAGAGAGAAACTGACGGATCGACTCGGGAATTCAGGAGAACGTTGCTACTGTGCTCGTGATCAGCTTCTCTGAATCATAACTCCAATCTAGGTAAGCGTTCGATCATAATCTGAGTTTTTATGATTATTTTAGGATTTTCGGTTTTAGCTAAATAGGTGAAGTTTTTATGGATGAAACTTGAAAATGAACAAAGATCTAGCATCTAGAATAAAAACCGAACGTTCTGATCAAAGAAAATTTAGATATTGACATGATCAAACCCGCATGCAAAAAGTTAGGGTTCTTGCGCCTAAATCAGATCCTGCGTACTTATCAAGTACGCAGGAAGAAGGGTTTTGCGTACTTATCAAGTACGCATGAAGTAAAGTCTGCGTACTTACCAAGTGCGCATGAAGTAAAGTCTGCGTACTTACCAAGTGCGCATGAAGTAAAGTCTGCGTACTTTTCAAGTACGCATGACCAAGGCCCTGCGCACTTGCTAAGTGCGCAGGCATCAGAATGGTTAAGTAAAGTCAGTATGTTTAGAATGATTAAACCGTTAGAGTCGAGATTAGGTCTAATGTGTATTTAACTACCTAATCCAGATCGAAAGTGACATTGTTGGACCTTTGTTTAGGACAACCTAGAGAAGCTTATCAGGTGAGTTCTATGTGCCCCCTTCTATGTTATGTGCAAACCTTATTAAATGTTTTGGGGCTGAAATGTATACACTAAATGAATAAATGATATGAATGCTAATGTGATCATACGTGATGTATTAATATATATTTTATATATATATATAAGAGAATGAATTATGAATAAAGAATGAAACGTATGTTTACAAAGAATGAAGGAAAGAATGGCATAACGTTAATGAACGAAAGTGCCTAACGTGTTCTCTAGTTAAGGCCGAGCACCAGAAACCATGCGGTAAAATGCAACCTCTACCAATACCGGAATGGAAGTGGGAAGAGATCGCAATGGACTTCATTACCAAGCTACCGCGAACAGCTAAAGGCAATGATACCATTTGGGTGATCGTCGACAGCTTGACAAAGAGTGCTCACTTCTTGCCAATACGAGAAACCTCTTCTTCTGAAAAGTTAGTAGAAATATTTATCAAGGAAATTGTGAGCAGACATGGTATGCCGCTGTCGATTGTGTCCGACAGGGATACTAGATTCACGTCAAGGTTCTGGAAGAAGTTCAATGAAGCGATGGGCACTAGATTGAACATCAGCACTGCTTACCACCCTCAAACCGATGGTCAATCTGAAAGGACCATTCAGACCTTGGAGGACATGCTCCGGGCCTGTATCATTGACTTCGGTGGGAGTTGGGACAGCCATCTACCATTGGCAGAATTTTCATATAACAACAGCTATCACACAACTATTGGCATGCCACCATTTGAAATGTTGTATGGGAGGAAATGTAGGACCCCGGTTTGTTGGGGGGAAATTGGACAGAAGGATTTTGCAAGTCTCGAAGTGGTCAAAGCTACTTCTGAGAAATTTGATCAAATCAAAGCTCGAATGAAAGCCGCAAAGGACAGACAAAAATCGTACGCATATAAGAGAAGGAGGGATTTAGAGTTCCAAGTGGGAGACATGGTACTGTTGAAAGTATCACCGTGGAAAGGAATCATTCGGTTCAGAAAACGAGGCAAACTAAGTCCAAGGTTTGTCGGACCTTTCAAGATTTTAGCGAGAGTGGGTCAAGTTGCCTACAGACTCGACCTCCCCGTAGAGCTTAGTGGAATCCACCCTACGTTCCACGTGTCGCACTTACGCAAGTGCCTAGCTGACGACACAGCTCACATACCTTACGACGAGATCGAAGTGGATAACAGTCTAAATTATGTAGAGGAACCAATAGCCATTCTTGACCGAGATGAGAAACGACTACGCAATAAGTCGATACCGTTAGTCAAGATACAATGGAAGCACAGAAAAGGGTCAGAGGCCATGTGGGAAAAAGAAGACGAGATGAGGGGACTATACCCTCAATTGTTTAACGTATGAACAGTTTCGAGGACGAAACCTCTTTAAGGAGGGTAGACTTGTAACATCCCAAAAATAATAAAACGAATAAACATAGCGAGACCGGTGATTTAGTCGGAACATTTAAACAAAAGGGAGCGGGCTTGGGCTCGGCTTCAATGGGCCGAGGGAAGCCCAGGTATATATAAGGCAAGGCAGCCCTCTTCCCTGCTCATTCCACACTCACGCAGCTTCTAGAGAGATAAAGGAAAGCTCGGGTCTAGAGAGAGAAAGTCGACGGATCGTCACGAGATTGGAGGAGCACGTTACAGCTGAGCCCGTGAGCAAAACCTCCTAATCAGAATTACAATCCAGGTAACGATTCGACCACATTATGAGTTTTTGTTCGTTTTGGGAAGTTTCGGGTTTTGGCTAAAAAGATAACGATTTTGCGAATGAAACTTGAAAGTGAACTTAGGTATAGCATCTAGAATGAAAAACGAACGTTGTGATCAAAGAAAAATTTAGATATTGACTCGATCAGACTTGCATGCAAAAACTTCAGATTTATGGGGAAGACGATGTGCAGACCCATCGAAACTACTTAGTTTCGATATGTGCAGACCCATCGAAACTACTTAGTTTCGATATGTGCTGTAGTTTCGATATATGCATACCCATCGAAACTATCATAGTTTCGATATAAGCCCACGATCCGAAGCTAAGATTACACCTAAGTTACTTATCGAAACTACCAAGTTTCGACAGAAGTTACTTATCGAAACTACCAAGATTCGACAGAAGCAACCTATCGAAACTACCAAGTTTCGACAGAAGCAACCTATCGAAACTACCAAGTTTCGATAAGGCAAATCCATCGAAACTACTAAGTTCAAGCATAGTAATGTCTAATGTCATCTAGGAGCACTACCTTACGAGAATGACTTTATTATACAGATCGTGAGTGACATTAGTGACGCTCAGTAGCCAGCTTAGTGTATTTCAGAAACTACCCATCAGGTGAGTTCTATGTGCCCCCTTTCTATGTTATGTGCAAACCTTATTAAATGTTTTGGGGCTGAAATGTATACACTAAATGAATAACAGTTATGAATGTCAATGTGATCATACATGGTATACAATATATATATATATATATATATATATATATATATTACACGAAATAAAATTATGAATAAAGAATGAAACGTATGATTTTTAAAGAATGAACGAAAGTATGACATAACGTATAAAGAAGAAATCTTGCTTTATATCCATGTATATATTGCTTGCCAAGTATAAGAAAACTTTATGGACGCTTCGATGATAACGGCTACTTCGGTAGACGGACGACCACGTGACTATAGTACAACCGAGACAAGTGCGTTCCTTCATCAGCTAGGACGTACGAATGCCACAGGTGTGTTCCTTCATCAGCTAGGACGTACTAAAGTTATTAACGGACGGTCTAAGAAAAAAATTGGCATCTTATAGTAGAACGGTTGTATAAATAATAGTCGCATGGGAAACGGATACCTTCGGGTAGACGGGCGAATTACGTCCTACGACGGTAGGATGGTTGTAAGTCATGACGGACGGACAAAGGTTGCCGGACGGTTGTAAGAATAAAATGACGGAAGGCACTTGTTGCCGGACGGTTGTAAGTATAGGTGGGCCATGACGATGGACCGCGGCGATTGTCTTTGTGACCTTCGCAACCAAAAGACGGGTTGATCACCCTTAAGAGTATTACCCATGAATGCAAAGAAAATAAAAGAAAAGGTGAATGCATATATATATGTAATCACAAAATAAAGAAGAAAGAGAAGCAAAAGTTATGAAAATAAATGAGACCAATGATGTGAATATATATCTATATGTATTTGCGAAGAATGATAAATGAGAAGCAATTCAAGTCAATGTGTACTTATATAAATGTATATATATAATTATGCATACTTATAAAGAAAAGAATGTTTATACCTAATTGCATTAAACTAGAACTCACCAGCGTTAGCTGACTTTTAGTATACATTTCAGGTAAAGGAAGATGAGGTCGTGCGATGGCATGGAGGTTACCCGGCACGAGACTGACATCCCTCTTTTGTTTTATATGTCTTTGAACAATGTTATGATTTTAATTGTAAAGACTTCCGCTGTAATGATTATGTAATTGGATGACGAATGTTTTTAATATAAATTCAGTATTTTATGACTATGTTTATGAATAAATCCAACAAGTGAGGTTACCCGGAAAGGGGCCTTACAAGTTGGTATCAGAGCAATAGTTTGAGAGATTCAGACATCCCTAAATGTCTGGACTCAAACTGATTATGGGACCAACGCACGATGTCAGTCATGGGTAACCAACGCCAACGCCAGCACGATAAGTAAGTATTGAAGTTAATGCACTTGGATAAGAATAGATACCTTAACTTAGAACAAATAGATGTCAATGTCACAACCGACTTGAAGAGTTTTGAACCCGAAAAGCAATGTAAATTAGTAATCACAAACCGGTCACTGTAATTAATAATTTACCTTGCTCATACTGTTCCAAACTATGATCTGAAGAAATGACATTGATGTATTCCCTTTATAACTATCAGGAAACTAAGAACTATGGGTGGTGGAGGAAGGACAGGACGCCGAGGCGGTCGCACTGGCCGAGTAGGTAGACCTCCGTTGAACCAAAGATTTGAAGAAGAAGAGAGTGTGCACGCAGAGCACACCGAAAGTCTGCACGAAACAGAAGTGACCCCAGTTAGAGACGACAGTCCAGGGCCTATACAGTTGGAAACTGAAGTCAGGGATGCTATTGCCCGTGAAGTTGTGCTCACTTTGAAGAAGGTATTGCCTGATCTACTATCCGAGGCAATAAAGAAAAGTAAAGAGGAGGATGAATGAGACAAGGAAGAGAAAGTATATGATAGTGATGGGGATGAAATAAAGATAGGATCGAGCAACCGTGGGTGTACTTACAAAGGCTTTAAGGACGGAGACCCACCCAAGTTCGATGGGAGCAAGGATTCAGTGGTAACGCTTGAATGGATTGAGAGGATGAATGCTGTAATCAACATCAGCGAGTGTCCACCAGACCAGGCTGTTAAATACGTTGCTCATTCTTTCACCAACGAAGCACTAAGTTGGTGGAGGAATATTCAGAGAACTAAGTCACCAAATGCTATAAACAGAATGACATGGGACGACTTGAAGAAGCTGATCATCCAAAAGTTCTGTCCACAGAACGAAATTGATCGAGTGGAAAATGAATTCCTAAACCTCAAGGCTGGAAACAAGACGTACCGCCAGTATACTTCGAGATTCAATGAGCTAGCTCAACTAGTACCCCACCTGGTAGAAACTGAAGACCGTTTGATCAAGTACTATGTTAAGGGGTTGCCACAACGGGTCCGTGTTCATATAAAAGCTAACCTACCCTCGACCTTCGAGTCGGTAGTGAATTTGAGCGGAATCGTCTACGACGACTACGCCAATGAGGACCCGGCATATGAGACACAAAAGAGAAAGTGGGAGAACCCGTCTAGAGGTACCGGAAGAGGGAACGTAACTACTGCAAATAAGAAACCAAGGTTGGATAAATATGAAGCCTGCAAGAAATGTGGAAGGCAACATTTTGGCGAGTGCCGGGTCGACTCCACCACATGTTACAGGTGTGGGAAGGCGGGGCACTATTCTCGTGACTGCTTAAGAGACACTAAATGCCAAGTATGTGGACTGTTTGGTCACCTGACTAAGGATTGCAGAAAAACCAGACAATCTGGTTCGGGAAAAGAAAAGGAACAAGAACAACCAAAGACTAGGACTCGAGCTTACGCCCTGACTGAGGAGGAAGCAAGGGGAAATCCTGATGTTGTGTCAGGTACGTTCCTAGTTAATGATGAACATGCTGCTATCTTATTTGACTCTGGTGCTAGTAAAAGTTTTATATCCAATGCATTTGGTCGTAAACTAGATTGCACTATCAACACCATAGTAAAGGCCTTTAGCGTACAAACTACCGTTGGTAAAAATTCGGCAGTATTCCAAGTAACAGAGGATTGCATAATAGAAATAGAGGGTCATAAGTTTCCTTCTAGATTATTCCTTCTCACCTTAGGAGGATTCGATATAGTATTGGGTATGGATTGGTTAGCTGCCAACGAAGCTCAAATCATATGTAAACGTAAGAGGATACACCTCAAAGCTCCTAGCGGATGTCCAATTACGGTTCATGGGGATTGGAATTACACAATGCCGAACATCATCTCGATGATCACGGCCGAAAGTTACATGAGGCGCGGTTGCGAAGCTTATCTGACATATGTTATTGACGATAGAATGAAAACGAAAGAACTCGGGAACGTACCCGTGGTGTGCAATTTTCCGGAAGTATTCCCTGAGGATCTACCTGGGTTGCCACCCGATCGGGAAATAGAATTTCAGATTGACTTACTGCCAGGAGCTGAGCCCGTTGCCAAAGCCCCCTACCGATTGGCTCCGTCAGAAATGAAAGAATTGATGTCTCAACTACAAGAATTAACAGAAAAAGGATTTATTAGACCGAGCATTTCACCATGGGGCGCTCCGGTACTATTCGTAAAGAAGAAAGACGGCAGCATGCGCATGTGCATTGACTACCGTGAACTGAACAAGAGGACAGTAAAGAACAAATACCCACTACCTAGAATAGATGACCTTTTTGATCAACTGCAAGGAGCGAGTTGGTTCTCAAAGATCGATCTTAGGTCGGGTTACCATCAGTTGAAAGTAAGAGAGGAAGACGTACCAAAGACCGCGTTTCGCACGCGTTATGGGCATTATGAGTTTCTCGTGATGTCTTTCGGATTGACCAACGCACCAGCAGCGTTTATGGACTTGATGAATAGAGTATGTCGACCCATGTTGGATCGATCAGTGATAGTTTTTATAGACGACATACTGGTATATTCGAAAAGCGAGGGTGATCACCACTGTCACATAAAGGAGGTTCTGGAGGTGCTAAAGCAGGAAAAGTTGTACGCAAAATTCTCCAAATGCGCGTTCTGGCTTAGGGAAGTCCAATTTCTAGGTCATGTAATAAACCCAAACGGCATCATGGTGGATCCTGCAAAGATCGAGACAGTAAAGGAATGGAACATCCCAAAGACACCAACAGAGATACGAAGTTTTCTAGGATTGGCAGGCTACTATCGAAGGTTCATTCAAGATTTCTCAAGAATTGCGTTGCCACTAACCAAACTGACACGAAAGGATGTAAAGTATGAATGGGGTCCAACCCAAAACAACGCGTTTGAGGAACTTAAGACACGATTAACTCAAGCTCCAGTCTTAACACTACCTGAGGGAAATGAAGACTTGGTAGTCTACTCTGACGCTTCAGGGCAGGGTTTAGGGTGCGTACTCATGCAACGAGGAAAGGTAATTGCTTATGCATCGCGGCAACAAAAGATTCACGAGGTTAACTACCCAACACACGATCTAGAATTAGCAGCAGTAGTTTTCGCGTTGAAAATATGGAGACACTATCTGTATGGAGTTAAATGCACCATTTACTCCGATCACAAAAGCCTGAAGTACTTTTTCGAACAAAAGGAATTAAACATGAGACAAAGGAGATGGTTAGAGCTACTGAAAGACTATGACTGTGAGATATTGTACCATCCAAGCAAGGCAAACGTAGTGGCTGACGCTTTAAGTAGAAAGGAAGAATCGACACCTATCCGGATCAAAGCGTGTCAGCTGATTATAAGACCAGATTTGATGAGTGAAATAGCAAAAGCACAAGATGAAGCACTGTTAGAAAGAAATGTGAAACGGGAAAGAATAGTAGGACAACAAGGGAACTTGGATGCAAATGCATACGGTGTACGAACTAGGTTTAGCCGAATGTGGATACCTAAGATTGGCGAGCTTAGAGCCAAAATACTTGATGAGGCCCATAAGTCTCGCTATTCTATCCACCCCGGGACAAACAAAATGTATCAAGACTTGAAGAAAGTGTGACACCCGACATTTCAGGTCAATATCCGTACACATTATGAACAAGTTTACATTACAATAAACGAGTTTACATTATAATTACTTTTGTGATTTATTAATTTCACAAACAAGGACTTTAGAGTCTAGCAAAGATCGTACATGGTCTCAATTCATACTTGGGTAATTCTAGGAATTACCGGTGCAAGTACCAGTACAAACCGACTAAGACGAACAATAGTGGATAAATTAAATATCCAGGCGTATATATATATTACACAAATTTTAAGTTGGTCAATAAATTATTTTTAGAATAAAACTATAATACCGTGGGGAAAATAAAACCGAATTAAACTACCCCTTTAAAACTCTAGTTAATAAACAAATACCAAAAATCCAAATTGCTTGATTATTTTAACCCAAACCCCCAACCCACTTACCCCTTGACTTCTTGGCCGAAAAAGCCAGAGAAACCCCCCCCCCCCCTTCACTCGTCCCATGCCATAACTGAGAAAAACTCAGATAAAACCCATACCACTTTCAATCACTTTCCTCACAATTCTCATTTTTCTCTCATTTTCATACGGAAAACTTCCCATTTATCTTCAAAATCAAAGCCAAGTTTTAAGACAAAAACCATCAGGATTCAGTGTTTTCAAGTGTTTCTGAAAAGGGTTTAGCAAAAGATTCAAGATCATCTCTGTTTTCTCTCATCATCATCGCCACTGTTTTAAAGGTAAAAACTCCATATTTTCATATTATTTTCTTAAAAACCGGAGCCAATCATGCAAAATGTTCAAACGCAAGTAAGATAACAAGAAAAGAGTGTCAAATTCAAGTTTTAAAACAAAATATGCAGGACTGATTCTGTCAAACAGAAGTCCAGTAATCGAAACTAGGAGTTTCGATACCTGTCGCTCAATCGAAACTAGGAGTTTCGATACCTGTTGGTCAATCGAAACTGGGAGTTTCGATACCTTTTACTCAATCGAAACTAGGTTGTTTCGATACACAGTTTACTCAATCGAAACTAAGAAGTTTCGACACCTGACTACTCCATCGAAACTAAGTAGTTTCGATGCACATTTGTCCAATCGAAACTAAGAAGTTTCGACACCTGTACAACAGTCCCATTTGGGCAGTAACTCAAAACTATTTTATAACAAAACATGTGTTGAACAACTAAGGAGATATTCAAACAAAAACAATCAGATTTACAAGGTCGGTGAACAATTTACAATTAAGACGTTGGTCTTAACAACAATTTACCCTTGGTATCTAGGGTACAAATAGTCAAGGTTGACTACAACAAGTTTTATTACAAGTATACACAAACTCAAGGTGAGTTTCACGGCCCCTTTTTACTGTTTTCAATATTTGGGGGAAAAACATACTTACAATTATTTTATGGGATAACAAGAGAATAAGACACGACTTGTATGTTTACATGAGATGAGAACAACAATTTGAGGCCGAAAAAGTCCCCTGGAACAACGTAGTAACCATTAACTGTAGCCTAGGGTCCTATGAATAGTACTATGGAGAGTGACGTCTCCCGGTCATGGTTAGTCGCGCTAACCACAATCTGGAGGATTTATGGCCGCATAGAACCGGATAACGAAATTAGGGGCGTGTACAATTGTCATGGTTTGGTTACGCCTCATGTAGGAACATATTATTTGTATTCCTAGCTAGTTTACAAATGGGTCAACAATTCTTATTCTGTTTATCACATACAACTGAAACTATTTACGAACAATGAAATTTTGCAAAGAACTATTTGATTAAACCTGTGAACTCACCAACCTCGTGTTGACGATTTTAAGTATGTTTTTCAGGTAACTGAACGTGATTTCAAGGTTAGCAATGTAGATTACATGCATGCACGATGGATACTACTCAAGGAGGATTTCCCTTGTATAACTCATCGAATTGAGTCATATTTGTGAAATCTTAATGTTTTGTAAACTCATTTTACATTTTGTAATGTAAAACTTTAAACTCATTTATGTATCCATTTATCATGTATGTGTTTGCGGTAATCATATGCTTTGGAAACCAGTGAACGTCGTGCCTCGCGTTTCCGCCTTGGCGGGGTGTGACAGAAAGAATACTGATGGCCTGGCATGAAGAATGATGTGACAGAATACGTGAGCAAGTGCCTAACGTGTTCTCTAGTTAAGGCCGAGCACTAGAAACCATGCGGTAAAATGCAACCTCTACCAATACCGGAATGGAAGTGGGAAGATATCGCAATGGACTTCATTACCAAGCTACCGCGAACAGCTAAAGGCAATGATACCATTTGGGTGATCGTCGACAGCTTGACAAAGAGTGCTCACTTCTTGCCAATACGAGAAACCTCTTCTTCTGAAAAGCTAGCAGAAATATTTATCAAGGAAATTGTAAGCAGACATGGTATGCCGCTGTCGATTGTGTCCGACAGGGATACTAGATTCACGTCAAGGTTCTGGAAGAAGTTCAATGAAGCGATGGGCACTAGATTGAACATCAGCACTGCTTATCACCCTCAAACCGATGGTCAATCTGAAAGGACCATTCAGACCTTGGAGGACATGCTCCGGGCCTGTATCATTGACTTCGGTGGGAGTTGGGACAGCCATCTACCATTGGCAGAATTTTCATATAACAACAGCTATCACACAACTATTGGCATGCCACCATTTGAAATGTTGTGTGGGAGGAAATGTAGGACCCCGGTTTGTTGGGGGGAAATTGGACAGAAGGATTTTGCAAGTCTCGAAGTGGTCAAAGCTACTTCTGAGAAATTTGATCAAATCAAAGCTCGAATGAAAGCCGCAAAGGACAGACAAAAATCGTACGCATATAAGAGAAGGAGGGATTTAGAGTTCCAAGTGGGAGACATGGTACTGTTGAAAGTATCACCGTGGAAAGGAATCATTCGGTTCAGAAAACGAGGCAAACTAAGTCCAAGGTTTGTCGGACCTTTCAAGATTTTAGCGAGAGTGGGTCAAGTTGCCTACAGACTCGACCTCCCCGTAGAGCTTAGTGGAATCCACCCTACGTTCCACGTGTCGCACTTACGCAAGTGCCTAGCTGACGACACAGCTCACATACCTTACGACGAGATCGAAGTGGATAACAGTCTAAATTATGTAGAGGAACCAATAGCCATTCTTGACCGAGATGAGAAACGACTACGCAATAAGTCGATACCGTTAGTCAAGATACAATGGAAGCACAGAAAAGGGTCAGAGGCCATGTGGGAAAAAGAAGACGAGATGAGGGGACTATACCCTCAATTGTTTAACGTATGAACAGTTTCGAGGACGAAACCTCTTTAAGGAGGGTAGACTTGTAACATCCCAAAAATAATAAAACGAATAAACATAGCGAGACCGGTGATTTAGTCGGAACATTTAAACAAAAGGGAGCGGGCTTGGGCTCGGCTTCAATGGGCCGAGGGAAGCCCAGGTATATATAAGGCAAGGCAGCCCTCTTCCCTGCTCATTCCACACTCACGCAGCTTCTAGAGAGAGAAAGGAAAGCTCGGGTCTAGAGAGAGAAAGTCGACGGATCGTCACGAGATTGGAGGAGCACGTTACAGCTGAGCCCGTGAGCAAAACCTCCTAATCAGAATTACAATCCAGGTAACGATTCGACCACATTATGATTTTTTGTTCGTTTTGGGAAGTTTCGGGTTTTGGCTAAAAAGATAACGATTTTGCGGATGAAACTTGAAAGTGAACTTAGGTATAGCATCTAGAATGAAAAACGAACGTTGTGATCAAAGAAAAATTTAGATATTGACTCGATCAGACTTGAATGCAAAAACTTCAGATTTATGGGGAAGACGATGTGCAGACCCATCGAAACTACTTAGTTTCGATATGTGCAGACCCATCGAAAGTACTTAGTTTCGATATGTGCAGTAGTTTCGATATATGCATACCCATCGAAACTACCATAGTTTCGATATAAGCCCACGATCCGAAGCTAAGATTACACCTATGTTACTTATCGAAACTACCAAGTTTCGACAGAAGTTACTTATCGAAACTACCAAGCTTCGACAGAAGCAACCTATCGAAATTACCAAGTTTCGACAGAAGCAACCTATCGAAACTACCAAGTTTCGATAAGGCAAATCCATCGAAACTACTAAGTTCAAGCATAGTAATGTCTAATGTCATCTAGGAGCACTACCTTACGAGAATGACTTTATTATACAGATCGTGAGTGACATTAGTGACGCTCAGTAGCCAGCTTAGTGTATTTCAGAAACTACCCATCAGGTGAGTTCTATGTGCCCCCTTTCTATGTTATGTGCAAACCTTATTAAATGTTTTGGGGCTGAAATGTATACACTAAATGAATAACAGTTATGAATGTCAATGTGATCATACGTGGTATACAAATATATATATATATATTTATATATATATATCTTTACACGAAATAGAATTATGAATAAAGAATGAAACGTATGATTTTTAAAGAATGAACGAAAGTATGACATAACGTATAAAGAAGAAATCTTGCTTTATATCCATGTATATATTGCTTGCCAAGTATAAGAAAACGTTATGGACGCTTCGATGATAACGGCTACTTCGGTAGACGGACGACCACGTGACTATAGTACAACCGGGACAAGTGCGTTCCTTCATCAGCTAGGACGTACGAATGCCACAAGTGCGTTCCTTCATCAGCTAGGACGTACTAAAGTTACTAACGGACGGTCTAAGAAAAAAATTGGCATCTTATAGTAGAACGGTTGTATAAATAATAGTCGCATGGGAAACGGATACCTTCGGGTAGACGGGCGAATTACAGCCTACGACGGTAGGACGGTTGTAAGTCATGACGGACGGACAAAGGTTGTCGGACGGTTGTAAGAATAAAATGACGGACGGCACTTGTTGCCGGACGGTTGTAATTATAGGTGGGCCATGACGATGGACCGCGGCGATTGTCTTTGTGACCTTCGCAACCAAAAGACGGGTTGATCACCCTTAAGAGTATTACCTATGAATGCAAAGAAAAGAAAAGAAAAGGTGAATGCATATATATATGTAATCACAAAATAAAGAAGAAAGAGAAGCAAAAGTTATGAAAATAAATGAGACCAATGATGTGAATATATATCTATATGTATTTGCGAAGAATGATAAATGAGAAGCAATTCAAGTCAATGTGTACTTATATAAACATATATATATAATTATGCATACTTATAAAGAAAAGAATGTTTATACCTAATTGCATTAAACTAGAACTCACCAGCGTTAGCTGACTTTTAGTATACATTTCAGGTAAAGGAAGATGAGGTCGTGCGATGGCATGGAGGTTACCCGGCACGAGACTGACATCCCTCTTTTGTTTTATATGTCTTTGAACAATGTTATGATTTTAATTGTAAAGACTTCCGCTGTAATGATTATGTAATTGGATGACGAATGTTTTTAATATAAATTCAGTATTTTATGACTATGTTTATGAGTAAATCCAACAAGTGAGGTTACCTGGGAAAGGGGCCTTACAACGTATTTGTAGAAAAGTATGTATATAATTATGTATACTTATAAAGAAAAGAATGATCATACTTAATAGTTTTAAACTAGAACTCACCAGCGTTAGCTGACTTTTAGTATACATTTTTGGTACAGAAAGGAAGGGTCGTGCGAAGGCGTGAAGGTTACCCGACACAAGACTGACATCCCACTTTAATACATGTGTTAAGACTTCCGCTGTCAAGTTATGTTATGTTATGTAATTGAAATGACGAATGATATGTAATTGAATGATGAATGTTTTTAATTTAAGTTCAGTATTCATGACTATGTTTATGAGTAAATCCAACAAGTGAGGTTACCCGGAAAGGGGCCTTACAAGTTGGTATCAGAGCAATAGTTTGAGAGATTCAGACATCCCTAAATGTCTGGACTCAAACTGATTATGGGACCAACGCACGATGTCAGTCATGGGTAACCAACGCCAACGCCAGCACGATAAGTAAGTATTGAAGTTAATGCACTTGGATAAGAATAGATACCTTAACTTAGAACAAATAGATGTCAATGTCACAACCGACTTGAAGAGTTTTGAACCCGAAAAGCAATGTAAATTAGTAATCACAAACCGGTCACTGTAATTAATAATTTACCTTGCTCGTATTGTTCCAAACTATGATCTGAAGAAATGACATTGATGTATTCCCTTTATAACTATCAGGAAACTAAGAACTATGGGTGGTGGAGGAAGGACAGGACGCCGAGGCGGTCGCACTGGCCGAGTAGGTAGACCTCCGTTGAACCAAAGATTTGAAGAAGAAGAGAGTGTGCACGCAGAACACACCGAAAGTGTGCACGAAACAGAAGTAACCCCAACTAGGGACGACAATCCAGGGCCTATACAGTTGGAACCCGAAGTCAGGGATGCTATAGCCCATGAAGTTGTGCTCACTCTGAAGATCATATTGCCTGACCTACTATCTGAGGCACTAAAGAAAAGCAAAGAAGAGGATGAAGGGAACAATGAAGAGAAAATTTATGACAGTGACGGGGATGAAGTAAGAGTGGCATCAAGCAACCGTGGGTGTACTTACAAAGGTTTCAAGGATGGAGACCCACCCAAGTTTGATTCAGTGGCAACACTCGAATGGATTGAGAGGATGAACGCTGTAATCAACATCAGGGAGTGTCGACCGGACCAGGCGGTTAAATATGTTGCTCATTCTTTCACCAATGAAACACTAGGTTGGTGGAGGAACATCCAGCGGACAAAGTCCCCAAACGCTCTTGCAAGAATGACATGGGAAGACCGAAAGAAGCTAATAATTCAGAAGTCCTGTCCCCAGAATGAAATTGATCGAGTGGAAAATGAATTCCTAAACTTTAAGGCTGGCAATAAGACACACCGCCAGTATACTTCTAGGTTCAATGAGCTAGCTCAACTGGTACCCCACCTGGTGGAGACAAAGGTATCAAGTATTATGTGAAGGGCCTACCTCAAAGGGTCCGTGTCCACATGAAAGCCAACCTACCCTCAACCTTCGAGTCGGTAGTGAATCTGAGCGGAATCGTCTACGACGATTATGCCAATGAGGACCCACCAACAGATACCCAAAAGAGAAAGTGGGAGAACCCGTCTAGAGGCACCGGAAGAGGGAACGTAACAACTGAAACTAAGAAGCCAAGGTCAGATGAATATGAAACATGCAAGAAATATGGAAGGCAACATCTTGGCGAATGTAAAATCGGCACCACCACATGCTATAAGTGCGGGAAGCCGGGGCACTTCTCTCGAGAATGTGTAAGAAACGTCAAGTGCCAAGTATGTGGATTGTTTGGACATCTGACAAAGAACTGCCGGAAGGCCGGCCAATCTGGCTCGGGAAAAGAGAGGTAAAAGGAACAGCCGCAGGCTAGGACTCGAGCCTACGCCCTGACTGAAGAGGAAGCAAGGGGAAACCCTGATGTTGTGTCAGGTACATTCCTAGTTAATAACAAACGTGCTGTTATTTTATTTGACTCTGGTGCTAGTAAAAGTTTTATATCCAATGCATTTAGTCGTAAACTAGGATGCACTATCAACACCATAGTAAAGGCTTTTATCGTACAAACTATCGTTGGTAAAAATTCGGCAGTATTTCAAGTAACAGAGGATTTCATCATAGAAATAGAGGGTCATAAGTTCCCTTCTAGATTATTCCTTCTTACCTTAGGAGGATTCGATATAGTATTGGGTATGGATTGGTTAGCTGCCAACGAAGCTCAAATCATATGTAAACGTAAGAGGATACACCTCAAAGCTCCTAGCGGCAGTCCAATTACGGTTTATGGGGATTGGAATTGCACGATGTCGAACATCATCTCGATGATCAAGGCCGAAAGTTACATGAGGCGCGGTTGCGAAGCTTACTTGGCATATGTTTATTGATGATCGAATGAAAATGAATGAACTCAAGAAAGTACCCGTGGTGTGCAACTTTCCGGAAGTATTCCCTGAGGATCTACCTGGGTTACCACCCGATCAGGAAATAGAATTTTCAGATTGACTTATTGCCAGGAGCTGAGCCCGTTGCCAAAGCCCCCTACCGATTGGCGCCGTCAGAAATGAAAGAATTGATGTCTCAACTAGAGGAACTAACAGAAAAAGGATTTATTAGGCCGAGCATCTCACCGTGGGGCGCTCCGGTACTATTTGTAAAGAAGAAGGACGGCAGCATGCGCATGTGCATTGACTACCGCGAGTTGAACAAGAGGACAGTAAAGAACAAATACCCACTGCCTAGAATAGACGACCTTTTTGATCAACTGCAAGGTGCGAGTTGGTTCTCAAAGATCGATCTCAGGTCGGGTTACCATCAGTTGAAAGTAAGAGAAGAAGACGTACCAAAGACCGCGTTTCGCACGCGTTATGGGCATTATGAGTTTCTCGTGATGTCCTTCGGATTGACCAACGCACCAGCAGCGTTCATGGATTTGATGAATAGAGTATGTAGACCAATGTTGGACCGATCGGTGATAGTTTTTATAGACGACATACTGGTATATTCGAAAAGTGAGGGTGATCACCACTGTCACCTAAGAGAGGTTCTGGAGGTGCTAAAGCAGGAAAAGTTGTACGCAAAATTCTCCAAATGCGCGTTCTGGCTTAGGGAAGTCCAATTCCTAGGTCATGTAATAAACCCAAACGACATCATGGTGGATCCTGCAAAGATCGAGACAGTAAAGGAATGGAACGTCGCAAAGACACCAACAGAGATACGAAGTTTTCTGGGATTGGCGGGCTACTATCGAAGGTTCATTAAAGATTTTTCAAGAATAGCCTTGCCACTAACTAAGTTGACACGGAAGGAAGTGAAGTATGAATGGGGTCAAACCCAAAACAACGCGTTTGAAGAACTTAAGGCACGATTAACGCAAGCTCCAGTCTTAACTCTACCTGAGGGAAATGAAGACTTGGTAGTCTATTATGACGCTTCGGGGCAGGGTTTGGGGTGCGTACTTATGCAACGAGGAAAGGTAATTGCTTACGCATCGCGGCAACTAAAGATTCACGAGGTTAATTATCCAACACACGATTTAGAGTTAGCAGCAGTAGTTTTCGCGTTGAAAATATGGAGGCACTATCTGTATGGAGTCAAATGCACCATTTACTCCGATCATAAAAGCCTGAAGTACTTTTTCGGGCAAAAGGAATTAAACATGAGGCAAAGGAGGTGGTTAGAGCTACTGAAGGACTATGACTGTGAGATATTGTACCATCCAGGCAAAGCAAACGTGGTGGCTGACACTTTAAGTAGAAAGGAAGAATCGAAACCTATACAGATCAAAGCGTGTCAGCTGATTATAACACCAGATTTGATGAGTGAAATATCAAAGGCACAAGACGAAGCGCTATTAGAAGGAAATATAAAACGGGAAAGAATAGTAGGACAACAAGGGAATTTGGATGCAAATGCATACGGTGTACGAACTAGGTTTGGCCGAATGTGGATACCTAAGATTGGCGAGCTTAGAGCCAAAATACTCGATGAGGTCCATAAGTCTCGCTATTCTATCCACCCCGGGACTAACAAAATGTATCAAGACTTGAAGAAAGAATACTGGTGGCCTGGCATGAAGAATGATGAAACAGAATACGTGAGCAAGTGCCTAACGTGTTCTCTAGTTAAGGCCGAGCACCAGAAACCATGCGGTAAAATGCAACCTCTACCAATACCGGAATGGAAGTGGGAGGAGATCACGATGGACTTCATTACCAAGCTACCGCGAACAGCTAAAGGCAATGATACCATTTGGGTGATCGTCGACCGCTTGACTAAAAGTGCTCACTTCTTGCAAATACGTGAGACTTCCTCGTCAGAAAGACTAGCAGAAATATTTATCAAGGAAGTTGTGAGCAGACATGGTATGCCGCTGTCGATTGTGTCCGACAGGGATACTAGATTCACGTCAAGGTTTTGGAAGAAATTCAACGAAGCAATGGGCACTAGACTGAACATCCGCACCGCTTACAACCCCCAAACCGATGGACAATTGGCATGCTCCGGGCCTGTATCATTGACTTTGGTGGGAGTTGGGACAGCCATCTACCATTGGCAGAATTTTCATATAACAACAGCTATCACTCGACTATTGGCATGCCGCCATTCGAAATGTTGTATGGGAGGAAATGTAGGACCCCGGTTTGTTGGGGGGAAATTGGACAAAAGGATTTCGTAAGTCTCGAAGTGGTCAAAGCTACTTCCGAGAAATTTGATCAAATCAAGGCTCGAATGAAAGCCGCAAAAGACAGGCAGAAATCATACGCGGATAAGAGAAGAAGGGAGTTAGAGTTTCAAGTAGGGGACATGGTACTGTTAAAGGTATCACCATGGAAAGGAATCATCCGATTCAGAAAGAGTGGCAAACTAAGTCCAAGGTTTGTCGGACCTTTCAAGATTCTAGCGAGAGTGGGTCAAGTTGCTTACAGACTCGACCTACCCGTGGAGCTTAGTGGAATACACCTTACGTTTCACGTGTCGCACTTACGCAAGTGTCTAGCTGACGACACTGCTCATATACCTTACAATGAGATCGAGGTGGATAACAGTCTGAATTATGTCGAGGAACCAATAGCCATCCTTGACCGATCTGAGAAACAACTACGTAATAAGTCAATCCCATTGGTTAAAAGTTCAATGGAAGCACAGAAAGGGATCAGAAGCTACCTGGGAGAAAGAAGACGAGATGCGGGAACTATACCCTCAATTATTTAACGTATAAGCAGTTTCGAGGACGAAACCTCTTTAAGGGGGGTAGACTTGTAACATCCCAAAACTGGTAATAAATAAATAATGGCACGATCGAAATTATAATTTTCAAATGACGAAAGAAAAATGGATGGGCTTGGGCTCGGCTCCAACGGGCCGAAGGAAGCCCAAGTATATAAGGGCAAGGGCTGCCCAAACTTCTCATTTTCCACCAACCTCAAGTTCTAGAGAGAGAGAAGAGAGCACGGTTCTAGAGAGAGAAAGTGAAGGATCGACTCGGGAATTCAGGAGAACGTTGCTACTGTGCTCGTGATCATCTTCTCTGAATCATAACTCCAATCCAGGTAAGCGTTCGATCATAATCTGAGTTTTTATGATTATTTTAGGATTTTCGATTTTAGCTAAATAGGTGAAGTTTTTATGGATGAAACTTGAAAATGAACAAAGATCTAGCATCTAGAATAAAAACCGAACGTTCTGATCAAAGAAAATTTAGATATTGACATGATCAGACCCGCATGCAAAAAGTTAGGGTTCTTGCGCCTGAATCAGATCCTGCGTACTTATCAAGTACGCAGGAAGAAGGGTTTTGCGTACTTATCAAGTACGCATGAAGTAAAGTCTGCGTACTTACCAAGTGCGCACGAAGTAAAGTCTGCGTACTTACCAAGTGCGCATGAAGTAAAGTCTGCGTACTTGTCAAGTACGCATGACCAAGGCCCTGCGCACTTGCTAAGTGCGCAGGCATCAGAATGGTTAAGTAAAGTCAGTATGTTTAGAATGATTAAACCGTTAGAGTCGAGATTAGGTCTAATGTGTATTTAACTACCTAATCCAGATCGAAAGTGACATTGTTGGACCTTTGTTTAGGACAACCTAGAGAAGCTTATCAGGTGAGTTCTATGTGCCCCCTTCTATGTTATGTGCAAACCTTATTAAATGTTTTGGGGCTGAAATGTATACACTAAATGAATAAATGATATGAATGCTAATGTGATCATACGTGATGTATTAATATATATTTTATATATATATAAGAGAATGAATTATGAATAAAGAATGAAACGTATGTTTACAAAGAATGAAGGAAAGAATGGCATAACATTAATGAACGAAATCTTGCTTTATAATTATTTATATTGCATGTTATGAATGTAAGTATACGTTATGGACGGAAACGAAGCTAATGGCTACTTCTGTAGACGGACGACCACGTGACTATTTTGCAACCGGGAAAGATACGTTCCTAGCAAGCTAGGACGTACAAAAAGCATAAAAGGGCGGTCGAAGTAAATGCTAAAATAGTATAACGGTTGCATAAACAATAGTTCGCGTGGGAAACGGATGCCTTAGGGCAGACGGGCGAATATGATGGACTACGACGGTAGGACGGTAAAGAAGGACGGCCGAAGGTTGGCCGGACCAAAGTTAAGGCGGACGGTTTCTAGGACTGGACGAGTAAAAGGGCTACAACGGTAGCTCAAGGGCGTATGTCTTTGTGATATACGTACCGTAAGATGGGTTGATCACCCTTATGTGTATGACCAATGAAAGTTAAGGAAAGAAAAGGTGAATACATATCTATGTAATCACATAAGAATGAAGAAAGAAAAGTAAAAGCTATGAATACGTATTTGTAGAAAAGTATGTATATAATTATGTATACTTATAAAGAAAAGAATGATCATACTTAATAGTTTTAAACTAGAACTCACCAGCGTTAGCTGACTTTTAGTATACATTTCAGGTACAGAAAGGAAGGGTCGTGCGAAGGCGTGAAGGTTACCCGACACAAGACTGACATCCCACTTTAATACATGTGTTAAGACTTCCGCTGTCAAGTTATGTTATGTTATGTAATTGAAATTATGAATGATATGTAATTGAATGATGAATGTTTTTAATTTAAGTTCAGTATTCATGACTATGTTTATGAGTAAATCCAACAAGTGAGGTTACCCGGAAAGGGGCCTTACAATGATTGAGTGCTAGGTGAGTTAACTTTTGTGTGCAATTTATGTGCAATCATTAACTATTTAAGCCGATGGTTAACAATGATAGATCTATTGAGTCTGACAAACCCACCCAGATTGGGGTGATTGTTACCGACAACATAATTTGCATGCTAGTTACAAAGGTTTGATTGTACTTTAGTTACACAATAGCTGCTCCCCAAAAATGCCTTATTTATCATGACATGTAAGGATTTGCTTATTCATATTTATACACTATCTATGTACAAACCTATGTATGCTCACCAACTTTTTAGTTGACCTTATTTTATTCATGTTTCAGGTGCTAATGTGTGAGTTTGATCAAGACATGCTACACTTAAGTTTGGACTTAGTTAATTTAAATTCAAAGAACAATTTGTATTTTCTTTTATGTACTTGTTGAATTTTGCTATTTGTGTTGGAATTGTTTGAAATGAAATTGATGATTAAATATTGAAATCTAGCGAACCTTGTGCTCATGAACAGTCTACATGTCCCGCCCCGACGTTTCCGCCGTCGGTTGGGGTGTAACAGTAAAAACTTCAGAGAGGGTTAATTCCGATGCGTAATTGCTTGATTTGAGAGAGTAACAATAGAAATGAACGAATTCGATGAGTAAAAGATGAAGAAGTCGACGGTTTCAGTTTAAAAATCCATAATTGGTTTTAATTCAAGTGTAATGTCGATGTTTAATTGACTAATGATGGTTGTTAATAGATGAACGTGTATAACGGTTACAAAGTTGAACGAATTTAGGATTAAAGACTGTTCTTACGTTTCAACTGACAAGAGGCGCGACCATGCCAATAAGAGGCGCGACCGTGCCAAAACAAGGCGCGACCGTGCCTACTAGGGTTTCTGGTTATTTACCAAATCAGCCCTTGCAACTTCAGCTTTGACACATTTATATAAATATTTACATATATATGATTCTAATAGAATATACCCGTGTAAAACTCGCGTATTTGTATTGGAACCTAGTATTTAATAGTTGGTACGAATAGAATAAATCAGTGTACTAGATTTGGATTTGAAATGTGTTACATTGAATGAAAAATACCGATAATAAAATCAGAAATGTTACACAAAAGGACGTTGTGACAAATCAAAGTAATTCAACTTCGCATATTTTCAAGAAGACATGCTTTAGCCTATAGGTGAACACTCACTTTGGGAATTCTCAGGAAAGCATACGGATCCTTCGGTTGATTTGGATTTATATGAAATGCTTTCCTAGACAGAAGACCCAAAGTACATGTATCCACCCTTCCGGATTGCACATGTTCTCTACTAGTTTTCAGAACATTAAGCTTTGACGGGATTTTAAAATTTTAATAGGCATTGGGTCTAGGAGTTTGAATCTTTCCATAAGTGTTTAGTGATGATGTGCAAAGATGAAAGTGTATAAAGTCTTTGATATGAATAAGCGTATGGTAAAGCTTGGATAACATTTAGTGATATCAAATAGGCATTGTGCAGACAGTTTCAAATAGTGTAGTAAATAAGGTATCACATGAGTAGTAGTTTTTGTAAACATGTAGGTTATCAAGTAACATAGCACCTAAGATAATCATGCAATGTAATACACTAGATAATATGTAGGATAATTACCCCAAGATATCCTAAGGTTATAGGCTATAGATTAAGAATATGTTTCAAGTAATCCATGTAGTTTCGAATAGTTTCATGTAGTCTCTTAAATGTCGCAGTTCATGTATTTGCACTACGCAGATAAAAATAGGTAGACATAGATAGGTAAGTGGATGTATGTATATGTATAATAAGTATAGAATGGAGTTCCTAGTAAAAGACACGAGTCAAACTCATGTTTGGGACTCCTAGGTTATAGTCTAGGTCATGTGTGTCTAATAACCTAATTCCCTATAACCATGACTCTAATACCAATCTGTCACACCCCGGCCGGCAGCGGATTATACGCCGGGGCTGACGCTGTAAGGCCCCAAACCCGGGAGGCCTCACTTGTTGGATTTACTCATTCACAAACAGTTCTTAAACTTGATTATCAAATAACGCAGCGGAAAATTTCATTTAAACATAACGTCATCATTGTTCATACATGCGGAAGCGTAAACATTGTTTAAAACATAAATACATCATTACTAAGCATAACGGGATGCCAGTCTTCATAGTCAGTCAGGTAACTCCTCTCGCAAGCCAAGCATCACCGTCCATCCTCATAACCTGCCTTAACCTGAATGTGCACACTAAAAATTCAGCTACACTGGTGAGTTCTAGTTTTCGTTCGATTTAAGAAATGGTTCATCATTCAAAACATTCGTTAGGGTTTAACATTACGCATAAGAAAACATGGCCTTTCATTCATCATTAAAACATTAAAACCTTTTATCATCATCATAAACGCCTTTGAACGGATAGTTCGTTTAAAACTTTTAACATTCATTTAAGTCATACATTACTATCTACAATCTGTATCTTTCTTTAAGCGTCTCTGTGTCCCCGAAGGAACCTTGCATGTCGTGGGCAACCGCTACGTATCGCCGTCATTGCCACAACCATTCAATACGTGGGGTCAACCGTTACGAATCGCTGTCATTGCCCAACACGCATCCTTCCTTTGGGAATCAACCGTTACGTATCGCCGTCATTGATTTCCCATTACCTCTTTCCCTTAGGATGATCGTCATCACCCGAGTAATCGTTGTTACTCCCTTACCAGTTGTACAACATCAAACCATTTGCAGGCCACCAAGACACTGCCCCTGTTGCTCTTATGGCAACTATGGCTCGCTGTCCATAATCTACCACAAGGCTGGGAATCTCATTCCCAGATTCGTTCGTCAATTCCATTCGTTCGTCAATTCCAATCATTCGACAGATTAGATTTGTAATGACTTCTTTAAAACCTTTGCCCTTTTTCTTTTCGTTTCATAAAACCTTTCATTCATTTTCAAAACCCTTTACCTTTAGTTTAAACCATTTCTTTATAAACATTTCGTTCGTAAACATTCCGTTCATAACTCTCTTTCCATAAACCGTTCATTCCAATCATTTCATTTCGCAAAACATCATTTCATATGCATGCACACCAGCCCGAAAACATTATATAAAACATTTAAAATAGGGCTTCTAGAACTCACCTGATAGGCTAGACTCAGATCTGTCCTAACTACGACCCAACGAGCGTCACACGTGACCTGAATTGGTTACAAAACACATATATCAGACCTAACCTCAATTCACACTTTTACTCAGCTGATATAGGCGAACTTAATGCTAAGTTCGCTTCCACTGGCCTAGGCGAACTTATAGGCGAACTTGATAAGTTCGCTTACCTTTGGCCAGGCGAACTTAACTTAGGCGAACTTGCCAGGCGAACATAATAAGTTCGCCTTAACCTACCAGACGAACTTGCCAGGCGAACATAATCAGGCGAACTTGATAAGTTCGCTTACACCAGGCGAACTTGACAGGCGAACTTGCTAAGTTCGCCTGCACCAGCAGTCATCTTCCCAAACAGTCCCGAAGTTCATGTATTCGAGTCCGATTATGTCAAAACTTCAACTTTCTTTGCTCAAAACAACCGGTTTTCATTCCGGATACTAAACCTAAGCTTATTCTCAAGTTTCATCCGTAAAAACGTCCTATTTTTACCCGAAAACCCAACTTAAGCAAAAATCTCAAATTTAACTCGAATGGTTACCTGGATGACGATTCTGATTTGGAGGTTTCCTTCATGAGTGCAGGAGACACGAGCTGGTGCGATCTTGGGCGATTCTGACACTCTCTCTCTCTACAGGTTTTCTCTCTCTAGAATTGCAAAAGAGGAGAAGTGAGGGGCCTTGGGCTATTTATAGGGGAGACCTCCCCAAGCCCGGTTCGCGACCGACCCGGCCCGACTTCGGCTCGCTTGAACTCGCTAACTTTATTTCTCACCATTTTAGGATGTTACAAGTCTACCCCCCTTACAAAAGGTTTCGTCGCCGAAACCTATCATAGGTCAAATAGATAAGGGTACGACTCCCTCATTTCCGCCTCCGCTTCCCATGTAGCCTCCGATCCCTTTCGGTGCTTCCATTGGACTTTAACCAATTGGATCACTTTGTTACGCAAACGTTTCTCCTTTCGGTCTAAGATAGTCACGGGTTCTTCAATGTAGTTAAGGCAGTTGTCGACCTCGATGTCAGTAAGTGGTACGTGAGCTGATTCATCCGCCAAACACTTTCGTAAGTGTGACACATGGAAGGTAGGATGAATCCCACTTAACTCATCGGGCAACTCCAACCGATATGCGACTTCACCAACCCGTGCCGCTATCCTAAAAGGTCCGACAAACCTCGGACTTAACTTTCCTCTCTTCCTAAAATCGAATGATTCCCTTCCAAGGTGACACTTTCAACATTACTCTGTCCCCAACATCAAATTTAATAGGCCTTCGTCGTTTATCCGCATAGGACTTCTGACGATCTTGTGCGGCCTTCATTCGTGCTTTGATTTGATCAAACCTTTCTGATGTTTCTCTTACGACTTCAAGGCTTCCTAATTCCTTCTGTCCAATCTCACCCCAACAAACCGGGGTCCTGCATCTTCTCCCATACAACATTTCGTAAGGCGGCATGCCTATCTTCGTGTGATAACTATTGTTGTAGGAGAATTCGGCTAACGGCAGATGACTGTCCCAACTGCCACCGAAGTCGATAATACAAACACGAAGCATATCCTCCAATGTCTGAATGGTCCTTTCAGACTGACCATCCGTTTGCGGGTGGTATGCCGTGCTGATATTAAGCCTCGTGCCCATCACCTCGTGAAATCTTTTCCAGAACCTCGATGTGAATCGTGTGTCCCGGTCAGATAAAATCGACAAAGGCATCCCATGCCGCGCCACTACTTCGCTTATAAATATCTCCGCTAATCTTTCCGACGAGAACGTCTCGCGAATAGGAAGGAAATGCGCCCTTTTCGTCAAACGGTCCACAATCACCCAGATGGCATCATGACCTTTAGCTGTGCGAGGTAGCTTAGTTATGAAGTCCATGGTAATGTGTTCCCACTTCCATTATGGTATCTCAAGTGGTTGAATCTTTCCATACGGTTTCTGGTGCTCGGCCTTCACTTGGGAGCAAGTTAAGCACTTGCTTACATACTTCGTCACATCATATTTCATTCCAGGCCACCAGTAGTCCTTCTTCACGTCTTGGTACATTTTGTTGGTACCGGGGTGGATAGAGTAGCGAGACTTGTGAGCCTCAGCCAAGATCTTGGTCCTAAGCTCGCCACTCATAGGTATCCATATCCGGCCAAAACGTGTCCTAACACCAAGAGTGTTATAATCCAATTTGCCCTGCTGGCCAACCATTCTTTCCTTCTTTATATTCTCTCCCTTTAGTGCCTCATCCTGAGCTTTCTTGATTTCCTTCATCACATCCGGTGTTACAACCAATTGGTAAGCCTTTATTCTAATAGGAGTAGATACATCCTTTCGGCTTAAAGCGTCAGCCACCGCATTTGCCTTTCCGGGATGATACAAGATCTCACAATCATAATCTTTCAAAAGCTCCAACCATCGTCTCTGCCTCATATTAAGCTCCTTTTGTTCGAAGAAGTACTTCAAACTTTTGTGGTCAGAGTAAATGGTGAACTTCACCCCATAAAGGTAGTGCCTCCGGATCTTCAATGCAAACACAACGGCAGCAAGTTCTAAATCATGAGTCGGATAATTGACTTCGTGAACTTTCAACTGCCGTGATGCATAGGCGATCACTCTACCACGCTGCATAAGCACGCACCCTAATCCTTGACCCGAAGCGTCAGAGTATACAATCAAGTCTTCACTTCCTTCGGGAAGGGCTAAGACTGGAGCTTGGGTTAACTTCTCCTTCAGAGTCTTAAACGCTTCATCCTGAGTCAAACCCCATTCATACTTTACCTCCTTCCTTGTCAACTTGGTCAGAGGCGAGGCTATCTTCGAGAAATCTTGAATGAATCTTCGATAGTAGCCTGCCAGTCCTAAGAAACTACGGATCTCAGTTGGCGTCTTAGGAGTATTCCAATCTCTTACCGTCGTTATCTTTGCTGGGTAAACCATAATGCCGTTCGGGTTAATGACGTGACCTAGGAATTGGACTTCCCTAAGCCAGAACGCACATTTGGAGAACTTAGCATACAACTTCTCCTTTTTCAAGACTTCCAGCACCTCCTTTAGGTGACACGCGTGATCACCTTCTCTCTTGGAGTAGATGAGGATATCATCTATGAATACAATTACCGATCGGTCCAACATTGGTCGACAGACCCTATTCATCAAGTCCATAAATGCCGCAGGGGAATTCGTCAATCCGAAGGACATCACGCGGAACTCGAAATGCCCATAATGTGTGCGAAACTAGGTTTTTGGTATGTCCTCTTCTCTCACCTTCAGCTGATGGTATCCGGATCGAAGGTCTATCTTTGAGAACCAACTTGCACCCTGTAACTGATCGAACAGATCGTCGATCCTTGGTAGAGGGTACTTGCTCTTCACAGTTCGCTTGTTCAACTCTCTGTAGTCGATACACATTCTCATGGAACCATCCTTTTTCTTTACAAACAGCACGGGAGCACCCCAAGGCGAGATGCTTGGTTGAATAAATCCCTTTTCAAGCAATTCGTCCAATTGGGTCATAAGCTCTTTCATCTCCACTGGTGCTAGTCGATATGGAGCCTTAGCCACAAGCTGGGCATCTGGTACTAAGTCAATTCGGAACTCAATCTCTCTGTCGGGTGGTACTCCAGGCAAATCCTCTGGAAACACCTCCGGGTATTCGCGTACCACGGGTACATCGTCTAGTTCCTTTGCTTCCTTGCACTTGTCAATCACGTACACCAAATAGGCCTCGCATCCGCGCCTTAAATAATCTGCTGCCTTAATCATCGAAATGATGTTGGGCATTGGAGCATCACGATCTCCAAGAATTTCAATCTCACTACCATCCGGCGCCTTTAGTCGGATTATCTTTCGCTTGCAAATAATTTGCGCTTCATTGGCGGTTAGCCAGTCCATTCCCAACACTACATCAAACCCACCCAAAACCATAACGAAAAGCACGATGGGGAACTTATGACCTTCTATTTGAATCGAGGAATTATCAACTACATCAGTTACTCTCGCGGTTCTACCCTCAGCAGTTTCTACACTGAAGGCCCTTTCTAGCTTATTAACAGCACATTTCATTTGTTTACAAAAAGTTGCAGATATAAAGCTCTTACTGGCATCCGAATCAAATAACACAAATACTTTAGTGTGGTCAAGAATGAACGTACCTGACGCCACATCGGGGTCCTTCCTAGCCTCATCCCGCGTCAGTGCGTACGCTCGCGTCTTCGCACGAGATCCCTCTCCCTTCTTTTCCGGGCCCTTTCCCTTCCTGGTTTCCCCCATCCTGGGCTTCGGGCAGTCCCTACTCAGATGACCGACATCCCCACAGTTGTAGCACTTGTAGTGTTGTGTGCACTCACGGGCGTAGTGCCCGGTCTTGCCACATTTGAAACACAAGTTAGATCCCAGTCTATATTCACCTATGTGCTCCCTTCCACATTTCTTACAAACGGTCGGCTCATCAACCCAAGCCCTCTTATCACGAGCCCCAAACATCTTCCCCTAGTTCGCTTGTTTGAGAAGCTCGGTCTCTTCTTTTGCTCTTCAATGGCAACAACATTCAGTGCCAGATCGTCAAATACCACGCCACTTAGCTCTACTGCCGAATCATAGGTAGTAGGGGCGTTTGCCTTAACATAGGTGCGGACTGGTCCGGCAACCCCTGAATGTAGCAGACAATCTTTCTCTCCTCAGTGGTGATCAGATGTGGCACCAGGCGTGCCAACTCGTTGTACCGGGTGGTGTATTGACGGTGAGTCATATTACCAGCCTTTAAATTCAGAAATTCTCTCTCCACCTTCTCAATCTCGTTCCTTGGGAAAAAATTCTTAATAACTAACGCCTTCATATCATTCCATAACATAGAGTCAACAACTGCATCTCCCTTGGCCTGTCGCACTCCCTCCCACCAGTGGGACGCTTCCTCTCTTAAGGAGTTAGCAGCAAATTTTACCACTTGATCCATTCGGCATTCGCTGAGACGGATGGCAGCCTCTATACGGATTACCCAGTCAAATGTAGCCACCGCATCTTTCTTTCCGGTTAGGACAGGCGGGTCACATGCTTTAAATGATTTGTAGTCGCATCCGCGAGCAGGCGGTGCCTTGTCGGTCTCTTTTACAAGGGCATCAGCTGCCGCACTAGGCCCACCTTCCCCATTAATACTCTTTAAAGCTTCTGCTAATAGACCTGGCAGTGTAGTTTTCATTAATTCTGTAAATTCACGGGCTATAGCATCCCTTACTTCTGGTTCAAAGGTGAAGGGTTGATCTTTAGGCTGAGTTTGCTTAGTTTCATGCACACTAACTTCCGGTTCGGTGTGAACACTTGCTTCTTCACTATACTCTTAGCGTGCAGGGGTCCTGCCGCGCCCACCGTTACGACCGCTGAAACGACCACCGGTACGGCCTCCACCACGCGTTTCGTTCCCTCTCCTCGCCATTTCGTTCTATAAGACAAGGAATCCAATGTCATCACGCTAGTTAACAAATAAAATTCAACAAGCACTGTAAGATGTTAATATACACTGCCATCTGCAATTAACCATTACATTACTTTTCGATTTCTATTTGACCACCTTTGTGATTCCATCAGAACACAAGCCCTTACCTAACCCTTTCTAAGGCATACTATATATATAAATATATACTACCTTCATACCTGATGCTGTGGCTCGAGTTACCCGTACTGGCATCCGCTTTCGGTCCCATTCACAGTTTAAGTTCAGACACTGGAAGTGGCCGAATCTCTCAAACTATTGCTCTAATACCAACTTGTAAGGCCCCAAACCCGGGAGGCCTCACTTGTTGGATTTACTCATTCACAAACAGTTCTTAAACTTGATTATCAAATAACGCAGCGGAAAATTTCATTTAAACATAACGTCATCATTGTTCATACATGCGGAAGCGTAAACATTGTTTAAAACATAAATACATCATTACTAAACATAACGGGATGCCAGTCTTCATAGTCAGTCGGGTAACTCCTCTCGCTAGCCAAGCATCACCGTCCATCCTCATAACCTGCCTTAACCTGAATGTGCACACTAAAAAGTCAGCTACGCTGGTGAGTTCTAGTTTTCATTCGATTTAAGAAATGGTTCATCATTCAAAACATTCGTTAGGGTTTAACATTACGCATAAGAAAACAGGGCCTTTCATTCATCATTAAAACATTAAAACCTTTTATCATCATCATAAACGCCTTTGAACGGATCGTTCGTTTAAAACTTTTAACATTCATTTAAGTCATACATTACTATCTACAATCTGTATCTTTCTTTAAGCATCTCTGTGTCCCCGAAGGAACCTTGCATGTCGTGGGCAACCGCTACGTATCGGCGTCATTGCCACAACCATTCAATACGTGGGGTCAACCGTTACGAATCGCCGTCATTGCCCAACACGCATCTTTCCTTTGGGAATCAACCGTTACGTATTGCCGTCATTGATTTCCCATTACCTCTTTCCCTTAGGATGATCGTCATCACCCGAGTAACCGTCGTTACTCCCTTACCAGTTGTACAACATCAAACCATTGGCAGGCCACCAAGACACTGCCCCTGTTGCTTTTATGGCAACTATGGCTCGCTGTCCATAATCTACCACAAGGCTGGGAATCTCATTCCCAGACTTCGTTCGTCAATTCCAATCATTCGACAGATTAGATTTGTAATGACTTCTTTAAAACCTTTGCCCTTTTTCTTTTCTTTTCAAAAAACCTTTCATTCATTTTCAAAACCCTTTACCTTTAGTTTAAACCATTTCTTTATAAACATTTCGTTCGTAAACATTCCGTTCATAACTCTCTTTCCATAAACCGTTCATTCCAATCATTTCATTTCGTAAAACATCATTTCATATGCATGCACACCAGCCCGAAAACATTATATAAAACATTTAAAATAGGGCTTCTAGAACTCACCCGATAGGCTAGACTCAGATCTGTCCTAACTACGACCCAACGAGCGTCACACGTGACCTGAATTGGTTACAAAACACATATATCAGACCTAACCTCAATTCACACTTTTACTCAGCTGATATAGGAGAACTTAATGCTAAGTTCGCTTCCACTGGCCTAGGCGAACTTATAGGCGAACTTGATAAGTTCGCTTACCTTTGGCCAGGAGAACTTAACTTAGGCGAACTTGCCAGGCGAACATAATAAGTTCGCCTCAACCTGCCAGGCGAACATAATCAGGCAAACTTGATAAGTTCGCTTACACCAGGCGAACTTGACATGCGAACTTGCTAAGTTCGCCTGCACCAGTAGTCATCTTCCCAAACAGTCCCGAAGTTCATGCATTCAAGTCCGATTATGTCAAAACTTCAACTTTCTTTGCTCAAAACAACCGGTTTTCATTCCAGATACTAAACCTAAGCTTATTCTCAAGTTTCATCCGTAAAAACGTCCTATTTTTACCCGAAAACCCAACTTAAGCAAAAATCTCAAATTTAACTCGAATGGTTACCTGGATGACGATTCTGATTTGGAGGTTTCCTTCACGAGTGCAGGAGACACGAGCTGGTGCGATCTTGGGCGATTCCGACACTCTCTCTCTACGGGTTTTCTCTCTCTAGAATTGCAAAAGAGGAGAAGTGAGGGGCCTTGGGCTATTTATAGGGGAGACCTCCCCAAGCCCGGTTCGCGACCGACCCGGCTTGACTTCGGCCCGCTTGAACTCGCTAACTTTATTTCTCACCATTTTAGGATGTTACAGACGCGGTTGTTCATAAGCACATGATCATCTATTAAATGTGATAGTATTTATTCATCAAAATTAAATGTATCCGTTACAAGTAGAAATGGAAAACAAAGAGTTCATATATAACATAATTAAATTAAATTGAAACTAGGTCCATGTTCTATGTGATCAAGTAGTATCCTCAAACTGGTGCACCTGAAGCATGTGAGTAAATGTCAACTACAAATAGTTGGTGGGTAACATAGGTTTTGACACCAAACAAAAGTTAAGTAAAAAGTATTTGAAATTCAATAATTTCAAAGCATAACTATGGCATAAATGTGAAAACATATAAGGTTCCAAGCGTACAATTCAATCCGTAGTAAATGGAAAACCAGTAAGTACAATCCCACAGATTGTGTTTTGGAAAAAATAGTAATATGGTACACACAAAATCCGCCAAGGTTCGTGTTAACTGGAATCAGATTCCCCTATAAATGATCATGTTAGATACTACCTTAGGCCTGGGTAGCAGGTTAATGAATGTAGTAGCATGAACACATGTAATGGTCACCAAGCAGTTTAAGACATAAAGCACATAGTAATTTGCATGAGAACAATGGTATTGAATATGGTAGGTAAAGTATGTAAACATGTTTCACCCCCAGTATTTGTAAACAGTAGTAAAAGGAAAGGGGGCTATGAAACTCACCTTAGTTGTGTACTAGTAGTGGATAGTACCACACAAGGATGCAATAGAAAACACAAGAATTTGCCCGTGAACCGTCTACGTATGCCCTAGAATTATAAGCATAATAGTTAGGGATACATTGGGATTTTTGTGACAATGACACGGAAGAGTGAACGTCATAAGACGCTCTAATGATTAATGAGTAGGCGGACTTGTCCACGGGAATAAGGGATTTCCTTAATTTAATAATTAAGATAGATGTGTTTCGTATCGAGAGTTTCTAATTGTGAAAAATATTATTTAAATAAATATTCATGTGTTTGCACCATTAAATAATGGCTAGGAAAATAATATAACTTAATATATTATTTTTAAGTTCATAGGATTAATAAAATCATCATTTATGTGGTAAAAATAATAATTATATTATTTTTATTCGAGAATATAATTATGGGTAAATAATATAGACATTTATATTATTTATAAGTTCGAAGCGTTACAAAAATGTTTATAAACATGGCGAAAAATAATATATAAATATATTATTTTTAACTGGAGTCATGGGTTGAAAATAATATAAATATATCATTTCATTCGGAGTCGTGGTTTAAAAATAATATAAATATATATTATTTTGAAAGTGAAAATATCATAAATATGAGTTATAAATTCAAACCGAGCCTATGGGTGGTTTCCCGAGCTAAAACACATTAACATAATATTGTAATAATAGTGGGATGATTTTTATATTAAAAATATTAATTAAAAATGGTTTAAAAATAAAAATAGTGTGGAGAGACTCGAACCCGGGTCTCTCCCACACAAGCACACACAACTAACCACTCCACCAGCTAGGGATATCGTAAACAAACCCGGATTGAAATGGTTTTAGTCAATAACTCCCCTGTGCCCTTATTCCCAATCGATGCCGAACCAAATCCACCGTCAATCCATCGAATTCGATATCAGTTGGTTACAAAAGCATTGGGGTTTTACAAATTGAGCATTGGCGATTCTGTGTGTGTGTTTAACTTGGAAAACATTAAGCCTAGGGTCGTTTAATTACAGATTCAAGTGTCGAAACCCTAGATATGAACTCAGAATCAGTTAGATCAAATTCGATAATGAAATCTGTTGGAATTAGAGGGATTTTATTAAAAAAGGATTGCGAATCTGACTATACGATTTAATTGAATTGAGGTTGAGTTTAAGATCGAGACCTCCAAATCGTTTTATGAACAAACCCTAGTTACATGATCTTGAAAAATTCGATGTTGTTTTATTCAATTTGCATGGGGCTTTCAAAGAGCATGGTATTACAAAACTAATCATGTAGTTTAATTGGATTTAAATCGGGTCTATAGTGGAGTTCGATTAAACCCGAAAGTACATGAACCCTAGAATCAAAACGTGAAAAATCCGATAGTGTAAGCCCTAATTAGGTTAGGGCTTTCATACTAGAGATGAAAACGAGTCTATAGACGTGTTTAACTACCTGACTCGATGTCGGACTGATGGAGATCGGTTAGAACACAGTTTTGACTTGCGTGGGTTAGTCTCTGGAAACTACAACTTCGTCTCTGACCAAAGTGGATGGTGTAACAAGTTATGCGGGACTCAATTTAGATGCGCAGGTGATCAATTTCAGTATGAATGATTGAATTGATGCGAATTGGTGGGTAAAAGGGACGAGTTCGACGGTTACTACTTGATTACCCATAATTGGGTTTGATTACGAATCAATGTCTGTGTTAAGGCTTTAATGATGGACGATTATAGTGTTTAAAGTGTTTTACAGTTACAAATCGGATGAATTTGAGGTTTGGAATTGAATTAGAATCAAGATATTAGGGGTTTGACTTCTAGAAGTCAACAAAATGCAAAAACATACGATTTTGACTTTAAAAGTCAACACAATAGGGTTTGGTTGATTACACAACTAGTCCCTGTGATTTTAGTTTAATATTTGATAGGATTAGTCCCTGGAGTAAGAGATAAGTCAACCAGGTTAAGATTTAACTTGGTTTAGTTAACGAAGATAATCTGTAACTTGCTTTTAAATTGTATTACCTAGTAACACGAGCTTCTATCACTTTCTACTCGCGAATCTTCACCTAGCTTGTCTAGCGGTATAAAACTGACACCAATCTTTAGATTCATCTTTATTTTCTTGGATAAAGCTCGTTGTTCACCATAAAAATAAAGGATTTGAAAGGATTAATGAGTTTTTAGAAAGTTTAACATTATGAATTTAAAAGCTAATGTTTTGTACAAATATATATATGGTCAAAATTTTGTGTATATATATATATGATGTTGATCATATGATGATAACATGTTGGTATTGAGTTAAAAGCTTGGTTAATATTTGCTAAAAAGTGAAACATATATATGTACATAAATCGTGACTTATATACATAAGTGTGTGTGTTTAAAGTTTGGTGATTTGGGAAGATTGTTAAGTATAAAAAAATGTGTATATATATATAAAGAAACCGAAATAGATGCATATACATGATTATAGATGTTAACTTGGAAATGATCAAGTAAGATGTACATTTGGAAATCATGGTATATGTAGGTGCATATGTGTGTTAATAAATTGTTGAACTTGAAAAATGGTTATGTATGTATATGCATGTATAAAAGCCAAAGATGTACATATATATGTACGTATATAGTGATATTGATCCGAAGTTGTTAAATAGATAAATAAGTGTATATACATATGAAAATCAAAAATGAATATATATACATGTTTAGAGATGTTATATATGGAAATCAAAATATATCTATGCATGAAATCTAAGATGAGTTAACAAATAAGATATTCATGGTACATAGAAAAACATATTTGAGCATGTGTTGATATGTGGATATACTCGTATGCATATTATGGTATAAATAAATGCATGACGAACATGAATAAATTAATAAATGTCGTTCGGAACAAGTAATTGTATGTGGACGTGTTAACGTGGTTTATATGCATGTAGGATAATTAACATGCGTAGAATATACTTGAACGATATTTGTGATTTTACATAATTATTGGTAAGAAATAATTATATGTTTATACATGAACTATACTGTGAATATATAATAAGTTGTTACAAAAATAATATTTATTTTGATACATGTAACAAGTCACCAATATAGAAACATGATATTTTTTCAAAAAATATGTAAGAGTCTATGATCACCCTCGCTTTTCGAATATACCAGTATGTCGTCTATAAAAACTATCACTGATCGATCCAACACTGGTCGACATACCCTATTCATCAAATCCATGAACGCTGCTGGAGCGTTAGTCAATCCGAAGGACATCACGAGGAATTCATAATGTCCATAACGCGTGCGAAACGCGGTCTTTGGTACGTCTTCTTCCCTTACTCTTAACTGATGGTAACCCGACCTAAGATCGATCTTTGAGAACCAACTCGCACCTTGCAGTTGATCAAAAAGGTCGTCTATTCTAGGCAATGGGTATTTGTTCTTTACTGTCCTCTTGTTCAATTCGCGGTAGTCAATGCACGTACGCATGCTGCCGTCCTTCCATTTTACAAAAAGTACCGGAGCGCCCCATGGTGAGATGCTCGGTCTAATAAATCCTTTTTCGGTTAGTTCCTCTAGTTGAGACATCAATTCTTTCATTTCTGACGGAGCCAATCGGTAGGGGGCTTTGGCAACGGGCTCAGCTCCTGGCAGTAAGTCAATCTGAAATTATATTTCCCGATCGGGTGGCAACCCAGGTAGATCCTCAGGGAATACTTCCGGAAAATTACACACCACGGGTACATTCTTGAGTTCTTTCGTTTTCATTCTATCATCAATAACATATGCCAGATAAGCTTCGCAACCGCGCTTCATGTAACTTTCGGCCTTGATCATCGAGATGACGTTTGGCATCGTGCAATTCCAATCCCCATAAACCGTAATTGGACTGCCGCTAGGAGCTTTTAGGTGTATTCTCTTACGTTTACATATGATTTGAGTTTCGTTGGCAGCTAACCAATCCATACCCAATACTATATCGAATCCTCCTAAGGTGAGAAGGAATAATCTAGAAGGGAACTTATGACCCTCTATTTCTATTATGCAATCCTCTGTTACTTGGAATACTGCCGAATTTTTACCAACGGCAGTTTGTACGCTAAAGGCCTTTACTATGGTGTTAATAGTGCAATCCAGTTTACGACTAAATGCATTTGATATAAAGCTTTTACTAGCACCGGAGTCGAATAAAATAGCAGCATGTTCATCATTTACTAGAAACGTACCTGACACATCATCAGGGTTTCCCATTGCTTCCTCCTCGGTCAGGGCGTAGGCTTGAGTCCTCGCCTTTGGCTGTTCCTTTTCTTTTCCCGAACCAGATTTTCTGGTTCTCCTGCAATTCTTGGTTAGATGTCCAAATAGTCCACAACCTTGGCATTTAGTGTCTCTTAAACATTCGCGAGAATAGTGCCCCGCCTTCCCACACCTATAACAGACGGTGGAACCAACTAGGCACTCGCCTTGGTGTTTCCTCAAACATTTCTTACAAGCTTCGTATTCTTCAGTTCTTGGCTTCTTAGCCTCAGCTGTATAGTTCCCCTTTCCATTTCCCTTAGACGTGTTTTCCCATTTCCTTTTATGTGTCTCGGGTAACAGACCAGGCAATATGCTCTTCAGTGTCAGTACAACCTCACGGGCAATAGCATCCCTAAGTTCGGGTTCCAATCATAGTGCCCCTTCATTGTCACCTCCCGGAGGGGTCACATTAGTGTCATGCACTCTCTCGGTGTATTTCACATGCATGCTTTCTTCTTTCTCTTGTCTTTGGTTCATTGGCGGTCTACCTACTCGGCCCGTATGGCCGCCTTGGCGTGGAGTTCTTCCTCTACTTGCCATAGTTTTCTAGAAATTTATGATATGAAAAGGGAATACATCAATGTCATTTCTTCAGATCATAGTTTGGAACAGTACGAGCAAGGTAAATTATTAATTACAGTGACCGGTTTGTGATTACTAATTTACATTGCCCTTCGGGTTCAAAACTCTTCAAATCGGTTGTGACTTTGACATCTATTTGTTCTAAGTTAAGGTATCTATTCTTATCCTAGTGCATTAACTTTAGTACTTACTTACCGTGTTGGCGTTGGCGTTGGCTACCCAGACTGACATCCGTGCGTTGGTCCCATAATCAGCTTGAGTCCAGACATTTAGGGATGTCTGAATCTCTCAAACTATTGCTCTGATACCAACTTGTAAGGCCCCTTTCTGGGGTAACCTCACTTGTTGGATTTACTCATAAACATAGTCATAAATACTGAACTTAAATTAACAACATTCATCATTCAATTACATCTCATAACAGCGGAAGTCTTAACAATTAAAAACACAACATTGTCTTAACAAACAAAAGTGGGATGTCAGTCTTGTGTCGGGTAACCTTCACGCCCTCGCACGACCTTTTCTTCCTTTACCTGAAATGTATACTAAAGTCAGCTAACGCTGGTGAGTTCTAGTTTAATGCGTTTAGATATAAACATTCTTTTCTTTACTTCATAAGTAAACATTATTATAAAGTTATTCATATAAATACGTATTCATAACTTTTGCTTTTCTTTCATCTTTCTTTTCTTTATTAATGTGATTACATATATATATATATGCGTTCACCCTTTTTCTTTCCTCTTTTCTTAACATTCTTTCCTTATCTTTCTTACGTGATTACATAGATATGCATTCACCTTTACTTTCTTACCATTTATTGGTCATACACATAAGGGTGATCAACCCATCTTACGGTACGTATGTCACAAAGACATACGCCCTTGAGCTACCGTCGTAGCCCTTTTACTCGTCCGGTCCTAGAAACCGTCCGCCTTAACTTCCGTCCGACCAACCTTCGGCCGTCCTTCTTTACCGTCCTACCGTCGTAGTCCGTCATATTCGCCCGTCTGCCCTAAGGCATCCGTTTCCCACTTGAACTAATTATGCAGCCGAATATTGATTTAGCGTCTTACTCCACCGTAGTGGCCTTTATTTAGTCTACCTTTCTAGACTTCCTTCTCTAGCTGCATAATAGTCAAGTGGTCGTCCGTCTACCGTAGTAGTCGTTAGCTTCGTTTTCGTCCATAACGTATACTTACATTCTTCGCATGCAATATATATTTATAAAGCAAGGTTTCATTTATTTACGTTATACCATTCATTCTTTGCAAACATACGTGTCGTTCTTTGTTCGTAAGTCATTATTCGCATTCATATGTATCTATACATATACCTTAATATATCACGTATGATCACATTGATATTCATTTAGTGTATACACTTCAGCCCCAAAACATTTATAAATCATTTGCACATAACATAGAAGGGGGCACATAGAACTCACCTGATGAGTAGTTTCTGTAATACACTAAGCTGGCTACTGGGCTTCACTAATGTCACTCACGATCTGTATAATAAAGATATACATAAGGTAGTGCTCCTAGATGACACTAGACATTACTATGCTTGAACCTAGTAGTTTCGATTGATTAGCTTATATCGAAACTTGGTAGTTTCGATAGGTTGTTCCTGTTGAAACTTGGTAGTTTCGATAGGTAGTTTCGATAGGCTGCTTATGTATTATCTTAGCTTCGGATCGGGGGCTCATATCGAAACTATAGTAGTTTCGATTGGGTCTGCATATATCGAAACTGGGTAGTTTCGATAGGTCTGCGCATATCGAAACTAAGTAGTTTCGATGGTCCTGCACATATTGAAACTAAGTAGTTTCGATGGACCTGCACATATCGAAACTAAGTAGTTTCGATGGGTCTGCACTTATCGCCTTCCCCAAAAATCCGAATGTTCTGCATGCGAATCTGATCATGTTGATATCTAATTTTTTCTTGGATCAAAACGTTCGTTTTTCATTCTAGATGCTATACCTAAGTTCACTTTCAAGTTTCATCCGTAAAATCGTTATCTTTTAACCAAAACCCGAAACTTCCTAAAACGAACAAAAACTCATAATGTGATCGAATCGTTACCTGGATTGAAATTCTGATTCGGAGGTTTTGCTCACAGGAACAGCAGCAACGTTCTCCTGAATTCCCGAGTTGATCCGTCACTTTCTCTCTCTAGACCCGAGCTCTCCTTTCTCTCTCTAAAAGCTGTGTGAGTTGGGGAAATGAGCAGGGAAGAGGGCTGCCTTGCCTCTTATGTGCAATGGGCTTCCCTCGGCCTATTGAAGCCGAGCCCAAGCCCGCTCCCTTTGCTTAAATATTCTGACTAAATCACCGGTCTCGCTAGTTTTATTTGTTTTATTATTTTTGGGATGTTACAAGTCTACCCTCCTTAAAGAGGTTTCGTCCTCGAAACTGTTCATACGTTAAACAATTTAGGGTATAGTCCCCTCATCTCGTCTTCCTTTTCCCATGTAGCTTCTGACCCTTTTCTGTGCTTCCATTGTATCTTGACTAACGGTATCGACTTATTGCGTAGTCGTTTTTCAGCTCGGTCAAGAATGGCTATTGGTTCTTCTACATAGTTTAGGCTGTTATCCACTTCGATCTCGTCGTAAGGTATGTGAGATGTGTCGTCAGCTAGGCATTTGCGTAAGTGCGACACGTGAAACATAGGGTGTATTCCACTAAGCTCAACGGGTAGGTCGAGTCTGTAAGCAACTTGACCCACTCTTGCTACAATCTTGAAAGGTCCGACAAACCTTGGACTTAGTTTGCCACGCTTTCTGAATCGGATGATTCCTTTCCATGGTGATACTTTCAACAGTACCATGTCCCCCACTTGAAACTCTAAATCCCTTCTTCTCTTATCCGCGTATGATTTCTGTCTGTCTTTTGCGGCTTTCATTCTAGCCTTGATTTGATCAAATTTTTCAGATGTTACTTTGACCACTTCAAGACTTGCAAAATCCTTCTGCCCAATTTCCCCCCAACAAACCGGGGTCCTGCATTTTCTCCCATATAACATTTCAAATGGCGGCATGCCAATAGTCGTGTGATAGCTGTTGTTATATGAAAATTCCGCCAATGGTAGATGGCTATCCCAACTCCCACCGAAGTCAATGATACAGGCCCGGAGCATGTCCTCCAAGGTCTGAATGGTCCTTTCAGACTGGCCATCGGTTTGAGGGTGGTAAGCGGTGCTGATGTTCAGTCTTGAGCCCATCGCTTCGTTGAATTTCTTCCAAAATCTAGATGTGAATCTAGTATCCCTGTCGGACACAATTGACAGCGGCATACCATGTCTACTCACAATTTCCTTGATAAATACTTCTGCTAGCTTTTCAGACGAAGAAGTCTCACGTATTGGCAAGAAGTGAGCACTTTTCGTCAAGCGATCGACGATCACCCAAATGGTGTCATTGCCTTTAGCTGTTCGCGGTAGCTTGGTAATGAAGTCCATTGTGATCTCCTCCCATTTCCATTCTGGTATTGGTAAAGGTTGCATTTTACCACATGGTTTCTGGTGCTCGGCCTTAACTAGTGAACACGTTAAGCACTTGTTCACGTATTCAGTCACATCATTCTTCATGCCAGGCCACCAGTATTCTTTCTTCAAGTCTTGATACATTTTGTTTGTCCCGGGGTGGATAGAATAGCGAGACTTATGGGCCTCATCAAGTATTTTGGCTCTAAGCTCGCCAATCTTAGGTATCCATATTCGGCCAAACCTAGTTCGTACACCGTATGCATTTGCATCCAAGTTCCCTTGTTGTCCTACTATTCTTTCCCGTTTCACATTTCTTTCTAACAGCGCTTCATCTTGTGCTTTTGCTATTTCACCCATCCAATCTGGTGTTATAATCAGCTGACACGCTTTGATCCGGATAGGTGCCGATTCTTCCTTTCTACTTAAAGCGTCGGCCACTACGTTTGCCTTGCCCGGATGGTACAATATCTTACAGTCATAGTCTTTCAGTAGCTCTAACCACCTTCTTTGTCTCATGTTTAATTCCTTTTGTTCGAAAAAGTACTTCTTGCTTTTGTGATCGGAGTAAATGGTGCATTTAACTCCATAAAGATAGTGCCTCCATATTTTCAACGCGAAAACTACTACTGCTAATTCTAGATCGTGTGTTGGGTAGTTAACCTCGTGAATCTTTAGTTGTCGCGATGCATAAGCAATTACCTTTCCTCTTTGCATGAGTACGCACCCTAAACCTTGCCCTGAAGCGTCAGAGTAGACTACCAAGTCTTCATTTCCCTCAGGTAGTGTTAAGACTGGAACTTGAGTTAATCGTGTCTTAAGTTCCTCAAACGCGTTGTTTTGGGTTGGACCCCATTCATACTTTACTTCCTTCCGTGTCAGTTTGGTTAGTGGCGAGGCAATTCTTGAGAAATCTTGAATGAACTTTCGATAGTAGCCTGCCAATCCTAGAAAACTTCATATCTCTGTTGGTGTCTTTGGGATGTTCCATTCCTTTATTGTCTCGATCTTTGCAGGATCCACCATGATGCCGTTTGGGTTTATCACATGACCTAGGAATTGGACTTCCCTAAGCCAAAACGCGCATTTGGAGAATTTTGCGTACAACTTTTCCTTCTTTAGCACCTCTAGAACTTCTCTTAGGTGGCAGTGATGATCACCCTCGCTTTTCGAATATACCAGTATGTCGTCTATAAAAACTATCACTGATCGATCCAACACTGGTCGACATACTCTATTCATCAAATCCATGAACGCTGCTGGAGCGTTAGTCAATCCGAAGGACATCACGAGGAATTCATAATGTCCATAACGCGTGCGAAATGCGGTCTTTGGTACGTCTTCTTCCCTTACTCTTAACTGATGGTAACCCGACCTAAGATCGATCTTTGAGAACCAACTCGCACCTTGCAGTTGATCAAAAAGGTCGTCTATTCTAGGCAATGGGTATTTGTTCTTTACTGTCCTCTTGTTCAATTCGCGGTAGTCAATGCACGTACGCATGCTGCCGTCCTTCCTTTTTACAAAAAGTACCGGAGCGCCCCATGGTGAGATGCTCGGTCTAATAAATCCTTTTTCGGTTAGTTCCTCTAGTTGAGACATCAATTCTTTCATTTCTGACGGAGCCAATCGGTAGGGGGCTTTGGCAACGGGCTCAGCTCCTGGCAGTAAGTCAATCTGAAATTCTATTTCCCGATCGGGTGGCAACCCAGGTAGATCCTCAGGGAATACTTCCGGAAAATTGCACACCACGGGTACATTCTTGAGTTCTTTCGTTTTCATTCTATCATCAATAACATATGCCAGATAAGCTTCGCAACCGCGCTTCATGTAACTTTCGGCCTTGATCATCGAGATGACGTTTGGCATCGTGCAATTCCAATCCCCATAAACCGTAATTGGACTGCCGCTAGGAGCTTTTAGGTGTATTCTCTTACGTTTACATATGATTTGAGTTTCGTTGGCAGCTAACCAATCCATACCCAATACTATATCGAATCCTCCTAAGGTGAGAAGGAATAATCTAGAAGGGAACTTATGACCCTCTATTTCTATTATGCAATCCTCTGTTACTTGGAATACTGCCGAATTTTTACCAACGGCAGTTTGTACGCTAAAGGCCTTTACTATGGTGTTAATAGTGCAATCCAGTTTACGACTAAATGCATTTGATATAAAGCTTTTACTAGCACCGGAGTCGAATAAAATAGCAGCATGTTCATCATTTACTAGAAACGTACCTGACACATCATCAGGGTTTCCCATTGCTTCCTCCTCGGTCAGGGCGTAGGCTTGAGTCCTCGCCTTTGGCTGTTCCTTTTCTTTTCCCGAACCAGATTTTCTGGTTCTCCTGCAATTCTTGGTTAGATGTCCAAATAGTCCACAACCTTGGCATTTAGTGTCTCTTAAACATTCGCGAGAATAGTGCCCCGCCTTCCCACACCTATAACAGACGGTGGAACCAACTAGGCACTCGCCTTGGTGTTTCCTCAAACATTTCTTACAAGCTTCGTATTCTTCAGTTCTTGGCTTCTTAGCCTCAGCTGTATAGTTCCCCTTTCCATTTCCCTTAGACGTGTTTTCCCATTTCCTTTTATGTGTCTCGGGTAACAGACCAGGCAATATGCTCTTCAGTGTCAGTACAACCTCACGGGCAATAGCATCCCTAAGTTCGGGTTCCAATCATAGTGCCCCTTCATTGTCACCTCCCGGTGGGGTCACATTAGTGTCATGCACTCTCTCGGTGTATTTCACATGCATGCTTTCTTCTTTCTCTTGTCTTTGGTTCATTGGCGGTCTACCTACTCGGCCCGTATGGCCGCCTTGGCGTGGAGTTCTTCCTCTACTTGCCATAGTTTTCTAGAAATTTATGATATGAAAAGGGAATACATCAATGTCATTTCTTCAGATCATAGTTTGGAACAGTACGAGCAAGGTAAATTATTAATTACAGTGATCGGTTTGTGATTACTAATTTACATTGCCCTTCGGGTTCAAAACTCTTCAAATCGGTTGTGACTTTGACATCTATTTGTTCTAAGTTAAGGTATCTATTCTTATCCTAGTGCATTAACTTTAGTACTTACTTACCGTGTTGGCGTTGGCTACCCAGACTGACATCCGTGCGTTGGTCCCATAATCAGCTTGAGTCCAGACATTTAGGGATGTCTGAATCTCTCAAACTATTGCTCTGATACCAACTTGTAAGGCCCCTTTCTGGGGTAACCTCACTTGTTGGATTTACTCATAAACATAGTCATAAATACTGAACTTAAATTAAAAACATTCATCATTCAATTACATCTCATAACAGCGGAAGTCTTAACAATTAAAAACACAACATTGTCTTAACAAACAAAAGTGGGATGTCAGTCTTGTGTCGGGTAACCTTCACGCCCTCGCACGACCTTTTCTTCCTTTACCTGAAATGTATACTAAAGTCAGCTAACGCTGGTGAGTTCTAGTTTAATGCGTTTAGATATAAACATTCTTTTCTTTACTTCATAAGTAAACATTATTATAAAGTTATTCATATAAATACGTATTCATAACTTTTGCTTTTCTTTCATCTTTCTTTTCTTTATTAATGTGATTACATATATATATATATATGCGTTCACCCTTTTTCTTTCCTCTTTTCTTAACATTCTTTCCTTATCTTTCTTACGTGATTACATAGATATGCATTCACCTTTACTTTCTTTACCATTTATTGGTCATACACATAAGGGTGATCAACCCATCTTACGGTACGTATGTGACAAAGACATACGCCCTTGAGCTACCGTCGTAGCCCTTTTACTCGTCCGGTCCTAGAAACCGTCCGCCTTAACTTCCGTCCGACCAACCTTCGGCCGTCCTTCTTTACCGTCCTACCGTCGTAGTCCGTCATATTCGCCCGTCTGCCCTAAGGCATCCGTTTCCCACTTGAACTAATTATGCAGCCGAATATTGATTTAGCGTCTTACTCCACCGTAGTGGCCTTTATTTAGTCTACCTTTCTAGACTTCCTTCTCTAGCTGCATAATAGTCAAGTGGTCGTCCGTCTACCGTAGTAGTCGTTAGCTTCGTTTCCGTCCATAACGTATACTTACATTCTTCGCATGCAATATATATTTATAAAGCAAGGTTTCATTTATTTACGTTATACCATTCATTCTTTGCAAACATACGTGTCGTTCTTTGTTCGTAAGTCATTATTCGCATTCATATGTATCTATACATATACCTTAATATATCACGTATGATCACATTGATATTCATTTAGTGTTTACACTTCAGCCCCAAAACATTTATAAATCATTTGCACATAACATAGAAGGGGGCACATAGAACTCACCTGATGAGTAGTTTCTGTAATACACTAAGCTGGCTACTGGGCTTCACTAATGTCACTCACGATCTGTATAATAAAGATATACATAAGGTAGTGCTCCTAGATGACACTAGACGTCGGGGGAGAAACATACTTACTTAATATGTTTTGAAAATATGAATACTCTGGTTTAACTCCTTGTGAGTTTCACTATCCCCTTTTTCTGGTTCTGAAATGTTTTGGGGAGGAAAACATATTTGTAACGGTTTTCATATAATGAAAGAACAAAGACCAGACCGTATGTTTACATGGGGAACAATAGAGTGCTAAAAGTCCCCGAAACAACATTAACATTTTGTAATCATTAGCTATGGTCTTAGCATGGGATTATGTGAATAGTACTATTGGGGGTGACGCCCCCCGTCATGGTTAGTCGCGCTAACCAGGAGTCCATATGGCCAATTGACCGCATATTGTCTTATTCTGGTGGTATAGCGAGGGAGGGGCATTCATTTGTCATGGGTTGGTTACAGTATCATGTATTAACATATTATTATTTGTATTCCTAGCTAGTTTACAAATGGGGTCTGTTGGTCGTTCATTCATGGTTCAATGCATTGGGTATTTATAATGGGTTTAATGGGTCGGTTAAGTACCCATGGTTCAATGCATTGGTTACTCATTTAAACTTATTTATGACGGTAATGTCATGTACATATTTTCGAGTAAAACTACTTATTTATGATGGTAATGTCATGGGCATGTTTTCAGGTAAAACTACTTATTTATGACGGTAATGTCATGTGCATGTTTTTGGGTAAAACTACTTATTTATGACGGTAATGTCATGTGCATGTTTTCGGGTAAAACTACTTATTTATGACGGTAATGTCATGTGCATGTTTTCAGAGAAAATTACTTATTTTATGACGGTAAGGTCATGTACACGTTTTCAAGGAAAACTACTTATGGCGGTTAAGTCATGTATATGTTTTCGGTGAAAATTACTTATTTTATAACGGTAAGGTCATGTATATGTTTTCAGTGAAAACTACTTATTTTATGACGGTAAGGTCATGTACATGTTTTCGGGGAAAACTACTTATTTTTATGACGGCTAAGTCATGTATATGTTTTCGGTGAAAACTGTCACACCCCAACCGACGGCGGAATACGTCGGGGCGGGACATGTAGACTGTTCATGAGCACAAGGTTCGCTAGATTTCAATATTTAATCATCAATTTCATTTCAAACAACTCAAACACAAATAGCAAAATTCAACAAGTACATAAAAAGAAAATACAGATTGTTCTTTGAATTTAAATTAACTAAGTCCAAACTTAAGTGTAACATGTCTTGATCAAACTCACACATTAGCACCTGAAACATGAATAAAATAAGGTCAACTAAAAAGTTGGTGAGCATACATAGGTTTGTACATAGATAGTGTATAAATATGAATAAGCAAATCCTTACATGTCATGATAAATAAGGCATTTATGGGGAGCAGCTATTGTGTAACTAAAGTACAATCAAACCTTTGTAACTAGCATGCAATTTGTGTTGCGATACCAATCACCCCAATCTGGGTGGGTTTGTCAGACTCAATAGATCTATCATTGTTAACCGTCGGCATAAATAGTTAATGATTGCACAAAATTTGTACACAAAAGTTAACACACCTAGCACTCAAACATAAAGCTCAAATTTGCACACATGAATGTAAATAGGATTTGTGTTTGTGTAGTTTATGTAAATATAAGCTATTGTTTGTATAAAATTCATGAATCACCCCAAAAAGTGTAAAGGAGAAAAGGGGGCTATGTAATACTCACCTGATTCAAGAGTGTTGCTAGTACGCAAAACTAGGTAGCAAAACGGTCCTTGTAACTCACCACGTTACCCCAGTGTGTAATGTAGATTGAGTTAATAGCGGGTACAAAAGTCTAGGGTTCAACGGGTTTTGATGTGTGTGGATTTGTACAAAAAGGTTTGTGTTATTCCACGTAAAGGCATGCTATGCTTATATAAGAATTTAATGTATATTATGAGTTCAAGGTGTATATATATGAACTTAATAGTCATTGACGTAGGGTTGAGTTTAAATAAATAAAATAAATACATATTTTTTGTTATTTATTTGTGAAAAATATGTTAAAATATATAGAACGTAAACATGTGTTTAGAAAGAGAAATTCTATTTATGTGGATAGGGTTAATTTAAATAAATAAAATAAACAAATAATTTCATTTATTTATTAGTGAAAAATATGTTAAAACATATAGAATGTAAATATATATTTATGATTAGAAAAAAGAAATTTTATTTATGTAGATAGTGTTTAAATATATAAAATAAATAAATAATTTTATTTATTTATTTGTGAAAAATATGTTAAAATTTATAGGATGTAAATATATATTTATATTTAGAAAAAGAAATTTTTATTTGTGTATTATACTAAATAAATTTTTATTTATTTGTCATCTTTGAAATAAATACTAGTTTGCTTTAAATGAGGTAATATTTTATAAACTTTTATAAAATTTATTGCTTTTATTTAGAATTTAATTTTAAATATTTAAAGTTTTTGTTTTGAAAGTTTAATGTGCAAATTTAACACTTTAATTTGGATTAAATATGAGTTTATATTGAAATTTAATAATTCTGGTTTTATTCTGTTATAAATATCTCAAGGTTTATAAAAATATTTTTTACAAAATTTTTGGAGTGTTAGATTTAGTGCAAAAATATAAACAGGCCGCAGGGACTCGAACCCGGGCCTTGGGTGTGTGGGTCGAGTGACTAAACCGCTGGGCCAGAGGGTATTTTCGTTACAGAAATTAGTCTCGGATGGGTCTAAACCCATGATTACCAGGCCGATACTAGTGGGCGCAAAAGAAAAAACAGGTCGGTCGTAGGCTGTGGGTCGTGGGTTTCGAACCCACGCCACCCGTTTCAAGGGTGCAGTGCCTTAACCAGTTGAGCCGGGTGGTTCGCTGGTCTAAATGGGGCGCCGTTAATTTAAATATGAAACGTGGGTCCAAGTCAGGTTAAAGGACATGCGTAAAAAAAGGAGCCGACCGGTTTAAGACTTGGGAGGGGGTTTCAAACCCTGGCCACCTAGTCTGATGGTGCAGTGACTAAACCATTCAGACCAGGTGGTCTCGCTGGTTAACCATGTAATCTAAAAAGCTTTATACACGCATTAGATTAAGGATCAGTTTCAGATTTTCGATTTAAACCAGTCACGAACCCTAATCCCAATTCGAATTCGATTCCCTCTGCCATCGAGAATTGGAAGAGGGCTTTCGATAGGAAATGTTTTACGAGTCTAGTGATCTAACTCGTACCTGAAATGATGAAGAATCGAGTGTGCACGGCAGAGCTTCAGAACCCGTTGATCTTGGTACTCGACAGAACTTTGGAGGTGAAATGCAGGTTAATTGAGAGTTGGGAGAGTTTGAGATAGGGTTTGCGAGAGTGTATGAGAGGTTTAATTCGTTTCATTCCATTCACAATAGACAATTTGATTAGGCTTTGACGGTGACAACTGTAGGACGAGATTTACGCATCAATCCCATGATTTGGAAACGAATTGGGTCATGTTAATGGTCTAGGTACATACGGGATTTATTTGCGAGTGATTTATGGATTTACAAGCGTTGATTTTATGAATTAAATGATGATTTGCTACGGTTTTTGACTATCCAAGGTCAAACTTGTTTGAATCCTTAATCGCCCGCTTAATTGATCGAATTGGCCTGCTGATTGGGCCTGGATTTGATCGATTATTGCTTGTGTAATCCTGAGGAGCCCAATTAATCATGAATTCGGTCGATGGCAGCCTTAGATTGTCTAGGATTGGGCTGCTTTGACTTTTGAAAGTCAACTGAGTCAAATGGTCACAATTTGGAAGGTGTGGGTTCAATTAGAATGGTTAAGGGTTCAAACCAAAGTGAAAATTCTTTGTTAATTGTATCTAACTGTGGGTAATGGTATATATATGTGCATGTACTTGTGTGATATATATATATAAATATACATACATCTATATGTATATATATATACATATATATATATATATAGTGTTTCAATAATGTATACAAGTGTAAAAATTTGTTAATTTGTTTTGAACTTAGGGTTTAATTGTTCGTACGAATAAGGTAACCACTGTACTAGAATTGAATTTCAAACATGACTAATTGTACTGGAATGAAGACATGAAAATCAGAAATGTTATAGTATCCCTATGTTGAGGGAATTTCGTCCCGAAATTTAGCTAGTTGAGGTGACTGAATCAGCAAAAAGGTGCGGGTACTTGAGCTTCATTTGGTCCTCACGTTCCCAAGCAAACTCGGGTCCACGCTTAGATTCCCAACGAACTTTGATAATAGGAATACGGCTTCGCTTGAGTTATTTGATCTCGCGATCCATGATCTCTACAGGTTTCTCAACGAAGTGCATCGTTTCGTCAATGCGCACGTCGTCAAGAGGTATATGGAGATTCTCATCAGCAAGGCATTTCTTTAGGTTGGACACATGAAATGTAGGATGCACATTGCCGAGTGATGGGGGTAACTCGAGTTTGTAAGCTACTTTTACAATCCTTTCGATGATCTTAAATGGGCCCACATAGCGAGGTGCTAACTTGCCTTTCCTTCCAAAATGGATCACACCCTTCCACGGAGACACCTTTAGAAGAACAAGGTCCCTGATTTGGAATTCCAAGGGTTTTCGTCGTTTGTCGGCATAACTCTTTTTCCGACTTCTCGCTACTCGAATGTTGTCACCGATTTAGATAATCTTGTCGGATGTTTCTTGAATTAGCTCAGGACCGGTGATTTGTGCTTCACCAATCTCATTCCAACAGATAGGAGAACGACACTTACGGCCATATAAAGCTTCAAATGGGGCCATATTGATACTTGTGTGGTAGCTATTGTTGTAAGAGAATTCAATTAGGGATAGATGTGAATCCCAATTGCCACCAAAATCAATTACACAAGCTCTAAGCATGTCCTCAAGAGTTTGGATTGTACGCTCGGTCTGACCATCAGTTTGGGGGTGGTAAGCCGTGCTTAAATCCAATCGTGTACCAAGAGCAGTTTGGAGAGATTGCAGAACCGGGAGGTGAATCGGGCATCTCTATCGGAGATTATGTTTAGGGGAACACCGTGACGGCTCACAATTTCGTCAATGTAAATTTGGGCCAATTTCCTAACCCGATAGTCTTCACGGATGGGTAAGAAATGAGCAGATTTGGTGAGGCGGTCAATGATCACCCAAATGCTATCATAACCACTTGAGGTGCGAGGGAGTTTGGTAATGAAATCCATGGCTAAGTTCTCCCATTTCCACACAGGAATTTCCGGTTGTTCAAGTAAACCGGAAGGACGTTGATGTTCAGCTTTGACCTTGGAGCAAGTTAGACATTTGGCTACATAGAGAGAAATGTCTTTCTTCATACCGGGCCACCAATATTATTGGCGAAGATCTTGGTACATTTTATCAGCACCGGGATGAATAGAATAACGAGTCTTGTGGGCCTCGTTCATGAGAAATGCACGGAGATCATCACGATCTGGAACCCAAATACAGTTCAAGTAATAAAGTAAGCCATTGGGTTTCGGTTCAAGCTGGAGTTCAACACCACATGACATTTCCTCGTACGTGTTACCCTCGGTGACTGAGACGTGTTGAGCTTCTAAGATGCGATTTTGAATGTCGGTTTGAATTCGGACACATTGAAGCATGGCATGGTCCTTTCGACTCAAAGCGTCGGCTACAACATTCGCTTTGCCGGGGTGGTAACGAATCTCGCAGTCATAGTCGTTAAGGAGTTCAACCCAACGGTGTTGCCTCATATTGAGTTCTTTTTGGTTGAAAATGTGTTGGAGACTTTTGTGGTCGGTGAACACCACACATTTTGTGCCATAGAGGTAATGTCTCCAAATCTTCAATGCGAATACAACCGCACCCAACTCGAGGTCGTGCGTCGTATAATTTTTCTCATGAATCTTAAGTTGCCTTGATGCATAAGCGATTACTTTACCTCGTTGCATGAGGACACAACCGAGACCTTGGTTGGAAGCATCACAGTAGACCACTAGATCATCATTCCCATCAGGGAGAGTCAAAATAGGAGCATCACACAACTTTTGCTTGAGAGTTTGGAAAGCTTCTTCTTGCTTTGGTCCGCATTCATAAGGTTTACCCTTGTGGGTCAAAGTGGTGAGAGGAACAGCAATCTTAGAGAAATTTGAAATGAAACGACGATAATATCCCGCAAGTCTAAGAAATGAACGAACTTCGGTGGGGGTCTTCGGGGCATTCCAATTCTTAACAACTTCGATCTTAGTAGGGTCAACATGAATTCCTTTTTCGTTGACGATATGACCCAGGAATTGAACCTCCTTTAGCCAAAATTCACATTTGGAGAACTTGGCATATAGTTGCTCTTTTCTCAAGAGGTCCAAAACCAATCTAAGGTGTTGTTCATGATCGGATTTAGTCTTGGAGTAGATTAAGATATCATCAATGAAGACGATCACGAATTTGTCGAGGTATGGTTTGCACACACGATTCATGAGGTCCATGAAAACTGCGGGTGCACTGGTTAGCCCAAAAGGCATGACCATGAACTCGTAGTGACCATACCTTGTTCGGAAGGTAGTCTTTGGAATATCTTCCTCTTGTACACGGAGTTGGTGATAACCAGATTGAAGATCAATCTTCGAGAAACAAGTAGAGCCTTGAAGTTGATCAAAGAGATCATCAATTCTAGGCAATGGATAACGGTTCTTGATGGTAAGCTTGTTGAGTTCGCGGTAGTCAATACACATGCGGAATGATCCATCCTTCTTCTTGACGAATAAGACAGGTGCACCCCACGATGAATGACTTGGACGGATGAAGCCCTTGTCGGAGAGTTCTTGGAGTTGGCTTGCAAGTTCTTGCATTTCAGAAGGTGCAAGACGGTATGGAGCTCTAGCCACTGGGTTAGCTCCGGGTACAAGGTCAATGCGAAATTCTACTTGTCGAACGGGTGGAAGACCGGATAAGTCTTCGGGGAATACTTCGAGAAAATTCCGGATGATGGGGATGTCTTGAATATTCTTCTCTTTGACATCCTTTTGAACAATATGAGCTAAGAAGGCCACGTACTTCTTTCGTAAGTAGTTTTGAGCAGTAGTGCATGACATTAATTTGAGTTCTTTGCAGGGTTTTTCACCAAAGACTCTTAACGTTTCCCTGACGGAAGGGGTATTCGGATGCACTTCTCAAAACAGATGACTTCGGCATGGTGATTTGACAGCCAATCCATGCCTATGATGATATCAAAACTTCCTAGCGGCATTGGCACGAGGTTAATTGGAAATGTATGATCATTAAGTTCTAGAGAACATTCGTGGATAATGGAGTCTATTGTAAGGGAGTCACCATTTGCTACTTCGACAGTGAAGGTTTTCTCCAATTTAGACCGTGTTTTTGCAAGTAAGGGTTCAAAGTTAAGTGACACAAAACTTTTATCTGCACCGGTATCAAATAAAATGGAGGCATATTGACTATTAACAAGGAACGTACCGTTGACCACATAATTGTTGGCTTGAGCTTCATTGGCGTTGATGTTGAAAGCACGCCCACGAGCTCTGCCTTGTCTAGCATTGATAAACTTCGGGCACTGGTCACGGAAGTGGTTTGGGTTGCCACATTCATAACAAGCACGCCCATTTGCTATGGCGGGAACACCTTGATTAGTCACTTGTTGATTGGTTCGGGTTGGTGGGTTGGTGGGTTGGTGGGTTGGCCTGCAAGTGCTTTGGCTCTACAAACATTGACCGTATGGCCATACTTCCCACAGTGAGTGCAAAGGCGACAGGGAATGGTTTGGGGATGGTGATAATTGCATGTGGCACAGAGTGGGTAGGTCCCCACATATGGCTTCTTGACTGGTGCTTGAGCCATGGGAGCAACTTGGTTAACAGGCATAGCAGGAGTGACCACAGCAAAATTTCTAGCCTTTCTTTTTTTATTATTATGGTAGGGTTCAGTTCTGGCTTCTTTGATATGTACGGGAGGGGTTGTGGTGTCGGGAGCCTTCTTGATGCCTTTTCTAGTCAGGGTACCTGCTTTCACATGGTTGTCGGTCAAAGTAGCAGATAATCGGATAGCATCTTCGAGTGTTGCGGGATTTCTCCCTAAGACAGTATCCTGAATCTGCCTATGTAATCCACCGATGTACTTTTCAATGCAGCGGGATAAGGGTGTGACCATATGGGGCACAAGGAGACTCAGTTCGTGAAACCGGGTTGTATAAGCCAGACTTTCATCACTGTCTTGAGTAAGATCCCAAAACTCAGCTTCCAGCTTCCTCACTTCATTCCGAGGACAGAACTCTTCGGTCATTAGTCTCTTAACCTCATCCCATGGTAAGGCCATGGTTGCCTCTACACCTCTGGTTTTCTTTTCCCCATTCCACCACGTGAGTGCCCGTTTTTGGAAGACACTTGTGGCATGACGGACACGAAGGTCATCGGGGCAGTCACTATTGAGGAAGGTGCCCTCAATACTTTCGAACCATTGAAGGAGTCCCGTAGCTCCTTTGGTACCATAGAACTTGAGAGGGTTACACGAATTGAAGTGCTTGACGGTACATTGCGGTGGGTTGGCACCACCACCACCATTAGTTCCATGGTTATCGTTTGTGGCACCATTAACTTGAGTGAGTTGAGTTACAAGTTGTGCAAGGATAGCAGCAATATCAGTGTTGTTGTTGGCCACGGTAGCACGACGGGGAGGCAATCTACAGATTTGCACAACACAAGAAGAGATGTAAAAACTTATGAAGGTTGATTGAATTTAAAAGATAAGATAACAAATAAAATAGTAAATCATAGTTTGGATTGTACTCAAATAGTGATATAATCACTTGAATACTGTGACACATTAAGGTTAATTAAACTCATATAATTTTTCAAGGAGACATGCTTTAGCCTATAAGTAAACACTCATCCCGGAAATTCCCAGGAAAGCATACGGGTCCCTCGGTTGATTGGGATTTATACGAAATGCTTTCCAAGACAGAAAACCCAGAATACAGGTGTCACCCTTCCAGATTGCACGTGTCTTCAAATATTTAACAAAGTTTAAAAGCCTTAACGAGGAAATAAAGAAATTTTTATAGATTTAACTCCATGAAGTTTCCACATGCTATGATGATAATGATAAAGAAGTAGGCAAGAAGGTTATGAGATTTAGGGTAAGGGTAGGGATATTGTTTATTTAATTTATTATCTAAGTATAGTCTAATAAGTCATGAATTTTAACAAATAAGGTATCAAGATGAAATAAATATTAATATAATAAGCATGTAACACATAGCATGTAGCACATAACACATAATCATGAAGCATGGTATAAGTGGGTGTCCTAAAGTTATAGTCTAGGTCAAGGGTGTCTAATAACCTTGTTCCCTATAACCAAGGCTCTGATACCAATCTGTCACACCGCAACCGACGGCGGAATACGTCGGGGCGGGACATGTAGACTGTTCATGAGCACAAGGTTCGCTAGATTTCAATATTTAATCATCAATTTCATTTCAAACAACTCAAACACAAATAGCAAAATTCAACAAGTACATAAATAGAAAATACAGATTGTTCTTTGAATTTAAATTAACTAAGTCCAAACTTAAGTGTAACATGTCTTGATCAAACTCACACATTAGCACCTGAAACATGAATAAAATAAGGTCAACTAAAAAGTTGGTGAGCATACATAGGTTTGTACATAGATAGTGTATAAATATGAATAAGCAAATCCTTACATGTCATGATAAATAAGACATTTATGGGGAGCAGCTATTGTGTAACTAAAGTACAATCAAACCTTTGTAACTAGCATGCAAGTTGTGTTGTCGGTAACAATCACCCCAATCTGGGTGGGTTTGTCAGACTCAATAGATCTATAATTTTTAACCGTCGGCTTAAATAGTTAATGATTGCACAAAATTTGTTCACAAAAGTTAACACACCAAGCACTCAAACATAAAGCTCAAATTTGCACACATGAATGTAAATAGGATTTGTGTTTGTGTAGTTTAAGTAAATATAAGCTATTGTTTGTATAAAATTCATGAATCACCCCAAAAAGTGTAAAAGAGAAAAGGGGGCTATGTAATACTCACCTGATTCAAGAGTGTTGCTAGTACGCAAAACTAGGTAGCAAAACGGTCCTTGTAACTCACCACGTTACCCCAGTGTGTAATGTAGATTGAGTTAATAGCGGGTACAAAAGTCTATGTCTAAGTCTAGGGTTCAACGGGTTTTGATGTGTGTGGATTTGTACAAAAAGGTTTGTGTTATTCCATGTAAAGGCATGCTATGCTTGTATAAGAATTTAATATATATTATGAGTTCAAGGTGTATATATATGAACTTAATAGTCATTGACGTAGGGTTGGGTTTAAATAAATAAAATAAATAAATAATTTTTGTTATTTATTTGTGAAAAACATGTTAAAATATATAGAATGTAAACATGTGTTTAGAAAGAGAAATTATATTTATGTGGATAGGGTTAATTTAAATAAATAAAATAAATAAATAATTTCATTTATTTATTTGTGAAAAATATGTTAAAACATATAGAATGTAAATATATATTTATGTTTAGAAAAAAAAAATATTTATGTAGATAGTGTTTAATTTAAATATATAAAATAAATAAATAATTTTATTTATTTATTTGTGAAAAATATGTTAAAATTTATAGGATGTAAATATATATATTTATATTTAGAAAAATAAATTTTTATTTGTGTATTATACTAAATAAATTTTTATTTATTTGTCATCTTTGAAATAAATACTAGTTTGCTTTAAATGAGTTAATATTTTATAAACTTTTATAAAATTTATTGCTTTTATTTAGAATTTAATTTTAAATATTTAAAGTTTTTGTTTTAAAAGTTTAATGTGCAAATTTAACACTTTATTTTGGATTAAATCTGAGTTTACATTGAAATTTAATAATTCTGGTTTTATTCTGTTATAAATATCTCAAGGTTTATAAAAAAAAAATTTTACAAAATTTTTGGAGTGTTAGATTTAGTGCAAAAATATAAACAGGCCGCAGGGACTCGAACCCGGGCCTTGGGTGTGTGGGTCGAGTGACTGAACCGCTGGGCCAGAGGGTACTTTCGTTACGGAAATTAGTCTCGGATGGGTCTAAACCCATGATTACCAGGCCGGTACTAGTGGGCGCAAAAGGAAAAACAGGCCGGTCGTAGGCCGTGGGTCGTGGGTTTCGAACCCACGCCACCCATTTCAATGGTGCAGTGCCTTAACCAGTTGAGCCGGGTGGTTCGCTGGTCTAAATGGGGCGCCGTTAATTTAAATATGAAACGTGGGTCCAAGTCAGGTTAAAGGACATGCGCAAAAAAAGGAGCCGACCGGTTTAAGACTTGGGAGAGGATTTCGAACCCTGGCCACCTGGTCTGATGGTGCAGTGACTAAACCATTCAGACCAGGTGGTCTCGCTGGTTAACCATGTAATCTAAAAAGCTTTATACACGCATTAGATTAAGGATCAGTTTCAGATTTTTGATTTAAACCAGTCACGAACCCTAATCCCAATTCGAATTCGATTCCCTCTGCCATCGAGAATTGGCAGAGGGCTTTCGATAGGAAATGTTTTACGAGTCTAGTGATCTAACTCGTACCTGAAATGAAGAAGAATCGAGTGTGCACGGCAGAGCTTCAGAACCCGTTGATCTTGGTACTCAACAGAACTTTGGAGGTGAAATGCAGGTTAATTGAGAGTTGGGAGAGTTTGAGATAGGGTTTGCGAGAGTGTATGAAAGGTTTAATTCGTTTCATTCCATTCACAATAGACAATTTGATTAGGCTTTGATGGTGACAACTGTAGGACGAGATTTACGCATCAATCCCATGACTTGGAAACGAATTGGGTCATGTTAATGGTCTAGGTACATACGGGATTTATTTGCGAGTGATTTACGGATTTACAAGCATTGATTTTATGAATTAAATGATGATATGCTATGGTTTTTGACTATCCAAGGTCAAACTTGTTTGAATCCTTAATCGCCCGCTTAATTGATCGAATTGGCCTGCTGATTGGGCCTGGATTTGATCGATTATTGCTTGTGTAATCCTGAGGAGCCCAATTAATCATGAATTCGGTCGATGGCAGCCTTAGATTGTCTAGGATTGGGCTACTCGCATCTTTTCTCTAGACCCTCCTCTTAAATTTCGGTACGAAATTTCATAAAATAGGGGAGACTGTAATATCCAGGGTTTTCCTCACATCGAACCGTTAATATGAACATAGCGAGGTAATTTGAGTAGTACTACTTGTAATATCCAGGATTTTCCGTGGTATCAATTCCGGTTATCAGTTTCAATCTTTTGTAATCCGTCTATTTTCGATTCTAATGAACGTATTAATTTCAAATCCTTGAACGTATTTCTAACCTTGAACCCTTATTAAGTCTAAATTCTTAAATTTATAAAAACACAATAATTAGACTTATATTTAATACATACCTAAATATATATATGTAATTAAACAAAAAATATATATATGTAATTAAACAAAAAATATATATATAATAATAAAATAGAATAAACCTTTGTAAGTTTATATTTGTTATTAAATAAAACAAATAATAATCTTGTTAACCTTAAATACATAAATCTTATAAATTTATAAACTTAGAAATGCTGCTTTGACTTTTGAAAGTCAACTGAGTCAAAGGGTCACAATTTGGAAGGTGTGGGTTCAATTAGAATGGTTAAGGGTTCAAACCAAAGTGAAATTCTTTGTTAATTGTATCTAACTATGGGTAATGGTATATATGTGTGCATGTACTTGTGTGATATATATATAAATATACATACATCTATATGTATATATATATACATACATATATATATATATATATATATATATATATATAGTGTTTCAATAATGTATACAAATGTAAAAATTTGTTAATTTGTTTTGAACTTAGGGTTTAATTGTTCGTACGAATAAGGTAACCATTGCACTAGAATTGAATTTCAAACATGACTAATTGTACTGGAATGAAGACATGAAAATCAGAAATGTTATAAAAACTACCTACTTTTATGACTGATAGGTCATGTACATGTTTTCGGGGAAGTCTATTTGCACTGAAATAACAAACTCTGTGAACTCACCAACCTTTGTGTTGACACTTTCAAGTATGTTTCTCAGGTAACCCTTAGCCATGGCGCGGTTGGAATAGGCTAGCTATGCTGGATTAATTCCTAGTAACTGGAAGGGCATAGAGTATCAAGTCTCAAGTCTATCGTTGATCTAAAAGAACTTAGATCATTGTATTACTTAGTTTTAGTAATTGTATATGTAATCAAGTCTTAGAAATCACTTTTACAGCTTCCGCTATCGTGTAATGAACCAATCATTGCAACCTTTATTTATTTATTAAGTAAATAAATTTGGGGGTGTGACAAATTGGTATCAGAGCAATGGTTTTAGCGAATTAGGTTTCCTTAGTGACACCTAGGCTCTAACCGGACACATTTAGGGACCAAGATTTCTAAGACTTGCATCACACTAAGAACACCCAAGACTTGAGTATAGGAATTCCAACCGTTGCCGAACAACTTGTGTAGACTATTAGTGTATGGAGTTACACTAGGGTATCATTAGCTACACTAATGCATAATACAATTACATGGCACATGTAACTAACACTTAACACGTACAACGACGTGGAAATAATAAACACATACAACGTTTCTCAACAAAGTGTTACTTTTCGGATTACGAATTAAGGATAACGGGTACTCAGCACACTGCAACCCTAGAAGATCAAGTTACGAGCCGATCTTGGGCTACGACGGTAGTAATCGCTAGTTACCGATCTTGGTACCACAACAGGTTGAACCCTTACCAGGACCTGTACCGATACCTGCACCACACCTACAACTACTCCAGCCGTGGAGGCAGCTTTTTTTTGACATAGGTGCGGTGTAAATACTCTCCTTCATGAGTTGCCGGATCGGATGCCTAGACTTACGCCATGAGATATGGCAGACAGGATTGCCCAGACGGAAGGAAACCTGAGGTGGATAAGCAGGACTAAACGGGAGAGAACTCCACGGGTCATGAGACCCAGGCATTCGTCAGGATCATGTGGATCTATAAGTACATACAGACTTGGAGCATGATTTGCTCGACACTGATTTGAGGATCTCTGCCCTACACATAGTGCCTGACTTCCATACACATTTTATTTTTGGGAGACACTGGTGGTGCCTCTCTACCATTAACCTCATCCGACAACAACCATATTCGGCAGATTCTTGAGTATTGGTACGCATAATTAAGGGTAATCCGGTAAAACAATACACACTCCTGCACACGTGTGCAAACACGATCTAATGAACATTTCAAACCCTATTTGACTAAAAGCTTGGGATAGGAGAAAAACTACATGGATCATGCAAAGTAAATTATCATTACGGGTGCACACGTACTCATAATTTGCAGTGCATGTGAACTTTAGTGAGTCTTGCTGTCCAAGGTAATGATCAACCCATGTTCTCAACCACTTGATTAAGGATTAAATCTTAACAAATCAGACTTCTCAATTAGGTATTCACAAAGCATTCTCTTAGTTCGGGAGGAACAAGAGAAATTCAAATTGAATTCAACCAATCCTTAGTGAATCCTGAACGACGAAGGATTTCCCACATTCATTCTTTGAGATTCAACTTGTCAGGAAGGCTCCAAATTGAGCGTTACCACAACCAACACTTACAATAATTGCATAATTATTGTGGGAGATTATAGCGTAATCTCAGAATCCATCATACAGTCAGTCTCACAATTACTTGGCATTTACGTGAGGAGTGCTATGCACTAACTCCGGTAATGGGGCAGAAAATTATCCTGACCCGCATACACATAGCATCTATGGAGTATTATGGAAGCTCGACATGAGACAAGGAGGTAATCTGACATTTCAGAATATTGATCTAAGAGGGTTGCTCTCATAACCATTGACATTCAGTACACCTTTAAGTCCGACTATTCTTCCAGTGATGAATAAGCCGTGATTTATTCTCAAGCGAATGCCAAAGAAACCTAAGTGTGGACTAACGACTATTGTCGCACTAACAGAAGAACGACATACAAAACTCTTAAAGGAGTTCCAAATACGGAATTTCTTGCTAATCTCATTAGCTCATGATATGCATAAGGGACATAAGCACAAGTTGTTCACAACAGTCCGCGACCCACAAAAATCCGAGGAGGATAACTTTATACCCTTTTGTACCTGCACTTCCCTAAGAATCACCTTGTGGATGAATCCTAGTTTTCAGCCTAGAGGAGAGACATGGTCACATCTCTCACTCCCAGATTTCTATGATTAGGAAGATCTAGGGCTTCTATCGTTAAGAAATGACTTCTTAACACATGCTTAGGAAAAGTACAAAATTTCGGTGTTCAACACTCATAACCTCAATGTTAAGAACTGAGTCCTTGTACTAAGGACTTTGAGGCTATGGCCAGTATGAGTGGAATACATAATGGTAAGTCACCAAAATACCATTCGAACGCTAGGGAAGTACAGACACACTGAATGACTAGGAGTTGGCCATTAACCCTTTCTGCCAACTTAATGGGTTGACAAACCCATGGCCCATTTTTAGGAAACACTAATTCAATGAGACCATTCTCATAGTATCACTTTTCATTTCCTCATCTAGACGGAATGTGAATATTCCAAACAAACATAGAACTTCATATGGCTTACAAACTTCGAGAGTATGGTAGTCAAGTGTCACACCCCCAAATTTATTTACTTAATAATAAATAAATAAATCCAGGTTGCAACGATTGGTAAAATTACACAACAGCGGAAGCTAAAATAAAGATATCTAAAGTATCGAACACTTTTACAAATACTAACATGATATAATACATTGATCTAAATCCACCTAGAACAAAATGGGCGTGAGGTTCGAGAATAATGCTTCATCGACTTCTAGGGTTTAATCCAATTGGTTAACCTATTCCAACCGTGCCATAGCTATGTGTTACCTGAAAAACATACTTGAAAATGTCAACATGAAGGTTGGTGAGTTCACAGGGTTAGTTGTCTCGATGTAAATCAGTTTTCCTTGAAAACATTGATATAGTGTACATGGCCATAATATAAAACCGTTTTCCTCGAAAACATGTGGTGACTTCAGAGTCATAAGGTGAAGACATTGAAAAAATGTACCTGGCCATAATATGAAACCGTTTTCCCTGAAAACCTTGAAAATGTGTTCATGGGCTTAATATAGAACCGTTTTCCTCGAAAACATTTGATGACCTCATCGTCATAAAGTGAGTCGTTTTCACAATGGAAACGTGTAAATGAGTTTATACCCGTGTTAAGCCCTCTTTGATGATAGCCAAAACAAGTAGCGGTTTCATGTGTATATGATAAATAAAACAAGTAATGTTGACCCATCCGTAAACTAGCTAGGAATACGAATAATATGTACATACATGAGGCATAACCAAACCATGACATAGGTGTTTTGCCCCTCACTCGTACCCCACGAGCAAATGTTTGAACACTATGCGGTCATTTGGCAAGAGGGACCCATGGTTAGCGCGACTAACCATGCCCGGGGGTGTCAATCCCAATAGTACTATCCATAGAATCCCAGGCTAATCTATAGCTAATGATTATAAATATGATGGTCAGGGGACTTCCAGCGCTCTATATGTGTTAACTCATGCAAACATAAAGGTCGGGTCTTGTTTTCTTGTTATCATACAAAAAGTAGTTGTAAATTTACTTCGTGTTCTTCAAACGTATCAAGTAAATATGTTTCATGTTTTCAAACGTGTAAAGCAAGTATGTTTCTCCCCCGATGTTTCTAAAACATTTAAAAAATAACGAGGGGCCGTGAACTCACCTGAATTTCCTCTGTACTGTGAATTTCAATTAATGATGTTCGTCGGCCTTGTTCCTACCCACTTTCTACAAAAGTAATTATATACTATTGAGAATTAAGGACCAACCCGAATTTCTACATGCATATCTTAGCGTCTCATTACCGGTGTTGCTAAATGCACGTTACCATGGCGTCGACTCTCACATAGCCAACAGTGATTTAGACGTCTTAACGGCTTAGAGTCTTCTAATACCTCGTATAAATGCTTATGAAACCACCGTATTATTGTGATGGATTTAGGATTTTGTTTCTTGAAAATGTAAGTAATGCCATCCGAAAATTGTTTTTGTCAAAAATATATTTTCTCGCGTAATGACGTACTTCAAAAATCTATTCGTTTCGTGTCGAACTTCCCTAAATCCCAAACACGTCATAGTTTGTGAACTCAGTTATGATTTTGAAAAATAATATACTTTCACAAAATGCTTTCCAAAATGCTAAGTGTTATATTTTTACAAAAATTCGACATTATGAAGGCTGTAATCGGAGTTGTCCCAATCGACAAAAGTTCGTTTTAAATCCCAATATCAAATCCCATCACAACAACAATATATATTAACCCAATCCAAAAGGTGAGGACGATCGTACGAACCTATTTCACCAAAGGTTTTATTATCTATATGTATATGTCTCGTGACATGTATATGATTCAAATCATAATCCGTGATTTCTTGAACAAAATCCATCTACTATATATATATATGTATATACTTATTTGTATATATATTTTGTTATGGATGAGTTTAACCAAGCCATTAGTGATGTTAGCTTAGGGTTTTTAGTCCAAATCCTTTTTTTTTAATATATACATACTTTTACATGTAGCCTTTTGAACTAACATGATTCATTCAACACTTCATTTAGTGAAATAATATGATCCAAGACTTTAAATACTTTGATATACTTGTATAAAAATACTCATTTATACATCTATGTACCTCATGTATATTTTAAATTCCATAGCTTTCAAAATATATATATTTTTCCATAACTTTTAGCATAAACACTAACATAATCATGATTTTTTTTAAAGATTACACTAGTTTATGTATATAAACCTAGATGAATAAGGTCAATATTTTAGATGATGATGATCCACTTTATGACACCATTTTTGCTTTCAAATTATGAAATCATGAACATAAAAGCATAACTTGACATCCTTGAAAATTAGAACTTGTAACTTGTCATACATATACATATCTAACGGATTTTAGTTCAAGAATCATGGGATGATCCTAAGAAAACGTGAAAGGATACAAGATTAAGAAGTATACCCTTGGCTACATGAAGAAATGATGAAGATCCTAGAGTCTTTGAGATCTTGAGTTTACATCCAAGCAAAACGAACTCAGAATTTAAGGTGACTTTCGAGTAGGATTTTGATAGTTTTAGAAACCCAAGTGACTTGTGGTTTCCATCTAAAATCAAGTTTATTAAAGTGAGAACATATAGCAAAAGTAATCACAAGGTTTGGAGTTGTATATGTACCTCAAAACAAGCAAAATAAAAGAGGTATCCAGAATCGGGCTGCTCGTTGTAGTTGCCTTGTGACGGCTGTTTGGTGGCCGAATACTTCATCAATTTGAGAGATTCCAGTTGGGTTTGTTAGAGGACTCATAGAGCTTTGTTTCAAGAGCAAAATGGGGTAATTTGGAGAAGAAAAGAGGGAGATATGACCATACGAAGTCGACTAAAATTTCTGTCCGAACCTGTCAAGTATTTGGGGTTTGTTTTCGGTTTCAAGGGAAAGAAAAGAGAGAGATGAACGATTTTGTGTGTGATTGAGAATAGAAATGATTAAATGGGGGTTGTTCTTGATATTTATTAAAAGATTACATGGTCATTTTGCCTCAAAAGTCAAGACCTTGAGTGAAAGAGTGAACAAAACAAAGAAAATATTAAAGGACGTGTATGGGGGGTTGGCTACGGCTGAACCAAGAAGAAAAGGGGAGATGGGGTGTTGATTTGGTTAAATGCCCACATGTTGACTTTGTGGTTCATGTAGGATGAATGACTAGCTTCATGTTTATCCACTCAAATATACATAAGTTTTTATGTATAATAGTTAATAATAAAACTATAACTTGACCAGTTATGTATTTATGAACTAGTTAAGGTTCATATAGTATAAAAATCATGATCATATATATATGTAAACGGATGATGACTTAAACATTTGTAGGAGAATTTATAAAAATTCTAACTTATAGAGGTTTAGACGAATTTCTAAATCGTGAAACGATCTATTTTGGTTTTCCATTGTCAATAGAATTGAATAGTATACTTGTTATGATAATTAGATAAAATCCATATAAAACGACCTTTGTATGTAAGCTTTCATATTAAGTGATTAAAATTACACATTTGTAATTTCTAATATACTGATAATTCCATAAAGTTTTCCAAAGAATCTTGTAACACTTGAACATATAATTTGTATCACATTATTTTGTATGTAAATAGAATACTAAATTTTAAATCACCAATACTTGTTAATATGTCTTATATGGTATGGATCTCAATCCATAAAATTGCATTATCACAACGATCTAGTTCACAATATTCACCAAGTCTCAATCCATTATGCTTGGTAATTCACTATCTACATGAATAGTAAATTACTTGAATTTGGTGATTGTCACATTCTCCCATTGTTAAAGAAGTTTCGTCCTCGAAACTTAGTTTAAGTTAACCTCTAGAATTGATTTAATTTATTTAGATGAGAGTTCCTTATCCTTAGTTCATTTCTAGATCATAGTGAGAATTTTAACTCAATCTATTTAGTAGTCGGTATTCGAAGGTAAAGCGAATAACTCACCGACTAACGATATTGGATGTGTAAGGATTTGAGATATCATAGTATCATGTAACAGCGCAACGGTATCGTTGAACATTTATTATATCAAGCAAGTGGATTTAGGAAGGTTCTTTGAATATATCGACAAGGGAACGATGTTGGCTATACCCTGAAGTGATAAAATCATCACTAGAGTCCCATGAACAAAAGGGATTACAATAAGTGTGGTCATATTCACGTGATGCGTAAGTCATTAAAAAAATTTCTTATCGGTGTGAAGTAAAATAACGAGTTTTCCCAATTCAAGTGATCAACGCACACACCAAGTAATCAATCAAGGATTAGCTGTCGGAGCATTTCATTATGTGATCATTCTCATCAGAGTGTAAATGTATGATCACCATCTTTGATAAAGAAAGCAAAAGTGCATTCATGCACATGGATTTCCAAAAGTATAAGGGTACATATATTGTATTCATGCTCGATTTTCTCTCATGAAAATCACATCATGATCAAATCTAAAAGGAAATTATCAGAATTCCATTAAAGATATGTCAGATTGTTTAATGAAATGTTCACATGTTAGTTCATAACCCGGTAATTGACCGCTCATCGCGTCTTCTCAATGTCTCGGCGCATTCAATCTTTCTAGGACGAAAGATTTTAGTTGACCTCTCATTTTTCTAAGCAGTATATAGGTTAGGCTGATTCGATTTAGTTCTAGGAAATAATATCGGTGTATGCAATTTTTCCCAAGGGAGGCTGAAACGGTTTAGAGGAACCGTTAATTAGTTGTCTAGGTAGTGCATTAGACAGCTATGATATGGAATAAGTATTTATGAAGACCTGATCTCTTGAGATTGATCCTGGTTTTATCAAATCTCATAACCGGTAACATTATCACGAATGTCATTCGAAATTTGGTTTTGACTGAAACCTTGATGAAATAGGTGTCGAACAATTAACTTTGAGACAATCAAATCTCGTAGTAACATCGAATCGTCCAGATTTCTATGATTTCTCTAAAGATAAGGGTGAATCTAGATGGAGAAGAAAGAGAAAGTCAAAGTATTTGAGAATAGTCTAGTTGACTCAACTCAACAGCTACTAAAGGTAATTAAATTTTCATGAGATTCAAAGAAAAATGTTTGAGAATTGTCTAGCCTTCGTTGGCGAAGATTTAGTTTAATACCTCATTAATCATTGTTTGCACTACACTTCTATTGCAGTCTGGCATTTAGGTTGAAGTATCCTGATTTGTGAACTCATGACTTGACTATCATGTCCACGAGATAGATAAGTCTTAAGGACTTCTAGACCGCAATCCGTCTACATGAAAAGGTAAACAGTCACATCGTGGAAATAGTCTCATTGAAATGGCGTTTCCCCATAACTAATTCAGAGCTTGCTAGCCCATTAAATTAGTAGTCTGTGATGTGATATCATGGTCAGTTTTGTCAAGGGCTTGACTTCTCCTTAAGTATGTGTCGAAAAAAATAAAAAAATATATGAGAATCAATTTAAAACTTCAGAGAGTCTCCAAACGCGAGAACGTCATGCTCTTATGTTACTTAAAGATAAAGCATAGATATTCCAAAAGATCTTGGAAGAGTAAATATAAAATTATTAAGAAAAGCAGAGAAGTCAAGAAATGTATATGTGTAGCCCTTCAAGTGAGCAAAGTCGGCTATGACTCGTCCTTTTTTCATCTTCCTGGTAGCGTAAAGCTTTAGACGATTATTAATTTGTAGAATCACGGAATTAAATCCTCAAATTCAACTTAGGTCCTTGATTTCCCCTAAAAGTTGGTTAGAATGGATCATGGAGTTTCAGAATTTGTCAACAACTTGATAGTACAGTGTGTCTATGACTTCCCTGGCATTCGAATGGTATTATCATGACTTACCATTACGTATTTCACTCATATCGGTTATAGTCTTAAAGTCCTTAGCAAAAGGGTTTAAGCCATAAAATTGAGGTAATGAGTGTTAAATGTCAAAGTTTTGTGTTCTCCTTGAGCATGTGTTAAGAATTCATTTCCTAACAGTAGATGCTCTAGAGCTCTTTAACTATAGAAGGCTAAGAGTAAGAGATGTGAAAGTGTCTCCCCTGCAGGCCGAAATCAGAGGCGCAGCCAACCAAATGATTCTTGGGGAAATGTAAGTACAAAGGATGTAAGATTATCCACTTGTCTCCGGTCGAATTTTCACAATACCTTATAGGCGTCACGTGTAAGGGAGTCAGAATGAGTTTCCATTTCATAACAGAAGTTGGTGCATAGCACTTCCGATATAAACTTCAAGTAAATGTGATACTGAGTGGTAAGATAGACCCTGAGATTACGCCGTGATTTCCAATAATAGTTGTGCAATTACCGTAAGTGTTGATCGTTGCAAGGAGCAACCTGGAATTTATGTGTCTCATGAGGATATGTTTTAGAAAGTACAAACGAATGAGGGAGACCTTCGTCGTTCAAGATCCATTAAGAGTTGGTTAGATCCAAATTGAAATTCTCTTGTTCCTCCAGAACTGCGAGAACATTACGTGAATATTTAATTAAGGAGTCCGGTTTGTTAAGGTCCGACCATTAATCGAGCGACTGGAAATTAGGAGTATAGATTAATCATGAACATTAGCTCAGACAGTAAGACTCACTAGAGTTCTCATGCATCGCAAATTATGATTACGTGTGCACCCGCAATGATAATTTACTTTACATGGTCCCTATAGTGTTTCTCCTATCCCAAGCTCTCAGTTTAAGAGATCTGAAATGTTCATTAGATCGTGTTATCGTGTTGCACTCTCGCGTAAGAGTGTGTATGTTATATCAGATTACTCTTATTCATGTGTACCAATACTCGTGCATCTACCGACTAAGGCTGTTGCTGGATGGAGTTAATGGCAGAGAGACACAACCGGTGTCTTTTAATAATAGGACGTGTGCGATGGAAGTCAGGCACTATGTCAGGGCAGAGATCCTCAAATTTGTGTCGAGCAAATCATGCTCCAAGTTTGTATGTACGTGTAGATCAACATGATCCCGATGAATCTATGGGTCTCCTAACACGTGGACTTCTCTCCCGTTTAGTCCTGCTTATCCACCTCGGGTTCCCTTCTGCTTGGGCAGTCCCGTCTGTCATATCTCATGGCTAAAGTCCTAGTCATCCCATCCGACAATTCATGAAGGAGAGTATATATACCGCACTAAATGAAGACAACATATGTCAGAAAGAAAGTTGACTCCACGGCTAGAATAGTTGTAGGTGTGGTGCAGGTATATGTACAGGTTCAGGTACGAGTTTAGCTTGTTGTGATACTAAGATCGGTAACTAGCGATTACTACCGTGGTCGCCCAAGTTTAGCTCGTAACTTGATCTTCTAGGGTTACAGTGTGTTGAGTACCTGTCATCCTTGATTCATAATCTGAATAGTGATACTCTATTGGGTCATATTGTAGGGGTTTATTGTTTCCACATTGTTACAAGTATTAGATGTTAGTCACGTATACCACGTGATTGTATTTAGTACTAACATAGCTAATGTTACGCTAGTGCAATCACATACAATAATAGTCAACTCAAGTTGTTCGCAACGGTTGGAATTTTATATTCAAGTCTTGGGTGTTCTTAGTGTGATGTAAGTCTTAGAGATATTGGTCCCTAAATGAGTCTGGTTAGAGCCTAGGCGTCACTACGGAGACCTAATTCGCTAAAACCATTGGCTCTGATACCAATCTGTCACACCCCAAAATTTATTTACTTAATAATAAATAAATAAATCTAGGTTGCAACGATTGGTAACATTACACAACAACGGAAGCTAAAATAAAGATATCTAAAGTATCGAACACTTTTACAAATACTAACATGATATAATACATTGATCTAAATCCACCTAGACCAAAATGGGCGTGAGGTTCGAGAATAATGCTTCATCGACTTCTAGGGTTTAATCCAATTGGTTAACCTATTCCAACCGTGCCATAGCTATGTGTTACCTGAAAAACATACTTGAAAATGTCAACACGAAGGTTGGTGAGTTCACAGGGTTAGCTGTCTCGATGTAAATCAGTTTTCCTTGAAAACATTGATATAGTGTACATGGCCATAATATAAAACCGTTTTCCTCGAAAACATGTGGTGACTTCAGAGTCATAAGGTGAAGACATTGAAAAAATGTACCTGGCCATAATATGAAATTGTTTTCCCCTAAAACCTTGAAAATGTGTTCATGGGCTTAATATAGAACCGTTTTCCTCCAAAACATTTGATGACCTCATCGTCATAAAGTGAGTCGTTTTCCCATGGAAACGTGTAAATGAGTTTATACCCGTGTTAAGCCCTCTTTGATGATAGCCAAAACAAGTAGCGGTTTCATGTGTATATGATAAATAAAACAAGTAATGTTGACCCATCCGTAAACTAGCTAGGAATACGAATAATATGTACATACATGAGGCATAACCAAACCATGACACAGGTGTTTTGCCCCTCACTCGTACCTCACGAGCAAATGTTTGAACACTATGCGGTCATTTGGCCAGAGGGACCCATGGTTAGCGCGACTAACCATGGCCGGGGGTGCCAATCCCAATAGTACTATCCATAGAATCCCAGGCTAATCTATAGCTAATGATTATAAATATGATGGTCAGGGGACTTCCAACACTTTATATGAGTTAACTCATGCAAACATAAAGGTCGGGTCTTGTTTTCTTGTTATCATACAAAAAGTAGTTGTAAATATACTTAGTGTTCTTCAAACGTATCAAGTAAATATGTTTCATGTTTTCAAACGTGTAAAGCAAGTATGTTTCTCCCCCGAAGTTTCTAAAACATTTAAAAAATAAAGAGGGGCCGTGAACTTACCTGAATTTTCTCTGTACCGTGAATTTCAATTAATGATGTTCGTCGGCCTTGTTCCTACCCACTTTCTACAAAAGTAATTATATACTATTGAGAATTAAGGACCAACCCGAATTTCTACATGCATATCTTAGCGTCTCACTACCGGTGTTGCTAAATGCACGTTACCATGGCGTTGACTCTCACATAGACAACAGTGATTTAGACGTCTTAACGGCTTAGAGTCTTCTAATACCTCGTATAAATGCTTATGAAACCACTGTATTATTATTGTGATGGATTTAGGATTTTGTTTCTTGAAAATGTAAGTAATGCCATCCGAAAATTGTTTTTGTCAAAAATATATTTTCTCGCGTAATGACGTACTTCTAAAATCTATTCGTTTCATGTCGAACTTCCCCGAATCCCAAACACGTCATAGTTTGTGAACTCAGTTATGATTTTGAAAAATAATATACTTTCACAAAATGCTTTCCAAAATGCTAAGTGTTATATTTTTACAAAAATTCGACATTATAACGTGTAAGGACCCAAACCCGGGAGGCCTCACTTATTGGATTTACTCATTCACAAGCAGTTCTTAAACATGAATATCAGATAACGCAGCGAAAATTTCATTTAAACATAACTTAATCGTTATTCATACATGCGGAAGCGTAAACATAATTACATCATAACTAAACATAACGGGATGCCAGTCTTCAAAAGCAGTCGGATAACTCTTCATCTCTAGCCAAGCATCACCGTCCATCCTCATAACCTGCCTTAACCTGAATGTGTACACTTAAAAAGGTCAGCTACGCTGGTGAGTTCTAGTTTTCGTTCGTTTTAAGAAATGGTTCATCATTCAAACATTCAATAGGGTTTAACATTCGTATAAGAAAACAGGGCCTTTCATTCGTAAACCTTCGCATATTTAAACACAATCATTTGTTTAAAACATTAACATTCATTTAAGTCATACATTATTATCTAAATCTGTATCGTTACGCGTCTCTATGTCCCCGTAGGAACCTTTAATGTTGTGGGCAACCGTTACGTATCGCCGTCATTGCCACAACCATATACTACGTGGGGTCAACCGTTACGTATCGCCGTCATTGCCCACCACGCATCTTTCCTTTGGAAATTAACCGTTACGTATCGCCGTCATTAATTTCCCATTACCATTCAATACGTGGGGTCAACCGTTACGTATCGCCGTCATTGCCCAACACGCATCTTTCCTTTGGAAATCAACCGTTACGTATCGCCGTCATTGATTTCCCATTACCTCGTTCGCTTAGGATGATCGTCATCACCCGAGTAACCGTCGTTACTCCCTTTACCAGTTGTACAACATCAAAACCATTGACATGCCACAAAGACATTGCCCATGTTGTTCTTGTGGTAACTATGGCTCACTGTCCATAATCTACCACAAGGCTGGGAATCACATTCCTAGACTTCATTCGTCAATTCCATTCATTCGACAGATTAGATTTGTAATGACTTCTTTAAAACCTTTGCCCCTTTTTGTTTTCTTTTCATAAAACATTTCCTTCACTTTCAAAACCCTTTACCTTTTCATTAAAACCATTTCTTTATAACATTCATTCGTAAACATTCCGTTCATAAATTTTCTTTCCATAAACCCCTCGTTCCAAATCATTTCCTTTCGTAAACGTAGTTTCATAAACAAATCATTTTATAAAACATCATTTCATAAAACATCATTTCATACGTGTACACACCAGCCCGAAAACATTATATAAAAACATTTAAAAGAGGGCTTCTAGAACTCACCTTATAAGCTAGTCTCGGTTGTCCTAAACAAAGGTCTAACAACGTCACTTCCGATCTGAATTGATTAATTAAATACACATCAGACCTAAATCCCGACTCTAACGGTTTACTCGTTCTGTTACAGGTGAATACACTGACTTCACTTACTGATGCAGACCTATCGAAACTACTTAGTTTCGACAGGTGCAGGCCCATCGAAAATTCTAGTTTCGATACCTGCAGGCCCCTCGAAACTTCTAGTTTCGACACCTGCAGGCCGCTCGAAACTTCTAGTTTCGACAACTGCAGGTCACTCGAAACTTCTAGTTTCGACAACTGCAGGTCACTCGAAACTTCTAGTTTCGACAACTGCAGGTCACTCGAAACTTCTAGTTTCGACAACTGCAGGTCACTCGAAACTTCTAGTTTCGACAACTGCAGAACTCAGCTATCTTCTCCAAAAACCCTAACTTTCGCATGCAGGTCCGATCTTGTCAAGATCCGGACTTTTTGTATTCAAAACGTGTATTTTCCTTTCGTGATTCCAGATTTATAACCCTTTCCTCATTTGGTTTATAAAAACCCGTCATTTTCCTGAAAATACCCGAAAACCCAAAACCGAACAGAAACTCAGATTTGGTTCGGGTGTTACCTGATTTCGAGATTCTGATCCGGAGGTTTTGCTCACGAGTTCAGTAGCAACAAGCTCCTTCAATCTCGGGTCGATCCGCCAACTTTCTCTCTCTACGGTTTCTCTCTCTAGATTCTTGCAAATGAGAGAAATGGTGTGTGTGTTGGCTATTTAAAGGGAGGAAACCCCCCTTCCTTCAAGTTTGCCGGCCCAACCGGCCCGGCCCGTTACGCCTCGTTCTTTTATCCCGTTCGTCCCGGTTCAACCCGTTATTTAAAATCCTCATTTATTTTGGGATGTTACAAGTCTACCCCCCTTACAATAGGTTTCGTCCCCGAAACCTATCATAAGTCAAACAGTTGAGGGTACGACTCCTTCATTTCCGTCTCCGTTTCCCATGTAGCTTCCGATCCCTTCCGGTGCTTCCACTGGACTTTAACCAACTGGATAACTTTGTTACGTAAACGTTTCTCTTTCCTGTCTAGGATGGCCATAGGTTCTTCGATGTAGTTAAGGCTGTTGTCGACCTCGATGTCCGTAAGTGGTACGTGAGCCGATTCATCCGCCAAACACTTTCGCAAGCGTGATACATGGAAGGTAGGATGAATCCCACTTAACTCATCAGGCAATTCCAACCGATATGCGACTTCACCAACCCGTGCCATAATCCTGAATGGTCCGATAAACCTCGGACTTAACTTTCCTCTCTTTCTGAATCGTATGATTCCCTTCCAAGGCGACATTTTCAACATTACTCTATCCCCAACATTAAACTCAATAGGCCTTCGTCGTTTATCCGCATAGGATTTCTGACGATCTTGGGCGGCCTTCATGCGTGCTTTGATCTGATCAAAACTTTCCGATGTTTCTTTAACAACTTCAAGACTTCCCAATTCCTTCTGTCCAATCTCACCCCAACAAACCGGGGTCCTGCATCTCCTCCCATACAACATTTCATAAGGTGGCATGCCTATCGTCGTGTGATGACTGTTGTTGTAGGAGAATTCGGCTAACGGCAGATGACTGTCCCAACTGCCACCGAAGTCGATAATACAAGCACGAAGCATATCCTCCAATGTTTGAATGGTCCTTTCGGACTGACCATCCGTTTGTGGGTGGTATGCCGTACTAATATCGAGTCTCGTGCCCATTGCCTCGTGAAATCTCTTCCAGAACCTCGATGTGAATCGTGTGTCCCGGTCAGATACGATCGTCTATGGCATCCCATGCCGTGCTATTATTTCATTAATAAACACTTCCGCTAACCTTTCCGACGAGAACGTCTCGCGAATAGGTAGGAAATGAGCACTCTTCGTTAAACGGTCCACAATTACCCAAATGGTGTCATGACCTTTAGCTGTGCGAGGTAGCTTAGTTTTGAAGTCCATGGTAATGTGTTCCCACTTCCATTCCGGTATATCAAGTGGTTGAATCTTTCCATACGGTTTCTGGTGCTCGGCCTTTACTTACGAGCAAGTCAAGCACTTGCTTACATACTTCGTCACGTCACATTTCATTCCAGGCCACCAGTATTCCCTCCTCAGATCTTGGTACATTTTATTGGTACCGGGATGGATAGAGTAACGAGACTTATGAGCCTCATCCAAGATTTTGGTCCTAAGCTCGCCACCCATAGGTATCCATATCCGCCCAAAACGTGTCCTAACACCAAGGGTATTATATTCCAACTTGTCCTGTTGGCCAACCATCCTTTCCTTCTTTATGTTTTCCTCTTTAAGTGCCTCATCTTGAGCCTTTTCAATTTCTCTCATCACATCTGAAGTTACCACCAACTGGCAAGCCTTCACTCTAATAAGAGTAGGCACATCCTTTCGGCTTAGAGCGTCAGCCACCACGTTTGCCTTTCCAGGGTGGTATATGATTTCACAGTCATAATCTTTCAGAAGTTCCAACCATCGTCTCTGCCTCATATTAAGCTCTCTTTGTTCAAAGAAGTATTTCAAATTTTTGTGGTCGGAGTAAATAGTAAACTTCACCCCATAGAGGTAGTGTCTCCATATTTTCAATGCAAATACGACAGCAGTAAGTTCCAAATCATGAGTCGGATAATTGACTTCGTGAACTTTCAACTGCCGCGACGTATATGCAATCACTCTCCCGTTGACAGATCCTTGTGTAGTCTTGACTATACCTCTCTCGTTCTTGATAGACGTTATCTTTTTCAGCATCGTACATCCCTAGTCGGTCTTTCACATCTAACCGTTAGGGTTCTTATATCGTCATTCTATGTGAAATGTCTTATCAAACTCGGAGTCGTCCACAGAAGACTCCTTGGCCATAATTTCAACTCCTCGTTCAGGTTATCCACCTTTCCATCTGGACGGTTCCTATCGATCGTCTCTCAACTATTTGGATCATTGTGTATACCTCATAAGCTGTCCATGGTGCATTCGTCCTTGAAGAACCATACCATGTCGTTCTCGAATGAATCATAATATCCCGTTCCTGAATGATTCCTACTATCAAGTTTCCTAAGGTACCGTACCATCTCATTCCCGAAGGAACCACATCGTCTCGTTCCCTAAGGAACCATATGCTTCATTCCAGAAGGAACCTTATCGCTTCGTTCCCGTAGGAACCGTATCGCTTCGTTCCCGTAGGAACCGTATCGCTTCGTTCCCGTAGGAACCGTATCGCTTCGTTCCCGTAGGAACCGTATCGCTTCGTCCCCGTAGGAACCGTATCGGGTATCCCCCAAACATATGAGGTATCCCTTATCACATTCAACTTGTCGGGAAGGTATTCATTCAGATGGCACACTAGTCACTCGAACTTTTCATTCATATCTTCATACACAATCTCCTTCTAGTCTTTCTTTCAAACGTACTTGTCAGGTTTTACGTTTCACATCGTTGGTTCATTGAACACCCTTATTCCTACATATCACTGGATGGTCTTAGGGATTGGCATCCCATCTGACCGACAATATATATTCTCTAGCTACTCGTTTCCGTTAGCCTTTTCTGCATGCATTTCTTCTAAAGTCACATTCGTTGGTCTTACTATGGATAGATGACACGTACGGTGACACTTGTACTTTCATTTCCTTTCTAGTTTCAGTGGGTCCCTCAACGGCTTTCCAATTCTAGTAACACTCGCAGCTATTGATTTGACTTAGACATAGTAGAGCGTTCTCTGAGTCGCCTTGAATTTCTTCTTAGTGCCCATGCCTTGCTTCACATTGTTAGTCAAAACTTGTCCTTCACATTCATTCTAGACAAACAATCCTTGGGTCGGATCTGGTTTGGATTGGTTTGGTTTAGTCTGCACGCCCTAATTAACATCGCGGTTTCCGTCTCTTGTTGTTGTTGGTATATCTATTTTCTCATTTCAGCAGATACCCTTATTAGTTGTCTTGGACTGTCTTCTACATGGAAAGATGCACTTTGTGCATTCGTGCACTCATATATTCTTTGGACATACACTAGTGTGGTTATTTCTTTCATGCTCATGCATACTTCAACAGTAGACCGATTCTTATTCATCAGAACGTGTTTGCGCTAAGCGTAGCCCATCCTAGCTCCTTGGCATCCTTCATACGTATGCTCGTCTGACTTAGGTAAACCGAAGTTTCATTCCTCCTCATCTTGTCTGTGGCTCGTACTTGCTGACATCATTCACCGTTGTAAGGTACACCATCTTTGACATCATTACCATTACTAATGATGTTCATCAATCTCCTTAATCGTTACTCGGGTGACTAACATCTCGTAGTCGTGGTTGAGTAATTGGATCAACTCTGATACGTAAGCATTAATCAATACCATAAGATTCACCCTCATGCACGTGCACCTGTAAATTCACAATTTCGCGGATCCAAACGAAATTACCAATTTACCTTACTCGAGCATTCTAGTTCCTCTTATAACACTTTCTAATACTCGCGTCCCTTCAAAGTTGAGATTTTGTCCCGGCATTCTCATCGACACCTCTTACCACTTTCGCTCTAAGTCAACACAACGGAGGACATTTCGCATCACACTCGTACGGTCTCATGCACACTACCTTCCGGTTCCGCAAGAACTCTGGCCTTTTCACTATAAACTTGGTGGGCGGGAATCCTACCGTGTCATCCGGTACGACCCTCACCACGCCTTCCGCCTATTCTTCCCTCCATTTCGTTCTTAAAAGACAAGGAATCTAATGTCATCACGCTAGTTAACAAATAAAATTCAATAAGTACTGTAAGATGTTAATATACACTGGCCATCTGTAATTAACCATTACACTACCTTTCGATTTCTATTTGACCACCTTTGTGATTCCATCAGAACACAAGTCCTTTCCTAACTCTTCCTAAGGCATACTACATACACATACTCTACTTTTCATACCTGATGCTGTGGCTCGAGTTACCCGTACTGGCATCCGCTTTCGGTCCCATTCAAAGTTTAAGTTCAGACATTAGGGGTGTCCGAATCTCTCAAACTATTGCTCTGATACCAACTTGTAAGGACCCAAACCCGGGAGGCCTCACTTATTGGATTTACTCATTCACAAGCAGTTCTTAAACATGAATATCAGATAACGCAGCGAAAATTTCATTTAAACATAACTTAATCGTTATTCATACATGCGGAAGCGTAAACATAATTACATCATAACTAAACATAACGGGATGCCAGTCTTCAAAAGCAGTCGGATAACTCTTCATCTCTAGCCAAGCATCACCGTCCATCCTCATAACCTGCCTTAACCTGAATGTGTACACTTAAAAAGGTCAGCTACGCTGGTGAGTTCTAGTTTTCGTTCGTTTTAAGAAATGGTTCATCATTCAAACATTCAATAGGGTTTAACATTCGTATAAGAAAACAGGGCCTTTCATTCGTAAACCTTCGCATATTTAAACACAATCATTTGTTTAAAACATTAACATTCATTTAAGTCATACATTATTATCTAAATCTGTATCGTTACGCGTCTCTATGTCCCCGTAGGAACCTTTAATGTTGTGGGCAACCGTTACGTATCGCCGTCATTGCCACAACCATATACTACGTGGGGTCAACCGTTACGTATCGCCGTCATTGCCCACCACGCATCTTTCCTTTGGAAATTAACCGTTACGTATCGCCGTCATTAATTTCCCATTACCATTCAATACGTGGGGTCAACCGTTACGTATCGCCGTCATTGCCCAACACGCATCTTTCCTTTGGAAATCAACCGTTACGTATCGCCGTCATTGATTTCCCATTACCTCGTTCGCTTAGGATGATCGTCATCACCCGAGTAACCGTCGTTACTCCCTTTACCAGTTGTACAACATCAAAACCATTGACATGCCACAAAGACATTGCCCATGTTGTTCTTGTGGTAACTATGGCTCACTGTCCATAATCTACCACAAGGCTGGGAATCACATTCCTAGACTTCATTCGTCAATTCCATTCATTCGACAGATTAGATTTGTAATGACTTCTTTAAAACCTTTGCCCCTTTTTGTTTTCTTTTCATAAAACATTTCCTTCACTTTCAAAACCCTTTACCTTTTCATTAAAACCATTTCTTTATAACATTCATTCGTAAACATTCCGTTCATAAATTTTCTTTCCATAAACCCCTCGTTCCAAATCATTTCCTTTCGTAAACGTAGTTTCATAAACAAATCATTTTATAAAACATCATTTCATAAAACATCATTTCATACGTGTACACACCAGCCCGAAAACATTATATAAAAACATTTAAAAGAGGGCTTCTAGAACTCACCTTATAAGCTAGTCTCGGTTGTCCTAAACAAAGGTCTAACAACGTCACTTCCGATCTGAATTGATTAATTAAATACACATCAGACCTAAATCCCGACTCTAACGGTTTACTCGTTCTGTTACAGGTGAATACACTGACTTCACTTACTGATGCAGACCTATCGAAACTACTTAGTTTCGACAGGTGCAGGCCCATCGAAAATTCTAGTTTCGATACCTGCAGGCCCCTCGAAACTTCTAGTTTCGACACCTGCAGGCCGCTCGAAACTTCTAGTTTCGACAACTGCAGGTCACTCGAAACTTCTAGTTTCGACAACTGCAGGTCACTCGAAACTTCTAGTTTCGACAACTGCAGGTCACTCGAAACTTCTAGTTTCGACAACTGCAGGTCACTCGAAACTTCTAGTTTCGACAACTGCAGAACTCAGCTATCTTCTCCAAAAACCCTAACTTTCGCATGCAGGTCCGATCTTGTCAAGATCCGGACTTTTTGTATTCAAAACGTGTATTTTCCTTTCGTGATTCCAGATTTATAACCCTTTCCTCATTTGGTTTATAAAAACCCGTCATTTTCCTGAAAATACCCGAAAACCCAAAACCGAACAGAAACTCAGATTTGGTTCGGGTGTTACCTGATTTCGAGATTCTGATCCGGAGGTTTTGCTCACGAGTTCAGTAGCAACAAGCTCCTTCAATCTCGGGTCGATCCGCCAACTTTCTCTCTCTACGGTTTCTCTCTCTAGATTCTTGCAAATGAGAGAAATGGTGTGTGTGTTGGCTATTTAAAGGGAGGAAACCCCCCTTCCTTCAAGTTTGCCGGCCCAACCGGCCCGGCCCGTTACGCCTCGTTCTTTTATCCCGTTCGTCCCGGTTCAACCCGTTATTTAAAATCCTCATTTATTTTGGGATGTTACATAACGGCTGTAATCGGAGTTGTCCCAATCGAAAAAAGTTCGTTTTAAATCCCAATATCAAATCCCATCACAACAACAATATATATTAACCCAATCCAAAAGGTGAGGACGATCGTACGAACCTATTTCACCAAAGGTATTATTATCTATATGTATATGTCTCGTGACATGTAAATGCATGATTCAAATCATAATCCATGATTTCTTGAACAAAATCCATCTACTATATATATATATATATATATTTATATGTATATACTTATTTGTACATATATTTTGTTATGGATGAGTTTAACCAAGCCATTAGTGATGTTAACTTAGGGTTTTTAGTCCAAATCCTTTTTTTTAAAAATATATACATACTTTTACATGTAGCCTTTTGAACTAACATGATTCATTCAACACTTCGTTTAGTGAAATAATATGATCAAAGACTTTAAATACTTTGATATACTTGTATAAAAATACTCATTTATACATCTATGTACCTCATGTATATTTTAAATTCCATAGCTTTCAAAATATATATATTTTTCCATAACTTTTAGCATAAACACTAACATAATCATGAATTTTTTTTTAAAGATTACACTAGTTTATGTATATAAACCTAGATGAATAAGGTCAATATTTTAGATGATGATGATCCACTTTATGACACCATTTTTGCTTTCAAATTATGAAATCATGAACATAAAAGCATAACTTGACATCCTTGAAAATTAGAACTTGTAACTTGTCATACGTATACATATCTAACGGATTTTAGTTCAAGAATCATGGGATGATCCTAAGAAAACGTGAAAGGATACAAGATTAAGAAGTATACCCTTGGCTAGATGAAGAAATGATGAAGATCCTAGAGTCTTTGAGATCTTGAGTTTACATCCAAGCAAAACGAACTCAGAATTTAAGGTGACTTTCGAGTAGGATTTTGATAGTTTTAGAAACCCAAATGACTTGTGGTTTCCATCTAAAATCAAGTTTATTAAAGTGAGAACATATATCAAAAGTAATCACAAGGTTTGGAGTTGTATATGTACCTCAAAACAAGCAAAATAAAAGAGGTATCCAGAATCGGGCTGCTCGTTGTAGTTGCCTTGTGACGGCTGTTTGGTGGCCGAATACTTCATCGATTTGAGAGATTCCAGTTGGGTTTGTTAGAGGACTCATAGAGATTTGTTTTAAGAGCAAAATGGGGTAATTTGGCGAAGAAACGAGGGAGATATGACCATACGAAGTCGACTAAAATTTCTGTCCGAACCTGTCCAGTATTTGGGGTTTGTTTTCGGTTTCAAGGGAAAGAAAAGAGAGAGATGAACGATTTTGTGTGTGATTGGGAGTAGAAATGATTAAATGGGGGTTGTTCTTGATATTTATTAAAAGATTACATGGTCATTTTGCCTCAAAAGTCAAGACCTTGAGTGAAAGAGTGAACAAAACAAAGAAAATATTAAAGGACGTGTATGGGGGGTTGATTACGGCTGAACCAAGAAGAAAAGGGGAGATGGGGTGTTGATTTGGTTAAATGCCCACATGTTGACTTTGTGGTTCATGTAGGATGAATGACTAGCTTCATGTTTATCCACTCAAATATACATAAGTTTTTATGTATAATAGTTAATAATAAAACTATAACTTGACCAGTTATGTATTTATGAACTAGTTAAGGTTCATATAGTATAAAAATCATGATCATATATAAGTATATATGTAAACAGATGATGACTTAAACATTTGTAGGAGAATTTATAAAAATTCTAACTTATAGAGGTTTAGACGAATTTCTAAATCGTGAAACGATCGGTTTTGGTTTTCCATTGTCAATAGAATTGAATAGTATACTTGTTATGAATTTGGGAGTGATAATTAGATAAAATCCATATAAAACGACCTTTGTATGTAAGCTTGCATATTAAGTGATTAAAATTACACATTTGTAATTTCTAATATACTGATAATTCCATAAAGTTTTCCAAAGAATCTTGTAACACTTGAACATATAATTTGTATCACATTATTTTGTATGTAAATAGAATACTAAATTTTAAATCACCAATACTTGTTAATATGTCTTATATGGTATGGATCCCAATCCATAAAATTGCATTATCACAACGATCTAGTTCACAATATTCACCAAGTCTCAATCCATTATGCTTGGTAATTCACTATCTACATGAATAGTAAATTACTTGAATTTGGTGATTGTCACATCAAGCCATGATTTTACATATCAGGACGTTACAACCCAAAGGCTGGTCTGCCTCGGAAAGGTGGTACAAGAAAAGGGTAAAGTGGTGATTAGACTCGAACTTTGCTAGTAAGAACACTCAAGGAACCTTGAAATATTAAATCCATTATGACCCATTTTAATGGAAGATCCTAGATAACACGAAACTTGAAATAAGAATAAAGTTTTAGTCCGAGAAAATGCTTTCGAAAAGCATAAGAGGGACAAACATAAAGTTTCATTTCCATTTTGTATCATTACTACACGATCTTCAACTGAAACCTGAACACCTCGTCGAGTAATTCCTTTCAAAGATCTATAGAGAACTGGATATTGTGCATCATAATGCGTAGATGAATAGAGGGTATGTGTCAGCATACACTCAAGATTCTTAGGCATCATTTCTTTCATTATCAGGAATGAGTATCATAGAATGGGGTTCTTGTACAACTAATATCGTTAATCAGAGAAGTATTCGGGTTGTTTTCGAATACCGACCACCAAGTAAATGGAAATCAAACAATCGGAGCCTAAGTTAGATAATGCATACATAATTTAGGTACCAACTACCGGTAACCTATGTGTGTTGTTATGGATGAAGTCCATAAGTCCAAGTACTCCGTTCATCCAGAATCGGATAAAATGTATAAGGATCTCGAGGAACTCTATTGTGTGGCCAAACATGAAAGGAGAAATTGCTATGGGAAATATCCGACAGTAAAGGCAGAATGCCAGGAATCATCAGGGAAATCACGACAACCTGAGATTCCTCAATGCAAATGGGAACAGATTTCCATGAATTTCATTACGAAACTACCAAGAACGTCTAGTTACTATGATACTATACGAATAATCGTCAGTCGTTTGATGAAATCCGCTCACTCCCTGCCAATAAAGGAGACAAATAAAACTAAGAAGCATGCAAGGCTAAATATTAAGGAAATCGAGGCTAGGCATGGTATGCCAGTTTCCATTATCTCCAATAGGGACAGTCGATTCGTGTCAAGAATCTGGCAGTTAGTACAAGAAGCCTTGGGCACATGCCTTGACATGAGCACTGCATATCATCCCCAGACGAACGGTTAAGGTAAAAGGACCATCCAAATTTTTAAAAGATATGCTCCGTGCTTCGGAGGAAATTGGGATACTCACCGCCGTTGGCTGAGTTTTCATATAATAAAAACTACCATACCAACATTAAATCCGCTCTGTTGAGGCTTTGTATGGTTGTAAATGTCACTCATCGCCATGTTGGGCGGAGGTTGGTAAAAAGCATTTGACTGGTCCTGAGATTGTCAAGGAAACCACTGACAAGATCTTCGAAGCTAAAGATCGTCTGAAAACCGCTCAAGACAGACAAAAGAGTTGCGCTAACAACAGACGAAAGCCATTAGAATTCCAAGATGGAGACCAAATTTTGTTAAAAGTCTCGTCTTGGAAAGGAATTTCCAGGTTTGGCAATCGTAGCAAACATAACCATAGATAATGGGGACTGTTTGAAATACGGGCTAGAGTTGGCCTTGCAGCCTACAAGCTTAAGTTGTCACAGGAACTAAGCAATGTACATGATACGTTTCATGTGTCAAATCTCAAGAAGTATTTATCAGACGAAACATTAATCATACTGTCTGGTGAGATTCGCATAGGTGACAACCTACACCCTGTTAAGGAACTTACTGAAATCACTGGCTAAAAAGTCCAGGGAACAGGGCGTAATCGTATTGAATTGGTTAAGGTACGTTAGGACTCGAAGCGTGACCCTAAGGATACATGGGAACACGAAGATCAAATGAAAATCGAGTACCAGACCTTGTTCACGAATACACCAATTCAAGATAACATCAACTTAATTTCGGGACGAAATTCTTTTAACATGGGGAGAATGTGACACCCAGTATTCCAGGTCAATACCTATAGTCATATTTGAAAGTTCATATTTTATATTTCCTGGAACATTATCTTTGACATGGTATTGTCAGGAGTCTAGCAAAGGAACACGTGAAACCATACTATGAATTCTACATTATCTTAATTTCGTGAAACCATCTCAAAAATATATTTATATATATTTTATATACTTATATACACGACACATCAATACATTGGGATGATTATGTTAATGTGTTCCAATATTTTTATGACAAGCTTGCCACATTGAATTCTACATCTAACATTGTATTAGATGGGAATTGGGTGTCTTGACATAAGATATTAAATGGACTTTAAACCCATCCCTTTAGCCGACTTGTTCATGAAATCTCTTCCTAACCCTTTGGTTAGATGACCAGCTAAATTAAGCTCGGATCTTACAAATTCCACATATATCACACCATTCATAATTAATTCTCTAATCATACTATGTCTAACACCTAAGTGTCTAGACTTTCCATTGTATACTTGACTATATGCCTTAGCCAGTGTGGCTGCACTATCACATCTGATAGAGATTGGTGATATCGGTTTCGACCATAATGGAATCTCATAGATTAAGTTCCTTAATCGTTCAGGTTCTTTACCAGCTGCAGCTAAAGCCACAAACTCAGACTCCATAGTCGAATTAATGATGCAAGTTTGCTTCTTTGAAGCCCAAGCAATAGCTCCACCGCCAAGTAGGAATACCCACCCACTTGTAGAAGAATGATCTTCCATATTAGTTATCCAACTTGCATCAGAATACCCTTCTATTGCCAAAGGAAAGCCTCTATAACACAAACCATAATTCATGGTTCCTTTCAGGTACTTAAACAGTCTATTTATTGCTTGCCAGTGTTGGGCACTAGGACAACTAGTAAAGCTGCTCAGCTTACCCACAACATAAGCTATGTTAGGCCTTGTGCTAATCATAGCATACATTAAGCATCCAATGGCCTTTGAATACTCTAATTGTGAAACTGGATTACCCGAATTGGGCATGAGCCTTATACTAGGATCTATGGGTGTACTAACGGGAGAACTATTCAAGTGATTGAATTTCTTCAACACTTTCTCAATATAATGAGATTGAGTCATGGTAATACCATCATAACTCCTTTTGATCCTTTTCCAATAATCATGCCCGCCTCCCCCATATCCTTCATTTCAAAATTAGAAGACAATAATTGCTTTATCTTATCAACTTGATCTTGGTCAGTACCAAAGATCAATATGTCATCAACATATAGACAAATAATCACTCCTTTAACAGATGAGTCAAATCTAGTGTATACACATTTATGAGCTTGGTTTAGAAGAAACCCATGAGATAAGATCACCTCATCAAACTTTTGATGCCACTGTTTAGGTGCTTTTTTCAAACCATATAAAGATTTGATGAGTTTACACACCTTATGTTCTTGACCAGGTAATACAAAACCCTCAGGTTGTTTCATGTATACCTCTTCATCTAATTCACCATTCAAGAACGCAGTCTTAACATCCATTTGGAGAATTATCAAATTAGGGACTGAAGCAAGGGCTCTAAGGAACCTTATAGTGGAAATCCACTCGAAACAGGAGCGTAGGTGTCACAGAAGTTAATTCCTTCATTTTGTAGGATCACCAACCTGGCTTTCGTGAGATTTGGCAGCGAATTTGTTTAATCGATCCTGGGTGTTCATCAACGTGTAGGAACTTCCAAACGGTCTGAATAAATCAATGAGCGGCTTGCGCTTGTGGAATAGTTCATACGAGGTTTTCTGCTGAGCCTTGACTACTAACACTCGATTCAAAACATAGCAGGCTGTGTTAACGGCCACTACCCAGAAGATAATAGGCAATTTCGAAACGACCAACATGGTGTGAGCAGCCTCAATAATCGTTCGATTTTTACGTTTAGCTACCCCATTCTACTGCGGTGTTCTGGCAGCACTAAATTGATGAGAAATTCCCTTGGTGGTATAGAAGGAATCCATCTCAAAATTCTTGAATTCAGTCCCATTGTCGCTTCTTAGAGTCTTGACCTTGGGATTACAGATAGTTTCGACTTTCAAGATTAGGCTTTTCATCCTTCTTTCCGAGAAACATGACCCAAGAATATCTTGGGAAGTCATCTGGAACGACCAAAAAATAAGATTTCTTATCAATACTTTTAACACTAACGGGACCGAAAAGATCCCTACACAACAGCTGTAATGGAGCATCAATTGAATTTTCTTACTTTGGCTTATGCGTTTTTCGGTGCTGTTTACCTTGGGCGCATGCAATGAAATTTTCAGAAAACATAAATTCCTTGGTGGGCAAGCCATGAACAAGGTTTTGTTTCACAAGTTTGTTCATATTTTTAAAATTAACATGCCCCAAACACCTATGCTAAAGTAATGATTCTGAATCAAAAGTCTTTGAAAGTAGAAAAGTAAAGGGAATAAAAGGAACAACATCACTCATGTTGACTACATAAGTGTTGTTTTTCTGCGGAGTCCACATTAATACCATGTCTTCGGGAATAGAAAATCCAGGCTTGATGAGCAAATATTCAGATGCGTTGAAAAGCACCGATAGCTGTTTATCACAAATCTGAGATACACTCAGAAAATTGTAACAAAATTCAGGCACAAGATTCACTCTTTCAAGAATAAGAGTGCCATTTGATACTTTTCCTTGCCCTGCGATCTTTCCTCCCTTTTCATCTCCCGCAAACGCCACGTAACCGTTCGATGATTCTAAAATCAGCCAGAAGATCCTTTAGCCCGGTCATATGATGAGAACATCCACTATCGACATGCCAACGGTTGTCAATAGGCCTCCAGGAATTGTTCTGTCATTAAAATAGAAAATTAATGAGATACAGCAACCCAAGTTTGTTTCAACCCAAGTTTGTTTCAACTTAGGCTGATCAAAATTAGTTCCACTCATATTAACTTTCTTTGTCCAAAAACTTTTTAAATATTTTTTAAAACGTCCAAGTTTATTAAAAAAATTAGTAAAAAATTCATCTGTTTTATTGTCTTTCCCCAAACCATGAGATGTGTAATTGGGTTTCGGTCTGCAGGACCTAACCCAATTAGGTTTCTGATAGAATTTTTTATAATTCTTGGCCGTATGACCATCCTGTTCATATTTAAAGCATCTTGTAACATGGTTAAATTTCTGTTTGACAAAAGAATGTCTTGATGATGATGGTTTTGAGTGAATATGCGGTTATCTATGTAATTGTTCTTTCAAACAACATTTCTTCTTTAAATTTGGATGATCGAACTCTTTTGGTCTTTGAAGAGCATCCTTCTCAATTGTAATGATACGATGATCCTCATCATTAGTTTCTTTATGAACCTTGAAGAGAAACATTTCGAACATATCCACAATCTCGTCTTCACAACTTTCATAGTTTGATGTAGAAGTGTCTGAATCACTTTGCGATTCTGAATCTTCTGAAGCTTGAGATCTTGTTTCTTCTGTTGTGTCTGAGTCACATGATGTAGATGTTTCTGAATCTTCTTGATTGTCTGAGCTGCATGAAGTACTTACAGGAGTATAGAGAGGAATTTCTTTCGTCATGTATTCCTCAAAACAGTTATTTTTCGAAGAAACATCACATTTATTCAAGCAAACATCAAATACATCATTGTTCTCAAAGTTAAGAGTATTAAAATTATTACAGACCAAACTAAAATTGTTCAAAATATTCGAATTGTTCAAACTAACAGAATCAAATCCTAAATTGGTAGTTTTCACAAAACCATCTTCATCCACTCTGTCTGAACTTAAACCTACAATGTTACTGTTAGATTTCTCAGTTTTAATAAAATGATTCATCAAGTTATTAGTAGGACGAGGCTCAGGAGTTGTCATATAAAAACCAGATGTAGGTGGGGGGAACACCTTAGTTTTAAAGCCAATTCCGTCTTTTACAAAACCAGGTCTTTCTTTATCAAGCATTCCCTCAAAAGTTTTATGACTTAAGTTCCAATTATCCAATTTGATTTGAAGTTTAACAGTTTCACTACGGGATTCACCAAGTTTTTCAGTAAGATACTTAATTAGAAAATCTTTTCTATAAAAGAACTATTTTAACGTTTGAACTTTCCTTAACAAGGAATCCACACGTTGCTTAAATGCTACCTCATTCTTCTTCATCTCATTATTGATAGTTTTAACAGTATCACGTTCACATACAAGACATTAGTTAATTCTGTGATATTTTAAAACTTTGTTAATGCAAGTGTTAGTGCAGAGATCAGTAAATACCACTCGAGGGACATTAGGATTTTCTGCCATGAGAACTTCTAGAACCATTTCCTTTCTATTCACGATTATATATTCAATGTTCTGTTTCTTCTAGTGATAGGAATAGAAAAGTGGATGTTTTCAAGTTCAGGAGCCTTTAGCTTTTCATCATCCTTCTTTGTTCCAGAGCAGGTGGCATCAAGTCTCTTTTCTATAACATCTTTGGCCATTAGAGCATGATTCACTTCTTCCTGAACTTCCTCAATTTCTCCACTCCAGTCAAACTCCTTAACTACCAAAGCAGTGGTAGCATCCTTTTGGGCCACCTCAACGCCTTCTCCCTTCTCAGTGATAGCCACAATGTTGTAGGTAGTGGCTGGAACAGTGTTTGTAATTGGCGAAGGACATTCTCTTTTGAAATGACCCAGTTGTTTGCAGTTAAAGCACCTCCATTTAGACTTGTCAAATCCAATTCTTTGTCCACCCAGTCTCTACCATAAAACTTCTAGCCCGAAGAGTAAGCATCGCCATTTGCCATTCTAAATCCATTTCCTCCATGTCATCAGGATCAACCTGTTGTAAATCTTTGAGGGAGTAAACTGGAGGTTTGATGTTGCAAACCACAAGTGCTTGATAGCTGTTGACAAACATTCTAAACAAGGCGATATGTTCGACATACATTTCTACGGCAATGTTGCTGTGGACTTGTTGGAACTTCTAGTAACAGCATTGCTTAGCAGTGCAACATTAAATGCATTAGTTCCTAAACTAGAATACCCTTTTTGATTCATGTAATATCCCAAAAATTCAGAAACTAATGGGTCGGGTCAGTGGAGGTCTCGAATCTCTATTCAGTAACAGGATTAGCGCGAGTTTTCACGTAAAGCTGTTGGGTATAAAATTGAGACTAACGCTTTCAATCGAAACTACAATATCGAATCTACTTGTTTCGATACCTGTTTTTTAGGCTTGTTTGGCTGTGGCTTGGAAAAGAAGGCACATGAGACTCCTATAAATAGTAGAATACCCATTAGGAGTGTGTGTGTATGTAGAGGGAATCACCACCCCAGGGGGAGCTCACCTTGGGGTGACAATAATTGTTGAGTGTGTGAGGAGCTTCATTTTTATATTAATGAAAGAATCATAAGTTTTATGCTTAAATTATTGTTCTTATTTTCAGTTTCATATATGTTTGCTCGTTTGTGTGATTCCCGCACCCGTCTCTACCATTTTTCTGATTCGAGAGTGATACCGGATCCAGCGATTCCGCCTCTTGATTCAGGTTGTCTAAAGAATTTCTCCGCGGATCTGTGTTCTCAGGACCTACAAAAGATTTATTGTAAAAGAATAAAGGGACCCGGTTAGCCAAAAAGAGAACGGTTTGGGATCGGAATGAATGAGATGAAAACGCAGGGACCCGAAATGAAACTAGTGGCCATTTAAATACCATCATTTGGCAAACCCTAGGCCATTTGGCCTAGGCACTTCATTAGAAGGCAGCACGAGAGAGAGAGAGAAAAGCCAGAGAGGAGATCTGTGATGATTCGAGGTGGTGCGCGGCGGTCAGAAAACCGGGAAAAGAGAAGGCGGAAGCGCGATCTAAGGGAAAGGGAGGCCGAGGATGGTGGTTCCCGACTGTGTGGCTTCAAAACTTCGTTAAAGTAACCCTTCATATTTTTACTATCATGTCTTGTTTCACTCATGCGTAAGAGCCTGATTAGGGTTTTCTGGTTCTTGGCCGTGAACGACAGCAGGGGTGGGGCTAGTGATGATGGTCGGTTGTGGTGTTAGTATAGGAGTGGTGTTGGGTGACCTGTCGGCTGGTTTTGCTCGGCAGTGGTGGTTACAGGTGTGGCATGGCAGCGACTACATGATGGAGGTTCGTGAGGGTGGAAGATGGCAGGAGAGTGGTGCTCGACGGTGAATGCAGGCCCGACAAGGACGGTAGTGGAGGTGGCTACCACTGCGGTCGTGGTGCGGCTATGAGGGTGCAGTAGATGGCCGACGAAGGACGGCGTGAGGTTTGGTGATGTCCTTGAAATTACACATCTTTATTGCACAAAACTTCGCCTGTTTTACGATCAATTCCCTGTCATTTCACGAGTTTAGACACTTATTCGCTTCATTTTTGGTTTTGTAGGTTTTTGTTGAGCTAAGTGGATAAAGGAGGAGATTCCAGGAGTTTTCAAGAAAAATTAGGGTTTCTGAGTTGGAGGCACGGTCACGACCCTACCTGGCACGGTCGCGCCAACCTATGCACGGTCGCGCCCCGCATTGGCACGACGTCGCCAGCTTAGGCACGGTTGCGCCCCGCATTGGCATGACTGTGCCAACCTCAGAATTCGAGCACAACCGTGTTCTTACTTCCCCACGGTCGCGTGTAAACCCGTGCGTCTGAAAGCCGTACTTCCTCGAAGAAAGAGACCAATGGGAGAAGCAGATCGGTCAACCCTACTGTCACACGACCGCGCCAAAATAAGGCACGGTCATGCCCCATGCTCAGGCATGGTCGTGCCAAGCACCCTGGCACGGTCGTGCCTCCCTGTTCTATAAATACCAGAAGTTTTCCCACAGCAAGAAGCCTGGAGACCTGGAGAGTTGGAGCCTTGAGCACTATTTTATGCTCCGAATTTCCTTGTTTCTAGCCACATTTCAAGCTTCTAGGAAGGACTATAACATCATCATCATCATCAACTAGCTTGGAAAAGTTGGTTTGATTCTTGGCATTTCTTCATGAGTCTTGTAACGTTTCCTTGCTTTGTTCTTGGTCACATGCTCTCCATGAGCTAACTCTTGATATCAGTTTGGTTTAGATGAAGTTTAGTAATGTTTGACAACATTTATGGATTTTTGGCATAGTTTATGTTAATGTTATAACAATTCTTCATTGATATTGTGTATTTGGGAGTTGATATTGTTTGCAATACTTGTATATGTGTAGGCTATGTATGTTGGAGAACCTATGGTTTATGCATGTATTCATTGATTAGTGTATGCATGTATGCTAGTTTATGGCTTTTGACTAGGAATGGTGGATGAAGTCTTGTTTATAGTTGAAAACTCTTGAATGTGCATCCTTGTGCTTGTGTTTGGAAAGACAAAGTGCTTGTTATGGTGTGTCATGTTTAGTATTATGTTTATCTAGGACTTGTTGACGCAATCTTCTAGTTTATGTAATCTTGATATGAACATTGTATGTTGAGGAAGTGCATGTTGTTGTTTACTTTAATCAACTTGAGGTGGGTTATGTGTTGATTCGTGTAATCTTTCCAACTAGTTGTTGAATTAGTCAACCTTGACAGGAAGCTAGTTCAATCTTTACAAAACATTGATGTATTCATTGCACGAGAGCTTTATTGCATGAGTTTAGGTGGTTAGTTTGTATAATTCAGTCCAACTTTCCAAAGAATCATTTGATTAGAATTTAGTCAACATATATATTGTGTACGTGTCATGTATTTATAGTTGTTGTTGGATGCCTACTAAATGGATTCGAGACCTAAGTGATATTCATTCCTTGATTGTTTGACTTGTGTTCTTAGTTTAGTTATATATTCGCATGCTAGTTAATTAAACAAACTCTTCAAAATATCTTTTTACCATCACTTGATTAAATCTTAGTTCTGGTTTATTATTGCATCCCACATTGTCCACGGATTGATATTCGGTTATTGCCTTACTACATTGCCATCCGACGGGTACACTTGCCCGATGTGTGTGTGATTAGTATTTGGTGAAAACCCATTTTAAAACTCTAATTGTGTGAAAATACTTATAAAAATATGTATATAGTTTACACGCATCATGTGGCAACATGGTAGCAACGTGATACGGAGGACGGGGCTAGCGTGGTTCGGCTAGGGTTGCCCGACGAGGAAGACGAAGTGCACGATGGTGGTACATGGTGGTTGTATACGGTAGGGATGCATGGTAGTGGTGCATGGGAGGAAACCTTTTCGGGTACGTGTGCAGTCATAGAGCTAGGGTTTTTTGCATGGACACGAGTACATAAGTCCATGGGAACCCGGTTTGGTTATTTGAATTCTAAACGGGTCAAGGACGACCTAATACGTGTATCCACGAAGTTAAGGGTTCGATGAATCGGTATGACGAGTAGTCAAGACGAGGGGCGAGGTTTATTGATATTTACGTATATTCGACGCATGTTTAGTACGTATCCTGATCATGTGATCATACGTCCTACAGGTTCGGGTTTCGAGCAGGAAGACGGTTGCGGTGCAGGATTTGGACTCAACGTAAACAGTGAGTTTCTAATCCCCTCTTTACTATTTTTACTATTTTAGGGCTATCGTACATACTTGCAAGAATTGTTTATTAAATTAAACGTATTACGAGTTTTAGGTTAAACCCGATGAGTTATGAACGTAAATATTCAATGATGGGGCTAAGGGTCTGTGTGTTGGGATGCACGGGCTAGATGTTGGAATTATATTTGCGCGTTGTATAGTGACTGTTAGGGGTCATTTTTATGACTTGGGATCCTGAACTCCTGACAATCTTCAGTATCCTGACAGGTTTCGGTATCCTTAACATTCACATTACTAACCGTTGTTTTGTCCTCCTATCTTAATTTTTATGCGCAGGTAAAACGTGTGGACTTAGTCTCTCTTGAAGAATCGCTCAAGACGTTATGAAAAACGTGTGAAAGATGCGAGGAAGGGTCTACAACGGTCACATTTGAAGACTTAGTCTAGCCAGGATTCTCAGATTGTTTGTTACATTTATCTTTGTATTTATAGTAGTGAGATCGATATAGAAAACACACACAACACTCGCAAACTACATTGTAACACTTAGCTTTCGATCATTCACTGCCAAAATTGTACTCATTTTGTTAATTTATTCAAGAACAGGAGGCAAGTGACTTTTGATCACTTCCAGAGGTTTTATGCCGGCGATCCCCGACGATCAAGGGCTTTCCTTATACATCATCGTGTCAAATCTTTACATTTACGTCCATATTCTTATATTTTGATCAAGCACACTAGCTCACATACTAATTTTGGTTACAAAAATCAGTCTTGTTAATTTTTACCCAAAATAATTTGGCGCCCACCGTGGGGCAAGTGGTGCTTTTTATCTTGAAATCCTTGTTAAAATTTGCATTCAATCACTACTTTTCCAAATTCATTGCAAATATGTCATCCCAATCTAAGTCAGTTTCTTCTTCTATTCCGTCTTCAAGCTCTGGGTTGACCAAGCCTCTTCCTCCTCCTCCGTCATTCAAGAAAAAGACAATCTACCTAAGAAAACAGCTTTTGCTGGTTTTTTGGGATCTGGATTACCTGCTGGAGAACCCGTACTTATTTCGAGCAGCGACATCCTTACTATGTTCTCACAGGTGAAGCAGCAAATGGACCAACAACAAAAGACCAACCAGGCACTGTTTAGGGAGCTTGAAAATATAAAAAGGATTGAAGAAACCGACGGAGACAACAACTCCACTAAACCCAAGGATCCTGAACTTTGACTCTACAGGATCCTTAGGAAATCATCAGGGAGATTTCATCCCCATGCAGGCTAGAACCACGACTATTGGCCCAACTCTAGCTGTTAGAGTCGCTGCAAACCGGGATCTTGGAATCACCCAAGGATCGCCATCGTAGAATCCTAACATTGGTAACACTTTCAATCAGTTTTTAAACACTAACCATAACGAACTTGTGCAGGATGCAGGGATCAGTCCAGTCATGGCCAAAGAATTGAAGAAACTGAAGGATATGATCTCCAGCGTACCGGGTGTGGTCCAACTAATACTGGAAGTATCCTCAGCTAGTCACAGGATCTCAAGATTTGCTCCTCCAATATGTGTTGTAGAGATCCCGAAACGCTTCTAAACTCTCAACATGAAATTATACGATGGAACTACCTATCCTGAAGAGCATGTTGCTCAATATAGAGAAAGAATGGAGATCAATCCTATCCCTCTATATCTGAAAGAGGCCTATCTGTGCAAAGGATTCGGATCAACTTTAACAAGATCTGCCTTGAAATGGCTATTAAACGTTCCTCCTTATTCTATTACTTCATTAGCTCATTTAGTTAATTTATTTAATAATCAGTTTTCTTGTAGCAGAACCTTTGAGAGACTAAATAGTGATTTGTACAGAGTAACCCAAAATGCTGGCGAATCCCTTAGGGATTATGTGAGCAAGTTTCGCCGGGAATCCTTGGATATCCCGAATCTTGACGTTGCAACAACAGTTCAAGCCTTTAAAATGGGATTGCAAAAGGACTCCCCGTTCTATGAAGATCTTGTAATGAATCCTTGTAGGAACTTGAACGAAGTCAGGAATCGGGCTCTGAGGTTCATAAGTGTAAGGCCCCAAACCCGGGAGTCCTCACTCATTGGATTTAATTATTCACAAACAGTTCTTAAACTTGAATATCAAATAATGCAGCGGAAAATTTCATTCGAACATAACGTCAACATTGTTAAACATGCGGAAGCGTAAATGTTGTCTAAAATATAAACACATCATAACTAAAACATAACGGGATGCCAGTCATCATGATCAGCCGGGTAACTCTTCTCACTTGCCAAGCATCACCGTTCCTCGTCCATACCTGTCCTTAACCTGAATGTGAATACTAAAAGTCAGCTACGCTGGTGAATTCTAGCTTTAACATAAAACTTTTAACTTCAAATATTTTGTCAAAATCATAACATTTAAACTTCATTAATAAAAGCGTACGTAAAGAATGCAAAATTATAACAAAACACATAAGTCAACAAACATATCGAATCTGCGCCTTCTCGTAACCGTCAATTCCAAATTTCAAGTACAATACCTCATAGGATATTGATGTAAAGCACACATCTTTATTCCCATTGTATTTGTGCGTTTTTATTAGTTTTGTCTTTGTTTTGAGTCGTTTTGATGTACATTTGAGTTTATGTTATGTTTTTCAGGTGCTCGTATGAAATACAAGTGAATATGTGAAGAAACCGAGCACGAGAACGAAGCCCGAGGATCAAAAGTGAAAAATGAAGAAAATAGGTTCTTCGCGGTACGCGAAGAGTGGAGACCTAGAACCTCACGATACGCGAGGGAATCCAGAAGTGGCCGCGACTATTTTGTTCCTCGCGGTACGCAAGGAACCCCACCCAAAAATCTCGCGGTACGCGAGAGAGCTATTTTCCTAGAAAAACCCAAATTTTGATTTAAATAGATTTTGATAGCCATTATTAGGGAAGTTCGAATTATTGCCGTACAGAGAAGGGTTTAGGGCAATTTTGAGGAGAAGGAAGTCAATCGGAGTGAAAAGGTGAAGGCTTTGAGATCCAGGTTCGTTGTTTAAGTGTTTCGGGTTTGCAAGTTTGAATATTTATCTTTGATTTGGATGTTTGATACCATGAATCTTGTTTATTACTTCTGTTTGAATGTTTTAAGTATGATCCAAGGCTAAAACTTACATATTGCCTAGGTCACATGATGAATACTTGTTAAAGTTTCAGTTTTTTTATCGGTTTTTGGATTTAATTAATGGGTTAATGATTTTGTAAGCTATCTTTGAGTTAATAATTGTGATGTTATTGCAGGTTTAGATTTTATATTGTGTTTGATTTCAATTCCTTGTGTTGATTGTGGTTGTCTGCCAGTTTGATTAGCGTATCTTGGTCATAGATCTTAGGGTTTGTGATTAGGGTGGTTTGCTAGACGTAGTAACCATAGGAGTTGTCATTGATTGCTAATTAGAATTAAATATGTATCCTAGTTCAATACCCGAGAGGTGAGAATTAGTCGTTTGGTCTTCGTCATTAGGAATCCGAGTGTCAGCTGTGTGAGAGGAAGCCGATATTAGGTGTCTAGTGATTGTTGCTATTCGTGTCATAGTTGTTATCTTGAGATTACCCCGTGCATGCTTCGAGTGTATTGGTGGACGGAGAGACTGAGAGGTAATCTGTCTATTAGGGTACTTTATCATAGTTGGAAATACCTGAGAAGTGATCCAACAATCTGGTGAGTTAGTACATCTTTAGGTTCATTAGTTGGTGACACCCTGAGAGTGATTAGGGATCCACTAGCCTGTCTAGAGTTGTTTCCTTAGAAACCCAGATCCATTATAGTTCCCATAACCGATAGAAGTTGTGCTTTTCAAGTAGGATTCAGACCTAGGTGATATTCTTCCCATTCTTGAGTTTACCTTTGTCCTTTGTCTAGTTAGTTGAGTCGACCATAGTTTGCTGCATTCCTTAGTATAAAAGTAGTGTAGTAAACCCCTCAAACCAAATCAATCTTTAGTCCGTGTCAGAGTCTAGTATCAGTATTCATGTAAGGCCCCTTATCCCGGGTAACCTCACTTGTTGGGTTTACTCATAAACAAAGTCATTAATACTGAACATTAAATTTAACACGTTCAATTAACAACAAAAACATTCACGTTTTAGTACATTACAGCGGAAGTCTCAACATTTAAAACATACATCATTGTTTAACAAAAGAAATCATAAATCGGAATGTCAGTCTCTAGCCGGGCAGCCTTCACGCCTTCACACGACCCTTTTCTTTGTTACCTGAAATGTATACTAAAAGTCAGCTAACGCTGGTGAGTTCTAGTTTAAAAGATTAGATATAAACATTATTTCTTCAAAAGTATACATAAGTTTATATATAAAGAACATAAATACGTATTCTTAACTTTTACTTTTCTTTCATCATTCTTGAGTGTTTACATTGATATCCGTTTCCCACGTGCTACCATGTTTGCAACCGTTCTACATATGATTTGGAATTTGCTTCGACCGTCCATTAATGCCCCTTTTTATTTCCTAGCTGATGAAGGAATATTTTTTTCCCGGTTGCAAGATAGTCACGTGGTCGTCCGTCTACCGTAGTAGCCGTTAGCATCGAAGTGTCCATAACATTCACGTATATTCATAACATGCAGTATATATTATATAAAGCAAGATTTCATTCATTCATATTTTGTCATTCTTTCATTCATACTTTGTAAACATACGTTTCATTCTTTGTTCATAATTCATTTTCATATATATATATATATATATATATATATATATATATATATATATATATATATATATATATATATAATATATATTTTTGTATATCACGTATGATCACATTGGCATTCATAGTATTTATTTATTTAGTGTATACACTTCAGCCCCAAAACATTTAATAAGGTTTGCGCATAACATAGAAAGGGGCACATAGAACTCACCTAATGAGCTAGTCTGGGTTGTCCTAAACAAAGTCCAACAATGTCACTTCTGATCTGAATTGAGTAGTTAAATACACATCAGACCTAATCTCGACTCTAACGGTTTAATCATTCTAAACATACTGACTTTACTTAACCATTCTGATGCCTGCGCACTTAGCAAGTGCGCAGGGCCTTGGTCATGCGTACTTGATAAGTACGCAGACTTTACTTCATGCGCACTTGGTAAGTACACAGACTTTACTTCATGCGCACTTGGTAAGTACGCAGACTTTACTTCATGCGCACTTGGTAAGTACGCAGACTTTACTTCATGCGTACTTGATAAGTACGCAGAATCTGATTCAGGCGTAAGAACCCTAACTTTTTGCATGCGGGTCTGATCATGTCAATATCTAAATTTTCCTTGATCAGAACGTTCAGTTTTTATTCTATATACTAGATCTTTGTTCATTTTCAAGTTTCATCCATAAAAACTTCACCTATTTAGCTAAAACCGAAAATCCTAAAATAATCATAAAAACTCAGATTGTGATCGAACGCTTACCTGGATTGGAGTTATGATTCAGAGAAGATGATCACGAGCACAGTATCAACGTTCTCCTGAATTCCCGAGTCGATCCGTCACTTTCTCTCTCTAGAACCGAGCTCCCCTTTCTCTCTCTAGATGGTGAAATGAAGGTGAAGTGGAGAAAGTGGGCTGCCTTGCCCCTTATATACCTGGGCTTCCATCGGCCCGTTGGAGCCGAGCCCAAGCTCATCTGTTCTTATTTCGTTTTATGACGTTTAATCTCTATCGTATTATTATTTACTTATTTACTATTTTTAGGATGTTACAATTCAGTTTCTCTTGGGTTCGATAACTCGGTTTACCGTTAAGCTGTGCTACACTCGATAGGTACACTTGCCTGTCAGTGCGATTTAGTTGAAGGTACTCCTTTTATTACTTAGGAGTCTAGGTTAGGTTTTGTTATTATTTTAATAGACCGTCTGGGCGACATTAGATATACGTACCAAACTTCAAGCACGGCATCACAAGGATGACAGGTACCAAACTTCCAGCACGATACTCCGATGAGTAGTCATACCTAACTTCTAGCACAATTACCCCGTAAGGTAAGTCGTACCTACTTCAAGGATCACGGTAATCCCCATGGTGACCGTCATCACCCCAGTTGTACAACAGTTGTCCAGCCACAAAGGCCCCTAAAAGGTAAGGCCCATAACATACATCCCATACTTATAACCTCAATTCCCTAAGGAATAATGATAGATTCGTTCGTTTGTGACTTTCATAAACATTCACTTCTTTACATCAAAACTTCAGTTAAAGCATTCGTACGTTTTATTAAAAATCATTCGTTCGTAAACACGTCGTAAAATCTCATTTGGCAAAACATTTCATAAACACATCATTCATAACTTTTCTTTCCAAAACATCGTTCATAACTATTCTTTCCAAAACATCGTTCATAAGCATCGTTTTATAAAACATCATAAACATCAAACCTCGATTTTATAAAACCGTCACATCGTTACGTATGCAAACCAACCCGAAAAAATTATTTAAAACATTTAAAATGGCTTCATAGAACTCACCTTAGCAAATGCTCAATTCACAAGTTATCGTTTCACAACGTTTTTCACTTCTACCTAGAAATTATCATGGACTGGTCAGTATAAAAACTATACTTAAAGACTTCTGATCGTAAATTCCTTTGGTGAAAATAATCATCTATATGTTAGGAATCTACATTCCAAATTTCATTTCATTTCAACGGTTGGATCTCTTGGAAAACCCGATCTCTATAGCTGCGTTTTTCAGAAAAACACATCTCCGACTTGCTGTCAAAACGGCTAAAACATCGAACTTAAACAACTCCATTTCTTATTTACACCGTTCAAAATGATCATCTAAGTGTTATAAACCCTCTGTTTAAAAATCAAGATTATCCAACGGTTGAATTTTCCAGATCGTTCGATTCTTTAAAACCGCGCACATAAAAACTATTCTAGACAGATTCTAAAAAATCATTTTTTAGCGACCTTAAGACAAGATTCATGGAAATCGGAGCTTACCAAGGCATTCAGAACTACGAGAAATGGTTTTGGGTGAAGACCCGTAACTCCGATCACCGTGCACCACCGCGTCGAACCACCACCGGTCGCCGGAAGTTCTTCCTTTCTCTCTCTTTCTCTTTAATATTTCTCTCTCTAGCCTTTCACTCTCTCTCTGAAATCTGGAAAATAATGAGAGAGAGGCTGCTATATATAGATTTTTGGGTCTGCTCATATGATGACAAGTGTTGTGAAAGGCCCCAAACCTGGGAGGCCTCAATTATTGGATTTACTCATTCACACACAGTTCTTAAACTTGAATATCAAATAACGCAGCGGAAAATGCTTCATTAAACATAACCATTACATTGTTCAACATGCGGAAGAGTAACATAGTCTATTACATAAACATAACATAAGCTAATCATAACGGGATGCCAGTCTTCATCTCATCCGGGTAACTCATCATGCCGCCCAGCATCACCTTACATCATCATAACCTGCCTTAACCTGAATGTGCATACTAAAAAGTCAGCTATGCTGGTGAGTTCTAACTTTACATAAAACTTTAACATAATCATGTTTCCAAAAAACATAACATACATTTGTTTAACAAAAGCGTACGTAAAACATGCAATAACTTAACATAATCATAACATCGTAACATAACATCATAACATAAGTCAACATGAACCGAATCTGCGCCTTCTCGTAACCGTCAATTCCATACATCTCATACCAGCGGATGAACTTAAGGCTCGTTACCTCTAAGTCATCCGTCACACAGGTCCCCTAAGGCTCGTTACCTCTAGGTGGACCAAACATATCTAGGTAGACCAACATATGTCTCCTAAGGCTCGTTACCTCTAGGTAGACAGAACATAACATAGGCACTATTTCCCCGCAAGGAATAGTACCTTCCATCGGGATCCCGGTAATCCCATTGGTGACCGTCGTCACCCCATCATCAACCAGATGTACAACCGTTAGCCAGCCACAAAGGCCCCCCGTAAGGGTGAGGCCAATACATACATACATACCTTAGCTCCCGTAGGAACTCGTGGCAGATTCGTTCATTCATGACTTGTAACATCCCAAAAATAATTAAACGAATAAATATAGCGAGACCGGCAAGTTAGTCGGAATATTTAAACAAAAGGGAGCGGGCTTGGGCTCGGCTCCAACGGGCCGAGAGAAGCCCAGTTATATAAGAGGCAGGGCAGCCCTCTTCTCTGCTCATTTCCCATTCACGCAACTTTTAGAGAGAGATAGGAGAGCTCGGGTCTAGAGAGAGAAGGTTGACGGATCGTCCCGGAATTGAGGGAACACGTTACTGCCAAGCTCGTGAGAAGAACCTCCGGATCAGAATCTCGATACAGGTAATGATCTTGCCTAAATCTGAGTTTTTGTTCGTTTTTGGGATTTTCGGGTTTTGGCTAAAAAGGTAACGATTTTGTGGATGGAACTTGAAAATGAGCTTAGGTATAGCATCTAGAATGAAAACCGAACGTTCTGATCTAAGAAAACTGAGATATTGTCTCGATTAGACTCGCATGCAATAACTTCAGATTTTTGGGAAGAAGACCTGTGCAGACCCATCGAAACTACATAGTTTCGATATGTGCAGACCCATCGAAACTACATAGTTTCGATATGTGCAGACCCATCGAAACTACATAGTTTCGATATATGCAGACCCATCGAAACTACATAGTTTCGATATGTGCAGACCCATCGAAACTACCATAGTTTCGATATGAGCCCACGATCTGAAGTTTATACCTAAGTTACTTATCAAAACTACCAAGTTTTGACAGAAACAACCTATCGAAACTATCAAGATGTAAGCAAATCCATCGAAACTACTAGGTTTAAACATAGGGGTGTCTAGTGTCATCTAGGAGCACTACCTTACAAGTATGGCTTTATTATAACAGATCGTGAGTGACATTAGTGACGCGCAGTAACCAGCTAAGAGTATTTCAGAAACCGCTTATCAGGTGAGTTCTAGAAGCCCTCTTTTAAATGTTTTATAATGTTTTCGGGCTGGTGTGCATACATATGAAATGATGTCTTTACGAAACGATGTTTATGAAACTATGTTTACGAAATGAGATGATTTGGAATGAACGGTTTATGGAAAGAAAGTTTATGAACGGAAGGTTTACGAACGAAATGTTTATAAAGAAATGGTTTAAACTAAAGGTAAAGGGTTTCGAAAAGGAATGAAAGGTTTTATGAAAAGAAAAGAAAAAGGGCAAAGGTTTTAAAGAAGTCATTACAAATCTAATCTGTCGAGTGAATGGAATTAACGAATGAAGTCTGGGAATGAAATTCCCAGCCTTATGGTAGATTATGGACAGCGAGCCATAGTTGCCATAAGAGCAACAGGGGCAGTGTCTCGGTGGCCTGCCAATGGTTTGATGTTGTACAACTGGTAGGGAGTAACGACGGTTACTCAGGGGTTAACGTGACTGTGACACTTCTGATTTTCACTACTTGTACTCATTCTAGACTTATCAATGAAAATGCGATTGACATTTCATTTTACTTGAAATCCTATTCAGACGTTGTTACAATACTAGTTCACATGTGAAACATTACGTTTATGCTTGATTTCAAAAACTTATACTTATCTGTGATTGATTCATGGATCGCACGTAGACTTAATTGATCTTTATGACACATTAAATACACATGAACCACCCCCATACATCTCAAACATGTTCTTACAACCCATTCAATGTGAATTGATGCTTAAAAGTACTAGTTAGTACTTTCGTGCGATCGTTCGCCTTTTAAACCGTCGTTAACTACGTACCGTCCACGACCGAAAAATCGTTTAACATGACATTAATTTATGTTTTAAATGTTTAAAATATTCATTTCTTTAATTAAAACAAAGTTTGTTTGCAAAACTTTCCTTAAATAAATCCTGAAATTCGAAAAACGATCAAAAAGTCCGTTTTCTCGCCCAACGATCGCCAACTACTATACGCGAATAACGTAACTTTAACTTAAATGTTTTTAGATAAACATACTCTTTTGTTATGACAATCAACTTTAATGTTGAAAACATTTGCCAATTTCGCTTAGAAATGCTTAAAATCGCAATTTTCGAATGCGCGCACTCAACCGGATCAAGCTAGGACCCAACCCACCTACTCTTGGACCTAGCCCAAGCAAGAAATCACAAAAAACCCAGCCCCATTGAGGAAAATTTCGCAAATTTGAGGGCCCTAAAACCCTAAATTGCTTTCCAAGACATTCCATATTTACACCCCTTCAACCATTAGTATAAATAGGAGGCTTAGGATCTTGTTTTCTTTGCTAATTCTCCCTCAAACACTCCCAACCCCTCCTAAGTTGTGAAATCCCTTCCCAACCTTGAAGATTTCGAAAATCCCTTAGAGGATTCCAAGAGTTTGAAGATCAAACAAGTAAGTAACCCTTTGAAGTTGAATACCGTCTTTTTATTTTATTCTTTCTTCATCCCCTCAATCTTTTTCTATTTTCTATCCATGATCACTTGATCTTGTGAAACCTCAGCCCTAAAAACCCTCTAATAATCTTAATCAAACTAATAAATCAAGCTAACATCACCAACTAACAAACAAAGGATCCCGTTTGCAATGGCGGCTATGCCGTCGCATTCTGCGAATCCTCAAGACAACTATTGCAAAAGTGGCTCTGCTGATGCTTTAGTATATTCTTGCTAACTTAAAACACTCCCAACCCCTCCTAAGTTGTGAAATCCCTTCCCAACCTTGAATATTTCGAAAATCCCTTAGAGGATTCCAAGAGTTTGAAGATCAAACAAGTAAGTAACCCTCCGAAGTTGAATACCGTCTTTTTATTTTATTCTTTCTTCATCCCCTCAATCTTTTTCTATTTTCTATCCATGATCACTTGATCATGTGAAACCTCAGCCCTAAAAACCCTCTAATAATATTAATCAAACTAATAAATCAAGCTAACATCACCAACTAACAAACAAAGGATCCCGTTTGCAATGGCGGCTATGCCGTCGCATTCTGCGAATCCTCAAGACAACTATTGCAAAAGTGGCTCTGCCGATGCTTTAGTATATTCTTGCTAACTTAAAAAATGTTATTTATTCTATATTATCACTTATATGAACTCACACGCTAATTAAATATAGAATCCGCTTGCTCGTGTCGGCTATGTCGATTGCATTATGTGATTCTCCAAAACGCTTCTGTGAATATCATGGCTAGACCGGTGACACGGGATGTTTTGGATAACCTAATATGATTATAAGATGTATTATAATAACATAATAACATTCGTCTAATTTTTATTTGCGCGTTCGGTAATCTTAAAACCCTAAACGGACCACTTAAGTGCAACCATTGATTTTGGACATAAACTGTGCTGAATTTAACTGAGCGTAACTTGACCATGATTAATCTAAACTGAGCAAACTCAATTTCCACGACGTATTTCGTCAAATTTCCTTTCCAACCATAATTGGATCGTTTTCTAATTCAAAAGTATGACTCCGTAGTAGCCAAAACGGGACAGAAACCTTTTTCAGTACCTTCTGTCTTGTTGGACTATTTTGGCTATGATCCGAGTCTCAAATGGAAAAACTTTCTAAACGAAACTTCTTCGGAACGACTTAAACTAATTCCTTGTAAAATTTCATAATTTTAAGACGTCGTTTGATATTTTTAACAATCCCATTTCTGTTCAGCTACTTTGCTGTCCAAATCTGAAAATCAACTAAAACTCTATTTTTGCAACTAATTCTTAATCTTATGACCCGAACCGCCTATCTAACACTCGTAACCATCGAACCTACCCTAAAACTGGTTTATTTATTTGTTTAGGGTCTGGTCCGTGATTCATCTCATCTATTCGTTCAAGTTTCTTATCTCGTCTAGCTTTCAAGGTGAGACTTCATAGCCCCACTTTATTCAAATCGTTTTGGGGGAAACATGTACGCGTTGGCACGCATTAAAACACGTTTTCAAACAATTCTAAAACAAGTGAATCATATATGTATGTGAGTAAATGAACACAACATGATAAACGTTAAACTTGCAAATCCTTAACTTGAAACTTTCAAGCCAACGGTAGTACAGATATGGGCCATAGGATGGAAACCGCATATACTTTATGGACAACTTTTGGTTGGACATCTTATTCGTTATTAGTGCAACTTGCGAGTTGTACCACTTATTCGTTATTCATCATTTTTGGTTGGATTTGCTAATCATGTGTTTGTTTTATTACGTGCTATATGATGATCTTGGAATATGAATTGTGACAGATTGGTATCAGAGCAGTGGTTATAGAGAATTAGGCAACCATTTGACCTAGACTATAACCTAAGCTCCCCTTTGAAACTTATATGCTTATGTGATTCTAATCCACTAACTCTCTTAACTTTAGTATGTCGTCGTACTCTGCTGACATCTCTAGCAATTCAAGTGTAACATTTCTGATTTTCATCATGTAATCGTTTGATTTCAATAAACAAACACATTTCAGTTTCGATTCGTGTACAAACAAACTACGATGCAGTTACATATACAAACTATTCTATTACAATAACAAATTAAACAAAAACACCATTATCTCACAAGCCCCGAGGACCAAAAACTGACAAAACTCAAAAAACTACAAAACTAGGCAAGCACGGTCGCGCCTAGGACTAGGCACGGTCGCGCCTGCAGACCTAAGCACGGTCGCGCCTAAAGTAGGCACGGTCGCGCTGATGAACCCACTTGACTCTGCAGAAGTCAAATCATACCATACCCGCTGAATTCGCGAAATTTAAAATGGAGAAAAGCCGGTCTTCGCGCGTCAGACCATACTCCACTGAATTCCGTCTGAAACACGCATCAAATGTCGTCCAATTTGCACAATTTTTTTAATCCCATTCACACCACAACCGAGTCTCTCGAATTCGTGGATATAAAGCAACTTGCACGATTTCTACGCCTTCATATAATCCCACTCAGTCTCCCAAAACTCTCGTTCGACGCTCAAACAGTCTCTGGAGTCCAATCGATCGCCAAGAAGCTCGACTCTTTGACCCGTAGCCGACTGCATTAAATTGCCCATTGTTAACGAGTAAGTAACACTTCCTTAGCTTCGTATCTACCCCTAGGATGAAAGGCCTATACTAAATCGTAGTTATATCACACAATCAATTCGATTTGGAACCAAAGAGCCGAAAACGAAACTTTTACTCAAACTACCACTTAAACACGATATAAATACAATCAAACTATGTAGATACATTCGCAAGCACCTAATCTATGAAAGCCCTAAGAATACAGAAGCATTTATTATAAGAATCGATCGAATTGTGTCTGAAAAAGACCCGACACGGTCGCGCTCATCACTGAGCGCGGTCGTGCCTGACCAAACACAATCGTGCCCCAGTTGTGGCCCGGTCGTGCTTACCGAGCAAACAAGTCTTGATAAAAAACAAACACTAGACGCGGTCGTGCCAGATACGAGCACGGTCGTGCTCTATGTCCAGAACCTATGAAGTACCTTCTGACTCGACCACGGGCGCGTTTCAGACCACCACGGTCACGCCCGGCAACGAGCGCGGTCGTGCCCTACTTGAGCACGGTCGTGCTCCTTGACCAAAATCAATTATTTTTCTGTTTTAAAGTCTATTTAACATATTTTAGCAAAAAAATTTCAAAATGTAATTATAAAAGTTACGTTATAAAATCCCAAGACCCGGGAATCATTTATAAACCAAATCTTTGATTTAGAAATTTAAAACGATTAATTCCCGATAGTTTCAAAACCGATGAAATCATGAGTTTATATAATCATTTTTATAAAACTATTTATACAAATATATATTTTGATTTAAACATATATCGTTTATTTAAATTTTATTTAAATAAATATATATATATATATATCGCTACTAATTTATTATTCCAAAACCAACCCTAAACACACAAACCACCAACGAACCCACTTTGGACACAAAATAACACAAACAGTGACACGTGTTATACCCTCATTCGATAGGTCAAACGTAGCGACCTACAACACGCTTGGTATTTTTGTTGATCTGTGCAAACTACACGCTCCAACACAAGTGAGTTACATAGCCCCTCTTTTACTCTATTTACAAACTTTTGGGGTGGAACATGCGTTCTATTTACTATGTTTACAAACTACACAATATACAATTCCACCCTACAATCATGTGTTACAATTTTGAGCTTTGTGCTTGAGTACTAGGTGTGTAGACCAACACGCAGTTTGCTATTCACGTGCAATCATTAACTATTTTATAGCCTACAGTAAACAGTGATAGATCTATTGAGTCTGACAAACCCACCAAGGTAGGGTGACTGTTACTGCCAACACGCGTTTGTTTTGCATGCTAGTTACAAAGGTTTGATTGTACTACCAGGTCACACGATGGTATCTCTCCATAAATGCCTTAATTGCCATGTTTGTATGAATTGTATGCACACGACACTATATTCTATTACATGACACGAAAACCTATGTATTCTCACCAACTTTTAGTTGACTTTGTTTTTAACCATGTTTCAGGTGACAATGTTTGAAGTATTACAAGCTGCTACATATAGGATTTGGACCTAGCAATTAATCTAAACTATTTATATTTTGTAATCGCTACATTTGGTTCTTGTATGGTATGAACTTGCTACGTGTAATGAAAATGAATGTTTAAATTATTCAAACTTTAGCAACCATGAGCTATGAACAGTCTGCACAGCTTCACGCCCCGACGTTTTCCGCCGTCGGTTGGGGTGTGACAGATTGGTATCAGAGCCTTGGTTATAGGGAATTAGGTTATTAGACACCATTGACCTAGACTATAACTTTAGGACACCCAACAATGCCATGCTACATGTTTTATGTGATACGTGCTATTTGTTATATGTCACATGCTTTATGTGTTAGTTATTTGATACTTAAAATGTTTAGACTACATGACTTAATAAGCCTGCGTAAATAATAAATTAAATAAATCGTATCCATACCCGTATCCTAAGCCGCATATCCTCCTTAACTGCTTCTATGTCATCATCGCCATAACTTGTGGAAAAACTCATACTCGTAGACATTAGTCTATCAAAAATATTTTTATATACCCGTTAAGGTTTTAGACTCTGTTAATTATTAAAGGACATGTGCAATCTGGAAGGGTGACACCTGTATTCTGGGTTTTCTGTCTAGGGAAGCATTTCATATAAATCCCAATCAACCGAGGGATCCGTATGCTTTCCTGGGAATTCCCGGGATGAGTGTTTACCTATAGGCTAAAGCACGTCTCCTTGAAAATTATATAAGTCTAATTAACCTTAATATGTCATTGTGTTCAAGTAGAAATGTGATTACTTGAAAACAATCCGAACTATGAAATAAATATGTTATTATTCCTCCTATCCTAAATTTCAACGGATTTTTATAAATTCCCACAACACTTTTGTATCATTCTCTTTTTATAGAATGCCTCCTCGTCGTAACATCAACCGCAACAACACCGACAACGCCAACAATAGCACCAACACCAATACCGGCAATGCCAACAACAACAATAATACCGACCTTGCTGCTCTCCTCACTCAGCTAGTAACTCAACTAACTCAAGCCAATAACAACAACAATGGGAACGCCAGTGGTAGTGCTAATACTGGTGGTGGCGGTGGTGCCAACCCGCCACAATGTACCTTCAAGCATTTCAACTCTTGCAATCCCCTGAAATTTTATGGTACCGAAGGAGCCACGGGACTCCTTCAATGGTTCGAAAATATTGAGGGCACCTTCCTCAATAGTGACTGTCCGGACAATCTGCGTCTTCGCCATGCCACTAGTGTCTTTCAAAAACGGGCACTAACCTGGTGGAATGGGGAAAAGAGAACAAGGGGAGTAGAAGTAGCAATGGCTCTGCCATGGGATGAGCTGAAAAGGATCATGACCGAGGAATTCTGTCCTCGAAATGAGATGAAGAAACTGGAAGCGGAATTTTGGGATCTTACCCAAGATAGCGGTGAAAGCTTGGCGTACACCAACCGTTTTCACGAACTGAGTATGCTGGTACCTCACATGGTTACACCTTTGTCTAGGTGTATTGAAAAATATATCGGTGGCCTACCGAGACAAATCCAGGACACTGTTCTGGGAAGAAATCCTGCAAACCTAGAAGATGCTATTCGTCTAGCTGCCACACTGACCGATAATCACGTTAAAGCAGGTACTCTTACCAAAAAGGGGGCCAAGAAAGTTTCTGACACCACAACTCCTCCTACTCATGTCAAAGAAGTTCAAAACGAACAGTATCGAAACACCAGGAAGAGAAAGGCGAAAAATTTTGCAGTAGTCACTCCGGCCGCCCCAATTAATCAAGTTGCACCCTTGGCTCAAAATCCAGCCAAGAAAGCTTATGGAGGTACCTACCCACTCTGCAACAACTGCAACTATCATCACCCACAAACTATCCCATGTCGCATTTGCAATCATTGTGGGAAACTTGGCCATACGGCCAATATCTGCCGACAAAAGGCACTTACTACTCAAGCCAACCCGGTTAATCAACCCGGAGCTAATCAAGTGGTTCCAATCAATGCAAATGGACGGGCTTGCTTTGAATGTGGCAACCCGAACCACTTCCGAAACCAATGTCCAAAACTTGTGAACAATAATCAGGGCGGAGCTCGTGGACGTGCTTTCAACATCAACGCCAATGAAGCTCAAGCCAACGATCATGTGGTCAATGGTACGTTTCTTGTAAATAAACAATTTGCATCTATACTATTTGATACCGGGGCCGATAAGAGTTTTGTGTCACTTAACTTTGAACCTTTACTTGCAAAAACATGATCCAAACTCGAGAAAACCTTCACCGTTGAAGTAGCGGATGGAAACTCCATCACTATTGACTCCATCATTCATGACTGCTCACTAGAACTCAATGGTCACACGTTTCCAGTCAACCTTATACCAATGCCGTTGGGAAGCTTTGACGTCATCATCGGCATGGATTGGTTATCTAAAAACCATGCCGAGGTCATGTGCTTTGAAAAGTACATCCGAGTACCTCTTCCACTGGGAGACATATTGAAAGTCTTTGGCGAGAAACCTTGCAAAGGACTCAAACTGATGTCATGCATAACTGCCCAGAAATACATTCGAAAGAAGTGCATGGTTTTCCTAACTCATGTGATTCAAAAAGAAGACAAGGAGAGAAGAATAGAAGATATTCCCGTCATTCGGGAGTTTCCCGAAGTCTTTCCCGACGACTTACCCGGTCTTCCACCTGTTCGGGAAGTAAAGTTTCGAATCGATCTTATACCCGGAGCAAACCCTGTGGCTAAAGCTCTATACCGGCTTGCACCTTCCGAATTGCAAGAGCTTGCAAGTCAACTTCAAGAACTCGCTGACAAAGGTTTCATATGGCCAAGTCATTCACCGTGGGGTGCACCAGTCTTGTTTGTTAAAAAGAAGGATGGTTCATTCCGCATGTGTATTGACTATCGAGAGCTCAACAAGCTTACAATCAAAAACCACTACCCGTTACCTAGGATTGACGACCTCTTTGATCAACTCCAAGGTTCTACTTGTTTCTCGAAGATTGATCTTCGATCTGGTTATCACCAACTGCGTGTCCGAGAAGAAGATATTCCAAAGACCGCCTTCCGAACAAGATATGGTCATTACGAGTTCACGGTTATGCCTTTTGGGTTGACCAATGCACCTGCTGTCTTTATGGATCTCATGAACCGCATGTGCAAACCATACCTTGACAAATTCGTGATCGTTTTCATCGATGACATCTTGATCTATTCCAAGACTGAGGAAGAACATGAACAGCACCTTAGACTGATTTTGGATCTCCTGAGAACCGAACAATTATACGCCAAGTTCTCCAAATGTGAATTTTGGCTAAAGGAGGTTCAATTTTTGGGTCATGTTGTCAATAAAAAGGGAATACATGTCGACCCTGCCAAGATCGAAGCTGTCAAGAATTGGAGTGCTCCTCAAACCCCTACCGAGGTTCGTTCGTTCCTTGGTTTAGCGGGTTATTACCGAAGATTCATTTCCAATTTCTCCAAGATTGTTGTTCCCCTCACCGCCTTGACACATAAAGGTAAACCTTATGAATGGGGGCCGAAACAAGAAGAAGCTTTCCAAACTCTTAAACAGAAGTTATGTGATGCTCCTATTCTGACTCTTCCCGAAGGAAACGATGACCTAGTCGTCTACTGTGATGCCTCTAACCTAGGCCTTGGTTGTGTTCTCATGCAACGAGGCAAGGTAATCGCTTATGCATCGAGGCAACTCAAGATCCATGAAAAGAACTATACGACGCACGATCTGGAGCTAGGTGCAGTCATATTTTCCTTGAAGATTTGGAGACATTATCTATATGGCACGAAATGTGTGGTATTTACCGACCACAAAAGCCTCCAACACATCTTCAATCAAAAAGAACTCAACATGAGGCAACGACGTTGGGTTGAACTCCTCAATGATTACGATTGCGAGATTCGTTATCATCCCGGCAAGGCAAACGTAGTAGCCGATGCGCTGAGCCATAAAGAACGTGTCATGCTCCAAAGTGTCAAGATTCATTCCGACATTCAAACCCGTATTCTAGCAGCTCAACACGTCTCGATTACCGAGGGCAATATGTATGAGGAAATGTCGTGTGGTGCTGAATTCCAACTAGAGACTAAAAACAATGGCTTGCTTTATTTCTTGGATCGTATTTGGGTTCCCAACCGCAATGATCTCCGGGAATTCCTCATGACTGAAGCACACAAGTCTCGGTATTCTATCCATCCCGGTGCAGATAAAATGTATCACAATCTTCGACCACAATATTGGTGGCCGGGTATGAAGAAAGACATTGCACTCTATGTTGCAAAATGTCTAACCTGCTCTAAAGTCAAGGCCGAACATCAACGTCCTTCCGGTTTACTTGAACAACCGGAAATCCCCGTGTGGAAATGGGAAAATCTAGCCATGGACTTCATTACTAAACTCCCCCGTACTTCAAACGGCTATGATAGCATTTGGGTAATCATTGACCGTCTCACAAAGTCCGCACACTTCCTGCCCATCCGTGAAGACTATCGGGTTGAGAAATTGGCCCGAATCTATATTGACGAAATTGTGAGTCGACACGGTATACCTTTGAACATAATCTCCGACAGAGATGCTCGTTTCACTTCCAGATTTTGGCAATCTCTGCAAAAGGCACTTGGCACACGATTGGATTTAAGCACAGCCTACCATCCCCAAACTGATGGCCAGACTGAACGAACAATCCAAACCCTCGAAGACATGCTGAGAGCCTGTGTCATAGACTTTGGTGGCAATTGGGATTCACACTTGACACTTATTGAATTCTCCTACAATAACAGCTACCACACCAGCATCAACATGGCTCCATTCGAAGCTCTTTATGGTCGCAAATGCCGTTCTCCCATCTGTTGGAACGAGATTGGTGAAGCACAAATCACCGGTCCCGAGTTAATTCAGGAAACATCCGACAAAATCCTTCAAATCCGTGACAACATCCGAGTAGCGAGAAGTCGACAAAAGAGCTATGCCGACAAGCGACGAAAACCCTTGGAATTCCAAGTGGGTGACCTTGTGCTTCTCAAAGTATCCCCTTGGAAGGGTGTGATCCGCTTTGGAAAGAAAGGCAAGCTAGCACCTCATTACGTAGGCCCGTTCAAGATCCTTGAAAGAATCGGGAAAGTGGCTTACAAACTTGAGCTACCTCCAGCACTCAACAATGTTCATCCAACCTTCCACGTGTCCAACCTGAAGAAATGTCTTGCTGATGAGAACCTCCACATACCTCTTGACGACGTGCGCATTGATGAAACGATGCATTTCGTCGAGAAACCAGTGGAAATCATGGATCGTGAAATCAAGCAACTCAAGCGCAGCCGCATCCCTATAGTCAAAGTCCGTTGGGATTCAAAACGCGGTCCTGAGTTTACTTGGGAACGTGAAGACCAAATGAAACTCAAGTATCCTCACCTATTCACCAATTCTGCAACCTCAACTAGTTGAATTTCGGGACGAAATCCCCTCAACAAGGGGAGACTGTAACATTTCTGATTTTCATCATGTAATCGTTTGATTTCAATAAACAAACACATTTCAGTTTCGATTCGTGTACAAACAAACTACGATGCAGTTACATATACAAACTATTCTATTACAATAACAAATTAAACAAAAACACCATTATCTCACAAGCCCCGAGGACCAAAAACTGACAAAACTCAAAAAACTACAAAACTAGGCAAGCACGGTCGCGCCTAGGACTAGGCACGGTCGCGCCTGCAGACCTAAGCACGGTCGCGCCTAAAGTAGGCACGGTCGCGCTGATGAACCCACTTGACTCTGCAGAAGTCAAATCATACCATACCCGCTGAATTCACGAAATTTAAAATGGAGAAAAGCCGGTCTTCGCGCGTCAGACCATACTCCACTGAATTCCGTATGAAACACGCATCAAATGTCGTCCAATTTGCACAATTTTTTTAATCCCATTCACACCACAACCGAGTCTCTCGAATTCGTGGATATAAAGCAACTTGCACGATTTCTACGCCTTCATATAAGCCCACTCAGTCTCCCAAAACTCTCGTTCGACGCTCAAACAGTCTCTGGAGTCCAATCGATCGCCAAGAAGCTCGACTCTTTGACCTGTAGCCGACTGCATTAAATTGCCCATTGTTAACGAGTAAGTAACACTTAGCTTCGTATCTACCCCTAGGATGAAAGGCCTATACTAAATCGTAGTTATATCACACAATCAATTCGATTTGGAACCAAAGAGCCGAAAACGAAACTTTTACTCAAACTACCACTTAAACACGATATAAATACAATCAAACTATGTAGATACATTCGCAAGCACCTAATCTATGAAAGCCCTAAGAATACAGAAGCATTTATTATAAGAATCGATCGAATTGTGTCTGAAAAAGACCCGACACGGTCGCGCTCATCACTGAGCGCGGTCGTGCCTAACCAAGCACAATCGTGCCCCAGTTGTGGCCCGGTCGTGCTTACCGAGCAAACAAGTCTTGATAAAAAACAAACACTAGACGCGGTCGTGCCAGATACGAGCACGGTCGTGCTCTATGTCTAGAACCTATGAAGTACCTTCTGACTCGACCACGGGCGCGTTTCAGACCACCACGGTCACGCCCGGCAACGAGCGCGGTCGTGCCCTACTTGAGCACGGTCGTGCTCCTTGACCAAAATCAATTATTTTTCTGTTTTAAAGTCTATTTAACATATTTTAGCAAAAAAATTTCAAAATTTAATTATAAAAGTTACGTTATAAAATCCCAAGACCCGGGAATCATTTATAAACCAAATCTTTGATTTAGAAATTTAAAACGATTAATTCCCGATAGTTTCAAAACCGATGAAATCATGAGTTTATATAATCATTTTTATAAAACTATTTATACAAATATATATTTTGATTTAAACATATATCGTTTATTTAAATTTTATTTAAATAAATATATATATATATATATCGCTACTAATTTATTATTCCAAAACCAACCCTAAACACACAAACCACCAACGAACCCACTTTGGACACAAAATAACACAAACAGTGACACGTGTTATACCCTCATTCGATAGGTCAAACGTAGCGACCTACAACACGCTTGGTATTTTTGTTGATCTGTGCAAACTACACGCTCCAACACAAGTGAGTTACATAGCCCCTCTTTTACTCTATTTACAAACTTTTGGGGTGGAACATGAGTTCTATTTACTATGTTTACAAACTACACAATATACAATTCCACCCTACAATCATGTGTTACAATTTTGAGCTTTGTGCTTGAGTACTAGGTGTGTAGACCAACATGCAGTTTGCTATTCACGTGCAATCATTAACTATTTTATAGCCTACAGTAAACAGTGATAGATCTATTGAGTCTGACAAACCCACCAAGGTAGGGTGACTGTTACTGCCAACACGCGTTTGTTTTGCATGCTAGTTACAAAGGTTTGATTGTACTACCAGGTCACACGATGGTATCTCTCCATAAATGCCTTAATTGCCATGTTTGTATGAATTGTATGCACACGACACTATATTCTATTACATTACACGAAAACCTATGTATTCTCACCAACTTTTAGTTGACTTTGTTTTTAACCATGTTTCAGGTGACAATGTTTGAAGTATTACAAGCTGCTACATATAGGATTTGGACCTAGCAATTAATCTAAACTATTTATATTTTGTAATCGCTACATTTGGTTCTTGTATGGTATGAACTTGCTACGTGTAATGAAAATGAATGTTTAAATTATTCAAACTTTAGCAACCATGAGCTATGAACAGTCTGCACAGCTTCACGCCCCGACGTTTTCCGCCGTCGGTTGGGGTGTGACATCAAGCCTTATTTCCGATGATGGGTCCCAAAGCCCAATTAGTTGGAGTAGGCTAATCTCACCACGATCATCTTTCTCTGGAAGCCTGCTACCCTCGAAACATAATGTCAAGCCCGAGTTAATCTTCGATGCGACAAGCCGGCCTGCACCGAAGCCTGAAGTAATCAACATATCAAGTGATTCGGAATCCGAAGACCAAGAAAGCCATGTTGGAACCACTTCTGAGGCCCAACTCCCGTTCAAGAAAAGAAAGCTGACTTGTGAAGCTGAATCCAACTCTTGGGCAAGGCCCGATCCATAATGTTCTCATCAAAATCAAAGGCTTGGATAGTGATACTAGAGACACGTGTAATCTGGAAGGGTGAGCGCCTGTACACTGGGGGTCTTATCAAAGGAAAGTGAATCCTACTGTCTAAGCTGATGATCAACCCATGTTCTCAATCACTTGATTAAGGATTGAATCCTATCAAATCAGACTTCTCAATTAGGTGCTCACAAAGCATTCTCCTAGTTTTGGAGAAACGAGAGAAATTCAAATTGAATTCAACCAATCCTTAGTAAATCCTGAACGACGAAGGAATTCGCACATTCATTCTTTGAGATTCTACTTGTCAGGAATGCTTCAAATTGAGCGTTACCACAACTAACACTTACAGTAATTGCACAACTATTGTGGGAGATTATAGCGTAATCTCAGGATCCATCATACAGTTCAATCTCACAATTGCTTGAAAGTTACGCCAAGTGTGTTATGCACTAACTTCAGTAATAGGGCAGGATATTATTCTGACCCGCATACACATGGCACCTATGGATATTGTGAAAGCTCGACATGAGACAAGTAGGAAATCGGACATTTCAGAATGTCGGTCAAACAGGATTGCTCTCGCAGCCATTGACATTCAATATACCTTTAAGTCTGACTATTCTCTCTGCAATGGATAAGTCGGGGTTGATGCTCAAGCGAATGCCAAAGAAACCTAAGTGTGGACTAACGACTATTGTCGCACTAACCGGAAAACGACATGCAAAACTCTTAAAGGAGTCCCAAAATGCGGAATTTCATGCTAATCTCATTAGCTCATGATATGCATAAGGGGCGTAAGCTCGAGCTATTCACAACAGGCCACTGTTCACAAAGAGCTGAGAAGAATAATTCATTACTCTTTTGTACTTGCACTTCCCAAAGGTTCATTTTGATGGATGGATCCCAGATGTAGCCTAGAAGAGAGGTGTGATTGCATCTTTCACTCCTAGTTTTCTATAATTGGGAAGCTCTAGAGCATCTATTGTTAAGAAATGATCTCTTGGAGTAGACTCAGTTAGAATACAAAAGTCTCAACGTTTAACACTCATTACCTTAATTTTATCCTTGTGCTAAGGATTTTGAGGCTATAACCTGTATGAGTGGAATACGTAACAGTAAGTCACCAAAGCACCATTCAAACACTAAGGAAGTGCATACACACTGTATGACAAATAGTTGGCTATCAACCCTTTCTGCCAACTTAATGGGTTGACAAACCCATAGCCCATTTTGGGGAAAGCACTAATTCGATGAGACCATTCTCACAGTATTACTATTCATTCCCTCAGCTAGACTGAATGTGAATATTCCAAACAAACATCGAACTTCGTATGGCTTACATACTTTGAAGTTATGATAGTCGAGACATGAGTTTACAGATCAGGACGCTACAACCCAAAGGCTAGTCTGCCTCAGAAGGGTGGTACAAGCAACGGGTAAAGTGGTGATTAGAATCGAACTTTACTAGTAAGAGCACACAAGGAATCTTGAGATATTAAATCAATTATGACCCATTTTAAAGGAAGATCATAGATAACACGAAACCGGAATTAAGAATAAAGTCTTAGTCCGAGAAAATGCTTTCGAAAAGCATAAGAGGGACAAACATAAAGTTTCATTTCCGTACTGTGTCATTACTACCCAGTATTCAACTAAAACCTAGACACCTCGTCGAGTAATTCTTTCCTAAGATCTATAGAGATCTGCTTTTGTGACAAAGTGAGCAGACGAATAGAGGGTATGTGTCAACATACGCTCAAGATTCGCAGGCACCATTCCTTTCATTACCAGGAATGAGCATCACATAACCCTACCATATTGAGGGTAATCAAATAAAGTGGTTCTTGCACGTTTAATATAGTTAGTCGGGGAAGTATTCGCTTTGCTTTCGAATACCGACTACCAAGTAAATGGAATCAAACAATTGAAACCTAAGTTGGATGATACAGATAGAATTTGGGTACCAGGTATCGGTAGCCTATGTGGAAGGTTATGGATGAAGTCCATAAGCCCAAGTACTCCATTCATCCAGAATCGAATAAAACGTATAAGGATCCCGAGGAACTCCATTATGTGGCAAAACATGAAGGGAGAAATTGCTATCTATGTTGGGAGATAACCGACAGTAAAAGCAGAATGTTAGGAATCACCTAAGTGAACGCAAAAACCGCAGATTCCTCAATGGAAATGGGAGGAGAATTCCATAGGTTTCATTACAAATCTACCCAGAACACCTAACGGCTATGATACTATATGGGTAATCGTCAGTCGTTTGACGAAATCCGCTCACTCCCTACCAATAAAGGAGACAGATAAAAGTAAGAAGCGTGCGAGGCTAAATATTAAGGAAATTAAGGCTAGGCATGGTATGCCAATTTCCATTTTCTCTAATAGGGACAGTCAAATCATGTCAAGAACCTGGCAGTCAGTACAAGAAGCCTTGGGCACACGCCTTGACATGAGCACTGCATATCATTCCCAGAAGAACGGTCAAGGTAAAAAGGACCATCCAACTTTAAAAGATGTGCTCCGTGCGCGTGTAATCGATTTCGGAGGAAATTGGGATACTCACCACCGTTGGCTGAGTTTTCATATAATACCAACTACCATACCAGCATTAAAGCCGCTCCGTTGAGGCTTTGTATGGTTGTAAGTGTCGCTCATCGCTATGTTGGGTAAAGGTTGGCAAAAAGCATTTGACTAGTCCTGATATTGGCTAGGAAACCATTGATAAGATCGTCAAAATCAAAGATCGTCCGAAAACCACTCAATGCAGACGAAAGAGAGTTGTGCTAGCAACAGACGAAAGACATTAAAATTCCAAGTGGGAGACAAAGTCATGTTAAAGGTCTCATCTTGGAAAGGAATTGCAAGATTTGACAACCGTGGCAAGCTTAACCCTAGGTTCGTTGAACCATTTGAAATTTTGACTAGGGTTGGCCCTGTAGCTTACAAGCTCAAGTTGCCACAAGAACTAAGCAATGTACATGATACGTTTCACGTATCAAACCTCAAGAAGTGTTTAACAGACGAGACGTTAATTATACCGCCTGACGAGATTCACATAGACGACAGGTTGCATTTCATCGAGAAACCGATTGAGATTTCGGATTGGAAAGTTCAAAGACTGAGACGCAGCCGAATCAAACTGGTCAAAGTACGTTGGAACTCAAAACGTGGTCCTGAGTATACATGGGAACGAGAGGATCAAATGAAAACAAAATACCCCTCCTTGTTTAAGGATGCACCAGTTCAAGATGGCACGAATTGAATTTCGGGACGAAATTCTTTTAACATAGGGAGAATGTGACACCCGACATTTCAGGTTAATATCCGTACACGATATAAACGAGTTTATATTATATTTGTTTTCGTGATTTACCTAATTGCATAAATTAGGGCATTAAAGTCTAAGAAAAGCCGTACATTGTCTCATTTTATATTTTGGTAATTCTAGGAGTTACCAGTTTACATTGCAAATGACCAGAAAAATATATAGGCATATATATTTCACAAACTTTACGTGGAACAGTAAATTATTTTTAGAATAAATTTATAATACCGTGGAGAACCTAAACCAAATTAAATTACCCTTTTAAAACTATAATTGATATTAATACCCTTAATAAATTTTACACTTAAATCATGGTTTGATTTATTTTAACCCAAACCCCAACCCACTACTTTGACCTTCTCGGTCGAAGCCAGAGAAAACCCCCCCATTCTCACGTCACTATTTACCTCACATTCAAATTCTTTATACTAAAACCCATACAGCCTATTGCGAAAATTCAGATGAAACCATACCCCTTTCAATCAAAAGTCTCACTAAACCCTTTTATCACTCATTTTCTTACGGCAAACATCCCATTTCTCTCCAATTCGAAGTCCAATTTTAAGGCAAAATCCATCACAAATTCGGTGTTTTAAGAAAAGTTTCAAGTGTTTTCTCGAGAATCAAGCTAAGGAGCTCAGGATCATTCTCTATTTTCTCTCATTATCTTCATCTCTGTTTTAAGGTAAAAACTCAATACTATCTACAATATTTTCTTTTAAAACCGTAGCTAAGCATACAAAATATTCAAACGCAAGTAAGATAACAAGAAAAGTGTGTCGAATTCAAGTTTAAAACATAAAAATATGCAGGACTGATTCTGTCAATCAGAATTGCAGTAATCGAAACTAGGAGTTTCGATACCTGTTTCTCAATCGAAACTAGGAGTTTCGATACCAGTTTGATCGAAACTAGGAGTTTCGATACCTATTTGATCGAAACTAGGAGTTTCGATACCTAGTACTCAATCGAAACTAGGAGTTTCGATACCCAGTTTGCTTAATCGAAACTAGGTAGTTTCGACCTCTGTCCTGTTCAATCGAAACTAGGTAGTTTCGATACCTGGTCATCAGTCCCATTTAGAAGTAACTTAGAACTGTTTTTACTACAAAACAAGTGTTGAACAACTAAGAAGATATTTTAAACAAACACAACCAGATTTACAAAGTCGGTGGACAATTTGCAATATGAGACATTCGGTCTTAACACAATTTACCCTTTCATATCTAGGGTACAAATAGTCAAGCTGACTAGAACAAATATCGTTACAAGCATACACAAACTCAAGGTGAGTTTCACGGCCCCTTTTTACTGTTTTGTACTATTTGGGGGAAGAACATACTTATAACTATTTTTATATGATAACAAGAAAACAAGACCCGACCTTTATGTATGCATGAGTGAACACATCGTAAAGTCCCCTGATCATCATATTTATAACCATTAGCTATAGGTTAGCCTGAGATTCTATGGATAGTACTATTGGGTCTGACACCCCCGGTCATGGTTAGTCGCGCTAACCATGGGTCCCTCTGGCCAAATGACCGCATAGTGTTCTAATATTGCTCGTGAGGTACGAGTGAGGGGCAAAACACCTGGTCTTGGTTTGGTTATGCCTCATGTATGTACATATTATTTGTATTCCTAGCTAGTCTACAAATGGGTCAACATTACTTGTTTTGTTTATCATATTCATTGAAACGTTTTCGTGCAGATGGATCTGCCAATCACTTATACACAAATGGTTTTGCCATTCGTTTACGTGGAAATGTTTTTATCAATGTTTTCAAGGAAAACAGTTTCATATTATGGCCATGTACACAGTATCAATGTTTTCAGGAAAAATGACGTATTTTATGACTATGAAGTCATCACATGTTTTCATTGAGAAAACTACTCGTTTTATGACTATGAAGTCATCACATGTTTTCATTAAGAAAACTACTCGTTTTATGACTATGAAGTCATCACATGTTTTCGAGGAAAACAACCTTACATTAAACCCGTGTACATATTTTCAATGTTTTTGAGGAAAACAGTTTCGTATCATGGCCATGTACACAATATCAATGTTTTCAAGGAAAATCACTTTACATTGCAACATTCAAACCTGTGAACTCACCAACCTTTGTGTTGACATTTTTAAGTATGTTTTTCAGGTAATTCATAGCCATGGCACGGTTGGAATAGACTAGCTATGTTGGATCAATTCCTAGTAGCTGGAAGGACGTAGAATATCAAGTCTCAAGTCTATCGTTGATCTAGAAGAACTTAGATCATAGTATTACTTAGTTTTAGTAATTGTATATGTAATCAAGTCTTAGAAATCACTATTACAGCTTCCGCTATCGTGTAATGAACCAATCGTTGCAACCTGTATTTATTTAATAAGTAAATAAATTTGGGGGTGTGACAGGAGGGCACTGACTTGGTGGAATGCTGAAAAGAAAATTCGGGGTAGGGAAGGAGCTCTTGCTATGACTTGGGATAAGCTCAAGGAAATTATGATCGAGGAGTTCTGTCCTAGCAATGAGATGAAGAAGTTGGAGATTGAGCTGTGGGACCTTACCCAGGATAGTGGGGAGAGTGAGGCGTACACCACACGCTTTCATGAACTCTGCATCCTAGTCCCTCATCTGGTTACACCCTTGACCCGAATGATTGATCGTTATATTGGAGGCCTTCCGCCTCAAATTCGGGGTACTGTCATGGGTAGTAGCCCATCAACACTTGAAGCTGCTATTCCTTTATCTGCGTCCTTAACGGACAATCTAGTTAAGTCTGGAGTTCTATTCAGGAAAGGTGATAAGAGAGTTAAGGAGGGAGTGGTGAAAAAGCCTGAGTATCGCCACAAGAAGCAAAAGACCTCTAAAAGCTTTGCCATGGTTACCCCAGTTGTTCCTGTTGCCCAAGTAGCACCTAGACCTGCACCTGGCAGGAAGCCATATAGTGGACCTCACCCGCTGTGTGCAAGGTGTTAATACCATCACCCTACTACTGTTCAATATCGTTCGTGCACTAAATGTGGAAGGCTTGGTCATTTTGCTAACGCTTGTCGCGTAGCTGAAAAGGCTGCTACTACCCAAACTGCCACTCCTGCCATCATCAATGGTAGGGCCTGTTATGAATGTGGTGCTCCTGATCACTACAAAAACCAATGCCCGAAGCTCAACAACAATAACCGAGGTGCACGTGCTCGCACTTTTGCCATAGGAGCAACCGAGGCCAGAAATGACAATGTCGTGGTTACTGGTACGTTTCTCATCAATAATCGTTATGCCTCTATCTTATTTGATACCGGAGCGGATAAAAGCTTTGTCTCCTTAGAATTTGAATCTTTACTTAAAACTTGTCGTACCGCTCTTGAACCTTCTTATACTATAGAAATAGCTGATGGCAAACTAACTGTAGTGCATTCCGTTGTCCGAGGTTGTGCTCTATCTCTCAACGATCACACATTCTCTATCGACCTGATTCCCATCACTCTTGGGAGTTTTGATATCATCGTGGGAATGGATTGGCTATCCCACAATCATGCGGAAATCAACTGTTCGGAGAAACTCATTCGTATCCCTCTACCATCCGGTGAGACCTTGAAAATCTTTGGAGAGAAACCTTGCAAAGGTTTGAAATTCATCTCCTGCATGAAGGCACGTAGATATTTAAGGAAGCGATACTATGCTTTCTTGGCACATGTGGTCGAGAAATCTGAAGAAAAGAAATTACAAGATATACCGATCATCCGAGATTTTCCGGAAGTATTCCCTGATGACTTGCATGGACTCCCTCCAACTCGACAAATTGAATTTCAGATTGATCTTTTACCGGGAGCTAACCCCATTGCCAAATCTCCGTACCGCCTAGCCCCTTCTGAGATGCAAGAACTATCTAGCCAACTACAAGAGCTGCTGGACAAGGGATTCATTAGACCGAGCTTCTCACCTTGGGGAGCTCCGGTTCTCTTTGTCAAGAAGAAGGATGGGTCCTTCCGCATGTGCATCGACTACCGTGAACTAAACAAGCTTACCATCAAGAATCGTTACCCGCTACCTAGGATCGATGACCTTTTCGATCAACTGCAAGGAGCAACTTGTTTCTCGAAGATTGACCTCCAATCTGGGTATCATCAACTCCGAGTCCATGAAGAGGACATTCCCAAAACTGCTTTTAGAACTCGTTATGGACACTACGAGTTCATGGTTATGCCTTTTGGGTTAACCAATGCGCCCGCGGTGTTCATGGACCTCATGAACCGTGTCTGCAAACCCTACCTAAATCAATTTGCCCTTGTCTTCATCGATGACATCTTGATCTACTCCCGAACCAAAGAGGATCATACAACCCACCTTAAGCTGATTTTGGAACTCTTGAAGAAGGAACAACTTTATGCTAAATTCTCCAAGTGTGAATTCTGGCTTAGAGAAATTCATTTCTTGGGTCACGTGATCAACAACCAGGGTATACACGTCGATCCAGCCAAAGTCACCGCTATCAAGAATTGGAGTACACCATCCACACCCTCTGAGATCCGTTCGTTTCTGGGTTTGGCGGGTTATTATCGAAGGTTCATCCCGAACTTTTCAAAGATTGCCCTGCCTCTCACTACATTAACTCAGAAAAATAAGCCTTTCTTCTGGGAACAAAAGCAAGAAAATGCGTTCCAAACTCTTAAGCAGAAATTGTGCAACTCCCCTATTCTAAGTCTTCCCGATGGCAATGATGATTTCGTTGTATACTGTGATGCCTCAAACCAAGGTCTTGGTTGCGTGTTGATGCAACGAGACAAGGTCATAGCCTATGCATCCAGACAACTCAAGGTTCACGAAAAGAACTACACCACTCATGACCTTGAGTTGGGTGCGGTGGTCTTTGCTTTGAAAATCTGGAGACATTATCTCTATGGCACTAAATGTGTGGTTTTTACTGATCACAAGAGCCTTCAACATATTCTGAACCAGAAAGAACTCAACATGAGGCAGCGACTTTGGGTTGAATTACTTAGTGACTACGATTGCGAAATTCGTTACCACCCGGGGAAAGCTAATGTGGTGGCTGACGCCCTTACGTGACATCTCTAAAAATCGCAACGATTCTAGTTTCGTGTAATTCCACTTCGATTTAATGACAAGTCTCGAATTGCCTCATTTTAATTAGTATAACAATTAAATTACATTAGTGTTATTAATTAAATGGAAATAATTAACTTGATAGTTGTAAAAAAATTTAAAAGTTATAAAAACTTAAATGTTTAATTAAATGTAAGTGATTAATAATTAAAATTGTTAATTTTAATAAAAAGACCTTGAACCCTCTTTTTTGTTTGAACCCCCACCTTTACATTTTGGACCCTGGAACTCTCAAGAACACCTTTGACTTTCAAAAGTCAAAATCGCACCCAATCATCCAAATTCAACCAAAATCCATAAAATTTGGAATGATATATCCTTTCTAAACTCATTCTAAGCGTCATCCATCGAGAAGAACGAGATTTGCGTGCAAAATCATGACCAATTTCGAAGGTTTAAAACCCAAATTTAAAACCCGCGTCGTGGATAACCCAAGCTTCAAAAACCCACGATTCTCGTTCTAATTCCAACCGAACTCGCGTTTACGGTGGAGCTAATCATCCCTATAAATATTACCTCTATTCTCAGTCGATTGCACCATAAAAATTCGTCCCTTTTCTCCTCCTATTCCCGATCGACTCAAGCACACTCTCCCGACGCAAATCTTTGACGAATTCGCTCTAATTCGTGTGGCTTTCAACTCCAGGTACTCGTTTTCCCTCTAATCGCATTCTCCTCCTAATTGTTTCTGGTTCAAAATTGATTTAGGGTTTGATGTTGGTGAAGTCTGGTTCACGACTTGAGTAATGAAGAAGAAATAGTTGGTTTTTAATAGTTAAATATTTTGTTTTTCAATTGGTGATCAATTATCGACCATGTCTTGGTGGTTAAAGCATTTCCCAACAAATCAAAGATCAAGGGTTCAAAACCCATGGACCCTTTTTCTTTTTTTATCTTTCTTTTGTTTTAATATTTTAACACTCACACACACCGAGATATATATATATATATATATATATATATATTATAGATTAATATGTTTCTAGACACATATATGAGATTAAACCAAATTCTTTTCCAATTTACCATATTATTGTGTATAATATATATATATATATATAAAATAAAATAAATAAAAAGTATTCTTTTAAAACATATCATGAATAAATGATGTATTTTCTCAACATAAAGGGATTTTGCATACTTTTCATTTTTATAAAGATTTTATGAAAAGTCGTTTTAAGCGATGTTTTTACTTAAAATTAATAATGTTATTTAAACGAGAAACTATATATTATTAAGCGTTATTTAAAGATTTAACATTCTTATGTAAAACGCAAGAGTTATAAAATATATTTTATAAACCCTTTAAAACTTATTCAAACGTTTTGTTAACAAAATATATCTTTCTTAACTTATTTTTACTTTTAGAAATATGTTTATATTTTAACTCTTTAATTCCTAATAAAACCCTCTAGTATTCCATTTATCTATTTCAATCCTTATTAAATGCACGTTTTCACATTAGTCCTTATCTTTTCCCAAACTTACGAGACACGTTCTAAACTCGGTTAAAGTGTACAAATAGAGTAAACTTCAAACTGGTATGTAGCTATCTGACAAATAGTAAGGTTCTGGCTAGGAAAGACGAGGTTCTGATCCGGCCAACTCTTTCCTGGGAACATTGCTGTTGGAGGTACTACTCTAGTACGATAACCACTCTAGTATACGACAACTATTTTCCTCTATTTACAAAATAACCCCTCATCTTTCCATAATTCTATAAACTAACTCAAACTCAAACTTACTTAGGGAATTCTTAAGGGCTTTTCCTAAAGCAAGTTACTTCAGTAATCAAGATCTACCCACCTGCTGCAAGGTGAGTTCATAGCCCCTTTTTGCTTTCTATTTTGGGGTGGAAAACATGCTCTTATATCAAAACTGAAACCAAGTCTTGAGTCAAAACTATATTTTGCATTCAATAACAAACTTCTAATTCTAGTAACATTAAACTGATTTATACATGTTGCAAATGTCATTTTTACTACAAAGTCTCTCTTATTTCTAAAACTACACAACCATTAACTTCGGGGAAGCCACGGGAGTACGTAAATAGATCTATTGGCCTGACTAGCCCATTCAGTTCTCGGGTTGATGCATGCCAATCAATTCCGAGCGTCCTTCAAGTTGTGGATTCTGATCAACTTGGAAGGAGCTGGGTGTTCAGAAACTGCATTCTTGACACTTATACTATAGTCTAACACCCTGACAAGGTGTTGGGCGGGAGAGCTATCGATCACTAGGGTTGGTTGTGAACTCATGTATGATGGTTTAAATTACTTGGAATTTGAAACTTGTTTATGATTGTTTCTGGTTACCTATTGTATTATATCTATCAAATCCTATGTTCTCACCAACTTTTTAGTTGACCTATTTTAGCATGTTTTTCAGGTAATGGAAACTAGTTTGCTGTCGTGCTCACGCTAGAATTCAAGGATAAGGCTTAGTGGACCTAGTATAGACTTAAATTGAAAATGAAACTATTTGGTTATTTGTTTTATTTGAATTAAACTTGATGTAATGACTATCGGTTTTTCAATAAATTCCTTAGTACTTTCTTTATTCCATGTGTAATGATTCAATTTCGTCGCCCCTCGTGTTTCCGCCTTGGCGGGGGTGTGACAGATTGGTATCAGAGCCTTGGTTATAGAGAATTAGGCCACATAGCATAATACCTAGACTATAACCCTAGGAATCCCCCACATTAGAAATTTCATGCACACATGTACTAACGCGCTAACTTTTCTCTTCTAGACATGTCGTCCTATTCTGTTGACGTTTCCGGCAATACGCGCGATAGTTCAGAACTACCCTCTTTTGGAAAATTAGTTAGCTCAATCAATTGGAGCCAACTAGCCCGATACATGGAAGACCCTGAGCTGCGATCCGATGCAACGAGCCCCTATCGCCCAGAGATTGTCCTTATCACCCGAATGATCAATCCTATACTTCCCGAGATCAGCTTCAAGAAAAGAAGAATTGGAGCTACCCGCTCTTCTGCTAGCCGACCCCCGAAGATACGACAAGTAGAAGACGGTGCTGAGACGATTCCTTAATTACTCTCATCAAAACTAAGTGCCCTAATGGTGGATGATAGGAACATGTGTAATCTGGAAGAGTAGGTACCTGTACATTAAAGATTCTGTCTAGGAAAGATGTGGTGTATAAATCCCTCATGGACCCGTCATATCTTCCTGGGAATCTTTGATGTGAGTATCGCTTATAGGCTAAAACACATCTTTCTAGCATCTATCATATGGACCCGGAGTTTGATTAGTCATTTTATTTTCCTATTTTAGTTCAAAATCTAGACATTATGTATCTATCTTTCCTCGTTTGGAACTATTTAATTATGAATGAAATTCTATCTTTGGTTGCTTTATAATTCTATCTATCATTTGTCATCTTATCTTGTCATATCTAACATTGCCATTCATTTTGATCTTCGCTAGAATGCCTCCTCGACGTGCCACCACCCAAGTTAATGAAATTGCTACCATCATCACCAACCAACTTGCTAATGTCTTACCCGGTATGGTCACTCAAGTGAGTGAAGCACTCCGCCATGCTGGGACTACAGGTGGCAACATCAACAATGCCTCCTGCAAGACTTTTCTAGCCTGCAAGCCTGTTGAGTTCTTCGGCAGTGAAGGTGCCAATGGTCTGCTTCAGTGGTTTGAAAAGATGGAGTCCACCCTTAACATGTGTGATTGCCCCTAAAATCTGAAGGTCAAATATGCTTCCAGTGCCTTCCAGAAAAGAGCCCTTACTTGGTGGAACGCCCAGGTGAGAACTAGAGGAAGGGAGCCTGCTCTGGCTATGCCTTGTAACGACTTTAAGGAGTTAATGATCTCTGAGTTCTGCCCGAAGAATGAACTCCAAAAGATTGAAGTTGAATTCTGGAACCATGTTATGGATGGAGGTGAACACATGGAATACACTACTCGGTTCCATGAGTTATGCACTCTCGTGCCACACATGGTAACTCCCCTGAGTCGCATGATAGACCGTTATATTGGAGGATTGGTCCCTCAAGTTAGAGGCCACACTATGTCAGCTTCTCCTGCTACTCTAGAGGCTGCAATTCTTCTGTCTGCCTCTTTAACTGATGATCTGGTCAAGTCAGGGGTGCTATCAAGAAAAGGATCAAAGAAAGCTAAGGAGGACTATAGTAAGAGACCAGCTAAGAAGCAAAAGACAGCTAAGAACTTTGCTATGGCAACTCCTGCTATACCAGTGAATGCAGTTGCTCCAACCCCTCAGTCCACTGCCCGGAAGCCCTACACCGGTAACCTACCCAAGTGCCCCCGATGCCCATTTCACCACCATGGTGAGTGTCGCAAATGCAACAAATGCGGCAAACTTGGCCACACGAACTGTTTCTGCAAAGAGTCTCCTGCCGCAGCTAATGCCAACAATGCTGTTGTGGCAACCGTTGCCCCTGGGAACAACACTGCCAGGGCTTGTTACGAGTGTGGTGGTCTGGATCACTTTAGAGACCGTTGTCCTAAGTTGAACCGAGGCAATAACAACAACACTCCAGCGGCAAATGGTCGAGCTTTCGTTATTGGAGCACCTGAAGTTCGTCAAGATCCAGCCGTCGTCACGGGTACATTTCTCTTAGACAATCATTTTGCTTCTATTTTGTTCGATACCGGTGCGGACAAAAGTTTTGTCTCCACTGATTTCGAGCCCATGCTTAATTTGAGACCTACTAAGCTAGATTCTGCTTATACTATTGAGTTAGCTAACGGTAAACTGATTCGTGCTCATACTGTTGTCCGAGGTTGTTCACTAACACTCGAAGATCACTCCTTCCCTATTGATCTTATCCCCATGGAACTCGGCAGCTTCGACGTAGTTTTTGGAATGGACTGGCTATCCAACAATCATGCCGAAATCATTTGTGCCGACAAAGTGGTTCGTATCCCTCTAGCATCTGGTGATACTCTAAACATTCATGGAGAGAAACCCGGTAAAAACCTGAAGATTGTTTCATGTATGAAGGCTCGTAGCTATCTTAAAAAGCATGATACTGTGGCTTTCTTAGCTCATATAGTCGAGAAGAAATCTGAGGGAAAGAAGATACAAGATGTTCCCATTATCAAAGACTACCCAGAAGTGTTCCCTGATGATTTGCCCGGATTACTTCCGATCCGACAAGTTGAGTTCCGGATTGACCTTGTACCCGGAGCAACCCCTATTGCCAAATCACCCTACCGTTTAGCCCCATCTGAGATGAAGGAACTATCCAGCCAGCTACAAGAACTTCTCGACAAAGGATTTATTCGACCAAGCTTCTCACCCTGGGGAGCTCCAATCCTGTTTGTCAAGAAGAAAGATGGTTCGTTTCGCATGTGTATCGACTATAGAGAGTTGAACAAACTGACCGTCAAGAATCGGTATCCACTTCCGAGAATTGATGATCTGTTTGACCAACTACAAGGAGCAACTTGCTTTTCAAAGATTGATCTCCGATCTGGATATCACCAACTCAGAGTTCTAGAAGAAGACATCCCTAAAACCGCTTTCCGAACCCGCTATGGACACTACGAGTTCGTGGTCATGCCCTTTGGGTTAACAAACGCACCCGCAGTATTCATGGACCTCATGAATCGTGTCTGTAGGCCTTACCTAGACCAATTTGTTATTGTCTTCATTGATGACATCTTGATCTATTCACGAACCAAAGAAGATCACGAGAAACACCTAAAACTTATCCTAGAACTTCTCAAAAAGGAACAACTCTATGCTAAATTCTCTAAATGTGAATTCTGGCTAAGAGAAGTTCAATTCCTGGGTCATGTTATCAACAACAAGGGTATACATGTCGACCCATCCAAGATTGAAGCAGTAAAGAACTGGAATGCACCTAAAACCCCTTCAGAGATCCGTTCTTTTCTGGGTTTAGCAGGGTACTATCGAAGGTTCATCTCGAATTTCTCAAGAATTGCTCTGCCACTCACTTCCTTGACTCAGAAAAACAAACCTTTCATTTGGGAACAGAAACAAGAAGACGCGTTCCAGTTGCTCAAAGAGAAGTTATGCAATGCACCTATCCTAACCCTTCCCGATGGCAACGACGACTTTGTCGTATATTGCGACGCTTCCAACCAAGGTCTCGGTTGCGTACTCATGCAACGAGATAAAGTCATTGCCTATGCGTCTAGACAGCTCAAGGTGCATGAAAAGAACTACACCACTCATGATCTTGAGTTAGGTGCTGTGGTATTTGCTCTAAAAATTTGGAGACACTACTTGTACGGTACCAAGTGTGTTATTTATACAGATCACAAGAGCCTACAGCATATCTTTGACCAGAAGGAACTCAACATGAGACAAAGACGTTGGGTTGAACTACTGAGTGACTATGATTGCGAGATCCGTTACCACCCTGGTAAAGCAAATGTAGTAGCAGACGCACTCAGCCGGAAGGAAAGAATCAAACCCTCACGCATTCGTGCATTGGGAATGATTGTTCAAACTAGCCTTCAAGCCCAAATCCTTCAAGCCCAAAGACAAGCTCTTGTCAGGACTGATTTGAAGACTGAACTCGCAAGCATATCTGAAAATCAATTAGAGCCCAAGTCCGATGAAGTTCTCTACTTTATGGACCGAATATGGATTCCCAGTTTTAATAACCTTAGAGGACTCATTTTGGATGAAGCCCACAAGTCCCACTACTCAGTTCATCCTGGTTCCGATAAAATGTACCAAGACCTTCGAGATTTTTATTGGTGGCCCAGAATGAAGAAATACATAGCTCTGTACGTTGGGAAGTGTCTTACTTGTCTGAAAGTCAAAGCTGAGCACCAGAAACCCTGAGGATTACTCAAGCAACCTGAAATCCCTCAATGGAAATGGGAGCAAATTTCCATGGATTTCATCACCAAACTCCCTAGAACCTCTAGCGGACACGACTCAATCTAGGTCATAGTCGATCGTTTGACTAAGTCTGCTCATTTCCTCCCTATCCGTGAGGACTACAAAATGGAAAAACTAGCCAAGCTCTACATGAACGAAGTTATTACTCGTCATGGTGTACCCGTATCCATCATTTCTGACCGTGATAGTCGCTTCACATCCAGATTCTGGAAATCCCTACAGAAATCCTTAGGGACGCGTGTGAATCTTAGCACGGCTTATCACCCTCAAACCGATGGCCAAAGCGAAAGGACCATACAAACCCTAGAGGACATGCTAAGAGCTTGTGTAATCGGCTTTGGTGGAAACTGGGACACACACTTACCTCTCATTGAGTTCTCGTACAATAATAGTTATCACACCAGCATCAAGTGTGCACCTTTCGAAGCCTTGTACGGAAGGAAATGCCGATCACCTGTGTGTTGGACTGAAATTGGTTATAATCAGATAACTGGTCCCGAGCTCATTCAAGAAACCTCAGACAAAGTGTTCAAGATTCAAGAGAGACTCAAGGCCGCCCGAGATCGTCAGAAAAGTTACGCTGATAATCGAAGAAAGCCCCTCGAGTTTCAAATCGGTGACAGAGTCTTACTTAAAGTTTCCCCTGGAAAGGAGTTGTCCGTTTCGGGAAGAAGGGTAAACTTGCACCTAGGTATGTTGGGCCATTCGAGACCCTGGAAAGGATTGGTCCAGTTGCCTACAAACTTCGACTACCTCAAGGACTCAACGGTATCCACGACACTTTCCATGTGTCTAATCTTAAGAAGTGCTTAGCCGATGACCCTTTACCTATCCCCTTGGATGAGATTCAGATTGACGACAAGTTATGCTTTGTTGAAAAACCAGTTGAGATCATGGATCGTGATGTCAAAAGGCTAAGGCAAAGTCGCATTCCGGTAGTTAAAGTCAGATGGAACTCTAAGCGAGGTCATGAGTTCACCTGGGAACGTGAAGACCAGATGAAGCTCAAGTACCCTCACCTCTTTCATGCTACCACAGACTCTACTAGTAGAATTTCGGGACGAAATTCTTCTAACTAGGGGAGACTGTGACATCTCTAAAAATCGTAACGATTCTAGTTTCGTGTAATTCCACTTCGATTTAATGACAAGTCTCGAATTGCCTCATTTTAATTAGTATAACAATTAAATTACATTAGTGTTATAAATTAAATGGAAATAATTAACTTGATAGTTGTAAAAAAATTTAAAAGTTATAAAAACTTAAATGTTTAATTAAATGTAAGTGATTAATAATTAAAATTGTTAATTTTAATAAAAAGACCTTGAACCCTCTTTTTTGTTTGAACCCCCACCTTTACATTTTGGACCCTGGAACTCTCAAGAACACCTTTGACTTTCAAAAGTCAAAATCGCACCCAATCATCCAAATTCAACCAAAATCCATAAAATTTGGAATGATATATCCTTTCTAAACTCATTCTAAGCGTCATCCATCGAGAAGAACGAGATTTGCGTGCAAAATCGTGACCAATTTCGAAGGTTTAAAACCCAAATTTAAAACCCGCGTCGTGGATAACCCAAGCTTCAAAAACCCACGATTCTCGTTCTAATTCCAACCGAACTCGCGTTTACGGTGGAGCTAATCATCCCTATAAATATTACCTCTATTCTCAGTTGATTGCACCACAAAAATTCATCCCTTTTCTCCTCCTATTCCCGATCGACTCAAGCACACTCTCCCGACGCAAATCTTTGACGAATTCGCTCTAACCCGTGTGGCTTTCAACTCTAGGTACTCGTTTTCCCTCTAATCGCATTCTCCTCCTAATTGTTTCTAGTTCAAAATTGATTTAGGGTTTGATGTTGGTGAAGTCTGGTTCACGACTTGAGTAATGAAGAAGAAATAGTTGGTTTTTAATAGTTAAATATTTTGTTTTTCAATTGGTGATCAATTATCGACCTAGTCTTGGTGGTTAAAGCATTTCCCAACAAATCAAAGATCATGGGTTCAAAACCCATGGACCCTTTTTCTTTTTTTATCTTTCTTTTGTTTTAATATTTTAACACTCACACACACCGAGATATATATATATATATATATATATATATATTTATAGATTAATATGTTTCTAGACACATATATGAGATTAAACCAAATTCTTTTCCAATTTACCATATTATTGTGTATAATATATATATATATATATATATAAAATAAAATAAATAAAAAGTATTCTTTTAAAACATATCATGAATAAATGATGTATTTTCTCAACATAAAGGGATTTTGCATACTTTTCATTTTTATAAAGATTTTATGAAAAGTCGTTTTAAGCGATGTTTTTACTTAAAATTAATAATGTTATTTAAACGAGAAACTATATATTATTAAGCGTTATTTAAAGATTTAACATTCTTATGTAACACGATAGAGTTATAAAATATATTTTATAAACCCTTTAAAACTTATTCAAACGTTTTGTTAACAAAATATATCTTTCTTAACTTATTTTTACTTTTAGAAATATGTTTATATTTTAACTCTTTAATTCCTAATAAAACCCTCTAGTATTCCATTTATCTATTTCAATCCTTATTAAATGCACGTTTTCACATTAGTCCTTATCTTTTCCCAAACTTACGAGACACGTCCTAAACTCGGTTAAAGTGTACAAATACAGTAAACTTCAAACTGGTATGTAGCTATCTGACAAATAGTAAGGTTCTGGCTAGGAAAGACGGGGTTCTGATCCGGCCAACTCTTTCCTGGGAACTTTGCTGTTGGAGGTACTACTCTAGTACGATAACCACTCTAGTATACAACAACTATTTTCCTCTATTTACAAAATAACCCCTCATCTTTCCATAATTCTATAAACTAACTCAAACTCAAACTTACTTAGGGAATTCTTAAGGGCTTTTCCTAAAGCAAGTTACTTCAGTAATCAAGATCTACCCACCTGCTGCAAGGTGAGTTCATAGCCCCTTTTTGCTTTCTATTTTGGGGTGGAAAACATGCTCTTATATCAAAACTGAAACCAAGTCTTGAGTCAAAACTATACTTTGCATTCAATAACAAACTTCTAATTCTAGTAACATTAAACTGATTTATACATGTTGCAAATGTCATTTTTACTACAAAGTCTCTCTTATTTCTAAAACTACACAACCATTAACTTCGGGGAAGCCACGGGAGTACGTAAATAGATCTATTGGCCTGACTAGCCCATTCAGTTCTCGGGTTGATGCATGCCAATCAATTTCGAGCGTCCTTCAAGTTGTGGATTCTGATCAACTTGGAAGGAGCTGGGTGTTCAGAAACTGCATTCTTGACACTTATACTATAGTCTAACACCCTGACAAGGTGTTGGGCGGGAGAGCTATCGATCACTAGGGTTGGTTGTGAACTTATGTATGATAGTTTAAATTACTTGGAATTTGAAACTTGTTTATGATTGTTTCTGGTTACCTATTGTATTATATCTATCAAATCCTATGTTCTCACCAACTTTTTAGTTGACCTATTTTAGCATGTTTTTCAGGTAATGGAAACTAGTTTGCTGTCGTGCTCACGCTAGAATTCAAGGATAAGGCTTAGTGGACCTAAAATAGATTTAAATTGAAAATGAAACTATTTGGTTATTTGCTTTATTTGAATTAAACTTGATGTAATGACTATCGGTTTTTCAATAAATTCCTTAGTACTTTCTTTATTCCATGTGTAATGATTCAATTTCGTCGCCCCTCGTGTTTCCGCCTTAGCGGGGGTGTGACACCTTAGCCGTAAGGACCGAATCAAACCCACCCGTGTGCGAGCCATGGGAATGTTGGTCCAAACCAGTCTCAAAGATAAGATCCTCCTAGCTTAAAAACAAGTTATTGCAAATGATGAGTTGAAGAAGGATTTGGATTGTGGTGTCGAAAAGCACTTGGAACCCAAACCCGATGATCTCCTTTACTTCATGGGTCGAATTTGGATCCCCGACTCAAGTGAGCTCCGAACCCTTATCCTTGATGAAGCACATAAATCCCGTTATTCTGTTCATCCCGGTGCTGATAAGATGTATCACGACTTGAAAGAGTTATATTGGTGGCCAGGAACGAAGAAAGACATCGCCCTCTATGTAGGGAAGTGTCTTACTTGCTCTAAATTAAAGCTGAGCACCAGAAACCATCTGGTCTTCTCCAACAACCCGAAATCCCACAATGGAAATGGGAGCAAATTTCCATGGACTTCATCACTAAGCTTCCGCGAACCTCTAGTGGTCATGACTCCATCTGGGTCATTGTTGACCGCTTAACCAAATCCGCTCATTTTCTCCCAATCCGTGAGGACTACAAAATGGAGAAGCTTTCCAGACTCTATATCAATGAGGTCGTGACACGTCACGGTGTCCCTCTATCCATTATCTGCGACCGTGATAGCCGTTTTACCTCCCGATTCTGGCAATCTTTACAGAAAGCTTTGGGAACTCGTTTGAACCTTAGCACGGCTTACCATCCCCAGACTGATGGTCAAAGTGAAAGGACCATACAGACCTTGGAAGACATGCTCCGTTCTTGTGTGATTGACTTTGGAGGAAGTTGGGATCAACACTTGCCACTCATCGAATTCTCTTACAACAATAGTTACCATACGAACATCAAGTGCGCCCCTTTCGAGGCTCTATATGGTAGGAAGTGTCGATCTCCGGTGTGTTGGACCGAGATCGGAGACGCTCAAATCACCGGTCCCGAACTCATTCAAGAAACCACCGACAAGATACTTCAAATTCAAGAAAGACTCAAGGCCTCTCGCGATCGTCAAAAGAGTTATGCTGACAACCGTAGGAAGCCCCTTAAATTTCAAGTCGGTGATAGAGTCTTACTCAAGGTTTCCCCCTGGAAAGGTGTTGTCCGATTTGGGAAGAAGGGAAAGCTAGCCCCTAGGTTCGTTGGGCCATTCGAAATTCTTGAAAGGATTGGCCCAGTAGCCTATAGACTCAAGCTACCAACCGAACTTTGTAACATTCATGACGTTTTTCATGTATCAAACCTTAAAAGGTGCCTTGCTGATGACACACTTCAAGTTCCTCTGGATGATGTTCGTATCGACAACTCTATGCATTTCGTCGAAAGGCCCGTTGAAATCATGGACCGTGAAGTCAAGCAACTCAAGCGTAGCCGCATCCCTATCGTGAAAGTTCGTTGGGAAGCCAAGCATTGTCCTGAGTTCACCTGGGAACGTGAAGACTAAATGAAACATAAGTACCCTCATCTCTTTCTAGACCCTACAGCCTCTACTAGTTGAATTTCGGGGACCAAATTCTTTTAACTAGGGGAGACTGTGACACTTCTGATTTTCACTACTTGTACTCATTCTAGACTTATCAATGAAAATCCGCATGACATTTCATTTTACTTGAAATCCTGTTCAGACGTTGTTACAATACTAGTTCACATGTGAAACATTACGTTTATGCTTGATTTCAAAGACTTATACTTATCTGTGATTGATTCATGGATCGCACGTAGACTTAATTGATCTTTATGACACATTAAATACACATGAACCACCCCCATACATCTCAAACATGTTCTTACAACCCATTCAATGTGAATTGATGCTTAAAAGTACTAGTTAGTACTTTCGTGCGATCGTTCGCCTTTTAAACCGTCGTTAACTACGTACCGTCCACGACCGACAAATCATTTAAAATGACATTAATTTATGTTTTAAATGTTTAAAATATTCATTTCTTTAATTAAAACAAAGTTTTTTTGCAAAACTTTCCTTAAATAAATCCTGAAATTCGAAAAACGATCAAAAAGTCCGTTTTCTCGCCCACCGATCGCCAACTACTATACGCGAATAACGTAACTTTAACTTAAATGTTTTTAGATAAACATACTCTTTTTGTTATGACAATCAACTTTAATGTTTAAAACATTTGCCAATTTCATTTAGAAATGCTTAAAATCGCAATTTTCGAATGCGCGCACTCAACCGGATCAAGCTAGGACCCAACCCACCTACTCTTGGACCTAGCCCAAGCAAGAAATCACAAAAAATCCAGCCCCATTGAAGAAAATTTAGCAGATTTGAGGGCCCTAAAACCCTAAATTGCTTTCCAAGACATTCCATATTTACACCCCTTCAACCATTAGTATAAATAGGAGGCTTAGGATCTTGTTTTCTTTGCTAATTCTCCCTCAAACACTCCCAACCCCTCCTAAGTTGTGAAATCCCTTCCCAACCTTGAAGATTTCGAAAATCCCTTAGAGGATTCCAAGAGTTTGAAAATCAAACAAGTAAGTAACCCTCCGAAGTTGAATATCGTCTTTTTATTTTATTCTTTCTTCATCCCCTCAATCTTTTTCTATTTTCTATCCATGATCACTTGATCATGTGAAACCTCAGCCTTAAAAACCCTCTAATAATCTTAATCAAACTAATAAATCAAGCTAACATCACCAACTAACAAACAAAGGATCCCGTTTGCAATGGCGGCTATGCCGTCGCATTCTGCGAATCCTCAAGACAACTATTGCAAAAGTGGCTCTGCCGATGCTTTAGTTTATTCTTGCTAACTTAAAACATGTTATTTATTCTATATTATCACTTATATGAACTCACACGCTAATTAAATATAGAATCCGCTTGCTCGTGTCGGCTATGCCGATTGCATTCTGTGATTCTCCAAAACGCTTCTGTGAATATCATGGCTAGACCGGTGACACGGAACGTTTTGGCTAACCTAATCTGATTATATTATGTATTATAATAACATAATAACATTCGTCTAATTTTTATTTGCGCGTTCGGTAATCTTAAAACCCTAAACGGACCACTTAAGTGCAACCATTGATTTTGGACAGAAACTGTGCTGAATTTAACTGAGCGTAACTTGACCATAACTAATCTAAACTGAGCAAACTCAATTTCCACGACGTAGTTCGTCGAATTTCCTTTCCAACCATAATTGGATCGTTTTCTAATTCAAAAGTATGACTCCGTAGTAGCCAAAACGGGACAGAAACCTTTTTCAGTACCTTCTGTCTTGTTGGACTATTTTGGCTATGATCCGAGTCTCAAATGGAAAAACTTTCTGAACGAAACTTCTTCGGAACGACTTAAACTAATTCCTTGTAAAATTTCATAATTTTAAGACGTCGTTTGAAAATTTTTAACAATCCCATTTCTGTTCAGCTACTTTGCTGTCCAAATCTGAAAATCAACTAAAACTCTATTTTTGCAACTAATTCTTAATCTTATGACCCGAACCGCCTATCTAACACTCGTAACCATCGAACCTACCCTAAAACTGGTTTATTTATTTGTTTAGGTTCTGGTCCGTGATTCATCTCGTCTATTCGTTCAAGTTTCTTATCTCGTCTAGCTTTCAAGGTGAGACTTCATAGCCCCACTTTATTCAAATCGTTTTGGGGGAAACATGTACGCGTTGGCACGCATTAAAACACGTTTTCAAACAATTCTAAAACAAGCGAATCATATATGTATGTGAGTAAATGAACACAACATGATAAACGGTAAACTTGCAAATCCTTAACTTGAAACTTTCAAGCCAACGGTAGTACAGATATGGGCCATATGATGGAAACCGCATATACTTTATGGACAACTTTTGGTTGGACATCTTATTCGTTATTAGTGCAACTTGCGAGTTGTACCACTTATTCGTTATTCATCAATTTAGGTTGGATTTGCTAATCATGTGTTTGTTTTATTACGTGCTATATGATGATCTTGGAATATGAATTGTCACATTTGCCAAACTTATACTTTTATTAAACCTGTGATTTCTCACCAACTATTTTTAGTTGACACTTGTTTTTTCGTACATGTTTCAGGTGATTAAGCTCGTGATAGGTCAAGTCAATATCACATAGGATTTGCCTAGATATCAATTGAAGAATCTTATTTTAAGTTGCTTGTCTTTTGAACATGTTATCTGTTTGGTTTAATTCGAAACTTATGTAATTGGGATTTATTTTAATATTATGAAACTTTAATAGTAAATGTCTTTATTCCATTGTGTTCTTTTGTTAATTAAGTCGCACCCGTGGTTAAGATGCACGGTTGGGGTGTGACAGTGACCCTATGCGAGGTTAAATTATGATTCGACGGTGTTATGGCCGTGAGCCATAGCCGTCGATGGAAGTTGTTGGTCTATGGACAAGAGAGCCATATGGGCAACTGAATGGGTATTGTCGGTCCTCGTGCAGTTAGCCTTGGGGGCAATACCGAAAGGGAATTGACGGAATGTTGTGGCAATGACGGCGATACGTAACGGTTGCTCACGACATACAAGGTTCCTTCGGGGACACAGAGGCGCTTTAAGAAAGATACAGATTGTAGATAGTAATGTATGACTTAAACGAATGTTAAATGTTTTAAACAAATGATCCGTTCAATGTGTTTATGATGAGGAAAAATGATTGAAAGTTTTCTATGATGAATGAAAAGCCCTGTTTTCTTATACGTGATGTTAAACCCTAATGAATGTTTTAAATGATGAACCATTTCTTAAATCGAATGAAAAACTAGAACTCACCAGCGTAGCTGACCTTTTTAGTGTGCACATTCAGGTTAAGGCAGGTTATGAGGATGGACGGTGATGCTTGGCTAGCAAGAAGAGTTACCCGGTTGATCATGAAGACTGGCATCCCGTTATGAATAGTTTATGTTATGTTTATGTATTAGACTATGTTACGCTTCCGCATGTTGAACAATGTTATGAGTATGTTTTAATGAAATTTTTCGCTGCGTTATTTGATAAATTCAAGTTGAGAACTGTTTTGTGAATGAGTAAATCCAACAAGTGAGGCCTCCCAGGTTTGGGGCCTTACAAGTTGGTATCAGAGCAATAGTTTAAGAGATTCGGACACTCCCAGTGTCTGAACTTAAACTGTGAATGAGACCGAAAGCGGATGCCAGTACGGGTAACTCGAGCCACAGCATCAGGTATGAAAAGTAGAGTATGTGTATGTAGTATACCATAGAAAGGGATAGGTAAGGACTTGTGTTCTGATGAAATCACAAAGGTGGTCAAATCGAAATCAAAATCGAAAGGTAGTGTAATGGTTAATTGCAGATGACCAGTGTATATTAACATCTTACAGTACTTGTTGGATTCTATTTGTTAACTAGCGTGATAACATTGGATTCCTTGTCTTTTAGAATGAAATGGAGGGTAGAATAGGCGGAAGGCGTGGTGGGGGTCGTACCGGATGACACGGTAGGATTCCCGCCCACCAAGTTTATAGTAAAAAGGCAAGAGTTCTTGCGGAACCGGAAGGTAGTGTGCATGAGACCGTACGAGTGTGATGCGAGATGTCCTCCGTTGGGTTGACTTAGCTCGAAGGTGGTAAGAGGTGTCGAGGAGAATACCAGGACAAAATCTCAACTTTGAAGAGACGCAAGTGTTATGAAGTGTTATAAGAGGAACTAGAATGCTCGAGTAAGGTAAATTGGCAATTCGTTTGGATCCGCGAAATTGTGAATTTACAGCTGCACGTGCATGATAGCGAATTTTATGGTATTGATTAATGCTTACGTATCAGAGTTGATCCAATTACTCAACCACGACTACGAGATGTTAGTCACCCGAGTAGCGATTTAAAGAGATTGATGAACATCATTAGTAATAGTAACGATATCAGAGATGGTATACCTTACAGAGGTGAATGATGTCAACGAGTACGAGCCACGGACAAGATGAGGAGGAATGAAACTTCGGTTTACCTAAGTCAGACGAGCATACGTATGAAGGATGCCAAGGAGCTAGGGTGGACTACGCTTAGCACCAACACGTTATGATGAATAAGAATCGGTCTACTGTTGAAGTATGCATGAGCATGAAGGAAATAACCACACAAGTGTATGTCCAAAGAATATATGAGTGGACGAATGCACAAATGGCATCTTTCCATGTAGAAGACAGTCCCAAACAAGTAATAAGAGTATCTCCTGAAACGAGAAAATAGATATACCAACAACAACAAGAGACGGGAACCGCGATGTTAATTAGGGCGTGCAGACTAAACCAAATCAAACCAGATCCGACCTAAGGATTGTTTGTCTAGAATGAATGTGAAGGACAAGTTTTTACCAACAATGTGAAGTAAGGCATGTGCACTAAGAAGAAATTCAAGGCGACTCAGAGAACGCTCTACTATGTCTAAGTCTAATCAATAGCTGCGAGTGTTGTTAGAATTGGAAAGCCGTTGAGGGACCCACTGAAACTAGAAAGGAAATGAAAGTACAAGTGTCACCGTACGTGTCATTTATCCATAGTAAGACCAACGAATGTGATTTTAGAAGAAATGCATGCAGAAAAGGCTAACGGAAACGAGTAGCTAGAGAACATATATTGTCGGTCAGATGGGATGCCAATCCCTAAGACCATCCAGTGATATGTAGGAAGAATGGTGTTCAATGAACCAACGATGTGAAATGTAAAACCTGACAAGTACGTTTGAAGGAAAGACTAGAAGGAGATTGTGTATGAAAATATGAATGAAAAGTTTGAGTGACTAGTGTGCCATCTGAATGAATACCTTCCTGACAAGTTGAGTGTGATAAGGGATACCTCATATGTTTGGGGGATAGCTGATACGGTTCCTACGGGAACGAAGCGATACGGTTCCTACGGGAACGAAGCGATACGGTTCCTACGGGAACGAAGCGATACGGTTCCTACGGGAACGAAGCGATACGGTTCCTACGGGAACGAAGCGATACGGTTCCTACGGGAACGAAGCGATACGGTTCCTTCTGGAACGAAGCGATACGGTTCCTTCTGGAATGAAGCGATATGGTTCCTTAGGGAACGAGACGATGTGGTTCCTTCGGGAATGAGATGGTACGGTACCTTCGGAAACTTGATAGTAGGAATCATTCGGGAACGGGATATTATGATTCATTCGAGAACGGCATGGTATGGTCCTTCAAGGACGAATGCACCATGGACAGCTTATGAGGTATACACAATGATCCAAATAGTCGAGAGACGATCGATAGTAACCATCCAGAAGGCAAGGTGGATAACCTTAACGAGGAGTTGAAATTATGGCGTTGGAGTCTTCTGTGGACGACTCCTAGTTTGATAAGACATTTCACATAGAATGACGATATAAGTACCCTAACGGTTAGATGTGAAAGACCGACTAGGGATGTACGATGCTGAAAAAGATAACGTCTATCAAGAACGAGAGAGGTATAGTCAAGACTACACAAGAATCTATCAACGGGAGAGTGATTGCATATGCGCTGCGGCAGTTGAAAGTTCACGAAGTCAACTATCCGACTCATGATTTGGAACTTGCTGCTGTCATATTTGCATTGAAAATATGGAGGCACTACCTCTATAGGGTGAAGTTTACTATTTACTCCGACCACAAAAGTTTGAAATACTTCTTCGAACAAAGAGAGCTTAATATGAGGCAGAGACGATGGTTAGAACTCCTGAAAGATTATGACTGTGAAATCATATACCATCCTGGAAAGGAAAACGTAGTGGCTGACACTCTAAGCCGAAAGGATGTGCCTACTCCTATTAGAGTGAAAGCTTGCCAGTTAGTGGTAACATCAGGTGTGATGAGGGAAATTGAAAGAGCTCAAGATGAGGCACTTAAGGAAGAAAACATTAAGAAGGAAAGGATGGTTGGCCAAAAGGACAAGTTAGAATATAACACCCTAGGTGTTAAGACACGTTTTGGGCGGGTATGGATACCTATGAGTGGCGAGCTTAGAACCAAAATCTTGGATGAGGCTCATAAGTCTCGGTACTCTATCCATCCTGGTACCAATAAAATGTACCAAAATCTGAGAAAGGAATACTGGTGGCCTGGGATGAAACATGAGGTGACAAAGTATGTAAGCAAGTGCTTGACTTGCTCACAAGTAAAGGCCGAACACCAGAAACCGTATGGAAAGATTCAACCACTTGATATACCAGAATGGAAGTGGGAACACATTACCATGGACTTCATAACCAAGCTACTTCGCACAGCTAATGGTCATGACACCATCTGGGTAATTGTGGACCGATTAACAAAGAGTGCTCATTTCCTACCTATTCACGAGACGTTCTCGTCGGAAAGGTTAGCGGAAGTATTTATTAACGAAGTAGTAGCACGGCATGGGATGCCTTTGACGATAGTATCCGACCGGGACACACGATTCACATCGAGGTTCTGGAAAAGATTTCACGAGGCGATGGGCACGAGACTTAATATCGGTACGGCATACCACCCGCAAACGGATGGTCAGTCCGAAAGGACCATTCAGACATTGGAGGATATGCTTCGTGCTTGTATTATCGATTTTGGCGGCAGTTGGGACAGTCATCTGCCATTAGCCGAATTCTCCTACAACAATAGTTATCACACGACGATAGGCATGCCGCCTTACGAAATGTTGTATGGGAGAAGATGCAGAACCCCGGTTTGTTGTGGCGAGATTGGACAGAATGAATTAGGGAGTCTGGAAGTAATAAGGGAAACGTCGGAAAGGTTTGATCAAGTCAAAGCACGAATGAAGGCCGCACAAGATCGTCAAAAATCCTACGCGGATAAACGGCGAAGGCCTATTGAGTTTGATGTTGGGGACAGAGTAATGTTGAAAGTGTCACCCTGGAAGGGAATCATACGATTCAGGAAGAGAGGAAAGTTAAGTCCGAGGTTTGTCGGACCGTTCAGGATAATGGCACGGGTTGGTGAAGTCGCTTATCGGTTAAAGTTTCCTGATGAGTTAAGTGGAATTCATCCTACCTTCCATGTATCACACTTGCGAAAGTGTTTGGCGGATGAATCGGCTCACGTACCACTTACTGACATCGAGGTAGACAATAGCCTTAACTACATTGAAGAACCCGTGGCCATCCTAGATCGAAAGGAGAGACGTTTACGTAATAAAGTTATCCAATTGGTTAAAGTCCAATGGAAACATCGAAAGGGGTCAGAAGCCTCTTGGGAAACAGAGACAGAAATGAGGGAGTCGTACCCTCAACTATTTGACTTATGATAGGTTTCGGGGACGAAACCTATTGTAAGGGGGGTAGACTTGTAACATCCCAAAAATAATTAAACGAATAAATATAGCGAGACCGGCAAGTTAGTCGGAATATTTAAACAAAAGGGAGCGGGCTTGGGCTCGGCTCCAACGGGCCGAGGGAAGCCCAGTTATATAAGAGGCAGGGCAGCCATCTTCTCTGCTCATTTCCCATTCACGCAACTTTTAGAGAGAGAAAGGAGAGCTCGGGTCTAGAGAGAGAAGGTTGACGGATCGTCCCGGAATTGAGGGAACACGTTACTGCCAAGCTCGTGAGAAGAACCTCTGGATCAGAATCTCGATACAGGTAATGATCTTGCCTAAATCTGAGTTTTTGTTCGTTTTTGGGATTTTCGGGTTTTGGCTAAAAAGGTAACGATTTTGCGGATGGAACTTGAAAATGAGCTTCGGTATAGCATCTAGAATGAAAACCGAACGTTCTAATCTAAGAAAACTGAGATATTGTCTCGATCAGACTCGCATGCAATAACTTCAGATTTTTGGGAAGACGACCTGTGCAGACCCATCGAAACTACATAGTTTCGATATGTGCAGACCCATCGAAACTACATAGTTTCGATATGTGCAGACCCATCGAAACTACATAGTTTCGATATGTGCAGACCCATCGAAACTACCATAGTTTCGATATGAGCCCACGATCCGAAGTTTATACCTAAGTTACTTATCGAAACTACCAAGTTTCGACAGAAACAACCTATCGAAACTATCAAGTTTTGATGTAAGCAAATCCATCGAAACTACTAGGTTTAAACATAGGGGTGTCTAGTGTCATCTAGGAGCACTACCTTACAAGTATGGCTTTATTATAACAGATCGTGAGTGACATTAGTGACGCGCAGTAACCAGCTAAGAGTATTTCAGAAACCGCTTATTAGGTGAGTTCTAGAAGCCCTCTTTTAAATGTTTTATAATGTTTTCGGGCTGGTGTGCATACATATGAAATGATGTCTTTACGAAATGATGTTTATGAAACTATGTTTACGAAATGAGATGATTTTGAATGAACGATTTATGGAAAGAAAGTTTATGAACGGAAGGTTTACGAAGGAAATGTTTATAAAGAAATGGTTTAAACTAAAGGTAAAGGGTTTCGAAAACGAATGAAAGGTTTTATGAAAAGAAAAGAAAAAGGGCAAAGGTTTTAAAGAAGACATTACAAATCTAATCTGTCGAATGAATGGAATTGACGAATGAAGTCTGGGAATGAAATTCCCAGCCTTATAGTAGATTATGGACAGCGAGCCATAGTTTCCATAAGAGCAACAGGGGCAGTGTCTCGGTGGCCTGCCAATGGTTTGATGTTGTACAACTGGTAGGGAGTAACGATGGTTACTCAGGGGTTAACATGACCCTATGCGAGGTTAAATTATGATCCGACGGTGTTATGGCCGTGAGCCATAGCCGTCGATGGAAGTTGTCGGTCTATGGACAAGAGAGCCATAGGGGCAACTGAATGGGTATTGTCGGTCCTCGTGCAGTTAGCCTTGGGGGCAATACCGAAAGGGAATTGACGGAATGTTGTGGCAATGACGGCGATACGTAACGGTTGCCCACGACATACAAGGTTCCTTCGGGGACACAGGGGCGCTTAAAGAAAGATACAGATTGTAGATAGTAATGTATGACTTAAACGAATGTTAAATGTTTTAAACAAATGATCCGTTCAATGTGTTTATGATGAGGAAAAATGTTTGAAAGTTTTCTATGATGAATGAAAGGCCCTGTTTTCTTATACGTGATGTTAAACCCTAATGAATGTTTTAAATGATGAACCATTTCTTAAATCGAATGAAAAACTAGAACTCACCAGCGTAGCTGACCTTTTTAGTGTGCACATTCAGGTTAAGGCAGGTTATGAGGATGGACGGTGATGCTTGGCTAGCGAGAAGAGTTACCCGGTTGATCATGAAGACTGGCCTCCCGTTATGATTAGTTTATGTTATGTTTATGTATTAGACTATGTTACGCTTGCGCATGTTGAACAATGTTTAGAGTATGTTTTAATGAAATTTTCCGCTGCGTTATTTGATAAATGGACGGTGATGACCTTTTTAGTGTGCACATTCAGGTTAAGGCAGGTTATGAGGATGGACGGTGATGCTTGGCTAGCGAGAAGAGTTACCCGGTTGATCATGAAGACTGGCATCCCGTTATGATTAGTTTATGTTATGTTTATGTATTAGACTATGTTACGCTTCCGCATGTTGAACAATGTTATGAGTATGTTTTAATGAAATTTTCCGCTGTGTTATTCGATAAATTCAAGTTGAGAACTGTTTTGTGAATGAGTAAATCCAACAAGTGAGGCCTCCCGGGTTTGGGGCCTTACATGACTTTCATAAAACCTTTACCTCTTTTTAGTTAAAGCATTCGTACGTTTTATTAAACAAAACATCATCTCTTTCGTAAACCTTTCGTAAACTTCATTTGGCAAAACATTTCATAAACATCATCCCGTAAACATCATTTCGTAAACATCATATCGTAAACATCACATCGTAAACATCGTTTCGTAAACATCATTTCGTAAACCTCGTTTCGTAAACCTCGTTTCGTAAACCTCATTTCAAAACATCATCCCGTATGTATGCACACCAGCCCAAAAACTTTTAATTAAAACATTTAAAGAAGGGCTTCTAGAACTCACCTTATAAGCTAGCCTCGGTTGTCCTAAACGAAGGTCCAACAACGTCACTTCCGATCTGAATTGATTAGTTACATACACATTAGACCAAATCCCGACTCTAACAGTTTAACCATTCTAAACATACTGACTTTACTTAACCAGCCTGATGCCTGCACACTTAGCAAGTGCAAAGGGCCTTGTTCTTGCGTACTTAATAAGTGCGCAGACTTTGCTTCATGCGTACTTGATAAGTACGCAGGACCCTCTTCATGCGTACTTGATAATTACACATGATCCTCTTCATGCGTACTTGATAAGTACGCAGGATCCTCTTCATGCGTACTTGATAAGTACGCAGGATCTGCTTCCCCGCAAAAACCCTAACTTTCGCATTCGGGTTTGATCACATCAAGATCCTGAACTTGTTTACATTCAAAACGTTTGCTTTTCATTAAGGAACTCAAACTCAGATCTAGGCTAGACCGTTACCTGTATCGAGCTTCTGATCTGGAGGTTCTTCTCACAAGCTCTGGAGCTACACACTTCTTTAATCTCGGGTTGATCCGCCAACTTTCTCTCTCTACGATTTCTCTCTCTAGATGTTGCAAATGAGAGAAATGGGTGGTGACCTTGGCTATTTATAGGGGAGGCTCCCCTTCAAGCCCGCCAGCCCATCCGGCCCGGCCCGTCATGCCTCGTTCGTTTATTCCGTTATTATAACTGTCGTTTTATTTTTGGGATGTTACAAGTCTACCCCCTTACAATAGGTTTCGTCCCCGAAACCTATCATAGTCAAATAGTTGAGGGTACGATCCCTCATTTCCGTCTCCGTTTCCCAAGTGGCTCCCGACCCCTTTCGATGCTTCCATTGGACTTTAACCAATTGGATAATCTTATTATGCAAACGCTTCTCCTTTCTGTCTAAAATGGCCACGGGTTCTTCAATGTAGTTAAGGCTGTTGTCGACCTAGATGTCAGTAAGTGGTACGTGAGCCGATTCATCCGCCAAACACTTTCGCAAGTGTGATACATGGAAGGTAGGATGAATTCCACTTAATTCATCAGGCAACTCTAACCGATAAGCGACTTCACCAACCCGCGCCATTATCCTGAATGGTCCGACAAACCTCGGAGTTAACTTTCCTCTCTTCCTGATTCGTATGATTCCCTTCCAGGGTGACAATTTCAACATTACTCTATCCCCAATATCAAACTCAATAGGCCTTCGTCGTTTATCCGCGTAGTATTTCTGACGATCTTGAGCGGCCTTCATTCTTGCTTTGATTTGATCAAACCTTTCCGACGTTTCTCTTACGACTTCAATACTTCCTAATTCCTTCTGCCAATCTCACCCCAACAAACCGAGGTCCAGCATCTTCTCCCATACAACATTTCATAAGGCGGCATTATCACACCCCGACCGATGGCGGAATCATCGAGGCGGACAATGGAATGATTGTTCAAAAGCACATGATAACTAAAATATTGCATAATTCATTAATTTAATTAAAGACAACAAACATTCAAGTACAATACAAATTCAAATAACCTAGTCTATTTTAAAACATTGATTTAATTAACTAGGTCTATAAGTTCTTAAGTGGTAGGATCTTCAGCAAGCAATCACATATCCAAACCTGAAACATTATTTAAATCAAGTGTCAACTATAAAGTTAGTGAGTACATAGGTTTAGTGGAACCGATAAATAGTAGATAAAAACATTTTGCAACTCATTGTTTATCTTCTTAAACATAGCATATATGGTTGTATCATTTATCTAAGCACAATTCAAACCTTGATTGACGCGCTTGAACATAACACAACAGCTAGGTCCGGTATGTTTGAATATAGTTACCCACTATATCCGATATGTTTGAATATAACACGCGGCTATATCCGAGTATGCAGTAATAAACACCCTAACCGGGTGGGCTGGTCAGGCACAATAGATCTATTAACATTACTGTTGGTTTTCTTGTGTTTAAAGTAAATGATTGTACACCCAAGATAATAAGCATATAATCCACATGAATAACACGTATAAACAATTCGATTGAGTAGCATGAAATAATGTTTCACCCCAAAGTATGTAAAGATGTAAAATAGGGGCTACGTAACTCACCTGGCTAGCGGGTATGTTAATCCACGAGTGCGGGTGATAAGGATGTTGAAAACTAAGCACGTTGAAACCCTATGTGGATAAATAGGTATTATTGTATGTTTTATATATGCGTGTTCGTATTTAAATGTGTATAGGTTTATAATAATATTTCTTAACATTTATAAAATATGGTAGAAAGATAATAATGATTTTGTAAAACTTAATATTAAAAATGTATATATATTTTAATTTTGTTAAAATATTATATTTTAAATAATTTGTTATGATGTTTATTGTATTTATATATAATAATAAATAAAAGGAAAAGTTTCTATTTATTTAATTATTATATATTTTTGTGAGTTAAAATTATTTTAACAAGTTTATAAAATAGGGGGTTTATTATTTTATAAAAATTAGACGGGTTAAATATGTGAAGAAAAAAAGTTATTTAATGCTTTCGAAAATAAACGAACGAGTCAACCCACTCGTAATAGTTTTTATTGTATGGAGAAATTATTAAAATGAGATAAAATAAATAAATAAAATAAAAGTTTTATAAAACAGAAATAAAAAAATGGGCCGAAGGCCAACCGGAATCGAACCCGCTACCTTAGACACAAACACACACACGCATAACCAGCCGGGCTACTGCCCATCGTTGGTTATGTGTGTATCATTTAATTTATAAACACACACGCCAAGTTGGTCGCTGGTTCTCGACAACCGGCAAACCGTGTCCGAGGACACTGGTTTGCCCGGTAACTCAAGGTCTGAGGTCGGGTTGTCGATTGGAACCGATGGCCAGATGATAACAGAAGGTAAAGGAACGATTTTGAGACTCTTACTTGGTCGCGAATGGTCTGGACGACATGGCCGATGGTCCGAAAATTCCAAGATCGGTTAACTATGCTTCGGGATGAATTAGGTTCCGAAACTTTGGTCACAGCTTCACACAGTGGCGACGAACACAATGCCGGCCTCAATTTTGAGTGAGAGTGGGTGGAGGAGAGGGGCGAGCTCGAGTAGGTCCGGTAATGGACTTTTATAGCCGAGCTCGATCCCGATGATGAGACAAGCAATTGAGCATGTCCAGACACTTGTCTGGACGAGACGAAACTGTCGAGCCATCTTTCAGGCGTGGAGGTCTGCTGTCGGGGCCAATTGCGTGGTGTGGACTTTCGGCCACAAACACGATCACACTTTTCGTATGTTTAAACGACAAATTGGTCGGGGGCTTATGCTCGCGTGGGAACGACGAGGTCAGGGAGACCAATTTCGGCTGTCGAGGTGCAGGGGACAGGCGTGTCGAGTGGGTCGCCGGAAAATAGCCCGGACCGCCGGTCAATGGGGAAGACAGCCGGAATTGCGAATTAGGATTTGGCAATTTTGGTCCCTGGAGTTTACTTCTGAATCTATTTGGTCCCTGAGATAATTACGGATGAGTCCTTGTGGTTTGATTTGTCCACATTTAGTCCCTTAACTAATTTCTGTTTTAAAACCTTGTAGTATTATTATTTTTAAAACAGACCCTTAACTTTTATAAAAATAACTAATTAGATTTCTTTTTAATTTCAATTATATTTTATAAACTTATATTATTATTATAAATATATTTTTATAAAAGTTAATTATTATTTAGATAGATGTTATGAACCTTTTAAATTTAGATTTTTATATAAAATTTTATATAAGTTTAAAACTTATAAAATTTTGATAATTTTAAACCCATAAAATAAAAATATATATTTTGTACAAAATTAAATAAAAACACTTGCATTTTATTTAATAGAAAATGATTACGTGATATATATTACAAATGCGTGAATAAAAATCCGAAATGTCACAGTCTCCGCATGTTAAAGGAATTTCGCCCCGAAATTCAACTAGTGGAGGCTATGAAAAGAGATGCAGATATTTGGTCTTCATTTGGTCTTCACTTTCCCAAGTGAACTCGGGTCCACGTTTAGACTCCCAACGGACCTTGACAATGGGGATGCGGCTACGCTTGAGTTTCTTGACTTCACGGTCCACGATTTCCACGGGTTTTTCAACAAAGTGCATTTATTCGTCAACACGCACTTCATCAAGAGGGATGTGGAGATTCTCTTCGGCTAGACACTTTTTCAAATTAGATACATGAAAAGTCGGATGAACGTTGCTGAGCTCTGAAGGAAGATCGAGTTTGTAGGCCACTTTCCCTACCCTTTCGAGCATCTTGAATGGACCCACATATCGAGGTGCAAGTTTTCCTTTCTTTCCAAATCGGACTACGCCTTTCCAAGGTGATACCCTTAGAAGAACCATATCCCCAACTTGAAATTCCAAGGGTTTTCGTCGTTTATCGGCATAGAACTTTTGCTGACTCCTTACTACTCGAATGTTGTCACGAATAAGAGAGATTTTATCGGTGGTATATTGGATAAGCTCGGGACCGGTGATTTGTGCTTCACCAATTTCGTTCCAACAAATCGGTGAACGACATTTTCGTCCATAAAGAGCTTTAAACGGTGCCATGTTAATACTTGTGTGGTAGCTGTTATTATAGGAAAATTCGATCAGTGGTAGGTGAGAATTCCAATTGCCGCCAAAGTCAATGACACAAGCTCTAAGCATATCCTCGAGAGATTGGATTGTTCGCTCGGTTTGTCCTTCGGTTTGGGGACGGTAAGCCGTGCTTAAATCCAAACGAGTACCAAGCGCCGATTGTAATGATTGCCAAAATCGGAAACTAAAACGCGAATCACGATCGGAGATGATGTTCAGAGGGATTCCGTGACGACTTACGATCTCATCAATGTAGATCCGAGCCAATTTCTCGACTCGATAGTCCTCACGAATAGGCAAGAAATGAGCAGACTTCGTGAGTCGATCGATAATAACCCAGATACTATCGTGCCCACTAGGAGTGCGTGGGAGTTTGGTGATGAAGTCCATAGCAAGGTTCTCCCACTTCCACATGGGAATTTCAGGTTGTTTGAGGAGTCCGGAAGGCTTCTAATGTTCGGCCTTTACTTTAGAACAAGTTAAGCATTTTGCCACAAAGAGGGCAATATCCTTTTTCATGCCGGGCCACCAATATTGTTGACGAAGACCCATGTACATCTTATCAGCTCCGGGATGTACCGAATATCGAGTTTTGTGGGACTCGTTCATCAAAAATATACGAAGGTCGTCGCGATAGGGAACCCAGATACGATCCAAGTAATACAATAGGCCGTTGGCTTTGGTTTCTAGCAAGAGTTCTACACCACATGCCATTTCTTGGTACATGTTTCCCTCGGTAACCGAGGTGTGTTGTGCTTGAAGAATGCGGGCTTGGATATCGTTATGAATATGAACACTATGAAGCATGATACGTTCCTTACGACTCAAGGCATCGGCTACAACATTTGCTTTGCCGGGGTGGTAGCGAATCTCGCAGTCGTAGTCGTTAAGAAGTTCGACCCATCGTCGTTGCCTCATATTAAGTTCTTTTTGATTGAAAATATGTTGGAGGTTTTTGTGGTCGGTGAAAACCACGCATTTGGTGCCATAAAGATAGTGTCTCCAAATTTTCAATTCGAAAACGACAGCACCTAGCTCGAGATCATGGGTCGTATAGTTCTTCTCGTGGATTTTGAGCTGACGCGATGCGTATGCAATTACTTGGCCACGCTGCATAAGAACACAACCAAGACCTTGGTTGGATACATCACAATAAACGACAAAGTCGTCATTACCACTAGGAAGAGTTAGAACAGGAGCATTGCAGAGCTTGTGCTTGAGAGTTTGAAAAGCTTCTTCTTGTTTGGGTCCCCACTCGTAAAGTTTACCTTTGTGAGTCAAGGCAGTGAGCGGGACCGCAATCTTGGAGAAATTTGAGATGAAGCGACGATAGTAACCCGCTAGTCCAAGGAAGGAACGAATCTCGATAGGAGTCTTAGGAGTACTCCAATTCTTTACCGCCTCGATCTTTGCCGGGTCCACATGAATCCCCTTATCGTTGACTATGTGTCCCAAAAATTGAACCTCCTTTAGCCAGAATTCACACTTGGAGAACTTGGCGTATAGTTGTTCTTTCTTTAAGAGTTCCAAAATCAAACGAAGATGTTGTTCATGCTCCGCTTTCGTTTTAGAATAGATGAGAATGTCGTCAATGAAAACGATCACGCACTTGTCCAAATAAGGTTTGCATACACGGTTCATGAGATCCATGAAAACCGCAGGTGCATTAGTCAAGCCAAAAGGCATGACCATGAACTCGTAGTGACCATATCTAGTCCGAAAGGCAGTCTTCAGAATGTCTTCATCGAGAACACGAAGTTGATGGTATCCGGAACGAAGGTCAATCTTGGAGAAACATGTTGAACCTTGAAGTTGATCGTAAAGATCGTCGATACGGGGTAAAGGATAACGGTTCTTGATTGTAAGCTTGTTGAGTTCACGATAATCAATGCACATTCGAAACGATCCATCCTTTTTCTTTACGAACAGCACGGGAGCACCCCAAGGTGAATGGCTTGGTCGGATGAATCCTTTGGATGAGAGTTCTTGTAATTTACTTGCGAGTTCTTGCATCTCGGAAGGTGCAAGACGATAGGGAGCTTTTGCCACGGGAGTTGCTCCGGGCACAAGGTCAATACGAAACTCTACTTGTCTAAGGGGAGGAAGACCGGGTAAATCTTCGGGGAATACCTCGGGAAAGTCTCGAATGATCGGAATATCTTGCAATTTCTTACCTTTGTCTTTCGTGTCAACTACGTGGTCCAAGAAGGCAACGTACTTTTTCCGCAAGTACTTTTGTGCCAATGTGCAAGACATGAGTTGAAGACCACGACACGGTTTTTCACCGAAAATAACTAACGTGTCGCCCGAAGGGAGAGGTATACGAATGCACTTTTCATAGCAAATAACCTTGGCATGGTGCTTGGATAACCAATCCATGCCAATTATAATATCGAAGCTTCCCAATTGCATCGGAAGGAGATCAACAGAGAACTCATGATTATTAAGATCGAGATTGCAGTCGCGGATAACAGAATTTATAGCAATAGATTTCCCGTTGGCTATCTCCACGGAATAAGAATTGTCAAGTTTCATTCTTTGTTTAGCAAGTCGAGATTCAAAGGTAAGAGACACAAAACTCCTATCAGCACCGGTATCAAATAAAATGGATGCATAATGATTGTTTACGAGAAACGTACCGTTTATCACATCGTTGTTTGCTTGTGCCTCATTAGCGTTTATATTAAACGCTCGTCCTTGGGGACCACCTTGATGATGAAGTTTTGGGCATCGATCACGGAAATGGTTTGGGTCTCCACATTCGTAACATGCCCGACCATTGAGAAGTGCCGGATAGTTTGGTCGGTTGGCTGGAGCATCTTGATGGACGGGAGGACGGTACGACAAGTAGTGACCACGTTTCCATATCGTCCGCAGCTTGAACACAATCGGCATGGTAAGTTAGCAGGATGGTGGTACTTGCAGGTCTGACATTGGGGATTTGGACCCAAATAAGGTTTCGGGTTTTGGCTCAAAGGGGCCACTTGACTAGCAGGTACGGTGGGAGTTACGGTTGCGAAGTTTTGACCCTTTCGTTTCTTGTTGCGGTTAGAAGACTCGGGCTTTACATCTTTGACGGCCGCAAGGGTAGAAACAACCTTCTTGAAACCCTTTCTTGATAAATTTTCGGCTTTGACGTGGTTGTCGGATAACGTAGCGGATAGTCGGATAGCAGCTTCAAGTGTGGGAGGATTGCTTCCTAACACAGCATCTTGAATTTGCATAGGCAGCCCTCCTATGTATTTTTCAATTTCCCGAGCAAGGGGAGTGATCATATGAGGTACCAATAGGCTCAGCTCTTGGAATCGGGTGGTGTAAGCCAGATTATCCCCGCTGTCTTGGGCAAGATCCCAAAACTCAGTCTCGAGCTTCCTCATTTCATTTCGAGGACAGAATTCATCAGTCATGGCTTTCTTCAGATCATCCCATGATAAAGATGTAGCAACCTCAACACCATGAGTGCGTTTCTCACCGTTCCACCAGGTGAGGGCTCTCTTTTGAAGTACACTTGTGGCATAGCGAACCCGAAGATTATCGGGACAGTCACTGTTTAAGAACGTGCTTTCCATGCTTTCAAACCATTGTAGTAGGCCAGTAGCACCTTCAGTCCCGTAAAATTTTGTAGGGTTGCATGAGTTAAAGTGCTTAAACGTGCATTGAGGCGGGTTGGTACCACCGTTTCCTTGGATGTTGTGAGACCCGTCACTGTTGTTATTGGCTTGGGTCATTTGTCCTACCAGTTAGGCAAGAAGAGTAGCAAGATCCGGGTTGGAAGTGCTAGAGTTTGCACGTCGAGGAGGCATTCTAACACCATAAGAAAAGACAATGATATTTTAGATAAAGTGGGTATACATGAGCTATAGTGGGAATAATGTAAGCAGAAAATGCGGAATTCATCATGTCGCGTGCCAATGTATGTGTATTTATTCAAGGTTGATGGGGAAAATAAGCCATCTATTCCGGGTAGGAGATGATGTCATAGATCATTATTCGCGTAATAGGAATTGCCGGGATTTGCATGCACTGCAAATCGTTATTACGTGTGCACCCGTACTAATGATTTGCTTTGCATGTTCATCTAGTTCTTCCTATCTTACTATAATGTCCCCAAATTTGAGTTTAGGTTCGGATCGTATTCTTGCGAATACAATGACTTATCAACGTTAAGTAATTCCTCAAAACTTTCAAGGAGACATGCTTTAGCCTATAGGTAAATACTCACTTCAGGAATTCCCAAGAAAGCATACGGGTCCGTTTATTTGGATTTATACGAAATGCTTTCTTAGATAAAAAACCCAATGTACAGGTGTCACCCTTCCAGATTGCACATATCCTTTACTGGTTTCAAGAAATTAAGTCGTTGACGAGATTTTCAAGATTTTAATAGACTTGAGATTCTATGAGTATAAAATGTGTAAGAATGTTGCAAATTGCATGGATGAGGAAAGAGTATGGAAAAGGATGTGTAGTGTATTTGTTTGCATATGTTTTATTTGTCACATGTGTATGTAAAGTATGTATTGTATGTTTAAGGCCTTGTATGTATGTGTATAAGTCTCATGTACCAAACTTGGAGAAATTCAAAAAATACCTAACTACAAATAATTCACATAGCAGATAATCATTTAGCACGTAACACATAAAAGGGAGTCCTAGGGTTATAGTCTAGGTCATTGTGTCTAATAACCTAATTCCCTATAACCATGGCTCTGATACCAATCTGTCACACCCCGACCGATGGCGGAATCATCGAGGCGGACAATGGAATGATTGTTCAAAAGCACATGATAACTAAAATATTGCATAATTCATTAATTTAATTAAAGACAACAAACATTCAAGTACAATACAAATTCAAATAACCTAGTCTATTTCAAAACATTGATTTAATTAACTAGGCCCATAAGTTCTTAAGTGGCAGGATCTTCAGCAAGCAATCACATATCCAAACCTGAAACATTATTTAAATCAAGTGTCAACTATAAAGTTGGTGAGTACATAGGTTTAGTGGAACCGATAAATAGTAGATAAAAACGTTTGCAACTCATTGTTTATCTTGTTAAACATAGCATATATGGTTGTATCATTTATCTAAGCACAATTCAAACCTTGATTGACGCGCTTGAACATAGCACAACAGCTAGGTCCGGTATGTTTGAATATAGTTACCCACTATATCCGATATGTTTGAATATAACACACGGCTATATCCGAGTATGCAGTAATAAACACTCTAACCGGGTGGGCTGGTCAGGCACAATAGATCTATTAACATTACTGTTGGTTTTCTTGTGTTTAAAGTAAATGATTGTACACCCAAGATAATAAGCATATAATCCACATGAATAACACGTATAAATAATTCGATTGAGTAGCATGAAATAATGTTCCACCCCAAAGTATGTAAAAATATAAAATAGGGGCTATGTAACTCACCTGGCTAGCGGGTATGTTAATCCACGAGTGCGGGTGATAAGGATGTTGAAAACTAAGCACGTTGAAATCCTATGTGGATAAATAGGTATTATTGTATGTTTTATATATACGTGTTCGTATTTAAATGTGTATAGGTTTATAATAATATTTCTTAACATTTATAAAATATGGTAGAAAGATAATAATGATTTTGAAAAACTTAATATTAAAAATATATATATATATTTTAATTTTGTTAAAATATTAAATTTTAAATAATTTGTTATTATGTTTATTGTATTTATATATAATAATAAATAAAAGGAAAAGTTTCTATTTGTTTAATTATTATATATTTTTGTGAGTTAAAATTATTTTAACAAGTTTATAAAATAGGAGGTTTATTATTTTATAAAAATTAGACGGGTTAAATATGTGAAGAAAAAAAGTTATTTAATGGTTTCGAAAATAAACGAACGAGTCAACCCACTCGTAATAGTTTTTATTGTATGGAGAAATTATTAAAATGAGATAAAACAAATAAATAAAATAAAAGTTTTATAAAACAAAAATAAAAAAATGGGCCGAAGGCCAACCGGAATCGAACCCGCGACCTTAGACACAAACACACACACGCATAACCAGCCGGTCTACTGCCCATCGCTGGTTATGTGTGTATCATTTAATTTATAAACACACACGCTAAGTTGGTCGCTGGTTCTCGGCAACCGGCAAACCGTGTCCGAGGACACTGGTTTGCCCGGTAACTCAAGGTCTAAGGTCGGGTTGTCGATTGGAACCGATGGCCAGATGATAACAGAAGGTAAAGGAACAATTTTGAGACTCTTACTTGGTCGTGAATGGTCTGGACGACAGGGCCGATGGTCCGAAAATTCCAAGATCGGTTAACTATGCTTCGGGATGAATTAGGTTCCGAAACTTTGGTCACAGCTTCACACAGTGGCGACGAACACAATGCCGGCCTCAATTTTGAGTGAGAGTGGGTGGAGGAGAGGTGGCGAGCTCGAGCAGGTCCGGTAATGGCCTTTTATAGCCGAGCTCGATCCCGATGATGAGACACGCAATTGAGCATGTCCAGACACTTGTCTGGACGAGACGAAACTGTCGAGCCATCTTTCAGGCGTGGAGGTCTACTGTCGGGGCCAATTGCGTGGCGTGGACTTTCGGCCACAAACACGATCACACTTTTCGTATGTTTAAACGACAAATTGGTCGGGGGCTTATGCTCGCGTGGGGACGACGAGGTCGTGGAGACCAATTTCGGCTGTCGAGGTGCAGGGGACAGGCGTGTCGAGTGGGTCGTCGGAAAATAGCTCGGATCGCCGGTCAATGGGGAAGACAGCCAGAATTACGAATTAGGATTTGGCAATTTTGGTCCCTAGAGTTTACTTCTGAATCTATTTGGTCCCTGAGATAATTACGGATGAGTCCTTGTGGTTTGATTTGTCCACATTTAGTCCCTTAACTAATTTCTGTTTTAAAACCTTGTAGTTTTATTATTTTCAAAACAGACCCTTAACTTTTATAAAAATAACTAATTAGATTTCTTTTTAATTTTAATTATATTTTATAAACTTATATTATTATTATAAATATATTTTTATAAAAGTTAATTATTATTTAGATAGATGTTATGAACCTTTTAAATTTAGATTTTTATATAAAATTTTATATAAGTTTAAAACTTATAAAATTTTGATTATTTTAAATCCATAAAATAAAAATATATATTTTGTACAAAATTAAGTAAAAACACTTGCATTTTATTTAATAGAAAATGATTACATGATATATATTACAAATGCGTGAATAAAAATCCGAAATGTCACAGTCTCCCCATGTTAAAGGAATTTCGCCCCGAAATTCAACTAGTGGAGGCTATGAAAAGGGATGCAGATATTTGGTCTTCATTTGGTCTTCACGTTCCTAAGTGAACTCGAGTCTACGTTTAGACTCCCAACGGACCTTGACAATGGGGATGCGGCTACGCTTGAGTTTCTTGACTTCACGGTCCACGATTTCCACGGGTTTTTCAATAAAGTGCATTTTTTCGTCAATACGCACTTCATCAAGAGGGATGTGGAGATTCTCGTCGGCTAGACACTTTTTCAAATTAGATACATGAAAAGTCGGATGAACGTTGCTGAGCTCTGAAGGAAGATCGAGTTTGTAGGCCACTTTCCCTACCCTTTCGAGCATCTTGAATGGACCCACATATCGAGGTGCAAGTTTTCCTTTCTTTCCAAATCGGACTACGCCTTTCCAAGGTGATACCCTTAGAAGAACCATATCCCCAACTTGAAATTCCAAGGGTTTTCGTCGTTTATCGGCATAGAACTTTTGCCGACTCCTTGCTACTCGAATGTTGTCACGAATAAGAGAGATTTTATCGGTGGTATATTGGATAAGCTCGGGACCGGTGATTTGTGCTTCACCAATTTCGTTCCAACAAATCAGTGAACGACATTTTCGTCCATAAAGAGCTTTAAACGGTGCCATGTTAATACTTGTGTGGTAGCTGTTATTATAGGAAAATTTGATCAGTGGAAGGTGAGAATTCCAATTGCCGCCAAAGTCAATGACACAAGCTCTAAGCATATCCTCGAGAGTTTGGATTGTTCGCTCGGTTTGTCCATCGGTTTGGGGACGGTAAGCCGTGCTTAAATCCAAACGAGTACCAAGCGCCGATTGTAATGATTGCCAAAATCGGGAAGTAAAACGCGAATCACGATCGGAGATGATGTTCAGAGGGATTCCGTGACGACTTACGATCTCATCAATGTAGATCTGAGCCAATTTCTTGACTCGATAGTCCTCACGAATAGGCAAGAAATGAGCAGACTTCGTGAGTCGATCGATAATAACCCAGATACTATCGTGCCCACTAGGAGTGCGTGGGAGTTTGGTGATGAAGTCCATAGCAAGGTTCTCCCACTTCCACAAGGGAATTTCAGGTTGTTCGAGGAGTCCGGAAGGCTTCTGATGTTCGGCCTTTACTTTAGAACAAGTTAAGCATTTTGCCACAAAGAGGGCAATATCCTTTTTCATGCCAGGCCACCAATATTGTTGACGAAGACCCATGTACATCTTATCAGCTCCGGGATGTACCGAATATCGAGTTTTGTGGGACTCGTTCATCAAAAATATACGAAGGTCGTCGCGATAGGGAACCCAGATACGATCCAAGTAATACAATAGGCCGTTGGCTTTGGTTTCTAGCAAGAGTTCTACACCACATGCCATTTCTTGGTACATGTTTCCCTCGGTAACCGAGGTGTGTTGTGCTTGAAGAATGCGGGCTTGGATATCGTTATGAATATGAACACTATGAAGCATGATACGTTCCTTACGACTCAAGGCGTCGGCTACAACATTTGCTTTGCTGGGGTGGTAGCGAATCTCGCAGTCGTAGTCGTTAAGAAGTTCGACCCATCGTCGTTGCCTCATATTAAGTTCTTTTTGATTGAAAATATGTTGGAGGCTTTTGTGGTTGGTGAAAACCACGCATTTGGTGCCATAAAGATAGTGTCTCCAAATTTTCAATTCGAAAACGACAGCACCAAGCTCGAGATCATGGGTCATATAGTTCTTCTCGTGGATTTTGAGCTGACGCGATGCGTATGCAATTACTTGGCCACGCTGCATAAGAACACAACCAAGACCTTGGTTGGATGCATCACAATAAACGACAAAGTCGTCATTACCACTAGGAAGAGTTAGAACAGGAGCAATGCAGAGCTTGTGCTTGAGAGTTTGAAAAGCTTCTTCTTGTTTGGGTCCCCACTCGTAATGTTTACCTTTGTGAGTCAAGGCAGTGAGCGGGACCGCAATCTTGGAGAAATTTGAGATGAAGCGACGATAGTAACCCGCTAGTCCAAGGAAGGAACGAATCTCGGTAGGAGTCTTAGGAGTACTCCAATTCTTTACCGCCTCGATCTTTGCCGGGTCCAGATGAATCCCCTTATCGTTGACTATGTGTCCCAAAAATTGAACCTCCTTTAGCCAAAATTCACACTTGGAGAACTTGGCGTATAGTTGTTCTTTCTTTAAGAGTTCCAAAATCAAACGAAGATGTTGTTCATGCTCCGCTTTTGTTTTAGAATAGCTGAGAATGCCGTCAATGAAAACGATCACGAACTTGTCCAAATAAGGTTTGCATACACGGTTCATGAGATCCATGAAAACCGCAGGTGCATTAGTCAAGCCAAAAGGCACGACCATGAACTCGTAGTGACCATATCTAGTCCGAAAGGCAGTCTTCAGAATGTCTTCATCGAGAACACGAAGTTGATGGTATCCGGAACGAAGGTCAATCTTGGAGAAACATGTTGAACCTTGAAGTTGATCGTAAAGATCGTCGATACGGGGTAAAGGATAACGGTTCTTGATTGTAAGCTTGTTGAGTTCACGATAATCAATGCACATTCGAAACGATCCATCCTTTTTCTTTACGAACAGCACGGGAGCACCCCAAGGTGAATGGCTTGGTCGGATGAATCCTTTGGATGAGAGTTCTTGTAATTCACTTGCGAGTTCTTTCATCTCGGAAGGTGCAAGACGATAGGGAGCTTTTGCCACGGGAGTTGCTCCGTGCACAAGGTCAATACGAAACTCTACTTGTCTAAGGGGAGGAAGACCGGGTAAATCTTCGGGGAATACCTCGGGAAAGTCTCGAATGATCGGAATATCTTGCAATTTCTTACCTTTGTCTTTCGTGTCAACTACGTGGTCCAAGAAGGCAACGTACTTTTTTCGTAAGTACTTTTGTGCCAATGTGCAAGACATGAGTTGAAGACCACGACACGGTTTTTCATCGAAAATAACTAACGTGTCGCCCGAAGGGAGAGGTATACGAATGCACTTTTCATAGCAAATAACCTTGGCATGGTGCTTGGATAACCAATCCATGCCAATTATAATATCGAAGCTTCCCAATTGCATCGGAAGGAGATCAACAGAGAACTCATGATTATTAAGATCGAGATTGCAGTCGCGGATAACAGAATTTATAGCAATAGATTTCCCGTTGGCTATCTCCACGGAATAAGAATTGTCAAGTTTCGTTCTTTGTTTAGCAAGTCGAGATTCAAAGGTTAGAGACACAAAACTCCTATCGGCATCGGTATCAAATAAAATGGATGCATAATGATTGTTTACGAGAAACGTACCGTTTATCACATCGTTGTTTGCTTGTGCCTCATTAGCGTTTATATTAAACGCTCGTCCTTGGGGACCACTATGATGATGAAGTTTTGGGCATCGGTCACGGAAATGGTTTGGGTCTCCACATTCGTAACATGCCCGACCATTGAGAGGTGCCGGATAGTTTGGACGGTTGGATGGAGCAGCTTGATGGACGGGAGGACGGGTACGGCAAGTAGTGACCACGTGTCCATATCGTCCGCAGCTTGAACACAATCGGCATGGTAAGTTAGCAGGATGGTGGTACTTGCAAGTCTGACATTGGGGATTTGGACCCAAATAAGGTTTCGGGTTTTGGCCCAAAGGGGCCACTTGACTAGTAGGTAGGGTGGGAGTTACGGCTGCGAAGTTTCGACCCTTTCGTTTCTTGTAGCGGTTAGAAGACTCGGGCTTTACATCTTTGACGGCCGCAAGGGTAGAAACAACCTTCTTGGAACCCTTTCTTGATAAAGTTCCGGCTTTGACGTGGTTGTCGGATAGCGTAGCGGATAGTCGGATAGCAGCTTCAAGTGTGGGAGGATTGCTTCCTAACACAGCATCTTGAATTTGCATAGGCAGCCCGCCTATGTATTTTTCAATTTCCCGAGCAAGGGGAGTGATCATATGAGGTACCAATAGGCTCAGCTCTTGGAATCGGGTGGTGTAAGCCAGATTATTGCCGCTGTCTTGGGCAAGATCCCAAAACTCAGTCTCGAGCTTCCTCATTTCATTTCGAGGACAGAATTCATCAGTCATGGCTTTCTTCAGATCATCCCATGATAAAGATGTAGCAACCTCAACACCACGAGTGCGTTTCTCACCGTTCCACCAGGTGAGGGCTCTCTTTTGAAGTACACTTGTGGCATAGCGAACCCGAAGATTATCGGGACAGTCACTGTTTAAAAACGTGCTTTCCATGCTTTCAAACCATTGTAGTAGGCCGGTAGCACCTTCAGTCCCATAAAATTTTGTAGGGTTGCACGAGTTAAAGTGCTTAAACGTGCATTGAGGCGGGTTGGTACCACCGTTTCCTTGGACGTTGTGAGACCCGTCACTGTTGTTATTGGCTTGGGTCATTTGTCCTACCAGTTGGGCAAGAAGAGTAGCAAGATCCGGGTTAGAAGTGCTAGAGTTTGCACGTCGAGGAGGCATTCTAACACCATAAGAAAAGACAATGATATTTTAGATAAAGTGGGTATACATGAGCTATAGTGGGAATAATGTAAGCAGAAAATGCGGAATTCATCATGTCGCGTGCCAACGTATGTGTATTTATTCAAGGTTGTTGGGGAAATAAGCCATCTATTCCGGGTAGGAGATGATGTCATAGATCATTATTCGCGTAAAAGGAATTGCCGGGATTTGCATGCACTGCAAATCGTTATTACGTGTGCACCCGTACTAATGATTTGCTTTGCATGTTCATCTAGTTCTTCCTATCTTACTATAATGTCCCTAAATTTTGAGTTTAGGTTCGGATCATATTCTTGCGAATACAATGACTTATCAATGTTAAGTAATTCCTCAAAACTTTCAAGGAGACATGCTTTAGCCTATAGGTAAACACTAACTTCAGGAATTCCCAGGAAAGCATACGGGTCCGTTTATTTGGATTTATACGAAATGCTTTCTTAGACAAAAAACCCAATGTACAGGTGTCACCCTTCCAGATTGCACATATCCTTTACTGGTTTCAAGAAATTAAGTCGTTGACGAGATTTTCAAGATTTTAATAGACTTGAGATTCTATGAGTATAAAATGTGTAAGAATGTTGCAAATTGCATGGATGAGGAAAGAGTATGGAAAAGGATGTGTAGTGTATTTGTTTGCATATGTTTTATTTGTCACATGTGTATGTAAAGTATGTATTGTATGTTTAAGGCCTTGTATGTATGTGTATAAGTCTCATGTACCAAACTTGGAGAAATTCAAAAAATACCTAACTACAAATAATTCACATAGCAGATAATCATTTAGCACGTAACACATAAAAGGGAGTCCTAGGGTTATAGTCTAGGTCATTGTGTCTAATAACCTAATTCCCTATAACCATGGCTCTGATACCAATCTGTCACACCCCGACCGATGGCGGAATCATCGAGGCGGACAATGGAATGATTGTTCAAAAGCACATGATAACTAAAATATTGCATAATTCATTAATTTAATTAAAGACAACAAACATTCAAGTACAATACAAATTCAAATAACCTAGTCTATTTCAAAACATTGATTTAATTAACTAGGTCCATAAGTTCTTAAGTGGCAGGATCTTCAGCAAGCAATCACATATCCAAACCTGAAACATTATTTAAATCAAGTGTCAACTATAAAGTTGGTGAGTACATAGGTTTAGTGGAACCGATAAATAGTAGATAAAAATGTTTTGCAACTCATTGTTTATCTTGTTAAACATAGCATATATGGTTGTATCATTTATCTAAGCACAATTCAAACCTTGATTGACGCGCTTGAACATAGCACAACAGCTAGGTCCGGTATGTTTGAATATAGTTACCCACTATATCCGATATGTTTGAATATAACACACGGCTATATCCGAGTATGCAGTAATAAACACCCTAACCGGGTGGGCTGGTCAGGCACAATAGATCTATTAACATTACTGTTGGTTTTCTTGTGTTTAAAGTAAATGATTGTACACCCAAGATAATAAGCATATATTCCACATGAATAACACGTATAAACAATTCGATTAAGTAGCATGAAATAATGTTTCACCCCAAAGTATGTAAAAATGTAAAATAGGGGCTATGTAACTCAACTGGCTAGCGGGTATGTTAATCCACGAGTGCGGGTGATAAGGATGTTGAAAACTAAGCACGTTGAAACCCTATGTGGATAAATAGGTATTATTGTATGTTTTATATATGCGTGTTCGTATTTAAATGTGTATAGGTTTATAATATTTCTTAACATTTATAAAATATGGTAGAAAGATAATAATGATTTTGTAAAACTTAATATTAAAAATATATATATATTTTAATTTTGTTAAAATATTATATTTTAAATAATTTGTTATTATGTTTATTGTATTTATATATAATAATAAATAAAAGGAAAAGTTTCTATTTGTTTAATTATTATATATTTTTGTGAGTTAAAATTATTTTAACAAGTTTATAAAATATGGGGTTTATTATTTTATAAAAATTAGACGGGTTAAATATGTGAAGAAAAAAAGTTATTTAATGGTTTCGAAAATAAACGAACGAGTCAACCCACTCGTAATAGTTTTTATTGTATGGAGAAATTATTAAAATGAGATAAAATAAATAAATAAAATAAAAGTTTTATAAAACAGAAATAAAAAAAATGGGCCGAAGCTCAACCGGAATCGAACCCGCGACCTTAGACACAAACACACACACACGCATAACCAGCCGGGCTACTGCCCATCGCTGGTTATGTGTGTATCATTTAATTTATAAACACACACGCCAAGTTGGTCGCTGGTTCTCGGCAACCGGCAAACCGTGTCCGAGGACACTGGTTTTCCCGGTAACTCAAGGTCTGAGGTCGGGTTGTCGATTGGAACCGATGGCCAGATGATAACAGAAGGTAAAGGAATGATTTTGAGACTCTTACTTGGTCGCGAATGGTCTGGACGACAGGGCCGATGGTCAAAAAATTCCAAGATCGGTTAACTATGCTTCGGGATGAATTAGGTTCCGAAACTTTGGTCACAGCTTCACATAGTGGCGACGAACACAATGCCGGCCTCAATTTTGAGTGAGAGTGGGTGGAGGAGAGGTGGCGAGCTCGAGCAGGTCCGGTAATGGCCTTTTATAGCCGAGCTCGATCCCGATGATGAGACAAGCAATTGAGCATGTCCAGACACTCGTCTGGACGAGACGAAACCGTCGAGCCATCTTTCAGGCGTGGAGGTCTACTTTCGGGGCCAATTGCGTGGCATGGACTTTCGGCCACAAACACGATCACACTTTTCGTATGTTTAAACGACAAATTGGTCAGGGGCTTATGCTCGCGTGGGGACGACGAGGTCAGGGAGACCTATTTCGGCTGTCGAGGTGTAGGGGACAGGCTCTTCGAGTGGGTTGCCGGAAAATAGCTCGGACCGCCGGTCAATGGGGAAGACAGCCGGAATTTCGAATTAGGATTTGGCAATTTGGTCCCTGGAGTTTACTTCTAAATCTAGTTGGTCCTTGAGATAATTACGGATGAGTCCTTGTGGTTTGATTTGTCAGGTTTAAATAATAAACCTTGTAGTTTTTTTATTTTCAAAACAGACGCTTAACTTTTATAAAAATAACTAATTAGATTTCTTTTTAATTTCAATTATATTTTATAAAATTATATTATTATTATAAATATATTTTTATAAAAGTTAATTATTATTTAGATAGATTATCATATTTTTGTTATAAACCTTTTAAATTTAGATTTTTATATAAAATTTTATATAAGTTTAAAACTTATAAAATTTTGATTATTTTAAATCCATAAAATAAAAATATATATTTTGTACAAAATTAAATAAAAACACTTGCATTTTATTTAATAGAAAATGATTACATGATATATATTACAAATGCGTGAATAAAAATCCGAAATGTCACAGGCATGCCTATAGTCGTGTGATGACTATTGTTGTAGGAGAATTTGGCTAACGGCAGATGACTGTCCCAACTGCCGCCAAAATCGATAATACAAGCGCGAAGCATATCATCCAATGTCTGAATGGTCCTTTCGGACTGACCATCCGTTTGTGGGTGGTATGCCGTGCTGATATTAAGCCTCGTGCCCATCGCCTCGTGAAATCTTTTCCAGAACCTCGATGTGAATCGTGTGTCCCGGTCAGATACGATCGTTAAAGGCATCCCATGCCGTGCTACTACTTCGTTGATAAATACTTCTGCTAACCTTTCCGACGAGAACGTCTCGCGAATAGGTAGAAAATGAGCACTCTTCGTTAAACGGTCCACAATTTCCCAAATGGTGTCATGACCTTTAGCTGTGCGAGGTAGCTTGGTTATGAAGTCCATGGTAATGTGTTCCCACTTCCACTCTGGTATATCAAGTGGTTGAATCTTTCCATACGGTTTCTGGTGTTCGGCCTTTACTTGTGAGCAAGTCAAGCACTTGCTTACATACTTTGTCACTTCATGTTTCATTCCAAGCCACCAGTATTCCTTCCTCAGATCTTGGTACATTTTGTTGGTACCGGGGTAGATAGAGTATCAAGACTTATGAGCCTCATCCAAGATTTTGGTTCTAAGCTCGCCACTCATAGGTATCCATACCCGCCCAAAATGTGTCCTAACACCAAGGGTGTTATATTCCAACTTGTCCTGTTGGCCAACCATCCTTTCCTTCTTTATGTTTTCTTCCTTAAGTGCTTCATCTTGAGCTCTTTTAATTTCTCTCATCATATCTGATGTTACCACTAACTGGAAAGCTTTCACTCTAATAGGAGCAGGCACATCCTTTCGGCTTAGAGTGTCTGCCACCACGTTTGCTTTTCCAGGATGGTACATGATCTCACAGTCATAATCTTTCAGGAGTTCCAACCATCGTCTCTGCCTCATATTAAGCTCTCTTTGTTCGAAGAAGTACTTCAAACTTTTGTGGTAAGAGTAAATAGTAAACTTCACCCCGTAGAGATAGTGCCTCCAGATTTTCAATGCAAATACGACATCAGCAAGTTCCAAATCATGAGTCGGATAAGTGGCTTCGTGAATCTTCAACTGTTGTGAAGCATACGCAATCACTCTTCCGGCTTGCATCAACACGCATCCCAATCCCTGACCCAAAGCGTCAGTGTATATCACTAAGTATTCATTGCCCTCGGGAAGGGCCAAGACTGGAGCTTTGGTTAGCTTCTCTATCAATTCCTTAAACGCCTCATCCTGGGTCGACCCCCATTCGTACTTTACCTCCTTCCGAGACAACTTTGTCAATGGCGAAGCTATTTTCAAGAAATCTTGGATGAATCTCCGTTAGTAGCCTGCCAATCCCAAGAAACTGCGGATTTTAGTTGGCGTCTTAGGGATATTCCATTCCCTTACCGTCGTTATCTTTGCTGGGTCAACCATAATGCCGTTCAGGTTAATGACATGACCTAGGAATTGGACTTCCCTAAGCCAGAACGCACATTTGGAGAACTTAGCATACAACTTTCCCTTCTTCAGAGTTTCCAACACCTCCTTTAAGTGACATGCGTGATCACCCTCATTCTTGGAGTAGATCAGGATATCATCGATGAACACAATTACCTATCGGTCCAGCATCGGTCGATAAACCCTATTCATCAAGTCCATGAACGTTGCATGGGCGTTCGTCAATCCAAAAGACATTACGCGGAACTCGAAATGTCCATAACGCGTGCGAAATGCGGTTTTCGGTATGTCTTCTCCCCTCACCTTCAACTGATGGTACCCGGATCGAAGGTCGATTTTTGAGAACCAACTTGCGCCTTGCAATTGATCGAACATGCCGTCGATCCTTGGTAAAGGGTACTTATTTCGTCACCGTTCGTTTGTTCAACTCGTGATAATCAATACACATTCTCATCGAACCATCCTTCTTCACAAACAACACCGGAGCACCCCAAGGCGAGATGCTCGGTTGTATAAATTCCTTCTCAAGTAGTTCATCTAGTTGGGCCAGAAGTTCTTTCATTTCCACTGGTGCTAGTCGATATAGAGCCTTAGCCACGGGCTGGGCATCTGGTACTAAGTCGATTCGAAATTCAATCTCTCTGTCGGGTGGTATCCCAGGCAAATCCTCTGGAAACACCTCCGGGTACTCGCGTACCACGGGTACATCGTCTAGTTCATTCACTTCCTTACACTTGTTAATCACATACACCAGATAAGTCTCGCATCCGCCCCTCAAGTAATCTGTTGCCTTAATCATCGAGATGACATTTGGTATCGGGGCGTCACGATCTCCAAAAATCTTGACTTCGCTACCATCCAGAGCCTTGAGTCGGATTATCTTTCGTTTGCATATAATTTGCGCTTCATTGGCAGTTAGCCAATCCATACCTAACACGACATCGAACCCACCCAAAACCATAACAAACAACCTGACAGGGAACCTATGACCTTCTATTTTTATCGTGGAGTTGTCAACTACATTGGTCACTCTCGCAGTTCTACCCTCAGCGGTTTCTACGCTAAAGGCACTTTCTAGCTTACTCATAGTGTACTTCACTCGTTTACAAAAAAGTTGCAGATATAAAACTCTTACTAGCACCCGAATCAAATAACACAGAAACAAAAGTGTTGTCAAGGATGAACGTACCTGACGCCACATCGGGGTCTGCCCTGGCTTGTTCTTGCGTCAGTGCGTACGCACGAGTCTTTGCTCGGGGCCTCTTTTCTTTCTTCTCTGGGCCTTTCCCTTTCCCGGCTTCACCCATCCTGGGCTTGGTGCATTCCCGGCTCATATGACCGCTTTCACCATAATTATAACATTTAATGCCTTGCTTGCATTCACGGGAGTAGTGCCCAGTCTTGCCACATTTGTAGCACAGATTTGTCCCTAGCCGACATTCACCCGTATGTCTTACCCCACATTTTCCACAGACTGCCGTCTCGCTTACCCTGGCCTGTTTGTCCCGAGCCCCAAACAACCTCCCACCCGATCGCTTAGCGGGAAAACTCAGCTTCTTCTTCGGCTCTTCAATGGCAACGACATTCAGCGCCAGATCATCAAATACCACTCCGCTCAGTTCTACTACCGAATCATAGGTAGTAGGGGCGTTTGCTTTAGCATAGGTGCGGACCTGGTCCGGCAGCCCTTGAATGTAACAGGAAATCTTTCTTTCCTCAGTCGTGATAAGGTGTGGCACCAGGCGTGCCAGTTCATTGAACCGTGTGGTGTACTACCGATGCATCATGCTCCCAGCCCTAATCCCCAGAAATTCCCTTTCTACCTTTTCGACCTCATTCCTTGGACAGAAATTCTTGATCACCAAAGTTTTCAAATCAGACCACATCATTGCATCCATAGTCTCGTCCCCTTTGGCTTGACATACACCTTCCCACCAATGGGATGCTTCCTCTCTCAATGAGTTAGCAGCAAATTTCACAACTTGGTCTGCTCGACACTCGTTCAGACGGATGGCGGCTTCCATAAATATCACCCAGTCAAACGTAGCCAACGTGTCCCTTTTTCCAGTGAGGACCGGTGGGTCACATGCTTTAAATGACTTGTAGTCGCATCCGCGTGCCGGCGGCGCGTTGTCAGTCTCGTTGTTCTGGGCACCAATTACCACACTAGACCCACCCTCCCCATTAACCTTCTTCAATGCTTCTGCCAACAGACCTGGCAAAGAAGTCTTCATCAACTCTGCGAACTCTCAAGCTATAGCTGCTCTCACTTCTGGTTCAAAAGTGAAAGGTTGTTCGTCAACCAGTGTCTGCTCAGTTCCATGCACACTAACCGCTGGTTCAGTGTGAACACTTCCTTCTTCACTATACTCCTGGAGCGTAGGGGTCCTGCCGCGCCCACCGTTACGTCCACCGGTACGACCGCCGGTACGGCCCCCACCACGCCTTTCGCTCTTTCGTCCCGCCATTTCGTTCTATAAGACAAGGAATCCAATGTCATCACGCTAGTTAACAAATAAAATTCAACAAGCACTGTAAGATGTTAATATACACTGGCCATCTGCAATGAACCATTACACTACCTTTCAATTTCTATTTGACCACCTTTGTGATTCCATCATAACACAAGTCCTTACCTAACCCTTTCTAAGGCATACTGTATATGTAAATATATACTACGTTCATACCTGATGCTGTGGCTCGAGTTAACCGTACTGGCATCCGCCTTCGGTCCCGTTCACAGTTTAAGTTTAGACACTGGGAGTGTCCGAATCTCTCAAACTTTTGCTCTGATACCAACTTGTAAGGCCCCAAACCCGAGAGGCCTCACTTGTTGGATTTACTCATTCACACACAGTTCTTAAACTTGAATATCAAATAACGCAGTGAAAAATGCTTCATTAAACATAACCATTACATTGTTCAACATGCGGAAGCGTAACATAGTCTATTACATAAACATAACATAAGCTAATCATAACGGGATGCCAGTCTTCATCTCATCCGGGTAACTCATCATGCCGCCCAGCATCACCTTCCATCATCATAACCTGCCTTAACCTGAATGTGCATACTAAAAAGTCAGCTACGCTGGTGAGTTATAGCTTTACATAAAACTTTAACATAATCATTTTGCCAAAAAACATAACATACATTTGTTTAACAAAAGCGTACGTAAAACATGCAATAACTTAACATCATCATAACATAACATCATAACATAAGTTAACATGAACCGAATCTGCACCTTCTCGTAATCGCCAATTCCATACATCGCATACCAGCGGATGAACTTAAGGCTCGTTACCTCTAAGTCATCCGTCACACAGGTCCCCTAAGGCTCGTTACCTCTAGGTAGACCAAACATATGTCTCCTAAGGCTCGTTACCTCTAGGTAGACCAACATATGTCTCCTAAGGCTCGTTACCTCTAGGTAGACCAACATATGTCTCCTAAGGCTCGTTACCTCTAGGTAGACAGAACATAACATAGGCACTATTTCCCTGCAAGGAATAGTACCTTCCATCGGGATCCCGGTAATCCCATGGGTGACCGTCGTCACCCCATCATCAACCAGTTGTACAACCGTTAGCCAGCCACAAAGGCCCCCCGTAAGGGTGAGGCCAATACATACATACATACATACATACATACATACATACATACATACCTTAGCTCCCGTAGGAATTCGTGGCAGATTCGTTCATTCGTGACTTTCATAAAACCTTTACCTCTTTTTAGTTAACGCATTCGTACGTTTTAATAAACAAAACATCATCTCTTTCGTAAACTTCATTTGGCAAAACATTTCATAAACATCATCCCGTAAACATCATTTCGTAAACATCATATCGTAAACATCGTTTCGTAAATATCATTTCATAAACATCATTTCGTAAACCTCGTTTCATAAACCTCATTTCAAAACATCATCCCGTATGTATGCACACCAGCCCAAAAACATTTAATTAAAACATTTAAAGAAGGGCTTCTAGAACTCACCTTATAAGCTAGCCTCGGTTGTCCTAAACGAAGGTCCAACAACGTCACTTCCGATCTGAATTGATTAGTTACATACACATCAGACCAAATCCCGACTCTAACGGTTTAACCATTCTAAACATACTGACTTTAATTAACCAGCCTGATGCCTGGGCACTTAGCAAGTGCGCAGGGCCTTGTTCTTGCGTACTTAATAAGTGCGCAGACTTTGCTTCTTGCGTACTTCATAAGTACGCAGGACCCTCTTCATGCGTACTTGATAAGTACACAGGATCCTCTTCATGCGTACTTGATAAGTACGCAGGATCCTCTTCATGCGTACTTGATAAGTACTCAGGATCTGCTTCCCCGCAAAAACCCTAACTTTCGCATTCGGGTCTGATCACGTCAAGATCCCGAACTTGTTTACATTCAAACATTTGCTTTTCATTAAGGAACTCAAATCTATGTTTTTCTTCCAATTTCATCCATAAAAACGTTACCTTTTCGTCCAAAACCCGAAAAACCCCAAAACGAACAAAAACTCATATCTAGGCTAGACCGTTACCTGTATCGAGCTTCTGATCTGGAGGTTCTTCTCACAAGCTCTGGAGCTACACACTTCTTCAATCTCGGGTCGATCCGCCAACTCTCTCTCTATGGTTTCTCTCTCTAGATGTTGCAATTGAGAGAAATGGGTGGTGACCTTGGCTGTTTATAGGGGAGGCTCCACTTCAAGCCCACCAGCCCATCCAGTCCGGCCCGTCAAGCCTCGTTCGTTTATTCCGTTATTATAGCTGTCGTTTTATTTTTGGGATGTTACATGTTGTGCCACATGGCGCGATGTGGCGCTTTGTCTTTGAGGTGGTGACATGTGTTGCCATGTGTCACTGTGTGGTACCTCCTCATTAAGGTAATGACACATGCAACTACACTTTATCATTGTCAAATTTGGACCCTCGAATTTATATCTAACTTCTCACTTTTAACGATCTAACTAAAAATTCGGGGTGTTACAATAAGGCTCAAAGATGACAAGAAGATCCAGAAAAGGATTAATGCACCTTCCAGCTATGATCATCCCAACAGGAAATCTGAATCATCATCTTTCTAACCCCATAGATCAAAGCCTTATTTGAGATCTGACAATCATAGGGTCAATGTTGTGGAGGATGATGAGGAAGAAGAAGATTATTCTAAACTAACCGATTATTGCTTTTCTATTGATGTTTCAGGACTCATGTATGCTATGCAGGATCTTAGGGACAAAGCCAGATGGCCCAGGAAAACTGACAAGGGATCCGGATGGATGGACAAATCCAAATGGTGTGCCTTTCATGAGGATTTCGGGTACATAACTGAGGATTGCATTGCCCTTAGAAAGGAAATAAGCTATCTCCAGAGCAAGGGCCACTTGAAGGAACTCTTGGGTAGGAAGAAAGAAAAGAATCAGAATTCTGATACTACCCCAAGACGGCAGCATCCCCACCTCAGGATGCCAAGGTAATAAATTTTATTTCTAGTGGTTCTGATATTTGTGGTACTTCTTATTCCGCAGCTAAAAGACACACAAAGGAAGCCAAGATGGAGAAAGAAGATAGGCCTACCCGGACATCAATCTTGACTGACTAGAAGGTGATATCGTTCGATGAAGAGGATAAGGATAATGTGCAGGATCCTCATCATGACGGTTTGGTGATTACTTTATATGTCGCCAATCATTTCATACGTAGGATCCTGATAGATGGAGGAAGTTTAGTTAACATTATACAACTAGAAGCATTGAAGAAAATGAATATTCTTGAAACTAAGATCATATCAAAATCCTCAGTATTAGTGGGATTCAGTGGAGAAGTCAAGAATACAATCGGAAAAAATCAAGTTACCTGTCTACATTGAGGGGGTAAATTCAATTCAAAGAATTTGTATTATTGATTCACTCTCTTGCTATAATATTATTTTAGGGAGACCCTGGATCCATGACATGAATGCAGTACCTTCAACATACCATCAATGTGTCAAATTACCAACCCCTTGGGGAGTGGTAAAAACTGACAGTGATCAACATGAAGCTAAGGATTGCTATACTTCGTCAATGAAAGCCTCTGCTAAAACAAGGCAGGCATAACAACTAAAGAAACAAGCCCGAGACGTCCTGGAAGCTAGGGAGCAAGATGTTAAAGAAATATCCCCAAGTACGGAGGATCCCGACGTCAAGGTGCTTGTAGGAACCAATATCTCCAGAGATATTGAACATGAACTCTTAGAATTCCTGAAAAGTAGAATTTCAACCTTCGTTTAGAAACATGAAGACATGACAGGTATTTCTAAGGATATTATTACACATAAATTTGGTATTGATAATAGTTTCAGGCCAATACACCAAAAAAGAAGAAAATTTGCACCAGAAAGGAATGTAATTATCCAGGAAGAGGTTGAGAGGCTGCTAAAAGTAGGAATGATAAGGGAAGTAAAATTCCCAAGATGGCTAGCTAATGTTGTGGTAGTCCAAACGAAGAATGGGAAATGGAGAATCTGTGTAGACTTCACCAACCTCAATAAAGCATGCCTCAAGGATCCTTTTCCATTGTCACACATTGACTCAATGGTTGATGATACGACAGGCCACGAAATGTTAACATTCATGGATGCTTCCTTCGGATTCCAACAAATTCAAATGGAACCCTCGGATCACGCGGATACTGCATTCATGACTCCAACATGTATTTATTGTTATATAGCTATGCCCTTTGGTTTAAAAAATGCATGCGCTACTTATCAAAGGTTGGTGAACATGATGTTTAAAGACAAACTGGGGGACACCATGGAGGTCTACATAGATGACATGGTGGTCAAGTCAAAGAAGGCCAAGGATCATTTTAGGGATCCCAAAGCTGCCTTTGATACCTTGGACCAGTATAATTTGAATCTGAATCCTTCAAAGTGCCACTTTGGAGTAAGGGCGGGAAAATTTCTGGGATATATGGTAACAAAGAGAGGAATAGAAGCAAGCCCAAAATAGATCAAGGCGATCCTAAACCTGAAATCCCCAATAAGCACTAAAGACGTCCAAAGACTCACAGGAAGGATAGCAGCCCTTAATAGGTTTATCTCAAGATCCTCAGAGAGATGTAACGAATTTTACGATATCCTAAAGAAGAATAAAAGATTTGAGTGGGATGAAAAGCATGAAAAAGCACTTCAAGCCTTGAAGAAGTACTTATCATCAGCACCTCTACTAATGAAGCCGGATGATGGTGAACCACTATCCCTATACTTGGCAGTATTCGGGAATGCAGCAAGTGCTGCATTGGTCAAGGATCATGAAAGGCAGCAACATCCCTTCTACTATGTAAGTAAAAGTCTACTAGATGCGGAGACTAGGTATTCTCATCTTGAAAAGTTAATTTTAGCATTAATTATGGCATCTACTAAACTTAAGCATTACTTTGAAACACATACTATTCACATTAAAACTAATTATCCTATAAAAGATGTGTTAAAAAAAACCAGAAATGTCATGTAGAATGGCTAAATGGTCTGTTAAACCTAGTGCATATGATCTAGTATATGAACCTAGAACAACAATAAAGTCCTACGCATTAGCAGACTTTGTGGCAGATTTTAGTAGTGATATTCAGCATGAAGCAGACTTAGAAGCCCAACAATTAGATGAAACTAAAGAGCAATGGACGCTATTCACTGAAGGTGCATCCAACATAAGAGGAACATGATTAGGAATCATACTGAAATCGCCATAGGGGGACATAGTACCCTAATCGATTAGCTGTGAGTTCCAGGAAACAAATAATGAGGCGGAATATGAAGCACTAATAGCAGGACTATTGTGACACCAAGTATTTCAGGTCAATATCCATATTACATAAATGCACGTTCATAACATATATTTCCTGAAGTTTTATTTTGACTAAGTAAAGTCAAGGAGTCTATCAAAGGAACTTATATCAAAATAGTAATTGATAAGAATTACTAGGAAAATAAACAGTGATAACCCGCAAGGTACGGTCGTTGGTGATTAACAAAAAAATTATTCTAGCAAAAGTCTAGGGACGCGCTTTAATGTAAAACCATAAATATTGGTGACTAAACTTTTATAAAATGTAAGGCCCCTTTCCCGGGTGACCTCACTTGTTGGATTTACTCATAAACATAGTCATAAATACTGAACTTAAATTAAAAACATTCATCATTCAATCACATTACATAACAGCGGAAGTCTTAACAATTAAAAACACAACATTGTCTTAACAAACAAAAGTGGGATGTCAGTCTTGTGCCGGGTAACCTTCACGCCATCGCACTACCTTTTCTTCCTTTACCTGAAATGTATACTAAAAGTCAGCTAACGCTGGTGAGTTCTAGTTTAAAGACAATCATACATAATATTTTATCTCATCATGAATATAATGTATATATGTATATTCGTACTTTTAAATATTCTTTACTTTACTGTTCTCACATAACATTCATTGAGGGTATATACATATGTACATACATACTTTCTTTGGGAGAACACATATTGGCCATAATCTTAAGGGAGATCAACCCGTCATACTTGTCGCGAATGTCACGAAGACATCGCAGTCAGAGCTACCGTCGTCGCCCGTTTCATTACCGTCCGGCTCTAGAAAACCGTCCGTCATATCATTAAATCCGTCCGGCAACCTTTGTCCGTCCGCTCTTTACCGTCCTACCGTCGTAGTCCGTCATTTTCATCCGTCTGCCCTAGGGCATCCGTTTCCCACGTGACCATTATGTATGCAACCGTTCTACATTAGTTAAGGCATGTGCTTCGACCGTCCATTAATACCTTTTCATACGTCCTAGCTTGCGAAGGAACGTTTTTGTCCCGGTTGCAAAATAGTCACGTGGTCGTCCGTCTACCGAAGTAGCCGTTGTCATAGAAGGGTTTATAACGTTTACATTCATTCATAGCATGCAATATATATGTAATATAAAGCAAGATTTCATTCTTTTACGTTATGTCCTTCTATCATTCATTCTTTATAAATCATACACTTCTTTCTTTATTCATTATTCGTTCTCATATATAAGTATTTATATATATACGTATGATCACATTGACATTTAAAACATTTAATCATTTAGTGTATACACTTCAGCCCCAAAACATTTATAAATCATTTGCACATAACATAGAAGGGGGCACATAGAACTCACCTGATGAGCTACTCTAGGTTGTCCTAAACAATGGTCCAACAGCGTCACTTCCGATCTGGATTAGGTAGTTAAATACACATTAGACCCAACCCCGACTCTAATGGTTTAATCATTCTAAACTTACAGACTTTACTTAACCAACCTGCTGTCTGCTGCTCATGCGCACTTGGCAAGTGCGCAGGAGTCTTCCTCCTGCGTACTTGGTAAGTACGCAGGGGCTTCCTCCTGCGTACTTGGTAAGTACGCAGGAATTCCTTCCTGCGCACTTGGTAAGTACGCAGTACCTGGTTCATAGACCAAAATTTCGGAATTCTTGCATGTTAATCCGATCATGCTAATCTTACAATTTTCTTTGATCAAAATGTGCGGTTTCCATTCTAGATGCTATTTCTAAGCTTATTATGAAGTTTCATCCGTAAAAACATCATCTATTTAGCTAAAACTCGAGAAACCCCAAAGTGAACAAAAACTCAGATTATGGTCGAATCATTACCTGGATTGAAGTTCTGATTCGGAGGTTTTGCTCACGAGCTCAGCTGTAACGTGCTCCTCTAATCTCGTGACGATCCGTCGACTTTCTCTCTCTAGACCCGAGCTCCCTTTCTCTCTCTAAGATGGTGAAAATGAAGGTGAAATGAGCTAGTGGGCTGCCTTGCCCCTTTTATACCTGGGCTTCCCTCGGCCCGTTGGAGCCGAGCCCAAGCCCATCCATTCTTATTTCGTTTTATGACATTTAAATCTCTATCGTATTATTATTTACTTATTTACTATTTTCGGGATGTTACAAGTCTACCCTCCTTAAAGAGGTTTCGTCCTCGAAGCTGTTTATACGTTAAACAATTGAGGGTATAGTCCCCTCATCTCGTCTTCTTTTTCCCATGTAGCTTCTGACCCTTTTCTGTGCTTCCATTGTATTTTGACTAAAGGTATCGACTTATTGCGTAGTCGTTTTTCAGCTCAGTCAAGAATGGCAATCGGTTCCTCTACATAATTTAAACTGTTATCCACCTCGATCTCGTCGTAAGGTATGTGAGCTATGTCGTCAGCTAGGCTCTTGCGTAAGTGCAACACGTGGAACGTAGGATGTATTCCACTAAGCTCGACGGGAAGGTCGAGTCTGTAAGCAACTTGACCCACTCTTGCTAGAATCTTGAAAGGTCCGACAAACCTTGGACTTAGTTTGCCACGCTTTCTGAATCGGATGATTCCTTTCCATGGTGATACCTTTAACAGTACCATGTCCCCTACTTGAAACTCTAAATCCCTTCTTCTCTTATCCGCGTATGATTTTTGTCTGTCCTTTGCGGCTTTCATTCGAGCCTTGATTTGATCAAATTTCTCGGAAGTAGCTTTGACCACTTCGAGACTTGCAAAATCCTTTTGTCCAATTTCCCCCCAACAAACCGGGGTCCTACATTTCCTCCCATACAACATTTCAAATGGCGGCATGTCAATAGTTGAGTGATAGCTGTTGTTATATGAAAATTCTGCCAATGGTAGATGGCTGTCCCAGCTCCCACCGAAGTCAATGATACAGGCCTGGAGCATGTCCTCCAAGGTCTGAATGGTCCTTTCAGATTGACCATCAGTTTGAGGGTGGTAAGCGGTGCTGATGTTCAGTCTGGTTCCCATCGCTTCATTGAATTTCTTCCAAAACCTTGAAGTGAATCTAGTATCCCTGTCGGACACAATCGACAGTGGCATACCATGTCTACTCACAATTTCCTTTATAAATACTTCTGCTAGTCTTTCCGACGAAGAAGCCTCACGTATTGGCAAGAAGTGAGCACTTTTCGTCAAACGGTCGACGATCACCCAAACGGTATCATTGCCTTTAGCTGTTCGCGGTAGCTTGGTAATGAAGTCCATTGTGATCTCTTCCCACTTCCATTCCGGTATAGGTAAAGGTTGCATTTTACCGCATGGTTTCTGGTGCTTGGCCTTAACTAGTGAACACGTTAAGCACTTGTTCACGTATTCAGTCACATCATTCTTCATGCCAGGCCACCAGTACTCTTTCTTCAAGTCTTGATACATTTTGTTTGTCCCGGGGTGGATAGAATAACGAGACTTATGGGCCTCATCGAGTATTTTGGCTCTAAGCTCGCCAATCTTAGGTATCCACATCCGGCCAAACCTAGTTCGTACACCGTATGTATTTGCACTTAAGTTCCCTTGTTGTCCTACTATTCTTTCTCGTTTCACATTTCTTTCTAATAGTGCTTCATCTTGTGACTTTGTTATTTCGCCCATCAAATCTGGTGTTATAATCAGCTGACACGCTTTGATCCGGATGGGTGCCGATTCTTCCTTTCTACTTAAAGCGTCAGCTACTACGTTTGCCTTGCCTGGATGGTACAATATCTCACAGTCATAGTCTTTCAGTAGCTCTAACCACCTCCTTTGCCTCATGTTTAATTCCTTTTGCTCGAAAAAGTACTTCAAGCTTTTATGAACGGAGTAGATGGTGCATTTAACTCCATACAAATAGTGCCTCCATATTTTCAATGCGAAAACTACTGCTGCTAACTCAAGATCGTGCGTTGCATAGTTAACCTCGTGAATCTTTAGTTGTCGTGAGGCATAAGCAATTACCTTTCCTCGTTGCATAAGTACGCAACCTAAACCCTGCCCCGAAGCGTCAGAGTAGACTACCAAGTCTTTATTTCCCTCAGGTAGAGTCAAGACTGGAGCTTGGGTTAATCGTGTCTTAAGTTCCTCAAACGCGTTATTTTGGGTTTGACTCCATTCATATTTCACTTCTTTCCGTGTCAGTTTAGTTAGTGGCGAGGCTATCCTTGAGAAATCTTGAATGAACCTTCGATAGTTGCCTGCCAATCCAAGAAAACTTCGTATATCTGTTGGTGTCTTTGGGATGTTCCATTCCTTCACTGTCTCTATCTTTGCAGGATCTACCATGATGCCGTTTGGGTTTATCACATGACCTAGGAATTGGACTTCCCTAAGCCAAAACGCGCATTTGGAGAATTTTGCGTACAACTTTTCCTTCTTTAGCACCTCCAGAACTTCTCTTAGGTGACAGTGGTGATCACCCTCGCTTTTCGAATATATCAGTATGTCGTCTATAAAAACTATTACCGATCGATCCAACATGGGTCGACACACTCTATTCATCAAATCCATGAACGCTGCTGGAGCGTTAGTCAATCCGAAGGACATCACGAGGAATTCATAATGTCCATAACGCGTGCGAAACGCGGTCTTTGTTACGTCTTCTTCCCTTACTTTTAACTGATGGTAACCCGACCTAAGATCGATCTTTGAGAACCAACTCGCGCCTTGTAGTTGATCAAAAAGGTCATCTATTCTAGGCAGTGGGTATTTGTTCTTTACCGTCCTCTTGTTCAGTTCACGGTAGTCAATGCACATGCGCATGCTGCCGTCTTTCTTCTTTACGAATAGTACCGGAGCGCCCCATGGTGAGATGCTCGGTCTAATAAATCCCTTTTCTGTTAATTCTTGTAGTTGAGACATCAATTCTTTCATTTCTGACGGAGCCAATCGGTAGGGGACTTTGGCAACGGGCTCAGCTCCTGGCAGTAAATCAATCTGAAATTCTATTTCCCGATCGGGTGGGAACCCAGGTAGATCCTCAGGGAATACTTCCGAAAAATTGCACACCATGGGTACATTCTTGAGTTCTTTCGTTTCCATTCTATCGTCAATAACATATGCCAGATAAGCTTCGCAACCGCGCCTCATGTAACTTTCGGCCTTGATCATCGAGATGACGCTCGGCATCGTGCAATTCCAATCCCCATAAACCGTAATTGGACTGCCGCTAGGGGCTTTGAGGTGTATCCTCTTACGTTTACATATGATTTGGGCTTCGTTGGCAGCTAGCCAATCCATACCTAATACTATATCGAATCCTCCTAAGGTGAGAAGGAATAATCTAGAAGGAAACTTATGACCCTCTATTTCTATGATGCAATCCTCTGTTACTTGGAATACTGCCGAATTTTTACCAACGGCAGTTTGTACGCTAAAGGCCTTTACTATGGTGTTGATTGTGCAATCCAGTTTACGACTAAATGCATTTGATATAAAGCTTTTACTAGCACCAGAATCAAATAAAATCACAGCTCGTTCATCATTAACTAGAAACGTACCTGACACGACATCAGGGTTTCCCCTTGCTTCTTCCTCAGTTAAGGCATAGGCCCGAGTCCTTGCCTTTTGTTGTTCCTGTTCCTTCTCCTTTCCCGAACCAGATTGGCCGGCCTTCCTGTAATTCTTTGTCAGATGTCCAACCAATCCACATACTTGACATTTGGCGTCCTTCCAACAATCTCGGGAGTAGTGCCCCGGCCTCCCGCACTTATAACACACGGTGGTGCCGATTCGACACTCGCCAAGATGTTGCCTTCCACATCTCTTGCATGTTTCATATCCATCCAACCTCGGTTTCTTAATTTCAGTTGTTTCATTCCCTTTTCCGGTGCCTCTAGACGGATTCTCCCACTTTCTCTTTTGTGTCACAGGTGCCGGGTCCTCATTGGCATAATCGTCGTAAACGATTCCAGCCAGGTTGAGTACCGACTCGAAGGTCGAGGGTAGGTTGGCTTTTACGTGGACACGGACCCTTTGCGGCAGACCCTTGACATAGTATTTGATCATACGTTCTTCGGTTTCCACCAAGTGTGGTACCAGTTGGGCCAGCTCGTTGAACCTTGAAGTATATTGGCGATGAGTCTTGTCGCCAGCTTTGAAGTTTAGGAACTCATTCTCCACACGATCAATCTCATTCTGTGGGCAGAACTTTTGGATTACGAGCTTTTTCAAGTCTTCCCATGTCATTCTGGCAAGAGCATGTGGTGACTTTGTCCTTTGAATATTTCTCCACCAACCTAGTGCTTCATTGGTGAAAGAATGAGCAACATATTTAACCGCCTGGTCTGGTCGGCACTCGCTGATGTTGATTACAGCGTTCATTCTCTCAATCCATTCCAAAGTAGCCACCGAATCCTTGCTACCATCAAACTTGGGTGGGTCTCCATCTTTGAAACCTTTATAAGTGCACCCTTTAGTGCTTGACCCCACTTTTATCTCATCCCCGTCGCTGTCATATACTTTTTCTTCATGGTTTCCTTCATCCTCCTCTTTACTTTTCTTTATTGCCTCGGATAGTAGATTAGGCAATACCTTCTTCAAAGTGAGCACAACTTCACGGGCAATAGCATCCCTGACTTCAGGTTCCAACTGTATAGGCCCTAGACTGTCGTCCCTAATTGGGGTCACTTCTGTTTCGTGCACACTTTCGGTGTGCTCTGCGTGCACACTCTCTTCTTCTTCAAATCTTGTGTTCAACGGAGGTCTACCTCGTCGGCCAGTGCGACCGCCTCGAGGTCCTGTTCTTCCTCCACCAGCCATAGTTCTTAATTTCCTGATAGTTAAAAAGGGAATACATCAATGTCATTTCTTCAGATCATAGTTTGGAACAGTACGAGCAAGGTAAATTCTTAATTACAGTGACCGGTTTGTGATTACTAATTTACATTGCTTTTCGGGTTCGAAACTCTTCAAATCAGTCGTGGCATTAACATCTATTTGTTCTAAGTTATGGTATCTATTCCTATGCTAGAGCATTAACTTTATGACTTACTTACCATGCTAGCGTTGGCGTTGGTTACCCATACTGACATCCGTGCGTTGGTCCCATAATCAGTTTGAGTCTAGACATTTAGGGATGTCTAAATCTCTCAAACTATTGCTCTGATACCAACTTGTAAGGCCCCTTTCCCGGGTGACCTCACTTGTTGGATTTACTCATAAACATAGTCATAAATACTGAACTTAAATTAAAAACATTCATCATTCAATCACATTACATAACAGCGGAAGTCTTAACAATTAAAAACACAACATTGTCTTAACAAACAAAAGTGGGATGTCAGTCTTGTGCCGGGTAACCTTCACGCCATCGCACGACCTTTTCTTCCTTTACCTGAAATGCATACTAAAAGTCAGCTAACGCTGGTGAGTTCTAGTTTAAAGACAATCATACATAATATTTTATCTCATCATGAATATAATGTATATATGTATATTCGTACTTTTAAATATTCTTTACTTTACTGTTCTCACATAACATTCATTGAGGGTATATACATATGTACATACATACTTTCTTTGAGAGAACACATATTGGCCATAATCTTAAGGGAGATCAACCCGTCATACTTGTCGCGAATGTCACGAAGACATCGCAGTCAGAGCTACCGTCGTCGCCCGTTTCATTACCGTCCGGCTCTAGAAAACCGTCCGTCATATCATTAAATCCGTCCGACAACCTTTGTCCGTCCGCTCTTTACCGTCCTACCGTTGTAGTCCGTCATTTTCATCCGTCTGCCCTAGGGCATCCGTTTCCCACGTGACCATTATGTATGCAACCGTTCTACATTAGTTAAGGCATGTGCTTCGACCGTCCATTAATACCTTTTCATACGTTCTAGCTTGCGAAGGAACGTTTTTGTCCCGGTTGCAAAATAGTCACGTGGTCGTCCGTCTACCGAAGTAGCCGTTGTCTTAGAAGGGTTTATAACGTTTACATTCATTCATAGCATGCAATATATATGTAATATAAAGCAAGATTTCATTCTTTTACGTTATGTTCTTCTATCATTCATTCTTTATAAATCATACGCTTCTTTCTTTATTCATAATTCGTTCTCATATATAAGTATTTATATATATACGTATGATCACATTGACATTTATAACATTTAATCATTTAGTGTATACACTTCAGCCCCAAAACATTTATAAATCATTTGCACATAACATAGAAGGGGGCACATAGAACTCACCTGATGAGCTACTCTAGGTTGTCCTAAACAAAGGTCCAACAGCGTCACTTCCGATCTGGATTAGGTAGTTAAATACACATTAGACCCAACCCCGACTCTAATGGTTTAATCATTCTAAACTTACTGACTTTACTTAACCAACCTGCTGTCTGCTGCCCGCGCACTTAGTAAGTGCGCAGGGACTTGCTCATGCACACTTGGCAAGTGCGCAGGAGTCTTCCTCCTGCGTACTTGGTAAGTACGCAGGGACTTCCTCCTGCGTACTTGGTAAGTACGCAGGAATTCCTTCCTGCGCACTTGGTAAGTACGCAGTACCTGGTTCATAGACCAAAATTTCGGAATTCTTGCATGTTAATCCGATCATGCTAATCTTACAATTTTCTTTGATCAAAATGTACGGTTTCCATTCTAGATGCTATTTCTAAGCTTATTATCAAGTTTCATCCGTAAAAACATCATCTATTTAGCTAAAACTCGAGAAACCCCAAAGTGAACAAAAACTCAGATTATGGTCGAATCATTACCTGGATTGAAGTTCTGATTCGGAGGTTTTGCTCACGAGCTCAGCTGTAACGTGCTCCTCTAATCTCGTGACGATCCATCGACTTTCTCTCTCTAGACCCGAGCTCCCTTTCTCTCTCTAAGATGGTGAAAATGAAGGTGAAATGAGCTAGTGGGCTGCCTTGCCCCTTTTATACCTGGGCTTCCCTCGGCCCGTTGGAGCCGAGCCCAAGCCCATCCATTCTTATTTTGTTTTATGACGTTTAAATCTCTATCGTATTATTATTTACTTATTTACTATTTTCGGGATGTTACATAAAAGTTGACATAAATAATCTATAACATCCCAAAATAAATGAGGATTTTAAATAACGGGTTGAACCGGGACGAACGGGATAAAAGAACGAGGCGTAACGGGCCGGGCCGGTTGGGCCGGCAAACTTGAAGGAAGGGGGGGTTTCCTCCCTTTAAATAGCCAACACACACACCATTTCTCTCATTTGCAAGAATCTAGAGAGAGAAACCGTAGAGAGAGAAAGTTGGCGGATCGACCCGAGATTGAAGGAGCTTGTTGCTACTGAACTCGTGAGCAAAACCTCCGGATCAGAATCTCGAAATCAGGTAACACCCGAACCAAATCTGAGTTTTTGTTCGTTTTTGGGTTTTCGGGTATTTTTGTGAAAATGACGGGTTTTTATAAACCAAATGAGGAAAGGGTTATAAATCTGGAATCACGAAGGGAAAATACACGTTTTGAATACAAAAAGTCCGGATCTTGACAAGATCGGACCTGCATGCGAAAGTTAGGGTTTTTGGGGAAGATAGCTGAGTTCTGCAGGTATCGAAACTAGAGTTTCGAGTGGCCTGCAGGTGTCGAAACTAGAAGTTTCGAGTGACCTGCAGTTGTCGAAACTAGAAGTTTCGAGTGACCTGCAGTTGTCGAAACTAGAAGTTTCGAGTGACCTGCAGTGGTCGAAACTAGAAGTTTCGATGGGCCTGCACCTGTCGAAACTAAGTAGTTTCGATAGGTCTGCATCAGTAAGTGAAGTCAGTGTATTCACCTGTAACAGAACGAGTAAACCGTTAGAGTCGGGATTTAGGTCTGATGTGTATGTAATTAATCAATTCAGATCGGAAGTGACGTTGTTGGACCTTTGTTTAGGACAACCGAGACTAGCTTATAAGGTGAGTTCTAGAAGCCCTCTTTTAAATGTTTTTATATAATGTTTTCGGGCTGGTGTGTACACGTATGAAATGATGTTTTATGAAATGATGTTTTATAAAATGATTTTTATGAAACTACGTTTACGAAAGGAAATGATTTGGAACGAAGGATTTATGGAAAGAAAGTTTATGAACGGAATGCTTACGAACGAATGTTATAAAGAAATGGTTTAATGAAAAGGTAAAGGGTTTTGAAAGTGAAGGAAAGGTTTTATGAAAAGAAAACAAAAAGGGGCAAATGTTTTAAAGAAGTCATTACAAATCTAATCTGTCGAATGAATGGAATTGACGAATGAAGTCTGGGAATGTGATTCCCAGCCTTGTGGTAGATTATGGACAGTGAGCCATAGTTACCACAAGAACAACATGGGCAATGTCTTTGTGGCATGTCAATGGTTTTGATGTTGTACAACTGGTAAAGGGAGTAACGACGGTTACTCGGGTGATGACGATCATCCTAAGCGAACGAGGTAATGGGAAATCAATGACGGCGATACGTAACGGTTGATTTCCAAAGGAAAGATGCGTGTTGGGCAATGACGGCGATACGTAACGGTTGACCCCACGTATTGAATGGTAATGGGAAATTAATGACGGCGATACGTAACGGTTAATTTCCAAAGGAAAGATGCGTGGTGGGCAATGACGGCGATACGTAACGGTTGACCCCACGTAGTATATGGTTGTGGCAATGACGGCGATACGTAACGGTTGCCCACAACATTAAAGGTTCCTACGGGGACATAGAGACGCGTAACGATACAGATTTAGATAATAATGTATGACTTAAATGAATGTTAATGTTTTAAACAAATGATTGTGTTTAAATAGGCGAAGGTTTACGAATGAAAGGCCCTGTTTTCTTATACGAATGTTAAACCCTATTGAATGTTTGAATGATGAACCATTTCTTAAAACGAACGAAAACTAGAACTCACCAGCGTAGCTGACGTTTTTAAGTGTGCACATTCAGGTTAAGGTAGGTTATGAGGATGGACGGTGATGCTTGGCAAACGAGAAGAGTTACCCGGCTGATCATGAAGACTGGCATCCCGTTATGTTTAGTTATGATGTAAATATGTTTTAAACTATGTTTACGCTTCCGCATGTATGAACAAGTTTTAATTATGATGAATGAATGAAGTTTTTCTGCTGCGTTATCTGATATTCATGTTTAAGAACTGCTTGTGAATGAGTAAATCCAATAAGTGAGGCCTCCCGGGTTTGGGTCCTCACAAGTTGGTATCAGAGCAATAGTTTGAGAGATTCGGACACTCCCAGTGTCTGAACTTAAACTTTGAATGGGACCGAAAGCGGATGCCAGTACGGGTAACTCGAGCCACAGCATCAGGTATGAAGGTAGTGTATATATATTTACATATATAGTATGCCTTAGGAAGTGTTAAGGTTAGGACTTGGGTTCTGATGGAAATCACAAAGGTGGTCAAATCGAAATCAAGAGGTAGTGTAATGGTTAATTGCAGATGGCCAGTGTATATTAACATCTTACAGTACTTATTGAATTTTATTTGTTAACTAGCGTGATGACATTAGATTCCTTGTCTTTTAAGAACGAAATGGAGGGAAGAATAGGCGGAAGGCGTGGTGAGGGTCGTACCGGATGACACGGTAGGATTCCCGCCCACTAAGTTTATAGTGAAAAGGCAAGAGTTCTTGCGGAACCGGAAGGTAGTGTGCATGAGACCGTACGAGTGTGATGCGAAATGTCCTCCGTTGTGTTGACTTAGAGCGAAAGTGGTAAGAGGTGTCGATGAGAATGCCGGGACAAAATCTCAACTTTGAAGGGACGCGAGTATTAGAAAGTGTTATAAGAGGAACTAGAATGCTCGAGTAAGGTAAATTGGTAATTTCGTTTGGATCCGCGAAATTGTGAATTTACAGGTGCACGTGCATGATGGTGAATCTTATGGTATTGATTAATGCTTACGTATCAGAGTTGATCCAATTACTCAACCACGACTACGAGATGTTAGTCACCCGAGTAACGATTAAGGAGATTGATGAACATCATTAGTAATGGTAATGATGTCAAAGATGGTGTACCTTACAACGGTGAATGATGTCAGCAAGTACGAGCCACAGACAAGATGAGGAGGAATGAAACTTCGGTTTACCTAAGTCAGACGAGCATACGTATGAAGGATGCCAAGGAGCTAGGATGGGCTACGCTTAGCGCAAACACGTTCTGATGAATAAGAATCGGTCTACTGTTGAAGTATGCATGAGCATGAAAGAAATAACCACACTAGTGTATGTCCAAAGAATATATGAGTGCACGAATGCACAAAGTGCATCTTTCCATGTAGAAGACAGTCCAAGACAACTAATAAGGGTATCTGCTGAAATGAGAAAATAGATATACCAACAACAACAAGAGACGGGAACCACGATGTTAATTAGGGCGTGCAGACTAAACCAAATCAAACCAGATCTGACCCAAGGATTGTTGGTCTAGAATGAATGTGAAAGACAAGTTTTGACCAACAATGTGAAGTAAGGCAGTGGCACTAAGAAGAAATTAAAGGCGACTCAGAGAACGCTCTACTATGTCTAAGTCTAATCAATAGCTGCGAGTGTTACTAGAATTGGAAAGCCCTTGAGGGACCCACTGAAACTAGAAAGGAAATGAAAGTACAAGTGTCACCGTACGTGTCATCTATCCATAGTAAGACCAACGAATGTGACTTTAGAAGAAATGCATGCAGAAAAGGCTAACGGAAACGAGTAGCTAGAGAATATATATTGTCGGTCAGATGGGATGCCAATCCCTAAGACCATCCAGTGATATGTAGGAATAAGGGTGTTCAATGAACCAACGATGTGAAACGTAAAACCTGACAAGTACGTTTGAAAGAAAGACTAGAAGGAGATTGTGTATGAAGATATGAATGAAAAGTTCGAGTGACTAGTGTGCCATCTGAATGAATACCTTCCCGACAAGTTGAATGTGATAAGGGATACCTCATATGTTTGGGGGATACCCGATACGGTTCCTACGGGGACGAAGCGATACGGTTCCTACGGGGACGAAGCGATACGGTTCCTATGGGGACGAAGCGATACGGTTCCTACAGGGATGAAGCGATACGGTTCCTACGGGAACGAAGTGATACGGTTCCTACGGGAACGAAGCGATACGGTTCCTACGGGAACGAAGCGATAAGGTTCCTTCTGGAATGAAGCATATGGTTCCTTAGGGAACGAGACGATGTGGTTCCTTCGGGAATGAGATGGTACGGTACCTTAGGAAACTTGATAGTAGGAATCATTCAGGAACGGGATATTATGATTCATTCGAGAACGACATGGTATGGTCCTTCAAGGACGAATGCACCATGGACAGCTTATGAGGTATACACAATGATCCAAATAGTTGAGAGACGATCGATAGGAACCGTCCAGATGGAAAGGTGGATAACCTGAACGAGGAGTTGAAATTATGGCCAAGGAGTCTTCTGTGGACGACTCCGAGTTTGATAAGACATTTCACATAGAATGACGATATAAGAACCCTAACGGTTAGATGTGAAAGACCGACTAGGGATGTACGATGCTGAAAAAGATAACGTCTATCAAGAACGAGAGAGGTATAGTCAAGACTACACAAGGATCTGTCAACGGGAGAGTGATTGCATATACGTCGCGGCAGTTGAAAGTTCACGAAGTCAATTATCCGACTCATGATTTGGAACTTACTGCTGTCGTATTTGCATTGAAAATATGGAGGCACTACCTCTATGGGGTGAAGTTTACTATTTACTCCGACCACAAAAGTTTGAAATACTTCTTCGAACAAAGAGAGCTTAATATGAGGCAGAGACGATGGTTGGAACTTCTGAAAGATTATGACTGTGAAATCATATACCACCCTGGAAAGGCAAACGTGGTGGCTGACGCTCTAAGCCGAAAGGATGTGCCTACTCCTATTAGAGTGAAGGCTTGCCAGTTGGTGGTAACTTCAGATGTGATGAGAGAAATTGAAAAGGCTCAAGATGAGGCACTTAAAGAGGAAAACATAAAGAAGGAAAGGATGGTTGGCCAACAGGACAGGTTGGAATATAACACCCTTGGTGTTAGGACACGTTTTGGGCGGATATGGATACCTATGGGTGGCGAGCTTAGGACCAAAATCTTGGATGAGGCTCATAAGTCTCGTTACTCTATCCATCCCGGTACCAATAAAATGTACCAAGATCTGAGGAGGGAATACTGGTGGCCTGGAATGAAATGTGACGTGACGAAGTATGTAAGCAAGTGCTTGACTTGCTCGCAAGTAAAGACCGAGCACCAGAAACCGTATGGAAAGATTCAACCACTTGACATACCAGAATGGAAGTGGGAACACATTACCATGGACTTCATAACCAAGCTACCTCGCACAGCTAAAGGTCATGACGCCATTTGGGTAATTGTGGACCGTTTAACGAAGAGTGCTCATTTCCTACCTATTCGCGAGGCGTTCTCGTCGGAAAGGTTAGCAGAGGTATTTATCAACGAAGTAGTAGCGCGGCATGGGATGCCCTTGACGATCGTATCTGACCGGGACACACGATTCACATCGAGGTTCTGGAAAAGATTTCACGAGTCGATGGGCACGAGGCTGAATATCAGCACGGCATACCACCCACAAACGGATGGTCAGTCTGAAAGGACCATTCAGACATTGGAGGATATGCTCCGTGCTTGTATTATTGACTTTGGTGGCAGTTGGGACAGCCATCTGCCGTTAGCCGAGTTCTCCTACAACAATAGTCATCACACGACGATAGGCATGCCGCCTTACGAAATGTTGTATGGGAGAAGATGTAGAACCCCGGTTTGTTGGGGTGAGATTGGACAGAAGGAATTAGGAAGTCTCGAAGTCGTAAGAGAGACGTCGGAAAGGTTTGATCAGATCAAAGCACGAATGAAGGCCGCCCAAGATCGTCAGAAATCCTACGCGGATAGACGACGAAGGCCTATTGAATTTAATGTTGGGGACAGAGTAATGTTGAAAGTGTCGCCCTGGAAGGGAATCATACGATTCAGGAAGAGAGGAAAGTTAAGTCCGAGGTTTATCGGACCATTCAGGATTATGGCACGGGTTGGTGAAGTCGCATATCGGTTGGAATTGCCTGATGAGTTAGGTGGGATTCATCCTACCTTCCATGTATCACACTTGCGAAAGTGTTTGGCGGATGAATCGGCTCACGTACCACTTACGGACATCGAGGTCGACAACAGCTTTAACTACATCGAAGAACCTGTGGCCATCCTAGACAGGAAAGAGAAACGTTTACGTAACAAAGTTATCCAGTTGGTTAAAGTCCAGTGGAAGCACCGGAAGGGATCGGAAGCTACATGGGAAACGGAGACGGAAATGAAGGAGTCGTACCCTCAACTGTTTGACTTATGATAGGTTTCGGGGACGAAACCTATTGTAAGGGGGGTAGACTTGTAACATCCCAAAATAAATGAGGATTTTAAATAACGGGTTGAACCGGGACGAACGGGATAAAAGAACGAGGCGTAACGGGCCGGGCCGGTTGGGCCGGCAAACTTGAAGGAAGGGGGGGTTTCCTCCCTTTAAATAGCCAACACACACACCATTTCTCTCATTTGCAAGAATCTAGAGAGAGAAACCGTAGAGAGAGAAAGTTGGCGGATCGACCCGAGATTGAAGGAGCTTGTTGCTACTGAACTCGTGAGCAAAACCTCCGGATCAGAATCTCGAAATCAGGTAACACCCGAACCAAATCTGAGTTTTTGTTCGTTTTTGGGTTTTCGGGTATTTTTGTGAAAATGACGGGTTTTTATAAACCAAATGAGGAAAGGGTTATAAATCTGGAATCACGAAGGGAAAATACACGTTTTGAATACAAAAAGTCCGGATCTTGACAAGATCGGACCTGCATGCGAAAGTTAGGGTTTTTGGGGAAGATAGCTGAGTTCTGCAGGTATCGAAACTAGAGTTTCGAGTGGCCTGCAGTTGTCGAAACTAGAAGTTTCGAGTGACCTGCAGTTGTCGAAACTAGAAGTTTCGAGTGACCTGCAGTGGTCGAAACTAGAAGTTTCGATGGGCCTGCACCTGTCGAAACTAAGTAGTTTCGATAGGTCTGCATCAGTAAGTGAAGTCAGTGTATTCACCTGTAACAGAACGAGTAAACCGTTAGAGTCGGGATTTAGGTCTGATGTGTATGTAATTAATCAATTCAGATCGGAAGTGACGTTGTTGGACCTTTGTTTAGGACAACCGAGACTAGCTTATAAGGTGAGTTCTAGAAGCCCTCTTTTAAATGTTTTTATATAATGTTTTTGGGCTGGTGTGTACACGTATGAAATGATGTTTTATGAAATGATGTTTTATAAAATGATTTTTATGAAACTACGTTTACGAAAGGAAATGATTTGGAACGAAGGATTTATGGAAAGAAAGTTTATGAACGGAATGCTTACGAACGAATGTTATAAAGAAATGGTTTAATGAAAAGGTAAAGGGTTTTGAAAGTGAAGGAAAGGTTTTATGAAAAGAAAACAAAAAGGGGCAAATGTTTTAAAGAAGTCATTACAAATCTAATCTGTCGAATGAATGGAATTGACGAATGAAGTCTGGGAATGTGATTCCCAGCCTTGTGGTAGATTATGGACAGTGAGCCATAGTTACCACAAGAACAACATGGGCAATGTCTTTGTGGCATGTCAATGGTTTTGATGTTGTACAACTGGTAAAGGGAGTAACGACGGTTACTCGGGTGATGACGATCATCCTAAGCGAACGAGGTAATGGGAAATCAATGACGGCGATACGTAACGGTTGATTTCCAAAGGAAAGATGCGTGTTGGGCAATGACGGCGATACGTAACGGTTGACCCCACGTATTGAATGGTAATGGGAAATTAATGACGGCGATACGTAACGGTTAATTTCCAAAGGAAAGATGCGTGGTGGGCAATGACGGCGATACGTAACGGTTGACCCCACGTAGTATATGGTTGTGGCAATGACGGCGATACGTAACGGTTGCCCACAACATTAAAGGTTCCTACGGGGACATAGAGACGCGTAACGATACAGATTTAGATAATAATGTATGACTTAAATGAATGTTAATGTTTTAAACAAATGATTGTGTTTAAATAGGCGAAGGTTTACGAATGAAAGGCCCTGTTTTCTTATACGAATGTTAAACCCTATTGAATGTTTGAATGATGAACCATTTCTTAAAACGAACGAAAACTAGAACTCACCAGCGTAGCTGACGTTTTTAAGTGTGCACATTCAGGTTAAGGTAGGTTATGAGGATGGACGGTGATGCTTGGCAAACGAGAAGAGTTACCCGGCTGATCATGAAGACTGGCATCCCGTTATGTTTAGTTATGATGTAAATATGTTTTAAACTATGTTTACGCTTCCGCATGTATGAACAAGTTTTAATTATGATGAATGAATGAAGTTTTTCTGCTGCGTTATCTGATATTCATGTTTAAGAACTGCTTGTGAATGAGTAAATCCAATAAGTGAGGCCTCCCGGGTTTGGGTCCTCACATAATCATTGCATGGTTCTATATTATTTTATGTATACATGTATTATATTAGTTTAAACATTAACCATAACGGGTTAAATTAATGGACTATTAAAATAGTCAAGATACAAAATATATATATAGTTTTAATCATAAAAGTTCGTACATCGGGTATTAGATCACTGGAACACCTACCGAGTATACCCTACCTAAAATCCATCTAACTAAACACCTAGAAATCAACTAGAAGTGAAACAAGACCCAACCCCCCACCCTTCTACCCATTTTGGCCGAGAAAGGGAGGGCCCACCCACACGCCATCACCTAGACCTCAACTCCACCATTCCTTATGTCATTAGACCCATGCCCATTCAACCAAATATCCATGTAAGAGTCACATCCGTCTAATCCTCCAAGATATGTAATGATTATGATGAGTCCAACACTCCATCTATTTTGTTTCCATACAATATATACGACACACACAACGTACACACACATCACTCTTTCAAAATCCAAGAAAAAGTTTCATAGAAGTACTAACTAGAAGGCTTGGAGATTTAAGGGAATTCTTGAAGTCTAGGAGTCGGTTTTGCTAGAAAATCAAGCCGCTATCACCTTCTACTTGTTATTCTTCACCTAGCTTGTCTAGTGGTATGAAATCGACACCACTTTTCATCTTTGTCTTTAATTGTAGTTTAAAGCTCGTTGTTCACCGAAGTAACAAAAGATTTAAAAGATTAAAAGAGTTTTTATAAAAATTTAAGTTTATTAAATTAGACACTAAGATTTTTGCATAAATATATACATATATATACATATATATGGGCCGAAAATGTGTAGGTTTACATATACATTTTTTTTGTGTTTTGATTATTTGATGATAAAATGTGAGATTTAAAATAAAGAGCATGATTAGTGTATCACAAAGTAAACATTAGAGATATAAAAACTAAGACTTATTTATATATATGCATGCTTGGCCGAAAATTTGCAAGATAATGTGTAGTTATTAATATAAAACATGTCTTGTAATGATAATAGAGAAATGTACATGATCATAAGGTTAAGTTATAGATGTGTATAAATGCATATAGAAATCGGGATAAATGTGTATATTCATGTAGTTGTATGATCAAAGGTATATAAACATAAAATAATAAATATATTCATGTCTTGAAAATATGCCACGAAAAATGTTACATACTTTAAGAATTGGGAATTTGTAAGTTGTAGTTATGTATTTGACATGAAATATTGGTATGATTTAATGTCTAGGACATTAGTAAATATAAGAGTCATATAGGCATATATTATGATGGGATAATCATAAACAAAATTATGCGCATGAAATTAAAGACGCCCGGTTAAAAAGATAAAAGTTCATATGTTATCATGGAGCATATTTAAATATATGTAGATTGACGAGATACTTGTAGGCATGTGTTGGTAAAAAAATATGAATGCATGATGAAACTACACAAGTTGATAAATGTCGTTCGGAACATAAATACTTGCATATGGATGTGTTAACGTAGATTATACGTACGTAGGATAATAAACATGCATAAAAATACTTGAACGATATTTGTGGTTTTAAATAATTATTGATAGGAAATAATTATATGATGATACATGGACTATAATATAAATATATTATAAGACGTTGCAAAAATAATATTTATTTTTGACGAACGTAACAAGTCACCAATATAGAAATATAATATTTTCTTGGAAAATAAGTAAAGCGTCTTGATGTGTTAGTATTTAAACATCTTTTTGGAACAAAACTTCGTTCATTTAATGATCAATTCTTGGTTATTGTCAACGTTTAGACACTTATTTGCTTCATTTCCTGTTTTGTAGGTTTTTATGAAGCTTGGTGAATAAACAAGAAGATTCCAGGATAAACAAGTAAAGTTTTAGGGTTTCTGTGATGGAGGCACGGTCGTGCCCCTATTTGGCACGGTCGTGCCAAGCTCCAAAACCCTAGGCACGGTCGCGCCCACATCTGGCACGATCGCGCCAAGCCAAATTCCAAGGCACAACCGTGCCTTGGCCGCCCACGGTCGCGTGTCATCTCGTGAGTCTGAACAGCCGTACGTCCTCGATCAGTGGAACCCAATGGAAGCTACGGATCGGTCAAACCTCTGTCACACGGTCGCGCCAAGACCTAGACACGACCGCGCCCATGTCTTAGGCACGGTCGTGCCTTCTCTCCTGGCACGGTCGTGCCTCCCCTTTTCTACTTAAACAGAACTTAATTCTCATTCAGTCATTCAGCAACCCAGGGGAGAAACCTACTGTTCCAGCTCGAGTTTTCTTTGTTCCAGCCATATTTCAATATTCTTGGAGAGGATACGACATCAAGAGGATCACCATACATCAACAACAACATCTAGGCTTGGAGGAGTGGTTTGATTCTTGTTTTCATATCATGTTTCTCACTATTTTTCCCTGTTTATTTGTAATTTTGATGCTCATGATGAGCTAAAACTCCTGTTCACTTTGGTTTAGATGAAGTTTAGATACATTTGACAACATTCATGGATTATTGGCAATTATTGTGTTAATGTTATGACAACCGTATGATTATTCTTTGATGAAATTATGTATTCAAGTATTTTGAGTTGTTTACAAGACTTGTATTTGTGTATGTCATATTATATTGGAAAACTTATGATTTATGCTCATATTCATGGATTGGTGTATGTAATTATACTAGTTTATGGCATTTGACTAAGAATGGTGAATGAAGTCTTGTTTATGAATCATTATATTTGTATGTGTAACCTTATGCTTATGTTTGGAAAGACAAAGTATTTGTTATAATGTGTCATATTTAGTATTGTGTTTATCTAGGAATTGTTGACACATCCTCCTAATTTATATAATCTTTATATGAACATTGTATGTTGAAGAAATGTATATTGTTGTCTAAATTAATCAACTTGAGGTGGATAGTGTGTTGTTCATATTATCTTTCCAACTAGTTGTTGGATTAGTATACCTTAATCGGAAGCTAGTTCAATCTTTATAAACATTGACATGATTATTAAACACGTGAGCCTCATTGTATGACTTTAGGTGGTTGGTTTGTGTAATTCATGCTAGCTTTCTGAATAGTCATTTGATTAGATATCTTTGACGAGAATTTAGTCAATTTATGTATCGTGTATTCGCCATATTTCTATGAATGTATTGAATGTATTTTAAATGGATTCGACACCGAAGTGATATTTTCTCCTTGATCGTTTGATTTGTGACTTTAGTCTAGTTTTATATTCTCACATATTAGTTTAGTTAAAAATCAACTTAAACATCTTTTACCCATACTTGATTGAATCTTAGTCCCGGTTTACTATCACATCCCACCGTGTCCACGGATTGATATCCGGTTCTTACCTTTACTATATTGCTAACCGACATGTACACTGCCCGGTGTGTGTGATTAGTATTCGGTGAAAACTCTTTTTAAAACTAATTGTGTAAAAATACTTATAAAAATATATATATAGTTTACACGCATCAAGTTTTTGGCGCCGTTGCCGGGAATACGGTTTTGCGAGAACGATTGGAATTAATTTTTAGTCATTTAGTATATATATTTTTGTGAATATCGTGTTTTTCTTGTTGTTATTTGCAATTTTGTGTGTATAGATATTTTTTCGCATTTTACTTGTTATTTTATTTTTAGCTTCATTTGTATATATATATATATATATATATATATATATATATATATATATATATATATATATATATATCTTGGTTTTTATCCCATTTTATTTTTTTGTTTACTTTACTTTTATTTTCAATTTTTTTATTATTTATTTTATTTATTTATTTTTTTTTATTATTATTTTTTTTTTGTTTTTTGTTTTATACTTGTTTTTGTCTAACTTGTGTTTTCCTTGTCCTAGGTTCGCATATTTAAATTTAACTTGTCGTGCAGATCGTGTATGTTCTCAACTCCCGTCGAGGAGGTTCCTGAGCCGTCTTCCGAGCCGGAGCGTGATCTTCATCGAAGATTGCGAGCCCGTTCCCGATTTGTGGCCCGGTTACTCGAGTTTGACGAGGTTGTTGTTGACGAGGTTGTTGTTGACGAGGTAGAGGAGATGGCGAACGAGGATGCGGGTCGGACGCTTTCGGATTTTGGCAAACCGACACTTGAGGGTTTGGAGTCGAGCATCAATAGGCCGACGGTTGGAGCACATCAGTTCGAGATCAAATCCAGCATTATACAGATGGTGCAGAACATGTGTCAGTTCGATGGCAAGGATCACGAGGATCCTAATACTCATTTGGCCAGTTTCTTAGAGATTTGCGCCACTTTCAAAATTCGTGACGATACCGACGATGCTATTCGGCTCCGGTTATTCCCGTTTTCCTTACGGGATCGAGCCAAGGCTTGGTTACTGTCACTTCCCCCTAGATCCATTAGTACTTGGGACCAGATGGCTGCTAAATTCTTAGAAAAGTACTTCCCTCCGGAGAAAACATCAAAGTTGAGGGCTAGGATTCTTTCTTTCCAGCAGGACGACGGGGAGACGATCTATGAGGCGTGGGAGAGATTCAAGGAACTGATGAGGAAGGTTCCCCACCATGGATTGTTGAAGTGGCAGCAGTGTGAGACCTTTTACAATGGTCTAGAGATGACCGGGAAGCAGCTGATTGATGCATACGCGGGTGGAGATATTGGAACAAAGACACCCCAGGAGGCGTATGACTTGCTAGAGAAGGTGGCAGCAAAGAGCTACACTCAGCATACTTCCCGAGCGAGAACCCAGAGGCAGGGTGTCCATCACGTGGATGGAATTACCTCTTTAGCTGCCCAGGTGGAAGCACTTTCCACCAAGATTGATCAGATGCACGTCCACAAGGCCCAGTCCTTGTGTGAGTTTTGTGGTGGGGCGCATCCCATGAGTGTTTGTCAGGTTGGGGATCAGGGGGCCCACGAGCAGGTTGATTTCATGTCTAACCAGAATCGCCCCCAGAATAATCCCTACAGCAACACTTATAATCTGGGGTGGAGGAATCACCCGAATTTCAGTTGGAAGTCTGGTAACAATAGCCAGCAACCACCCGGATTCACTCAGCGCCCCCCATTCCAGCATCAGTCCCACCAGTCTCAGGGACAGAGTTCCCAGTTTCGACCTCAGCAGGGCCAGTTTCAAGGCCAAGGTTCTAGCAGCGGTCCACCACCCGCACCTGAGGGTAAATCCAGTTTGGAGGACATGGTTGCACGGCTACTTACCAACTCAGAAAGTCAGAATCAGTTGGCAGAGAAGCAGAACCGGTACATGGAGGAGCGTTTCCACACGCATGAAACTGAGTTGAGGAATCAGAAAGCTTCGATCCAGACCATAGAGAACCAGGTCGGGCAGATCGCGAAGCTTCTTTCTGAGAGACAGCCAGGTGGCCTGCCTAGCAACACTGAGCCCAATCCCAATGCTCATGTGAAGGCCATCACTTTGAGGAGCGGTAGAGACACAGGACCGGATCCACAGGTTCCTGTGCACGAGCCATCTGAGGAGGAGGTTGTGATTGAGATTCCTGATGAGACACCGTCGAGGGGTAAATCAGCGAGCACATCGCGCCCTCGCGAACCTGTGAGAGATTATACTCCCGCCATTCCATACCCAGGCAGATTGAAGAAGCAGAAGATGGAGGAGCAGTATGGTAAGTTTCTAGGGTTGTTTAAGCAGTTGTATATCAACTTACCATTTGTGGAGGCTCTGGCTCAGATGCCTAAGTATGCGAGATTCTTGAAGGATATCCTCACGAATAAGAGGAAATTGGAGGAGTTATCTCAGGTGACGTTGAATGAGGAGTGTTCAGCGGTGATTCAGAACAAGCTACCGGAGAAGAGACGAGATCCGGGGAGTTTTACCATCCCTTGTTTGATAGGTAGCTTGTCGGTTAGCAACGCCTTAGCTGACCTTGGTGCTAGCATTAACCTCATGCCATATGCGGTCTTTGCTAAGCTTGAGTTGGGAGAACCTACACCGACACGCATGAGTATCCAGCTGGCTGATCGCTCGGTCAAGTATCCGCGAGGGATAGTGGATAATATGTTGGTTAAGGTTGATCGTTTTGTGTTTCCTGTAGACTTTGTGATTCTGGACATGGATGAGGACAAGAATGTCCCTATTATCCTAGGTCGGCCGTTCCTGGCCACTGCCAAGGCCCTGATTGATGTGTATTCGGGGAGGCTTACACTGAGGGTGGATGAAGAGGAAGTGACCTTTGATGTAGGGAGATCCATGCAGCATACCCAGAATCAGGATGATTCACTCTACTTTGTTGAGGCTGTTTATTCTTGTGTGAGTGATCATCTCCAGGACACAGCTGAGGAGGAGTCCCTGGACACCCAAATTGTAGGGGGGAGACATTTGATCCAGTTGGTGAGGATCAGTTTGATGAGCAGTTGCATAGCCAGGTGAGCTATGAGTTTCCCCAGTGTTCAGCGGTTTTTGCTATGGTTGATAGAGAGTCTGAGCCGATTGAGCGGCCTTCTATTGAGGACCCACCACCTGTTGAGCTTAAGGAGCTCCCGAGCCATTTGGAGTATGCCTGTTTAGATGGTGAGTCTCGATTACCCGTCATTATCGCCTCTGATTTGACGAGTGATGAGAAGGAGAGGCTACTGGAGGTGCTGAAGCAGCACAAGTAGGCTATTGCATGGAGGATTATGGACATTAAGGGAATTAATCCCTCTTTCTGTACCCATAAGATCCTTATGGAGGATGACTACAAGCCCGATGTGCAGCACCAGAGGAGGTTGAACCCGAACATGCAGGAGGTAGTGAAGAAGGAGGTGATTAAGTTACTGGATGCTGGTTTGATTTATCCCATCTCCGATTCTCCTTGGGTTAGCCCGGTTCAGGTTGTCCCTAAGAAGGGAGGCATGACTGTCATAACCAACGAGAGGAATGAGCTGATTCCTACTCGTACAGTCACCGGATGGAGAGTTTGCATCAATTACCGCAAACTCTACTCGAAAAGATCATTTTCCCCTCCCATTCATTGATCAGATGTTGGAGAGATTAGCGGGAAAGATGTTCTATTGTTTCCTGGATGGTTTCTCAGGCTACTTCCAGATCCCGATTGCTCCTGAGGATCCGGAGAAGACGGCATTCACATGTCCCTACGGCACATTTGCTTATCGGTGGATGCCCTTTGGATTGTGCAATGCTCCGGCCACTTTCCAGCGTTGCATGGTGGACATTTTCCATGATATGATTGAGGACTCCATGGAGGTTTTCACGGATGACTTTTCTGTGTTTGGGAGTTCCTTTGATCATTGCCTCGAGAATCTGGAGAGGATGTTGGCTAGGTGTAAAGAGGCCAATCTGGTGTTGAACTAGGAGAAATGCCACTTCCTGGTGAAGGAGGGCATTGTGCTTGGGCACAAGGTTTCACGTGCGGGGATTGAGGTTGATAGAGCTAAGATTGACACCATATCTAAGCTGCCCGCGCCGACCTCTGTGAAATCTATTCGGAGCTTCCTTGGTCACGCAGGCTTTTACAGGCGTTTTATCAAAGATTTTTCTAAGATTGCCCGACCGATGACCCAGCTTCTTGAGAAGGAAGCTCAGTTCGTGTTCTCCGACGAGTGCCTCAGTGCATTCGATTTGTTAAAGGAGAAGTTGGTGAATGCCCCTATCATGGTGGCTCCTGATTGGAAGCTGCCATTTGAGATCATGTGTGAAGCGAGTGACTTCACTGTTGGGGCGGTCTTAGGACAGAGGAGAGAGAAGCAGTTTCACCTGATTTATTATGCGAGCAAGACGCTCAATGACGCACAGGAGCATTACACCACTACAGAGAAGGAGCTCCTAGCCGTTGTCTTCGCTTTCAATAAATTCTGGTCTTATCTCGTCCTATCAAAGACCATTGTTTTCACCGATCATGCAGCCCTTCGGCACCTGTTCAGCAAACAGGATGCCAAACCCCGGCTAATCCGGTGGGTTTTGCTGCTTCAGGAGTTCGACATTGAGATCCGCGATAAGAAGGGCGCGGAGAATGTCGCGGCGGACCACTTGTCCCGTCTTGAGTGCTCAGCTTCATCTGAACTTGTGGGGTCATCCATAAATGACAATTTTCCCCATGAGTTTCTCATGCACATACAGAAACAGGATGAGGAGTGTCCATGGTTTGCTGATTTTGCAAACTTTCTTGCTAGTGGGATTGTGATTAAGGGCTTAACGCATCAACAGAAGCGAAAGTTCTTTGCGGATGTGAAGCACTATCTCTGGGAGGATCCCTATTTATTTCGAGTCGGAGCTGATCAGATCGTGCGCAGGTGTGTGTTTGGAGATGAGGCACTTCAGGTGCTTAGACACTGCCACGAGGGCCCGACAGGTGGACATCATGGAGCTACATTGACCGCGAAGAAGGTATTTGACGCCGGTTTCTTCTGGCCTACCATCTTCCGGGATGCTCATGAGATGATCCGTGCTTGTGACGCTTGCTAGAGGGCGAGCAACATTTCATCTAGGAATGAGATGCCCCAGAACAGCATCCAGATTTGTGAGATTTTTGATGTCTGGGGTATTGACTTTATGGGACCTTTCCCAGCTTCTCGTGGCAACCGATATATCCTAGTCGCTGTTGACTATGTTTCTAAGTGGGCCGAGACTCAAGCCTTGCCTACTAATGATGCTAGGGTGGTTGTTCGATTTCTAAAGAAGTTGTTCTCTCGCTTTGGTGCCCCCAAAGCCCTTATCAGTGACTGTGGGACCCACTTCTGCAACGCCCAGTTGGAGAAGGCTTTATCACGATATGGTGTGAACCATAGATTTTCCACAGCCTACCATCCACAGACCAGTGGACAGGTAGAGGTCACAAACCGGGGCATAAAGCGGATTCTAGAGAAGACGGTTGGTTAGAACCGTAAGGATTGGTCGGATAGGTTAGATGATGCACTTTGGGCCTTCCGGACTGCCTATAAGACACCTATTGGTACCACACCATTTAGGTTGATCTATGGGAAGGCGTGCCATATTCCGGTGGAGTTGGAGCATAAGGCCTATTGGGCATTGAAGGCGGTGAATCTTGACTTGGTGAGCACGGGTGAGAACCGGTTCACTCAGATTCATGAGCTTGATGAGTTGAGGAATCAAGCCTATGCAAATTCCACGATCTACAAGGAGCGCACTAAGAGTTTACATGACCGACGTTTGAAGGACAAGAAGGAATTCCGAGTGGGTGGTCGTGTGTTGCTTTACAACTCTAGGTTGCGTTTGTTTCTCGGGAAGTTGAAGTCCCGATGGACGGGTCCCTACACGGTTAGGGAGGTGTTTCCTTATGGGACCGTCGAGATTGAGCACGAAGATGGGAGGATCTTCAAGGTCAACGGTCATCGTCTTGAACCATACATTGACGGACCGGTTGACCCGGCATTGGAGGTAGTTGACCTCCACCCCAAGGACAAATGAATTCGGGGGCTTGAGTCTAGCTAACGACTCGTTAATAAACTTAGCCTGTTTCGGTATCATCTTTGGTAACAATTCTTAGATTTTGTTTCTATGTTTATTTTCCTATTTTTATTATTTTTTTTTAGGATTTTACCATTTATTTTTGAGTTTAGGTATTCGGAGCATGTTTTGGATCGAGCGAATTTGGGATAATGTTTGAGATGTCTCAGGTATGTCTTCTGAATTTTTAGAAATTTTAGTTTGGAAGAATCGCAGTCGGGTTTGGTACAAGCTGCATAAAAATCAGGGTTTTCTGTCTGCTGGGCAAGAGACACGGTCGTGCCTCCCTATAGGCGCGGTCGTGCCTCTAACCTAGGCGCGGTCGTGCCTAAGCACTTGGCGCGGTCGTGCCTAAGTCATGGGGGCGATTTAAATAACTTTTCATACGGCAGACCTTTCAAACACCCCCCCTAACCTCCCAGCAGACGATTGCCCCTCCCCCTCGGCGATTTTCTTCCCGTCACCATTTCCGGTCTACTTTCCTTCATTTCTTCGATCCAAGGTACGTCCCGAGCTCCCCATTCTCTCTTATTTCGCGGTTATAAACCTAGTTTTTATTTTTCTCGATTTCTAGATGTTTCAATCTGTATATACGTAGAATTAGGTCCTACTTGCTCCCTGGAATGATTAGGTTACAAAAGCCCCTTCTTAAACTTGTTTAAATTGAAAAATTTTGACTCTAAAAACCCTAAAATGGGTTGAGCACGGTCGCGCTCATGACCAGGCGCGGTCGTGCTCGGCTTTTGAAATTCCAGGAAAAGCTTGGTTTGGTCAGGCGCGACCGTGCCTTTGTCGAGCACGGTCGTGCCTCTTAAATTTGGCCTTAGCACGGTCGTGACCCGCACCTGGCGCGGTCGTGTTGACTTGAAATTGTGCCCGTGGTCGGCCACAGCGTGATCGTGGGCTTGGATATTGGCCTTGGCGCGGTCGTGTCCCGTCCCAGGCGCGACCGTGCCCCTTCATAATTAGGTCAGAAACTTCATAACTTCAGTTTAGCGTCTTCATAACTGTTTTGATTTTAATTTTGTTGTCGTGCAGATGGCAGGCAACAGGGACCACCCGTATCTTGAGTTCGACTTGAACGAGCATGAGTACGAGGCTCGTCTGGACGTGTTGTGGCCACGCAGAGGCCGGATTTTAGCCGCTCGTCGTTTGGAGCCGGCCGCCATAAACGCCATCGGTCAGCGGGACCGGTGGAACGACCTCGTCACCGCCCCGTGGCGCTGCTTGTTTAGACTTCACGCGATCCAGTATGTCGAGCTTATGATGGAGTTTTTCTCCACTTACGACTTCGATTATCCTTGCGGAGACTTAGAGCAGCCGGAGACGATTAGATTTAGGCTAGGAGGGGAGTGGTGAGTGATGTCCGTCGCCAGGTTTGGGAGATTATTGGGTCTGTATACGAGGCAGGAGCTTCAGACTGAGATATGGTATCACCGAGTTCCCGACCAAGGATGACAAGGATCAGTTCTGGCACGAGTTTGGTTTTGGGATGCACGATCCGAGTTTGACCAAGGCTTCGAGCCTTCGGGACCCCTTGCACCGTGTTCTCCATCGTTGCATTGTTTATTCCATTTCTGGGAGAGGTCAGGGGGAGACAGTAGTGAACCTTAGGGAGCTGTTCTACCTATTCTGCCTTGTACGCCCACGCACCTGCAATCTTGCGCATTCTATCGCGGGGTACCTGGTAAACAGCTCAGGGCGCGACGTCACCAGCGCGATATGTGGAGGTCATTTCGTGACCAAGCTGGCTAGGCACTTCCAGCTATTGACCGATGATTTGATAGGGGACCTGACCCCTGTGGCCGAGACCATTGTGATGACCGTGCAGACACTAAGGAACATGCACGTTGATCGTCGAGGCGCAGGAGGGATCATGTTGGTAGATAGATGGAGACGGATGTGGGATCCAGACCGTACGGGCCCCGATCCAGATCTTGTTCAGGCCGAGGCCGAGGCCGTCGCCGCCGCCAATCAGGCACACGTTGCTCAGCAGGAGCAGGAGCAGGGCCACGAGCATCAGCAGCCAGACCAGCCGCCTCCTCCGCCTCCGCCGCCACCACCACCTCCGGTTGTCATTCCACATGACATGTTCATGCGTTACTGGGCCTGGCAGTATGAGGTCCAGTGCGCCACTGCTGCTGCTGGCGGGGCACCATACGTGGTACCCCTCCCATTCTTTATGCAGCCGGATCAGCCACCACCATCACCACAGCATCAGCCACCACCATCACCACCGCATCATCAGTCACCACCACCATCACCACCAGCAGCAGGAGGCGAGGGAAGCGGGGCTTCCGGCGTCGACCTTGATGGTGTGCAGTGGGAGTAGTACCTCCCATTGCCTTTTGGTATCATTTTTGTGAGTTGTACTTTCTTGTTTATTGTATAAACTCTTGTATCACGCTTCTGCGTTCTATGTTGTTCTTTTGTTGTACTTTTGTTTCCGTGTACTGTTATATATATTTACATTTCTGTTGATATTTTGGCTTGATGTTACTGATCTGTGTTTGATGTTGTTAGTCTTGATTAGATCTTGGAATTGTGGAACGTCATTTTTGTGGGTAGGCTTTTTGCGTGTGCCATGATCGACACGAGGGAAGTTTCAGTTCTCCCTTCACACTCCATTGCATTGCATGTTTTTGATTACATTGAGGGCAATGTATGTTTCTAAGTGTGGGGTTGGGTGTTTATTCTTTGCTTTACATTTTTTTTGTTGTACATTGAGGGCAATGCACGATTCTAAGTGTAGGGTGAGAATTTATTCACGCGATGTTTGTCCTTTTGAGCATTTTATCACTTCATTTTTTTGCAAAATCTTCCTTCATAATTTTTATTGACACTAAATCAGTTTTATAAAATTGAAAAACACCAAAATATAATAAAAGTTAACCGTTTAGCAATCACAATTTTTAGTAAATAATAGAGGTTTGATTTTTCGAAAGCAATTGAAATAGAAATTCCATCGAGTCAAACCCAATTTTTTGTGACAACCATGAGTTTTAGTGGGCTGAACGAATGAATTGCATGTAACCTTTTGCTTACACCCATTCCTTTCCGTTTCCGTGAGTTTATTTTTGAGCCTTGATAGCTTTAGACACTGTTTGCTCTCGTTTTTGCGGATTTGAGTGTGCCGGATGTTTCATGCTTATTAGAACTTGTTTTAGTATACATTTCGAAATCATGAACATAAATATTGCATAAAAATGATTGAGGCATTAGGATAAACCACTTTGTTAGCCTTTTATTTTTATTTTCCCTCAACCGAACACATCCACTAGTTAGCCACGTTTGGCCTATCCTGTTCTTTTCTTTAATTACCCACATTACACCGCCATTAAACCTTCATTAGCCTTTTCATTTATTTTTCACCCGTGTTAGAAATCCGATCGGCTAATGTTAATTTTATAGCTTTTATTTTGTTGTAATTTTTAAATGCTTGAGAAGTTTTTAGCTAAAGAAAGATGCATATTGATTTAGTTCCCTTCAAAAAAAAAATAAATAAAATAAAATAAAATTTTCACCAAAATTAGGTGAATTATAGCCGATTAGAGCAATTTTGTGAGCAAAGATGGAAATAATTCGGTTGTTAGCTCTTATCTATACGGAAGTATTAGTTAGTTTATTTTTCATATTAGAAGTTGTTTTAGTTTTTGAGTTAGCATAACCGCCGGGTTTTTAGCCATTTAGCCATCTTAAAATTCCACTTCCTCACCCTTAACCATTGCCAAGTTACAACCCATTTAAAGCCCTCTTGATTTGTGCTTTGTTTCATGTTAGTTGGTAGAGATTTGATCTTTTAGCAAGCTTATGATTTATGCATGATTCATTGTCTTGGCATTTGAGTGTTCTATACATACTCCGTTACTTGTATGATCATATATATTCCCGAGTGTGTATGAACATTGTGAGAAGCATAAAGTTGCATGCTAATGATTTCATAGGCATATTCATTTGCTCATTCGGTTATCACGTCATTGGGCTCATTGGGTTTCATTTAGTTAATTTTGCATTTCTTGAAAATCTCTTCAAACCTTTATAAGTTTATTAATGCTTACGGTTTTCCCGATTTGATCCATAGTGTCATTGGAAGTTTTGTTTCATTTTGATTTCTTGCTTGAGGACAAGCAATGTTCAAGTGTGGGGTTGTTTGATGTGTTAGTATTTACACATCTTTTTGGCACAAAACTTCGTTCATTTAATGATCAATTCTTGGTTATTGTCAACGTTTAGACACTTATTTGCTTCATTTCCTGTTTTGTAGGTTTTTGTGAAGCTTGGTGAATAAACAAGAAGATTCCAGGATAAACAAGTGAAGTTTTATCTGTGATGGAGGCACGGTCGTGCCCCTATTTGGCACGGTCGTGCCAAGCTCCAAAACCCTAGGCACGGTCGCGCCCACATCTGGCACGACCGCGCCAAGCCAAATTCCAAGGCACAACCGTGCCTTGGCCATCCACGGTCGCGTGTCATCTCGTGAGTCTGAACAGCCGTACGTCCTCGATCAGTGGTACCCAATGGAAGCTACGGATCGGTCAAACCTATGTCACACGGTCGCGCCAAGACCTAGACACGACCACGCCCATGTCTTAGGCACGGTCGTGCCTTCTCTCCTGGCACGGTCGTGCCTCCCCTTTTCTACTTAAACAGAACTTAATTCTCATTCAGTCATTCAGCAACCCAGGGGAGAAACCTACTGTTCCAGCTCGAGTTTTCTTTGTTCCAGCCATATTTCAAGATTCTTGGAGAGGAATTAACATCAAGAGGATCACCATACATCAACAACAACATCTAGGCTTGGAGGAGTGGTTTGATTCTTGTTTTCATATCATGTTTCTCACTATTTTCCCTACTTATTTGTAATTTTGATGCTCATGATGAGCTAAAACTCCTGTTCACTTTGGTTTAGATGAAGTTTAGATACATTTGACAACATTCATGGATTATTGGCAATTATTGTGTTAATGTTATGCAACCGTATGATTATTCTTTGATGAAATTATGTATTCAAGTATTTTGAGTTGTTTACAAGACTTGTATTTGTGTATGTCATATTATGTTGGAAAACTTATGATTTATGCTCATATTCATGGATTGGTGTATGTAATTATACTAGTTTATGGCATTTGACTAGGAATGGTGAATGAAGTCTTGTTTATGAATCATTATATTTGTATGTGTAACCTTATGCTTATGTTTGGAAAGACAAAGTATTTGTTATAATGTGTCATATTTAGTATTGTGTTTATCTAGGAATTGTTGACACATCCTCCTAATTTATATAATCTTTATATGAACATTGTATGTTGAAGAAATGCATATTGTTGTCTAAATTAATCAACTTGAGGTGGATAGTGTGTTGTTCATATTATCTTTCCAACTAGTTGTTGGATTAGTATACCTTAATCGGAAGCTAGTTCAATCTTTATAAACATTGACATGATTATTAAACACTTGAGCCTCATTGTATGACTTTAGGTGGTTGGTTTGTGTAATTCATGCTAGCTTTTCGAATAGTCATTTGATTAGATATCTTTGACGAGAATTTAGTCAATTTATGTATCGTGTATTCGCCATATTTCTATGAATGTATTCTAAATGGATTCGACACCGAAGTGATATTTTCTCCTTGATCGTTTGATTTGTGACTTTAGTCTAGTTTTATATTCTCACATATTAGTTTAGTTAAAAATCAACTTAAACATCTTTTACCCATACTTGATTGAATCTTAGTCCCGGTTTACTATCGCATCCCACCGTGTCCACGGATTGATATCCGGTTCTTACCTATTGCTAACCGACGGGTACACTGCCAGGTGTGTGTGATTAGTATTCGATGAAAACCCTTTTTAAAACTAATTGTGTAAAAATACTTATTAAAAAATATATATAGTTTACACGCATCACGTCTAGACTGGAATAATAATCACCAACGAGTCGTCATGAGAAAACATTGTTTTAAATAAACAAAGACGTACTTAACAGGAATAGTTAAGTCGGGTGAACAACTTGCGTTTAAGACGGGTAGTCTTAACGTGTTTAGTATCCTTGTGTGAATAGGATACGGATAGGCGGGTCTGTTTTATTCAAGTATTTGCTAGCATTCATACTATCGAGGTGAGTTTCACTAACCCCCCTTTTTCTAAGTTTTTGAAATATTTTGGGGTGGAAACATACTTGTAAAGAATTTTCGTATGTAAATGAATGAACTAATGATCTGACCGTATGTGTGTATTGAGGGAAAAATAAAGCGCTTAAAGTCCTCGGAATAAATTAGTAACCATTAGCTATGGACTTAGCCCGAGATTTTATGGATAGTACTATTGGGGGTGACGCCTCCGGTCATGATTAGTCGCGCTAATCAGGGGTCCAAATGGCCGAATGATTGCATATTGTCTTAACTCGCAGAAAGGCGAGGGGAGGCACAGAAAGTTGGGGTTTGGTTACGGTCTCGTACATTACATACTATTTTGTGTTCCTTGCAAGTTTACAAATGGGGTCAATTGATCAGATTAGTATTCGGATTCATTGGTAATACATACAAAGAGTTTTGATCGGAAAATGATCAGGTTTAAATATTGGGTTTATGATAACTCTTGATAATAACTTGTGAACTCACCAACCTCGTGTTGACATTTTTAAGTATGTTTTCAGGAAATTGAACGTGAACTCCAGGCTAGCAATGTAGGTTACATACATACATGAGGATACAGCTTTTGGAAGGATTTCACTTGTATAACTCATGGTCTTGAGTCATATTGCGAAATCTTAAACTTTGTAAAAACTGAACTATGTTTTGGGATGTAAACATTTAAACTTTGATTATGTATCCAATATCATGTATGTGTTTGCGGTAATCATATGCTTTGGAAACCAGTGAATGTTACGCCTCGCGTTTCCGCCTTGGCGGGGTGTGACAGAAATTGGTATCAGAGCCATTGATTATAGCGAACTAGGAGTCTAAAATGGAACCTAGTCTATAATTTAAATGACTCACTAAAACGTTTTCATTGCATAAGCATTGCATAACCATTCATCATGTCATATGGATATTGTAGTCACGCCATGTCACACACTAACCCCACTTAAACTCCATAGTTAGGAAGCGTCTTACACAAAAATGGCTGAATCCACTGGTGAGACCATGCCCCGAGGACCAAGGATCGACGTATCATACTGGGAATGGCTTTGCCAAGTAGTTCAAATGTGGAGGGTGGAGGAGGACCACCCTGCGACCTGCGACTCTGTCGGATTAACATGCGAATCACAACCAGTACCGCTCACCGGGGAGTGCGCAGAATGCACTATCCCTCTACTAGTGTCCCGAAGCAGTAAGCAGGGGATAGAGATTGATCACTTGGAAAGGGATGTGAAATCCATCCGAATGGACTTGGTAACTCTTCCAATTTTAGTGGAAAACGTTAATGGGATAGCGGAGGATCAGAGATTAATCGACCAGTCTCTTCAGCATGCATCTAGCCACATGATGGAGTTTGAGAAAAGACTAGCGGAGATGGAGAGGAGGACCGCTGCAGCTGAGCGGAGGGCGGAGGCAGCCGAGCAGAGGACGATTGATGCTGAGCTCCGGGCTACTCTAGCTGAGGCACGTGTGGAGGAGATGCTGACCTCGGCTACCGTTCTGACAGGAACGCTTTCCTATTTCTAGACCTATTACGGGCGGGTTGTGCCTGTAACGCATTATGTAGTTTGAAACTTTGGTACTGATGTGGTCATGTGAACCCATCCCTTTTGTATCCTTGTCTTTTGGAATAATGTACTATGTATGTTTTAACTATGTATGTGATAGTTTATGTTGTGATGATGGTTGTTTACGTTTGATGTTGTTGTATCCTTATGTCATGTTATATCATTATCATTATATAATGTTTTTCTTTTTAAATGTTATGTTAGAAAGAACGTCATGGCACCTAAGCGAAGGACACCCCGTGACACTACTGGTGACAACAACGAGACGATTTCCCCAAACGTGGAACAACTTATAGCACAGCGAGTAGCTGTCGCCATGGAGCAGTATGAAGCAAATCGAAATAGTGGCGGAGGAAACGGCAGCGGTACCGACGGAGGAGGTGCAGGAGGTAGCGGCACAGCCGGAGGTTCCGGAGGTAATAGAATAAATAATCACAACCGTAACACATAGTCATGATCTAGATTAATAGCGTTATTAAAATAGTGACTTATGACCCTACAGATGCTCCAAGCAGGAGGTGCACCTATAAAGCCTTCCTATCCTGCAACCCCCGCAATTTCAATGGCACAGAGGGTGTAGTGGGGCTAATGAGATGGATAGAAAAGATGGAGTCGGTGATTGATATTAGTGAATGCACCGCTAACTGCATGGTGAAGTATTCTACATGCACGCTCACTGATAAAGCTTTAACTTGGTGGAATACCCAAATGAAGACTTTGGGAGAGAGACAGCGTATCAATTGTCTTGGGAAGACTTGAAAAACTTGATGATTGAGGAATATTGTCCTCAAAACGAATTGCAAAAGATTGAAACTGAGATGTGGAACCTACAGATGATCGGAGATGATGTGGCGGGGTACACCGACCGTTTCAATGAATTAGCGATTCTAGTACCGCATATGGTCACACCAGAACATAAGCGCGTGGAAAGGTATTTGTGGGGCCTTGCGCCTCAAATTCGTAGTATGGTAACATCATCTAATCCAACAGATGCCAAGAGTGCTATAACTTTAGCATTCAAGCTAAGGGATGATGCGGTACGTAATGGATTGTTTGTGAGGAAGGAGAACGAGGAAGGTAGATCTGGGGAGAAAAGGAAATGGATGGGAAATTCAAGTAACAAATCTGGAAAACAAGGGTTTAAGAAACAAGGAACTGTGAAGGCTTTTGCAGCCAACACAATGGAAAGGAAGGAGTATGATAGGGGCCTACCGAGGTGTAAGAAGTGCGGAAATCATCACACCGGTGAATGTATCAAATGTGGAAAGTGCGACAGGTTTGGCCACACCACACAAGCTTGTCAAGTTAATAACCGAATGTGGAAGAATAAACCGGGATGTTTTGTTTGTGGCGATCCGAAGCACTTCAAGAGGGATTGTCCCAAGTGGAAGAATCAGAACAACGCTCAGGTACCAGGGAGGGCATTTGTGATGGGTGTAAGGGACGCACGCCAGGACCCGAACATCGTCACTGGTACGTTCCCGATAAATAATCACTATGCCTCTATACTTTTTAATTCTGGTGCGGATATGAGCTTTGTGTCAAATGATTTTAAATCCTTACTGGGTATTAAGGCCAACAAACTAGATCAAAGTTATACAACTGAATTAGCAAATGGGAAATTAATAGAAACCGAAGAGGTCATTAGGGGTTGTACTTTATGTTTAGAAAACCATACATTCAGTATAGACCTTCTACCCGTCGAACTAGGGAGTTTTGATATTGTTATTGGCATGGATTGGTTATCAAAGAACCGTGCCGAGATCGTATGCTTTGAGAAGATTGTACGTATCCCACTACCAAGCGGAAAAATTCTTTCAATTCAAGGTGAAAGGTGTAGAACGATGTTGAAGACGATAAACTGCATGAAAGCTCATAAGTATCTACGCAAGGGTTATTGTGTATTTCTGGCTCACATCATCGAGAAGAAACCCGAAGAACGTCGACTTGAGGACATACCAATCGTCAGAGATTACTCGGAGGTATTTCCCGAGGACTTACCAGGATTACCACCATCAAGACAAGTCGAGTTCCGGATCGACCTAGTACCAGGAGCCGCACCAGTTGCACGGTCGCCGTATCGTCTAGCCCCTTCCTGTCACACCCCCAAATTTATTCACTTAATAAATCAATAAATAAATCAAGGTTGCAACGATTGGTAACATTACACAACAGCGGAAACTAAAATAAAGACTTCTAAGGTGTTGAACACCATTACAAATATTAAAATAAGCTAGTACACTATCCTAGAACCATATAGGTCAAAACCGTCTTGAGGTTTGACGTTCACGCTTCTTCGGCTTCTAGGGTTTAGTCCAAATGGCTAACCTATTCCAACCTTGCCATAGCTATGTGCTACCTGAAAAACATACTTAAAGTGTCAACACAAAGGTTGGTGAGTTCACAGGTTTAATAGTCTTAATATAAAGTAGTTTTCCTTGAAAACATAGTAAAAAAAACATTTGTACGTAAATGAATGGTAAAACCATTTGTATGTAAACGATTAGCAAAAGCAATTTGCACGAAACGATTGGCAGATCATCTGCACGAAAACGATTCAATGTATATATGATAAACAAAACAAATAATGTTGACCCATTTGTAAACTAGCTAAGAGTACAAATAATATGTACATACATCAGGCATAATCAAAGCATGACACAGGTGTTTCGCCCCTCACTCGTACCTCACAAGCAAATGTTTAAACACTATGCGGTCATTTGGCCAGAGGGACCCATGGTTAGCGCGACTAACCATGACCTGGGGTGTCAATCCCAATAGTACTATCCATAGAATCCCATGCTAATCTATAGCTAATGGTTATAAATATGATGGTCAGGGGACTTCCAGCGCTCTATAAGTGTTAACTCATGCAAACATAAATGTCAGGTCTTGTTTTCATACAAAAGTAGTTGTAAATATACTTCGTGTTCTCCAAACGTATCAAGTAAATATGTTTCATGTTTTCAAACGTGTATAGCAAGTATGTTTCTCCCCTGATGTTTCTAAAACATTTAAAAATAAAGAGGGGCCGTGAAACTCACCTCATGTCCGTGCAAACTAGCAAATATAGGTCCGTAATAAAGAGACTCGACTACTCGTACCCTAAATACAAAAAAAAACATCTTAGGGTTGAGAATGGATGTCTCATATGCAAGTGGTTCACCCAACTTATTATACATGATTGGAATGACTCGTTTAGAAAATAGTTAAACTCGACTATCCGTTGGTGATTAGTGTTTATCCTCATAAAATATATTTATCCTAAAATATATAACTAAACACTTAGTTTAAGTAAATTCTTGGAATACATCCCGTATTCATAATCGTTTAAATAAATATATATCTAAAATAATATATTTATTTTTAGCGAAAAAAAGAAAATAGTCCATCTTGTCGTGTTTGTAACATAACAAATAATTATTACATTTGTACCAATATAACTCGTAACCACGGCATTTCGAACAAAACGATAACTCGATCTTTAAGAAATATATATACATTCCCAAATATATACACGATACTAGCACCATAAGTTGGCAAGATTTACCAAAAGTAATACTAAGTTATAATTTCACCATTTTTACTAAGTTACCTTAGTAAAATATATATAAGCCACCAATACTTATGAAGAACTAACAAAAACCCATAAAATTATATATGTTTTTAACTTTCTCAGGTTTTTTTTGTCTCAGAAAACATACCTATATGGTAAATGATTATATTTAAACATAAATATCCCAAATACAAATATTTAACTAAAATACCCATATTTATATATTCAAAACACCAAAAAAAAATGTAAAACGATACTTTTACAAATAATTTTCTAAATAATTATTTTAAATGTTTTAAAGACTATATTTTAAAAGAATACCTTTTATGGGAAAGAAATACATGATAATTACTAAAAACATATCTAGTTTTGATTTTTCTAAAGATCATGAGATTTCATATAAAATTACTAGATTTCTACAAAAATACCATTTGTCCAAAATCGCAAACTTTAACATATGAAAATCATATCTAGTAACATATAAACATATATGTGAACATAAACCACTAACATATATATATATATACATACATATATATCTAAGCTTTTATGACAATTTTAAGAACAAAACACCACCCAACAACTTACTTACAAAGCTAAGCACAAATATATACTTTTGTAAAATAAATCACCCCAAGTGAATAACAAATCATAAGTTAGGAAGTGTTTCATAAAATAAACTCATTTTCATGTGTAGGTTATATTTTTATGATTTCAAAGAAAACCATTCCAACCATTGTGAACGTACTTGCTATAGCTAAGAATTTAGGCATAAGCTGGAAGACGTAAAGAATCAAAGTTTTACCACTAGACTAGCTAGGGAAAACACTAATATGGGTGGATGTAAGAGGCTTGAAATGGCTTGTTTATTCTTCAAGAACACTAGTAAATTCTTGGAACCTTGAAATCTTCACTTCACCTTCTCTAGACTTGGCTTGAATTTTGGAAAGGCCTAATGATTTTGATGATCTTGTAGTTTTCGTAAGAAAGAATGGAAACAAACAAAAAAAAAGAAATGAAAAGTTGTTGTTGTGGAGCCGTGAGAAAGAAAATAGGAGACAAGGAATGAAAGGATAATGTTGAAGTCTTGTATTTGTTGAAGGTACATGAATGACATATGTATGATTTTGTGGTGAAACAAGTATGGGACTTTGTTTAAAAAATTCATCAAAGAAGAAAATTACAATGGGGGGCCTACTTGTGCTTCTTGGCCGAGAGAGGGTAATGGGGTTGGGGGTTTGGGTTAAATAATTTATTAATTGTGTTTAGGTGTTAGATAATTAGGTGTTTAAGTCTTAATAAGATGCTAAATGATAGACTAATTCGGTTTAGATCCTTAACGGTACTAGAATTATAATTTAATTAGTTAAGACTAGTTTGATAAGAAAATATTCCAATTCACAGTTTGTATAATTCGTCGAGGTGATTATTTGTAGGTATAAGTGACTAAAGGTGACGCTACGCGGTAATATCTTCAAGTGGGTTTGTTATTTAACTTTACGTATTATAAGTTTTAGTCTAAAAAAAAAGAATTTATTTTATGCATATAAAGTTCATATTTTATGGCCTCTAAATATCACACTGGTTATTTTAAATTAATCACCAATGTTCGTATTAGACGATTTATATGGGTACGAGAACCGGTGACTCCTAAAATTACCAAAATATGAAATTGTCAACTTATAGTATTTGCTAGAGTTTTAATACCCTAATTTATGAAATTAAGCGGATCATGAAATATAAATAATGTAAACGCGTTTATAATAAGAACGGCTATCGACCTGAAAAGTCGGGTGTCACATTCTCCCCATGTTAAAAGAATTTCATCCCGAAATTCAATTCGTGCCATCTTAAACGGGTGTATCCTTGAACAAGGAGGGGTACTTGGTTTTCATTTGATCCTCTCGCTCCCATGTATACTCGGGACCACGCTTTGAGTTCCAACGTACTTTAACCAGTTTGATACGACTACGTCTCAGCCTTTGAACTTTCCAATATGTGATCTCAATCGGTTCCTCTATGAAATGAAGTTTATTATCAATATGAATTTCATCAGGCGGTATGATCAAGGTCTCGTCCGATAAGCACTTTTTGAGATTCGACACATGAAATGTATCGTGTACGTTGCTTAGCTCTTGCGGTAGCTCGAGTTTGTAAGCTACAGGGCCAACCCTAGCTAGTATTTCAAACGGTCCAACGTATCTAGGGTTGAGCTTACCACGGTTACCAAACCTTGCAACGCCTTTCCATGGCGAGACCTTTAACATCACCCGGTCTCCAACATGAAATTCTAATGGTTTCTGTCTGTTATCAGCGTAGCTCTTTTGTCTGTCTCGGGCTGCTTTTAGGCGATCATTTATTTTGAAGATCTTATCAGTGGTTTCCTGAACAATCTCGGGACCCTTCAGGTGTTTGTCACCGACCTCCGCCCAACATAGCGGTAAACGACATTTACGACCATATAAAGCTTCAAACGGAGCAGCCTTAATGCTGGTGTGGTAGCTGTTATTATAAGAAAATTTAGCCAACGGTAAATGAGTATCCCAATTTCCTCTGAAATCACTTACACATGCACGGAGCATATCTTCTAATGTTTGGATAGTCCTTTCACTTTGACCGTCCATTTGTGGGTGATAGGCTGTGCTCATGTCTAGGCGTGTGCCTAGCGCTTCATGTAACGACTTCCAGATCCTTGACACGAAACGGCTATCTCTATCAGAGATAATCGAAACTGGCGCTCCGTGTCTTTCCACAATTTCTTTAATGTAGAGTCTTGTAAGTTTCTCGGTTTTTTCGGTTTCCTTAATTGGCAGAAAGTGAGTAGATTTCGTTAAACGGTCGATAATTACCCATATGGTATCATAACCACTGGACGTCTTGGGTAATTTCATGATAAAATCCATGGAAATCTGTTCCCATTTCCATTGGGGAATTTTTGGGTTGTTGTAGTAGGCCAGACGATTTCTGATATTCTGCCTTTACTTTTGAACACGTTAAGCATTTATCGACACATGTGGCAATATCTCCTTTCATATTAGGCCACCAATAGAATTCCTTGAGGTCTTTATACATTTTATCTGAACCTGGGTGGATGGAGTACTTGGACTTATGGGCTTCGTCCATAACTAACTCGCGTAAGTTACCAGTACTCGGCACCCAAATTCTGTCCATGAAGTATAACGTATCATCCGACTTAGACTCCAATTGTTTAACCATTCCACGCAGAGCCTCTTTATGTATGTTCCTTTCCTTAAGTGCCTCTTGTTGTGCCATTCGGTTTTGAGTAGTAAGACTCGTATGAATTGTTAATCCTAGGGAACGAACACGAAGAGTTTTAACTCGTTCTTTAGGACTTAAGGCGTCTGCTACAACATTGTCTTTTCCGGGATGGTACTTGATATCACAATCATAGTCGTTCAATAGTTCTACCCAACGAAGTTGTCTCATGTTAAGCTCTTTTTGATCAAAAATATGTTGAAGGCTCTGTGATCTGTGAAGATAGTACATTTTGTACCTTATAAGTAATGCCTCCAAATTTTGAGCGCAAACACGACGGCGCCCAATTCTAAGTCGTGTGTCGTGTAGTTCTTCTCATGTACTTTCAATTGTCTGGATGCATAGGCTATAACCTTATCATTCTACATTAGTACACAACCCAGACCTTGGTGTGATGCGTAGCAATACACGACGAAATTCTCGGTTCCTTCGGGAAGTGATAGGATCGGTGCACTACACAACTTATGTTTTAGTAACTGAAAAGCTGATTCTTGTTTATCAGTCCAATCAAACTTTTTTGTATTTCTGGGTTAACGTGGTCAAAGGCAGGGCTATTTTTGAAAGATTCTCGATGAATCGCCGGTAATAGCCAGCTAAATCCAGAAATTGACGCACCTCAGCCAGAGTCCTTGGTGCTTCCCATTTCTTGATTGCCTCAATTTTGGACGGATCTACATGTATACCTCTCTTATTGATGACATGTCAAAGAAAATGTACTTCCCGGATCCTAAACTCACACTTAGAAAACTTGGCATGCAATTTCTCGTTTCTGAGCAATTCCAAAATTAACTTCAAGTGATGCTCATGATCTTCCTTGGTTTGTGAATATATCAATATGTCATCGATAAACACAATCATGAACTTATCTAGGTATGGCTTGCACACCCTATTCAGGAGATCCATAAACATCGTCGGTGCGTTTGTTAAGCCAAACGGCATAACTAGGAACTCGTAGTGGCCGTAACGAGTCCTAAATGTCGTCTTTGGTACATCTTCTTCTTGGATTCGCAGTTGGTGATATCCCGAACGTAGGTCAATCTTGGAGTAGAAACTAGAACCTTGTAGTTGGTCAAATAAATCATCTATTATAGAAAGTGGGTACCGGTTATTAGGACATTTGCCTTAAGTGTAGTAACTTAGCACTTCAATAATATGCCCGGGTATTTAGTCAATGAACTGAAATCGATAAGCAATGGTCAACGTCAATTTCGATGTTGGTGTCAATAGTTTATAGTCATATTAACGAAAACATGCGAAAATGAGTGAAGGATCTATCACATGAAATTATTAACTCAACAAGGACTAGTAAGCAATGAAAATGCTTGCATTGTTATTAGAAGGGGTATCAAAGCTTACAATAACACTTTGTTTTAGCAAAGTGGTTAGGTTTCCTACCCAGATTGCGCTCAAAACAAGTCACGTATGTGTGTCCTTATAGTAAAATCAGTGTTTTAAGGATAATGAGAAATCTTAAATCCGTACATCACAGTCATTGTCACGAACTTTATCACGAGTGACTTAAAGCAACATACATGTTGAATATATGTGCCAAATGTTATGTTTGAGTGTTTTGTAAATTCATACCTCCTGATTCCAGTCCTATCCTTACAATTATATTTGATATCGAATTGGGTCGACATTCTTATTGCAAGAATTGAGAAATCATACTTCATTAAATTAGGATCGTAAAGTTTTGATCTTAGCTCGGAAGATCAAGGATGGAAGGTGTGAATATTTTATCAAAATTTAGCAAGTCCGGGCTTGCCTCTTTGAAAGGAAGCATGACTAGATGATGTTTGCCTGGGATGGTCATGGTTTATTGGCGTGATACTCGTGGAAACAACATTGCCATCGATAATCTTGGTAATTAATCTTTTGTCAAAGACATTTTCCTCTTCATTAAACGAAGAGAATCATGTATCAAAGGGTCAACAAGATTGACAAAGGAAATATATAATAATGGTTCACCCTACTATTATGTTGATTTCGTTCAATATTCGAATGTCTGGGAATCGGAATTAGGTATACAGATTAATCATGAGCATTAACTCAGATAGTAAGACTCACCAGACTTCTCATGCGCTGCAAATTATGATTACGTGTGCACCCGCAATGATAATTTACTTCGCATGGTCCCTCTGGTGTTTTCCCCATCTCAAGTTCTCAGCCAAAAGGGAGCTAAAATGCTCATTAGATCATGTCACCGTGTTGCACTCTCGCGTACAATGTATATGTTTTATTGATTACTCTTAGTCATGTGTACCGATACTCATGAATATGCCGACTAAGGCTGCTGCTGGATGGAGTTAATGGTAGAGAGGCACAACTAGTATCCTCTAATAACATGATCTGTGTGATGGAAGTCAGGCACTATGTTAGGGCAGTTAACCTCAAATCAGTGTCGAGCACGTCATGCTTCAAGTTTGTATTTATGTGTGGATTCATATGATCCAAATTAGTCTATGGGTCTCCTGACCCATATAGTTCCCTTCCCGTTTAGTCCTGCTTATCTACCTCGGGTTCCCTTCTGCTTGGGCAGTCCCGTCTGCCATATCTCATGGCGAAAGTTTTAATCATCCAATCCAGTAGATCATGAAGAAGAGTATATTACCGCACCAAATGGAGGCAGCATATGTCAGGAAAGTAAAACCGACTCCATAGTTGGAGTAGATGCATGTGTGGTACAACTATAGGTACAGATTCAGGTACGGGTTCAGCCTGTGGTGATACCAAGATCGGTAACCGGTGATTCCTACCGTCGTCACCCGAGCTCAGTTCGTAACTTGATCTCTTAAGGTTACAGCATGCAGAGTATCCGTCATCCTTGATTCGTAATTCGAACAGTGATACTTCGTTGGGTCATATTACAAATGTCTATTATTTCTATGTTGTTGTACGTGTTAAGTGTTCGTTACGTGTGACATGTAATTTATTAAGTATTAGTGTAGTTAACGATACCCTAGTGAAACTACATACACTAATGGTCAACTCAAGTTGTTCGGCAACGGTTGGAATTTCTATGCTCAGGCCTTGGGTGTTCTTAGTGTGATTAAGTCTTAGAAATTTGGGTCCCTAAAAAAAAGCATATGGTTAGAGCCTAGGTGACACTAAGGAAACCTAATTCGCTAAAACCATTGGCTCTGATACCAATCTGTCACACCCCCAAAGTTATTCACTTAATAAATAAATAAATAAATCAAGGTTGCAACGATTGGTAACATTACACAACAGCGGAAGCTAAAATAAACACTTCTAATGATTATCCGGGGGTGTCAATCCCAATAGTACTAACCATAGAATCCCAGGCTAATCTATAGCTAATGATTATAAATATGATGGTCAGGGGACTTCCAGCGCTCTATAAGTGTTAATTCATGCAAACATAAAGGTAGGTCTTGTTTTCATACAAAAGTAGTGTAAATATACTTCGTGTTCTCCAAACGTATCAAGTAAATATGTTTCATGTTTTCAAACGTGTAAAGCAAGTTTGTTTCTCCCTCGATGTTTCTAAAACATTTAAAAATAAAGAGGGGTCGTGATCACCTCGTGTCCGTGCAAACTAGCAAATATAGGTCCGTAATAGAGAGACTCGACTACTCGTACCCTAAATACAAAAAAAATCTTAGGGTTGAGAATGGACGTCTCATATGCAAGTGGTTCACCCAACTTATTATACATGATTGGAATGACTCGTTTAGAAAATAGTTAAACTCGACTATCCGTTGGTGATTAGTGTTTATCCTCATAAAATATATTTATCCTAAAATATATAACTAAACACTTAGTTTAAGTAAATTCTTGGAATACATCCCGTATTCATAATCGTTTAAATAAATATATATCTAAAATAATATATTTATTTTTAGTGAAAAAAAGAAAATAGTCCATCTCGTCGTGTTTGTAACATAACAAATAATTATTACATTTGTACCAATATAACTCGTAACCACGGCATTTCGAACAAAACGATAACTCGATCTTTAAGAAATATATATACATTCCCAAATATATACACGATACTAGCACCATAAGTTGGCAAGATTTACCAAAAGTAATACTAAGTTATAATTTCACCCTTTTTACTAAGTTACCTTAGTAAAATATATATAAGTCACCAATACTTATGAAGAACTAACAAAAACCCATAAAATTATATAAGTTTTTAACTTTCTTAGTTTTTTTTTGTCTCAGAAAACATACCTATATGTTAAATGATTATATTTAAACATAAATATCCCAAATACAAATATTTAACTAAAATACCCATATTTATATATTCAAAACACCAAAAAAAAATGTAAAACGATACTTTTACAAATAATTTTCTAAATAATTATTTTAAATGTTTTAAAGACTATATTTTATAAGAATACCTTTTATGGGAAAGAAATACATGATAATTACTAAAAACATATCAAGTTTTGATTTTTCTAAAGATTAGAAGATTTCATATAAAATTACTAGATTTCTACAAAAATACCATTTGTCCAAAATCGCAAACTTTAACATATGAAAATCATATCTAGTAACATATAAACATATATGTGAACATAAACCACTAACATATGTATATATATGAGAAGCTTTATGGAACTACTCAGGAATGAGAAGCTTTATGCCAAATTCTCTAAGTGTGAGTTTTGGATCCGAGAGGTTCACTTTCTCGGACATGTCATCAATAAGAAGGGTATCCATGTGGATCCATGCAAGATTGAAGCTATCAAAAACTGGGAAGCACCAAGAACTCCGACTGAGGTGCGTCAATTTCTGGGTTTGGCAGGCTATTACAGGCGATTTATCGAGAATTTTTCAAAGATAGCCTTGCCTTTGATCACGTTAACTCAGAAGGACAAAAAGTTTGATTGGACTGATAAGCAAGAATCAGCTTTTCAATTGTTGAAGCAGAAGCTTTGCAGTGCACCAATCCTATCCCTTCCCGAAGGAACTGACAATTTCATCGTGTACTGCGACGCATCACACAAAGGTCTGGGATGTGTGTTGATACAGAGAGAAAAAGTCATAGCGAATGCATCCAAGCAGCTGAAAGTCCATGAGAAAAACTATACGACTCACGATCTGGAATTGGGTGCTGTCGTGTTTGCACTCAAGATTTGGAGACATTACTTATACGAAACAAAATGTACTATCTTTACAGACCACAAGAGTCTCCAGCACATCTTTAATCAGAAAGAACTCAACATGAGGCAACGTCGTTGGATAGAGCTACTGAATGATTACGACTGTGATATCAAGTATCACCCTGGTAAGGCAAACGTCGTAGCAGATGCCTTGAGTCGTAAGGAACGGGTTAAAACTCTCCGTGTTCGTGCCCTAGGATTGACAATTTATACGAGTCTCACGACTCAAATCCGGATGGCACAACAAGAGGCAATCAAAGAAGAAAACATTCAGAATGAAGCTTTACGGGGAATGATAAAGCAGTTGGAACCAAAGTCAGATGATACTTTATACTTCATGAATAGAATTTGGGTGCCATGTTTTGGTAACTTACGGGAGTTGGTTATGGACGAAGCCCACAAGTCCAGGTACTCCATTCACCCAGGTTCGGATAAAATGTATAAGGATCTGAAAGAACTCTACTGGTGGCCGAACATGAAAGGAGAAATTGCTATTTATGTCGGTAAATGCCTAACATGTTCAAAGGTAAAGGCAGAACATCAGAAACCGTCAGGATTGTTACAACAACCCGAGATACCTCAATGGAAATGGGAACAAATTTCAATGGATTTCATTACAGAGTTACCCAAGACATCGAGCGGGTATGACACTATATGGGTAATCGTCGATCGTTTGACAAAATCAGCTCATTTTCTGCCCATCAAAGAGACGGATAAAAACGAGAAACTTGCAAAGCTTTATATCAAGGAAATTGTGGCTAGGCATGGAGTGCCAATTTCTATTATCTCTGATAGAGACAGCAGATTCGTGTCTAGAATCTGGAAATCATTACAAGAAGCCATGGGCACACGTCTTGACATGAGCACAGCATATCACCCACAAACAGATGGTCAAAGTGAAAGGACCATTCAAACTTTAGAGGATATGCTACGTGCGTGTGCAATTGATTTCGGAGGAAATTGGGATACTCATTTGCCGCTAGCTGAGTTTTCATTCAATAATAGTTACCACACAAGCATCAAAGCCGCTCCGTTTGAGGCTTTGTACGGTCGAAAATGTCGTTCACCGCTATGTTGGGCGGAGGTTGGCGACAAGCATTTAACCGGTCCTGAGGTTATTCAGGAGACTACTGACAAAATCTTCAAGATCAAGGATCGTCTGAAGGCCGCCCGTGACAGGCAAAAGAGTTACGCGGATAACAGACGAAGACCATTAGAATTCCAAATTAGGGACCGCATCATGTTGAAGGTCTCACCTTGGAAAGGAGTTGCAAGATTTGGCAACCGTGGCAAGCTTAACCCTAGGTACGTTGGACCATTTGAAATATTGGCTAGGGTTGGCCCTGTAGCATACAAGCTCAAGTTGCCACAAAAACTAAGCAATGTACATGATGCGTTTCATGTGTCAAATCTCAAGAAGTGCTTATCAGACGAAACATTAATTATACCGCCCGATGAGATTCACATAGATAACAAGCTGCACTTCGTTGAGGAACCCATTGAAGTCACAGATTGGAAGGTTCAGAAAACAAGGCGTAGCCGGGTTAAATTGGTTAAGGTACGTTGGAATTCAAAGCGCGGCCCCGAGTTGTAAGGCCCCAAACCCGGGAGGCCCCACTTGTTGGATTTACTCATTCACAAACAGTTCTTAAACATGAATATCAAATAACGCAGCGGAAAATTTCATTTAAACATAACTTAATCGTTTTCATACATGCGGAAGCGTAAACATTGATTAAATCATAATTACATCATAGACAAAACATAACGGGATGCCAGTCTTCAAAAGCAGTCGGGTAACTCTTCATCTATAGCCAAGCATCACCGTCCGTCCTCATAACCTGCCTTAACCTGAATGTGCACACACTTAAAACGTCAGCTACGCTGGTGAGTTCTAGCTTTACATAAAACCTTAACATAAACATTTTGCCAAAAACATAACATACATTTGTTTAACAAAAGCGTACGTAAAACATGCATTAACTTAACATCATCATAACATCGCAACATAACACATAAGTCGACATGAACCGAATCTGCGCCTTTTTGTAACCGTCAATTCCATTCGTCGCGTACCAGCGGATGAACTTAAGGCTCGTTACCTCTAAGTCATCCGTCACACAGGTCCCCTAAGGCTCGTTACCTCTAGGTGAACCAAACATATGTCTCCTAAGGCTCGTTACCTCTAGGTAGACAGCACATACCAGCGGATGAACTTAAGGCTCGTTACCTCTAAGTCATCCGTCACACAGGTCCTCTAAGGCTCGTTACCTCTAGGTGAACCAAACATATGTCCCCTAAGGCTCGTTACCTCTAGGAAGACAGAACATAACATAGGCACTATTTCCCCGTAAGGAATAGCACCTTCCATCGGGATCCCGGTAATCCCATGGGTGACCGTCGTCATCCCATCATCAACCAGTTGTACAACCGTTAGCCAGCCACAAAGGCCCCCCGTAAAGGTAAGGCCAATACATACATACATACCTTAGCTCCCGTAGGAACTCGTGGCAGATTCGTTCATTCGTGACTTTCATAAAACCTTTACCTCATTTTAGTTAAAGCATTCGTACGTTTTATTAAATAACACTTCATTCGTAAACCTTTCATAAACTTCGTTTGGCAAAACATTTCATAACATCGTCCTTCGTAAACATCGTTTTATATACCTCATTTCGTAAACATCATTTCGTAAACATCGTTTCGTATGTATGCACACCAGCCCAAAAATATTAATTAAAACATTTAAAGAAGGGCTTCTAGAACTCACCTTATAAGCTAGTCTCGGTTGTCCTAAACAAAGGTCCAACAACGTCACTTCCGATCTGAATTGATTAATTAAATACACATCAGACCTAAATCCCGACTCTAACGGTTTACTCGTTCTGTTACAGGTGAATACACTGACTTCACTTACTGATGCAGACCTATCGAAACTACTTAGTTTCGACAGGTGCAGGCCCATCAAAACTTCTAGTTTCGACAACTGCAGGTCACTCGAAACTTCTAGTTTCGACAACTGCAGGTCACTCGAAACTTCTAGTTTCGACAACTGCAGGCCGCTCGAAACTTCTAGTTTCGACACCTGCAGGCCGCTCGAAACTCTAGTTTCGATACCTGCAGAACTCAGCTATCTTCCCCGTGAAAAACCCTAACTTTCGCAATGCAGGTCCGACCTGGTCAAGATCCGGACTTTTTACATTCAAAACGTGTATTTTCCCTTCGTGATTCCAGATTTATAACCCTTTCCTCATTTGGTTTATAAAAACCCGTCATTTTCCCGAAAATACCCGAAAACCCAAAAACGAACAAAAACTCAGATTTGGTTCGGGTGTTACCTGATTTCGAGATTCTGATCCGGAGGTTTTGCTCACGAGCTCAGTAGCAACAAGCTCCTTCAATCTCGGGTCGATCCGCCAACTTTCTCTCTCTACGGTTTCTCTCTCTAGATTCTTGCAAATGAGAGAAATGGTGTGTGTGTTGGCTATTTAAAGGGAGGAAACCCCCCCCCCCCTCCTTCAAGTTTGCCGGCCCAACCGGCCCGGCCCGTTACGCCTCGTTCTTTTATCCCGTTCGTCCCGGTTCAACCCGTTATTTAAAATCCTCATTTATTTTGGGATGTTACAAGTCTACCCCCCTTACAATAGGTTTCGTCCCCGAAACCTATCATAAGTCAAACAGTTGAGGGTACGACTCCTTCATTTCCGTCTCCGTTTCCCATGTAGCTTCCGATCCCTTCCGGTGCTTCCACTGGACTTTAACCAACTGGATAACTTTGTTACGTAAACGTTTCTCTTTCCTGTCTAGGATGGCCACAGGTTCTTCGATGTAGTTAAGGCTGTTGTCGACCTCGATGTCCGTAAGTGGTACGTGAGCCGATTCATCCGCCAAACACTTTCGCAAGTGTGATACATGGAAGGTAGGATGAATCCCACTTAACTCATCAGGCAATTCCAACCGATATGCGACTTCACCAACCCGTGCCATAATCCTGAATGGTCCGATAAACCTCGGACTTAACTTTCCTCTCTTTCTGAATCGTATGATTCCCTTCCAAGGCGACACTTTCAACATTACTCTATCCCCAACATTAAACTCAATAGGCCTTCGTCGTTTATCCGCATAGGATTTCTGACGATCTTGGGCGGCCTTCATGCGTGCTTTGATCTGATCAAACCTTTCCGATGTTTCTTTAACGACTTCGAGACTTCCCAATTCCTTCTGTCCAATCTCACCCCAACAAACCGGGGTCCTGCATCTTCTCCCATACAACATTTCATAAGGCGGCATGCCTATCGTCGTGTGATAACTGTTGTTGTAGGAGAATTCGGCTAATGGCAGATGACTGTCCCAACTGCCACCAAAGTCGATAATACAAGCACGAAGCATGTCCTCCAACGTCTGAATGGTCCTTTCGGTCTGACCATCCGTTTGCGGGTGGTATGCCGTGCTGATATTAAGTCTCGTACCCATCGCCTCGTGAAATCTTTTCCAGAACCTCGATGTGAATCGTGTGTCCCGGTCGGATACAATCGTTAAAGGCATCCCGTGCCGTGCTACTACTTCATTAATAAATACTTCTGCTAATCTTTCCGACGAGAACGTCTCGCGAATAGGTAGAAAATGAGCACTCTTCGTTAAACGGTCCACAATTACCCAAATGGTGTCATGACCTTTAGCTGTGCGAGGTAGCTTTGTAAGGCCCCTTTCCCGGGTGACCTCACTCGTTGGATTTACTCATAAACATAGCCATAAATACTGAATAATTACATTGAATACTTTCTAAACGTAGCGTGAGCTTACATCATTCGATTACATAGCCATAACAGCGAAAGTCTTAATCATTTAAACATAACACATTGCTTTAACAAAAATTAAAGTGGATGGGATGTCAGCCCTTGATCGGGATAGCCTTCACTCCAATGCACGACCTTTCTTCTTTTTACCTGAAATGTATACTAAAAGTCAGCTAACGCTGGTGAGTTCTAGTTAAAAACATTTAGGTATGAACATTATTCATTTATAAATACTTACGTATAAATATATAAATATAAATACACATTTACATATCCTTTGCTTTCTTTTATCATTCGTATGTGAGCACATAAATATGCATTCACCTTTACTTTCATTAACATTTATTGGTCATACTCATAAAAGTGATCAGCCAACATTCATTTATGCGTAAGTCACGAAGACATACGCCCGTCCTACCGTCGTAGTCCGTCCTCCACAACATCCGGCAAACCTTCGGCCATCTGTTATGCTATACCGTCCGGCAAACCTTCGGCCGTCCGTCTTAACCGTACTACCGTCGTAGTCCGTCATATTCGCCCGTCTACCCGAAGGTATCCGTTTCCCATGCGACTATTATTTATACAACCGTTCTACTATAATATGCCAATTGCTTCGACCGTCCATTAATGGCATTCGTACGTCCTAGCCGATGAAGGAGCGCACTTGTCCCGGTTATAAAATAGTCACATGGTCGTCCGTCTACCGAAGTAGCCGTTATCATCGAAGCGTCCATAACATTTTCTGTACTTGGCAAGCAATATATACATGGATATAAAGCAAGATTTCATTCTTATATGTTATGACATTCATTCATTTCATTCTTTGCAAGCAATATATACATGGATATAAAGCAGGATTTCATTCTTTCATATGGTGTTATACTTTCGTTCATTCTTTATAATCATGCTTTTCATTCTTTATTCATAATTTCTCTTTCGTGTATAGGTATATATATATACTTGTATAACACATATGATCACATTAACATTCATAACCTTTATTCACTTAGTGTATACATTTCAGCCCCAAAACATTTGAAAACATTTGCACATAACATAGAAGGGGCACATAGAACTCACCTGATGAGTAGTTTCTGTAATACACTAAGCTGGCTACTGGGCTTCACTAATGTCACTCACGATCTGTATAATAAAGTCATACACATAAGATGGTGCTCCTAGATGACACTAGACCTTACTATGCTTGAACTCAGTAGTTTCGGGAGGTGGGTCGCATCAAAACTATGGTAGTTTCGAGCTATGGTCTTACACTCGAAACTAGGTAGTTTCGAGTCATAATCCTTCTATCGAAACTAGGTAGTTTCGAGTCATGAGATCCTATCGAAACTATGGTAGTTTCGAGTCATTAACTTATGAAAAATCTTAGTTTAGGTTCAAGGTGACACTCGAAACTAGGTAGTTTCGAGTCCTGAGTTCCTATCGAAACTATGGTAGTTTCGAGTCATTGGCTGCTATCGAAACTAGATAGTTTCGAGTCAAACATGACTATCGAAACTAGAGTAGTTTCGACGGGTCTGTATGTATCGAAACTATAGTTTCGAGTCATGGGTCTGCATCTTCCCTGACCAGAACCTTGCTCCAGCCAACTTATTTCCAATCGATTAAACCTTGAGCATTTTACGTTAAACACCTTCCTTTATCGTTCTTGAGTTCAAATACGTGATTTGTTTCAAGTTTCGTATGCAAAAATCGTATCTTTATTTGATTTAAACCCGAGACATGCAAAGACTCATAATCAGAGGCGATGCTTACCTCAACAGGCCCGATTTCTGTTGCTATGCGTTGAAATGGTGGAGTCGGATGATTCCCGAGCCCTTGAGTCTTCTCCTTGCGGTTTTCTTCACAAGCCGATCGCTCTCTCTCTCTCTCTCTCTAGTATTCTTGCGCAGGAAGATGAAATGAGAGGGGTTTGGGTTGAAGCTGCTGTTTTGTAATGGGGTTTCCCCCTTTTCTTTTCGGCCCATGGGCCGAAATTTTGGCCAAGCCCACTTTATTTCCCTTTTCTATTTGTCTTGTCATTATTTGGGATGTTACAAGTCTACCCTCCTTAATGAGGTTTCGTCCTCGAAACCTGTTACACGTTAAACAACTGGGGATACAGTTCCTTCATCTCGTCTTCTTTCTCCCAAGTAGCCTCGGACCCCTTTCTGTGTTTCCATTGTATTTTGACTAAAGGAATCGACTTATTGCGTAATCGTTTCTCAGCTCGGTCAAGAATGGCTATTGGTTCCTCTACATAATTTAGACTGTTATCCACTTCGATCTCGTCGTAAGGTATGTGAGCTGTGTCGTCAGCTAGGCACTTGCGTAAGTGCGACACGTGGAACGTAGGGTGTATTCCACTAAGCTCGACGGGTAGGTCGAGTCTGTAAGCAACTTGACCCACTCTTGCTACAATCTTGAAAGGTCCGACAAACCTTGGACTTAGTTTGCCACGCTTTCTGAACCGAATGATTCCTTTCCACGGTGATACTTTCAACAGTACCATGTCCCCTACTTGAAACTCTAAATCCCTCCTTCTCTTATCCGCGTATGATTTCTGTCTGTCTTTTGCGGCTTTCATACGAGCCTTGATTTGATCAAATTTCTCAGAAGTAGCTTTGACCACTTCGAGACTTGCAAAATCCTTCTGTCCAATTTCCCCCCAACAAACCGGGGTCCTACATTTCCTCCCATACAACATTTCAAATGGCGGCATGCCAATAGTCGAGTGATAGCTGTTGTTATATGAAAATTCTGCCAATGGTAGATGGCTGTCCCAACTCCCACCGAAGTCAATGATACAGGCCCGGAGCATGTCCTCCAAGGTCTGAATGGTCCTTTCCGATTGTCCATCGGTTTGGGGGTGGTAAGCGGTGCTGATGTTCAGTCTAGTGCCCATTGCTTCATTGAATTTCTTCCAAAACCTTGACGTGAATCTAGTATCCCTGTCAGACACAATCGACAGCGGCATACCATGTCTGCTCACAATTTCCTTGATAAATACTTCTGCTAGCTTTTCAGAAGAAGAAGTTTCTCGTATTGGCAAGAAGTGAGCACTCTTTGTCAAGCGGTCGATGATCACCCAAATGGTATCATTGCCTTTAGCTGTTCGCGGTAGCTTGGTAATGAAGTCCATTGTGATCTCTTCCCACTTCCATTCCGGTATTGGTAAAGGTTGCATTTTACCGCATGGTTTCTGGTGCTCGGCCTTAACTAGAGAACACGTTAGGCACTTGCTCACGTATTCTGTCACATCATTCTTCATGCCAGGCCACCAGTATTCTTTCTTCGAGTCTTGATACATTTTGTTTGTCCCGGGGTGGATAGAATAGCGAGACTTATGGGCCTCATCGAGTATTTTGGCTCTAAGCTCACCAATCTTAGGTATCCACATCCGGCCAAACCTAGTTCGTACTCCGTATGCATTCGCATCTAAGTTCCCTTGTTGTCCTACTATTCTTTCCCGTTTCACATTTCTTTCTAACAATGCTTCATCTTGTGCCTTTGATATTTCACCCATTAAGTCTGGCGTTATAATTAACTGACACGCTTTGATCCGGATAGGTGCCGATTCTTCCTTTCTACTTAAAGCGTCAGCCACTACGTTTGCCTTGCCTGGATGGTACAATATCTCACAGTCATAGTCTTTCAGTAGCTCTAACCATCTTCTTTGCCTCATGTTTAGTTCCTTTTGTTCGAAAAAGTATTTCAAGCTTTTGTGATCGGAGTAGATGGTGCATTTAACTCCATACAAGTAGTGTCTCCATATTTTCAACGCGAAAACTACTGCTGCTAATTCTAGATCATGTGTTGGGTAGTTAACTTCATGAACCTTTAGTTGCCGCGATGCATAAGCAATTACCTTTCCTCGTTGCATGAGTACGCACCCTAAACCTTGCCCTGAAGCGTCAGAGTAGACTACTAAGTCTTCATTTCCCTCAGGTAGTGTTAATACTGGAGCTTGAGTTAATCGTGTCTTAAGTTCCTCAAACGCGTTGTTTTGGGTTGGACCCCATTCATACTTTACTTCCTTCCGTGTCAGTTTGGTTAGCGGCGAGGCAATTCTTGAGAAATCTTGGATGAACCTTCGATAGTAGCCTGCCAACCCTAGAAAGCTTCGTATCTCTGTTGGTGTCTTTGGGATGTTCCATTCCTTTACTGTCTCGATCTTTGCAGGATCCACCATGATGCCGTTTGGGTTTATTACATGACCTAGGAATTGGACTTCCCTAAGCCAGAACGCGCATTTGGAGAATTTTGCGTACAACTTTTCCTGCTTTAGCACCTCCAATACTTCTCTTAGGTGACAGTGGTGATCACCTTCATTCTTTGAATATATGAGGATGTCATCTATAAAAACTATTACTGATCGATCCAACATGGGTCGGCATACTCTGTTCATTAAATCCATAAATGCTGCTGGTGCGTTGGTTAGTCCGAAGGACATCACAAGAAATTCATAATGCCCGTAACGTGTACGAAACGCAGTTTTCGGTACATCCTTCTCTCTTACTTTCAATTGATGGTAACCCGACCTGAGATCAATCTTTGAGAACCAACTCGCGCCTTGCAGTTGATCAAAAAGGTCGTCTATTCTAGGCAGTGGGTATTTGTTCTTTACTGTTCTCTTGTTCAATTCGCGGTAGTCGATACACATGCGCATACTGCCGTCCTTCTTCTTTACAAATAGTACCGGAGCGCCCCATGGTGAGATGCTCGGCCTAATAAATCCTTTCTCGGTTAGTTCCTCTAGTTGGGACATCAATTCCTTCATTTCTGACGGACCAATCGGTAGGGGGCTTTGGCAACGGGCTCAGCTCCTGGCAGTAAATCAATCTGAAATTCTATTTCCCGATCGGGTGGCAACCCAGGTAGATCCTCAGGGAATACTTCCGGAAAATTGCACACCACGGGTACATTCTTGAGTTCTTTCGTTTTCATTCTATCATCTATAACATATGCCAGATAAGCTTCGCAGCCGCGCCTCATGTAACTTTCGGCCTTAATCATCGAGATGACGTTCGGCATTGTGCAATTCCAATCCCCATAAACCGTAATTGGACTGCCGCTAGGACCTTTGAGGTGTATCCTCTTACGTTTACATATGATTTGAGCTTCGTTGGCAGCTAGCCAATCCATACCCAATACTATATCGAATCCTCCTAAGGTGAGAAGGAATAATCTAGAAGGAAATTTATGACCCTCTATTTCTATTATGCAATCCTCTGTTACTTGGAATACTGCCGAATTTTTACCAACGGCAGTTTGTACACTAAAGGCCTTTACTACTGTGTTGATAGTGCAATTCAGTTTTCGACTAAAGGCATTTGATATAAAGCTTTTACTAGCACCCGAGTCAAATAAAATAGCAGCATGTTCGTTATTAACTAGGGATGTACCTGACACAACATCAGGGTTTCCCCTTGCTTCCTCTTCAGTCAGGGCGTAGCCTCTAGTCCTCGCCTTCTGTTGTTCCTTTTCTTTTCCCAAACCAGATTGTCTAGTTCTCTTGCAATTCTTGGTTAGGTGTCCAAATAGTCCACAACCTTGGCATTTAGTGTCTCTTAAACATTCGCGAGAATAGTGCCCCGCCTTCCCACACCTATAACAGACGGTGGAATCAACTAGGCACACGCCTTGGTGTTTCCTCAAACATTTCTTACAAGCTTCGTATTTTTCAGTTCTTGGCTTCTTAGCCTCAGCTATATAGTTCCCCTTTCCAGTTCCTTTAGATGCGTTTTCCCTTTTCCTTTTATGTGTCTCAGGTAATAGACCAGGCAATATGCTCTTTAGTGTCAGTACAACCTCACGGGCAATAGCATCCCTAAGTTCGGGTTCCAATCGTAGTGCCCCTTCATTGTCACCTCCCGGTGGGGTCACATTAGTGTCATGCACTCTCTCGGTGTATTTCACGTGCATGCTTTCTTCTTTCTCTTGTCTTTGGTTCATTGGCGGTCTACCTACTCAGCCCGTATGGCCGCCTTGGCGTGCAGTTCTTCCTCTACTTGCCATAGTTTTCTAGAAATTTCTGATATGAAAAGGGAATACATCAATGTCATTTCTTCAGATCATAGTTTGGAACAGTACGAGCAAGGTAAATTCTTAATTACAGTGACCGGTTTGCGATTACTAATTTACATTGCTTTTCGGGTTCAAAACTCTTCAAATCAGTCGTGGCATTAACATCTATTTGTTCTAAGTTAAGGTATCTATTCTTATGCAGGAGCATTTACTTTATGACTTACTTACCGTGCTAGCGTTGGCGTTGGCTACCCAGACTGACATCCGTGCGTTGGTCCCATAATCAGTTTGAGTTCAGACATTTAGGGATGTCTGAATCTCTCAAACTATCGCTCTGATACCAACTTGTAAGGCCCCTTTCCCGGGTGACCTCACTCGTTGGATTTACTCATAAACATAGCCATAGATACTGAATAATTACATTGAATACTTTCTAAACGTAGCGTGAGCTTACATCATTCGATTACATAGCCATAACAGCGGAAGTCTTAATCATTTAAACATAACACATTGCTTTAACAAAAATTAAAGTGGATGGGATGTCAGCCCTTGATCGGGATAGCCTTCACTCCAATGCACGACCTTTCTTCTTTTTACCTGAAATGTATACTAAAAGTCAGCTAACGCTGGTGAGTTCTAGTTAAAAACATTTAGGTATGAACATTATTCATTTATAAATACTTACGTATAAATATATAAATATAAATACACATTTACATATCCTTTGCTTTCTTTTATCATTCGTATGTGAGCACATAAATATGCATTCACCTTTACTTTCATTAACATTTATTGGTCATACTCATAAAAGTGATCAGCCAACATTCATTTATGCGTAAGTCACGAAGACATACGCCCGTCCTACCGTCGTAGTCCGTCCTCCACAACATCCGGCAAACCTTCGGCCATCTGTTATGCTATACCGTCCGGCAAACCTTCGGCCGTCCGTCTTAACCGTACTACCGTCGTAGTCCGTCATATTCGCCCGTCTACCCGAAGGTATCCGTTTCCCATGCGACTATTATTTATACAACCGTTCTACTATAATATGCCAATTGCTTCGACCGTCCATTAATGGCATTCGTACGTCCTAGCCGATGAAGGAGCGCACTTGTCCCGGTTATAAAATAGTCACATGGTCGTCCGTCTACCGAAGTAGCCGTTATCATCGAAGCGTCCATAACATTTTCTGTACTTGGCAAGCAATATATACATGGATATAAAGCAAGATTTCATTCTTATATGTTATGACATTCATTCATTTCATTCTTTGCAAGCAATATATACATGGATATAAAGCAGGATTTCATTCTTTCATATGGTGTTATACTTTCGTTCATTCTTTATAATCATGCTTTTCATTCTTTATTCATAATTTCTCTTTCGTGTATAGGTATATATATATACTTGTATAACACATATGATCACATTAACATTCATAACCTTTATTCACTTAGTGTATACATTTCAGCCCCAAAATATTTGAAAACATTTGCACATAACATAGAAGGGGCACATAGAACTCACCTGATGAGTAGTTTCTGTAATACACTAAGCTGGCTACTGGGCTTCACTAATGTCACTCACGATCTGTATAATAAAGTCATACACATAAGATGGTGCTCCTAGATGACACTAGACCTTACTATGCTTGAACTCAGTAGTTTCGGGAGGTGGGTCGCATCAAAACTATGGTAGTTTCGAGCTATGGTCTTACACTCGAAACTAGGTAGTTTCGAGTCATAATCCTTCTATCGAAACTAGGTAGTTTCGAGTCATGAGATCCTATCAAAACTATGGTAGTTTCGAGTCATTAACTTATGAAAAATCTTAGTTTAGGTTCAAGGTGACACTCGAAACTAGGTAGTTTCGAGTCCTGAGTTCCTATCGAAACTATGGTAGTTTCGAGTCATTGGCTGCTATCGAAACTAGATAGTTTCGAGTCAAACATGACTATCGAAACTAGAGTAGTTTCGACGGGTCTGTATGTATCGAAACTATAGTTTCGAGTCATGGGTCTGCATCTTCCCTGACCAGAACCTTGCTCCAGCCAACTTATTTCCAATCGATTAAACCTTGAGCATTTTACGTTAAACACCTTCCTTTATCGTTCTTGAGTTCAAATACGTGATTTGTTTCAAGTTTCGTATGCAAAAATCGTATCTTTATTTGATTTAAACCCGAGACATGCAAAGACTCATAATCAGAGGCGATGCTTACCTCAACAGGCCCGATTTCTGTTGCTATGCGTTGAAATGGTGGAGTCGGATGATTCCAGAGCCCTTGAGTCTTCTCCTTGCGGTTTTCTTCACAAGCCGATCGCTCTCTCTCTCTCTCTCTAGTATTCTTGCGCAGGAAGATGAAATGAGAGGGGTTTGGGTTGAAGCTGCTGTTTTGTAATGGGGTTTCCCCCTTTTCTTTTCGGCCCATGGGCCGAAATTTTGGCCAAGCCCACTTTATTTCCCTTTTCTATTTGTCTTGTCATTATTTGGGATGTTACAAGCTTGGTTATGAAGTCCATAGTAATGTGTTCCCACTTCCATTCCGGTATCTCAAGTGGTTGAATTTTCCCATACGGTTTCTGGTGTTCGGCCTTCACTTGTGAGCAAGTCAAGCACTTGCTTACGTATTTCGTCACTTCGTGTTTCATCCCAGGCCACCAGTATTCCTTCTTCAGATCTTGGTACATTTTGTTGGTACCGGGATGGATAGAGTAACGAGACTTATGAGCCTCATCCAAGATTTTGGTCCTAAGCTCGCCACCCATAGGTATCCATACTCGACCAAAACGTGTCCTAACACCAAGGGTGTTATATTCTAACTTATCCTGTTGGCCAACCATCCTTTCCTTCTTTATGTTTTCCCCCTTTAGTGCCTCTTCTTGAGCCTTTTCAATTTCCCTCATCACATCCGACGTTACCACCATTTGGCAAGCTTTCACTCTAATAGGAGCAGGCACATCCTTCCGGCTTAGAGCGTCAGCCACCACGTTTGCTTTTCCAGGATGGTACATGATTTCACAGTCATAGTCTTTCAAAAGTTCCAACCATCGCCTCTGCCTCATATTTAACTCCTTTTGCTCGAAGAAGTACTTCAGACTTTTGTGATCGGAGTATATGGTAAACTTTACCCCATAGAGGTAGTGCCTCCAAATTTTTAATGCAAACACAACAGCAGCAAGTTCCAAATCGTGAGTCGGATAGTTGACTTCATGAACCTTCAGCTGTCGTGATGCGTATGCGATCACTCTTCCACGTTGCATCAGCACACACCCCAACCCCTGACCCGAAGCGTCAGAGTATACCACCAGGTCTTCATTGCCCTCGGGAAGGGCCAAGACTGGAGCTTGGGTTAGCTTTTCTTTTAACTCCTTAAATGCCTCATCCTGCTTCGGACCCCATTCGTACTTTTCTTCCTTTCGTGTCAACTTTGTCAATGGCGAAGCTATTTTCGAGAAATCCTGAATGAATCTCCGATAGTAGCCTGCCAACCCTAAGAAACTGCGGATCTCCGTTGGCGTCTTAGGAATATCCCAGTCCCTTACCGTCGTTATCTTTGCTGGGTCTACCATAATGCCGTTCGGGTTAATGACGTGACCTAGGAATTGGACTTCCCTAAGCCAGAACGCGCATTTGGAGAACTTAGCATACAACTTCTCCTTCTTTAGAGCTTCCAACACTTCCTTCAAATGACAAGCGTGATCACCCTCATTCTTGGAGTAGACGAGGATATCATCAATGAACACAATTACCGATCGGTCCAGCATCGGTCGACACACCCTATTCATCAAATCCATGAACGCTGCGGGGGCGTTCGTCAATCCGAAAGACATTACGCGGAACTCGAAATGTCCATAACGCGTGCGAAATGCAGTTTTCGGTATGTCTTCTTCCCTCACCTTCAACTGATGGTACCCGGACCGAAGGTCGATTTTCGAGAACCAACTTGCGCCTTGCAATTGATCAAACAGGTCATCGATCCTTGGTAAAGGGTACTTGTTCTTTACCGTTCGTTTGTTCAACTCGCGATAATCGATACACATTCTCATCGAACCGTCTTTCTTTTTCACAAACAACACCGGAGCACCCCACGGCGAGATGCTTGGTTGGATAAATCCTTTCTCAAGTAACTCGTCTAGTTGTGCCATTAATTCTTTCATTTCCACTGGTGCTAGTCGATATGGAGCCTTAGCCACGGGCTGGGCATCTGGTACTAAGTCGATTCGAAATTCAATCTCTCTATCGGGTGGTATCCCAGGCAACTCCTCTGGAAACACCTCCGGGTACTCGCGTACCACGGGTACATCGTCCAGTTCTTTCACTTCCTTACACTTGTCAATTACGTATACCAGATAAGCCTCGCATCCGCGCCTCAAGTAATCTGCTGCCTTAATCATCGAGATGACGTTGGGCATCGGGGCATCGCGATCCCCAAGTACTTCCACTTCGCTACCATCCGGAGCCTTGAGTCGGATTATCTTTCGTTTGCATATAATTTGAGCCTCGTTGGCAGTTAACCAATCCATACCTAACACGACATCAAACCCTCCCAAAACCATAACAAATAATCTGACGGGAAATCTATGGCCTTCTATCTTTATCGTGGAATCGTCAACTACTTCGGTTACCATTACGGTTCTACCCTCAGCGGTTTCTACATTAAAGGCTCGTTCTACTTTACTAACCGTGTACTTTACTCGTTTACAGAAAGTTGCAGATATAAAACTCTTACTGGCACCTGAATCGAATAACACTGAAACAAAAGTGTTGTCAAGGATGAACGTACCTGACGCCACATCGGGGTCATTCCTGGCATGTTCTTGCGTTAGTGCATACGCTCAAGTCTTCGCTCGGGGCCTTTCCTCCCTCTTCTCTGGGCCTTTCCCTTTCCCGGTCTCGCCCATCCTGGGCTTAGTGCATTCCCGGCTCAGATGGCCGCCTTCACCACAGTTGTAGCATTTGATACCGTTCGGGCACTCTCGGGAGTAGTGCCCGGTCTTGCCACATTTGTAGCACAAATTCGATCCCAACCGGCATTCACCGGCATGCCTTCCCCCACACTTCCCACAGACTGCTAATTCATTTACCCTGGCCTGTTTGTCCTGAGCCCCAAACAACTTCCCACCCGATCGCTTAGCGGGAAAACTCAGCTTCTTCTTAGGCTCTTCAATGGCAACGACATTCAGCGCCAGATCATCAAATACCACGCCGCTCAGTTCTACTACCGAATCGTAGGTAGTAGGGGCGTTTGCCTTAACATATGTGCGGACCTTGTCCGGCAACCCTTGAATATAACAAGCGATCTTTCTTTCTTCAGTAGTGACTAGGTGTGGCACCAGACGTGCCAGTTCATTGAACCGTGTCGTATACTGCCGGTGCGTCATGCTCCCGGCCTTCAAACCCAGAAATTCCCTTTCTACCTTTTCGATCTCATTCCTTGGACAGAAATTCTTGATCACCAAAGTTTTCAAATCATCCCACATCATCGAATCAACCACCTCGTTCCCCTTAGCCTGGCGTACACCTTCCCACCAGTGAGATGCTTCCTCCCTCAAGGAGTTAGCAGCAAACTTCACGACCTGATTCGGTCGACATTCACTCAGACGAATGGCGGCTTCCATACGAATTACCCAGTCAAAAGTAGCCACCGCGTCCTTCTTTCCAGTCAGAACCGGCGGGTCACATACCTTGAATGACTTATAGTCGCAGCCGCGAGCAGGCGCAACGGCCTCAATGTTTGGAATATCAGTTGTCAGTTTAGATCCGCCCTCCTCATTAGCCTTCTTTAGTGCTTCTGCCAGTAGTCCTGGCAAAGAAGCCTTCATCAATTCGGTGAACTCACGTGCCAGAGCCGCTCTTACTTCCGGTTCAAAAGTGAATTGTTGTTCTTCAGCATGAGTCGGCTCAGTCACGTGCACACTAGCTTCTGGCTCAGTGTGAACACTTCCTTCTTCACTGTACTCCTGGTGAATAGGAGTTCTACCTCGGCCACCACCGGTACGACCACCGGTACGGCCCCCACCACGCTTTCCGTTCCCTCTTCTTGCCATTCCGTTCTACAAGACAAGGAAATCCAATGTCATCACGCTAGTTAACAAATAGAATTCAACAAGCATTGTAAGATGTTAATATACACTGGCCATCTGCAATTAACCATTACACTACCTCTTGATTTCGATTTGACCACCTTTGTGATTTCCATTAGAACCCAAGTCCTAACCTTAACACTTCCTAAGGCATACTATATATGTAAATATATATACACTACCTTCATACCTGATGCTGTGGCTCGAGTTACCCGTACTGGCATCCGCTTTCGGTCCCATTCTCAGTTTAAGTTCAGACACAGGGAGTGTCCAAATCTCTCAAACTATTGCTCTGATACCAACTTGTAAGGCCCCAAACCCGGGAGGCCCCACTTGTTGGATTTACTCATTCACAAACAGTTCTTAAACATGAATATCAAATAACGCAGCGGAAAATTTCATTTAAACATAACTTAATCGTTTTCATACATGCGGAAGCGTAAACATTGATTAAATCATAATTACATCATAGACAAAACATAACGGGATGCCAGTCTTCAAAAGCAGTCGGGTAACTCTTCATCTATAGCCAAGCATCACCGTCCGTCCTCATAACCTGCCTTAACCTGAATGTGCACACACTTAAAACGTCAGCTACGCTGGTGAGTTCTAGCTTTACATAAAACCTTAACATAAACATTTTGCCAAAAACATAACATACATTTGTTTAACAAAAGCGTACGTAAAACATGCATTAACTTAACATCATCATAACATCGCAACATAACACATAAGTCGACATGAACCGAATCTGCGCCTTTTTGTAACCGTCAATTCCATTCGTCGCGTACCAGCGGATGAACTTAAGGCTCGTTACCTCTAAGTCATCCGTCACACAGGTCCCCTAAGGCTCGTTACCTCTAGGTGAACCAAACATATGTCTCCTAAGGCTCGTTACCTCTAGGTAGACAGCACATACCAGCGGATGAACTTAAGGCTCGTTACCTCTAAGTCATCCGTCACACAGGTCCTCTAAGGCTCGTTACCTCTAGGTGAACCAAACATATGTCCCCTAAGGCTCGTTACCTCTAGGAAGACAGAACATAACATAGGCACTATTTCCCCGTAAGGAATAGCACCTTCCATCGGGATCCCGGTAATCCCATGGGTGACCGTCGTCATCCCATCATCAACCAGTTGTACAACCGTTAGCCAGCCACAAAGGCCCCCCGTAAAGGTAAGGCCAATACATACATACATACCTTAGCTCCCGTAGGAACTCGTGGCAGATTCGTTCATTCGTGACTTTCATAAAACCTTTACCTCATTTTAGTTAAAGCATTCGTACGTTTTATTAAATAACACTTCATTCGTAAACCTTTCATAAACTTCGTTTGGCAAAACATTTCATAACATCGTCCTTCGTAAACATCGTTTTATATACCTCATTTCGTAAACATCATTTCGTAAACATCGTTTCGTATGTATGCACACCAGCCCAAAAATATTAATTAAAACATTTAAAGAAGGGCTTCTAGAACTCACCTTATAAGCTAGTCTCGGTTGTCCTAAACAAAGGTCCAACAACGTCACTTCCGATCTGAATTGATTAATTAAATACACATCAGACCTAAATCCCGACTCTAACGGTTTACTCGTTCTGTTACAGGTGAATACACTGACTTCACTTACTGATGCAGACCTATCGAAACTACTTAGTTTCGACAGGTGCAGGCCCATCGAAACTTCTAGTTTCGACAACTGCAGGTCACTCGAAACTTCTAGTTTCGACAACTGCAGGTCACTCGAAACTTCTAGTTTCGACAACTGCAGGCCGCTCGAAACTTCTAGTTTCGACACCTGCAGGCCGCTCGAAACTCTAGTTTCGATACCTGCAGAACTCAGCTATCTTCCCCGTGAAAAACCCTAACTTTCGCAATGCAGGTCCGACCTGGTCAAGATCCGGACTTTTTACATTCAAAACGTGTATTTTCCCTTCGTGATTCCAGATTTATAACCCTTTCCTCATTTGGTTTATAAAAACCCGTCATTTTCCCGAAAATACCCGAAAACCCAAAAACGAACAAAAACTCAGATTTGGTTCGGGTGTTACCTAATTTCGAGATTCTGATCCGGAGGTTTTGCTCACGAGCTCAGTAGCAACAAGCTCCTTCAATCTCGGGTCGATCCGCCAACTTTCTCTCTCTACGGTTTCTCTCTCTAGATTCTTGCAAATGAGAGAAATGGTGTGTGTGTTGGCTATTTAAAGGGAGGAAACCCCCCCCCCCTTCCTTCAAGTTTGCCGGCCCAACCGGCCCGGCCCGTTACGCCTCGTTCTTTTATCCCGTTCGTCCCGGTTCAACCCGTTATTTAAAATCCTCATTTATTTTGGGATGTTACACGAGTATACGTAGGAGCGGGAAGATAAAATGAAAGCCAAGTATCCGTCCTTGTTCACGAAAACTCCAAGTAAAGATGACAAGAACTGAATTTCGGGACGAAATTCTCTTTAACATGGGGAGAATGTGACACCAAGTATTTCAGGTCAATATCCATATTACATAAATGCACGTTCATAACATATATTTCCTGAAGTTTTATTTTGACTAAGTAAAGTCAAGGAGTCTAGCAAAGGAACTTATATCAAAATAGTAATTGATAAGAATTACTAGGAAAATAAACAGTGATAACCCGCAAGGTACGGTCGTTGGTGATTAACAAGAATTTTATTCTAGCAAAAGTCTAGGGACACGCTTTAACGTAAAAACATAAATATTGGTGACTAAACTTTTATAAAAGTTGACATAAATAATCGTTACATGGTTCTATATTATTTTATGTATACATATATTATATTAGTTAAAACATTAACCATAACGGGTTAAATTAGTGGACTATTAAAATAGTCAAGATACAAAATATATATATAGTTTTAATCATAAAAGTTCGTACATCGGGTATTAGATCATGGGAACACCTACCGAGTATACCCTACCTAAAATCCATCTAACTAAACACCTAGAAATCAACTAGAAGTGGAACAAGACCCAACCCCCCACCCTTCTACCCATTTCGGCCGAGAAAGGGAGGGCCCACCCACACACCATCACCTACACCTCAACACCACCATTCCTTGTGTCATTAGACCCATGCCCATTCAACCAAATATCCATCTAAGAGTCACATTCATCTAATCCTCCAAGATATGTAATGATTATGATGAGTCCAACATTCCATCTCTTTTGTTTCCATACGATATATACGACACACACAACATACACACACATCACTCTTTCAAAATCCAAGAAAAAGTTCCATATAAGTACTAACTAGAAGGCTTGGAGATTTAAGGGAATTCTTGAAGTCTAGGAGTCGGTTTTGCTAGAAAATCAAGCCGCTATCACCTTCTACTTGTTATTCTTCACCTAGCTTGTCTAGTGGTATGAAATCGACACCACTCTTCATCTTTGTCTTTAATTGTAGTTTAAAGCTCGTTGTTCACCGAAGTAACAAAAGATTTAAAAGATTAAAAGAGTTTTTATAAAAATTTAAGTTTATTAAATTAGACACTAAGATTTTTGCCTAAATATATACATATATACATATATATGGGCCGAAAATGTGTAGGTTTACATATACATTTTTTTTGTGTTTTGATTATTTGATGATAAAATGTGAGATTTAAAATAAAGAGCATGATTAGTGTATCACAAAGTAAACATTAGAGATATAAAAACTAAGACTTATTTATATATATGCATGCTTGGTCGAAAATTTGCAAGATAATGTGTAGTTATTAATATAAAACATGTCTTGTAATGATAATAGAGAAATGTACATGATCATAAGGTTAAGTTGTAGATGTGTATAAATGCATATAGAAATCGGGATAAATGTGTATATTCATGTAGTTGTATGATCAAAGGTATATAAACATAAAATAATAAATATATTCATGTCTTGAAAATATGCCACGAAAAATGTTACATACTTAAGAATTGGTAATTTGTAAGTTGTAGTTATGTATTTGACATGAAATATTGGTATGATTTAATGTCTAGGACATTAGTAAATATAAGAGTCATATAGGCATATATTATGATGGGATAATCATAAACAAAATTATGCGCATGAAATTAAAGACGCCCGGTTAAAAAGATAAAAGTTCATATGTTATCATGGAGCATATTTAAATATATGTATATTGACGAGATACTTGTAGGCATGTGTTGGTAAAAAAATATTCGCATGATGAAACTACACAAGTTGATAAATGTCGTTCGGAACATAAATACTTGCATATGGATGTGTTAACGTAGATTATACGTACGTAGGATAATAAACATGCATAAATATACTTGAGCGATATTTGTGGTTTTAAATAATTATTGATAGGAAATAATTATATTATGATACATGGACTATAATATAAATATATTATAAGACGTTGCAAAAATAATATTTATTTTTGACGAACGTAACAAGTCACCAATATAGAAATATAATATTTTCTTGGAAAATAAGTAAAGAGTCTAGACTGGAATAATAATCACCAACGAGTCGTCATGAGAAAACATTGTTTTAAATAAACAAAGACGTACTTAACAGGAATAGTTAAGTCGGGTGAACAACTTGCGTTTAAGACGGGTAGTCTTAACGTGTTTAGTATCCTTGTGTGAATAGGATACGGATAGGCGGGTCTGTTTTATTCAAGTATTTGCTAGCATTCATACTATCGAGGTGAGTTTCACTAACCCCCCTTTTTCTAAATTTTTGAACTATTTTGGGGTGGAAACATACTTGTAAAGAATTTTCGTATGTAAATGAATGAACTAATGATCTGACCGTATGTGTGTATTGAGGGAAAAATAAAGCGCTTAAAGTCCTCGGAATAAATTAGTAACCATTAGCTATGGACTTAGCCCGGGATTTTATGGATAGTACTATTGGGGGTGACGCCTCCGGTCATGATTAGTCGCGCTAATCAGGGGTCCAAATGGCCGAATGACCGCATATTGTCTTAACTCGCATAAAGGCGAGGGGAGTCACAGAAAGTTGGGGTTTGGTACGGTCTCGTACATTACATACTATTTTGTATTCCTTGCAAGTTTACAAATGGGGTCAATTGATCGGATTAGTATTCAGATTCATTGGTAATACATACAAAGAGTTTTGATCGGAAAATGTTCAGGTTTAAATATTGGGTTTATGATAACTCTTGATAATAACTTGTGAACTCACCAACCTCGTGTTGACATTTTTAAGTATGTTTTCAGGAAATTGAACGTGATCTCCAGGCTAGCAATGTAGGTTACATACATACATGAGGATACAGCTTTTGGAAGGATTTCACTTGTATAACTCATGGTCTTGAGTCATATTGCGAAATCTTAAACTTTGTAAAAACTGAACTATGTTTTGGGATGTAAACATTTAAACTTTGATTATGTATCCAATTGTCACACCCCGACCGATGGCGGAATCATCGGGGCGGGACATGTAGACTGTTCATAAGCTCAAGGTTGACTAAATTGTAATATGTTAAATCCATTTACATCCAAACAATCATGAATCAAGTTCAAAGTACATAATGAAATACAACTTGTTTTTGAATTAAGATTAACTAGGTCCAAAGCCTATGTGTAGCATGTCTTGATCTACTCATATGGAAACACCTGAAACATGAATAAAATAAGGTCAACTAAAAAGTTGGTGAGTATAACACAGGTTTGTATATAGATAGCATATAGTTTGTAAAACAAATCCTTACATAACATGATAAATAAGGCATTTATGGGGAGCAGCTATTGTGTAACCAAGTACAATCAAACCTTTGTAACTAGCATGCAAGATTGTGTTGTCGGTATCAATCACCCCAATCTGGGTGGGTTTGTCAGACTCAATAGATCTATCATTGAAAACCGTCGGCTTGAATAGTTAATGATTGCACATAAATTGCACACAAAAGTTAGCACACATAGCACTCGGGCACAAAGCTCAAATTTGCACACATGAATGTAAATAGGATTTGTACTTGTGTTGTTTGTGTAAATGTAAACATGTAATTTGAATAGTGTTCATGTTTCACCCCAAAAGTGTAAAAGAGTAAAATGGGCTATGAAATACTCACTTGATTTGAAGGCGTAGCTAACACGAGATACTAGTTAGTAATGTGATCCTTGTGTTGCACAATGTTAACCTAGAGTGTAATGTATATTGCATTAATAATGCACAATAGTCTAAGTCCATTTCTTAAGTTAAATTGGATAAAGTTAGTGATTGGTACTTGAAAGTATTGTATAAAATGGAAGATTTAAAATGAATATTTTTAGAACATTTTTTAATAAGGTTTGAGTTTGGAATAATTAAATATGTAAATTAAATAATTACTGTTTATGAAAATAATGTAAGTGTTAGATGTAATTGAGTATAACTAAATAAATGTTTTTGTTTAATTATAAATCAAATAAATAATTATTACCTTATTCATTTATTTATATAATGTAATTTAGACATTAAAATATTATTTAAGTGTAGGGTTTATAAATTAAATGTTGAACTTTAAATAATTTCCATTTATTTTAAGATTAAATATTTGATCTTTTCTAAATAAAAATAATACAGATTTTTTATAAATTCAATTATTTTTATTTTAGAAATTAATCTGAAATACTAATTGTTTAGAAATATAAAAGATTATAAACATTCTGCCAACACACACGACCGTGCCTAGGGTAGGGCACGATCGTGCTAGGGCGGGCGCGACCGTTCTAGACAGAGCGCGACCGTGTTGGTCAAACAGAGGACAGCTAGCCAAACCACTAGGCACGACCGTACCTTCGATAGGCACGACCGTGTCTATGTTTAGGGTACGATCAAGTCTAGCCAACGAGCATGACTGGGTCTGAGCAGGAGGCACGACCTCGCTGGAAGTCGACACGACCGCGTCTCCCGAAGCACGACCGTGCTAGATGATTAGCACGACCGTGTCTCTTTCAAAACAGGAACAAATTGATTGATTCTTATATTGATAGTGCTGGAATGTATAGGGCTTTCATTCACAAGGTTAGTACGAGTCCGTTGGTGTAGATTAATTGTGTTTAAAACATGTTTAAAGTTGGATTCGATTAAACCATTTTTAAATGAAACTTATATTCGGGTTCATGTTAAATTCGATATTGTAAACCCAATTTATGTTGGGGCTTTTGATCTATAGACTAAAACTAAGATGTAGGAGGTTTCAATTACCCGGAAGGATGATGTATTGATAGCGTACGGTAGGAACGAATTCCGGCGACGGCGGTTTGATCTCCGGTGCCTTTTGCTGCAACTTCGGCTGACTCAAGGTTTTCAGGAGCTCCAGAGAAGGTCGATGATGCGTTTTCTTGGGAGGATTGCAATTCAGAATGGATGGATCGTTGGTCTCATGAAGGAATTGGCGGTTTTGAGAGGATCGACTTAATTGGAGTTATTTGTTGGAATTACGATGATTGAAAACTTAATTGGGTTTGTTAAAGTGTGAAACGGTTACGAACTCAACCGATTCTGCGTTTAAAGGCTGCATTTATGTTTCAACTGATGTGAGGCGCGACCGTGCCTATTAGAGGCGCGACCGTGCCACACGAGGCGCGACCGTGCCAAAACGTGGCACGACCGTGCCTATTAGGGTTTCTGGTTATTTACAAAATCAGCCCTTGTAACTTCAGCTTTGACAGAATTAGCTTGGTTAGGATTTAACAGAACACCTAACGGGATTACTAACTGGATTAACTCTAAGAGGTGTTACCACTTGATTATGAGTTCTAAATCCTTGAATTGAATACGATCGGCTAACGATTAATGAGGTGTAGGTTTGAACAAGTATATGATTCAATGTCGTGTTGTTATTTTATTAGTTAAAATAAGTTAAAATAGGGTCGGAAAATCAGGGATGTTACAGTCTCCCCATGTTAAGGGAATTTCGTCCCGAAATCTAACTAATGGAGGCTATTAAAAATCAATAAACAGGTGGGAGTTTTGGGTTCTCGGTGAGCTTTGATTGTTGTGTTATGGGGAGTGTAACCCATGACATGGCTTAGACCTGATACTTAAAGTTGAATATGAAGGGTGATATTGAATTTTGTTTTGAAATGAATTTAAGGAGAAGATTGTCGAATAATAATTCTGAATTCTAAATGTGAGATGTATTTTTTGGAATGAATTTGATGGAATCTTAATAATTAGGGTTTGTGTAAGATGTAGTATAATATACTTTAAAATTGTCAGCGGGTAAAAGATTTCATAAACATTGGTCTAGGTCAAAACTTCACGTGACACGAGCAACGTTACTTCTGATAATATTATAGGACACTTATATATAGGAAGTACCATAGGCGTATCCACCATGCCCTTGTCATATCACATTAGTTTCGTTGTTACATATCATGATAAGTTTTAGGTCACAACATACGACAAATTTTCACTATGCTTTCCATACGCTGATTTTCATAATTCCGTGTGCACCCGTAATTACTCAAATCATCGCATGGTCCGTATAGGTCATTTCGTTGTGTGCGGTTCAAGGGGCACAATTTCACTCCGTCCTTGTCTATTGTTTTCACATAAAAGTCGCTAACAAGTAACTATGTCCTTAAGCAGGTAAGTTCACGACTAGAGAGTAGTAAAGTAGAATAACTCAAAGTTTATTAGTTTGCTCGTGTTTGAACAAGAATACGTCAAACCCCGAGTCGTTTCCATGTATTATGGTCTTCAACTTTGGTGAACAAAGTGCATGACCATATCTTGTGTATAATGTAATCAATCAATTGTAATAATTGTAACCAATTTCGTTTCATGTATAAAGTAAACACACAAGTCTCTTGTGTAGCATGAACAGCTAGTATTATGTATTTTGTAAATCAACGAGCTCTCACGTGTAATGTAAACAATATAGTATCATGTGTAATATATACAGTTTAGTATCATGTATATTGCATAATGTGCACAGTTTAGTATGATGCCCTTTCTAACCAAATGAGTTTCATGTTAATGTGGTCACTCTAGGGTTATGTATCAAACAAACAACAGTTATGTGTCATGTATATTGCAACCAACTAAGTTTCGTGTATTATGTGCTCAATCTAGTAGCATGTGTATTGCAATTAAGCATGTTTCGTGTGTTATGTGATCAATCCAGTAAATTGTGATTTGTAGGCAAACTAGTTTCATGTATTATGTAATTTGTGTAGCATTGGGTATATTGAGAATAATTGAGTTTCATGTACCATGTCGTTGCGTTAGGTATATGGGGAACGTGTATGCGTAAGTTGTTGGACTTCGTGTGTGATGTATACTAACGGGTTTTGCATGTGATCGAGTGTTGTGGATAAGCTTGTTGTTTGGCGTTCCTGTATAATATGGTAGTTAGGTTGTAGCTTTTAAATCTCATTGAGGTTGATGGGGGGTTAACGTTTACTCTGTTTGATCGTCTCTTGAAGTGACAAGTGAAAGGTAGCGAGGAGGTTTTGAAAATATTCAGGGAAATGTGTTTACAATTACTGATCTTTGTTTGAAAATAGGACGTGGTAAATTATTCTTGATTGTGGATATATAAACTAGTGAATCCATTGAGTCACATAATTCAAATAAATAAACAATTTATGGGAAAAATATTTTAATTTAAATTTTCAGCTATTTAATAAGAGAATATTTTTAAGCGAAATTATTGGCTAAACAATTAGTCGTATATTAATTTAGCCAGGGTTTAGAAATATTTACTTAAACGAGGAAACCATAATTATTTATCAATTTGAAATAATATATATATATATATATATATATATTTTAAATCGATTGTATTAACTTTCCTTATCAGTTGGAAAGTTTTATGGAAAATTTATGTTTTTGATACTATCTAAAAGTTTGATAAACATTTTGTTTGAACAAGATAACGAGGTTTTGTTTAAATCGAACAATAGGATGATTTGTTTATGAAGGAGATTGTTGGTAGTGTACTAAATCGTATTGAATGAAGAAGGTGATACTTGAGAAATTTTGATGAAAATATGATGGGTATAATTCACACTCAACGTATTGAATTTATGAATAATAACTTTGGAATATATAAAATTTAGAAATGCTGAAACGTATTCAAAACACAGGGAAATGGTTCTCAAACTGAAATAAATAAGAAAAATAATCCTGTTAACGCCTCCTGTAGCTTTCCACTAGAAGGAGAATAATTCCCAAGGCGAACACCGCTTCGAGGATGGAGATTAATTCCTTTTGGTACCCTAATTGGTTTGCTAGGCTATTCATTCCTTGTCCTTGCAAGTCGTGCATTAACCCTTGCTCCATTCTTTGCCTCTCAAATTCTGAGGTCCTTACATATTGGTGCGTGTCATTGATTGGAAATTCGATAGTACTAGTGAGTGCCATGATATGCCCTACTCAAGGATTAGAGTAATACGGGTCGGGCATTAGATATGGGTCTCTTAGTGGGAATGGTAGTTGATTGTGGGGATGGGGTGTCTGATACGGGTTTCTGGGCGCGGCTGATCCAGGTGTTCGAAGTCTTTGGCCGGTGTTCCTAATCCAATCTACCCTTACATCAAACCTTGGTCTAGCAGCTGCGGGTGTTGGTGATCGATGTACGGGTGATTCGGTGTCTTCTTCCCAATCAGACTCTTCTTCGGGACGGCATACCGGGGAGGTAGGAGAGTAGGAGTCCATACTTAGCAGGAAAAAAATGGAAAGGTTGTAAGCGATAATAAAATACTAGTGTCAAATGTAGGAGTTCTCATAGGTTTAGAGTTTGACTAGTCATAATGCCGAACCTTCACAATAGTATTTTAGAAATACACTTGACCTATAAGCAATGCATCCCTGAGGAGAATTCCCAGGAAAGAGGGGTGGGTCACTAGGACACACTTAAGTACCCTATCTTTCCTTAGCCAGAATCCCTCATGGGCCTACACACTCTTCCATCCATCATGTATTAATAACACTATTGTTGGGCTCATGGTCATGATGAGAATTGTTGTGAACTGGGCCTTGTGGCGCGAAAGTAAGGTTTATGCATTTCAGTAGGCTTTTGCTTCTTGGAGGATAGATGGACTTCTTAGTTTATTATTGATGGACATTAGGCCCAATAGTTTAAAATTTGTTGTTCACAAGAGGTGTGGTATTATGTATGTGAGTTTAGGGGTGCATGAAAAACTAAGTGTGTATGAGTGTGTGTGTGAAAACTTAGGATAGCACTTTTAAATAAATTAAATAGGTAGCAATGAATAAGAGAAAAAGTTGGCAGGTAATGTGACACATAGATTATTAAGTATTGTATCATATGATGTTATTATATAGTATAACATGTAAGAATATTCACAAAAAAAATAATCATATAGCATGTAGATGGTAATGAGTGTAAGCACAAAAGTTATCAAGTAGTGTGACACATAAGTTATTATGTATCGTATCACATAGTGTAAATGCTTATGATAGCATGTAAAAATATTTACACAAGAACTAATAATGTAACATGTAGTAGCATGACATTGTATGGGTGTCCTAAAGTTATAGTCTAGGTCAAGAGTGTCTAATAACCTAGTTCCCTATAACCAAGGCTCTGATACCAATCTGTCACACCCCGACCGATGGCGGAATCATCTGGGCGGGACATGTAGACTGTTCATAAGCTCAAGGTTGACTAAATTGTAATATGTTAAATCCATTTACATCCAAACAATCATGAATCAAGATCAAAGTACATAATGAAATACAATTTGTTTTTGAATTAAGATTCAAAGCCTATGTGTAGCATGTCTTGATCTACTCATATGGAAACACCTGAAACATGAATAAAATAAGGTCAACTAAAAAGTTGGTGAGTATAACACAGGTTTGTATATAGATAGCATATAGTTTGTAAAACAAATCCTTACATAACATGATAAATAAGGCATTTATGGGGAGCAGCTATTGTGTAACCAAGTACAATCAAACCTTTGTAACTAGCATGCAAGATTGTGTTGTCGGTATCAATCACCCCAATCTGGGTGGGTTTGTCAGACTCAATAGATCTATCATTGAAAACCGTCGGCTTGAATAGTTAATGATTGCACATAAATTGCACACAAAAGTTAGCACACATAGCACTCGGGCACAAAGCTCAAATTTGCACACATGAATGTAAATAGGATTTGTACTTGTGTTGTTTGTGTAAATGTAAACATGTAATTTGAATAGTGTTCATGTTTCACCCCAAAAGTGTAAAAGAGTAAAATGGGCTATGAAATACTCACTTGATTTGAAGGCGTAGCTAACACGAGATACTAGTTAGTAATGTGATCCTTGTGTTGCACAATGTTAACCTAGAGTGTAATGTATATTGCATTAATAATGCACAATAGTCTAAGTCTATTTCTTAAGTTAAATTGGATAAAGTTAGTGATTGGTACTTGAAAGTATTGTATAAAATGGAAGATTTAAAATGAATATTTTTAGAACATTTTTTAATAAGGTTTGAGTTTGGAATAATTAAATATGTAAATTAAATAATTACTGTTTATGAAAATAATGTAAGTGTTAGATGTAATTGAGTATAACTAAATAAATGTTTTTGTTTAATTATAAATCAAATAAATAATTATTACCTTATTCATTTATTTATATAATGTAATTTAGACATTAAAATATTATTTAAGTGTAGGGTTTATAAATTAAATGTTGAACTTTAAATAATTTCCATTTATTTTAAGATTAAATATTTGATCTTTTCTAAATAAAAATAATACAGATTTTTTATAAATTCAATTATTTTTATTTTAGAAATTAATCTGAAATACTAATTGTTTAGAAATATAAAAGATTATAAACATTCTGCCAACACACACGACCGTGCCTAGGGTAGGGCACGATCGTGCTAGGGCGGGCGCGACCGTTCTAGACAGAGCGCGACCGTGTTGGTCAAACAGAGGACAGCTAGCCAAACCACTAGGCACGACCGTACCTTCGATAGGCTCGACCGTGTCTATGTTTCTGGGGTACGATCAAGTCTAGCCAACGAGCATGACTGGGTCTGAGCAGGAGGCACGACCGCGCTGGAAGTCGACACGACCGCGTCTCCCGAGGCACGACCGCGCAAGATGATTAGCATGACCGTGTCTCTTTCAAAAGAGGAACGAATTGATTGATTCTTATATTGATAGTGCTGGAATGTATAGGGCTTTCATTCACAAGGTTAGTACGAGTCTGTTGGTGTAGCTTAATTGTGTTTAAAACATGTTTAAAGTTGGATTCGATTAAACCATTTTTAAATGAAACTTATATTCGGGTTCATATTAAATTCGATATTGTAAACCCAATTTATGTTGGGGCTTTTGATCTATAGACTAAAACTAAGATGTAGGAGGTTTCAATTACCCGGAAGGATGATGTATTGATAGCGTACGGTAGGAACGAATTCCGGCGACGGCGGTTTGATCTCCGGTGCCATTTGTTGCAACTTCGGCTGACTCAAGGTTTTCAGGAGCTCCAGAGAGGGTCGATGATGCGTTTGCTTGGGAGGATTGCAATTCAGAATGGATGGATCGTTGGTCTCATGAAGGAATTGGCGGTTTTGAGAGGATCGACTTAATTGGAGTTATTTGTTGGAATTACGATGACTGAAAACTTAATTGGGTTTGTTAAAGTGTGAAAAGGTTACGAACTCAACCGATTCTGCGTTTAAAGGCTGCATTTACGTTTCAACTGATGTGAGGCGCAACCGGGCCACACGAGGCGCGACCTTGCCAAAACGTGGCGCAACCGTGCCTATTAGGGTTTCTGGTTATTTACAAAATCAGCCCTTGTAAATTCAGCTTTGACAGAATTAGCTTGGTTAGGATTTAACAGAACACCTAACGGGATTACTAACTGGATTAACTCTAAGAGGTGTTACCACTTGATTATGAGTTCTAAATCCTTGAATTGAATACGATCGGCTAACGATTAATGAGGTGTAGGTTTGAACAAGTATATGACTCAATGTCGTGTTGTTATTTTATTAGTTAAAATAAGTTAAAATAGGGTCGGAAAATCAGGGATGTTACACCAATATCATGTATGTGTTTGCGGTAATCATATGCTTTGGAAACTAGTGAATGTTACGCCTCGCGTTTCCGCCTTGGCGGGGTGTGACAACTACAGCTAGCCAGGGATATGAAAATCAGATACCTACAGGTACACGTAGATTCGTTGTTCCTTGCTAATCACTTTAATGGTTCATATTCGGTGAAAGGTGAGAAATTAGCCCAATATCTTGAAATAGTTAAAAATTTATCTGTAGAATTCGAAATTTTTAGTATCACACAGGTACCTAGAGAAGACAATGCTGAGGCTGATGCCTTAGCAAATCTTTCTTCGGCTCTAAAAATACCAAAAGGTATTAAAATAACAATCATACATGTTATGAGCCCAGTAATTGAGAAAGTAGAACTCAAAAGAGATGAAGTGTCAAACACAGAAGACCTAGAGACTTAGGATCCTGAAACAGATCAAGGATCCTAGACCTTAGCTATCAAAAAATATTTACAAGAGGGTGAGATCCTGAAAGATGAAAAGAATCACAGGGCTTTTTGCATGAAGGTATCTTGTTTTATAATTTTGCATGATGTTTTGTATAGAAAATAAGTTACAGGTCCATACTTGAGATGCTTAGGGGGTCCTGAAGTACAAGAAGTCTTGAAAGACATACATGAGGAAGACTATGGTAATCACACTGGGGGCAGAGCATTATTCTCGTGGAACGACATGTTGGACAGGACCAGTGGAACGGTCTTTGGTTATATATAGACTGAATGATTGTTCATAGTTGTCTATGAATTTGGGTGTTGAAGCCCATGAATGTGTTTAAGATAATTTGGCGGGTCATTTTAATAAACTATTTATGAATTCACCAGCTTTATGCTGACCCATGTTTTATCAAATGTTTTGAACATATCACAGGTAGTCATTAGACAAGGCATTTCCAGAACTATAATAAAATGATGAACGATCCAGATGATGGGCATGCCTGGAACTATAAGTCCCGAATGACTTGTTCTTTGTTAAGAACGGATGATGAAACAACGTAACCTTTATGATAACATGATGTAAACAACATTTTAAAATTTTAATAAAGGTTGATGGTAATAGTTTCCGCTGTGTGTTTTTTATATCAACGTCACAGTAACTAGAAGGCGACCTTCTGACCGATATGTAGCTATCTGAAAAACGGAATGTTCTGTCTAAGGAAAGAGCGGTGTATAAATCTCTCCTAGACCCGTCGTTCTTTCCTGGGAACATCTCTGTTAGAGGTACTACTCTAGTTAGATAATTCTCCTGTGTTACGGGCATGACATAATATTAACCAAGCCTTGTCTTATCAAGATCCGCTTGTATAAAGACGTACAAGTATCAAGAGAAGTTTGATTAAAAAGGTTTTACGGTCTTACGCTTTAAAATCAAGAACACTCACAAGTGTAAAGACAAGTTTAGATAATAATAAAAAGCCCACCTAGAAGGTGATTTTAAGAGCGAATAATTAAAGACATAAACATACCACTAGATTAATACGTTAAACATTAACATACACCAAACTTCGTCTTCACCCTAGCAATACAAAGAGGTTATCCACAAATGGCCATACTAACTAGCATAACGCTGAGTTTCGTAGGCTCTCCTATTACGGAACGAAGAGGAGGAGCCTCTCTACTCTCTAATCTCTACTCTAAACTACAGAAAATACTCTCTTGAGCTTTGGTAATGTGTATTGAGGTGTGTGAAATGAAGAACTCAAGCCTCCTACTTATAGGCCTCAAAATAAGCAATGCACAGCCGTGCATTGGATTGCACGGGCATGGAAACACCACGGGTGTCACACCCCAACCAACGACGGAATACGTCGAAACGGGACATGGAGACTGTTCATAAGCACATGATCAAACTAGAATTCCATATATTAATTAAACCTAAATTTCAATAACATGCGTTCAAACAAAACATAAACAAAACATCCAAAAACAAAGTACATCAACATTGTTCAATTTATTATTCAACTAGGTCCCCAACTCAAAGTGAAACATCTTTGCATATGTGATGTAGTGCGAGGCACACATCTTTATTCCTATTGTTTTCATGTGTTTTAGTTAGTTTTACCTTTGTTTTGAGTCGTTTTTGTTTCATATTGAGTCTTTGTTATGTTTTCAGGAGCTTGTGTGAATTATCAAGTCAAATTATGGAGAAACCGAGCAAGAGAAAAAGCCAGAGAATAAAAGTGAAAAAAGTTGGAATTTGGTTCCTTCGCAGTACGCGAGGGAGGAGCTTTAGTATCTCGTGGTACGCGAGAAACCAAGAATCCGGGCCTGACTATTTTGTTCCCCACGGTACGCGAGGAAACCAGGATCATCTCTCGCGGTACGCGAGGGGATGGTAAATTCGTAAAAAGCCCAAAAATCAAATTAAAAATATTTTGAATGCCATTAGGTATGTGGTTCGCAATTCAGCCGTCAGAGAAGAAGCTTTGGGCAATTTTGGGGCTTGAGAGGTCGATTGAAGGCTAAAGTTGAAGGCTTTGGATCCCGGGTTCGTTAGATTTACGTATTCGGTGTCAAAGTTCGAATCTTTATATGTGATTTTTGTGTTTGAACTATGTTTCTGCTTATTTGCTTCTGTTTGGATGTTTTAAGCATGATCTTAGGCTAAAATTTGATACTGCCTAGGTCATATGATGATTGCTTGTTAAAGAATTAGTTTTATCGGTTTTTGGATTCGTTTGGATGGATTAATGATTTTGTAGCAATCTCATGTTAATGATTATGATGTTTCTGCATGTTTAGATCTGATGTATGATTGATTATAAGTTCCGTATGTTATTTGTGGATGTCTTCCAGTTTGAATAGCGTATCTAGATCATAGACTGTGTGTTTGTGGTTGTTTGTATGGTCTGCTAGACGTAGTAGCCATAGGAGCTGTAGTTGAGACTTATTAGATCTGAATGTGTTTCTTATCTCAATACTTGAGAAGTGAGAGATAATCGGTTAGTCTTCGTATTAGGATTCTGAGTGAAATCTGTCTGAGAGGAAGTTTCCCTTAGGTATTCTAGTAATTGTTGCTAATCCGAGTCATAGTTGTTATCCTGAGATTACCCCATGCATCTTAGTTGTATTGTGGCCAGTAAGACTGAAAGGTGATCTGTCTTCTAGGTACTTTATCATTGTTGAAGAGACTGAAAGGTAATCTGACTATCTGGTGAGTTTAGCACTTCTTTATAGTTTCTTAGTTGGTGACACCCTAAGAGTGATCAGGGATCCACTAGGTTGTTTAGAGTTGTCATCCTTAGAAACCCAGATCCATCATTGTTTCCATAACCGGTAGAAGTTGAGCTTTGCAAGTAGGATTCCGACCTGGGTAGTGTTCTTCTTATTCTTGGTATTTCTCTGAGTTCTTTGTCTGGATAGTTAGAGTAGTTCATTGGTATTCATTAGTTTAATCAGTACTGTAGTAACCCCCCAACCAAATCATCTTTAGTTCGAGTCAGAGTCTAGTTTAGTTGTTCAGTGTCTCTAGGGTTCGATAATCCGGTTTACCATTAAGCTGTACTACACTCGATAGGTACACTTGCCTGTCAGTGCGGTTTAGTTCATAGGTACTCCATTTATTACTTAGGAGTCTAGGTTAGGTTTATGTGTTAGTTTTTATAGACCGTCTGGGTGACATCAAGTTTTTGGCGCCGTTGCCGGGGACACTTGGCAATAGTAACATTAGCTTTAACTAGTTCTTTTAGTAATTTTTGGTTTGTTTTCTTTCTTTATTTATGAGCCTTAATTGTGTGTCTTTGTCGTATCTGCTACTTGTGTGTCCTATCTTAGTGTCTAACATAGGATCGAGTCTTTCTGTTTTTGAGTCTTTCTTATTTTTCTTTGTGTCTTTCAGTTTATGCACCACACTCGTTCGCAGGGATCACCACCGTATTCTGCTTCTTTAGAGCCCGAACGAGAGCTTCACGAGCGCAACCGCGATTTCCGGGAGCGTTTGAAAGAGTTGTGCAAAAACCAGGTACGTTCCACTAGCCCAGTTCCTTTTCCTAACATGGGCGACAACGAGGCATAACGTACACCAGAGAACCAGTGATGGGGTCCCCGGGGCTAGATCTTCGATCACCCGCCCCGCTATGCAGATCCCATCACATGTCATGAGTATGATCACTCATTCTACTCAGTACCATGGCCTCGAGGAGGAGGATGCACCCAGACATTTGTCCCGCTTTGTACGCATATGTGATACCTTTAATATCATGGGTGTATCTAAGGACGCAATCTACTTGCGTCTCTTTCCATTCTCGCTCTTTGGGCATGCTTCCATTTATCTTGACACCTTCCCCGATAATTCTATTACCACATGGGAGGACTTGCAAGCCAAGTTTCTTAAAAAGTACTATCCAACTTCCAGGACCGCTCGCCTTAGGGACCAAATCCACTCTTTCCGGATGGACCTTGGCGAGCCTTTTCACATGGCCTGGGAGATTGTTGAGCCAATTTCCCAAGCATGGTCTTTCTGACTGGGCGATTTTGGAGAAGTTCTATAATGGCCTTACCTTCGAGAAACGACAAATTTTCAACACAGCTACGGGAGGCCATATCATGGATAAGTTGGAGCCTGCTGAATGCGAGGAGATGTTCGAGAGCTTTGCTCTCGCTGAGCAACAACGGCCATCTACTAGGATTTCCATTCCTAGTGCTAGAGCACTCGCCTCTTCTCCCCGAGGTATGCACCAGGTCAACCCTGAGACTAGCGTGGTTACAACACTCGCAGCGATGGCGAATGAGATAAAAGAGCTGAAGCTGAGCGCTCAAAGGTGTGAGGTGTGCAGAGGAGGCCACGACACCCGGGACTGCCCCATCACTCAGCAGGAGCAGGTGAACTTTGCGGGCAACCAGAACCTAGGGTACAATAATTATAACAATGCTTATGGCTCGGGATGGAGATCTGGAAATAACCCACCTAGGTTTAATGGCCACCCTAATCCGCAAAGTGGAGGTGAAGTAGGACCAAGTGGAGGAAGCGATGTCAACACGAAGAAAATTGAAGAGATGTTGGAGACACAGAAACAGATGCTTGCTCACTTAGTGGTGAATGACATGGAGACTCAGCAACGACTAGATGCTCATGATACCTTAATGAAGAATCAACAATCTGCATTCCAGGACCTGCAGTGCAAGGTGGGAGACATCGCTAAGAGCATGAAGGATAGACAGGGAGGTTATTCTTCAGGCCCTAATGCTTCAGTGATGGCCGTGTCGACTAGGAGTCAAAGAATAGAGGAGACAGAGCAACCACCGGTAGAAGAAGAAGAGGAGCCGGTGGTTGAGGAGATAGTGTTAGGACATGTTTTGTAACCGTTGATAAAATTCTGTGTAAGTTCATAGAGAAGTTTGCCTAAGCATCTTTAGGAGGGAACTTGTTAAGTTCGCCTAAGGAATATTGTGCAAGTTCATAGAGAGGCGAACTTAACAAGTTCTCCTAAGCATCTTTAGAAGCGAACTGGTTAAGTTCGCCTATTGCAGAGATTGTGTCTATAAATAGAAGTTTACAGATTCTGTTCAGAGGAGAGAAGAGAGTAGAGGGGGCTTTGAACGAGTGTATTATGTGAATTTGTAAACTCTATGTTTTGTGGAATACAAAGAGAAGTTTATTTACCTGCTGTTTCTATTGTCAATTCGTATACAAACGTTAACACGGTAGGATTTCGCATTCCGTGTTATCGAGACGTCTTGTCACGAGATCGATCTGTAGATGAGTCATGTGGACCTACAAGTGGTATCAGAGCTTTTGCTCGTGATTTGTGTTTGATTCTTGGTGATTAGAGACGATTTTGTGTACAATTTGACAAAAAATTGTTGATTTTTTTCAACTTTTTGTATCCCTGGGGTTTTCAAGTTCTTGAACTTGATTTTGCTGTTGAATTCGGGGATTTGAAGTGGATTTTGGTGAAATTAATCCAATAGAAGTGTTCTAATTCATAAAATACTAAATTCAACGGTCCAATTTCTTCAAATTCCTTCTAATCTGTGAGAAATGATGATTTTCGGTACTGGTTGTTCGTGTTTGGGTTGAAGAATCTTCTTCCTGAGTTTGTTACAGAACCAGGCGAACTTAGTGTTGAGATTCTGTTTCCGGTTCGAACAGTTCGTATCAGAAACGGATGAAAATTTTTGGAGACCAATAACAGAAGGATATGTGCATCCTACTTTTGACTTTCTGGAATTTCGTGATGTTCCTAAACCAGTGACAGCTCTTACTAAAGTAGAAAAGCAAAAGTTTGATCATGAGATGACGTGTGAAACTTTAACTATGTCTTTACCAAAAGAAATCGTTCATAGTCTCGGGAAGTGTCCAACTTCAAGAGATCTATGGGAAGCATTAAAGAAAAAGGGTGAAACAACTTCTCAAGCATTTGTGGTCTTAATCAAGAAGTATTGGAGAAGCAGGGTGATTCTCAAAGTGATTCTTCTGCAGAGTTAAGTGATAGTGAGAGTATTCGTTCTGGTGAAAGTACTCAATCTACTGAGACTGATGTGATGACTGAAGAAAGCTTTCAGACAGTTGAAGATGATCTGAGTGAATCAGAAATTGATACAGAGCCTGTCATTGTTGCTTAAAAGGGTGAAGCTGATGATGACGTATTCATGGCTCCTGGTGCATCTTCTTCATAAGAAAGGATACGGTAGTTTCTAACTCTGAAACGTTTTGTTCTAACTGTTTTTCAGTAAAGGATAAAATGATGAGGATTATGGATGACAACGTAAACCTCATTTGTGATATGAAATCGATGCACACGGTAAACCATAAATTAAAGGATAATGAGAATGTGTGTATTGAGAGAATAGAATCACTGAAAAGGGATATAAGTTCTCTGACTTTGAAGATCAAAGAGCAGGCATATCACCTGGATATGTCCTTTGGAGAAATTGAGAAAAGAAATAACGATCTTGCTGAGAAAGATAAGGAACTAGCTGAATCTAAAGTAGAGGTGATCAGATTGCATAGAAAGTTAGAAAGCTTTGGAAATTCATCATTCTTACTGGGATATTTTAATAATACAGAAGAGGGGAAGGGAACTAGTGGTATTGGTTATGTTCCTCCACCATTCAACGAAAATTATTCTGTTACACCTGAGATTATAAAAGATGAGGATTTAGATCCTAAGACTGTGTTGAAAGTGAATCCAGTCACAGGTGAAGATATGGTGTATTCTGATGAGAGTGATGATGGATATTTTGATGAAGCTAAGGTAGAGGGGATACCGAAAGAGGTTAAGAAAGAAGACTCAAAGGTTGATTCTAATTCATCTGGAAATTATACATTGGAAGTTCTTCAAATTTAAGGAGAGTTCCATATGTCAGAGATTATAAAGACAGGCGTACATGCTTTCATTGTAATGAGATGGGACACATTGTGGTGACCTGTCCTTACAAAAATAAAGGGAAGAAGCATGTAGTTCCTAAGAAGATGAAGCCTGAATCAAAACCTGTTGCAAAATCTGGAGTTCCAGAGAAAATAAAGCCAAAAGAAGTTCATGTAGGAGAATCTTCTTCAAGTGCATCTTATCGTGTGAAGAGATATGAGAGAATATCGTGAGACGAGATCTTGCTTTTATTGTGGTCTTGTGGGTCACATTCGGATTGCTTGTCCTCACAACGCCAAAGGTAACCGACATGTTACTCCAGAAAAGGTAAGAACTCTTGGTAAGCCTTATGTTAACCCAAAGGGTAATTCAAAATCTGAGGTTAGGCTTTCTAGACCTCAAAGACGGAGGAGAAACAGAAGATTGAGAAAACTTTTAGAACAACAAGAGTTTTCACAATCTAAACATTTTTCAAATGAACAAGATTGTTGAAACACTTCACATTTTAAGCAAAAAGAACTTAATGAACAAAAGTATATTTGGAAATCTGAAGTTTCTGTTTCTGACTTGTCGGAGCAATCACTGAAAATCGATGAGAGATTCGACTGTGAATGGAGTGAAGTTTATTATTTTGATACAGATGGATGACCCATGACTACCATGGCTTGGGTCCCAATTTCAAATTAATGTTTCTTGTTAGTTGTGCAGGATTAACCAAGAGGGACTATTAATACCATTTTGGTTGTTGATAGTGGTGGTTCTTAGCACATGATAGAATGACATATGCAAGAGCAATAAGTCGTTACGGAAGTTGGTAAATCTATTTGATTCAACGACTTGATGCTCAGAGGGAGAATATGTCACACATAATGTTTTGGAAAGAGTTTTACAAAGTCCAAATGATAACCTGAAACTTAAGATGACAATGGTGAGCATAAAGTCATTGATGCAACCATTTGACTAGTTGAGGGGGAGTCTATAGGACAGAGGGAGTACAGATTTGTGTTGGTGACAAAGGCAAAGGCATTCAATTACAGGATTACATCAGTTTGAGTTTTTAATTGATTGACTTGCTTAATCCTAAGTAACCAAGTAAATTGTTTTTCATAAAATGTTTTCATGGAAGGTTTATTTTCGTTTGTTTTACTTTCTTTGAAAAAGATTTTGAAAAAGCCAAACAAATTGAAAAAGTTAAAATCGACATTACTTGAAGTTATAAGGAGAAATGATAGTACATCAGTAGATGTTCAGTCACACATGACCTTAGTTGGACTTTATGATGCTTATCTAATATATCTGTGATAAATGTTTTGATCAGAACTTCTTAGACTGCACAATATGGGAAATGATAGCTTCATAACTACTTATGCTTAACAAAAATTGATGCTTGATGCTTATATTTTAATTTGTAGACTAGTATGTAGTCTGAATTGTCAATAGGCTATAAGTATCTTTGGTCCATTAGTAGTGTGACAACATAATGATCTTTGTGACAACTGTGATTTGAACCCATGGTATGCCGGGTGTGTGTGTAAAAGATCATTATCAGATAAAGAATATAAGATCTAAAGTACTTCATGAGACCAGTATCGATTATGTCGTTAAACATAATTTTTCAGTTCACTTCACTGTCCATACCACGAAAAACATGCAACGTGAAGTTGGACTAAGATATGTTTCTGATAACATATGTTGGAACATATACTAGCCCTTGGATCATTATCCCGATTCCATTGAATATATCCAGATAACAGTTGGATCACGCTACCCTATGTCATTGAATCAATCGGCTCCTTGATCAATCTTATGTTGCAGAATTCTATTGGTATAATCTTTATGTTACTATGAATCATGATACTTCATCCAAACCAAGACATTTGAATCATTCGATTCTGAATCATTATGATTCTCTGCTTGATATTTTCCTATGTTTACCGGTATAATTCATCCTAGAGATTGAATATTATCTTGCAATGATCTTATATGTCTTGAAGATAGTGCACATTTAAATTTCTGCTGGCATATTTGTGGGGTACACATTGTATTACAAAATAAATGGTACCTTAATTCATAAGAACATGGGACAAAGATACTAATGGTTTCAGTTCTTATAATATTGACAACTTAGATTGACATGTTATGTGTTGCAAATTCGTATGTAATTTATTATAAGCTTGTTATGATCTGATCCCATCTTTTTTGAAGTTCTTCGCTTATCATTACATGTTTTGGTTGAAGCTTAAAAGATTTGATCTTATCTGATATAAAGAAATGTTGAATCTGGATAGGATACCCTTAGAATGTTTAGGGATGTTTATCCAAAATGTGTGATTGATGCATTGTTTTTACTGATATGATCTTCTTACTCGTGATGTTCGACCAAAAAAATGTGATTTTGTATTTTACAATTTAGTTTGTACAAAGAAAAACCAAAAAGATTTTGTGAGTCTTATGTTTGAAAAACCAAAAAGATTTTATTTTTCCTACTTCCATGGAAATCTTAATTGTTGGTTATTCTTGGTTGTTCTCCTTTGCAAAATCTGAATATTGTAGACAGAAGTTGACAAGGGGTCCTTCTCCCAAGTTTTCTTCTAGATAGAAAGAGAAAGTGCAGACGAACAAGACGAAGACTACAGTGTGTTTGATGATATATGAAGACAGATGACAATCTTCTAAAGTTTTTGTCAAGGGGGAGTCTGTTAGAGCATACTCTGGTGACAACGAGCTTGAAGATATTATGTCTTAGTCTTAGAGTCTTTGACTTGTAATTGATAGAATTTTTAGCAACAGTTAAAGGCGAGTCTGTTAGGACATGTTTTGTAACTGTTGATAAAATTCTGTGTAAGTTCATAGAGAGGCGAACGTAACAAGTTCGCCTAAGCATCTTTAGAAGCGAACTTGTTAAGTTCGCCTATTGTAGAGATTGTGTCTATAAATAGAAGTTTACAGATTATGTTTTGAAGAGATAAGAGAGCAGAAGGGGGCTTGAACGATTGTATTATGTGAATCTTGTAAACTCTGTGTTTTGTGGAATACAAAGAGAAGTTTATTTACCTGCTGTTTCTATTATCAATTCGTATACAAATGTTAACACGGTAGGATTCCGCACTACGTGTTATTGAGATGTCCTGTCACGAGATCAAACTGTAGATGAGTCATGTGTACCTACAGATAGTAGTTGAGAAGCCTGCTGAGAAGGCAGGGGAGAAGAAGAAGGGGGTGGAGATGAAGACCCCCGAGATTGACTTGAGTCATGTTCCCTACCCAGTGCGCTTGCTGCCACATAAGTATGCTAGGGAATACGGTCACTTCCTAAATATGTTTAAACAGCTCAAAGTTAATCTACCCTTCATAGAGGTCCTCCAACATATGCCTAAGTATGGCAAGTTCTTAAAAGATCTTCTTTCTAATAAGAAGAAGCTAGAGGAGGTCTCTAAAGTCTCACTTAGTGAGCGATGTTCTACGGTGGTTCAGAACAAACCGTCGGAGAAATTGGCAGATCCGAGTCACTTCACCATCCTGTGTCTGCTTGGCGGTTTGCCTTTGACCCATGCGTTGGCTGACCTAGGTGCTAGCTTCAATCTGATGCCACATTCCATATATAAGCAGCCAGACCTGGGTGAACCGCAGCCAACGCGCATGAGCATATCCTTGGCTGAACGTTCAGTCAAGTATCCACAGGGAATTGTGGAAAACTTGCTAGTTAAGATAGATAAATTTTTCTTCCCTGTGGAATTTTTCATCCTGGATATGGATGTGGGTGATAGAGTCCCACTCATCTTAGGGCGCCCGTTTCTACGCACCGCCAAGGCGTTGATCGATATATTTGACGTGAAACTCACACTTCGTGTGGGGGATGAATTTGTTACATTCGATGCTGTGAAATCCATGAAGGAGGCTGGTGATCAAAGCCACTCCGTGTGCATGATTGATGTCTTCATGGACCATCATCGGGACTCTGATCTTGGAGAGATAGTTGTTGAAGAACACGCCCCTGATTTAGAAGAACCATTTGATTGGCGTTGGAGTTAGAAGAGCTGTTGAACGAGCCGGATGAATACGACGACGAGGTGCCCAGTGATCTGCAGGAGATGATGGCAGAACTGGAAGAGATGATAGGGAAACCCCCAAGTGTGGGGAAGGTGGAGAAAGAAGAGGATCCTGAAGATCCTGGTGAAGGTTTAGAGGTCACATCTTTAGAAATACCCTTACCCGAGCCTTTGCCCATCACTATTGTTCACTTTGAAGGGGTAGATAGTGAGCCAACCCCTAGTTCTAGGCCCCCTAAGTATAGGCCAACCAGTAAGAGAACCCGAGCGATGAGTGATGCATGTGATATGATGATTGAGCAAACCCCAAGTGTGGGGAGATTTAGGTGTGACAGCTTGCTAGGGTATTTGAACCAGGTTATCTTCGGACCTGATAGGTTTAAGTTATGGTGTAAAGATCAAATTGATGGACATAATAGAAGATCACTGGTTTATAACTGTGTTGATGTTGTTGTGGAGAACCGGTAGACCGCGCAGAATGAAGGTGGTACAGGTTAGAATTAATGAGAAGCCTCCTGATAGGCTTGTTTGAGTCTCGGGCAAGTGCCCGGGATGTAGAGTTTGTATTTTTGTTGGTTTATTTGCATGTCAATTTTGTGTTTTTCGATGTAGGTTTTTTGTTTTGTGGTCTTGAAGGGATTCGCACTCGATTCGGTGAAGGAAATCATCAGGAACGAAGTTCCAGGTATTTTTACTTTGGTTTTTATGGTTGGAACATGTTTTAATTGGATTTGGGTGAAAAGAGGTTTAGGGGGTCAAAATGTTTCTAAGTATAAAAATTGAATTATCTTTCTATTAATACCCCTCCCTCTCGGTACACGAAGCACGGCCAGGACTCTCTCGCGGTACGCGAAGTCCAAAACTCATAGCCGGCCTAAAAGCCAATCTCTCGCGGTACGCGAGAAGTGGCATTCAGTCTCTCGCGGTACGCGAGGAACTTCTGGTTTTGCCTTCTTCCTTTGTTTTCCCATGGTCGCCCGTACCTGCTACCGTCTACCGTTCACCACCACCATTATCCACTTCATCCACCACCATCCATCATTATCATCCATCAACCATCACCATCCTTCATCATCTATCATCACACATATCATCCATCATCCATCATCTCACTACCCTCATCATCCATAATATCCACCGGCCACCTACCATGGGAAACTTAAGAACCGTTTATGACCGATGTTTAACCTTGCTTTTGGCATTCATGTCTATGTGTTTTCCACTCATCGGGTACGTTTCCCTGCTATCTATCTTGAGTCTTAGTGAGTTAGTAGAGTCTTTTGTTTTTACTTTGAGTCTGTAACTTGTGTCAGTTTGATGTTGTGGGGTTGTTTGAGTTTTATTTTACAGGTATTGATCGCTCCATCCATACTCAATCTCCATTCGGGCGGGGTCGATATGATCTTATTTATCTTGTAAAGGTAACCCGACAGTCAATTGTGCAGCGGCGACCGAAATGCTATACGGTGTACACGTGGAAGATCAAAGCTGGACACCAATCTATGATACATTGCCAACTAAGTCTTCGAGTTTATTTTTGTCTTTTTTATTTTATGTGTGTCTCAGTTCACATTGGGGACAATGTTTGTTTCAAGTGTGGGGATGAGACTGCGTCTAGTGAGTCTAGTTTGTCTAGGTTGTTTTCTTTTATAAAAATACAAAAATACAAAAAAAATTTGAAAAAATGTCCTTTGGAAGTATAAGTTTTTTCATAATAAATGGAAAGTCATAGTACAACTGGATCTGCTTGTTGAGTTTTAAAAGAAATAAATAATTGAAAACGCGTCTAATTAGTGATGTTTTGGTAGAGCCAGCCAGCTAGTAGAGCTTAAATAGTCTGTTTGTGTTAAATAGGAATTGAATTGAATTAAAAATCATGATATCTTGTGGGTACTCATCTTAGGGTAATCGGTAATACTGAAACTGTCAGCATAGGGTGATAGGTACCACGTTAAGTTAAAATTTAGAGGTTTTTGAAATTTCTTGGCACACCACTCTCTTTTTATGAGAATAAATCCGAGTTTCGGTGGCGCCCGCAATCCATAAATCCATTATTCATGAGCTTATTTGATTAGAATCCTAAGTCTTGTTTATGTGTTACCCTCTGGGATAGCGACCTAGTTGAAACACCACTAAGTGACCTTAATTGATTATGACTGTAGTCTATGTGTTACCTTCCGGGATAGTGACTTGGTTGAAACGCCTCTAGACGAAAGTTCATTTGCTTAACAATGCTCATAATCCGTCCATTCACTCATATTTCATCTTGATTTCTAAAAACCTGTAAATTTTTGTTTAACGTGGTGGGTGAAATCGATATGGTTACATCCGTGCCTAGACATGACCGTGAGACGGGATTAGGTAGAGTTGTAGCTTTTAAGCGTGAGTCCCATAGATAGATTGATATGCTGTATAAAATGAATTAGAACACTAAACGGGGGCTTGAAAGTTGGTGCTTGGGTTTAATCGGATAGAAATACTGATTATTGCTTTTTAACGTGTGAGTATGTTTTGCTAATTGATTAATATGAGTTTTTTAAAGTGAGATCCCAGTTATGATTCCATTGCAGACTTTTTCGGGGACGAAAAAAGGTTAAGTGTGAGGATGTTTGATGTAGTGCGAAGCACACATCTTTATTCATGTTGTTTTTGTGCGTTTTAGTTAGTTTTACCTTTGTTTTGAGTCGTTTTTGTTTCCTATTGAGTCTTTGTTATGTTTTCAGGAGCTCATGTGAATTATCAAGTCAAATCACAGAGAAACCGAGCAAGAGAAGAAGCCGGAGAATAAAAGTGAAAAAAAGTTGGAATTTGGTTCCCTCGCGGTACGCGAGGGAGGAGCTTCAGTATCTCGTGGTACGTGAGAAACCAAGATTCCGGGCCTGACTATTTCGTTCCACGCGGTACGTGAGGAACCCAGGATCATCTCTCACAGTACGCTCTGCGAGGGGCTGGTAAATTCGCAAAAAGCCCAAAAATCAAATTAAAAAGATTTTGAATGCCATTACGTCTGTGGTTCGCAATTCAGCCATCAGAGAAGAAGCTTTGGGCGATTTTAGGGCTTGAGAGGTCGATTGAAAGCAAAAGTTGAAGGCTTTGGATACCGGGTTCGTTAAATTTACGTATTCGATGTCAAAGTTCGAATCTTTATCTGTGATTTCTGTGTTTGAACTATGTTTCTGCTTATTAGCTTCTGTTTGGATGTTTTAAGCATGATCTTAGGCTAAACTTTGATACTTCCTAGGTCATATGATGATTGCTTGTTAAAGATTCAGTTTTTATCGGTTTGGATTCGTTTGGATGGATTAATGATTTTGTTGCAATCTCATGTTAATGATTATGATATTTCTGCATGTTTAGATCTGATATATGATTGATTATAAGTTCCGTATGTTATTTGTGGATATCTTCCAGTTTGAATAGCGTATCTAGATCATAGACTGTGTGTTTGGGTTGTTTGTATGGTCTGCTAGACGTAGTAGCCATAGGAGCGGTAGTTGAGAGTTATTAGATTCGAGTGTGTTTCTTATCTCAATACCCGAGAAGTGAGAGATAACCAGTTAGTCTTCGTATTAGGATTCTAATTGAAATCTGTCTGAGAGGAAGTTTCCCTTAGGTGTTCTACTAATTGTTGTTAATCCGAGTCATAGTTGTTATCCTGAGATTACCCCGTGCATCTTAGATGTATTGTGGGAAGTGAGACTGAAAGGTGGTATGTCTTTGTAGAAATAAAGACTGATGGCTACAAAATTCTCTAAGTAAGATTGCTACGGACTCCACAATTTTGCTGCTGACTTACAAGTTGCTGCAGATAAGGCTAAGTGTTGTAGATAGTTGTGTTCTCTTACTGATGAACAAGTTTCCCGCTGATAGCCTTATCTGCTGAAGTCCAAAGTTGCTGCTGATAGGCTTCTTAGCAGCATCAAACATTTGATGCTGCTGATAGGCAAATCATCAGCAGCTTTGACTTTGCCACTGACACCTCTGCTGCAACACTGACATACCTATCAGCAGAAGGAATGTTATTGATGCAGATGACAAAAGACAATGCTCCTATTCTGATCTGTCCTGCGATGATTTCTGAGAAGACCTTAGTTTTGCTGTTGTCTTTTTCAATGTAGAAGTCTTTTCACTGTAGTTGTCTTTTAACTACTTGTCCTTTAGTTGTCTACCAATAGTAGTGTAACTTGTAACTGTTAAAGATCAACGGCTTGTGTTTGATCTGATCCTTAGAATCATGGGTCGGTCTTGATTCTAAGTTCCTTTATATGTATTGTATCTTTTCATTTTACAAGGTGTGCTTCCTTAGAGCTTTCTCTGTAACTTGTAAACATTGAAGATTAATACACTTTGCATTTATCAGTATTATCCTTGTTTTCTTGTTTAGATTGATTAGTTGTTATTGTTTCTGCCAATCTCAACTAAGAACAGAATCATCTTGTAAACACTGATCCTACAAGTGGTATCAGAGCTTTGGCTCTCAGATTAAACAAACTGACACTTGTTTAATCACTATCTGGTTATGTTATCTCTTTGTTGCTGAACCATCTATCCATAGTATGGCACAGAATACTGGATTTGATGATGTTGGAAGCTTTCATTGAGCACCAAGAATGGTGTTTGGAGAAGATTATGATATGTGGAAGAAAATAATGGATAGTTTCTTCTGCTACCAAGAATATGGAATGTGGAGATCCATAGTTGATGGTCTATATGTGCCTATGGTGGCTTCTGCTGATTTCGGAGGTCCATCAGTCCCTAAAGAAGCCTCAAAGTACTCAGAGGAAGACATCAAGAAGATGGAGGTAGATTTCAAAGCTTTAGGAGCCATTCAGATGTGCTTGCCAAACAAAGTTTTCCATAACTTCAGAGAATACAAGACTGCTAAGGAGCTATGGGAAGCTCTTGAGAAGATGTTTGCCGGTTCCGAGGAGGTGAAGGGGAATAGAAGAGTCCTTCTAAAGCAACAATATGAGAACTTTGTCTGGAAGGAAGGTGAGTCTCTTTTTGTTTTGTTCAACAGGTACACCTATTTGGTGGGAGAGCTACAGTGCTCTAAAGTGAAGCTAGAGAATGAAGACATTTGTAACATCCCAAAAAAAAAAATAAATAAATAAAACGACAGTTAAAATAACGGAATAAACGAACGAGCCATGTCGGATCGGGCCGGATGGGTCGGCGGGCTGGAAGGGGAGCCTTCCCTATAAATAGCCAAGGTCACCACCAATTTCTCTCATTTGCAACTTCTAGAGAGAGAAAGTTGGCGGATCGACCCGAAAGTTGGCGGATTGACCCGAGATTTGAGAAGTGTGTTGCTCCAGAGCTCGTGAGAAGAACCTCCGGATCAAAAACTTGATTCAGGTAACGATTTGGCCTAAATCTGAGTTTTTGTTCGTTTTTGGGTTTTTCGGGTTTTGGGTGAAAAGGTAACGTTTTCACGGATAAAACTGAAAGATAAACATAGATTTGAGTTCCTTAATGGAAAACGAACGTTTTAAATGTAAACAGGTTCGGGATCTTGACGTGATCAGACCTGAATACGAAAGTTAGGGTTTTGCGAAGAAACAGATCGTGCGTACTTATCAAGTACGCACAGAGCAGGTCCTGCGTACTTATCAAGTACGCAGGAAGAGGGCACTGCGTACTTATCAAGTACGCAGGAAGAGGATCCTGCGTACTTATCAAGTACGCAGGAAGCAGGGTATGCGCACTTGCTAAGTGCGCAGGCATCAGGTTGATTAGGTAAAGTCGGTATGTTTAGAAGGTTAAACCGTTAGAGTCGGGATTTGGTCTGATGTGTATTTAACTAATCAATTCAGATCGGAAGTAACGTAGTGGGACCTTTGTTTAGGGCAACCCGGATTAGCTTATCAGGTGAGTTCTAGAAGCCCTTCTTTAAATGTTTTAATTAAATGTTTTTGGGCTGGTGTGCATACATACGGAACGAGGTTTGAAATGAGGTTTACAAAACGATGTTTATGAAATGATGTTACGGGATGATGTTTTTGAAATGTTTTGCCAAATGAAGTTTACGAAAGGTTTACGAAAGAGATGATGTTTTGTTTAATAAAACGTACGAATGTTTTAACTAAAAAGAGGTAAAGGTTTTATGAAAGTCACGAATGAACGAATCTGCCATGAGTTCCTACGAGAGCTAAGGTATGTATGTATGTATGTATGTATGTATTGGCCTCACCTTATGGGGGCCTTTGTGGCTGGCTAATGGTTGTACAACTGGTTGATGATGGGGTGACGACGGTCACCCATGGGAATACTGGGATCCCAATGGAAGGTACTATTCCTCATGGGGAAATAGTGCCTAAGTATGTTTGGTCTACCTAGAGGTAACGAGCCTTAGGAGACGTATGTTTGGTCTACCTAGAGGTAACGAGCCTTAGGAGACGTATGTTTGGTCTACCTATAGGTAACGAGCCTTAGGAGATGTATGTTGGGTCCACATAGAGGTAACGAGCCTTAGGGGACCTGTGTGACGGATGACTTAGAGGTAACGAGCCTTAAGTTCATCCGCTGGTATGCGATGTATGGAATTGACGGTTACGAGAAGGCGCAGATTCGGTTCATGTTGACTTATGTTATGATGTTATGATGATGTTAAGTTATTGCATGTTTTACGTACGCTTTTGTTAAACAAATGTATGTTATGTTTTTGGCAAAATGTTTATGTTAAGGTTTTATGTAAAGCTAGGACTCACCAGCGTAGCTGACTTTTTAGTATGCACATTCAGGTTAAGGGCAGGTTATGGTGATGGACGGTGATGCTTGGCAAGAGAGAAGAGTTACCCGGATGATATGAAGACTGGCATCCCGTTATGATTAGATTATGACATGTTTATGTAATAGACTATGTTACGCTTCCGTTAAACAATGTAATTGTTATGTTTTATTAAAGTATTTTCCGCTGCGTTATTTGATATTCAAGTTTAATAACTGTTTGTGAATGATTAAATCCAACAAGTGAGGCCTCGCGGGAAAGGGGCCTTACAAGTTGGTATCAGAGCAATAGTTTGAGAGATTCGGACACTCCCAGTGTCTGAACTTAAACTGTGAATGGGACCGAAAGCGGATGCCAGTACGGGTAACTCGAGCCACAGCATCAGATATGAAGGTAGTATATATTTACATATGCAGTATGCCTTAGAAAGGGTTAGGTAAGGACTTGTGTTCTGATGGAATCACAAAGGGGGTCAAATAGAAATCGAAAGGTAGTGTAATGGTTAATTGTAGATGACCAGTGTATATTAACATCTTACAGTGCTTATTGAATTTTATTTGTTAACTAGCGTGATAACATTGGATTCCTTGTCTTATAGAACAAAATGGCAAGGAGAGGAAACAGAAGACGTGGTGGGGGCCGTACCGGTGGTCGTACCGGCGGTCGAAATGGTGGGCGTGGCAGGACCCCTGCGTGTCAAGAGTATAGTAAAGAAGGAAGTGTTCACACTGAACCAGCGGTTAGTGTGCATGGAATTGAGCAGACACTGGTTGAAGAAAAACCTTTCACTTTTGAACCAGAAGTGAGAGCAGCTATAGCTCGAGAGTTCACCGAGCTGATGAAGACTTCTCTGCCAGGTCTGTTAGCTGAAGCATTGAAGAAGGTTAATGGGGAAGGTGGGTCTAACACGGCGGTTGACACCCCGAACATTGAGGCAATCAACGCACCGCTTAACCGTGGTTGCGACTATAAGTCCTTTAAGGCATGTGACCCACCAGTCCTGACTGGGAAGAAGGACGCAGTAGCTACGTTTGATTGGGTGATCCGTATGGAAGTTGCCATTCGTCTGAGCGAATGTCGAACGGATCAAGTTGTAAAATTTGCTGCTAACTCCTTAAGAGAAGAAGCATCCCATTGGTGGGAAGGTGTACGTCAAGCAAAAGGGAGCGAGGTTGTGGATGCGATGGTGTGGGCTGACTTGAAAACTTTAGTGATCAAAAATTTCTGCCCAAGGAACGAGATTGAGAACGTAGAGAGGGAATTTCTGGGTTTGAAGGCCGGGAGCATGATGCACCGGCAATACACCACACGGTTCAATGAACTGGCACGTCTGGTGCCACATCTTGTCACGACTAAGGAAAGAAAGATTGCATGCTACATTCAAGGGCTGCCGGACCAGGTCCGCACCTATGTTAAAGCAAACGCCCCTACTACCTACGATTCGGTAGTAGAACTGAGCGGAGTGGTATTTGATGAACTAGCGCTGAATGTCGTTGCCATTGAAGAGCCCAAAAAGAAGCTGAGTTTTCCCGCTAAGCGATCGGGTGGGAAGTTGTTTGGGGCTCGGGACAAACAGGCTAGGGTAGGCGAGACGGCAGTCAGTGGAAGATGTGGGGTGAGACATATGGGTGAATGTCGGATAGGGACAAATCTGTTCTACAAATGTGGCAAGACTGGGCACTACTCCCGGGAATGCAGGCAAGGCATTAAATGTTGTAATTGTGGTGAAGAGGTCATATGAGCCGGGAATGCACCAAGCCCAGAATGGGTGAAGCCGGGAAAGGGAAAGGCCCGGAAAAGAAAGAAGAGAGGCCCCGAGCAAAGACTCGTGCGTACGCACTAACGCAAGAACAAGCCAGGGCAGACCCCGACGTGGCGTCAGGTACGTTCATCCTTGACAACACTTTTGTTTCTGTGTTATTTGATTCGGGTGCCAGTAAGAGTTTCATATCTGCGAATTTTTGTAAACGAGTGAAGTACACTGTGAGCAAGTTAGAAAGGGCCTTTAGCGTAGAAACTGCTGAGGGTAGAACTGCGAGAGTGACCGATGTAGTTGACAACTCCACGATAAAAATAGAAGGTCATAGGTTCCTTGTCAGGTTGTTTGTCATGGTTTTGGGTGGGTTCGATGTCGTGTTAGGTATGGATTGGCTAACTGCCAATGAAGCGCAAATTATATGCAAACGAAAGATAATCCGACTCAAGGCTCCGGATGGTAGCAAAGTCGAGATTTTTGGAGATCGTGACGCCCCGATGCCTAACGTCATCTCAATGATCAAGGCAGCAGATTACCTGAGGCGCGGATGCGAGGCTTATCTGGTGTATGTGATTGACAAGTGTAAGGAGGTGAAGGAACTAGACGACGTGCCCGTGGTACGCGAGTACCCGGAGGTGTTTCCAGAGGATTTGCCTGGGATACCACCCGACAGAGAGATTGAATTTCGAATCGACTTAATACCAGATGCCCAGCCCGTGGCTAAGACTCCATATCGACTAGCACCGGTGGAGATGAAAGAACTTATGGCCTAATTAGACGAACTACTTGAGAAGGGATTTATACAACCGAGCATCTCGCCTTGGGGTGCCCCGGTGTTGTTTGTGAAGAAGAAAGACGGTTCGATGAGAATGTGTATTGATTATCACGAGTTGAACAAACAAACGGTGAAGAACAAGTACCCTTTACCAAGGATCGACGACCTGTTCGATCAATTGCAAGGCGCAAGTTGGTTCTCAAAAATCTACCTTCGATCCGGGTACCATCAGTTGAAGGTGAGGGGAGAAGACATACCGAAGACCGCATTTCGCACGCGTTATGGACATTTCGAGTTCCGCGTAATGTCTTTTGGATTGACGAACGCCCCCGCAGCGTTCATGGATTTGATGAATAGGGTTTGTCGACCGATGCTGGACCGATCGGTAATTGAGTTCATCGATGATATCCTCATCTACTCCAAGAATGAGGGTGATCACGCATGTCACTTAAAGGAGGTGTTGGAAGCTCTGAAGAAGGAAAAGTTGTATGCTAAGTTCTCCAAATGTGCGTTCTGGCTTAGGGAAGTCCAATTCCTAGGTCATGTCATTAACCCGAACGGCATTATGGTTGACCTAGCAAAGATAACGACAGTAAGGGAATGGAATATCCCTAAGACGCCAACTGAAATCCGCAGTTTCTTGGGATTGGCTTGCTACTATCGGAGATTCATCCAGGATTTCTTGAAAATAGCTTCGCCATTGACAAAGTTGACTCGGAAGGAGGTAAAGTACGAATGGGGGTCGACCCAGGATGAGGCGTTTAAGGAATTGAAAGAGAAGCTAACCAAAGCTCCAGTCTTGGCCCTTCCCGAGGGCAATGAAGATTTAGTGGTATACTCTGATGCTTCGGGTCAGGAATTGGGATGCGTGTTGATGCAACGCGGAAGAGTGATCGCGTATGCGTCACGGTAGTTGAAGATTTACGAAGCCAATTATCCGACTCATGATTTGGAACTTGCTGCTATCATATTTGCATTAAAAATCTAGAGGCACTACCTCTACGAGGTGAAGTTTACTATTTACTCCGACCACAAAAGTTTGAAGCACTTCTTCGAACAAAGAGAGCTTAATATGAGGCAGAGATGATGGTTGGAACTCCTGAAAGATTATGACTGTGAGATCATGTACCATCCTGGAAAGGCAAACGTGGTGGCAGACGCTCTAAGCCGAAAGGATGTGCCTGCTCCTATTAGAGTGAAAGCTTGCCAGTTAGTGGTAACATCAGATGTGATGAGGGAAATTGAAAGAGCTCAAGATGAAGCACTTAAGGAAGAAAACGTAAAGAAGGAAAGGATGGTTGGCCAACAGGACAAGTTGGAATATAACACCCTTGGTGTTAGGACACGTTTTGGGCGGGTATGGATACCTATGAGTGGCGAGCTTAGAACCAAAATCTTAGATGAGGCTCATAAGTCTCGATACTCTATCCACCCCGGTACCAACAAAATGTACCAATATCTGAGGAAGGAATATTGGTGGTCTGGAATGAAACATGAAGTGACAAAGTACGTAAGCAAGTGCTTGACTTGGTCGCAAGTGAAGGCTGAACACCAGAAACCGTATGGAAAGATTCAACCACTTGACACACCGGAATGGAAGTGGGAACACATTACCATGGACTTCATAACCAAGCTACCTCGCACAGCTAAAGGTCATGACACCATTTGGGTAATTGTGGACCGTTTAACAAAGAGTGCTCATTTCCTACCTATTCGCGAGACGTTCTCGTCGGCAAGGTTAGCGGAAGTATTTATTAACGAAGTAGTAGCACGGCATGGGATGCCTTTGACGATCGTATCTGACCGGGACACACGATTCACATCGAGGTTCTGGAAAAGATTTCACAAGGCGATGGGCACGAGGCTTAATATCAGCACGGCATACCACCCTCAAACGGATGGTCAGTCCGAAAGGACCATTCAGACATTGGAGGATATGCTTCGCGCTTGTATTATCGATTTTGGTGGTAGTTGGGATAGTCATCTGCCGTTAGCCGAATTCTCCTACAACAATAGTCATCACACGACTATAGGCATGCCGCCTTACGAAATGTTGTATGGGAGAAGATGCAGGACCCCGGTTTGTTGGGGTGAGATTGGACAGAAGGAATTAGGAAGTCTTGAAGTCGTAAGAGAAACGTCGAAAAGGTTTGATCAAATCAAAGCAAGAATGAAGGCCGCTCAAGATCGTCAGAAATCCAACGCGGATAAACGACGAAGGCCTATTGAGTTTGATATTGGGGATAGAGTAATGTTGAAAGTGTCACCCTGGAAGGGAATCATACGATTCAGGAAGAGAGGAAAGTTAAGTCTAAGGTTTGTCGGACCATTCATGATAATGGCACGGGTTGGTGAAGTCGCTTATCGGTTAGAGTTGCCTGATGAATTAAGTGGAATTCATCCTACCTTCCTTGTATCACGCTTGTGAAAGTGTTTGGCGGATGAATCGGCTCACGTACCACTTACTGACATCGAGGTCGACAACAGCCTTAACTACATCGAAGAACCCGTGGCCATCTTAGACATAAAGGAGAAGCGTTTGCGTAATAAGATTATCCAATTGGTTAAAGTCCAATGGAAGCATCGAAAGGGGTCGGGAGCCACTTGGGAAACGGAGACGGAAATGAGGGAGTCGTACCCTCAACTATTTGACTTATGATAGGTTTCGGGGACGAAACCTATTGTAAGGAGGGTAGACTTGTAACATCCCAAAAAAAATAAAAAAATAAAAAATAAAAAAATAAAACGACAGTTAAAATAACGGAATATACGAACGAGGCATGTCGGGTCGAGACGGATGGATCGGCGGGCTGGAAGGGAAGCCTTCCCTATAAATAGCCAATGTCACCACTTATTTCTCTCATTTGCAACTTCTAGAGAGAGAAACCATAGAGAGAGAAAGTTGGCGGATCGACCCGAGATTTGAGAAGTGTGTTGCTCCAGAGCTCGTGAGAAGAACCTCCGGATCAGAAACTTGATTCAGGTAACGATTTGGCCTAAATCTGAGTTTTTGTTCGTTTTTGGGTTTTTCGGGTTTTGGGTGAAAAGGTAACGTTTTCACGGATAAAACTAAAATATAAACATAGATTTGAGTTCCTTAATGGAAAACGAACGTTTTGAATGTAAACAGGTTCGGGATCTTGACGTGATCAGACCTGAATGCGAAAGTTAGGGTTTTGCGAAGAAACAGATCGTGCGTACATATCAAGTACGCACAGAGCAGGTCCTACATACTTATCAAGAACGCAGGAAGAGGGCACTGCATACTTATCAAGTACGCAAGAAGAGGATCCTGCGTACTTATCAAGTACGCAGGAAGCAGGGTCTGCGCACTTGCTAAGTGCGCAGGCATCAGGCTGATTAGGTAAAGTCGGTATGTTTAGAAGGTTAAACCATTAGAGTCAGGATTTGGTCTGATGTGTATTTAACTAATCAATTCAGATTGGAAGTAACGTAGTGGGACCTTTGTTTAGAGCAACCCGGATTAGCTTATCAGGTGAGTTCTAGAAGCCCTTCTTAAAATGTTTTAATTAAATGTTTTTGAGCTGGTGTGCATACATACGGAACGAGGTTTGAAATGAGGTTTACAAAACGATGTTTACAAAATGATGTTACGGGATGATGTTTATGAAATGTTTTGCCAAATGAAGTTAACGAAAGGTTTACGAAAGAGATGATGTTTTATTTAATAAAACGTACGAATGCTTTAACTAAAAATAGGTAAAGGTTTTATGAAAGTCACGAATGAAAGAATCTGCCACGAGTTCCTATGGGAGCTAAGGTATGTATGTATGTATGTATGTATTGGACTCACCTTACAGGGGGCCTTTGTGGCTGGCTAACGATTGTACAACTGGTTGATGATGGGGTGACGACGGTCACCCATGGGATTACCGGGATCCCGATGGAAGGTACTATTCCTCGCGGGAAAATAGTGCCTAAGTATGCTTGGTCTACCTAGAGGTAACGAGGCTTAGGAGACGTATGTTTGGTCTACCTAGAGGTAACGAGCCTTTGGAGACGTATGTTTGGTCTACCTAGAGGTAACGAGCCTTTGGAGACGTATGTTGGGTCCACCTAGAGGTAACGAGCCTTAGGGGACCTGTGTGACGGATGACTTAGAGGTAACGAGCCTTAAGTTCATCCGCTGGTATGCGATGTATGGAATTGACGGTTACGAGAAGGCGCAGATTCGGTTCATGTTGACTTATGTTATGATGTTATGTTACGATGTTATGATGATGTTAATTTATTGCATGTTTTACGTACGCTTTTGTTAAACAAATGTATGTTATGTTTTAGGCAAAATGTTTATGTTAAGGTTTTATGTAAAGCTAGAACTCACCAGCGTAGCTGACTTTTTAGTATGCACATTCAGGTTAAGGGCAGGTTATGGTGATGGACGGTGATGCTTGGCAAGAGAGAAGAGTTACCCGGATGATATGAAGACTGGCATCCCATTATGATTAGATTATGACATGTTTATGTAATAGACTATGTTACGCTTTCGTTGTTATACAATGTAATGGTTATGTTTTATTGAAGTATTTTCCGCTGCGTTATTTGATATTAAAGTTTAATAACTGTTTGTGAATGAGTAAATCCAACAAGTGAGGCCTCGCGGGAAAGGGGCCTTACAACATTCTCAAAAAGATTATCAGATCTCTTCCAAGCTGCTGGACACTCTATACAGTGTCAATTAGAAGAACTGAAAACTTGAAAACTCTAAAAATGAATTAGAAATGACATATGAATTAGAAATGATTCAAGCCAAAGAAAGAAGCTCAGGTCATTCAACAGCTTCATCAACAACCACCACTTCATCTGCACTACTCTCTGACCATTCAGCTCCCAGTTCTAGTAACTATTATCCTCCCATTGTCACCCACCCTCAGACTCCCAACTCACAAACAAACCACTCACCATTTCTTTTTGAAGCTCCACCTCAACCAAACTCAGCTGCCTTTGTCTCCAAAAATTCTAGCAACATGTCCTTTATCAAAGAAGATCTGGAATACTTTCATCCAGATGACTTAGAAGAAATGGACATACAACAATCCTTTGCCATGCTTTCTCTCAGAGTAAAACGGTTCTACTCTAGGACTGGAAGACCAATTCCAAGCAACAACTCTAACACTAGAGTTGGCTTGGACAAGAGCAAGCTAAGATGTTACAATTATAGCAAACTTGGTCACTTTGCCAGAGAATGCAAGGCACCAAAGGAAAACCCAGCTGCGGCACAACCTAGATAGATCCATCATGGTCAAGCAAGTCTAGGCAACACCACTCCTGCTCAAACTGCAGCCTGTGTAGCTGTTGGAACAACTGATTTTGATTGGAGCTTCCAGTATGAAGATCTTCCTGCCAACAACCAAGCACTCATGGCAGACACAACAGAGATACCACCTCAGGTATATGAACATCTTTGTACTCAAACTTGCATTGACAAGGTTCTAGGATACAGGAAACATAACCAAAACCTTATAGATCAAAATGAAGAGTTTCACCAAATGAAATATGAATTTAAAATGGTTGAAAACAGTTATAAAGAAAAGATTAAGGGTGTTTGGGATTACTTTTCAAAAATGACTTATGACTTTTGCCAAAAGTTAAAACTATCTACTTCTCAAAAACTACTTTTCATCTCTTTTAAAAATAACTTTTTCTCCATTTATCCAAATGAACTTTTGACTTATTACCTTTTTAGAAAAGGTAATAAGTTAATAAGTAGTTTGAAAAGTAATCCCAAACACCCCCTAACTGCCTAAAGAAAGAGATTTCATCACTAAAACATGAACAAACAAATCTTGAAACTCAGATTGATGATCTATTTGTTAAGATAAAAGCTACAAGAGCTGAGTTGGCAGACCAAAAAGTTCATGTTGAAAAATATGAGTTTGCATCCAAAAAGCTGTCCTCCTGAAGGAAGAAAGTTAAAAGTTGAACAGGGACAATCTTCAACCTCCACCATTCCTCAATCAAAATCCAATCAACCCCGGAAGGTGTTTGACATTTGTCATGCACCTGGAGATAGACCTCCACATGTTCAGAAAAAATTGGAGGAAGCTACGTTTGAACACAACAAAGCTCATCCTTGGAACTTCAAATATCTATTCAAAAGAAAAGATTATGTATACTTTTTCAAAGAGATAAATCAACTAAATCCTGTTTTGTCTGTGGCAAATACAATCACACTGCAAGCATAAGCTTCTACTACCTTCAGCAACAAAGAAACCTCAAGCAAAATGCCTTTGAGAAGACAAACAAAAACAAGAAGGTAAGAAGCTATGAAACCAAAACAACTCAATTTAGAAAGTCTCTCTCTCCTCCAAGAAAGCAGCTTCAAAAACCTTAAAAATCCTGCATCATATGTGGTGAATCAAACCACTTTGCTGCTGATTGTAAATTCAATCCTTTCAGCCAGATTTTTCAACCAACCTCTATAGCAGTTCATGCTACTCCAAAACAGAAGCCTATCTATAGAAGAACTCCCACAGAGAAACCCACTTTTAATAGAAAGGTAAAACAGGAGAAGCATGTATCTGTTGAACCATCAGTAGCCAGCAAAAATGCTGCTGGTCATGTAAAGTTAAAGAAGCCCAAGAACAAGCCATCAGTAGAAACCAAGTTTGCTGCTGATCAGCCAAAGCGATCAGCACCAAAAGCCACACCAGCCACTGATAGAGTAAAAGGGTCTGGAAAATCACTTCCTCAACAATGGAAAGCCAAGTCCACTGCTTCTATCTCTCAAAGCATCATCATAGGATCTTTTGAATGCAAACATACTGATGATATTGGCTCAAAACCACACTTACCCAAGTTTACAAGTTCTTGGGTTCCTCCCTCTAACTAGATCTCTCTCATGTGCAGGGACAACATGTCACAAGGATAACACCTAGGTTGTAGATAGTGGTTGTTCCAGGCACATGACCGGCAACAGGTCCATTCTCTCTAATTTCAGGCATTTCAATGGAGGATATGTTGCCTTTGGGGGTGATTCAAAAGGAGGATCTATAACTGGACAAGGAACCGTGTCCAATGAAAGAATGAGTATTGAAAGGGTAAACTTTGTCAAAGAATTGGACTTCAATCTCATGAGTGTGTCTTAGATCTGTGATCAAAAGCATTGGATGCTTTTCACAGACAAAGAATGCTTTGTGCTCTCCCCTGGTTTAAGGAAACCTCCTCTAGAGAAGATTTTATTAATTGCACAAAGAAAAGATAACCTATATGTGCTTGACATGAATGAGGTCACTCCATCCGGCAGTATGTCTTGTTTTCTGTCCAAGGCATCAGTTGATGAATTAGCTCTCTGGCATAGAAGATTAAGCCATGTTAATGTAAAAACCATCAACAAGTTGTGAAGGGAAATATTGTCAGAGGCCTTCCTGACAAGGAATTCCAACTTGAAGATTATTGCATAGCATGCCTGAAAGGGAAGCAACACAAAAGTTCTCACAAGCCCAAGACATTGAACACAAATGACACTCCTCTACAGCTGTTGCATATGGATCTTTTTGGTCCTACAAATGTCATGTCAATGGGCAAGAAGTCATACTTTCTGGTGATAACTGATGACTATACCAGATTCTCATGGGTATACTTCTTGAGAACAAAAGATGAAACTGCTGAGATCCTTAAATCCTACATTCTTTGGGTGGAGAATCAAAGCAATCAGAAAGTCAAAGTCATAAGGTGTGATCAAGGTACCGAGTTCAAAAACCACACCCTGAACTGTTTCTATGAGAGCAAGGGTATAGAAAGATAATACAGTGCTCCAAGAACTCCTCAACAAAATGGGGTTACTGAAAGGAGAAACATAACTGTAATTGAATCAGTAAGATCAATGTTGGCTGATTCAAAAATGCCTCTCACATTCTGGGCAGAAGCAGTAAGCACAGCTTGCTATGTGCAAAATATAGTTCTCGTTGTCAAGCCTCTCAACAAAACACCTTATGAGCTTTGGTTCAAAAGAGTTCCCTACATTGGATTCTTGAAACCCTTTGGATGTCCATGTATCCTTCTTATCACCAATGGAAGTCTTCCAAAGTTTGGTGCAAAATCAGATGAAGGATACTTTGTGGGCTATTCCTCCCAATCCAAGGCTTACAGAGTATTCAATTCCAGAACAAGAATAGTTGAAGAATCAGCAAATGTGGAATGTAGGTGTCACACCCCAACCGGCGGCGGAAACGTCGGGGCGTGAAGCGTGCAGACTGTTCATAAGCTCATGGTTGACTAAAGTTGTAATATATTAAATAACCAATTCCATTTCATAGTTCAAGTAATCAAGTAGAATGTTTACAAGAGTCAAAATACAAAATTTCTTTATCAATTTAGATACTAGGTCCAGTTCCTATGTGTAGCATCTTGGATATGAGCTCAAAACTTAGTACCTGAAACATGTTTAAAACGAGAGTGTCAACTATAAATAGTTGGTGAGCATACATAGGTTTTGATACCACAAGTAAAGTTCAAATGTTTTGTGTACAATTCGTATGATACATGGTTTAAGAAGCATTTATGGAGAATCTAAGTTAAGCTAGTTGCACAGATGTAACCTTGTAATTGAATAACATACCAATGTTAACCAAATGAAGGGCACAACATACCAATGTTGGCCCAATGGAGGGCATAACATACCAATGTTAGCCCAATGAAGGGCATAGCAACACATGCTATCCCGTTGTATGTGTAGTATAATTGTACGAGTATGTCATGTGTATGTATTGTATAATTGCACGAGTATGTCCTGTGTATGTGTTGTATAATTGCACGAGTATGTCATGTGTATGTATTGTATAATTGCACGAGTATGTCATGTGTATGTAGCCTTAACAGTTAGTATTCAGGCACAAAGCATAAATAAACACATATGACCATATGGTAGAATTGTACGCACGTAGTTGTAAATAGCGAGTTGTTGAAGGAACATGTTTCACCCCAAAATATGTGTAAAAAGGAAAAGGGGCTATGTAAAACTCACTTGTGTTGGGTAGTGTAGTTTGCACAGATCAACAAAAATACCAAGCGTGTTGTAGGTCGCTACGTTTGACCTATTGGATAAATGTATAACGCGTGTCATTGTTTGTGTTATTTTTATGTCGAAAAATGGATTTGTATGTTTAGGGTTTGTTTGAAATAAATAAATAAATAATTTTATTTATCTATTTAGTACATTTTAAATAGTAGTGATATATATATTCTTTAAAATGTAAATTTAAATAACTGATATATATTTATATTTATTTAAATATAAATTTAAATAAATAATATATGTTTAAGTCAAAATATACATTTGTATAAATGGTTTTATAAAAATGATTATATAAACTCACGATTTCATCGGTTTCGAACTATCGGGAATTAATCGTTTTAAATCTCTAAATCAAGGATTTGGTTTATAAATGATTCCCAGGTCTTGGGATTTTATAAATTAATTTTTATAATTACATTTTGAATTTTTTTAGCTAAAATATGTTAAATAGACTTTAAAACAGAAAAATAATTGATTCTGGTCAAGGAGCACGACCGTGCTCAAGTAGGGCACGACCGCGCTCGTTGCCGGGCGTGACCGTGGTGGTCAGAGCGCGCCCGTGGTCGAGTCAGAAGGCACTACAGAGGTTCTGGACATGGAGCACGACCGTGCTCGTATCTGACACGACCGCGTCTAGTGTTTGTTTTTGGTCAAGACTTGTTTGCTCGGTAAGCACGACCGGGCCACACCTGGGGCACGATTGTGCTTGGTCAGGCACGACCGCGCTCAGGGATGAGCGCGACCGTGTCGGGTCTTTTCCAGACCCAAATCCGTCGATTCTTATATTAAATGTTTCTGTATTCTTAGGGCTTTCACTTAGTGGATGATTGCGAAGCTATCTATGTGTTTTAATTGGATTTATTTCGTGTTTAAAAGGTAGTTCGACTAAAAGTTTAGTTTCGGCTTTTTGTTCAAAAATCGGACAGACTTGAGTGTTTCTACTACGAATTGGCATAGGGCTTTCGTAGTAGAGGATGATACGAAACTATTGGTGTATTACTTACTTGAGATTATTGGGCAATTGAATGCGGTCGGCTACGGGTCGCGTTTTCGGGCGTCTTGGCGATCGATCGGGCTCCAGAAGTTGTATGAGTGTCGAGTGAATGCTCCGAGAGGTCGAGAGGGTGCATGTGAAGGTGTAGGAGGCATTGGATTCTCCTTATAACGTGAAATCTCACGAATTCGTGAGTGGGGTAGGTGTGGATTTGAAATGGGTCGATTGGAGTACGAAATTGGAGACGTGTTTCAGATGGTGTACAGTTGGGTATGGTCAGACGCGTGAAATCCGGCCTTAATGCGATTTGACTCAACGAGTATGGACCACTGACTGACTCTGCGGAGTCACGTGGTTTCAGCAGCGCGACCGTGCCTGTATTAGGCACGACCGTGCTTTGTCTTCAGGCGCGACCGTGCTTGTTTCTAGGCACGATCGTGTCTGACACTTTTTATCGTTTTTGAGATTTTGTCAGATTTGGTCCTCGAGGTTTGTGAGATCATGATGTTTTGTTTAAGTTGTTATTGTAACAGAATGGTTTGTATATGTAACTTCATCGTAGTTTGTTTGTACACGAATCGAAACTGAAATGTGTTTGTTTATTGAAATCAAACGATTACATGATGAAAATCAGAAATGTTACAGTCTCCCCTTGTTGAGGGGATTTCGTCCCGAAATTCAACTAGTTGAGGCTGCAGAATTGGTGAATAGGTGAGGATACTTGAGTTCCATTTGGTCTTTATGTTCCCATGTATACTCGGGACCGCGTCTGGAATTTCCGATGGATTTAAGGTAGGGGATTTGACTGGGGGGTATAGTAATTAACAACCAGCTTAGGTCTGTTACCCGAGGTCAGGTATGAGTAGTATTAATGAGTTAGGTTAAGAGGATTAAGGAGAAACTGTTGGAAGGATACGTTGGGCTCCAAAGGTGAGATGCATTACTGGGAACAGTGTTGATGGGAATTTGATGATTAGAATTTGTTCAAGAAGTAACCTACTATGCTTAAGTATTGTCAGTGGTTAAGTGGTTTCACAAACATTGGCCCGTTAAACAACATGAAACTTTACGTGATACGAATAACGCTACTGCTGATAATATGATAGGAACACTTATATATAGGAAGTACCAGCGGCGTATCCACCATGCCCTTGTCGTATTTCATCAGTTTCGTTATTGTATATCATGCTAGGTTTCACGTCATAGCACACTATAGAATTTGCTATGCTTTCCATGCGCTGATTTGTATAATTTCGTGTGCACCCGTAATTATCCAAATCGTCGTATGGTCCGTATAGTTCATCCCATTGTGTGTGGGTCCAGGGGGTAACACAAAATCACATAATTTGTAACTACTGTTTTCACGTATGCGTTGCAAATAATTGTATACCTAGATAGCAAGGTCAATTGCAACAATTGTAAGCAATTTAGTTCCGTGTAATATGTAAGCACTCACTATATGTATGATCTAGTGTTATGTATATTGTAGCATGTATAGTGTGAATAGTTTAGTACCATGTATGTAGCAACAAATGAGTTTCATGTATAATGGAAACAAATAAGTTTTTCATGTATGATGTAAACATATTGAGTATCGTGGGCAACCAAGCTTTATGTATTATGTGGTTAATCTAGTACTGTGTATATTGCACCCAACTTAGCTTCATGTATCATGTAATCGATCTTGTATCGTGTATGTTGTAAACAACTAAGGTTCATGTAGCATGTAATCAATCATGTATATGGTAAACGACTACGTTGCATGTATCATGTATGTTTGTGAATAACTGCGTCTCATGTGATTTGTGGATGTTCGTGTGTAAGCTATTGAATCTCATGAGTGACGTACATTAATGAATTTGTTTGCATAGGTGGTCGAGTGTCGAGGACAAGCGTGTTGTTTGATATTCATGAAAGAAAAAAAAATGCGGGTAGACGAGGTTTAAGGTGTCGGTGTTTGTATGTATGGTAAATGCTCATGCGGAAAGACTCATCTTCTTGAAATTGGCTAGCAAGCTCAACCCCCTTTTTTTTTTTTTAAATAATAGTGGCAAACAGCGGTAGGTGTAAATAGTTCGAACAACGACAAGATAACGTAAATGATTATAGTGCGAAATTTTATTCTAGATTGGGTCTTCATCATTTGACTCCATCTTGCACTAGCTTCAATTGGTCTCATTCACTGTCTCGGTGTTGACTTGATTTTCGTTGGTGTTTATGTTGAAAGTACGTCCACGAGCACCACCTTGGACAACGTTGACAATCCGGGGACATCGGTGACGGAAATGGTTTGGGTCACCACATTCAAAGCAAGCTCGTCCATCAGTAATAGCCGGAACCACTGGGTTTATCCCTTGCTGCACGGTCCTGTTCCCTTGGTTGGTTTGAGTAATGGGCGGTCCAGATCGGCAAGCATTGGTAGTATGGCCATATCTCCCACAGTTGGCACACAGACGGCATGGCATTTTTAGGAAGTGATGATAATTGCATGTGTTGCACAAAGGGTTGTTGCCCATATATGGTTTCTTATTCTGGTTCAAATGGTTTAGTGGAGCAGCTTGGTTGATTGGTACCGCAGGGATAGCGATCGCGAAATTTCGTTTCTTATTGTATTGGGGAAGTTTGGGTTTGTCTTCTCTAGGGGGTTCAAAAGGGGCTGCTGGGTCAGTGACTTTCATTGCACCCTTCCTTGTTAATGTACCCGTCTTCACGTGGTTATCAGTTAATGTGGCAGCTAGGCGAATAGCGTCTTCAAGAGTTGCTGGGTTTCTTCCTAGGACAGTATCCTGAATCTGCCTAGGTAAACCACCTATGTATTTGTCAATGCATCGGGCTAATGGTGTGACCATGTGGGGCACAAGAAGACTTAACTCGTGGAAACGAGTTGTGTAGGCCATACTTTCACCGCTTTCTTGGGTAAGATCCCAAAACTCAGCTTCCAACTTCTTCATTTCATTTCGAGGACAGAACTCCTCGGTCATGACCCTTTTCAATTCTTCCCACGGTAGAGCCATTGCCACATCCAGGCCCTTAGTTCTTTTCTCACCATTCCACCAGGTGAGCGCCCGTTTCTGGAAGACGCTGGTGGCATGACGAACACGGAGGTTGTCGGGACAGTCACTATTGAGAAAAGTGTTCTCAATACTCTCAAACCATTGAAGGAGTCCCGTGGCTCCTTCGGTGCCATAAAATGTGAGGGGATTACACGAGTTGAAGTGTTTGAAGGTACATTGTGGTGGGTCGGCACCGCTGCCACCACCAGTATTAGCACTACCACTGGCATTTCCATTATTGTTGTTGTTGGCTTGAGTTAGTTGAGTTACTAGCTGAGTGAGGAGAGTGGCAAGGTTGGTGTTATTGTTGTTGTTGGCATTGTCGGTATTGGTGTCGGTACTATTGTTGGCGTTGTCGGTGTTGCGGCGGTTGCTGTTACGACGAGGAGGCATTCTATACAAAAAGAGAATGATATAAAAGAGTTGTGAGGATTTATAAAAATTTGTTGAAATTTAGGATAGGAGGAATAATAACACATTTATTTCATAGTTCGGATGGTATTCAAGTAATCACATTACTGCTTGAACACTATGACATATTAAGGTTAATTAGACTTATAAAATTTTCAAGGAGACGTGCTTTAGCCTATAGGTAAACACTCATCCCGGGAATTCCCAGGAAAGCACACAGATCCCTCGGTTGATTGGGATTTATATGAAATGCTTTCCTAGACAGAAAACCCAGGGTACAGGTGTTACCCTTCCAGATTGCACGTGTCCTTTAATAATTATCCAAGTCTAAAATCCTTAACGAGGTGCAAAAGAAAATTTAATAGACTAGCGTCCATGAGTATGATGTCCCACAAGCGATGATGATGACGACATAGAAGCAGGCAAGAGGGATATGTGGTTTAGGCTATGGGTGTGAATATTGTTTGATCAGTTTATTGCCTAGGTACACCTAATATGTCATGAATTCTAATAAACATTTTAGGTAGCAAGTAAACCAACACCTGAGTTAATGAACATGTAACACATAGCATGTAGATAGTAATGAATGTAAGCACAAAAGTTATCAGGTAGTGTGACACATAAGTCATCATGTATCGCATCATGTAGTGTAATTACTTATGATAGTATATAGAAATATTTCTACAAGAAGTAATCATGTAACACGTAGTAGCATGGCATTGTATGGGTGTCCTAAGGTTATAGTCTAGGTCAAGAGTGTCTAATAACCTAATTCTCTATAACCAAGGCTCTGATACCAATCTGTCACACCCCAACCGGCGACGGAAACGTCGGGGCGTGAAGCGTGCAGACTGTTCATAAGCTCATGGTTGACTAAAGTTGTAATATATTAAATAACCAATTCCATTTCATAGTTCAAGTAATCAAGTAGAATGTTTACAAGAGTCAAAATACAAATTTCTTTATCAATTTAGATACTAGGTCCAGTTCCTATGTGTAGCATCTTGGATATGAGCTCAAAGTTTAGTACCTGAAACATGTTTAAAACGAGAGTGTCAACTATAAATAGTTGGTGAGCATACATAGGTTTTGACACCACAAGTAAAGTTCAAATGTTTTGTGTACAATTCGTATGATACATGGTTTAAGAAGCATTTATGGAGAATCTAAGTTAAGCTAGTTGCACAGATGTAACCTTGTAATTGAATAACATACCAATGTTAACCAAATGAAGGGCACAACATACCAATGTTGGCCCAATGGAGGGCATAACATACCAATGTTAGCCCAATGAAGGGCATAGCAACACATGCTATCCCGTTGTATGTGTAGTATAATTGCACGAGTATGTCATGTGTATGTATTGTATAATTGCACGAGTATGTCCTGTGTATGTGTTGTATAATTGCACGAGTATGTCATGTGTATGTATTGTATAATTGCACGAGTATGTCATGTGTATGTAGCCTTAACAGTTAGTATTCAGGCACAAAGCATAAATAAACACATATGACCATATGGTAGAATTGTACGCACGTAGTTGTAAATAGCGAGTTGTTGAAGGAACATGTTTCACCCCAAAATATGTGTAAAAAGGAAAAGGGGCTATGTAAAACTCACTTGTGTTGGGTAGTGTAGTTTGCACAGATCAACAAAAATACCAAGCGTGTTGTAGGTCGCTACGTTTGACCTATTGGATAAATGTATAACGCGTGTCATTGTTTGTGTTATTTTTATGTCGAAAAATGGATTTGTATGTTTAGGGTTTGTTTGAAATAAATAAATAAATAATTTTATTTATCTATTTAGTACATTTTAAATAGTAGTGATATATATATTCTTTAAAATGTAAATTTAAATAACTGATATATATTTATATTTATTTAAATATAAATTTAAATAAATAATATATGTTTAAGTCAAAATATACATTTGTATAAATGGTTTTATAAAAATGATTATATAAACTCACGATTTCATCGGTTTCGAACTATCGGGAATTAATCGTTTTAAATCTCTAAATCAAGGATTTGGTTTATAAATGATTCCCGGGTCTTGGGATTTTATAAAATAATTTTTATAATTACATTTTGAAATTTTTTAGCTAAAATATGTTAAATAGACTTTAAAACAGAAAAATAATTGATTCTGGTCAAGGAGCACGACCGTGCTCAAGTAGGGCACGACCGCGCTCGTTGCCGGGCGTGACCATGGTGGTCAGAGCGCGCCCGTGGTCGAGTCAGAAGGCACTACAGAGGTTCTGGACATGGAGCACGACCGTGCTCGTATCTGACACGACCGCGTCTAGTGTTTGTTTTTGGTCAAGACTTGTTTGCTCGGTAAGCACGACCGGGCCACACCTGGGGCACGATTGTGCTTGGTCAGGCACGACCGCGCTCAGGGATGAGCGCGACCGTGTCGGGGCTTTTCCAGACCCAAATCCGTCGATTCTTATATTAAATGTTTCTGTATTCTTAGGGCTTTCACTTAGTGGATGATTGCGAAGCTATCTATGTGTTTTAATTGGATTTATTTCGTGTTTAAAAGGTAGTTCGACTAAAAGTTTAGTTTCGGCTTTTCGTTCAAAAATCGGACAGACTTGAGTGTTTCTACTACGAATTGGCATAGGGCTTTCGTAGTAGAGGATGATACGAAACTATTGGTGTATTACTTACTTGAGATTATTGGGCAATTGAATGCGGTCGGCTACGGGTCGCGTTTTCGGGCGTCTTGGCGATCGATCGGGCTCCAGAAGTTGTATGAGTGTCGAGTGAATGCTCCGAGAGGTCGAGAGGGTGCATGTGAAGGTGTAGGAGGCATTGGATTCTCCTTATAACGTGAAATCTCACGAATTCGTGAGTGGGGTAGGTGTGGATTTGAAATGGGTCGATTGGAGTACGAAATTGGAGACGTGTTTCAGATGGTGTACAGTTGGGTATGGTCGGACGCGTGAAATCCGGCCTTAATGCGATTTGACTCAACGAGTATGGACCACTGACTGACTCTGCGGAGTCACGTGGTTTCAGCAGCGCGACCGTGCCTGTATTAGGCACGACCGTGCTTTGTCTTCAGGCGCGACCGTGCTTGTTTCTAGGCACGATCGTGTCTGACACTTTTTATCATTTTTGAGATTTTGTCAGATTTGGTCCTCGAGGTTTGTGAGATCATGATGTTTTGTTTAAGTTGTTATTGTAACAGAATGGTTTGTATATGTAACTTCATCGTAGTTTGTTTGTACACGAATCGAAACTGAAATGTGTTTGTTTATTGAAATCAAACGATTACATGATGAAAATCAGAAATGTTACAGTAGGGAACACATTCCATGTGAAAATGGTAAAGGACCAGACTGGCTTTTTGATATTGACTCCTTTTCACAAGTATTTGAGCCTCTCATCTTCTCAAATATGGAGTCTACCTCTTCCCAAAAGCAAGAATCTACATCATTTGAAGACTACAGAGTGGGTCTCAATGGTCCATCTATAAGAATCAAAAGATCATCCATTGATCCTCCATCTGTCGTTGATGCTATTGAAGCCATTGAAGCCAGAACAAGCAACTCTAATGTCACCAACAACAATCTCTCTGACAATGAAGATGAAGATGAGGGTATTGCATCTGATGCCGCTGATGCTGATGATGCTACTAATGTTGCTGATGCTGCTAACAACTCATCTACAGATGCTATTGAAGAATTTTTTGCAAACAACCCTCTTGACAATCATCATCTTCTTGATCAAAATCAAAGCAATCTGGAGCAAGGAATACAGATGGATGTTGTTCCAGCACAGAGAATCAACAAGGAACATCCATTGGAAAATATAATTGGCCAAGTTCTGCAAGGAGTCCAAACAAGAAGCAAGACTCATGAGGCCAATATATGTCTGTATTCTTGCTTTCTATCTCAAGTAGAACCAAAGAAGATAGATGAAGCTTTGAAACATAGCAGTTGGATTGAAGCAATCCAGGAACAGTTGCTGCAATTCAAAAGACAAGAAGTATGGACCCTGGTTGATCTTCCACCTGGTCAAACTGCTATTGGCACAACATGGGTATCCAGGAACAAACAAGATGAGAGAGGGATTATAGTCAAGAACAAAGCCAGACTTGTAGCTCAAGGCTACATTCAAGAAGATAGAGTTGACTATGATGAAGTCTTTGCTCCTGTTGCCAGACTGGAGGCCATCCGAATCTTCTTAGCTTATGTTGTATCCAAGAGCTTTACTATTTATCAAATGGATGTCAAGAGTGCCTTTCTGTATGGGAAGATTGGTGAGGAAGTCTATGTCAGACAGCCTCCAGGCTTTGTAGATCCATCACATCCAAACAAAGTTTTCAAACTAGACAAGGCTCTATATGGACTACACCAAGCCCCAAGAGCCTAGTATGAGACTTTGTCAGGATATCTACTAAGCAACAATTTCAGAAGAGGTGGCATTGATTAGACAATGTTTATCAAAGATGAAGGGGGAGGAATTCTATTGGTACAAATCTATGTAGATGACATCATCTTTGGATCAACAAAGAATAAATTATGCAAAGACTTTGAGATTCTAATGCACTCAAAGTTTGAAATGAGTTCAATGGGTGAACTAAATTTCTTTTTGGGTCTCCAAGTCAAACAAGTTCCAAATGGAATCTTCATCAGCCAATCCAAATATGTCAAAAGTATCTTGGAAAGATTCAAAATGGCTGACTGCTCTGCTGCAAGAACCCCCATGCAAGTGCACCATGAACTGAGTCCAGATAAAGATGGACAAGAAACTGATCAACATCAGTACCGTGCAATGATAGGATCACTCATGTATCTAACTGCCTCAAGGCCAGATATCATGTTTGCAGTATGCCTGTGTGCAAGATTCCAAGCAGCTCCAAAGAATACACACCTTCAAGCAGTCAAGAGAATTTTAAGATACCTAAAGGGAGCCCTAAGACTTGGGCTATGGTACTCTAAAAAAGACAAATTCAACCTGTATGCATACACTGACAGTGACTATGGAGGATGCAACTTTGACAAGAAGTCCACATCAGGGGGATGTCAGTTTCTGGGAGGAAGACTGATTTCATGGCAATGCAAAAAGCAAACTTGTGTATCAAACTCTACAGCAGAAGCAGAAAACATTGCAGCTTCCAGTTGTTGTGCACAAGTCATCTTGATACAAAATCAAATGCTGGATTATGGGATGACTTTCATGGCAACTCCCATTCATATTGACAACATGAGTGCTATATCAATTACAAACAATCTTGTGCAGCACTCCAAGACAAAGCACATTGACATCAGGTATCATTTCATAAGAGATCAAGATGAGAAAAAGAGAATCATTTTAACCAAAGTTCATACCGATGAGCAATATGCTGACTTGTTTACAAAACCTTTTGATGGAGCTAGATTTAGATATTTAGTTGAATCCATTGCCATGATGAACTTTGATTAAAATTTGTTTCCAAAATTTTTAAATAAAATGTGTTTATCTTCTGTTGAAAATAAAAATTAAATGTTAGAAGCAATTTTTTTTTTGCTGCTGACAGGTTTAAGCTTCAGCAGCAAAGAATTTGCCTCTGACTGCCTTAAGTTATCAGCATGAACAAGTTTCATGCAGATAGCTTTAAGATAATCAGCAGCAACATTTTTGTTGCGGACGATTACATCCATCAGCAGCAACCAAGTTTGCTGCTGATAGGCTTAACCATCCACAGCTACCAAGTTTGCTACTGATCGGTAAAATATGTCTAAATTAACTTTTACCCGCTGTAAAAACCACCTTCAGTCTTTACCATGGCTGCTACAGTGTGTTATAGCTGTAAAACAGTGAAAAGCAAACGGGTTGTACAGTACAAGTAAATCTGCTTTTTCCCTCCTTTGTCGTTATAACACAAATCAAATTTCTTCCGCACCACTTCACATTCAATTTTGACCTAACCCTCATCTTTTCTCTCAAGCATTCAAAGCTTTCCATACTTAACTACCTTTCAAAATCTTCCTCCTTTCCCTCCAAACCTTACTAAAATGGAAAAGGTATCAATAACCCCGATGAAAAGTTCTCAACCTACCATAATCTCACTGCTTATCTTGTCAAAGGAAAGAAATTTGAAGGGTTTGACGACATGATTGACTTCCTCTGTCGATCGAAAATTCACTTTGCACTAACAGTCAACCCCACAATCTACATCCCTCACATGGAGGATTTCTGGAACACTTCCGTCTACTCTACCAAACAGGGGACTCCCTAAATCAAAGCCACGGTAGACGGCAAAGACATCACCATCACTGAAGCCACACTTAGAAAACACCTCAAGCTTTAGGACGAGGGGGGCGCCATCTCATACACCAAAGATGCATATATGAGGACCTTTGTATCCATAGGGTACAATTGAAATCAGGACGAATACACGATTGAGAAGGCACTAATGGGTCCTCCTTGGAAGTTCTAATGCCACACTCTTCTTCAATGCATATCTCAGAAGAGAAGTGGATGGCATCAAGTGAGCTCTGCCCTTGCGTCTGTAGTTCATGGTATGGTAACTGGACAGGGTTTCAATTTTGCTCATTTAATATTCGAAGGTTTGAGATATAACCTTCAGGAAGGTGCAAAACAAGCCTTCTTTATGTTCCCAAGGTTCTTGCTATAAGTTTTTAATCATGAACTAAAAGACCTTTCAAAACCTGTAAGAATCTACTTAATGCTGGGTTATAAAAATAACATTTTTCAAAGTATGAGAGCTATTTCCAAAAAGTTCTCAGGGGTCAATGTTCCATTGTTATCTACAATGTTGAACATACAAAGCACCCATGGTGACTGTTCAGCAGTCCCAACTGATACTGAGCCCACACCCTCCACTTCATAACCTGAACATACTTCTGCTTCCCTTGATCGAACCCCTGTGCAGCCTATTAAGGGTATATAGGCACAACAAATACTTACCCCAGTCCTTGAAGCCCAACTGGAAGACAGGGCCCCAGCTGAGGCAAGTTATACTAGAAAGCGAAAAAGGAGCAAGAAGACTCCTTCTATTCTTGTCTCATAAGCCCAATCCCAACCCAAAAGCCCTCATTCAGAATCCCAACATTATGATGAGAATACCAAAAGGGATAGCCACATTATTAGGGAGACTTCCTTGGAAGTCCCTCTATTAGGATCAGGATCACATCCCGGATCCATAGAACAACCCTCTGAGCCTATACAATCTTCATTTTCTTTGAACTTAAGTACAGAGGCACCATGTCAAGATGATGTACCTTCTCCAACTGCCACTATCTCAAAGGTACTGATTGACTTGGCTGCCAAAGTACCCAGCCCAAGTTCATCACCTAAGAAGGTTCACTCTGGAAGTATTGAAAGAGTGAATGTGGAAAGGGCTATCACTACTACTGGTTCATCCATTGACCAGGAGGACAGTGATAACGTCATTAAGTCCCCAACCACGGCAACTCACAGTGAAGATGTTTCTTTTGAAACAATTTTCACTAAGAGGAATCCCAGGCGCCAAGAAAACCAGGGTGATAGGGATGAAGAGGCTAGGCCTAAGGCTCCATCTAGTTCCAAGGATTCCACAACTGTGGATGAGGACAGACTGAAACTGGAAAATATGGAATTGATGGCCAGGGTGGCTATGCTAGAGGCTGAAGTGTCCAAACTAAGGCACCAAGTCTCTATGCATGAAGCCCATCAATGCCCAAGTGTGACTTCTCCCTCCCTTGTATCAGTGGGAACCCAAACAGACACAACTCTATGCACTGATGCAACCAAAAAGGGGGAGATAGTTACTACTGAAGATGACAGAGATAGCTTGTCGGATTGGATACAAGAGCAGGTTGCCTTTCAAAGAACACTATTTTAGCCCGCCTTTGTTCAAGTCCATGATTTGATGCCTCCCAGAGATGAAGAGGAAGAGATCTCTGAGGAATGGAAGTTAGTGTCCAGGGATTTAGATGAAGTGTTCCCTGAGGAAATGGAAATTGAAGATGAAGAGGAAGAAATGCCTCCCTTAGCCACTATACTTCCAGTTGCTGTTGCTATCTCAAGACAAGCCATATCCCCTCATTTTCCATTAACTGCAAACAATATGGAGTTTGATACAATCCTAGCATGGGGATATGATGGACTAATGAAAAGATTTTGGATTGGATGGGAGTTTGCTAGAGTTCTAGAACTCAATTAGGACAACCTGAGTGCCTTTGACATATTAGCCCTGTATACAGAAAAATGCATCAATACTTCAAAGAAACTCTCTACCCAACTTGCAATTGAACGATTCTATGATCTCATGAAGGACAACATGCACTGGTTTGAGTGGTTTCTTAAAGAAGCTAAGAAGGTGGCTTATCCCAGGCTTAAGAATGAAGAAGCAGAGTCCTCTCAAGCAGCTCAACAAAGACATGCTCAAAGGTCTAAATTAATAAGAAGCAGGGTGTTGACAGAAGACCAAGTTATATGCCTAAGAAGATTCTTGTATAATGAAATTGTCAGGGGTTTGGAAGTGCATGGATAGGCAAGCTCCGGGTCTTCTGGCTTTCAGTTCTTTCTATGTGATGGATCATCCTTTATTATCAACAATATTCAAGAAATCCTTCTCCTCAACCCAGACTTCTTGTACAAGGTCTTTGAACTCAGGACACATATCTGCAACATCAACTCCTTAAAAAGTCAAGAAATGATCAAAATTGTCAAAGCTTTTCTTGAAAAGGAGGGATGGATTGCAATAGATGATTCTAGCTTAGACCTATCCACTCCCTCCTCACCAACTGTCATTCTAAATGCAGCAGAAGAATAAAAAAGAATGACTGCACAGAATATTAAAGAGGCATATATGACTGCATATGGAAATGAATGGGAGAAGGATGAGACTGAAGAAGTCCCTTCCTCTTTGTCTGTTCCTCAAATTGCCAATGAAGCTGAAGCTGAGATCTCAATGGCATCTCTCACATCTGCTGTTGTGATCCATGAAGCTAAAGCAGAGGCATCCAATAAAGACAAAGGGAAGGGTATCATGACAGAAGAAGAAAAGAGGATAGAGCAAGAAAAGAAGGAGATTAAAAGAAGAAGAAGAGAAAGAGAAGATGAGGAGATGGCTGAGCTTAAAAAGGCTCAAGAAAGAAAAACTGACATACTCCTTAGAGAACAACAAATCCAGTTGTATACTAGGCAACTGGATGAAACAAGAGTTCATGTTCCTACAGCTTCACAACTAAAAGAAGATGAAGTCTTAGCTCTTCAGCTGCAGGAACAATTCAATAAAGAAGAAGAAGAGAGGGAGAGGAAAAGAAAAGAAGAAGCCAAGTTCATAATCACTGACTCTGAACTTGCTAAAGAAATGAGGGAAGAGTGGACTGAAGCTCTAATTTCTCAAGGTGAGGATGCAGACTACCTTGAGAAATTATCATATAAAGAAATATACAGGCATGGGACAGCAAGGTCAACTGGCAGATAAGAAAAGGGTTGAAGAAGAAGAAAAAGCCAAACATAAATCCAGGAAGACCATTGCATTCAATGTCAGATCCCATGAAGAAAGGAAGGTCATGATGGAGTTCCTAAAGGCTAGAGGAGAAAGTGGAAAGAGGCTGGGTCCCATGAGCTTCATGAACCTGCAAGCCTTGTATGTCAAAGTTAAGAAGGAAGAGGAAGAGAGACAGGGGAAGACAGGCTCAAAAAGAAGTGTAAACACTCAAACTGATGAAAGAAAACAAAAGAAACCTAAGCCTACTCTCTCATCCACTCCTTCCTTTGTCCAACAACCTTCCTCTCTCCCTCCTAGACCTCCCTCCTCTCCTCCCAGAGAGTCCAAATCCTCTCACCCAGCTCCTCCTCATCAACAGCCTCCTAAGAAGAAAACCAAACCTACTACCACACCAGAAGATTCAAGAGAAATTGTAGTAGGTTCTACAGCAATCAAGACCAATGGTTTGAAGTTTTTAGGGGAAGGGCAGAGTTAAAAAGATCAATCTACAAATCGGTTTATGAGGTGATGCAGCTTCTAGATTCTGATCTTCAGATAATGATGGAGCTGGGTGAAGCTCATGAGCCTGGAAATGATAGTGGAAGACATATGTTGTTGGTGACCAAGCATCACTTCAACCCCAGCAAAGATGTGGTTATTGATGTTAAACCTCTTCAATCCCACTATCCATTTGTAAGTTGGTCCTACAATGCTGCTCAAGATGAGTACACTTTGATATATATCAGAGGTCAGAAGATGAGATGTTCAAGCAAGACCATCTTCAGCATGCCAAACAAGGACATCAAGACTCTATCTGAACTCCCTCTTGACAATCCAAGCATAGACCCAAAAGGCTATGAGACAGCAAGGATTGTTGCTCACATGCAAAAGCTTCAGCAACAAAGGCAATAAGAGAGTTTTGGTAGCATCAGTCTAGGGGGAGTTTATAGAGATAAAGACTGATGGCTACATTCTCTAAGTAAGATTGATGCGGACTCCACAATTTTGCTGCTGACTTACAAGTTGCTGCAGATAAGTTGTTATCCTTGTTTTCTTGTTTACATTGATTAGTTGTTATTGTTTCCGCCAATCTTAACTAAGAATAGAATCATCTTGTAAACACTGATCCTACAGTCTTCTGAGTACTTTATCATTGTTGGAGAGACTGAAAGGTAATCCGACTATCTGGTGAGTTTAACACTTCTTTAGAGTTTCTTAGTTGGTGACACCCTGAGAGTGATCAGGGATCCATTAGGTTGTTTAGAGTTGTAATCCTTAGAAACCCAGATCCATCATTGTTTCCATAACCGGTAGAAGTTGAGCTTTGCAAGTAGGATTTCGACCTGGGTAGTGTTCTTCTCATTCCTGGTATTTCCCTGAGTTCTTTGTCTAGGTAGTTAGATTTGTTCATTGGTATTCATTAGTTTAATCAGTAGTGTAGTAACCCCCAACCAAATCATCTTTAGTCCGAGTCAGAGTCTAGTTTAGCTGTTCAGTGTCTCTAGGGTTCGATAATCCGGTTTACCATTAAGCTGTGCTACACTCGATAGGTACACTTGCCTGTCAGTGCGGTTTAGTTCATAAGTACTCCATTTATTACTTAGGAGTCCAGGTTAGGTTTATGTGTTAGTTTTTATAGACTGTCTGGGCGACATCAATATGATCTCAAATATTAGCACCTTAAACATGATGAAAACAAGGTCAACTAAAAATAGTTGGTGATCATACATAGGTTTTGACACCGCAAATAGTTTTCAAATGTTGTGTCCAATTACATGAAACATGGTATAATAAGGCAATTATGGAGAACCACTATAGTAAAACCGGGTGAACAATCGAACCTTGTGACATGAAGGGCATAACACTCAATGTTATCCAAATGTATTGTCGGCAACAATCACCATACCTGGGTGGATTTGTCAAATGTAATAGATCTATCATTGTTTTCGTCGGCTTGTACGGAGCTAATGATTGTACTTGTATGTATGTATGTAATTGTAGTTTAACTCATAGTGTTAAAGCATAAGGCACAAATTGCACACATGTTCATTGTCACACCCCGCCAGGGCGGAAACGCGAGGCGCGACTTTCACTGGTTTCCAAAGCATATGATTACCGCAAACACATACATGTAATTGGATACATAACTGAATTTAAAATATTTACATTACAAAATATCAATTTGAGTTTACAAATGTTTAAGATTTCGCAAATATGACTCAAGACCATGAGTTATACAAGAGAAATCCTCCCAAAACCCGTATCCACGTGCATGCATGTAACCTACATTGCTAACCTGATGACCACGTTCAATTTCCTGAAAACATACTTAAAACTGTCAACACGAGGTTGGTGAGTTCACAAGTTATTATAAAGAGTTATCATAAACCCAATGTTTAAATCTGATCTTTTTGCCGATCAAAACTCTTTGTTAAACCTGATCATTTTAACCTGATCAGTACTCTTTCGTTTAAACCTGATCACTTTAACCTGATCAGAATTCTTTACTTTAAACCTGATCACTTTACCCTGATCAGAACTCTTTTGTGTAAAACCTGATCATTTTAACCTGATCAGAACTCTTTTGATAAACCTGATCACTTTACCCTGATCAGAACTCTTTTGTGTAAAACCTGATCATTTTAACCTGATCAGAACTCTTTTGATAAACCTGATCACTTTACCCTGATCAGAACTCTTTTGTATGTATTACCAATGAATATGATTACTAATCCGATCTATTGACCCCATTTGTAAGCTTGCAAGGAATACAAAATAGTATGTAATGTACGAGACCGTAACCAAACCCCAACTTTCTGTGCCTCCCCTCGCCTTTCTGCGAGTAAAACAATATGCGGTCATTCGGCCATTTTGACCCCTGGTTAGCGCGACTAACCATGACCGGAGGCGTCACCCCCAATAGTACTATTCATATAATCCCGGGCTAAATCCATAGCTAATGGTTACTAATTTATTACGAGGACTTTAAGCGCTTTATGTTCCCTCAATACATACATACAGTCAGATCATTAGTTCCATTCATTTATACACAAAAGTCTTTTACAAGTATGTTTCCACCCCAAATCATTTCAAAAACTTAGAAAAAGGGGAATTAGTGAAACTCACCTCGACAGTATGAATGCTAGCAAAAATTTGAATGACGGCAGATTCGCCTATCCGTATCCTAATTACATAAGGATAACATACACGTTAAGACTACCCGTCTTAAACGCAAATTGTTCACTCGACTTAGTCGATCTGATTACTTTTGTTTAAATTATCTTTTTAGTTTTTCCAACCTTGTTTTGTTATGAAAATAGTTCTGAGTTACTGCCTTATGGGGCTAATGAACAGGTATCTAAGCTTTCTTAGTTTCGATTGAACAGAACAGATGTCGAAACTTCCTAGTTTCGACTGAGTGAAATAGGTATCGAAACTACCTAGTTTCGATTGGCAAGAATAGTATCGAAACTACCTAGTTTCGATTGTACACAGGTATCGAAACTTCCTAGTTTCGATTGAGTAAATAGATATCGAAACTCCTAGTTTCGATAGAACAACCGGTATCGAAACTCCTAGTTTCGATTGAATAACTGGTATCGAAACTCCTAGTTTCGATCAATAGGTATCGAAACTCCCAGTTTCGATTGACTAACAGGTATCGAAACTATAGTTTCGATATCTGCACTTTGATTTACAGAATTCACTCTGTATATTTTTATGTTCAAATCTTGAGTTTGACACAGTTTTCTTGTTATCTTACTTGCGTTTGAACGATTTGTATGTTTAGTTACGGTTTTAAAGCAAATAATACGGATGGTATCGAGTTTTTACCTCAAACCGAGAATGGCGATCTTTAGAGAAAAACAGAGAAGTAGTCTTGAATCTTTTGCTAAGCTTTCTTCAAGAACACTTGAAATTCTCCTTATGACACCGAATTATGGTGATTTTCGCTTTAAAACTGGACTTCGATTTGAAAGGGAATTGGGAATTTGCCGTAAGAAAAGAGAAGGTTTGAAAGGAATGGTGAAGTTTCGTCTGAAGGGTATGGTTTTCATCTGAATCAAAGTGAATCAGGCAAGTGGGAGCATGGCTCCCCTGACTCTCGGCCAAGAAAGTCAAGAAGTGGGTTTGGGGTTAATGATAACAATTTTAATCATTAATTTATTAATGATATTAGTATCAATTATAGTTTTAAAGGGGTAATTTAATTCAGTTTCGATTCTTCACGGTATTATAATTTTTAACCATTTTATGGCTCGTTGAAGAAAATATTAGAATCTTGGCTCAACGTAAATTTTGTGTAATATATATATATTTTTCTGGTTATTTTATTTAACCATTTACGTTCGCATTAAGTCGGGTTATCCTGCTTACTTTTTCTAGTAACTCTTTACGGTTTACTAGACTTGGAACAACTTCTTTGCTAGACTTCTTGACTTTACTTAGTCAAAATAAAATATCAGGAAATAATAATTATGAACATGCGTTTATGAAATGTGGATATTGACCTGAAATGCTGGGTGTCACATTCTACAGGGCCAACCCTAGCCAATATTTCAAACGGTCCAACGTACCTAGGGTTAAGCTTGCCACGGTTGCCAAATCTTGCAACTCCTTTCCAAGGTGAGACCTTTAACATGACTTTGTCTCCTACTTGAAATTCTAAAGGTCTTCGTCTGTTATCCGCGTAACTCTTTTGTCTGTCACGGGCGGCCTTCAGACGATCCTTGATTTTGAAAATCTTATCTGTGGTCTCTTGAATAACTTCAGGACCGGTTAAATGTTTGTCGCCAACCTCTGCCCAACATAGCGGTGAACGACATTTTCGACCATACAAAGCCTCAAACGGAGCGGCTTTGATGCTGGTGTGGTAACTGTTATTATATGAAAACTCAGCTAGTGGCAAATGAGTATCCCAATTTCCACCGAAGTCAATTGCACACGCACAGAGCATATCCTCTAAGGTTTGAATGGTTCTTTCACTTTGACCATCTGTTTGTGGGTGATATGCCGTGCTCATGTCAAGACGTGTGCCCATGGCTTCTTGTAACGATTTCCAGATTCTAGACATGAATCTGCTGTCTCTATCAGAGATAATAGAAATTGGTACTCCATGCCTAGCCACAATTTCCTTGATATAAAGCTTTGCAAGTTTCTCGGTTTTATCCGTTTCTTTGATGGGTAGAAAATGAGCTGATTTCGTCAAACGATCGACGATTACCCATATAGTGTCATACCCGCTCGACGTCTTGGGTAACTTTGTAATGAAATCCATGGAAATCTGTTCCCATTTCCATTGAGGTATCTCAGGTTGTTGTAACAATCCCGACGGTTTCTGATGTTCTGCTTTTACTTTTGAACATGTCAGGCATTTACCGACATAAATAGTAATTTCTCCTTTCATGTTCGGCCACCAGTAGAATTCTTTCAGATCCTTATACATTTTATCCGAACCTGGGTGAATGGAGTACCTGGACTTGTGGGCTTCGTCCATAACCAACTCCCGTATGTTACCAAAACATGGCACCCAAATTCTATTCATGAAGTATAAAGTGTCATCTGACTTTGGTTCCAACTGCTTTATCATTCCTCGTAAAGCTTCGTTCTGACTGTTTTCTTCTTTGATTGCTTCTTGTTGTGCCATCCGAATTTGAGTCGTGAGACTCGTATGAATTGTCAATTCTAGGGCACGAACACGTAGTGTTTTAACTCGTTCTTTACGACTTAAGGCATCAGCTACGACATTTGCTTTGCCAGGGTGATACTTGATATCACAGTCGTAATCATTCAGTAGTTCTACCCAACGACGTTGCCTCATGTTAAGTTCTTTCTGATTAAAGATGTGCTGGAGACTCTTGTGGTCTGTAAATATAGTACATTTTGTGCCGTATAAGTAATGTCTCCAAATCTTGAGTGCAAACACGACTGCACCCAATTCCAAGTCGTGGGTCGTATAATTCTTTTCGTGCACCTTTAGTTGTCTGGATGCATATGCTATGACTTTTTCTTTCTGCATCAACACACATCCCAGACCTTGGTGTGATGCGTCACAGTACACAATGAAATTGTCAGTCCCTTCGGGAAGGGATAGGATTGGTGCACTGCAAAGTTTTTGCTTCAGCAATTGAAAAGCTGATTCTTGTTTATCAGTCCAATCAAACTTTTTGTCCTTCTGGGTTAACGTGGTCAAAGGCAAGGCTATTTTTGAAAAATTCTCTATAAATCGCCTGTAATATCCTGCCAAACCCAGAAATTGACGCACCTCAGTCGGAGTTCTTGGTGCTTCCCAGTTTTTGATAGCTTCAATCTTGGATGGATCCACATGGATACCCTTCTTATTAATGACATGTCCGAGAAAGTGAACCTCTTGGATCCAAAACTCACACTTAGAGAATTTAGCATAAAGCTTCTCATTCCTGAGTAGTTCCAAGATTAATTTCAAATGATATTCATGTTCCTCCTCGGTTCGTGAATATATCAATATGTCATCGATAAACACAATCACGAATTTATCCAAGTACGGCTTGCACACGCGGTTCATGAGATCCATGAAAACAGCTGGTGCATTAGTCAAGCCAAATGGCATAACTAGGAATTCGTAGTGACCGTAACGAGTCCTAAAAGCCGTTTTTGGTATGTCTTCTTCCTGAATTTTCAGTTGATGATACCCTGACCGTAGATCAATTTTAGAATAGAAACTGGAACCTTGAAGTTGATCAAACAAATCGTCTATTCGAGGAAGAGGATACCGGTTTTTGATTGTCAGCTTGTTCAATTCCCGGTAATCAATGCACATTCTAAAGGTTCCATCCTTTTTCTTTACAAATAGGACCGGAGCTCCCCATGGTGAGAAACTCGGTCTTATGAAACCTTTGTCAAGTAATTCTTGTAGTTGGCTCGACAGTTCCTGCATCTCGGAAGGGGCTAGACGATACGGTGATCGTGTAACTGGTGCGGCTCCTGGTACTAGGTCAATCCGAAACTCGACTTGTCTTGATGGTGGTATTCCTGGTAAGTCTTCGGGAAATACCTCCGAGTAATCTCTGACGACTGGTATGTCCTCAAGTCGACGTTCTTCGGGTTTCTTCTCGACGATGTGAGCCCGGAATGCACAATAACCCTTGCGTAGATACTTATAAGTTTTCATGCAGTTTATCGTTTTTAACATCGTTATACACCTTTCGCCTTGAATTGAAAGAATTTCTCCGCTTGGTAGGGGAATACGTACAATCTTCTCGAAGCATACTATCTCGGCACGATTCTTGGTTAACCAATCCATACCAATAACAATATCAAAACTCCCTAACTCGACGGGTAGAAGGTCTATACTGAATGTACGGTTTTCTAAACATAAAGTACAACCCCTAAAGACCTCTCCGGTTTCTATTAATTTCCCATTTGCTAATTCAATTGTATAACGTTGATCTAGTTTGCTGGCCTTAATACCGAGTAAGGATTTAAAATCATTCGACACAAAGCTCATATCCGCACCCGAATCAAAAAGTACAGAGGCATAGTGATTATTTATCGGGAACGTACCAGTGACGATGTTCGGGTCCTGGCGTGCGTCCCTTGCACCCATCACAAATGCCCTCCCTGGTGCCTGAGCGTTGTTCTGATTCTTCCACTTGGGACAATCCTTCTTGAAGTGTTTTAGATCACCACATACAAAACATCCTGGTTTGATTTTCCCCAATCGGTTGTTAGTTCGACAAGCTTGAGTGGTGTGACCAAACTTGTCGCATTTTCCACACTTGATGCAAACACCGGCATGATGATTTCCACACCTCTTACATCTCGGTAGGCCCCTATCATACTCCTTTCTTTCCACTGTGTTGGCTGCAAAAGCCTTCACAGTTCCTTGTTTCTTAAACTCTTGTTTTCCAGATTTGTTACTTGAATTTCCCATCCATTTTCTTTTCTCCCCAGATCTACCTTCCTCATTCTCCTTCCTCACAAACAATTCATTACGTACTGCATCATCCTTTAGTTTGAATGCTAAAGTTATAGCACTCTTGGCATCTATTGGATTAGATGATGTTACCATGCTACGAATTTGAGGCGCAAGGCCCCACAGATACCTTTCAACACGCTTATGTTCTGGTGTGACCATATGCGGTACCAGAAGTGCCAATTCATTGAAGCGGTCGGTGTATCCCGCTACATCATCTCCTATCATCTGTAGGTTCCACATCTCAGTTTCAATCTTTTGCAATTCGTTCCGAGGACAGTATTCCTCAATCATCATGTTTTTCAAATCTTCCCAAGATAATTGGTACGCTGACTCTCTCCCCAAAGTCTTCATTTGAGTATTCCACCAAGTTAAAGCTTTATCAGTGAGCGTGCAGGTAGAATACTTCACTACACAATCAGCGGTGCATTCACTTATATCAATCACCGACTCCATATGTTCTATCCATCTCATTAGTCCTACTGCACCCTCGGTGCCATTAAAACTGCGGGGTTTGCAGGATAGGAAGGCCTTGTAGGTACACTTCCTATTTGGAGCATCTGCAGGATCACAAGTCATAACGTCATTAATTCGGATCATGACTATGTGTTATGGCTTATTTATTTATTTATTTTTATTACCTCCGGAACCTCCTGCTGTACCGCTACCCCCTGCGGTACCGCTACCTCCTGCACCTCCTCCGCTATTTCGGTTTGCTTCATACTGCTCTATAGCGGCAGCTACTCGCTGTGCTATTAGTTGTTCCATGTTTGGGGAAATTGTCTCGTTGTTGTCACCAGTAGTGTTACGGGGTGTCCCACGCTTAGGTGCCATGACGTTCTTTCTAACATGTCAATTAAAAAGAAACAACATCATATATCAATAATGATAGATCATGACATAAGGATACCACAACATCAAACATGAACAACTATCATTACAAAATAAACCATTACATACATAGTCAAAACATACATAGTACATTGTTCCAAAAGATAAGGATACAAAAGGATGGGTTCACATGACCTCACCAGTACTAACGTTTTAAACTACATAATGTACTATGGGCACAACCCGCCCATAATAGGTTTAAAAGAAGAAGTGGGAGTACAACCCAATCATCATGGCAAGTCCTGCCATGACAAAGCTAGCTCTTGCCACAAATTCTGCAGCCAAAGTCCTCTCCTCCAGCGCCTCCACCATGTCTCGGACCGTGAGAGTGAACTGCCAGTCCATATCAGCTCTCAACTCGAGGTAGTCAGTGGCACTCTGTATATCTCGAGTGCTATCCTCCAGAGTCTGTACTCGAGATCCGAGCCCTTGACGTAAGCGCCTGGTTGCATCCCCCTGTGCCCGAATATCATCTAGGAGATCATCAAGACGCTCCTCATGCGTACGAACGCGAACTACCAAGGTAGGCACAGTGAGCTCTATGGCTTCCCCAGTGTGGGGTAGGGGTGTTGGGGAGTTAGAAGACTCTCCAAGCTCAAAGGTAGATGGGATGCTCTCCATCTCCCTCCAACGTGCCAGGGTACGAGGCATCCAACGGATGGTTCCCACAGTAGGGTGATAACAGGGTCGTTGCCTCGGTGGTTCCTCATCGGTCTCCAAGTCTTTCGGGTCACGGGCTGCCAGGTTTCTCTTGCGCGGAAGTCGAACCTTCTTCCTAGCACTTTGCATATTAACTGGTCCTCCGCTTTTCTTTCGGTAGACGATGGGCGGTTCTCCCAGGGCGACATTGGGTGGTGTCGAGCTGCGAACTTGTACTCGATTTTTAGGGCGTGAGGCGGAAAGTTCCTCGTTGGATTCAGAGTCAGAGACGGGGTCAGAGTGTGAATGTGACGACATACTTGTGACTACAATATCCACATGACATGATGACTGGTTATGCAATGCTTATGCAATGAAAACATTTTAGTGAGTCATTCTAATTATAGACTAGGTTCCGTTTTAGACACCTAGTTCGCTATAATCAATGGCTCTGATACCAAGTTCTGTCACACCCCGCCAGGGCGGAAACGCGAGGCGCGACTTTCACTGGTTTCCAAAGCATATGATTACTGTAACATCCCAAAATAAATGAGGATTTTAAATAACGGGTTGAACCGGGACGAACGGGATAAAAGAACGAGGCGTAACGGGCCGGGCCGGTTGGGCCGGCAAACTTGAAGGAAGGGGGGTTTCCTCCCTTTAACCATTTCTCTCATTTGCAAGAATCTAGAGAGAGAAACCGTAGAGAGAGAAAGTTGGCGGATCGACCCGAGATTGAAGGAGCTTGTTGCTACTGAACTCGTGAGCAAAACCTCCGGATCAGAATCTCGAAATCAGGTAACACCCGAACCAAATCTGAGTTTCTGTTCGGTTTTGGGTTTTCGGGTATTTTCAGGAAAATGACGGGTTTTTATAAACCAAATGAGGAAAGGGTTATAAATCTGGAATCACGAAAGGAAAATACACGTTTTGAATACAAAAAGTCCGGATCTTGACAAGATCGGACCTGCATGCGAAAGTTAGGGTTTTTGGAGAAGATAGCTGAGTTCTGCAGTTGTCGAAACTAGAAGTTTCGAGTGACCTGCAGTTGTCGAAACTAGAAGTTTCGAGTGACCTGCAGTTGTCGAAACTAGAAGTTTCGAGCGGCCTGCAGGTGTCGAAACTAGAAGTTTCGAGGGGCCTGCAGGTATCGAAACTAGAATTTTCGATGGGCCTGCACCTGTCGAAACTAAGTAGTTTCGATAGGTCTGCATCAGTAAGTGAAGTCAGTGTATTCACCTGTAACAGAACGAGTAAACCGTTAGAGTCGGGATTTAGGTCTGATGTGTATTTAATTAATCAATTCAGATCGGAAGTGACGTTGTTGGACCTTTGTTTAGGACAACCGAGACTAGCTTATAAGGTGAGTTCTAGAAGCCCTCTTTTAAATGTTTTTATATAATGTTTTCGGGCTGGTGTGTACACGTATGAAATGATGTTTTATGAAATGATGTTTTATAAAATGATTTGTTTATGAAACTACGTTTACGAAAGGAAATGATTTGGAACGAGGGGTTTATGGAAAGAAAATTTATGAACGGAATGTTTACGAATGAATGTTATAAAGAAATGGTTTTAATGAAAAGGTAAAGGGTTTTGAAAGTGAAGGAAATGTTTTATGAAAAGAAAACAAAAAGGGGCAAAGGTTTTAAAGAAGTCATTACAAATCTAATCTGTCGAATGAATGGAATTGACGAATGAAGTCTAGGAATGTGATTCCCAGCCTTGTGGGAGATTATGGACAGTGAGCCATAGTTACCACAAGAACAACATGGGCAATGTCTTTGTGGCATGTCAATGGTTTTGATGTTGTACAACTGGTAAAGGGAGTAACGACGGTTACTCGGGTGATGACGATCATCCTAAGCGAACGAGGTAATGGGAAATCAATGACGGCGATACGTAACGGTTGATTTCCAAAGGAAAGATGCGTGTTGGGCAATGACGGCGATACGTAACGGTTGACCCCACGTATTGAATGGTAATGGGAAATTAATGACGGCGATACGTAACGGTTAATTTCCAAAGGAAAGATGCGTGGTGGGCAATGACGGCGATACGTAACGGTTGACCCCACGTAGTATATGGTTGTGGAAATGACGGCGATATGTAACGGTTGCCCACAACATTAAAGGTTCCTACGGGGACATAGAGACGCGTAACGATACAGATTTAGATAATAATGTATGACTTAAATGAATGTTAATGTTTTAAACAAATGATTGTGTTTAAATATGCGAAGGTTTACGAATGAAAGGCCCTGTTTTCTTATACGAATGTTAAACCCTATTGAATGTTTGAATGATGAACCATTTCTTAAAACGAACGAAAACTAGAACTCACCAGCGTAGCTGACCTTTTTAAGTGTACACATTCAGGTTAAGGCAGGTTATGAGGATGGACGGTGATGCTTGGCTAGAGATGAAGAGTTATCCGACTGCTTTTGAAGACTGGCATCCCGTTATGTTTAGTTATGATGTAATTATGTTTACGCTTCCGCATGTATGAATAACGATTAAGTTATGTTTAAATGAAATTTTCGCTGCGTTATCTGATATTCATGTTTAAGAACTGCTTGTGAATGAGTAAATCCAATAAGTGAGGCCTCCCGGGTTTGGGTCCTTACAAGTTGGTATCAGAGCAATAGTTTGAGAGATTCGGACACCCCTAATGTCTGAACTTAAACTTTGAATGGGACCGAAAGCGGATGCCAGTACGGGTAACTCGAGCCACAGCATCAGGTATGAAAAGTAGAGTATGTGTATGTAGTATGCCTTAGGAAGAGTTAGGAAAGGACTTGTGTTCTGATGGAATCACAAAGGTGGTCAAATAGAAATCGAAAGGTAGTGTAATGGTTAATTACAGATGGCCAGTGTATATTAACATCTTACAGTACTTATTGAATTTTATTTGTTAACTAGCGTGATGACATTAGATTCCTTGTCTTTTAAGAACGAAATGGAGGGAAGAATAGGCGGAAGGCGTGGTGAGGGTCGTACCGGATGACACGGTAGGATTCCCGCCCACCAAGTTTATAGTGAAAAGGCCAGAGTTCTTACGGAACCGGAAGGTAGTGTGCATGAGACCGTACGAGTGTGATGCGAAATGTCCTCCGTTGTGTTGACTTAGAGCGAAAGTGGTAAGAGGTGTCGATGAGAATGCCGGGACAAAATCTCAACTTTGAAGGGACGCGAGTATTAGAAAGTGTTATAAGAGGAACTAGAATGCTCGAGTAAGGTAAATTGGTAATTTCGTTTGGATCCGCGAAATTGTGAATTTACAGGTGCACGTGCATGAGGGTGAATCTTATGGTATTGATTAATGCTTACGTATCAGAGTTGATCCAATTACTCAACCACGACTACGAGATGTTAGTCACCCGAGTAACGATTAAGGAGATTGATGAACATCATTAGTAATGGTAATGATGTCAAAGATGGTGTACCTTACAACGGTGAATGATGTCAGCAAGTACGAGCCACAGACAAGATGAGGAGGAATGAAACTTCGGTTTACCTAAGTCAGACGAGCATACGTATGAAGGATGCCAAGGAGCTAGGATGGGCTACGCTTAGCGCAAACACGTTCTGATGAATAAGAATCGGTCTACTGTTGAAGTATGCATGAGCATGAAAGAAATAACCACACTAGTGTATGTCCAAAGAATATATGAGTGCACGAATGCACAAAGTGCATCTTTCCATGTAGAAGACAGTCCAAGACAACTAATAAGGGTATCTGCTGAAATGAGAAAATAGATATACCAACAACAACAAGAGACGGAAACCGCGATGTTAATTAGGGCGTGCAGACTAAACCAAACCAAACCAAACCAGATCCGACCCAAGGATTGTTTGTCTAGAATGAATGTGAAGGACAAGTTTTGACTAACAATGTGAAGCAAGGCATGGGCACTAAGAAGAAATTCAAGGCGACTCAGAGAACGCTCTACTATGTCTAAGTCTAATCAATAGCTGCGAGTGTTACTAGAATTGGAAAGCCGTTGAGGGACCCACTGAAACTAGAAAGGAAATGAAAGTACAAGTGTCACCGTACGTGTCATCTATCCATAGTAAGACCAACGAATGTGACTTTAGAAGAAATGCATGCAGAAAAGGCTAACGGAAACGAGTAGCTAGAGAATATATATTGTCGGTCAGATGGGATGCCAATCCCTAAGACCATCCAGTGATATGTAGGAATAAGGGTGTTCAATGAACCAACGATGTGAAACGTAAAACCTGACAAGTACGTTTGAAAGAAAGACTAGAAGGAGATTGTGTATGAAGATATGAATGAAAAGTTCGAGTGACTAGTGTGCCATCTGAATGAATACCTTCCCGACAAGTTGAATGTGATAAGGGATACCTCATATGTTTGGGGGATACCCGATACGGTTCCTACGGGGACGAAGTGATACGGTTCCTACGGGAACGAAGCGATACGGTTCCTACGGGAACGAAGCGATACGGTTCCTACGGGAACGAAGCGATACGGTTCCTACGGGAACGAAGCGATAAGGTTCCTTCTGGAATGAAGCATATGGTTCCTTAGGGAACGAGACGATGTGGTTCCTTCGGGAATGAGATGGTACGGTACCTTAGGAAACTTGATAGTAGGAATCATTCAGGAACGGGATATTATGATTCATTCGAGAACGACATGGTATGGTTCTTCAAGGACGAATGCACCATGGACAGCTTATGAGGTATACACAATGATCCAAATAGTTGAGAGACGATCGATAGGAACCGTCCAGATGGAAAGGTGGATAACCTGAACGAGGAGTTGAAATTATGGCCAAGGAGTCTTCTGTGGACGACTCCGAGTTTGATAAGACATTTCACATAGAATGACGATATAAGAACCCTAACGGTTAGATGTGAAAGACCGACTAGGGATGTACGATGCTGAAAAAGATAACGTCTATCAAGAACGAGAGAGGTATAGTCAAGACTACACAAGGATCTGTCAACGGGAGAGTGATTGCATATACGTCGCGGCAGTTGAAAGTTCACGAAGTCAATTATCCGACTCATGATTTGGAACTTACTGCTGTCGTATTTGCATTGAAAATATGGAGACACTACCTCTATGGGGTGAAGTTTACTATTTACTCCGACCACAAAAATTTGAAATACTTCTTTGAACAAAGAGAGCTTAATATGAGGCAGAGACGATGGTTGGAACTTCTGAAAGATTATGACTGTGAAATCATATACCACCCTGGAAAGGCAAACGTGGTGGTTGACGCTCTAAGCCGAAAGGATGTGCCTACTCCTATTAGAGTGAAGGCTTGCCAGTTGGTGGTAACTTCAGATGTGATGAGAGAAATTGAAAAGGCTCAAGATGAGGCACTTAAAGAGGAAAACATAAAGAAGGAAAGGATGGTTGGCCAACAGGACAAGTTGGAATATAATACCCTTGGTGTTAGGACACGTTTTGGGCGGATATGGATACCTATGGGTGGCGAGCTTAGGACCAAAATCTTGGATGAGGCTCATAAGTCTCGTTACTCTATCCATCCCGGTACCAATAAAATGTACCAAGATCTGAGGAGGGAATACTGGTGGCCTGGAATGAAATGTGACGTGACGAAGTATGTAAGCAAGTGCTTGACTTGCTCGCAAGTAAAGGCCGAGCACCAGAAACCGTATGGAAAGATTCAACCACTTGATATACCGGAATGGAAGTGGGAACACATTACCATGGACTTCAAAACTAAGCTACCTCGCACAGCTAAAGGTCATGACACCATTTGGGTAATTGTGGACCGTTTAACGAAGAGTGCTCATTTTCTACCTATTCGCGAGACGTTCTCGTCGGAAAGGTTAGCAGAGGTATTTATCAACGAAGTAGTAGCGCGGCATGGGATGCCATAGACGATCGTATCTGACCGGGACACACGATTCACATCGAAGTTCTGGAAAAGATTTCACGAGGCGATGGGCACGAGGCTTAATATCAGCACAGCATTCCACCCGCAAACGGATGGTCAGTCCGAAAGGACCATTCAGACATTGGAGGATATGCTTCGTGCTTGTATTATCGACTTCGGTGGCAGTTGGGACAGCCATCTGCCGTTAGCTGAATTCTCCTACAACAACAGTTATCACACGACGATAGGTATGCCGCCTTATGAAATGTTGTATGGGAGAAGATGCAGGACCCTGGTTTGTTGGGGTGAGATTGGACAGAAGGAATTGGGAAGTCTCGAAGTCGTTAAAGAAACATCGGAAAGGTTTGATCAGATCAAAGCACGCATGAAGGCCGCCCAAGATCGTCAGAAATCCTATGCGGATAAACGACGAAGGCCTATTGAGTTTAATGTTGGGGATAGAGTAATGTTGAAAATGTCGCCTTGGAAGGGAATCATACGATTCAGAAAGAGAGGAAAGTTAAGTCCGAGGTTTATCGGACCATTCAGGATTATGGCACGGGTTGGTGAAGTCGCATATCGGTTGGAATTGCCTGATGAGTTAAGTGGGATTCATCCTACCTTCCATGTATCACGCTTGCGAAAGTGTTTGGCGGATGAATCGGCTCACGTACCACTTACGGACATCGAGGTCGACAACAGCCTTAACTACATCGAAGAACCTGTGGCCATCCTAGACAGGAAAGAGAAACGTTTACGTAACAAAGTTATCCAGTTGGTTAAAGTCCAGTGGAAGCACCGGAAGGGATCGGAAGCTACATGGGAAACGGAGACGGAAATGAAGGAGTCGTACCCTCAACTGTTTGACTTATGATAGGTTTCGGGGACGAAACCTATTGTAAGGGGGGTAGACTTGTAACATCCCAAAATAAATGAGGATTTTAAATAACGGGTTGAACCGGGACGAACGGGATAAAAGAACGAGGCGTAACGGGCCGGGCCGGTTGGGCCGGCAAACTTGAAGGAAGGGGGGTTTCCTCCCTTTAAATAGCCAACACACACACCATTTCTCTCATTTGCAAGAATCTAGAGAGAGAAACCGTAGAGAGAGAAAGTTGGCGGATCGACCCGAGATTGAAGGAGCTTGTTGCTACTGAACTCGTGAGCAAAACCTCCGGATCAGAATCTCGAAATCAGGTAACACCCGAACCAAATCTGAGTTTCTGTTCGGTTTTGGGTTTTCGGGTATTTTCAGGAAAATGACGGGTTTTTATAAACCAAATGAGGAAAGGGTTATAAATCTGGAATCACGAAAGGAAAATACACGTTTTGAATACAAAAAGTCCGGATCTTGACAAGATCGGACCTGCATGCGAAAGTTAGGGTTTTTGGAGAAGATAGCTGAGTTCTGCAGTTGTCGAAACTAGAAGTTTCGAGTGACCTGCAGTTGTCGAAACTAGAAGTTTCGAGTGACCTGCAGTTGTCGAAACTAGAAGTTTCGAGCGGCCTGCAGGTGTCGAAACTAGAAGTTTCGAGGGGCCTGCAGGTATCGAAACTAGAATTTTCGATGGGCCTGCACCTGTCGAAACTAAGTAGTTTCGATAGGTCTGCATCAGTAAGTGAAGTCAGTGTATTCACCTGTAACAGAACGAGTAAACCGTTAGAGTCGGGATTTAGGTCTGATGTGTATTTAATTAATCAATTCAGATCGGAAGTGACGTTGTTGGACCTTTGTTTAGGACAACCGAGACTAGCTTATAAGGTGAGTTCTAGAAGCCCTCTTTTAAATGTTTTTATATAATGTTTTCGGGCTGGTGTGTACACGTATGAAATGATGTTTTATGAAATGATGTTTTATAAAATGATTTGTTTATGAAACTACGTTTACGAAAGGAAATGATTTGGAACGAGGGGTTTATGGAAAGAAAATTTATGAACGGAATGTTTACGAATGAATGTTATAAAGAAATGGTTTTAATGAAAAGGTAAAGGGTTTTGAAAGTGAAGGAAATGTTTTATGAAAAGAAAACAAAAAGGGGCAAAGGTTTTAAAGAAGTCATTACAAATCTAATCTGTCGAATGAATGGAATTGACGAATGAAGTCTAGGAATGTGATTCCCAGCCTTGTGGGAGATTATGGACAGTGAGCCATAGTTACCACAAGAACAACATGGGCAATGTCTTTGTGGCATGTCAATGGTTTTGATGTTGTACAACTGGTAAAGGGAGTAACGACGGTTACTCGGGTGATGACGATCATCCTAAGCGAACGAGGTAATGGGAAATCAATGACGGCGATACGTAACGGTTGATTTCCAAAGGAAAGATGCGTGTTGGGCAATGACGGCGATACGTAACGGTTGACCCCACGTATTGAATGGTAATGGGAAATTAATGACGGCGATACGTAACGGTTAATTTCCAAAGGAAAGATGCGTGGTGGGCAATGACGGCGATACGTAACGGTTGACCCCACGTAGTATATGGTTGTGGCAATGACGGCGATACGTAACGGTTGCCCACAACATTAAAGGTTCCTACGGGGACATAGAGACGCGTAACGATACAGATTTAGATAATAATGTATGACTTAAATGAATGTTAATGTTTTAAACAAATGATTGTGTTTAAATATGCGAAGGTTTACGAATGAAAGGCCCTGTTTTCTTATACGAATGTTAAACCCTATTGAATGTTTGAATGATGAACCATTTCTTAAAACGAACGAAAACTAGAACTCACCAGCGTAGCTGACCTTTTTAAGTGTACACATTCAGGTTAAGGCAGGTTATGAGGATGGACGGTGATGCTTGGCTAGAGATGAAGAGTTATCCGACTGCTTTTGAAGATTGGCATCCCGTTATGTTTAGTTATGATGTAATTATGTTTACGCTTCCGCATGTATGAATAACGATTAAGTTATGTTTAAATGAAATTTTCGCTGCGTTATCTGATATTCATGTTTAAGAACTGCTTGTGAATGAGTAAATCCAATAAGTGAGGCCTCCCGGGTTTGGGTCCTTACAATTACCGCAAACACATACATGTAATTGGATACATAACTGAATTTAAAATATTTACATTACAAAATATCAATTTGAGTTTACAAATGTTTAAGATTTCGCAAATATGACTCAAGACCATGAGTTATACAAGAGAAATCCTCCCAAAAGCCGTATCCACGTGCATGCATGTAACCTACATTGCTAACCTGATGACCACGTTCAATTTCCTGAAAACATACTTAAAACTGTCAACACGAGGTTGGTGAGTTCACAAGTTATTATAAAGAGTTATCATAAACCCAATGTTTAAATCTGATCTTTTTGCCGATCAAAACTCTTTGTTAAACCTGATCATTTTAACCTGATCAGTACTCTTTCGTTTAAACCTGATCACTTTAACCTGATCAGAATTCTTTACTTTAAACCTGATCACTTTACCCTGATCAGAATTCTTTTGTGTAAAACCTGATCAATTTAACCTGATCAGAACTCTTTTGATAAACCTGATCACTTTACCCTGATCAGAACTCTTTTGTGTAAAACCTGATCATTTTAACCTGATCAGAACTCTTTTGATAAACCTGATCACTTTACCCTGATCAGAACTCTTTTGTATGTATTACCAATGAATATGATTACTAATCCGATCTATTGACCCCATTTGTAAGCTTGCAAGGAATACAAAATAGTATGTAATGTACGAGACCGTAACCAAACCCCAACTTTCTGTGCCTCCCCTCGCCTTTCTGCGAGTAAGACAATATGCGGTCATTCGGCCATTTTGACCCCTGGTTAGCGCGACTAACCATGACCGGAGGCGTCACCCCCAATAGTACTATTCATATAATCCCGGGCTAAATCCATAGCTAATGGTTACTAATTTATTACGAGGACTTTAAGCGCTTTATGTTCCCTCAATACATACATACGGTCAGATCATTAGTTCCATTCATTTATACACAAAAGTCTTTTACAAGTATGTTTCCACCCCAAATCATTTCAAAAACTTAGAAAAAGGGGAATTAGTGTAACTCACCTCGACAGTATGAATGCTAGCAAAAATTTGAATGACGGCAGATTCGCCTATCCGTATCCTAATTACACAAGGATAACATACACGTTAAGACTACCCGTCTTAAACGCAAATTGTTCACTCGACTTAGTCGATCTGATTACTTTTGTTTTAATTATCTTTTTAGTTTTTCCAACCTTGTTTTGTTATGAAAATAGTTCTGAGTTACTGCCTTATGGGGCTAATGAACAGGTATCTAAGCTTTCTTAGTTTCGATTGAACAGAACAAATGTCGAAACTTCCTAGTTTCGACTGAGTGAAATAGGTATCGAAACTACCTAGTTTCGATTGGCAAGAATAGTATCGAAACTACCTAGTTTCGATTGTACACAGGTATCGAAACTTCCTAGTTTCGATTGAGTAAATAGATATCGAAACTCCTAGTTTCGATAGAACAACCGGTATCGAAACTCCTAGTTTCGATTGAATAACTGGTATCGAAACTCCTAGTTTCGATCAATAGGTATCGAAACTCCAAGTTTCGATTGACTAACAGGTATCGAAACTATAGTTTCGATATCTGCACTTTGATTTACAGAATTCACTCTGTATATTTTTATGTTCAAATCTTGAGTTTGACACAGTTTTCTTGTTATCTTACTTGCGTTTGAACGATTTGTATGTTTAGTTACGGTTTTAAAGCAAATAATATGGATGGTATCGAGTTTTTACCTCAAACCGAGAATGGCGATCTTTAGAGAAAAACAGAGAAGTAGTCTTGAATCTTTTGCTAAGCTTTCCTCAAGAACACTTGAAATTCTCCTTATGACACCGAATTATGGTGATTTTCGCTTTAAAACTGGACTTCGATTTGAAAGGGAATTGGGAATTTGCCGTAAGAAAAGAGAAGGTTTGAAAGGAATGGTGAAGTTTCGTCTGAAGGGTATGGTTTTCATCTGAATCAAAGTGAATCAGGCAAGTGGGAGCATGGCTCCCCTGACTCTCGGCCAAGAAAGTCAAGAAGTGGGTTTGGGGTTAATGATAACAATTTTAATCATTAATTTATTAATGATATTAGTATCAATTATAGTTTTAAAGGGGTAATTTAATTCAGTTTCGATTCTTCACGGTATTATAATTTTTAACCATTTTATGGCTCGTTGAAGAAAATATTAGAATCTTGGCTCAACGTAAATTTTGTGTAATATATATATATATATTTTTCTGGTTATTTTATTTAACCATTTACGTTCGCATTAAGTCGGGTTATCCTGCTTACTTTTTCTAGTAACTCTTTATGGTTTACTAGACTTGGAACAACTTCTTTGCTAGACTTCTTGACTTTACTTAGTCAAAATAAAATATCAGGAAATAATAATTATGAACGTGCGTTTATGTAATGTGGATATTGACCTGAAATGCTGGGTGTCACATTCATAATGTTTGAATTGTATAAATTGCAAATAGTTTAAATGTAATCATGTTTCACCCTGAAAATGTAAAAATGTAAAATGGGGCTATGTAAACTCGCATTGTAATAAGTGGCTTGATAATCACATGAACAAGTTGTTGTTGCATAAGAGTCTAGCTAACCACAAGGTCAACCTAAGTTTGGTGGTATAAGTGTATCAATAGTGTGTTCAAATGATTAAAGGAATCCTAATGTGAAAAGGGATGGATGCGGGTGCCCTTGATAGTGAAATATTTATTTGAGTTTCAAATAATGCATATGAAATGCTTTGATAAAAAAATGGTTACATTGTAATAGAATAAAAGGTTTTATTCGTTTGTAAATAATTGTATAAATGTGTAAACAAATAGTTACGTTTCTTGCATAAATAAATAGTCTTTCATTTGTTGAATAGATTAAATAATAATTGAGTGAGTGAATATCTAGTTTGAGTAAATAAATAATTAGTTTGAGTAAATAATTAATTTAACGGTATAAATAAATAAAAACCTTTTATTTATGTGGTTTGATCTTTATAAAAATTAAGGGTTTAATTTGTTAGTAATTAAACCAATATATAAAGTATTTTAAATTAATAATTAAGTCTTCATTAATTATTAATTAAGAGTATAAGAAAATGTGTTTTACTTGTTTAAAATAAATTATATAGGTGGTGTATAAATCTTCACAAAATAATTGAGTTTATAAAAGTGGTCATAATCATATAATAATTTCTCTTTTTTTTTCTTAAACCAAAGGTTAAAAATAATTTAATTAAATTAGATTTTTATTAGGTTTTAACCTAATAATAATGGAATAAATAGTTTTTCTTTGCAAATATAACAATTAAATTTATTAAGAAAATTCTGAGTTTTATAGGTTTTATAAAATAATTTTTATAAAAGTATTTGGATTAAAAATCAATTTTTAAAATTAAAAACAAAAAGAGACAACCCCTGGGACTCGAACCCGGGTCTGTCCGGAGGGAGTCCAAGGCGCAAACCGTTGGACCAGTGGTCCACTAGTGTACTTAACCTGTTTTGTTTAAATGTTAAGCACTGGTTACAAGGGAGCCATGTTTAGGGCCTTTACATGCGTAAAAAGGTTTGGGGGTAGATGTGGGTTCGAACCTGTGACCTCACTTGAATGGGGGAAGTGTTCTAACCGCTGGACCTGGGCAAATGCCTTGGTGAAGTCTGGCACGAGAGGCTTTTAACATCCAAACCCAACCCACCTTCTTCCCCAATTCGCAACCGTAACCCTAGCCCCCCAATTGTCCATGATTAAGCAGTGATCGACACCAAACCATGGGGCTTTTGCTCTTTGGATCACAACGAGTAAATAGACGTATGGATTACCTGGAGCGATTGCATGACGAAGAGGAACGACTAGAAGTTAGAGTTCGTGTTCTCCGGGTCTGGATCGAGCTCCAATCAATGGAATGAGTTGCAAATGGAAGTTCCAGGAATGCAAAGGGGGTGTCGCGAGAGTGATGGACTGGGTTTTATGCTTCAATTTCACATAAAACGCTTGAATTGATTTGGTTCATGATTAGGGACGGTTACGGGAGGGATTTTGATTAAATTGGATCATCAATATCATTTAGTTTTGATCGAGTAGAGATTCCGCGTGATCAGCAGACATAATCACACTTGATTTCGATGGATTGAAACTGAATTTGGCATGTTTGACTTTGGAATGTCAAAATCGACGGGATGGATATTCAAGACTTGAATAGGTCCAACTTGGTTAATTGGGGGGGGGGGGGGGGGGGGGTTCAAGCAGATTTGGAGGGTTCAAGTCTCAAATTGGACATGTTAATTTCATTTTATTTGTTTCAAGTTCTTTTTATATACAAATTAATTTCTTTACAATTTATAAAACTAAACATATTGTAAATCTTTTATAAAGGGGTAATTCCTATTTTTATAAAACAATAAATTTTATGAATGTAATCAAATATATATATATATATATATATATATATATTTACATATATACTTTTAGATTTTAAATGCATTTAAATAAATACGAAAAGATGTAATGTATGATTTAGTATTTATAAGTTTTATTTATAGCAAAGTAGAAATATGTATATATATATATATATATATATATATATATATATGTATATGTTATATATATATAGTAGAAAAAAAAATAGTATGAAATTGCAAGAATTGAAACTATGGATTTAATGCATATTGAAATTATAAATGTTGTGACATAATGTATTGAACAAGAAATGAAGTTGAAATGTCACTATTGCATAAAACAAAGCACAAGAAAGTCATGAATGTTACATCGGGAATCAAACAAGGTACACAGGACAGTGTACTGGGTCTTGGGGAGCAAGATTGGGCAATGCACGCCCGTGCATTGGGATGCACATCCGTACATCCCCCCTGCTGCCCAGTTTTTTCTTTTAGCTGCTTGTTGACTATTGTTGACCTTGGTTGAGACTTATTAGGGGTCAAAGCTCAGGAATGATCCTTCTAGAAGCTTGTTTTCTTGGTGTTTTTTATAGGATTTAGCTTTGTTTATATTTGAGACATCGAATAACATGCAAATACAAAATATAAACGTTTTAAGTATCAATTGCAAAATTATTTATCAATTAGTACCATATTATGGGGATAATTATGCATGCAAAACATGTATAATTTAGAGCATATCATAATACTCCACACTTAGACTTTGCTTCTCCTCAAGCAAACTCATGCATGATCAGACCCATAACTAAAAACTTTACAAATGGGAAATGAAGCTCCAATTAGTTGGAAACTCCGGGATAACTCATGAGTCGCTTTATTCTATTTTTGTGTTTTTACAATTTAGGATGATGGAATCCATGACAAGCCTACTAGAACTTCAATTATGCATAATCTGTAAGGCCCTTTTCCGGGTAACCTCACTTGTTGGATTTACTCATAAACATAGTCATGAATACTGAACTTAAATTAAAAACATTCATCATTCAATTACATATCATTCGTCATTCAATTACATAACATAACATAACTTGACAGCGGAAGTCTTAACACATGTATTAAAGTGGGATGTCAGTCTTGTGTCGGGTAACCTTCACGCCATTGCACGACCCTTTCTTCCTTTACCTGAAATGTATACTAAAAGTCAGCTAACGCTGGTGAGTTCTAGTTTAAAGACAATCATACATAATATTTACCTTATCATGAATATAATGTATATATATATATATTCATACTTTTAAATATTCTTTACTTTACTGTTCTCACATAACATTCATTGAGGGTATATACATATGTACATACATACTTTCTTTTTGAGAGAACACTTATTGGCCATAATCTTAAGGGAGATCGACCCATCATACTTGTCGCGAATGTCACGAAGACATCGCAGTCAGAACTACTGTCGTAGCCCATTTCATTACCGTCCGGCTCTAGAAAACCGTCCGTCATTCATTAAATCCGTCCTGCAACCTTTGTCCGTCCGCTCTTAAACCGTCCTATCGTCGTAGTCCGTCATTTTGTCCGTCTGCCCTAGGGCATCTGTTTCCCACGCGACCATTATGTAACATCTCTGAATTTAGTATTCATATTTCAATTCAATGTAATGCAATTTCAAATTCAATACTCGTGCACTGCCTTGTTATTTTGCTTACCGTAAACTAAATGCAATGATTCAATACAAATTTACAAGTTTTGCTCGATTATATACACTTAAACGCTATACAAGTAACTATTTATTTCAAACTAACCAAACCTGAAAAGTCAAGGACTAAAGTTGAAAATTTATCAAGAAACCCTAATTAGCACGGTCGTGCTTCGTCCTGGCACGGTCGCGCCAAGTGCCTCGGCACGATTGCGAGACTGGTCCTGGAACGATCGCGCCCGGTGCCTAAGCACGGTCGCGCCTCTATTAGGCACGGTCGCGCCTGCGTAACTGTCAAAACGTAAATGTGATTTCAAAACGCTCGATCGTTCGAATTCAAACCCGGTTACGTTTCATTTTCATTGTCAAGGAAAATAACTCAGTTGATTACGATTATTATCAAAACTATCTTCCTCTCAAGAAAAACCGTCGATCTTTTCCCTCAAGACTCAAATCCTAAAATTCGATCAAATTCCTCTCAAGCAATCAAGAAATTCTATTCAGCGATCTCCCCTGTTATTATTGGACTCTCTGGCCTAGCCGGAATTGCAGCCGAAGTCGCCGGAAGCCGTTATCGCCGTCGCCGGAACTCCCTTCTACTGATCGCTATCGATTCCTTCTGTTTGAGGTAATTGAATCATCCCTCCCTTTCGTTTCGGTCCATATATCAACAGCCCCCTATCAATCTGGGCTTTCATTACAGAAATCGTCCGAATCAGAACTTATATTTTTAATAAAAAAGGATTTAATCGAATCCATTCTTAAACACGATTTACATGCAATTAAATTACATGAAAAGACTCGTAATAACTCAGTAATCAAAAGCCCTATCAAATCCAGCGCTAGAAATACAAGATTTGTTCAATTCGTGTCTGATTTGGAAGAGACACGGTCGCGCTAATCATCTAGCGCGGCCGTGCCTCATAGAGCGCGGTCGTGTCGACTAGCAGCGCGGTCGTGTCCTCCTGTCCAGACCTAGTCATGCCCTTTGGGCTAGTCTCTGTTGTGTCTAAGAATCATAGACACGACCGTGCCGGGCCAAGGCACGGTCGTGCCTGTTGACTGATCTAGTTTGTGCCCTCTGTTGATCAACCCGGTCGCGCCCCGACTAGCGCGGTCGCGCCAGTGGCTTGAGCACGATCGTGCCCTTCCGAGGCACGGTCGTGTGTGACTCGGAAATTTTAACAGAATTTTAATTTTATATTTTTCAATCAATAAATGTTTCAAATTTTATAAAAATATGTTTTCTGTATTTGAAGAGATAAATATTATTTATTTAAAAGTTTATTTAAAAATTTATAAAAATTAAATTTATATTTATCTTACACTTAAATGATGTTTTAAATGATTAAGTTACAAGTTTATAAATAAATAAGATAATAATTATTATTTAATATTTAAACAAAAATCATTTATTTATTTATACTTAATTACAATCAATATTTACATTATTTCATAAACTATAATCATTTATTTAATTATTTACATTAAACACAAGCATTATTTTCATAATCAACAATTTTATAAAAATTCTATTTTATTATTTAAATTCCAAACTTTAATCAAATGTTCCAAAAATGGTTACTACAACTTTACATATTTCATTTAATACTTTTTATACACAAACTCAATCCTCAATGTTAGACTTAAACTTTGTACACCGATTTGATTCAATATACATTACAATCTAGGTTAACTCGTGCGTATCGAGAACCCTTATTCTATCTATACTCTTTGATAGCTACATCTCCATACCAAGTGAGTATTCACAACCCCTTTTCACTCTTTTACACTTTTGGGGTGGAACATGAACTCTATACACATTACACATTACACATTTACATTTACGCAAACAACACAATTGCAAAAATCCTATTTACATACATGTGTGTAAAATTTGAGCTTTGTGCCCGAGTGCTAGTTGTGCTAACCTTTGTATGCGATTATGTGCAATCATTAACTATACAAGCCGACGGTTTTCAATGATAGATCTATTGAGTCTGATAAACCCACCCATGGTGCGCGGTGATTGAAACCGACAACACAATTTTTGCATGCTAGTTACAAGGTTTGGTTATACATGGTTACACAATAGCTGCTCCCCATAAATGCCTTATTTTATCATGTTTTGTAAAGGATTTGTTTTCAACTATATGCTATCTATATACAACTGTGTTATACTCACCAACTTTTTAGTTGACTTTATTTTATTCATGTTTCAGGCCCTAATATGTGAGAATGATTCAAGACGTGCTCAATATAGGATTTGGACTTAGCAATTTAAATCAAGAATTCTATGAGTTATTTTTTGTTTCTTTGTTTGAATTTGGTTGTACTTGGATTATTTGTAATGAAAATTTGACTTTAATATATTTCAATTTAGTCAACCATGTGCTATGAACAGTCTTACATGTCCCGGCCCAATGATTCTGCCATCGGTCGGGGTGTGACAGATTGGTATCAGAGCTAGGTTATAGGGAATTAGGTTATTAGACACCTTGACCTAGACTATAACTTTAGGACACCCACTTATGCTATATTCCATGATTTTGTGCTATGTGTTACATGCTATGTGCTACATGCTCACCATGATTAATTATTATTATATTTGATGCCTTACTTGTTAGAAATTCATGACTCATTAGGATCTTCTTAAATAATAATTAAATAAATAATATCCTTTCTTATATTCTAAAACCTCATAATATTCCTATCTTCTTTCCTATATTTATCCTTCTTAGCATGTGGAAAATTCTTGAAGCAAAAATCTTTAAAAATTTTTATTTCTTCGTTAAGGTTTTTAAACTTGTTAAATTATTTGAGGACACGTGCAATCTGGAAGGGTGACACCTGTATTTTGGGTTTTCTGTCTAGGAAAGCATTTCGCATAAATCCCAATCAACCGAGGGACCCGTATGCTTTCCTGGGAATTCCCGAGATGAGTGTTTACTTATAGGCTAAAGCATGTCTTCTTGAAAATTTTATAAGTTTAATTAACCTTAATGTGCCATGGTATTCAAGTGATTTTGTCACTTTTGAGTACAATCCAAACTAAGAATATCTATTTTTATTTTTGTTATCTCATTCTATTAAATCCTATCAAATCTCATAAGTTCTTACAATTTTTCTTGTCTTGTGAAAAATCTGTAGAATGCCTCCTCGTCGTGCTCCCGCAACCAACGCCAACACCGAAATTGCTGCTATTCTTACCCAATTGGTGACACAACTCACCCAAGCCAATGGTACCACCAATGGCAACAATGGTGGAAATGGAAGCAATTGTGGTAATAATGGTGGAAATGGTGGTAATAATCCATCTCAATGCACCTTCAAGCACTTCAACTCGTGCAATCCCCTAAAGTTCTATGGTACCGAAGGAGCTACTGGACTCCTTCAATGGTTCGAAAGCATTGAGAATACCTTTCTCAATAGTGACTGTCCCGACAACCTCCATGTTCGTCATGCTACAAGTGTCCTACAAAAACGGGCACTTACATGGTGGAATGGGGAGAAAAGAAATAGGGGTGTTGATGTAGCTATGGCCTTACCTTGGGATGAGGTAAAAAGGCTTATGACCGAGGAGTTCTGTCCTCGAAATGAAGTGAAAAAGTTAGAAGCTGAATTTTGGGATCTTGCCCAAGATAGTGGGGAAAGCTTAGCATATACAACTCGGTTCCATGAGTTGAGTCTTCTCGTGCCCCACATGGTCACTCCTTTATCCCGTTGTATCGAGAAGTATATTGGTGGGCTACCAAGACAAATCCAAGATACTGTCTTAGGTAGAAATCCTGCTACTCTGGAGGATGCTATTCGTCTATCCGCTACCCTAACTGATAATCATGTGAAAGCTGGAACTCTTACCAAAAAGGGTTCTAAGAAAGTTTCTGAAACCATAACCCCTCCTACTCACAACAAAGAAGCCACAACCGAGCCTTCTCGCAATAATAGAAAGAGGAAGGTTAGAAATTTTGCTGTGGTTACTCCTGCTGTTCCCGTCAACCAAGCTGCACCTATGGTTCAAGCGCTGGCTAAAAAGCCATATGTTGGGATCTACCCTTTTTGTGCCACCTGCAATTTTCATCATCCTCAAACTATCCCATGTCGCCTTTGTACTTATTGTGGGAGATATGGTCATACGGTTAGTGTTTGTAGGACCAAAGCTCTTACGGGCCAGGTCAACCCTCCAAACCGAACCGTACCTCAAGTGGCTAACCAAGGTGCTCCCGCCATTGCTAATGGGCGTGCTTGTTATGAGTGTGGTGACCCGAACCATTTTCGTGATCAATGTCCAAGACTTGCAAATGCTAGACAAGGTGGAGCTCGTGGGCGTGTGTTCAACATAAACGCCAACGAAGCTCAAACCAACAATGATGTGGTCAACGGTACGTTTCTTGTTAATAGTCAATATGCCTCCATTTTATTCGATACCGGAGCCGATAAAAGTTTTGTGTCACTTAATTTTGAACCTTTACTTGCAAAGACTCGTTCCCAATTAGAGAAAACATTTACCGTTGAAGTAGCAAATGGTGACTCCCTTACAATTGAGTCCATTATCTATGATTGCTCTTTAGAACTTAATGATCACACATTCCCAATCAACCTTGTTCCAATGCCACTAGGAAGCTTTGATATCATCATAGGCATGGATTGGCTATCAAATCATCATGCCGAAGTCATTTGCTTTGAAAAGTGTATCCGAATTCCGCTACCATCGGGAGAAACCTTAAGGGTTTTTGGTGAAAAGCCTTGCAAGGGACTTAAATTGATGTCGTGTACTACCGCTCAAAAGTACTTACGAAAGAAGTACATTGCTTTCTTAGCTCACATTGTTCAAAAGGATGTCAAGGAGAAGAGTATCCAAGACATTCCCATTATTCGAGATTTTCCTGAAGTATTCCCCGAAGACTTATCCGGTCTTCCACCCGTTCGTCAAGTAAAATTTCGTATTGATCTTGTACCCGGAGCTAACCCCGTGGCTAGAGCCCCTTATCGTCTTGCACCTTCTGAAATGCAAGAACTTGCAAGTCAACTTCAAGAGCTCTCCGACAAAGGTTTCATTCGCCCAAGTCATTCACCGTGGGGTGCACCCGTCTTATTTGTAAAGAAGAAGGATGGATCATTTCGCATGTGTATTGACTACCGTGAAGTCAATAAGTTTACTATCAAGAACCATTATCCTTTACCTAGAATCGATGATCTCTTTGATCAACTTCAAGGTTCTACTTGCTTCTTGAAGATTGATCTTCGATCCGGTTATCATCAGCTTCGTGTTCAAGAAGATGACATTCCCAAGACTGCTTTTCGAACAAGGTATGGTCATTACGAGTTCATGGTTTTGCCTTTCGGGCTAACCAATGCACCCGCAGTTTTCATGGATCTCATGAATCGTGTGTGCAAACCGTACCTTGATAAATTCGTGATCGTTTTCATTGACGATATTTTAATCTATTCCAAGACTAAAGCCGACCATGAAGAACATCTTAGACTGGTTTTGGATCTCTTGAGAAAAGAACAACTATACGCCAAATTCTCCAAATGCGAATTTTGGCTAAAAGAAGTTTAATTTCTTGGTCACATCGTCAACGACAAGGGTATTCATGTTAATCCTACTAAGATTGAAACGGTTAAGAATTGGAATGCCACGAAGACTCCTACCGAAGTTCGTTCATTTCTTGGTCTTGCGGGTTATTATCGTCGTTTCATCTCAAACTTCTCAAAGATTGCTGTCCCTCTTACCGCCTTGACCCACAAGGGTAGGACTTATGAATGGGGACCAAAACAAGAAGAAGCCTTCCAAACCCTTAAACAAAAGTTGTGCAATGCTCCCATATTGACTCTCCCCGATGGAAATGATGATTTAGTTGTCTATTGTGATGCTTCTAACCAAGGTATTGGTTGTGTTCTCATGCAACGAGGCAAAGTAATCGCTTATGCATCAAGGCAACTAAAAGTTCATGAGAAGAATTATACGATGCACGATCTCGAGTTAGGTGCGGTCGTATTCGCGTTAAATATTTGGAGACATTATCTTTATGGTACAAAATGTGTGGTGTTCACCGACCACAAAAGTCTTCAACATAACTTTAACCAAAATGAACTCAATATGAGGCAACGACGTTGGGTCGAACTCCTTAACGACTACGACTGCGAGATTCGCTACCATCCCATCAAAGCGAATGTTGTAGCCGATGCTTTGAGTCGAAAGGACCATGTTATGCTTCATTGTGCCCGTATTCAAACCGATATTCAAACCCGTATCTTAGAAGCTCAACACGTCTCGGTAACCGAGTGTAACATGTATGAAGAAATGTCGTGTGGTGTTGAACTTCTTCTTGAATCAAAACCCAATGGCTTACTATATTACTTGAACCGTATTTGGGTTCCCGATCGCGATGATCTCCGTGCATTTCTCATGAACGAGGCTCACAAGACTCGCTATTCTATTCATCCTGGTGCGGATAAAATGTACCAAGATCTTCGCCAACGATATTGGTGGCCCGGTATGAAAAAGGACATTGCTCTTTATGTTGCCAAATGTTTAACCTGCTCCAAAGTCAAAGCCGAACATCAACGTCCTTCTGGTTTGCTTGAACAACCGGAAATTCCCTTGTGGAAATGGGAGAACTTAGCCATGGATTTTATTACCAAACTCCCTTGCACCTCGAGTGGTTATGATAGTATTTGGGTGATCATTGATCGACTCACCAAATCTGCTCATTTCTTGCCTATCCGTGAAGACTATCGGGTTGAGAAACTAGCCCGAATTTACATCGACGAAATCGTGAGCCGTCATGGTGTTCCCTTGAACATAATATCTGATCGAGATGCCCGGTTCACTTCTCGATTTTGGCAATCTCTCCAAACTGCTCTTGGCACACGATTGGATTTGAGCACGGCTTACCATCCCCAAACTGATGGTCAAACCGAGCGAACAATCCAAACTCTTGAAGACATGCTTAGAGATTGCGTAATCGATTTTGGTAGCAATTGGGATTCACATCTATCCCTCATTGAGTTTTCTTACAATAATAGCTACCACACAAGTATCAACATGGCTCCATTCGAAGCTCTCTATGGTCCCAAGTGTCGTTCTCCTATCTGTTGGAACGAGATTGGTGAAGCACAAATCACTGGTCCCGAGTTAATTCAAGAAACATCCGACAAGATTATTCAAACCCGTGACAATATTCGAGTAGCGAGGAGTCGGCAAAAGAGTTATGCCGACAAACGTCGAAAACCCTTGGAATTTCAAGTCGGTGACCTTGTTCTTCTAAAGGTGTCTCCATGGAAGGGCGTGATCCGTTTTGGAAAGAAAGGCAAGTTAGCACCTCGTTATGTTGGTCCATTCAAGATCCTTGAAAGGATTGGGAAAGTGGCCTACAAGCTCGAGTTACCTCCATCACATGGCAATGTGCATCCTACATTTCATATATCTAATCTGAAGAAGTGTCTCGCTGATGAAAATCTCCATATACCACTTGACGACGAGCGCATTGATGAAACGATGCACTTCGTTGAGAAGCCGGTGGAAATTATGGATCGTGAAGTCAAACAGCTCAAGCGAAGTCGCATTCCTATTGTCAAAGTTCGTTGGGAATCTAAGCGTGGTCCTGAGTTCACTTGGGAGCGAGAGGACCAAATGAAGCTCAAGTACCCTCATCTTTTTACTAATACTGTTGTATCCTCTAGCTAAATTTCGGGACGAAATTCTCTCAACATGGGGAGACTGTAACATCTCTGAATTTAGTATTCATATTTCAATTCAATGTAATGCAATTTCAAATTCAATACTCGTGCACTGCCTTGTTATTTTGCTTACCGTAAACTAAATGCAATGATTCAATACAAATTTACAAGTTTTGCTCGATTATATACACTTAAACACTATACAAGTAACTATTTATTTCAAACTAACCAAACCTGAAAAGTCAAGGACTAAAGTTGAAAATTTATCAAGAAACCCTAATTAGCATGGTCATACTTCGTCCTGGCACGGTCGCGCCAAGTGCCTCGGCACGATCGCGCGACTGGTCCTGGAACGATCGCGCCTGGTGCCTAAGCACGGTCGCGCCTCTATTAGGCACGGTCGCGCCTGCGTAACTGTCAAAACATAAATGTGATTTCAAAACGCTCGATCGTTAGAATTCAAACCCGGTTACGTTTCATTTTCATTGTCAAGGAAAATAACTCAGTTGATTACGATTATTATTATCAAAACTCTCTTCCTCTCAAGAAAAACCGTCGATCTTTTCCCTCAAGACTCAAATCCTAAAATTCGATCAAATTCCTCTCAAGCAATCATGTAACACCCAGTATTTCAGGTCATTATCCCTATTCATAATGGCACGTTCGTATTTTATATTTGTTAGGAGTATTATCTTTTACATGGTATTATCAGAAGTCTAGCAAAGGAACACGTGCCATATTTTAGTAATTTTCAAGAGTTACTAGAATAGTAAACGGTTATAACCCACAAGATACGGTCGTTGGTGATTAAAAAGAATGTTATTCCAGAAAAGTCTAGGGAGACGCTTTAAAAACATAAATATTGGTGACTAACTTTTATAAAAAGTTGACACATAAATAAGTTACATAACTCTAAGTTACTTTATGTGTATACATGCATAATATAGTTCAAGTAATAACTACGTCGGGAATTCACTAGCACATTATTAAAGCTAGTCAATCTACACAAAATGTAGGACGTTTTAATAATTAAATATATTAAAACGGGTATTAATTTCGGGTAGTATACCGCGTCTAAATCAATCACATCATCATCATGATTGCTTTGCTTACACAACACTCAAGCGTCATGATCATCATGATTATGACCAAGAGTACAAGCAACCTCAAGGATCACATCACCATCATTATATCTTTGCTTATACTCCACTCCAACGTCAAGTCGTAATGATGATGACTTGTTGAGTTCTACACTCAACCCCCTTTTCATCAAATAATTATATATATACGTGTATATATATATGTATGGATATATATATATAATATCTAGGTATATAGATATATAAAGTTTAAACCATTAAAAAGTCATACACCGGGCATTAGATCACGCAATCACCCAGAAAGTTGACACCACCAAAGAACCCATCTAACTAGGGCTTTGATGGCTATTATGAGATGTGACAAGACCCAACCCCCACCCTACTACCCCATTTTCAGCCATACCTATGTGGGACCACCCACACACCCACTCCACCATACTTGCCACCATCATGTTGTCATAAGCCCATACCCTATTAACCAAAGGTGCAAGCAAGAGTCAAATCCGTCAAGTCAATCATCTTTGAAGTGACTTGGTACAACACCCAACCCCCCACCCTTCTCCCCCCTACTTCGGCCGAAAGTCAAGGAAGGACCCACCTCACACCACCTCACCATACCCATGTCATAGAGAGGCCATGCCTCTTTGAGTGTAGACCACACCAACATCAAGTTCCATCACATTAAATGCATCCACTTACACACTCAACCTCTCACTCTCTCATATATATACACACAATCGGCTCACACATGCACACACACAAACACTATGAAATCTTTCAAGTCCAAGAGCAAACCATAGAGAAGTTGAGTTAGAGTTGAAGATTCAAGAAAGGTTTGGAGTCTAAGAGTCGAGTTTTGTTGCATCACGAGCCTCTACCATCTTTCTACTCGTTGTACATCACCTATCTTGTCTGGTGGTATGAACTCGACACCACATATTGTTCTCTAATTTTAACCAGCCCCGAAAACCAAAAGAAGACCAAAATCCCGTAACTCAGTTTCTGGCAGATTTTTGGGCCAACTTTACAAGACCATATCTCCTTCGTTACTTGGCCAAATCGGTCCATTTTTCTTCTAAAATGAAGCTCCATGTTAAGAAGGAAGAACCCAAGTGGAATCACTCGAATCCATAGAGTATTCGACCTCCAAACAGCCGGCGCAAGAAGGCCGCTCAGTGCAGGTCGAATCTGGATATCTCTTTCCATTTTTCTGTTTTGAGGTATCTACACAACTCCAAACGTAGTAATTCTTTTTCACATCTCCTCTGGTTTCAATAAACTTGATTTTAGAAGAAAACCCCAAGTCATTTGGCCTTCTAAAACCATCTAAAAGTCTATTTGAAGTACGCCTAAAAATCTGAGTTTTCAAGGACGAAATAAAACATAAAAGTCTTGATGAGTTTTGGCGTTATTTCTTCATAAGTCATGTTTGAGTACATATATTTAATACACGTACATGTTCATACATAAAATACCAAACTACAAGGACCATGGACAAGACAAGGACACATCAAATATAAACTACATATATATACTATCACATAAAATAAACACTTGGATGATGGTGTTCCTCACAAACCCTTCATTCCATTCATGTGTTATGTTGAAGGATACATGTTCGTGAAGTTATATGATCATGTGTGACTTACCTGGCAAGACCCAAGGTAGTGTCCTATGATTCAAGAAGACATACGAACGATTATCATCAACATATGAACGTGAAAGGTGTTACTAAAAGTATAGGTTTATGGATAAAATTATTATATATATGTGTTGATGTACGGTTTTGGTTAAATCATGGAAATGTTCTAAGAATTAAAGATTAGTATCCTAATATGAACATTGGATATATGTACATGGAACATATGAAGAGATTCGGTTAAAAATAAATAATCACGTGACATCGTGGAACATAAGTGAATATATTTTAAGTTACAAAAATAATATTTATTTTTGGTACACTTAATAAGTCACCAATAGGGAAACATATTATTTTCTCAGAAAATATATAAGTATCTAGACTGGAATAATAATCACCAACGAGTCGTAAATAAAAACACTATTTTTACTAAACAAAGGCGTACTTAACGGGATTTGTTAAGTCGGATATAAGACGGGTAGTTTTAACACATTAGTACCCTTGTGTGATTAGGGTACGGATAGACAAGAACTAGCACAAGTTTGTTTGCTAGGATTTCATCGAACACAAGGTGAGTTCACGGCCCCCTTTTAACTTTTTAATGTTTTGTAAACATCGGGGGAGAAACATACTTACTTGTTATGTTTTGAAAACATGAATTACATTTGCTTACACGTTTGACATCATGAACATTCAGGTTTAACTCCTTGTGAGTTTCACTAATTCCCCCCTTTTTTCTAAAGTTTTTGAAATGATTTGGGGTGGAAACATAATTGTAAAAGACTTTTGAATGTAAATGAATGAACTAATGATCTGACCGTATGTGTGTATTGAGGGAAAAGTAAAGCGCTTAAAGTCCTCTGAATAAGTTAGTAACCATTATCTATTTTAGCCCGGGATTATATGGATAGTACTATTGGGGGTGACACCTCCGGTCATGGTTAGTCATGCTAACCAAGGGTCCAAATGGCCGAATGACCGCATATTGTCTTACTCGCAGAAAGGCGGGGGGAGGCACAGAATGTTGGGGTTTGGTTACGGTCTCGTACATTACATACTATTTTGTATTCCTTGCAAGCTTACAAATGGGGTTAATAGATCGGATTAGTATTCAAATTAATTGGTAATACATGCAAAAGGGTTCTGATCAGGTTAAAGTGATCAGGTTTTAAGCAAAAGAGTTCTGATCAGTTTAAAGTGATCAGGTTTTAAGCAAAAGAGTTCTGATCAGGTTAAAGTGATCAGGTTTTAAACAAAAGAGTTCTGATCAGGTTAAAGTGATCAGGTTTTAAGCAAAAGAGTTCTGATCAGGTTAAAGTGATCAGGTTTTAAGCAAAAGAGTTCTGATCAGGTTAAAGTGATCAGGTTTTAAACAAAAGAGTTCTGATCAGGTTAAAGTGATCAGGTTTTAAGCAAAAGAGTTCTGATCAGGTTAAAGTGATCAGGTTTTAAACAAAAGAGTTCTGATCAGGTTAAAGTGATCAGGTTTAAAACAAAAGAGTTCTGATCAGGTTAAAGTGATCAGGTTTTAAGCAAAAGAGTTCTGATCAGGTTAAAGTGATCAGGTTTTAAACAAAAGAGTTCTGATCAGGTTAAAGTGATCAGGTTTTAAACGAAAGAGTTCTGATCAGGTTAAAGTGATCAGGTTTTACATACAAAAAGTTTTTGATAAGAAAATGATCATGTTTAAACATTGAATTCATGACGGTTAAGTCATGGTAATGTTTTCAAATGAAAAACTACATATTTTATGACGGTAAAGTCATGGACACGTTTTCAAATGAAAACTACTCATTATTATGACGGTTAAGTCATGTATAGTTTTTCGGGGAAAACTACTTAGTTTTATGACGGTAAAGTCATGTACATGTTTTCGGGAAGAACTATAAGCACTGATATAACTAACTCTGTGAACTCACCAACCTTTGTGTTGACACTTTCAAGTATGTTTCTCAGGTAACCTTTAGCTATGGCGCGGTTGGAATAGGCTAGCTATGTTGGATCAATTTCCTAGTAGCTGGAAGGACGTAGAATATCAAGTCTCAAGTCTATCGTTGATCTAGAAGAACTTAGATCATAGTATTACTTAGTTTAGTAATTGTATATGTAATCAAGTCTTAGAAATCACAATTACCGCTTCCGCTTTCGTGTAATGAACCAATCGTTGCAACCTGTATTTATTTATTAAGTAAATAAATTTGGGGTTGTGACAGATTGGTATCAGAGCAATGGTTTCAGCGAATTAGGTTTCCTTAGTGATACCTAGGCTTTAACCGGACTTATTTAGGGACCAAGATTTCTAAGACTTGCATCACACTAACCCAAGACTTGAGTATAGGAATTCCAACCGTTGCCGAACAATTTGTGTAGACTATTAGTGTATGGAGTTACACTAGGGTATCATTAGCTACACTAATACAATTACATGGCACACGTAATGAACACTTAAACACATACAACAATGTGGAAATAATAAACACTTATAACATGTTACTGTTCGGATTACGAGTCATGAATAACGGGTACTCAGCATACTGCAACCTTAGAAGATCGAGTTACGAGCTGAGCTTGGACGACGACGGCAGCGATCGTCAGTTACCGATCTTGGTATCACAACAGACTGAACCCGTACTGGAAACTGTACCTATACCTGCACCACAACTACTCCAGCCATGGAGGTAACTATCTTTCTAACATATTTGCGGTATAAATACTCTCCTTCATAAGTTGCCGGATCGGATGCCTAGAATTTCACCATGAGATATGGCAGACGGGATTACCCGGACAGAAGGGAACCCAAGATGGATGAGCAGGACTAAACGGGAGAGAACCATACGGGTCAAGAGACCCAGACATTCATCAGGATCATGTGGATCCATAAGTACATACATACTTGGAGCATGAGCTGCTCGATAATCATTTGAGGATCTCTGCCCTACACATAGTGCCTGACTTTCATACGCATTTTAATTCTGAGACACTGGTAGTGCCTCTCTACCATTAGCCTCATCCGACAACATCCATATTCGGCAGATTCATGAGTATTGGTACACATAATTAAGAGTAATCCGATAAAACAATACACACTCCTATACAAATGTGCAAACGCAATCTAATGATCATTTCAAATCCCTTTTAATTAAAAGCTAGGGATGGGGGAAACACTATAGGGATCAGGCAAGGCAAATTATCATTACGGGTGCACACGTAATCATAATTTGCAGTGCATGGGAACTTTAGTGAGTCTTGCTGTCTAAGCTGATGATCAACCCATGTTCTTAATCACTTGATTAAGGATTGGATCTTAACAAATCAGACTTCTCAATTAGGTACTCACAAAGCATTCTCCTAGTTTTGGAGGAACGAGAGAAATTCAAATTGAATTCAACCAATCCTTAGTAAATCCTGAACGACGAAGGAATTCGCACATTCATTCTTTGAGATTCTACTTGTCAGGAATGCTTCAAATTGAGCGTTACCACAACTAACACTTACAATAATTGCACAATTATTGTAGGAGATTATAGCGTAATCTCAGAATCCATCATACAGTTCAATCTCACAATTGCTTTAAAGTTACGCCAAGAGTGTTATGCACTAACTTCAGTAATGGGGCAGGATATTATTCTGACCCGCATACACATGGCACCTATGGATATTGTGGAAGCTCGACATGAGACAAGTAGGTAATCGGACATTTCAAAATATCCATCAAACAGGGTTGCTCTCGCAGCCATTGACATTCAATATACCTTTAAGTCTAACTATTCTCTCGGTAATGGATAAGCCGGGGTTGATGCTCAAGCGAATGCCAAAGAAACCTAAGTGTGGACTAACGACTATTGTCGCACTAACAGGGAAACGACATGCAAAACTCTTAAAGGAGTCCCAAATGCGGAATTTCATGCTAATCTCATTAGTTCGTGATATGCATAAGGGACGTAAGCTCGAGCTATTCACAACAGGCCACTGTCCACAAAGAGTTGAGAAGAATAATTTATTACTCTTTTGTACTCGCACTTCCCCAAAGTTCATCTTGATGGATGGATCCCAGATTTTAGCCTAGAAGAGAGGTGTGATCGCATCTTTCACTCCTAGTTTTCTATAATTGGGAAGCTCTAGAGCATCTATTGTTAAGAAATGATCTCTTGGAGTAGGCTCAATTAGAATACAAAAGTCTCGACGTTTAACACTCATTACCTCAAGCTTATCCTTGTGCTAAGGATTTTGAGGCTATAACCTGAATGAGTGGAATACGTAATGGTAAGTCACCAAAGTACCATTCAAACCCTAAGGAAGTGCAGACACACTGAATGACTACAAGATGGCAATTGTAAAACTCCCAAAACGTCTCAGCCAACTTAATGGGTTGACAAACCCATAGCCCATTTTGGGGAAAGCACTAATTCGATGAGACCATTTTCATAGTATTACTATTCATTCCCTCAGCTAGACGGAATGTGAATATTACAAACAAACATCGAACTTCGTATGGCTTACATACTTTGAAGGTATGGTAGTCGAGACAAGAGTTTTCATATCAGGACGCTACAACCCAAAGGCTAGTCTGCCTCGAAAGGTAGTGCAAGCAAAGGGGTAAAGTGGTGATTAGACTCGACGTTCGCAAATAAGAGCTCCCAAGGAACATCAAATCTTAGCTCCATGAAGGCACATGGAGAGGAAAATCCTAGGAAACGTGAAACCTGAAATAAGAGAAAAGTCTTAGTCTGGGAAAATGCTTTCGAAAAGCATAAGAGGGACAAACATAAAAGTTTCATTTTCGTACGGTGTCATTACTACCCAATATTCAACTAAAACTTGGACACTTCGTCGAGTAATTCTTTCCTAAGATCTATAGAGATCTGCTTTTGTGACAAAGTGCGTAGACGAATAGAGGGTATGTGTCAAAATACGCTCAAGATTCGCAGGCACCATTCCTTTCATTACCAGGAATGAGCATCACATAACCCTACCATATTGAGGGTAATCAAATAAACGGGTTCTTGTACGTATAATATTGTTAGTCGGAGAAGTATTCGCTTTGCTTTCGAATACTGACTACCAAGTAAATGGAATCAAGCAATTGAAGCCTAAGTTGGATGATACACATATAATTTGGGTACCTGGTATCGGCAGCCTATGTGGGAGGTTATGGATGAAGTCCATAAGCCCAAGTACTCCGTTCATCCAGAATCGAATGAAACGTATAAGGACCCCGAGGAACTCCATTATGTGGCCAAACATGAGAGGAGAAATTGCTATTTGTGTTGGGAGATACCCGACAGTACAAGGAGAATGTTAGGAATCAACTGAGTAATCACAACAACCTCATATTCCTCAATGGAAATGGGAGGAGGATTCCCTGGATTTCATTACAAAGCTACCCAAAACACATAGCGGCTATGATACAATACGGGTAATCGTCAGTCGTTTTACGAAATCCGCTCACTCCCTACCAATAAAGGAGACAGATAAAAGTAAGAAGCGTGCGAGGCTAAATATTAAGGAAATTAAGGCTAAGCATGGTATGCCAGTTTCCATTTTCTCTAAAAGGGACAGTCGATTCATGTCAAGAACCTGGCAGTCTGTACAAGAAGCCTTGGGCACACGCCTTTACACGAGCACTGCATATCATCCCCAGATGAACGGTCAAGGTAAAAGGACCATCCAAACTTTAAAAGATGTGCTCCGTGCGTGTGTAATTGATTTCAGAGGAAATAGGGATACTCATTGCCGTTGGCTGAGTTTTCATATAATAAAAACTACCATACCAGCATTAAAGCCGCTCCGTTGAGGCTTTGGATGGTTGTAAGTGTCGCCCATCGCTATGTTGGGCGGAGGTTGGCGAAAATCATTTGACTGGTCCTGATATTGGCTAGCAAACCATGGACAAGATCGTCGAAATCAAAGATCGTCCGAAAGCCACTAGAGACAGTCGAAAGAGAGTTGTGCTAGCGACAGACGAAAGAGAGTTGTGCTAGGAACAGACGAAAGACATTAGAATTCCAAGTGGGAAACAAAGTCATGTTGAAGGTCTCACCTTGGGAAGGAGTTGCAAGATTTGGCAACCGTGACAACCTGGGCTTCCATCGGCCCGTTGGAGCCGAGCCCAAGCCCATCCGTTCTTATTTCGTTTTATGACGTTTAAATCTCTATCGTATTATTATTTACCTATTTACTATTTTTGGGATGTTACAAGTCTACCCTCCTTAAAGAGGTTTAGTCCTCGAAACTGTTTATACGCTAAACAATTGAGGGTATAGTCCTCATATCTCGTCTTCTTTTTCCCATGTAGCTTCTGACCCTTTTCTGTGCTTCCATTGTACTTTAACTAACTGAATCGACTTATTGCGTAGTCGTTTCTCAGCTCGGTCAATAATGGCTATCGGTTCCTCTATATAATTTAGACTGTTATCCACTTCGATCTCGTCGTAAGGTATGTGAGCTGTGTCGTCAGCTAGGCACTTGCGTAAGTGCGACACGTGGAACGTAGGGTGTATTCCACTAAGCTCAATGGGTAGGTCGAGTCTTTAAGCAACTGGACCCACTCTTGCTAGTATCTTGAAAGGTCCGACAAACCTTGGACTTAGTTTGCCACGCTTTCTGAATCAGATGTTTCCTTTCCATGGTGATACCTTTAACAGTACCATGTCCCCTACTTGAAACTCTAAATCCCTTCTTCTCTTATCCGCGTATGATTTCTGTCTGTCTTTTGCGGCTTTCATTCGAGCTTTGATTTGATCAAATTTCTCGGAAGTTGCTTTGGCCACTTCGAGACTTGCAAAATCCTTCTGCCTAATTTCCCCCCAACAAACCGGGGTTCTGCATTTTCTCCCATATAACATTTCAAATGGCGGCATGCCAATAGTCGTGTGATAGCTGTTGTTATATGAAAATTCTGCCAATGGTTGATGGATGTCCCAGCTCCCACCGAAGTCAATGATACAGGCCCGGAGCATGTCCTCCAAGGTCTGAATGGTCCTTTCAGATTGACCATCGGTTTGAGGGTGGTAAGCGGTGCTGATGTTCAATCTAGTGCCCATCGCTTCATTGAATTTCTTCCAAAACCTTGACGTGAATCTAGTATCCCTGTCAGACACAATCGACAGCGGCATACCATGTCTGCTCACAATTTCCTTGATAAAAATTTCTGCTAGTCTTTCTGATGAAGAAGTCTCACGTATTGGCAAGAAGTGAGCACTTTTCGTCAAGCGGTCGACGACCACCCATATGGTATCATTGCCTTTAGCTGTTCGCGGTAGCTTGGTAATGAAGTCCATCGTGATCCCCTCCCACTTCCATTCCGGTATTGGTAATGGTTGCATTTTATCGCATGGTTTCTGGTGCTCGGCCTTGACTAGTGAACACGTTAGGCACTTGTTCACGTACTCGGTCACATCATTCTTCATGTCAGGCCACCAGTACTCTTTCTTCAAGTCTTGATACATTTTGTTTGTCCCGGGGTGGATAGAATAGCGAGACTTATGGGCCTCATCGAGTATTTTGGCTCTAAGCTCGCCAATCTTAGGTATCCACATCCGACCAAACCTAGTTCGTACACCGTAAGCATTTGTATCCAAATTCCCTTGTTGTCCTACTATTCTTTATCGCCTTATATTTCTTTCTAATAGCGCTTCGTCTTGTGCCTTTGATATTTCACTCATCAACTCTGGTGTTATAATCAGCTGACACGCTTTGATCTGTATAGGTTCCGATTCTTCCTTTCTACTTAAAGCGTCAGCCACCACGTTTGCTTTGCCTGGATGGTACAGTATCTCACAGTCATAGTCCTTCAGTAGCTCTAACCACCTCCTTTGCCTCATGTTTAATTCCTTTTGTCCGAAAAAGTACTTCAGGCTTTTATGATCGGAGTAGATGGTGCATTTAACTCCGTACAGATAGTGCCTCCATATTTTTAATGCGAAAACTACTGCCGCTAACTCCAGATCGTGAGCTGGGTAGTTAACCTCGTGAATCTTTAGTTGTCGCGAAGCGTAAGCAATTACCTTTCCACGTTGCATTACACAGCCTAAACCTTGACCCGAAGCGTCAGAGTAGACTACCAAGTCTTCATTTCCCTTAGGTAGTGTCAAGACTGGAGCTTGGGTTAATCGCGTTTTAAGTTCCTCAAACGCGTTGTTTTGGGTTGGACCCCATTCATATTTCACTTCTTTCCGTGTCAATTTAGTTAGTGGCGAGGCTATCTTCGAGAAATCTTGAATGAACCTCCGATAGTAGCCTGCCAATTCCCTGAAAGCTTCGTATCTCTGTTGGTGTATTCGGGATGTTCCATTCCTTTACTGTCTCGATCTTTGCAGGATCTACCATGATGCCTTTTGTGTTTATCACATGACCTAGGAATTGGACTTCCCTAAGCCAGAACGCGCATTTGGAGAATTTTGCGTACAACCTTTCCTGCTTTAACACTTCCAAGACCTCTCTTAGGTGACAGTGGTGATCACCCTCGTTCTTCGAATAAACTAGTATCTCATCAATGAAAACTATCACTGAGCGATCCAACATCGGTCGGCATACTCTATTCATCAAGTCCATAAAAGCTGCTGGTGCGTTGGTCAACCCGAATGACATCACTAAAAACTCGTAATGCCCGTACCGCGTACGAAACGCGGTCTTTGGTACATCTTCTTCTCTCACCTTCAACTGGTAATAACCTGTAAGGCCCCAAACCCGGGAGGCCTCACTTATTGGATTTACTCATTCACAAATAGTTCTTAAACATGAATATCAAATAGCACAGCGGAAAATTTCATTTAAACATAACTTAAGCGTTGTTCATACATGCGGAAGCGTAAACATTGATTAAATCATAATTACATCATAGACAAAACATAACGGGATGCCAGTCTTCAAAAGCAGTCGGGTAACTCTTCATCTCTAGCCAAGCATCACCGTCCATCCTCATAACCTGCCTTAACCTGAATGTGCACACTAAAACGTCAGCTACGCTGGTGAGTTCTAGTTTTAACATAAAACCTTAACTTCAAATAATTTTCCAAAAACATCACTTCATACTTCATTTAATAAAAAGCGTACATAAAATAATGCAATAACAAAACATAACACTTCATAAACATAAGTCAACGAACATATCAAATCTGCGCCTTCTTGTAACCGTCAAATCCAAACGTTACATACTGGTTGAATAACCTAAGGATCACCACCACTAGGCCCATCATCACCGTACTGTCCTTCGGGTGAGGAACTCCTAGGGCCCGATACTTAGGTCACCCAACCCTTCAAGCACGACGTCCCAAAGGATAGCGCGTACCAAACTTCAACCACTGCACCCCGTAGGGCGCAAGTACCAAACTTCAAGCACGACTACCCCGTAAGGTAAATCGTACCAAACTTCAAGGATCACGATAATCCCCTTGGCGACCGTCATCGCCCCAGTTGTACAACAGTTGGCCAGCCACAGAGGCCCCTAACATACTTCCCATCCCTTCACCTTCATTCCCTAAGGAATATTGGCAGATTCGTTCGTTTGTGACTTTCGTAAACCTTCGCTTCTTTTACTTCAAAAACTTCAGTTAAAGCATTCGTACGTTTTATTAAAAACATTCATTCATTCGTTAAAACACTTCGTAAACTTCTTTTGGCAAAATATTTCATAAACACTTCCTTCATAAACCTTCCTTTTAAAACATCTTTCATAAACATCATTTTATAAAACGTTACATACAACCTTCATAAACATCGTTTTATAAAATCGTCACGTATGCACACCAGCCCAAAAACATTATTAAAACATTTAAAAGAGGGCTTCTAGAACTCACCTTATAAGCTAGTCTTGGTTGTCCTAATCGATCCGATCTGAATTGGTTACAAAACACATATATCAGACCTAACCTCGACTCACACTTTACTCAGCTGGTATAGGCGAACTTAATGCTAAGTTCGCCTCCCCTGGCTTAGGCGAACTTATAAGCGAACTTAATAAGTTCGCTTACCTTTTGGCCAGGCGAACTTAATCCAGGCGAACATAATAAGTTCGCTTACCTTATGGCCAGGCGAACTTAACTCAAGCGAACTTGATAAGTTCGCTTACCATTGGCCAAGTGAACTTGCCAAGCGAACATAATCAGGCAAACTTGATAAGTTCGCCTCCCCCAAGCGAACTTGACAGGCGAACTTGCTAAGTTCGCCTGCACCATCAGTCATCTTCCCCAAAAGTCCCGAAATTCGCGGATTTGGGTTCGGTTATGTCAAAACTTCAACCTTCTTTGCTCAAAAAAACCGTTTTTCATTGTAGATACTAAACCTAAGCTTATTCTTAAGTTTCATCCGTAAAAACGTCCAATTTTCACCCAAAACCCGACAAACCCAAAAACGAACAAAAACTCAGATTTAGGTCGGATCGTTACCTGAATCGAGCTTCTGATCTGGAGGTTTCCTTCACGAGTGCAAGAGACACGATCTGGTGCAATCTTGTGCGATTCCGACACTTTCTCTCTCTACGGTTTTCTTTCTCTAGAATGTCAAAGAGAAGAAGAATGAGTGCCTTGGGCTATTTATAGGGGAGACCTCCCCAAGCCCGGTTCGCGACTGACCCGGCCCGACTTCGGCCCGCTTGAACTCGCTAACTTTACTTTTCGTCATTTTGGGATGTTACAAATCTACCCCCCTTATAATAGGTTTCGTCCCTGAAACCTATCACAAGTCAGATAATTGAGGGTACGACTCCCTCATTTCCGCCTCCGTTTCCCATGTAGCCTCCGATCCCTTTCGGTGCCTCCATTGGACTTTAACCAATTGGATCACTTTGTTACGCAAACGCTTCTCCTTTCGGTCTAAGATAGCCACGGGTTCTTCGATGTAATTAAGGCTGTTGTCGACCTCGATGTCAGTAAGTGGTACGTGAGCCGATTCATCCGCCAAACACTTTCGCAAGTGTGATACATGGAAGGTAGGATGAATCCCACTTAACTCATCAGGAAACTCCAACCGATATGCGACTTCACCAACCCGTGCCGCTATCCTAAAAGGTCCGACAAACCTCGGACTTAACTTTCCTCTCCTCCTGAATCGAATGATTCCCTTCCAGGGGGACACTTTCAACATTACTCTGTCCCCAACATCAAACTCAATAGGCCTTCGTCGTTTATCCGCATAGGATTTCTGACGATCTTGTGCGGCCTTCATTCGGGCTTTGATTTGATCAAACCTTTCTGACGTTTCTTTTATAACTTCAAGGCTTCCTAATTCCTTCTGTCCAATCTCACCCCAACAAACCGGGGTCCTGCATCTTCTACCATACAACATTTCGTAAGTCAGCATGCCTATCGTCGAGTGATAACTATTGTTGTAGGAGAATTCGGCTAACGGCAGATGACTGTCCCAACTGCCACCGAAGTCGATAATACAAGCACGGAGCATATCTTCCAATGTCTGAATGGTCCTTTCGGACTGACCATCCGTTTGCGGGTGGTATGCCGTGCTGATATTCAGCCTCGTGCCCATCGCCTCATGAAATCTTTTCTAGAACCTCGATGTGAATCGTGTGTCCCGGTCAGATACGATCGTCAAAGGCATCCCATGCCGTGCTACTACTTCGTTGATACACACTTCTGCTAACCTTTCCGACGAGAATGTCTCGCGAATAGGTAGGAAATGAGCACTCTTCGTTAATCGGTCCACAATTACCCAAAATGGTGTCTTGACCCTTAGCTGTGCGGGGTAGCTTGGTTATGAAATCCATGGTAATGTGTTCCCACTTCCATTCCGGTATATCAAGTGGTTGAATCTTTCCATACGGTTTCTGGTGTTCAGCCTTTACTTGCGAGCAAGTCAAGCACTTGCTTACATACTTCGTTACATCACATTTCATTCCAGGCCACCAGTAGTCCTTCTTCAGGTCTTGGTACATTTTGTTGGTACTAGGATGGATAGAGTAACGAGACTTATGAGCCTCATCCAAGAATTTGGTTCTAAGCTCGCCACCCATAGGTATCCATACCCGTCCATAACGTGTTCTAACACCAAGGGTGTTATATTCCAACTTGTCCTGTTGGCCAACCATCCTTTCCTTCTTTATGTTTTCTTCTTTAAGTGCCTCATCTTGAGCTCTTTCGATTTCGCTCATCACATCCGATGTTTCCACCAACTGGCAAGCTTTCACTCTAATAGGAGTAGGCACATCCTTTCGGCTTAGAGCGTCAGCCACCACGTTTGCCTTTCCAGGATGGTACATTATTTCACAGTCATAGTCCTTCAACAGTTCTAACCGTCGCCTCTGCCTCATATTAAGTTCTTTTTGTTCGAAGAAGTACTTCAAACTTTTGTGGTCGGAGTAAATAGTAAACTTCACCCCGTACACGTAGTGCCTCCAGATTTTTAATGCAAATACGACAGCAGCAAGTTCCAAATCGTGAGTCGGATAGTTGACTTCGTGAACTTTCAACTGCCGCGACGCATATGCAATCACTCTACCGCGTTGCATCAACACACACCCTAATCCCCGACCTGACGCGTCAGAGTATACCACCAGGTCTTCACTGCCCTCAGGAAGGGCCAAGACTGGGGCTTGGGTTAGCTTCTCTTTCAATTCCTTAAACGCCTCATCCTGGGTCGAACCCCATTCGTACTTTACCTCCTTCCAAGTCAACTTTGTCAATGGCGAAGCTGTTTTCGAGAAATCCTGGATGAATCTCCGATAGTAGCCCGCCAATCCCAAGAAACTGCGGATTTCAGTTGGCGTCTTAGGAATGTCCCATTCACTTACCGTTACTATCTTTGATGGGTCAACCATAATGTCGTTCGGGCCAATGACGTGACCTAGGAATTGGACTTCCCTAAGCCAGAACGCACATTTGGAGAACTTAGCATACAACTTCTCCTTCTTCAGAGCTTCCAATACTTCCTTCAAGTGACACACGTGATCACCCTCATTCTTAGAGTAGATAAGGATATCATCGATGAACACGATTACCGATCGATCCAACATCGGTCGACACACCCTATTCATTAAATCCATGAACGCTGCAGGGGCGTTCGTCAATCCGAAGGACATTACGCGGAACTCGAAATGTCCATAACGCGTGCGAAAGGCAGTTTTCGGTACGTCTTCTTTCCTTACCTTCGACTGATGGTACCCGGACCGAAGGTCGATTTTCGAGAACCAACTTGCGCCTTGTAATTGGTCAAACAGGTCATCGATCCTTGGTAAAGGGTACTTGTTCTTCACCGTTCGTTTGTTTAACTCGCGATAATCAATACACATTCTCATCGAACCGTCTTTCTTCTTCACAAACAACACTGGAGCACCCCAAGGCGAGATGCTCGGTTGGATAAATCCTTTCTCAAGTAACTCGTCTAGTTGAACCATAAATTGCTTCATTTCCACTGGTGCTAGTCGATATGGAGCCTTAGCCACGGGCTGGGCATCTGGTACTAAGTCAATTCGGAACTCAATTTCTCTATCGGGTGGTATCCCAGGCAAATCCTCTGGAAACACCTCCGGGTACTCGCGTGGAAATGAAGGAACTTGTCAATCACATACACCAGATAAGCCTCGCATCCGCGCCTCAAGTAATTTGTTGCCTTAATCATCGAGATGACGTTTGGCATCAGGGCGTCACGATCTCCAAAGACCTCGACTTTGCTACCATCCGGAGCCTTGAGTTGGATTATCTTTCGTTTACATATAATTTGCGCTTCATTGGCAGTTAGCCAATCCATACCCAACACAACATCAAACCCTCCCAAAACCATAACGAACAATCTGACAGGGAATCTATGACCTTCTATCTTTATCGTGGAGTTGTCAACTACATCGGTTACTCTTGCAGTTCTACCCTCCGCGATTTCTACGCTAAAGGCCTTTTCTAACTTACTGACAGTGTACTTCACGCGTTTACAAAAACTCGCAGATATAAAACTCTTGCTGGCACTCGAATCAAATAACATAGAAACCAAAGTGTTGTCAAGGATGAATGTCCTGACGCCACATCGGGATCCGCCCTGGCTTGTTCTTGCGTCAGTGCGTACGCACGAGTCTTTGCACGAGATCCCTCTCCCTTCTTTTCCGGGCCCTTTCCCTTCCCGGTTTCCCCCATCCTGGGCTTGGTGCATTCCCGACTCATATGACCATTTTCCCCACAATTGTAGCATTTGTAGCCTTGCGGGCATTCACGGGAGTAATGTCCGGTCTTGCCGCATTTAAAGCACAAATTCGATCCTAACCGACATTCACCCGCGTGTCTTACCCCATATTTCCCACAGACTATCATCTCGCCTACTCTGGCATGCTTGTCCCGAGCCCCAAACAACTTCCCACCCGATCGTTTAGCGGGAAAACTCAACTTCTTCTTAGGCTCTTCAATGGCAACAACATTCAGCGCCAGATCATCAAATACTACGCCGCTCAGTTCTACTACCGAATCATAGGTAGTAGGGGCGTTTGCCTTGACATAGGTGCGGACCTGGTCCGGCAACCCTTGAATATAACATGAAATCTTTTTCTCCTCCGTTGTGACAAGATGTGGCACCAGACGTGCCAGTTCATTGAATCGGGTTGTGTACTACCGGTGCGTCATGCTTCCGGCCTTCAAACCTAGAAATTCCCTCTCTACCTTCTCAATCTCGTTCCTTGGGCAGAAATTCTTGATCACCAACGTTTTCAAGTCAGCCCACATCATCGCATCCACAATCTCGCACCCTTTTGCCTGACATATACCCTCCCACCAATGAGATGCTTCCTCCCTCAAGGAGTTAGCAGCAAATTTTACAACTTGATCCGTTCGACACTCGCTCAGACGAATGGCAGCTTCCATACGGATCACCCAATCAAACGTAGCCACCGCGTCTTTCTTTCCAGTGAGGACCGGTGGGTCACATGCTTTAAATGACTTATAATCACATGATGCCTTTTGTGTTTATCGCATGACCTAGGAATTGGACTTCCCTAAGCCAGAACGCGCATTTGGAGAATTTTGCGTACAACCTTTCCTGCTTTAACACTTCCAAGACCTCTCTTAGGTGACAGTGGTGATCACCCTCGTTCTTTGAATAAACTAGTATGTCGTCAATGAAAACTATCACTGAGCGATCCAACATCGGTCGACATACTCTATTCATCAAGTCCATAAAAGCTGCTGGTGCGTTGGTCAACCCGAATGACATCACTGAAAACTCGTAATGCTCGTAACGCGTACGAAACGCGGTCTTTGGTACATCTTCTTCTCTCACCTTCAACTTGTAATAACCTGTAAGGCCCCAAACCCGGGAGGCCTCACTTATTGGATTTACTCATTGATAAATAGTTCTTAAACATGAATATCAAATAGCACAGCGGAAAATTTCATTTAAACATAACTTAAGCGTTGTTCATACATGCGGAAGCGTAAACATTGATTAAATCATAATTACATCATAGACAAAACATAACGGGATGCCAGTCTTCAAAAGCAGTCGGGTAACTCTTCATCTCTAGCCAAGCATCACCGTCCATCCTCATAACCTGCCTTAACCTGAATGTGCACACTAAAACGTCAGCTACGCTGGTGAGTTCTAGTTTTAACATAAAACCTTAACTTCAAATAATTTGCCAAAAACATCACTTCATACTTCATTTAATAAAAAGCGTACGTAAAATAATGCAATAACAAAACATAACACTTCATAAACATAAGTCAACGAACATATCAAATCTGCGCCTTCTTGTAACCGTCAAATCCAAACGTTACATACTGGCTGAATAACCTAAGGATCACCACCACTAGGCCCATCATCACCGTACTGTCCTTCGGGTGAGGAACTCCTAGGGCCCGATACTTAGGTCACCCAACCCTTCAAGCACGGCGTCCCAAAGGATAGCGCGTACCAAACTTCAAGCACGACTACCCCGTAAGGTAAATCGTACCAAACTTCAAGGATCACGATAATCCCCTTGGCGACCGTCATCTCCCCAGTTGTACAACAGTTGGCCAGCCACAGAGGCCCCTAAAAGGTAAAGGCCCATAACATACTTCCCATCCCTCAACCTTTATTCCCTAAGGAATATTGGTAGATTCGTTCGTTTGTGACTTTCGTAAACCTTCGCTTCTTTTACTTCAAAAACTTCAGTTGAAGCATTCGTACGTTTTATTAAAAACATTAATTCATTCGTTAAAACACTTCGTAAACTTCTTTTGGAAAAATATTTCATAAACACTTCCTTCATAAACCTTCCTTCTAAAACATCTTTCATAAACATCATTTTATAAAACGTTACATACAACCTTCATAAACATCGTTTTATAAAATCGTCAGTATGCACACCAGCCCAAAAACATTATTAAAACATTTAAAAGAGGACTTCTAGAACTCACCTTATAAGCTAGTCTTGGTTGTCCTAATCGATGGCCCAACCACGTCACTTCCGATCTGAATTGGTTACAAAACACATATATCAGACCTAACCTCGACTCACACTTTACTCAGCTAGTATAGGCGAACTTAATGCTAAGTTCGCCTCCCCTGGCTTAGGCGAACTTATAAGCGAACTGTAAGGCCCCTTTTTCCGGGTGACCTCACTGGTTGGATTTACTCATAAACATAGCCATAGATACTGAATAATTACATTGAATACTTTCTAAACGTAGCGTGAGCTTACATCATTCGATTACATAGCCATAACAGCGGAAGTCTTAATCATTTAAACATAACACATTGCTTTAACAAAAATTAAAGTGGATGGGATGTCAGCCCTTGATCGGGATAGCCTTCACTCCAATGCACGACCTTTCTTCTTTTTACCTGAAATGTATACTAAAAGTCAGCTAACGGTGGTGAGTTCTAGTTAAAAACATTTAGGTATGAACATTATTCATTTATAAATACTTACGTATAAATATAAAAATATAAATACACATTTACATATCCTTTGCTTTCTTTTATCATTCGTATGTGAGCACATAAATATGCATTCACCTTTACTTTCATTAACATTATTGGTCATACTCATAAGAGTGATCAGCCAACATTCATTTATGCGTAAGTCACGAAGACAATACGCCCGTCCTACCGTCGTAGTCCGTCCTCCACAACATCCGGCAAACCTTCGGCCATCTGTTATGCTATACCGTCCGTCTTAACCGTACTACCGTCGTAGTCCGTCATATTCGCCCGTCTGCCCTAAGGCATCCGTTTCCCACGTGAACTATTATATATGCAACCGTTCTACTTATCATTGATAAGGCAATTGCTTCGACCGTCCATTAGTGCCTTTCACACGTCCTAGCTAATGAAGGAACGTGTTTGTCCCGATTGCAAAATAGTCACGAGGTCGTCCGTCTACCGAAGTAGCCGTTATCATCGAAGCGTCCATACATTTACATGCATTCGTAACAAGCAATATATAAAATATAAAGCAAGATTTTCTTCTTTTTCGTTATGTCGTTCGTTCATTCATTCTTTGTATACATTCGTTTCATTCTTGTTCATCATTATTTTACGTATGATCATATTAACATTCATATATATAAGTATCACATATGATCACATTGGCATTCATAACATTTATTCATTTAATGTATACACTTCAGCCCCAAAACATTTAAAATGATTTGCACATAACATAAAAAGGGGAACATAGAACTCACCTGATAGACGGGTCCCTGAAGTATAATAGCTGGTTTCGAAACGTCACTAAGGTCACCCACAATCTGTATAATAAAGTCATACATATAAGGTAGGGCTCCTAAATGACACTAGACATTACTATTCTTGAACTCAGTAGTTTCGGGAGGTGGGTCGCATCGAAACTATGGTAGTTTCGAGCTATGGTCTTACACTCGAAACTAGGTAGTTTCGAGTCATAATCCTTCTATCGAAACTATGTAGTTTCGAGTCATGAGATCCTATCGAAACTATGGTAGTTTCGAGTCATGAGATCCTATCGAAACTATGGTAGTTTCGAGTCATTAACTTATGAAAAATCTTAGTTTAGGTTCAAGGTGACACTCGAAACTAGGTAGTTTCGAGTCCTGAGTTCCTATCGAAACTATGGTAGTTTCGAGTCATTGGCTGCTATCGAAACTAGATAGTTTCGAGTCAAACATGACTATCGAAACTAGAGTAGTTTCGACGGGTCTGTATGTATCGAAACTATAGTTTCGAGTCATGGGTCTGCATCTTCCCTGACCAGAACCTTGCTCCAGCCAACTTATTTCCAATCGATTAAACCTTGAGCATTTTACGTTAAACACCTTCCTTTGTCGTTCTTGAGTTCAAATACGTGATTTGTTTCAAGTTTCATATGCAAAAATCGTATCTTTATTTGATTTAAACCCGAGACATGCAAAGACTCATAATCAGAGGCGATGCTTACCTCAACAGGCCCGATTTCTGTTGCTATGCGTTGAAGTGGTGGAGTCGGATGATTCCCGAGCCCTTGAGTCTTCTCCTTGCGGTTTTCTTCACTAGCCGATCGCTCTCTCTCTCTCTCTCTCTCTCTAGTATTCTTGCGCAGGAAGATGAAATGAGAGGGGTTTGGGTTGAAGCTGCTGTTTTGTAATGGGGTTTCCCCCTTTTCTTTTCGGCCCATGGGCCGAAATTTTGGCCAAGCCCACTTTATTTCCCTTTTCTATTTGTCTTGTCATTATTTGGGATGTTACAAGTCTACCCTCCTTAATGAGGTTTCGTCCTCGAAACCTGTTACACGTTAAACAACTGGGGATACAGTTCCTTCATCTCGTCTTCTTTCTCCCAAGTAGCCTCGGACCCCTTTCTGTGTTTCCATTGTATTTTGACTAAAGGGATCGACTTATTGCATAATCGTTTCTCGGCTCTGTCAAGAATAGCTATTGGTTCTTCTACATAGTTCAAGCTGTTATCCACTTCGATTTCGTCATAAGGTATGTGAGCCGTATCGTCAGCAAGGCACTTGCGTAAGTGTGATATGTGGAATGTAGGGTGAATTCCATCGAGCTCATCTGGTAAGTCGAGTTTGTAAGCCACTCGGCCAACTCTTGCTATGATTTTGAAAGGCCCGACAAACCTTGGGCTTAATTTGCCACGTTTTCTGAATCGGATAATCCCCTTCCAGGGTGACACTTTCAATAGTACCATGTCCCCTACTTGAAATTCTAAATCCCTTCTTCTCTTGTCCGCGTATGATTTTTGTCTGTCTTTTGCGGCTTTCATGCGTGCTTTTATCTGGTCAAATTTTTCAGAAGTAGCTTTGACCACCTCGAGACTTGCAAAGTCTTTCTGTCCAATTTCCCCCCAACAGACCGGGGTTCGACATCTTCTCCCATACAGCATCTCAAATGGCGGCATGTCAATGGTTGAGTGATAGCTGTTATTATATGAAAATTCTGCCAAGGGCAAATGGCTGTCCCAGCTACCACCGAAGTCAATGATACAGGCCCGGAGCATGTCCTCCAAGGTCTGAATGGTTCTTTCCGATTGTCCATCGGTTTGAGGGTGGTAAGCTGTGCTGATGTTTAGCCTAGTGCCCATGGATTCGTTGAATTTCTTCCAAAACCTTGACGTGAATCGAGTGTCCCTGTCCGACACGATCGTTAACGGCATGCCATGTCTGCTTACGATTTCCTTGATAAAAATTTCTGCCAACTTCTCAGACGAAGAAGCCTCACGTATAGGTAAGAAGTGAGCACTTTTCGTCAAGCGGTCGACGATCACCCAAATGGTATCATTACCTTTAGCTGTTCGCGGTAGCTTGGTGATGAAGTCCATCGTGATCTCCTCCCACTTCCATTCCGGTATTGGCAAAGGTTGCATTTTACCGCATGGCTTCTGGTGTTCGGCCTTAACTAGTGAACAAGTCAGGCACTTGCTCACATATTCAGTCACATCGTTCTTCATTCCAGGCCACCAGTAGTCTTTCCTCAAGTCTTGGTACATTTTGTTTGTCCCGGGGTGAATAGAGTAACGAGACTTATGGGCCTCGTCAAGGATTTTGGCCCTAAGTTCACCAATCTTAGGTATCCACATCCGGCCAAAACGAGTTCGTACACCGTACGTATTGGTCTCCAGGTTGCTCTGTTGTCCAATTATTCTTTCTCGTTTCACATTTCTTTCTAATAGTGCCTCATCTTGTGCCTTTACTATTTCATTCATTAAATCTGGTGTTATAATCAACTGACACGCCTTGATTCTAATAGGTGTCGACTCTTCCTTCCTGCTTAAGGCGTCAGCCACTACATTTGCCTTGCCTGGGTGGTATAATATTTCGCAATCGTAGTCTTTTAGTAGTTCCAACCACCTTCTTTGTCTCATGTTTAATTCCTTCTGCTCGAAGAAGTACTTCAGGCTCTTGTGATCGGAGTAGATGGTGCATTTAACTCCGTACAGATAATGCCTCCATATCTTTAATGCGAAAACTACGGCCGCCAACTCCAGATCGTGAGTCGGGTAGTTAACTTCATGAATCTTTAACTGTCGCGAGGCATAAGCAATTACCTTTCCTCGTTGCATAAGTACACAACCCAATCCTTGCCCCGAAGCGTCAGAGTAGACTACCAAGTCTTCGTTTCCCTCAGGTAAGGTCAAGACTGGAGCTTGGGTTAATCGTGTCTTCAACTCTTCGAACGCATTGTTTTGGGTTGGTCCCCATTCATACTTTACTTCCTTACGTGTCAGCTTTGTCAGTGGCGAGGCTATTCTCGAGAAATCCTGAATGAACCTCCGATAGTAGCCTGCCAACCCCAGAAAACTTCGTATATCAGTTGGCGTTTTCGGGATGTTCCATTCCTTTACCGCTTCGATCTTAGCAGGATCCACCATAATGTCGTCCGGGTTTACGACATGGCCTAGGAATTGGACCTCCCTAAGCCAGAACGCGCATTTGGAGAATTTTGCATACAACTTCTCCTGCTTTAGAACCTCCAATACTTCTCTTAGGTGACAGTGGTGATCACCTTCATTCTTTGAATATATGAGGATGTCATCTATAAAAACTATTACTGATCGATCCAACATGGGTCGGCATACTCTGTTCATTAAATCCATAAATGCTGCTGGTGCGTTGGTTAGTCCGAAGGACATCACAAGAAATTCATAATGCCCGTAACGTGTACGAAACGCAGTTTTCGGTACATCTTCCTCTCTTACTTTCAATTGATGGTAACCCGACCTGAGATCAATCTTTGAGAACCAACTCGCGCCTTGTAATTGATCAAAGAGGTCGTCTATTCTAGGCAGTGGGTATTTGTTCTTTACTGTTCTCTTGTTCAATTCACGGTAGTCGATGCACATGCGCATGCTGCCGTCCTTTTTCTTTACAAATAATACCGGAGCGCCCCCATGGTGAGATGCTCGGTCTGATAAATCCTTTCTCTGTTAATTCTTCAAGTTGGGACATTAATTCTTTCATTTCTGACGGAGCCAATCGGTATGGTGCCTTGGCAACGGGCTCAGCTCCTGGCAGTAAGTCAATCTGAAATTCTATTTCCCGATCGAGCGGCAAACCAGGTAGGTCCTCTGGGAACACTTCTGGAAAATTGCACACCACGGGTACATCTTTTAGCTCTTTCGTTTTCATTCTATCGTCAATAACATACGCCAGATAAGCTTCGCAACCGCGCCTCATGTAACTTTCGGCCTTGATCATCGAGATGACGTTCGGCATTGTGCTATTCCAGTCACCATAAACCGTAATCGGACTGCCGTCAGTGGCCTTGAGATGTATCATCTTTCGTTTACACATGATTTGAGCTTCGTTGGCAGCTAACCAATCCATGCCCAATACTACATCGAATCCTCCTAAGGTTAGAAGGTACAATTTAGATGGAAACTTATGGCCCTCTATTTCTACCATGCAATCGTCAGTCACTTGGATGACTACTGAGTTTTTACCAATAGCAGTTTGTACGCTAAAGGCCCTTATAAGGCTAGTGATTGTGCAGTCTAATTTGCGGCTAAATGCAGTGGATATAAAACTTTTACTAGCACCAGAATCAAACAGAATAGCAGCATGTTCATCATTTACTAGGAACGTACCCGACACGACGTCAGGGTTTCCTCTTGCTTCTTCCTCGGTTAAAGCATAGGCCCGAGTCCTAGCCTTTGGCTGTTCCTTTTCTTTTTCTTTCCCCGAACCAGATTGTCCAGTCTTCCTGCAATCCTTAGTAGCGTGCCCATACCAACCACAGTTCTGGCACTTGATGCCCTTAGTACAATCCTTCGAGTAGTGCCCCGGTCTTCCACATTTAAAACACATGGTTGAGCCGGCCAAACATTCACCGCGGTGCTGTTTCCCGCATTTTGTGCATATTTCGTACTCATCATTCCTTGGCTTCTTTGCCTCAGCAGTAACATTTCTTCTTCCAGTCCCCTTAGACGAGTTCTCCCACTTCCTCTTTGGTGCCTCCGGCACCGGGTCCTCATTGGCATAATCGTCATAGACGATTCCGGACAGATTCACTACCGACTCGAAAGTCGAGGGTAGGTTAGCTTTCACATGAACACGGACCTTTTGGGGTAGGCCTTTGACATAATACTTAATCAATCGCTCCTCAGTCTCTACCAGGTGGGGTACCAGTTGAGCTAGCTCATTAAATCTTGAAGTGTACTGGCGATGAGTCTTGTTGCCAGCCTTGAAATTTAGAAACTCGTTTTCCACTCGATCAATCTCGTTCTGTGGGCAGAACTTCTGGATTATCAACTTTTTCAGATCTTCCCAAGTCATTCTTTTGAGAGCGTTTGGCGATTTAGTTCTTTGGATAGTCCTCCACCAACTTAGTGCCTCGTTGGTGAAAGAGTGAGCCACATATTTTACAGCCTGGTCAGGTCGGCATTCGCTTATGTTGATTACCCCATTCATCCTCTCGATCCATTCAAACGTAGCCACCGAATCCTTGTTTCCATCAAATTTGGGCGGATCACCGTCCTTAAATCCTTTGTAGGTACACCCATGGGTGTTCAGTCTCACTGTCACTTCATCCCCATCACTATCATAAACTTTCTCCTCATGGTTGTTTTCCTCCTCCTCTTTGCTCTTCTTTAGTGCCTCAGATAACAGATCAGGCAGTACTTTCTTCAGAGTTAGTATGACCTCACGGGCAATAGCATCTCTAACTTCGGGTTCCAGTCGTAGAGATCCTTCATTGCCCTCAGCTGGTGGGGTTACATTTGTTTCATGCACGCTCTCAGTGTGTTCCACGTGCACACTCTCCTCTTCCTCATATCTTTGGTTCAATGGCGGTCTACCGACTCGGCCAGTGCGACCGCCTCGGCGTCCAGTTCCTCTTTTACGAGCCATAGTTTTCTAGATTTCCTGTTGAGTAAAAAGGTATACATCAATGTCATTCCTTCAGATCATAGTTTAGAACAGTACGAGCAAGGTAAATTCTTAATTACAGTGACCGGTTTGTGATTAATAATTTGCTTTGCTTTTCGGGTTCGGAACTCTTCACATCAGTAGTGACATTGACATCTAAGCGTTCTAAGTTAAGGTATCTATCCCTAACTATAGGCATTAACTTTATGACTTACTTACTGCACTGGCGTTGGCGTCGGCTACCCAGACTGACATCCGTGCGTTGGTCCCATTATCAGCTTGAGTCCAGACATTTAGGGATGTCTGAATCTCTCAAACTATTGCTCTGATACCAACTTGTAAGGCCCCTTTTTCCGGGTGACCTCACTGGTTGGATTTACTCATAAACATAGCCATAGATACTGAATAATTACATTGAATACTTTCTAAACGTAGCGTGAGCTTACATCATTCGATTACATAGCCATAACAACGGAAGTCTTAATCATTTAAACATAACACATTGCTTTAACAAAAATTAAAGTGGATGGGATGTCAGCCCTTGATCGGGATAGCCTTCACTCCAATGCACGACCTTTCTTCTTTTTACCTGAAATGTATACTAAAAGTCAGCTAACGCTGGTGAGTTCTAGTTAAAAACATTTAGGTATGAACATTATTCATTTATAAATACTTACGTATAAATATAAAAATATAAATACACATTTACATATCCTTTGCTTTCTTTTATCATTCGTATGTGAGCACATAAATATGCATTCACCTTTACTTTCATTAACATTATTGGTCATACTCATAAGAGTGATCAGCCAACATTCATTTATGCGTAAGTCACGAAGACAATACGCCCGTCCTACCGTCGTAGTCCGTCCTCCACAACATCCGGCAAACCTTCGGCCATCTGTTATGCTATACCGTCCGGCAAACCTTCGGCCGTCCGTCTTAACCGTACTACCGTCGTAGTCCGTCATATTCGCCCGTCTGCCCTAAGGCATCCGTTTCCCACGTGAACTATTATATATGCAACCGTTCTACTTATCATTGATAAGGCAATTGCTTCGACCGTCCATTAGTGCCTTTCACACGTCCTAGCTAATGAAGGAACGTGTTTGTCCCGATTGCAAAATAGTCACGAGGTCGTCCGTCTACCGAAGTAGCCGTTATCATCGAAGCGTCCATACATTTACATGCATTCGTAACAAGCAATATATAAAATATAAAGCAAGATTTTCTTCTTTTTCGTTATGTCGTTCGTTCATTCATTCTTTGTATACATTCGTTTCATTCTTGTTCATCATTATTTTACGTATGATCATATTAACGTTCATATATATAAGTATCACATATGATCACATTGGCATTCATAACATTTATTCATTTAATGTATACACTTCAGCCCCAAAACATTTAAAATGATTTGCACATAACATAAAAAGGGGAACATAGAACTCACCTGATAGACGGGTCCCTGAAGTATAATAGCTGGTTTCGAAACGTCACTAAGGTCACCCACAATCTGTATAATAAAGTCATACATATAAGGTAGGGCTCCTAAATGACACTAGACATTACTATTCTTGAACTCAGTAGTTTCGGGAGGTGGGTCGCATCGAAACTATGGTAGTTTCGAGCTATGGTCTTACACTCGAAACTAGGTAGTTTTGAGTCATAATCCTTCTATCGAAACTATGTAGTTTCGAGTCATGAGATCCTATCGAAACTATGGTAGTTTCGAGTCATGAGATCCTATCGAAACTATGGTAGTTTCGAGTCATTAACTTATGAAAAATCTTAGTTTAGGTTCAAGGTGACACTCGAAACTAGGTAGTTTCGAGTCCTGAGTTCCTATCGAAACTATGGTAGTTTCGAGTCATTGGCTGCTATCGAAACTAGATAGTTTCGAGTCAAACATGACTATCGAAACTAGAGTAGTTTCGACGGGTCTGTATGTATCGAAACTATAGTTTCGAGTCATGGGTCTGCATCTTCCCTGACCAGAACCTTGCTCCAGCCAACTTATTTCCAATCGATTAAACCTTGAGCATTTTACGTTAAACACCTTCCTTTGTCGTTCTTGAGTTCAAATACGTGATTTGTTTCAAGTTTCATATGCAAAAATCGTATCTTTATTTGATTTAAACCCGAGACATGCAAAGACTCATAATCAGAGGCGATGCTTACCTCAACAGGCCCGATTTCTGTTGCTATGCGTTGAAGTGGTGGAGTCGGATGATTCCCGAGCCCTTGAGTCTTCTCCTTGCGGTTTTCTTCACCAGCCGATCGCTCTCTCTCTCTCTCTCTCTCTAGTATTCTTGCGCAGGAAGATGAAATGAGAGGGGTTTGGGTTGAAGCTGCTGTTTTGTAATGGGGTTTCCCCCTTTTCTTTTCGGCCCATGGGCCGAAATTTTGGCCAAGCCCACTTTATTTCCCTTTTCTATTTGTCTTGTCATTATTTGGGATGTTACACGAACTTAATAAGTTCGCTTACCCTTTGGCCAGGCGAACTTAATCCAGGCGAACATAATAAGTTCGCTTACCTTATGGCCAGGCGAACTTAACTCAAGCGAACTTGATAAGTTCGCTTACCTTTGGCCAAGCGAACTTGCCAAGCGAACATAATCAGGCGAACTTGATAAGTTCGCCTCCCCCAAGCGAACTTGACAGGCGAACTTGCTAAGTTCGCCTGCACCATCAGTCATCTTCCCCAAAAGTCCCGAAATTCACGGATTTGGGTTCGGTTATGTCAAAACTTCAACCTTCTTTGCTCAAAACAACCGTTTTTCATTGTAGATACTAAACCTAAGCTTATTCTTAAGTTTCATCCGTAAAAACGTCCGATTTTCACCCAAAAACGAACAAAAACTCAGATTTAGGTCGGATCGTTACCTGAATCGAGCTTCTGATCTGGAGGTTTCCTTCACGAGTGCAAGAGACACGATCTGGTGCAATCTTGTGCGATTCCGACACTTTCTCTCTCTACGGTTTTCTTTCTCTAGAATGTCAAAGAGAAGAAGAATGAGTGCCTTGGGCTATTTATATGGGAGACCTCCCCAAGCCCGGTTCGCGACTGACCCGGCCCGACTTCGCCCCGCTTGAACTCACTAACTTTACTTTTCATCATTTTGGGATGTTACATAACCCGACCTAAGATCGATCTTTGAAAACCAACTTGCACCTTGCAGTTGATCAAAGAGATCGTCTATTCTAGGCAATGGGTATTTGTTCTTTACTGTCCTCTTGTTCAATTCACGGTAGTCAATGCACATGCGCATGCTGCCGTCTTTCTTCTTTACGAATAGTACCGGAGCGCCACACTCGGTCTAATAAATCCTTTTTCTGTTAATTCCTGTAGTTGAGACATCAATTCTTTCATTTCTGACGGAGCCAATCGGTAGGGGGCTTTGGCAACGGGCTCAGCTCCTTGCAGTAAGTCAATCTGAAATTCAATTTCCCGATCGGGTGGCAACCCAGGTAGATCCTCAGGGAATACTTCTGGAAAGCTGCACACCACGGGTACATCCTTGAGTTCTTTCGTTTTCATTCTATCGTCAATAACATACGACAGATAAGCTTCGCAACCGCGCCTCATGTAACTTTCGGCCTTCATCATCGAGATGACGTTCGGCATCGTGCAATTCCAATCCCCATAAACCGTAATTGGACTACCGTTAGGAGCTTTGAGGTGTATCCTCTTACGTTTACATATGATCTGAGCTTCATTGGCAGCTAGCCAATCCATGCCCAATACTATATCGAATCCTCCTAAGGTGAGAAAGAACAATCTAGAAGGGAACTTATGACCCTCTATTCCTATTATGCAATCCTCTGTTACTTGAAATACTGCCGAATTTTTACCAACGGCAGTTTGTACGCTAAAGGCCTTTACTATGGTGTTGACTGTACAATCCAATTTACGACTAAATGCATTTGATATAAAACTTTTACTAGCACCAGAATCAAATAAAATAGCAGCACGTTCATCATTAACTAGAAACGTACCTGACACGACATCAGGGTTTCCCCTTGCTTCTTCCTCAGTTAAGGCATAGGCCCGAGTCATTGCCTTTTGTTGTTCCTGTTCCCTATCCTTTCCCGAACCAGATTGGCCGGCCTTCCTGCAGTTCTTTGTCAGATGTCCAAACAATCCACATACTTGACATTTGACGTCCTTCAAACAATATCGGGAGTAATGCCCCGGACTCCCGCACTTATAACACACGGTGGTGCCGATTCGACACTCGCCAAGATGTCGCCTCCCACAGTTCTTACATGTTTCATATTCGTCCAACCTTGGTTTCTTAATTTCAGTTGTTACATTCCCTTTTCTGGTGCCTCTAGACGGGTTCTCCCACTTTCTCTTTTGTGTCTCAGGTGCCGGGTCCTCATTGGCATAATCGTCGTAGACGATTCCAGACAGGTTGACTACCGACTCGAAGGTCGAGGGTAGGTTGGCTTTTACATGGACACGGACCCTTTGCGGCAGACCCTTGACATAGTATTTGATCATACGTTCTTCGGTTTCCACCAAGTGTGGTACCAGTTGGGCCAACTCGTTGAGTCTTGTTGCCAGTCTTGAAGTTTAGGAACTCGTTCTCCACACGATCAATCTCATTCTGTGGGCAGAACTTTTGGATTATGAGCTTCTTCAGGTCTTCCCATGTCATTCTGGCAATAGCATTTGGCGACTTTGTTCTTTGAATGTTTCTCCACCAACCTAGTGCTTCATTGGTGAAAGAATGAGCAACATATTTAACCGCCTGGTCCGGTCGGCACTCGCTGATGTTGATTACAACGTTCATCCTCTCAATCCATTCGAAAGTAGCCACCGAATCCTTGGTTCCATCAAACTTACGTGGGTTTTCGTCCTTGAAACCTTTGTAAGTACACCCACGATTGCTTGATGCCACTTTTACTTCATCCCCGTCACTGTCATAAATTTTCTCTTCATTGTTCCCTTCATCCTCTTCTTTGCTTTGCTTTAGTGCCTCAGATAATAGGTCAGTCAATATGTTCTTCAGAGTAAATACAACCTCGCGGGCAATAGCATCCCTAACCTCGGGTTCCAACTGTATAGGCCCTTGATTGTCGTCCCCAGTTGGGGTTACAATAGTTTCGTGCACACTCTCAGTGTGTTCTGCGTGCACACTCTCTTCCTCTTCACTTCTTCGATTCAATGGAGGTCTACCCACTCGGCCAGTGCGACCGCCTCAGCGTCTAGTTCTTCCTCCTCCAGCCATAGTTCCTAGTTTTCCTGATGGTCATAAAGGGAATACATCAATGTCATTCTCTCAGATCATAGTCTTGGAACAGTACGAACAAGGTAAATTTTTAATTACAGTGACCGGTTTGTGATTAGAAATTTACATTGCTTTTCGGGTTCCAAACTCTTCAAATTGGTCATGACATTGACATCTATTGGTTCTAGGTTTGAGTATCTATTCTTATCCAAGTGCATTAACCTTAGTACTTACTTACTGTGCTGGCGTTGGCTTTGGCTACCCAGACTGACATCCGTGCATTGGTCCCATAATCAGCTTGAGTCCAGACATTTAGGGATGTCTGAATCTCTCAAACTATTGCTCTGATACCAACTTGTAAGGCCCCTTTCTGGGTAACCTCACTTGTTGGATTTACTCATAAACATAGTCATGAATACTGAACTTAAATTAAAAACATTCATCATTCAATTACATATCATTCGTCATTCAATTACATAACATAACATAACTTGACAGCGGAAGTCTTAACACATGTATTAAAGTGGGATGTCAGTCTTGTGTCGGGTAACCTTCACGCCATCGCACGACCCTTTCTTCATTTACCTGAAATGTATACTAAAAGTCAGCTAACGCTGGTGAGTTCTAGTTTAAAGACAATCATACATAATATTTACCTTATCATGAATATAATGTATATATATATTCATACTTTTAAATATTTTTTACTTTACTGTTCTCACATAACATTCATTGAGGGTATATACATATGTACATACATACTTTCTTTTTGAGAGAACACTTATTGGCCATAATCTTAAGGGAGATCTACTCATCATACTTTTCGCGAATGTCACGAAGACATCGCAGTCAGAACTACCGTCGTAGCCCATTTCATTACCGTCCGGCTCTAGAAAACCGTCCGTCATTCATTAAATCCGTCCGACAACCTTTTTCCGTCCGCTCTTAAACCGTCCTACCATCGTAGTCCGTCTGCCCTAGGGCATCCGTTTCCCACGCGACCATTATGCATGCAACCGTTCTACTTTAGTTAAGGCAATTGCTTCGACCGTCCATTAATACCTTTTCATATGTCCTAGCTTGCGAAGGAACGTTTTTGTCCCGGTTGCAAAATAGTCACGTGGTCGTCCGTCTACCGAAGTAGCCGTTGTCATAGAACGGTTTATAACGTTTACATACATTCATAACATGCAATATATATAATATAAAGCAAGATTTCATTCATTTACGTCATGTCCTTCTTTCATTCATTCTTTATAATCATACGCTTCATTCTTTATTCATAATTTCTTTTCATATATAAGTATTTATATATATATATACGTATGATCACATTGACATTTATAACATTTATTCATTTAGTGTATACACTTCAGCCCCAAAACATTTAAAATGATTTGCATATAACATAGAAGGGGGCACATAGAACTCACCTGATAAGCTTCTCTAGGTTGTCCTAAACAAAGGTCCAACAACGTCACTTCCGATCTGGATTAGGTAGTTAAATACACATTAGACCCAACCCCGACTCTAATTGTTTAACCATTCTAAACTTACTGACTTTACTTACCCAGCATGTTGCCTACTGTCTGCTGCCTGCGCACTTTCTAAGTGCGTAGGACCATACTCATGCACACTTGACAAGTGCGCAGAGGGTCCTTCTTGCGCACTTGGTAAGTACGCAGGATCTTCCTCCTGCGTACTTGGTAAGTACGCAGGAAGTCTCTCTTGCGTACTTGGTAAGTACGCAATACCTGGTTCCTGGACCAAAAATCCAAAATTCTTGCATGTTAATCCGATCATGCTAATCTTACAATTTTCTTTGATCAAAATGTGCGGTTTTCACTCTAGATGCTAGTTCTAAGCTTATTTTCAAGTTTCATCCACAAAAACGTCTCCTATTTAGCTAAAACCCGAGAAACCCCAAACAAAGAAAAACTCAGTTTAAGGTCGATTCGTTACCTGGATTGTGATTCTGATTCGGAGGTTTTGCTCACGAGCTTTGTAGTAACGTGCTCCTTCAATTTCGTGTCGATCCAGCGACTTCCTCTCACTAGACCCGACTCTCCTTTCTCTCTCTAGGATGGTGAAATGAAGGTGAAGTGGAGAAGGTGGGCTGCCTTGCCCCTTATATACCTGGGCTTCCATCGGCCTGTTGGAGCCGAGCCCAAGCCCATCCGTTCTTATTTCGTTTTTTGACGTTTAAATCTCTATCGTATTATTATTTACTTATTTACTATTTTTGGGATGTTACATAATCCTTCACTTCTCACAATGTTCACTCAACTCTAGGGTTATATATATATGGATAATGTAAGTTAAGTAGAACACTTAAGTTCGAATCGAATTATGCAATGGTCATAAGCTTGTATGCAAATCAAGTCTCTCACCAATTAACTAAGTAGTATACATGAATCAAGAGGACTTTAAAAGGGTTGTAATATGGCTAAAAAGAAAAATAAAGGGTGAAAGTGAAAATATTTTTGGGTTTTTAGGGATTTAAAAGGATTTCAAGGGCTGCAGCTAATGTGAAACACTCAGCTACGACTTCATGGCTTAAGATGAAAAATACTAGCGGGTCCCTCTACAGTACTCAGATCATGAGGGTATAACTAATCTGAAGGCTCGTTTATGGTCAGATTGCCAAGACCGAGATCTCTTATCTTTCTCAAATCTTCCCTCATTGCGTAGTACACATTACTACCTTTTCGTATGGTTCTTTCGGCTTGTAGCCTAACAACTCCTTCCTTGATCAGATGCATATACTCATGTTGGGAATAAGTTTGATTCTTGCTACAATTTCCATTGTGGCTCCATGTCACACCCCAACCGACGGCGGAATACGTCGGGGCGGGACATGGAGACTGTTCATAAGCACACGATCAACTAAATTTCATATATTTATTAAACCAATATTTCATTAAATAAGTTCAAACAAACATCCAAAACAAAATACGTCAAAATGTTCAATTTATTAATCAACTAAGTCTCAATTCTAAGTGAAGCATCTTGCATGAGATTCTCAAATATTTGCACCTGAAACATGATGAAAAACAATGTCAACTAAAAATAGTTGGTGAGCATACATAGGTTTTGACTCTACAAATAGTTTAAATTGTTGTGTACAATTCACATGTAACATGGTATAAATAGGAAATTATGGAGAACCACTATAGTAAAACGGGTGCACAATCAAACCTTATGACATGTCAGGCAAAACACTCATGTTACCCTTATGTTTGTCGGTAAGCAATCACCCTACCTAGGTGGATTTGTCAAATGCAATAGATCTATCATTGTTACCATTGGCTTGTACGGAGTTAATGATTGTACCTGTTATAAATGTAGTTTAACTCATAGTGGTCAAGCATAAGGCACAAAAATACACACATGTACATGATGTTTGAATTGAATAAATTACAAATAGTTCAATTGTAATCATGTTCCACCCAAAAAATGTAAAAATGTAAAAAGTGGGGCTATGTAACTCACCTTGCAATGAGTAGCTTGGATGTCACACAAATAAATTGTTGTTGCACAAATGTTCCTAACTAATCACAAGATTAACCTATGTTTGATGAAATATGTGTATTAATAACTTGTAAAAATAAAACAGAGAATCCTAATGTGAAAAGGGATTGATGTGGGTTTTTCCTTAATTAATAAGAAAGTAATTGTTTGAGTTTTAAATAATATCTATGCAAATAATTGTATTTTAATGTAAATGAATGAAAAGATAAGTAAATGATTTCTTTCGTTTGTAAATAAATAAATAAATAAATAAGTGAATAAATAAAAAAGTGTCCTTTTGTTTGTAAATAAAGAAATAAAGGAATAGTTTTCTTTTGTTTGTAAATGTATAAATTAATAAATAAATAAATGATTAATAGATAAATAGTTAACTACATGAATAAATAATTCCTTTTATTTAGCTTGATTTTCATGAAAAATAAGTGTAACAATAATGTTCGAAATAATTAATTCACAATTAATTATTAGTCAAAAGTATAAGATTTGTTCTAAATGATTTTATATAACAAAATGAATTGTATAAATCTTGGCAAGGGGAATGGGTTTAAAAAAATGATCATAATTATAATACAATTATATATTATAACCAAGTAAAATAAATAAATGATTTGTTTAAAATATATATTAAGTAAACTAAGTTTTATTACGTTTTAATCCTAAAAATAATAAATAAAATGGTTTTTATTGAAAGTTTAACAATTTAAATAAATAAAACGATTCTGAGTTTCATATGTTTTATAAAATAAGTATTTTAGAAAAATGATTCTATGCATAAAAACAGTTTTAAAAAGAAAAGGGGAACCGGGACTTGAACCCGTGACCTTAGCTGTGGGAGAACAAGAGCTTAACCAAGTGACCTGGGCCTATTGTCTTGATAAATAATTGGTTTGTTTTACTTTTAAATAATAAGTCCCATGTCTCCTTCTTCCCCAAATGCCCAAACCGAAAACCCTAGTCCCAAAATCAAACTCCAAATCACGATCAGAACATGGGGTTTCCTGTAAGGCCCCTTTCCCGGGTGTGTAAGGCCCCTTTCCCGGGAGGCCTCACTTGTTGGATTTACTCATAAACATAGTCATTAATCACTGAACTTTTAATTAAAAACATTCAAACACAGTGGAAGCATGCATCATTCAATAACATAACATAGCAGCGGAAGTCTTAACATTAAACATAACATTGTCTTAACATAAATAAAAGTGGGATGTCAGTCTCGTGCCGGGTAACCTTCACGCCTTCGCACGACCCTTCCTTTCTGTACCTGAAATGTATACTAAAAGTCAGCTAACGCTGGTGAGTTCTAGTTTAAAACTATTAAGTATGAACATTCTTTTCTTTATAAGTATACATAATTATATACATACATTTCTATAAATACGTATTCATAGCTTTTACTTTTCATTCTTCATTCTTATGTGATTACATATATATAAATGCATTCACCTTTTTCTTTTCTTAACTTTCATGGGTCATACACTTAAAGGTGATCAACCCGTCATTTGTTTGCGAATGTCACAAAGACAAACGCCACGGTCCATCGTCATGGTCCGCCATTCTTACAACCGTCCGGCAACTAGTGTCCGTCCGTCATTACCTTACAACCGTCCTACCGAAGTAGTCCGTCATTATCTTACAACCGTCCTACCGAAGTAGTCCGTCATTATCTTACAACCGTCCTACCGAAGTAGTCCGTCATTATCTTACAACCGTCCTACCGAAGTAGTCCGTCATACTTACAACCGTCGTAGTCCGTCATATTTGTCTGTCTGCCCTAAGTTATCCGTCTCCCACCCGAACTAATTATGCAGTCGTGCATCGATTTCGGGACTTACTCCACCGTAGTAGCCTGTTTAGTCTACCTTTCTAGACTTTCATTTCTGGCTGCATAATAGTCGAGTGGTCGTCCGTCTACCGAGGTAGCCGTTATCATTGTTCCTTTCATAACGTTTATTCATTCATAGCAAGCAATATATACATGGATATAAAGCAAGATTTCATTCTTACACATTGTGTTGTTCTTTCATTCATTCTATATAATCATACGATTCATTCTTTGTGCATAATTCATTTTTGTATATATATAACATATATATTAGTATATCACGTATGATTACATTAGCATTCATATCATTTATTCATTTAGTGTATACATTTCAGCCTCAAAACATTTAATAAGGTTTGCACATAACATAGATGGGGGCACATAGAACTCACCTGATGAGTAGTTTCTGAGATACAGTTAGCTGGTTACTGAGCGTCACTAATGTCACTCACGATCTGTATAATGAAGTCATACTCGTAAGGTAGTGCCACTAGACATTACTATGCTTGAACCTAGTAGTTTCGATGGATTTGTTTTATCGAAACTTGATAGTTTCGATAGGCTGCTTATTTCGAAACTTGGTAGTTTCGATAGGCTGCGTATGTCGAAACTTGGTAGTTTCGATAGGCTGCCTATGTCGAAACTTGGTAGTTTTGATAGGTTGCCTATGTCGAAACTTGGTAGTTTCGATAAGTAACTTAGGTGTAATCTTAGCTTCGGATCGTGGGCTCATATCGAAACTATGGTAGTTTCGATGGGTCTGCACATATCGAAACTAGGTAGTTTCGATGGGTCTGTACATATCGAAACTATGTAGTTTCAATGGTTCTGCACATATCGAAACTGGGTAGTTTCGATTGGTCTGTACATATCGAAACTATGTAGGTTCGATGGTTCTGCACATATCGAAACTAGGTAGTTTCGATAGGTCTGCACAGATCGTCTTCCCTAAAAATCCAAAGTTTTTGCATACGCGTCTGATCGAGTCAATATCTCAATTTTCTTAGATCAAAACATTCGGTTTTCATTCTAGATGCTAAACCTAAGTTCATTTTCAAGTTTCATCCGCAAAATCGTTACCTTTTTAGCCAAAACCCGGAAATCCTAAAAAGTCATAAAAACTCAGATTATGATCGAACGCTTACTTGGATTGGATTTCTGATTCGGCGGAGATGATCACGAGCACAGCAGCAACGTTCTCCTGAATTTCTAAGTCGATCCGTCACTTTCTCTCTCTAGGCCCGTGCTCTCTTCTCTCTCTCTAGAACTTGAGATTGGTGGAAAATGAGAAGTTTGGGCAGCCTTTGCCCTTATATACTTGGGCTTCCTTCGGCCCGTTGGAGCCGAGCCCAAGCCCATCCATTTTTCTTTCGTCATTTGAAAATTATAATTTCGATCGTGCCATTATTTATTTATTACCAGTTTTGGGATGTTACAAGTCTACCCTCCTTAAAGAGGTTTCGTCCTCGAAACTGCTTATACGTTAAATAATTGAGGGTATAGTCCCCTCATCTCGTCTTCTTTTTCCCACGTAGCTTCTGACCCTTTTCTGTGCTTCCATTGTATTTTGACTAGAGGAATCGACTTATTGCGTAGTCGTTTTTCAGCTCTGTCAAGGATGGCTATCGGTTCCTCTACATAATTTAGACTGTTATCTACTTCGATCTCGTCGTAAGGTATGTGAGCTTAGTCGTCAGCTAGGCACTTGCGTAAGTGCGACACGTGGAACGTAGGGTGTATTCCACTAAGCTCAACGGGTAGGTCGAGTCTGTAAGCAACTTGACCCACTCTTGCTAGAATCTTAAAAGGTCCGACAAACCTTGGGCTTAGTTTGCCACGCTTTCTGAATCGGATGATTCCTTTCCATGGTAATACCTTTAACAGTACCATGTCCCCTACTTGAAACTCTAAATCCCTTCTTCTCTTATCCGCGTATGATTTCTGTCTGTCTTTTGCAGCTTTCATTCGAGCTTTGATTTGATCAAATTTCTCAGAAGTAGCTTTGACCACTTCGAGACTTGCAAAATCCTTCTGTCCAATTTCCCCCCAACAAACTGGGGTCCTACATCTCCTTCCATACAACATTTCAAATGGCGGCATACCAATCGTTGAATGATAGCTATTGTTATATGAGAATTCTGCCAATGGTAGATGGTTGTCCAAGCTCCCACCGAAGTCAATGATACAGCTCGGAGCATGTCCTCCAAGGTCTGAATGGTCCTTTCAGATTGACCATCGGTTTGAGGGTGGTAAGAGGTGCTGATGTTCATTCTAGTGCCCATCGATTCACTGAATTTCTTCCAAAACCTTGATGTGAATCTAGTATCCCTGTCGGACACAATCGACAGCGGCATACCATGTCTGCTCATAATTTCCTTGATAAATATTTCTGCTAGCTTTTCAGAAGAAGAAGTTTCACGTATTGGCAAGTAGTGAACACTCTTTGTCAAGCGGTCGACGATCACCCAAATGGTATCATTGCCTTTAGCTGTTCGCGGTAGCTTGGTAATGAAGTCCATCGTGATCTCCTCCCACTTCCATTCCGGTATTTGTAGAGGTTGCATTTTACCGCATGGTTTCTGGTGCTCGGCCTTAACTAGTGAACACGTTAGTCACTTGTTCACGTACTCGGTCACATCATTCTTCATGCCGTGCCACCAGTACTCTTTCTTCAAGTCTTGATACATTTTGTTTGTCCCGGGGTGGATAGAATAACGAGACTTATGGGCCTCATCGAGTATTTTGGCTCTAAGCTCGCCAATCTTAGGTATCCACATCTGGCTAAACCTAGTTCGTACTCCGTATGCATTTGCATCTAAGTTCCCTTGTTGTCCTACTATTCTTTCCCGTTTCACATTTATTTCTAACAGTGCTTCATCTTGTGCCTTTGATATTTCACCCATCAAGTCTGGTGTTATAATCAGCTGACACGCTTTGATCCGGATAGGTGCCGATTCTTCCTTTCTACTTAAAGCGTCAGCCACTACGTTTGCCTTGCCTGGATGATACAATATCTCACAGTCATAGTCTTTCAGTAGCTCTAACCATCTCCTTTGTCTCATGTTTAATTCCTTTGGTTCGAAAAAGTACTTCAGGCTTTTGTGATCGGAGTAAATGGTGCATTTAACTCCATACAGATAGTGTCTCCATATTTTCAACGCGAAAACTACTGCTGCTAATTCTAGATCGTGTGTTGGGTAGTTAACCTCGTGAATCTTTAGTTACCGCAATGCATAAGCAATTACCTTTCCTCGTTGCATGAGTACGCACCCTAAACCCTGCCCTGAAGCGTCAGAGTAGACTACCAAGTCTTCATTTCCCTCAGGTAGTGTTAAGACTGGAGCTTGGGTTAATCGTGCCTTAAGTTCCTCAAACGCATTGTTTTGGGTTTGACCCCATTCATATTTCACTTCCTTCCGTGTCAGTTTAGTTAGTGGCGAGGCTATCCTTGAGAAATCTTGAATGAACCTTCGATAGTAGCCTGCCAATCCCAGAAAACTTCGTATCTCTGCTGGTGTTTTTGGGACGTTCCATTCCTTTACTGTTTCGATCTTTGCAGGATCTACCATGATTCCGTTTGGGTTTATTACGTGACCTAGGAATTGGACTTCCCTAAGCCAGAACGCGCATTTGGAGAACTTTGCGTATAACTTTTCCTGCTTTAACACCTCCAGAACCTCTCTTAGGTGACAGTGGTGATCACCCTTGCTTTTTGAATACACCAGTATGTCATCTATAAAAACTATCACCGATCGATCCAACATTGGTCGACATACTCTATTCATCAAATCCATGAACGCTGCTGGTGCGTTGGTCAATCCGAAGGACATTACGAGAAACTCATAATGCCCATAACGCGTGCGAAACGCGGTTTTTGGTACGTCTTCTTCTCTTACTTTCAACTGATGGTAACCCGACCTAAGATCGATCTTTGAGAACCAACTCGCACCTTGCAGTTGATCAAAAAGGTCGTCTATTCTATGTAGTGGGTATTTGTTCTTTACTGTTCTCTTGTTCAATTCGCGGTAGTCGATGCACATGCGCATACTGCCGTCCTTCTTCTTTACAAATAGTACCGGAGCGCCCCATGGTGAGATGCTCGGTCTAATAAATCCTTTCTCGGTTAGTTCCTCTAGTTGAGACATCAATTCTTTCATTTCTGACGGAGCCAACCGGTAGGGGGCTTTGGCAACGGGCTCAGCTCCTGGCAGTAAGTCAATCTGAAATTCTATTTCCCGATCGGGTGGTAACCCAGGTAGATCCTCAGGGAATACTTCCGGAAAGTTGCACACCACGGGTACATTCTTGAGTTCGTTCATTTTCGTTCTATCATCAATAACATATGCCAGATAAGCTTCGCAAACGCGCCTCATGTAACTTTCGGCCTTAATCAATGAGTTGATGTTCGGCATCGTGCAATTCCAATCCCCATAAACCGTAATTGGGCTGCCGCTTGGAGCCTTGAGGTGTATCCTCTTACGTTTACATATGATTTGAGCTTCGTTGGCAGCTAGCCAATCCATACCAATACTATATCGAATCCTCCTAAGGTGAGAAGGAATAATCTAGAAGGAAACTTATGTCCCTCTATTTCTATGATGCAATCCTCTGTTACTTGGAATACTGCCGAATTTTTACCAACGGCAGTTTGTACGCTAAAGGCCTTTACTATGGTGTTGATAGTGCAATCCAGTTTATGACTAAATGCATTTGATATGAAGCTTTTACTACCACCAGAATCAAATAAAATAGCAGCACGTTCATCATTAAGTTGAAACGTACCTGACACGACATCAGGATTTCCCCTTGCTTCTTCCTCAGTTAAGGCATAGGCCCGAGTCCTTGCCTTTTGTTGTTCCTGTTCCCTCTCCTTTCCCTAACCAGATTGGCCGGATTTCCTGCAGTTCTTTGTCAGATGTCCAAACAATCCACATACTTGACATTTGACGTCCTTCAAACAATCTCGGGAGTAGTGCCCCGGCCTCCCGCACTTATAACACACGGTGGTGCCGATTCGACACTCGCCCAGATGTTGCCTTCCACATCTCTTGCATGTTTCATATCCGTCCAACCTTGGTTTCTTAATTTCAGCTGTTTCTTTCCCTTTTCCGGTACCTCTAGACGGGTTCTCCCACTTTCTCTTTTGTGTCTCAGGTGTCGGGTCCTCATTGGCATAATCGTCGTAGACTATTCCAGACAGGTTGACTACCGACTCGAAGGTCGTGGGTAGGTTAGCTTTTACATGAACACGGACCCGTTGTGGCAATCCCTTAACATAGTACTTGATCAAACGATCTTCAGTTTCCACCAGGTGTGGTACTAGTTGAGCTAGTTCATTGAATCTTGATGTATACTGGCGATGAGTCTTGCTGCTAGCCTTGAAGTTTAGGAACTCGTTCTCCACACGATCAATCTCGTTCTGTGGGCAGAACTTTTGAATTATGAGCTTTTTCAAGTCTTCCCAAGTCATCTTGTTGATAGCATTGGGTGACTTAGTTCTTTGAATGTTTCTCCACCAACTTAGTGCTTCGTTGGTGAAAGAATGAGCAACGTACTTAACAGCTTGGTCTGGTCGACACTCGCTGATGTTGATGACAGCGTTCATCCTCTCGACCCACTCGAACGTGGCCACCGAATCCTTGGTTCCATCAAACTTAGGTGGGTCTCCGTCCTTGAATCCTTTGTAAGTACACCCACGATTGCTTGATGCCACTTTTACTTCATCCCCGTCACTGTCATAAATTTTCTCTTCATTGTTCCCTTCATCCTCTTCTTTACTTTTCTTTAGTGCCTCAGATAGTAGGTCAGGCAATATGTTCTTCAGAGTAAGTACGACCTCGCCGGCAATAGCATCTCTGACTTCGGGTTCTAACTGTATAGGCCCTGGACTATCGTTCCCAGTTGGTGTCACATCTGTTTCGTGTACGCTCTCAGTGTGTTCTGCGTGCACACTCTCTTCCTCTTCATGTCTTTGCTTCAATGGAGGTCTACCTACTCGGCCAGTGCGACCGCCTCGTCGTCCTGTTCTTCCTCCACCAGCCATAAATTCTTAATTTCCTGATAGTTATAAAGAGAATACATCAATGTCATTTCTTCAGATCATTGTTTGGAACAGTACGAGCAAGGTAAATTATTAATTACAGTGACCGGTTTGTGATTACTAATTTACATAGCTTTTCGGGTTCAAAACTCTTCAAATGGGTTGTGACATTGACATCTATTCGTTCTAAGTTAAGGTATCTATTCTTATCCAAGAGCATTAACCTTAGTACTTACGTACCGTGCTGCGTTGGCGTTGGTTACCCAAACTGACATCCGTGCGTTGGTCCCATAATCAGTTTGAGTCCAAACATTTAGGGATGTCTGAATCTCTCAAACTATTGCTCTGATACCAACTTGTAAGGCCCCTTTCCCGAGAGGCCTCACTTGTTGGATTTACTCATAAACATAGTCATTAATCACTGAACTTTTAATTAAAAACATTCAAACACAGCGGAAGCATACATCATTCAATAACATAACATATCAGCGGAAGTCTTAACATTAAACATAACATTGTCTTAACATAAATAAAAGTGGGATGTCAGTCTCGTGCCGGGTAACCTTCACGCCTTCGCACGACCCTTCCTTTCTGTACCTGAAATGTATACTAAAAGTCAGCTAACGCTGGTGAGTTCTAGTTTAAAACTATTAAGTATGAACATTCTTTTCTTTATAAGTATACATAATTATATACATACATTTTTATAAATACGTATTCATAGCTTTTACTTTTCATTCTTCATTCTTCATTCTTATGTGATTACATATATATAAATGCATTCACCTTTTTCTTTTCTTAACTTTCATGGGTCATACACTTAAAGGTGATCAACCCGTCATTTGTTTGCGAATGTCACAAAGACAAACGCCACGGTCCATCGTCATGGTCCGCCATTCTTACAACCGTCCGGCAACTAGTGTCCGTCCGTCATTACCTTACAACCGTCCTACCGAAGTAGTCCGTCATTATCTTACAACCGTCCTACCGAAGTACTCCGTCATTATCTTACAACCGTCCTACCGAAGTAGTCCGTCATTATCTTACAACCGTCCTACCGAAGTAGTCCGTCATACTTACAACCGTCCTACCGTCGTAGTCCGTCATATTTGTCTGACTGCCCTAAGGTATCCGTCTCCCACCCGAACTAATTATACAGTCATGCGTCGATTTCGGGACTTACTCCACCGTAGTGGCCTGTTTAGTCTACCTTTCTAGACTTTCATTTCTGGCTGCATAATAGTCGAGTGGTCGTCCGTCTACCGAGGTAGCCGTTATCATTGTTCCATTCATAACGTTTATTCATTCATAGCAAGCAATATATACATGGATATAAAGCAAGATTTCATTCTTACACATTGTGTTGTTCTTTCATTCATTCTATATAATCATACAATTCATTCTTTGTGCATAATTCATTTTTCTATATATATATAACATATATATTAGTATATCACGTATGATTACATTAGCATTCATATCATTTATTCATTTAGTGTATACATTTCAGCCCCAAAACATTTAATAAGGTTTGCACATAACATAGAAGGGGGCACATAGAACTCACCTGATGAGTAGTTTCTGAGATACAGTTAGCTGCTTACTGAGCGTCACTAATGTCACTCACGATCTGTATAATGAAGTCATACTCGTAAGGTAGTGGCACTAGACATTACTATGCTTGAACCTAGTAGTTTCGATGGATTTGTTTATATCGAAACTTGATAGTTTCGATAGGCTGCTTATGTCGAAACTTGGTAGTTTTGATAGGCTGCTTATGTCGAAACTTGGTAGTTTCGATAGGTTGCCTATGTAGAAACTTGGTAGTTTCGATAGGTTGCCTATGTCGAAACTTGGTAGTTTCGATAAGTAACTTAGGTGTAATCTTAGCTTCGGATCGTGGGCTCATATCGAAACTATGGTAGTTTCGATGGGTCTGCACATATCGAAACTGGGTAGTTTCGATGGGTCTGTACATATCGAAACTATGTAGTTTCGATGGTTCTGCACATATCGAAACTGGGTAGTTTCGATGGGTATGTACATATCGAAACTATGTAGTTTTGATGGTTCTGCACATATCGAAACTGGGTAGTTTCGATAGGTCTGCACAGATCGTCTTCCCTAAAAATCCTAAGTTTTTGCATGCGCGTCTGAACGAGTCAATATCTCAATTTTCTTAGATCAAAACATTCGGTTTTCATTCTAGATGCTAAACCTAAGTTCATTTTCAAGTTTCATAAGCAAAATCGTTACCTTTTTAGCCAAAACCCGGAAATCCTAAAAAGTCATAAAAACTCAGATTATGATCGAACGCTTACCTGCATTGGATTTCTGATTCGGTGGAGATGATCACGAGCACATCAGCAACGTTCTCCTGAATTTCTAAGTCGATCCGTCACTTTCTCTCTCTAGGCCCGTGCTCTCTTCTCTCTCTCTAGAACTTGAGATTGGTGGAAAATAAGAAGTTTGGGCAGCCCTTGCCCTTATATACTTGGGCTTCCTTCGGCCCGTTCGAGCCGAGCCCAAGTCCATCCATTTTTCTTTCGTCATTTGAAAATTATAATTTCGATCGTGCCATTATTTATTTATTACCAGTTTTGGGATGTTACAGTGACCTCACTTGTTGGATTTACTCATAAACATAGTCATAAAAACTGAGCTTAAATTTAAAACTTTCAGAAGTAGCGGAAGCAAACATCATTCAAATTACATGACATGACATAACATCGGAAGTCTTTAAAATTAAGTACATAAAATTTGTCTTAACATCTATAAAAGTGGGATATCAGTCTTATGCCGATTAACCTTCACGCCTTCGCATGACCCTTCCTTTCTGTACCTGAAATGTATACTAAAAGTCAGCTAACGCTGGTGAGTTCTAGTTTAAAACTATTAAGTATGATCATTCTTTTCTTTATAAGTATACATAATTATATATATATATATATACATTTCTATAAATACGTATTCATAGCTTTTACTTTTCTTTCTTCATTCTTATGTGATTACATAGATATGTATTCACCTTTTCTTTCTTCATTCTTATGTGATTACATAGATATGTATTCACCTTTTCTTTCCTTAACATTCATTGGTCATACACATAAGGGTGATCAACCCATCTTACGGTGCGTATATCACAAAGACATACGCCCTTGAGCTACCGTCGTAGCCCTTTTACTCGTCCGGTCCTAGAAACCGTCGGCCTTAACTTTGGTCCGGCCAACCTTCGGCCGTCCGTCTTACCCGTCCTACCGTCGTAGTCCGTCATATTCGCCCGTCTGTCCTTAGGCATCCGTTTTCCACGCGAACTATTGTTTATGCAACCGTTATACTATTTTAGCATTTACTTCGACCGCCCTTGTATGCTTTTTGTACGTCCTAGCTTGCTAAGGAACGTATCTTTCCCTGTTGCAAAATAGTCACGTGGTCATCCGTCTACAGAAGTAGCCGTTAGCTTCGTTTCCGTCCATAACGTATACATACATTCATAACATGCAATATAAATAATTATAAAGCAGGATTTCATTTATTTACGTTATGCCATTCTTTCATTCATTCTTTGTAAACATACGTTTCATTCCTTGTTCATAATTCATTCTCATATATATATATATATATATATATATATATATATATATATATATATATATATATATATATATAAATATATTAGTATATCACGTATGATCACATTAGCATTCATATCATTTATTCAATTAGTGTATACATTTCAGCCACAAAACATTTAATAAGGTTTGCACATAACATAGAAGGGGGCACATAGAACTCACCTGATGAGTGCTGAGATACACTTAGCTGGTTACTAAGCGTCACTAATGTCACTCACAATCTGTATAATAAAGCCATACACGTAAGGTAGTGCTCCTAGATGACACTAGACATTACTATGCTTGAACCTAGTAGTTTCGATGGATTTGCTTATATCAAAACTTGGTAGTTTCGATGGGTTGCTTATGTCGAAACTTGGTAGTTTCGATAGGTTGCTTATGTCAAAACTTGGTAGTTTCGATAAGTAACTTAGGTGTAATCTTAGCTTCGGATCGTGGGCTCATATCGAAATTATGGTAGTTTCGATGGGTCTGCACATATCGAAACTGAGTAGTTTCGATGGGTCTGCACATATCGTCTTCCCCAAAAATCTGACGTTTGTGCATGCGAGTCTGATCGAGTCAATATCTCAATTTTCTTAGATCAAAACGTTCGGTTTTCATTCTAGATGTTATACCTAAGCTCATTTTCAAGTTTCATCCGCAAAATCGTTACCTTTTTAGCAAAAACCCGAAAATCCCAAATTAAACAAAAACTCAGTTTAGATTCGAATCGTTACCTGGATTGGGGTTGTGATTTGGAGGTTTTGCTCACGAGCTTAGCAGTAACGTGCTCCCTCAATTCCGGGACGATCCGTCAACTTTCTCTCTCTAGACCCGAGCTCTCATTTCTCTCTCTAGAAGTTGCGTGAGTGGAGAATGAGCAGAGAAGAGGGCTGCCTTGCCTCTTATATATCTGGGCTTCCCTCGGCCCATTGAAGCCAAGCCCAAGCCCGCTCCCTTTTGTTTAAATATTCCGACTAAATCACCGGTCTCGCTATATTTATTCGTTTTATTATTTTTGGGATGTTACATTTCCGTATAGGGGATTAAAATGAGTAAGGAGATACGATTATTATCTGGAATCGGACCGAATGGATATAAGAAAAACGAGTTCTTGTTCCCTCCCAGAGATCACGATGGTTGGAGGAGCAGGGACGATTTTGTGTACGATTTTAGTGAAGAAATGATTTGCAATGGTTAGGGGGGTGTTAGGAGGATGAAAATAAAGGTATAACCGATGTAATTAAGCGGGATTCGTGGGATTAAAGCTTGAATTCATGTAACCGAAAAACCCTTAAATGGGTTTTAGAACTTTGATTATGATTAAAATGAATCGTTATAATCATTTGTAGTTAGTCGAATAACTCTTTCAAAATGTAGGTGCATTTTTGGTAACTATAGATAAAATTTTATGTATCGGTGTACTTAGCTAGTACGCAAGAGAGTGTTCCTGCATACTTAGTAAGTCCACCAACTTGGTCATGCGTGCTTAGTAAGTACGCGTGGCTTTTGCCCTGCGTACTTAGTAAGAACGCATGGCATTTGCCCTGCGTACTTAGCGAAGTACGTAGGAATGGTTCCTGCTCCTATAAATTGAGGTGTTAGCCTCATTTGCAGGTGGGACAAATGTAGAGAATGAGAGAGGTCTGGACAGGATGAGTTCTCCCGGCACCTGGACCGTGAGGGTAAACGAGAGATGTATACTCCCTTGGTATATAATCTGTAATACGGGGTGACAACTTTGCTATGGATTGTGTATTTTTTCTGTTGATTCTCTTGTTTGTCACTGTCGTTTCTTCCTTTGTTCCCACACGAATCACGAACATATTTGTTTTATGTGTTTTCTTCCGCTGTGAAACGAGGCTTCCGGGACCTACAATTGGTATCAGAGCCTTGGAGTTCGTTGATTTGTGTTCCAGATTCGAGTTATAGCTTTTTTAAGTTTCTGAGTTCTTATGAAGGTCGTAACTTTTTCAAAACAAAATCCTAAAATTCATCTTCGTTATCGCTTCATTTGTTGTTTGGGAGGCTAGGGGTTTGTTAGAAGATGATTTCTAAGCCTTTGGAAGCATCAATTTCAGAGATCCAAAAGTTTCTGAAATTTTCCTCAAGATCAGACAAGTGCGCTGGTGTACTGCTGGATAAATACGTAGGTTGTACAAACCCTGCGTACTTACAAGTACGCATGAAGACAAGTACTCACTTGGATAAGTACGCATGACTACCCGATGTGCGAACTTATCAAATACGCATGAACATTAGTCTCTGGTACTTACTAAGTATGTTGGAACTATCGAGCATGCATATTTGCTTATGGAGTAGTCTCTGAGATAGATAAAAAAATGATTTTTGTCGGGAAAACTTTTCTTGGCCAAATTTTTTAGGGATCATTTGTATGCTTGTTTCGGACCATTTTTGAAAAGATAGTGATTTTGGTTTTTCGGGACTGAAATTTGTATATTAGGTAGCATGGCGAAACAAGGACGAGATTTTTATTGGATGATACCAATTGTCATATTTTTTAGGTGTTCAAACCTGAAAATGTAGGCTACGAGTATCTGGGATACTTCTTTAATAGGGAATGAATGTTGAATCAATTTGAGCAACTGGGTTGCCATCGACTAAAGGTCTCGTTTTATTTGTGAAGATGTGCTGCTTTGGGTCTTTGGAAAAAGAATCATATTGTTTGGGTATTCAAACCTGAAAATGTAGGCTACGAGTATCTGGGATACTTCTTTAATAAGGGATGAATATTTGAACAACTTGAACCCATTGATTTGTTGTTTTGGATCTTTGCAAAGAAATAAAGGGAATAAAATCCTAGATTTGACTAGTCGAGGTTTTTGAGGAATTAAGTGAAGCAGTGATAAAGCTGGTCATAGTTTACAGAGAAAAGAGGGGGATAAAGGCTAAGGAGTATTCATGGGACGTTAAAGGGGGTGGTGGATACGCCGCTGGTACTTCCTATATATAAACCTCTTTAACGTAACATAAAGAAACCTTTATCTCAACACACATTCTTAACTAAGATTTCTTTGTAAACTATATTTTTGTGCTCATTGGTCAAGGCTATGTTCAAGATTTGATGTGATTTAATTATGATGGGATTTCTCATTTAGGATTTGGGCGGAATACAGATAGACAACCTAGTTATGGGACTTCACCATGGTGAATGTTACCGATTAGTAGATGTTAACTAGGAATGAAGATGTAATTGAAGAATGTTGGACTTTGGATACAAGATGATCACTGTTGAGCATGATTTGGTGTTAGATTCGTTCTAGTGTTTTCAGGATGTAGCTGGATGTCCGTTGGATCATTAGTTGAAGATGGAACCTTTATCATTTGCTGACATGAGAGGAAACGTCCCTTTGTTTCTAATCTAGTTAGGAGGAGCTTACTTAGAATGGGAAATTAGACATGAACAACTTCGGCGATTTAGTTGACTCTTGAAGATACAGGATAGAGTTGGACACATCTGGTTGAAGACTAAAAGAAGTTTATGATATTGGAATTCCTATCTTTATATGAGCTGATTAGTTTGATGCAGGTTATTGAAAATTCAAACTCTCTATCATATGCCAGTTGATTTGGAGACATCTAAGTCAGATTGGAGAAAGCTACTGCTGAGAGGATGAACTACAATAAGATGTGTTGGGTTAGTTGGTTCTTCTTAAAGCACTTGGGTTGATCCATAATGCAAGCATCAGTTTAGAGGGAGTCGTGTTTAACAGTCACTCGGCAACTAAAGACAGACTAAAGATTGAAGATTAAATAGTTGAAGATCAAGTCTCGCTAGAAGATACGTGATAGAATTAGTTTAGAGGGAGTCTTTTAGGACATTCTTTGTAACTGATGATTATCAGTGTTAGTGATAGATAGAATTTGATGCTATAGTTAAGAGGGAGTATCTAGGTGCATTTTTGGTAACTATAGATAAAACTATATGTATCGGTGTACTTAGCTAGTACGCAGGAGAGTGTTCCTACAGACTTAGTAAGTCCACCAACTTGGTCATGCGTACTTAGTAAGTACGCATGGCTTTTGCCCTGCGTACTTAGCAAGAACGCATGGCATTTGCCCTACGTACTTAGCCAAGTACGCATGAATGGTTCCTGCCCCTATAAATTGAGGTGTTGGCCTCATTTTCAGGTGGGAAATATTTAGAGAATGAGAGTGGTCTAGCCGGGATGAGCTCTCCCGGCCCCTGGACCGTGAGCGTAAACGAGAGATGTATACTCCTTCGGTATGTAATCTGTAATACGGGATGACAACTTTGTTATGGATTGTGTATTGTTTTTGTTGATTCTCTTGTTTGTCACTGTCATTTCTTCCTTTGTTCTCACACGAATCATGAACATATCTGTTTTATGTGTTTTCTTCCGCTGTGCAACGAGGCTCCCGGGACCTACACAAAATCTTTGCACATCTCAACATTTGTCGACCCAAAAATTATGTCATCAACATACACTTGAACTAGTAGAATATCCCCCCTGCTTTTCGTATGAAAAGTGTGGAGTCAGTTTGGCCACGTTCAAATCCATTCTCTAGCAAATGCATGGACAAAGTTTCATACCAGGCACAAGGAGCCTGATGAAGACTGTATAACGCTCTGTCAAGCTTAAACACTTTATGTGGAAACTTTGAGTCTTCAAAACCAGGAGGCTGTTTCACGTAAACCTCTTCCTTCACTTTTCCATACAGAAAAGCACTCTTCACGTCAAGTTGGAATACTTTAAACCCTTTGAAAGATGCGAAAGCAAGAAATATACGAATAGCCTCAATCCTAGCCACGGGTGCATAAACTTCCGTGTAATCCACTCCTTCTTGTTGGTTAAATCCTTGGACAACTAACCTTGCTTTATTGCTCACCACAACGCCTCGATCATCACGTTTGCATTCAAAGAACCCATTTTGTTCCAATTGATCTTGAACCCTTCGGTAAGTCAACTAAATCCCAAACGTGTAGTTAGTCGAATTGAGCTAGCTCTTCCTACATAGCCTCTATCCAACAATCATCATCAAGAGCCTGAACCACATTCTTTGGCTTAGTTTGAGAAATAAAACACGCACTCAAGCAAGTCTCCATTATACTTGTATCCACAATCTGTGTATATAAACATGAATTTTCAGCAATGGTTCTATGACGTGTTTGAACACCTGCATTCAAATCACCAATAATATTGTCAGTAGGATGGTTCTTATGCACATGAGTTTGAGGAATAACTGTCTCCTGGATCATTACATCAAGATTAGAAGGCAACTCCCCCTCAGTTTGTGCTGGAGCTGATGAATCATCGACTATATTCTGAATATCATTAGATGACTCCTGAAAGACAAAATGTAGGTCCCTGAGGCGTGACAGATCTCTAGACTTGCGGTACGACATGGTGATAACGTGCAGAATCCATTGATCAACTTGCAATGTGTAAAGAAATAAACAACACAAAGTAAATAATTCTCTTTGTATTTCACTCTAAAACACTGTTTACAAATTCTCTGTTCTTGCACTTTTTCTCTCTCTACACTTCTGGACTCTGAATCTGACAAGTAAACATCTATTTATAAGGAAACCACAAGGACCACAGGCGAACTTTACAAGTTCCCCCTCAAGATGCTTAGGCGAACTTGACAAGTTCGCGATAAGATCCTTAGGCGAACTTGACAAGTTGTCAAGTTCGCTCTAAGATCCTTAGGCGAACTTGACAGATTCGCTAACTTACAACACAAAATTTTAGCGACAGTTACAAAACATGTCCTAACAGACTCCCTCTTAACTGTTGCTAACAATTCTAACACATTACAAGTCAAAGACTCTAAGACTAAGACATAGAATCGTCAAGCTCGTTGTCACCAGAATATGCTCCAACAGACTCCCCTTTGACAACAACTTCCGAAGATTGTCATCAGTCTTCAATATTTCCAAATGAAATGTAGTCTTCGTCTTGTTCATCTGCACACTCTCTCTTTCTAAAAGAAAACTCGGGAGAAGGACCCCTTGTCAACTTCTGTCTGTAATTATCATTTTAGGCAAAGAACAACCACCAAGTATAAACACATATAAATTTTCCATGGAAGCTGGAAAAATTAAAATCTTTTTGATTTTTGTCAATGAAATAAAGCAAAAACAAAGTAAAATCTTTTTGGTTTTTCAAAAAAAAGAAACACAAAATCTTTTTAGTTTTTCTTTGTACTGAAATGTAAAATACGAAATCACATACTTTGGGTTTTTATCTGTACACAAAGAAATACAAGTACTGAAACACATATTTTTGGTCAAACATCACAAGTAAGAAAATCATATCAGTATCTTTGATGAATTAAACACACATAACAGATATAAAATCCCTAGCAGATCTAAGGGTGACCTATGGTTTTCTGTACAAATACAGTTCTCAGCTCATCTATTAAACAACTTGTGCAACACTATATGATACGATCTCAGAATTATCAAACATTTCTTTTCCAAATGATTATGAAATGATACGCGATAAACTTCAAAGTAAATAGGATCAAATCATGACTTGCTAACTTATTCGTACCGAATTTGTAATACCATACATATCAATTCAAGTTGTCAGTATTATAAGATTTGAAACTACAAGCGTTTTTATCCAACGTTCTTGTGATTTAAGGTACCATTTATAGGAAAACAACGTGTACCCCATATATATGCCAACAGAAATATAAATTTGCACTATCTTCAAGACATATACGACTCGGAGCAAGATTAGATCAATCTCCAAGATGAAATTACATCAATTAGCATAGGAAAAAACAAGCAGATCCCGAAGGATATATGGAATCAAAATGATTCAGATTCGAATGATTCAAATGGCTTGGCTTATATATGAGGAATCATAAGATTCAGGTACGTGGATCCAACTGTTATCTGGATGTTTTCAATGGATCAGGATAATCAAGTGATTTGATCCGAGGGCAAGCATATGCTTGGCAGATGTTATCAAGACATATCTTAGTTCAACATCACATTGCATGTTTTTCGGGGCATGGGCAGTGAAGTGAACTGAAAAATTGTGCTAATGACATAATCTAATACCGGTGTCATGAAATTCTTAAAGCCGTATATTCTATTTCTGACAATGATCTTTTAACTCACACACCTGACATAATATGGGTTCAAATCATAGTTTTAACATATATCATTATGTTTTCACACTACTAATGGTCCAAAAACGCTTATAGCCTGCTGACAATTCAAATTACATGCAGATATTCAAATTAAAGATTATTAAGATGCAATGTTAAAAAGTCATGAAGCTATCATTTCCTGTTTATGCAGACTAAGAAGTTTAGATCAAATCAAATCAGCACAACTACAAATATAAATACAGAAACCAAGTAGTCATTCTATGGTCATGTGTGTATGATCAACTACTGATGTATTATCATTTCTTCTATAACTTCAAGTGATGTCGATTTTATTCTTTTTCAAATTTGTTTTGAATTTTCTAAATCTTTTTGAAAGAAAATAAAACTTCCATGAAAACATTTTAAGAAAAACAGTTACTTGGTTACTTGGAATTTAGCATTTCAATCAATCAAAAAATCAAACCAGTATAATCGAATGCCTTTGCCGTTGTCACCGACACAATACTGTACTCCCCCTATCCTGTAGACTCCCCCTAAACTAGTCAAATGGTTGCATCAATGACTTTATGTCACCAACGTCATCCTAAGTTTCAGGTTGTCTTTTGGACTGGTCAAACTCTTTCCAAAACAACATTGTGTATGACATATTCTCCCCCTAAGCATCAAGTCGTTGAATCAAGTAAATTTAGCAGTTATCTAACAACTCGTTACTCCTTCAGATGCCATCAGTTATCTAACAACTCGTTACTCCTTCAGATGCCATTTCCTGTCAAGTGCTATGAACAACCACTATTAACGAACCAAATGGTATTAATAGTCCCTCTTGGTTAATCCTGCACATTCAACAAGAAACATTAATTTGACAATGAGACCCATGCCATGGTAGTCCTGGGTCGTCCATATGTATCAAAATAAATGACTTCACGCAATTCACAATCGAATCTCTCATCAATCTTTGGAGATTGCTTTGAAGAATCAGAAACACATACTTTAGATTTCCAAACACTCTTTTGTTCATTAAGTTCGTTCATTTAAAAATGTGATGTGTTTGAACATTGTTCAAAAAGTTTTCGCAATCTTCTGTTTCTCCGCCGTCGCTGAGGTCAAGAGAGCCTAACCTCAGATTGTGAATTACCCTTTGGTACAACACTCGGTTTAACCTTAGCAGGTTTTGCAACGGATTTTACTTCAGGCTTCATCTTCTCAAGAATGTCATGTCGCTTTCCCTTATTCTTGTAAGGACAATTAATCAGAATATGACCCACTTCAATACAATGAAAGCACACAAGCCTTTCCTTGAACTGCCTCACATATGGAACTCTCCTTGAACTTGAAGAACTCCCAGATGTATAACCTCCAGATGAATGATCAACAACAATCTCTTGCTTCCTTGGAACATAAGAACTCTTTGAATTGACAACGTGCTTAACCACTGGTTGAATCTTTCTGGGATGACATGCTTCTTTCCTTCATTCTTATAAGGGCAGTTTATCAAAATATGCCCAAACTCATGACAATGGAAACAAGCACGTCTCTCTTTATATTATCGAACATAAGGAACCCTCAAACTATTCTGACTTCTAGACGATTCACCAGCATAAAATCTTGATTGCTTTTGACAAAAAGAACCCCCAGAAGTTTGAGTATGAGCAGATTCAGATTTCTTCAAATTCACTTTCTCTTTTATAAAATACAGTGTGGTCTTGTTTGAAATTTCTGCATTGATATCTCCAAATTTGATAAAACCATGTTGACCCAAAACTGGTTTTGACTGCTCAGTCTCATCAGGTTCTGTCAAAATGCAACGATCACGTGTAACTTGCTTCACCACTTTTTCTTCTTCAATCCTTACTTCTTTAGGAATACCCTCAACTTTGGCTTCATCACAACATTCATCATCACTATCATCATCATACACCATATCTTCACCTGTGACTGGATTCACCTTCAACACAATCTTAGGATCTAAATCCTCATCTTTTACAATCTCAGGTGTAACAAAATAATTTCCGTTGAATGGTGGAGGAACATAACCAACCCCGCCAATTTTTCTATTTTGATCAGTGTTGTCATTGTAGTATACTAGAAAAAATGAAGAATTTCCAAAACCTTCTAACTTTCTTTGCAGTCTGATCACCTCAGCTTTAAATTTTGCAAGTTCTTTATTCTTTTCAACAAGATGATTGTTTTTCTTTTCAATCTCAGCATAAGACATATCCATATGATAAGCCTTCTCTTTAATCTTCAAAGTAAGAGAATTAATATCCCTTTTCAAAGCTTCAATCCTTTCCACAAACAATTTTTCATCGTCTTTCAAGGTTTGATTTACCGTGTTCATCGATTTCATGTCATAAATCAGGTTTGTGTTATCATCCATAACCCTCATCATTTTATCCTTCATAGAAACACAATTAGAGCAAAAAGTTTCAGAGTTAGAAACTACCTCAGCTTTTACCTCTGAAGAAGATGAACTGGGAGCCATGAATAAGTCAGAATCAGCCCCACTCTTCTTTTCTGATTCACTCAAATCCTCTTCAAGTGTCTGGAAGCTTTCCTCAGTCTTCACATCACTCTCGCTTGACTGAGTGCTTTCACCAGAACGAACACTCTCACTATCACTTCATTTTGCAGAAGAATCACTTTTAGTATCACTGTGCTTCTCTAAGTCTTCTTTGATAAATGCCATGAATGCTAGAGTAGGAACTTCTTCCTTGGGTACAACCTTGACACCCTCTTCATCACTCCTGTTACTAACTTCAGTCACATTTCTGCTACTCTTCTTCATATCAACATTGTTTTCACACTTCTTCTTCAACGCTTCCCATATATCTTTTGAAGATGTAAACTTCTTAAACTTCTTTAAGTTATGGTAGAATTCTTTTGGTAAAGACATTTGTAGAGTTGCACGCGTCTTCATCTCTCGATCATACATCTTCTTTTCTGTTTTAGTAAGAGCTGACAATGGTAAAGGAACATCATCTTGACCTATAAACCAATACGTAGGATGTATATATTCTTCCAAGATGGGTAGCCAAAAACATGCATCAGTGTGTGACACGAACTGCTCAAACCAGTTTTTCCAGCTAGAGTAATCTTCTATACACATAAGCCTCGGTGGCTGTGTTCCGATCTCATTATCTTAGTTCAGCATAGTCGAATCATCAGACAAATTCGTCATCTCAAGAATCTGTTGAAAATGTAAAAAAAAACTTTCCCTCCAAAAATATGAATTTTGGTGAACGAAAATTCCAAAATTACTTTCTTCTAAAAAACAACTCGAAACACTCATATAAAGGTCCCCTCAAAATTTCGAACAAGAAAATTTTTTGAACAAGAAATTTTTTTTTATCAACTCTAGCGAACTTGGAAAGTTTGCCTGAAAGAACCTCTAAGCGAACTTGGTAAGTTCGCTTGAATCAGCAAACAACTAGAAACTCAGCAAAGATGCTTGAGCGAACTTAAGTAAGTTCGCCATTAACTGAATCAGCAAGTTCGGCTGAAACAGCTGAAACAGCAGAAACACCAACCCAACAAACTTCACGAACTCAGACCTCTAAAAATCATGATTTCTGATGTATATGATCAAATATGACAAATCTGAACCATAGGAATGACCAGGAAGTGATAATGAACAATCCTATCGGATCAAAATCTTCAAACGAATCCAAAATCAAACCAAAATGATCAAAATCAATCCATCTTTGTCAAGAACTCGAAAAAGATGAAAAAATCTTCAAAACCAATGAACTTTGATGTTGTTTGTACACGAAAACATCACGAATCTGCTGCTAATCAAGTGCAAAAGCTCTGATACCAATTGTAGGTCCCTTAGGCATGACGGATCTCTAGACTCGATGTACGACACGGTGATAACCTGCGGAATCCATTGATCAACGTGCAACGTGTAAAGCAATAAACAACACAAAGTAAACAATTCTCTTTGTATTTCACTCTAAAACACTGTTTTCAAATTCTCTGTTCTTGCACTTTTTCTCTCTCTACACTTCTGGACTCCGAATCTGACAAGTAAACATCTAATTATAAGAAACCACAAAGACCACAGGCGAACTTAACAAGTTCGCCCCTCAAGATGCTTAGGCGAACTTGACAAGTTCGCCCCCTCAAGATGCTTAGACGAACTTGACAAGTTCGCCTATCAAGTTCGCTCTAAGATCCTTAGACGAACTTGACAGATTCGCTAACTTACAACACAGAATTTTAGCGAAAATTACAAAACATGTCCTAACACAGTCTCATCATCTTCACTATCACTATCATGAGTTGTACCCGAGGTCGAAGCTACATTCGGAACGACTAGAGGAGGAACCATAATAGGAATAACCGATCGCGGCTCGATAATTGAATCATCGTTGTTACAGTATGACTGATACAAAAGCTCTTCTTCAACAGGAGACACTTTAGGAGTAACGTTGAAAGATCTGAATAATTCATCATAATCAAAAGGTCATGACAGTGCTTTGGCATCCTGAGGACAGTGCGATTATCACAATCAATGTGAAACCACTCCTCAATCTGTCTGCTTTCCTTATTGAACACCCGCTTGTTGTGAGAATTGGCAGCATAACCCAAGAAGATTCCTTCAATTTCCTTCGTACTGAATTTAGTTTGAACATCTCGAGTCTTCAATAAAGTGCACGGATTCCCAAAGGGCAACAGATAATCCAAGTTCGGCTTCCGATTATTTAGCAATTCATAGCACGTTTTGTTGTGTTTCTTCACTGTCAAAACACGATTGAGAACATTACAAGCAGTGTTCACCGCCTCTGCCCAAAATGTCACTAGGAATTTTGAGTCGGATAACATCGTACGAGCTGTCTCAATCAGAGTTCGATTCTTCAGTTCAGCCACACCATTCTGTTGAGGAACATAAGGAGCACTAAATTCATGGTGAATGCCACTCTGAAGACAAAATAATCCCATATCACCATTCTAGAACTCCGTTCCATTATCACTTCGAATTCTCCTGACTTTCAGATTGAATAAATTCTCAAGTCCCAAGATTAAGAACATAAGAATTCCAACAGTCTCATCCTTAGAAGCAAGAAACTTCACCCAAGAGAACCATAAGTAGTCATCAGTCACTACTAAATTGTATGATTTACCACCTTCACTCTTGACACTGGTAGGTCCGAATAAATCCATATGCAACAACTCCAGGGGAGTCACAATTGAATTTTCCAACTTTGATTTATGAGATTTCCGGTGCTGCTTTCCCTTCTTGCATGGAAGACAGTCTTCGGTCACTGGAAACCTCATGGCTGGCACACCGGAGACAAGCCCATTCTTCACCAAATAGTTCATTTTCTGAAAATTAATGTGAGCCATCTTCCGGTGCCATAAAGTTGATTCAGACTCTGAATCTTTAGAAAGAAAACACGTTGGGACAGACGAAGTTGTCCTCGCCGTGCTCATATCAAGCATGTATGTGTCATTTTTCCTTGGAGCTCGCATAAGGATCCAAGCTTCATGAATCTCAAACCCGGGCATCAAAACCAAGCATTCTAACTTGTTAAAGTGAAAAGAGAAATCTTTATCACAGACTTGCGAAACAGATAACAGATTATGCTCGAGCTGTTCCACATAATTCACTTTCTCAAAGCTCAAACACCTATTGGAAACAGTTCCTTGACCGGAGATGTTACCGCCTTTCTTCCCTGCAAAGGCTACATATCCACCTTGAATTTCATTCACATTCTCCAATAAGTTAATGTTGCCTATCGTATGCTTGGAACATCCATTTTCGATATACCAATGGTTACCAACAGTCCTCCTTGGAGTTCCTTGCACATAGACAGAAAAGTTCAGTTAGCAATGGAGACCCAAGCCATTGTGGTCTTGGGTCGACCTGACTCATCAAAATAAACAATTTCTTTTAGACACAATCAAATCTCTCCTCGATTTAAGAGATTGCTTCATAGAATCAGAAACAGGAACCTTTGGTTTCCATTTTGATTTACCACTATCATTTGTTTTAGAACTCTCAGAAACAGATGTTGTAGAATTCTCATTCAAAACAGGTTGTTCTAAAAGTTTCTTAAGTTTTCTGTTTTTTCTTCTTCTCTGAGGTTTTGAAAATTTCACCACTTCATTTGTATTAACTGTAGAAGCATGTTTTAGTAACTATAGAATAAATTCTATTTATCGGTGTACTTGGCTAGTACGCAGGAGGGTGTTCCTGCGTGTAACATTCCCGATTTTCCAACCCTATTTTAATTTATTTAAATTAATAAAATAACGGTACATCATTAAACTTTGTACTTGTTCAAACCCACACCTCATCAATTTTTAGCTAAACGCATTTTTAAATCCGAAGTTTTAGAACTCAAATCACGTGGTAACACCTCCTAGAGTTAACTCAGTTAGTAATCCCGTTAGGTGTTCTGTTAAATCCTAACCAAGCTAATTCTGTCAAAGCTGAATTTGCAAGGGCTGATTTTGTAAATAACCAGAAACCCTAGTAGGCACGGTCGCGCCACGTTTTGGCACGGTCGCGCCTCGTCTGGCACGGTCGCGCCTCTTATAGGCACGGTCGCGCCTCACACCAGTTGAAACGTAAAAACAGCCTTTAATCGCTGGACCGTTCGGTTTCGTAACCTTTTCTCACATTAACAAACAATTAAGAGTTTAAATCATTTTCATTATAGCCAATGAACCCGTCTTGATCGATCATTTTCCAAAGTATCAAGACTCTCCTTTGTGACCATCAAATTCATCGTTTCATTGTAAATCCTCTCCACCAAGCAAACCAACACATTAATCGATCCTCCCTAAGGCTTCAGAAGACATCATTTTGGTCGGAGTTGCGGCAGAGAGCACCGGAGACCACACCGCCGACGTCGGAACTTGTTCTACCCGTCCGCTATCAATTCGTCGTCCTGTCGGGTAATTGAAACCTTCCCCTCAGTCGATTTATTCTATAGATCAAAAGCCCCAAACTAATTTGGGCATTCAATATCGAAATCTACTCGAACCCGAAACCATATTTTCATTCAAAATAGTTTAATCAAATCCGGTCATAAACACGTTTTAAACACAATTAATCTACACCAACAGACTCGTAATAACCTTGTGAATGAAAGCCCTATCAATTCCGACTCCATCAATATAAGGATCAACCAATTCGTGTCTGTTTTGAAAGAGACACGGTCGCGCTAATCATCTAGCGCGGTCGTGCCTCGGGAGACGCGGTCGTGTTGACATACAACGCGGTCGTGCCTCCTGCTCAGACCCAGACATGCTCGCTGGCTAGTTCTGGTTGTGCCCCTAAAGCATAGACACGGTCGTGCCTGTCCGAGGCACGGTCGTGCCTAGTGTCTTGGCTAGTTGTCCTCTGTTTGACCAGCGCGGTCGCGCCCTGTCTCGATCGGTCGCGCCCGACCTAGCACGATCGTGCCCTTAGCTGGCACGGTCGTGTGTGTTGGCAGAATATTTATAACTTTTATTTTTTTTTTAAACACATAGTATTTCAGATTAATTTCTAAAATAAAAGTGATTGAAATTATAAAAATCAGTATTATTTTATTTATAAAAGACCAAATGTTTAATCTTAAGATAAATGGAAATTATTTAAAAGTTCAAACATTTAATTTATAAATCCTACTCTTAAATAATATTTTAATGTTTAAGTTACATTTTTTTTATAAATAAATGAATAAGTTAATAATTATTTATTTGATTTATAAGTAAACAAAAACATTTATTTAGTTATACTAAATTACATATAATACCTACATTATTTCCATAAACAATAATTATTTAATCTACTTAAGTAATTATCCCAAACTCAACATTTATTTAAAATGTTCTAAGAATATTCATTTCGAACCTTCTATTTTACTTTCAAGTACCAAATCACTAACTCCATCCAATTCAACCATAGACGTAGACTTAGACTATTGTGCATTATTAATGCAATATATATTACACTTTAGGTTATCTTGTGCATCTCAAGGATCATTATACTACTTAGTATTTGTGCTAGCTACGCCTTCGAAACATGTGAGTATTCACAACCCCTTTTTACTCTTTTACATTTTTGGGGTGAAACATGAACACTATTCAACTTACATGTTTACATTTACGCAAACAACACAAGTACAAATCCTACTTACATTCATGTGTGCAATTTGAGCTTTATGCCCGAGTGCTAGGTGTGTTAACCTCTTGTATGCTATTATGTGCAATCATTAACTTTTCAAGCCGACGGTTTTCAATGATGGATCTATTGAGTCTGACAAACCCACCCATGGTACGCGGTGATTGAAACCGACAACACACTTTGTTTTGCATGCTAGTTACAAAGGTTTGATTGTACGTTTGGTTACACAATAGCTGCTCCCCATAAATGCCTTATTTATCATGTTATGTAAAGGATTTGGTTTACAAATTATATGCTATCTATATACAACTGTGTTATACTCACTAACTTTTTAGTTGACTTTATTTTATTCATGTTTCAGGCCCCAATATGTGAGAATGACTCAAGATGTGCTCAATATAGGATTTGGACTTAGCAAAACAAAACAAGAATTTTATGAGTTATTTTATGTTCTTTGTTTGAAATTGATTTGTACTTGGATTACTTGTAATGGAAATTTGACTTTAATATATTTCAATTTAGTCAACCATGTGCTATGAACAGTCTTACATGTCCCGCCCCGATGATTCCGCCATCGGTCGGGGTGTGACAGATTGGTATCAGAGCCTTGGTTATAGGGAATTAGGTTATTAGACACTATTGACCTAGACTATAACTTTAGGAAACCCATACTATGCCATGCTATTACTTGTTACATGATTACTTCTTATGTGAATATTTTACAGGTTATCCTGAGTAATTTCAATACATGTTACAATACTTGATAGTTTATGAGTCACACTACTTGATAACTCTTGTGCTTACATTCATTACTGTTTACATGCTACCTATGTGTTTCACTAAAGTGTTATCCTAAGTTAAACACACACACATACACACCAAAATCTCCATACACCTTTGAACTCACACGCATGATACCATAACTTTATGTAAACAAAGGCTTAAACTATTGGGCCTAATACCCATTAATAATAAACTAAGAAGCCCATATATCCTCCAAGAATGAGAAGCCCGCTGCAATAAATAAACCTCACTTTTGGGCCTCCAAGCCCAGTCCACAACAATTCCCATCATAACCATGAGCCCAACAATAGTGTTATTAATACATGATGGCTGGAAGAGTGTGTAAGCCCATGCGAAATTCTGGCTAAGGAAAGATAGGGTACTTAAGTGTGTCTTAGCGACCCACCCCTCTTTCCTGGGAATTCTCCTCAGGGATACATTGCTTATAGGTCAAGTGTATTTCTAAAATACTATCGTGAAAGGTTCGGTGTTATGACTAGTCAAACTCTAAAACCTATAAGTACTCCAATGTTCAAACCACAACATTTCATTATCACTTACAACTTTTTTCATTGTTTTTCTGCTAGACATGGACTCCTACCCTCCTCCCTCCCCGGTTTACCGTCCTGGATCAGAATCTAATTGGGAAGAAGACACTGAGACACCCATGTATCGGTCACCAACACTCCCAACTGCTAGGCCAAGGTTTGATGTAAGGGCGGACTGAATTAGGAACACCGGCCCGAGACTTCGAACACCTGAATCACCCGTACCCGTAAACCCGTATCATACACCTCACCTCCATAATCAATTGCCACCCCCACTAAGAGACCCATACCATCCTAACCCTTGGGTAAGACAAACCATGGCACCCACTAGTGTTATGGGGATTCCAACTGTGACACCCGACATTTCAGGTTAATATCCGTACACGATATAAACGAGTTTATATTATATTTGTTTTCGTGATTTACCTAATTGCATAAATTAGGGCATTAAAGTCTAAGAAAAGCCGTACATTGTCTCATTTTATATTTTGGTAATTCTAGGAGTTACCAGTTTACATCGCAAATGACCAGAAAAATATATAGGCATATATATTTCACAAACTTTACTTGGAACAGTAAATTATTTTTAGAATAAATTTATAATACCGTGGAGAACCTAAACCAAATTAAATTACCCTTTTAAAACTATAATTGATATTAATACCCTTAATAAATTTTACACTTAAATCATGGTTTGATTTATTTTAACCCAAACCCCAACCCACTACTTTGACCTTCTCGGTCGAAGCCAGAGAAAACCCCCCCATTCTCACGTCACTATTTACCTCACATTCAAATTCTTTATACTAAAACCCATACAGCCTATTGCGAAAATTCAGATGAAACCATACCCCTTTCAATCAAAAGTCTCACTAAACCCTTTTATCACTCATTTTCTTACGGCAAACATCCCATTTCTCTCCAATTCGAAGTCCAATTTTAAGGCAAAATCCATCACAAATTCGGTGTTTTAAGAAAAGTTTCAAGTGTTTTCTCGAGAATCAAGCTAAGGAGCTCAGGATCACTCTCTATTTTCTCTCATTATCTTCATCTCTGTTTTAAGGTAAAAACTCAATACTATCTACAATATTTTCTTTTAAAACCGTAGCTAAGCATACAAAATATTCAAACGCAAGTAAGATAACAAGAAAAGTGTGTCGAATTCAAGTTTAAAACATAAAAATATGCAGGACTGATTCTGTCAATCAGAATTGCAGTAATCGAAACTAGGAGTTTCGATACCTGTTTCTCAATCGAAACTAGGAGTTTCGATACCTAGTACTCAATCGAAACTAGGAGTTTCGATACCCAGTTTGCTTAACCGAAACTAGGTAGTTTCGACCTCTGTCCTGTTCAATCGAAACTAGGTAGTTTCGATACCTGGTCATCAGTCCCATTTAGAAGTAACTTAGAACTGTTTTTACTACAAAACAAGTGTTGAACAACTAAGAAGATATTTTAAACAAACACAACCAGATTTACAAAGTCGGTGGACAATTTGCAATATGAGACATTCGGTCTTAACACAATTTACCCTTTCATATCTAGGGTACAAATAGTCAAGCTGACTAGAACAAATATCGTTACAAGCATACACAAACTCAAGGTGAGTTCACTGTCCCCTTTTAACTTTTAATGTTTTAGAAACATCGGGGGAGAAACATACTTGCATAACACGTTTGAAAACACGAAACATCATTACTTGATACATCTTAGAAAACATGGAACACGTACTTATAAACATTTTCATATGGTAACAAGAAAACAAGACCCGACCTTTATGTTTGCATGAGTGAACACGTTTGGAGCTCGTAAAGTCCCCTGACCATCATATTTTATAACCATTAGCTAAGGATAGCCTGGGATTCTATGGATAGTACTATTGGGTCTGACACCCCCGGTCATGGTTAGTCGCGCTAACCATGGGTCCCTCTGGCCAAATGACCGCATAGTGTTCTAATATTGCTCGTGAGGTACGAGTGAGGGGCAAAACACCTGGTCTTGGTTTGGTTATGCCTCATGTATGTACATATTATTTGTATTCCTAGCTAGTCTACAAATGGGTCAACATTACTTGTTTTGTTTATCATATTCATTGAAACGTTTTCGTGCAGATGGATCTGCCAATCACTTATACACAAATGGTTTTGCCATTCGTTTACGTGGAAATGTTTTTATCAATGTTTTCAGGAAAAATGACGTATTTTATGACTATGAAGTCATCACATGTTTTCATTGAGAAAACTACTCGTTTTATGACTATGAAGTCATCACATGTTTTCATTAAGAAAACTACTCGTTTTATGACTATGAAGTCATCACATGTTTTCGAGGAAAACAACCTTACATTAAACCCGTGTACATATTTTCAATGTTTTCGAGGAAAACAGTTTCGTATCATGGCCATGTACACAATATCAATGTTTTCAAGGAAAATCACTTTACATTGCAACATTCAAACCTGTGAACTCACCAACCTTTGTGTTGACATTTTTAAGTATGTTTTTCAGGTAATTCATAGCCATGGCACGGTTGGAATAGACTAGCTATGTTGGATCAATTCCTAGTAGCTGGAAGGACGTAGAATATCAAGTCTCAAGTCTATCGTTGATCTAGAAGAACTTAGATCATAGTATTACTTAGTTTTAGTAATTGTATATGTAATCAAGTCTTAGAAATCACTAATTACAGCTTCCGCTATCGTGTAATGAACCAATCGTTGCAACCTGTATTTATTTAATAAGTAAATAAATTTGGGGGTGTGACACCAACCCATGACCTCCATCAATATGTAAGAACCACAGAATTTGAGAGGCAAAGGATAGAGCAGGGAGTGATACACGACTTGCAAAGACAAAGAATGGATAGCCTAGCAAACCAATTAGGGTACCAAAAGGAGTTAATCTCCATCCTCGAAAAGGAAGTACAAGAACATCGCACGGAGACCGCCAGGACTGAAGCCAGATCTGCTACTCGAGTGACTATAGCGGTGCTCATCTTGGCAATTATCTTCTTCCTAGTGGAAAGCTATCAGCGACGTTAGAAGAAGCTTCTACTGATTTCCTTTAAAAATTTTTGATTTGAGAGCCATTTTCTTATGTTTTGAGTAATGTTTAACATTTCAGCATTTAGTTAATTCCATATATTTCAACTCTACAGTTATTGTTCATTGATTTGACCCGTGGAGCGTAAATTACACCTGTTATATTTTCATCAAACTTTCTCAAATATCACATCTTTCATTCAACATGATTTAATGCATTACCAACAAACCCTTTCATAAATAAATCATCCTATTTTGTGATTTAAACAAAACATCGCTATCTTTATTAAATTTTTAGATAATATCAAAAACATAAATTTTCCATAAAACTTTTTCACCAAATAAGGAAAGTTAATGCAATCAATTTTATAAAAATATTTAAAAAACAAAAAAAAAAAACTGATAAATAATTATGATTTTTATTCGTTAAAGTAAATAATTCTAAACTTTGGCCAAATTATTATGCTACTACTTGTTTAGCCGAAGGTTGAAATTTTAGATTAAAAATATTTTTCTCATAAATTGCATATTCATCTAAAATATGCGATTCAATGATTTCACTACTTTATATGTCTATAACCAAAAATAATTTCCCACTTTCTATGTTCAAACAAAGACCCGTATTTATAAACACAAATTCCAGAATATTTCCAAAACCTCCTCATTACCTTTCACTCGACGCTTCAAGAGACGATCCATATCGCGTAAACGTTAACCTTTCCCACCAACCTCAATGAGATTTGAGGACTTGAACCTAACTACCACATTATGCAAGAACGCCAAACAACACGTTTGTCCGCAGCACTCGAACCCATTCAAAACCCGTTACTACACATCGCACGCGAAGTTCAATACTCACGTTCACAATATATTCAATGCAATCTTATGGTACATAAAACTCAATTATTCTCAATATATCCAATGCTACACAAATTACATGATACATGAAACTAGTTTGCCTGCAAATCACAATTTACTCGATTGATTACGTAATGCACGAAACACGTTTATTTACAGTACACATGCTACTGGATTGAACACATGATACACGAAACTTAATTGTTTGCAATATACGTGATACATAAGAGTTGCGTCATTGATGCATAGTTCTAGATTGACCACACTATACATGAAACTCATTTTGTTACAAAGCACCTTATACTAAACGGTGTACATTATACAAAATACATGATGCTAAGTTGCTAACACTATACACGAGATCCATTTCCTACAATACACATAATATTATGTGGTTTACATTACACATTAGAGCTTATTGATTTACAAAATACAAGACGCTAAATTATTTACGCTATATATGAGACCTGTTTGATTACAAACTACGTGACACTAGATCATACATGAGGATTGTGTGCTTACTATATACTCGAAACAAAATTTGCTTACAATTATTGCAATGGATTGATTACATTATACACAAGACATGGTCATGCACTTTGTACACCAAAGTTGAAGACCATAATACATTGAAACGACTCGGGGTTTGACGTATTCTTGTTCAAACACAAGCAAACTAAGAAACTTGAAGTGTTACTACTTTACTACTCTTTAGTTGCGAACTGACCTGATTAGGGACTTAGTTACTTGTTAGCGACTTTCTATGTGTAAACAATAGACGTGATCATAGCGAAATTGTACCCCCCTTACCCACACACAACGAAACAATCTATACGGACCATACGATGATTTGAATAATTACGGGTGCACACGGAATTATGAAAATCAGCGCATGGAAACTATAGTGAAATTTTGTCGTGTGTTGTGACCTAAAACTTTTCATGATGTGTAACAACGAAACAGATGTAATGTGACGAGGGCATGGTGGATACGCCGATGGTACTTCCTATATATAAGTGTCCTATCATATTATCAGGAGTAGCGTTGTTCGTGTCACGTGAAGTTTGGACCTAGATCAATGTTTATGAAATCTTTTACCCACTAACAATTTTGAGCACATTAGACTACATCTTACACAAACTCAAAATTTCAAAATCTCATCAAATTTGTTCCAAGTAATACATCTTACATCTAGAATTCAAATTGCTATTCGACAATCTTCTCCTTAAGTCCATTTCAAAAACTAAATTCATTGTCATCATTCATATTCAACCTTGAGTATCAGGCCTAAATCATATCAACGGTCAAACTCACCGAGAACCCAAAACTCCCACCCTTTTTCTTGATTTTTAGTAGCCTCCATTAGTTAAATTTCGGGACAAAATTCCCTTAACATGGGGAGACTGTAACATTCCCGATTTTCCAACCCTATTTTAATTTATTTAAATTAATAAAATAACGGTACATCATTAAACTTTGTACTTGTTCAAACCCACACCTCATCAATTTTTAGCTAAACGCATTTTTAAATCCGAAGTTTTAGAACTCAAATCACGTGGTAACACCTCCTAGAGTTAACTCAGTTAGTAATCCCGTTAGGTGTTCTGTTAAATCCTAACCAAGCTAATTCTGTCAAAGCTGAATTTGCAAGGGCTGATTTTGTAAATAACCAGAAACCCTAGTAGGCACGGTCGCGCCACGTTTTGGCACGGTCGCGCCTCGTCTGGCACGGTCGCGCCTCACACCAGTTGAAACGTAAAAACAGCCTTTAATCGCTGGACCGTTCGGTTTCGTAACCTTTTCTCACATTAACAAACAATTAAGAGTTTAAATCATTTTCATTATAGCCAATGAACCCGTCTTGATCGATCATTTTCCAAAGTATCAAGACTCTCCTTTGTGACCATCAAATTCATCGTTTCATTGTAAATCCTCTCCACCAAGCAAACCAACACATTAATCGATCCTCCCTAAGGCTTCAGAAGACATCATTTTGGTCGGAGTTGCGGCAGAGAGCACCGGAGACCACACCGCCGACGTCGGAACTTGTTCTACCCGTCCGCTATCAATTCGTCGTCCTGTCGGGTAATTGAAACCTTCCCATCAGTCAATTTATTCTATAGATCAAAAGCCCCAAACTAATTTGGGCATTCAATATCGAAATCTACTCGAACCCGAAACCATATTTTCATTCAAAATAGTTTAATCAAATCCGGTCATAAACATGTTTTAAACACAATTAATCTACACCAACATACTCGTAATAACCTTGTGAATGAAAGCCCTATCAATTCCGACTCCATCAATATAAGGATCAACCAATTCGTGTCTGTTTTGAAAGAGACACGGTCGCGCTAATCATCTAGCGCGGTCGTGCCTCGGGAGACGCGGTCGTGTTGACATACAACGCGGTCGTGCCTCCTGCTCAGACCCAGACATGCTCGCTGGCTAGTTCTGGTTGTGCCCCTGAAGCATAGACACGGTCGTGCCTGTCCGAGGCACGGTCGTGCCTAGTGTCTTGGCTAGTTGTCCTCTGTTTGACCAGCGCGGTCGCGCCCTGTCTCGATCGGTCGCGCCCGACCTAGCACGATCGTGCCCTTAGCTGGCACGGTCGTGTGTGTTGGCAGAATATTTATAACTTTTATTTTTTTTTAAACACATAGTATTTCAGATTAATTTCTAAAATAAAAGTGATTGAAATTATAAAAATCAGTATTATTTTATTTATAAAAGACCAAATGTTTAATCTTAAGATAAATGGAAATTATTTAAAAGTTCAAACATTTAATTTATAAATCCTACTCTTAAATAATATTTTATTGTTTAAGTTACATTTTTTATATAAATAAATGAATAAGTTAATAATTATTTATTTGATTTATAAGTAAACAAAAACATTTATTTAGTTATATTAAATTACATATAATACCTACATTATTTCCATAAACAATAATTATTTAATCTACTTAAGTAATTATCTCAAACTCAACATTTATTTAAAATGTTCTAAGAATATTCATTTCGAACCTTCTATTTTACTTTCAAGTACCAAATCACTAACTCCATCCAATTCAACCATAGACGTAGACTTAGACTATTGTGCATTATTAATGCAATATATATTACACTTTAGGTTATCTTGTGCATCTCAAGGATCATTATACTACTTAGTATTTGTGCTAGCTACGCCTTCGAAACATGTGAGTATTCACAACCCCTTTTTACTCTTTTACATTTTTGGGGTGAAACATGAACACTATTCAACTTATATGTTTACATTTACGCAAACAACACAAGTACAAATCCTACTTACATTCATGTGTGCAATTTGAGCTTTATGCCCGAGTGCTAGGTGTGTTAACCTCTTGTATGCTATTATGTGCAATCATTAACTTTTCAAGCCGACGGTTTTCAATGATGGATCTATTGAGTCTGACAAACCCACCCATGGTACGCGGTGATTGAAACCGACAACACACTTTGTTTTGCATGCTAGTTACAAAGGTTTGATTGTACGTTTGGTTACACAATAGCTGCTCCCCATAAATGCCTTATTTATCATGTTATGTAAAGGATTTGGTTTACAAATTATATGCTATCTATATACAACTGTGTTATACTCACCAACTTTTTAGTTGACTTTATTTTATTCATGTTTCAGGCCCCAATATGTGAGAATGACTCAAGATGTGCTCAATATAGGATTTGGACTTAGCAAAACAAAACAAGAATTTTATGAGTTATTTTATGTTCTTTGTTTGAAATTGATTTGTACTTGGATTACTTGTAATGGAAATTTGACTTTAATATATTTCAATTTAGTCAACCATGTGCTATGAACAGTCTTACATGTCCCGCCCCGATGATTCCGCCATCGGTCGGGGTGTAACACTGCGTACTTAGCTTGTACACCATATTGGTTCTGCGTACTTAGTAAGTACGCATAGCTTTTGCCATGCGTACTTTTCAAGTACGCATGACCAATGCCCTGCGTACTTAGCCAAGTACGCAGGAAGTGTTCCCTCCCCTATAAATAGAAGACTTGTCTTCATTTGTAGGTGGAACTCTGGAACTAGGTTGAGAGGTGTCCGGGCGGGATGAGCTCTCCCGCCCCTGGACCGTGAGCGTAGACGAGAGATGTGTACTTCTTCGGTATGTAATGTGAGATGACTTCTTTGTTAGGGATCACGTTTCGTGTCGTTTGATTCTATTGTCTTTTATCCTTTCTTTTCTCTATCTGTTCTTCACTGTTCCCATGCAAAACACGAGCAGATCGTTGTTTTTCCGCTACGCGACGAGGCTCCCGGGACCTACAATTGGTATCAGAGCTTCGGTGTTCGTTGATTTGTGTTCCAGATTCGAGTTTTGGGGTTTTTTAGCAGATCTGAGTTATGAACTGTTCGCTACTTTTTTTGTCCAAGACCCTTAAATTCGAGTTCGTTATCGCTTCATTTGGTGTTTGGAAGGCTGAGGGTTTGTTAGATGACGATTTCTAAGCTTTTGGAAGCATCAATTTCAGATCTCACACTTTTTGAGCATTCTCCTCAAGATCAGTCAAGTACGCTGTTGTGTTGAATAAGTATGCAAAATCACCCTTTCTACGTACTTACTAAGTACGCATGGGTTAGCCCTGCGTACTTACTAAGTACACATGAGGAGTTGACCTGCGTACTTGCTAAGTACGCATGTGTATTTGGCTCTGCGAACTTATCAAGTACGCAAGAACATTTGGCTGTGCGAACTTGCTAAGTACGCATGAAGTATCATGTAACATCCCAAAATAAATGAGGATTTTAAATAACGGGTTGAACCGGGACGAACGGGATAAAAGAACGAGGCGTAACGGGCCGGGCCGGTTGGGCCGGCAAACTTGAAGGAAGGGGGGGTTTCCTCCCTTTAAATAGCCAACACACACACCATTTCTCTCATTTGCAAGAATCTAGAGAGAGAAACCGTAGAGAGAGAAAGTTGGCGGATCGACCCGAGATTGAAGGAGCTTGTTGCTACTGAACTCGTGAGCAAAACCTCCGGATCAGAATCTCGAAATCAGGTAACACCCGAACCAAATCTGAGTTTTTGTTCGTTTTTGGGTTTTCGGGTATTTTTGTGAAAATGACGGGTTTTTATAAACCAAATGAGGAAAGGGTTATAAATCTGGAATCACGAAAGGAAAATACACGTTTTGAATACAAAAAGTCCGGATCTTGACAAGATCGGACCTGCATGCGAAAGTTAGGGTTTTTGGGGAAGATAGCTGAGTTCTGCAGGTATCGAAACTAGAGTTTCGAGTGGCCTGCAGGTGTCGAAACTAGAAGTTTCGAGTGACCTGCAGTTGTCGAAACTAGAAGTTTCGAGTGACCTGCAGTTGTCGAAACTAGAAGTTTCGAGTGACCTGCAGTTGTCGAAACTAGAAGTTTCGAGTGACCTGCAGTTGTCGAAACTAGAAGTTTCGAGGGGCCTGCAGGTATCGAAACTAGAAGTTTCGAGGGGCCTGCAGGTATCGAAACTAAGTAGTTTCGATAGGTCTGCATCAGTAAGTGAAGTCAGTGTATTCACCTGTAACAGAACGAGTAAACCGTTAGAGTCGGGATTTAGGTCTGATGTGTATTTAATTAATCAATTCAGATCGGAAGTGACGTTGTTGGACCTTTGTTTAGGACAACCGAGACTAGCTTATAAGGTGAGTTCTAGAAGCCCTTCTTTTAATGTTTTAATTAAATGTTTTGGGCTGGTGTGCATACATACGAAACGAGGTTTATGAAACGAGGTTTACGAAACGAGGTTTATGAAACGAGGTTTACGAAACGAGGTTTATGAACGATGCTTCCGAAAGGGGAAGACGAAACGAGTTAATGAGATGTTTACGAAACGAGGTTTACGAGATGATGTTTATAAAATATTTTGCCAAACGAAGTTGTGAAAGGTTTACGAATGAAGTGTTATTTAATAAAACGTACGAATGCTTTAACTAAAACGAGGTAAAGGTTTTTATGAAAGTCACGAATGAACGAATCTGCCACGAGTTCCTACGGGAGCTAGAGTATGTATGTATGTATGTATTGGCCTTACCTTACGGGGGGCCTTTGTGGCTGGCTAACGGTTGTACAACTGGTTGAGGATGGGGTGACGACGGTCACCCATGGGATTACCGGGATCCCGATGGAAGGTACTATTCCTTGCGGGGAAATATTGCCTATGGTATGTTTAGTCTTCCTAGAGGTAACGAGCCTTAGGAGACGTGTGTATGGTCTACCTAGAGGTAACGAGCCTTAGGAGACGTATGTTTGGTCCACCTAGAGGTAACGAGCCTTAGGAGACCTGGATGACGGATGACTTAGAGGTAACGAGCCTTAAGTTCATCCGCTGGTATGTGCTGTCTACCTAGAGGTAACGAGCCTTAGGAGACATATGTTTGGTTCACCTAGAGGTAACGAGCCTTAGGGGACCTGTGTGACGGATGACTTAGAGGTAACGAGCCTTAAGTTCATCCGCTGGTATGCGATGTATGGATTTGACGGTTACGAGAAGGCGCAGATTCGGTTCATATTGACTATTGTTACGATGTTATGCTACGATGTTTTGATGATGTTAAGTTATTGCATGTTTTATGTACGCTTTTATTAAATGAAGTATGATGTTATGTTTTTGGCAAATATTTGATGTTAATGTTTTACGTTAAAACTAGAACTCACCAGCGTAGCTGACCTTTTTAGTATGCACATTCAGGTTAAGGAAGTTATGATGATGGACGGTGATGCTGGGCGGCTTGAGGAGTTACCCGGATGATATGAAGACTGGCATCCCGTTACGAGTTGTTTTTGTTATGTACATGTATTTGAAAATGTTACGCTTCCGCATGTTAAACGATGTAATGTTATGTTTGAAATGAAATTTTCCGCTGCGTTATTTGATATTCTAGTTTGAGAACTGTTTGTGAATGAGTAAATCCAACGCGTGGGGCCTCCCGGGTTTGGGGCCTCACAAGTTGGTATCAGAGCAATAGTTTGAGAGATTTGGACACTCCCTGTGTCTGAACTTAAACTGAGAATGGGACCGAAAGCGGATGCCAGTACGGGTAACTCGAGCCACAGCATCAGGTATGAAGGTAGTGTATATATATTTACATATATAGTATGCCTTAGGAAGTGTTAAGGTTAGGACTTGGGTTCTGATGGAAATCACAAAGGTGGTCAAATCGAAATCAAGAGGTAGTGTAATGGTTAATTGCAGATGGCCAGTGTATATTAACATCTTACAATGCTTGTTGGATTCTATTTGTTAACTAGCGTGATGACATTGGATTTCCTTGTCTTATAGAACGAAATGGCGAGGAGAGGAAACGGAAGGCGTGGTGGCCGTACCGGTGGTCGTACCGGCGGTCGAAATGGTGGGCGTGGCAGGATTCCTGCGCGCCAAGAACACAGTGAAGAAGGAAGTGTCCACACTGAACCGGCGGTTAGTGTGCATGGAACCGAACATACACTGGTTGAAGAACAACCCTTTCACTTTGAACCAGAAGTGAGAGCAGCTATAGCTCGAGAGTTTACAGAGTTGATGAAGACTTCTCTGCCAGGTCTGTTGGCAGAAGCATTGAAGCAGGTCAATGCGGCGGGTGGGTCTAGCGCGGCAGTTGGTGCTCAGAACAATGAGACCGACAATGCACCGCCTGCTCGCGGATGTGATTATAAGTCCTTTAAGGCATGTGACCCGCCGGTCCTGACTGGGAAGAAGGACGCGGTGGCTACTTTTGATTGGGTGATACGTATGGAAGCCGCCATCCGTCTGAGCGAGTGTCGAGCTAATCAAGTAGTGAAGTTTGCTGCTAACTCCTTGAGGGAGGAAGCATCCCACTGGTGGGAAGGTGTACGCCAGGCTAAAGGTAATGAGGTGGTTGATGCGATGATGTGGGACGACTTGAAAACTTTGGTGATCAAGAATTTCTGTCCAAGGAACGAGATCGAAAAGGTAGAAAGGGAATTTTTGGGTTTGAAGGCCGGGAGCATGACGCACCGGCAGTACACCACACGGTTCAATGAACTGGCACGTCTGGTGCCACACCTTGTCACGACAGAGGAAAGAAAGATTGCATGCTATATTCAAGGGCTGCCGGACCAGGTCCGTACCTATGTTAAAGCAAACGCCCCTACTACCTACGATTCGGTAGTAGAACTGAGCGGCGTAGTATTTGATGATCTGGCGCTGAATGTTGTTGCCATTGAAGAGCCCAAGAGGAAACTGAGTTTTCCCGCTAAACGATCGGGTGGGAAGTTGTTTGGGGCTCGGGACAAACAGGCCAGGGTAGGCGAGATGGCAGTTTGTGGAAAATGTGGGGTAAGACATACGGGTGAATGTCGGATAGGGACAAATCTGTGCTACAAATGTGGCAAGACTGGACACTACTCCCGCGAATGTAGGCAAGGCATTAAATGTTATAATTGTGGTGAAGGCGGCCATCTGAGCCGGGAATGCACCAAACCAAGAATAGGTGAAGCCGGGAAGGGGAAAGGCCCAGAAAAGAAGGGAGAGGGATCTCGTGCGAAGACGCGGGCGTACGCATTGACGCAGGACCAGGCCAGAATGGACCCCGACGTGGCGTCAGGTACGTTCGTCCTTGACAACACTCTTGTTTCGGTGTTATTTGATTCGGGTGCCGGTAAGAGTTTTATATCTTCATCTTTTTGTAAGAGAGTGAAGTACGCTGTAAGTATACTAGAAAGGGCCTTTAGCGTAGAAACCGCTGAGGGTAGAACTGCGAGAGTGACCGAGGTAGTTGACAACTCTACGATAAAAATAGAAGGTCATAGATTCCCTGTCAGATTGTTTGTTATGGTTTTGGGAGGGTTTGATGTCGTGCTGGGTATGGATTGGCTAACTGCCAACGAAGCACAAATCATATGTAAACGAAAGATAATCCGACTCAAGGCTCCGGATGGTAGCAAAGTCGAGGTTTTTGGAGATCGTGACGTCCCGATGCCAAACGTCATCTCGATGATTAAGGCAACAGATTACTTGAGGCGCGGATGCGAGGCTTATCTGGTGTACGTGATTGACAAGTGTAAGGAAGTGAAGGAACTAGACGATGTACCCGTGGTACGCGAGTACCCGGAGGTGTTTCCAGAGGAGTTGCCTGGGATACCACCCGATAGAGAGATTGAATTCCGAATTGACTTGGTACCAGATGCCCAGCCCGTGGCTAAGGCTCCATATCGACTAGCACCAGTGGAAATGAAAGAATTAATGGCACAACTAGACGAGTTACTTGAGAAAGGATTTATCCAACCAAGCATCTCGCCGTGGGGTGCTCCGGTGTTGTTTGTGAAAAAGAAAGACGGTTCGATGAGAATGTGTATCGATTATCGCGAGTTGAACAAACGAACGGTAAAGAACAAGTACCCTTTACCAAGGATCGATGACCTGTTTGATCAATTGCAAGGCGCAAGTTGGTTCTCGAAAATCGACCTTCGGTCCGGGTACCATCAGTTGAAGGTGAGGGAAGAAGACATACCGAAAACTGCATTTCGCACGCGTTATGGACATTTCGAGTTCCGCGTAATGTCTTTCGGATTGACGAACGCCCCCGCAGCGTTCATGGATTTGATGAATAGGGTGTGTCGACCGATGCTGGACCGATCGGTAATTGTGTTCATTGATGATATCCTCGTCTACTCCAAGAATGAGGGTGATCACGCTTGTCATTTGAAGGAAGTGTTGGAAGCTCTAAAGAAGGAGAAGTTGTATGCTAAGTTCTCCAAATGCGCGTTCTGGCTTAGGGAAGTCCAATTCCTAGGTCACGTCATTAACCCGAACGGCATTATGGTAGACCCAGCAAAGATAACGACGGTAAGGGACTGGGATATTCCTAAGACGCCAACGGAGATCCGCAGTTTCTTAGGGTTGGCAGGCTACTATCGGAGATTCATTCAGGATTTCTCGAAAATAGCTTCGCCATTGACAAAGTTGACACGAAAGGAAGAAAAGTACGAATGGGGTCCGAAGCAGGATGAGGCATTTAAGGAGTTAAAAGAAAAGCTAACCCAAGCTCCAGTCTTGGCCCTTCCCGAGGGCAATGAAGACCTGGTGGTATACTCTGACGCTTCGGGTCAGGGGTTGGGGTGTGTGCTGATGCAACGTGGAAGAGTGATCGCATACGCATCACGACAGCTGAAGGTTCATGAAGTCAACTATCCGACTCACGATTTGGAACTTGCTGCTGTTGTGTTTGCATTAAAAATTTGGAGGCACTACCTCTATGGGGTAAAGTTTACCATATACTCCGATCACAAAAGTCTGAAGTACTTCTTCGAGCAAAAGGAGTTAAATATGAGGCAGAGGCGATGGTTGGAACTTTTGAAAGACTATGACTGTGAAATCATGTACCATCCTGGAAAAGCAAACGTGGTGGCTGACGCTCTAAGCCGGAAGGATGTGCCTGCTCCTATTAGAGTGAAAGCTTGCCAAATGGTGGTAACGTCGGATGTGATGAGGGAAATTGAAAAGGCTCAAGAAGAGGCACTAAAGGGGGAAAACATAAAGAAGGAAAGGATGGTTGGCCAACAGGATAAGTTAGAATATAACACCCTTGGTGTTAGGACACGTTTTGGTCGAGTATGGATACCTATGGGTGGCGAGCTTAGGACCAAAATCTTGGATGAGGCTCATAAGTCTCGTTACTCTATCCATCCCGGTACCAACAAAATGTACCAAGATCTGAAGAAGGAATACTGGTGGCCTGGGATGAAACACGAAGTGACGAAATACGTAAGCAAGTGCTTGACTTGCTCACAAGTGAAGGCCGAACACCAGAAACCGTATGGAAAGATTCAACCACTTGACATACCAGAATGGAAGTGGGAACACATTACCATGGACTTCATAACCAAGCTACCTCGCACAGCTAAAGGTCATGACACCATTTGGGTAATTGTGGACCGTTTAACGAAGAGTGCTCATTTTCTACCTATTCGCGAGACGTTCTCGTCGGAAAGGTTAGCGGAAGTATTTATTAACGAAGTAGTAGCGCGGCATGGGATGCCCTTGACGATCGTATCTGACCGGGACACACGATTCACATCGAGGTTCTGGAAGAGGTTTCACGAGGCAATGGGCACGAGACTCAATATTAGTACGGCATACCACCCACAAACGGATGGTCAGTCCGAAAGGACCATTCAAACATTGGAGGATATGCTTCGTGCTTGTATTATCGACTTCGGTGGCAGTTGGGACAGTCATCTGCCGTTAGCCGAATTCTCTTACAACAACAGTTATCACACGACGATAGGCATGCCGCCTTATGAAATGTTGTATGGGAGAAGATGCAGGACCCCGGTTTGTTGGGGTGAGATTGGACAGAAGGAATTGGGAAGTCTTGAAGTTGTAAAAGAAACGTCGGAAAGGTTTGATCAGATCAAAGCACGAATGAAGGCCGCCCAAGATCGTCAGAAATCCTACGCGGATAGACGACGAAGGCCTATTGAATTTAATGTTGGGGACAGAGTAATGTTGAAAGTGTCGCCCTGGAAGGGAATCATACGATTCAGGAAGAGAGGAAAGTTAAGTCCGAGGTTTATCGGACCATTCAGGATTATGGCACGGGTTGGTGAAGTCGCTTATCGGTTGGAATTGCCTGATGAGTTAAGTGGGATTCATCCTACCTTCCATGTATCACACTTGCGAAAGTGTTTGGCGGATGAAACGGCTCACGTACCACTTACTGACATCGAGGTCGACAACAGCCTTAACTACATCGAAGAACCTGTGGCCATCCTAGACAGGAAAGAGAAACGTTTACGTAACAAAGTTATCCAGTTGGTTAAAGTCCAGTGGAAGCACCGGAAGGGATCGGAAGCTACATGGGAAACGGAGACGGAAATGAAGGAGTCGTACCCTCAACTGTTTGACTTATGATAGGTTTCGGGGACGAAACCTATTGTAAGGGGGGTAGACTTGTAACATCCCAAAATAAATGAGGATTTTAAATAACGGGTTGAACCGGGACGAACGGGATAAAAGAACGAGGCGTAACGGGCCGGGCCGGTTGGGCCGGCAAACTTGAAGGAAGGGGGGGTTTCCTCCCTTTAAATAGCCAACACACACACCATTTCTCTCATTTGCAAGAATCTAGAGAGAGAAACCGTAGAGAGAGAAAGTTGGCGGATCGACCCGAGATTGAAGGAGCTTGTTGCTACTGAACTCGTGAGCAAAACCTCCGGATCAGAATCTCGAAATCAGGTAACACCCGAACCAAATCTGAGTTTTTGTTCGTTTTTGGGTTTTCGGGTATTTTTGTGAAAATGACGGGTTTTTATAAACCAAATGAGGAAAGGGTTATAAATCTGGAATCACGAAAGGAAAATACACGTTTTGAATACAAAAAGTCCGGATCTTGACAAGATCGGACCTGCATGCGAAAGTTAGGGTTTTTGGGGAAGATAGCTGAGTTCTGCAGGTATCGAAACTAGAGTTTCGAGTGGCCTGCAGGTGTCGAAACTAGAAGTTTCGAGTGACCTGCAGTTGTCGAAACTAGAAGTTTCGAGTGACCTGCAGTTGTCGAAACTAGAAGTTTCGAGTGACCTGCAGTTGTCGAAACTAGAAGTTTCGAGTGACCTGCAGTTGTCGAAACTAGAAGTTTCGAGGGGCCTGCAGGTATCGAAACTAGAAGTTTCGAGGGGCCTGCAGGTATCGAAACTAAGTAGTTTCGATAGGTCTGCATCAGTAAGTGAAGTCAGTGTATTCACCTGTAACAGAACGAGTAAACCGTTAGAGTCGGGATTTAGGTCTGATGTGTATTTAATTAATCAATTCAGATCGGAAGTGACGTTGTTGGACCTTTGTTTAGGACAACCGAGACTAGCTTATAAGGTGAGTTCTAGAAGCCCTTCTTTTAATGTTTTAATTAAATGTTTTGGGCTGGTGTGCATACATACGAAACGAGGTTTATGAAACGAGGTTTACGAAACGAGGTTTATGAAACGAGGTTTACGAAACGAGGTTTATGAACGATGCTTCCGAAAGGGGAAGACGAAACGAGTTAATGAGATGTTTACGAAACGAGGTTTACGAGATGATGTTTATAAAATATTTTGCCAAACGAAGTTGTGAAAGGTTTACGAATGAAGTGTTATTTAATAAAACGTACGAATGCTTTAACTAAAACGAGGTAAAGGTTTTTATGAAAGTCACGAATGAACGAATCTGCCACGAGTTCCTACGGGAGCTAGAGTATGTATGTATGTATGTATTGGCCTTACCTTACGGGGGGCCTTTGTGGCTGGCTAACGGTTGTACAACTGGTTGAGGATGGGGTGACGACGGTCACCCATGGGATTACCGGGATCCCGATGGAAGGTACTATTCCTTGCGGGGAAATATTGCCTATGGTATGTTTAGTCTTCCTAGAGGTAACGAGCCTTAGGAGACGTGTGTATGGTCTACCTAGAGGTAACGAGCCTTAGGAGACGTATGTTTGGTCCACCTAGAGGTAACGAGCCTTAGGAGACCTGGATGACGGATGACTTAGAGGTAACGAGCCTTAAGTTCATCCGCTGGTATGTGCTGTCTACCTAGAGGTAACGAGCCTTAGGAGACATATGTTTGGTTCACCTAGAGGTAACGAGCCTTAGGGGACCTGTGTGACGGATGACTTAGAGGTAACGAGCCTTAAGTTCATCCGCTGGTATGCGATGTATGGATTTGACGGTTACGAGAAGGCGCAGATTCGGTTCATATTGACTATTGTTACGATGTTATGCTACGATGTTTTGATGATGTTAAGTTATTGCATGTTTTATGTACGCTTTTATTAAATGAAGTATGATGTTATGTTTTTGGCAAATATTTGATGTTAATGTTTTACGTTAAAACTAGAACTCACCAGCGTAGCTGACCTTTTTAGTATGCACATTCAGGTTAAGGAAGTTATGATGATGGACGGTGATGCTGGGCGGCTTGAGGAGTTACCCGGATGATATGAAGACTGGCATCCCGTTACGAGTTGTTTTTGTTATGTACATGTATTTGAAAATGTTACGCTTCCGCATGTTAAACGATGTAATGTTATGTTTGAAATGAAATTTTCCGCTGCGTTATTTGATATTCTAGTTTGAGAACTGTTTGTGAATGAGTAAATCCAACGCGTGGGGCCTCCCGGGTTTGGGGCCTCACATATCATCTAGGATTAAAAAAAAATTAGGCGAGAAAACCTTTCTTGGCCAAAATTTTCACGGATCGTTTGTACGCTTGTTTCGGTCCATTTTTTAGTAGATAGAATTTTTGGGTTTTCGGGACCGAAATTTGTATTTGATGTGGCTTGGCGAAACAAGGACGAGATTTTTCTTGCATGATACCAATTGTTATACATTGTTTAAGTGTTCAAACCTGAAAATGTGGGCTACGAGTATCCGGGATACTTCTTTAATAAATGAATGCTGAATCAAGTTGAGCAACTGGGTCGTCATCAGCTAAAGGTCTCGTTTTATTTGTGAAGATGTTGCTGCTTTGGGTCTTTGCAAAAAGAATTATATTGTTTAGGTATTCAAACCTGAATATGTTGGCTACGAGTATCTATGATACTTCTTTAATAGGGGATGAATACTGTAACAACTTGAACCCAAGGTTTTGCTGTTTTGGATCTTTGCAAAGGAATAAAAGAATATAATCCTAGAGTTGACTAGTTGTGGTTTCTGAGGATTTGAATGAAGCGATGATGAAGCTGGTCATAGTTTACAGAGATATGAAGGGGATAAAAATCTAAAAGTATTCATGGGACGTTAAAGACGTGGTGGAAAAGCCTTTGGTACTTCCTATATATATACCTCTTTGACGTAACATGGATCTCAACTATGATTTTTCGTGTAAACTATATTTTTCGTGCTCATTGGTCAAGCCTGTGTTCAAGATTTGATGTGATTTAGTTATGATTGAATTTCTCATTTGGGATATGGGCTGAATGCCAGATAGACAACCTAGTTATGGAACTTCACCGTGGTGAATGTATACAGATTAGAGGTGTGAACCAGGAATGAAGATCTAATTAAAGAATGCTGGACCTTGGATACAGGATGATCACTGCTGAGCATGATTTTGTGTTAGATTCTATCGAGTGTTTTCGAAATGAAGCTGGATCTCCGCTGTACTATTAGTTAAAGATGGAACCTTTATCATTTGCCGATGGGATAAGAAACGTTCCCTTGTTTCTGGTCAGGAGGAGCTTAAACTGAAAAGGGAAATTAGATATGAACATCTTCGGGAATTTGGTTGACTCGTGAAGATACAGGATAGAGTTGGACACATCTGGTTTGAAGACTGAAGTTTATCTTACTGGAATTCCTGTGGGAGCTGATTAGTTTGATGCAGGTTATTGGAAATTCAAACTCTCTATCATATGCCAGTTGATTTGGAGGAAGTCTAAGTCAAGTTGGAGGAAGCTACTGCTGAGAAGATGAACTACAATGAGTTGCATTGGGTTAGTTGGTTCTTATTGAAGCACTTGGTTTGGTCTACAATGAAAGCTACAGTTAAGAGGGAGTCGGGTTTGTTAGATCACTCGGCAACTAAAGACTGAAGTTTGAAGATTTGAAGATCTCAAGTGGAATGCCAGAAGATCAAGTCTTGCCAGAAGACACGTGATGTCATTAGTTTAGAGGGAGTCTGTTAGGACATTCTTTGTAAACTGATGATTCTCAGTGTTAGTGATAGATAGAATTTGATGCTATAGTTAAGAGGGAGTCTGTAGAAGCAAGTTTAAGTAACTATATATTAAATTCTATGTGTGACAACCCGACATTTCAGGTCAATACCCGTACAAGTCATAATCGAGTTCACATTTTTAATTGTTTTTGGTGATTTATTTAATTTCACAAACAAGGACTTTAGAGTCTAGCAAAGATCGTACATGGCCTCAATTTATACTTGGGTAATTCTAGGAATTACCGGTGCAAGTACCAGTACAAACCGACAAATTCGAACACTAGTGGTTAATTTAAATAACCAGAGAAATATATATTTTATTTCCACAAACTTTGCGTAGAACAATAAATTATTTTCAGAATAAATTTATAATACCGTGGAGGATCTAAACCGAATTTATTTACCATTTGAAACTCTAAGTAATATTAATACACTTAAAACTAATTGTTTGAAAATTAACCCAACCCACATATTTAATCGGCCGAAATCAGAGAAGAAACCCCCCTCTCTAATCCTTGACTTTCTCAACCAATCTTCAGAGAAGGACCATACCTCATACCTTCGAAATTCAAACAAAACCATACCCCCCTCAATCATTTTTCTCACAATTCCCATTTATCTCTCATTTTCATACGGCAAACATTCCAATTCTCTTCAATTCGAAGTCCAGTTTCAAGGCGAAATCCACCATAATTTGCTGTTTTAAGAAGAATTTCAAGTGTTTCTGAAAAGAGTTTAGCAAAAGATTCAAGATCACTTCTCTGTTTTCTTCATCATTTTCATCTCGGTTTTAAGGTAAAAACTCGACATTTTTCATATTATGTTCTTTAAAACCGTAGCTAAACCTACATCTTATTTAAACGCAAGAAAGATAACAAGAAGAGTGTGTCGAATTCAAGTTTAAAACATAAAAATATGCAGGACTGATTCTGTCAAACAGAAGTCCAGTAATCGAAACTAGGAGTTTCGATACCAGTTAACTCAATCGAAACTAGGAGTTTCGATACCTGTTAATCCATCGAAACTAGGAGTTTTGATGTCTTTTACTCAATCGAAACTAGGTAGTTTCGATAGCAAATACTCAATCGAAACTAGGTAGTTTCGATACCTTTTCTCAATCGAAACTAGGTTGTTTCGACTCCTGACCACTCCATCGAAACTAAGTAGTTTCGACACACATATGCCCAATCGAAACTAAGAAGTTTCGACACCTGTACAACAGTCCCAGTTGGGCAGTAACTCAAAACTATTTTACAACAAAACATGTGTTGGAAAACTAAAACGATATTTAAACAAACACAATCAGATTTACAAGGTCGGTGAACAATTTACAATTAAGACGTTGGTCTTAACAACAATTTACCCTTGGTATCTAGGGTACGAATAGTCAAGGTTGACTACAACAAGTTTTATTACAAGTATCCGCAAACTCAAGGTGAGTTTCACGGCCCCTTTTTACTGTTTTCAATATTTGGGGGAAAAACATACTTACAATTATTTTATGGGATAACAAGAGAATAAGACACGACTTGTATGTTTACATGAGATGAGAACAACAATTTGAGGCCGGAAAAGTCCCCTGGAACAACGTAGTAACCATTAACTGTAGCCTAGGGTCCTATGAATAGTACTATGGAGAGTGACGTCTCCCGGTCATGGTTAGTCGCGCTAACCACAATCTGGAGGATTTATGGCCGCATAGAACCGGATAACGAAATTACGGGCGTGTACAATTGTCATGGTTTGGTTACGCCTCATGTAGGAACATATTATTTGTATTCCTAGCTAGTTTACAAATGGGTCAACAATTCTTATTCTGTTTATCACATACAACTGAAACGATTTATGAACAACTGAGTTTTACCAAGAACTATTTGATTAAACCTGTGAACTCACCAACCTCGTGTTGACGTTTTCAAGTATGTTTTTCAGGAAATTGACGTGATCGCAAGGTTAGCAATGTAGATTAACTGCATGCACGATGGATACTACTCAAGAAGGATTTCTCTTGTATAACTCATTGAATTGAGTCATATTTGTGAAATCTTAACTTTTTGTAAATTCAGATTACGTTTTGGAATGTAAAACATTAAACTTATTTATGTATCCATTTATCATGTATGTGTTTGCGGTAATCATATGCTTTGGAAACCATGAACGTCGTGCCTCGCGTTTCCGCCTTGGCGGGGTGTGACAGACTTGGTACTTAGTAAGTACGCATGGCTTTTGCCCTGCGTACTTATCAAGTACGCATGACCGATGCCCTGCGTACTTAGCTAAGTACGCAGGAAATGTTCCCTCCCCTATAAATAGAAGACTTGTCTTCATTTGTAGGTGGAACTCTGGAACTAGGTTGTGAGGTGTCCGGGCGGGATGAGCTCTCCCGCCCCTGGACCGTGAGTGTAGACGAGAGATGTGTACTTCTTCGGTATGTAATGTGAGTGACTTCTTTGTTATGGATCACGTTTCGTATCGTTTGATTCTATTGTCTTTTATCTTTGCTTCTCTCTATCTGTTCTTCACTTTTCCCATGCAAATCATGAGCACATCATTGTTTTTCCGCTACGCGATGAGGCTCCCGGGACCTACAATCACACTTGATGATACACTAGGTTTAACTCCAGATGAGTCAACCTTTCCAATCTTTGGTTTAACCGGAACAGATTTAAACTTGAGATCAGGTTTAACAACAAAAGATTTCTTTACAGGCTTAACATCTATAGGCTTCGTCAGAGGTTTGACATCAACATGTTTTGTCACTGGCTTTGCCTTTGGTCTACCCAACTTAGGATCTTCCAAATGCTTACCAACATTCTTGTCTGGAAAATTCAACAATATGTGACCAACCAAACCACAATGAAAACATGCACACCTTTCTTTGTAAACCCGAACATGTCGTTCCTTCTTACACCACTTGAACTAGATGATTCACTCTGAGAAATAGTGTTAGATGTTTGAACAGCCTTAGGTTTTTCAGAATTAACTTTGTCTTTAATAAAATCAAGATTTGATGTTTTCTCAATAGTATTAATCTCTTCAACAACCAACCCACCACTCACAAAAGGTTTTAGCGGTTCAGGTTTTGATTGTTTAACATCCTCATCAGGTTCTGTCAAAATGCACCAATCCCTGGTGACTTTCTTGAAAACAGTAGGTTCATCAACCTTACAGTCTTTCACTTTACCTTCAGTCTGTTCTGGATCAAACGATTCATCATCACTGGAATCATCATAAACCATATCCTCTCATGTAACCTTGAGGACGGTTTTAGGCTCTAACTCTTCTTCAGTCACTGTCTCAATGCTAGGAGATGTGTAATTACCATTAAATGGAGGAAAAAAACTAACTCCCCCACCTACATTCTTATGATCAAACGATGGACAATAACCAATACCTCCAATAGATTTTTCACCAAAGCTTTCTCATTATAATATTCTAGCAGAAAAGTGGAATTCTTATAACCTTCGAGCTTTCTGATCAATTTGGTGACCTCGCTCTGTGACTGGGCAAGTTCATTTACCTTTTTCTCATATTCAGAATTTGCACATCAATGTGAAAAGCTTGTTCATTTACTTTTATTTGTAAAACCTTGATATCATCTTTCAATGATTCAATTTTTGCATTTAAAAGCTTCTCATTTTCTTTCAAAACTTAGTTTGATGTATGAATTGATTTCATGTCACATATGAGGTTTGTGTTATCATCACACAATCTCATAATTTTTAAATCAGAGTCAACACATTTAGCACAAGGAAGAGAAATAACCTCATGTACCTGTTTAGTATCAGCCATGAATCGACTGGCTTCAGTAAACATTTCAGCTACTTTCTCTATCACATTTTCAGCATTAGTTTTATCTTCAGTCAGCTTCTCCCCATTCAAATCATCCTCTGCATTCTGAACTTTAGACTCTTCACCTTCAGATACACTCCCAGAATCACTTGAGTCATTGTCTGAGGAACTAGGTTCAGAAACAGCATCACCATGAACTTCAGCAAGAAAAGCTTGGCTAACATGAGCAACAATATCTTCCAGGTGAATTCCCCAATCATAATTCTCATCTTGCTAGGAAATCAAAGTTGTAGACGAACTCTGATTATTCTGGTTGTTTGAAGACGAATTCTGATTATGAACCGTTGGTTTGGTACATTCTCTAGCAAAGTGTCCATATTCCTGACAATTATAACACTTCACTTTTGACTTATCCAACCCCGTTCTAGTTTTGCTTGATGCTCTAATGAACTTTTTCCCTATCTTATTCAGAAGTTATTTGCCCTGCCTCATCCACAAAGCCATATTCCACAAAATATTCATCTCTTCAAGAGTATCCTTATCCAATTGCTTAAAATCCTCTTCAATCATGTCTGGATCAGTGATCTTTCCACCAATGAAGTTCTCATAAGAAGTAAGAAATGAAGCAATCATGCCCATCATGTCATCAGCAGCTTTAGGAGACACCTTAGAAGAACACGAATGAGTATCACTTTTATAATTCTTTGAGCATTGATGTGTCATTTTTAATATATAAAAATATAATATATTTTTACTATGGTTTTATGAGATCAGGTTTTAAATTTATAAAATGATAATTACTTTATTACTTTAACTTAAAAACACACACAATAGGCAAGTGTACCTGTCGCAGCGTAATATAGTTTAGGTAAGAACCAAGTATCGAACAAATGGACACGGTCGAGTTCCAGTACTCAAATTTTGGTACCGTTTAGCCGGATCAATTAGAGAGTGGGTTTTGTGTGCTTGTAAAGCAAAATAGTAAATGACATAAAAGTAAATAACGGTAAAGTAAATAACAGAAAAGTAAAAACATGCGTGATGTGTGTAACAGTAATGTAAATAGCAGAATAGTAAATAACAAGAAAGTAAAGATCTCGGAAATGATCAGGTTACGAAGAGTATTGCTTTGGGCTTCGAATCAGCTTGGTACATGATAATGTTAAGTTGACTGATCCAGTGATATGACTACTACAAACTTGTGACCCGGGTCACCGCTAGAGCCTCATCCTCATGACATTTGATTCACGAATTAAAATCTTTAAATTAAAATAGTAGTGCCTCCCGTTAGGGACAACAGTTACCCTCAACCCTTCGAGTATAAAGATGTACCGTTCCCAACATGAGTTCACCAATTCTTGGTTGCATAATAAGTTCGTATAAAGACGTACGATCTTAATAATGTTGACCAAGCCTTGGCTTATCAATCTCTGCTTGTATAAAGAAGTACAAGCTTCAAAGGAAGTTTTATTAAAAAGGTTTTACGATCTTACACTTTAAAATTAAGAGCACTCATAAATATAAAGACGGATTTAGATAGTAATAAAAGCCCACCAAATGGTGGTTTTAAGGATGAATAATTAAAGAAATAAATATACCACTAAATTAATACGTCAAACATTAACATTCACCAAACATCATCTTCACCCTAGCAATACAAGAAGATTAGCCACGAATGGACATGCTAATTAGCGTAACGCTGAGTTTCGTAGGCTCCCCTATTGTGGAACAAGGAGGAATAGCCCCTCTACTCGCTACTACTACTCTAATACTGCTAGAAACGAACTATTCTCTCTCTCTCTCTTTGGTTGTGTTGTGGTGTATTGTGGTGTGTGAAACCAAGAACTCTAGCCATCTACTTATAGGCCTCAAAATGAGCAATGCACGGCCGTGCATTAGATTGCACGGGCATGCAAACACATCAGGAATCAAACATGGTACAAAGGACAGTGTATCGGGTCCTTAGAGAGCAAGAAAGGGATTGCATGAGCGTGCAATGGGATGCACGGCCGTGCATCCCCCATTCTGCTCTCATGCTTCGTCTTTTAGCTGCTGGTTTACTTGTGTTGACCAATTTTGACTTCAAGGGGGTCAAAGCTCAGGAATTAACCTTCTAGAAGCTTGAATTCTTGGTGTTTTTGATAGGATTTAGTTTGATTTATATTATTAACACCGAATAACTTGCAGTTACAAAATATAAACGTTTTAAGCATCAATTGCAAGGTTATTATTCAATTAGTACCATAATATGGGGATTATTTTGCATGCAAAACATATATAATTTAGGACGTATCATAATACCCCACACTTAGACTTTGCTTGTCCTCAAGCAAACTCATGCATGATCAGACCCATAACTAAAAACTTTACAAGGGAAATGAAGCTCCAAGTAGTTGGAAACTCTGAGATAACTCTTCAGTTGCTTATTCTATTTTTGTGTTTTTCTATGATGGAATCCATGACAAGCCTACTAGAGCTTCAATTATGTATAAACTTTCACTCCTCCCAATATTCACTCAACTCTAGGGTTATATATGTATCTATAATGTAAGTTAAGTGGAACACTCAAGTTCGAATCAAATTATGCAATGGTCATAAGCTTGTATGCACATCAAGTCTCCACCAACTCACTGAGTAGTATGCATGAATCAAGAGGACTTTAAAATGGTTGTAATGTGGCTAAAATAAAAATAAAGGCTGAAAATGAAAATCTTTTTGGATTTTTAGGGATTTAAAGGGTTTGAAGGGCTGCAGCTATCGTGAAACACACAGCTACAGCTTCATTGCTTAAAATGAAAAATACTAGCAGGTCCCTCTACAATACTCAGATCATGAGGGTATACTAATCTGAGGGCTCGTTTATGGTCAGATTGCCAAGACCAAGATCTCTTATCATTCTCAACTCTTTCCTCACGTGTTGACACATTACTGCCTTTCCGTATGGATCTTTCAGCATGTAGCCTAACATCTCCCACTTTGATCAGATGCGTATACTCATGCTGGGAATGTGTTTGATTCTTGCTACTCTTTCCATTGTGGCTCCAGTTTCCACACTTCACACATTTGTCGTATCTTTTGGCTCTTCTTTTGGTGACACTTTTTTACAGGCCGCAGAATGGTGGCAATTGTTCTTGCTTGCGCCACCGTCTTCTTACATCACTTGTTGCTTTGAAAATCTTCTCTCAGAGTTCGGTTGGTAATTCAGGTTTTGCGAAATGAAGGCAGAAAAGCAAATTAAAATCAAAAGAATGCATATCCAGTTATTTAAGGTCTAGCCGGTAAAAGACCCACTTCTCTCTTTTTTTTTCTTTTCTTCTTTTTCTATTTTTTTCTTTTTTTCTTTTCTTTTTGTATCAAGACAAATTTTTCAATAGTTCTTTTTCCTTAATTTCCTTGAAATAATATTTCCATAATTTTCTTGCAGATATTTTGGCTGTTTCTTCCTAATACATCCACCTTCTTGTATACTCCAATTCTTTTGAGCAAAACAGATTATTTCCAAAATTTCCTCAATGGTAATAAACTTGAAATAATGACATAGGATAATTTTTCCATTTCGAAGACAGTTAGCCAATAACCGGTGTTTACGAAAAGCTGGTTGGTTGATAAATGTGGGTAGTAGAAAAGAAAATGCTAAGGCTCAAAGGGCTATCTAGGCGGATTATATTTTTGGGTTTTTGGGCTTAAGGATAATATATAGGGGTAATAAAGTCCTAGGTGCCTCAATTACTTTCATACTTCTACTAGTTCATGGTCTTGATATGTATCAGTCACACAAGTTCTAATTATGCATATAATCCGATCGAAAAACACTCAATATACGAAAACGAAAGAGAATGCAAAAAATAATGATAATAATGCTCGTGAAAGGGCTCAGATTATTCTTACATAGAAACGGATGGGATAGGGTTTAGTGATTTGTTATACATAATATCCATTTGTTTCTACTTGCCATGTATTAGTTTTATTTAATTAGGTGCAAACTCAAATAGGTTTAGATTTTAGGGTTTAAAATTTTTGAAAATTTTCTGGGTTTTACAAAAGGTAGGGTTTTGTAATGTTTTAGTCAAATGGGTAGAAAATCACGAGTTAAATTTTACTGCTTTGAGGTTACAAGTAGTCCTAAATATCTAATTCCTCACCCCACACTTAAAATTGTGCATTGCCCTCAATGTACAAATGCATGCAATGAAATGTTATGCAGAAATTTAAATGCATTAAGTTTTAAGGGAAAAGAAACTGGTACTCCCCCGGTCAAATCGGTGTATAACCTAAGGCCAAAACTTATTGCCGCTATTAGGCTGTGCCTATCAGCTGCTTGTCAACACGTTGCTTCAAAGACTTCATAGAATTTCAAAGAAATTTGATGTGGTTTTCGATTCCTCAGGTTGTAGAGATAGAGTGTGGTTCCTCAAAGAAGTAGAGACACTATCTGGTGATGCTATTCTACCTGACACATAAAAGAAAACATAAAAGCAGACAAGGAAAATAAGAGGTAGTAGTTAAGCTACTAAGGTCCTAGTATCGAGAAGGCATACCTAGGGGCTGAAGTAATAGAAACTAAAATTTGAAAACAAAACCTGAGGTCCATGCTTTCTGTCGTATGCACCAACTTCTCAATTTATTCATGATCATCGGGTTGCCTCTCGGAAGCGCCATGTTTATTTAAGGGTCGCTGGCAAGACCCAAACGTGCTTCATCAATCTTTCTCCTCTAGTGGAACTTTGTCCAATACTTAATCAATAGGTCCTTCGAGGCAACACTTCACTCGATGACCGTTAACCTTGAAACTTTTCCCGTCTGTTTATTCCAGTTCCATTGTTCCATAACGGAATATTTTTCGAATTATGTTTGGTCCCGTCCACTTAGATCTTAGTTTCCCTGGAAATAGTTGCAATCTTGAGTCGTAAAGCAAGACTTTTTCTCCTTCTTAGAATTCCCCCTTCCTTAGCTTTTTATCACGAAGTTTCTTTGCCCTATCCTTGTATATTGCCGAATTCATATATGCCTGATTTCGCAGTTCTTCCAATTCATGAATTTGTAGAAGACGGTGCTCTCCAGCACTGGATAGATCTAGGTTTACTGCCTTAAGCGCCTAGTACGCTTTATGCTCAATTTCTATTGGGAGGTGACATGCCTTTCCATAAACCATTCGGTAAGGACTGGTTCCGATAGGTGTTTTTTAAGCCGTGTGTAGAGCCCATAATACATCTTCTAGTTTATCAGACCAGTCTTTCCGATTTGGATCACAACCTTTTCCAAGATACGTTTAATTGCTCTGTTTGTAACTTCCACTTGTCCCTTTGCTTGGGGATGGTAAGGTGTGGATAGCTTATGGGTACAACCATATCATTTGAGTGTCTTTTCCAGTTGTGAATTGTAGAAATATGTTCCTCTATCACTGATTAAAGCTTTTGGTGTACCGAATCGTGTGAACAGTCTTTTGAGAAACCGGATGACGACTCTTACGTCATTGGTTGGTAATGCTTGTGCCTCAACCCATTTTGACACGTAGTCTACTGCTACCAGAATGTATTGATTTCTGCGAGATGGAGGGAACGACCCAACAAAGACAATCCCCCATACGTCGAATATTTCACAGACTTGGATACTTGTTTGAGGCATTTCGTCACGCTTTGAAACACTTCCTGTCCTCTGATAGGAGTCGCATGTGCTTATAAGCTTATGTGCGTCCTTGAAAACAGTTGGCCAAAAGAATCCGGCTTCAAGGACTTTCCTTGCAGTGTAATTGGCTCCATGATGCCCTCCTGTAGGTCCTTCATGACGTGGCCGTAGTATCACATGTGCCTCCTTCCCGTACACACATCGCCGAACTATTTGAACCGTACAAACGTGAAATAGATACGTATCTTCCCAGAAGTAGTGCTTAACGTCTGCAAAGAATTTCTTCCTTTCTAGAAATGTTACCCCTTTTACTAGTTCTCCGCTTGCTAGGAAGTTTGCAATATTTGCAAACCATGGATATCCATCGATGTCTTGTACGTGTAGTATGTACTCGTGAGGGAAACTATCATTTATAGCAACCTATTGGTTCTCTTGAGTAATTTCAAGTCGAGATAAATGATTTGCTGCGAAATACTCTGCTCCTTTCTTATCTTTTATTTCGATATCAAATTCTTGTAGTAGGAGGATCCATCCAATTAACCTTGGTTTTGCGTCTTGCTTGTTAAAGAGATGTCTTAGGGCGGCATGATCGGTGTAGACGATAGTTTTTTATAAGACCAGTGTCACACCCCGACCGACGGCGGAAAACATCGGGGCGTGAAGCTGTGCAGACTGTTCATAGCTCATGGTTGCTAAAGTTTGAATAATTTAAACATTCATTTTCATTAAACGTAGCAAGTTCATACCATACAAGAACCAAATGTAGCGATTACAAAATATAAATAGTTTAGATTAATTGCTAGGTCCAAATCCTATATGTAGCAGCTTGTAATACTTCAAACATTGTCACCTAAAACATGGTTAAAAACAAAGTCAACTAAAAAGTTGGTGAGAATACATAGGTTTTCGTGTCATGTAATAGAATATAGTGTTGTGTGTATACAATTCATACAAACATGGCAATTAAGGCATTTATGGAGAGATACCATCGTGTGACCTGGTAGTACAATCAAACCTTTGTAACTAGCATGCAAAACAAACGCGTGTTGGCAGTAACAGTCACCCTACCTGGGTGGGTTTGTCAGACTCAATAGATCTATCACTGTTTACTGTAGGCTATAAAATAGTTAATGATTGCACGTGAATAGCAAACTGCGTGTTGGTCTACACACCTAGTACTCAAGCACAAAGCTCAAAATTGTAACACATGATTGTAGGGTGGAATTGTATATTGTGTAGTTTGTAAACATAGTAAATAGAACGCATGTTCCACCCCAAAAGTTTGTAAATAGAGTAAAAGAGGGGCTATGTAACTCACTTGTGTTGGGGCGTGTAGTTTGCACAGATCAACAAAAATACCAAGCGTGTTGTAGGTCGCTACGTTTGACCTATTGAATGAGGGTATAACGCGTGTCACTATTTGTGTTATTTTGTGTCCAAAGTGGGTTCGTTGGTGGTTTGTGTGTTTAGGGTTGGTTTTGGAATAATAAATTAGTAGCGATATATATATATATATATATATATATATATATATATATATATATATATATATATATATATATATTATTTAAATAAAATTTAATTAAACGATATTTGTTTAAATCAATATATATATATATATATATATTTGTATAAATAAAAATGATTATATAAATTCATGATTTCATCGGTTTTGAAACTATCGGGAATTAATCGTTTTAAATTTCTAAATCAGCGATTTGGTATATAAATGATTCCCGGGTTTTGGGATTTTATAACTTAAATTTTTATAAACAAGTTTTGAAATGTTTAAATAAAAACATATTAAATTAAGTTTGAAAATAATAAAATTAAAGTTTCTGGTCAAGGAGCACGACCGTGCTCAAGTAGGGCACGACCGCGCTCGTTGCCGGGCGTGACCGTGGTGGTCTGAGCGCGCCCGTGGTCGAGTCAGAAGTCACTACAGAGGGTCTGGACATAGAGCACGACCGTGCTCGTATCTGGCACGACCGCGTCTAGTGTTTGTTTTTGGTCAAGACTTGTTTGCTCGGTAAGCACGACCGGGCCACACCTGGGGCACGACTATGCTTGGTCAGGCACGACCGCGCTCAGGGATGAGCGCGACCGTGTCGGGCCTTTTTCAGACACAATTCGATCGATTCTTATATTAATAGCTTCTATATTCTTAGGGCTTTCACTTAGTGGATGATTACGAATGTTTCTACATAGTTTAATTGTATTTATATCATGTCTAGAGTGTAGTTCGAGTAAAATTTATGTTTCGGCTTTTTGGTTCAAAATCGGATCGATTTGAGTGTTTCTACAACGAATTGACATAGGGCTTTCGTAGTAGAGGTAGATACAAAGCTGAAGACGTGTTACTTACTTGTTGAAAGTGGGCAATTGAATGCGGTCGGCTACGGGTCGAGCGGCTTCGTTTCTTGGCGATCAATCGGACGACAGAGGTGTTGTGAGCGTCGAGTGAGAGTTCTGAGAGATTGAGTGGGTGTATATGAGAGTGTAGGAAACGTGCAACTGACTCTATATCGACGAATTTGAGAGGCTCGGTTGTGGTGTGAATGGGATTAATTAATTGTGCAAATTAGACGACAATTGATGCGTGTTTTAGACGAATTTCAGTCGAGTATGGTCTGACGCGCGAAGACCGGCTTTTCTTTATTTTAATTTTCGCGAATTCAGAAGGTATGGTATGGTTTGACTTTCTGCAGTCAAGTGGGTTCATCAGCGCGACCGTGCCTACTTTAGGCGCGACCGTGCTTAGGTCTGCAGGCGCGACCGTGCTTGCCTAGTTTTGTAGTTTTTGAGTTTTGTCAGTTTTGGTCCTCGGGGCTTGTGAGATAATTGCGTTTTTGTTTAATTTGTTATTGTAATAGAATAGTTTGTATATGTAACTGCATCGTAGTTTGTTTGTACACGAATCGAAACTGAAATGTGTTTGTTTATTGAAATCAAACGATTACATGATGAAAATCAGAAATGTTACAGTCTCCCCTTGTTGAGGGGATTTCGTCCCGAAATTCAACTAGTTAAGGCTGCAGAATTGGTGAATAGGTGAGGATACTTGAGTTTCATTTGGTCTTCACGTTCCCAAGTAAACTCAGGACCACGTTTAGAATCCCAACGGATTTTGACTATAGGAATGCGGCTGCGTTTGAGTTGCTTGATCTCACGGTCCATGATTTCCACCGGTTTCTCGACAAAGTGCATCGTTTCATCAATGCGCACGTCGTCAAGAAGTATGTGGAGGTTCTCATCAGCAAGACATTTCTTCAGGTTGGACACGTGGAAGGTTGGATGAACATTGTTGAGTGCTGGAGGTAGCTCAAGTTTGTAAGCCACTTTCCCGATTCTTTCAAGGATCTTGAACGGGCCTACGTAACGAGGTGCTAGTTTGCCTTTCTTTCCAAAGCGGATCACACCCTTCCAAGGGGATACTTTGAGAAGCACAAGGTCACCCACTTGGAATTCCAAGGGTTTTCGTCGCTTGTCGGCATAGCTCTTTTGTCGACTTCTCGCTACTCGGATGTTGTCACGGATTTGAAGGATTTTGTCGGATGTTTCCTGAATTAACTCGGGACCGGTGATTTGTGCTTCACCAATCTCGTTCCAACAGATAGGAGAACGGCATTTGCGACCATAAAGAGTTTCGAATGGAGCCATGTTGATGCTGGTGTGGTAGCTGTTATTGTAGGAGAATTCAATAAGTGCTAGATGTGAATCCCAATTGCCACCAAAGTCTATGACACAGGCTCTCAGCATGTCTTCGAGGGTTTGGATTGTTCGTTCAGTCTGGCCATCAGTTTGGGGATGGTAGGCTGTGCTTAAATCCAATCGTATGCCAAGTGCCTTTTGCAGAGATTGCCAAAATCTGGAAGTGAAACGAGCATCTCTGTCGGAGATTATGTTCAAAGGTATACCGTGTCGACTCACAATTTTGTTAATATAGATTCGGGCCAATTTCTCAACCCGATAGTCTTCATGGATGGGCAGGAAGTGTGCGGACTTTGTGAGACGGTCAATGATTACCCAAATGCTATCATAGCCGTTTGAAGTACGGGGGAGTTTAGTAATGAAGTCCATGGCTAGATTTTCCCATTTCCACACGGGGATTTCCGGTTGTTCAAGTAAACCGGAAGGACGTTGATGTTCGGCTTTGACTTTAGAGCAGGTTAGGCATTTTGCAACATAGAGTGCAATGTCTTTCTTCATACCAGGCCACCAATATTGTGGTCGAAGATTGTGATACATTTTATCCGCACCGGGATGGATAGAATACCGAGACTTGTGTGCTTCAGTCATGAGGAATTCCCGGAGATCATTGCGGTTGGGAACCCAAATACGATCCAAGAAATAAAGCAAGCCATTGTTTTTAGTCTCTAGTTGGAATTCAGCACCGCACGACATTTCCTCATACATATTTCCCTCGGTAATCGAGACGTGTTGAGCTGCTAGAATACGGGTTTGAATGTCGGAATGAATCTTGACACTTTGGAGCATGACGCGTTCTTTACGGCTCAGCGCATCGGCTACAACATTAGCCTTACCGGGATGATAACGAATCTCGCAATCGTAGTCATTGAGTAGTACAACCCAACGTCGTTGCCTCATGTTGAGTTCTTTTTGATTGAAGATGTGTTGGAGGCTTTTGTGGTCGGTAAATACCACACATTTCGTGCCATATAGATAATGTCTCCAAATCTTCAAGGCAAATATGACTGCACCTAGTTCCAGATCGTGCGTCGTATAGTTCTTTTCATGGATCTTGAGTTGCCTTGATGCATAAGCGATTACCTTGCCTCGTTGCATGAGAACACAACCAAGGCCTAGGTTAGAGGCATCGCAGTAGACGACTAGATCATCGTTTCCTTCTGGAAGAGTCAGAATAGGAGCATCACATAATTTCTGTTTAAGAGTTTGGAAAGCTTCTTCTTGTTTTGGCCCCCATTCATAAGGTTTACCTTTATGTGTCAAGGCGGTGAGGGGAACAGCAATCTTGGAGAAATTAGAAATGAACCTTCGGTAATAACCCGCTAAACCAAGAAACGAACGAACCTCGGTAGGGGTTTGAGGAGCACTCCAATTCTTGACAGCTTCGATCTTGGCAGGGTCGACATGTATTCCCTTTTTATTGACAACATGACCCAAAAATTGAACCTCCTTTAGCCAAAATTCACATTTGGAGAACTTGGCGTATAATTGTTCGGTTCTCAGGAGATCCAAAACCAGTCTAAGGTGCTGTTCATGTTCTTCCTCAGTCTTGGAATAGATCAAGATGTCATCGATGAAAACGATCACGAATTTGTCAAGGTATGGTTTGCACATGCGGTTCATGAGGTCCATAAAGACAGCAGGTGCATTGGTCAACCCAAAAGGCATAACCGTGAACTCGTAATGACCATATCTTTATCGGAAGGCGGTCTTTGGAATATCTTCTTCTCGGACACGCAGTTGGTGATAACCAGATCGAAGATCAATCTTCGAGAAACAAGTAGAACCTTGGAGTTGATCGAAGAGGTCGTCAATCCTAGGTAACGGGTAGCGGTTTTTGATTGTAAGCTTGTTGAGCTCTCGATAGTCAATACATATGCGGAATGAACCATCCTTCTTTTTAACAAACAAGACTGGTGCACCCCACGGTGAATGACTTGGCCGTATGAAACCTTTGTCAGCGAGTTCTTGAAGTTGACTTGCAAGTTCTTGCAATTCGGAAGGTGCAAGCCGGTATGGAGCTTTAGCCACAGGGTTTGCTCCGGGTATAAGATTGATTTGAAACTTTACTTCCCGAATAGGTGGAAGTCCGGGTAAGTCATCGGGAAAGACTTCGGGAAACTCCCGAATGATGGGAATATCTTCTATTCTTCTCTCCTTGTCTTCTTTTTGAATCACATGAGCTAGGAAAACCATGCACTTCTTTCGAATGTATTTCTGGGCAGTTATGCATGACATTAGTTTGAGTCCTTTGCAAGGTTTCTCGCCAAAGACTTTCAATATGTCTCCCGATGGAAGAGGTACTCGGATGTACTTTTCAAAGCACATGACCTCGGCATGGTTTTTAGATAACCAATCCATGCCGATGATGACGTCAAAGCTTCCCAATGGCATTGGTATAAGGTTGACTGGAAACGTGTGACCATTGAGTTCTAGTGAGCAGTCATGAATGATGGAGTCAATAGTGATGGAGTTTCCATCCGCTACTTCAACGGTGAAGGTTTTGTCGAGTTTGGATCGTGTTTTTGCAAGTAAAGGTTAAAAGTTAAGTGACACAAAACTCTTATCAGCTCCGGTATCAAATAGTATAGATGCAAATTGTTTATTTACAAGAAACGTACCGTTGACCACATGATCGTTGGCTTGAGCTTCATTGGCGTTGATGTTGAAAGCACGCCCACGAGCTCCGCCCTGATTATTGTTCACAAGTTTTGGACATTGGTTTCGGAAGTGGTTCGGGTTGCCACATTCATAGCATGCCCGTCCATTTGCATTGATTGGAACCACTTGATTAGCTCCGGGTTGATTAACCGGGTTAGCTTGAGTAGTAAGTGCCTTTTGTCGGCAGATATTGGCCGTATGGCCAAGTTTCCCACAATGATTGCAAAGGCGACATGGGACAGTTTGTGGGTGATGATAGTTGCAGTTGTTGCAGAGTGGGTAGGTACCTCCATAAGCTTTCTTGGCTGGATTTTGAGCCAAGGGTGCAACTTGATTAATTGGGGCGGTTGGAGTGACTATTGCAAAATTCTTCGCCTTTCTCTTCCTGGTGTTTCGATACTGTTCGTTTTGAACTTCTTTGACATGAGTAGGAGGAGTTGTGGTGTCAGAAACTTTCTTGGCCCCCTTTTTGGTAAGAGTACCTGCTTTAACGTGATTATCGGTCAGTGTGGCAGCTAGACGAATAGCATCTTCTAGGTTTGCAGGATTTCTTCCCAGAACAGTGTCCTGGATTTGTCTCGGTAGGCCACCGATATATTTTTCAATACACCTAGACAAAGGTGTAACCATGTGAGGTACCAGCATGCTGAGTTCGTGGAAACGGTTAGTGTACGCCAAGCTTTCACCGCTATCTTGGGTAAGATCCCAAAATTCCGCTTCCAGTTTCTTCATCTCATTTCGAGGACAGAATTCCTCGGTCATGATCCTTTTCAGCTCATCCCATGGCAGAGCCATTGCTACTTCTACTCCCCTTGTTCTCTTTTCCCCATTCCACCAGGTTAGTGCCCGTTTTTGGAAGACACTAGTGGCATGGCGGACTCGTAGATTGTCCGGACGGTCACTATTGAGGAAGGTGCCCTCCATACTTTCGAACCATTGAATGAGTCCCGTGGCTCCTTCGGTACCATAAAATTTCAGGGGATTGCAAGAGTTGAAATGCTTGAAGGTACATTGTGGCGGGTTGGCACCACCGCCACCACCAGTATTAGCACTACCGCTGGCGTTCCCATTGTTGTTGTTGTTGGCTTGAGTTAGTTGAGTTACCAGCTGAGTGAGGAGAGCAGCAAGGTCGGTATTATTGTTGTTGTTGGCATTGCTGGTATTGGTGTTGGTGCTATCGTTGGCGTTGTCGGTGTTGTTGCGGTTGATGTTACGACGAGGAGGCATTCTATAAAAAGAGAATGATACAAAAGTGTTGTGAGAATTTATAAAAATCCGTTGAAATTTAGGATAGGAGGAATAATAACACATTTATTTCATAGTTCGGATTGTTTTCAAGTAATCACATTTCTACTTGAACACAATGACATATTAAGGTTAATTAGAGTTATATAATTTTCAAGGAGACGTGCTTTAGCCTATAGGTAAACACTCATCCCGGGAATTCCCAGGAAAGCATACGGATCCCTCGGTTGATTGGGATTTATATGAAATGCTTTCCTAGACAGAATACAGGTGTCACCCTTCCAGATTGCACGTGTCCTCTAATAATTAACAGAGTCTAAAACCTTAACGGGTATGAAAAATATTTTTGATAGGCATAGGTCCACGAGTATGAGTTTTTCCACAAGTTATGGCGATGATGACATAGAAGCAGTTAAGGAGGATATGCGGCTTAGGATACGGGTATGGATACGATTTATTTTATTATTTACGTATGCTTATTAAGTCTTGTAGTCTAAACAATTTAATTATCAAATAACTAACACATAAGGCATGTGACATATAGCAAATAGCACGTATCACATAAAACATGTAGCATGGCATTGTTGGGTGTCCTAAAGTTATAGTCTAGGTCAATGGTGTCTAATAACCTAATTCCCTATAACCAAGGCTCTGATACCAATCTGTCACACCCCGACCGACGGCGGAAAACGTTGGGGCGTGAAGCTGTGCAGACTGTTCATAGCTCATGGTTGCTAAAGTTTGAATAATTTAAACATTCATTTTCATTACACGTAGCAAGTTCATACCATACAAGAACCAAATGTAGCGATTACAAAATATAAATAGTTTAGATTAATTGCTAGGTCCAAATCCTATATGTAGCAGCTTGTAATACTTCAAACATTGTCACCTGAAACATGGTTAAAAACAAAGTCAACTAAAAAGTTGGTGAGAATACATAGGTTTTCGTGTCATGTAATAGAATATAGTGTTGTGTGTATACAATTCATACAAACATGGCAATTAAGGCATTTATGGAGAGATACCATCGTGTGACCTGGTAGTACAATCAAACCTTTGTAACTAGCATTCAAAACAAACGCGTGTTGGCAGTAACAGTCACCCTACCTGGGTGGGTTTGTCAGACTCAATAGATCTATCACTGTTTACTGTAGGCTAAAAAATAGTTAATGATTGCACGTGAATAGCAAACTGCGTGTTGGTCTACACACCTAGTACTCAAGCACAAAGCTCAAAATTGTAACACATGATTGTAGGGTGGAATTGTATATTGTGTAGTTTGTAAACATAGTAAATAGAACGCATGTTCCACCCCAAAAGTTTGTAAATAGAGTAAAAGAGGGGCTACGTAACTCACTTGTGTTGGGGCGTGTAGTTTGCACAGATCAACAAAAATACCAAGCGTGTTGTAGGTCGCTACGTTTGACCTATTGAATGAGGGTATAACGCGTGTCACTATTTGTGTTATTTTGTGTCCAAAGTGGGTTCGTTGGTGGTTTGTGTGTTTAGGGTTGGTTTTGGAATAATAAATTAGTAGCGATATATATATATATATATATATATATATATATATATATATATTTATTTAAAATTTAATTAAACGATATTTGTTTAAATCAATATATATATATATATATTTGTATAAATAAAAATGATTATATAAATTCATGATTTCATCGGTTTTGAAACTATCGGGAATTAATCGTTTTAAATTTCTAAATCAGCGATTTGGTATATAAATGATTCCCGGGTTTTGGGATTTTATAACTTAAATTTTTATAAACAAGTTTTGAAATGTTTAAATAAAAACATATTAAATTAAGTTTGAAAATAATAAAATTAAAGTTTCTGGTCAAGGAGCACGACCGTGCTCAAGTAGGGCACGACCGCGCTCGTTGCCGGGCGTGACCGTGGTGGTCTGAGCGCGCCCGTGGTCGAGTCAGAAGTCACTACAGAGGGTCTGGACATAGAGCACGACCGTGCTCGTATCTGGCACGACCGCGTCTAGTGTTTGTTTTTGGTCAAGACTTGTTTGCTCGGTAAGCACGACCGGGCCACACCTGGGGCACGACTGTGCTTGGTCAGGCACGACCGCGCTCAGGGATGAGCGCGACCGTGTCGGGCCTTTTTCAGACACAATTCGATCGATTCTTATATTAATAGCTTCTATATTCTTAGGGCTTTCACTTAGTGGATGATTACGAATGTTTCTACATAGTTTAATTGTATTTATATCATGTCTAGAGTGTAGTTCGAGTAAAATTTATGTTTCGGCTTTTTGGTTCAAAATCGGATCGATTTGAGTGTTTCTACAACGAATTGACATAGGGCTTTCGTAGTAGAGGTAGATACAAAGCTGAAGACGTGTTACTTACTTGTTGAAAGTGGGCAATTGAATGCGGTCGGCTACGGGTCGAGCGACTTCGTTTCTTGGCGATCAATCGGACGACAGAGGTGTTGTGAGCGACGAGTGAGAGTTCTGAGAGATTGAGTGGGTGTATATGAGAGTGTAGGAAACGTGCAACTGACTCTATATCGACGAATTTGAGAGGCTCGGTTGTGGTGTGAATGGGATTAATTAATTGTGCAAATTGGACGACAATTGATGCGTGTTTTAGACGAATTTCAGTCGAGTATGGTCTGACGCGCGAAGACCGGCTTTTCTTTATTTTAATTTTCGCGAATTCAGAAGGTATGGTATGGTTTGACTTTCTGCAGTCAAGTGGGTTCATCAGCGCGACCGTGCCTACTTTAGGCGCGACCGTGCTTAGGTCTGCAGGCGCGACCGTGCCTAGTCCTAGACGCGACCGTGCTTGCCTAGTTTTGTAGTTTTTGAGTTTTGTCAGTTTTGGTCCTCGGGGCTTGTGAGATAATTGCGTTTTTGTTTAATTTGTTATTGTAATAGAATAGTTTGTATATGTAACTGCATCGTAGTTTGTTTGTACACGAATCGAAACTGAAATGTGTTTGTTTATTGAAATCAAACGATTACATAATGAAAATCAGAAATGTTACAACCAGGTATGAACGGAATTTATCAAAGGCAAAAACTACAGCTAGTAATTCCTTCTCAGTGGTGGTGTAATTTTCTTGAGCATCGTTTAAGGTTTTACTTGCATAGTGAATCGGGTGAAAATGCTTTTCGCTCCATTGACCTAAAACTGCTCCTACTGCGTAGTCACTTGCATCGCACATGAGTTTGGATGACGTCATGATAGGCGCATCAATGAGTTTCTTCTTGAGAGTTTCAAATGCTACTAAACAATCGTCAGAGAATAAAAAGGGTCGATCTTTTTCCAACAGTTGTGCCAAGGGTCTAACGATTGATGAAAAATCTTTTATGAATCTTCTATAGAATACCGCATGACCAAGGAAGCTTCTGATCCCCTTTACTGAATTTGGTGGTGGAAGCAATGATATAGTTTCCACTTTGGCTTTGTCGACTTCAATACCATTCTTTGAAATCTTATGTTCTAATACTATCCCTTCTTTGACCATAAGTGGCATTTTTCCTAGTTTAGTGCAAGATTTGGGTCTTCACATCTTGCTAGCGTCTTTTATAAGTTTTGTAGACAATGGTCGAAGATATTTCCAAAAACTGAGAAGTCATCCATGAATACTTCCATTATTTCTTCTATCATATCATGAAATATAGCAATCACTATCGCTAGAACGTAGTGGGTGCATTGCATAGTCCAAATGGCATACGCCTATAAGCAAAGGTGCCACAGGGACAGGTAAACGTAGTTTTCTCCTGGTCTATTTGAAAGTACCACGAGAATCCATCGAGAAAACAGTAGAACATATTCCCGGATAGTCGCTCCAACATTTGATCAATGAAGGGTAGCGGAAAATGGTCTTTTCGAGTAGCTTCATTCAACACGCGCCATCCAGTGACTGTGCGGGTGCCATCCAGTGACTGTGCAGGTTGGTATTAGCTCATTTTTCTCGTTTATGATTTCCGTTATAGCTCCTTTCTTTGGTACAACTTGAACTGGACTGACCTATGCTGAATCTGAAATGGGGTAGATAACCCCTGCATAGTTTGATAACCTCATTCTTCACTACCTCTTGCATTTTGGGGTTCAGTTGTCTTTGGTGCTGCACACTTGTTTTGTAATTTTCTTCCATAAGTATTTTTTGAGTGCAAAATGAGGGGCTAATTCCTTTAAAATCCATTAGCTTCCATGCGATAGCTTTCTTGTGCCTTTTGAAAACTTCTAACAGTTTTTCCTTTTTGTCATTTTCCAATCTGGAGGAGATAATAACCGAAAGATTGGATTCTTCATCTAGGAAGGCATATGATAGATCAGGCAGAAGTTCCTTTAGCTCAAGTGTAGGTGGTTCTACGATAGAGGGTTTTGTCTTCTCACTCTCGTCTCTATCTTCCAGCTCCTCAATGCATATTCTTTCATCATTATGATTAGTGTGCTTTATCATGAACCTTTCACAAACTAAATATTCCTCGTGTTCCTCAGCTGGTCATTCTTCTTCTTTTCCCAAGACGTCATGCATGTAGTAGCCTACTAGATAGTCAAAATCGTCAAAAAGAAAAGCTAGATCGTCATGACTACTTGGTTGCTACATGGCCTTCTTAAGATCGAACGTGCTTCGTTCTTACTGAATGCTTAATGCCAGTTTTCCTCCCCAAACGTCGATAAGGGTGAGGGCTGTATTGAGAAATGGCCTCCCGAGAATAAGAGGGCATCATGTTCCTCCTTTTATGTCAACCACCACAAAATCCACAGGAAGACGAATTCATTAATTTTTATAAGCACATTTTTAGCAATTTCCTTTGGATAGCGAACCGTCCTATTGGTTAGGCCAAGTTCTGATTTTGTGGGTTGGAGTTTCTTAAGATTCATTTTGTCAAATATAGCGCCAAGTTAAATGTTTACGCTGATATGCAAGTTAGCAATAGCCTTACCTTGGATTGAGTCGCTTATAAGACAGGAGATCATGAATTGGTCGGGAGGTTTTCTTCCTCTCATAATGGCTGAGCATTCTTCGTTTAATGTGATTTTTGGCTGCTCTTCCATTTTGTTTCGGTTAGTCAGCATATCTTTGAGAAACTTTGCATGAGCTGGCATCTTATAGAGGAACAGCTCGTAAGGTAGATTTAACTGAATTTGATTTAATAAAGATTGAAAGCGTCTGAATTGTTTCTCCAACCTCGGTTGTTCTAAGGTTTCTTGTATAATTTCAGCCCTTACTATGTCATCTTCGCTGATATTCCCCATGTTGTCCATGGGAATCATGGTTATTACCTCCATGTTTTATTCTTGTGATCTGCTTCGAAAGTTAGTGGGTGATCCAGAATTTCAGAAGGATCTTCATGTGGTTCCGTAGCATAGAGTTTAATGATTTGATTTTTTATTTCCTCTAGATTTCGGAATAGTGTGTCTGGCTTCCAAGGATCTGGTTCGTAGAATGCACAATCTGTGTTTACTGATGGAGGTGGTGAAGGAAGTAAATCCTCAAATGGTGACGGGTGGATATTTATCTCATGATCCATAGGGTGCCATACGGAAAGATAACACTCCTCAATGTAGTGTGATCCTCCACATAACTCGCACCATGAGTCTAAGAAATTGCTGTCAAATTTGAAAAATTCTTTCTCGGTAAAGTTTTCATTGTATGGATCCATGATTATTTTTGTGAAATATTTATTTTTTTTAAAAAAAGGCTAATTTGTTAACTTGAATTTTTCTTGAAATCACCGTGTCCCCGGCAACGGCGCCAAAAACTTGATGTGTCGTTTTTAATATATAAAAATATAATATATTCTTACCATGGTTTTACGAGATCAGGTATAAATTTATAAAATGATAATTACTTTAACTTCACTTCTCATGAATATTTAGTTGACGAGAAGCGTATGCGACCACTTTCTCAGGAGATCAAATTAAGATTGTTGTTCCAGTTCCACTAAATCACCGCCCCCCAAGTTAGGCAAGTGTACCTATCGCAACGTAATATAGTTTAGGTAAGAACCAAGTATCGAACCAATGGACATGGTCGAGTTCCAGTACTCAACTTTTGTTATCGTTTAGCCGGATCAATTTGTGAGTGGGTTTTGTGTGCTTGTGAAGCAGAATAGTAAATGACAGAAAAGTAAATAACGGTAAAGTAAACAACAGAAAAGTAAAAACGTGCGTGATGTGTCTAACAGGAATGTAAATAGCAGAATAGTAAACAACAAGAAAGTAAAGATCTCGGAAATGATCAGGTTACGAAGAGTATTGCTTTGGGCTTCGAATCAGCTTGGTACGTGATAACGTTAAGTTGACTAATCCAGTGATATGACTACTACAAACTTGTGACCCGGGTCACCGCTAGAGTCTCTTCCTCACGACATTTGATTCACTAATTAAAATCTTTAAATTAAAATAGTAGTGCCTCCTGTTAGGGACAACAGTTACCCTCAACCCTTCGAATGGTCATCTCCGGGTTGGTTTAAGACATCGAACGTAAATGCTTGTTATTAAAGTTAAATAAGTGATTATACATTGTTCACTGGAAGGCGGTGTAACAATGGGACCGAGTATAAAGACGTACCGTTCCCAACATGAGTTCACCAATTCTTGGTCGCATAATAAGTTCATATAAAGACATACGACCTTAATAATGTTGACCAAGCCTTGGCTTATCAATCTCTGCTTGTATAAAGATGTACAAGCTTCAAAGGAAGTTTGATTAAAAAGGTTTTATGATCTTACACTTTAAAATCAAGAATACTCATTAATATAAAGAAGGAATGGGATAGTAATAAAAGCCCACCAAATGGTGGTTTTAAGGACGAATAATTAAAGACATAAACATACCACTAGATTAATACGTTAAACATTAACATGCACGAAACAACATCTTCACCCTAGCAATACAAGAAGCTTAGCCACGAATGGCCATGCTAATTAGCGTAACACTGAGTTTCGTAGGCTCCCCTATTGTGGAAGAAGGAGGAATAGCCCCTCTACTCACTACTACTACTCTAATACTGCTAGAAAAGAACAATTCTCTCTATCTTTGGTTGTGTTGTGGTGTATTGAGGTGTGTGAAACCAAGAACTCAAGCCATCTATTTATAGGCCTCAAAATGAGCAATGCAGGGTCGTGAATTGGATTGCACGGGCGTGCAAACACCTTGGGAATCAAACAGGGTACAAAGGACAGTGTACCCTTGGAGAGAAAGAAAGGGATTGCACTGGGATGCACGGCCGTGCGTCTCCCTTTCTTTTCTCCTGCTTCGTCTTTTAGCTACTGGTTGACTTGTGTTGACCAATTTTCACTTCTTGAGGGTCAAAGCTCGGGAATGAACCTTCTAGAAGCTTGAATTCTTGGTGTTTTTGATAGGATTTAGCTTCATTTATATTATTAACACCGAATAATCTGTAATTACAAAATATAAACGTTTTAAGCGTCAATTGCAATAATTCAATTAGTACCATAATATGGGGATTATTATGCATGCAAAACATGTATAATTTAGTACATATCAAGCATCCCGAGCCAGAAGCAACATAGCATGAAGATTCACCACACGAACTTTCTTTTGAACTCTGACTGTAAGGCCCCTTATCCCGGGTAACCTCACTTGTTGGGTTTACTCATAAACAAAGTCATTAATACTGAACTTTAAATTTAACACGTTCAATTAACAACAAAAACATTCACGTTTGAGTACATTACAGCGGAAGTCTCAACATTTAAAACATACATAATTGTTTAACAAAAGAAAACATAAATCGGAATGTCAGTCTCTAGCCGGACAGCCTTCACGCCTTCACACGACCCTTTTCTTTGTTACCTGAAATGTTTACTAAAAGTCAGCTAACGCTGGTGAGTTCTAGTTTAAAAGATTAGATATAAACATTATTTCTTCAAAAGTATACATAAGTTTATATATAAAGAACATAAATACGTATTCTTAACTTTCAATTTTCTTTCATCATTCTTGAGTGACTACATTGATATGCATTCACCTTTAGTTTTTCCTTAACATTCATTTGGTCATACACATAAGGGTGATCAACCCGTCTTTTACTACGTATGTCACAAAGACATACGCCATGAAGCTACCGTCGTAGCCCTTTGACTCGTCCGGTCCTAGAAACCGTCCGGCCAACCTTCGGCCGTCCGTCGTAAACCGTCCTACCGTCGTAGTCCGTCCTTTTCGCCCGTCTACCCAAAGGTATCCGTTTCCCACGTGCTACCATGTTTGCAACCGTACGTGCTACCATGTTTGCAACCGTTCTACATATGATTTGGCATTTTCTTCGACCGTCCATTAATGCCCCTTTTTATTTCCTAGCCGATGAAGGAATATTTTTGTCCCGGTTGCAAGATAGTCACGTGGTCGTCCGTCTACCGTAGTAGCCGTTAGCATCGAAGCGTCCATAACATTCACGTATATTCATAACATGCAGTATATATTATATAAAGCAAGATTTCATTCATTCATATTTTGTCATTCTTTCATTCATACTTTGTAAACATACGTTTCATTCTTTGTTCATAATTCATTTTCATATATATATATATATATATATATATATATATATATATATATATATATAAATATATATATTTGTATATCATGTATGATCACATTGGCATTCATAGTATTTATTCATTTAGTGTATACACTTCAGCCCCAAAACATTTAATAAGGTTTGCACATAACATAGAAAGGGGCACATAGAACTCACCTGATGAGTAGTTTCTGAGATACACCTAGCTGGTTACTGAGCGTCACTAATGTCACTCACAATCTGTATAATAAAGTCATACACGTAAGGTAGTGCTCCTAGATGACACTAGACATTACTATGCTTGAACCTAGTAGTTTCGATGGATTTGCTTATATCGAAACTTGGTAGTTTCGATAGGTTGCTTATGTCGAAACTTGGTAGTTTCGATAGGTTTCTTATGTCGAAACTTGGTAGTTTCGATAGGTTGCTTCTGTCGAAACTTGGTAGTTTCGAGTCATGGGTTCATATCGAAACTATGGTAGTTTCGGTAAGTAACTTATGTATTATCTTAGCTTCGGATCGTGGGCATATCGAAACTAGGTAGTTTCGATGGGTCTGTATATATATATATCGAAACTAAATAGTTTCGATGGGTCTGTATATATATAGAAACTAAGTAGTTTCGATGAATCAGTCTTCTTCCCCAAAAACCCGAAGGTTCTGCATGCGACTCTGATTGTGTCGATATCTAAATTTTCTTTGATCAAAACGTTCGGTTTTCATTCTATATGCTATACCTAAGCTCATTTTCAAGTTTCATCCGTAAAATCATCATCTATTGGGCTAAAACCGAAAATCCCAAAAAAATCATAAAAACTCAGATTATGATCGAACGCTTACCTGGGTTGGATTTCTGATTCGGAGGAGATGATCACGAGCACAGCAGTAACGTTCTCCTGAATTCCCGAGTCGATCCGTCACTTTCTCTCTCTAGACCCGAGCTCTCTTCTCTCTCTCTAGAACTTGTGAATGGTAGAAATGAAAGGTTTGGAGCAGCCCTTGCCCTTATATACTTGGGCTTCCTTCGGCCCGTTAGAGCCGAGCCCAAGCCCATCCGTTTTTCTTTCGCCATTTAAAAATTATAAATTTCGATCGTGTCATTATTTACTTATTACCAGTTTGGGGATGTTACAAGTCTACCCCCCTAGAAAGGTTTCGTCCTCGAAACCAATTATACGTTAAACAACTGAGGGTATAGTTCCCGCATCTCGTCTTCTTTCTCCCATGTAGATTCCGATCCCTTTTTGTGCTTCCATTGAATTTTGACCAATGGGATTGACTTGTTGCGTAGTCGTTTCTCAGCTCGGTCAAGAATGGCTATTGGTTCCTCTACATAATTTAGACATTTATCCACTTCGATCTCGTCGTAAGGCATGTGAGTTGTGTTGTCAGCTAGGCACTTGCATAAGTGCGACACGTGGAACGTAGGGTGTATTCCACTAAGCTCAACGGGTAGGTCGAGTCTGTAAGCAACTTGACTCACTTTCGCTAGAATCTTGAAAGGTCTGACAAACCTTGGACTTAGTTTGCCACGCTTTCTGAATCGGATGATTTCTTTCCATGGTGATACCTTTAACAATACCATGTCCCCTACTTGAAACTCTAAATCCCTTCTTCTCTTATCCGCGTATGATTTCTGTCTGTCTTTTGCGGCTTTCATTCGAGCCTTGATTTGATCAAATTTCTCAGAAGTAGCTTTGACCCCTTCGAGACTTGCAAAATCCTTCTGTCCAATTTCCCCCCAACAAACCGGGGTCCTACATTTCCTCCCATATAACATTTCAAATGGCGGCATGCCAATAGTTGTGTGATAGCTGTTGTTATATGAAAATTCTGCCAATGGTAGATGGCTGTCCCAGCTCCCTTCGAAGTCAATGATACAGGCCTGGAGCATGTCCTCCAAGGTCTGAATGGTCCTTTCAGATTGACCATCGGTTTGAGGGTGGTAAAAGAGGTGCTGATGTTCAATCTAGTGCCCATCGCTTCATTGAATTTCTTCCAAAACCTTGATGTAAATATAGTATCCCTGTCGGACACAATCGACAGCGGCATACCATGTCTGCTTACAATTTCCTTGATAAATACTTCTGCTAGTCTTTCTGACGAAGAAGTCTCACGTATTGGCAAGAAGTGAGTACTTTTCATCAAACGGTCGACGATCACCCAAATGGTATCATTGCCTTTAGCTGTTCGCGGTAGCTTGGTAATGAAGTCCGTCGTGATCTCCTTCCACTTCCATTCCGGTATTGGTAAAGGTTGCATTTTACCGCATGGTTTCTGGTGCTCGGCTTTAACTAGAGAACACGTTAGGAACTTGCTCACGTACTCTGTCACATCATTCTTCATGCCAGGCCACCAGTACTCCTTCTTCAAGTCTTGATACATTTTGTTTGTCCCGGGGTGGATAGAATAGCGAGACTTATGGGCCTCATCGAGTATTGTGGTTCTAAGCTCGCCCATCTTAGGTATCCACATTCGGCCAAACCTAGTTCGTACATCGTATGCATTTGCATCCAAATTCCCTTGTTGTCCTACTATTCTTTCCCGTTTTATATTTCCTTCTAATAGCGCTTCGTCTTGTGCCTTTGATATTTCACTCATCAAATCTGGTGTTATAATCAGCTGACACGCTTTGATCTGTATAGGTTCCGATTCTTCCTTTCTGCTTAAAGCGACAGCCACCACGTTTGCTTTTCCTGGATGGTACAATATCTCACAGTCATAGACCTTCAGTAGCTCTAACCACCTCCTTTGTCTCATGTTTAATTCCTTTTGCTCGAAAAAGTACTTCAGGCTTTTGTGATCGGAGTGAATGGTGCATTTAACTCCATACAGATAGTGCCTCCATATTTTCAATGCGAAAACTACTGCCGCTAACTCTAGATCATGTGTTGGGTAGTTAACCTCGTGAATCTTTAGTTGTCGCGAGGTGTAGGCAATTACCTTTCCTCGTTGCATAAGTACACAACCTAAACCCTGACCCGAAGCGTCAGAGTAGACTACTCTGGCTCTGATACCATTTGTAACATCCGGCCCCTTGTACCAACAATATTGTCCGCTTTGCCCACTAAGAGCTCACGAATTTGTTTTTGGTTGCCCGGGTGAAAACTTCTCAAGGGGTCATCCATCCGTGGATTACTCCCACCCAAGCACGCTTAACTGTGGAGTTCTCCTCTCATCCACTACATTAAGCCCCAAAACGCGTTGTTGTATTTGAGGCAGGGCATTACTTATGAACCAAGGATCTCTCCTGTCCACGGCCGATGTGGGATTTGCCTAGGGTGTTACAAACACCCCCCCTTTGGACTCATCGTTCTCGATGAGGTTTGCCCCACCATCCCAATCAGAGATGTGGGATTTGCCTAAGGTGTCCTTCTGAACACCCCCAGGGACTCACCATACTCGATGAGGTTTGCCCCACCATCCCGAACGGCACAGGAGTGGCTCTGATACCATTTGTAACATCCGGCCCCTCGTACCAACAATATTGTCCGCTTTGCTCACTAAGAGCTCACAGATTTGTTTTTGGTTGCCCGGGTGAAAACTTCCCAGGGGGTCACCCATCTCTGGATTACTCCCACCTGAGCACGCTTAACTGTGGAGTTCTCCTCTCTTCCACTACATTAAGCCCCAAAACGCGTTGTTTTGGGTTGGACCCCATTCATATTTCACTTCCTTCCGTGTCAACTTAGTTAGTGGCTAGGCTATTCTTGAAAAATCTTGAATGAACCTTCGATAGTAGCCTGCCAATCCCAGGAAGCTTCGTATCTCTGTTGGTGTCTTTGGGATGTTCCATTCCTTTACTGTCTCGATCTTTGCAGGATCCACCATAATGCCGTTTGGGTTTATTACATGACTTAGGAATTGGACTTCCCTAAGCCAGAACGTGCATTTGGAGAATTTTGCGTACAACTTTTCCTGCTTTAGCACCTCCAGAACCTCTCTTAGGTGACAGTGGTGATCACCCTCGCTTTTCGAATATACCAGTATGTCGTCTATAAAAACTATCACCGATCGATCCAACATTGGTCGACATACTCTATTCATCAAATCCATGAACGCTGCTGGTGCGTTGGTCAATCCGAAGGACGAGAAACTCATAATGCCTATAACGCGTGCGAAACGCGGTTTTTGGTACGTCTTTCTCTCTTACTTTCATCTGATGGTAACCCGACCAAAGATCAATCTTTGAGAACCAACTCGCACCTTGCAGTTGATCAAAAAGGTCATCTATTCTAGGCAGTGGGTATTCGTTCTTTACTGTCCTCTTGTTCAGTTCACGGTAGTCAATGCACATGCGCATGCTGCCGTCTTTCTTCTTTACAAATAGTACCGGAGCACCCCATGGTGAAATGCTCGGTCTAATAAATCCTTTTTCTGTTAATTTCTGTAGTTGAGACATCAATTCTTTCATTTCTAACGGAGCCAATCGGTAGGGGGCTTTGGAAACGGGCTCATCTCCTGGCAGTAAGTCAATCTGAAATTCTATTTCCCGATCGGGTGGCAACCCAGGTAGCTCCTTTGGAAATACTTCTGGAAAATTGCACACCACGGGTACATTCTTGAGTGCTTTCGTTTTCATTCTATCGTCAATAACATAAGCCAGATAAGCTTCGTAACCGCGCCTCATGTAACTTTTGGCCTTAATCATCGAAATGACGTTTGGCATTGTGCAATTCCAATCCCCATAAACCGTAATTGGACTTCCGCTAGGAGCTTTGAGGTGTATCCTCTTACGTTTACATATGATTTGAGCTTCGTTGGCAGCTAACCAATCCATACCCAATACTATATCGAATCCTCCTAAGGTGAGAAGGAATAATCTAGAAGGAAACTTATGGCCCTCTATTTCTATGATACAATCCTCTGTTACTTGAAACACTGTCGAATTTTTACCCACGGCAGTTTGTACGCTAAAGGCCTTTACTATGGTGTTGATAGTGCAATCCAGTTTACGAGTAAATGCATTTGGTATGAAGCTTTTACTAGCACCAGAGTCAAATAAGATAGCAGCATTTTCATCATTTACTAGAAACGTACCTGACACAACATCAGGATTTCCTCTTGCTTCTTCCTCAGTCAGTGCATAAGCTCGAGTCCTAGCCCTTGGCTGTTCCTTTTCAGCTTCCTTTTCCTTTCCCGAACCGGATTGTCTGGTTTTCCTGCAATCCCTAGTCAGGTGTCCATATTTTCCACAATTCTGGCACTTGACATCCTTTAAACACTCTCGGGAGAAGTGTCCCGGCTTCCCGCACTTATAACACATGATGGTGCCGATTCGGCACTCGCCAAGATGGTGCTTTCCACACTTCTTGCAAGTTTCATATTCATCTGACCTTGGTCTCTTAACTTCAGCTGCTGCATCTGTTTTCCCGGTGCCCCTAGACAAGTTCTCCCACTTTCTCTTTTGTGTCTCAGGCGCCGGGTCCTCATTGGCGTAGTCGTCGTAGACGATTCCGCTCAGATTCACTACCGACTCGAAGGTCGAGGGTAGGTTAGTTTTGACATGGACACGGACCCTTTGCGGCAAACCCTTGACATAGTACTTAATCAGACGGTCTTCAGTCTCCACTAAGTGTGGTACCAGTTGGGCCAGCTCATTGAATCTCGAAGTATACTGGCGATGAGTCTTGTTGCCAGCCTTGAAGTTCAGGAACTCGTTCTCCACACGATCAATCTCGTTCTGTGGGCAGAACTTTTAGATTATCAGCTTCTTCAAGTCTTCCCATGTCATTCTGGCAATAGCGTTTGGCGACTTTATTCTCTGAATGTTTCTCCACCAACCTAGTGCTTCATTGGTGAAAGAATGTGCAACATACTTAACGGCCTGGTCCGGTCGACACTCGCTTATGTTGATTACAGCGTTCATCCTCTCAATCCATTCGAACGTAGCCACTGAATCCTTGTTCCCATCAAACTTGGGTGGGTCTCCGTCCTTGAAACCTTTATAGGTGCACCCCCTATTGCTTGATCCTATCTTTATTTCGTCCCCATCACTGTCATATACTTTTTCCTCATGGTTTACTTCATCATCTTCCTTAATTTTCTTTAATGCTTCAGACAGCAAGTCAGGCAATACATTCTTTAAAGTGAGCACGACCTCATGGGCAATAGCATCTCTGACCTCGGGTTCCAATTGTAGAGACCCTTGATGGTCGCCCCCGGTTGGAGTGACATTAGTTTGGTGCACGCTCTCTGTGCTTTCCGTGTGCACATCCTCTTCTTCTTGATGTCTTGGATTCAGTGGAGGCCTACCGACTCGGCCCGTGCGACCGCCTCAACGTCCTGTTCTCCCTCCACCTGCCATTGTCTTTAGATTTCCTGATAGTCATAAAGGGTATACATCAATGTCATTCTCTCAGATCATAGTCTTAGAACAGTACGAACATGGTAAATTTTTAATTACAGTGACCGGTTTGTGATTAGAAATTTACATTGCTTTTCGGGTTCCGTACTCTTCAAATTGGTCGTGACATTGACATCTATTGGTTCTAGGTTATAGTATCTATTCTTATCCAAGTGTATTAACCTTAGTACTTACTTACCTTGCTGGCGTTGGCGTTGGCTACCCAGACTGACATCCGTGCGTTGGTCCCATAATCAGCTTGAGTCCAGACATTTAGGGATGTCGGAATCTCTCAAACTATTACTCTGATACCAACTTGTAAGGCCCCATATCCCGGGTAACCTCACTTGTTGGGTTTACTCATAAACAAAGTCATTAATACTGAACTTTAAATTTAACACGTTCAATTAACAACAAAAACATTCACGTTTGAGTACATTACAGCGGAAGTCTCAACATTTAAAACATACATAATTGTTTAACAAAAGAAAACATAAATCGGAATGTCAGTCTCTAGCCCGGCAGCCTTCATGCCTTCACACGACCCTTTTCTTTGTTACCTGAAATGTATACTAAAAGTCAGCTAACGCTGGTGAGTTCTAGTTTAAAAGATTAGATATAAACATTATTTCTTCAAAAGTATACATAAGTTTATATATAAAGAACATAAATACGTATTCTTAACTTTTACTTTTCTTTCATCATTCTTGAGTGACTACATTGATATGCATTCACCTTTAGTTTTCCCTTAACATTCATTTGGTCGTACACATAAGGGTGATCAACCCGTCTTTTACTACGTATGTTACAAAGACATACGCCATGAAGCTACGGTCGTAGCCCTTTGACTCATCCGGTCCTAGAAACCGTCCGCCTTAAAACCGTCCGGCCAACCTTCGACCGTCCGTCGTAAACCGTCCTACCGTCGTAGTCCGTCCTTTTCGCCCGTCTACCCGAAGGTATCCGTTTCCCATGTGCTACCATGTTTGCAACCGTTCTACATATGATTTAGCATTTTCTTCGACCGTCCATTAATGCCCCTTTTTATTTCCTAGCCGATGAAGGAATATTTTTGTCCCGGTTGCAAGATAGTCACGTGGTCGTCCGTCTACCGTAGTAGCCGTTAGCATCGAAGCGTCCATAACATTCACGTATATTCATAACATGCAGTATATATTATATAAAGCAAGATTTCATTCATTCATATTTTGTCATTCTTTCATTCATACTTTGTAAACATACGTTTCATTCTTTGTTCATAATTCATTTTCATATATATATATATATATATAAATATATATATTTGTATATCACGTATGATCACATTGGCATTCATAGTATTTATTCATTTAGTGTATACACTTCAGCCCCAAAACATTTAATAAGGTTTGCACATAACATAGAAAGGGGCACATAGAACTCACCTGATGAGTAGTTTCTGAGATACACCTAGCTGGTTACTGAGCGTCACTAATGTCACTCACAATCTGTATAATAAAGTCATACACGTAAGGTAGTGCTCCTAGATGACACTAGACATTACTATGCTTGAACCTAGTAGTTTCGATGGATTTGCTTATATCGAAACTTGGTAGTTTCGATAGGTTGCTTATGTCGAAACTTGGTAGTTTCGATAGGTTGCTTCTGTCAAAACTTGGTAGTTTCGAGTCATGGGTTCATATCGAAACTATGGTAGTTTCGGTAAGTAACTTATGTATTATCTTAGCTTCGGATCGTGGGCATATCGAAACTAGGTAGTTTCGATGGGTCTGTATATATATATATCGAAACTAAGTAGTTTCGATGGGTCTGTATATATATAGAAACTAAGTAGTTTCGATGAATCTGTCTTCTTCCCCAAAAACCCGAAGGTTCTGTATGCGACTCTGATTGTGTCGATATCTAAATTTTCTTTGATCAAAACGTTCGGTTTTTATTCTAGATGCTATACCTAAGCTCATTTTCAAGTTTCATCCGTAAAATCATCTATTGGGCTAAAACCGAAAATCCCAAAAAAATCATAAAAACTCAGATTATGATCGAACGCTTACCTGTGTTGGATTTCTGATTCAGAGGAGATGATCACGAGCACAGCAGCAACGTTCTCCTGAATTCCCGAGTCGATCCGTCACTTTCTCTCTCTAGACCCGAGCTCTCTTCTCTCTCTCTAGAACTTGTGAATGGTAGAAATGAAAGGTTTGGAGCAGCCCTTGCCCTTATATACTTGGGCTTCCTTCGGCCCGTTGGAGCCGAGTCCAAGCCCATCCGTTTTTCTTTCGCCATTTAAAAATTATAAATTTCGATCGTGTCATTATTTACTTATTACCAGTTTTGGGATGTTACACTGACATTCATGAACTTCACCAGAAAATAAAGCAACCCCTGATTTTGGTGCAGATGTCGCTTTCCCAAAGTATAACCTAGGATCTTGATACACTATATCTTTCTTTTGCTTGTTTAGATCGTAAGACTGAATCTTTCCCAAAAGATCTTCCAAACTCAACTCATCAAAACCAGCTTGTTCCTTAATAACAATGGTGTACATCTCAAAATGTGTGGGTAATGCATCCAGAACCTTCTCAAGCACTATCCGATTCTTATAAGAAATATCATTATTCACCATTTCACTCAGAAACTGGTAATACATGGACATCTACTCATCAATGGATTCTCCCTCAAAATGTTTAAAGACACTAAATTGTTTCTTCAGTAATTCTCTTTTGCTCTTCTTAATGTCAGTGCTTCCTTCACATCTCTTCGCCAAACCTTCCCAAAGATCACGTGAGGTCTTAAACTTTTTGAAATATGGTAAATGTCTAAAAGCAGACGCATAGACAAAGCAGCAAGTGCCTTCTTCTCGCGATCATATAAAGTCTTTTCCTCCACTGTGTGTGCTGAAACAGATTTTTCTGTATCTGATACTTCCATATACGTGTGTGTCGGATGTTGTATTCCTCACTGATCGGAATCCACATACTTTTATCATTGAACGACACATAGTTCTCAAAACGACTTTTCCAGTTTGAATAATCCTTCAAATTCATCAATCTCGGGGGTTTTGTCGGAGTACCAATTTCGTTATCATAATTCAACAGGTTTGTCATATTGTTCACACTTGCATGATTGGAAGTAGACATCCTTGATACTCTTTGAAAAATCTCTTGTAGCGAACTTAATTTCCTTGTAGCATAGATAACAACTGCACCAATTCCAACACTAGCAAACTTACAACTGCGCTTGAAGATCTTATAGCGTACTTGTAACTACGCCTGATAATGGAACTAGCGAACTTATCAACTGCGCTAGAACAAATCTTAGTGAACTTATAATTGCGCTATGACCAGGTATAGCATAGTTGCAAAGCTAATTAGGAGGTAAATCAGACTTCAACTTCAGCCAAGAACACCAGCCACTGTCAAAATCAAAAACATCCAAAACAGGTTGTAATTGACTTAATTCTTGCACAATTGAATTCCTAAATCACTTCTAACAAATCCTCAATGATCAATTTCACAAATCAAACAACAACAAACTTCAAATCGATCCAAAAATAGACATGAAACTCGCCATCGTCATATCTGTCAAAAGTTGATCTTAAAACTAGTAATCACAGATTAAAACTATCCAATCCTTGTTCAAAGAAATCGTAATCCTACTCCAATCATGAGCAAATGCTCTAATACCAATTGTAAGGTCCTTAATCATCACAGATCAATACGACAGCTAATCAACCAAATACGTAGTGCGGAATCCTACGAATCAGTCATGAACACAAGCTAATCAACAAAACACGTCTATTGATATGCCATCATTTATATATATTTTGCATGCATAATAATCCCCATATTATGGTACTAATTGATTAATAACCTTGCAATTTCTACTTAAAACGTTTATATTTTGTAATCGCAGGTTATCCGATGTTCTGAAGATAAACAAAGCTAAAACCAGTCAAAAACACCAAGAAATCAAGCCTTTTGGAAGATCATTCCCGAGCTTTGACCCCCAAGAAGTTAACAGAAGTCAACAAAAGTCAAACTAACAGCTAAAAGACAAAAATGGGAAGCAAACAAGGAATGCACGGTCGTGCATCCCATTGCACGGTCGTGCTTTGCCCTGTCTTGCTCCCCAAGGCCTAGTACACTGTCCTGTGTACCCTGTTTGATTCCCGAGGTGTTTGCATGGCCGTACAAACCAATGCACGGCCGTGCATTATTCATTTTGAGGCCTATAAATTGATGGATTGTGTTCTTCATTCCACACACCCATACACACCCTTCCATACATTACCAGAGCTCAAGAGAGTCCGTTTCTGTAGTCTAGAGTAGAGAGTAGAGAGTGGAGAGGCTCTTCATCTTTGTCCATTATAGGGGAGCCTACGAAACTCAGCGTTACGCTAGTTAGTATGGCCATTCGTGGCTAAACTTCTTGTATTGCTAGGGTGAAGATGATGTTTGGTGCATGTTAATGTTTGACGTATTAATTTAGTGGTATTTTTATGTATTTAATTATTCGCTCTTAAAGCCACCATTCGGTGGGCTTTTATTATTGTCTAAATCTGTCTTTATATTTGTGAGTGTCTTGATTTTAAAGCGTAAGATCGTAAAACGTGTTTAATTAAAACTTCCTTTAAAGCTTGTACGTCTTTATACAAGCTGAAATTGATAAGCCAAGGCTTGGTCTACACTATTAAGGTCGTACGTCTTTATACGAACTTATTATGCGACCAAGAATTGGTGAACTCATGTGGGAACGGTACGTCTTTATACTTGGCCCCATCGTTACAGCGCCTCCCGATGAGCAATATATAATCACCTATTTAACTATAATCTAAAGCATTTAAGTTTGATGTCTTAAACCAACTCGGAGATAACACCAACGGGTTGAGGGTAACTGTTGTCCCTAACGGGAGGCACTACTGTTTTAATTTAAAGATTTTAATTCCTGAATCAAATGTCGTGAGGACGAGGCTCTAGCGGTGACCCGGGTCACAAGTTTGTAATAGTCAGACCACTGAATTAGTCAACTTAACATTATCACGTACCAAACTGATTCGAAGCCCGAAGCAATGCTCTCCGTGACCTGATCATTTTCTGAGATATTTACTATTTTTTTCGTTATATTTCTGTTATACACATCACGCACGTTTTTACATTTCTATTATTTACTGTACCGTCATTTACTTTTTTTGTCATTTACATACCCACTTCACACTCACACAAAACTCACTCACTAAATAATCCGGCTAAACGATAACAAAAGTTGAGTATTGGAACTCGACCGTGTCCATTGGTTCGATATTTGGTTCTTACCTAAACTACATTACGCTGCGATAGGTAGACTTGCCTATTGTGTGTGTTTTAAGATAAAGTAGTTATCATTTTATAAATTTAAAACCTGATCTCGTGAAACCAATTCTAAATATAATATATTTATTACTACAAAAACACGCTATCAAGTTTTTGGCGCCGTTGCCGGGGACACGGTGATTTCAAGAAAATTTCGAGTTAATGGATTAGCCTTATCATTTTCCATCTATCTTCCTGTTACATTTTGTTGCAAGTAGTGTATGATCCATAGCTCCACTACTGGTTTATATCAACCTTTAGCAGAGCCCGAAAGATTCTTTCACCGTCGAATACGAGAAAAGCGTGCTAGAAAAAATGGCCATAGAAAACCGCACTATTTTTGATTTCGCAAGACCGTCACTAGAGGCTTTGGGGTCTAGTATCACAAGACCGACCATTGACGCTAACAACTTTGAGATAAAATCTCATGTTATTCACATCATCCAGTCATCACGCACTTTCCATGGATTACCCGACGAAGATCCACATGCCCACATCGCAAATTTCCTCGAAATTTGTGACACTTTTAAACTGAACGGAGTTTCAAATGACGTAATTCATCTCCGAATGTTTCCCTTTTCCTTAAGTGAACGAGCTAAGGCATGGTTAACTCTCTTCCTGCCGGGTCAATCACTACATGGGATGATCTTGCTCTAAAATTCCAGTAAAAATAATTCCCACCAACAAAAACTGCTAAGTTAAGAAATGATATCACCACTTTCACTCAGGATGATGGTGAATCACTATACGAGGCATGGGAATGTTTTAAGGATATGCTGAGAAAATATCCTCATCATGGGCTTGAAGTTTGGCTACAAGTATCATCATTCTACAATGGGTTGCACAATCAAGTTTGTCAGACACTCGCGCAGGTGGTATTTTTGGAAACAAAATTCCACACGAAGCTTACAACCTAATTGAGGAAATAGCTATGAACAACTACCAATGGTACAATCCAAGGAGTAACATGGGAGCTAGGCAAGGAGTTCATTCTGTCGATACTGTCACTTCACTTTCCGCTCAAGTAGATGCCCTCACCACTCGACTCAATCAGCTTAGCAAGGGCAAAGTGATCACTGAGACTACTGAAGAAGTAAAAAGCATCACTGCCAATACTGAGCAAGTTGACTTTATTAGAACAAACCGCCCGCAGAACAATCTCTATAGCAACACTTATAATCCTGGATGGTGGAATCATCCAAATTTCAGCTGGAAAGATAACAACAACCAAGGACAATCCGGTTTCGGACAACAACAGTTTCAACAAAGACAATCTCAAAACTATCAGCCTCGTCAACAATTCCAAGGAACTAACAAGCCAAGTAACGGATTGAGCTTGGAGGACGCGATAACTAAGTTGATTTCTACAACTGAAAGTCAAGCCCTTCTAGCAGATTCTCGTCACAAATAATATGGGGAGAAGTTCAGTCTTCACGAAGCTGAGTTTAGGACGTAGAAGGCGACTCTTCAGTCCATTGAGACATAATTAGGACAAATTGCAAAACTTCTATATGAAAGACAACCAGGATGTCTCCCAAGTAATACTTAAACCAATCCAAAAGCAAATGTAAGTGCTATCACTCTTAGAAATAGCAAGGTTTACCCAGAACCACCAATGCCAGGAGAAGAGGTTCAATCACCAAGGAGAGAAATATTCACCGGAGTACCACTTCGTCTGCATATCGTAGAAACAACTGCTCAAGGATCACAATCAAATGTAATTCCACCTCCTGCTCCAGTGGATACTCCTCCAAAAGTTCTGACAAAAAGAGCGTTCTATTCTCACATACCATACCTAGGAAGGTTAGTAAAGCAGGAGACTGACGAAAAATATGAGAAATTCATCAAGCTATTAAGTCAAATTCATGTCAATCTTCCCTTCCTGGATATCATACAACAAATGCCTAAGTATGGAAGTTTCTTGAAGGATTTCCTTACAAACAAAAGAAACATGCAAGAGGCAGTGAAGAGGACCAACCATTGCGTCGCTCTTATTTAAAGATGCCTTCCGAAGAAACTTTCAAATCCTGGAAAAATTCTCTCTACCATGACCTAACAGTCATAAAAGTAAGTAGTTTTCACCGAAAACGTATACATGACTTAACCGTCATAAAAGTACGTGGTTTTCCCCGAAAACATGTTCATGACCTTACCGTAATAAAATAAGTAGTTTTCTCCAAAAATATATACATGACTTAACCGTCATAAAAATAAGTAGTTTTCCCCAAAAACGTATACATGACTTAACCGTCATAAAAATAAGTAGTTTTCGTCGAAAACATATACATGACTTAGCCGTCATAAAAATAAGTTGTTTTCACCGAAAACATGCACATGACATTACCGTCATAAATAAGTAGTTTCCCCCGAAAAAATGCACATGACATTACCGTCATAAAATAAGTAGTTTTACCCGAAAACATGCACATGACATTACCGTCATAAATAAGAAGTTTCCCCATAAACAAATTATTCTAAGCGCATATGATAAACAAAACAAGTATTGTTGATCCATTCGTAGGCTAGCTAGGCTTACTAATGATAAGTTCATACATGAGACCGTAACCAAACCTAACTAGCGAATGCCCCTCCCTCGCTTTACCACGAGAACGGAACAGGACAATATGCAGCCATTTGACCCTTCAGGTCCTGGTTAGCGCGACTAACCATGACCGGGGGCCTCACCCCCAATAGTACTATTCATAGAATCCTAGGCTAAGTCCATAGCTAATGGTTACAAATGTTGATGTTGTTTAGGGGACTTTAAGAGCTCTCCTCATGTAAAACATAATGTTAGTGTCTTGTTTTCTTGTTATCATATAAAAATGTTTGCAATGTTTTCTCAAGTGTATGAAACAACAATGTTTCCAAATGTGTTGAGCAATAACGTAAAACATGATATGTAAGTATGTTTCTCCCCCGTGGTTTAAAAAACATTAAAAAGTGAAAAGGGGGCCGTGAACTCACCTGGTGTCCAATGAAATCCAAGCACAACAATTGTTCAAGAAATACTCGACTATACGAACCCTAAACACAAAGGGTATATAATTGTTAAGACCTATTGCCTTAAGAGCAATCTGTTCACCCGCTTTAGTAAGTCCGGTTAAGGACGTGTTCATTTTAGAAAAAAAGGTGTTTCGAGTTATGACCAGTTGGTGATTATTATTTTTGTTACTCATGTGTCCCTAGACACGAAGCTTTTGTGTTATGACTTAATGTTAGCATATCATATGGACAAATAATTACAACGTATTATTTCCAAATAATAGCACATATTGTTCACGAATAATAGTCATACATTTGCTAAACCTTTTATTGCGCTTGGCTTGTAATAACATTATCTTTATCAAAACTTGATTCTTTTCAAACGTCCTCCTTTTACATACTATTATTTCTTACTAAGTATTCTTAGAGTATAACAGCGATTATTCCACGGAATTGTTTCTAGTAATTAATATTCCACATTTACTAAACTCATATTGTTTTAATATAAGAGCCATAATTTACTACCTTTCGATTAATATGTAATTAATATTTATACTTTTCCCTATATCAACACGTTGCATCCAAAGTCCCGGTTTGTAACTATATAAACATATATCTTTATGTACGATGGTTCGTTGATTCACAAGTCTATATATACATTTATTACGACCTTTGATCCTATGGTCATCATTTTAGTTCCAATGATCATAACCACCACATTTTCAAGACTTGCACATAATCCTTTTATCATTTAAAACTTAGAAAAAAAACTAGTCATACTCATATGTGCATGCATACATACGATTATAAACACACATATATATACAAACTATTTCACTTTTTAATCCCTTCTATTATCATAATCCAAAATTTATACATGTATTAAGATTTCTTCCGTGTCTTAAATAACTATTGCACCTTCACATAAACTATTACTTGATCCTTAACATGTATTCTACCAACACAAAAACATAACTATATATATACATGCATAACGACACACACATATACACATATCACCATTTTTAGTTCCAACAAATCCAACCCTTTGATTAGTTGTTATTATGAAAACCTCTTTAGTTTTAGATGAACTTTGCACTTTTGAACTAAAATCTATAGGTAAAGAAGGGTTTGTAGTATGCTATACCCCAAGAAGTGAGAATGGCGACATAGGTGAATGAAATGAGTGCGATCCTTGGTTCCTAGCTCGAATTCCTTGGGATCACCTCTTGAACACTCCTTGAAACACCAAATAAGGATGATTTCTTCTTGAATTCTTGTAACATCCCAAAAATAATAAATAAGTAAATAATAAAACGATAGAGACTTAATCGTCATAAAACAAAAGAAAAACGGGTGGGCTTGGGCTCGGCTCCAACGGGCCGATGGAAGCCCAAGTATATAAGGGACAAGGCAGCCCACCTCGTCATTTCAACCTCATTTCATCACTCTAGAGAGAGAAAGGGAAGCTCGGGTCTAGAGAGAGAAAGTCGACGGATCGACACGAGATTTGCTGAGCTTGTGAGCAAAACCTCCGAATCAGAATTCCAATCCAGGTAACGATTCGACCATAATCTGAGTTTTTGATCGTTTTGAGGTTTCTCGGGTTTTAGCTAAATAGGAGACGTTTTTATGGATGAAACATGATAATAAGCTTAGAACTAGCATCTAGAGTGAAAATCGCACCTTTTGAGCAAAGAAAGTTGTAAGATTAGCATGATCGGATTAACATGCAAAATTTCGGACTTGTCCAGAAAACAGGTGTTGCGTACTTATGAAGTACGCAGTAGGGACGTCCTGCGTACTTACCAAGTACGTAGGAGAAAGATCATGCGTACTTACCAAGTATGCAGGTACGCAGGAGAAAGATCATGCGTACTTACCAAGTACGCAGGAGAAAGATCATGCGTACTTGTCAACTGAAATCCGTAGTTTCTTGGGATTGGCAGGCTACTATCGGAGATTCATCCAGGATTTCTCGAAAATAGCTTCGCCGTTGACAAAGTTGACTCGGAAAGAGGTAAAGTACGAATGGGGTTAGACCCAGGATGAAGCGTTTAAGAAATTGAAGGAAAAGCTAACCCAAGCTCCAGTCTTGGCCCTTCCCGAGGGCAATGAAGACTTAGTGGTATACTCTGACGCTTCGGGTCAGGGATTGGGATGCGTGTTGATGCAACGCGGTAGAGTGATCGCGTATGCGTCACGGCAGTTGAAGATTCACGAAGCTAATTATCCAACCCACGATTTGGAACTTGCTGCTGTCGTATTCGCATTGAAAATCTGGAGGCACTACCTTTACGGGGTAAAGTTTACTATTTACTCCGATCACAAAAGTTTGAAGTACTTCTTCGAACAAAACGAACTTAATATGAGGCAGAGGCGATGGTTGGAACTGTTGAAAGACTATGACTGTGAAATAATATACCATCCACGAAAGGCAAATGTGGTGGCTGACGCTCTAAGACGCAAGGATGTGCCTGCTCCTATTAGAGTGAAAGCTTGCCAGTTGGTAGTAACATCAGATGTGATGAGGGAAATTGAAAGAGCTCAAGATGAAGCACTTAAAGAAGAAAACATTAAGAAGGAAAGGATGGTTGGCCAACAGGACAAGTTGGAATATAACACTCTTGGTGTTAGGTCATGTTTTGGACGAGTATGGATACCTATGGGTGGCGAGCTTAGAACCAAAATCTTGGATGAGGCTCATAAGTCTCGATACTCTATCCATCCTGGTACCAATAAAATGTACCAAGATCTAAGGAAGGAATATTGGTGGCCTGGAATGAAGCATGAAGTGACAAAGTATGTAAGCAAGTGCTTGACTTGCTCACAAGTAAAGGCCGAACACCAGAAACCGTATGGAAAGATTCAACCACTTGATATACCGGAATGGAAGTGGGAACACATTACCATGGACTTCATAACCAAGCTACCTCGCACAGCTAAAGGTCATGATACTATTTGGGTAATTGTGGACCGTTTAACGAAGAGTGCTCATTTCCTACCTATTCGCGAGACGTTCTCGTCGGAAAGGTTAGCAGAAGTGTTTATTAACGAAGTAGTAGCACGGCATGGGATGCCTTTGACGATCGTATCTGACCGGGACACACGATTCACATCGAGGTTCTGGAAAAGATTTCACGAGGCGATGGGCACGAGGCTTAATATCAGCACGGCATACCACCCACAAATGGACGGTCTGTCTGAAAGGACCATTCAGACATTGGAGGATATGTTTCGTGCTTGTATTATCGATTTTGGCGGCAGTTGGGACAGTCATCTGCCGTTAGCCGAATTCTCCTACAACAATAGTCATCACACGACGATAGGCATGCCGCCTTAAGAAATGTTGCATGGGAGAAGATGCAGGTCCCCGATTTGTTGGGGTGAGATTGGACAAAAGGAATTAAGGAGTCTGGAAGTAGTAAGGGAAACGTCAGAAATGTTTGATCAAATCAAAGCACGAATGAAGGCCGCACAAGATCGTCAGAAATCCTACGTGGATAAACGACGAAGGCCTATCGAGTTTGATGTTGGGGACAGAGTAATGTTGAAAGTGTCACCCTGGAAAGGGATCATACGATTCAGGAAGAGAGGAAAGTTAAGTCCGAGGTTTGTCGGACCATTCAGGATAATGGCACGGGTTGGTGAAGTCGCTTATCGGTTAGAGTTGCCTGATGAGTTAAGTGGGATTCATTCTACCTTCCATGTATCACACTAGAGAAAGTGTTTGGCGGATGAATCGGCTCACGTACCACTTACCGACATCGAGGTCGATAACAGCCTTAATTACATCGAAGAACCCGTGGCCATCTTAGACAAGAAGGAGAAGCGTTTGCGTAATAAGATTATCCAATTGGTTAAAGTCCAATGGAAACATCGAAAGGGATCGGAAGCCACTTGGGAAACGGAGAAGGAAATGAGGGAGTCGTACCCTCATCTATTTGACTTATGATAGGTTTCGGGGACGGAACCTATTGTAAGGGGGTAGACTTATAACATCCCAAAAATAAAACGACAGCTAAAATGACGAAATAAACGAACGAGGCATGTCGGGTCGGGCCGGATGGGCTAGAAGGGGAGCCTCCCTATAAATAGCCAAGGATCATCACCATTTTCTCTCATTTGCAACATCTAGAGAGAGAAACCGTAGAGACAGAAAGTTGGCGGATCGACCAGAGATTTCAGCAAAGTGTTACTCCTTAACTCGTGAGAAGAACCTCCGGATCAGAAGCTCGATTCAGGTAACGATCCTACCTAAATATGAGTTTTAGTTCGTTTTCGGGTTTTTCGGGTTTTGGGTGAAAATGTAACATTTTAACGGATGAAACTGAAGGATAAACATAGATTTGAGTTCCTTAATGGAAAACGAACGTTTTGGATGCAAACAGGTTCGAGATCTTGACAAGATAAGACCTGAATGCGAAAGTTAGGGTTTTGCGAAGAAACAGGTCGTGCGCACTTACCAAGTGCGCACGGAGCAGGTCCTGCGTACTTATCAAGTATGCAGGAAGAGGGGTCTGTGCACTTGCTAAGTGCGCAGGCATCAGGCTGATTAGAAAAAGTCGGTATGTTTAGAAGGTTAAACCGTTAGAGTCGGGTTTTGTCTGATGTGTATTTAACTAATCAATTCAGATCGGAAGTGACGTTGTTGGGCCTTTGTTTAGGACAACCGAGACTAGCTTATAAGGTGAGTTCTAGAAGCCCTCTTTTAAAATGTTTTATATAATGTTTTCTGGCTGGTGTGCATACATATGAAATGATATTTTATGAAACTATGATTATGAAATGAAATGATGAACAGTTTATGGAAAGAAAGTTTTATGCATGGAATGTTTACGAACGAATGTTTAATAAGAAATGGTTTAAAGTAAAGGTAAAGGGTTTTGAAAACGAGTGAAAGGTTTTATGAAAGGGAAAGAAAAAAGGGCAAAGGTTTTAAAGAAGTCATTACAAATCTAATCTGTCGAATGAATGGAATTGACGAATGAAGTCTGGGAATGAGAATCCCAGCCTTGTGGTAGATTATGGACAGCGAGCCATAGTTACCATAAGAACAACAGGGGCAGTGTCTTAGTGGCCTGCCAATGGTTTGATGTTGTACAACTGGTATGGAGTAACGACGGTTACTCAGGGGTTAACGTGACCCTACGTAAGGTTAAATTATGATCCGACGGTGTTATGGCTGAGAGCCATAGCCGTCGATGGAAGTTGTCGGTCTACGGCTGAGAGCCATAGCCTTCAATGGAGGTTGTCGGTCCATGGCTGAGAGCCATAGGGGCAACTGAATGGGTATTGTCGGTCCTCGTGCTGTTAGCCTTGGGGGAAATACCAAAAAGGGAATTGACGGAATGTTGTGGCAACGACGGTGACACGTAACGGTTATCCACGACATGTTCCTTCGGGGACACAGAGACGCGTAAAGAAAGATACAGATTTTAGATAGTAATGTATGACTTAAATGAATGTTAAATGTTGTTTAAATGTTTGAAGGTTTATGAAAGAAAGGCCCTGTTTTCTTATACGTGATGTTAAACCCTATTGAATGTTTTGAATGATGAACCATTTCTTAAATCGAACAAAAACTAGAACTCACCAGCGTAGCTGACTTTTTAGTATGCACATTCAGGTTAAGGGCAGGTTATGGTGATGGACGGTGATGCTTAGCAAGAGAGAAGAGTTACCCGGATGATATGAAGACTGGCATCCCGTTATGAGTTGTTTATGTTATGTTTATGTATTTGATAACGTTAAGCTTCCGCATGTATGAACAAGTTTTAATTATGATGAATGAATGATTCCGCTGCGTTATTTGATATTCAAGTTTAATAACTGTTTGTGAATGAGTAAATCCAACAAGTGAGGTCTCCCGGGTTTGGGGCCTTACAAGTTGGTATCAGAGCAATAGTTTGAGAGATTCGGACACTCCTAGTGTCTGAACTTAAACTGTGAATGAGACCAAAAGCGGATGCCAGTACGGGTAACTCGAGCCACAGCATCAGGTATGAAAAGTATAGTATGTGTGTGTAGTATGCCTTAGAAAGGGTTAGGAAAGGACTTGTGTTCTGATGGAATCACAAAGGTGGTCAAATAGAAATCGAAAGGTAGTGTAATGGTTAATTACAGATGGCCAGTGTATATTAACATCTTATAGTACTTATTGAATTTTATTTGTTAACTAGCGTGATGACATTGGATTCTTGTCTTATAGAACAAAATGGCAAGAAGAGGAAACGGAAGGTGTGGTGGCCGTACCGGTGGTCGTACCGGCGGTCGAAATGGTGAGCGTGCAGGATCCCTGCACGCCAAGAGAATAGTGAAGAAGGAAGTGTTCACACTGAACCGGCGGTTATTGTGCATGGAACTGAGCAGACACTGGTTGAAGAACAACCTTTCACTTTTGAACCAGAAGTGAGAGCAGCTATAGCTCAAGAGTTCACGGAATTGATGAAGACTTCTCTGCCAGGTCTGTTGGCAGAAGCATTGAAGCAGGTTAATGGGGTGGGTGGGTCTAGTGTGGCAATAGGTGCTCAGAACAATGAGACCGACAACGCACCGCCTGCTCGTGGATGCGACTACAAGTCATTTAAAGCATGTGACCCACCGGTCCTCACTGGAAAGAAAGACGTGGTGGCTACGTTTGATTGGGTGATCCGTATGGAAGCTGCCATTGGTCTGAGTGAGTGTCGAACGGATCAAGTTATAAAATTTGCTGCTAACTCCTTGAGGGAAGAAGCATCCCATTGGTGGGAAGGTGTACGTCAGGCAAAAGGGAGCGAGATTGTGGATGCGATGATGTGGGCTGACTTGAAAACTTTGGTGATCAAGAATTTCTGCCCAAGGAACGAGATTGAGAAGGTAGAGAGAGAATTTTTGGGTTTGAAGGCCGGGAACATGACGCACCGGCAATACACAACCCGATTCAATGAACTGGCACGTCTGGTGCCACATCTTGTCACTACTGAAGAGAGAAAGATTGCCTGCTATATTCAAGGGTTACCGGACCAGGTCCACACCTATGTTAAGGCAAACGCCCCTACTACCTACGATTCGGCAGTAGAGCTAAGTGGCGTGGTATTTGACGATCTGGCACTGAATGTTGTTGCCGTTGAAGAGCAAAAGAAAAGACCGAGCTTCTCAAACAAGCGATCTGGGGGAAAGATGTTTGGGACTCGTGATAAGAGGGCTAGGGTTGATAAGCCGACCGTTTGTAAGAAATGTGGAAAGGAGCACACAGGTGGATGTAGACTGGGATCTAACTTGTGTGTCAAATGTGGCAAGACCGGGCACTACGCCCATGAGTGCACACAACACTACAAGTGCAATAACTGTGGGGATGTCGGTCATCTGAGTAGGGACTGCCCGAAGCCCAGGATGGGGGAAACCGGGAAGGGAAAGGGCCCGGAAAAGAAGGGAGAGGGATCCCGTGCGAAGACGTGAGCGTACGCACTGACGCAGGATCAGGCTAGGAAGGATCCCGATGTGGCGTCAGGTACGTTCATCCTTGACAACACTTTTGTTTCTGTGTTATTTGATTCGGGTGCCAGTAAGAGTTTTATATCTGCGACTTTCTGTAAACGAGTGAAGTACACTGTCAGTAAGCTAGAAAGGGCCTTTAGCGTAGAAACCGTTGAGGGTAGGACTGCGAGAGTGACCGATGTAGTTGACAACTCCACAATAAAAATATAAGGACATAGGTTCCCTGTCAGATTGTTTGTTATGGTTTTGGGTGGGTTCGATGTCGTGTTAGGTATGGATTGGCTAACTGCCAATGAAGCACAAATTATATGCAAAAGAAAGATAATCCGACTCAAGGCTCCGGACGGTAGCAAAGTCGAGGTTCTTGGAGATCGTGATGCGCCGATGCCAAACGTCATCTCGATGATTAAGGCAGCAGATTACTTGAGGCGCGGATGCGAGGCTTATCTGGTGTACGTAATTGACGAGTGTAAGGAAGTGAAGGAGCTAAATGATGTACCCGTGGTACGCGAGTACCCGGAGGTGTTTCCAGAGGACTTGCCTGGGATACCACCCGACAGAGAGATCGAATTTCGAATCGACTTAGTACCAGATGCCCAGCCCGTGGCTAAGGCTCCATATCGACTAGCACCAGTGGAGATGAAAGAATTAATGGCACAACTAGACGAGTTACTTGAGAAAGGATTTATCCAACCGAGCATCTCGCTGTGGGGTGCTCCGGTGTTGTTTGTGAAGAAGAAAGACGGTTCGATGAGAATGTGTATTGATTATCGTGAGTTGAACAAACGTACGGTGAAGAACAAGTACCCTTTACCAAGGATCGATGACCTGTTCGATCAATTACAGGGCGCAAGTTGGTTCTCAAAAATCGACCATTGGTCCAGGTACCATCAGTTGAAGGTAAGGGAGGAAGACATACCGAAAAATGCATTTCGCACGCGTTATGGACATTTCGAGTTCCGCGTAATGTCTTTCGGATTGACGAACGCCCCCGCAGCGTTCATGGATTTGATGAATAGAGTTTGTCGACCAATGCTGGATCGATCGGTAATCGTGTTCATCGATGATATCCTTATCTACTCCAAGAATGAGGGTGATCACGCGTGTCACTTGAAGGAAGTATTGGAAGCTCTGAAGAAGGAAACGTTGTATGCTAAGTTCTCCAAATGCGCGTTCTGGCTTAGGGAAGTCCAATTCCTAGGTCACGTCATTAACCCGAACGGCATTATGGTTGACCCAGCAAAGATAGTGACGGTAAGAGAATGGAATATTCCTAAGACGCCAACTGAAATCCGTAGTTTCTTGGGATTGGCAGGCTACTATCGGAGATTCATCCAGGATTTCTCGAAAATAGCTTCGCCGTTGACAAAGTTGACTCGGAAAGAGGTAAAGTACGAATGGGGTTCGACCCAGGATGAAGCGTTTAAGAAATTGAAGGAAAAGCTAACCCAAGCTCCAGTCTTGGCCCTTCCCGAGGGCAATGAAGACTTAGTGGTATACTCTGACGCTTCGGGTCAGGGATTGGGATGCGTGTTGATGCAACGGGGGAGAGTGATCGCGTATGCGTCACGGCAGTTGAAGATTCACGAAGCCAATTATCCAACCCACGATTTGGAACTTGCTGCTGTCGTATTCGCATTGAAAATCTGGAGGCACTACCTTTACGGGGTAAAGTTTACTATTTCTCCGATCACAAAAGTTTGAAGTACTTCTTCGAACAAAAGGAACTTAATATGAGGCAGAGGCGATGGTTGGAACTGTTGAAAGACTATGACTGTGAAATAATATACCATCCTGGAAAGGCAAATGTGGTGGCTGACGCTCTAAGCCGCAAGGATGTGCCTGCTCCTATTAGAGTGAAAGCTTGCCAGTTGGTGGTAACATCAGATGTGATGAGGGAAATTGAAAGAGCTCAAGATGAAGCACTTAAAGAAGAAAACATTAAGACGGAAAGGATGGTTGGCCAACAGGACAAGTTGGAATATAACACACTTGGTGTTAGGACATGTTTTGGACGAGTATAGATACCTATGGGTGGCGAGCTTAGAACCAAAATCTTGGATGAGGCTCATAAGTCTCGATACTCTATCCATCCTGATACCAATAAAATGTACCAAGATCTAAGGAAGGAATACTGGTGGCCTGGAATGAAGCATGAAGTTACAAAGTATGTAAGCAAGTGCTTGACTTGCTCACAAGTAAAGGCCGAACACCAGAAACCGTATGGAAAGATTCAACCACTTGATATACCGGAATGGAAGTGGGAACACATTTCCATGGACTTCATAACCAAGCTACCTCGCACAGCTAAAGGTCATGATACTATTTGGGTAATTGTGGACCGTTTAACGAAGAGTGCTCATTTCCTACCTATTCGCGAGACGTTCTCGTCGGAAAGGTTAGCAGAAGTGTTTATTAATGAAGTAGTAGCACGGCATGAGATGCCTTTGACGATCGTATCTGACCGGGACACACGATTCACATCGAGGTTCTGGAAAAGATTTCACGAGGCGATGGGCACGAGGCTTAATATCAGCACGGCATACGACCCACAAACGGACGGTCAGACTGAAAGGACCATTCAGACGTTGGAGGATATGTTTCGTGCTTGTATTATCGATTTTGGCGGCAGTTGGGACAGTCATCTGCCGTTAGCCGAATTCTCCTACAACAATAGTCATCACACGACGATAGGCATGCCGCCTTACGAAATGTTGTATGGGAGAAGATGCAGGACCCCGATTTGTTGGGGTGAGATTGGACAAAAGGAATTAGGGAGTCTGGAAGTAGTAAGGGAAACGTCAGAAAGGTTTGATCAAATCAAAGCACGAATGAAGGCCGCAGAAGATCGTCAGAAATCCTACGCGGATAAACGATGAAGGCCTATCGAGTTTGATGTTGGGGACAGAGTAATGTTGAAAGTGTCACCCTGGAAAGGGATCATACGATTCAGGAAGAGAGGAAAGTTAAGTCCGAGGTTTGTCGGACCATTCAGGATAATGGCACGGGTTGGTGAAGTCGCTTATCGGTTAGAGTTGCCTGATGAGTTAAGTGGGATTCATTCTACCTTCCATGTATCACACTAGAGAAAGTGTTTGGCGGATGAATCGGCTCACGTACCACTTACCGACATCGAGGTCGACAACAGCCTTAATTACATCGAAGAACCCGTGGCCATCTTAGACAAGAAGGAGAAGCGTTTGCGTAATAAGATTATCCAATTGGTTAAAGTCCAATGGAAACATCGAAAGGGATCGGAAGCCACTCGGGAAACGGAGAAGGAAATGAGGGATTCGTACCCTCATCTATTTGACTTATGATAGGTTTCGGGGACGAAACCTATTGTAAGGGGGTAGACTTATAACATCCCAAAAATAAAACGACAGCTAAAATGACGAAATAAACGAACGAGGCATGTCGGGTCGGGCCGGATGGGCTAGAAGGGGAGCCTCCCTATAAATAGCCAAGGATCATCACCATTTTCTCTCATTTGCAACATCTAGAGAGAGAAACCGTAGAGACAGAAAGTTGGCGGATCGACCAGAGATTTCAGCAAAGTGTTACTCCATAACTCGTGAGAAGAACCTCCGGATCAGAAGCTCGATTCAGGTAACGATCCGACCTAAATCTGAGTTTTAGTTCGTTTTTGGGTTTTTCGGGTTTTGGGTGAAAATGTAACATTTTAACGGATGAAACTGAAGGATAAACATAGATTTTGGGTGAAAATGTAACATTTTAACGAACGTTTTGGATGCAAACAGGTTCGAGATCTTGACGAGATCAGACCTGAATGCGAAAGTTAGGGTTTTGCGAAGAAACAGGCCGTGAGCATTTACCAAGTGCGCACGGAGCAGGTCCTGCGTACTTATCAAGTACGCAGGAAGAGGGGTCTGCGCACTTGCTAAGTGCGCAGGCAGCAGGGTCTGCGCACTTGCTAAGTGCGCATGCATCAGGCTGATTAGGTAAAGTCGGTATGTTTAGAAGATTAAACCGTTAGAGTCGGGATTTGGTCTGATGTGTATTTAACTATTCAATTCAGATCGGAAGTGACGTAGTGGGACCTTTGTTTAGGGCAACCCGGATTAGCTTATCAGGTGAGTTCTAGAAGCCCTCTTTTAAATGTTTTATATAATGATTTCGGGCTGGTGTGCATACATATGAAATGATGTTTTTACGAAACGATGTTTATGAAACTATGTTTATGAAATGAAATGATTTGGAATGAACGGTTTATGGAAAGAAAGTTTATGAACGGAAAGTTTACGAACGAAATGATTATAAAGAAATGGTTTAAACTAAAGGTAAAGGGTTTCAAAAATGAATGAAAGGTTTTATGAAAAGAAAAGAAAAAGGGCAAAGGTTTTAAAGAAGTCACTACAAATCTAATCTGTCGAATGAAGGGAATTGATGAATGAAGTCTAGGAATGTAATTCCCAGCCTTGTCGTAGATTATGGACAGCGAGCCATAGTTGCCATAAGAACAACAGGGGCAATGTCTTTGTGGCACGTCAATGGTTTGATGTTGTACAACTGGTAAGGGGGTAACGACGGTTACTCGGGTGATGACGATCATCCTAAGGGAAAGAGGTAATGAGAAATCAATGACGGCGATACGTAACGGTTGATTCCCAAAGGAAAGATGCGTGTTAATGATGGCGATTCGTAACGGTTGACCCCACGTATTGAATAGTTGTGGCAATGACGGGGATACGTAGCGATTGCCCAGAACATCAAAGGTTCCTTCGGGGACACCGAGACGCTTAAAGAAAGATACAGATTGTAGATAGTAATGTATGACTTAAATGAATGTTAAATGTTTTAAACAAATGATCCGTTCAATGTGTTTATGACGAGGAAAAATGTTTGAAGGTTTTCAATGATGAATGAAAGGCCCTGTTTTTTTATACGTGATGTTAAACCCTAATGAATGTTTTGAATGATGAACCATTTCTCAAATCGAATGAAAACTAGAACTCACCAGCGTAGCTGACTTTTTAGTGTGCACATTCAGGTTAAGGCAGGTATGGATGATGGACGGTGATGCTTGGCAAGCGAGAAGAGTTACCCGGTGGATCATGAAGACTGCCATCCCATTATGATTAGATTATGATATGTTTATGTAATAGAATATGTTACGCTTTCGTTGTTAAAGAATGTAATAGTTATGTTTATTTGAAGTATTTTCCGCTGCGTTATTTGATAATCAAGTTTAAGAACTGTTTGTGAATGAGTAAATCCAACAAGTGTGGCCTCCCAGGTTTGGGGCTTTACATGAAATTGGAAGAAAAACATAGATTTGAGTTCCTTAATGAAAAGCAAACGTTTTGAATCTAAACAAGTTAGGGATCTTGACGTGATCAGACCCGAATGCGAAAGTTAGGGTTTTTGCGGGGAAGCAGATCCTGCGTACTTATCAAGTACGCATGAAGAGGATCCTACGTACTTATCAAGTACGCATGAAGAGGATCCTGTGTACTTATCAAGTACGCATGAAGAGGGTCCTGCATACTTATCAAGTACGCATGAAGCAAAGCCTGCGCACTTATTAAGTACGCAAAAACAAGGCCCTGCGCACTTGCTAAGTGCGCAGGCATCAGGCTGGATAAGTAAAGTCAGTATGTTTAGAATGGTTAAACCATTAGAGTCGGGATTTGGTTTGATGTGTATGTAACTAATCAATTCAGATCGGAAGTGTCGTTGTTGGACCTTGGTTTAGAACAACCAAGGCTAGCTTATAAGGTGAGTTCTAGAAGCCATTCTTTAAATGTTTTAATTAAATGTTTTGGGCTGGTGTGCATACATACGAAATGATGTTTTGAAATGAGGTTTATGAAACGAGGTTTACAAAACGATGTTTATGATGTGATGTTTACGATATGATGTTTACGAAACGATGTTTACGGTATGATGTTTACGATATGATGTTTACGAAATGATGTTTAAGAGATGATGTTTATGAAATGTTTTGCCAAATGAAGTTTACGAAAGGTTTACGAAAGAGATGATGTTTTGTTTAATAAAACGTACAAATGCTTTAACTAAAATGAGGTAAAGGTTTTATGAAAGTCACGAATGAACGAATCTGCCACGAGTTCCTACGGGAGCTAAGGTATGTATGTATGTATTGGCCTCACCCTTACGGGGGGCCTTTGTGGCTGGCTAACTGTTGTACAACTGGTTGGTGACGACGGTCACCCATGGAATTACCGGGATCCTGATGGAAGGTACTAATCCTTGCGGGGAAATAGTGCCTATGTTATGTTCTGTTTACCTAGAGGTAACGAGCCTTAGGAGACATATGTTTGGTCTACCTAGAGGTAACGAGCCTTAGGAGACGTATGTTTGGTCCACCTAGAGGTAACGATCCTTAGGGGATCTGTGTGACGGATGACTTAGAGGTAACGAGCCTTAAGTTCATCCGCTGGTATGCGATGTATGGAATTGACGGTTACGAGAAGGCGCAGATTCGGTTCATGTTGACTTATGTTATGATGTTATGTTACGATGATGATGTTAAGTTATTGCATGTTTTACGTACGCTTTTGTTAAACAAATGTATGTTATGTTTTTTGCAAAATGTTTATGTTAAGGTTTTATGTAAAGCTAGAACTCACCAGCGTAGCTGACTTTTTAGTATGCACATTCAGGTTAAGGCAGGTTATGATGATGGAAGGTGATGTTGGGCGGCTTGATGAGTTATCCAGATGAGATGAAGACTGGCATCCCGTTATGATTAGCTTATGTTATGTTTATGTAATAGACTATGTTACGCTTCCGCATGTTGAACAATGTAATGGTTATGTTTAATGAAGTATTTTCCGCTGCGTTATTTGATATTCGAGTTTAAGAACTGTGTGTGAACGAGTAAATCCAATAAGTGAGGCCTCCCAGGTTTGGGGCCTTACATGAAGGGAGCAAAGAAGGACATATTCACGATGTTTCCAAGATTTTTACAGATCATTCTCAACAAGAATCATGTTGATATGGTGCCTATTGTGGAGACACTAGATCTGAAAGCTATGGGTCCTATGATTTTCAAATATATGAATGTTAATAAGCAAGGCAAAAGAGTATATCACGGGCTGCATCCCCTTGAGAAATTTGGTAGATTCGCTGCCTTAGAGAATAAGTGCAAGAGGAACCGGTTGCACAGATTGTAGCCGAGGTTGCGTATGATCATGTTGTTCAGCAACCATAACCACACCAGCCATAAAAACAGAATGAACCACATCAACAACAAATAGAACCACAGCCACAGGAAGTTATGCCTGAGTCGGAACCTACTGAAATTTTATCTTCATCTGACAGTGAAGGCACTCCGAAAAGACCACTAGTACCTATCAATCGGTACGTTCGGGAAATGGAAAACAAAAGGCGTCGAGTTGAGATTCCTCCTCTCACCTCTTCGTCTAACCAAACTGAAACGGATCCAGAGTACACACCGGATCAAGATCTTCCATCTAGACCAAGAAAAAGAAGAGATCCTAGGAGTGTCCGTATGCCACAGACATCAACACACACACATACACCCACACCAACACCTACTATGTCAACACATCAACTGTTACACCCCAATCAACGGCGGAAAATGTCGAGGCGGGACATGGAGACTGTTCATAAGCTCATGATCAAACTATGTTCCATATATTAATCAAACCAAATTTCCATAACACTTGTTCAAACAAAACATAAACAAACATACAAAAGAAACAAAGTACACCAACAATGTTCAACTGATTATTAACTAAGTCCTCAATTGTGACACCCGGCATTTCCAAAACATGTCCGTACACGACTTAAACGGGTTTACGTAACGTGTTTCCTAAATCACTCGAAATCATACGATTAAACGATAAAAGTCTAAGTGAACATAATGCACAGATCGTTTCATACCGTAATAATCATGAGAATTGCCGGTTCAGGCTGACGCAGAATCCGTACAACACAAAACGATGGCAATTAATTATTACAACGAAAAAAAAATAAAATATATATATTTAGAATTATATTCTAAATAAACGATCATGTTCCGAAGACTAAATCTTTAATATATAAAGATTCTCGTAAAAACATTCTAGAGTTGTCGTTGTGAATTATTATCTCAAAATGCGTATAAAATGTGAGCGAACACATTTACAACTAAAAATATACGTAAACTTGAACGCCTTCATTCAAGTTCGTTAGCACGTCTAAACTACGAGTATATATATAGGAATATATATATATATATATACACATATGGACATATAAGTATACATATATTGACAACCTCGAAAATTATTAAAGCGGGTATAAATTGCGGGTAGAGTACCGCAATTGAACCAATCACTACCATCATTAGAGAAAGTTCAACACTTCAGTCTTCCCATCTTATCATCATGATGAAGATTATAGTTAGATGTACACTCCACCCCTTGTGTCAAATCATCATAATGATGATGATTATAGCTAGATTTACACTCCATCCCATCTAATATTTATATATGCATATATATATATATATATATATATATATATATATATATATATATATATATATATATATATATAAATGTCCCGCACTATACCAACAATGGTGATTATTATAAATGACTAGAACAATACTTAGAGACTAAAAATGTATAATCACATGTAGGGACAACAAATAATGTGGAATGAAAACCCTAGCACAAATAAAAGACCTTGACGAGTCTCTATGTGATTTTATTTCGTCATTAGCACAAATATGATTTAGAAATTATGACTATACTTGTTTACACAAAATTAGCCAACAATTGAGTCCAACTAAAAGTCACAACTTCATATATAAACCTCAACATAAAAGAAATGAACCTTTTTAATAATTCTACGAGAGGGTACATAAAGTAACGGATCATCGACTTTAATATCTAATTAACACAACGAAATACCAACATGACTAATTTACATTCAAAGCTTCACCACCTTTATTTGGTACTCATTTTCGGCCCTAAAGGGGTATAACTAGACCATTCACTTTCAATGGAACTAAGAACTAGATACTAGACTAATGTAATGATGGAGAATGATGATGATGGATGACACTAAGATGAAAGATACAAGAAAAACTGTAAGGCCCCAAACCCGGGAGGCCTCACTTGTTGATTTACTCATTCACAAACAGTTATTAAACTTGAATATCAAATAACGCAGCGGAATCATTCATTCATCATAATTAAAACTTGTTCATACATACGGAAGCGTAACGTTATCAAATACATAAACATAACATAAACAACTCATAACGGGATGCCAGTCTTCATATCATCCGGGTAACTCTTCTCTCTTGCCAAGCATCACCGTCCATCACCATAACCTGCCCTTAACCTGAATGTGCATACTAAAAAGTCAGCTACGCTGGCGAGTTCTAGTTTTCGTTCGATTTAAGAAATGGTTCATCATTCAAAACATTCAATAGGGTTTAACATCACGTATAAGAAAACAGGGCCTTTCTTTCATAAACCTTCAAACATTTAAACAACATTTAACATTCATTTAAGTCATACATTACTATCTAAAATCTGTATCTGTGACACCTGCAAATTTCAGAATGTAGATACCAAACTGTTAGGCTAAAACCCAACTAGGCCCAATAGGAAGTCAAGTCCATTTGAGGCCCGGTAAGGATCCAAGCCCGTTAGAAATCCAAATTTACACAATCCGAATATCATATTAGTCACACGATTTCATTTAATGACCCGTTACGCGATTCTGAGAATTTAAGAAAAGATATAAGAACGTACGCGGTTCAGAAATTCTAAACGTTAAACGTGTTAAACAACGGTTTTTACCGGGTATTCGACAGAACGATTAAATGAATTAATGAATTATTGATATTAAGTATTAATATTCATTTGAAAAGACTGTTCGGATAAATACACGTGTAGTACGTGTATACGAATGTTAAACCACGTTAGATCCTCGTAAAACTAACGATAGCGGTACGGTTATTACCGATACGACAAATATTATAAATATTTGTTTATAATAAAAATTTTATTAATAACCGGAGAGTGAAACGATAAATCCGACGAACAGACTCACACACGCGTTGTCAGCTCATACCGACTCGAATATTCTCCGGTAAGCTAACAAAATAAATTATTTGAATATTTATTTTAGTATTAATATTTATATTATGAACGACAAATATTAATCGGGAACTAAATGCATGACGATATTTTGGGTTTGACACGCGTTACTGGTAGGTAGCCTACCCACTTAAAACGCTAGATATATATATATATATAAAAAATCTTCTCATCTTTTCCTCATTTTCACCCATTTCAAACACACACCATGTGTGTGTCTAGAGAGAGAAACCACCGCAGAGAGAGAGAGAGGCCGGTGGCCGGCTCCACCGCGACGGCACTACCGGCGACGACCACGATGGCGGCGAGTCTGGTGGTGGCGAGCATGACGGAGGCGGAGTCCGGCCGAGCAGCCGGCGGCGCACAGCGGCGGATCACAGCGGACCGGCAAGTGGCGGCAAGTGCACCACCTCATCTGATAGATCTCGACGTCCTGAGTCCGATGGTGGTGGTGGTTTGCACTAGATCGCGACGGTGGTGGAGATTCCGGCCAAAAACACTTTTCCGGCGACCTCGACAAATGGGGCTTTTGCTAGAAAAGGGTTCCTAAATGTAACATCCCAAAATAAATAAAAAAAAACCCAAATAAAAGAAAAAGGAAGGTGGGCTTGGCTAGGGGCCGGCACATGGGCCCGAAAACTGAGAAGAACCCTTCTAATCAGTAGCCATTTCCTCCTGTGTCCTTCATTTTCTTCCTGCGCAAGAACCTTAGAGAGAGAGAGAGAGAGAGATCGTCTAGAGAGAGAAAGCTCGGATCAAGCTCAAAGTCTCGAGGATTGTTGCTCAACATCTCTGGAGCATAAAGGAACGAGAAGGAAGCTATAACAGGTAATTATTATGCCTAAATCTGAGTTTTTGTAACTTTCGGGTTTCGGGTTAATAATCGAGTAAAGGTTTAGATTTTTACGTGTGAAACTGGAAACAAACCACGGGTTTGGGTTCATGGGGGAAAATGGAACATTTCGAACGTAAAAAGTTCATAGCTTGATCGATTAGAACAAAGGGACCAGATCTAGGGTTCTGTTTGGGGAAGAAGACTGCACAGTCGAAACTACTAGTTTCGATATGGACGCATCTATCGAAACTACCTAGTTTCGACAGGGGCAGACCCATCGAAACTACCATAGTTTCAATATAGACCCAAGACCTTAACTAAGAATTTATATAAGTCATACGACTCGAAACTACTTAGTTTCGATAAGAAGCCAGGGCTCGAAACTACATAGTTTCGATAAGGAGCCAGGACTCGAAACTACCTAGTTTCGATAATGAAACCATGACCCGAAACATCTGAGTCAAGCCTAGTAATGTCTAAGTGTCCCCTAGGAACACAGCCTTACGCCTATGACTTGATTATACAGATTGTGGGTGACCATAGTGACATTCAGGAACCGGCTAGGTGTAAACAGAAACGATTCATCTGGTGAGTTCTTATTGCCCCTTTTTCCTAATGGTTTTGGGCTGGCATGCATACTGGTATAGTATTTTATAAAAATGTTATTTTTATAAAATGAAAGGCAAAGTATAGTATTTTATAAAAATGTTATTTTTATAAAATGAAAGGCAAAGTATAGTATTTTATAAAAATGTTATTTTTATAAAATGAAAGATAAAGAACAAAAGAGCATAGTATTATCTTTTAAACAAGTTTTTGAAAGATAACAATGAGCTAAAGAAAGAATGATAAAGGAGCCGTACTTCGGTACAGCTCGACAGTGACAGTGACAGTGACAAATACCATGTTATATGCTTATGTGTTAATATGTGTTATTTGTCTATATGAAAGTTATGTGATTGCATTTCTATTTGTGTAATAGTGTAATTGCATTGCATAGTAGTTGCATAGTAGAAAGTCCTGCAGGCATGCTAAAGTAGAAGTCTCACCCTGAGGTGTGAGCAATGCTAAAGGAGTCTTACACTTCGGTGTAAGCAATGCTAAAGGAGTCTTACACTTCGGTGTAAGCAATGCTAAAGGAGTCTTCACTTCGGTGTAAGCGAGAAAGTCTCACCCTGAGGTGTGAGCAATGCTAAAGGAGTCTTGCACTAACGTGCAAGCGAGAAAGAAAGTCCCACCCTGAGGTGTGGGCAGCGCTAAAGTAAAAGTCTTACCCTGAGGTGTAAGCAAGATAGGGATCTGGTCCTCGGACCACGATCCATATGTGATAGTTAAAGTATGATAAAGTCACTTGTCAAGTATAAGTGAAATGATAGACAGAGTACAGTGGGACACCCTAACGGGTTTCCTTAAAGATAAAGTTTTAATGACAGATAGTAACGTAACAGATTTATAATTGTAACGTTGTAAAGTTTTAAAGTAATAGTTAAAAGTTTATTTCAAAGAAAGTGAAAGTAAAGCTTATTTTATTTTAATAAAACTAAGCTACCAAAGATAAAGTTTACAGTTTAAAGTAAAGAGAGAACTCACCAGCGTTAGCTGACTTTTAGTATGCATGGCAGGTAAAAAGGGTAAAGCTAAAGAAAAGTGAAAGAGCCATATGGGCTGGATAGCATGGACATCGGGCTGCGGTATTGAAGACTGACATTTCCAATCCTGATAGTTCATGTTATAGACAATATTTCATGTTTTAGTTTGATGAATGATTTGAATTAAAGACTTCCGCTGTAATAGATTCTGATTTCCGGTTTAAGAACTATGTTTGTTATGTTGTGTGCCAACTATGAGATGTACCCGTTTTGGGGCGTTTCAAGTTGGTATCAGAGCCATAGTTTGAGAGATTCAGACATTTGCGATAATGTCTGAACTTAAACTGAGAATGGGACAAAGCAAAGGAAGGAAAGGAATGTCAGTCGGAGCAGCCCGTCCATGAAAAGATAGTAGACAGAAGGTAGTCAATGTCCTTACATAGAACATAGACAATAATGCCTTAGTACAGATAGCAGAAAGTAGATGCTTTAGCATAAATAGTACATAGTACATGCCTTAGCACAGACAGTAGACAGTAGATAGTACGTGCCTTATAGTAGAAACTCTGAACTTGGATGCAAATGTTACTCGGAAAGGAAATGTTCAGAACCCGAGTAGTAAAGTAAATTAGTAATTTCATACCGGTCTCTGTAATTAGTAATTTACAGTACTCGAGGTGTTCTAAATTGTTACCTATCTTGATAACACGAGCTATCTTTGTTCACAGTAGACACTAAATGGCTAGAGCAAAGAGAGGAGGTCGCACTGGGGGTCGTACTGGTCGTCGAGGCCGACCTCCAGGTAACCGGAACCGTCCTGAAGAAAGTGAGCACTCCCGCAACGAAGCTGAATCGGTGCATGTGGAGCATAATGATAGTGGGAACCATGTGTCGGCTCCTAACGATGCCCCTAATGAGGCGCTTGAGTTGGAACCGATTGTGAAAGAAGCTATAGCGGCAGAGGTTACTTCAATCTTGAAGAAAGTTCTACCAGAAGCATTGGGCGAGGCCCTTAAAGAGTTTAATATAGGGAAGAAAGAAACGAAAGAGGAAAGCAGCAAGAGACTTGGAGTCACTGACAGTGATGATTCTGATTATGAAATGGCAACCCGGGGTTGCAACTATAAGTCCTTTCGGGGGTGTGACCCGCCGAAGTATGATGGACGAAAAGATGCTGTTGCCACTTTTGAGTGGATAGAGAGAATGAATGGGGTGATCAACATTAGTGAGTGCCGTGATGATCAAGCGGTCAAGTTTGCCGCTCACTCATTCACTAATGAGGCATTAAGCTGGTGGAGATCGATCGAAAGAATCAAGTCTTCTGCTGAGATGAAAAAGATGAAATGGGACGACATGAAAAAGCTGCTAATCACTAAGTTCTGCCCGCAGAACGAGATTGACAGAGTTGAGAGGGAATTTCTGGGGCTCTGTGCTGGTAGTATGACTCATCGCCAGTATACCTCCAAATATCAAGAGTTGGCTCAGCTGGTTCCACATCTGGTGGACACTGAGGAAAAGAGGATTAAGTACTACATCAAGGGACTACCACAGAAAGTCCGTGTGCACGTGAAAGCTAATGCTCCCACGAGTTTTGAATCTGTGGTATCACTTGCTGGGATAGTTTATGATGACTTCGAATCCGCAGACCCACTGCCTACTGAGAAGAAAGTGACCAATGCCGTTAAACGGCCAGCTAAAGAGTGGGCGGGGCCGGAGACGAAGAAACTGAGGATTGAAGATGGGGTTGAATGTGCTAAGTGTGGCAGGAAGCACTCGGGCGAGTGCCGAGTTGGGTTAAATATGTGCTATAGGTGCGGAAAGACCGGACACTACTCTCGAGAGTGTCCCGGGGCACAGTCTTGTTATAACTGCGGGATACCTGGCCACATGGCCAAAGACTGTCGGAAACCCAAGGCTACTGGCACCGAGAAGGGTAAAGAACCTGAGAAGCCGAAGGCAAGGACCCGGGCGTATGCACTGACACAGGAGGAGGCTAGGGGAGACCCAGATGTTGTGTCAGGTACATTCATCCTTGACCACACTTATGTTTCAGTATTATTTGATTCGGGTGCCAGTAGGAGTTTTATATCATCTTCTAAGTGTAAAAGAATGAAATGCAAAGTTACTAGAGTAGAGCAGGCCTTTAATGTGGAAACCGCAGTGGGCAAGACCACGATAGTAAGTGAATTGGTAGATAATTGCACGATAAAGATTCATGGCCATAGATTCCCAGTTAGGTTGTATGTTATGACCTTGGGAGGATTCGATATAGTTTTGGGTATGGATTGGTTAGCTGCCAACGAAGCCCGGATAATATGTAGACGAAAGATAGTTCAGCTCAAAGCTCCAGACGGTGGCGAGGTTTTGGTGTACGGGGATCGCGACGGTTCACTAACGAACGTCATATCAATGATAAAGGCAGAGAAGTATATAGGGCGCGGATGCGAGGCCTACCTGGCCTATGTGATAGACAATGATGTAAAGGTGAGAGAGTTAAAAGACGTACCAGTTGTATGTAATTTTCCGGGGGTGTTTCCTGAGGAGTTGCCTGGGTTACCACCTGACCGGGAGACAGAGTTCCAGATAGACTTAGTGCCAGGTGCCCAGCCCGTGGCTAAAGCACCGTACCGACTTGCACCTCTGGAGATGAAAGAGCTGATGGTACAGTTGGAAGAACTTTTGGATAGAGGATTTATCAGACCAAGCATTTCTCCATGGGGTGCTCCGGTTCTGTTCGTAAAGAAGAAAGATGGTGCCATGAGAATGTGCATCGACTACAGAGAGTTGAACAAGCGTACAGTAAAGAACAAATATCCGCTACCAAGGATCGATGATCTGTTCGACCAACTACAGGGCGCCAGATGGTTCTCCAAGATCGATCTGCGGTCGGGATATCATCAGTTAAAGGTAAGAGAAGAGGACATACCTAAGACAGCGTTTCGCACGCGTTATGGGCATTACGAGTTTCGCGTGATGTCTTTCGGCTTGACGAACGCTCCGGCAGCATTCATGAGTATGATGAACCAGGTGTGTAGACCGATGCTAGATAGGTCGGTGATAGTGTTTATAGACGACATACTCATTTATTCGAAAAGTGAAGGTGATCATGCTTGTCATCTTCGAGAAGTACTAGAGACGCTACAAAAAGAAAAGTTGTATGCCAAGTTCTCCAAATGCGCGTTCTGGCTTAAGGAAGTCCAATTCTTAGGTCACGTTATCAACGCAGACGGCATTATGGTTGACCCGGCTAAGATAGAGGCAGTACAGGAATGGGAAACCCCGAAGACGCCAACCGAGATTCGGAGTTTTCTGGGATTGGCAGGTTACTATCGAAGGTTCATTCAGGACTTCTCGAGAATAGCTTCGCCACTGACAAAGTTGACACGTAAAGAAGTAAAGTACGAATGGGGTCAGGCTCAGTCCAAAGCATTTGAAGAGTTAAAGAAGAAGTTGACCCAAGCCCCAGTGTTAGCACTACCCGACGGTAACGAGGACCTGGTGGTATATTCTGACGCATCGGGACAAGGGTTAGGGTGTGTTTTGATGCAGAGGGGAAAGGTGATCGCGTATGCGTCACGACAGCTAAAGATCCACGAAATTAACTACCCGACTCACGATTTGGAGCTCGCGGCAGTTGTTTTTGCGTTAAAGATTTGGAGGCATTACCTCTACGGGGTGAAATGCACGATTTATTCGGATCACAAGAGCTTGAAGTATTTCTTCGAACAGAAAGACCTGAATATGCGGCAAAGGCGGTGGTTAGAATTGCTGAAAGACTATGACTGTGAGATCCTATACCACCCGGGAAAGGCGAATGTGGTCGCTGATGCCCTAAGTCGTAAGGAGAATCGTTCTCCTATTAGGGTAAAAGCGTACCAGTTAGTGATAACCCCAGATTTTATGACAGAGCTAGAAGCAGCACAGAAGGAAGCACTAAAGGAAGAGAACATAAAGAAAGAAAGAATGGTCGGTCAACAGACAAAGTTAGAATTAAACACTCATGGAGTGAGGACCAGGTGTGGTCGCATGTGGGTACCGAAGGGCGGAGAGCTTAGGGCCAAAGTACTTGACGAGGCCCATAAGTCTCGATATTCCATCCACCCAGGAACCACGAAAATGTACCAGGATTTAAAAAAAGAGTATCGGTGGCCTAACATGAAGAATGATGTGACCGGATATGTAAGCAAGTGTCTGACTTGCTCACAAGTTAAAGCAGAGCATCAGAAACCGTACGGGAAGATCCAGCCTCTGGAAATACCCGAATGGAAGTGGGAGCGTATCACCATGGACTTTATTACCAAGCTGCCCCGCACAGCTAAAGGCCACGATACGATTTGGGTTATAGTGGATCGTCTGACAAAGAGTGCACATTTCTTGCCGATTCGTGAAACGTATTCATCTGAGAAGTTGGCAGAAGTATTTATCAATGAAATTGTCTCTCGACATGGCGTACCATTATCAATTGTATCTGACCGGGACACGCGATTTACATCGAGATTCTGGAAAAGATTTCATGAGTCAATGGGTACGAGGTTAAACATCAGCACGGCTTATCACCCACAGACGGATGGGCAATCAGAGAGGACCATCCAGACGTTGGAGGATATGCTCCGCGCATGCATTATAGACTTTGGTGGCAGTTGGGATAGTCACCTACCATTGGCAGAGTTCTCCTACAACAACAGCCACCACACCACTATTGGTATGCCGCCTTACGAAATGTTGTATGGTAGAAGATGTCGAACCCCGGTCTGTTGGGGGGAGGTAGGACAGAAAGAATTGGGAAGTTTAGAGGTAGTCACGGCAACCTCTGTAAAGTTTGACCAGATCAAGGCCAGAATGAAAGCTGCACAGGACCGTCAAAAGTCCTACGCAGATAGGAGGCGGAGACCAATCGAATTCAATGTCGGGGATCAAGTACTATTGAAGGTATCTCCCTGGAAGGGGATCATACGATTCAGAAAGAGAGGGAAGTTAAGCCCAAGATTCGTCGGACCCTTCAAAATACTAGCGCGAGTTGGTGAAGTCGCTTACCGGTTAGAATTACCGGATGAGCTTAGTGGAATTCACCCAACCTTCCACGTGTCGCACTTGCGCAAGTGCTTGGCCGACGAATCAGCGCATGTGACACTTGACGACATCGAGATAGATAATAGCCTCAATTACATCGAGGAACCCGTCGCCATACTAGACAGGAAAGAAAAGCGGTTACGGAATAAAGTGATACAGTTAGTCAAAGTACAATGGAAGCATCGTAAAGGGTCAGAAGCTACATGGGAAACCGAGACAGAAATGAAAGAGTCGTACCCGCACCTGTTTGACTTATAACAGGTTTCGAGGACGAAACCTTTCGTAAGAGGGGTAGACTTGTAACATCCCAAAATAAATAAAAAAAACCCAAATAAAAGAAAAAGGAAGGTGGGCTTGGCTAGGGGCCGGCCCATGGGCCCGAAAACTGAGAAGAACCCTTCTAATCAGTAGCCATTTCCTCCTGTGTCCTTCATTTTCTTCCTGCGCAAGAACCTTAGAGAGAGAGAGAGAGAGATCGTCTAGAGAGAGAAAGCTCGGATCAAGCTCAAAGTCTCGAGGATTGTTGCTCAACATCTCTGGAGCATAAAGGAACGAGAAGGAAGCTATAACAGGTAATTATTATGCCTAAATCTGAGTTTTTGTAACTTTCGGGTTTCGGGTTAATAATCGAGTAAAGGTTTAGATTTTTACGTGTGAAACTGGAAACAAACCACGGGTTTGGGTTCATGGGGGAAAATGGAACATTTCGAACGTAAAAAGTTCATAGCTTGATCGATTAGAACAAAGGGACCAGATCTAGGGTTCTGTTTGGGGAAGAAGACTGCACAGTCGAAACTACTAGTTTCGATATGGACGCATCTATCGAAACTACCTAGTTTCGACAGGGGCAGACCCATCGAAACTACCATAGTTTCAATATAGACCCAAGACCTTAACTAAGAATTTATATAAGTCATACGACTCGAAACTACTTAGTTTCGATAAGAAGCCAGGGCTCGAAACTACATAGTTTCGATAAGGAGCCAGGACTCGAAACTACCTAGTTTCGATAATGAAACCATGACCCGAAACATCTGAGTCAAGCCTAGTAATGTCTAAGTGTCCCCTAGGAACACAGCCTTACGCCTATGACTTGATTATACAGATTGTGGGTGACCATAGTGACATTCAGGAACCGGCTAGGTGTAAACAGAAACGATTCATCTGGTGAGTTCTTATTGCCCCTTTTTCCTAATGGTTTTGGGCTGGCATGCATACTGGTATAGTATTTTATAAAAATGTTATTTTTATAAAATGAAAGGCAAAGTATAGTATTTTATAAAAATGTTATTTTTATAAAATGAAAGGCAAAGTATAGTATTTTATAAAAATGTTATTTTTATAAAATGAAAGATAAAGAACAAAAGAGCATAGTATTATCTTTTAAACAAGTTTTTGAAAGATAACAATGAGCTAAAGAAAGAATGATAAAGGAGCCGTACTTCGGTACAGCTCGACAGTGACAGTGACAGTGACAGTGACAAATACCATGTTATATGCTTATGTGTTAATATGTGTTATTTGTCTATATGAAAGTTATGTGATTGCATTTCTATTTGTGTAATAGTGTAATTGCATTGCATAGTAGTTGCATAGTAGAAAGTCCTGCAGGCATGCTAAAGTAGAAGTCTCACCCTGAGGTGTGAGCAATGCTAAAGGAGTCTTACACTTCGGTGTAAGCAATGCTAAAGGAGTCTTACACTTCGGTGTAAGCAATGCTAAAGGAGTCTTCACTTCGGTGTAAGCGAGAAAGTCTCACCCTGAGGTGTGAGCAATGCTAAAGGAGTCTTGCACTAACGTGCAAGCGAGAAAGAAAGTCCCACCCTGAGGTGTGGGCAGCGCTAAAGTAAAAGTCTTACCCTGAGGTGTAAGCAAGATAGGGATCTGGTCCTCGGACCACGATCCATATGTGATAGTTAAAGTATGATAAAGTCACTTGTCAAGTATAAGTGAAATGATAGACAGAGTACAGTGGGACACCCTAACGGGTTTCCTTAAAGATAAAGTTTTAATGACAGATAGTAACGTAACTGATTTATAATTGTAACGTTGTAAAGTTTTAAAGTAATAGTTAAAAGTTTATTTCAAAGAAAGTGAAAGTAAAGCTTATTTTATTTTAATAAAACTAAGCTACCAAAGATAAAGTTTACAGTTTAAAGTAAAGAGAGAACTCACCAGCGTTAGCTGACTTTTAGTATGCATGGCAGGTAAAAAGGGTAAAGCTAAAGAAAAGTGAAAGAGCCATATGGGCTGGATAGCATGGACATCGGGCTGCGGTATTGAAGACTGACATTTCCAATCCTGATAGTTCATGTTATAGACAATATTTCATGTTTTAGTTTGATGAATGATTTGAATTAAAGACTTCCGCTGTAATAGATTCTGATTTCCGGTTTAAGAACTATGTTTGTTATGTTGTGTGCCAACTATGAGATGTACCCGTTTTGGGGCGTTTCACTAAAGGTCCGATCTACGCATACGAAGAAGTTTGGGTCGAAAAAGTGAAGCTTTCCGGCCAAAACCACCAAATCCGGCCACTGTCCGGTTTTCCGACGACGGCGGCGGAGGCGGCCGACGGCGGAGACCGGCGGCGCTGGTGGGGCTTGGCGAGACAAGTTCATGGCCGCTTGAATCACCTCAATCGGAGTTCGTATGATCAAGTTATGAGCGAAACAAGTTTCTTCTCGCGTCGTGCTCAGCTTTTCATACAAAACCGCTTAGAACGGCTTGTAGGCTAAGGTATGACCCGAAACACTTATATATCTATTGTCAGGTAGTAGCACGGGACCTATAAATTTTGTCGGGGACGTCTTTTGAGAACGTTTTTCGGGCACGTTAAATTGTATTATCATGATATAGTTTTTATATATTTATCAAATAATTGTCGAATTGAAGTATGACTTTAGTATTAGGATCTAAAGTGCGGTTTATTGGATTATTGGTGTAAGTTGGTGTTGTAATTGGACAATTGGATATTGTCGGGTTTAGCCAAAAACAAACGGGACTCTGCCCAATTTTCGTTAAAAATAAAGAATTTGGTTTCTACAACTTAGATGTCCTCAACATGGGTTGGGTTTAGATTTGAAACCATAATGTTAGGGCACGATCCTAGTTATATTGTTGTTGATATTGACAACACTTGTTTGAACAATAGGAACCGTTTAGGATCGTTGCGCTCACTTGTTGTCAGTTGAGCTTGTGATCGCATTTGCTGGACTTGAGGTGAGTTCACTGTCCCCTTTTAACTTTTAATGTTTTAGAAACATCGGGGGAGAAACATACTTCCATAACACGTTTGAAAACACGAAACATCATTACTTGATACATCTTAGAAAACATGGAACACATACTTATAAACATTTTCATATGGTAACAAGAAAACAAGACCCGACCTTTATGTTTGCATGAGTGAACACGTTTGGAGCTCGTAAAGCCCCGTGACCATCATATTTTATAACCATTAGCTAAGGATAGCCTGGGATTCTATGGATAGTACTATTGGGATTGACACCCCGGTCATGGTTAGTCGCGCTAACCATGGGTCCCTCTGGCCAAATGACCGCATAGTGTTCAAACATTGCTCGTGAGGTATGAGCGAGGGGCAAAACACCTGTGTCATGGTTTGGTTATGCCTCATGTATGTACATATTATTTGTATTCCTAGCTAGTCTACAAATGGGTCAACGTTACTTGTTTTGTTTATCATATTCATTGAAACGTTTTCGTGTAGATGGATCTGCCAATCACTTATACACCAATGGTTTTGCCATTCGTTTACGTGGAAATGTTTTTATCAATGTTTTCAAGGAAAACAGTTTCATATTATGGCCATGTACACAATATCAATGTTTTAAGGAAAAACGACTTATTTTATGACTATGACGTCATCACATGTTTTCATTGGGAAAACTACTCGTTTTATGACTATGACGTCATCACATGTTTTCATTGGGAAAACTACTCGTTTTATGACTATGAAGTCATCACATGTTTTCATTGGGAAAACTACTCGTTTTATGACTATGAAGTCATCACATGTTTTCATTGGGAAAACTACTCGTTTTATGACTATGAAGTCATCACATGTTTTCATTGGGAAAAATACTCGTTTTATGACTATGAAGTCATCACATGTTTTCATTGGGAAAACTACTCGTTTTATGACTATGAAGTCATCACATGTTTTCATTGGGAAAACTACTCGTTTTATGACTATGAAGTCATCACATGTTTTCGAGGAAAACAACCTTACATTAAACTCGTGTACATATTTTAAATGTTTTCAAGGAAAACAGTTTCGTATCATGGCCATGTACACAATATCAATGTTTTCAAGGAAAATCACTTTACATTGCAACAATCAAACCTGTGAACTCACCAACCTTTGTGTTGACATTTTTAAGTATGTTTTTCAGGTAATTCATAGTCATGGCATGGTTGGAATAGGTTAGCCTTTTGGATTAAACCCTAGAAGCCGAAGGAGTATGATCGTCAAACCTCAAGATGGCTTTCACCTATACATGGTTCTAGGACAATGTACAAGTTTATTATAGTATTTGTAATGGTGTTCAATATTCAGAAGTCTTTACTTTAACTTCCGCTGTTGTGTAATGTTACCAATCGTTGCAACCTTAATTTATTTATTTATTCAGTAAGTAAATAAATTTGGGGGTGTGACAGTATCTTTCTTTACGCGTCTCTGTGTCCCCGAAGGAAGCCTACATGTCGTGGACAACCGTTACGTATCACCGTCGTTCCCACAACATTCCGTCAATTCCCTTTTTCGTATTGCCCCCAAGGCTAACTGCACGAGGACCGACAATACCCATTTAGTTGCCCCTATGGCTCTCAGCCATGGACCGACAACCTCCATTGAAGGCTATGGCTCTCAGCCGTAGACCGACAACTTCCATCGACGGCTATGGCTCTCAGCCATAACACCGTCGGATCATAATTTAACCTTACGTAGGGTCACGTTAACCCCTGAGTAACCGTCGTTACTCCATACCAGTTGTACAACATCAAACCATTGGCAGGCCACTAAGACACTGCCCCTGTTGTTCTTATGGTAACTATGGCTCGCTATCCATAATCTACCACTAGGATGGGAATCTCATTCCCAGACTTCATTCGTCAATTCCATTCATTCGACATATTAGATTTGTAATGACTTCTTTAAAACCTTTGCCCTTTTTCTTTCCCTTTCATAAAACCTTTCACTCGTTTTCAAAACCCTTTACCTTGACTTTAAACCATTTCTTATTAAACATTCGTTCGTAAACATTCCATGCATAAAACTTTCTTTCCATAAACCGTTCATCATTTCATTTCATAATCATAGTTTCATAAAATATCATTTCATAAAACATCATTTCATATGTATGCACACCAGCCCGAAAACATTATATAAAACATTTAAAAGAGGGCTTCTAGAACTCACCTTATAAGCTAGTCTCGGTTGTCCTAAACAAAGGCCCAACAACGTCACTTCCGATCTGAATTGATTAGTTAAATACACATCAAACCCAAACCCGACTCTAACGGTTTAACCTTCTAAACATACCGACTTTTCCTAATCAGCCTGATGCCTGCGCACTTAGCAAGTACGCAGACCGTGCTGCCTGCGCACTTAGCAAGTGCGCAGACCCTGCTGCCTGCGCACTTAGCAAGTGCACAGACCCCTCTTCCCGCGTACTTGATAAGTACGCAGGACCTGCTCCGGGCGCACTTACCCGAATGTTTATCCTTCAAACGGTTTAACCTTCAAATCTATGTTTATCCTTCAGTTTCATCCGTTAAAATGTTACATTTTCACCCAAAACCGGAAAAACCCAAAAACGAACTAAAACTCAGATTTAGGTCGGATCGTTACCTGTATCGAGCTTCTGATCCGGAGGTTCTGCTCACGAGTTATGGAGTAACACTTTGCTGAAATCTCGGGTCGATCAGCCAACTTTCTCTCTCTACGGTTTCTCTCTCTAGAACTTGCAAATGAGAGAAAATGGTGATGATCCTTGGCTATTTATAAGGGAGGCTCCCCTTCTAGCCCATCCGGCCCGGCCCGTCATGCTTCGTTCGTTTATTCCGTTATTATAACGGTCGTTTTATTTTTGGGATGTTACAAGTCTACCCCCTTACAATAGGTTTCGTTCCCGAAACCTATCATAAGTCAAATAGATGAGGGTACGACTCCTTCATCTCCTTCTCCGTTTCCCAAGTGGCTTCCGATCCCTTTCGATGTTTCCATTGGACATTAACCAATTGGATAATCTTATTACGCAAACGCTTCTCCTTCTTGTCTAAGATGGCCATGGGTTCTTCGATGTAATTAAGGTTGTTGTCGACCTCGATGTCAGTAAGTGGTACTTGAGCTGATTCATCCGCCAAACACTTTCGCAAGTGTGACATATGGAAGGTAGGATGAATCCCACTCAACTCATCAGGCAACTCTAGCTGATAAGCGACTTCACCAACCCGTGCCATTATCCTGAATGGTTCGTCGTTTATCTGCGTAAGATTTCTGACGATCTTGTGCGGCCTTCATTCGTGCTTTGATTTGATCAAACCTTTCTGACATTTCCCTTACTACTTCCAGACTCCCTAATTCCTTTTGTCCAATCTCACCCCAACAAATCGGGGTCCTGCATCTCCTCCCATACAACATTTCGTATGGCGGCATGCCTATGGTCGTGTGATGACTATTGTTGTATGAAAATTCAGCTAAGGCAAGATGACGGTCCCAACGGCCGCCAAAATCGATAATACAAGCACGAAGCATATCTTCCAATGTCTGAATGGTCCTTTCGGACTGACCATCCGTTTGTGGGTGGTATGCCTTGCTGATATTAAGCCTCGTGCCCATCGCCTCGTGAAATCTCTTCCAGAACCTCGATGTGAATCGTGTGTCCCGGTCAGATACGATTGTCAAAGGCATCCCATGCCGTGCTACTACTTCGTTAATAAATACTTCCGCTAACCTTTCCGACGAGAACGTCTGGCGAATAGGTAGGAAATGAGCACTCTTCGTTAAACGGTCCACAATTACCCAAATGGTGTCATGACCTTTAGCTGTGCGAGGTAGCTTGGTTATGAAGTCCATGGTAATGTGTTCCCACTTCCATTCCGGTATATCAAGTGGTTGAATCTTTCCATACGGTTTCTGGTGTTCGGCCTTTACTTGTGAGCAAGTCAAGCACTTGCTTACATACTTTGTCACTTCATGCTTCATTCCAGGCCACCAATATTCCTTCCTTAGATCTTGGTACATTTTATTGGTACCAGGATGGATAGAGTACCGAGACTTATGAGCCTCATCTAAGATTTTGATTCTAAGCTCGCCACCCATAGGTATCCATACGCGTCCAAAACGTGTCCTAACACCAAGGGTGTTATATTCCAACTTGTCATGTTGGCCAACCATCCTTTCCTTCTTTATGTTTTCTTCTTTAAGTGCCTCATCTTGAGCCTTTTCGATTTCTCTCATCACATCTGATGTTACCACTAACTGGCAAGCTTTCACTCTAATAGGAGCAGGCACATCCTTTCGGCTTAGAGCGTCAGCCACCACGTTTGCCTTTCCAGGATGGTATATTATTTCACAATCATAGTCTTTCAACAGTTCCAACCATCGTCTCTGCCTCATATTTAGTTCCTTTTGTTCGAAGAAGTGCTTCAAACTTTTGTGGTCAGAGTAAATAGTAAACTTCACCCCGTAAAGGTAGTGCCTCCAGATTTTCAATGCGAATACGACAGCAACAAGTTCCAAATCATGGGTTGGATAATTAGCTTCATGAATCTTCAACTATCGTGACGCATACGCAATCACTCTCCCGCGTTGCATCAACACGCATCCCAGTCCCTGACCCGAAACGTCAGAGTACACCACTAGGTCTTCATTGCCCTCGAGAAGGGCCAAGACTGGAGCTTGGGTTAGCCTCTTCTTCAATTCCTTAAACGCGTCATCTTGGGTCGAACCCCATTCATACTTAACCTCTTTCAGAGTCAACTTTGTCAACGGCGAAGCTATTTTCGAGAAAACCTGGATGAATCTCCGATAGTAGCCTGCCAATCCCAAGAAACTGCAGATTTCAGTTGGCGTCTTAGGAATATTCCATTCCTTTACCGTCACTATCTTTGCTGGGTCAACCATAATGCCGTTCGGGTTAATGACGTGACCTAGGAATTGGACTTCCCTAAGCCAGAACGCGCATTTGAAGAACTTAGAATACAACTTTTCCTTCTTCAGAGCTTCCAATACTTCCTTCAAGTGACACGCGTGATCACCCTCATTCTTGGAGTAGATGACGATATCATCGATGAACACGATTACCGATTGGTCCAGCATCGGTCGACAAACCCTATTCATCAAATCCATGAACGCTGCGGGGGCGTTCGTCAATCCAAAAGACATCACGCGGAACTCGAAATGTCCATAACGCGTGCGAAATGCGGTTTTCGGTATGTCTTCTTCCCTCACCTTCAACTGATGGTACCCGGATCGAAGGTGGATTTTTGAGAACCAACTTGCGCCCTGTAATTGATCGAACAGGTCGTCGATCCTTGGTAAAGGGTACTTGTTCTTCACCGTACGTTTGTTCAACTCGCGATAATCAATACACATTCTCATCGAACCGTCTTTCTTCTTCACAAACAACACCGGAGCACCCCACGGTGAGATGCTCGGTTGGATAAATCCTTTCTCAAGTAACTCGTCTAGTTGTGCCATTAATTCTTTCATCTCCACTGGTGCTAGTCGATATGGAGTCTTAGCCACGGGCTGGGCATCTGGTACTAAGTCGATTCGAAATTCAATCTCTCTGTCGGGTGGTATCCCAGGCAAATCCTCTGGAAACACCTCCGGGTACTCGCGTACCATGGGTACATCGTCTAGCTCCTTCACTTCCTTACACTCGTCAATTACGTACACCAGATAAGCCTCGCATCCGCGCCTCAAGTAATCTGCTGCCTTAATCATCGAGATGACGTTTAGCATCGGAGCGTCACGATCTCCAAGAACCTCGACTTTGCTACCGTCCGGAGCCTTGAGTCGGATTATCTTTCGTTTGCATATAATTTGTGCTTCATTGGCAGTTAGCCAATCCATACCTAACATGACATCGAACCCACCCAAAACCATGACAAACAACCTGACAGGGAACCTATGACCTTCTATTTTTATCGTGGAGTTGTCAACTACATCGGTCACTCTCGCAGTTCTTCCCTCAGCGGTTTCTACGCTAAAAGCCCTTTCTAGTTTACTGACAGTGTACTTCACTCGTTTACAGAAAGTCGCAGATATAAAACTCTTACTGGCACCCGAATCAAATAACACAGAAACAAAAGTGTTGTCAAGGATGAACGTACCTGACGCCACGTCGGGGTCTGCCCTGGCTTGGTCTTGCGTCAGTGCATACGCACGAGTCTTTTCTCGGGGCCTCTCTTCTTTCCTTTCCGGGCCTTTCCCTTTCCTGGCTTCACCCATTCTCGGTTTCAGGCATTCCCTACTTAGATGACCGGCATCCCCACAATTATAGCACTTGAAGTGTTGTGGGCACTCACGGGAGTAGTGCCCGGTCTTGCCACACTTGAAGCACAAGTTAGATCCCAGTCTATATTCACCAGTATTCTCCCTTCCACATTTCTTACAAACAGTCGGCTCATCTACCCGAGCCCTCTTATCACGAGTCCCAAACATCTTTCCACCAGTTCGCTTGTTTGAGAAGCTCGGTCTCTTCTTTGGTTCCTCAATGGCGACGACATTCAGCGCCAAATCATCAAATACCACGCCGCTCAGTTCTACTACCGAATCATAGGTAGTAGGGGCGTTTGCCTTAACATAGGTGCGGACCTGGTCCGGCAGTCCTTGAATGTAACAGGAAATCTTTCTTTCCTCAGTCGTGATAAGGTGTGGCACCAGACGTGCCAGTTCATTGAATCGGGTTGTGTATTGCCGGTGCGTCATGCTCCCAACCTTCAAACCCAGAAATTCCCTCCCTACCTTCTCAATCTCGTTCCTCGGGCAGAAATTCTTGATCACCAAAGTTTTCAAGTCAGCCCACATCATCGCATCCACAACCTCGCTCCCTTTCGCTTGACGTACACCATCCCACCAATGGGATGCTTCCTCTCTCAAGGAGTTAGCAGCAAATTTTACAACTTGATCCGTTCGACATTCGCTCAGATGAACGGCAGCCTCCATACGAATCACCCAATCAAACGTAGCTACCGCGTCTTTCTTCCCAGTCAAGACTAGTGGGTCACATGCCTTGAAGGACTTATAGTCGCAACCACGGTTAAGCGGTGCGTTGATTGCCTCAGTGTTCGGGGTATCAACCGCCGTGTTAGACCCACCTTCCCCATTAACCTTCTTCAATGCCTCAGCTAACAGACATGGCAGAGAAGTCTTCATCAACTCGGTGAACTCTCGAGCTATAGCTACTCTCACTTCTGGTTCAAATGTGAAAGGTTGTTCTTCAACCAGTGTCTGCTCAGTTTCATGCACACTAACCGCCGGTTCAGTGTGAACACTTCCTTCTTCACTATACTCTTGGCGCGCAGGGGTCCTGCCACGCCCACCATTTCGACCGCCGGTACGACCACCGGTACTGCCCCCACCACGCCTTCCGCTCTTTCGTCCCGCCATTCCGTTCTATAAGACAAGGAATCCAATGTCATCACGCTAGTTAACAAATAAAATTCAATAAGTACTGTAAGATGTTAATATACACTAGCCATCTGCAATTAACCATTACACTACCTTTTTATTTCAATTTGACCACCTTTGTGATTTCCATCAGAACACAAGTCCTTACCTACCCCTTTCTAAGGCATACTATATATGTAAATATATACTACCTTCATACCTGATGCTGTGGCTCGAGTTACCCGTACTTGCATCCGCTTTCGGTCCCATTCACAGTTTAAGTTCAGACACTAGGAGTGTCCGAATCTCTCAAACTATTGCTCTGATACCAACTTGTAAATCCCCAAACCTGGGAGGCCTCACTTGTTGGATTTACTCATTCACAAACAGTTCTTAAACTTGATTATCAAATAACGCAGCGGAAAATACTTCAAATAAACATAACCATTACATTGTTTAACAACGGAAGAGTAACATATTCTATTACATAAACATATCATAATCTAATCATAACGGGATGCCAGTCTTCATGATCCACCGGGTAACTCTTCTCGCTTGCCAAGCATCACTGTCCATCATCCATACCTACCTTAACCTGAATGTGCACACTAAAAAGTCAGCTACGCTGGTGAGTTCTTGTTTTCATTTGATTTGAGAAATGGTTCATCATTCAAAACATTCATTAGGGTTTAACATCATGTATAAGAAAACAGGGCCTTTCATTTATCATTGAAAACTTTCAAACATTTTTCCTCGTCATAAACACATTGAACGGATCATTTGTTTAAAACATTTAACATTCATTTAAGTCATACATTACTATCTACAATCTGTATCTTTCTTTAAGCGTCTCTGTGTCCCCGAAGGAACCTTTGATGTTGTGGGCAACCGCTACGTATCGCCGTCAATGCCACAACCATTCAATACGTGGGGTCAACCGTTACGAATAGCCATCATTGCCCAACACGCATCTTTCCTTTGGGAATCAACCGTTACGTATCGCCGTCATTGATTTCCCATTACCTCTTTCCCTTAGGATGATCGTCATCACCCGAGTAACCGTCGTTACCCCCTTACCAGTTGTACAACATCAAACCATTGACGTGCCACAAAGACACTGCCCCTGTTGTTCTTATGGCAACTATGGCTCGCTGTCCATAATCTACCACAAGGCTGGGAATTACATTCCCAGACTTCATTCATCAATTCCCTTCATTCGACAGATTAGATTTGTAGTGACTTCTTTAAAACCTTTGCCCTTTTTCTTTTCTTTTCATAAAACCTTTCATTCATTTTCGAAACCCTTTACCTTTAGTTTAAACCATTTCTTTATAATCATTTCGTTCGTAAACTTCCCGTTCATAAACTTTCTTTCCATAAACCGTTCATTCCAAATCATTTCATTTCGTAAACATAGTTTCATAAACATCGTTTCGTAAAAACATCATTTCATATGTATGCACACCAGCCCGAAATCATTATATAAAACATTTAAAAGAGGGCTTCTAGAACTCACCTGATAAGCTAATCCAGGTTGCCCTAAACAAAGGTCCCACTACGTCACTTCCGATCTGAATTGATTAGTTAAATACACATCAGACCAAATCCCGAGTCTAACGGTTTAACCTTCTAAACATACCGACTTTACCTAATCAGCCTGATGCCTGCGCACTTAGCAAGTGCGCAGACCCTGCTGCCTGCGCACTTAGCAAGTGCGCAGACCCTGCTGCCTGCGCACTTAGCAAGTGCGCAGACCCTGCAGCCTGCGCACTTAGCAAGTTCGCAGACCCCTCTTCCTGCGTACTTGATAAGTACGCAGGACCTGCTCCGTGCGCAAGTGCCCACGACCTGTTTCTTCGCAAAACCCTAACTTTCGCATTCAGGTCTGATCTCGTCAAGATCTCGAACCTGTTTGCATCCAAAACGTTCGTTTTCCATTAAGGAAATCAAATCTATGTTTATCCTTAAGTTTCATCCGTTAAAATGTTACATTTTCACCCAAAACCCGAAAAACCCAAAAACGAACTAAAACTCAGATTTAGGTCGGATCGTTACCTGAATCGAGTTTCTGATCCGGAGGTTCTTCTCACGAGTTATGGAGTAACACTTTGCTGAAATCTCCGGTCGGTCCGCCAACTTTCTCTCTCTATGGTTTCTCTCTCTAGATGTTACAAATGAGAGAAAATGGTGATGATCCTTGGCTATTTATAGGGGAGGCTCCCCTTCTTGCCCATCCGGCCCGGCCCGTCATGCTTCGTTCGTTTATTCCGTTATTATAACGGTCGTTTTATTTTTGGGATGTTACATTTCATTCATAAAAACGTTACCTTTTCGTCCAAAACCCGAAAAACCACAAAACGAACAAAAACTCAGATCTAGGCTAGACCGTTACCTGTATCGAGCTTCTGATCTGGAGGTTCTTCTCACAAGCTCTAGAGCTACACACTTCTTCAATCTCGGGTCGATCCGCCAACTTTCTCTCTCTACGGTTTCTCTCTCCAGATGTTGCAAATGAGAGAAATGGGTGGTGACCTTGGCTATTTCAAGCCCGCCAGCCCATCCAGCCCGGTCCGTCATGCCTCGTTCGTTTATTCTGTTATTATAACTGTCGTTTTATTTTTGGGATGTTACAAGTCTACCCCCCTTACAATAGGTTTCGTCCCCGAAACCTATCATAAGTCAAATAGTTGAGGGTACGACTCCCTCATTTCTGTCTCCGTTTCCTAAGTGGCTCCCGACCCCTTTCGATGCTTCCATTGGACTTTAACCAATTGGATAATCTTATTACGCAAACGCTTCTCCTTTCTGTCTAAGATGGCTACGGGTTCTTCGATGTAGTTAAGGCTGTTGTCGACCTCGATGTCAGTAAGTGGTACGTGAGCCGATTCATCCGCCAAACACTTTCACAAGCGTGATACATGGAAGGTAGGATGAAGTCCACTTAATTCATCAGGCAACTCTAACCGATAAGCGACTTCACCAACCCGCGCCATTATCATGAATGGTCCGACAAACCGTAGGCTTAACTTTCCTCTCTTCCTGAATCGTATGATTCCCTTCTAGGGTGACACTTTCAACATTACTCTATCCCCAATATCAAACTCAATAGGCCTTCGTCGTTTATCCGCGTAGGATTTCTGACGATCTTGAGCGGCCTTCACTCTTGCTTTGATTTGATCAAACCTTTCCGACGTTTCTCTTACGACCTCAAGACTTCCTAATTCCTTCTGTCCAATCTCACCCCAACAAACCGGGGTCCTGCATCTTCTCCCATACAACATTTCGTAAGGCGGCATGCCTATAGTCGTGTGATGACTATTGTTGTAGGAGAATTCGACTAACGGCAGATGACTGTCCCAACTGCCGCCAAAATCGATAATACAAGCGCGAAGCATATCCTCCAATGTCTGAATGGTCCTTTCGGACTGACCATCCGTTTGTGGGTGGTATGCCGTGCTGATATTAAGCCTCGTGCCCATCGCCTCATGAAATCTTTTCCAGAACCTCGATGTGAATCGTGTGTCCCGGTCCGATACGATCGTCAAAGGCATCACATGCCGTGCTACTACTTCGTTAATAAATACTCCCGCTAACCTTTCTGACGAGAACGTCTCGCGAATAGGTAGGAAATGAGCACTCTTCGTTAAACGGTCCACAATTACCCAAATGGTGTCATGACCTTTAGCTATGCGAGGTAGCTTGGTTATGAAGTCCATGGTAATGTGTTCCCACTTCCATTCCGGTGTGTCAAGTGGTTGAATCTTTCCATACGGTTTCTGGTGTTCAGCCTTCACTTGCGAGCAAGTCAAGCACTTGCTTACGTACTTTGTCACTTCGTGTTTCATTCCAGGCCACCAGTATTCCTTCCTCAGATCTTGGTACATTTTGTTGGTACCAGGGTGGATAGAGTATCGAGACTTATGAGCCTCATCCAAGATTTTGGTTCTAAGCTCGCCACTCATATGTATCCATACCCGCCCAAAACGTGTCCTAACACCAAGGGTGTTATATTCCAACTTGTCCTGTTGGCCAACCATCCTTTCCTTCTTTACGTTTTCTTCCTTATGTGCTTCATCTTGAGCTCTTTCAATTTCCCTCATCACATCTGATGTTACCACTAACTGGCAAGCTTTCACTCTAATAGGAGCAGGCACATCCTTTCGGCTAAGAGCGTCTGCCACCACGTTTGCCTTTCTAGGATGGTACATGATCTCACAGTCATAATATTTCAGGAGTTCCAACCATCATCTCTGCCTCATATTAAGCTCTCTTTGTTCGAAGAAGTGCTTCAAACTTTTGTGGTCGGAGTAAATAGTAAAATTCACCCCGTAGAGGTAGTGCCTCCAGATTTTCAATGCAAATACGACAGCAGCAAGTTCCAAATCATGAGTAGGATAATTGGCTTCGTGAATCTTCAACTACCGTGACACATACGTGATCACTCTTCCGCGTTGCATCAACACGCATCCCAATCCCTGACCCGAAGTGTCAGAGTATACCACTAAGCCTTCATTGCCCTCGGGAAGGGCCAAGACTGGAGCTTTGGTTAGCTTCTCTTTCAATTCCTTAAACGCCTCATCCTGGGTCGACCCCCATTCGTGTCACACCCCAACCGACGGCGGAAAACGTCGGGGCGTGAAGCTGTGCAGACTGTTCATAGCTCATGGTTGCTAAAGTTTAAATAATTTAAACATTCGTTTTCATTACACGTAGCAAGTTCATACCATATAAGAACCAAATGTAGCGATTACAAAATATAAATAGTTTAGATTAATTGCTAGGTCCAAATCCTATATGTAGCAGCTTGTAATACTTCAAACATTGTCACCTGAAACATGGTTAAAAACAAAGTCAACTAAAAAGTTGGTGAGAATACATAGGTTTTCGTGTCATGTAATAGAATATAGTGTCGTGTGCATACAATTCATACAAACATGGCAATTAAGGCATTTATGGAGAGATACCATCGTGTGACCTGGTAGTACAATCAAACCTTTGTAACTAGCATGCAAAACAAACGCGTGTTGGCAGTAACAGTCACCCTACCTGGGTGGGTTTGTCAGACTCAATAGATCTATCACTGTTTACTGTAGGCTATAAAATAGTTAATGATTGCACGTGAATAGCAAACTGCGTGTTGGTCTACACACCTAGTACTCAAGCACAAAGCTCAAAATTATAACACATGATTGTAGGGTGGAATTGTATATTGTGTAGTTTGTAAACATAGTAAATAGAACGCATGTTCCACCCCAAAAGTTTATAAATAGAGTAAAAGAGGGGCTATGTAACTCACTTGTGTCGGAGCGTGTAGTTTGCACAGATCAACAAAAATACCAAGCGTGTTGTAGGTCGCTACGTTTGACCTATCGAATGAGGGTATAACACGTGTCACTGTTTGTGTTATTTTGTGTCCAAAGTGGGTTCATTGGTGGTTTGTGTGTTTAGGGTTGGTTTTGGAATAATAAATTAGTAGCGATATATATATATATATATATATATTTATTTAAATAAACGATATTTGTTTAAATCAAAATATATATTTGTATAAATAGTTTTATAAAAATGATTATATAAACTCATGATTTCATCGGTTTTGAAACTATCGGGAATTAATCGTTTTAAATTTCTAAATCAAAGATTTGGTTTATAAATGATTCCCGGGTCTTGGGATTTTATAACGTAACTTTTATAATTACATTTTGAAATTTTTTGCTAAAATATGTTAAATAGACTTTAAAACAGAAAAATAATTGATTCTGGTCAAGGAGCACGACCGTGCTCAAGTAGGGCACGACCGCGCTCGTTGCCGGGCGTGACCGTGGTGGTCTGAAACCCGCCCGTGGTCGAGTCAGAAGGTACTTCATAGGTTCTGGACATAGAGCACGACCGTGCTCGTATCTGGCACGACCGCGTCTAGTGTTTGTTTTTTATCAAGACTTGTTTGCTCGGTAAGCACGACCGGGCCTGTAACATCCTGAGTTTTAGAGTGTGAAAGAATTCACGAAAATTTAAAACTTATATAAGAAAAGGGAAGCGGGCTTGGGCCGGGGTGTATAGGCCGAAAGGGACAAGGGTTTGGGCCCTTATAAGTCTCAAGACCAGCCCCAAACCCTCATTTGCAACACCATTTTCGGAATTCTAGAGAGAGAGAGCGAGAGAGAGCCTAGAGAGAGAAAGTCCCGGTTTTCAGACTAGAGCTTCAAGGATCGTTAGCAAGAGTCTCGTGAGTGTTTATCAACGAAAAGGAAGCGATTTCAGGTAACCATTTGTTCCAGATCTGCATTTTTATATTATATCGGGTTTTGAAGGAAAAATCAAGTAAAGGTTGGGTTTTTACGTTTAAAAATGAAAACGAAGTATAGATCTAGACTCTCGGTTAGAAAACACAAGTTTTGAATGTAAAAAGTTCGGATCTTGACGATGTCAGATCTGCTTGCGAGTTAGGGTTTTGTGGGGAAGAAGACTGGTCTGGGACATGTATCGAAACTAGGTAGTTTCGATAGTCAACATATGTCGAAACTAGGAGTTTCGATAGTCAGCATGTATCGAAACTAGGAGTTTCGATAGGTCTGCAGGTACCGAAACTAGGTAGTTTCGATAGGTCACATGTATCGAAACTAGGTAGTTTCGATAGTCAGCATGTATCGAAACTAGGAGTTTCGATAGTCAGCATGTATCGAAACTAGGAGTTTCGATAGGTCTGCAGGTACCGAAACTAGGAAGTTTCGATGAGTCTGATATGTGACGAATTTTTATGATTGTACAGATTGTGTGAGATTCCAGTAGGACATCCCCGCTAAGATACCAAGTGAGTTCTAATCCCCTTTTTTTGCCTTCTTTAGGGGTGGTGTGCATACTTAGTGTAAAGTGTTTATTATATTTTATATATTATAAACTGAAGAGAAAAGCCATGTTTTAGTGAAAGGTTTAAAAGAGGCAAAAGTATGTTTTCAGTAAAGTAAGATATATCATTTGGCAAGCGTTTACTATATTTTCATATACATAAACAAAGGCATGATATATGTGCTAGTATGTTTTCAGTAAAGTAAAATATATCATTTGGCAAGCGTTTACTATATTTTCATATACATAAACAAAGGCATGATATATGTGCTAGTATGTTTTCAGTAAAGTAAGATATATCATTTGGCAAGCGTTTACTATATTTTCATATACATAAACAAAGGCATGATATATATGATAAGCTATGTTTCAGAAAGTAAGATGTATTTTTATGATAAGCTATGTTTCAGTAAAAGCAAAGATATATCATTTGGCAAGCGTTTACTATATTTTTATATACATAAACAAAGGCATGATATATGTTAAGTTATGAGCAAGATTTACAGAAATATTTATGAACAGTAAAGTGAACAGTTTTCCTTCGGGAATATGTACCAGCTATAAAGGTCCTTGGGACAGATGTTACTTGTACAAGATGTCAGATATGGGTTCTACCCATTAGTAAGAACCTTTGTGGTTCGTTAACGGTTGTACAACTGGGATGAGTGACGGCGGTTGCTCGGGAGGTCCACGCAACCTCCCCTTAGCGTTAAGCGGTATTGTCGGTTCATGGACGTGAGCCATGGGGGCATTGACCAGGGTATTGTCGGTTCATGGATGAATCCATGGGGGCATTGACCAGGTACTCGTCGGTTCATGGATGAATCCATGGGGGCGGTACAGTAGTGACAAGGAATTGACGGATAAGCGGTATTGTCGGTTCATGGTCGTTGATCATGGGGGCATTGACCAGGTACTTGTCGGTTCATGGATGTAAGCCATGAGGGCAGTACAGTAAAGAGGAATTGACGGTTTATTATACGTTTTAAACTGTTTGAAAAGTAAAGTGTGTTAAGTTTAGCCTTAATGGCAGTATATATATGTTTTGAAAAGTAAAGTATGTAAAGTTTTGCTTAAGAGCAGTATGTATGTATTAGTAAATCTTTTATATATATGATTTAATGTAAACGTTAGAACTCACTCAGCGTTGCTGATTTTTAGTATGCACATCAGTTAAGTGTAGGTGGCAGTAGATGGAAGTGGATGCTTGGCTTGGCGAGAAGAGTTACCCGAAGACCAGAGTCTGGCATCCTGTCTATGTTATTGTTTTAGTTGATTCAGACAAGTTTCAGTTTGTATGTAGACATGTTATGTGTTTCCGCTGCGTATGTAAAGAAGATTAAATCGTTTCCGCTGTATTAATGAATGCCTTACGTTTAAAGTGCTATGTGTTGATGAGTAAATCCAATAAGTGAGGCCTTTCAGGAAAGGGGCCTCACAAGTTGGTATCAGAGCCATAGTTTGAGAGATTTAGACATCCCCGATGTCCAGACTTAAACTGAGAATGGGACCAGGTAGCGGATGCCAGTAACGGGTAACTCAAGCCAAAGCACCAGATATGTTTAGTAAGTAAAGTTTCTTTCATTGTTTAGAGTGTCAAGATAAGAATAGAGGCTTTAGTGGAAGCATGAAAGCGAATAAATAGAAAACAAGAAGTGATGTAATGGTTAATTGCAGATGGCCAGTGTATATTAACATCTTACCTTACTTATTGTGTTCTACATATTCCCTAGCATGATGAAATTAAATCTTTTGTTCTCTATCTTTCAGTTAGAAATGGCTAGACGTGGAGGAACTAGAGGGGGTGGAGGAGGAAGACGTGGTGGGCGTACAGGCCGCCACGGTGGAGCTAGCACAAACCAAGTGATTGAAGGGAGTGTTCACACTACCCATACTGATACGGTGGTCAGTCAGCACAATGTTGAACATGCGGCAGAAGATGATCAGACATTCGAGTTCGAGCCGGCCGTGCAAGCAGCTATTGGCCGTGAGTTTACCCGGCTGTTGAAGGAAACCTTACCGGCCATACTAGATGAAGCCTTGAGGAAAGCCAAGGAGAACCCCAACCCAATTTCAGCCACTGAAGAGCCTGTGGTGCTCCCAGCAATGGGAGGACCAAACCTGGTACAGCATGTTGCGCCGCCTGCTCGAGGCTGCGACTACAAGGCGTTTCGGGGTTGTGATCCACCTGAGCTAACTGGGGAGAAAGAAGCAGCTGATACTTTAGATTGGATCAATGGCATGGAATCCACCATCCGCCTCAGTGACTGCCGGCCAGATCAAGCGGTCATGTTCGCTGCGAAATCATTGAAGGGAGAGGCAGCACACTGGTGGGAAACTGTGAAACAAGCTAAAGGTGACCAAGCGGTCGAGTTGATGAGGTGGAATGATCTGAAAGCTTTAGTAATTGAGAAGTTCTGCCCTAAGAACGAGGTCCACAAGGTGGAAAGGGAATTTCTGACTCTGCAAGCCGGACTCATGACTCACCGGCAGTATACTTCAAAGTACAATGAGTTGGCACGTCTGGTGCCCCATCTTGTGACCACAGAGGAAAGGAGGATTCATTACTATGTTCAAGGATTGCCTCCAAAGATCCGTACTTTTGTAAAAGCCAACACACCGAGTACCTTTGAGTCGGTGGTTGTTCTGAGCGGAGTTGTCTATGATGACATTGCCTCTGAAGTCATTGCTGAAGCACCCAAGAAACAAGCAGCTAAGCGCACTGCTGAGGAACTCCAGGGTCCTAACGATAGGAGGGCGAGGGTAGAAGCAGAGGGTCTATGCGGTAAATGTGGGAGGAGACATGGAGGTGAATGTAAGGCGGGTCAGGTGGGATGTTTCAGGTGTGGCAAGTTTGGACACCAATCACGGGACTGCCCGGAAAGGCCAAGATGCCACAATTGTGGGGGACAGGGACACGTGAGCCGAGATTGTAGGAAGCGCAAAGAGCCGGAAGCGGGAGGATCCGGAAAGGGTAAGGGTGCAGAGAAAGAACCTTACATCAACAAGGCCACAGCAAGGGTTTACCAGATGACTCAGTAAGGTACGTTGCAAACTCTTATTTGTGATATGCCAAGTTTATGATTTTATTTCCTTGAATGATTAGTTAGCCCCATCAGCTTAGGAGCCTTAGAACTAGATATTACCCGGATTAGATCCTCAGCGGTAGTTAATCACAATGGCCTTCATGACCAAGCTGCCTTGCATAGCTACGGTTTATGCCACCCATTCTGTGATTTGCTATCGGTATAGCTTATGGCAGGTTTCGAGGACGAAACCTATTGTAAGGAGGGTAGACTTGTAACATCCTGAGTTTTAGAGTGTGAAAGAATTCACGAAAATTTAAAACTTATATAAGAAAAGGGAAGCGGGCTTGGGCCGGGGTGTATAGGCCGAAAGGGACAAGGGTTTGGGCCCTTATAAGTCTCAAGACCAGCCCCAAACCCTCATTTGCAACACCATTTTCGGAATTCTAGAGAGAGAAAGCGAGAGAGAGCCTAGAGAGAGAAAGTCCCGGTTTTCGGACTAGAGCTTCAAGGATCGTTAGCAAGAGTCTCGTGAGTGTTTATCAACGAAAAGGAAGCGATTTCAGGTAACCATTTGTTCCAGATCTGCATTTTTATATTATATCGGGTTTTGAAGGAAAAATCAAGTAAAGGTTGGGTTTTTACGTTTAAAAATGAAAACGAAGTATAGATCTAGACTCTCGGTTAGAAAACACAAGTTTTGAATGTAAAAAGTTCGGATCTTGACGATGTCAGATCTGCTTGCGAGTTAGGGTTTTGTGGGGAAGAAGACTGGTCTGGGACATGTATCGAAACTAGGTAGTTTCGATAGTCAACATATGTCGAAACTAGGAGTTTCGATAGTCAGCATGTATCGAAACTAGGAGTTTCGATAGGTCTGCAGGTACCGAAACTAGGTAGTTTTGATAGGTCACATGTATCGAAACTAGGTAGTTTCGATAGTCAGCATGTATCGAAACTAGGAGTTTCGATAGTCAGCATGTATCGAAACTAGGAGTTTCGATAGGTCTGCAGGTACCGAAACTAGGAAGTTTCGATGAGTCTGATATGTGACGAATTTTTATGATTGTACAGATTGTGTGAGATTCCAGTAGGACATCCCCGCTAAGATACCAAGTGAGTTCTAATCTGTGAGACCCCAAACCCGGGAGGCCTCACTTATTGGATTTACTCATTCACAAGCAGTTCTTAAACATGAATATCAGATAACGCAGCGGAAATTTTCATTTAAACATAACTTAATCGTTATTCATACACGCGGAAGCGTAAACATAATTACATCATAACTAAACATAACGGGATGCCAGTCTTCAAAAGCAGTCGGGTAACTCTTCATCTCTAGCCAAGCATCACCGTCCATCCTCATCACCTGCCTTAACCTGAATGTGTACACTTAAAAACGTCAGCTACGCTGGTGAGTTCTAGTTTTCGTTCGTTTTAAGAAATGGTTCATCATTCAAACATTCATTAGGGTTTAACATTCGTATAAGAAAACAGGGCCTTTCATTCGTAAGCCTTCGCATATTTAAACACAATCATTTGTTTAAAATATTAACATTCATTTAAGTCATACATTATTATCTAAATCTGTATCGTTACGCGTCTCTATGTCCCCGTAGGAACTTTTAATGTTGTGGGCAACCGTTACGTATCGCCGTCATTGCCACAACCATACCACTACGTTGGGTCAACCGTTACGTATCGCCGTCATTGCCCAACCCTTCAATGCGTGGGGTCAACCGTTACGTATCGCCGTCATTGCCCAACACGCATCTTTCCTTTGGAAATCAACCGTTACGTATCGCCGTCATTGATTTCCCATTACCTCGTTCGCTTAGGATGATCGTCATCACCCGAGTAACCGTCGTTACTCACTTACCAGTTGTACAACATCAAAACCATTGACATGCCACAAAGACATTGCCCATGTTGTTCTTGTGGTAACTATGGCTCGCTGTCCATAATCTACCACAAGGCTGGGAATCACATTCCCAGACTTCATTCGTCAATTCCATTCATTCGACAGATTAGATTTGTAATGACTTCTTTAAAACCTTTGCCCCTTTTTGTTTTCTTTTCATAAAACATTTCCTTCACTTTCAAAACCCTTTACCTTTTCATTAAACCATTTCTTTATAACATTCGTTCGTAAGCATTTCGTTCGTAACTTTCTTTCCATAAATCCTTCGTTCCAAATCATTTCCTTTCGTAAACGTAGTTTCATAAAAAATCATTTTATAAAACAGCATTTCATACGTGTACACACCAGCCCGAAAACATTATATAAAAACATTTAAAAGAGGGCTTCTAGAACTCACCTTATAAGCTAGTCTCGGTTGTCCTAAACAAAGGTCCAACAAAGTCACTTCCGATCTGAATTGATTAATTAAATACACATCAGACCTAAATCCCGACTCTAACGGTTTACTCGTTCTGTTACAGGTGAATACACTGACTTCACTTACTGATGCAGACCTATCGAAACTACTTAGTTTCGACAGGTGCAGGCCCATCGAAACTTCTAGTTTCGATAACTGCAGGTCACTCGAAACTTCTAGTTTCGACACCTGCAGGCCGCTCGAAACTTCTAGTTTCGACACCTGCAGGCCGCTCGAAACTTCTAGTTTCGACACCTGCAGGCCGCTCGAAACTCTAGTTTCGATACCTGCAGAACTCAGCTATCTTCCCCGTGAAAAACCCTAACTTTCGCAATGCAGGTCCGACCTGGTCAAGATCCGGACTTTTTTACATTCAAAACGTGTATTTTCCTTCGTGATTCCAGATTTATAACCCTTTCCTCATTTGGTTTATAAAAACCCGTCATTTTCTCGAAAATGCCCGAAAACCCAAAAACGAACAAAAACTCAGATTTGGTTCGGGTGTTACCTGATTTCGAGATTCTGATCCGGAGGTTTTGCTCACGAGCTCAGTAGCAACAAGCTCCTTCAATCTCGGGTCGATCCGCCAACTTTCTCTCTCTACGGTTTCTCTCTCTAGATTCTTGCAAATGAGAGAAATGGTGTGTGTGTTGGCTATTTAAAGGGAGGAAACCCCCCCCTTCCTTCAAGTTTGCCGGCCCAACCGGCCCGGCCCGTTACGCCTCGTTCTTTTATCCCGTTCGTCCCGGTTCAACCCGTTATTTAAAATCCTCATTTATTTTGGGATGTTACAAGTCTACCCCCCTTACAATAGGTTTCGTCCCCGAAACCTATCATAAGTCAAACAGTTGAGGGTACGACTCCTTCATTTCCGTCTCCGTTTCCCATGTAGCTTCCGATCCCTTCCGGTGCTTCCACTGGACTTTAACCAACTGGATAACTTTGTTACGTAAACGTTTCTCTTTCCTGTCTAGGATGGCAACAGGTTCTTCGATGTAGTTAAGGCTGTTGTCGACCTCGATGTCCGTAAGTGGTACGTGAGCCGATTCATCCGCCAAACACTTTCGCAAGTGTGATACATGGAAGGTAGGATGAATCCCACTTAACTCATCAGGCAATTCCAACCGATATGCGACTTCACCAACCCGTGCCATAATCCTGAATGGTCCGATAAACCTCGGACTTAGCTTTCCTCTCTTTCTGAATCGTATGATTCCCTTCCAAGGCGACACTTTCAACATTACTCTATCCCCAACATTAAACTCAATAGGCCTTCGTCGTTTATCCGCATAGGATTTCTGACGATCTTGGGCGGCCTTCATGCGTGCTTTGATCTGATCAAACCTTTCCGATGTTTCTTTAACAACTTCGAGACTTCCCAATTCCTTCTGTCCAATCTCACCCCAACAAACCGGGGTCCTGCATCTTCTCCCATACAACATTTCATAAGGCGGCATGCCTATCGTCGTGTGATAACTGTTGTTGTAGGAGAATTCGGCTAATGGCAGATGACTGTCCCAACTGCCACCAAAGTCGATAATACAAGCACGAAGCATGTCCTCCAACGTCTGAATGGTCCTTTCGGTCTGACCATCCGTTTGCGGGTGGTATGCCGTGCTGATATTAAGTCTCGTACCCATCGCCTCGTGAAATCTTTTCCAGAACCTCGATGTGAATCGTGTGTCCCGGTCGGATACAATCGTTAAAGGCATCCCGTGCCGTGCTACTACTTCATTAATAAATACTTCCGCTAACCTTTCCGACGAGAACGTCTCGCGAATAGGTAGAAAATGAGCACTCTTCGTTAAACGGTCCACAATTACCCAAATGGTGTCATGACCTTTAGCTGTGCGAGGTAGCTTGGTTATGAAGTCCATAGTAATGTGTTCCCACTTCCATTCCGGTATCTCAAGTGGTTGAATTTTCCCATACGGTTTCTGGTGTTCGGCCTTCACTTGTGAGCAAGTCAAGCACTTGCTTACGTATTTCGTCACTTCGTGTTTCATCCCAGGCCACCAGTATTCCTTCTTCAGATCTTGGTACATTTTGTTGGTACCGGGATGGATAGAGTAACGAGACTTATGAGCCTCATCCAAGATTTTGGTCCTAAGCTCGTCACCCATAGGTATCCATACTCGACCAAAACGTGTCCTAACACCAAGGGTGTTATATTCTAACTTATCCTGTTGGCCAACCATCCTTTCCTTCTTTATGTTTTCCCCCTTTAGTGCCTCTTCTTGAGCCTTTTCAATTTCCCTCATCACATCCGACGTTACCACCATTTGGCAAGCTTTCACTCTAATAGGAGCAGGCACATCCTTCCGGCTTAGAGCGTCAGCCACCACGTTTGCTTTTCCAGGATGGTACATGATTTCACAGTCATAGTCTTTCAAAAGTTCCAACCATCGCCTCTGCCTCATATTTAACTCCTTTTGCTCGAAGAAGTACTTCAGACTTTTGTGATCGGAGTATATGGTAAACTTTACCCCATAGAGGTAGTGCCTCCAAATTTTTAATGCAAACACAACAGCAGCAAGTTCCAAATCGTGAGTCGGATAGTTGACTTCATGAACCTTCAGCTGTCGTGATGCGTATGCGATCACTCTTCCACGTTGCATCAGCACACACCCCAACCCCTGACCCGAAGCGTCAGAGTATACCACCAAATCTTCACTGCCCTCGGGAAGGGCCAAGACTGGAGCTTGAGTTAGCTTTTCCTTCAATTTCTTAAACGCCTCATCTTGGGTCGAACCCCATTCATACTTAACTTCTTTCCGAGTCAACTTTGTCAATGGCGAAGCTATTTTCGAGAAATCCTGGATGAATCTCCGATAGTAGCCTGCCAATCCCAAGAAACTGCGGATTTCAGTTGGCGTCTTAGGAATGTCCCATTCACTTACCGTTACTATCTTTGCTGGGTCAACCATAATGCCGTTCGGGCCAATGACGTGACCTAGGAATTGGACTTCCCTAAGCCAGAACGCGCATTTGGAGAACTTAGCATACAACTTCTCCTTCCTTAGAGCTTCCAACACTTCCTTCAAATGACACGCGTGATCACCCTCATTCTTGGAGTAGATAAGGATATCATCGATGAACACGATTACCGATCGATCCAGCATCGGTCGACACACCCTATTCATTAAATCCATGAACGCTGCGGGGGCGTTCGTTAATCCGAAAGACATTACGCGGAACTCGAAATGTCCATAACGCGTGCGAAACGCCGTTTTCGGTATGTCTTCTTCCCTCACCTTCAACTGATGGTACCCGGACCGAAGGTCGATTTTCGAAAACCAACTTGCGCCTTGCAACTGGTCGAACAGGTCATCGATCCTTGGTAAAGGGTACTTGTTCTTCACCGTTCGTTTATTCAACTCGCGATAATCAATACACATTCTCATCGACCCATCCTTCTTCTTCACAAACAACACCGGAGCACCCCAAGGTGAGATGCTTGGTTGGATAAATCCTTTCTCAAGTAACTCGTCTAGTTGTACCATAAGTTCTTTCATTTCCACTGGTGCTAGTCGATATGGAGCCTTAGCCACGGGCTGGGCATCTGGTACTAAGTCGATTCGGAACTCAATCTCTCTGTCGGGTGGTATCCCAGGCAAATCCTCTGGGAACACCTCCGGGTACTCGCGTACCACGGGTACATCGTCTAGTTCCTTCACTTCCTTACACTGGTCAATCACATATACCAGATAAGCCTCGCATCCGCGCCTCAAGTAATTCGTTGCCTTAATCATTGAGATGACGTTTGGCATCGAGACGTCACGATCTCCAAAAACCTCGACTTTGCTACCATCCGGAGCCTTGAGTTGGATTATCTTTCGTTTACATATAATTTGCGCTTCATTGGCAGTTAGCCAATCCATACCCAACACCACATCGAACCCTCCCAAAACCATAACGAACAATCTGACGGGAAATCTATGACCTTCTATCTTTATCGTGGAGTTGTTAACTACATCGGTTACTCTTGCAGTTCTACCCTCAGCGGTTTCTACGCTAAAGGCCTTTTCTAGCTTACTAACTGTGTACTTCACTCGCTTACAAAAACTCGCAGATATAAAACTCTTACTAGCACCCGAATCAAATAACACAGAAACCAAAGTGTTGTCAAGGATGAATGTACCTGACGCCACATCGGGATCCGCCCTGGCTTGTTCTTGAGTCAGTGCGTACGCACGAGTCTTTGCACGAGATCCTTCTCCCCTCTTTTCCGGGCCCTTTCCTTTCCCGGTTTCCCCCATCCTGGGCTTGGTACATTCTCGGCTCATATGGCCGAAATCCCCACAGTTGTAGCATTTGTAGCCTTGCGGGCATTCTCGAGAGTAGTGCCCGGTCTTGCCACACTTATAGCACAAGCTAGATCCCAGTCTGCATTCACCTACATGCTCCCTTCCACACTTCTTACAAACAGTCGGCTCACCCACCCGAGCCCTCTTATCACGAGACCCAAACATCTTTCCCCCAGTTCGCTTGTTTGAGAAGCTCGGTCTCTTCTTTTGCTCTTCAACGGCAACAACATTCAGTGCCAGATCGTCAAATACTACGCCACTTAGCTCTACTGCCAAATCATAGGTAGTAGGGGCGTTTGCCTTAACATAGGTGCGGACCTGGTCCGGCAACCCTTGAATATAACAGGCAATCTTTCTCTCTTCAGTAGTGGCGAGGTGTGGCACCAGACGTGCCAGTTCATTAAATCGGGTTGTGTATTGCCGGTGCGTCATGTTCCCGGCCTTCAAACCCAGAAATTCCCTCTCTACCTTTTCAATCTCGTTCCTTGGACAGAAATTCTTGATCACCAAAGTTTTCAAATCATCCCACATCATCGAATCAACCACCTCGTTCCCCTTAGCCTGGCGTACACCTTCCCACCAGTGAGATGCTTCCTCCCTCAAGGAGTTAGCAGCAAACTTCACGACCTGATTCGGTCGACATTCACTCAGACGAATGGCGGCTTCCATACGAATTACCCAGTCAAAAGTAGCCACCGCGTCCTTCTTTCCAGTCAGAACTGGCGGGTCACATGCCTTAAAGGACTTATAATCACATCCGCGAGCAGGCGGTGCATTGTCGGTCTCATTGTTCTGAGCACCAATTGCCGCGCTAGACCCGCCCGCCCCATTGACCTGCTTCAACGCTTCAGCCAACAGACCTGGCAGAGAATTCTTCATCAATTCTGTGAATTCTCGAGCTATAGCTGCTCTCACTTCTGGTTCAAAAGTGAAAGGTTGCTCTTCAACCTGTGTCTGCTCGGCTTCATGCACACTAACCGCCGGTTCAGTGTGAACACTTCCTTCTTCACTGTGTTCTTGGCGCGCAGGAATCCTGCCACGCCCACCATTTCGACCGCCGGTACGACCACCGGTACGGCCACCACGCCTTCCGTTCCCTCTTCTTGCCATTCCGTTCTACAAGACAAGGAAATCCAATGTCATCACGCTAGTTAACAAATAGAATTCAATAAGTACTGTAAGATGTTAATATACACTGGCCATCTGTAATTAACCATTACACTACCTTTCGATTTCTATTTGACCACCTTTGTGATTCCATCAGAACACAAGTCCTTTCCTAACTCTTTCTAAGGCATACTATATACGTAAATATATACTACCTTCATATCTGATGCTGTGGCTCGAGTTACCCGTACTGGCATCCGCTTTCGGTCCCATTCAAAGTTTAAGTTCAGACACTAGGAGTGTCCGAATCTCTCAAACTATTGCTCTGATACCAACTTGTGAGACCCCAAACCCGGGAGGCCTCACTTATTGGATTTACTCATTCACAAGCAGTTCTTAAACATGAATATCAGATAACGCAGCGGAAATTTTCATTTAAACATAACTTAATCGTTATTCATACACGCGGAAGCGTAAACATAATTACATCATAACTAAACATAACGGGATGCCAGTCTTCAAAAGCAGTCGGGTAACTCTTCATCTCTAGCCAAGCATCACCGTCCATCCTCATCACCTGCCTTAACCTGAATGTGTACACTTAAAAACGTCAGCTACGCTGGTGAGTTCTAGTTTTCGTTCGTTTTAAGAAATGGTTCATCATTCAAACATTCATTAGGGTTTAACATTCGTATAAGAAAACAGGGCCTTTCATTCGTAAGCCTTCGCATATTTAAACACAATCATTTGTTTAAAATATTAACATTCATTTAAGTCATACATTATTATCTAAATCTGTATCGTTACGCGTCTCTATGTCCCCGTAGGAACTTTTAATGTTGTGGGCAACCGTTACGTATCGCCGTCATTGCCACAACCATACCACTACGTTGGGTCAACCGTTACGTATCGCCGTCATTGCCCAACCCTTCAATGCGTGGGGTCAACCGTTACGTATCGCCGTCATTGCCCAACACGCATCTTTCCTTTGGAAATCAACCGTTACGTATCGCCGTCATTGATTTCCCATTACCTCGTTCGCTTAGGATGATCGTCATCACCCGAGTAACCGTCGTTACTCACTTACCAGTTGTACAACATCAAAACCATTGACATGCCACAAAGACATTGCCCATGTTGTTCTTGTGGTAACTATGGCTCGCTGTCCATAATCTACCACAAGGCTGGGAATCACATTCCCAGACTTCATTCGTCAATTCCATTCATTCGACAGATTAGATTTGTAATGACTTCTTTAAAACCTTTGCCCCTTTTTGTTTTCTTTTCATAAAACATTTCCTTCACTTTCAAAACCCTTTACCTTTTCATTAAACCATTTCTTTATAACATTCGTTCGTAAGCATTTCGTTCGTAACTTTCTTTCCATAAATCCTTCGTTCCAAATCATTTCCTTTCGTAAACGTAGTTTCATAAAAAATCATTTTATAAAACAGCATTTCATACGTGTACACACCAGCCCGAAAACATTATATAAAAACATTTAAAAGAGGGCTTCTAGAACTCACCTTATAAGCTAGTCTCGGTTGTCCTAAACAAAGGTCCAACAAAGTCACTTCCGATCTGAATTGATTAATTAAATACACATCAGACCTAAATCCCGACTCTAACGGTTTACTCGTTCTGTTACAGGTGAATACACTGACTTCACTTACTGATGCAGACCTATCGAAACTACTTAGTTTCGACAGGTGCAGGCCCATCGAAACTTCTAGTTTCGATAACTGCAGGTCACTCGAAACTTCTAGTTTCGACACCTGCAGGCCGCTCGAAACTTCTAGTTTCGACACCTGCAGGCCGCTCGAAACTTCTAGTTTCGACACCTGCAGGCCGCTCGAAACTCTAGTTTCGATACCTGCAGAACTCAGCTATCTTCCCCGTGAAAAACCCTAACTTTCGCAATGCAGGTCCGACCTGGTCAAGATCCGGACTTTTTTACATTCAAAACGTGTATTTTCCTTCGTGATTCCAGATTTATAACCCTTTCCTCATTTGGTTTATAAAAACCCGTCATTTTCTCGAAAATGCCCGAAAACCCAAAAACGAACAAAAACTCAGATTTGGTTCGGGTGTTACCTGATTTCGAGATTCTGATCCGGAGGTTTTGCTCACGAGCTCAGTAGCAACAAGCTCCTTCAATCTCGGGTCGATCCGCCAACTTTCTCTCTCTACGGTTTCTCTCTCTAGATTCTTGCAAATGAGAGAAATGGTGTGTGTGTTGGCTATTTAAAGGGAGGAAACCCCCCCCTTCCTTCAAGTTTGCCGGCCCAACCGGCCCGGCCCGTTACGCCTCGTTCTTTTATCCCGTTCGTCCCGGTTCAACCCGTTATTTAAAATCCTCATTTATTTTGGGATGTTACATAATCCCCTTTTTTTGCCTTCTTTAGGGGTGGTGTGCATACTTAGTGTAAAGTGTTTATTATATTTTATATATTATAAACTGAAGAGAAAAGCCATGTTTTAGTGAAAGGTTTAAAAGAGGCAAAAGTATGTTTTCAGTAAAGTAAGATATATCATTTGGCAAGCGTTTACTATATTTTCATATACATAAACAAAGGCATGATATATGTGCTAGTATGTTTTCAGTAAAGTAAAATATATCATTTGGCAAGCGTTTACTATATTTTCATATACATAAACAAAGGCATGATATATGTGCTAGTATGTTTTCAGTAAAGTAAGATATATCATTTGGCAAGCGTTTACTATATTTTCATATACATAAACAAAGGCATGATATATATGATAAGCTATGTTTCAGAAAGTAAGATGTATTTTTATGATAAGCTATGTTTCAGTAAAAGCAAAGATATATCATTTGGCAAGCGTTTACTATATTTTTATATACATAAACAAAGGCATGATATATGTTAAGTTATGAGCAAGATTTACAGAAATATTTATGAACAGTAAAGTGAACAGTTTTCCTTCGGGAATATGTACCAGCTATAAAGGTCCTTGGGACAGATGTTACTTGTACAAGATGTCAGATATGGGTTCTACCCATTAGTAAGAACCTTTGTGGTTCGTTAACGGTTGTACAACTGGGATGAGTGACGGCGGTTGCTCGGGAGGTCCACGCAACCTCCCCTTAGCGTTAAGCGGTATTGTCGGTTCATGGACGTGAGCCATGGGGGCATTGACCAGGGTATTGTCGGTTCATGGATGAATCCATGGGGGCATTGACCAGGTACTCGTCGGTTCATGGATGAATCCATGGGGGCGGTACAGTAGTGACAAGGAATTGACGGATAAGCGGTATTGTCGGTTCATGGTCGTTGATCATGGGGGCATTGACCAGGTACTTGTCGGTTCATGGATGTAAGCCATGAGGGCAGTACAGTAAAGAGGAATTGACGGTTTATTATACGTTTTAAACTGTTTGAAAAGTAAAGTGTGTTAAGTTTAGCCTTAATGGCAGTATATATATGTTTTGAAAAGTAAAGTATGTAAAGTTTTGCTTAAGAGCAGTATGTATGTATTAGTAAATCTTTTATATATATGATTTAATGTAAACGTTAGAACTCACTCAGCGTTGCTGATTTTTAGTATGCACATCAGTTAAGTGTAGGTGGCAGTAGATGGAAGTGGATGCTTGGCTTGGCGAGAAGAGTTACCCGAAGACCAGAGTCTGGCATCCTGTCTATGTTATTGTTTTAGTTGATTCAGACAAGTTTCAGTTTGTATGTAGACATGTTATGTGTTTCCGCTGCGTATGTAAAGAAGATTAAATCGTTTCCGCTGTATTAATGAATGCCTTACGTTTAAAGTGCTATGTGTTGATGAGTAAATCCAATAAGTGAGGCCTTTCAGGAAAGGGGCCTCACAAGTTGGTATCAGCGCCATAGTTTGAGAGATTTAGACATCCCCGATGTCCAGACTTAAACTGAGAATGGGACCAGGTAGCGGATGCCAGTAACGGGTAACTCAAGCCAAAGCACCAGATATGTTTAGTAAGTAAAGTTTCTTTCATTGTTTAGAGTGTCAAGATAAGAATAGAGGCTTTAGTGGAAGCATGAAAGCGAATAAATAGAAAACAAGAAGTGATGTAATGGTTAATTGCAGATGGCCAGTGTATATTAACATCTTACCTTACTTATTGTGTTCTACATATTCCCTAGCATGATGAAATTAAATCTTTTGTTCTCTATCTTTCAGTTAGAAATGGCTAGACGTGGAGGAACTAGAGGGGGTGGAGGAGGAAGACGTGGTGGGCGTACAGGCCGCCACGGTGGAGCTAGCACAAACCAAGTGATTGAAGGGAGTGTTCACACTACCCATACTGATACGGTGGTCAGTCAGCACAATGTTGAACATGCGGCAGAAGATGATCAGACATTCGAGTTCGAGCCGGCCGTGCAAGCAGCTATTGGCCGTGAGTTTACCCGGCTGTTGAAGGAAACCTTACCGGCCATACTAGATGAAGCCTTGAGGAAAGCCAAGGAGAACCCCAACCCAATTTCAGCCACTGAAGAGCCTGTGGTGCTCCCAGCAATGGGAGGACCAAACCTGGTACAGCATGTTGCGCCGCCTGCTCGAGGCTGCGACTACAAGGCGTTTCGGGGTTGTGATCCACCTGAGCTAACTGGGGAGAAAGAAGCAGCTGATACTTTAGATTGGATCAATGGCATGGAATCCACCATCCGCCTCAGTGACTGCCGGCCAGATCAAGCGGTCATGTTCGCTGCGAAATCATTGAAGGGAGAGGCAGCACACTGGTGGGAAACTGTGAAACAAGCTAAAGGTGACCAAGCGGTCGAGTTGATGAGGTGGAATGATCTGAAAGCTTTAGTAATTGAGAAGTTCTGCCCTAAGAACGAGGTCCACAAGGTGGAAAGGGAATTTCTGACTCTGCAAGCCGGACTCATGACTCACCGGCAGTATACTTCAAAGTACAATGAGTTGGCACGTCTGGTGCCCCATCTTGTGACCACAGAGGAAAGGAGGATTCATTACTATGTTCAAGGATTGCCTCCAAAGATCCGTACTTTTGTAAAAGCCAACACACCGAGTACCTTTGAGTCGGTGGTTGTTCTGAGCGGAGTTGTCTATGATGACATTGCCTCTGAAGTCATTGCTGAAGCACCCAAGAAACAAGCAGCTAAGCGCACTGCTGAGGAACTCCAGGGTCCTAACGATAGGAGGGCGAGGGTAGAAGCAGAGGGTCTATGCGGTAAATGTGGGAGGAGACATGGAGGTGAATGTAAGGCGGGTCAGGTGGGATGTTTCAGGTGTGGCAAGTTTGGACACCAATCACGGGACTGCCCGGAAAGGCCAAGATGCCACAATTGTGGGGGACAGGGACACGTGAGCCGAGATTGTAGGAAGCGCAAAGAGCCGGAAGCGGGAGGATCCGGAAAGGGTAAGGGTGCAGAGAAAGAACCTTACATCAACAAGGCCACAGCAAGGGTTTACCAGATGACTCAGTAAGGTACGTTGCAAACTCTTATTTGTGATATGCCAAGTTTATGATTTTATTTCCTTGAATGATTAGTTAGCCCCATCAGCTTAGGAGCCTTAGAACTAGATATTACCCGGATTAGATCCTCAGCGGTAGTTAATCACAATGGCCTTCATGACCAAGCTGCCTTGCATAGCTACGGTTTATGCCACCCATTCTGTGATTTGCTATCGGTATAGCTTATGGCAGGTTTCGAGGACGAAACCTATTGTAAGGAGGGTAGACTTGTAACATCCTGAGTTTTAGAGTGTGAAAGAATTCACGAAAATTTAAAACTTATATAAGAAAAGGGAAGCGGGCTTGGGCCGGGGTGTATAGGCCGAAAGGGACAAGGGTTTGGGCCCTTATAAGTCTCAAGACCAGCCCCAAACCCTCATTTGCAACACCATTTTCGGAATTCTAGAGAGAGAAAGCGAGAGAGAGCCTAGAGAGAGAAAGTCCCGGTTTTCGGACTAGAGCTTCAAGGATCGTTAGCAAGAGTCTCGTGAGTGTTTATCAACGAAAAGGAAGCGATTTCAGGTAACCATTTGTTCCAGATCTGCATTTTTATATTATATCGGGTTTTGAAGGAAAAATCAAGTAAAGGTTGGGTTTTTACGTTTAAAAATGAAAACGAAGTATAGATCTAGACTCTCGGTTAGAAAACACAAGTTTTGAATGTAAAAAGTTCGGATCTTGACGATGTCAGATCTGCTTGCGAGTTAGGGTTTTGTGGGGAAGAAGACTGGTCTGGGACATGTATCGAAACTAGGTAGTTTCGATAGTCAACATATGTCGAAACTAGGAGTTTCGATAGTCAGCATGTATCGAAACTAGGAGTTTCGATAGGTCTGCAGGTACCGAAACTAGGTAGTTTTGATAGGTCACATGTATCGAAACTAGGTAGTTTCGATAGTCAGCATGTATCGAAACTAGGAGTTTCGATAGTCAGCATGTATCGAAACTAGGAGTTTCGATAGGTCTGCAGGTACCGAAACTAGGAAGTTTCGATGAGTCTGATATGTGACGAATTTTTATGATTGTACAGATTGTGTGAGATTCCAGTAGGACATCCCCGCTAAGATACCAAGTGAGTTCTAATCCCCTTTTTTTGCCTTCTTTAGGGGTGGTGTGCATACTTAGTGTAAAGTGTTTATTATATTTTATATATTATAAACTGAAGAGAAAAGCCATGTTTTAGTGAAAGGTTTAAAAGAGGCAAAAGTATGTTTTCAGTAAAGTAAGATATATCATTTGGCAAGCGTTTACTATATTTTCATATACATAAACAAAGGCATGATATATGTGCTAGTATGTTTTCAGTAAAGTAAAATATATCATTTGGCAAGCGTTTACTATATTTTCATATACATAAACAAAGGCATGATATATGTGCTAGTATGTTTTCAGTAAAGTAAGATATATCATTTGGCAAGCGTTTACTATATTTTCATATACATAAACAAAGGCATGATATATATGATAAGCTATGTTTCAGAAAGTAAGATGTATTTTTATGATAAGCTATGTTTCAGTAAAAGCAAAGATATATCATTTGGCAAGCGTTTACTATATTTTTATATACATAAACAAAGGCATGATATATGTTAAGTTATGAGCAAGATTTACAGAAATATTTATGAACAGTAAAGTGAACAGTTTTCCTTCGGGAATATGTACCAGCTATAAAGGTCCTTGGGACAGATGTTACTTGTACAAGATGTCAGATATGGGTTCTACCCATTAGTAAGAACCTTTGTGGTTCGTTAACGGTTGTACAACTGGGATGAGTGACGGCGGTTGCTCGGGAGGTCCACGCAACCTCCCCTTAGCGTTAAGCGGTATTGTCGGTTCATGGACGTGAGCCATGGGGGCATTGACCAGGGTATTGTCGGTTCATGGATGAATCCATGGGGGCATTGACCAGGTACTCGTCGGTTCATGGATGAATCCATGGGGGCGGTACAGTAGTGACAAGGAATTGACGGATAAGCGGTATTGTCGGTTCATGGTCGTTGATCATGGGGGCATTGACCAGGTACTTGTCGGTTCATGGATGTAAGCCATGAGGGCAGTACAGTAAAGAGGAATTGACGGTTTATTATACGTTTTAAACTGTTTGAAAAGTAAAGTGTGTTAAGTTTAGCCTTAATGGCAGTATATATATGTTTTGAAAAGTAAAGTATGTAAAGTTTTGCTTAAGAGCAGTATGTATGTATTAGTAAATCTTTTATATATATGATTTAATGTAAACGTTAGAACTCACTCAGCGTTGCTGATTTTTAGTATGCACATCAGTTAAGTGTAGGTGGCAGTAGATGGAAGTGGATGCTTGGCTTGGCGAGAAGAGTTACCCGAAGACCAGAGTCTGGCATCCTGTCTATGTTATTGTTTTAGTTGATTCAGACAAGTTTCAGTTTGTATGTAGACATGTTATGTGTTTCCGCTGCGTATGTAAAGAAGATTAAATCGTTTCCGCTGTATTAATGAATGCCTTACGTTTAAAGTGCTATGTGTTGATGAGTAAATCCAATAAGTGAGGCCTTTCAGGAAAGGGGCCTCACAGGGCCACACCTGGGGCACGATTGTGCTTGGTCAGGCACGACCGCGCTCAGTGATGAGCGCGACCGTGTCGGGTCTTTTTCAGACACAATTCGATCGATTCTTATAATAAATGCTTCTGTATTCTTAGGGCTTTCATAGATTAGGTGCTTGCGAATGTATCTACATAGTTTGATTGTATTTATATCGTTTTTAAGTGGTAGTTTGAGTAAAAGTTTAGTTTTCGGCTCTTTGGTTCCAAATCGAATTGATTGTGTGATATAACTACGATTTAGTATAGGGCTTTCATCCTAGGGGTAGATACGAAGCTAAGGAAGTGTTACTTACTCGTTAACAATGGGCAATTTAATGCAGTCGGCTACGGGTCAAAGAGTCGAGCTTCTTGGCGATCGATTGGACTCCAGAGACTGTTTGAGCGTCGAACGAGAGTTTTGGGAGACTGAGTGGGCTTATATGAAGGCGTAGAAATCGTGCAAGTTGCTTTATATCCACGAATTCGAGAGACTCGGTTGTGGTGTGAATGGGATTAAAAAAAATTGTGCAAATTGGACGACATTTGATGCGTGTTTCAGACGGAATTCAGTGGAGTATGGTCTGACGCGCGAAGACCGGCTTTTCTCCATTTTAAATTTCACGAATTCAGCGGGTATGGTATGATTTGACTTCTGCAGAGTCAAGTGGGTTCATCAGCGCGACCGTGCCTACTTTAGGCGCGACCGTGCTTAGGTCTGCAGGCGCGACCGTGCTTGCCTAGTTTTGTAGTTTTTGAGTTTTGTCAGTTTTTGGTCCTCGGGGCTTGTGAGATAATGGTGTTTTTGTTTAATTTGTTATTGTAATAGAATAGTTTGTATATGTAACTGCATCGTAGTTTGTTTGTACACGAATCGAAACTGAAATGTGTTTGTTTAATGAAATCAAACGATTACATGATGAAAATCAGAAATGTTACAGTCTCCCCTTGTTGAGGGGATTTCGTCCCGAAATTCAACTAGTTGAGGTTGCAGAATTGGTGAGGATACTTGAGTTTCATTTGGTCTTCGCGTTCCCAAGTAAACTCAGGACCGCGTTTTGAATCCCAACGGACTTTGACTATAGGGATGCGGCTACGCTTGAGTTGCTTGATTTCACGATCCATGATTTCCACTGGCTTCTCGACGAAATGCATCGTTTCATCAATGCGCACGTCGTCAAGAGGTATGTGGAGGTTCTCATCAGCAAGACATTTCTTCAGGTTGGACACGTGGAAGGTTGGATGAACATTGTTGAGTGCTGGAGGTAGCTCAAGTTTGTAAGCCACTTTCCCGATTCTTTCAAGGATCTTGAACGGGCCTACGTAACGAGGTGCTAGCTTGCCTTTCTTTCCAAAGCGGATCACACCCTTCCAAGGGGATACTTTGAGAAGCACAAGGTCACCCACTTGGAATTCCAAGGGTTTTCGTCGCTTGTCGGCATAGCTCTTTTGTCGACTTCTCGCTACTCGGATGTTGTCACGGATTTGAAGGATTTTGTCGGATGTTTCCTGAATTAACTCGGGACCGGTGATTTGTGCTTCACCAATCTCGTTCCAACAGATGGGAGAACGACATTTGCGACCATAAAGAGCTTCGAATGGAGCCATGTTGATGCTGGTGTGGTAGCTGTTATTGTAGGAGAATTCAATAAGTGTCAAGTGTGAATCCCAATTGCCACCAAAGTCTATGACACAGGCTCTCAGCATGTCTTCGAGGGTTTGGATTGTTCGTTCAGTCTGGCCCTCAGTTTGGGGATGGTAGGCTGTGCTTAAATCCAATCGTGTGCCAAGTGCCTTTTGCAGAGATTGCCAAAATCTGGAAGTGAAACGAGCATCTCTGTCGGAGATTATGTTCAAAGGTATACCGTGTCGACTCACAATTTCGTTAATATAGATTCGGGCCAATTTCTCAACCCGATAGTCTTCACGGATGGGCAGGAAGTGTGCGGACTTTGTGAGACGGTCAATGATTACCCAAATGCTATCATAGCCGTTTGAAGTACGGGGGAGTTTAGTAATGAAGTCCATGGCTAGATTTTCCCATTTCCACACTGGGATTTCCGGTTGTTCAAGTAAACCGGAAGGACGTTGATGTTCGGCCTTGACTTTAGAGCAGGTTAGACATTTTGCAACATAGAGTGCAATGTCTTTCTTCATACCAGGCCACCAATATTGTGGTCGAAGATTGTGATACATTTTATCCGCACCGGGATGAATAGAATACCGAGACTTGTGTGCTTCAGTCATGAGGAATTCCCGGAGATCATTGCGATTGGGAACCCAAATACGATCCAAGAAATAAAGCAAACCATTGTTTTTAGTTTCTAGTTGGAATTCAGCACCGCACGACATTTCCTCATACATATTGCCCTCGGTAATCGAGACGTGTTGAGCTGCTAGAATACGGGTTTGAATGTCGGAAAGAATCTTGACACTTTGGAGCATGACGCGTTCTTTACGGCTCAGCGCATCGGCTACAACATTAGCCTTGCCGGGATGATAATGAATCTCGCAATCGTAGTCGTTGAGTAGTTCAACCCAATGTCGTTGCCTCATGTTGAGTTCTTTTTGATTGAAGATGTGTTGGAGGCTTTTGTGGTCGGTAAATACCACACATTTCGTGCCATATAGATAATGTCTCCAAATCTTCAAGGCAAATATGACTGCACCTAGCTCCAGATCGTGCGTCGTATAGTTCTTTTCATGGATCTTGAGTTGCCTCGATGCATAAGCGATTACCTTGCCTCGTTGCATGAGAACACAACCAAGGCCTAGGTTAGAGGCATCACAGTAGACGACTAGGTCATCGTTTCCTTCGGGAAGAGTCAGAATAGGAGCATCACATAACTTCTGTTTAAGAGTTTGGAAAGCTTCTTCTTGTTTCGGCCCCCATTCATAAGGTTTACCTTTATGTGTCAAGGCGGTGAGGAGAACAGCAATCTTGGAGAAATTGGAAATGAATCTTCGGTAATAACTCGCTAAACCAAGGAACGAACGAACCTCGGTAGGGGTTTGAGGAGCACTCCAATTCTTGACAGCTTCGATCTTGGCAGGGTCGACATGTATTCCCTTTTTATTGACAACATGACCCAAAAATTGAACCTCCTTTAGCCAAAATTCATATTTGGATAACTTGGCGTATAATTGTTCGGTTCTCAGGAGATCCAAAATCAGTCTAAGGTGCTGTTCATGTTCTTCCTCAGTCTTGGAATAGATCAAGATGTCATCGATGAAAACGATCACGAATTTGTCAAGGTATGGTTTGCACATGCGGTTCATGAGATCCATAAAGACACCAGGTGCATTGGTCAACCCAAAAGGCATAACCGTGAACTCGTAATGACCATATCTTGTTATGAAGGAAGTCTTTGGAATATCTTCTTCTCGGACACGCAGTTGGTGATAACCAGATCGAAGATCAATCTTCGAGAAACAAGTAGAACCTTGGAGTTGATCGAAGAGGTCGTCAATTCTAGGTAACGGGTAGCGGTTTTTTATTGTAAGCTTGTTGAGCTCTCGATAGTCAATACACATGCGGAATGAACCATCCTTCTTTTTAACAAACAAGACCGGTGCACCCCACGGTGAATGACTTGGCCGTATGAAACCTTTGTCAGCGAGTTCTTGAAGTTGACTTGCAAGTTCTTGCAATTCGGAAGGTGCAAGCCGGTATGGAGCTTTAGCCACAGGGTTTGCTCCGGGTATAAGATCGATTCGAAACTTTACTTCCCGAACAGGTGGAAGACCGGGTAAGTCGTCGGGAAAGACTTCGGGAAACTCCCGAATGACGGGAATATCTTCTATTCTTCTCTCCTTGTCTTCTTTTTGAATCACATGAGCTAGGAAAACCATGCACTTCTTTCGAATGTATTTCTGGGCAGTTATGCATGACATCAGTTTGAGTCCTTTGCAAGGTTTCTCGCCAAAGACTTTCAATATGTCTCCCGGTGGAAGAGGTACTCGGATGTACTTTTCAAAGCACATGACCTAGGCATGGTTTTTAGATAACCAATCCATGCCGATGATGACGTCAAAGCTTCCCAACGGCATTGGTATAAGGTTGACTGGAAACGTGTGACCATTGAGTTCTAGTGAGCAGTCATGAATGATGGAGTCAATAGTGATGGAGTTTCCATCCGCTACTTCAACAAGGTTTTCTCGAGTTTGGATCGTGTTTTTGCAAGTAAAGGTTCAAAGTTAAGTGACACAAAACTCTTATCGGCCCCGGTATCAAATAGTATAGATGCAAATTGTTTATTTACAAGAAACGTACCGTTGACCACATGATCGTTGGCTTGAGCTTCATTGGCGTTGATGTTGAAAGCACGTCCACGAGCTCCGCCCTGATTATTGTTCACAAGTTTTGGACATTGGTTCCGGAAGTGGTTCGGGTTGCCACATTCAAAGCAAGCCCGTCCATTTGCATTGATTGGAACCACTTGATTAGCTCCGGGTTGATTAACCGGGTTGGCTTGAGTAGTAAGTGCCTTTTGTCGGCAGATATTGGCCGTATGGCCAAGTTTCCCACAATGATTGCAATTGCGACATGGGATAGTTTGTGGGTGATGATAGTTGCAGTTGTTGCAGAGTGGGTAGGTACCTCCATAAGCTTTCTTGGCTGGATTTTGAGCCAAGGGTGCAACTTGATTAATTGGGGCGGCCGGAGTGACTACTGCAAAATTTTTCGCCTTTCTCTTCCTGGTGTTTCGATACTGTTCGTTTTGAACTTCTTTGACATGAGTAGGAGGAGTTGTGGTGTCAGAAACTTTCTTGGCCCCCTTTTTGGTAAGAGTACCTGCTTTAACGTGATTATCGGTCAGTGTGGCAGCTAGACGAATAACATCTTCTAGGTTTGCAGGATTTCTTCCCAGAACAGTGTCCTGGATTTGTCTCGGTAGGCCATCGATATATTTTTCAATACACCTAGACAAAGGTGTAACCATGTGAGGTACCAGCATGCTCAGTTCGTGAAAACGGTTGGTGTACGCCAAGCTTTCACCGCTATCTTGGGTAAGATCCCAAAATTCCGCTTCCAGTTTCTTCATCTCATTTCGAGGACAGAATTCCTCGGTCATGATCCTTTTCAGCTCATCCCATGGCAGAGCCATTGCTACTTCTACTCCCCTTGTTCTCTTTTCCCCATTCCACCAGGTTAGTGCCCGTTTTTGAAAGACACTAGTGGCATGGCGAACACGCAGATTGTCCGGACAGTCACTATTGAGGAAGGTGCCCTCAATATTTTCGAACCATTGAAGGAGTCCCGTGGCTCCTTCGGTACCATAAAATTTCAGGGGATTGCAAGAGTTGAAATGCTTGAAGGTACATTGTGGCGGGTTGGCACCACCGCCACTACCAGTATTAGCACTACCACTGGCGTTCCCATTGTTGTTGCTATTGGCTTGAGTTAGTTGAGTTACTAGCTGAGTGAGGAGAGCAGCAAGGTCGGTATTATTGTTGTTGTTGGCATTGCCGGTATCGGTGTTGGTGCTATTGTTGGCGTTGTCGGTGTTGTTGCGGTTGATGTTACGACGAGGAGGCATTCTATAAAAAGAGAATGATACAAAAGTGTTGTGAAAATTTATAAAAATCCGTTGAAATTTAGGATAGGAGGAAAAATAACACATTTATTTCATAGTTCGGATTGTTTTCAAGTAATCACATTTCTACTTGAACACAATGACATATTAAGGTTAATTAGACTTATATAATTTTCAAGGAGACGTGCTTTAGCCTATAGGTAAACACTCATCCCGGGAATTCCCAGGAAAGCATACGGATCCCTCGGTTGATTGGGATTTATATGAAATGCTTTCCTAGATAGAAAACCCAGAATACAGGTGTCACCCTTCCAGATTGCACATGTCCTTTAATAATTAACAGAGTCTAAAACCTTAACGGGTATATAAAAATATTTTTGATAGACTAATGTCTACGAGTATGAGTTTTTCCACAAGTTATGGCGATGATGACATAGAAGAAGTTAAGGAGGATATGCGGCTTAGGATACGGGTATGGATACGATTTATTTAATTTATTATTTACGTATGCTTATTAAGTCATGTAGTCTAAACATTTTAAGTATCAAATAACTAACACATAAAGCATGTGACATATAGCAAATAGCACGTATCACATAAAACATGTAGCATGGCATTGTTGGGTGTCCTAAAGTTATAGTCTAGGTCAATGGTGTCTAATAACCTAATTCCCTATAACCAAGGCTCTGATACCAATCTGTCACACCCCAACCGACGACGGAAAACGTCGGGGCGTGAAGCTGTGCAGACTGTTCATAGCTCATCATGGCAAGTCCTGCCATAACAAAGCTTGCTCTAGCCATAAATTCTGCAGCCAAAGTCCTTTCCTCCAGCGCCTCCACCATGTCTCGGACCGTAACTGTGAACTGCCAGTCCATGTCAGCTCTCAACTCTAGATAGTTAGTGGCATCCTGTATGTTTAGGGTGCGGTCATCTAGAGTCTGAACTTGAGATCCGAGTCCTTGACGAAGTCGCGTGGCTGCATCCCCCTGTGCCCGGATGTCATCTAGGAGATCATCAAGACGCTCCTCATGCGTACGAACGCGAGCTACCAAGGTAGGCACAGTGAGCTCTATGGCTTCCCCAGTGTGGGGTAGGGGTGTTGGGGAGTTAGAAGACTCTCCAAGCTCAAAGGTAGATGGGATGCTCTCCATCTCCCTCCATCGGGCCAGAGTACGTGGCATCCAACGGATAGTTCCCACAGTCGGGTGGTAGCAGGGTCGTTTCCTAGATGGCTCCTCATCAGTCTCTAAGTTCTTCGGGTCACGGGCTGCTAGAGTCCTCTTGTGCGGAAGTCGAAACTTCTTTCTAGCGCTTTGTACCTTCACTGGTCCTCCGCTTTTCTTTCGGTAGACAATAGGCGGTTCTCCCAAGGCGACATTAGGTGGTGTGGAGCTACGGGTTTGTACTCGATTTTTGGGATGTGAGGCGGAAAGTTCCTCGTTTGATTCAGTGTCAGAGACGAGATCAGAATGTGAATGTGACGACATGCTTATGACTACAATATCCATATGACAAAATGACTGGTTATACAATGCTTATGCAATGAAAACGTTTTAGTGAGTCATTTAGATTATAGACTAGGTTCCAATTTAGATTCCTAATTCGCTATAATCAATGGCTCTGATACCAATTTCTGTCACACCCCGCCAAGGCGGAAACGCGAGGCGCGACGTTCACTGGTTTCCAAAGCATATGATTACCGCAAACACATACATGATAAATGGATACATAAATGAGTTTAAAGTTTTACATTACAAAATGTAAAATGAGTTTACAAAACATTAAGATTTCACAAATATGACTCAATTCAATGAGTTATACAAGGGAAATCCTCCTTGAGTAGTATCCATCGTGCATGCATGTAATCTACATTGCTAACCTTGAAATCACGTTCAGTTACCTGAAAAACATACTTAAAATTGTCAACACTAGGTTGGTGAGTTCACAGGTTTAATCAAATAGTTCTTTGCAAAATTTCATTGTTCGTAAATAGTTTCAGTTGTATGTGATAAACAGAATAAGAATTGTTGACCCATTTGTAAACTAGCTAGGAATACAAATAATATGTTCATACATGAGGCGTAACCAAACCATGACATGTGTGAGCCCCTATTAAGCGTTATCAGATTCTATGCGGCCATAAATCCTCCAGATTGTGGTTAGCGCGACTAACCATGACCGGGAGACGTCACTCTCCATAGTACTATTCATAGGACCCTAGGCTACAGTTAATGGTTACTATGTTGTTCCAGGGGACTTTAGCGGCCTCCAATGTGTTGTTCTCATCCCATGTAAACATACAAGTCGTGTCTTATTCTCTTGTTATCCCATAAAATAATTGTAAGTATGTTTTTCCCCCAAATATTGAAAACAGTAAAAAGGGGCCGTGAAACTCACCTTGAGTTTGCGGATACTTGTAATAAAACTTGTTGTAGTCAACCTTGACTATTCGTACCCTAGATACCAAGGGTAAATTGTTGTTAAGACCAACGTCTTAATTGTAAATTGTTCACCGACCTTGTAAATCTGATTGTGTTTGTTTAAACATCGTTTTAGTTTTCCAACACATGTTTTGTTGTAAAATAGTTTTGAGTTACTGCTCAACTGGGACTGTTGTACAGGTATCGAAACTTCATAGTTTCGATTTGAGCAATATGCATCGAAACTACTTAGTTTCGATTGGGCAATAGGTATCGAAACTTCCTAGTTTCGATTGAGTAGTTGGGTATCGAAACTATCTAGTTTCGATTGAGCAGAACAGTTGTCGAAACTTCCTAGTTTCGATTGTGCAGCTTAGATATCGAAACTTCCTAGTTTCGATTGTGTAGACAGGTATCGAAACTACCTAGTTTCGATTGAGTGATAAGTATCGAAACTATAGTTTCGATTGAGTTAACTGGTATCGAAACTCTTAGTTTCGATTACTGGACTTCTGTTTGACAGAATCAGTCCTGCAAAATTTTATGTTTTAAACTTGAATTCGACACACTCTTCTTGTTATCTTTCTTGCGTTTAAATAAGATGTAAGTTTAGCTACGGTTTTAAAGAAAATAATGTGAAAATGTCGAGTTTTTACCTTAAAACCGAGATGAAGATGATGAAATAAAACAGAGATGATCTCGACTCTTTTGCAGAAACACTTGAAATTCTTCTTAAAATACTGGTTTGTGGTAGGATTTTGCCTTAGCACTCGACTTTGATTTGGAGAGAGTTGGAATGTTTGCCGTATGAAAATGAGAAATATGAAAAGGAATTGTGATGTTGAGACTGAGAAGGTATGGGACGAGTGAAGGGGGGGGGTTTCTCTGGCTTTTTCGGCCAAGAAGTCAAGGGGTAAGTGGGTTGGGGGTTTGGGTTAAAATAATCAAGCAAATTGGATTTTTGGTATTTGTTTATTAACTAGAGTTTTAAAGGGGTAGTTTAATTCGGTTTATTTTCCCCACGGTATTATAGTTTTATTCTAAAAATAATTTATTGACCAACTTAAAATTTGTGTAATATATATATACGCCTGGATATTTAATTTATCCACTATTGTTCGTCTTAGTCGGTTTGTACTGGTACTTGCACCGGTAATTCCTAGAATTACCCAAGTATGAATTGAGACCATGTACGATCTTTGCTAGACTCTAAAGTCCTTGTTTGTGAAATTAAATAAATCACAAAAATAATTATAATGTAAACTCGTTTATTGTAATGTAAACTTGTTCATAAAGTGTACGAATATTGACCTGAAATGTAGGGTGTCACACGCGACCGTGCCAAAACGAGGCGCGATCGTGCCTATTAGGGTTCCTTGCTATTTTTCAACATCAGACCTTGTAACTTTAGTCTTTGACGTATTTGTATAAATAGATACTTATGTAGTGTTTTAATAGAATATAACCAAGTAAAATTTGTGGATTTTCCTTGAAGTATAGTATTTAATTGATGGTACGTATAGAACAAAATAGTGCACTAGATGTAACATCCCAAAAATAAATAAAACGAATAAATATAGCGAGACCGGTGATTTAGTCGGAATATTTAAACAAAAGGGAGCGGGCTTGGGCTCGGCTTCAATGGGCCGAGGGAAGCCCAGGTATATATATATAAGGCAAGGCAGCCCTCTTCCCTGCTCATTCCACACTCACGCAGCTTCTAGAGAGAGAAAGGAAAGCTCGGGTCTAGAGAGAGAAAGTCAACGGATCGTCTCGAGATTGGAGGAGCACGTTACAGCTGAGCCTGTGAGCAAAACCTCCGGATCAGAATTTCAATCCAGGTAACGATTCGATCACATTATGAGTTTTTGTTCGTTTTGGGAAGTTTCGGGTTTTGGCTAAAAAGATAACGATTTTGCGGATGAAACTTGAAAGTGAGCTTAGGTATAGCATCTAGAATGAAAAACGAACGTTGTGATCAAAGAAAAATTTAGATATTGACTCGATCAGACTTGCATGCAAAAACTTCAGATTTTTGGGGAAGACGATGTGCAGACCCATCGAAACTACTTAGTTTCGATATGTGCAGTAGTTTCGATATGTGCAGACCCATCGAAACTACTCAGTTTCGATATATGCATACCCATCGAAACTACCATAGTTTCGATATAAGCCCACGATCCGAAGCTAAGATTACACCTAAGTTACTTATCGAAACTACCAAGTTTCGACAGAAGCAACCTATCGAAACTACCAAGTTTCGACAGAAGCAACCTATCGAAACTACCAAGTTTCAACAGAAGCAACCTATCGAAACTACCAAGTTTCGATAAAGCAAATCCATCGAAACTACTAAGTTCAAGCATAGTAATGTCTAATGTCATCTAGGAGCACTACCTTACGAGTATGACTTTATTATACAGATCGTGAGTGACATTAGTGACGCTCAGTAGCCAGCTTAGTGTATTTCAGAAACTACTCATCAGGTGAGTTCTATGTGCCCCCTTTCTATGTTATGTGCAAACCTTATTAAATGTTTTGGGGCTGAAATAAATGAATAACAGTTATGAATGTCAATGTGATCATACGTGGTATACAAATATATATATATATATATATATATATATATATATATATATATCTTTACACGAAACAGAATTATGAATAAAGAATGAAACGTATGATTTTTTTTTTAAAGAATGAACGAAAGTATGACATAACGTGTAAAGAAGAAATCTTGCTTTATATCCATGTATATATTGCTTGCCAAGTATAAGAATACGTTATGGACGCTTCGATGACAACGGCTACTTCGTGTGAGGCCCCTTTCCTGAAAGGCCTCACTTATTGGATTTACTCATTCACAAGCAGTTCTTAAACATGAATATCAGATGACGCAGCGGAAATTTCATTTAAACATAACTTAATCGTTATTCATACATGCGGAAGCGTAAACATAATTACATCATAACTAAACATAACGGGATGCCAGTCTTCAAAAGCAGTCGGATAACTCTTCATCTCTAGCCAAGCATCACCGTCCATCCTCATAACCTGCCTTAACCTGAATGTGTACACTTAAAAACGTCAGCTACGCTGGTGAGTTCTAGTTTTCATTCGTTTTAAGAAATGGTTCATCATTCAAACATTCAATAGGGTTTAACATTCATATAAGAAAACAGGGCCTTTCATTCGTAAACCTTCGCATATTTAAACACAATCATTTGTTTAAAACATTAACATTCATTTAAGTCATACATTATTATCTAAATCTGTATCGTTACGCGTCTCTATGTCCCCGTAGGAACCTTTAATGTTGTGGGCAACCGTTACGTATCGCCGTCATTGCCACAACCATATACTACGTGGGGTCAACCGTTACGTATCGCCGTCATTGCCCAACACGCATCTTTCCTTTGGAAATCAACCGTTACGTATCGCCGTCATTGATTTCCCATTACCTCGTTCGCTTAGGATGATCGTCATCACCCGAGTAACCGTCGTTACTCCCTTTACCAGTTGTACAACATCAAAACCATTGACATGCCACAAAGGCATTGCCCATGTTGTTCTTGTGGTAACTATGGCTCACTGTCCATAATCTACCACAAGGCTGGGAATCACATTCCCAGACTTCATTCGTCAATTCCATTCATTCGACAGATTAGATTTGTAATGACTTCTTTAAAACATTTGCCCCTTTTTTTTTTCTTTTCATAAAACCTTTCCTTCACTTTCAAAACCCTTTACCTTTTCATTAAACCATTCTTTATAACATTCGTTCGTAAGCATTCCGTTAATAAACTTTCTTTCCATAAATCCTTCGTTCCAAATCATTTCCTTTCGTAAACGTAGTTTCATAAAAATCATTTTATAAAACATCATTTCATAAAACATCATTTCATACGTGTACACACCAGCCCGAAAACATTATATAAAAACATTTAAAAGAGGGCTTCTAGAACTCACCTTATAAGCTAGTCTCGGTTGTCCTAAACAAAGGTCCAACAACGTCACTTCCGATCTGAATTGATTAATTAAATACACATCAGACCTAAATCCCGACTCTAACGGTTTACTCGTTCTGTTACAGGTGAATACACTGACTTCACTTACTGATGCAGACCTATCGAAACTACTTAGTTTCGACAGGTGCAGGCCCATCGAAACTTCTAGTTTCGATACCTGCAGGCCCCTCGAAACTTCTAGTTTCGACAACTGCAGGTCACTCGAAACTTCTAGTTTCGACAACTGCAGGTCACTCGAAACTTCTAGTTTCGACAACTGCAGAACTCAGCTATCTTCTCCAAAAACCCTAACTTTCGCATGCAGGTCCGATCTTGTCAAGATCCGGACTTTTTGTATTCAAAACGTGTATTTTCCTTTCGTGATTCCAGATTTATAACCCTTTCCTCATTTGGTTTATAAAAACCCGTCATTTTCTCGAAAATACCCGAAAACCCAAAAACGAACAAAAACTCAGATTTGGTTCGGGTGTTACCTGATTTCGAGATTCTGATCCGGAGGTTTTGCTCACGAGCTCAGTAGCAACAAGCTCCTTCAATCTCGGGTCGATCCGCCAACTTTCTCTCTCTACGGTTTCTCTCTCTAGATTCTTGCAATTGAGAGAAATGGTGTGTGTGTTGGCTATTTAAAGGGAGGAAACCCCCCCTTCCTTCAAGTTTGCCGGCCCAACCGGCCCGGCCCGTTACGCCTCGTTCTTTTATCCCGTTCGTCCCGGTTCAACCCGTTATTTAAAATCCTCATTTATTTTGGGATGTTACACTTCGGTAGACGGACGACCACGTGACTATCGTACAACCGGGACAAGTGCGTTCCTTCATCAGCTAGGACGTACTAAAGTTATTAACGGACGGTCTAAGAAAAATTGGCATCTATGATAAATGAGAAGCAATTCAAGTCAATGTGTACTTATATAAGTGTATATATATAATTATGCATACTTATAAAGAAAAGAATGTTTATACCTAATTGTATTAAACTAGAACTCACCAGCGTTAGCTGACTTTTAGTATACATTTCAGGTAATGGAAGATAAGGTCGTGCGATGGCATGGAGGTTACCCGGCACGAGACTGACATCCCTCTTTTGTTTTATATGTCTTCGAACAATGTTATGTTTTAATTGTAAAGACTTCCGCTGTTATGATTATGTAATTGGATGACGAATGTTTTTAATATAAATTCAGTATTTTATGACTATGTTTATGAGTAAATCCAACAAGTGAGGTTACCCGGGAAAGGGGCCTTACAAGTTGGTATTAGAGCAATAGTTTGAGAGATTCAGACATTCCTAAATGTCTGGAGTCAAACTAATTATGGGACCAACGCACGGATGTCAGTATGGGTAACCAACGCCAACGCCAGCACGGTAAGTAAGTAATAAAGTTAATGCTCTTGCATAAGAATAGATACCATAACTTAGAACAAATAGATGTTAATGCCATGACTGATTTGAAGAGTTTTGAACCCGAAAAGCAATGTAAATTAGTAATCACAAACCGGTCACTTACAAAGGCTGAAGGAAACAATGAAGAGAAAGTATATGATAGTGATGGGGATGAAATAAAGATAGGGTCGAGCAACCGTGGGTGTACTTACAAAGGCTTTAAGGACGGAGACCCACCCAAGTTCGATGGGAGCAAGGATTCAGTGGAAACGCTTGAATGGATTGAGAGGATGAATGCTGTAATCAACATCAGCGAGTGTCGACCAGACCAGGCTGTTAAATACGTTGCTCATTCTTTCACCAACGAAGCACTAAGTTGGTGGAGGAATATTCAGAGAACTAAGTCACCAAATGCTATAAACAGAATGACATGGGACGACTTGAAGAAGCTGATCATCCAAAAGTTCTGTCCACAGAACGAAATTGATCGAGTGGAAAATGAATTCCTAAACCTTAAGGCTGGAAACAAGACGCACCGCCAGTATACTTTGAGATTCAATGAGCTAGCTCAACTAGTACCCCACCTGGTAGAAACTGAAGACCGTTTGATCAAGTACTGTGTTAAGGGGTTGCCACAACGGGTCCGTGTTCATGTAAAAGCTAACCTACCCTCGACCTTCGAGTCGGTAGTGAATCTGAGCGGAATCGTCTACGACGACTACGCCAATGAGGACCCGGCACCTGAGACACAAAAGAGAAAGTGGGAGAACCCGTCTAGAGGTACCGGAAGAGGGAACGTAACTACTGAAAATAAGAAACCAAGGTCGGATAAATATGAAACCTGCAAAAAATGTGGAAGGCAACATTTTGGCGAGTGCCGGGTCGGCTCCACCACATGTTACAGGTGTGGGAAGGCGGGGCACTATTCTTGTGACTGCTTAAGAGACACTAAATGCCAAGTATGTGGACTGTTTGGTCACCTGACTAGGAATTGCAGAAAAACCAGACAATCTGGTTCGGGAAAAGAAAAGGAACAGGAACAACCAAAGACTAGGACTCGAGCTTACGCCCTGATTGAGGAGGAAGCAAGGGGAAATCCTGATGTTGCGTCAGGTACGTTCTTAGTTAATGATGAACATGCGGCTATATTATTTGACTCGGGTGCTAGTAAAAGATTTATATAAAATGCATTTAGACGTAAACTGAATTGCACTATCAACACAGTAGTAAAGGCCTTTAGCGTACAAACTTCCGAGGGAAAAATTCGGCAGTATTCCAAGTAACAGAGGATTGTATCATAGAAATAGAGGGCCATAAGTTTCCTTCTAGATTATTCCTTCTCACCTTAGGAGGATTCGATATAGTATTGGGTATGGATTGGTTAGCTGCCAACGAGGCTCAAATCATATGTAAACGTAAGAGGATACACCTCAAAGCTCCTAGCGGCAGTCCAATTACGGTTTATGGGGATTGGAATTGCACGATGCCAAACATCATCTCGATGATCAAGGCCGAAAGTTACATGAGGCGCGGTTGCGAAGGTGTATTCTCTTACGTTTACATGAGGCACGATGCCATACCCAATACACCTCATGTAACTTTCGGCCTTGATCATCGAGATGACGTTTGGCATCGTGCAATTCCAATCCCCATAAACCGTAATTGGACTGCCGCTAGGAGCTTTTAGGTGTATTCTCTTACGTTTACATATGATTTGAGCTTCGTTGGCAGCTAACCAAGCCATACCCAATACTATATCGAATCCTCCAAAGGTGAGAAGGAATAATCTAGATGGAAACTTATGTCCCTCTATTTCTATGATGCAATCCTCTGTTACTTGAAATACTGCCGAATTCTTACCCACGGCAGTTTGTACGCTAAAGGCCTTTATTATGGTGTTGATAGTGCAATCCAGTTTACGACAAAATGCATTTGATATGAAGCTTTTACTAGCACCAGAATCGAATAAAATAGCAGCATGTTCATCATTAACTAGAAACGTACCTGACACGACATCAGGGTTTCCCCTTGCTTCTTCCTCAGTTAAGGCATAGGCCCGAGTCCTTGCCTTTTGTTGTTCCTGTTCCTTCTCCTTTCCCGAATCAGATTGGCCGGCCTTCCTACAGTTCTTTGTCAGATGCCAAAACAATCCACATACTTGGCATTTGGCCTCCTTCCAACAATCTCGGGAGTAGTGCCCCGGCCTCCCGCACTTATAACACACGGTGGTGCAGATTCGACACTCGCCACTATGTTGCTTTCCACATTTCTTACACGTTTCATATCCGTCCAACCTCGGTTTCTTAATTTCAGTTGTTTCATTCCCTCTTCCGGTGCCCCTAGACGGATTCTCCCATTTTCTCTTTTGTGTCACAGGTGCCGGGTCCTCGTTGGCATAATCGTCGTAAACGATTCCAGACAGGTTGACTACCGACTCGAAGGTCGAGGGTATGTTGGCTTTTACGTGGACACGGACCCTTTGCGGCAGACCCTTGACATAGTATTTGATCATACGTTCTTCGGTTTCCACCAAGCGTGGTACCAGTTGGGCCAGCTCGTTGAACCTTGAAGTATATTGGCGATGAGTCTTGTCGCCAGCTTTGAAGTTCAGGAACTCGTTCTCCACATGATCAATCTCATTCTGTGGGCAGAACTTTTGGATTACGAGCTTTTTCAAGTCTTCCCATGTCATTCTGGCAAGAGCATGTGGTGACTTTGTTCTTTGAATATTTCTCCACCAACCCAGTGCTTCATTGGTGAAAGAATGAGCAACATATTTAACCGCCTGGTCTGGTCGGCACTCGCTGATGTTGATTACAGCGTTCATTCTCTCAATCCATTCCAAAGTGGCCACCGAATCCTTGCTACCATCAAACTTGGGTGGGTCTCCATCTTTGAAACCTTTATAAGTGCACCCTTTAGTGCTTGACCCCACTTTTATCTCATCCCCGTCGCTGTCGTATACGTTTTCTTCGTGGTTTGCTTCATCCTCCTCTTTACTTTTCTTTATTGCCTCGGATAGTAGATCAGGCAATACCTTCTTCAAAGTGAGCAAAACTTCACGGGCAATAGCATCCCTGACTTCAGGTTCCAACTGTATAGGCCCTGGACTGTCGTCCCTAATTGGGGTCACTTCTGTTTCGTGCACACTTTCGGTGTGCTTTGCGTGCACACTCTCTTCTTCTTCAAATCTTGGGTTCAACGGAGGTCAACCTCGTCGGCCAGTGCGACCGCCTCGAGGTCCTGTTCTTCCTCCACCAGCCATAGTTCTTAATTTCCTAATAGTTAAAAAGGGAATACATCAATGTCATTTCTTCAGATCATAGTTTGGAACAGTACGAGCAAGGTAAATTCTTAATTATAGTGACCGGTTTGTGATTACTAATTTACATCGCTTTTCGGGTTCGAAACTCTTCAAATCAGTCGTGGCATTAACATCTATTTGTTCTAAGTTAAGGTATCTATTCCTATGCTAAAGCATTAACTTTATTACTTACTTACCGTGCTAGCGTTGGCGTTGGTTACCCATACTGACATCCGTGCGTTGGTCCCATAATCAGTTTGAGTCTAGACATTTAGGGATGTCTAAATCTCTCAAACTATTGCTCTGATACCAACTTGTAAGGCCCCTAAACCGGGTGACCTCACTTGTTGGATTTACTCATAAACATAGTCATAAATACTGAACTTAAATTAAAAACATTCAATTACAAATCATTCGTCGTTCAATTACATAACATAACAGCGGAAGTCTTAACACATATATTAAAGTGGGATGTCAGTCTTGTGTCGGGTAACCTTCACGCCTTCGCACGACCCTTTCCTTTGTTACCTGAATTGTATACTAAAAGTCAGCTAACGCTGGTTAGTTCTAGTTTAAAGACAATCATACATAATATTTATCTTATCATGAATATAATGTATATATGTATATTCGTACTTTTAAATATTCTTTACTTTGCTGTTCTCACATAACATTCATTGAGGGTATATACATATGTACATACATATGTACATACATACTTTCTTTGAGAGAACACATATTGGCCATAATCTTAAGGGAGATCAACCCATCATACTTGTCGCGAATGTCACAAAGACATCGCAGTCAGAGCTACCGTCGTAGCCCGTTTCATTACCGTCCGGCTCTAGAAAACCGTCCGTCATATCATTAAATCCGTCCGGCAACCTTTGTCCGTCCGCTCTTTACCGTCCTACCGTCGTAGTCCGTCATTTTTGTCCGTCTGCCCTAGGGCATCCGTTTCCCACGTGACCATTATGTATGCAACCGTTCTACATTAGTTAAGGCTTGCTTCGACCGTCCATTAATACCTTTTCATACGTCCTAGCTTGCGAAGGTACGTTTTTGTCCCGGTTGCAAAATAGTCACGTGGTCGTCCGTCTACCGAAGTAGCCGTTGTCATAGAAGGGTTTATAACGTTTACATTCATTCATAACATGCAATATATATGTAATATAAAGCAAGATTTCATTCTTTTACGTTATGCCCTTCTTTCATTCATTCTTTGTATCATATGATTCCTTCTTTATTCATAATTCATTTTCACATATATAGGTATTTATATATATATACGTATGATCACATTGACACTTATAGCATTTATTCATTTAGTGTATACACTTCAGCCCCAAAACATTTATAAATCATTTGCACATAACATAGAAGGGGGCACATAGAACTCACCTGATGAGTAGTTTCCGAAGTACACTTAGCTGGCTACTGAGCGTCACTAATGTTACTCACGATCTGTGTAATAAAGTAATACTCATAAGGTAGTGCTCCTAGATGGCATTAGATATTACTAAACTTGATCTTAGTAGTTTCGATGGGTTTACTTATATCGAAACTTGATAGTTTCGATAGATTGCCTCTGTAGAAACTTGTAGTTTCGATAGGTTGCCTCTGTCGAAACTTGTAGTTTCGATAGGTTGCTTCTGTCGAAACTTGTAGTTTCGATAGGTAACTTAGGTGTAAACTTAGCTTCGGATCGTGGCTCATATCGAAACTATGGTAGTTTCGATAGGTATGCATATATCGAAACTACTGCACATATCGAAATTATGTAGTTTCGATGGATCTGCACATATCAAAACTAAGTAGTTTCGATGGGTCTGCACATTGTCTTTCCCAAAATTGCAGTTTCTTTTGCATGCGAGTCTGATCGAGCCAAAATCTCTATTTTTCTTAGATCAAAACGTTTGGTTTTCATTCTAGATGCTATACCTAAGCTCACTTTCAAGTTTCATCCGCAAAATCGTTATCTTTTTAGCCAAAACCCGAAAACTCCCAAAACGAACAAAAACTCATAATGTGATCGATTCGTTACCTGGATTGGATTTCTGATTCAGAGGATATGATCGCGAGAACAGCAGCAACGTTCTCCTGAATTCCCGAGTTGATCCGTCACTTTCTCTCTCTAGATCCGAGCTCTCCTTTCTCTCTCTAAAAGCTGCGTGAGTTAGGGAAATGAGCAGGGAAGAGGGCTGCCTTGCCTCTTATGTGCATGGGCTTCCCTCGGCCCATTGAAGCCGGGTCCAGGCCCGCTCCCTTTTTGTTTAAATCTTCCAACTAAATCACCGGTCTCGTTATATTTATTCGTTTTATTATTTTTGGGATGTTACAAGTCTACCCTCCTTAAAGAGGTTTCGTCCTCGAAACTGTTCATACGTTAAACAATTGAGGGTATAGTCCCCTCATTTCGTCTTCCTTTTCCCATGTAGCTTCTGACCCTTTTCTGTGCTTCCATTGTATCTTGACTAACGGTATCGACTTATTGCGTAGTCGTTTTTCAGCTCGGTCAAGAATGGCTATTGGTTCTTCTACATAATTTAGATTGTTATCCACTTCGATCTCGTCGTAAGGTATGTGAGCTGTGTCGTCAGCTAGGCACTTGCGTAAGTGCGACACGTGAAACGTAGGGTGTATTCCACTAAACTCAACGGGTAGGTCGAGTCTGTAAGCAACTTGACCCACTCTTGCTAAAATCTTGAAAGGTCCGACAAACCTTGGACTTAGTTTGCCACGCTTTCTGAATCGGATGATTCCTTTCCATGGTGATACTTTCAACAGTACCATGTCCCCCACTTGAAACTCTAAATCCCTTCTTCTCTTATCCACGTATGATTTCTGTCTGTCTTTTGCGGCTTTCATTCTAGCCTTGATTTGATCAAATTTTTTAGAAGTTGCTTTGGCCACTTCGAGACTTGCAAAATCCTTCTGCCTAATTTCCCCCCAACAAACCGGGGTTCTGCATTTTCTCCCATATAACATTTCAAATGGCGGCATGCCAATAGTCGTGTGATAGCTGTTGTTATATGAAAATTCTGCCAATGGTAGATGGCTATCCCAACTCCCATCGAAGTCAATGATACAGGCCCGGAGCATGTCCTCCAAGGTCTGAATGGTCCTTTCAGACTGGCCATCGGTTTGAGGGTGGTAAGCGGTACTGATGTTCAGTCTTGTGCCCATCGCTTCGTTGAATTTCAGAAAGCGTGGCAAACTAAGCCCAAGGTTTGTTGGACCTTTCAAGATAATAGCAAGAGTGGGTCAAGTTGCTTACAGACTCGACCTACCCGTTGAGCTTAGTGGAATACACCCTACGTTTCACGTGTCGCACTTACGCAAGTGCCTAGCTGATGACACAGCTCACATTCCTTACGACGAGATCGAAGTGGATAACAGTCTAAATTATGTAGAGGAACCGATAGCCATTCTTGACCGAGCTGAGAAACGACTACACAATAAGTCGATACCGTTAGTCAAGATACAATGGAAGCACAGAAAAGGGTCAGAAGCTACGTGGGAAAAATAAGACGAGATGAGGGGACTATACCCTCAATTGTTTAACGTATGAACAGTTTCGAGGACGAAACCTCTTTAAGATGGGTAGACTTGTAACATCCCAAAAATAAATAAAATGAATAAATATAGCGAGACCGGTGATTTAGTCGGAATATTTAAACAAAAGGGAGCGGGCTTGGGCTCGGCTTCAATGGGCCGAGGGAAGCCCAGGTATATATATAAGGCAAGGCAGCCCTCTTCCCTACTCATTCCACACTCACGCAGCTTCTAGAGAGAGAAAGGAAAGCTTGGGTCTAGAGAGAGAAAGTCGACGGATCGTCACGAGATTGGAGGAGCACGTTACAGCTGAGCCCGTGAGCAAAACGTCCGAATCAGAATTTCAATCCAGGTAACGATTCGATCACATTATGAGTTTTTGTTCGCTTTGGGAAGTTTCGGGTTTTGGCTAAAAAGATAACGATTTTGCCGATGAAACTTGAAAGTGAGCTTAGGTATAGCATCTAGAATGAAAAACTAACGTTGTGATCTAAGAAAAATTTAGATATTGACTCGATCAGACTTGCTTGCAAAAACTTTAGATTTTCGGGGAAGACGATGTGCAGACCCATCGAAACTACTTAGTTTCGATAGGTGCAGACCCATCGAAACTACTTAGTTTCGATATGTGCAGTAGTTTCGATATGTGCAGTAGTTTCGATATGTGCAGACCCATCGAAACTACTCAGTTTCGATATATGCATACCCATCGAAACTACCATAGTTTCGATATAAGCCCACGATCCGAAGCTAAGATTACACCTAAGTTACTTATCGAAACTACCAAGTTTCGACAGAAGCAACCTATCGAAACTACCAAGTTTCGACAGAAGCAACCTATCGAAACTACCAAGTTTCGACAGAAGCAACCTATCGAAACTACCAAGTTTCGACAGAAGCAACCTATCGAAACTACCAAGTTTCGACAGAAGCAACCTATCGAAACTACCAAGTTTCGACAGAAGCAACCTATCGAAACTACCAAGTTTCGATAAAGCAAATCCATCGAAACTACTAAGTTCAAGCATAGTAATGTCTAATGTCATCTAGGAGCACTACCTTACGAGTATGACTTTATTATACAGATCGCGAGTGACATTAGTGACGCTCAGTAGCCAGCTTAGTGTATTTCAGAAACTACTCATCAGGTGAGTTCTATGTGCCCCCCTTTCTATGTTATGTGCAAACCTTATTAAATGTTTTGGGGCTGAAATGTATACACTAAATGAATAACAGTTATGAATGTCAATGTGATCATACGTGGTATACAAATATATATATATATATATATATATATATATATATATATATATATATATATATATATATATATATATCTTTACACGAAACAGAATTATGAATAAAGAATGAAACGTATGATTTTTTTTTAAAGAATGAACGAAAGTATGACATAACGTGTAAAGAAAAAATCTTGCTTTATATCCATGTATATATTGCTTGCCAAGTATAAGAAAACGTTATGGACGCTTCGATGACAACGGCTACTTCGGTAGACGGACGACCACGTGACTATCGTACAACCGGGACAAGTGCGTTCCTTCATCAGCTAGAACGTACAAATGCCACATGTGCGTTCCTTCATCAGCTAGGACGTACTAAAGTTATTAACGGACGGTCTAAGAAAAATTGGCATCTTATAGTAGAACGGTTGTATGAATAATAGTCGCATGGGAAACGGATACCTTCGGGTAGACGGGCGAATTACGGCCTACGACGGTAGGACGGTTGTAAGTCATGACGGACGGACAAAGGTTGCCGGACGGTTTGTAACAATAAAATGACGGACGACGCTTGTTGCCGGACGGTTGTAAGTATAGGTGGGCCATGACGATGGACCGCGGCGATTGTCTTTGTGACCTTCGCAACCAAAAGACGGGTTGATCACCCTTAAGAGTATTACCCATGAATGTAAAGAAAAGAAAATAAAAGGTGAATGCATATAAATATGTAGTCACAAAATAAAGAAGAAAGAGAAGCAAAAGTTATGAAAATAAATGAGACCAATGATGTGAATATATATCTATAGGTATTTGCGAAGAATGATAAATGAGAAGCAATTCAAGTCAATGTGTACTTATATAAGTGTATATATATAATTATGCATACTTATAAAGAAAAGAATGTTTATACCTAATTGTATTAAACTAGAACTCACTAGCGTTAGCTGACTTTTAGTATACATTTCAGGTAAAGGAAGATAAGGTCGTGCGATGGCGTGGAGGTTACCCGGCACGAGACTGACATCCCTCTTTTGTTTTATATGTCTTCGAACAATGTTATGTTTTAATTGTAAAGACTTCCGCTGTTATGATTATGTAATTGGATGACGAATGTTTTTAATATAAATTCAGTATTTTATAACTATGTTTATGAGTAAATCCAACAAGTGAGATTACCCGGGAAAGGGGCCTTACACTAGAATTGAGTTTGAAATGCATTACATTGAATTGAAATACGGATACTAAAAATCAGAAATGTTACACCAACTTTTGAGATTGCGTTATAGATCACCTTTTTTTGACTTCGCTACTTATCAATTAACGTATGTGGCCGATCTTTGGTGTAGCATGAATCAGACTTTAACAAGTCGGACCCCTCAATTAGAAGTTCATAAAACATTCTCGCGGTTCTGGAGGAACTAGAGAAATTAAAATTGGATCTACCCACCCCTTAGTGGATCTTGAACAATGCAGGATATCGCTCACCCATTTCTACATGATAATTCGTCTCTTGATATTTTACTTCAACTTCATGTTGATTCTTACCAACACTTGCGTTAATTGCATGATGATTATCGGATATCATGACGTAATCTCGGGATCTACCTTACGATCTAGAATCACACTCATTTGAGGTTTACAATCGGAAGTGCGTTACGCTAACTCCTGTAATAGGATGGGAATTTATTCTGAACCTCTTACGCTTAACACCTACAGGGTATTGTAGAAACCTAAAATGAGAGTAAAAGTTTTAAATCCCCGAAAATACATTCGAGAAGTACAAAAGGGATAAGCATAAAGTTTCATTCTTGCATTCTATCGCTGTTATCCAATTACAACAAATTGATAGTGATGAAACTACGTTCCTAACTCTTAGAACTGGTTAGAAACCAATCCTCACTTTTCTAAACACCCATGAATATTCACTCATCTTTAGCAATTGTTAAACCAAGTCGGCTTTGCTATTCTCAAATACTTTGACACTTTCACCTGCTCCATTTAGACGATGGATAAACCACAGAAATCTTGATGATACAAGACTACTGTGAGATTTTGTGATCTCGAATTATGGTTTGACAACTATTTCATGAAGAAATCAATCTACACCAAGTTACAAATGACACGCGTGATAAAATTTCCAATACTAAGAGTGATAAGACAAAAGCCAATCTTAGGAGATCGCGTCTTTGAAAAACCTTGTTCTATAGCAGTCTCATTCTCTACCCAGATCACTAAAGATGGTTTCTCTAAACCATTTTGGGTTAATTAAGAAAAATAGCATACAAAGATACTAGTTCCTGAAACTCGATTGAACCAACTTAACCTACAAACTGATTTGATGGATGAACGAATGGTATGTGCGAACATACATTCATAATTCACATACACCATTTCCTTTCGGCACCCGTGATAAGAATCACACGACCCCACCTTGATGAAAGTGATCAAATAAGAAAATCCTTCGACGTCTAATTCAGAAATTTAATTACCCACTCTATGCTAGGAAGTGACAACACTAAGTATAGTCCATCATGTTCAGAGGATTCTGACAATGACTTTGTCCCTTAAGGGTACAGTCAACGCTGTTCAATTGTCGAGATGTTCGAGGAATTTTCCTAAACCCCAAAGTAGAAATAAAAAAAATGTGCAACGGTAGTATACACTGTTGCATTATGCCATAACATCTCGAATCCTTGCACACCTAATATCATTAGTTGGAAAGGTATTCGTTTTACCTTCAAATACCGACTGCTAAGTGAATAGAAATCAAAATCCCCCCCCCCCATTTTCTAGAAACGAACTAAGGGTACAAAGCTCTTATCGGAATGGAGTTAATAAACCATAGAGGACCACTTAGATCAAGTTTCGAGGACGAAACTTCCTTAACAAGGGGAGAATGTGACACCCGGCATTTCCATAACATCTTCCGTACACGACTTAAATATGTTTACGATAACATGTTTCCTGAATCACACAAGATCGTACACTCGAACAATAAAATAATTGCAAACATAATGCATCGATCATTCATACTGTAGGAATTATAACAATTGCCGGTTCATACATGTGACACCCGACATTTCAGGTCAATATCCGTACACATTATGAACAAGTTTACATTACAATAAACGAGTTTACATTATAATTACTTTTGTGATTTATTTAATTTCACAAACAAGGACTTTAGAGTCTAGCAAAGATCGTACATGGTCTCAATTCATACTTGGGTAATTCTAGGAATTACCGGTGCAAGTACCAGTACAAACCGACTAAGACGAACAATAGTGGATAAATTAAATATCCAGGCGTATATATATATTACACAAATTTTAAGTTGGTCAATAAATTATTTTTAGAATAAAACTATAATACCGTGGGGAAAATAAACCGAATTAAACTACCCCTTTAAAACTCTAGTTAATAAACAAATACCAAAAATCCAAATTGCTTGATTATTTTAACCCAAACCTCCAACCCATTTACCCCTTGACTTCTTGGCCGAAAAAGCCAGAGAAACCCCCCCCCCCTTCACTCGTCCCATGCCATAACTGAGAAAAACTCAGATAAAACCCCTACCACTTTCAATCACTTTCCTCACAATTCTCATTTTTCTCTCATTTTCATACGGAAAACTTCCCATTTATCTTCAAAATCAAAGCCAAGTTTTAAGACAAAAACCATCAGGATTCAGTGTTTTCAAGTGTTTCTGAAAAGGGTTTAGCAAAAGATTCAAGATCATCTCTGTTTTCTCTCATCATCATCGCCACTGTTTTAAGGTAAAAACTCCATATTTTCATATTATTTTCTTAAAAACCGGAGCCAATCATGCAAAATGTTCAAACGCAAGTAAGATAACAAGAAAAGAGTGTCAAATTCAAGTTTTAAAACAAAATATGCAGGACTGATTCTGTCAAACAGAAGTCCAGTAATCGAAACTAGGAGTTTCGATACCTGTCGCTCAATCGAAACTAGGAGTTTCGATACCTGTTGGTCAATCGAAACTGGGAGTTTCGATACCTTTTACTCAATCGAAACTAGGTTGTTTCGATACCCAGTTTACTCAATCGAAACTAAGAAGTTTCGACACCTGACTACTCCATCGAAACTAAGTAGTTTCGATGCACATTTGTCCAATCGAAACTAAGAAGTTTCGACACCTGTACAACAGTCCCATTTGGGCAGTAACTCAAAACTATTTTATAACAAAACATGTGTTGAACAACTAAGGAGATATTCAAACAAAAACAATCAGATTTACAAGGTCGGTGAACAATTTACAATTAAGACGTTGGTCTTAACAACAATTTACCCTTGGTATCTAGGGTACAAATAGTCAAGGTTGACAAGGTGAGTTTCACGGCCCCTTTTTACTGTTTTCAATATTTGGGGGAAAAACATACTTACAATTATTTTATGGGATAACAAGAGAATAAGACACGACTTGTATGTTTACATGAGATGAGAACAACAATTTGAGGCCGGAAAAGTCCCCTGGAACAACGTAGTAACCATTAACTGTAGCCTAGGGTCCTATGAATAGTACTATGGAGAGTGACGTCTCCCGGTCATGGTTAGTCGCGCTAACCACAATCTGGAGGATTTATGGCCGCATAGAACCGGATAACGAAATTAGGGGCGTGTACAATTGTCATGGTTTGGTTACGCCTCATGTAGGAACATATTATTTGTATTCCTAGCTAGTTTACAAATGGGTCAACAATTCTTATTCTGTTTATCACATACAACTGAAACTATTTACGAACAATGAAATTTTGCAAAGAACTATTTGATTAAACCTGTGAACTCACCAACCTCGTGTTGACGATTTTAAGTATGTTTTTCAGGTAACTGAACGTGATTTCAAGGTTAGCAATGTAGATTACATGCATGCACGATGGATACTACTCAAGGAGGATTTCCCTTGTATAACTCATCGAATTGAGTCATATTTGTGAAATCTTAATGTTTTGTAAACTCATTTTACATTTTGTAATGTAAAACTTTAAACTCATTTATGTATCCATTTATCATGTATGTGTTTGCGGTAATCATATGCTTTGGAAACCAGTGAACGTCGTGCCTCGCGTTTCCGCCTTGGCGGGGTGTGACAGAACTTGGTATCAGAGCCATTGATTATAGCGAACTAGGAATCTAAATTGGAACCTAGTCTATAATCTAAATGACTCACTAAAACGTTTTCATTGCATAAGCATTGTATAACCAGTCATTTTGTCATATGGATATTGTAGTCATAAGCATGTCGTCACATTCACATTCTGATCCCGTCTCTGACACTGAATCAAACGAGGAACGTTCCGCCTCACATCCCAAAAATCGAGTACAAACCCGTAGCTCCACACCACCTAAAGTCGCCTTGGGAAAACCGCCTATCGTCTACCGAAAGAAAAGCGGAGGACCAGTTAAGGTGCAAAGTGCTAAGAAGAAGTTTCGACTTCCACACAAAAGGAATCTAGCAGCCCGTGACCCAGAAGACTTGGAGGCTGGTGAAGAACCACCTAGGCAAAGACCCTGCTACCACCCGACTGTGGGAACTATCCGTTGGATGCCACGTACTCTGGCCCGATGGAGGGAGATGGAGAGCATCCCATCTACCTTTGAGATTGGAGAGTCTTCTAACTCCCCAACACCCCTACCCCACACTGGGGAAGCCATAGAGCTCACAGTGCCTACACTAGTAGCACGCGTTCGTACGCATGAGGAGCGTCTTGATGATCTCCTAAATGACATCCGGGCACAGGGGGATGCAGCCACGCGACTTCGTCAAGGACTCGGATCTCGAGTTCAGACTCTAGATGACCGCACCCGAAACATACAGGATGCCACTAACTATCTGGAGTTGAGAGCCGACATGGACTGGCAGTTCACTGTCACTGTCCGAGACATGGTGGAAGCACTGGAGGAAAGGACTTTGGCTGCAGAATTTGTGGCTAGAGCAAGCTTTGTTATGGCAGGACTTGCCATGATGATTGGATTGTACTATCACTTCTTCTTCTAAACCTATTATGGGCGGGTTGTGCCCATAGTACATTATGTAGTTTAAAACTTTAGTACTGATGAGGTCATGAGAACCCATCACTTTTGTATCCGTTTCTTTTGGGAACAATGTACTATGAATGTTTTAACTATGTATATAATGGTTTATGTTTTGATGTTGTCGTATCCTTATGCCATGTGCTATCATTATTGTCATATAATGTAGTTTCTTTTTAATTGATGTGTTAGAAAGAACGTCATGGCACCAAAGCGTAGCACACCCCGTAACACTACTGGAGACAACAACGAGACAATTTCTCCAAATGTGGAACAACTTATAGCACAGCGAGTAGCTGCTGCCATGCAACAGTATGAGGCGAATTGAAATAGTGGAGGAGGAAACGGCAGTGGTACCGGTGCAGGAGGTGCAGGAGGAAGCGGTACAGCTGGAGGTTCCGGAGGTTCCGGAGGTAATAGAATAAATAAGCCGTAACACATGGTCATGATCCGAATTATTGACGTTATGACTTGTAATTCTACAGATGCTCCAAATAGAAAGTGCTCCTACAAGGCCTTTCTATCTTGCAAACCCCGTAACTTCAATGGCACCGAGGGTGCAGTTGGGCTAATGAGATGGATAGAGAAGATGGAATCAGTGATTGATATCAGTGAATGCACCGCTGACTGCATGGTGAAGTATTCTACATGCTCACTCACTGATAAAGCTTTAACCTGGTGGAATTCACAAATAAAGACTTTGGGAAGGCAGACAGCATATGAGTTGTCATAGGAAGACCTGAAGGCCATGATGATCGAGGAATATTGTCCTTGAAATGAGTTACAAAAGATCGAATCTGAAATGTGGAATTTGCAAATGACAGGAGATGATGTTGCTGGCTACACTGACCGATTCAATGAGTTAGCAATCTTGGTTCCACACATGGTTACCCCAGAATACAAGAAGGTTGAAAGATACTTGTGGGGTCTCGCACCTCAAATCCGAAGTCTGGTGACTTCATCGAACCCTATGGATGCCAAGAGCGCCATAACTCTAGCTTTCAAGCTGAGGGATAATGCTGTACGTGATGGTTTGTTTGAGAAGAAGGAGACCGAAGAAGGAAGGTCGGGGGAAAAGAGGAAATGGTTTGGAAAACCAAGTAATCAAAACAGGAATCAAAGTTACAAGAGACCTGAAACTATGAAAGCCTTTGTCGCCAACACTGTGGGACAAAATGGATACCTTGGGGCACTACCAAGGTGTGACAAGTGTGGATATCATCACAGTGGAAGGTGTACTCAATGTGGAAAATGTAAAAAGTATGGGCACCTAGCCCATAACTGTTGGAGCAATGCAAACTCTAATAAGACAAATCAAGTAACAGGAAAGGGCAACCCAGGAACAGGGAGGATGAATCAGGGATGCTTTGAATGTGGAGATCCAAAGCACTTCAGAAAAGACTGTCCAAAGTTGAAGAACCGAAACGACAATCAGGCCCGTGGAAGAGCATTTGTGATGGGGGCTGGTGACGCACGACAAGATCCGAACATTGTCACTGGTACGTTCCCGATAAATAATCACTATGCCTCTATACTTTTCGATACGGGTGCTGATTTGAGTTTTGTGTCAAATGACTTTAAGTCCCTACTCGGTATTAAGCCCAGCAAACTAGAACAAAAGTATACAATTGAATTAGCGAACGGAAAATTAATTAATACCGGAGAGGTCATTCAAGGTTGTACCTTATGTCTTAAAAATCACACATTTAGTATAGATCTGTTACCTGTTGACTTAGGAAGCTTTGACGTTGTTATTGGCATGTATTGGTTGTCAAAGAATCATGCAGAGATTGTTTGTTTTGAGAAGATTGTCCAAATCCCACTCCCAAACGGAGAAATTCTTTCGATTCAAGGTGAGAAGAGTGGAGTAGCGTTAAGGATGATAAACTGCATGAAAGCTCGTAAGTGTTTACGTAAAGGCTATTGCGTGTTTCTGGCTCACGTCGTCGAAAAGAAACCCAAGGAACGTCGACTTGAATATATTCCAATCGTTAGGGATTACCCCGAAGTTTTTCCTGAAGACTTACCTGGATTACCACCACCGAGGCAAGTCGAATTCCGAATCGATTTGGTACCAGGATCCGCACCGATTGCGCGATCGCCGTATCGATTAGCACCTTCTGAAATACAAGAATTATCAAATCAACTACAAGAGTTGCTTGATAAAGGTTTCATAAGACCGAGTTTCTCACCTTGGGGAGCTCCGGTCCTATTTGTAAAGAAAAAGGATGGAACCTTTAGAATGTGTATTGATTACCGAGAATTAAACAAGCTTACAATCAAAAACCGATACCCACTTCCTCGAATAGACGATTTGTTCGATCAACTACAAGGTTCTAGCTTCTATTCTAAAATCGATCTACGTTCGGGGTATCATCAACTAAGAATCCAAGAAGAAGATGTACCAAAGACAGCGTTTAGGACTCGTTATGGCCACTACGAATTCCTAGTTATGCCATTTGGTTTGACAAACGCACTAGCTGTTTTCATGGATCTCATGAACCGTGTGTGCAAGCCATACTTGGATAAATTCGTGATTGTGTTTATCGATGATATATTAATATATTCACGAACCAAGGAGGATCATGAACATCATCTTAAATTAATCTTAGAACTACTCAGAAACGAGAAACTTTACGCTAAATTCTCTAAGTGTGAGTTTTGGATCCGAGAAGTGCATTTCCTTGGTCATGTCATCAACAAGGAAGGAATTCACGTTGATCCATCTAAAATTGAAGCGATCAAAAACTGGGAAGCACCAAAGACTCCGACAGAAGTACGTCAATTTTTAGGTTTGGCCGGTTATTACAGACGATTCATCGAGAATTTTTCAAAAATAGCCTTGCCTTTAACCACATTAACCCAGAAAGAAAAGAAGTATGATTGGAGTGACAAGCAGGAGTCAGCTTTCCAATTACTGAAACAGAAGCTGTGTAGTGCACCAATTCTATCCCTTCCGGAGGGAATCGAAAATTTTGTCGTATACTGCGATGCATCACACCAAGGACTTGGTTGTGTGTTAATGCAAAGAGACAAAGTCATCGCATATGCCTCACGACAACTAAAAGTGCACGAAAAGAATTATACGACCCACGACTTGGAATTGGGTGCAGTTGTGTTTGCGCTCAAAATTTGGAGACATTACCTTTACGGTACAAGATGTACTATCTTTACTGATCACAAGAGTCTCCAACATATCTTTGATCAAAAGGAACTTAACATGAGACAACGTCGCTGGGTAGAACTACTAAACGATTATGATTGTGATATCAAGTACCATCCCGGGAAAGCCAATGTCGTAGCGGACGCTTTAAGTCGCAAAGAACGAGTTAAAACTCTTCGTGTTCGTGCCTTAGGATTGACAATTCATACGAATCTTACTACTCAAATTCGGATGGCACAACATGAGGCAATCAAAGAAGAAAACATTCAGAATGAAGCTTTACGAGGAATGATAAAGCAATTGGAGCCAAAGTCAGATGACACTTTATACTTCATGAATAGAATTTGGGTGACACGTTTTGGTAACTTACGGGAGTTAGTTATGGACGAAGCCCACAAGTCCAGGTACTCCATTCACCCAGGTTCAGATAAGATGTATAAGGATCTAAAAGAATTATATTGGTGGCCCAATATGAAAGGAGATATTGCCACATATGTCAGTAAGTGCTTAACATGTTCAAAAGTAAAAGCCGAACATCAGAAACCGTCTGGTTTGTTACAACAACCTGAAATTCCCCAATGGAAATGGGAACAAATTTCTATGGATTTTATCACAAAATTACCCAAGACATCCAGTGGTTATGATACCATATGGGTAATTGTCGATCGATTGACAAAATCAGCTCATTTCCTACCTATGAAAGAAACTGATAAAACCGAGAAACTTGCAAAGCTTTATATCAAGGAAATTGTGGCTAGGCATGGAGTGCCAATTTCTATTATATCGGATAGAGATAGCAGATTTGTGTCTAGAATCTGGAAATCATTACAAGAAGCCATGGGCACACGTCTTGACATGAGCACGGCATATCACCCACAAACAGATGGTCAAAGCGAAAGGACCATTCAAACTTTAGAGGATATGCTACGTGCGTGTGTAATTGATTTCGGAGGAAATTGGGATACTCATTTACCATTAGCTGAGTTTTCCTACAATAACAGCTACCATACGAGCATTAAGGCAGCTCCGTTTGAAGCTTTATATGGTCGTAAATGCCGCTCACCGTTATGTTGGGCGGAAGTTGGTGAAAAACATTTGACAGGCCCTGAGATTGTCCAGGAAACCACTGATAAGATTTTCAAAATTAAGGACCGTTTGAAAGCGGCCCGAGATAGACAAAAGAGCTATGCTGACATCAGACGAAAACCATTAGAATTTCAAATTGGTGACCGAGTAATGTTAAAAGTCTCACCATGGAAAGGCGTTGCAAGGTTTGGTAACCGTGGTAAGCTCAACCCTAGATACGTTGGACCTTTTGAAATACTGGCTAGAGTTGGCCCTGTAGCTTACAAACTCAAGCTACCACAAGAACTAAACAATGTACATGATACGTTTCATGTGTCAAATCTCAAAAAGTGTCTATCAGACGAGACTTTGATCATACCGCCTGATGAAATTCACATTGACGATAAACTTCATTTCATCGAGCAACCAATTGAGATATCAGATTGGAAGGTTCAAAAGCTGAGACGTAGTCGGATCAAACTGGTTAAAGTACGTTGGAACTCAAAGCGTGGTCCAGAGTATACATGGGAACGAGAGGACCAAATGAAAACAAAATTCCCATCCTTGTTTAAGGATACACCAGTTCAAGATGACACAAATTGAATTTCGGGACGAAATTCTGTTAACATGGGGAGAATGTGACACCCGACATTTCAGGTCAATATCCGTACACATTATGAACAAGTTTACATTACAATAAACGAGTTTACATTATAATTACTTTTGTGATTTATTTAATTTCACAAACAAGGACTTTAGAGTCTAGCAAAGATCGTACATGGTCTCAATTCATACTTGGGTAATTCTAGGAATTACCGGTGCAAGTACCAGTACAAACCGACTAAGACGAACAATAGTGGATAAATTAAATATCCAGGCGTATATATATATTACACAAATTTTAAGTTGGTCAATAAATTATTTTTAGAATAAAACTATAATACCGTGGGGAAAATAAACCGAATTAAACTACCCCTTTAAAACTCTAGTTAATAAACAAATACCAAAAATCCAAATTGCTTGATTATTTTAACCCAAACCCCCAACCCACTTACCCCTTGACTTCTTGGCCGAAAAAGCCAGAGAAACCCCCCCCCCCTTCACTCGTCCCATTCCATAACTGAGAAAAACTCAGATAAAACCCATACCACTTTCAATCACTTTCCTCACAATTCTCATTTTTCTCTCATTTTCATACGGAAAACTTCCCATTTATCTTCAAAATCAAAGCCAAGTTTTAAGACAAAAACCATCAGGATTCAGTGTTTTCAAGTGTTTCTGAAAAGGGTTTAGCAAAAGATTCAAGATCATCTCTGTTTTCTCTCATCATCATCGCCACTGTTTTAAAGGTAAAAACTCCATATTTTCATATTATTTTCTTTAAAACGGGAGCCAATCATGCAAAATGTTCAAACGCAAGTAAGATAACAAGAAAAGAGTGTCAAATTCAAGTTTTAAAACAAAATATGCAGGACTGATTCTGTCAAACAGAAGTCCAGTAATCGAAACTAGGAGTTTCGATACCTGTCGCTCAATCGAAACTAGGAGTTTCGATACATGTTGGTCAATCGAAACTGGGAGTTTCGATACCTTTTACTCAATCGAAACTAGGTTGTTTCGATACCCAGTTTACTCAATCGAAACTAAGAAGTTTCGACACCTGACTACTCCATCGAAACTAAGTAGTTTCGATGCACATTTGTCCAATCGAAACTAAGAAGTTTCGACACCTGTACAACATTCCCATTTGGGCAGTAACTCAAAACTATTTTATAACAAAACATGTGTTGAACAACTAAGGAGATATTCAAACAAAAACAATCAGATTTACAAGGTCGGTGAACAATTTACAATTAAGACGTTGGTCTTAACAACAATTTACCCTTGGTATCTAGGGTACAAATAGTCAAGGTTGACAAGGTGAGTTTCACGGCCCCTTTTTACTGTTTTCAATATTTGGGGGAAAAACATACTTACAATTATTTTATGGGATAACAAGAGAATAAGACACGACTTGTATGTTTACATGAGATGAGAACAACAATTTGAGGCCGGAAAAGTCCCCTGGAACAACGTAGTAACCATTAACTGTAGCCTAGGGTCCTATGAATAGTACTATGGAGAGTGACGTCTCCCGGTCATGGTTAGTCGCGCTAACCACAATCTGGAGGATTTATGGCCGCATAGAACCGGATAACGAAATTAGGGGCGTGTACAATTGTCATGGTTTGGTTACGCCTCATGTAGGAACATATTATTTGTATTCCTAGCTAGTTTACAAATGGGTCAACAATTCTTATTCTGTTTATCACATACAACTGAAACTATTTACGAACAATGAAATTTTGCAAAGAACTATTTGATTAAACCTGTGAACTCACCAACCTCGTGTTGACGATTTTAAGTATGTTTTTCAGGTAACTGAACGTGATTTCAAGGTTAGCAATGTAGATTACATGCATGCACGATGGATACTACTCAAGGAGAATTTCCCTTGTATAACTCATCGAATTGAGTCATATTTGTGAAATCTTAATGTTTTGTAAACTCATTTTACATTTTGTAATGTAAAACTTTAAACTCATTTATGTATCCATTTATCATGTATGTGTTTGCGGTAATCGTATGCTTTGGAAACCAGTGAACGTCGTGCCTCGCGTTTCCGCCTTGGCGGGGTGTGACAATACAGACGTAAAATTTGTATAACACAAATAATAGCAATTAATTATTACAACGGAAAAATATTTAGAATTATATTCTAAATAAACGACCATGTCGCGAAGACTAAATCTTTAATATATATTATATAAAGATTCTCGTAAAAACATTCTAAATTTGTCGTTGTGAATTATTCTCTCAAGATACGTATATGTGAACGAACACATTTTCAACTAAAAATATACAAAAAACATGAATATATATATATATATAAGCATATATATATATATATTATATATTGACAACTTCGAGATTTATTTATTTAAGCGGGTATTAATTTGGGGTAGTAAACTGCGTTTGAATCAACCACATCACCAACATCACCTTTTTCTTTGTCATAATCATCATGATTATGGCAAAGAGTGCAAGGAAACTCTAAACATCAAATCACCATGATAATAAGGATGATGATGTCTAGATGCACACTCCACCCCATCTAGTATTTATATAGATATATATAAATATATGTATATAAATATATAATTGTCCCGCACGACCCGAACGTTGGAGATGAATCCAAAAATAACCATTACCACGTTTATGAATTCAAAATATATGTGCAATGTATTTTACGAGATGAATAATTCAAAATATTTATATATATATATATATATATATAAGCATATATATATATTATATATTGACAACTTCGAGATTTATTTATTTAAGCGGGTATTAATTTGGGGTAGTACACTGCGTTTGAATCAACCACATCACCAACATCACATTTTCTTTGCTTACACACCACTCAAATATCATAATCATCATGATTATGGCAAAGAGTGCAAGGAAACTCTAAACATCAAATCACCATGATAATAAGGATGATGATGTCTAGATGCACACTCCACCCCATCTAATATTTATATAGATATATATAAATATATTTATATAAATATATAATTATCCCGCACGACCCGAACGTTGGAGATGAATCCAAAAATAACCATTACCACGTTTATGAATTCAAAATATATGTGCAATGTATTTTGCGAGATGAATAATTTAAAAGTTCGTAAACACTCGTAGGAATTCATGACGAACCTCTCGTATACATTACCATGTGACGTCACGTTTAGACACACACACACACACACACATATATATATATGCATCTTGTTACATATAAATAAAATTGATTTATGCATTAACAAGAACTAGTCATTTACAACACTCTTTAAAACTCATACCGCTAAAGTTTAACAACCAAACGCTACTACTATTAGAGCACCAAATGAGAATTACATCACCTAAAAGATCTAACCATCTACCATTGAAACTCAACTAAATTTGAACTAAACCCAAACCCCCACCCCTTGAGATATCTCGGCTGAAACCCACACCAAAACCCACTTCTAATCCAATGATTTGTGTCATATGAACCATTCTCATTCACCCTATATGCACTCAACCATCAAGTCCATCACATCTATCACCATTTAGTAATCATTATGTTGAAACCAACACTCAATCCCTCTCTTTCTCCCTTCTTACGACAACATCACACCAACACACCACCATCATTATTTTTTAGCTAACACTCCACTCAATCCATATCATGATGATGTGTAACATCCCGAGTTTTAGAGCACGAGAGAATTCACGAGGAATTAAAACTTAAATAAAAAGAAAGGAAGCGGGCTTGGGCTGGGGTGAATGGGCCGAAAGGGGAAGGGTTTGGGCCCTTATAGGCCTCAAGAACAACCCAAAAGCCCCATTTCCATCCTCATTTCCGGATTTTAGAGAGAGGAGAGAGAGAGTCTAGAGAGAGAAAGTCTCGGTTTTCGGATTAAAGCTTCAAGGATCATTAGCAAGAGCCTCTTGAGTGTTTAGCAACGAAAAGGAAGTGATTACAGGTAACCGATTCTCCTAGATCTGAGTTTTAGTTCGTTTTTGGGTTTTTCGGGTTTTGGGTGAAAAGGTTATGTCTAATCGGATGAAACCGAAAGATAAGCATAGATTTGAGTTCCTTAATGGAAAACGAACGTTTTGAATGCAAGCAGGTTCGGGATCTTGAAGTGATCAGACCCGAATGCGAAAGTTAGGGTTTTTCGCCAAGAACAGGTCGTGCGCACTTGCTAAGTGCGCACAGAGCAGGTCCTGCGCACTTGCTAAGTGCGCAGGAAGAGGAGCCTGCGCACTTGCTAAGTGCGCAGGAAGGGAAGTCTGAAAACTTGCTAAGTGCGCAGGAAGCAGTGTCTGCGCACTTGCTAAATGCGCAGGCATCAGGACTGATTAAGTATAGTCAGTATGTTAGAGTGGTTAAACCGTTTAGCGTCGAGTTAAGTCTGATAAGTGTCAAATTGTTATGATTGTTCAGATTGTGTGAGATCCAGTAGACCGTTGCAACTTAGATAGCAGGTGAGTTCTAATCCCCTTTTTGCCTTCTTTAGGGGTGGTATGCATACTTAGTGTAAAGTGTTTATTATATTTTATATATTATAAACTGAAGAGAAAAGCTATGTTTTAGTGAAAGGTTTAAAAGAGCAAAAGTATGTTTCAGTAAAAGCAAAGATATATCATTTGGCAAGCGTTTACTATATTTTTATATACATAAACAAAGGCATGATATATGTGCTAGTATGTTTTCAGTAAAGTAAGATATATCATTTGGCAAGCGTTTGCTATATTTTTATATACATAAACAAAGGCATGATATATATGATAAACTATGTTTCAGAAAGTAAGATGTATTTTATGATAAGCTATGTTTCAGAAAGTAAGATGTATTTTATGATAAGCTATGTTTCAGTAAAAGCAAAGATATATCATTTGGCAAGCGTTTACTATATTTTTATATACATAAACAAAGGCATGATATATGTTAAGTTATGAACAAGATTTACAGAAAGATTTATGAACAGTAAAGTGAACAGTTTTCCTTCGGGAATATGTACCAGCTATAAAGGTCCTTGGGACAGATGTTACTTGTACAAGATGTCAGACATGGGTTCTACCCATTAGTAAGAACCTTTGGGTTCGTTAACGGTTGTACAACTGGGATGAGTGACGGCGGTTGCTCGGGAGGTCCACGCAACCTCCCCTTAGCGGTAATGTCGGTTCATGGACGTTAGCCATGGGGGCATTGACCAGGTACTCGTCGGTTCATGGACGTTAGCCATGGGGGCGGTACAGTAGTGACAAGGAATTGACGGTTAAGCGGTAATGTCGGTTCATGGACGTTAGCCATGGGGGCATTGACCAGGTACTCGTCGGTTCATGGTCGTTGACCATGGGGGCGGTACAGTAGTGACAAGGAATTGATGGATAAGCGGTATTATCGGTTCATGATCGTTGATCATGGGGGCATTGACCAGGTACTTGTCGGTTCATGGATGTAAGCCATGAGGGCAGTACAGTAAAGAGGAATTGATGGTTTATTATACGTTTTAAACTGTTTAAAAAGTAAAGTATGTAAAGTTTAGCCATATGGGCAGTATATATATATGTTTTAGTAAATCTTTTGTATAATTGATTTAAAGTAAACGTTAGAACTCACTCAGCGTTGCTGATTTTTAGTATGCATATCAGTTAAGTGCAGGTTAGTTGATGGATGTGGATGCTTGGTTTAGAGAGAAGAGTTACCCGAAGATCAGTGTCTGGCATCCCGTTTATGTTTTATGTTATGTTTCTTTTGATTATGTTGATTAAGACAAGTTTCAGTTGTAATTGGCTAGTTATGTTTAGACATGTATGTTTTCGCTGCGTATGTTGAGATTTTAAAACGTTTCCGCTGTGTTAATGAATGTCTTATGTTTAAAAGTGCTATGTGTTGATGAGTAAATCCAATGAGTGAGGTCTCCCGGGATTGGGGCCTCACAAGTTGGTATCAGAGCCATAGTTTGAGAGATTTGGACATTCCCAATGTCCAGACTTAAACTGAGAATGGGACCAAGTAGCGGATGCCAGTACGGGTAACTCAAGCCAAAGCATCAGAAGCGTATAGTAAGTAAAGTTTACCTTTTTGAGCGTCAAGATAAGAATAGAGGCTTTAGTGGAACCATGAAAGCGAATAAATAGAAAACAAGATGTGATGTAATGGTTAATTGCAGATGGCCAGTGTATATTAACATCTTACCTTACTTATTGTGTTCTACATATTCTTTAGCATGATGAAATTAAATCCTTTTGTTCTTTATCTTCCAGTTAGAAATGGCTAGACGTGGAGGAACTAGAGGGGGTGGAGGAGGAAGACGTGGTGGGCGTACAGGCCGCCACGGTGGAGCTAGCACAAACCAAGTGATTGAGGGGAGTGTTCACACTACCCATACTGATACAGTAGTCAGCCAACACAATGTTGAACATGTGGAAGGAGATGATCAGACGTTTGAGTTTGAACCAGTAGTACAAGCAGCTCTCGGTCGCGAGTTTACCCGATTGCTGAAAGAAACCTTACCGGCTATACTAGACGAAGCGTTGAGGAAGGCTAAGGAGAACTCCAATGTAATCCCAGCCCCTGAAGGGCCAGTGGTGCTTCCAGCTGTGGGAGGACCAATCCTGGTGGAGAATGTTGCACCGCCTACTCGCGGATGCGATTACAAGGCATTTCGTGGTTGTGATCCCCCTGAGCTAACTGGGGAGAAAGAAGCAGCATATACTTTAGATTGGATCAATGGCATGGAATCCACCATCAGCCTCAGTGACTGTCGACCGGATCAAGCGGTCAGGTTCGCGGCTAAGTCACTAAAGGGAGAGGCAGCACACTGGTGGGAGACTGTGAAACAAGCGAAGGGTGACCAAGCGGTCGAGCTAATGAGGTGGAATGATCTGAAGGCGTTAGTAATTTCGAAGTTCTGCCCTAAGAATGAAGTCCACAAGGTGGAGAGAGAGTTCCTGACTTTGCAAGCCGGACTCATGACTCACAGACAATATACTTCCAAGTACAACGAACTGGCACGCCTGGTGCCTCATCTTGTAACCACAGAAGAGAGGTGGATTCATTATTATATTCAAGGGTTGCCTCCAAAGATACGTACATTTGTAAATGCCAACACACCGAGTACCTTTGAGTCGGTGGTCGTTCTGAGCGGAGTTGTCTACGATGACATTGCCTCTGAAGTCATTTCTGAAGCGCCTATGAAACAAGCGGCTAAGCGGACCGGGGAGGACCTTCAGGGTCCTAATGATAAGAGGTCAAGGTTAGAAGCGGAGGGTTTGTGTGGAAAATGTGGAAAAGGCACGGAGGAGAGTGCAGAGCTGGGCAGGTAGGATGTTTCAAGTGTGGCAGGTTTGGACACCAATCGCGGGACTGCCCGGAAAGGCCAAGATGCCACAATTGTGGGGAACAGGGACACAGGAGCCGAGATTGCAGGAAACCTAAGAAAGCGGAAGCGGGAGGATCCGGAAAGGGTAAGGCTGCAGAGAAGGAACCTTACATCAACAAGGCCACAGCTAGGGTTTACCAGATGACTCAGTAAGGTGCGTTGCAAGCTCTTATTTGTTATATGGCAAGTTTATATTATTATTTCTTTACAAAATTAGTTAGCCCCATTAGTCTAGATGCCTTAGAATTTGAGATAGCCCAAGGTCAAGCTCCTAGTGGTAGTTGATCACAATGGCCTTCATGACCAAGCTGCCTTGCATAGCTACGGTTCATGCCACCCGTTCTGTGATTTGCTATCAGTGTATCTTATGGCAGGTTTCGAGGACGAAACCTATTGTAAGGAGGGTAGACTTGTAACATCCCGAGTTTTAGAGCACGAGAGAATTCACGAGGAATTAAAACTTAAATAAAAAGAAAGGAAGCGGGCTTGGGCCGGGGTGAATGGGCCGAAAGGGGAAGGGTTTGGGCCCTTATAGGCCTCAAGAACAACCCAAAAGCCCCATTTCCATCCTCATTTCCGGATTTTAGAGAGAGGAGAGAGAGAGTCTAGAGAGAGAAAGTCTCGGTTTTCGGATTAAAGCTTCAAGGATCATTAGCAAGAGCCTCTTGAGTGTTTAGCAACGAAAAGGAAGTGATTACAGGTAACCGATTCTCCTAGATCTGAGTTTTAGTTCGTTTTTGGGTTTTTCGGGTTTTGGGTGAAAAGGTTATGTCTAATCGGATGAAACCGAAAGATAAGCATAGATTTGAGTTCCTTAATGGAAAACGAACGTTTTGAATGCAAGCAGGTTCGGGATCTTGAAGTGATCAGACCCGAATGCGAAAGTTAGGGTTTTTCGCCAAGAACAGGTCGTACGCACTTGCTAAGTGCGCACAGAGCAGGTCCTGCGCACTTGCTAAGTGCGCAGGAAGAGGAGCCTGCGCACTTGCTAAGTGCGCAGGAAGGGAAGTCTGCGCACTTGCTAAGTGCGCAGGAAGCAGTGTCTGCGCACTTGCTAAGTGCGCAGGCATCAGGACTGATTAAGTAAAGTCAGTATGTTAGAGTGGTTAAACCGTTTAGCGTCGAGTTAAGTCTGATAAGTGTCAAATTGTTATGATTGTTCAGATTGTGTGAGATCCAGTAGACCGTTGCAGCTTAGATACCAGGTGAGTTCTAATCCTCTTTTTGCCTTCTTTAGGGGTGGTATGCATACTTAGTGTAAAGTGTTTATTATATTTTATATATTATAAACTGAAGAGAAAAGCTATGTTTTAGTGAAAGGTTTAAAAGAGGCAAAAGTATGTTTCAGTAAAAGCAAAGATATATCATTTGGCAAACGTTTACTATATTTTTATATACATAAACAAAGGCATGATATATGTGCTAGTATGTTTTCAGTAAAGTAAGATATATCATTTGGCAAGCGTTTACTATATTTTTATATACATAAACAAAGGCATGATATATATGATAAACTATGTTTCAGAAAGTAAGATGTATTTTATGATAAGCTATGTTTCAGAAAGTAAGATGTATTTTATGAAAAGCTATGTTTCAGTAAAAGCAAAGATATATCATTTGGCAAGCGTTTACTATATTTTTATATACATAAACAAAGGCATGATATATGTTAAGTTATGAACAAGATTTACAGAAAGATTTATGAACAGTAAAGTGAACAGTTTTCCTTCGGGAATATGTACCAGCTATAAAGGTCCTTGGGACAGATGTTACTTGTACAAGATGTCAGACATGGGTTCTACCCATTAGTAAGAACCTTTGGGTTCGTTAACGGTTGTACAACTGGGATGAGTGACGGCGGTTGCTCGGGAGGTCCACGCAACCTCCCCTTAGCGGTAATGTCGGTTCATGGACGTTAGCCATGGGGGCATTGACCAGGTACTCGTCGGTTCATGGACGTTAGACATGGGGGCGGTACAGTAGTGACAAGGAATTGACGGTTAAGCGGTAATGTCGGTTCATGGACGTTAGCCATGGGGGCATTGACCAGGTACTCGTCGGTTCATGGTCGTTGACCATGGGGGCGGTACAGTAGTGACAAGGAATTGACGGATAAGCGGTATTGTCGGTTCATGATCGTTGATCATGGGGGCATTGACCAGGTACTTGTCGGTTCATGGATGTAAGCCATGAGGGCAGTACAGTAAAGAGGAATTGACGGTTTATAATACATTTTAAACTGTTTAAAAAGTAAAGTATGTAAAGTTTAGCCATATGGGCAGTATATATATATGTTTTAGTAAATCTTTTGTATAATTGATTTAAAGTAAACGTTAGAACTCACTCAGCGTTGCTGATTTTTAGTATGCATATCAGTTAAGTGCAGGTTAGTTGATGGATGTGGATGCTTGGTTTAGAGAGAAGAGTTACCCGAAGATCAGTGTCTGGCATCCCGTTTATGTTTTATGTTATGTTTCTTTTGATTATGTTGATTAAGACAAGTTTCAGTTGTAATTGGCTAGTTATGTTTAGACATGTATGTTTTCGCTGCGTATGTTGAGATTTTAAAACGTTTCCGCTGTGTTAATGAATGTCTTATGTTTAAAAGTGCTATGTGTTGATGAGTAAATCCAATGAGTGAGGTCTCCCGGGATTGGGGCCTCACATGATGATCTTGGACAAGCTTACACTCCGTCTATTGGTATATAATAGAGTAAACTAACACAAGAACAAGAGTTTAAGAACTCTTTCCCTCTACCTCTCTCTCTCTCTCGGCTCTAGATCAATATAAACAAACACTTGGAATGCTAGTATTATACACTAAGAATCAAGAAGAAGTCATCCACATTTGGTGTTTCAAGGAGCATTCAAGTGGCAATCTACACGAAATCAAGCTAGAAGCCAAAGATCATCACCATTCCATCCATAAAAACCATTATCTTTACTCCCTGTGGTATGAAATACTACACACTTTTTCTTACCCCTCAATCTTAGTTCAAATGTGCAAGTTCATCTCTAAACACAAGAATTTTTACTTTAATCTAAAAATAAATGTGAACTAAACAAAGTGTTGGGCTTGTTGGAAATAAAAATGGTAAAAGTATACACATATAGGTCGATTTGCATAAATACATGATAGTATGTTTTGTTTTGATAGGTTATGTGTCGAGAATCAAATAATGTTACATAAAATTATGGAAATCTTGCTATATATGTATATGTAGGTATATATGTTGAATCACGGAAATAGATGAAAACTAAAAATAGAAGAATTTGTATGTATATATATGTGTGTAAATCGTATATATGCATGTATACTTGTGTATGATTAACTTTTAGAACTTAGATGATAAAAATATCTATATACAAGTTGTGGAAATATGGAGGTCATAATCAACAAATCTAGAGTAAAGTTCATAAAATAGAAATACGGATGTATATGTATGTGATATGTTAATATGGATAGAGACTTGGTAAACAACGTTTTGGTAGATGAAAGATGTAAATAATATTGATCTAATAATTGAAAAACGATTAGTTATGTCTTGGATATTAAAAAGACATGATTTGAATATACATGAAATAATATTTATTAACAACGGTTTATGAAATCATTGTTGTATGTGTTATAAATAAATATTGAAAGAAAATAGTTTATGAAAAAGGAAGACGTTTTGAAAAGAATCAAATTGTTTTAAATATGTTATTGTTTCAAGTCAAGCGAAATAAAAGATGTAACCTTGATTGAATTGTTTTATTAACGAGACACTAAATCGGTAAATAAATATTTGATACGACGAACACCAGAATACTATATATTAAGGATATATATATTAGGTACAATTATTCGTGGACAATGTGTGTGAACCATTAATTAGAAATAATACGTGGTAATTATTTATTTACCTCGACATACTAATAATAAGTCTTGACACCATAAGTCGTGTCTAGGAACACATATATAATAAAGTAATAATCACCAATGGGTCGCATCACGAAACTTCTTTTTCTGAACTAAACACGTCCTTATCCGGACTTACTAAAGCGGATGAACAAATTGCCCTTAAGACAATAGGTCTTTTAACACTTATATACCCTTTGTGTTTAGGGTTCGTATAGTCGAGTATTTCTTGAAGAAATACTGTGCTATGGTATCGTTGGACACCAGGTGAGTTCACGGCCCCCTTTTAACTTTTAATGTTTTGTAAACATCGGGAGAGAAACATACTTATACAACACATTCGCTTACGTATTTGAAAGCATGAAAAATAAATGTTTGATACATTTGAGAAAACATGAAACACATTTACAAACATTTTCATATGGTAACAAGAGAACAAGACCCGACCTTATGTTTGCATGAGTTTACGAACAAAGAGCTCGCTAAAGTCCCCTAGAACAATTTAGTAACCATTAACTGTAGCCTAGGGTCCTATGAATAGTTATGGGGAGTGACGTCCCCCGGTCATGGTTAGTCGCGCTAACCGCAACCTGGAGGATTTATGGCCGCATAGCATCTGATAACAAATGAGAGGGGCATATGAACAATTGTCATGGTTTGGTTACGTCTCATGTATGAACATTTATTTGTACTCCTAGCTAGTTTACAAATAGGGTCAACATCACTTGTTTTGTTTATCATATACAATTGGAACAATTTACAAAAACTTGGGACTATTTACGAACAATTGGAACAATTTACGAACACATGGATTTTCAAGAACTATTTGATTTAAACACTTGAAACCACTACTTGTTTTGGTTAATGATCTTATCATTAAAGAGGGCTTAACACGGGTTTAAACCCATTTCATGACTGATAAGTCTTCACTTGTTTTCATTGGGGAAAACGACTCACTTTATGACTAAGAAGTCATCACATGTTTTCGAGGAAAATGGTTCTATATTAAGCCCATAAACGCATTTTTAAGGTTTACGGAAAAACGGTTTTATAGTACGGCCATGTACACGATATCAGTGTTTTCAAGGAAAACTACTTTACAATGAACCAACTAAACCTGTGAACTCACCAACCTTTGTGTTGACACTTTCAAGTATGTTTTTCAGGAAATTCACACCGATGGCACGGTTGGAATAGGTTAAGCTTTTGGATTAAGACCTTAGAAGACGAAGACGTATGGTCACTGAACGTCAAGTCAATTTAGATTTATATGACTTTAGGTCTATGTATTCTTTTAGTTTCTGTAATGATGTTTGACACTTTATAAGTCTTCATTTAGCTTCCGCTGTTGTGTAATGTTACCGATCGTTGCAACCCTAATTTATTTATTAAGTGAATAAATATTGGGGGTGTGACATTCACCAACACTTGCAATCTAGAGAGAGAAAGGAGAGCTCGGGTCTAGAGAGAGAAAGTTGACGGATCGACCCGAAATTGAATGAGCACGTTACTACTGAGCTCGTGAGCAAAACCTCCGAATCAGAATCACAATCCAGGTAACGATTCGACCTTAAACAGAGTTTTTCTTCGTTTTGGGGTTTCTCGGGTTTTAGCTAAATAGGAGACGTTTTTATGGATGAAATTGAAAATAAGCTTAGAACTAGCATCTAGAATGAAAACCGCACATTTTGATCAAAGAAAGTTATAAGATTAGCATGATCGAATCAACATGCAAGAATTTCGGACTTGTCCAGGAAGCAGGTCTTGCGTACTTATCAAGTACGCAAGAAAGATGTCATGCGTACTTATCAAGTACGCATGAGGAAGATCCTGCGTACTTATCAAGTACGCAAGAAGAATGTTCTGCGTACTTGTCAAGTACGCATGAGCAAGGGCCTGTGCACTTACTAAGTGCGCAGGAAGCAGACCAGTTAGTAAGTCAGTATGTTCGCCTAATTCAGTATGATTAAACCATTAGAGTCGGGATTGGGTCTGATGTGTATGTAACTACCTAATTCAGATCGTACGTGACGTTGTTGGACCTTTGTTTAGGAAAACCAAGACTAGCTTATCAGGTGAGTTCTATGTGCCCCCTTCTATGTTATGTGCAAATCATTTTAAATGTTTTGGGGCTGAAGTGTATACACTAAATGAGTAAATGCTATAAATGTCAATGTGATCATACGTGGTATACATATATATATATATATATATATATATATATATATATATATATATATATATATATATATATATATATATATATACTTATATATGAAAATGAATTATGAACAAAGAATGAAACGTATGATTATAAAGAATGAATGAAAGGTCATAAAGTAAATGAATGAAATCTTGCTTTATATTATATATATATTGCATGTTATGAATGTATGTAAACGTTATGAACCCTTCTATGAAAACGGCTACTTCGGTAGACGGACGACCACGTGACTATTTTGCATCCGGGACAAAAACGTTCCTTCGTAAGCTAGGACGTATAAAAAGGCACTAATAGACGGTCGAAGCAAATGCCTTAACTCAAGTAGAACGGTTGCATACATAATGGTCGCGTGGGAAACGGATGCCCTAGGGCAGACGGACAAAATGACGGACTACGACGGTAGGACGGTTTAAGAGCGGACGGACAAAGGTTGTCGGACGGATTTAAGTTTCGACGGACGGTTTTCTAGAGCCGGACGGTTAATGAAAAGGGCTACGACGGTAGTTCTCACTGCAATGTCTTTGTGACATTCGCGACAAGTATGATGGGTTGATCACCCTTAAGTGTATGACCAAATGAATGTTCTCCCCAAGTAAGTGTGTATGTACATATGTATATACTCAATATGAATGTTATGTGAGGACAGTAAAGCAAAGAATATGTAAAAGCTCGAATGTTAAGTATATTATATATATATATATATATATATATAATACTCATGATAAGATAAATATTATGTATGATTGTCTTTAAACTAGAACTCACCAGCGTTAGTTGACTTTTAGTATACATTTCAGGTAAAGGAAGAAAGGGTCGTGCGATGGCGTGAAGGTTACCCGACACAAGACTGACATCCCACTTTTTATATGTTAAGACAATGTTATGTATTTAATTGTTAAGACTTCCGCTGTTATGTCATGTTAATTTACGTTATGTAATGATTGAATTCGAATGTTTTAAATTTAAGTTCAGTATTTATGACTATGTTTATGAGTAAATCCAACAAGTATGGTTACCCGGGAATGGGGCCTTGCAAGTTGGTATCAGAGCAATAGTTTGAGAGATTCATACATCCCTAAATGTCTGGACTCAAACTGATTATGGGACCAACTCACGGATGTCAGTATGGGTAACCAACGCCAGCACGGTAAGTAAGTACTAGAGTTAATACACTTGGATAAGAATAGATACCTTAACTTAGAACAAATAGATGTCAATGTCACAACCGATTTGAAGAGTTTTGAACCCGAAAAGCAATGTAAATTAGCAATCACAAACCGGTCACTGTAATTAAAAATTTACCTTGCTCATACTGTTCTAAACTATGATCTGAAGGAATGGCATTGATGTATTCCCTTTATAACTATCAGGAAACTAGGAACTATGGCTGGTGGAGGAAGAACCGGACGCCGAGGCGTTCGCACTGGCCGAGTAGGTAGTCCTCCGTTGAATCAAAGACTTGAAGAGGAAGAGAGTGTGCACGACACAGAAGTGATCCCAACTGGGAACAACAATCAAGGGCCTCTACAGTTAGAACCCGAGGTCAGGGATGCTATTGCCCGTGAAGTTGTACTCACTCTAAAGAAAGTATTGCTTGATCTACTATCCGAGGCACTAAAGAAAAGTAGAGAGGAGGATGAAGGAGATCATGAAGAGAAAGTGTATGACAGTGATGGGGATGAAGTAAAGGTGGGATCAAGCAATCGTGGGTGTACTTACAAAGGTTTCAAGGACGGAGACCCACCCAAGTTCGATGGGGACAAGGATTCAGTGGCTACGTTCGAATGGATTGAGAGGATGAACGCTGTAATCAACATCAGCGAATGTCGACCAGACCAGGCTGTTAAGTATGTTGCTCATTCTTTCACCAATGAAGCACTAGGTTGGTGGAGAAACATTCAGAGAACAAAGTCGCCAAACGCTCTTGCCAGAATGACATGGGAAGACCTGAAGAAGCTCATAATCCAAAAGTTCTGCCCACAGAACGAGATTGATCATGTGGAGAACGAGTTCCTAAACTTCAAGGCTGACAACAAGACTCATCGCCAGTATACCTCAAGATTCAATGAGCTAGCCCAACTGGTACCCCACCTGGTGGAGACAGAAGAACGAATGATTAAGTACTATGTAAAGGGCCTACCTCAAAGGGTCCGTGTTCATGTAAAAGCTAATCTACCATCGACCTTCGAGTCGGTAGTCAACCTGTATGGAATCGTCTACGACGATTATGCCAATTAGGACCCGGCACCTGAGACACAAAAGAGAGTGGGAGAACCCGTCTAGAGGCACCGGAAAAGGGAATGTAGCAACTGAAATTAAGAAACCAAGGTCGGATGAATACGAAACATGCAAGAAATGTGGAAGGCAACATCTTGGCGAGTGTCGAATCGGCACCACCATGTGTTATAAGTGTGGGAGGCCGGGGCACTACTCCTGAGATTGTTTGAAGGACGTCAAGTGCCAAAGTTATGGAAGATATGGACACCAGACTAGGGATTGCAGGAAAACCAGAAAATCCTGTTCGGGAAAGGAAAAGGAAGCTGAAAAGGAACAACCGCAACTCGAGCCTACGCCCTAACTGAGGAGGAAGCATGGGGAAACCCTGATGTTGTGTCAGGTACGTTCCTAGTTAACGATGAACATGCTGATATTTTATTTGATTCTGGTGCTAGTAAAAGCTTTATATCCAATGCATTTAGTCGTAAACTAGATTGCACTATCAACACCATAGTAAAGGCCTTTAGCGTACAAACTGCCGTTGGTAAAAATTTGGTAGTATTTCAAGTAACAGAGGATTGCATCATAGAAATAGAGGGTCATAAGTTTCCTTCTAGATTGTTCCTTCTCACCTTAGGAGGATTCGATATAGTATTGGGTATGGATTGGCTAGCTGCCAATGAAGCTCAAATCATATGTAAACGTAAGAGGATACACCTCAAAGCTCCAAGCGGCAGCCCAATACCCACTGCCTAGAATAGACGACCTTTTTGATCAACTGCAAGGTGCGAGTTGGTTCTCAAAGATCAATCTTAGGTCAGGTTACCATCAGTTGAAAGTAAGAGAAGAAGATGTACCAAAGACCGCGTTTCGCACGCGTTATGGGCATTATGAGTTTCTCGTGATGTCCTTCGGATTGACCAACGCACCAGCAGCGTTCATGGACTTGATGAATAGAGTATGTCGACCCATGTTGGATCGATCGGTGATAGTCTTTATAGACGACATATGGTATATTCGAAAAGTGAGGGTGATCACCACTGTCACCTAAGAGAGGTTCTGGAGGTGCTAAAGCAGGAAAAATTGTACGCAAAATTCTCAAAATGCGTGTTCTGGCTTAGGAAAGTCCAATTCCTTGGTCATGTAAGAAACCCAAACGGAATCATGGTGGATCCTGAAAAGATCGAGACAGTAAAGGAATGGAACGTCCCAAAGACACCAACAGAGATAGGAAGTTTTCTGGGATTGGCAGGCTACTATCGAAGGTTCATTCAAGATTTTTCAAGAATAGTGTGACACCCGACATTTCAGGTCAATATCCGTACATGTTATAAACGAGTTTACATTATAGTTGTTTTCGAGATTTACTTAATTTCACAATCAAGGACATTAAGGTCTAACAAAAACCGTACATTGTCTCATTTTACATTTTGGTAACTCTAGGAGTTACCGGTTCATATACCCGTATAACCCGACTAAATACGAACACTAGTGGTTAAATTGAATAACCAGAAAAATATATATATATATATATATATATATATATATTACACAAAAATTTACGTTGAACTATAACCAAATTTATTTACCATTTAAAAACTCTAATCAATATTAAGTTACACTTAAATCTAATTATTTGATTTAATTAACCCAACCCACCCCTTGACTTTCTCGGCCGAAGCCAGAGAATACCCCCCCCCCCTCATTCACACTACTGTACTTCTCTCATTCAAATTCTTTAATCCTTATACCATACCTTTTGCCTTCTAAAACTTGACAAAGAGCTTACCTTCCATCATATCTATCACTTACCAATTCCAAACACACCCTCCACCGTATTTTTCTCTCTTTACGGCAACAACATCAACGCCTTCATCCTCATAATATTTTCAAGAGTTCATCCATTTTCAAGCTCAAAGTTATCTATCTTTTGGGTGTTATACGAAACATCCAAGTGTTTTTCTCGAGAATCAAGCTAAGGAGCTCAAGATCATTCCCTGTTTCTCTCAAAATCATCATCTCTGTTTAGAGGTAAAAACTCGATACCATCCATATTATTTTCTTTGAAACCATAGCAAAACATACAGTTTATTCGAACATAAGTAAAATAACCAGAAAAGTGTGTCGAATTCAAGATTAAAACAGGAATATATGCGTATATGTATGAATAAAGTTTTGAAACTGATTCTGTCAATCAAAATTTCAGTAATCGAAACTATAGTTTCGATACCTGTTTACTCAATCGAAACTAGGTAGTTTCGATACCTGTTTACTCAATCGAAACTAGGTAGTTTCGATACCTGTTTACTCAATCGAAACTAGGTAGTTTCGATACCTTTCTTGCTCAATCGAAACTAGAAAGTTTCGATACCCCGTTTGCTCAATCGAAACTAGGAAGTTTCGACATCTGTTCTGTTCAATCGAAACTAAGTAGTTTCGATACCTGTTTCAGGCCCATTGGCCAGTAACTTAGAACTATTTTATAACGAAACAAGTGTTGAAAAACTAAAAAGATATTTAAACAAAAGCAATCAGAATTGCTAAGTCGGTGAACAATTTGCATATGAGACATTCGGTCATAACACGAATTACCCTTTTTGTATTTAGGGTACGAATAGTCAAGTTTGACTAGAACAATTATCATTGCAAGCATACACAAACTCAAGGTGAGTTCACTGCCCCCTTTTAACTTTTTAAATGTTTTAGAAACATCGGGGGGAGAAACATACTTGCTTAACCCATTTTATACATTGGGGAAACATCATTACTTGATACATTTGAGAAAACCTGAAACATATTTGCTTACACATTTGAAAACCTAGAACATATTTACAAACATTTTCATATGGTAACAAGAAAACAAGACCTGACCTTTATGTTTGCATGAGTTAACACATATAGAGCGCTGGAAGTCCCCTGACCATCATATTTATAACCATTAGCTATAGGTTAGCCTGGGATTCTATGGATAGTACTTTGGGACTGACACCCCCGGTCATGGTTAGTCGCGCTAACCATGGGTCCCTCTGGCCAAATGACCGCATAGTGTTCAAACATTGCTCGTGAGGTACGAGTGAGGGGCAAAACACCTGGTCTTGGTTTGGTTATGCCTCATGTATGTACATATTATTTGTATTCCTAGCTAGTTTACAAATGGGTCAAACATTACTTGTTTTGTTTATCATATTCATTGAAACGTTTTCATGCAGATAGATCTGCCAACCACTTATACACCAATGGTTTTGCCATTCGTTTACGTGGAAATGTTTTTATCAATGGTTTCAAGGAAAACAGTTTCATATTATGGTCATGTACACAGTATCAATGTTTTTCAGGAAAAATGACTTATTTTATGACTATGAAGTCATCACATGTTTTCATTGGGAAAACTACTCGTTTTATGACTATGAAGTCATCACATGTTTTCATTGGGAAAACTACTCGTTTTATGACTATGAAGTCATCACATGTTTTCGAGGAAAACAACCTTACATTAAACCCGTGTACATATTTTCAATGTTTTCAAGGAAAACAGTTTCGTATCATGGCCATGTACACAATATCAATGTTTTCAAGGAGAATCACTCTACATTGCAACAATCAAACCTGTGAACTCACTAACCTTTGTGTTGACATTTTTAAGTATGTTTTTCAGGTAATTCATAGCCATGGCACGGTTGGAATAGGCTAGCTATGTTGGATCAATTCCTAGTAGTTGGAAGGACGTAGAATATCAAGTCTCAAGTCTATCGTTGATCTAGAAGAACTTAGATCATAGTATTACTTAGTTTTAGTAATTGTATATGTAATCAAGTCTTAGAAATCACTATTACAGCTTCCGCTTTCATGTAATGGACCAATCGTTGCAACCTGTATTTATTTAATAAGTAAATAAATTTGGGGGTGTGACAGATTGGTATCAGAGCAATGGTTTTAGCGAATTAGGTTTCCTTAGTGACACCTAGGCTCTAACCGGACTCATTTAGTGACCAAGATTTCTAAGACTTGCATCACACTAAAAACACCCAAGACTTGAGCATAGGAATTCCAACCGTTGCCGAACAATTTGTGTAGACTATTAGTGTATGGAGTTACACTAGGGTACCATTAGCTACACTAATACAATTACATGGCACATGTAGTGAACACTTAAACACATACAATAATGTGGAAATAATAAACACTTATAACATGTTACTGTTCGGATTACGAGTCAAGAATAACGGGTACTCAGCATACTGCAACCTTAGAAGATCGAGTTACGAGCTGAGCTTGGACGACGACGTGAACAAGTGCCTAACGTGCTCACTAGTTAAGGCCTGGCACCAGAAACCATGCGGTAAAATGCAACCTTTACCAATACCGGAATGGAAGTGGGAGGAGATCATGATGGACTTCATTACCAAGCTACCGCGAACAGCTAAAGGCAATGATACCATTTGGGTGATCGTCGACCGCTTGACGAAAAGTGCTCACTTCTTGCCAATACGTGAGACTTCTTCGTCAGAAAGACTAGCAGAAGTGTTTATCAAGGAGGTTGTGAGCAGACATGGTATGTCGCTGTCGATTGTGTCCGACAGGGATACTAGATTCACGTCAAGGTTTTGAAAGAAATTCAACGAAGCAATGGGCACTAGACTGAACATCAGCACCGCTTACCATCCCCAAATCGATGGACAATCGGAAAGGACTATCCAGACCATGGAGGACATGCTCCGGGCCTGTATCATTGACTTCGGTGGGAGCTAGGACAGCCATCTACCATTGGCAGAATTTTCATACAACAACTATCACTCGACTATTGGCATGCCGCCATTTGAAATGTTGTATGGAAGGAAATGTAGGACCCCGGTTTGTTAGGGGGAATTGGACAAAAGGATTTTGCAAGCCTCGAAGTGGTCAAAGCTACTTCCGAGAAGTTTGATCAAATCAAGGCTCGAATGAAAGCTGCAAAGGACAGACAGAAATCATACGCAGATAAGAGAAGAAGGAATTTAGAGTTTCAAGTGGGGCACATGGTACTGTTAAAGGTATCACAATGGAAAGGAATCATCCGATTCAGAAAACATGGCAAACTAAGTCCAAGGTTTGTCGGACCTTTCAAGATTTTAGCAAGAGTGGGTCAAGTTGCTTACAGACTCGACCTACCCGTTGAGATTAGTGGAATACACCCTACGTTCCACGTGTCGCACTTACGCAAGTGCCTAGCTGACGACACAGCTCACATACCTTACGGTGAGATCGAAGTGGATAACAGTCTAAATTATGTAGAGGAACCGATAGCCATCCTTGACCGAGCTGAGAAACGACTACGCAATAAGTCGATTCCTTTAGTCAAAATACAATGGAAGCACAGAAAAGAGTCAGAAGCTACATGGGAAAAAGAAGACGAGATGAGGGGACTATACCCTAAATTGTTTAACGTATAAGCGGTTTCGAGGACGAAACCTCTTTAAGGAGGGTAGACTTGTAACATCCCAAAAATAGTAAATAAGTAAATAAAAAAGCGATAGAGATTTGATCGTCAAAAAATGAAAGAAAAATGATGGGCTTGGGCTCGGCTCCAACGGGCTGAGGGAAGCCCAGGTATATAAGGGTCGAGGCAGGCTTAGACTCTCATTTTCACCAACACTTGCAATCTAGAGAGAGAAAGGAGAGCTCGGGTCTAGAGAGAGAAAGTTGACGGATCGACCCGAAATTGAAGGAGCACGTTATTACTGAGCTCGTGAGCAAAACCTCTGAATCAGAATCACAATCCAGGTAACGATTCGACCTTAAACTAAGTTTTTCTTCATTTTGGGGTTTCTCGGGTTTTAGCTAAATAGGAGACGTTTTTATGGATGAAACTTGAAAATAAGCTTAGAACTAGCATCTAGAATGAAAACCGCACATTTTGATCAAACAAAGTTGTCAGATTAGCATGATCGAATTAACATGCAAGAATTTCGGACTTGTCCAGGAAGCAGGTAGCGTACTTATCAAGTACGCAAGAAGGATGTCACGCGTACTTTCAAGTACGCTTGAGGAAGATCCTGCGTACTTATCAAGTACGTAAGAAGAATGTTCTGCGTACTTGTCAAGTACGCATGAGCAAGGGCCTGCGCACTTACTAAGTGCGCATGAAGCAGACCAGTTAGTAAAGTCAGTATGTTCGCCTAATTCAGTATGATTAATCCATTAGAGTTGGGATTATGTAACTACCTAATTCAGGTCGTACGTGACGTTGTTGGACCTTTGTTTAGGACAACCAAGACTAGCTTATCAGGTGAGTTCTATGTGCCCCCTTCTATGTTATGTGCAAATCATTTTAAATGTTTTAGGGCTGATGTGTATACACTAAATGAGTAAATGCTATAAATGTCAATATGATCATACATGGTATACATATATATATACTTATATATGAAAATGAATTATGAACAAAGAATGAAACGTATGATTATAAAGAATGAATGATTATAAAGAATGAATGAAAGGACATAACGTAAATGAATGAAATCTTGCTTTATATTATATATATATATATATATTGCATGTTATGAATGTATGTAAACATTATGAACCCTTCTATGACAACGGCTACTTCGGTAGACGGACGACCACGTGACTATTTTGCAACCGGGACAAAAACGTTCCTTCGCAAGCTAGCCCTACATTTACATCAGGATAACATGTGTTGTTATGCCCTACATTTACATCAGGATAGCATGTGTTGTTATGCCATACATTAGGATAACATGTGTTGTTATGCCCTTCAGTTACAAGGTTACATTTGTGCAACTAGCTTAACTTAGATTCTCCATAAATGCTTTATAAACCATGTATCATATGAATTGTACACAAAACATTTGAACTTTACTTGTGGTGTCAAAACCTATGTATGCTCACAAACTATTTATATTTGACCTCTCATTTTAAACATGTTTCAGGTACTAAGCTTTGAGTTCATATTCAAGATGCTACACATAGGAATTGAGGACCTAGTTAAATAAATAGTTAAAACTAGTTGATGTATTTCATTTTCTTTGATTGTATTAAGTTGAACTTGTTATGAAATTCAGTAAATTTAGTATATGGAATTTTAGTTGAACCATGTGCTTTTGAACAGTCTACATGTCCCGCCCCGACGTATTCCGTCGTCGGTTGGGGTGTGACACAACTAAACATGTGAACTCACCAACCTTTGTGTTGACATTTTTAACTATGTTTTTCAGGTAACATATAGCTATGGCACGATTGGAATATGATAGCTAGTTGGATTAAACCCTAGAAGTCGAAAAAGCATGATTGACAAACCTCAAGACGGTATGACCTATATGGTTCTAGGACAATGTACTAGTTTACTTTAGTTCTTGTAATGGTGTTTAATACCTTAGAAATCTTTTCTTTAGCTTCCGCTGTTGTGTAATGTTATCAATCGTTGCAACCTTAATTTATTTATTTATTCATTAAGTAAATGCATTTGGGGGTGTGACAGATTGGTATCAGAGCCAATGGTTTTAGCGAATTAGGTTTTCTTAGTGTCACCTAGGCTCTAACCAGACTCATCTAGGGACCAAGATTTCCAAGACTTACATCACACTAAGAACACCCAAGACCTGAGCATAGAAATTCCAAATGTTGCCGAGCAACTTGAGTAGACCATTAATGTATGTAGTTACACTACGGTATCATTAGCAACACTAATACTTGATACAATTACATGGTACACGTAACGAATGATTAACACGTACAACAACGTAGAAATAATAAACATCTACAACATTACTTGTAAGGCCCCTTTCCCGGGTAACCTCACTTGTTGGAATTACTCATAAACATAGTCATAAATGCTGAACTTAAATTAAAAACATTCAGAAGTAGCGGAAGCAAACATCATTCTAATACATAACATAACATCGGAAGTCTTAACAAATAAAAACATAATATTTTCTTAACATATATAAAAGTGGGATGTCAGTCTCGTGCCGGGTAACCATCACGCCTTCGCACGACCCTTCCTTTCTTTACCTGAAATATATACTAAAAGTCAGCTAACGCTGGTGAGTTCTAGTTTAAAGACAATCATACATAGCATTTATCTTATCATGACTATTATATGTATATATAAATAATATACGTAACATTCGTGCTTTTGCATAATCTTTGCTTTATTGTTCTCACATAACATTCATACTGAGTATATACATATGTACATACATACTTACTTTGGGGAGAACATTCATCGGCCATACACATAGGGGTGATCAACCCGTCATACTTGTCGCGAATGTCACAAAGACAACGCAGTGAGAACTACCGTCGTAGCCCTTTTCATAAACCGTCCGTCTCTAGAAAATCGTCCGTCGAAACATAAATCCGCCGTTCATTCGCCCGTCTGCCCTAGGGCATCCGTTTCCCACGTGGCTATTATATATGCAACCGTTCTACATGTAATAAGGCATTTGCTTTGACCATCCATGAGTACCTTTTATACGTCTTAGCTTGCGAAGGAACGTTTTTGTCCCGGTTGTAAAATAGTCACGTGGTCGTCCGTCTACCGAAGTAACCGTTGTCATCGTAGCGTCCATAACGTATTCGTACATTCATAACATGAAATATATAAAATATAAAGCAAGATTTCATTCATTCACGTTATGTCATTCTTTCATTCATTCATTATAATCATACGTTTCATACTTTGTTCATAATTCATTTTCATATATATATTTAATATACTTATTTGTATATCACGTATGATCACATTGGCATTCATATCATTTATTCATTTAGTGTATACAGTTCAGCCCCAAAACATTTAAAATGATTTGCACATAACACAGAAGGGGGCACATAGAACTCACCTGATAAGCTAGTCTTGGTTGTCCTAAACAAAGGCCTAACAACGTCACGTACAATCTGAATTAGGTAGTTAAATACACATCAAACCCAATCCCGACTCTAACGGCTTAATCATACTGAATTAGGCAAACATACTGACTTCACTATCTAGCCTTGTTCATGCGTACTTGACAAGTGCGCAGAACATTCTTCTTGCGTACTTGATAAGCACGCAGGATCTTCCTCCTGCGTACTTGATAAGTACGCAGGATCTTCCTCATGCGTACTTGATAAGTACGCAGGACATCCTTCTTGCGTACTTGATAAGTACGCAAGACCTGTTTCCTGAACAAGTCCGAAATTCTTGCATGCCAATCCGATCATGCCAATGTTACAATTTTCTTTGATCAAAATGTGCGGTTTTCATTCTAGATGCTAGTTCTAAGCTTATTTTCAAGTTTCATCCATAAAAACGTCTCCTATTTAGCTAAAACCCGAAAAACCACAAAATGAACAAAAACTCAGTTTAAGGTCGAATCGTTACCTTGATTGTGATTATGATTCGGAGGTTTTGCTCACGAGCTCAGCAGTAACGTGCTCCTTCAATTCCGGGTCGATCCGTCAACTTTCTCTCTCTAGGCCCGAGCTCTCCTTTCTCTCTCTAGGCCCGAGCTCTCCTTTCTCTCTCTAGATTGCAAGTTGTGGAAGAAATGAGAGTCTAATGCTGTCTTGACCTTTATATACTTGGGCTTCCCCCGGCCCATTGGAGCCGAGCCCAAGCCCATCCATTTTCCTTTCATTTTTTACGGTTAAATCCCTATTGCGTTATTATTATTTATTTACAATTTTTGGGATGTTACAAGTCTACCCTCCTTAAAGGGGTTTCGTCCTCGAAACCGTTTATACGTTAAACAATTGAGGGTATAGTCCCCTCATCTCGTCTTCTTTCTCCCACGTAGTTTCTGACCCTTTTCTGTGCTTCCATTGTACTTTAACTAGATGAATCGACTTATTGCGTAGTCGTTTCTCATCTCGGTCAATAATTGCTATTGGTTCCTCCACATAATTTAGATTGTTATCCACTTCGATCTCGTTGTAAGGTATGTGAGCTGTGTCGTCAGCTAGGCACTTGCGTAAGTGTGACACGTGGAACGTAGGGTGTATTCCACTAAGCTCGACGGGTAGGTCGAGTCTGTAAGCAACTTGTAACATCCTGAGTTTTAGAGTGTGAAAGAATTCACGAAAAATTTAAAACTTATATAAGAAAAGGGAAGCGGGCTTGGGCCGGGGTGTATAGGCCGAAAGGGACAAGGGTTTGGGCCCTTATAAGTCTCAAGACCAGCCCCAAACCCTCATTTGCAACACCATTTTCGGAATTCTAGAGAGAGAAAGCGAGAGAGAGCCTAGAGAGAGAAAGTCCCGGTTTTCGGACTAGAGCTTCAAGGATCGTTAGCAAGAGTCTCGTGAGTGTTTATCAACGAAAAGGAAGCGATTTCAGGTAACCATTTGTTCCAGATCTGCATTTTTATATTATATCGGGTTTTGAAGGAAAAATCAAGTAAAGGTTGGGTTTTTACGTTTAAAAATGAAAACGAAGTATAGATCTAGACTCTCGGTTAGAAAACACAAGTTTTGAATGTAAAAAGTTCGGATCTTGACGATGTCAGATCTGCATGCGAGTTAGGGTTTTGTGGGGAAGAAGACTGGTCTGGGACATGTATCGAAACTAGGAGTTTCGATAGGTCTGCAGGTACCGAAACTAGGTAGTTTCGATAGGTCACATGTATCGAAACTAGGTAGTTTCGATAGTCAACATATGTCGAAACTAGGAGTTTCGATAGTCAGCATGTATCGAAACTAGGAGTTTCGATAGGTCTGCAGGTACCGAAACTAGGAAGTTTCGATGAGTCTGATATGTGACGAATTTTTATGATTGTACAGATTGTGTGAGATTCCAGTAGGACATCCCCGCTAAGATACCAAGTGAGTTCTAATCCCCTTTTTGCCTTCTTTAGGGGTGGTGTGCATACTTAGTGTAAAGTGTTTATTATATTTTATATATTATAAACTGAAGAGAAAAGCTATTTTTAGTGAAAGGTTTAAAAGAGGCAAAAGTATGTTTTCAGTAAAGTAAGATATATCATTTGGCAAGCGTTTACTATATTTTCATATACATAAACAAAGACATGATATATGTGCTAGTATGTTTTCAGTAAAGTAAGATATATCATTTGGCAAGCGTTTACTATATTTTCATATACATAAACAAAGGCATGATATATATGATAAGCTATGTTTCAGAAAGTAAGATGTATTTTATGATAAGCTATGTTTCAGTAAAAGCAAAGATATATCATTTGGCAAGCGTTTACTATATTTTTATATACATAAACAAAGGCATGATATATGTTAAGTTATGAGCAAGATTTACAGAAATATTTATGAACAGTAAAGTGAACAGTTTTCCTTCGGGAATATGTACCAGCTATAAAGGTCCTTGGGACAGATGTTACTTGTACAAGATGTCAGATATGGGTTCTACCCATTAGTAAGAACCTTTGGGTTCGTTAACGGTTGTACAACTGGGATGAGTGACGGCGGTTGCTCGGGAGGTCCACGCAACCTCCCCTTAGCGTTAAGCGGTATTGTCGGTTCATGGATGTAAGCCATGGGGGCATTGACCAGGGTATTGTCGGTTCATGGTCGTTGATCATGGGGGCATTGACCAGGTACTCGTCGGTTCATGGATGAATCCATGGGGGCGGTACAGTATGTGACAAGTGAATTGACGGTTAAGCGGTAGTGTCGGTTCATGGCTGTTAGCCATGGGGGCATTGACCAGGTACTTGTCGGTTCATGGACGTAAGCCATGAGGGCAGTGCAGTAAAGAGGAATTGACGGTTTATTATATATTTTAAACTGTTTTGAAAAGTAAAGTATGTAAAGTTTTGCTTAAGAGCAGTATGTATGTATTAGTAAATCTTTTATATAAATGATTTAATGTAAACGTTAGAACTCACTCAGCGTTGCTGATTTCTAGTATGCACATCAGTTAAGTGTAGGTGGCAGTAGATGGAAGTGGATGCTTGGCTTGGCGAGAAGAGTTACCCGAAGACCAGAGTCTGGCATCCTGTCTATGTTATTGTTTTAGTTGATTCAGACAAGTTTTAGTTTGTATGTTGACAAGTTATGTTTAGACATGTTATGTGTTTCTGCTGCGTATGTTAAAGTTTTAAATCGTTTCCGCTGTGTTAAAGAATGTCTTATGATTAAGTTCTATTTGTTGATGAGTAAATCCAATAAGTGAGGCCTTTCAGGAAAGGGGCCTTACACAACTTGACCCACTCTCGCTAAAATCTTGAAAGGTCCGACAAACCATGGACTTAGTTTGCCACGTTTTCTGAATCGGATGATTCCTTTCCATGGTGATACTTTTAACAGTACCATGTCCCCTACTTGAAACTCTAAATCCCTTCTTCTCTTATCCGCGTATGATTTCTGTCTGTCTTTTGCGGCTTTCATTCGAGCCTTGATTTGATCAAATTTCTCGGAGGTAGCTTTGACCACTTCGAGACTTGCAAAATCCTTTTGTCCAATTCCCCCCAACAGACCGGGGTCCAACATCTCCTCCCATACAACATTTCAAATGGCGGCATGCCAATAGCTGAGTTATAGCTGTTGTTATATGAAAATTCTGCCAATGGTAGATGGCTGTCCCAGCTCCCACCGAAGTCAATTATACAGGCCCGGAGCATGTCCTCCAAGGTCTGAATGGTCCTTTCCGATTGTCCATCGGTTTGGGGGTGGTAAGCGGTGCTGATGTTCAGTCTAGTGCCCATTGCTTCATTGAATTTCTTCCTAAACCTTGACGTGAATCTAGTATCCCTGTCGGACACAATCGATAGCGGCATACCATGTATGCTCACAACTTCCTTGATAAATATTTCTGCTAGTCTTTCTGACGAAGAAGTCTCACGTATTGGCAAGAAGTGAGCACTTTTCGTCAAGCGGTCGACGATCACCCAAATGGTATCATTGCCTTTAGCTGTTTGCGGTAGCTTGGTAATGAAGTCCATCTTGATCTCCTCCCACTTCCATTCCGGTATTGGTAAAGGTTGTATTTTACCGCATGGTTTCTGGTGCTCGGCCTTAACTAGTGAACACGTTAAGCACTTGTTCACGTACTCAGTGACATCATTTTTTATGCCAGGCCACCAGTACTCTTTCTTCAAGTCTTGATACATTTTGTTTGTCCCAGGGTGGATAGAATAGCGAGACTTATGGCCTTCATCGAGTATTTTGGCTCTAAGCTCGCCATCTTAGGTATCCACATCCGGCCAAACCTAGTTCGTACACCGTGTGCATTTGCATCTAAATTCCCTTGTTGTCCTACTCTTCTTTCCCGATTTATATTTCTATCTAATAGTGCTTCATCTTGTCCCTTTGATATTTTACTCATCAAATCTGGCGTTATAATCAGCTGACACGCTTTGATCCGGATAGGTGCCGATTCTTCCTTTCTACTTAAAGCGCCAGCCACTACGTTTGCCTTGTCTGGATGGTACAATATCTCACAATCATAGTCCTTCAGTAGCTCTAACCACCTCCTTTGTCTCATGTTTAATTCCTTTTGTTCGAAAAAGTACTTCAGGTTTTTGTGATCGGAGTAAATGGTGCATTTAACTCCATACAGATAGTGCCTCCATATTTTCAACGCGAAAACTATTGCCGCCAACTCTAGATCGTGAGTTGGGTAGTTAACCTCATGAATCTTTAGTTGTCGCGAGGCATAAGCAATTACCTTTCCTCGTTGCATAAGTATGCATCCTAAACCTTGACCCGAGGCGTCAGAGTAGACTACTAAGTCTTCATTTCCCTCAGGTAGTGCCAAGACTGGAGCTTGGGTTAATCGTGTCTTAAGTTCCTCAAACGCATTGTTTTGGGTTGGGCCCCATTCGTACTTTACTTCCTTACGTGCTAGCTTTGTCAGCGGCGAGGCTATTCTCGAGAAATCCTGAATGAATCTCCGATAGTATCTTGCCAATCCTAGAAAACTTTGTATCTCTGTTGGCGTTTTCGGGATGTTCCAACCTTTTACGGTTTCGATCTTTGTAGGATCCACCATAATGCCATTTGGGTTTATGACATGACCTAGGAATTGGACTTCCCTAAGCCAGAACGCGCATTTGGAGAATTTTGCGTACAACTTTTCCTGCTTTAGCACCTCCAGAACCTCTCTTATGTGGCAGTGGTGATCACCCTTGCTTTTCGAATATACCGGTATGTCGTCTATAAAAACTATCATTGATCGATCCAACATGGGTCGACATACTCTATTCATAAAGTCCATGAACGCTGCTGGTGCGTTGGTCAATCCGAAGGACATCACGAGAAACTCATAATGCCCATAACGCGTACGAAACACGGTCTTTGGTACGTCCTCTTTTCTTACTTTCAACTGATGGTAACCCGACCTAAGATCGATCTTTGAGAACCAACTCGCACCTTGCAGTTGATCAAAAAGGTCATCAATTCTAGGCAGTGGGTATTTGTTCTTTACTGTCCTCTTGTTCAATTCGCTGTAGTCAATGCACATGCGCATGCTGCCGTCCTTCTTCTTTACAAATAGTACCGGAGCTCCCCATGGTGAAATGCTCGGTCTGATAAATCCTTTTTCTGTTAATTCCTCTAATTGAGACGTCAATTCTTTCATTTCTGACGGAGCCAATCGGTAGGGGGCTTTGGCAACGGGCTCAGCTCCTGGCATTAAGTCAATCTGAAATTCTATTTCCCGATCGGGTGGCAACCCAGGTAGATCCTCAGGGAACACTTCCGGGAAGTTGCACACCACGGGTACATTCTTGAGTTCTTTCGTTTTCATTCTATCGTCAATAACATACGCCAGATAAGTTTCGCAACCGCGCCTCATGTAACTTTCGGCCTTGATCATCGAGATAACGTTCGGCATCGTGCAATTCCAATCCCCATAAACCGTAATTCGACTGCCGCTAGGATATCACACCCCCAAATTTATTTACTTAATAAATAAATACAGGTTGCAACGATTGGTTCATTACACGATAGCGGAAGCGGTAATTGTGATTTCTAAGACTTGATTACATATACAATTACTAAACTAAGTAATACTATGATCTAAGTTCTTCTAGATCAATGATAAACTTGAGACTTGATATTCTACGTCCTTCCAGCTACTAGGAAATTGATCCAACATAGCTAGCCTATTCCAACCGTGCCATAGCTAAAGGTTACCTGAGAAACATACTTGAAAGTGTCAACACAAAGGTTGATGAGTTCACAAAGTTAGTTATATCAGTGCTTATAGTTCTTCCCGAAAACATGTACATGACTTTACCGTCATAAAACTAAGTAGTTTTCCCCGAAAAAACTATACATGACTTAACCGTCATAATAATGAGTAGTTTTCATTTGAAAACGTGTCCATGACTTTACCGTCATAAATCCAAGGTTTATACATGATCATTTTCTGATCAAAAACTCTTTTGTTTAAAACCTGATCACTTTAACCTGATCAGAACTCTTTTGTTTAAAACCTGATCACTTTAACCTGATCAGAACTCTTTTGTTTAAAACCTGATCACTTTAACCTGATCAGAACTCTTTTGCTTAAAACCTGATCACTTTAACCTGATCAGAACTCTTTTGTTTTAAACCTGATCACTTTAACCTGATCAGAACTCTTTTGTTTAAAACCTGATCAGAACTCTTTTGCTTAAAACCTGATCACTTTAACCTGATCAGAACTCTTTTGCTTAAAACTTGATCACTTTAACCTGATCAGAACCCTTTTGCATGTATTACCAATGAATTTGAATACTAATCCGATCTATTGACCCCATTTGTAAGCTTACAAGGAATACAAAATAGTATGTAATGTACGAGACCGTAACCAAACCCCGACCTTTTGTGCCTCCCCCTCGCCTTTTTGCGAGTAAGACAATATGCGGTCATTCGGCCCTTTTGACCCCTGGTTAGCGCGACTAACCATGACCGGAGGCGTCACCCCCAATAGTACTATCCATATAATCCCGGGCTAAAATAGCTAATGGTTACTAACTTATTCAGAGGACTTTAAGCGCTTTACTTTTCCCTCAATACACACATACGGTCAGATCATTAGTTAAATTCATTTACACACAAAAGTCTTTTACAAGTATGTTTCCATCCCAAATCATTTGAAAAACTTAGAAAAAAGGGGATTAGTGAAACTCACAAGGAGTTAGACCTGAATGTTCATGATGTCAAACTTGTAAGCAGATGTAATTCATGTTTTCAAACATAACAAGTAAGTATGTTTCTCCCCCCGATGTTTACAAAACATTAAAAAGTTAAAAGGGGGCCGTGAACTCACCTTGTGTTTGATGAAATCCTAGCAAACAAACTTGTGCTAGTTCTTGTCTATCCGTACCCTAATCACACAAGGGTACTAATGTGTTAAAACTACCCGTCTTATATCCGACTTAACAAATCCCGTTAAGTACGCCTTTGTTTAGTAAAAATAGTGTTTTTATTTACGACTCGTTGGTGATTATTATTCCAGTCTAGACGTTTACATATTTTCCGAGAAAATAATATGTTTCCCTATTGGTGACTTATTATGCGTACCAAAAATAAATATTATTTTTGTAACTTAAAATATATTCACTTATGTTCCACGATGTCACGTGATTATTTATTTTTAACCGAATCTCTTCATATGTTCCATGTACATATATCCAATGTTCATATTAGGATACTAATCTTTAATTCTTAGAACATTTCCATGATTTAACCAAAACTGTACATCAACACATATATATCATAATTTTATCCATAAACCTATACTTTTAGTAACACCTTTCACGTTCATATGTTGATGATAATCGTTCGTATGTCTTCTTGAATCATAGGACACTACCTTGGGTCTTGCCAGGTAAGTCACACATGATCATATAACTTCACGAACATGTATCCTTCAACATAACACATGAATGGAATGAAGGGTTTGTGAGGAACACCATCATCCAAGTGTTTATTTTATGCGATAGTATATATATGTAGTTTATATTTGATGTGTCCTTGTCTTGTCCATGGTCCTTGTAGTTTGGTATTTTATGTATGAACATGTACGTGTATTAAATATATGTACTCAAACATGACTTATGAAGAAATAACGCCAAAACTCATCAAGACTTTTATGTTTTATTTCGTCCTTGAAAACTCAGATTTTTAGGCGTACTTCGAATAGACTTTTAGATGGTTTTAGAAGACCAAATGACTTGGGGTTTTCTTCTAAAATCAAGTTTATTGAAACCAGAGGAGATGTGAAAAAGAATTACTACATTTGGAGTTGTGTAGGTACCTCAAAACAGGAAAATGGAAAGAAGTGTTCAGATTCGACCTGCACAGAGCGGCCTTCTCGCGCCGGCTGTTTGGAGGTCGAATACTCCATGGATTCGAGTGATTCCACTTGGGTTTTTCCTTCTTAACATGGAGCTTCATTCTAGAAGAAGAATGGACCGATTTGGCCAAGTAACGAAGGAGATATGGTCTTGCAAAGTTGGCCAAAAATCTGCCAGAAATTGAGTGACGGGATTTTTGGGTATTCTTTTGGTTTTTGCTCTTGGATTTGAAAGATGTAAAGTGGTTGTGTGTGTGCATGTGTCGATATATATAGGGTGAAAGGGGGATGGAGCTTGAGTGTTAAACTTGCTCTAATAATTATAATCATGACTTGGATATGATGGATTTGACCTTTGCTTGCTCATTTGGTTGATGAAGCATGGCCTTATGACATTCATAATGATGGAGTAGTTGGTTTGGTAAATGGGTGGGGCCCCTTGGGTGGTTCTCGGCCGAAGGGTGCACAAGGGGGGTGAGTTTGGGTCTTGTTCCATCATTTAACTAAGTCTATGTATTAGTCAAGCTATTTTTAGGTAGTATATACCCGGTAGATGTTCCCGTGATCTAATACTTGGTGTAAAACCTTTAAACGATTCATTACTTATAAGTTTTTGGATGGTTTTGACTAGTTTCCATAAACTACTAGTTAACCCGTTATAGTTACCACTTTAACTATATAACACATAAAATAACATAAAGACACGTAACACTTATTTATGTGTCAACTTTTTATAAAAGTTAGTCACCAATATTTGTTTCTTTATTTTAAGGTGTGTCTCTAGACTTTACTGGAGTAAAATCCTTTTTAATCACCAACGACCGTATCTTGCGGGTTATAACTGTTTACTATTCTAGTAACTCTTGAAAATTACTAAAATATGGCACGTGTTCCTTTGCTAAACTTCTGACAATATCATGTCAAAGATAATACTCCTAACAAATATAAAATATGAACGTGCCATTATGAATATGGATAATGACCTGAAATACTGGGTGTTACATAGGAGCTTTGAGGTGTATCCTCTTACGTTTACATATGATTTGAGCTTCGTTGGCAGCTAGCCAATCCATACCCAATACTATATCGAATCCTCCTAAGGTGAGAAGGAATAATCTAGAAGGAAACTTATGGCCCTCTATTTCTATGATGCAATCCTCTGTTACTTGGAATACTGCCGAATTTTTACCAACGACAGTTTGTACGCTAAAGGCCTTTACTATGGTGTTGATAGTGCAATCTAGTTTACGACTAATGTAACATCCCTGATTTTCAAATCATAATTTTTCTAAATTTATAATATATGTAGTTTTTTTTATCGAATAAAGTTAAAAAAAAAGTGTAGAATAACTAATTTTTTTTATAAATAATTATAATGAATTCTAAATAAAATAATCAAGGTTAAACCTCATTCACTTTTAGTCTTGAACCCTTTGGGCATTTAGACTCCCAATTTTGAACCCTCACACTTGTATTTGGACCCTCGCACCTCAAGCTCAAACCCATACCAAGACTTCGAACCATTTCTCGTCCCTTTGACTTTCTAAAAGTCAACAGAAGAAAAATTCTTGCAATTAATTTCAAAAATCAATCAAGCCCGATTATATGAACTGCCTAGTATGCGAATATGATTCTCGAGCACTCCTAAGCTTAACTAACATGTTAATTTAACAAACTTCGTGGCCTAATTCGAATTTCAAAAGTAATTGACTTTTTAGAGTCAAACCGAGCCAATTTCAATCCCAAATCAAGAAATTAAAACGCATTGATGTCCGAAAATCACGCTCAGTCAATACTATTATGAATTCAAACCTAAAACGCGACCCAATTCTTCATGGATTAAATGAATTTACGCGTGAATCATGCTAACCGTTGTCGCCTGCAAGACCGAATAAGATCGAGAGTTTAAGATGAAATCGGGCAAGTAGAATTACTCCCACTCCAGCGCTAAACCTCAAACAAAATTTCTAAACCCTCAAACAAACGACATTACATCTCTGGACCTCGATCAAACTCCAAGAACATCAAGTCTGTGTTTCCAACCGTTCTCGCTCGTCTCATCATCATTTCAAGTAAGTTTTACGTCGTTGGTTTCGTTTTGAGCTGGCAAACAAAAGCCCTCTTTCAATTGCCGATGATAGAGGGTATCAAACCCAATTATACTTAGGGTTCTTACTCAGTTCATACAGGATTGATTTGGGATTTTTAGTTGATTTATTTTAGCATATTAATTCAATTGGGTTTCTAGTTATACCAGCGAAACCACCTGGTCCGGCCGGTAAGCCACTACACCGCCGAACCAGGTGGCGTGGGTTCGAAACCCATACACGACATCCTTTTTGTTTCCCTTTGATACTAGAACCCGGCCACCCCTGCTGCATACTAAAACACATGCGAACCGGGTGGTAATCAGCAATTGTTCCCTTGGTCTGACGGTAAAGAGATTGTCTCACTCAGAGGCCACCCGGGTTCGAGCCGGGTGGCATAGTTTTTTAAAAAAACTCGTTTCTAATGTCCAAATTATTTTGTAAAAATTATTTTATAAAACCTATGTGTAAGGCCCCATTCCCGGGTGACCTCACTTGTTGGATTTACTCATAAATATAGTAGATCAGGCAATACTTTCTTTAGAGTGAGCACAACTTCACGGGCAATAGCATCCCTGACTTCGGGTTCCAACTGTATCGGCCTTGGATTGTCGTCTCCAGTTGGGGTCACTTCTGTTTCATGCACACTCTCGGTGTGTTCTGCGTGCACACTCTCTTTTTCTTCTAGTCTTTGATTCAACGGGGGTCTACCTACTCGGCCAGTGCGACCGCCTCGGCGTCCTGTTCTTCCTCCACCAGCCATAGTTCCTAGTTTCCTGATAGTTATAAAGGGAATACATCAATGCCATTCCTTCAGATCATAGTTTAGAACAGTACGAGCAAGGTAAATTTTTAATTACTATGACCGGTTTGTGATTACTAATTTACATTGCTTTTCGGGTTCAAAACTCTTCAAATCGGTTGTGACATTGACATCTATTTGTTCTAGGTTAAGGTATCTATTCTTATCCAAGTGTATTAACTTTAGTACTTACTTACCATGCTAGCGTTGGCGTTGGTTACCCATACTGACATCCGTGCGTTGGTCCCATAATCATTTTGAGTCCAGACATTTAGGGATGTCTGAATCTCTCAAACTATTGCTCTGATACCAACTTGTAAGGCCCCATTCCCGGGTGACCTCACTTGTTGGATTTACTCATAAACATAGTCGTAATTACTGAACTTAAATTTAAAACATTCAGAAGTAGCGGAAGCAAACATCATTCAAATTACATGTCATAACAGCGGAAGTCTTAAAAATTGAAACATAACATTGTCTTAACATAAATAAAAGTGGGATGTCAGTCTCGTGCCGGGTAACCTTCACGCCTTCGCACGACCCTTCCTTTCTGTACCTGAAATGTATACTAAAAGTCAGCTAACGCTGGTGAGTTCTAGTTTAAAACTATTAAGTATAATCATTCTTTTCTTTACAAGTATACATAATTATATACATTCATAACTTTTGCTTTTCTTTCATCTTTCTTTTGTGATTACATATATATAAATACACGTATTCATAACTTTTGCTTTTCTTTCATCTTTCTTTTGTGATTACATATATATAAATATACGTATTCATAACTTTTGCTTTTCTTTCATATTTCTTTTGTGATTACATATATATATATATGCATTCACCTTTTTCTTTTCTTAACTTTCATGGGTCATACACTTAAGGGTGATCAACCCGTCATTTGTTTGCGAATGTCACAAAGACAAACGCCACGGTCCATCGTCATGGCCCGCCATTCTTACAACCGTCCGGCAACTAGTGTCCGTCCGTAATTTATTCTTACAACTGTCCGGCAACTTTTGTCCGTCCGTAATGACTTACAACCGTCCTACCGTCGTAGGCCGTAATTCGCCCGTCTACCCGAAAGTATCCGTTTCCCATGCGACTATTATTTATGCAACCGTTCTACTATTTATATTATTCCATTTGCTTCGACCGTCCATTAATGGCTTTCGTACGTCCTAGCTGATGAAGGAACGTATTTGTCCCGGTTACAAAATAGTCACGTGGTCGTCCGTCTACCAAAGTAGCCGTTATCATCAAAGCGTCCTTAACTTTTTCTTATACTTGGCAAGCAATATATACATGGATATAAAGCAAGATTTCATTCTTACACATTGTGTTATTCTTTCATTCATTCTACATAATCATACGATTCATTCTTTGTGCATAATTCATTTTCGTATATATATAAAATATATATTAGTATATCACGTATGATCACATTAGCAGTCATATCATTTATTCATTTAGTGTATACATTTCAGCCCAAAACATTTAATAAGGTTTGCACATAAAATAGAAGGGGGCACATAGAACTCACCTGATAGCTAGTCTTGGTTGTCCTAAACAAAGGTCCAACAATGTCACGTACGATCTGAATTAGGTAGTTAAATACACATCAGACCCAACCCCGACTCTAACGGTTTAATCATTCTAAACATACTGACTTTACTTACTGGTCTGCTGCCCGCGCACTTAGTAAGTGCGTAGGGCCTTGCTCATGCGCACATGACAAGTACGCATGATCTTTCTCCTGCGTACTTGGTAAGTACGCATGATCTTTCTCCTACGTACCAGCGTACTTGGTAAGTACGCATGATCTTTCTCCTGCGTACCTGCGTACTTGGTAAGTACGCAGGACGTCCCTACTGCGTACTTGATAAGTACGCAGCACCTGTTTTCTGGACAAGTCCGAAATTTTGCATGTTAATCCGATCATGCTAATCTTACAATTTCCTTTGATCAAAAGGTGCGCGGTTTTCACTCTAGATGCTAGTTCTAAGCTTATTTTCAAGTTTCATCCATAAAAACGTCTCCCATTTAGCTAAAACCCGAGAAACCCCAAAACAAACAAAAACTCAGATTATGGTCGAATCGTTACCTGGATTGGACTTTTGATTCGGAGGTTTTACTCACGAGCTCAGCGGTAACGTGCTCCTTCAATCTCGTGTCGATCCGTTGACTTTCTCTCTCTAGACCCGAGCTCTCCTTTCTCTCTCTAGAATAATGAAATGAAGATGAAATGGTGAAGTGGGCTGCCTTGCCCCTTATATACCTGGGCTTTCATCGGCCCGTTGGAGCCGTGCCCAAGCCCATCCGTTTTTCTTTTGTTTTATGACGATTAAGCCTCTATTGCGTTATTGTTTACTAAATTACTATTTTTGGGATGTTACAAGTCTACCCTCCTTAAAGAGGTTTCGCCCTCGAAACCGCTTATACGTTAAACAATTTAGGGTATAGTCCCCTCATCTCGTCTTCTTTTTCCCATGTAGCTTCTGACCCTTTTCTGTGCTTCCATTGTATTTTGACTAAAGGAATCGACTTATTGCGTAGTCGTTTCTCAGCTCGGTCAATAATGGCTATCGGTTCCTCCACATAATTTAGTCTGTCATCCACTTCGATCTCGTCGTAAGGTATGTGAGCTGTGTCGTCTGCTAGGCACTTGCGTAAGTGCGACACGTGGAATGTAGGGTGTATTCCACTAAGCTCAACAGGTAGGTCGAGTCTGTAAGCAACTTGACCCACTCTCGCTAAAATCTTGAAAGGTCCGACAAACCTTAGACTTAGTTTGCTACATCTTCTGAATCGGATGATTCCTTTCCATGGTGATACCTTTAACAGTTCCATGTCCCCCACTTGAAACTCTAAATCCCTTCTTCTCTTATCTGCATATGATTTTTGTCTGTCTTTTGCAGCTTTCATTCGAGCCTTGATTTGATCAAATTTCTTGGAAGTAGCTTTGACCACTTCGAGACTTGCAAAATCCTTTTGTCCAATTTCCCCCCAACAAACCGGGGTTCTACATTTCCTCCCATACAACATTTCAAATGGCGGCATGCCAATAGTCGAGTGATAGCTGTTGTTATATGAAAATTCTGCCAATGGTAGATGGCTGTCCCAGCTCCCACCGAAGTCAATGATACAGGCCCGGAGCATGTCCTCCAAGGTCTGAATGGTCCTTTCCGATTGACCATCGGTTTGGGGGTGGTAAGCGGTGCTGATGTTCAGTCTAGTGCCCATTGCTTCATTGAATTTCTTCCAATACCTTGACATGAATCTAGTATCCCTGGCGGACACAATCGACAACGGCATACCATGTCTACTCACAACTTCCTTGATAAATATTTCTGCTAGTCTTTCTGACGAAGAAGTCTCCCGTATTGGCAAGAAGTGAGCACTTTTCGTCAAGCGGTCGACGATCACCCAAATGGTATCTGTCACACCCCGCCAAGGCGGAAACGCGAGGCACGACGTTCACTGGTTTCCAAAGCATATGATTACCGCAAACACATACATGATAAATGGATACATAAATGAGTTTAAAGTTTTACATTACAAAATGTAAAATGAGTTTACAAAACATTAAGATTTCACAAATATGACTCAATTCGATGAGTTATACAAGGGAAATCCTCCTTGAGTAGTATCCATCGTGCATGCATGTAATCTACATTGCTAACCTTGAAATCACGTTCAGTTACCTGAAAAACATACTTAAAATCGTCAACACGAGGTTGGTGAGTTCACAGGTTTAATCAAATAGTTCTTTGCAAAATTTCATTGTTCGTAAATAGTTTCAGTTGTATGTGATAAACAGAATAAGAATTGTTGACCCATTTGTAAACTAGCTAGGAATACAAATAATATGTTCCTACATGAGGCGTAACCAAACCATGACAATTGTACACGCCCCTAATTTCGTTATCCGGTTCTATGCGGCCATAAATCCTCCAGATTGTGGTTAGCGCGACTAACCATGACCGGGAGACGTCACTCTCCATAGTACTATTCATAGGACCCTAGGCTACAGTTAATGGTTACTACGTTGTTCCAGGGGACTTTTCCGGCCTCAAATTGTTGTTCTCATCTCATGTAAACATACAAGTCGTGTCTTATTCTCTTGTTATCCCATAAAATAATTGTAAGTATGTTTTTCCCCCAAATATTGAAAACAGTAAAAAGGGGCCGTGAAACTCACCTTGAGTTTGGGTATATACTTGTGATAAAACTTGTTGTAGTCAACCTTGACTATTCGTACCCTAGATACCAAGGGTAAATTGTTGTTAAGACCAACGTCTTAATTGTAAATTGTTCACCGACCTTGTAAATCTGATTGTGTTTGTTTAAATATCGTTTTAGTTTTCCAACACATGTTTTGTTATAAAGTAGTTTTGAGTTACCGCCCAACTGGGACTGTTGTACAGGTGTCGAAACTTCTTAGTTTCGATTGGGTATATGTGTGTCGAAACTACTTAGTTTCGATGGAGTGGTCAGGAGTCGAAACTACCTAGTTTCGATTGAGAAAAAGGTATCGAAACTACCTAGTTTCGATTGAGTATTTGCTATCGAAACTACCTAGTTTCGATTGAGAAAAGGTATCGAAACTACCTAGTTTCGATTGAGTATTTGCTATCGAAACTACCTAGTTTCGATTGAGTAAAAGATATCGAAACTACCTAGTTTCGATTGAGTATTTGCTATCGAAACTACCTAGTTTCGATTGAGTAAAAGACATCAAAACTCCTAGTTTCGATGGATCAACAGGTATCGAAACTCCTAGTTTCGATTGAGTTAACTGGTATCGAAACTCCTAGTTTCGATTACTGGACTTCTGTTTGACAGAATCAGTCCTGCATATTTTTATGTTTTAAACTTGAATTCGACACACTCTCCTTATTATCTTTCTTGCGTTTAAACATTTTGTACGTTTAGCTACGGTTTTGAAGAACATAATATGAAAAATATCGAGTTTTTACCTTAAAAACAGGAATGAAATTGATGAGAGAAAACAGAGAAAAGTCTTGAATCTTCTGCAGAAACACTTGAAATTCTTCTTAAAACAGCAATTTATGGTGAATTTCGCCTTGAAACTGGACTTCGAAATGAAGAGAATTGGAATGTTTGCCGTATGAAAATGAGAGATAAATGGGAATTGTGAGAAAAATGATTGAAAGGAGTATGGTTATGTTCTGAGTTTTTCACAAGTGGGAGTATGGGTTAATTTGAAAATATGTGAGATTGGGGATGGTTTCCTCTGCCCTTCGACCGAGAAGTCAAATAAGTGGGTTTGAGGTTAAAATAAATCAAACCATTTGATTTAAGTGTAACTTAATATCGATTAGAGTTTCAAAAGGGGGTAGTTTAATTTGGTTTATTTTCTCACGGTATTATAAATTTAACAAGTTTATGGCTCGTTAAAGAAAAACATTGAAATCTTGGATTGTATAATCCGTTGAGGTGATTATTTGTAGGTATAAACACCTAAAAGTGACGCTACCCAATAGCGTTTTCGAAAGAGTTTGTTAGTTTACTTTTACGTATACTATATGATTTATTCTAAAAATAAGTTATTGACCAACGAAACGTATACGCTTGGATATTTAATTTATCCACTATTGTTCGTCTTAGTCGGTTTGTACTGGTACTTGCACCGGTAATTCCTAGAATTACCCAAGTATAAATTGAGACCATGTACGATCTTTGCTAGACTCTAAAGTCCTTGTTTGTGAAATTAAATAAATCACAAAAGTAATTATAATGTAAACTCGTTTATTGTAATGTAAACTTGTTCATAATGTATACGGATATTGACCTGAAATGTCGGGTTGTCACATTCTCCCCATGTTAACAGAATTTCGTCCCGAAATTCAATTTGTGTCATCTTGAACTGGTGTATCCTTAAACAAGGATGGGTATTTTGTTTTCATTTGGTCCTCTCGTTCCCATGTATACTCAGGACCACGTTTTGAGTTCCAACGTACTTTAACCAGTTTGATCCGACTACGTCTCAGCTTTTGAACCTTCCAATCTGATATCTCAATTGGTTGCTCGATGAAATGAAGTTTATCGTCAATATGAATCTCGTCAGACGGTATAATTAGTGTCTCGTCTGATAAACACTTCTTGAGATTTGATACATGAAACGTATCATGTATATTGTTTAGTTCTTGTGGTAGCTTGAGTTTGTAAGCTACAGGGCCAACCCTAGCCAGTATTTCGAACGGACCAACGTATCTAGGGTTGAGCTTACCACGGTTACCAAACCTTGCAACGCCTTTCCATGGTGAGACTTTTAACATTACTCGGTCACCAATTTGAAATTCTAATGGTTTTCGTCTGTTGTCAGCATAGCTCTTTTGTCTATCTCGGGCCGCTTTCAAACGGTCCTTAATTTTGAAAATCTTATCAGTGGTTTCCTGGACAATCTCAGGGCCTGTCAAATGTTTTTCACCAACTTCCGCCCAACATAACGGTGAGCGGCATTTACGACCATATAAAGCTTCAAACGGAGCTGCCTTAATGCTCGTATGGTAGCTGTTATTGTAGGAAAACTCAGCTAATGGTAAATGAGTATCCCAATTTCCTCCGAAATCCATTACACATGCACGGAGCATATCTTCTAATGTTTGAATGGTCCTTTCGCTTTGACCATCTGTTTGTGGGTGATATGCCGTGCTCATGTCAAGACGTGTGCCCATGGCTTCTTGTAATGATTTCCAGATTCTAGACACAAATCTGCTATCTCTATCCGATATAATAGAAATTGGCACTCCATGCCTAGCCACAATTTCCTTGATATAAAGCTTTGCAAGTTTCTCGGTTTTGTCAGTTTCTTTCATTGGCAGAAAGTGAGCAGATTTTGTTAATCGGTCGACAATAACCCATATGGTATCATAACCACTGGAAGTCCTGGGTAATTTTGTGATGAAATCCATAGAAATTTGTTCCCATTTCCATTGGGGAATTTCAGGTTGCTGTAGTAAACCAGACGGTTTCTGATGTTCGGCTTTTACTTTTGAGCACGTTAGGCATTTACTGACATATGTGGCAATATCTCCTTTCATATTGGGCCACCAATATAATTCTTTTAGATCCTTATACATCTTATCTGAACCTGGGTGAATGGAGTACCTGGACTTGTGGGCTTCGTCCATAACTAGCTCCCGTAAGTTACCAAAACGTGTCACCCAAATTCTATTCATGAAGTATAAAGTGTCATCTGACTTAGACTCTAATTGCTTTATCATTCCTCGTAAAGCTTCATTCTGAATGTTTTCTTCTTTGATTGCCTCATGTTGTGCCATCCGAATTTGAGTAGTAAGATTCGTATGAATTGTCAATCCTAAGGCACGAACACGAAGAGTTTTAACTCGTTCTTTGCGACTTAAAGCGTCCGCTACGACATTGGCTTTCCCGGGATGGTACTTGATATCACAATCATAATCGTTTAGTAGTTCTACCCAACGACGTTGTCTCATGTTAAGTTCCTTTTGATCAAAGATATGCTGGAGACTCTTGTGATCAGTAAAGATAGTACATCTTGTACCGTAAAGGTAATGTCTCCAAATTTTGAGCGCAAACACAACTGCACCCAATTCCAAGTCGTGGGTCGTATAATTCTTTTCGTGCACTTTTAGTTGTCGGGAGGCATATGCGATGACTTTGTCTCTTTGCATTAACACACAACCCAGTCCTTGGTGTGATGCATCGCAGTATACGACAAAATTGTCGATTCCCTCAGGAAGGGATAGAATTGGTGCACTACACAGCTTCTGCTTTAGTATTTGAAAAGCTGACTCTTGCTTGTCATTCCAATCATACTTATTTTCTTTCTGGGTTAGTTTGGTTAAAGGCAAGGCTATTTTTGAAAAATTCTCGATGAATCGTCTGTAATAACCGGCCAAACCTAAAAATTGACGTACTTCTGTCGGAGTCTTTGGTGCTTCCCAGTTTTTGATCGCTTCAATTTTAGATGGATCAACGTGAATTCCTTCCTTGTTGATGACATGTCCAAGAAAATGCACTTCTTGGATCCAAAACTCACACTTAGAGAATTTAGCGTAAAGTTTCTCGTTTCTGAGTAGTTCTAAGATTAATTTAAGATGATGTTCATGATCCTCCTTGGTTCGTGAATATATTAATATGTCATCGATAAACACAATCACGAATTTATCCAAGTATGGTTTGCACACGCGGTTCATGAGATCCATGAAGACAGCTGGTGCGTTCGTCAAACCAAATGGCATAACTAGGAACTCGTAGTGACCGTAACGAGTCCTAAATGCTGTCTTTGGTACATCTTCTTCTTGGATTCTTAATTGATGATACCCTGAACGTAGATCAATTTTTGAATAGAAGCTAGAACCTTGTAGTTGATCGAACAAATCGTCTATTCGAGGAAGTGGGTATCGGTTCTTGATTGTAAGCTTGTTTAATTCTCGGTAATCAATACACATCCTAAAGGTTCCATCCTTTTTCTTTACAAATAGGACCGGAGCTCCCCAAGGTGAGAAACTCGGTCTTATGAAACCTTTATCAAGCAACTCTTGTAGTTGATTTGATAATTCTTGCATTTCAGAAGGTGCTAATCGATACGGCGATCGCGCAATCGGTGCGGATCCTGGTACCAAATCGATTCGGAATTCGACTTGCCTCGGTGGTGGTAATCCAGGTAAGTCTTCAGGAAAAACTTCGGGATATTCCTTAACGATTGGAATATATTCAAGTCGACGTTCCTTGGGTTTCTTTTCGACGACGTGAGCCAGAAACACGCAATAGCCTTTACGTAAACACTTACGAGCTTTCATGCAGTTTATCATCCTTAACGTTACTCCACTCTTCTCACCTTGAATCGAAAGAATTTCTCCGTTTGGGAGTGGGATTTGGACAATTTTCTCAAAACAAACAATCTCGGCATGATTCTTTGACAACCAATCCATGTCAATAACAACGTCAAAGCTTCCTAAATCAACGGGTAACAGATCTATACTAAATGTGTGGTTTTTAAGACATAAGGTACAACCCTGAATGACTTCTTCGGTATTAATTAATTTTCCGTTCGCTAATTCAATTGTATACTTTTGGTCTAGTTTACTGGGCTTAATACCGAGTAGGGACTTAAAGTCATTTGACACAAAACTCAAATCAGCACCCGTATCGAAAAGTATAGAGGCATAGTGATTATTTATCGGGAACGTACCAGTGACAATGTTTGGATCTTGTCGTGCGTCACCAGCCCCCATCACAAATGCTCTTCCACGGGCCTGATTGTCGTTTCGGTTCTTCAACTTTGGACAGTCTTTTCTGAAGTGCTTTGGATCTCCACATTCAAAGCATCCCTGATTCATCCTCCCTGTTCCTGGGTTGCCCTTTCCTGTTACTTGATTTGTCTTATTAGAGTTTGCATTGCTCCAACAGTTATGGGCTAGGTGCCCATACTTTTTACATTTTCCACATTGAGTACACCTTCCACTGTGATGATATCCACACTTGTCACACCTTGGTAGTGTTCCAAGGTATCCATTTTGTTCCACAGTGTTGGCGACAAAGGCTTTCATAGTTTCAGGTCTCTTGTAACTTTGATTCTTGTTTTGGTTAATTGGTTTTCCAAACCATTTCCTTTTTTCCCCAGACTTTCCTTCCTCGGTCTCCTTCTTCTTAAACAAACCATCACGTACAGCATTATCCCTTAGTTTGAAAGCCAGAGTTATGGCGCTCTTGGCATCCATAGGGTTCGATGAAGTCACCAGACTTCGGATTTGAGGTGCGAGACCCCACAAATATCTTTCAACCTTCTTGTATTCTGGGGTAACCATGTGTGGAACCAAGATTGCTAACTCATTGAATCGGTCAGTGTAGCCAGCAACATCATCTCCTGTCATTTGCAAATTCCACATTTCAGATTCGATCTTTTGTAACTCATTTCGAGGACAATATTCCTCGATCATCATGGCCTTCAGGTCTTCCCATGACAACTCATATGCTGTCTGCCTTCCCAAAGTCTTTACTTGTGAATTCCACCAGGTTAAAGCTTTATCAGTGAATGAGCATGTAGAATACTTCACCATGCAGTCAGCGGTGCATTCACTGATATCAATCACTGATTCCATCTTCTCTATCCATCTCATTAGTCCAACTGCACCCTCGGTGCCATTGAAGTTACGGGGTTTGCAAGATAGAAAGGCCTTGTAGGAGCACTTTCTATTTGGAGCATCTGTAGAATTACAAGTCATAACGTCAATAATTCGGATCATGACCATGTGTTACGGCTTATTTATTCTATTACCTCCGGAACCTCCAGCTGTACCGCTTCCTCCTGCACCTCCTGCACCGGTACCACTGCCGTTTCCTCCTCCACTATTTCGATTCGCCTCATACTGTTGCATGGCAGCAGCTACTCGCTGTGCTATAAGTTGTTCCACATTTGGAGAAATTGTCTCGTTGTTGTCTCCAGTAGTGTTACGGGGTGTGCTACGCTTTGGTGCCATGACGTTCTTTCTAACACATCAATTAAAAAGAAACAACATTATATGACAATAATGATAGCACATGGCATAAGGATACGACAACATCAAAACATAAACCATTATATACATAGTTAAAACATTCATAGTACATTGTTCCCAAAAGAAACGGATACAAAAGTGATGGGTTCTCATGACCTCATCAGTACTAAAGTTTTAAACTACATAATGTACTATGGGCACAACCCGCCCATAATAGGTTTAGAAGAAGAAGTGAGAGTACAATCCAATCATCATGGCAAGTCCTGCCATAACAAAGCTTGCTCTAGCCACAAATTCTGCAGCCAAAGTCCTTTCCTCCAGTGCTTCCACCATGTCTCGGACAGTGACAGTGAACTGCCAGTCCATGTCAGCTCTCAATTCTAGATAGTTAGTGGCATCCTGTATGTTTCGGGTGCGGTCATCTAGAGTCTGAACTCGAGATCCGAGTCCTTGACGAAGTCGCGTGGCTGCATCCCCCTGTGCCCGGATGTCATCTAGGAGATCATCAAGACGCTCCTCATGCGTACGAACGCGAGCTACCAAGGTAGGCACAGTGAGCTCTATGGCTTCCCCAGTGTGGGGTAGGGGTGTTGGGGAGTTAGAAGACTCTCCAATCTCAAAGGTAGATGGGATGCTCTCCATCTCCCTCCATCGGGCCAGAGTACGGGGCATCCAACGGATAGTTCCCACAGTAGGGTGGTAGCAGGGTCTTTGCCTAGGTGGTTCTTCACCAGCCTCCAAGTCTTCTGGGTCACGGGCTGCTAGATTCCTTTTGCGTGGAATTCGAACCTTCTTCCTAGCGCTTTGCACCTTAACTGGTCCTCCGCTTTTCTTTCGGTAGACGACAGGCGGTTTTCCCAAGGCGACTTTAGGTGGTGTGGAGCTACGGGTTTGTACTTGATTTTTGGGACATGAGGCGGAAAATTCCTCATTTGATTCAGTGTCAGAGACGGGATCAGAATGTGAATGTGACGACATGCTTGTGACTACAATATCCATATGACAAAATGACTGGTCATGCAATGCTTATGCAATGAAAACGTTTTAGTGAGTCATTTAGATTATAGACTAGGTTCCAATTTAGATTCCTAGTTCACTATAATCAATGGCTCTGATACCAAGTTCTGTCACACCCCGCCAAGGCGGAAACGCGAGGCACGACGTTCACTGGTTTCCAAAGCATATGATTACCGCAAACACATACATGATAAATGGATACATAAATGAGTTTAAAGTTTTACATTACAAAATGTAAAATGAGTTTACAAAACATTAAGATTTCACAAATATGACTCAATTCGATGAGTTATACAAGGGAAATCCTCCTTGAGTAGTATCCATCGTGCATGCATGTAATCTACATTGCTAACCTTGAAATCACGTTCAGTTACCTGAAAAACATACTTAAAATCGTCAACACGAGGTTGGTGAGTTCACAGGTTTAATCAAATAGTTCTTTGCAAAATTTCATTGTTCGTAAATAGTTTCAGTTGTATGTGATAAACAGAATAAGAATTGTTGACCCATTTGTAAACTAGCTAGGAATACAAATAATATGTTCCTACATGAGGCGTAACCAAACCATGACAATTGTACACGCCCCTAATTTCGTTATCCGGTTCTATGCGGCCATAAATCCTCCAGATTGTGGTTAGCGCGACTAACCATGACCGGGAGACGTCACTCTCCATAGTACTATTCATAGGACCCTAGGCTACAGTTAATGGTTACTACGTTGTTCCAGGGGACTTTTCCGGCCTCAAATTGTTGTTCTCATCTCATGTAAACATACAAGTCGTGTCTTATTCTCTTGTTATCCCATAAAATAATTGTAAGTATGTTTTTCCCCCAAATATTGAAAACAGTAAAAAGGGGCCGTGAAACTCACCTTGAGTTTGGGTATATACTTGTGATAAAACTTGTTGTAGTCAACCTTGACTATTCGTACCCTAGATACCAAGGGTAAATTGTTGTTAAGACCAACGTCTTAATTGTAAATTGTTCACCGACCTTGTAAATCTGATTGTGTTTGTTTAAATATCGTTTTAGTTTTCCAACACATGTTTTGTTATAAAGTAGTTTTGAGTTACCGCCCAACTGGGACTGTTGTACAGGTGTCGAAACTTCTTAGTTTCGATTGGGTATATGTGTGTCGAAACTACTTAGTTTCGATGGAGTGGTCAGGAGTCGAAACTACCTAGTTTCGATTGAGAAAAAGGTATCGAAACTACCTAGTTTCGATTGAGTATTTGCTATCGAAACTACCTAGTTTCGATTGAGAAAAGGTATCGAAACTACCTAGTTTCGATTGAGTATTTGCTATCGAAACTACCTAGTTTCGATTGAGTAAAAGATATCGAAACTACCTAGTTTCGATTGAGTATTTGCTATCGAAACTACCTAGTTTCGATTGAGTAAAAGACATCAAAACTCCTAGTTTCGATGGATCAACAGGTATCGAAACTCCTAGTTTCGATTGAGTTAACTGGTATCGAAACTCCTAGTTTCGATTACTGGACTTCTGTTTGACAGAATCAGTCCTGCATATTTTTATGTTTTAAACTTGAATTCGACACACTCTCCTTATTATCTTTCTTGCGTTTAAACATTTTGTACGTTTAGCTACGGTTTTGAAGAACATAATATGAAAAATATCGAGTTTTTACCTTAAAAACAGGAATGAAATTGATGAGAGAAAACAGAGAAAAGTCTTGAATCTTCTGCAGAAACACTTGAAATTCTTCTTAAAACAGCAATTTATGGTGAATTTCGCCTTGAAACTGGACTTCGAAATGAAGAGAATTGGAATGTTTGCCGTATGAAAATGAGAGATAAATGGGAATTGTGAGAAAAATGATTGAAAGGAGTATGGTTATGTTCTGAGTTTTTCACAAGTGGGAGTATGGGTTAATTTGAAAATATGTGAGATTGGGGATGGTTTCCTCTGCCCTTCGACCGAGAAGTCAAATAAGTGGGTTTGAGGTTAAAATAAATCAAACCATTTGATTTAAGTGTAACTTAATATCGATTAGAGTTTCAAAAGGGGGTAGTTTAATTTGGTTTATTTTCTCACGGTATTATAAATTTAACAAGTTTATGGCTCGTTAAAGAAAAACATTGAAATCTTGGATTGTATAATCCGTTGAGGTGATTATTTGTAGGTATAAACACCTAAAAGTGACGCTACCCAATAGCGTTTTCGAAAGAGTTTGTTAGTTTACTTTTACGTATACTATATGATTTATTCTAAAAATAAGTTATTGACCAACGAAACGTATACGCTTGGATATTTAATTTATCCACTATTGTTCGTCTTAGTCGGTTTGTACTGGTACTTGCACCGGTAATTCCTAGAATTACCCAAGTATAAATTGAGACCATGTACGATCTTTGCTAGACTCTAAAGTCCTTGTTTGTGAAATTAAATAAATCACAAAAGTAATTATAATGTAAACTCGTTTATTGTAATGTAAACTTGTTCATAATGTATACGGATATTGACCTGAAATGTCGGGTTGTCACACTATCATTATCTTTAGCTGTTCGCGGTAGCTTGGTAATGAAGTCCATCGTGATCTCCTCCCACTTCCATTCTGGTATTGGTAAGGATTGCATTTTACCGCATGGTTTCTGGTGCTCGGCCTTAACTAGTGAACACGCCAAGCACTTGTTCACGTACTCAGTCACATCATTCTTCATGCCCGGCCACCAGTACTCTTTCTTCAAGTCTTGATACATTTTGTTTGTCCCGGGGTGGATAGAATAACGAGACTTATGGGCCTCATCGAGTATTTTGGCTCTAAGCTCGCCAATCTTAGGTATCGACATCCGGCCAAACCTAGTTCGTACACCGTATGCATTTGCATCTAAATTCCCTTGTTGTCCTACTATCCTTTCTCGTTTTATATTTCTTTCTGATATTGCTTCATCTTGTGCCTTTGATATTTCACTCATCAAATCTGGCGTTATAATCAGCTGACACGCTTTGATCCGGATAGGTGTCGATTCTTCCTTTCTACTTAAAGCGTCAGCCACCACGTTTGTCTTGCCTGGATGGTACAATATCTCACAGTCATAGTCCTTCAGTAGCTCTAACCACCTCCTTTGTCTCATGTTTAATTCCTTTTGCTCGAAAAAGTACTTCAGGCTTTTGTGATCGGAGTAAATGGTGCATTCCATACAGATAGTGCCTGCATATTTTCAACGCGAAAACTACTGCTGCTAACTCTAGATCGTGTGTTGGGTAGTTAGCCTCGTGAATCTTTAGTTGCCGCGAGGCGTAAGCAATTACCTTTCCTCGTTGCATAAGTACGTACCCCAAACCCTGCCCTGAAGCGTCAGAATAAACTACCAAGTCTTCATTTCCCTCAGGTAGAGTCAAGACTGGAGCTTGGGTTAATCGTGCCTTAAGTTCTTCAAACGCATTGTTTTGGGTTTGACCCCATTCATACTTCATTTCCTTCCGTGTCAACTTAGTTAGTGGCAAGGCTATTCTTGAAAAATCTTGAATGAACCTTCGATAGTAGCCTGCCAATCCCAGAAAGCTTTGTATCTCTGTTGGTGTCTTTGGGACGTTCCATTCCTTTACTGTCTCGATCTTTGCAGGATCTACCATAATGTCGTTTGGGTTTATTACATGACCTAGGAATTGGACTTCCCTAAGCCAGAACGCGCATTTGGAGAATTTTGCGTACAATTTTTCCTGCTTTAGCACCTCCAGAACCTCCCTTAGGTGACAGTGGTGATCACCCTCGCTTTTCGAATATACCAGTATGTCGTCTATAAAAACTATCACTGATCGATCCAACATGGGTCGACATACTCTATTCATCAAATCCATAAACGCTGCTGGTGCGTTGGTCAATCCGAAGGACATCACGAGAAACTCATAATGCCCATAACGCGTGCGAAAAGCGGTCTTTGGTACGTCTTCTTCTCTTACTTTCAACTGATGGTAACCCGACCTAAGATCGATCTTTGAAAACCAACTGGTAGGGGGCTTTGGCAACGGGCTCAGCTCCTGGCAATAAGTCAATCTGAAATTCTATTTCTCGATCGGGTGGTAACCCAGGTAGATCCTCAGGGAATACTTCCGGAAAGTTGCACACCACGGGTACATTCTTGAGTTCATTCATTTTCATTCTATCATCAATAACATATGCCAAATAAGCTTCGCAACCGCGCCTCATGTATCTTTCGGCCTTGATCATCGAGATGATGTTCGGCATCTGTAACATCCTAAAAATAGTAAATAAGTAAATAATAATACGATAGAGATTTAAACGTCATAAAATGAAATAAGAACGGATGGGCTTGGGCTCGGCTCCAACGGGCCGATGGAAGCCCAGGTATATAAGGGGCAAGGCAGCCCAGTTTCTCCATTTAACCTTCATTTCACCATCTAGAGAGAGAAAGGGGAGCTCGGTTCTAGAGAGAGAAAGTGACGGATCGACTCGGGAATTCAGGAGAACGTTGCTACTGTGCTTGTGATCATCTTCTGTGAATCATAACTCCAATCCAGGTAAGCGTTCGATCATAATCTGAGTTTTTATGATTATTTTAGGATTTTCGGTTTTAGCTAAATAGGTGAAGTTTTTATGGATGAAACTTGAAAATGAACAAAGATCTAGCATCTAGAATAAAAACCGAACGTTCTGATCAAGGAAAATTTAGATATTGACATGATCAGACCCGCATGCAAAAAGTTAGGGTTCTTACGCCTGAATCAGATCATGCGTACTTATCAAGTACGCAGGAAGAAGGGTTCTGCGTACTTATCAAGTACGCATGAAGTAAAGTCTGCGTACTTACCAAGTGCGCATGAAGTAAAGTCTGCGTACTTACCAAGTGCGCAAGAAGTAAAGTCTGCGTACTTGTCAAGTACGCATGACCAAGGCCCTGCGCACTTAGTAAGTGCGCAGGCATCAAAATGGTTAAGTAAAGTCAGTATGTTTAGAATGATTAAACCGTTAGAGTCGAGATTAGGTCTGATGTGTATTTAACTACTCAATTCAGATCAGAAGTGACGTTGTTGGACTTTGTTTAGGACAACCCAGACTAGCTCATCAGGTGAGTTCTATGTGCCCCTTTCTATGTTATGTGCAAACCTTATTAAATGTTTTGGAGGCTGAAGTGTATACACTAAATGAATAAATACTATAAATGCCAATGTGATCATACGTGATATACAAATATATATATATATATATTATATATATATATATATGAAAATGAATTATGAACAAAGAATGAAACGTATGTTTACAAAGTATGAATGAAAGAATGACAAAATAAGAATGAATGAAATCTTGCTTTATATAATATATACTACATGTTATGAATATACGTGAATGTTATGGACGCTTCGATGCTAACGGCTACTACGGTAGACGGACGACCACGTGACTATCTTGCAACTGGGACAAAAATATTCCTTCATCAACTAGGAAATAAAAAGGGTCATTAATGGACGGTCGAAGCAAATGCCAAATCACATGTAGAACGGTTGCAAACATGGTAGCACGTGGGAAACGGATACCTTCGGGTAGACGGGCGAAAAGGACGTACTACGACGGTAGGACGGTTTACGACGGACGGCCGAAGGTTGGCCGGACGGTTTTAAGGCGGACGGTTTCTAGGACCGGACGAGTCAAAGGGCTACGACGGTAGCTTCATGGCGTATGTCTTTGTGACATACGTAGTAAAAGACGGGTTGATCACCCTTATGTGTACGACCAAATGAATGTTAAGGAAAAACTAAAGGTGAATGCATATCAATATAGTCACTCAAGAATGATGAAAGAAAAGTAAAAGTTAAGAATACGTATTTATGTTCTTTATATATAAACTTATGTATACTTTTGAAGAAATAATGTTAATATCTAATCTTTTAAACTAGAACTCACCAGCGTTAGCTGACTTTTAGTATACATTTCAGGTAACAAAGAAAAGGGTCGTGCGAAGGCGTGAAGGTTGCCCGGCTAGAGACTGACATTCCGATTTATGTTTTCTTTTGTTAAACAATGATGTATGTTTTAAATGTTGAGACTTCCGCTGTAATGTACTCAAACGTGAATGTTTTTGTTGTTAATTGAACATGTTAAATTTAAAGTTCAGTATTAATGACTTTGTTTATGAGTAAATCCAACAAGTGAGGTTACCCGGGATAAGGGGCCTTACAAGTTGGTATCAGAGCAATAGTTTGAGAGATTCAGACATCCCTAAATGTCTGGACTCAAGCTGATTATGGGACCAACGCACAGATGTCAGTCTGGGTAGCCAACTCCAACGCCAGCAAGGTAAGTAAGTACTAAGGTTAATACACTTGGATAAGAATAGATACTCTAACCTAGAACCAATAGATGTCAATGTCATGACCAATTTGAAGAGTTTGGAACCCGAAAAGCAATGTAAATTTCTAATCACAAACCGGTCACTATAATTAAAAATTTACCTTGTTCGTACTGTTCTAAGACTATGATCTAAGAGAATGACATTGATGTATACCCTTTATGACTATCAGGAAATCTAAAGACAAAGGCAGGTGGAGGGAGAACAGGACGCCGAGGCGGTCGCACGGGCCGAGTCGGTAGGCCTCCACTGAATCCAAGACATCAAGAAGAAGAGGATGTGCACACGGAAAGCACAGAGAGCGTGCACCAAACTAATGTCACCCCAACCGGGGGCGACCATCAAGGGTCTCTACAGTTGGAACCCGAGGTCAAAGATGCTATTGCCCGTGAGGTCGTGCTCACTTTAAAGAATGTATTGCCTGACTTGCTGTCTGAAGCATTAAAGAAAATTAAGGAAGATGATGAAGTAAACCATGAGGAAAAAGTATATGACAGTGATGGGGATGAAATAAAGATAGGATCAAGCAATAGGGGGTGCACCTATAAAGGTTTCAAGGATGGAGACCCACCCAAGTTTGATGGGAACAAGGATTCAGTGGCTACGTTCGAATGGATTGAGAGGATGAACGCTGTAATCAACATAAGCGAGTGTCGACCGGACCAGGCCGTTAAGTATGTTGCACATTCTTTCACCAATGAAGCACTAGGTTGGTGGAGAAACATTCAGAGAATAAAGTCGCCAAACGCTATTGCCAGAATGACATGGGAAGACTTGAAGAAGCTGATAATCCCAAAGTTCTGCCCACAGAACGAGATTGATCGTGTGGAGAACGAGTTCCTGAACTTCAAGGCTAGCAACAAGACTCATCGCCAGTATACTTCGAGATTCAATGAGTTGGCCCAACTGGTACCACACTTAGTGGAGACTGAAGACCGTCTGATTAAGTACTATATCAAGGGTTTGCCACAAAGGGTCCGTGTCCATGTCAAAACTAACCTACCCTCGACCTTCGAGTCGGTAGTGAATCTGAGCGGAATCGTCTACGACGACTACGCCAATGAGGACCCGGCACCTGAGACACAAAAGAGAAAGTGGGAGAACCCGTCTAGGGGCATCGGGAAAAGGGATGTAGCAGCTGAAGTTAAGAGACCAAGGTCTGATGAATATGAAACTTGCAAGAAGTGTGGAAAGCACCATCTTGGCGAGTACCGAATCGGCACCATCATGTGTTATAGGTGCGGGAAGCCGGGACACTTCTCCCAAGAGTGTTTAAAGGATGTCAAGTGCCAGAGTTATGGAAAATATGGACACCTGACTAGGGATTGCAGGAAAACCAGACAATCCAGTTCGGGAAAGGAAAAGGAACAGCCAAGGGCTAGGACTCAAGCCTATGCCCTGATTGAGGAGGAAGCAAGGGGAAACCCTGATGTTGTATCAGGTACCTTTCTAGTAAATGATGAACATGCTGCTATCTTATTTGACTCTGGTGCTAGTAAAAGTTTTATAGCAAATGCCTCTAGCCAAAAACTAGATTGCACCGTCAACACCATAGTAAAAGCCTTTAGCGTACAAACTGCCGTTGGTAAAAATTCGGTAGTATTCCAAGTAACCGATGATTGTATCATAGAAATAGAGGGCCATAAGTTCCCCTCTAGATTATTCCTTCTTACCTTAGGAGGATTCGATGTAGTATTGGGCATGGATTGGCTAGCTGCCAACGAAGCTCAGATCATATGTAAACGTAAGAGGATACACCTCAAAGCTCCTAACGGTAGTCCAATTACGGTTTATGGGGATTGGAATTGCACAATGCCAAACGTCATTTCGATGATCAAGGCCGAAAGTTAAATGAGGCGCGGTTGCGAAGCTTATCTGGCGTATGTTATTGACGATAGAATGAAAACGAAAGCACTCAAGAATGTACCCGTGGTGTGCAATTTTCCATAAGTATTTCCAGAGGAGCTACCTGGGTTGCCACCCGATCGGGAAATAGAATTTCAGATTGATTTACTGCCAGGAGCTGAGCCCGTTGCCAAAGCCCCCTACCGATTGGCTCTGTCTGAAATGAAAGAATTGATGTCACAACTACAGGAATTAACAGAAAAAGGATTTATTAGACCGAGCATTTCACCATGGGGCGCTTCGGTACTATTTGTAAAGAAGAAAGACGGCAGCATGCGCATGTGCATTGACTACCGTGAACTGAACAAGAGGACAGTAAAGAACAAATACCCACTGCCTAGAATAGATGACCTTTTTGATCAACTGCAAGGTGCGAGTTGGTTCTCAAAGATCGATCTTAGGTCGGGTTACCATCAGTTGAAAGTAAGAGAGAAAGACGTACCAAAAACCGCGTTTCGCACGCGTTATGGGCATTATGAGTTTCTCGTGATGTCCTTCGGATTGACCAACGCACCAGCAGCGTTCATGGATTTGATGAATAGAGTTTGTCGACCAATGTTGGATCGATCAGTGATAGTTTTTATAGACGACATACTGGTATATTCGAAAAGCGAGGGTGATCACCACTGTCACCTAAAGAGGTTCTGGAGGTGCTAAAGCAGGAAAAGTTGTACGCAAAATTCTCCAAATGCGCGTTCTGGCTTAAGGAAGTCCAATTCTTAGGTCATGTAATAAACCCAAACGGCATTATGGTGGATCCTGCAAAGATCGAGACAGTAAAGGAATGGAACATCCCAAAGACACAAACAAAGATACAAAGCTTTCTGGGATTGGCAGGCTACTATCGAAGGTTCATTCAATATTTTTCAAGAATAGCCTTGCCACTAACTAAGTTGACACGGAAGGAAGTGAAATATGAATGGCGTCTAACCCAAAACAACGCGTTTGAGGAACTTAAGGCACGATTAACCCAAGCTCCAGTCTTGGCACTACATGAAGACTTAGTAGTCTACTCTGACGCTTCAGGTCAGGATTTAGGTTGCGTACTTATGCAACTCCCAATGCTGGCGTTGGCGTTGGTTACTCATACTGACATCCGTGCAATGGTACCATAATCAGCTTGAGTCCAGACATTTAGGGATGTCTGAATCTCTCAAACTATTGCTCTGATACCAACTTATAAGGCCCTTTCCCGGGTAACCTCACTTGTTGGAATTACTCATAAACATAGTCATAAATGCTAAACTTAAATTAAAAACATTCAGAAGTAGCGGAAGCAAACATCATTCGAATACATAACATAACAGCGGAAGTCTTAACAAATAAAAACATAATATTTTCTTAACATATATAAAAGTGGGATGTCAGTCTGGTGCCAGGTAACCATCACGCCTTCGCACGACCCTTCAATTCTTTACCTGAAATGTATACTAAAAGTCAGCTAACGCTGGTGAGTTCTAGTTTAAAGACAACCATACATAGCATTTGTCTTATCATGAGTATTATATGTATATATAAATAATATACATAACATTCGTGCTTTTGCATAATCTTTGCTTTATTGTTCTCACATAACATTCATACTGAGTATATACATATGTACATACATACTTACTTTGGGGAGAACTTTCATTGGCCATACACATAGGGGTGATCAACCCGTCATACTTGTCACGAATGTCACAAAGACAACGCAGTGAGAACTACCATCGTAGCCCTTTTCATAAACCGTCCGGCTCTAGAAAACCGTTCGTCGAAACATAAATCCGTCCGGCAACCTTTGTCCGTCCGCTTTTAAACCGTCCTACCGTCGTAGTCCGGTCATTCGCCCGTCTGCCCTAGGGCATCCGTTTCCCATGTGGCTATTATATATGCAACCGTTCTACATGTAATAAGGCATTTGCTTCGACCGTCCATGAGTACCTTTTATACGTCCTAGCTTGCGAAGGAACGTTTTTGTCCCGGTTGCAAAATAGTCATGTGGTCGTCCGTCTACCGAAGTAGCCGTTGTCATCGTAGTGTCCATAACGTATTCGTACATTCATAACATGCAATATATAAAATATAAAGCAAGATTTCATTCATTCACGTTATGTCATTCTTTCATTCATTCATTATAATCATACGTTTCATACTTTGTTCATAATTCATTTTCATATATATATTTAATATACTTATTTGTATATCACGTATGATCACATTGGCATTCATATCATTTATTCATTTAGTGTATACAGTTCAGCCCCAAAACATTTAAAATGATTTGCACATAACACAAAAGGGGGCACATAGAACTCACCTGATAAGCTAGTCTTAGTTGTCCTAAACAAAGGCCCAACAACGTCACGTACGATCTGGATTAGGTAGTTAAATGCACATCAGACCCAATCCCGACTCTAACGGCTTAATCATGCTGACTTAGGTGAACATACTGACTTCACTATCTAGCCTGGTGCCTGCGCACTTAGCAAGTGAGCAGGGCCTGGTTCATGTGTACTTGACAAGTGCGCAGAACATTCTTCTTGCGTACTTGATAAGCACGCAGGATCTTCCTCCTGCGTACTTGATAAGTACGCAGGATCTTCCTCATGCGTAGTACGCAGGACATCCTTCTTGCGTACTTGATAAGTACGCAAGACCTGTTTCCTGAACAAGTCCGAAATTCTTGCATGCTAACCCGATCATGCCAATCTTACTATTTTCTTTGATAAAAATGTGCGGTTTTCATTCTAGATGCTAGTTCTAAGCTTATTTTCAAGTTTCATCCATAAAAACGTCTCCTATTTAGCTAAAACCTGAAAAACCCCAAAATGAACAAAAACTCAGTTTAAGGTCGAATCGTTACCTTGATTGTGATTCTGATTCGGAGGTTTTGCTCACGAGCTCAGTAGTAACGTGCTCCTTCAATTCCCGGTCGATCCGTCAACTTTCTCTCTCTAGGCCCGAGCTCTCCTTTCTCTCTCTAGATTGCAAGTTGTGGAAGAAATGAGAGTCTAATGCTGTCTTGACCTTTATATACTTGGGCTTCCCCCGGCCCATTGGAGCCGAGCCCAAGCCCATCCATTTTCCTTTCATTTTTGACGGTTAAATCCCTATTGCGTTAATATTATTTATTTACTATTTTTGGGATGTTACATTACTCAACGGGGTATCATTGTTCGGATTACAAATCAAGGGTGACGGACACTCAGCACATTGAAGCCCTAGAAGATCGAGTTACGAAATGAGCTTGGGCAACGACGGTAGCAATCACTAGTTACCGATCTTGGTATCACAACAGGCTGAACCCGTACCTGAAACTGTACCTATACCTGCACCACACCTACAACTACTCCAGCTGTGGAGTCAGTTTTCTTCTTTGACATATGTAACATCCATAATTTCCCAATCATATCTAAGTTTATTTTAAATAATTACAATAGTAACACTACATTAAATCATGTATTTGTTCAGACACATTATGTCACATAAATTTTTATTTTAATTAAAATTCCTATTCAAAATTTAGACGTTGCGTTATATATTGATTTCCATAACACATTTTGTGTATACACATATAAAAATATATGCATAATTTATATAACAGTATGCATGCAAATACGTTTATACACTTGTATTTATTAAACCACGTGATAATATTGAGATAGCATTTAATAAAAAAAAATCAATTTATAAATACCTAAATATAAATATTTACAAACATGTTTTGAACCCCTTTGACACACGTGAACTCCCAACTTGAACCCCCACCTTGTACACTTGAAGCTTTCCACCTCAAATTGAACCTATCCAATGACTTAAACCCTTAACTGTTTCCCCTTTGACTTTTGAAAGTCAACAGGGACAGATTCCTTCCAATTAGCCCTTAATTCGAGTTAATCCGGATCCTTTAGACTTGCCATGAATAATGGAGTAGTCATTGATAAGATTCAAACCCATTTAACATACCAATTTAACGATTCCAGCCGCTGGTTTTCAAATTTCAAACATGTTTGACTTTCATAGTCAAAACTGAGCCAAATCATTACCAAATCCATGGAATTGAAACACGTGATCGGCCGCAAATCACGCGTAGGCTGTTTGCGCATGAATCCAAGTCTAAAACGCAACCCAATTCACCCTGAATTAATCGATTCAATGCGTAAATCGCCTCTTACAGTTGTCACCTGCAGACCGAATCAAATTACGCGTTCCAGTTGAAATTGGAGCATATAACCAGCTCCTACACCTCCGCAGTGACACGCGTGATCACCCTCATTCTTGGAGTAGATAAGGATATCATCGATGAACACGATTACCGATCGGTCCAGCATCGGTCGACACACCCTATTCATCAAATCCATGAACGTTGCCGGGGCATTCGTCAATCCGAAAGACATTACGCGGAACTCGAAATGTCCATAACGCGTGCGAAATGCAGTTTTCGGTATGTCTTCTTCCCTCACCTTCAACTGATGGTACCCGGATCGAAGGTCGATTTTTGAGAACCAACTTGCGCCCTGTAATTGATCGAACAGGTCATCGATCCTTGGTAAAGGGTACTTGTTCTTCACCGTACGTTTGTTCAACTCGCGATAATCAATACACATTCTCATCGAACCGTCTTTCTTCTTCACAAACAACACTGGAGCACCCCACGGCGAGATGCTCGGTCGGATAAATCCCTTCTCAAGTAACTCGTCTAGTTGTGTCATTAACTCTTTCATCTCCACTGGTGCTAGTCGATATGGAGCCTTAGCCACGGGCTGGGCATCTGGTACTAAGTCGATTCGAAATTCAATCTCTCTGTCGGGTGGTATCCCAGGCAAATAATCTAGAAACACCTCCGGGTACTCGCGTACCACGGGTACATCGTCTAGCTCCTTCACTTCCTTACACTCGTCAATTACGTACACCAGATAAGCCTCGCATCCGCGCCTCAAGTAATCTGGTGCCTTAATCATCGAGATGACGTTTGGCATCGGGGCGTCACGATCTCCAAGAACCTCGACTTTGCTACCGTCCGGAGCCTTGAATCGGATTATCTTTCGTTTACATATAATTTGCGCTTCATTGGCAGTTAGCCAATCCATACCTAACACGACATCAAACCCTCCCAAAACCATAACAAACAATCTGACAGGGAACCTGTGACCTTCTATTTCTATCGTGGAGTTGTCAACTACATCGGTCACTCTCGCAGTTCTACCCTCAGCGGTTTCTACGCTAAAGGCCCTTTCTAACTTGTTCACATTGTACTTCACTTGTTTACAAAAAGTCGCAGATATGAAACTCTTACTGGCACCCGAATCAAATAACACAGAAACAAAAGTGTTGTCAAGGATGAACGTACCTGACGCCACGTCGGGGTCTGCCCTGGCTTGTTCTTGCGTCAGTGCGTACGCACGAGTCTTTGCTCGGGGCCTCTCTTCTTTCTTCTCCGGGCCTTTCCCTTTCCCGGCTTCACCCATCCTGGGCTTAGTGTATTCCCGGCTCATATGACCGCTTTCACCACAATTATAACATTTAATGCCTTGCCTGCATTCACGGGAGTAGTGCCCAGTCTTGCCACATTTGTAGCACAGATTTGTCCCTAGCCGAAATTCACCCGTATGTCTTACCCCACATCTTCCACAGACCGCCGTCTCGCCTACCCTTGCCTGTTTGTCCCGAGCCCCAAACAACTTCCCACCCGATCACTTAGCGGGAAAGCTCATCTTCTTCTTGGGCTCTTCAATGGCAACGACATTCAGCGCCAGATCATCAAATACCACTCCGCTCAGTTCTACTACCGAATCGTAGGTAGTAGGGGCGTTTGCTTTAACATAGGTGCGGACCTCGTCCGGCAGCCCTTGAATGTAGCATGCAATCTTTCTTTCCTCAGTCGTGACAAGATGTGGCACCAGACGTGCCAGTTCATTGAACCGTGTGGTGTACTGCCGGTGCGTCATGCTTTCGGCCTTCAAACCCAGAAATTCCCTCTCTACCTTCTCAATCTCGTTCCTTGGGCAGAAATTCTTGATCACCAAGGTTTTCAAGTCAGCCCACATCATCGTATCCACAACCTCGCTCCCTTTTGCTTGTCGTACACCTTCCCACCAATGGGATGCTTCCTCTCTCAAGGAGTTAGCAGCAAATTTTACAACTTGATCCGTTCGACATTCGCTCAGACGAATGGCAGCCTCCATACGAATCACCCAATCAAACGTAGCTACCGCGTCTTTCTTCCCAATCAAGACCGGTGGGTCACATGCCTTAAAGGACTTATAGTCGCAACCACGGTTAAGCGGTGCGTTGATTGCCTCAGTGTTCGGGGTATCAACCGCCGTGTTAGACCCATCTTCCCCATTAACCTTCTTCAATGCTTCAGCTAACAGACCTGGTAGAGAAGTCTTCATCAACTCTGTGAACTCTCGAGCTATAGCTGCTCTCACTTCTGGTTCAAAAGTGAAAGGTTGTTCTTCTACCAGTGTCTGCTCAGTTTCATGCACACTAACCGCCGGTTCAGTGTGAACAGTTCCTTCTTCACTATACTCTTGGCGCGCAGGGGTCCTGCCACGCCCACCATTTCGACCGCCGGTACGACCACCGGTACGACCCCCACCACGCCTTCCGTTTCCTCTTCTTGCCATTTCGTTCTATAAGACAAGAAATCCAATGTCATCACGCTAGTTAACAAATAAAATTCAATAAGCAATGTAAGATGTTAATATACACTGGCCATCTGCAATTAACCATTACACTACCTTTCGGTTTCTATTTGACCACCTTTGTGATTTCATCAGAACACAAGTCCTTACCTAACCCTTTCTAAGGCATACTATATACGTAAATATATACTACCTTCATACCTATTGCTGTGGCTCGAGTTACCCGTACTGGCATCCGCTTTCGGTCCCATTCACAGTTTAAGTTCAGACATTGGGAGTGTCCGAATCTCTCAAACTATTGCTCTGATACCAACTTGTAAGGCCCCAAACCCGGGAGGCCTCACTTGTTGGATTTACTCATTTACAAACAATTCTTAAACTTGAATATCAAAATAACGCAGCGGAATCATTCATTCATCATAATTAAAACTTGTTCATACATGCGGAAGCTTAACGTTATCAAATACATAAACATAACATAAACAACTCATAACGGGATGCCAGTCTTCATATCATCCGGGTAACTCTTCTCTTTTGCCAAGCATCACCGTCCATCACCATAACCTGCCCTTAACCTGAATGTGCATACTAAAAAGTCAGCTACGCTGGTGAGTTCTAGCTTTACATAAAACCTTAACATAAACATTTTGCCAAAAACATAACATACATTTGTTTAACAAAAGCGTACGTAAAACATGCAATAACTTAACATCATCGTAACATAACATCATAACATAAGTCAACATGAACCGAATCTGCGCCTTCTCGTAACCGTCAATTCCATACATCGCATACCAGCGGATGAACTTAAGGCTCGTTATCTCTAAGCCATCCGTCACACAGGTCCCCTAAGGCTCGTTACCTCTAGGTGGACCAAACATATGTCTCCTAAGGCTCGTTACCTCTAGGTAGACCAAACATACGTCTCCTAAGGCTCGTTACCTCTAGGTAGACCAAACATACGTCTCCTAAGGCTCGTTACCTCTAGGTAGACCAAACATACGTCTCCTAAGGCTCGTTACCTCTAGGTAGACCAAACATACGTCTCCTAAGGCTCGTTACCTCTAGGTAGACCAAACATACGTCTCCTAAGGCTCGTTACCTCTAGGTAGACCAAACATACGTCTCCTAAGGCTCGTTACCTCTAGGTAGACCAAACATACGTCTCCTAAGGCTCGTTACCTCTAGGTAGATGATGTGTTAGTATTTACACATCTTTTTGGCACAAAACTTCTCTCATTTAATGATCAATTCTTGGTTATATTCAACGTTTAGACACTTATTTGCTTCATTTCCTGTGTTTGTAGGTTTTTGTGAAGCTTGGTGAATAAACAAGAAGATTCCAGGATAACACAAGTGAAGTTTTAGGGTTTCTGTGATGGAGGCACGGTCGTGCCAAGCTCCAAAACCCTAAGCACGGTCGCGCCCACATCTGGCAGACCGCCCCAAGCCAAATTCCAAGGCACAACCGTGCCTTGGCCGCCCACGGTCGCGTGTCATCTCGTGAGTCTGAACAGCCGTACGTCCTCGATCAGTGGTACCCAATGGAAGCTACGGATCGGTCAAACCTCTGTCACACGGTCACGCCTAGACCTAGACATGACCGCATCCATGTCTTAGGCACGGTCGTGCCTTCTCTCCTGGCACGGTCATGCCTCCCCTTTTCTATTTAAACAGAACTTAATTTTCATTCAGACATTCAGCAACCCAGGGGAGAAACCTACTGTTCCAGCTCGAGTTTTCTTTGTTCCAGCCATATTTCAAGATTCTTGGAGAGGATACAACACCAAGAGGATCACCATACATCAACAACAACATCTAGGCTTGGAGGAGTGGTTTGATTCTTGTTTTCATATCATGTTTCTCTCTATTTTTCCCTGCTTACTTGTAATTTTGATGCTCATGATGAGCTAAAACTCCTGTTCACTTTGGTTTAGATGAAGTTTAGATACATTTGACAACATTCATGGATTATTGGCAATTATCGTGTTAATGTTATGACAACCGTATGATTATTCTTTGATGAAATTATGTATTCAAGTATTTTGAGTTGTTTACAAGACTTGTATTTGTGTATGTCATATTATGTTGGAAAACTTATGATTTATGCTTATATTCATGGATTGGTGTATGTAATTATACTAGTTTATGGCATTTGACTAGGAATGGTGAATGAAGTCTTGTTTATGAATCATTATATTTGTATGTGTAACCTTATGCTTATGTTTGGAAAGACAAAGTATTTGTTATGATGTGTCATATTTAGTATTGTGTTTATCTAGGAATTGTTGACACATCCTCCTAATTTATATAATCTTTATATGAACATTGTATGTTGAAGAAATGCATATTGTTGTCTAAACTAATCAACTTGAGGTGGATAGTGTGTTGTTCATATTATCTTTCCAACTAGTTGTTGGATTAGTGTACCTTAATCGGAAGCTAGTTCAATCTTTATAAACAATGATTATTAAACACGTGAGCCTCATTGTATGACTTTAGGTGGTTGGTTTGTGTAATTCAGGCTAGCTTTCCGAATAGTCATTTGATTAGATATCTTTGACGAGAATTTAGTCAATTTATGTATCGTGTATTTGCCATATTTCTATGAATGTATTGAATGTATTCTAAATGGATTCGACACCGAAGTGATATTTTCTCCTTGATTGTTTGATTTGTGACTTTAGTCTAGTTTTATATTCTCACATATTAGTTTAGTTAAAAATCAACTTAAACATCTTTTACCCATATTTGATTGAATCTTAGTCCCGGTTTATTATCGCATCCCACCGTGTCCACGGATTGATATCCGGTTCTTACCTTTACTATATTGCTATCTGACGGGTACACTGCCCGGTGTGTGTGATTAGTATTTGGTGAAAACCCTTTTTAAAACTAATTGTGTAAAACACTTATAAAAATATATATATAGTTTACACGCATCAAGTTTTTGGCGCCGTTGCCGGGGATACGGTTTTGCGAGAACGATTGGAATTAATTTTTAGTCATTTAGTATATATATTTTTGTGAATATCGCGTTTTCTTGTTGTTATTTGCAATTTTGTGTGTATAGATATTTTTTGCATTTTACTTGTTATTTTTAGCTTCATTTGTATATATATATATCTTGGTTTTTATCCCATTTTATTTTTTTTATTATTTTTATTTTATTTTTATTTTTGTCTAACTTGTGTTTTCTGTGTCTTACGTTCGCGTATTTAAATCTAACTTGTCCTGCAGGTCGTGTATGTTCTCAACTCCCGTCGAGGAGGTTCCTGAGCCGTCTTTCGAGCCGGAGCGTGATCTTCATCGGAGATTGCGAGCCCGTTCCCGATTTGTGGCCCGGTTACTCGAGTTTGACGAGGTTGTTGTTGACGAGGTAGAGGAGATGGCGAACGAGGATGCGGGTCGGACGCTTTCGGATTTTGGCAAACCAACACTTGAGGGTTTGGAGTCCAGCATCAATAGGCCGACAGTTGGAGCACATCAGTTCGAGATCAAATCCAGCATTATACAGATGGTGCAGAACATGTGTCAGTTCGATGGCAAGGATCACAAGGATCCTAATACTCATTTGGCCGGTTTCTTTGAGATTTGAGCCACTTTCAAAATTCGTGACGCTACCGACGATGCTATTCGGCTCCGGTTGTTCCCGTTTTCCTTACGGGATCGAGCCAAGGCTTGGTTACTGTCACTTCCCCCCAGGTCCATTAGTACTTGGGACCAGATGGCTGCTAAATTCTTAGAAAAGTACTTCCCTCCGGAGAAACATCAAAGTTGAGGGCTAGGATCCTTTCTTTCCAGCAGGACGACGGGGAGACGATCTATGAGGCGTGGGAGAGATTCAAGGAACTGATGAGGAAGGTTCCCCACCATGGATTGTTGAAGTGGCAGCAGTGTGAGACCTTTTATAATGGTCTGGAGATGACCGGGAAGCAGCTGATTGATGCATACGCGAGTGGAGACATTGGAACGAAGACACCCCAAGAGGCGTATGACTTGCTAGAAAAGGTGGCAGCAAAGAGCTACACTCAGCATACTTCCCGAGCGAGAACTCAGAGGCAGGGTGTCCATCACGTGGATGGAATTACCTCTTTAGCTGCCCAGGTGGAAGCACTTTCCACCAAGATTGATCAGATGCACGTCCACAAGGCCCAGTCCTTGTGTGAGTTTTCTGGAAGGGCGCATCCCACGAGTGCTTGTCAGGTTAGGGATCAGGGGGCCCACGAGCAGGTTGATTTCATGTCCAACCAGAATCGCCCCCAGAATAATCCCTACAGCAACACATATAATCCAGGGTGGAGGAATCACCCAAATTTCAGTTGGAAGTCTGGCAACAATAGCCAGCAACCACCCGGATTCACTCAGCGCCCCCCATTCCAGCATCAGTCCCACCAGTCTCAGGGACAGAGTTCCCAGTTTCGACCTTAGCAGGGCCAGTTTCAAGGCCATGGTTCTAGCAGCGGTCCACCACCCGCACCTGAGGGAAAATCCAGTTTGGAGGACATGGTTGCACGGCTACTTGCCAACTCAGAGAGTCAGAATCAGTTGGCAGAGAAGCAGAACCGGTACATGGAGGAGCGTTTCCACACGCATGAGACTGAGTTGAGGAATCAGAAAGCTTCGATCCAGACCATAGAGAACCAGGTCAGGCAGATCGCGAAGCTTCTTTCTGAGAGACAGCCAGGTGGCCTGCCTAGCAACACTGAGCCCAATCCCAATGCTCATGTGAAGGCCATCACTTTGAGGAGCGGTAGAGACACAGGACCGGATCCACAGGTTCCTGTGCACGAGCCATCTGAGGAGGAGGTTGTGATTGAGATTCCTGATGAGACACCGCCGAGGGGTAAATCGGCGAGCACATCGCGCCCTCGCGAGCCTGTGAGAGATTATACTCCCGCCATTCCATACCCAGGCAGATTGAAGAAGCAAAAGATGGAGGAGCAGTATGGTAAGTTTCTAGGGTTGTTTAAGCAGTTGCATATCAACTTACCATTCGTGGAGGCTCTGGCTCAGATGCCTAAGTATGCGAGATTCTTAAAGGATATCCTCACGAATAAGAGGAAATTGGAGGAGTTATCTCAGGTGACGCTGAATGAGGAGTGTTCGGCGGTAATTCAGAACAAGCTACCGGAGAAGAGACAAGATCCGGGGAGTTTTACCATCCCCTGTTTGATAGGTAGCTTGTCAGTTAGCAACGCCTTAGCTGACCTTGGTGCTAGCATTAACCTCATGTCATATGCGGTCTTTGCTAAGCTTGAGTTGGGAGAACCTACACCGACACGCATGAGTATCCAGCTGGCCGATCGCTCGGTCAAGTATCCGCGAGGGATAGTGGAGAATATGTTGGTTAAGGTTGATCGTTTTGTGTTTCCTGTAGACTTTGTGATTCTGGACATGGATGAGGAGAAGAATGTCCCTATTATCCTAGGTCGACCGTTCCTGGCCACTGCCAAGGCCCTGATTGATGTGTATTCGGGGAGGCTTACACTGAGGGTGGATGAAGAGGAAGTGACCTTTGATGTAGGGAGATCCATGCAGCATACCCAGAATCAGGATGATTAACTCTACTTTGTTGAGGCTGTTTATTCTTGTGTGAGTGATCATCTCCAGGACACAGCTGAGGAGGAGTCCCTGGACACCCAGATTGTAGGGGGAAGACATTTGATACAGTTGGTGAGGATCAGTTTGATGAGCAGTTGCATAGCCAGGTGAGCTATGAGTTTCCCCAGTGTTCAGCGGTTTTTGCTATGGTTGATAGAGAGTCTGAGCCGATTGAGCGGCCTTCTATTGAGGACCCACCACCAATGAGCTTAAGGAGCTCCCGAGCCATTTGGAGTATGCCTTTTTAGATGGTGAGTCTCGATTACCTGTCATTATCACCTCTGATTTGACGAGTGATGAGAAGGAGAGGCTACTGGAGGTGCTGAAACAGCACAAGCAGGCTATTGCATGGAGGATTATGGACATTAAGGGAATTAATCCCTCTTTCTGTACCCATAAGATCCTTATGGAGGATGACTACAAGCCCGCTGTGCAGCACCAGAGGAGGTTGAACCCGAACATGCAGGAGGTAGTGAAGAAGGAGGTGATTAAGTTACTGGATGCTGGTTTGATTTTTCCCATCTCTGATTCTCCTTGGGTTAGCCCGGTTCAGGTCGTCCCTAAGAAGGGAGGCATGACTGTCATCACCAACGAGAGGAATGAGCTGATTCCTACTCGTACAGTCACCGGTTGGAGAGTTTGCATCGATTACCGCAAACTCAATGATGCTACTCGGAAAGATCATTTTCCCCTCCCGTTCATTGATCAGATGTTGGAGAGATTAGCGGGAAAGATGTTCTATTGTTTCCTGGATGGCTTCTCAGGCTACTTCCAGATCCCGATTGCTCCTGAGGATCAGGAGAAGACGACATTCACATGTCCCTATGGCACATTTGCTTATCGGCGGATGCCCTTTGGATTGTACAATGCTCCGGCCACTTTCCAGCGTTGCATGGTGGCCATTTTCCATGATATGATTGAGGACTCCATGGAGGTTTTCATGGATGACTTTTTTGTGTTTGGGAGTTCCTTTGATCATTGCCTCGAGAATCTGGAGAGGATGTTGGCTAGGTGTAAAGAGGCCAATTTGGTGTTGAACTGGGAGAAATGCCACTTCATGGTGAAGGAGGGTATTGCGCTTGGGCACAAGGTTTCACGTGCGGGGATTGAGGTTGATAGAGCTAAGATTGACACCATTTCTAAGCTGCCCCCGCCGACCTCTGTGAAATCTATTCGGAGCTTCCTTGGTCACGCGGGCTTTTACAGGCGTTTTATCAAAGATTTTTCTAAGATTGCCCGACCGATGACCCAGCTTCTTGAAAAGGAAGTCCAGTTCCTGTTCTCCGACGAGTACCTCAGTGCATTCGATTTGTTAAAGGAGAAGTTGGTGAATGCCCCTATCATGGTGGCTCCTGATTGGAAGCTGCCATTTGAGATCATGTGTGACGCGAGTGACTTCACTGTTGGGGCGGTCTTAGGACAGAGGAGAGAGAAGTAGTTTCACCTGATTTATTATGCGAGCAAGACGCTCAATGACGCACAGGAGCATTACACCACGACAGAGAAGGAGCTCCTAACCGTTGTCTTCGCTTTCGATAAATTCCGGTCTTAACTCGTCCTATCAAAGACCATTGTATTCACCGATCATGTAGCCCTTCGGCACCTGTTCAGCAAACAGGATGCCAAACCCCGGCTAATCCGGTGGGTTTTGCTGCTTCAGGAGTTCGACATTGAGATCCGCGATAAGAAGGGCACGGAAAATGTCGCAGCGGACCACTTGTCCTTTCTTGAGTGCTCAGCTTCATCTGAACTTGTGGGGTCATCCATAAATGACAATTTTCCACACGAGTTTCTCATGCACATACAGACACAGGATGAGGAGTGTCCATGGTTTGCTGATTTTGCAAACATTCTTGCTAGTGGAATTGTGATTAAGGGCTTAACGCATCAGCATAAGCGAAAGTTCTTTGCGGATGTGAAGCACTATCTCTGGGAGGATCCCTATTTATTTCGAGTCGGAGCTGATCAGATCGTGCGCATGTGTGTGTTTGGAGATGAGGCACTTCAGGTGCCTAGACACTGCCACGAGGGCCCGACAGGTGGACATCATGGAGCTACATTGACCGCGAAGAAGGTCTTTGACGCCGGTTTCTTCTGGCCAACCATCTTCCGGGATGCTCATGAGATGATCCGAGCTTGTGACGCTTGCCAGAGGGCGAGCAACATTTCATCTAGGAATGAGATGCCCCAGAACAGCATCCAGAGTTGTGAGATTTTTGATGTCTAGGGTATTGACTTTATGGGAACTTTCCCAGCTTCTCGTAGCAACCGGTATATCCTAGTCGCTGTTGACTATGTTTCTAAGTGGGCCGAGGCTCAAGCCTTGCCTACTAATGATGCTAGGGTGGTTGTTCAATTTCTGAAGAAGCTGTTCTCTTGCTTTGGTGCCCCCAAAGCCCTTATCAGTGACCGTGGGACCCACTTCTGCAACACCCAGTTGGAGAAGGCTCTATCACGATATGGTGTGAACCATAGATTCTCCACAGCCTACCATCCACAGACCAGTGGACAGGTAGAGGTCACAAACCGGGGCATAAAGCGGATTCTAGAGAAGACGGTTGGCCAGAACCGTAAGGATTGGTCGGATAGGTTAGATGATGCACTTTGGGCCTTCCGGACTGCCTATAAGACGCCTATTGGTACCACACCATTTAGGTTGATCTATGGGAAGGCGTGCCATCTTCCGATGGAGTTGGAGCATAAGGCCTATTGGGCATTGAAGGCGGTGAATCTTGACTTGGTGAGCGCGGGTGAGAACCGGTTCACTCAGATTCATGAGCTTGATGAGTTGAGGAATCAAGCCTATGCAAACTCCACGATCTACAAGGAGCGCACTAAGAGTTTACATGACCGATGCTTGAAGGACAAGAAGGAATTCCGAGTGGGTGGTCATGTGTTGCTTTACAACTCTAGGTTGCGTTTGTTTCCTGGGAAGTTGAAGTCCCGATGGACGGGTCCTTACACGGTAAAGGAGGTGTTTCCTTATGGGACCGTCGATATTGAGCACGAAGATGGGAGGATCTTCAAGGTCAACGGTCATCGTCTTAAACCATACATTGACGGACCGGTTGACCCGACATTGGAGGTAGTTGACCTCCACCCCAAGGACAAATGAATTCGGGGACTTGAGTCTAGCTAACGACTCGTTAATAAACTTAGCCTGTTTCGGTATCATCTGTGGTAACAATTTTTAGATCTTGTTTCTATGTTTATTTTCTTATTTTTTATCTTCTTTATTTTTTAGGATTTTACCATTTATTTTTGAGTTTAGGTGATCGGAACGTGTTTTGGATCGAGCGGATTAGGGATAATGCTTGGAAGGTCACCGGTATGTCTTCTGAATTTTTAGAAGTTTTGATTAGGAAGAATCGCAGTCGGGTTTGGAATACTCCTCATAAAAAATTCAGGTTTCTGTGTCTGCTGGGCATGAGACACGGTCGTGCCTAGCTATAGGCGCGGTCGTGCCTCTAACCCTAGGCGCGGTCGTGCCTATGCACTTGGCGCGGTCGTGCCTCAGTAATTTGGGGCGGGATAAAGCAATGTTAAACGACAGAAGTTTGTTACTTTTCATATTTACCCCAAACGAAACCTCCCTGCTGCGATTCCCGTGATTTCCCGATTGTTGATCTCCATTACTTCGATTTCAGGTACGCCCCTATTCTAATCTTTTTGTCTTTATATTTAGGATTAGGATCTTTTTTTTTAGATTTAATTTTCTAGGATTTAGCTATTTTTCTGTTTTGAACTTCATATTAGATGTAAATAGGTAGAATTCGATCGGTTTACTCCCTGGAATGATTAGGTTACAAAAGCCCCTTCATAAACTTGTTTAAATTGAAAAAAATTGATTATGGAAACCCTAAAATGGGTTGAGCACGGTCGCGCTCCAGACCAGGCGCGGTCGTGCTCGGATTTTCAATCCCAGGTGGACTTGGTTTGGTCAGGCGCGGCCATGCCTTTGTCGAGCGAGGTCGTGCTTCTTGAATTTGGCCTTAGCACGGTCGTGCCTCGCACCTGGCGCGGTCGTGTTGACTTGAAATTGTGCCCGTGGTCGGCCACAGCGCGACCGTGGGCTTGGATATTGGCCTTGGCGCGGTCATGCCCCTTCCCAGGCGCGACCGTGCCCCCTTTATAATTAGGTCAGAAACTTCATAACTTCAGTTTAGCGTCTTCATAACTGTTTTAATTTTAATTTTGTTGTCGTGCAGATGGCAAGCAATAGGGACCACCCGTACCTCGAGTTTGACATGAACGAGCATGAGTACGAGGCTCGTCTGGATGTGTTGTGGCCCCGTAGAGGCCGGATTCTAGCTGCTCACCGTTTGGAGCCAGCTGCCATAGACGCCATCGGTCAGCGGGACCGGTGGAACGATCTTGTCACCGCCCCGTGGCGCCGTTTGTTTCGACTCCATGCTATTCAGTATGTCGAGCTTGTGATGGAGTTCTTCTCCACTTATGAGTTCGATTATCCTTGCGCAGACCTAGAGCAGCCAGAGACTGTTAGGTTTAGGTTAGGCGAGGAGTGGCGAGTGATGTCCGTCGCCAGGCTTGGGAGATTATTGGGCCTGTATACGAGGCAGGAGCTTCGGACTGAGATATTCACCGATGGTATCACCGAGTTCCCGACCGAGGAGGACAAGGATCAGTTATGGCATGAGTTTGGTTTTGGGATGTACGATCCGAGTTTGACCAAGGCTTCGAGCCTTCGGGATCCCTTGCACCGTGTTCTTCATCGCTGTATCGTCTATTCGATTTCTGGGAGAGGACAGGGAGAGACGGTAGTGAACCTTAGGGAGCTATTTTACTTGTTTTGCCTTGTACGCCCGCGCACCTGCAATCTTGCGCATTCTATCGCGGGGTACTTGGTAAACAGCTCAGGGCGCGACGTCACCAGCGCGATCTGTGGAGGTCACTTCGTGACCAAGCTGGCTAGGCACTTCCAGCTATTGACCGATGATTTGATAGGGGACCTGACCCCTGTGGCCGAGACCGTTGTGATGACCGTGCAGACACTGAGGAACATGCACGTTGCTCGTCGAGGCGCAGGAGGGATCAGGTTGGTAGATAGATGGGGACGGACGTGGGATCCAGACCGTCCGGGTCCCGATCCAGATCTTGTTCAGGCCGAGGCCGAGGCCGTCGCTGCCGCCCATCAGGCACACGCTGCTCAGCAGGAGCAGGAGCAAGGTCACAAGCATCAGCAGCCAGACCAGCCGCCTCCGCCTCCGCCGCCACCACCACCTCCGGTTGTCATTCCACATGACATGTTCATGCGTTACTGGGCCTGGCAGTATGAGGTCCAGTGCGCCGCTGCTGCTGCTGGCGGGGCACCATACGTGGTACCCCTCCCATTCTTTATGCAGCCGGATCAGCCACCACCATCACCACAGCATCAGCCACCACCATCACCACCGCATCATCCGTCACCACCACCATCACCACCAGCAGCAGGAGGCAAGGGAGGCGGGGCCTCCGGCGTCGACCTTGAGGGTGTGCAGTGGGAGTAGTACCTCCCATTGCCCTCCCATTGCCTTTTGGTATCATTTTTGTGAGTTGTACTTTCTTGTTTATTGTACAAACTCTTGTATCACGCTTCGGCGTTTTATGTTGTTCTTTTGTTGTACTTTTGTTTCCCTGTACTGTTGTTTATATTCTTCTTTACATTTATGTTTATATTTTGGCTTGATGTTACTGATCCTGTTTGATGTGGTTAGTCTTGATTAGATCTTGGAATCGTGGAACTACGTGGAACGTCATTTTTGTGGGTAGGCTTTTTGCGTGTGCCATGATCGACACGAGGGAAGTTACAGTTCTCCCTTCACACTCCATTGCATTGCATGTTTTTGTATACATTGAGGGCAATGTATATTTCTAAGTGTGGGGTTGGGTGTTTATTCTTCGCTTTACATTATTTTTTGTTGTACATTGAGGGCAATGTACGATTCTAAGTGTAGGGTGGGAACTTATTCACGCGATGTTTGTTCTTTTAAGCATTTTATCACTTCATTTTTTTTGCAAAATCTTCCTTCATAATTTTTATTGACACTAAATCAGTTTTATGAAATTGAAAAACACCAAAATATAATAAAAGTTAACCGTTTAGCATTTACAATTTTTAGTAAATAATAGAGGTTTGATTTTTCGAAAGCAAATGAAATAGAAATTCCATCGAGTCAAACCCAATTTTTTTTTTTGTGATAACCATGAGTTTTAGTGGGCTGAACGAATGAATTGCATGTAACCTTTTGCTTACACCCATTCCTTTCTGTTTCCGTGAGTTTATTTTTGAGCCTTGATAGCTTTAGACATTGTTTGCTCTCGTTTTTGCGGATTTGAGTGTGCCAGATGTTTCATGCTTATTAGAACTTGCTTTTAGTATACATTTCGAAATCATGAACATAAATATTGCATAAAAAATGATTGAGGCATTAGGATAAACCACTTTGTTAGGCTTTTATTTTTATTTTCCCTCAACCGAACACATCCACTAGTTAGCCACGTTGAGCCTATCCTGTTCTTTTCTTTAATTACCCACATTACACCGCCATTAAACCTTTATTAGCCTTCTCATTTATTTTTCGCCTGTGTTAGAAATCCGGTCGGCTAATGTTAATTTTATAGCTTTTATTTTGTTGTAATTTTTAAATGCTTGAGAAGTTTTTAGCTAAGGAAAGATGCATATTGACTTAGTTTCCTTCAAAAAAATTTTTCAACAAAATCAGGTGAATTATAGCCAATTAGAGCAATTTTGTGAGCAAAGATGGAAATAATTCAGTTGTTAGCTCTTATCTATACGGAAGTATTAGTTAGTTTATTTTTCATATTAGAAGTTGTTTTAGTTTTTGAGTTAGCATAACCGCCGGGTTTTTAGCCATTTAGCCATTTTAAAATTCCACTTCCTCACCCTTAACCATTGCCAAGTTACAACCCATTTAAAGCCCTCTTGATTTGTGCTTTTTTTCATGTTAGTTGGTAGAGATTTGATCTTTTAGCAAGCTTATGATTTATGCATGATTCATTGTCTTGGCATTTGAGTGTTCTATACATACTCCATTACTTGTATGATCATATATATTCCCGAGTGTGTGTGAACATTGTGAGAAGCATAAAGTTGCATGCTAATGATTTCCTAGGCATATTCATTTGCTCATTCGGTTATCACGTCATTGGGCTCATTGGGTTTCATTTAGTTAATTTTACATTTCTTGAAAATCTCTTCAAACCTTTATAAGTTTATTAATGCTTACGGTTTCCTGATTTGATCCATAGTGTCATTGGAAGTTTTGTTTCATTTTGATTTCTTGCTTGAGGACAAGCAATGTTCAAGTGTGGGGTTGTTTGATGGGTTAGTATTTACACATCTTTTTGGCACAAAACTTCGCTCATTTAATGATCAATTCTTGGTTATATTCAACGTTTACACACTTATTTGCTTCATTTCCTGTTTTGTAGGTTTTTGTGAAGCTTGGTGAATAAACAAGAAGATTCCAGGATAAAGGTAAATCATACCAACTTCAAGGATCACGATAATCCCCTTGACGACCGTCATCGCCCCAGTTGTACAACAGTTGGCCAGCCACAGAGGCCCCTAAAAGGTAAAGGCCCATAACATCCTTCCCATCCCTTAACCTTCATTCCCTAAGGAATATTGGCAGATTCGTTCGTTTGTGACTTTCGTAAACCTTCGCTTCTTTTACTTCAAAAACTTCAGTTAAAGCATTCGTACGTTTTATTAAAAACATTCTCTTCGTTAAAACACTTCGTAAACTTCTTTTGGCAAAATATTTCATAAACACTTCCTTCATAAACATCATTTTATAAAACGTTACATACTTCCTTCATAAACATCATTTTATAAAACGTTACATACAACCTTCGTAAACATCATTTTATAAAACGTTACATACAACCTTCGTAAATATCGTTTCATAAACATCGTTTCATAAACATCGTTTTATAAAATCATCACGTGTGCACACCAGCCCAAAAACATTATTAAAACATTTAAAAGAGGGCTTCTAGAACTCACCTTATAAGCTAGTCTCGGTTGTCCTAAACAAAGGTCCAACAACTTCACTTCCGATCTGAATTGATTAGTTAGATACACATCAGACCAATACCGACTCTAACGGTTTAACCCTTCTAAACATACTGACTTCACTTAATCAGTTCTGATGTCTGCACATATCGAAACTAGGTAGTTTCGATGGAGTCTGCACATATCGAAACTAGGTAGTTTCGATGGACCTGCACATATCGAAACTTGTAGTTTCGATGGACCTGCACATATCGAAACTTGTAGTTTCGATGGACCTTCACATATCGAAACTTGTAGTTTCGATGGACCTGCACGTTTCGAAACTTGTAGTTTCGATGGACCTGCACAGATTGTCTTCCCAAAAATCCGAAGCTTTTGCATGTGAGTCTGATCGAGTTAGTTTCTCAACTTTTCTTAGATCAAAACGTTCGGTTTTCATTCTAGATGCTATACCTAAGCTCATTTTTAAGTTCCATCCGCAAAATCGTTGCCTTTTTAGCCAAAACCCGAAAATCCCAAAAACGAACAAAAACTCAGATTTAGGTCGGATCGTTACCTGAATCGAGCTTCTGATCTGGAGGTTCTTCTCACGAGTGCAAGAGACACGAGCGGGTGTAATCTTGTGTGATTCCGACACTTTCTCTCTCTACGGTTTTTCTCTCTCTAGAATTACAAATGAGAGAAACATGTGGTGACCTTGGCTATTTATAGGGGAGACCTCCACAAGCCCGGTTCGCGACTGACCCGGCCCGACTTCGGCCCGCTTGAACTCGTTAACTTTATTTCTCGACATTTTGGGTTGTTACAAGTTAACACTGACACCGGCTTTGGAACATTATCCCGTCCCATCCAAGAATAAGTCGGATGCGTATAACCTTCCAAAATCGGAATCCACAAACTGGTATCGGTAAAAGATACAAACTGGTCGAACCGATCTTTCCAATTTGAATAATCAGCTAGATTCAACAACTTCGGAGGTTTTTGAGATGTACCGATCTCATTGTCATAATTGAACATATTTGTGACTTGAACCATATTTGCCATTTTTTCTGAAAAATTTTCCAAGTGTTGAACTTCCTGTACCCTTAGGCGAAGATAATAAGTTCGCCTCTGATACACCCAAGCGAACTTAATGAGAAGCGAATAAGTTCGCTTAAACCAGAAACTTGAAATCTGCTCAAGTTCGCCTAAAACAAATTCGCTTAATCCTGTGAGAAGCGAACTTGACAAGTTCTCCTGCACAAGAAATCAGCAAGTTCGCTTGCTTCAACAGATTCAAACTCAAGAACACTTCAAACCCACTTTCGCGAACCAGAGATAGACTAAAATCATCATTAATCACTGATTTGAAGGAATTAATCAAAATTGGACCGTAGGATTGTGTAATTTCTCTATTAGAAGCTTTCTATCGGATCAATTTCGTCAAAATCCTCTTCAAAAACACCAAATCAGATCTGAATCAGTCTTGAAAACTCCATGGAAATGAAAAACTCAAAAATGACGAATTTCATGTCAATTTGCATAAAAAACCATCTAGAATCAACAAGAATCACGAGTAATTGCTCTGATACCACTTGTAGGTCCTCATGGCGCTTCTACGGATCGATCTCGTGATAAGACGTGACGTTAACTCGGAGTGCAGAATCCAACGAATCAACGTTTATATGCATAAAAGACAATGTAAACAATCACGTAAATAAACTTCTCAATTGTATTCCAATTCACAATGGTGTTTACATACTCAATCAGACTAATCGATAATTCTCTGTTCTATGCGTTCTGACTGACTCTGTAAACACACATATATAACCATCTGACCTGATATAAGCAAACTTATTAAGTTCGCCTCTAACAGACAAAGCGAACTTAATAAGTTCGCCTCAGATAGACTTAAGAGAACTTATTAAGTTTGTCTCTGATAGACCAGGCGAACTTGTCTAGGTAAACTTGAATAAACACTTAGTGACTTTTTACATAACAAAAACATAAAGACATAAGATCTAACTATTACAAGCTTTTGTCATTACAAACTACGTCCTAACACACTCCCCCTTGACAATAGCTTGATCTTCATTCTTCAGTCTTCATGATGAGCTTTTCCAGTTATCCGGTAGTCTGCTGCCAGCATGCACTCCATATCTTCTGCATATCTCCAAAACTCTCTTGTACTGTAATCCTTGTTCTTTCCATTCATCAGTGAACATTATTTCATTCTTTCGCAATGTCCTCTGATCTTTCTTTGAGAAATTTATAAGATTCATTGCATCATAGAAACATACAATGACCTTATTGTCTTTATCTTCAATCCTTGCTTCACCAGTATTGACATCAACATACCACCATGTCATATTCCCAAGAAAGTCTTGAGGAATCTTCTTCAACGGTATCTTGTGTACATCACGTACTGGTTTATACTTGTAACTCCAGGTCACTTTCCCAGTCTTCTGATCAGTGTTCTTCACTCTCTTTCCTTTTTGTGGTTTCAATCGTTCATATTTTCCTGAACTACCTTCTCTCTTGATTAAGTTTGCTATCACATCAGCCAAACCATTCTTCGATCTATTAATAAGAGGCTTTGAAGCTAGACCATTCATTTCACACCTTGGCAAGGTATTGAAATATTTGATCCTTGTCTTTAAGTATTGAACACCGTCAGATCTTTTTATTGCAAATAATTTTGTATCACCATCATAGAACCAACTTATGATCCTTCCTACACACCGCTCGTTATTCACATATTTCTCTTTCTGAGCAGGTTGTGCTGGAGACTTGGGTAGCACCTTCATCCAACTATTTACAACTTCTCTCCACTGTTCTCTTGTCATCCCTGTATTTCTATACATCACAAGTTCTTCATTAACCTTCAGAGACCCAGTGTGAGTAGTTTTAGTTTCAGCATCTTTATCGGATTGAATATTCTCATCATCAGAATCCATCTTTGAATCAGCAGTATCTTCAGACAGTGTGACGTCTTGATCAGAGTCCATAGAATCTGTTACTCCTTCATAAGTGAATTCAGGAATAACATCATCCTGGATGACGTTATACGGCACTTTAAGACCATCACAGCCTTCATAAGTAACATTATCTTTATCTTTCTCTATCTCTATCTCTATTATCTCTCCTTCTTCTATTTCATTGTCAGACACTTCATCATCCATGTCATTGAATAAATCATCAATGTCATCAAGACATGCAATCTTTTCAGCTTCTTCTTGGTTAGAATCTGCAAAGAACTCCAATAACAGAATTTCTTCTTCATTAGCACCAGAAGTATCTTTGTTTCCTTCAAGTGATTGTGATGTCGACTCCCCCTGAACCTTTGATATAGGATTAGCGTCAGTGTATTGACGATCACCCTCAACATTTCCAGCAGGATCATTGTCTTCATCATCACATCTTTGAATAGACTCTGTGTGACATGTATCGTGTATCCTCAACTCCCCTTGAGCGTCAAGACGCTGAACGAGTTTAGACACCAATGCTTGCATGTCAGCTATCTGTTGAGCTTGAGTCTGAATCACCAGCTGCCGTTGTGAATCAGTAGAAACAAGAGTGTTCACTTGTGTTAGTAAAGAAAGGACTTGAGATTCAAGGAAAGTAATCCTTTCAGAATCAGAAGGCTTTGATGGACCAGCTGACGATTATGGAATAGAAGGACTTGCAATAGGAGTAATGATTGGAGGAACAGGAGTTATAATCGGAGATGTATCTTTAGATCTTGGAGGAGTAATAATCAAGGAAGCAACAAAATTAGCATCCTCTACTCCCTGTGAAGATTGTGCAGCAGCTATTGAAGCAGACATTAACTTTTGAGTCTTTGGATTTGGATTAAAGTCACTATCAGACTCAGTACTTTCATCAACCAAGGATCTTTTTCCAAGTACTGAACCGGAAGGAGGATCCCGAACAGACTTTCTTCTTGGTCGTCTGGCTTGAGATTTAATGCGTTTTCCAGCATTAGCCAGTGGAATAGCAGCTAACCGTTCATAATGATCTGAGGAAAAATCCCTAGATTCATCGGAGTCAGTGCTTTCATTAACAGGTAATATCGTATCACTTGAGCTTGAACTAGATTCATCATCAGTCACCACATTCCCTTCAGCTTCATGAATGGGCGAGTTCACAGTGTCATCAACGAAATCATCCATGTTCATTCCTAGATCATGTTCATGTGCATGAACGACCTCCTCTTGAACAGGTTCATGAATAGGTATTTCAACCTCAGCTTGTGGAATTGGAACTTGTTCAGGAATAGGAATTTGTGGTTGTATGGGAACCTAAACCTGTGAAACTGGAACTTGTTGTTGTATTGGTTGCTGTGGAATTTGTTGTTGTTGTGGTTGTGGAACATTTAAGCCTTGAGCTTGAGCAATTTCATCAGGATGAAACCAGTTGTCATTAGGTGGTGCAACATAATCAGGATTGATTAAGTGACCAAACAAAGGAGTATTGACTGGTATCAATGCGGCATTCTGCTGTTTCACCTTCGTACAGTCAGTAAAGATATGCTTTGACATTGGAGTCAAAGTTAGTCGTATAGGATGTTGTGGAAGATCCGGAATAAGATGATTGAGAATCATTTGAATAAAGCGAGGATACATCAAAAATCCTTGACCTTCAGCCGGATTAATCTGCATGACCATCTCTCGATAGAATTAAAGTGGAAAATTGAATCGCTTATTCAACGTTAAAGCCACCATTGCCGTTTGAAGAGCCATCTTTAAACCATCGGTTCCAGCTTTACGAGGAGAGATGCATTGAATAATCACATGCATGAAATATCTCCATTCACCGACTAAGCCACCTTTGCGTGCTTGTGTATCATTCTGTCTCCCACGATAACCCATTCTTTGAAAACAACCCATAATAAGAGTGCCAGGATATGACAATGGGTCTTCAGCATTACCTCCCAAATCAAGAGCAGCACGAATTGTTTCTTCAGATATGGCAATTTCAGTATTATTGACAGTGGCACGAAGAACATGAGGTTCTACGTCCGTATCCTGATGAACTGTATCCCAAAATTGCTGTATGTATACCAAACTGATGTAAGGATCAGCAGATAAAGCTTTATGAAGACGCGAACGATTTAGAAATCCGATTATTCCTTGAAAATTGACTGCCTCGGACATGTTAGGATTTAACAATGCCACCTGATTATGCTTATATTCGACACGTCGAGCCATATGAAAACATTCGGACAACAAAAACACATTAGTAAAAAATATCAAACACAAAAAAATTTTAACAACAAAAAAATTTCTAACACTCAAAAATCACAAGTCCAAATACTCTCTGACCCCTAGGCGAACTTAATAAGTTCGCTTAGTGTTGCAAGAGGCAAACTTATTAAGTTCACCTGGACAAGTTCGCTTCAAACAAGTTCGCTTGGAACAAGTTCGCCTGAACCTGTGACGATTCAAATTCAAACACAGAAGTTCAAAAATCAGCAAATCGAGTTAAACTCATGGAATAAGCAATGAACATCAGTCGAATATCAATTAGCAACCAATTAGAATGATCAATTTTATAATTCCTATCAAAATTAGGTCAAAAACCGTCCTTTTAAACTTTCGACGGAAACCGAGAAGAAAATCACCAAATACTCACAATTGAACGGATGAAATTCAACAAAATTACCTTGGTTGTGTTCGCAATTCAATTTGGAATATGATAGAACCGGTAAAAACCCTAACAACACAGATTAAAATTTTCGAAATTTTTTTCAAACAAGTTCGCTTGAAATGAAGACGATGACTGTCAAGTTCGCTTGGCCAAGAGTCTTAAACACATTAAGTTCGGTTATTTAGGAGAACTTGTTAAGTTCGCTTAGCAAGCCATCGGCGAACATGCTAAGTTTGCTTCACCATCCACAGACAAACAGATTAAGTTCGCTTCACTGTTCTTAAGCGAACTTATTAAGTTCGCTTCACTGTACACAGGCGAACTTAATATCTATTCACTTTTGCCTTGAACAAAATTTTACCAACTTCAACCTTTCAAGTCTTGAACTTTCGTCAGCATCATGTATCCGATCCAATCCCGAACAATTTTAATAAAAGTTTAGAATTTTCATGGAAAATAAAAATCAAAATCTTTTTGAGTTTTATCTATACAAACGGAATCACATATTTTTTTTTGGATTTTATTTGTACAAACAGAAACACATATTTTTTATTTTTATCTGAATAAACTGAAATCACATATTTTTGAATGATCATCATGAGCAAGAAGATCATATCAGTATCCAATTAATTCATCACACATTTTAGCAATAACAAAGGGTAACCTATAATATGAAACCATCCAACTCAGTCTTGTGCATTTAGCACCTTTTTCATTTTGAAACTCATTCAATGTGAATAATATTTGAAATGATACGCGATAAATTCCAAAGTAAATAAGATCAGGTTATAAAATGCTCTTTTATTTATACCGAATTTGAAATATAAAGCATGAATCCTTAAATTTGTCAATATTATAAAATTTGAAACTATAAGCGTTTATTTTCCAAATTCATGTGATTTAGTACCATTTAGATGAAAAACATCGTGTACCCCACATATATGCCAAACAGAAATATAAATTGCACTATCTTCAAGACATATACAGTTAATAGTAAGATTAGATAAATTTCCAAGATGAAATTATCTCTTTTAGCACAAGAGTAGAATCAGATCCCAAAGGATATAAGAATCATGATGATTCAGAATCAGAAGATTCTAATGACTAGGCTGAATAGTGAGAATCAACAGATTCAGGTATGAGGATCCAACTATTATCTGGATAAAATTCAATGGAGTCAGACTAGATGATGTATCTAACTGATCCAAGGGCGAATATATGTTTCAACAGATTTTGAAAGCATATCTTAGTTCAACAACACCTTGCATGTTTTTCGGGGCATGGGCAGTGAAGTGAACTGAAATCAATTTGTGCTAAAGATATAATTCGATATTGGTCTCATGAAATTCTTTATAACCATATATTCTTTATCTGATAATGATCTTTTACACACACACCCAGGCATATAATGGATTTAAATCACAGATGTAATCATATTATATTTAATTTTCACACTACTATTAGTTTCAAAACGCTTTTAGTCTATTGACAATTTAAGTTTCAAAACTCATACACAAATTTGAAAACAAATTATCAAGATTAGAGCATTCACAACACTATCATTTGTAACATCCCAAAATAAATGAGGATTTTAAATAACGGATTGAACCGGGACGAACGGGATAAAAGAACGAGGCGTAACGGGCCGGGCCGGCAAACTTGAAGGAAGGGGGGGGGGGGGTTTCCTCCCTTTAAATAGCCAACACACACACCATTTCTCTCATTTGCAAGAATCTAGAGAGAGAAACCGTAGAGAGAGAAAGTTGGCGGATCGACCCGAGATTGAAGGAGCTTGTTGCTACTGAGCTCGTGAGCAAAACCTCCGGATCAGAATCTCAAAATCAGGTAACACCCGAACCAAATCTGAGTTTTTGTTCGTTTTTGGGTTTTCAGGTATTTTCGGGAAAATGACGGGTTTTTATAAACCAAATGAGGAAAGGGTTATAAATCTGGAATCACGAAGGGAAAATACACGTTTTGAATGTAAAAAGTCCGGATCTTGACCAGGTCGGACCTGCATTGCGAAAGTTAGGGTTTTTCACGGGGAAGATAGCTGAGTTCTGCAGGTATCGAAACTAGAGTTTCGAGCGGCCTGCAGGTGTCGAAACTAGAAGTTTCGAGCGGCCTGCAGGTGTCGAAACTAGAAGTTTCGAGGGGCCTGCAGGTATCGAAACTAGAAGTTTCGATGGGCCTGCACCTGTCGAAACTAAGTAGTTTCGATAGGTCTGCATCAGTAAGTGAAGTCAGTGTATTCACCTGTAACAGAACGAGTAAACCGTTAGAGTCGGGATTTAGGTCTGATGTGTATGTAACTACTCAATTCAGATCGTACGTGAAGTCGTTGGACCTTCGTTTAGGACAACCGAGACTAGCTTATCAGGTGAGTTCTAGAAGCCCTCTTTTAAATGTTTTTATATAATGTTTTCGGGCTGGTGTGTACACGTATGAAATGCTGTTTTATAAAATGATTTTTATGAAACTACGTTTACGAAAGGAAATGATTTGGAACGAAGGATTTATGGAAAGAAAGTTTATGAACGGAATGTTTACGAACGAATGTTATAAAGAAATGGTTTAATGAAAAGGTAAAAGGGTTTTGAAAGTGAAGGAAAGGTTTTATGAAAAGAAAACAAAAAGGGGCAAAGGTTTTAAAGAAGTCATTACAAATCTAATCTGTCGAATGAATGGAATTGACGAATGAAGTCTGGGAATGTGATTCCCAGCCTTGTGGTAGATTATGGACAGTGAGCCATAGTTACCACAAGAACAACATGGGCAATGTCTTTGTGGCATGTCAATGGTTTTGATGTTGTACAACTGGTAAAGGGAGTAACGACGGTTACTCGGGTGATGACGATCATCCTAAGCGAACGAGGTAATGGGAAATCAATGACGGCGATACGTAACGGTTGATTTCCAAAGGAAAGATGCGTGTTGGGCAATGACGGCGATACGTAACGGTTGACCCCACGCATTGAAGGGTTGGGCAATGACGGCGATACGTAACGGTTGACCCAACGTAGTGGTATGGTTGTGGCAATGACGGCGATACGTAACGGTTGCCCACAACATTAAAAGTTCCTACGGGGACATAGAGACGCGTAACGATACAGATTTAGATAATAATGTATGACTTAAATGAATGTTAATATTTTAAACAAATGATTGTGTTTAAATATGCGAAGGTTTACGAATGAAAGGCCCTGTTTTCTTATACGAATGTTAAACCCTATTGAATGTTTGAATGATGAACCATTTCTTAAAACGAACGAAAACTAGAACTCACCAGCGTAGCTGACCTTTTTAGTATGCACATTCAGGTTAAGGAAGTTATGATGATGGACGGTGATGCTGGGCGGCTTGAGGAGTTACCCGGATGATATGAAGACTGGCATCCCGTTACGAGTTGTTTTTGTTATGTACATGTATTTGAAAATGTTACGCTTCCGCATGTTAAACGATGTAATGTTATGTTTGAAACGAAAATTTCCGCTGCGTTATTTGATATTCTAGTTTGAGAACTGTTTTTGAATGAGTAAATCCAACGCGTGGGGCCTCCCGGGTTTGGGGCCTCACAAGTTGGTATCAGAGCAATAGTTTGAGAGATTTGGACACTCCCTGTGTCTGAACTTAAACTGAGAATGGGACCGAAAGCGGATGCCAGTACGGGTAACTCGAGCCACAGCATCAGGTATGAAAAGTAGAGTATGTGTATGTAGTATGCTTTAGGAAGAGTTAGGAAAGGACTTGTGTTCTGATGGAATCACAAAGGTGGTCAAATAGAAATCGAAAGGTAGTGTAATGGTTAATTACAGATGGCCAGTGTATATTAACATCTTACAGTACTTATTGAATTCTATTTGTTAACTAGCGTGATGACATTGGATTTCTCGTCTTATAGAACGAAATGGCAAGGAGAGGGAACGGAAGGCGTGGTGGCCGTACCGGTGGTCGTACCGGCGGTCGAAATGGTGGGCGTGGCAGGATTCCTGCGCGCCAAGAACACAGTGAAGAAGGAAGTGTTCACACTGAACCGGCGGTTAGTGTGCATGAAGCTGAGCAGACACAGGTTGAAGAACAACCTTTCACTTTTGAACCAGAAGTGAGAGCAGCTATAGCTCGAGAATTCACAGAATTGATGAAGAATTCTCTGCCAGGTCTGTTGGCTGAAGCGTTGAAGCAGGTCAATGGGGCGGGTGGGTCTAGCGCGGCAATTGGTGCTCAGAACAATGAGACCGACAATGCACCGCCTGCTCGCGGATGTGATTATAAGTCCTTTAAGGCATGTGACCCGCCGATACTCACTGGGAAGAAGGACGCGGTAGCTACTTTTGATTGGGTAATTCGTATGGAAGCCGCCATTCGTCTGAGTGAATGTCGACCGAATCAGGTCGTGAAGTTTGCTGCTAACTCCTTGAGGGAGGAAGCATCTCACTGGTGGGAAGGTGTACGCCAGGCTAAGGGGAACGAGGTGGTTGATTCGATGATGTGGGATGATTTGAAAACTTTGGTGATCAAGAATTTCTGTCCAAGGAATGAGATCGAAAAGGTAGAAAGGGAATTTCTGGGTTTGAAGGCTGGGAGCATGACGCACCGGCAGTATACGACACGGTTCAATGAACTGGCACGTCTGGTGCCACACCTTATCACTACTGAAGGAAGAAAGATCGCTTGTTATATTCAAGGGTTGCCGGACAAGGTCCGCACATATGTTAAGGCAAACGCCCCTACTACCTACGATTCGGTAGTAGAACTGAGCGGCGTGGTATTTGATGATCTGGCACTGAATGTCGTTGCCATTGAAGAGCCTAAGAAGAAGCTGAGTTTTCCCGCTAAGCGATCGGGTGGGAAGTTGTTTGGGGCTCAGGACAAACGGGCCAGGGTAAATGAATTAGCAGTCTGTGGGAAGTGTGGGGGAAGGCATGCCGGTGAATGCCGGTTGGGATCAAATTTGTGCTACAAATGTGGCAAGACCGGGCACTACTCCCGAGAATGCCCGAACGGTATCAAATGCTACAACTGTGGGGAGAGTGGCCACATGAGCCGGGAATGCACTAAGCCCAGGATGGGCGAGACCGGGAAAGGGAAAGGCCCAGAGAAGAGGGAGGAAAGGCCCCGAGCGAAGACTCGAGCGTATGCACTAACGCAAGAACAGGCCAGGAATGACCCCGATGTGGCGTCAGGTACGTTCATCCTTGACAACACTTTTGTTTCAGTGTTATTCGATTCGGGTGCCAGTAAGAGTTTTATATCTGCAACTTTCTGTAAACGAGTAAAGTACACGGTTAGTAAAGTAGAACGAGCCTTTAATGTAGAAACCGCTGAGGGTAGAACCGTAATGGTAACCGAAGTAGTTGACGATTCCACGATAAAGATAGAAGGCCATAGATTTCCCGTCAGATTATTTGTTATGGTTTTGGGAGGGTTTGATGTCGTGTTAGGTATGGATTGGTTAACTGCCAACGAGGCTCAAATTATATGCAAACGAAAGATAATCCGACTCAAGGCTCCGGACGGTAGCGAAGTGGAAGTACTTGGGGATCGCGATGCCCCGATGCCCAACGTCATCTCGATGATTAAGGCAGCAGATTACTTGAGGCGCGGATGCGAGGCTTATCTGGTATACGTAATTGACAAGTGTAAGGAAGTGAAAGAACTGGACGATGTACCCGTGGTACGCGAGTACCCGGAGGTGTTTCCAGAGGAGTTGCCTGGGATACCACCCGATAGAGAGATTGAATTTCGAATCGACTTAGTACCAGATGCCCAGCCCGTGGCTAAGGCTCCATATCGACTAGCACCAGTGGAAATGAAAGAATTAATGGCACAACTAGACGAGTTACTTGAGAAAGGATTTATCCAACCAAGCATCTCGCCGTGGGGTGCTCCGGTGTTGTTTGTGAAAAAGAAAGACGGTTCGATGAGAATGTGTATCGATTATCGCGAGTTGAACAAACGAACGGTAAAGAACAAGTACCCTTTACCAAGGATCGATGACCTGTTTGATCAATTGCAAGGCGCAAGTTGGTTCTCGAAAATCGACCTTCGGTCCGGGTACCATCAGTTGAAGGTGAGGGAAGAAGACATACCGAAAACTGCATTTCGCACGCGTTATGGACATTTCGAGTTCCGCGTAATGTCTTTCGGATTGACGAACGCCCCCGCAGCGTTCATGGATTTGATGAATAGGGTGTGTCGACCGATGCTGGACCGATCGCTAATTGTGTTCATTGATGATATCCTCGTCTACTCCAAGAATGAGGGTGATCACGCTTGTCATTTGAAGGAAGTGTTGGAAGCTCTAAAGAAGGAGAAGTTGTATGCTAAGTTCTCCAAATGCGCGTTCTGGCTTAGGGAAGTCCAATTCCTAGGTCACGTCATTAACCCGAACGGCATTATGGTAGACCCAGCAAAGATAACGACGGTAAGGGACTGGGATATTCCTAAGACGCCAACGGAGATCCGCAGTTTCTTAGGGTTGGCAGGCTACTATCGGAGATTCATTCAGGATTTCTCGAAAATAGCTTCGCCATTGACAAAGTTGACACGAAAGGAAGAAAAGTACGAATGGGGTCCGAAGCAGGATGAGGCATTTAAGGAGTTAAAAGAAAAGCTAACCCAAACTCCAGTCTTGGCCCTTCCCGAGGGCAATGAAGACCTGGTGGTATACTCTGACGCTTCGGGTCAGGGGTTGGGGTGTGTGCTGATGCAACGTGGAAGAGTGATCGCATACGCATCACGACAGCTGAAGGTTCATGAAGTCAACTATCCGACTCACGATTTGGAACTTGCTGCTGTTGTGTTTGCATTAAAAATTTGGAGGCACTACCTCTATGGGGTAAAGTTTACCATATACTCCGATCACAAAAGTCTGAAGTACTTCTTCGAGCAAAAGGAGTTAAATATGAGGCAGAGGCGATGGTTGGAACTTTTGAAAGACTATGACTGTGAAATCATGTACCATCCTGGAAAAGCAAACGTGGTGGCTGACGCTCTAAGCCGGAAGGATGTGCCTGCTCCTATTAGAGTGAAAGCTTGCCAAATGGTGGTAACGTCGGATGAGATGAGGGAAATTGAAAAGGCTCAAGAAGAGGCACTAAAGGGGGAAAACATAAAGAAGGAAAGGATGGTTGGCCAACAGGATAAGTTAGAATATAACACCCTTGGTGTTAGGACACGTTTTGGTCGAGTATGGATACCTATGGGTGGCGAGCTTAGGACCAAAATCTTGGATGAGGCTCATAAGTCTCGTTACTCTATCCATCCCGGTACCAACAAAATGTACCAAGATCTGAAGAAGGAATACTGGTGGCCTGGGATGAAACACGAAGTGACGAAATACGTAAGCAAGTGCTTGACTTGCTCACAAGTGAAGGCCGAACACCAGAAACCGTATGGGAAAATTCAACCACTTGAGATACCGGAATGGAAGTGGGAACACATTACTATGGACTTCATAACCAAGCTACCTCGCACAGCTAAAGGTCATGACACCATTTGGGTAATTGTGGACCGTTTAACGAAGAGTGCTCATTTCCTACCTATTCGCGAGGCGTTCTCGTCGGAAAGGTTAGCAGAGGTATTTATCAACGAAGTAGTAGCGCGGCATGGGATGCCCTTGACGATCGTATCTGACCGGGACACACGATTCACATCGAGGTTCTGGAAAAGATTTCACGAGTCGATGGGCACGAGGCTGAATATCAGCACGGCATACCACCCACAAACGGATGGTCAGTCCGAAAGGACCATTCAGACATTGGAGGATATGCTCCGTGCTTGTATTATTGACTTCGGTGGCAGTTGGGACAGCCATCTGCCGTTAGCCGAGTTCTCCTACAACAATAGTCATCACACGACGATAGGCATGCCGCCTTACGAAATGTTGTATGGGAGAAGATGTAGAACCCCGGTTTGTTGGGGTGAGATTGGACAGAAGGAATTAGGAAGTCTCGAAGTCGTAAGAGAGACGTCGGAAAGGTTTGATCAGATCAAAGCACGAATGAAGGCCGCACAAGATCGTCAGAAATCCTATGCGGATAGACGACGAAGGCCTATCGAGTTTGATGTTGGGGACAGAGTAATGTTGAAAGTGTCGCCTTGGAAGGGAATCATACGATTCAGAAAGAGAGGAAAGTTAAGTCCGAGGTTTATCGGACCATTCAGGATTATGGCACGGGTTGGTGAAGTCGCATATCGGTTGGAATTGCCTGATGAGTTAAGTGGGATTCATCCTACCTTCCATGTATCACACATGCGAAAGTGTTTGGCGGATGAATCGGCTCACGTACCACTTACGGACATCGAGGTCGACAACAGCCTTAACTACATCGAAGAACCTGTGGCCATCCTAGACAGGAAAGAGAAACGTTTACGTAACAAAGTTATCCAGTTGGTTAAAGTCCAGTGGAAGCACCGGAAGGGATCGGAAGCTACATGGGAAACGGAGACGGAAATGAAGGAGTCGTACCCTCAACTGTTTGACTTATGATAGGTTTCGGGGACGAAACCTATTGTAAGGGGGGTAGACTTGTAACATCCCAAAATAAATGAGGATTTTAAATAACGGGTTGAACCGGGACGAACGGGATAAAAGAACGAGGCGTAACGGGCCGGGCCGGTTGGGCCGGCAAACTTGAAGGAAGGGGGGGGGGTTTCCTCCCTTTAAATAGCCAACACACACACCATTTCTCTCATTTGCAAGAATCTAGAGAGAGAAACCGTAGAGAGAGAAAGTTGGCGGATCGACCCGAGATTGAAGGAGCTTGTTGCTACTGAGCTCGTGAGCAAAACCTCCGGATCAGAATCTCGAAATCAGGTAACACCCGAACCAAATCTGAGTTTTTGTTCGTTTTTGGGTTTTCGGGTATTTTCGGGAAAATGACGGGTTTTTATAAACCAAATGAGGAAAGAGTTATAAATCTGGAATCACGAAGGGAAAATACACGTTTTGAATGTAAAAAGTCCGGATCTTGACCAGGTCGGACCTGCATTGCGAAAGTTAGGGTTTTTCACGGGGAAGATAGCTGAGTTCTACAGGTATCGAAACTAGAGTTTCGAGCGGCCTGCAGGTGTCGAAACTAGAAGTTTCGAGCGGCCTGCAGGTGTCGAAACTAGAAGTTTCGAGGGGCCTGCAGGTATCGAAACTAGAAGTTTCGATGGGCCTGCACCTGTCGAAACTAAGTAGTTTCGATAGGTCTGCATCAGTAAGTGAAGTCAGTGTATTCACCTGTAACAGAACGAGTAAACCGTTAGAGTCGGGATTTAGGTCTGATGTGTATGTAACTACTCAATTCAGATCGTACGTGAAGTCGTTGGACCTTCGTTTAGGACAACCGAGACTAGCTTATCAGGTGAGTTCTAGAAGCCCTCTTTTAAATGTTTTTATATAATGTTTTCGGGCTGGTGTGTACACGTATGAAATGCTGTTTTATAAAATGATTTTTATGAAACTACGTTTACGAAAGGAAATGATTTGGAACGAAGGATTTATGGAAAGAAAGTTTATGAACGGAATGTTTACGAACGAATGTTATAAAGAAATGGTTTAATGAAAAGGTAAAAGGGTTTTGAAAGTGAAGGAAAGGTTTTATGAAAAGAAAACAAAAAGGGGCAAAGGTTTTAAAGAAGTCATTACAAATCTAATCTGTCGAATGAATGGAATTGACGAATGAAGTCTGGGAATGTGATTCCCAGCCTTGTGGTAGATTATGGACAGTGAGCCATAGTTACCACAAGAACAACATGGGCAATGTCTTTGTGGCATGTCAATGGTTTTGATGTTGTACAACTGGTAAAGGGAGTAACGACGGTTACTCGGGTGATGACGATCATCCTAAGCGAACGAGGTAATGGGAAATCAATGACGGCGATACGTAACGGTTGATTTCCAAAGGAAAGATGCGTGTTGGGCAATGACGGCGATACGTAACGGTTGACCCCACGCATTGAAGGGTTGGGCAATGACGGCGATACGTAACGGTTGACCCAACGTAGTGGTATGGTTGTGGCAATGACGGCGATACGTAACGGTTGCCCACAACATTAAAAGTTCCTACGGGGACATAGAGACGCGTAACGATACAGATTTAGATAATAATGTATGACTTAAATGAATGTTAATATTTTAAACAAATGATTGTGTTTAAATATGCGAAGGTTTACGAATGAAAGGCCCTGTTTTCTTATACGAATGTTAAACCCTATTGAATGTTTGAATGATGAACCATTTCTTAAAACGAACGAAAACTAGAACTGTAACATCCCAAAATAAATGAGGATTTTAAATAACGGGTTGAACCGGGACGAACGGGATAAAAGGGCGAGGCGTAACGGGCCGGGCCGGTTGGGCCTGCAAACTTGAAGGAAGGGGGGGTTTCCTCCCTTTAAATAGCCAACACACACACCATTTCTCTCATTTGCAAGAATCTAGAGAGAGAAACCGTAGAGAGAGAAAGTTGGCGGATCGACCCGAGATTGAAGGAGCTTGTTGCTACTGAACTCGTGAGCAAAACCTCCGGATCAGAATCTCGAAATCAGGTAACACCCGAACCAAATCTGAGTTTTTGTTCGTTTTTGGGTTTTCGGGTATTTTTGTGAAAATGACGGGTTTTTATAAACCAAATGAGGAAAGGGTTATAAATCTGGAATCACGAAAGGAAAATACACGTTTTGAATACAAAAAGTCCGGATCTTGACAAGATCGGACCTGCATGCGAAAGTTAGGGTTTTTGGGGAAGATAGCTGAGTTCTGCAAGTATCGAAACTAGAGTTTCGAGTGGCCTGCAGGTGTCGAAACTAGAAGTTTCGAGTGACCTGCAGTTGTCGAAACTAGAAGTTTCGAGTGACCTGCAGTTGTCGAAACTAGAAGTTTCGATGGGCCTGCACCTGTCGAAACTAAGTAGTTTCGATAGGTCTGCATCAGTAAGTGAAGTCAGTGTATTCACCTGTAACAGAACGAGTAAACCGTTAGAGTCGGGATTTAGGTCTGATGTGTATTTAATTAATCAATTCAGATCGGAAGTGACGTTGTTGGACCTTTGTTTAGGACAACCCAAGAGTAACTTATAAGGTGAGTTCTAGAAGCCCTTCTTTTAATGTTTTAATTAAATGTTTTGGGCTGGTGTGCATACATACGAAACGAGGTTTACGAAACGAGGTTTATGAAACGAGGTTTACGAAACGAGGTTTACGAAACGAGGTTTATGAAACGAGGTTTACGAAACGAGGTTTATGAACGATGCTTCCGAAAGGGGAAGACGAAACGAGTTAATGAGATGTTTACGAAACGAGGTTTACGAGATGATGTTTATAAAATATTTTGCCAAACGAAGTTGTGAAAGGTTTACGAATGAAGTGTTATTTAATAAAACGTACGAATGCTTTAACTAAAACGAGGTAAAGGTTTTTATGAAAGTCACGAATGAACGAATCTGCCACGAGTTCCTACGGGAGCTAGAGTATGTATGTATGTATGTATTGGCCTTACCTTACAGGGGGGCCTTTGTGGCTGGCTAACGGTTGTACAACTGGTTGAGGATGGGGTGACGACGGTCACCCATGGGATTACCGGGATCCCGATGGAAGGTACTATTCCTTGCGGGGAAATATTGCCTATGGTATGTTTAGTCTTCCTAGAGGTAACGAGCCTTAGGAGACGTATGTTTGGTCCACCTAGAGGTAACGAGCCTTAGGAGACCTGGATGATGGATGACTTAGAGGTAGCGAGCCTTAAGTTCATCCGCTGGTATGTGCTGTCTACCTAGAGGTAACGAGCCTTAGGAGACATATGTTTGGTTCACCTAGAGGTAACGAGCCTTAGGGGACCTGTGTGACGGATGACTTAGAGGTAGCGAGCCTTAAGTTCATCCGCTGGTATGCGATGTAAGGATTTGACGGTTACGAGAAGGCGCAGATTCGGTTCATATTGACTATTGTTACGATGTTATGTTACGATGTTTTGATGATGTTAAGTTATTGCATGTTTTATGTACGCTTTTATTAAATGAAGTATGATGTTATGTTTTTGGCAAATATTTGATGTTAATGTTTTACGTTAAAACTAGAACTCACCAGCGTAGCTGACCTTCTTAGTATGCACATTCAGGTTAAGGGCAGGTTATGATGATGGACGGTGATGCTTGGCTAGCGATGAAGAGTTACCCGGCTGACACGAAGACTGGCATCCCGTTATGTTTTGATTATGTTATGTAATGAATGTTGTAAACAAAGTTTTACGCTTCCGCATGTAGAACAGTTATGTTATGTAATGAACGAAATTTTCCGCTGCGTTATTTTGATATAAGAGTTTAAGAACTGTTTGTGAATGAGTAAATCCAATAAGTGATGCCTCCCGGGTTTGGGGCCTTACAAGAACTCACCAGCGTAGCTGACCTTTTTAGTATGCACATTCAGGTTAAGGAAGTTATGATGATGGACGGTGATGCTGGGCGGCTTGAGGAGTTACCCGGATGATATGAAGACTGGCATCCCGTTACGAGTTGTTTTTGTTATGTACATGTATTTGAAAATGTTACGCTTCCGCATGTTAAACGATGTAATGTTATGTTTGAAATGAAATTTTCCGCTGCGTTATTTGATATTCTAGTTTGAGAACTGTTTGTGAATGAGTAAATCCAACGCGTGGGGCCTCCCGGGTTTGGGGCCTCACATCATTTCTCATTTATGCAGACTTTGAAATTTAGATCAAATCAACTCAGTTTAATCAATCATATATTAAAGGCGTGTGAAATGAATTAATCACTGATGTACTATTATTTCTTCTCTAACCTCAAATGATGTCAAATTTTATATTTTTCAATTTGTTTTGACTTTTTATAAATTAAAAAATTTTTGACTAAAAATGTAAATGCAGAAATGTAATAAAGCAATAAAAAATTAAAAACAAAATTTTCTATGAAATTCTGATTTTGAAAAGCTTTTATTCGGGATTGATCATACCAATCATTTTAATTAGGAATTCAAACCTGGTACGATCAAATGCCTTGGTAAACAAATCAGTAAAATTATCTTCAGTGTGTACCTTGACCAGCTCAATCAACCTTTTCTTTGCACAATCACGTATAAAATGATATCGAATTTCGATGTGCTTAGTTTTACTATGTTTAACAGGATTATTAGTTATGGACATAGTAGCATTATTATCGATAAGCATGGGGGTTCCTGTGAAATTCAAACCGTAATCTCTCAATTGCTGTTGTATCCACAGGATCTGTGAACAACAACTCGCAGCAGCGATATATTCTGCTTCGCATGTAGAAATCGAGATTGTGGTTTGCTTTTTGCATTGCCAGGACACAAGTCGATTACCTAAGAACTGGCAACCACCTGTTGTAGATTTCCTGTCCAAACAACAACCACCAAAATCAGAATCAGTATAAGCATTGAAATCAAAGTTAGAACCATGAGGATACCATAGCCCCAAACGTTGTTTTCCTTTCAAATATCGAAAGATTCTTTTCACAGCAATTAAGTGAGATTCTTTTGGCTTTACCTGGAATCTGAAACAGATGCACACGGCGAACATTATATCTGGCCTTGAAGCGGTTAAATACATGAGGGATCCAATCATAGCTCTGTAAAGTCGACAATCCACATCTTTTCCATCCGGGTCAGAATTCAACTTATGATTGACCGGAATTGGAGTATCATATGGGGTACAGTCCTCCATCTTGAACCGGCTCAAGATGTCTTTGACATACTTGGACTGATGAATAAAGAAACCATCTTCCTTTTGGTTTACTTGCAAATCTAAGAAAAACGATAACTCTCCCATAGCAGACATTTCAAACTTCGACTTCATTACACCCTCAAAATCTGTACATAACCCTTCGTTTGTTGATCCAAAAATAATATCATCCACATAAATCTTCACCAGTAGGTAATCTCCCCCTGATTTCTTTTTTGAATAAGGTCGAGTCTATCTTTCCACGAACAAAGTCATTTGCCAAAAGATGTGTGGATAATGTTTCATACCACGCACGAGGAGCCTGATGAAGACCATAGAGGGCCTTATCAAGCTTGAAAACCATATTCGGATTCAATGGATCTTCAAACCCCGGCGGCTGACAAACATAGACTTCCTCCTTGACCTTTCCATATAAAAACGCACTTTTGACGTCTAATTGAAACACCTTAAAACCTTTAAAAGAAGCAAAAGCGAGAAACAGCCTTATAGCTTCGAGCCTCGCAACCAGCGCATAAACCTCGGTGTAATCAATTCCTTCTTGTTGATTGAAGCCCTGGACAACTAATCTTTCCTTGTTGCGTACTACGACACCTCGATCGTCTTTCTTACATTTAAACACCCATTTTGTTCCTATCGGATACGCACCCTTCGGAAGATCAACAAGATTCCAAACCTTAAGTTTGTCAAATTGAGCAAGTTCTTCCTGCATAGCTTCTATCCAATTGTTGTCATTTAAAGCCATCTCAACATTCTTGGGTTCAACCTGTGAAATAAAGCATGAATGTGAGCAATCATCAAGAACACCAGAATCTTTAATGCAGGTGTACAAACAAGTATTATCAACAAGAGAACGTGTTTTCACTCCATCCTGTAAATTTCCAATTATATTCGTCACTGGATGATCTTTGAGTTCCTTGATGGATGCAACCTCAGGAACCGGCAACACGTCAACTTGAGCAGAGTCAGATTGATAAGAATAATCTTCATTAATTGGAATTTCCAAGTCTAAATTTGTAGGAATCTCCCCCTGAGCCTGTGTTGAAGATAATGGATCATCACCCAACAATGGTTCAGCAGAAGAATCTTGAAAAATAGCATTATCCTCCTCACTCTCTGAATCTTGTGGACCTGAACAAGAAGCAACATTAGGATCGGGAGCAGAAGTAGATGGAATCGATGAATTTGGAACTGCATTTGGTAGAAATCCATTGTGCTGTGCATCCTGACATGAATCATAAAGAACAGCAGCATCTTCTTCAGAAATATCAGAAGGTAAATGAAAAGACTTGAATAAGTTTTCATAATCAAATGCCCAATCCGGACCAATCGCCATTTGTGGTAAAGACCGTTTTGAACAATCAATATGGAACCATTCTTCAACTTAGCGCGTCTCTTTGTTATAAACCCTCTTGGTTGTTGAATTCGCCACATACCCCAGAAAAATCCATTCAATAGCCTTCGCACTGAATTTAGTTGGGACATCTCAAACTTTCAATAGGGTGCAAGGATTACCAAAAGGTAGTAAATAATCCAGATTCGGCTTTCGATTATTCAGCAATTCATAGCAAGTCTCGTTATGTCGCTTGACGGTCAAGACCCTATTCAAAACGTGACACGCAGTATTCACAGCTTCAGCCCAAAAGGTGACTGGAAGCTTAGAATCTGCAAGCATCGTCCGAGCCATTTCGTGTCACACCCCAACCGACGGCGGAAACGTCGGGGCGGGACATGTAGACTGTTCATGAGCTCAAGGTTGACTAAATTGTAATATGTTAAATCCATTTACATCCAAACAATCATGAATCAAGTTCAAAGTACATAATGAAATACAATTTGTTTTTGAATTAAGATTAACTAGGTCCAAAGCCTATGTGTAGCATGTCTTGATCTACTCATATGAAAACACCTGAAACATGAATAAAATAGGGTCAACTAAAAAGTTGGTGAGTATAACACAGGTTTGTATATAGATAGCATATAGTTTGTAAAACAAATCCTTACATAACATGATAAATAAGGCATTTATGGGGAGCAGCTATTGTGTAACCAAGTACAATCAAACCTTTGTAACTACAGGATATTCCTCCAACCCGACGCACAATTGCCCATCGACCGAATCTGCCAAAAAGAATTTCCTTTAATTTTATGCTCATGAATCCACTTAACCCATATAGAATTCCTTCTAGTAAGAAGACTCCAAATATGAGTAGTCATCAAAGCCATGTTCATGTCACGAATTCTGTGAATACCCAAACCACCTTCATACTTAGGAAGGCAAACATCTCTCCATTTGACTTTCACCCTACCTTTCTTCATCGGCCCTTGACACCATAGAAAAGCTCTCATCTTCTTCTCTAAATCAGCAATGATCCGAGCCGGAAGAATAAAAACAGAGGCCCAATAAATGTGCATGGAAGATAAAACAGATTTAATAAGTTGAAGACGCCCAGTAAACGACAAAGTTTTATTCTTCCAACTATCAATTCTATACTCCAACCTTTCAACCAGAATCTTGCAATCTTTATACAATAATCTAGAAGAAAGAAGAGGCACACCCAAATAGCGAACTGGAAGAGATCCTTCCTCAAAAGGCATCAATTGTAAAATACATTGCTTATCCTCTCTAGGAACATTACCAAAGAAAACGGTACTCTTATCCATACTAGGAACAAGACCCGAAATGTTCTTGAACCTGTCCAAACCTTCCATAATGATTCTAGCCGAGTTGACGTCTCCTCTAGCAAACAGAAACAAGTCGTCCGCAAAGCAAACATTCACAATTCTTTGTTTCTTGCAAAGGTTATGAAACTTGAAATTAGAGGATTTAGCAACCAGATCCTTCAAAATGAGCGTCAAAGCTTCCATAACCATAGTGAATAAATAAGGAGACTTTGGATCTCCTTGACGCAAACCCCTTTTACCTCTAAAGTAACCATGAATATTACCATTAACCCCAATCGAAAAAGATGTTTTAGTAACACAAACCATAATCCAATGCACCATTTTGGGATGAAACCCAAAACCCACCAGCAACGACTTCAAGAACGACCAATCCACCGTATCATAAGCCTTTTGAATATCAACTTTAAAAGCACATTTAGGAGGACCAATATTGCGGTGATAGTTATGCATCAATTCTTGAGTAAGCAAAATATTATCAGAAATCCGTCTCCCAGGAATAAAAGCTGATTGATTAATATCCACAACATCATCCAAACCTACCTTTGTTCTATTTGTAATAATTTTGCTAATGCACTTATAAAGGACATTGCAACAAGAAATGGGGCGGTAGTCCATAACTGAATCAGGAGTAGGCACCTTAGGAATAAGCGCCAAAATAGTATGATTGATTTCCTTAAGTAACTTCCCATTAGCAAAAAACTCTTGAATAGCACAAGAGATATCATTACCCACCACATCCCAAGAATGTTTAAAGAAAGCAGCCGAAAAACCATCCGGGCCAGGGGCCTTATCATTTCCAATCGAGAACATAGCTTCCTTAATTTCAACTATAGAAACATCTCGAACCATATTCAGAGCTTTCATTGGACACAACCTCCTAACCAACAAATCCGGATTCATAAAGTCAGAAATATTACCTTCCACACCCAAAAATTTTGAATAGTGATCAACTAGAGCCTTTGGCACATCAACCCCTTCAAAAATAATACCATTACAATCTTTGATGCAATCAATACAAGTTACATGATTTCTGCATTTGAGGGAATTATGAAAATAAGCCGAATTTGAATCACCAACATGAAGCCACTCAATCTTAGATTTTTGTTTCAAAAAGCGTTCCTCATCCAGTTTAGCTTCAATAAACGCCTTAACTATAACAGCCTCATCTTCACGTAAAGTATTATTACATGGATCATCATCAATAGCCATTTGGGCCTCATCCAACTTAGCCCTTAACTTAACCACCTTCTCATGCAAGTTTCCTTGTGTATACAACAGCTTTCGCAACGGAGTTTTAAGCAATTTCAGCCTCTTAACCACACAATACATACGGTTGCCACTACAAACCGTCCCCCAACCTTTTACAACTTCCGCTTTAAACTCAGCCTTATGAACTAAGAAATTAGCAAATTTGAACGGCTTCGGCCCTGATTTAGAGATATTAGGAAGCTTCAAGATACAAGGACTATGATCAGAAATACGATAAGGCTGGAAGATAGCATGAGCCGACGGAAAGTCAACCACAAACTGTGCATTCCCCATAACTCTATCAATTTTCTTCAAAATACCAACCCCCTTTTTCGGCTTTTGATTCCACGTATAATGAAACCCCGAATGGTTAATATCCAACACCTCAATATGATCCACACATTCCTTAAATTCCTTCATACCCGTAGTAATTTTTGATGAACCATATAAGTTATCCTCCAAATTCAAAGAAGAATTAAAATCACCCAAAAGTACCCAAGGATTAATATTCACAAAACCTTTATGTACCTTTAAATTCTGCCACAAATCCTTCCTCTTAACATAATCATTATCCGCATAGATGAAAGAACAAAAAAACGCTTTATTATCAGCTTTGTAAATCACTTGAGTATGTATAACCTGATTAGTTTGGGATAACACCATGAGATCAACAATATCAGCATTCCATCCCACAATAATCCTAGTACCCTTATCACAAATCGAACCATTTGATGTCCAATTCCATCTTCTACAAATAGACCGACAAGCACCATACACTGAAGACACATCCATATGAGACTCCAAAATAGCACAAACATTAAGATGATTTTCATTTATAACTTCCTGAACCTCTTTCTGTTTAAGGGGATGACTCAATCCCCTAATATTCCAAGAAGCAATACTACCCATTAAAACTCATTGAACCGGGAGTGCTTGCCCCCTCAGAATTTGGTTGTACACCTGCTTCCATGAATTTGGCAGTCTCATCATACACTATCTCAATCCCCTCATCATCAACAAAACCTAACTCATTATATGTCTTATGAGAATCACTCGGCTGACCTCTAGAAGAAGTACCCTTCCTTCTTTTCATAGACTCACTACCATCCTTTTCAAGAACAGTAAACGGGTTTGAAATAGGCACCACCGTACTAGAGGATGATCCTCCATCATTGTTAACAGGTTTCCTCTCCACGGGTCTATAAATAAATGTCGGTTTTGCTTTATTAATCGTAACACCTTTCTTGTTATTAGACTTGCCCTTATTTGTAACCAAACTAAAACCATCAGCATCTTTCTCTTCAATATTATTCTGCACAACTTTAACATTCTTAGTACAATGAGACACTTGATGACCAAAAACTTTACATATATCACACCTAGGAGGACGCCATTCATATTCAACTTTCATGCTTTCTTTAACATAGCCTTCCCCTTCTACAACCGGAATAGCAATTGTTAATTCCTCCTTTAAAGCAATTTCAGCCGAAAGTTCAATTAGTGCACGAGCAAAACTGCTCCTACCCCAAGAATCTGAACACATCTGAGACGTATAAGAATCAAGCATCTTCGAGGTGCCCAATTTAGTTGCAAGCATACTCAACCCATCATCCGAATAGGCTGCTAAAGGAACATTATGGATTTTAACCCAAACTGCCACCTTCTTGATATCATCTTTCTTTAAACTTGTAGTTGGGGTCCAAATATTTAACAAGAATGGTGTATTCCTAATCAGCCATGGACCACCCTCCAATACTTCCTTCATCCCTTTGTCATCCGAGAACTTGAAAAAGAAAAATCCATTCGAATTCATCATTGATTTTTGTAAGCCGTATTTCAACCAATTCTTCTTAACAAAATACTCGACAACCGGAAAAGCAAGTCTCTTTCCCAAAAAATAGCCACATAGAGTGTTTGCAAACTTATCTTGAACAATTCTAACAGCCTCCTTAAGAAGAACAATGTCGACATCTTCCAACACCTCAGCAGATTTAAGTAGACGTAAGTGAATGGGTTTAATCTCCTTACCCGATTTTAGCTTTGATGCATATGAAACACCAATATTCGAATTAGTTCCAGGTTTGAGCACATTATCAGCAGAATACGCATTCAAATCACATTCCAAATTGGAATCACACTTACCGGGTATAGATAAATCTTCATGATTCAAATTTGGATCAGTATCTCCTACCAAAAACTTTGTCTCCTTACCAATCATAGATTGGTTCGAAGATATGCTAGAATCAGAAAATATATTCGACTTTTTCAAAATACCTTTGATAGGCACATCAATTTTCTTTATCTTAGCGGCCAAGTTATTTGGTTTGGGACGATCATCCCCATCAGAATCTTCAACTCTCTCCATCGAAAATAATAAGGAACAACCATGCAATAGCAAAATCAAAGAACCACCAAGGAGAACCACGAACCAGAAAAAAAAAAAACGAAAAAAGCAAAAACCCTAATCCCTATAGCCGTAGAAAGCTATCATCAATCCTAGATAAGTTAGAAGGGTTCGTATCGATCTAGCTAATTTAACAAATGTTAATCGCGATCAATCACAGACGTTATAATAAATCAGGAGATCCAAAAGCTTCTAAAGCTAACGATTTTGAAAACCAGAAAAAAAACCCTAAACCCCAACGACCGTACTTTGCGGGTTATCACTGCTTATTTTCCTAGTAATTCTTAAAAATTACTATTTTGATATAATTTCCTTTGTTAGATTCCTTGACTTTACTTAGTCAAAATAAAACTTCAGGAAATATATGTTATGAACGTGCATTTATGTTATATGGATATTAACCGGAAATAATGGGTGTCGCAGTATATAACCGAGTAAAACTTGAGTATTTGTATTGAATCATTGTATTTAATTGTAGATACGAATAGAACAAATCAGTGCACTAGAATTAGGTTTGAAAAGCGCTATATTGAATCGAAATACGGATACTAAAAATTAGAAATGTTACATTTCGACCAAAGTCCTGTTCTTTCGTTCAGCGACACCGTTTTGTTGAGGAACATATGGCGCACTGAATTCATGATGAATTCCTTTTTGTAGACAGAATAAGCCCATTTTGCTATTCTTAAATTCGCTGCCATTGTCACTCCTGATTCTTCTGACTTTCAGATTGAGTAAATTTTCCAAACCCAGGATTAAGTATTGTACCAACTCAGTGATTTCAGCTTTAGAAGAAAGAAACTTAACCCATGAAAATCTGGAGTAATCATCAGTTACTACCAAGCAGTACGATTTTCCACCAATGCTCCTGATACTGATAGGACCGAACAAATCCATATGCAACAGCTCCAACGAAGTTACGATAGAATTCGTCGATTTAGATTTGTGAGATTTCTTTCTTTGCTTCCCCTTCTTGCAAGGAATACAATCATCAGGAACTGAGAATTTCATCTTTGGAATACCAAGAACCAAATCATTCCTAACAATGTAGTTCATCTTCCTAAAGTTAATATGAGCTAGCTTCCTGGGCCACAATATTGAATCAGATTCCGACGCCTTGGAGAGTAAACATGTTGGAATTGAATCCGTTGTAGTGGCGACACTCATGTCAAGGACATACGTGTCATTTCTCCTCGGAGCCTTCATAAGAATCCATTCATCAGGAATCACGAAGCCCGGTTTCAAAATATAGCATTCAGCATCGTTGAAATGAAACGAAAACTTCTTGTCACAAACTTGTGATACACTTAAAATATTGTGTTCCAGCTGCTTAACATAATTCACCTTCTCAAATTTGACTTTGTCATTCTTTAACGTACCCTGTCCAGTTATGTACCCGCCTTTATTGCCCTCAAAAGCGACATAAACTCCATCAATTTGTTTTACATCCTCAAGCAATCTAACATTCCCTGTCATATGTCGAGAGCAACCACTATCCACATACCATGTATTGTTGATAGTCCTCCTTGGTTGTCCCTACATAAACAACAAGAATCAGTTAGAAATAGGAACCCAAGCCATCGTGGTCTTGGGTCGTCCAGATTGATCAAAATAAACAACTTCTTGTAATTTACAATCAATCTTATCATTCACTTTTGGAACAGAAGTTTGACAATCAGACTTTTTCAAAGAAGATCCATTTTTATTATTTTGAAAAACATTATTTGATATATTATTGTCAGATTCAAATGTTTCCAAAATTTTCTGTTTCGTCTTCTCCTTTGAGGTCTAGACAATTTAACTTCCTGATGAGAATCTTTTGAAATTCCAACATTAGGAATCTCAAGCTTCTCTTTGCATACAAAAGATTTAGCATTCAATTTATCCTGTTGTTTAAATCCAGAGGATTTAACAAAAGATCGACCAGGCAAATTTTTCTCCAAACTTGAAGACGACATTCCCTCATCTTTTCTTTTCAGAATCTTCACTACTTTTGGTTGTGAAGGAACAGTCTTCGTTTTACCCTGGTTCTTGTAAGGACAATTGAGCAAAATGTGACTAGCCTCATTGCAATGAAAACACACTCTTCTTTCTTGATAACTTCTGAAATAAGGAGTTTTCTTTGAATGTGAGGATCCATCAAAGGTATAAGCTTCAGAGGAATGACCCGAACAGTTTATCGGCTTCTTTGGAACATAAGCCTGTGTTGGCACCTTTGAAGAATACACTTTTTGATAACCAGCTGTGACAAATCCACTCGACTGTAAAATTGGAGAAAGCTTAGATGTACCAACTTTCACTTCTTCAGGCTCAGTCAGAATGCATCTATCGCGGGTAACAGATTTAACAACTGTTGGGTCATCAATTTTGACCTCTTTTGGAATGCCCTCGACCTTCTTCTCATCAAACACCTCATCTTCAGAATCAGACTCATACACCATATCCTCCCCAGTTACCGGATTCACCTTTAACACAGTCTTTGGATCTATCTCCTCTTCATGAATGATTTCAGGTTCCACCACATAATTTGCATTAAATGGTGGAGGAATAAATCCAATTCCAACAACACGCTTAGTAGGATCAGCATTTGAGTTAAAATAATCCAAAATAACCAAAGAATTTTCAAATTTTTCCATCTTTCTATGAAGTTTGATCAATTCAGATTCTTTGTCAAATATTTCTTTGTTCTTTTGAGCAACAACTTCATTACGTTTTTCTATTTCAGCATAAGCCATATCTAGATGATAACCTTGCTCTTTATATTTCAACCCCAGAGAATTTAAGTCTCTTTTCAAAGACTCAATTCTATCGATGCACAATTTATCATTATCTTTCAGTTTCTGATTAACAGTATGCATCGATTTCATGTCACAAATCAAGTTTGTGTTATCATCCATGACCTTTTGCAATTTATCTTTAACAGAAATGCAGTTAGAACAATAAATATGACAAACAGAGTCTTTTACCTTAGACGGATCAGACATGTTTGACATGAATACTTTGGCAATGGGAATATTTTCCGAATCAGCACCATCTGAAGCATTTTGAGTAAGAACAATATCCTCCTCAGCAACACCTGATGCAGCATCAGAATTAATATTCTGCACTTGTTCTATTTCTTCATCAACGCTTGGAACACTGTCACCATCACAAGAATCATCACTAGAACTTTCATCATCGGTCGACTCCTCTGGTTTTTCAGAATGAATTTCTGCAACAAAAGCCTGACTCACAGCACCCACCAAATCTTCCAAATGAATGCCCCAGTCATAGTTTTCATCTTTCTGAGCAACCAAAGCCAATGAAGCAGATGCATGATTTGTATTACCAGATGAACCATGTGACTGATTCCTATTATGCTGAAAACTAGGCTGCTTCTTTTGAGAATCAAACTCGACCTTTGGCTTCACACATTCCTTAGCAAAGTGACCATATTCTTGACAGTTGTAACACCGAACTTTGCTTTTATCAAAAACCATGTGAGATCGACTATTTGAACCAATATAGTTTCTGCCCGTTTTCTTCAAGAAATCTTTAGCTTGACGCATCAACATGGCCATATTCCATTGGATATTTATTTCTTCCAGATCAACAGGGTCAATCTGTCTGAAATCTTCTTCTATAATCTCAGGATCATGTATTTTACTGTAACATCCCGAGTTTTCGAAGGCGAAGGAATTCACGAGAAATTTAAAACTTAAATAAGGAAAAGGGAAGCGGGCTTGGGCCGGGATGTATGGGCCGAAAGGAGCAAGTTTGGGCCCTTATAAGCCTCAAGATCAGCCAAAAGCCCTCATTTGCATCATCCATTTCTGTTTTCTAGAGAGAGAGGAGGGAGAGAGTCTAGAGAGAGAAAGTCCTGGTTTTTGGATTAGAGCCTCAAGGATCGTTAGCAAGAGTCTCGTGGGTGTTTAGCAACGAAAAGGAAGTGATTACAGGTAACCGATTCTCCTAGATCTGAGTTTTAGTTCGTTTTTGGGTTTTTCGGGTTTTGGGTGAAAAGGTTATGTTTAATCGGATGAAACTGAAAGATAAGCATAGATTTGAGTTCCTTAATGGAAAATGAACGTTTTGAATGCAAAAGGTTCAGGATCTTGAAGTGATCAGACCCGAATGCGAAAGTTAGGGTTTTTCACCAAAAACAGGTCGTGCGCACATGCTAAGTGCGCACAGAGCAGGTCCTGCGCACTTGCTAAGTGCCCAGGAAGAGGAACCTGCGCACTTGCTATGTGCGCAGGAAGGGAAGTCTGCGCACTTGCTAAGTGCGCAGGAAGCAGTGTCTGCGCACTTGCTAAGTACGCAGGCATCAGGTCTGATTAAGTGAAGTCAGTATGTTAGAGTAGTTAAACCATTAGAGTCGGTAGTGGTCTGATGTGTATTTAACTAATCGATTCAGATCGGAAGTGACGTTGTTGGACCTTGTTTAGGACAACCCGAATTAGCTTACCAGGTGAGTTCTAATCCCCTTTTTGCCTTCTTTAGGGGTGGTGTGCATACTTAGTGTAAAGTGTTTATTATATTTTATATATTATAAACTGAAAGGAAAAGTTATGTTTTAGTGAAAAGTTTAAAAGAGGCAAAAGTATGTTTTGAGAAAAGTATATCTATATTATGGCAAGCGTTTACTATATTTTCATATACATAAACAAAGGCATGATATATGTGTTAAGCTATGTTTAGTAAAGCAAGATATATATTTTGGCAAGCGTTTACTATATTTTCATATACATAAACAAAGGCATAATATATATGATAAGGTATGTTTCAGAAAGCAAGTTATATTCTATGCCAAGCGTTTACTATATTTTATATACATAAACAAAGGCATATTATATATGAAAGTTATGAACAAGATTTACAGAAAAGTTTTATGAACAGTAAAGTGAACAGCTTTCCTTCGGGAATGTGTACCAGTCTGTAAAGGTCCTTGGGACAGATGTTACTTGTACAATGTCACACCCCGACCGATGGCGGAATCATCGGGGCGGGACATGTAAGACTGTTCATGAGCTCAAGGTTGACTAAATTGTAATATGTTAAATCCATTTCCATTCAAACAAACATGAACAAGTTCAAAGTACATAATGAAACACAATTTGTCTTTGATTTAATATTAACTAAGTCCAAAGCCTATGTGTAGCATGTCTTGATCTAGCTCATATGAAAACACCTGAAACATGAATAAAATAAGGTCAACTAAAAAGTTGGTGAGTATAACACAGTTGTATGTAGATAGCATATAGTTGAAAACAAATCCTTTACAAAACATGATAAAATAAGGCGTTTATGGGGAGCAGCTATTGTGTAACCAAATGTACAATCAAACCTTGTAACTAGCATGCAAAACAAATGTGTTGTCGGTTTCAATCACCGCGTACCATGGGTGGGTTTGTCAGACTCAATAGATCTATCATTGAAAACCGTCGGCTTGTATAGTTAATGATTGCACATAAGAGCATACAAAGGTTAGCACACCTAGCACTCGGGCACAAAGCTCAAATTTTGCACACATGTATGTAAATAGGATTTTTGCACTTGTGTTGTTTGTGTAAATGTAAATGTGTAATGTGTAATGTGTATAGAGTTCATGTTCCACCCCAAAAGTGTAAAAGAGTAAAAAAAAGGGTTGTGAATACTCACTTGTATCGAAGGCGTAGCTAACACGAGATACTAGATAGTAATGTGATCCTTGTATTGCACAATGTTAACCTAGAGTGTAATGTATATTGCATTAATAATGCACAATAGTCTAAGTCTAAGTCTAAGGTTGAATTGGATAAAGTTAGTGGTTGGTACTTGAAAGTATTGTATAAAATGGAAGATTTGAAATGAATATTTTTAGAATATTTTGAATAAGGTTTGAGTTTGAAATAATTAAATAAGTAAATTAGATAATTATTGTTTATGAAAATGATGTAAATATTAGATGTATTTAAGTATAACTAAATAGATGCTTTTGTTCAAATATAAATCAAATAAATAATTATTACTCTATTCATTTATTTATAAAGTGTAACTTAGACATTAAAATATTATTAAGTGTAGGGTTTATGAATTAAATGTTGGACTTTAAATAATTCTCTTTTATTTTAAGATTAAACATTTGATCTTTTCTAAATAAAGGTAATACAGATTTTTAAATTTAATTACTTTTATTTAAAAACAACTCTGGAATATAAATTGTTTTAAAAATATAAAAATATAAACATTCTGCCAACACACACGACCGTGCCAGGGAAGGGCACGATCGTGCTTGGTCGGGCGCGACCGTTCTGGACAGGGCGCGACCGTGTTGGTCAAACAGAGGACAACTGGCCAAATCACTAGGCACGACCGTGTCTATGCTTCAAGGGCACGACCAGGTATAGCCAACGAGCATGACTAGGTCTGAGCAAGAGGCACGACCGCGCTGGAAGTTGACACGACCGCGTCTCCCGAGGCACGACCGCGCTAGATGATTAGCGCGACCGTGTCTCTTTCAAAACAGAAACGAATTGAATGATTTTTATATTTATAGAACTGGAATGCATAGGGCTTTCATTAACAAGGTTCTTATGAGTCTTTTGGTACAGGTTAATTGTGTTTAAAACATGTTTAGAACCGGATTAGGTTAAACTATTTTAAATGAAAATACGGTTTCGGGTTCGAGTAGATTTCGATATTGAAAGCCGAAATTGAATTAGGGCTTTTGATCTATAGAATAAATAGATAGTTTTGAAAGTGTCAATTACCCTGTGAGACGATGAATTGATGGCCTACGGTGGGGACGAGTTCCGACTATGACGGGTGTGGTCTCCGATGCTTTCTGCTACAATTCCGGCCCAGTTGATGTGTTCTGGAACTTTAGGGGGAATCGACTAAGGTGTTGGTTTGTTTGGTTGAGAGAATTTACAACGAAACGATGAAATCATTGGTCACAATGGAGGGTTTTGGTAATTAGGAGAGGGATCGACTTAAAACGGGTTTATTTGATATAATTGAGATGGTTAAACTCATAATGGGTTTGTTAATGCAAGAATTGGTTACAAAATCGAACGGTCCAGCGATTAAAGGCTATATTTCCGTTTCAACTGAAGCGAGGTGCGACCGTGCCAAAACAAGGCGCGACCGTGCCGAGGCGAGGCGCGACCGTGCCAACAATAGGCACGACCGTGCCTACTAGGGTTTCTGGTTATTTACAAAATCAGCCCTTGCAACTTCAGCTTTGACAGAATTAGCCTGGTTAGGATTTAACAGAACACTTAACGGGATTACTAACTGGATTAACTTTAGGAGTGTTACCACATGATTATGAGTTCTAAATCTTTGAATTTGGTATGATCGGCTAACGATTAATGAGGTGTAGGTTTGAACAAGTATATGTTTTAATGTCGTGTTGTTATTTTATTAGTTAAAATGAATTTAAAATAGGGTCGGAAAATCAGAGATGTTACAGTGTCCCCATGTTAAGGGAATTTCGTCCCGAAATTTAACTAATGGAGGCTACTAAAAATCAAGAAAAAAGGTGGGAGTTTTGGGTTCTCGGTGAGTTTGACCGTTGATATGATTTAGGCCTGATACTCAAGGTTGAATATGAATGATGACAATGAATTTAGTTTTTGAAATGGACTTAAGGAGAAGATTGTCGAATAGCAATTTGAATTCTAAATGTAAGATGTATTACTTGGAACAAATTTGATGAGATTTTGAAATTTTGAGTTAGTGTAAGATGTAGTCTAATGTGCTCAAAATTGTTAGTGGGTAAAAGATTTCATAAACATTGGTCTAGGTCAAAACTTCACGTGACATGAACAACGCTACTCCTGATAATATGATAGGACACTTATATATAAGAAGTACCATCGGCGTATCCACCATGCCCTCGTCACATTACATCCGTTTCGTTGTTACACATCATGATAAGGTTTAGGTCACAACACACGACAAAATTTCACTATAGTTTCCATGCGCTGATTTTCATAATTCCGTGTGCACCCGTAATTATTCAAATCATCGTATGGTCCGTATAGATTGTTTCGTTGTGTGTGGGTAAGGGGCACAATTTCGCTATGATCACGTCTATTGTTTACACATAGAAAGTCGCTAACAAGTAACTAAGTCCCTAATTAGGTCAGTTCGCAACTAAAGAGTAGTAAAGTAGTAACACTTAAAGTTTCTTGGTTTGCTCGTGTTTGAACAAGAATACGTCAAACCCCGAGTCGTTTCAATGTATTATGGTCTTCAACTTTGGTGTACAAAGTGCATGACCATGTCTTGTGTATAATGAAATCAATCCATTGCAATAATTGTAAGCGAATTTTGTTTCGAGTATATAGTAAGCACACAAGTCTCATGTATGATCTAGTGTCACGTAGTTTGTAATCAACTAGGTCTCATATATAGCGTAAATAATTTAGCGTCTTGTATTTTGTAAATCAAAAAGCTCTAATGTGTAATGTATACAACATAGTATTATGTGTATTGTAGGAAATGGTTCTCATGTATAGTGTTAGCAACTTAGCATCATGTATTTTGTATAATGTACACCGTTTAGTATAAAGTGCTTTGTAACCAAATGAGTTTCATGTATAGTGTGGTCAATCTAGAATTATGTATCAATGAAGCAATTCTTATGTATAACATATATTGCAAACAACTAAGTTTCGTGCATCATGTGCTCAATCCAGTAGCATATGTATTGCAAGTAAACATGTTTCGTGCATTACGTGATCAATCGAGCAAATTGTGATTTGTAGGCAAACTAGTTTCATGTATTATGTAGTTTGTGTAGAATTGGATATATTGAGGATAATTGAGTTTCATGTACCATGAGATTGCGTTGAATATATTGTGAACGTGTATACATGAGTATTGAACTTCGCGTGCGATATGTACTAACGGGTCTTGCATGTGATCGAGTGTTGCGGACAAACGTGTTGTTTGGCGTTCTTGCATAATGTGGTAGTTAGGTTCAAGTCCTCAAATCTCATTGAGGTTGGTGGGAAAGGTTAACGTTTACGCGATATGGATCGTCTCTTGAAGCGTCGAGTGAAAGGTAACGAGGAGGTTTTGGAAATATTCTGGAATTTGTGTTTACAAATACGGGTCTTTGTTTGAACATAGAAAGTGGGAAATTGTTTTTGGTTGTAGATATATAAAGTTGTGAAATCATTGAATCGCATATTTTAAATGAATATGCAATTTATGAGAAAATATTTTTAATTTAAATTTTCAACTATTGGCTAAACAAGTAGGAGCATATTAATTTAACCAAAGTTTAGAAATATTTACTTTAATGAGGAAAAATCATAATTATTTATCAGTAAAAAAAAATAATAATAATAATTTTATAAAATTGGTTGCATTAACCTTCCTTATCGGATGAAAAGTTTGGTGGAAAATTTATATTTTTGGTACTATCTAAATGTTTGATAAACGTTTTGTTTAAACAAGATAACGAGGTTTTGCTTGAGTCACATAATAGTATGATTTGTTTATGAAGGAAATTATCGGTAGTGTACTAAATCGTATTTGAATGAAGAAGGTGATACCTAAATATTTTTTTTTATTTTTTAAATATGATAGAAAATTCATATTCCATGGGTCAAGTCAACCATTAATAACCTTAGAGTTGAAACATATGAAATCGATTAAAGGTTGAAATGTTAAACATTATTCAAAATATAGGGGAATGGTCCTAAAAAAAAATTTAAAGATAATAACTAGAAATCTTTGATTAACGTCTTTGGTAGTTTCCCACTAGGAAGAAGATGATCACCAAGATGAGCACTTCTATAGTCACTCGGGTAGTCGATCTGGCTTCAGCTCTAGCTGCCTCCGTGCGATGCTCCAGCATTTCTTTTTCGAGGATGGAGATTAACTCCTTTTGGTACCCTAATTGGTTTGCTAGGCTATCCATCCTTTGTCCTTGCAAGTCGTGCATTACTCCTTGCTCTATCCTATGTCTCTCGAATTCTGAAGTTCTTACATATTGGTGGAGGTCATGGGTTAGAATCCCCATAACACCAGTGGGTGCCATGGTATGCCTTACCCAAGGGTTAGGATGGTACGGATCGGGCATTAGATATGGGTCTCTTAGTGGGGGTGGTAATTGATTTGGAGGCGAGGTGTTTGATACGGGTTTCTGGGTGCGGGTGATTCAGATGTTCGAAGTCTCGGGCTGGTGTTCCTAATCCAGTCCGCCCTTACATCAAACCTTGGTCTAGCAGCTGGGGGTGTTGGTGACCGGTACACGGGTGTCTTAGTGTCTTCTTCCCAATCAGATTCTGATCCAGGACGGTAAACCGGGGAGGGAGGTGGGTAGGAGTCCATGTCCAGTAGAAAAACAATGAAAAAGTTGTAAGTGATAATGAAATATTGCGGGTTGAACATAAGAGTACTTATAGGTTTTAGAGTTTGACTAGTCATAACACCGAACCTTCACGATAGTATTTTAGAAATACACTTAACCTATAAGCAATGCATCCCTGAAGAGAATTCCCAGGAAAGAGGGGTGGGTCGCTAAGACACACTTAAGTACCCTATCTTTCCTTAGCCAGAATTCCTCGTGGGCTTACACACTCTTCCAGCCATCATGTATTAATAATACTATTGTTGGGCTCATGGTTATGATGAGAATTGTTGTGAACTGGGCTTTGAGGCCCAAAAGTAGGGTGTACGCATTTCAGTGGGCTTTCTTCTTCTTGGAGGATAGATGGGCTTCTTAGTTTACTATTGGTGGGCATTAGGCCCAATAGTTTAAGTCTTTGTTCATAAAGGGTGATGGTGTCATGTATGTGAGTCAAAATGTGTATGAATAATTTAGTGTGTATGTGTGTGTGTTAAACTTAGGATAGTACTTTAAATAAATCTAATAGGTAGAAATAAATAGTAGGAAAAGTTGGTAAGTAACGTGTCACATTGACTATTGATATCCTAAGATGTAATTATGTAGTATAACATGTAAGAATATTCACATAAAAATATAATTATATAGCTTGTAGATAGTAATGAGTGTAAGTACAAGAGTTATCAAGTAGTGTGTCACATAAGGCATTATGTATTGTATCAGGTAGTGTAAGTACTTAGGATAGCATGTAAAAATAATCACACATGAATTGATAATGTAACATGTAGTAGCATGGCATTGTATGGGTGTCCTAAAGTTATAGTCTAGGTCAAGAGTGTCTAATAACCTAGTTCCCTATAACCAAGGCTCTGATACCAATCTGTCACACCCCGAACGATGGCGGAATCATCGGGGCGGGACATGTAAGACTGTTGATGAGCTCAAGGTTGACTAAATTGTAATATGTTAAATCCATTTCCATTCAAACAAACATGAACAAGTTCAAAGTACATAATGAAATACAATTTGTCTTTGATTTAATATTAACTAGGTCCAAAGCCTATGTGTAGCATGTCTTGATCTAGCTCATATGAAAACACCTGAAACATGAATAAAATAAGGTCAACTAAAAAGTTGGTGAGTATAACACAGTTGTATGTAGATAGCATATAGTTGAAAACAAATCCTTTACAAAACATGATAAAATAAGGCGTTTATGGGGAGCAGCTATTGTGTAACCAAATGTACAATCAAACCTTGTAACTAGCATGCAAAACAAATGTGTTGTCGGTTTCAATCACCGCGTACCATGGGTGGGTTTGTCAGACTCAATAGATCTATCATTGAAAACCGTCGGCTTGTATAGTTAATGATTGCACATAAGAGCATACAAAGGTTAGCACACCTAGCACTCGGGCACAAAGCTCAAATTTTGCACACATGTATGTAAATAGGATTTTTGCACTTGTGTTGTTTGTGTAAATGTAAATGTGTAATGTGTAATGTGTATAGAGTTCATGTTCCACCCCAAAAGTGTAAAAGAGTAAAAAAAAGGGTTGTGAATACTCACTTGTATCGAAGGCGTAGCTAACACGAGATACTAGATAGTAATGTGATCCTTGTATTGCACAATGTTAACCTAGAGTGTAATGTATATTGCATTAATAATGCACAATAGTCTAAGTCTAAGTCTAAGGTTGAATTGGATAAAGTTAGTGGTTGGTACTTGAAAGTATTGTATAAAATGGAAGATTTGAAATGAATATTTTTAGAATATTTTGAATAAGGTTTGAGTTTGAAATAATTAAATAAGTAAATTAGATAATTATTGTTTATGAAAATGATGTAAATATTAGATGTATTTAAGTATAACTAAATAGATGCTTTTGTTCAAATATAAATCAAATAAATAATTATTACTCTATTCATTTATTTATAAAGTGTAACTTAGACATTAAAATATTATTAAGTGTAGGGTTTATGAATTAAATGTTGGACTTTAAATAATTCTCTTTTATTTTAAGATTAAACATTTGATCTTTTCTAAATAAAGGTAATACAGATTTTTAAATTTAATTACTTTTATTTAAAAACAACTCTGGAATATAAATTGTTTTAAAAATATAAAAATATAAACATTCTGCCAACACACACGACCGTGCCAGGGAAGGGCACGATCGTGCTTGGTCGGGCGCGACCGTTCTGGACAGGGCGCGACCGTGTTGGTCAAACAGAGGACAACTGGCCAAATCACTAGGCACGACCGTGTCTATGCTTCAAGGGCACGACCAGGTATAGCCAACGAGCATGACTAGGTCTGAGCAAGAGGCACGACCGCGCTGGAAGTTGACACGACCGCGTCTCCCGAGTCACGACCGCGCTAGATGATTAGCGCGACCGTGTCTCTTTCAAAACAGAAACGAATTGAATGATTTTTATATTTATAGAACTGGAATGCATAGGGCTTTCATTAACAAGGTTCTTATGAGTCTTTTGGTACAGGTTAATTGTGTTTAAAACATGTTTAGAACCGGATTAGGTTAAACTATTTTAAATGAAAATACGGTTTCGGGTTCGAGTAGATTTCGATATTGAAAGCCGAAATTGAATTAGGGCTTTTGATCTATAGAATAAATAGATAGTTTTGAAAGTGTCAATTACCCTGTGAGACGATGAATTGATGGCCTATGGTGGGGACGAGTTCCGACTATGACGGGTGTGGTCTCCGATGCTTTCTGCTACAATTTCGGCCCAGTTGATGTGTTCTGGAGCTTTAGGGGGAATCGACTAAGGTGTTGGTTTGTTTGGTTGAGAGAATTTACAACGAAACGATGAAATCATTGGTCACAATGGATGGTTTTGGTAATTTGGAGAGGGATTGACTAAAAACGGGTTTATTTGATATAATTGAGATGGTTAAACTCATAATGGGTTTGTTAATGCAAGAATTGGTTACAAAATCGAACGGTCCAGCGATTAAAGGCTGTATTTCCGTTTCAACTGAAGCGAGGCGCGACCGTGCCGAGGCGAGGCGCGACCGTGCCAACAATAGGCGCGACCGTGCCTACTAGGGTTTCTGGTTATTTACAAAATCAGCCCTTGCAACTTCAGCTTTGACAGAATTAGCCTGGTTAGGATTTAACAGAACACTTAACTGGATTACTAACTGGATTAACTTTAGGAGTGTTACCACATGATTATGAGTTCTAAATCTTTGAATTTGGTACGATCGGCTAACGATTAATGAGGTGTAGGTTTGAACAAGTATATGTTTTAATGTCGTGTTGTTATTTTATAAGTTAAAATGAATTTAAAATAGGGTCGGAAAATCAGAGATGTTACATACAAGATGTCAGATATGGGTTCTACCCATTAGTAAGAGTCTTGATGGCTCGTTAACAGTTGTACAATTGGAATGAGTGACGGCGGTTGCTCGGGGGACTACGCAATCCCCCATGTACCAGTTAAGCGGTACTGATCACGAGGACAATACCCGGTGTTGATCACGAGGACAACATCGTGTCATGTGGTGTTGCCCGCAAGGACAACATCCTTGGGTCATGAGGACCCAGAAGGTATTGATCACGAGGACAATACTAGTATGTAACAGAATTGACGGATAAGCGGTAGTGTCGGTTCATGGTGTAAGTCATGGGGGCATTGACCAGGTACTTGTCGGTTCATGGATGTAAGCCATGAGGGCAGTACAGTAAAGATGAATTGACGGGTAAGTGGTACTGATCACGAGGACAATACCAGCAGTGATAAGAATTGACGGTTAAGCGGTATTGATCACGAGGACAGTACCAACAGTGACAAGGAATTGACGGATACTTTATGAATGTTTTAAATTATGTTTTTGAAAAGTGTAGTATGTAAAGTTTTGCCTTAAGGGTAGTATGTATGTATGTATTAGTAAATCTTTTGTATAAATGATTTAAAGTAAACGTTAGAACTCACTCAGCGTTGTTGATTTTTAGTATGCATATCAGTTAAGTGCAGGTTTAGTTGATTGATGTGGATGCTTGGCTTAGAGAGATAGTTCAACGTAAATTTTGTGTAATATATATATATATATATATATATATATATATATATATATATATTTCTGGTTATTTAATTTAACCACTAGTGTTCGTATTTAGTCGGGTTATCCTGGTACGTGAACCGGTAACTCCTAGAATTACTAAAATATGAAATGAGACCATGTACGGTTTTTGTTAGACCTTAATGTCCTTGTTTGTGAAATTAAGTAAATCACAAAAACAATTATAATGTAAACTCGTTTATAACATGTACGGATATTGACCTGAAATGTCGGGTGTCACACCAAAATGTTAGTTTTTTGATAATAGGACATATGGGTTGTAATGCAAACACAAAATACTAGTTTTAGAAAAAGGAATCAAGTCATTTGAACCATTTTTGAGTGAGTTATGACCCCATGAAGTCGGCCTTAGAATTTTGTCCAAAAACTCAGGTTGTACCAATTTTCTTGTATCGATCTTTTCGGGTATCAAAACTCCACCAAAAATCACGAAATCACTTGGGTTGGATAGAGGATTCTTTAAACTTAATTTTTGACTCAAGAATCGTCCATTTTGGTTTAGTTTTGACCGAGATACAACTCCCTAAAGATGGCTAAAAATTCTGCCAGCAATAACGTGTATAAAGTGGTGACTTTTTCTTTGAACAATCCATTATTTGGGTGAATCTCCTACACAAAACAACTAGTGTACTTAATGAAATCAAGACTTAGGATATGAACACTCACTTAAAGCAAGCAAGGAGAAGGATGGAATTGTGTAGGAAGCTTGAACTCTTTAAAACACCCTTGAAACACCTTGAAGCTTCAAAGCTCTAGCTAAACCTATAGAGGATTTTGTTCTTGATTTCAAAATGGTAAAGTGTGTGTGCATATATGTGTCGATACATATGGAGAGAAAGAAAAGAGTTGGAGTGTTTGAGTTTCCATACCACTAGTCTAGCTAGGGAAGAACCATTAGTAAAAGATGATAATGCTTGAATCCTCTTAGTAAAAGCTTCCTAAAACTCCAAGATCTCTTGAATCTCCAAGGATTTTAGCTAATTCTTTCCAATGGATCTTGATCTTTGAGTTTTAAGTGTGTGTTTGTGTGTGTTGCTTGAGCCGAGAAAGGGAGAGAACAAGAGGAGGAAACTCTTGTTCTTCCTCCATACACTCTTATATATATATATGTTGGATGGAGTGTGAACTTGGTGATCATCATGTATCATTATTACAAGGTATGGTCGATGTGATGGAGGTGACTCTTGCTTGGAGTGTTGGTTAAATGGGCATGGCCTTATGACACATATGATGGGTGAGGATGGTGGGTGGGATTGATGTGACTTTGGCTTGATTGTCACATGAAAGAGTATGGTGCAAATGACACAAGGGATGATGCCATGGAGAAGACAAGAAGGTGGGTCCCCCTCTAGGGCCAACTTCGGCCGAGAATAGAGTATGGGTGGGGTGTTGGGTCTTGTCAAATCTCGTAGTTAGGATCCAATGGTTAGTTAGGTCGGTTCTAGTTAGAATACACCCGGTAGGTGATACCGTGATATAATACTCGGTGTAGGAACTTTTAGTGATTAAAACTTTATATCTATATACCTAGATATATACATATATATATAATTATCAGATGAAACGAGGGTTGAGTATAGATCTCAACAAGTCATCATCATTAAGATTTGATGCTGGAGTGGAGTACAAATAAGGATATAATGATAGTGATGTGATCTTTATGTTGCTTGCATCTTTGGTCATAATCATGATGATTATGACTCTTGAGTGTTGTGTAAGCAAAGCAATCATGATGATGATGTGATTGATTTAGATGTGGTATAATACCTGAAATTAATACCCGCTTTAATATCTTTAATTATTAAAACGTCTTACTAGACTTTTACTGTCAAGTTCTTGTCAATCACCAACGATCGTACTTTGTGGGTTATCACTGTTTATTTTCCTAGTAATTCTCCAAAATTACTATTTTGGTATAATTTCCTTTGTTAGACTCCTTGACTTTATTTAGTCAAAATAAAACTTCAGGAAATATATGTTATAAACGTGCATTTATGTAATATAGACACTTACCTGAAATACTGGGTGTCACATCTTACCTCACGCTGTAGAACCTGCCACAAACCCATAGCTACTGCGTTATTTGAGTGACCTAACAGCTCTCGGTTTACTAGGTTCACGAGGTCGTATCTTGGTAAGGAGTTGAAAGCTTCGCTGGTTGGTTTCAAGTACTGAACCCCCTAGCTCGCTTGATTGCAAACAACTTCTTATCCTCATCGAACCTCACAGCTAAAATCATCCCTGTCGCTCCTTGTTTGTCTATGATTTAAGTCTTTTGCCAGACAGGAGCCGGATCCTTCGATGAACTTTCAGGCATATGTTTGTCTTTCTATGCCTCTAGATCCACAGGTGTAGGGTCGGCAGGAGAGGCTTCAGTTGACGCTTCAACAGTACTAGCAGGCTCGACTGAACCTGTGTCAAGATGAGATTCAAAGGATGGAACTTCGAAGATCTCTCCATCTTCAAGCTTATACTCTCCTTCCCCGTCGCCCTTGGAAACTTCGATCACCACATCATCATCTTCCTCATCCCAATCATCACCAGAGTTGATCTCTCCTTCTTCAAGATTGCAGAGAGCCTCGATCTGTGCTTCTTTGGAATAGTCTGGCTCTAAGAATAAGATCGCATTATTCGACACGTCGTCAGATAGATCTTTCAAACATCAGCCACCGACTTTCCTTTATTTCCACCTGAAGCATCACCGCCTTCCTGGTGAGTTGACTCCCCCTCAGCCATTGGAACAGCATAAATGGGCACTATCGCCAAAGCTTGTTGCTCACTTCCACTAGGACCGACTTCAGAATCCTTTTCTTTGTCATCATCCTTTGTCAGATCAACCGGATGACAAGCCTCATCACCAGTAGATTTTAATTTCTTTTTTCTTCTCTTTCTCTTTCTACCCCTGAGCAACAAGCTTCTTGGTCAATTCAGCTACTAACTTGACCATCATTTCATGTTCTTTCCGCTGCATGTCAAACCGGACCTCTAAGGACGTTCTGTATCCCAGAATCATATTATTCGTTTTGATCAGTAGGTCGTTCTGGGTCATCACATTTGCAAGTCTCTCTTCAGTCCCAGTCCGTTGGCTTCTCAAAATAGTAACTTCGTCCACTAACGAATTTATCTGAGCCTGTTGAGCCTCAGATTCTTCCTTTGATTTCCGAACAGTTTCAAGTAGACCAGCGACTTGCGTTTCCAAAGTGTCAATCCTGGCATCATTTGGATCGGGATTCCTGGACGTAGAGGCTTCAGCAGTGTGGAAGGGAGATGAGAAGATCGTATCAAAGTCAAAACCTTGGGAAAAGTCTCCAAAGTTGTAGGGTTGACTGAAAGGTTCAATGGTGGTAGTGGGGATTGATGTTGGGATGGTGGTTGTAGGAGTGGTGGAAGGAGTGATGGTGACTGACTCGGTAAGAATCAGAGTAGTCACCGCCACTTGGACAGATGTTACAGGGAGGGACACTATTACAGGAACCTTCGTTGTGATAGCAGTGACAGCCACATCAGGTGTAACCTGTGGCCTCCTCCGCCGTCGCCGGTACAGCTGTTGTGAAGGTGGGGTAGAAGCGGAATCAGTACTCACAGCCGATGCATTAACTTGCCTCTGAGCACCGACCTCTACCTCACGAAGGATAGCTTGTTGCGGCCTATCCCCCCGTTTCTTGTTGATAATTTATCTCCTACGTCTTTGTATAGCTGTGTCTGAATCAGAATCTGGTTCGTATTCACTGCTAGTCGATTGTCGCATTCTCTTATAAGATGACTCGGGAAGGGTCACCTTTGTCAGTCTTCTCGGGTGTGCCTGTGATGGTGCATCATCAGAATCAGATGAATCAGACTCTGTATCTTCGGAGTCGGATTCTGCAGCACATCATTACCCGCTTCGTCATCTCCTCCTTCAGACAATTCATCCTCACTCTCAACTTCCTCATCTTCTTATTGCTCATCAGAATGTTCACTGAGTTCTGGCTCAGACACATGACTAAACCATCTCCAATCAGCTGGTGCCATATACGCTTCATTAATCAGGTGGCCAAAGAGTGGGGTATGCTCAGGGGTAGGTTCTACACTGCCTGGCTTTAGAAATTATGCAAACACTCTCTTGTCCACCCTTTTGACTTGTAGTCTCTCCCCAATATCAGTCAGATTTGGCAACGCATCATTGATCAGTAATTGCACAAATCTTGGGTATAACAGGAATCTAAACCTCTCAGCTGTATTGATCTGATCAGTTAAAGCCTTAAAAATGTATCTTGAGAAGTTATAACCCCTGTTGAGAGACAAGCTAACCATGGCTGCTGTAAGATCATGTCCCATAGCATCCTTCCCCGCCTTCCTGGAAGAGATGCACATGATTATCACGTGGGCAAAGTACCTCCACTGATCTAGCACCCACATCTTCTTGTAGGAAGAGTAATCATATACACCGACGTATCCCATACGCTGCCTCCAACAACCATCCACAAAGTAATCAGGATAGGAAGTTGGGTCGGTGGCGAGATCTCGGAACTGTAAGACCCTTCGAATTGTGTCCTCAGAAAAAAGCAATGTCATGACCCGCCACAGTAGCCCGAATGACATTAGGGGTTACCGTGCAGTCATGATCCGCTGTATCCCAGAACTGCTCCAGGTACGGTCTTGAGACTATTAGATATGTTGATATAGCATAGCTGATCTTTGAACGATTCAAGAAATCAACAATCTCTCTGTATTGTAGTGCAGCACCCTTCCATTCCGGTTCTGTAAGTGCAAGGAGATTAAACTCACTGGTAAAGGTACGAGCCATCACTGCAAAAACAAACAGTAAACATAATAAGAACAAGAAAATTCATTGGAATTGAATACACATGACAAAGTATAGTATATTCACACTGAATTGAAAACCAAACTTAGAAAATTTCATAAAAAGCCTTCCTGCGTACTTGTCATGTACGCAGGGTTTATGTCTTGCGTACTTAGCAAGTACACATGACTAATGTCTTGCGTACTTGTTAAGTACGCATGACTTAACACTTAGACAAATTTTGAAAAGTCAAAATCAGAAACTTGTGAAATTGATGTTGAATATGGTTGCCATTACGTCGAAAACTATGTTTACGACGAATGTAACCTATTCCAACCCCAATAAAGTACCACAAGATGGTCATTTTGACCTAAGTGTGAACCAACGGTATCTGACGGTTCAAACACGAGATCAAAACCAAAATCAACACAAGTTAAGGGCGATTTCTTGAAGATTTAGGTTCGATTAATGCATTTAACCATGTTCTAGGTCACAATTTAAGTCAATAACAACCAAACACGGTCCAAAAAACATCATCAAACCCTAGTTCTTGAGGGCAAGAAATCAGTCCCAAACACGCGATTTAGCGGATGAAATTCCTTAAGATTCTCACCAAAAGTTGTTTATCCGTAGATGAAACAATGATCGGGATGAAAACGCTCTTTGGAACAAACGAAATTTTTGAGGGAAAAATGGGCAGAGGGTATTTAACAGTAGTTCAAAGTTTGAATGAGAAAGTGATGAAAAAAACTCTAACATATGTTTAAATACCCCGTCACACTAGGTCTTGCGCACTTGATAAGTGCGCAGGAAGTAACTCCTGCGTACTTAGTAAGTACGCATGACTTATGTTTTGCGCACTTGCTAAGTACGCAAGGTTTAACTCTTGCTCACTTAACAAGTACGCAGAAACCAGTGTTCACTCAAAATTTCAACTCAAATTATGAAGAAGTCAAATCAATTAACGAACAATATAAGCACATTCAATCAAGAGGATTCAAAGTCAATTCAAGAAGGTTAAACACAAATATTTTTGGTTTTTCTGATTAAAATAGAACTGTACACAAACTTAGAATCTTTTTGATCCTTTCTAGATAGAAATATACAAGTATATACAAACACACTATTTTTGCTCAAAGACACAAGTAGAGGATCATATCAGGCTAAACTTTAGCAAAAACGATACAAGATAAACGTCAAAGAATATGGGATCATGTCATGAATTACAATTTATTCATATGTAATAAGCACATAAACAAGTAATTCAAGTTGGAAATATTATGATATTTGAAACCATAAGCATCTTTGTATCACGTTCTTGTGTGTTAAGGTATTAATTTTAAGATATACAACGTGTACCCCACTGATATGCTACAGAAATGTAACTTGCACTATCTCAAGGCATCTAAGATTTTCCCAAAGATTTTCAAATCTCCAGAATGAAGTTACATCATTTAGCACAGATAAAAAAAATCAAGCAGAATCCATAAGGATTATCAAGAATCATAAGATTCAGAATCGAGTGATTTGGATGTCTTGGTTTGATTGGATTTTCTTCTATGAATATCATATGATGATTCATGTTAATAGATATGGATCCTGAGGATTTAGGTAAGGTGATCCAACTTTTATCTGGATTTGATTTCAATGAATCAGGTATGATTCAAGGGTGAATACATGCTCAACGGTTGATGTAAAGACATGTCTTGATTCAATCTCTCATTACATACATCTTCTTCTCATTGTGATATTTCCAACCAAAACTGGTCTCTTAAGAAAATATTTGCTAAAATCTTACATCCTTTATCTGATAATGATCTTTTTGTATTCTTTTACAAAGGCACACATGCATACATGGGTTCAAATCACAGTTGTAGTCTAGATTTAGTTTCCACACTACTAATGATTCAAAGACGCCTACAGCCTACTGACAATTCAAATTACTTGTAAATAAGCAGATAAAAAACATAACAATTTAAACAATCAAGTAAGCATGACGCAATCATTTCCCATATGAGCAGTCTATGGCGTTTAGATCATTTATGAGGTACTATCATTTCCTCTTTTCTCAAGATTACTTTGAAATTTTCTCTATTTTCTATTTTGTTTGAATTTTTGTACAATATTTGAAAATTAAAAGAACTATACAGAAAACTTAAAAGAAACAAAATTTAGTAATTTACTAAATAATAACGCGATAGAGACTTAATCATCATAAAACAAAATAAAAACGAATGGGATTGGGCTCAGCTCCAACAGGCCGAGGGAAGCCCAGGTATATAAGGGTCGAGGTAGGCTTAGACTCTCATTTTCACCAACACTTGCAATCTAGAGAGAGAAAGGAGAGCTCGGGTCTAGAGAGAGAAAGTTGACGGATCGACCCGAAATTGAAGGAGCACGTTACTACTGAGCTCGTGAGCAAAACCTCCGAATCAGAATCACAATCCAGGTAACGATTCGACCTTAAACTGAGTTTTTCTTCGTTTTAGGGGTTTCTCGGGTTTTAGCTAAATAGGAGACGTTTTTATGGATGAAACTTGAAAATAAGCTTAGAACTAGCATCTAGAATGAAAACCGTACCTTTTGATCAAAGAAAATTGTAAGATTGGCATGATCAGATTAACATGCAAAGATTTCGGACTTGTCCAGGAAGCAGGCCTTGCCTACTTATCAAGTACGCAAGAAGGAAGATCCTACGTACTTACCAAGTACGCATGAGGAAGATCCTACGTACTTATCAAGTACGCAAGAAGAATGTTCTGGGTACTTGTCAAGTACGCATGAGCAAGGCCCTGCGCACTTACTAAGTGCGCAAGCAGCAGACCAGTAAGTAAAGTCAGTATGTTTAGAATGATTAAACCGTTAGAGTCGGGATTGGGTCTGATGTGTATTTAACTACCTAATTCAGATCGTACGTGACATTGTTGGACCTTTGTTTAGGACAACCAAGACTAGCTTATCAGGTGAGTTCTATGTGCCCCCCTTCTATGTTATGTGCAAATCATCTTAAATGTTTTGGGGCTGAAGTGTATACACTAAATGAATAAATGCTATGAATGTCAATGTGATCATACGTGTTATACAAATATATATCTATATATATATATATACTTATATATGAAAATGAATTATGAACAAAGAATGAAACGTATGATTATAAAGAATGAATGAAAGAAGGACATAACGTAAATGAATGAAATCTTTCTTTATATTATATATATTGCATGTTATGAATGTATGTAAACGTTATGAACCCTTCTATGAGAACGGCTACTTCGGTAGACGGACGAACACGTGACCATTTTGCAACCGGGACAAAAACGTTCATTCGCAAGCTAGGATGTATAAAATGTCACTAATGGACGGTCGAAGCAAATGCCTTAACTCAAGTAGAACGGTTGCATACATAATGGTCGCGTGGGAAACGGATGCCCTAGGGCAAATGGACTAAAGGACGGACTACGACGGTAGGATGGTTTAAGAGCGGACGGACATAGGTTGCCGGACGGATTTAAGTTTCGACGGACGGTTTTCTAGAGCCGGACGGTTAATGAAAATGGCTACGACGGTAGTTCTCACTGCGATGTCTTTGTGACATTCCCGACAAGTATGATGGATTGATCACCCTTAAGTTTATGGCCAAATGAATGTTCTCCCCAAGTAAGTATGTATGTACATATGTATATACTCAATATGAATGTTATGTGAGAACAGTAAAACAAAGAATATGTAAAAGCTCGAATGTTAAGTATATTATATATACATATATATAATACTCATGATAAGATAAATATTTTGTATGATTGTCTTTAAACTAGAACTCACCAGCGTTAGCTGACTTTTAGTATACATTTCAGGTAAAGGAAGGAAAGGTCATGCGATGGCGTGAAGGTTACCCGGCACAAGACTGACATCCCACTTTGATATATATTTAGACAATGTGATGTATTTAATTGTGAAGACTTTCGATGTAATGTCATGTTATGTTACGTTACGTAATGATTGAATTCGAATGTTTTAAATTTAAGTTCAGTATTTATGACTATGTTTATGAGTAAATCCAACAAGTGAGGTTACCCGGGAAAGGGGCCTTACAAGTTGGTATCAGTGCAAAATAGTTTGAGAGATTCAGACATCCCTAAATGTCTGGACTCAAACTGATTATGGGACCAACGCACGGATGTCAGTATGGGTAACCAATGCCAACGCCAGCACGGTAAGTAAGTACTAGAGTTAATACACTTGGATAAGAATAAATACCTTAACTTAGAACAAATAGATGTCAATGTCACAACTGATTTGAAGAGTTTTGAACTCGAAAAGCAATGTAAATTAGTAATCACAAACCGGTCACTGTAATTAAAAATTTACCTTGCTCGTACTGTTCTAAACTATGATCTGAAGGAATGGCATTGATGTATTCCCTTATAACTATCAGGAAACTAGGAACTATAGCTGGTGGAGGAAGAACAGGACGCCGAGGCGGTCGTACTGGCCGAGTCGGTAGACCTCCATTGAATCAAAGACATGAAGAGGAAAAGAGTGTGCACGTCGAACACACTAAGAGTGTGCACGAAACATAGGTGACCCCAACGAGGGACGACAATCAAGGGCCTTTACAGTTAGAACCAGAGGTCAGGGATGCTATTACTGGTGAAGTTGTACTCACCCTGAAGAAAGTATTGCCTGATCTACTATCAGAGGCACTAAAGAAAAGTAGAGAGGAGGATGAAGGAGACCATGAAGAGAAAGTGTATGACAGTGATGGGGATGAAGTGAATGTGAGATCAAACAATCGTGGGTGTACTTACAATGGTTTCAAGGACGGAGACCCACCCAATTTTGATGGTAACAAGGATTCGATGGCTACGTTCGAATGGATTGAGAGGATGAACGCTGTAGTCAACATCAGCGAGTGTCGACCGGACCAGGCGGTTAAATTTGTTGCTCATTCTTTCACCAATGAAGCATTAGGTTGGTGGAGAAACATTCAGAGGACAAAGTCGCCAAACGCTCATGCCAGAATGACATGGGAAGACCTGAAGAAGCTCATAATCCAAAAGTTCTGCCCACAGAACGAGATTCATCGTGTGGAGAACGAGTTCCTAAACTTCAAGGCTGGCAACAAGACACATCGCCAGTATACCTCAAGATTCAACGAGCTGGCCCAACTGGTACCCCACCTGGTAGAGACTGAAGAACGAATGATTAAGTACTATGTAAAGGGCCTACCTTAAAGGGTCCGTGTTCATGTAAAAGCTAATCTACCATCGACCTTCAAGTCGGTAGTCAACCTGTCTGGAATCATCTACGACGATTATGCCAATGAGGACCTGGCACCTGAGACACAAAAGAGAAAGTGGGAGAACCCGTCTAGAGGCACCGGAAAAGGGAATGTAGCAACTGAAAGTAAGAAACCAAGGTCGAATGAATACGAAACATGCAAGAAATATGGAAGGCAACATCTTGGCGAGTGTCGAATCGGCACCACCATGTGTTATAAGTGCGGGAGGCCGGGGCACTACTCGCGAGATTGTTTGAAGGACATCAAGTGCCAAAGTTGTGGAAGATATGGACATCAGACTAGAGATTGCAGGAAAACCAGACAATCCGGTTCGGGAAAGGAAAAGGAAGCTGAAAAGGAACAACCGCAGGCTAGGACTCGAGCCTACGCCCTGACTGAGGAGGAAGAAAGGGGAAACCCTGATGTTGTGTCAGGTACGTTCCTAGTTATTGATGAACATGCTGCTATTTTATTTGACTCTGGTGCTAGTAAAAGTTTTATATCCAATGCATTTAGCCATAAAATAGGTTGCACTATCAACACCATAGTAAAGGCCTTTAGCGTACAAACTGTCGTTGGTAAAAATTCGACAGTATTTCAAGTAACAGAGGATTGCATCATAGAAATCAGGTCATAAGTTTCCTTCTAGATTGTTCCTTCTCACCTTAGGAGGATTCGATATAGTATTGGGTATGGATTGGCTAGCTGCCAATGAAGCTCAAATCATATGTAAACGTAAGAGGATACACCTCAAAGCTCCAAGCGGCAGTCCAATTACGGTTTATGGGGATTGGAATTGCACGATGCCGAACGTCATCTCGATGATCAAGGCCGAAAGTTACATGAGGCGCGGTTGCGAAGCTTATCTGGCATATGTTATCGATGATAGAATGAAAATGAATGAACTCAAGAATGTACCCGTGGTGTGCAACTTTCCGGAAGTATTCCCTGAGGATCTACCTGGGTTACCACCCGATCGGGAAATAGAATTTCAGATTGACTTACTGCCAGGAGCTGAGCTCGTTGCCAAAGCCCCCTACCGATTGGCTCCGTCAGAAATGAAAGAATTGATGTCTCAACTAGAGGAACTAACAGAAAAAGGATTTATTAGACGGAGTATCTCACCGTGGGGCGCTCCGGTACTATTTGTAAAGAAGAAGGACGGCAGCATGCGCATGTGCATTGACTACCGCGAGTTGAACAAGAGGACAGTAAAGAACAAATACCCACTGCCTAGAATAGACGACCTTTTTGATCAACTGCAAGGTGCAAGTTGGTTCTCAAAGATCGATCTTAGGTCGGGTTACCATCAGTTGAAAGTAAGAGAAGAAGACGTACCAAAGACCGCGTTTCGCACGCGTTATGGGCATTATGAGTTTCTCGTGATGTCCTTCGGATTGACCAACGCACCAGCAACGTTCATGGACTTGATGAATAGAGTATGTCGACCCATGTTGGATTGATCGGTGATAGTCTTTATAGACAACATACTGGTATATTCGAAAAGCGAGGGTGATCACCATTGTCACCTAAGAGAGGTTCTGGAGGTGCTAAAGCAGGAAAAATTGTACGCAAAATTCTCCAAATGCGCGTTCTGGCTTAGGGAAGTCCAATTCCTAGGTCATGTAATAAACCCAAACGGAATCATGGGGGATCCTACAAAGATAGAGACAGTAAAGGAATGGAACGTCCCAAAGACACCAACAGAGATACGAAGTTTTCTGGGATTGGCAGGCTACTATCGAAGGTTCATTCAAGATTTTTCAAGAATAGACTCGCCACTAACTAAGTTGACACGGAAGGAAGTGAAGTATGAATGGGGTCCAACCCAAAACAACGCGTTTGAGGAACTTAAGGCATGATTAACCCAAGCTCCAGTCTTGGCACTACCTGAGGGAAATGAAGACTTAGTAGTCTACTCTGACGCTTCGGGTCAGGGTTTAGGTTGCGTACTTATGCAACGAGGAAAGGTAATTGCTTACGCCTCGTGACAACTAAAGATTCACGAGGTTAACTACCCAACACACGATTTAGAGTTAGCAGCAGTAGTTTTCGCATTGAAAATATGGAGGCACTATCTGTATGGAGTCAAATGCACCATCTACTCAGATCACAAAAGCCTGAAGTACTTTTTCGGGCAAAAGGAATTAAACATGAGGCAAATGAGGTGGTTAGAGCTACTGAAAGACTATGACTGTGAGATATTGTACCATCCAGGCAATGCAAACGTGGTGGCTGACGCCTTAAGCAGAAAGGAAGAATCGGAACCTATACGGATCAAAGCGTGTCAGCTGATTATAACACCAGATTTGATGAGTGAGATATCGAAGGCACAAGATGAGGCACTATTAGAAAGAAATATAAAACGGGAAAGGATAGTAGGACAACAAGGGAATTTGGATGCAAATGCATACGGGGTACGAACTAGGTTTGGCCGGATGTGGATACCTAAGATTGGCGAGCTTAGAGCCAAAATACTCGATGAGGCCCATAAGTCTCGCTATTCCATCCACCCCGGGACGAACAAAATGTATCAAGACTTGAAGAAAGAGTATTGGTGGCCTGGCATGAAGAATGATGTGACAGAGTACGTGAGCAAGTGTCTAACTTGTTCTCTAGTTAAGGCCGAGCACCAGAAACCATGCGGTAAAATGCAACCTTTACCAATACCGGAATGGAAGTGGGAGGAGATCACGATGGACTTCATTACCAAGCTACCGCAAACAGCTAAAGGCAATGATACCATTTGGGTGATCGTCGACCGCTTGACGAAAAGTGCTCACTTCTTGCCAATACGTGAGACTTCTTAGTCAGAAAGACTAGCAGAAGTATTTATCAAGGAAGTTGTGAGCAGACATGGTATGCCGCTGTCGATTGTGTCCGACAAGGATACTAGATTCACGTCAAGGTTTTGGAAGAAATTCAACAAAGCAATGGGCACTAGACTGAACATCAGCACCGCTTACCACCCCCAAACCGATGGACAATCGGAAAGGACCATTCATACCTTGGAGGACATGCTCCGGGGCTGTATCATTGACTTCGGTGGGAGCTGGGACAGCCATCTACCATTGGCAGAATTTTCATACAACATCAGCTGTCACTCGACTATTGGCATGCCACCATATGAAATGTTGTATGGAAGGAAATGTAGGACCCCGGTTTGTTGGGGGAAATTGGACAAAAGGATTTCGCAAGCCTCGAAGTGGTCAAAGCTACTTCCGAGAAGTTTGATCAAATCAAGGCTCGAATGAAAGCCGCAAAGGACAGACAGAGATCATACGCGGATAAGAGAAGAAGGGATTTAGAGTTTCAAGTGGGGGACATGGTACTGTTAAAGGTATCACCATGGAAAGGAATCATCCGATTCAGAAAACGTGGCAAACTAAGTCCAAGGTTTGTCGGACCTTTCAAGATTTTAGCGAGAGTGGGTCAAGTTGCTTACAGACTCGACCTACCCGTTGAGCTTAGTGGAATACACCCTACGTTCCACGTGTCGCACTTACGCAAGTGCCTAGCTGACGACACAGCTCACATACTTTACGACGAGATTGAAGTGGATAACAGTCTAAATTATGTAGAGGAACCGATAGCCATCCTTGACAGAGCTGAGAAACGACTACGCAATAAGTCGATTCCTTTAGTCAAAATACAATGGAAGCACGGAAAAGGGTCAGAAGCTACGTGGGAAAAAGAAGACGAGATGAAGGGACTATACCCTCAATTGTTTAAGGTATAAGCAGTTTTGAGGACGAAACCTCTTTAAGGAGGGTAGACTTGTAACTTCCCAAAAATAGTAATTTAGTAAATAATAACGCGATAAAGACTTAATCGTCATAAAACAAAAGAAAAACGGATGGGCTTGGGCTCGGCTCCAACGGGCCGAGGGAAGCCCAGGTATATAAGGGTCGAGGTAGGCTTAGACTCTCATTTTCACCAACACTTGCAATCTAGAGAGAGAAAGGAGAGCTCGGGTCTAGAGAGAGAAAGTTTACGGATCGACCCGAAATTGAAGGAGCACGTTACTACTGAGCTCGTGAGCAAAACCTTTGAATCAGAATCACAATCCAGGTAACGATTCGACCTTAAACTGAGTTTTTCTTCGTTTTGGGGTTTCTCGGGTTTTAGCTAAATAGGAGAAGTTTTTATGGATGAAACTTGAAAATAAGCTTAGAACTAGCATCTAGAATGAAAACCGCACCTCTTGATCAAATATATATGTATATATATATATATATATATATATATATATATATATATATATATATATATATATATATATATATATATACACTTATATATGAAAATGAATTATGAACAAAGAATGAAACGTATGATTATAAATAATGAATGAAAGAAGGACATAACGTAAATGAATAAAATCTTGCTTTATATTATATATATTGCATGTTATTAATGTATGTAAACGTTATGAACCCTTCTATGACAACGGCTACTTCGGTAGACGGACGACCACGTGACTATTTTGCAACCGGGACAAAAACGTTCCTTCACAAGCTAGGACGTATAAAATGGCACTAATGGACGGTCGAAGCAAATGCCTTAACTCAAGTGGAACTGTTGCATACATAATGGTCGCTTGGGAAACGGATGCCCTAGGGCAAACTGACAAAAGGACGGACTACGACGGTAGGACGGTTTAAGAGCGGACGAACAAAGGTTGCCGGACGGATTTAAGTTTCGACGGACGGTTTTCTAGAGCCGGACGGTTAATGAAAAGGGCTACGACGGTAGTTCTCACTGCGATGTCTTTGTGACATTCGCGACAAGTATGATGGGTTGATCACCCTTAAGTTTATGGCCAAATGAATGTTCTCCCCAAGGAAGTATGTATGTACATATGTATATACTCAATATGAATGTTATGTGAGAACAGTAAAGCAAAGAATATGTAAAAGCTCGAATGTTAAGTATATTATATATACATATATATAATACTCATGATAAGATAAATATTTTGTATGATTGTCTTTAAACTAGAACTCACCAGCGTTAGCTGACTTTTAGTATACATTTCAGGTAAAGGAAGGAAAGGTCGTGCGATGGCGTGAAGGTTACCCGGCACAAGACTGACATCCCACTTTGATATATGTTTAGACAATGTGATGTATTTAATTGTCACACCCCGACCGATGGCGGAATCATCGAGGCGGACAATAGAATGATTGTTCAAAAGCACATGGTAACTAAAAGGTTGCATAATTCATTAATTAAATTTAAAGACAACAAGATCCAAATACAATACATTTCATGTAACCTAGTCTAGTTCAAAACATTGATTTATTTAACTAGGTCCATAGTTCCTAAGTGGAGAAATCTTCGGCTGTCACATATCCAAACCTGAAACATTATTTAAATCAAGTGTCAACTAAAAAGTTGGTGAGTACATAGGTTTAGTAATTCCGGTAAATAGTAGTGTAAATCGTTTGGCAACTCATTGTTTATCTTGTTAAACATAGTACATATGATGTATCATTTATTTATTCACAATTCAAACCGAGTTTGACGCGCTTGAACAGAGCACAACAGCTAAGTCCGGTATGTTTGAATATAGTTACCCACTATATCTGATATGTTTGAATATAACACGCGGTTATATCCGAGTATGCAGTAATAAACACCCTAACCGGGTGGGCTGGTCAGGCACAATAGATCTATCAATATTACAGTTGGTTGTCTTGTGTTTAAATGTATGTACATCCAAAGAATAAGCATATAGTCTCATGTATAACACGTATAAACAATGTAAGTAGCATGTATAATGTTTCACCCCAAAACGTATAAAAATGTAAAATAGGGGTTATGTAACTCACCTTGCAAGCGGGTATTTGTCCACGCGTGTAGGTGATAAGTATGTTGAAGTCTAAGCACAATGAAACCCTATGTAGATAAATGGGTATTATTGTATGTTTATATGTATGTGCGTATTCGTATTTAAATGAGTATAGGTTTTATAATAATATCCTTAATATTTATTTGTATAAAATGTGGTAGAAAATGAATACGGTTTTGTAAAACTTTGACTTATAAAATATTACATTTTTAAATAATTAATCATTATGTTTAATGTATTTAAACAATAATAATAAATAAAAAGATAAGTCTTTATTTGACTAATTATGTTGATATTTTATATATTAAAATTTATTTTAACAAGTTTATAAAAAAAAAAACATTGCTAGTGTTTATATAAAAAAAATGAGACATTTTATATATTAAATGTATTTTAATAAGTTTATAAAAATGTTACAAGATTTATAAAAATATAGGACATTTTATATATAAAAATGTAATTAAATAAGTTTATAAAATATTACAAGATTTATAAAAATATGGGATATTTTATATATAAAAAAATGTATTTAAATAATATTACAAGATTTATAGAAATGGATTAGTTTATAGATAAAAAGATTGTTTAATCGGTTTCAAAATAAACGAACGATCAAACCGACTCGTTTTAGTCTTTAGTGTATAAAAATAATATTAAAATAAGTTAAGAAAATTTAATAAAATAAAAAAATGACAACAGGAGCAAAATGGGGTTGGGCCGGAGGCCAGAAGACTCGAACCCGGGACCTTATACTCATCGCACACGATACTGACCAGCCGGGCTATAGCCCATCGCTGGTCAGGAACATGTAAATTAATTTATAACCTATGAGTGGTTTGACCACTGGTTCTCGGCAACGACCAGGACTTGTGTCCGGGCAACCTCGATTGGCCGGGAATCAGTGGGCTATGGTCTAGCTGATGATCGTAAACGTTAGCACCACAGTAAACGAATGTTAAGGAACGAAATGTAGTGATAAAACCTGAACCGAAGGGGGGTCTGCGAAGTCGGGAACGAAACCGAGAGTACCCAGAACTGGAACTGGACTTTTGGGGTCGAATTGAAACTTCAAAAGGGCTGGGGAGCTTCGCCTGGATATCACGAACACCGCGGTAACCTCAATTTAAGGAGAGAATAGACGAAGAGAGTGCCATTAACGGATGAAGGTCCAGGGTTGATGTGACACCCAGCATTTCAGGTCAATATCCACATTTCATAAACGCACGTTCATACTTATTATTTCCTGATATTTTATTTCGACTAAGTAAAGTCAAGAAGTCTAGCAAAGGAGTTTATTCCAAGTCTAGTAAATCTTAAAGAATTACTAGAAAAAGTAAGCAGAATAACCCGACTAAATACGAACGTAAATGGTTAAATAAAATAACCAGAAAATATATATATATATATATATATATATATATATATATATATATATATATATGTTACACAAAATTTACGTGAACTATAATTTATGGCTAAGACTAAATCATATAACATACGAAAAAGTAAAATAATGGACTTTTCGAAGACGTTACTATGTAGTGCCACTTTTAGGTACTCATACCTACAAATAATCACCTCAACGAATTATACAAACCAAGATTTCAATAATTTCTTCATCGAGCCATAAATTGGTTAAAATTATAATACCGTGAACAATCTAAACCGAATTAAATTACCAATTGGAACTCTAATCGATACTAATACCATTAATAAATTAATACTTAAATTTAGTTATCATTAACCCCAAACCACTTCCTTGACTTTCTCGGCCGAAAGTCAGGTGAGTCATTCTCCCACTTGCTAATTCACTCAAATTTAGATAAAAACCATACCTCCTCAGTCGAAATCTCACAATCCTTTTCATACTTCTCACTTTCTTAAGGCAAATTTCCCAATTCTCCTTCAAGTCGAAGTCCAGTTCTAAAGCGAAATCCACCATAATTCGGTGTTATAAGGAGAATTTCAAGTGTTCCTGAAGAGAGCTTAGCAAAAGAATTCAAGACTATCTTCTCTGTTTCTCTAAAAATCACCATTCTCTGTTTGAGGTAAAAACTCAATATTGTCCATATTATTTTCTCTAAATCGTAGCTAAACATACAACTTATTTGAACGCAAGAAATATGACAAGAAAAGTGTGTCGAATTCAAGATTTAAAACATAAAAATATGCAGGATTGACTCTGTCAATCAAAATTTCAGTAATCAAAACTAGGAGTTTTGATACCTGTGTACTATCGAAACTAGAAGTTTCGATACCTATTGTTCAATCGAAACTAGGAGTTCGATACCTGTGTACAATCAAAACTAGGAGTTTCGATACCTGTGTACAATCAAAACTAGGAGTTTCGATATCTGTGTTCAATCGAAACTAGGAGTTTCGATACCTATTGCCCAATCAAAACTAGGTAGTTTCGATACAAATTCTGCCAATCAAAACTAGGTAGTTTCGATACCCAGTTTACTCAATCGAAACTAAGTAGTTTCGACATCTGTTCTGCTCAATCGAAACTAAGGAAGTTTCGATACCTGTTCATCAGCCCCATGGAACAGTAACTTAGAACTATTTTATAATGAAACAAGTGTTGGAAAAACTAAAAAGATATTTAATCAAAAGTAAACAGATCTGCTAAGTCGGGTGAACAACTTGCGTTTAAGACGGGTAGTCTTAATGTGTATGTTATCCTTGTGTAATTAGGATACGGATAGGCGAGTATGCTATTATCCAAATATTTGCTAGCATTCATACTGTCGAGGTGAGTTTCACTAATTCCCCTTTTTCTAAAGTTTTGAAATGATTTGGGGTGGAAACATACTTGTAAAAGACTTTTGTGTATAAATGAATTGAACTAATGATCTGATCGTATGTGTGTATTGAGGGAAAACTAAAGCGCTGAAAGTCCTCTGAATAAATTAATAACCATTAGCTATGGACTTAGCCCGGGATTATATGAATAGTACTATTGGGGGTGACGCCTCCGGACATGGTTAGTCGCGCTAACCAGGGGTCAAAATGGCCGAATGACTGCATATTGTCTTACTCGCAGAAAGGCGAGGGGAGGCACAGAATGTTGGGGTTTGGTTACGGTCTCGTACATTACATACTATTTTGTATTCCTTGTAAGCTTACAAATGGGGTCAATAGATCGGATTAGTATTCATATTCATTGGTAGTACATGCAAAAAGAGTTCTGATCCGGGTAAAGTGATCAGGTTTTAATCAAAAGAGTTCTGATCAGGTTAAAGTGATCAGGTTTTACACAAAAGAGTTCTGATCAGGCTAAAGTGATAAGGTTTTAAAGAAAAGAGTTCTGATCAGGTTAAAGTGATCAGGTTTTACACAAAAGAGTTCTGATCAGGCTAAAGTGATCAGGTTTTAAAGAAAAGAGTTCTGATCAGGTTAAAGTGATCAGGTTTAAACAAAACTCGTGTTGACGTTTTTAAGTATGTTTTCAGGAAATTGAACGTGGCCATCAGGTTAGCAATGTAGGATACATGCATGCACGTGGATACGGCTTTTTGGGAGGATTTCTCTTGTATAACTCATGGTCTTGAGTCATATTTGCGAAATCTTAAACTTTTGTAAACTCAATTTGATACTTTGTGATGTAAATATTTAAAACTCGATTATGTATCCAATTACATGTATGTGTTTGCGATAATTATATGCTTTGAAAACCAGTGAACGTCGTGCCTCGCGTTTCCGCCTTGGCGGGGTGTGACAGAACTTGGTATCAGAGCCATTGATTATAGCGAACTAGGTGTCTAAAACGGAACCTAGTCTATAATTTGAATGACTCACTAAAATGTTTTCATTGCATAAGCATTGCATAACCAGTCGTCATGTCATGTGGATATTGTAGTCACAAGCATGTCGTCACATTCACACACTGACCCAGTCTCTGACCCTGAATCCAACGAGGAACTTTCCGCCTCACGCCTCAAAAATCGAGTACAAGTTCGCAGCTCGACACCACCCAATGTAACCTGGGAGAACCGCCCATCGTCTACCGAAAGAAAAGCGAAGGACCAGTTAAGGTGCAAAGTGCTAGGAAGAAGGTTCGACTTCCACGCAAGAGAAACCTGGCAGCCCGTGACCCGAAAGACTTGGAGACCGATGAGGAACCATCTAGGAAACGACCCTGTTACCATCCTACGGTGGGGACTATCCGTTGGATGCCCCGTACCCTGGCACGATGGAGGGAGATGGAGAGCATTCCCTCTACCTTTGAGCTCGGGGAGTCCTCCAACTCTCCAACACCCCTACCTCACACTGGGGAAGCCATGGAGCTCACAGTGCCTACATTGGTAGCACGCGTTCATACGCACGAGGAGCGTCTTGATGATCTCCTAGATGATATTCGGTCACATGGGGATGCAGCCAGGCGCTTACGTCAAAGGCTCGAATCTCGAGTACAGACTCTGGAGGATAGCACCCGAGACATACAGGGTGCCACTGACTATCTAGAGTTGAGAGCTGGCATGGACTGGCAGTTCACTCTCACAGTCCGAGACATGGTGGAGGCGCTGGAAGAAAGGACTTTAGCTGCAGAGTTTGTGGCTAGGGCTAGCTTTGTCATGTCAGGACTTGCCATGATGATTGGGTTGTACTCCCACTTCTTCTTTTAAACCTATTATGGGCGGGTTGTGCCCATAGCACATTATGTAGTTTAAAACTTTGGTACTGATGTGGTCATAAGAACCCATCCCTTTTGTATCCTTGTCTTTTGGAACAATGTACTATATATGTTTTAACTATGTATGTGATGGTTTATGTTGTAATGATGGTTGTTCACGTTTGATGTTGTTGCATTCTTATGTCATGATCTATCATTATTATTATTATATAATGTTGTTTCTTTTTAATTGATATGTTAGAAAGAACGTCATGGCACCTAAGCGAAGGACGCCCCGTAACACTACTAGTGGCAACAACGAGACAATTTCCCCAAACATAGAACAACTCATAGCACAATGAGTAGCTGCCGCCATGGAGCAGTATGAAGCAAATCGAAATAGTGGCGGAGGGAACGGCAGCGGTACCGACGGAGGAGGTGCAGGAGGTAGTGGTACAGCAGGAGGTTCCGGAGGTAATAAAAATAAATAATCCATAACACATAGTCATGATCCGAATTAATGACGTTATGATTTGTGATTCTACAGATGCTCCAAATAGGAAGTGCACTTACAAGGCCTTCCTATCCTGCAAACCCTGCAGTTTCAATGGCACTGAGGGTGCAGTTGGTCTGATGAGGTGGATAGAAAAGATGGAGTCGGTGATCGATATTAGTGAATGCACCGCTGACTGCATGGTGAAGTATTCTACATGTACGCTCACTGATAAAGCTTTAACTTGGTGGAATACTCAAATGAAGACTTTGGGGAGAGAGACAGCGTATCAATTGTCTTGGGAAGATTCGAAAAACATGATGATTGAGGAATACTGTCCTCGGAACGAATTGCAAAAGATTGAAACTGAGATGTGGAATCTAGAGATGATAGGAGATGATGTGGCAGGATACACCGACCGTTTCAATGAATTGGCGATTCTAGTACCGCACATGGTCACACCAGAACATAAGCGCGTTGAGAGGTATCTGTGGGGCCTTGCGCCTCAAATTCGTAGCATGGTAACATCATCTAATCCAGTAGATGCCAAGAGTGCTACAACTTTAGCATTCAAGCTAAGGGATGATGCGGTACGTAATGAATTGTTTGTGAGGAAGGAGAACGAGGAAGGTAGATCTGGGGAGAAAAGGAAATGGATGGGAAATTCAAGTAACAAATTTGGAAAACAAGAGTTTAAGAAACAAGGAACTGTGAAGGCTTTTGCAGCCAACACAGTGGAAAGAAAGGAATTTGATAGGGGCCTACCGAGATGTAAGAGGTGTGGAAATCATCATGCCGGTGTTTGCATCAAGTGTGGAAAATGCGACAAGTTTGGTCACACCACTCAAGCTTGTCGAACTAACAACCGAATGGGGAGAATTAAACCGGGATGTTTCGTATGTGGTGACCTGAAACACTTCAAGAAGGATTGTCCCAAGTGGAAGAATCAGAACAACACTCAGGCACCAGGGAGGGCATTTGTGATGGGTGCAAGGGACGCACGCCAGGACCCGAACATCGTCACTGGTACGTTCCCGATAAATAATCACTATGCCTCTGTACTTTTTGATTCGGGTGCGGATATGAGTTTTGTGTCGAATGATTTTAAATCCTTACTCGGTATTAAGGCCAGCAAACTAGATCAAAGTTATACAATTGAATTAGCAAATGGGAAATTAATAGAAACCGGAGAGGTCATTAAGGGTTGTACTTTATGTTTAGAAAACCATACATTCAGTATAGACCTTCTACCTGTCGAACTAGGGAGTTTTGATATTGTTGTTGGCATGGATTGGCTATCAAAGAATCGTGCAGAAATCGTATGCTTCGAAAAGATTGTACGTATCCCACTACCAAGCGGAGAAATTCTTTCAATTCAAGGCGAAAAGTGTAGAATGATGTTGAAGACGATAAACTGCATGAAAGCTCATAAGTATCTACGCAAGGGTTATTGTGCATTCCTGGCTCACATCGTCGAGAAGAAACCCGAAGAACGTCGACTTGAGGACATTCCAATCGTCAGAGATTACTCGGAAATATTTCTCGAGGACTTACCAGGAATACCACCATCAAGACAAGTCGAGTTTTGGATCGACCTAGTACCAGGAGCCGCACCAGTTGCACGATCGTCGTATCGTCTAGCCCCTTCCGAGATGCAGGAACTGTCGAGCCAATTACAAGAATTACTTGATAAAGGTTTCATAAGACCGAGTTTCTCACCATGGGGAGCTCCGGTCCTGTTTGTAAAGAAAAAGGATGGAACCTTTAGAATGTGCATTGATTACCGGGAATTAAACAAACTGACAATCAAAAATCGGTATCCTCTTCCTCGAATAGACGATTTGTTTGATCAACTTCAAGGTTCTAGTTTCTATTCTAAAATTGACCTACGATCAGGGTATCATCAACTGAAAATTCAGGAAGGAGATATACCAAAAACGGCTTTTAGGACTCGTTACGGTCACTACGAGTTCCTAGTTATGCCATTTGGCTTGACTAATGCACCGGCCGTCTTCATGGATCTCATGAACCGCGTGTGCAAGCCGTACTTGGATAAGTTCGTGATTGTGTTTATCGATGACATATTGATATATTCACGAACCAAGGAGGAACATGAACATCATTTGAAATTAATCTTGGAACTACTCAGGAATGAGAAGCTTTATGCCAAATTCTCTAAGTGTGAATTTTGGATCCAAGAGGTTCACTTTCTCGGACACGTCATCAATAAGAATGGTATTCACGTAGACCCATCTAAGATTGAAGCTATCAAAAACTGGGAAGCACCAAGAACTCCGACTGAGGTGCGTCAATTTCTGGGTTTGGCAGGATATTACAGGCGATTTATCGAGATTTTTTCAAAGATAGCCTTACCTATGACCACGTTATCTCAGAAGGACAAAAAGTTTGATTGGACTGATAAACAAGAATCAGCTTTTCAATTGCTGAAGCAAAAACTTTGCAGTGCACCAATCCTATCCCTTCCCGAAGGAACTGACAATTTCATCGTGTACTGCGACGCATCACACCAAGGTCTGGGATGTGTATTGATGCAGAGAGAAAAAAGTCATAGCGTATGCATCCAGACAGCTAAAAGTACATGAGAAAAATTATACGACTCATGATCTGGAATTGGGTGCTGTCGTGTTTGCACTCAAGATTTGGAGACATTACTTATACGGTACAAAATGTACTATTTTTACAGATCACAAGAGTCTCCAGCACATCTTTAATCAGAAAGAACTCAACATGAGGCAACGTCGTTGGGTAGAGCTACTGAATGATTACGACTGTGATATCAAGTATCACCCTGGTAAGGCAAACGTCGTAGCAGATGCCTTGAGTCGTAAAGAACGGGTTAAAACTCTTCGTGTTCGTGCCCTAGAATTGACAATTCATACGAGTCTCACGACTAAAATCCGGATGGCACAACAAGAGGCAATCAAAGAAGAAAACAGTCAGAATGAAGCTTTACGAGGAATGATAAAGCAGTTGGAACCAAAGTCAGGTGACACTTTATACTTCATGAATAGAATTTGGGTGCCATGTTTTGGTAACTTACGGGAGTTGGTTATGGACGAAGCCCACAGGTCCAGGTACTCCATTCACCCAGGTTCGGATAAAATGTATAAGGATCTGAAAGAACTCTACTGGTGGCCGAACATGAAAGGAGAAATTGCTATTTATGTCGGTAAATGCCTGACATGTTCAAAAGTAAAGGCAGAACATCAGAAACCGTCGGGATTGTTACAACAACCCGAGATACCTCAATGGAAATGGGAACAGATTTCCATGGATTTCATCACAAAGTTACCCAAGACGTCGAGCGGGTATGACACTATATGGGTAATCGTCGATCGTTTGACGAAATCAGCTCATTTTCTACCCATCAAAGAGACGGATAAAACCGAGAAACTTGCAAGGCTTTATATTAAGGAAATTGTGGCTAGGCATGGAGTGCCAATTTCTATTATCTCTGATAGAGACAGCAGATTCGTGTCTAGAATCTGGAAATCATTACAAGAAGCCATGGGCACACGTCTTGACATGAGCACGGCATATCACCCACAAACAGATGGTCAAAGTGAAAGGACCATTCAAACTTTAGAGGATATGCTCTGTGCGTGTGCAATTGACTTCGGTGGAAATTGGGATACTCATTTGCCACTAGCTGAATTTTCATACAATAATAGTTACCACACCAGCATCAAAGCCGCTCCGTTTGAGGCTTTGTATGGTCGAAAATGTCGTTCACCGCTATGTTGGGCAGAAGTTGGTGACAAGCATTTAACCGGTCTTGAAGTTATTCAAGAGACCACAGACAAGATTTTCAAAATCAAGGATCGTCTGAAGGCCGCCGTGACAGACAAAAGAGTTACGCGGATAATAGACGAAGACCTTTAGAATTCCAAGTGGGAGACAAAGTCATGTTAAAGGTCTCACCTTGGAAAGGAGTTGCAAGATTTGGCAACCGTCGCAAGCTTAACCCTAGGTACGTTGGACCGTTTGAAATATTGGCTAGGGTTGGCCCTGTAGATTACAAGCTCAAGTTGCCACAAGAACTAAGCATTATACATGATACGTTTCATGTGTCAAATCTCAAGAAGTGCTTATCAGACGACACATTAATTATACCGCCTGATGAGATTCACATAGACGACAAGTTGCACTTCATTGAGGAACCTATGGAAGTCACAGATTGGAAGGTTCAGAGAACAAGGCGCAGCCGTGTTAAGCTGGTCAAGGTACGTTGGAATTCAAAGCGTGGCCCCGAGTATACGTGGGAGCGGGAAGATAAAATGAAATCCAAGTACCCGTCCTTGTTTACAAACACTCCAAGTCAGAATGACAAGAACTGAATTCCGGGACGAAATTCTCTGTAACATGGGGAGAATGTGACACCCAGTATTTCAGGTCAATATCCACATTTCATAAACGCACGTTCATACTTATTTTTTCCTGATATTTTATTTCGACTAAGTAAAGTCAAGAAGTCTAGCAAAGGAGTTTATTCCAAGTCTAGTAAATCTTAAAGAATTACTAGAAAAAGTAAGCAGAATAACCCGACTAAATACGAACGTAAATGGTTAAATAAAATAACCAGAAAAAAAATATATATATATATATGTTACACAAAATTTACGTGAACTATAATTTATGGCTAAGACTAAATCATATAACATACGAAAAAGTAAAATAATGGACTTTTCGAAGACGTTACTATGTAGCGCCACTTTTAGGTACTCATACCTACAAATAATCACCTCAACGAATTATACAAACCAAGATTTCAATAATTTCTTCATCGAGCCATAAATTGGTTAAAATTATAATACCGTGAACAATCTAAACAGAATTAAATTACCAATTGGAACTCTAATCGATACTAATACCATTAATAAATTAATACTTAAATTTAGTTATCATTAACCCCAAACCACTTCCTTGACTTTCTCGGCCGAAAGTCAGGTGAGCCATTCTCCCACTTGCTAATTCACTCAAATTCAGATAAAAACCATACCTCCTCAGTCGAAATCTCACAATCCTTTTCATACTTCTCACTTTCTTACGGCAAATTTCCCAATTCTCCTTCAAGTCGAAGTCCAGTTCTAAAGCGAAATCCACCATAATTCGGTGTTATAAGGAGAATTTCAAGTGTTCCTGAAGAGAGCTTAGCAAAAGAATTCAAGACTATCTTCTCTGTTTCTCTAAAAATCACCATTCTCTGTTTGAGGTAAAAACTCAATATTGTCCATATTATTTTCTCTAAACCGTAGCTAAACATACAACTTATTTGAACGCAAGAAATATGACAAGAAAAGTGTGTCGAATTCAAGATTTAAAACATAAAAATATGCAGGATTGACTCTGTCAATCAAAATTTCAGTAATCGAAACTAGGAGTTTCGATAGTTTCGATACCTATTGTTCAATCGAAACTAGGAGTTCGATACCTGTGTACAATCGAAACTAGGAGTTTCGATACCTGTGTACAATCGAAACTAGGAGTTTCGATATCTGTGTTCAATCGAAACTAGGAGTTTCGATACCTATTGCCCAATCGAAACTAGGTAGTTTCGATACAAATTCTGCCAATCGAAACTAGGTAGTTTCGATACCCAGTTTACTCAATCGAAACTAAGTAGTTTCGACATATGTTCTGTTCAATCGAAACTAAGAAAGTTTCGATACCTGTTCATCAGCCCCATGGAACAGTAACTTAGAACTATTTTATAATGAAACAAGTGTTGGAAAAACTAAAAAGATATTTAATCAAAAGTAAACAGATCTGCTAAGTCGGGTGAACAACTTTCGTTTAAGACGGGTAGTCTTAACGTGTATGTTATCCTTGTGTAATTAGGATACGGATAGGCGAGTCTGCTGTTATCCAAATATTTGCTAGCATTCATACTGTCGAGGTGAGTTTCACTAATTCCCCTTTTTCTAAAGTTTTGAAATGATTTGGGGTGGAAACATACTTGTAAAAGACTTTTGTGTATAAATGAATTTAACTAATGATCTGACCGTATGTGTGTATTGAGGGAAAAGTAAAGCGCTTAAAGTCCTCTGAATAAATTAGTAACCATTAGCTATGGACTTAGCCCGGGATTATATGAATAGTACTATTGGGGGTGACGCCTCCGGTCAGGGTTAGTCGCGCTAACCAGGGGTCAAAATGGCCGAATGACTGCATATTGTCTTACTCGCAGAAAGGCGAGGGGAGGCACAGAATGTTGGGGTTTGGTTACGGTCTCGTACATTACATACTATTTTGTATTCCTTGCAAGCTTACAAATGGGGTCAATAGATCGGATTAGTATTCATATTCATTGGTAATACATGCAAAAAGAGTTCTGATCCGGGTAAAGTGATCAGGTTTTAATCAAAAGTGTTCTGATCAGGTTAAAGTGATCAGGTTTTACACAAAAGAGTTCTGATCAGGCTAAAGTGATCAGGTTTTAAAGAAAAGAGTTCTGATCAGGTTAAAGTGATCAGGTTTTACACAAAAGAGTTCTGATTAGGCTAAAGTGATCAGGTTTTAAAGAAAAGAGTTCTGATCAGGTTAAAGTGATCAGGTTTAAACTAAAGAGTTCTGATCAGGTTAAAGTGATCAGGTTTAAGGAAGGAGTTTTGATCGAAAAATGATCAGATTTAAACATTGGGTTTATGATAACTCTTTATAATAACTTGTGAACTCACCAACCTCGTGTTGACGTTTTTAAGTATGTTTTCAGGAAATTGAACGTGGCCATCAGGTTAGCAATGTAGGATACATGCATGCACGTGGATACGGCTTTTTGGGAGGATTTCTCTTGTATAACTCATGGTCTTGAGTCATATTTGCGAAATCTTACACTTTTGTAAACTCAATTTGATACTTTGTGATGTAAATATTTTAAACTCGATTATGTATCAAATTACATGTATGTGTTTGCGATAATCATATGCTTTGGAAACAAGTGAACGTCGTGCCTCGCGTTTCCGCCTTGGCGGGGTGTGACAGTTGACTTTTAACTTGAATCAGAATCCCGATAGTACACACGACAATTGATAGCTTGGGTTCACGCGCACCGACTAGACGAACAGAAGGGGCTAGGTTATAGCCGTGGAGGTACTGTGTGTCGGCCGAATTTCATGGGTTTGACTTTGGGTTAGATAATGGCGTCTCGGGAATTCTGATGATATGAAGGCAAATTGGTCGGGGAAACGTGGTCGCGTGAGGGCGGCGAGTACAATGGTGCAGGTTTTAGGTGTTGAGGTGTAGAGGGACAGGGCTGTCGGGGCTCGCCGGAAAGCTTTTGGTCCGCCGGACAAAGGAAAAGGGTGACCGGCAAAACGAAATGAAACTTGGCAATTTTGGTCCCTGGGATTTGAAAACGTTTTAAACAGACCCTGGAAACATTTCAAAATAAACCCTTATAGTTCTGTTTAAGACCAAACAGCCCTCAGACTTTAATTTAATTACAAAATTTAATTTCTTTTAAACTTTAATTAATTTAGATTATACTTATATATTTTATAAATCCATTTTCTTTATTAAAAACTAATTATTTTTTTTAATAATTATCTTATTGAAATAATACATTAAAATATTTATCTAAATTAATGAGTTTATTTTACTTAAATTATTTTAAACTAAATAAAACTTAAGTATATATAAAATTTTATAAAACTTATGTTTTTATTTAAAATCAATTATTTTGAATGGTTAATTTAATAAAGTTGAAAACCATTAATTTATTTATATAAATATTTTAATTTAATAGCATAATTTATATAGTTTATACCTTCAAATATTTAATTTAAAAATGCATAAATTGTATACCAATATACGTGTATATGTTTTGATATAAAATTGTTAATATTTACATGATAAATTTCACGACGAAAATTTTTGAAATGTCACAGTCTCCCCAAGTTGAAGGAATTTCGTCCCGAAATTCGATTTACGAAGGTTATAGAAGCGGGAAAGAGATGACAAAAGACTTAGGATGGAATTACTTCAAAAGAGAAAGATTTAGCGGGGAAATATCGTATGATAACGGATGACCGTGTTAGTTCGAGTCGAGTTGATAATTAGTTGATCTAATGGTGTAATGAGATTTATGCATACAATTGCTCGTACAACGCATGAATGTAAACTACTAGAAACCAGATTTAACAATATTGGTGCCAATCACCTTGTGACATGGCTTTTTCCTTTAAAAACTCCACCCCACGGGTGTTCATATTTTCAAAATTTGCAAAAACATTTTCAAAAACCGGTCCTCCTCTTAGTACTTATGCATGGTTTATACTCGTTATATCAAGTGGGTTTATGTATAGGGTGTACCAGCGGCTAACCCACCACCCCTTTGATATACCGGGGATTCCCCGTGCAAATTACTAGGATTTAGAACTTCAACAATTTAAGTGAACTTTAACAGAGCTAGCAAGTTGTATGACTGGATTTAAACATAATAGGTTTGTTTCACAAAAGTATAGGAATGAGATGAATGGTGATAGCATAGCTGTTATATGCAAATCACGGGTTATAGAACTCATAGCAATGGATTTCCCATCCGCTATTTCCATAATATACGAGTTATCAAGATTGGTTGGTTGTTTAGCAAATAGTTGGTTAAAAGCAAGAGACACAATTTTTCTATTGGCGTGATTATTAAATAAAACGGATGTATAAAGATAGTGAACAAAGGAACATACCGTTGACAGTGTCGTCATTGGCCGGAACCTCGTTAGCATTTATATTAAATGCTCGTCCACGAGGACCACCTTGATTTGAAGTCTTGGACATTGGTTTCAAAAGTGGTTTGGGTCTCCACATTCGTAACAGGCCCGTCCATAGGTGACAGTGAGAGGCACTGGATGATTGCCTTGAGTAGCTTGATTAACGATAGTGCGAGCACGGCAAGTAGTAACAACGTGTCCATAGCGTCCACATTTTGAGCATAGACGGCATGCAGCATGCGGGGCATGGTGATACATAATTTCTCATAATTTGACCCGCAGGAGTAACTTGGGTCACAGGTACGGCAGGAGTGATGGCCGCAAAGTTTTGGGCCTTGTGCTTCTTATCCTGATGGGAAGATTCGGGCTCTTCGTCTTTGTCGGACACGGAAGTAGCAGCTTTGTCGACCACTTTCTTGGTACCCTTCCTGGATAAGGTACCCGCTTTGACGTGATTGTCAGTCAACACAGCAGACAAACGGATAGCGTCTTCGAGAGTGGAGGGATTACTTCCCAATACGGTGTCTTGGAGCGGCATAGGCAGTCCACCTATGTATTTCTCAATTCCCCGCGCTAAGGGAGTAACCATGTGGGGCACGAGCAGACTTAGTTCTTGAAAACGAGTGGTGTAAACCAAATTCTCTCCGCTATCTTGGGTGAGATCCCAAAACTCAGCTTCGAGCTTCCTCATTTCGTTGCGAGGACAGAACTCGTCAGTCATAAGTTGTTTCATTTCGTCCCAAGACAAGGACATAGCGGATTCGTTGCCTCGAGTACGTTTCTCACCGTTCCACCAGGTGAGAGCTCGTTTTTGGAAGACGCTGGCAGCATAACGGACCTTGAGACCGTCGGGACAATCGCTGTTTAGGAAAGTACTCTCCATACTTTCAAACCATTGAAGAAGGCCAGTTGCACCTTCCGTCCCGAATAAGTTGGTGGGGTTGCAAGAATTGAAATGCTTGAATGTACAGTATGGTGGGTTTGCGCCATTCCATTGCGTGTTAGACCCATTACTGTTGTTGTTAGCTTGGATCATTTGGCCTATTAGTTGAGTAAGTAGTGCAGCAAGGTCAACGTTGGAGTTGCTAGAGTTAGCATTAACCGCGCGACGGGGAGGCATTCTATAAGTACCACAAGAAAAACAAGAATTTATGAGACTTCGAATAAAATAGGCATGTATGTGCCACAGTTGATAGACTGTTCACAATAATACAAGCAGGAACGTGAGATGACACTCATCATGTCACGTGATAATGTATGTAAGTTCTGACTAAAACTGATCACATAATTCATTCAAAATTTATAACACTAAAGGATAGGGGAAATAAGCCATGAAATCTATTCCTGGGAGGATATGATAACATAGATCATTATTCGCGTAATAGGAATGGCCGGGATTCGCATGCACTACAAATTGTTATTACGTGTGCACCCGTAATAATGATTTGTTTTGCATGTTCGTCTAGTTCTTCCTACCTCGCTATAATGTCCCCAAATTTTGAGTTTAAGTTCGGATTGTATCCTTGCGAATACATTGACTTATCAACGTTAAATAATTCCTCAAAGCTTTCAAGGAGACATGCTTTAGCCTATAGGTAAAAACTCACTTCAGGAATTCCTAGGAAAGCATACGGGTCCGTTTATTTGGATTTATACGAAATGCTTTCCTAGACAGAAAACCCAATGTACAGGTGTCACCCTTCCAGATTGCATGTGTCCTTTACTGGTTTCGAGAAATTAAGTCGTTGACGAGATTTTCAAGATTTTAATAGTCTTGAGAGTCTATGAGTATAAAATGTGTAGGAGTGTTGCAATTAATTAGGAAAGAGTATGGGTAAGGATGGGTAGTGTATTTGTTTGCATAAGTTTTGTTTGTCGAATGTGTATGTAAAGTATGTATCATGTATCAAAGTCTTGTATGTATGTGTATAAGTCTCATGTACCAAACTTGGGAAAATTCAAATATTACCTAACTACAAATAATTCACATAGCAATTAATCATTTAGCACATAACACATAAAAGGGAGTCCTAGGGTTATAGTCTAGGTCATTGTGTCTAATAACCTAATTCCCTATAACCATGGCTCTGATACCAATCTGTCACACCCTGACCGATGGCGGAATCATCGAGGCGGACAATAGAATGATTGTTCAAAAGCACATGGTAACTAAAATGTTGCATAATTCATTAATTAAATTTAAAGACAACAAGATCCAAATACAATACATTTCAAGTAACCTAGTCTAGTTCAAAACATTGATTTATTTAACTAGGTCCATAGTTCCTAAGTGGAGAAATCTTCGGCAAGCAATCACATATCCAAACCTGAAACATTATTTAAATCAAGTGTCAACTAAAAAGTTGGTGAGTACATAGGTTTAGTAATTCCGGTAAATAGTAGTGTAAATCGTTTGGCAACTCATTGTTTATCTTGTTAAACATAGTACATATGATGTATCATTTATTTATTCATAATTCAAACCGAGTTTGACGCGCTTGAACATAGCACAACAGCTAAGTCCGGTATGTTTGAATATAGTTACCCACTATATCCGATATGTTTGAATATAACACGCGGTTATATCCGAGTATGCAGTAATAAACACCCTAACCGGGTGGGCTGGTCAGGCACAATAGATCTATCAATATTACAGTTGGTTGTCTTGTGTTTAAATGTATGTACATCCAAAGAATAAGCATATAGTCTCATGTATAACACGTATAAACAATGTGAGTAGCATGTATAATGTTTCACCCCAAAACGTATCCATATTAACGGTCCGATATAAGTTAAGGACTTTCTGTGATAGCGTGTTACGCTTAGCTTTAACATTGATAACATATGAATTTGAAAAATCTCAAAATAGTTTAATCATGTTTTCTCCCCCAGATTAAAACAGTAAAAAGGGGCCGTGAAAACTCACTTGCGTTGCGTTGTAGGTAGTCTCACACAAAGGATAAGTTCGAACCACGTGTATAAGCCTCAAACGACTTACGAATGCCCTAAAATTATAAACACATAAATTAGGGATAAAAATGGGAATTGTGACAGCGACACGGAATGAGAAACGTCCTAACAAAACGCTCTAATATTCAAGAGTGGACGAAAGTGTCCACGGAGTTAGGAATTACTTTACGCGACGAATGACACAAATAATAATAAATATAACCGGGTGTTTTGTCATTCGCAAAAAATGAGAAAATAATAATATATATACGAGTAAATAATACAACCAATTATATTATTAAATAGTTTAAACGTCCCACGAGGTATAAAACGATACGAAAATAATATAAAAATATATTATTTTTAACTGGTGTCACAGGTTGAAAATAATATAAACATATTATTTTATTTGAAGTTATGGTTTGAAAATAATATAAATATATTACTTTTAAGAGTGGAAATAATATTAATTATGAGTTATAAAACCAAACCCGAGCCTACGGGTTGTTTCCGGAGCTAAAACACAATAATATAATATTTTAATAATATATAGTTTGAATATAAAATGAAATAACCCCAAGAAAAAGCTTAAAAAAAATAATATAGGATACCGGTTTCGAACCCAAGTCTCCTGTGAGTGTGTATATAGTTTTAACCATGTCAGCCCACTAGGGAATCGCATTAGGATCCGGTTCCAAAACTTTTTAACATACAGGCCAATTGTTTATCCCTCTCATACACACACAAGTTTGAACCCAGTCCCAATCCAATGAATTTAACACAGAAATGCAATGAAAGGTTAGGGGTTTTGTAAATCGATGTATGGCGAATATGTAGTTATGTTTAATTGCAAAAATTTTCATGTTTCCAATCGATTTGGAACGGATCTAAGGGCGGAAACCCTAGACGAAGAACACAGAATCAATTTGATGGAATCCGATGATGAAACCGGTTGGAATTAGAGGGCTTTCAATGATTAGGACCTTGCGAAGCCACTGGAATGGTTTAATTCCATTTAAAAAGCTGTTAGTGTTAAAATCCCCAGAATGTTTTTATGAACAAACCCTAGATCTGGATCGGGTCAAATTCGATGTTATAATTTCAAATCATCATAGGGCTTTCATTACACACATTAGTACGAGTCTAAAGGTGTAGGTTAATTGGATTAAAACAGGGTCTAATGTGGTGATCGATTCAACCGGTTTCTCATGAACCCTAGAATCTGGTTCATGTAAATTTAGATAATGGAAGCCCCAATTAGTATAGGGCTTTAGTTGTAGATGTTGAAATGAAGCTAAGAGTAGAATCAATTACCAGATTTGTTGACGGATTGATGATGTTCAATTAGAACCAGTACCGACCCTGACAAGTTAGTCTCCGTCGACTTTGACCGCGCCTCCGCCGCACTTGATGTGTGCAACAGCTTCAGTGGTGTACGTACAAGGTGCGCAGAGGTTTGATTTCCGTAACAATGATTGGATTAATCGGATTTGGCGAGTACTTGATGAGAAGTCGACGGTTATGAGATTAATAATCATAATTGGGTTGATTGCAAATCAATGATTATGATTAGAGGATTCATGAGGGTCGGTTAACGCATTAAAGATTGAATCCGTTACGAACTTGAGTTAATTAACAGATTTGGCTTGGAATTTGAAGTCAAAACTTGCGATTTTGACTTCAAAAAGTCAACAGAAATCAAAACTTCCTGATTTTGACTTTGTGGAGTCAACTGATTTGATTTTGCATATTTACACAACTAGACCTTGTAGTTTTAAGTTTGATTTGTGACCGAATCAGTCCTTGAGGTTTAATTTTGAGTTAACTGGGTTAAGTTTTAACAAAGAACTTAACGGAATGAGAAACGGAACTAACTGAAAAGTCCGGATTGCCACATCATCCCCTAGTTGAAAGAATTTTCGTCCCGAAAATTAAATAATAAATAAAAAAAAATTTCCGGGATACCAAATCATCCCCTAGTTGAAAGAATTTTTGTCCCAAAAATTTAAAATAGTACCTTAAGAATTTGACGCGGAGTGCTTGAACAGATTAGGATATTTGCGCATCATCTGATCCTCGCGCTCCCACGTGAATTCCGGTCCGCGTTTCGAGTTTCAACGAACTCTGACAATAGGGATTTTACTGTGCTTTAACGTTTTGACTTCCCTATCCATAATTTCCACGGGTTCTTCGATGAAACGTAACTATTCATCAATATGTAGTTCTTCAAGAGGAGCCGCAAGAGACTCGTCTGCTAGACATTTCTTCAAATTTGAGATGTGAAAGACGTTGTGTACACCACTAAGTCCAGTTGATACGCTACTGGTCCGATTCTCTTCATTATTTTGAATGGTCCAACATAACGAGGATTCAGTTTGCCTCGTTTCCCGAAATGAATGACACCCTTCCAAGGTGAGACTTTTAATAAGACCATATCCCCTACTTGAAACTCTAACGGTTTACGACACTTATCGGCATAGCTCTTTTGACGATCACGAGCTGCTGCCATACGGTTTCTAATTTGAACAATTTTCTCAGAAGTTTCAAGTACGAGTTCAGGACTTGTAAGTTGACTATCCCCAACCTCGGCCCAACAAATAGGAGAACGACATTTCCGTCCATAAAGTGCTTCAAATGGAGTTGCCTTGATGCTAGTGTGATAACTGTTGTTGTAGGAGAACTCCACTAAAGGTAAGTGAGACTCTCAAGTGTTACCGAAATCAATCACACAAGCTCGTAGCATGTCCTCCAGAGTTTGAATAGTGCGTTCTGTTTGGCCATCCGTTTGAGGATGATATGCTGTGCTCATATCTAGACGCGTGCCTAATGCTTTATGTAACGACTGCCAGAAACGAGAGGTGAATCGTGCATCACGATCCAAAATGATAGAGATTGGCACCCCGTGCCGAGAGACTATTTCTTTCAAGTAAGTACGAGTAAGCTTATCCATTTTGTCGGTTTCCTTGATTGCTAAGAAGTGAGCGGACTTTGTTAAACGGTCAACAATTACCCAAATGGTATCACATCCGGTAGGAGTTCGTGGTAATTTGGTGATGAAGTCAATGGAGATTTGTTCCCATTTCCACATGGGAATTTCTGGTTGTTGGAGAAGACCAGAAGGCGTTTGGTATTCAACTTTGACCTTTGCGCATGTCAGACATTTGCTTACATAGATAGCTATATCGGTCTTCATCTTTGGCCACCAATACAGTATCTTTAGATCATGGTACATTTTGTCAGAACCTGGATGAATAGAGTAACGAGATTTATGAGCCTCATCCATGACTAGTTCTCTTAAATTTCCGAATACTGGAATCCATATTCGCTCGACGAAGTAGCGAATTCTGTCAGATTTGACTTCGAGTTGTGCTTCCATACCGCGTGTACCTTCCAGCGATAGGTTTTCCTCTTTTAGGGCTTCGAGTTGAGCGCTACGGATTTTGTCAGGTAATCCAGGGTGAATAGTAAGTTGTAATGCTCGAACTCGTTTGGGTTTCGTTTCTATTCGACTTAGGGCATCAGCTACAACAATAGCTTTACCCGGATGATACCGGATCGCACAGTCATAATCATTTAAGAGTTCGACCCAACGACGCTGTCGCATGTTCAACTCTTTCTGCTTGAAGATATGCTGAAGACTCTTGTGATCGGTATAGATGGTGCATTTTGTACCGTACAAGTAATTTCTCCATATCTTAAGTGCGAAGACTACAGCTCCCAACTCTAGGTCATGAGTGGTGTAGTTTTTCTCATGAATCTTTAGTTGACGTGAAGCGTATGCGATCACCTTTTCGCGTTGCATTAAGACACAACCCAGACCCTGAATAGATGCATCACAATACACCACAAAATCATCGGTTCCTTCCAAAAGAACTAGAATAGGTGCACTACAAAGTTTCTGTTTAAGATGTTGGAATGTTGACTCTTGGTTATCGCCCCAGTTATAGGCTTTACCCTTTTGAGTTAAGGCAGTGAGAGATTGTGCAATCTTTGAAAACCCTTCGATGAATCGACGGTAATAACCAACCAATCCCAGAAATTGTCGCACCTCAGTCGGAGTCGTCGGTGCTGCCCAATTCTTGATGGCTTCTATCTTTGATGGGTCGACATGTATTCCTTTCTCGTTAACCACATGCCCTAGAAACTGAACTTCCCGGATCAAGAATTCACACTTGGAAAACTTAGCATACAGTTGCTCTTGCTTAAGTAATTCCAAAATTAGGCGTAGATGTCCTCATGTTCTTCCTTGTTCTTGGAATAAATGAGGATGTCGTCGATGAAAATGATAACGAATTGGTCAAGGTAAGGCTTACACACACGGTTCATGAGGTCCATGAATACCGCAGGTACGTTGGTTAATCCGAAAGGCATGACCATAAACTCGTAATGGTCGTACCTTGTCCTGAATGCAGTCTTAGAGATATCCTCTTCTCGGACTCTTAACTGATGGTAACCGGACCTAAGATCTATTTTGGAATAGAAACTTGATCCTTGGAGTTTATCAAAGAGGTCATCTATGCGAGGCAAAGGGTAGCGATTCTTGATTGTGACTTTATTCAGCTCACGGTAGTCAATACACATACGGAAAGTCCCGTCCTTCTTCTTGACAAATAGTACCGAAGCTCCCCACGGCGATGAACTAGGTCGGATGAAACCTTTATCTAACAAATCTTGCAATTGAGTGGACAACTCTTGTAATTCACTAGGTGCTAACCTATAAGGTGCCCGAGCAATCGGTGCCGCTCCCGGGTGCTAGATCGATTTGGAATTCAACTTGACGGTGCGGTGGCAGACCAGGCAGATCCTCGAGAAAATACTTCCAAAAATTCACGAACGATGGGAATATCATCAATCTTCTTCTCTTCTGATGGCTGCTCAGCAACGAGAGCCAAAATTGCCGTATACCCCTTTCGAAGGCATTTTTGTGCTTTCATAAAAGATATGATGCCCATGACTGCACCAACTCTTTCGCCCTGAACGGAAAGGATTTCTCCATTCGGGAGAGGAATACGAACAATCTTCTCATGACAGGTAATTTCAGCTTGGTTTTTAGATAGCCAATCCATGCCGACAATTACATCAAAACTACCAAGTGTGACCGACATAAGGTCGATATCAAATATATGTCTAGCTAGCTCAAGCTTACATCCCTTAAGAATGTGAGTTGCTTCAATTATTTGGCCATCAGCTATCTCTATTATATACTTAGCTTCTAACAGAGTTGGAGTTCCTTTTATCATATCACTAAGTTTCTTAGATATAAAACTTCTATCAGCACCAATGTCAAAAAGGACAGAAGCAAAGTAGTTATTTAAGAGAAACTTACCGGTGACCACATTATGATCGTAACGAGCTTCTCCAGATCCTAGCATGAAGGCTCGTCCCTTCGCACCATTTCCTCCACCATTGCCATTGTTACCACCATTGCCATTGTTATTCTGGTTAGGGTTGTGGTTTCCATTACCTCCTTTCTTTAATTGAGGACAATTCTTCCAAATATGTCCTTCCTTTCCACACTCGAAACAACCCCTTGTGGATCCAGGCTATTGAAAAGGTTGTTTAGCTTGCAACTCACCCCTACAATCTTTGGCAGCATAACCTATTTTGCCACACCGCTGACAACGATTGCAAAACCCGAAGTGATGGAAGTTGCACTTGTTACACTTAGGGGACTTTCTCGCGTAACCACCCTGGTTTTGACCTGAAGAGGTCGACTGGTTGAAGTTCTTAGCAGGCTCAAACCTACGCTACTGCTGCTGCGGTTGATTAAACTGGGGTTGGTTGGGCTGGGGTCCTTTGGAGTGAGAGTTGGAGTGATTATTGGAGTGGTGGTCAAACTTGCGTTTATGATTATCGATGGATTTAGAGACCGAACCTCTCGGAGGTAGAGTCCCTTGAGTCACCGCCTGATCGGTTAACTTATGGGCAAGTCGGATAGTTTGCTAGATAGTGGCAGGGTTGGATGAAGTCACCATGCTTTGTATTTGAGGCACTAGACCTCCAATAATTCTCTTGTAATCAGGGGTCACCATATGCGGGCACATAGTAGCAAGTTCATGTGAACGTGTGGTGTAGAGTTCAATTTCAGAACCCTCCATCTTTAGGTTCCAGAACTCTCCCTCTAACTTCTGGATTTCATCGCGAGGACAGTATTCCTCCTTCATCATTGATTTAAAATCCTCCCACGGGAGTCCATTTGCCCTGGCCAGACCCAACATCTGGACCTGGCGTTCCACCATGTGTGAGTCGGGGCCTCCAAAGTTCCAGCGGCGAACTTTACCTGATTAGCCACGGGGCAGTTGCACATGGCAATCACTGATTCTACCTTCTCAAACAAACGAAGTAGTCCAACGGCTCCTTCAGCTCGGCTTACAATCCATGAATGCCTTGAAGGTGCAGGCTGGTTGCGGGTTTTGTGGACCTGGAGTTAGAAACAATATAGGATTGGAATTATAGAGTTTAGGACATGCTTTTTGAGAGACGAATTGACACCATTAGTCAATAGCTAAAGCATTTACCTGCAGCATTCTGTGCTGCTAGAGCCTCCGCCACACTATCATTTATTAGTGCCGCTAGCTCCGCTGCCGTCATGTTAATGGTACCTCGACCACCGGCACGACCTCCGCGTCCTCTCCCTGACATGATTCTTCACAATCACAAATGAAAAACAATGAGAAATATATCGCATATTAAACATTATTCAGGTACGAGTAAGAAGATACGACATCTAATATTTTGAAAATTAAATAAATTGTAAGGCTACAAAATAAATAACTCAAACATTAAACTCCTCATGCTTTTATTGAATGGGAACAACCTTACCCATCTAGGTTTGAAAAGAGAAATAACAAAAGTAAAACATGCATGAAAAGGGAAGATAGAATAGGAAGATCATCAAACATCTTCGTCATCGGAAGAAACATACGATTGTGCATCGTCCATCTCCATCGGTTCCTCCTCGGGTGGTTCCTCCCCCAAGGGCTCCTCCTCGAAGGGCTCTTCCTCAAAGGGCTCCTCCTCAAAGGGCTCCTCCTCGCCATCAGAAAATGGAATCTCATCAGGAAACAGGGCTGCTTGTAGTTAGGCTTCCAAGTGAGTCACCCTCTCTTGAAGACCTTCAGCAGTGTGGTTTGCTACATGTAGCTGAGCTTCCAGAGCAGCCACTCTCTCCAGAACTCCTTCCATGTCATTGTCCGAGGTGTCCACCCTCGTTTCCAAATGTGTCACACGATCCACCAAAAGGTTATGGACCTGGTCCGTTACTGCTAGTTCAGCAGTCAAAAGCTCTATCCCTACCTTATTCTCTTCTATTTGAGGTTCTCTCTTCAGAATGTTAGGTATCTCATCAGTAGCATCTTTCACAATGCTCAACTCTCTAGACATGTAAAATACAAAGGCTGCAAAAGCTTGTTCCATAGTGCATGGCAAGCTAGGCAAGATAGATGATGAGGAAGTAGAACCAAACTAAGGTGATGGGACATTTCCCATTTCGATCCATCTTTGGATCATTTGCGGGTATGCGATCCAATTGCGAGCAGGATTCATTGTTTGCGCGCTGCTCGTTTCCCCCTGGTCAACTGAGTAGTCACTAGAACTAGTCCGACGCCTTTTGGGTTCCGGGGATGATAGGATAGGTACCTTATGTCTTGGTGCCTTAGGTGATGGGGGTGGAGTTGACGACATGTTCCTGTAACAATACGTATAAGTGCCAAACATCCAAAAGACATGTAACTAATGTGTGAGGCTATAGTCTAGTATGCAATCCTAGTTCTCTATAACCAATGTCTCTGATACCAATCTGTCACACCCCCAATTTCAACTAACGGAGTTTTACCGTTTGGGAAGTGACGAACCAGGATCTCAGACATTAGTTACTTTGAACGACTCTACATGGGACTCAAAATGAAAATATCATAATAAGCAGAGTTTCAATGCGGAAGCGTAAAGAAAGTAAATGCGCAAAACACACGCGCCCAAAACAAAAGTCCAAAAGTCCAAAACGTCCAACCAAACCAAGTACAATACAAAATAATCCAAACAAGTATAAATAAGTCATAATCAAAATAGCTGAATCCCATGCATGCCCTAATGTGCACCTGTGTCTTATCTTAGCGACCTGAGAAAACATGTAAGAAAATATGTGAACACGAGGTTGGTGAGTTCACAGGTTTCAATATATGTAAATAAGCGTTTACCAGATTTATGTTCATTCAGTATGTATCTATAGGTAGCTAACCAATGTTCATGTTTAACTCAAGCGCTCGCAACCGAAGCTGACTGTTTGTTTATTTGCCTCCTGCCAGGTCTATCAACACTGGCGGTGTGAGTATGCTAAGATTTCACCCGTACGATCTCTAATCGAGTTAGCGCGACTAACGCAGGTGGGATTTGTCAAACCCAGTAGTACTACTAAATATTACCTCGCTAAGATCCATATTAACGGTCCGATATAAGTTGAGGACTTTCTGTGATAGCGTGTTACGCTTAGCTTTAACATTGATAACATATGAATTTGAAAAATCTCAAAATAGTTTAATCATGTTTTCTCCCCCAGATTAAAACAGTAAAAAGGGGCCGTGAAAACTCACCTGCGTTGCGTTGTAGGTAGTATCACACAAAGGATAAGTTGGAACCACGTGTGTAAGTCTCAAACGACTTAAGAATGCCCTAAAATTATAAACACATAAATTAGGGATAAAAATGGGAATTGTGACAGCGACACGGAATGAGACACGTCCTAAAGAAACGCTCTAATATTCAAGAGTGGACGAAAGTGTCCACTCTTGAAGGAATTACTTTACGCGACGAATGACACAAATAATAATAAATATAACCGGGTGTTTTGTCATTCGCAAAAATTGAGAAAATAATAATATATATACGAGTAAATAATACAACCAATTATATTATTAAATAGTTTAAACGTCCCACGAGGTATAAAACGATACGAAAATAATATAAAATATATTATTTTTAACTGGTGTCACAAGTTGAAAATAATGTGAACATATTATTTTTATTCGAAGTTATGGTTTGAAAATAATATAAATATATTACTTTTAAGAGTGGAAATAATATTAATTATGAGTTATAAAACCAAACCCGAGCATACGGGTTGTTTCCGGAGCTAAAACACATTAATATAATATTTTAATAATATATAGTTTGAATATAAAATGAAATAACCCCAAGAAAAAGCTTTAAAAAATTAATACAGGAGACCGGTTTCGAACCCAAGTCTCCTGTGAGTGTGTATATAGTTTTAACCAAGTCAGCCCGCTAGGGAATCGCAATAGGATCCGGTTACAAAACTTTTTAACATACAGGCCAATTGTTTATCCCTATCATACACACACAAGTTCGAACACAGTCCCAATCCAACGAATTTAACACTGAAATGCAATGAAAGGTTAGGGGTTTTGTAAATCGATGTATGGCGAATCTGTAGTTATGTTTAATTGCAAAAATTATCATGTTTCCAATCGATTTGGAACGGATCTAAGGGCGGAAACCCTAGACGAAGAACACGGAATCAATTTGATGGAATCCGATGATGAAACCGGTTGGAATTAGAGGGCTTTCAATGATTAGGACCTTGCGAAGCCACTGGAATGGTTTAATTCCATTTAAAAAGCTGTTAGTGTTAAAATCCCCAGAATGTTTTTATGAACAAACCCTAGATCTGGATCGGGTCAAATTCGATGTTATAATTTCAAATCATCATAGGGCTTTCATTACACACATTAGTACGAGTCTAAAGGTGTAGGTTAATTGGATTAAAACAGGGTCTAATGTGGTGATCGATTCAACCAGTTTCTCATGAACCCTAGAATCTGGTTCATGTAAATTTCGATAATGGAAGCCCCAATTAGTATAGGGCTTTAGATGTTGAAATGAAGCTAAGAGTAGAATCAATTACCAGATTTGTTGACGGATTGATGATGTTCAATTAGAACCAGTTCCGACCCTGACCAGTTAGTCTCCAACGACTCTGACCGCGCCTCCGACGAACTTGATGTGTGCAACAGCTTCAGTGGTGTACGTACAATGTGCGCAGAGGTTTGATTTCAGTAACAATGATTGGATCAATCGGATTTGGCGAGTATTTGATGAGAAGTCGACGGTTATGAGATTAATAATCATAATTGGGTTGATTGCAAATTAATTATTATGATTAGAGGCTTGATGAGGGTCGGTTAACGCATTAAAGATTGAATCCGTTATGAACTTGAGTTAATTAACAGATTTGGCTTGGAATTTGATGTCAAAACTTGTGATTTTGAATTCAAAAAGTCAACAGAAATCAAAACTTTCTGATTTTGAATTTGTGGAGTCAACTGATTTGATTTTGCATATTTACACAACTAGACCTTGTAGTTTTAAGTTTGATTTGTGACCGAATCAGTCCTTGAGGTTTAATATTGAGTTAGCTGGGTTAGGTTTTAACAGAGAACTTAACGGAATGAGAAACGGAACTAACTGAAAAGTCCAGATTGTCACAAAACATCCCCATTTCTCTATTTCCTCACATAGACTGAATTCATCATATGGAACGTGTTCCATGAAGGTCCTTCGTCTCCTTGTTAACTCCGTGCTGAAATCTTTGACGTCATCACCTTTACCTCATCATAAACATTTATGGTCAGGCGTCCACGTAAACGCTTTCATTGTGTATTCTCACAGCTCCGCCCATTGGCTTCGTGCTCCGAATTCCTGAGATATAAGCATAGGCATCTCATAAGAGCACCTCACCGGTCGCCTAGAAAGACGTCAAAACTCCTCGCATCACCTCGATGTATCAACATCGAGAAAATAATCAAGATAGAAATACTATACTTTTGCACACTGACCACCCGCCCTATGCACGACTAATCGTGTACTACAAGGACACACACCGACACACATAACTACAGAACACACAATGTTCTACACATGTACTAGTAACCCCAAACTCTAAAAACACATCACGTGCACACACAAAACTGCTAGATCTGAGTAAATATACGTGCATACAATATGACCTCGTCATTTATAGACACACAAACTCTTGAACCTTATCTCTTACTCACTACAACAGTAGCCCCTACCACACTTCATCATATACTCACACAGAGTTTACTCGGTCGTACCCATACAGGTCATACCCATACTTCAAGACGACACACTACTCAGTCTAGACACAAAACATCACCCTAAACATTCATACACACAAGATATAAAATATCTTATTTTCCCACAGGATCTAGTCCTGATCATGTATACCTAGACATAAGGTATGTAACTACAATTTCCCACAGGACCTTGTCCTGAACAACTACACAAGGTGCAATACACCCCTTACACTTCAATAAGCTGTTAGTGTTAAAAACCCCAGAATGTTTTTATGAACAAACCCTAGATCTGGATCGGGTCAAATTCGATGTTATAATTTCAAATCATCATAGGGCTTTCATTACACACATTAGTACGAGTCTAAAGGTGTAGGTTAATTGGATTAAAACGGGGTCTAATGTGGTGATCGATTCAACCGGTTTCTCATGAACCCTAGAATCTGGTTCATGTACATTTCGATAATGGAAGCCCCAATTAGTATAGGGCTTTAGTTCTAGATGTTGAAAAGAAGCTAAGAGTAGAATCAATTACCAGATTTGTTGACGGATTGAAGATGTTCAATTAGAACCAGTTCCGACCCTGACCAGTTAGTCTCCAACGACTCTGACCGCGCCTCCGACGAACTTGATGTGTGCAACAGCTTCAGTGGTGTACGTACAATGTGCGCAGAGGTTTGATTTCAGTAACAATGATTGGATCAATCGGATTTGGCGAGTATTTGATGAGAAGTCGACGGTTATGAGATTAATAATCATAATTGGGTTGATTGCAAATTAATTATTATGATTAGAGGCTTGATGAGGGTCGGTTAACGCATTAAAGATTGAATCCGTTATGAACTTGAGTTAATTAACAGATTTGGCTTGGAATTTGATGTCAAAACTTGTGATTTTGAATTCAAAAAGTCAACAGAAATCAAAACTTTCTGATTTTGAATTTGTGGAGTCAACTGATTTGATTTTGCATATTTACACAACTAGACCTTGTAGTTTTAAGTTTGATTTGTGACCGAATCAGTCCTTGAGGTTAATATTGAGTTAGCTGGGTTAGGTTTTAACAGAGAACTTAACGGAATGAGAAACGGAACTAACTGAAAAGTCCAGATTGTCACAAAACATCCCCATTTCTCTATTTCCTCACATAGACTGAATTCATCATATGGAACGTGTTCCTTGAAAGTCCTTCGTCTCCTTGTTAACTCCGTGCTGAAATCTTCGACGTCATCACCTTTACCTCATCATAAACATTTATGGTCAGGCGTCCACGTAAACGCTTTCATTATGTATTCTCACAGCTCCGCCCATTGGCTTCGTGCTCCGAATTCCTGAGATATAAGCATAGGCATCTCATAAGAACACCTCACCGGTCGCCTAGAAAGACGTCAAAACTCCTCGCATCACCTCGATGTATCAACATCGAGAAAATAATCAAGATAGAAATACTATACTTTTGCACACTGACCACCCGCCCTATGCACGACTAAGCGTGTACTACAAGGACACACACCGACACACATAACTACAGAACACACAATGTTCTACACATGTACTAGTAACCCCAAACTCTAAAAACACATCACATGCACACACAAAACTGCTAGATCTGAGTAAATATACGTGCATACAATATGACCTCGTCATTTATAGACACACAAACTCTTGAACCTTATCTCTTACTCACTACAACAGTAGCCCCTACCACACTTCATCATATACTCACACAGAGTTTACTCGGTCGTACCCATACAGGTCATACCCATACTTCAAGACGACACACTACTCAGTCTAGACACAAAACATCACCCTAAACATTCATACACACAAGATATAAAATATCTTATTTTCCCACAGGATCTAGTCCTGATCATGTATACCTAGACATAAGGTATGTAACTACAATTTCTCACAGGACCTTGTCCTGAACAACTACACAAGGTGCAATACACCCCTTACACTTCAATAAGCTGTTAATGTTAAAAACCCCAGAATGTTTTTATGAACAAACCCTAGATCTGGATCGGGTCAAATTCGATGTTATAATTTCAAATCATCATAGGGCTTTCATTACACACATTAGTACGAGTCTAAACGTGTAGGTTAATTGGATTAAAACGGGGTCTAATGTGGTGATCGATTCAACCGGTTTCTCATGAACCATAGAATCTGGTTCATGTACATTTCGATAATGGAAGCCCCAATTAGTATAGGGCTTTAGTTCTAGATGTTGAAAAGAAGCTAAGAGTAGAAACAATTACCAGATTTGTTGACGGATTGATGATGTTCAGTTAGAACCAGTTCCGACCCTGACCAGTTAGTCTCCAACGACTCTGACCGCGCCTCCGACGAACTTGATGTGTGCAACAGCTTCAGTGGTGTACGTACAATGTGCGCAGAGGTTTGATTTCAGTAACAATGATTGGATCAATCGGATTTGGCGAGTATTTGATGAGAAGTCGACGGTTATGAGATTAATAATCATAATTGGGTTGATTGCAAATTAATTATTATGATTAGAGGCTTGATGAGGGTCGGTTAACGCATTAAAGATTGAATCCGTTACGAACTTGAGTTAATTAACAGATTTGGCTTGGAATTTGAAGTCAAAACTTGTGATTTTGAATTCAAAAAGTCAACAGAAATCAAAACTTCCTGATTTTGACTTTGTGGAGTCAACTGAATTGATTTTGCATATTTACACAACTAGACCTTGTAGTTTTAAGTTTGATTTGTGACCGAATCAGTCCTTGAGGTTTAATATTGAGTTAGCTGGGTTAGGTTTTAACAGAGAACTTAACGGAATGAGAAACGGAACTAACTGAAAAGTCCAGATTGTCACAAAACATCCCCATTTCTCTATTTCCTCACATAGACTGAATTCATCATATGGAACGTGTTCCATGAAGGTCCTTCGTCTCCTTGTTAACTCCGTGCTGAAATCTTCGACGTCATCACCTTTACCTCATCATAAACATTTATGGTCAGGCGTCCACGTAAACGCTTTCATTGTGTATTCTCACAGCTCCCCCCATTGGCTTCGTGCTCCGAATTCCTGAGATATAAGCATAGGCATCTCATAAGAGCACCTCACCGGTCGCCTAGAAATACGTCAAAACTCCTCGCATCACCTCGATGTATCAACATCGAGAAAATAATCAAGATAGAAATACTATACTTTTGCACACTGACCACCCGCCCTATGCACGACTAAGCGTGTACTACAAGGACACACACCGACACACATAACTACAGAACACACAATGTTCTACACATGTACTAGTAACCCCAAACTCTAAAAACACATCACGTGCACACACAAAACTGCTAGATCTGAGTAAATATACGTGCATACAATATGACCTCGTCATTTATAGACACACAAACTCTTGAACCTTATCTCTTACTCACTACAACAGTAGCCCCTACCACACTTCATCATATACTCACACAGAGTTTACTCGGTCGTACCCATACTTCAAGACGACACACTACTCAGTCTAGACACAAAACATCACCCTAAACATTCATACACACAAGATATAAAATATCTTATTTTCCCACAGGATCTAGTCCTGATCATGTATACCTAGACATAAGGTATGTAACTACAATTTCCCACAGGGCCTTGTCCTGAACAACTACACAAGGGGCAATACACCCGTTACACTTCAATAAGCTGTTAGTGTTAAAAACCCCAGAATGTTTTTATGAACAAACCCTAGATCTGGATCGGGTCAAATTCGATGTTATAATTTCAAATCATCATAGGGCTTTCATTACACACATTAGTACGAGTCTAAAGGTGTAGGTTAATTGGATTAAAACGGGGTCTAATGTGGTGATCGATTCAACCGGTTTCTCATGAACCGTAGAATCTGGTTCGTGTACATTTCGATAATGGAAGCCCCAATTAGTATAGGGCTTTAGTTCTAGATGTTGAAAAGAAGCTAAGAGTAGAAACAATTACCAGATTTGTTGACGGATTGATGATGTTCACTTAGAACCAGTTCCGACCCTGACCCGTTAGTCTCCAACGACTCTGACCGCGCCTCCGACGAACTTGATGTGTGCAACAGCTTCAGTGGTGTACGTACAATGTGCGCAGAGGTTTGATTTCAGTAACAATGATTGGATCAATCGGATTTGGCGAGTATTTGATGAGAAGTCGACGGTTATGAGATTAATAATCATAATTGGGTTGATTGCAAATTAATTATTATGATTAGAGGCTTGATGAGGGTCGGTTAACGCATTAAAGATTGAATCCGTTACGAACCTGAGTTAATTAACAGATTTGGCTTGGAATTTGAAGTCAAAACTTGTGATTTTGAATTCAAAAAGTCAACAGAAATCAAAACTTCCTGATTTTGACTTTGTGGAGTCAACTGAATTGATTTTGCATATTTACACAACTAGACCTTGTAGTTTTAAGTTTGATTTGTGACCGAATCAGTCCTTGAGGTTTAATATTGAGTTAGCTGGGTTAGGTTTTTAACAGAGAACTTAACGGAATGAGAAACGGAACTAACTGAAAAGTCCAGATTGTCACAAAACATCCCCATTTCTCTATTTCCTCACATAGACTGAATTCATCATATGGAACGTGTTCCATGAAGGTCCTTCTTCTCCTTGTTAACTCCGTGCTGAAATCTTCAACGTCATCACCTTTACCTCATCATAAACATTTATGGTCAGGTGTCCACGTAAACGCTTTCATTGTGTATTCTCACAGCTCCGCCCATTGGCTTCGTGCTCCGAATTCCTGAGATATAAGCATAGGCATCTCATAAGAGCACCTCACCGGTCGCCTAGAAAGACGTCAAAACTCCTCGCATCACCTCGATGTATCAACATCGAGAAAATAATCAAGATAGAAACACTATACTTTTGCACACTGACCACCCGCCCTATGCACGACTAAGCGTGTACTACAAGGACACACACCGACACACATAACTACAGAACACACAATGTTCTACACATGTACTAGTAACCCCAAACTCTAAAAACACATCACGTGCACACACAAAACTGCTAGATCTGAGTAAATATACGTGCATACAATATGACCTCGTCATTTATGGACACACAAACTCTTGAACCTTATCTCTTACTCACTACAACAGTAGCCCCTACCACACTTCATCATATACTCACACAGAGTTTACTCGGTCGTACCCATACTTCAAGACGACACACTACTCAGTCTAGACACAAAACATCACCCTAAACATTCATACACACAAGATATAAAATATCTTATTTTCCCACAGGATCTAGTCCTGATCATGTATACCTAGACATAAGGTATGTAACTACAATTTCCCACAGGGCCTTGTCCTGAACAACTACACAAGGTGCAATACACCCCTTACACTTCAATAAGCTGTTAGTGTTAAAAACCCCAGAATGTTTTTATGAACAAACCCTAGATCTGGATCGGGTCAAATTCGATGTTATAATTTCAAATCATCATAGGGCTTTCATTACACACATTAGTACGAGTCTAAAGGTGTAGGTTAATTGGATTAAAACGGGGTCTAATGTGGTGATCGATTCAACCGGTTTCTCATGAACCGTAGAATCTGGTTCATGTACATTTCGATAATGGAAGCCCCAATTAGTATAGGGCTTTAGTTCTAGATGTTGAAAAGAAGCTAAGAGTAGAAACAATTACCAGATTTGTTGACGGATTGATGATGTTCAATTAGAACCAGTTCCGACCCTGACCAGTTAGTCTCCAACGACTCTGACCGCGCCTCCGACGAACTTGATGTGTGCAACAGCTTCAGTGGTGTACGTACAATGTGCGCAGAGGTTTGATTTCAGTAACAATGATTGGATCAATCGGATTTGGCGAGTATTTGATGAGAAGTCGACGGTTATGAGATTAATAATCATAATTGGGTTGATTGCAAATTAATTATTATGATTAGAGGCTTGATGAGGGTCGGTTAACGCATTAAAGATTGAATCCGTTACGAACTTGAGTTAATTAACAGATTTGGCTTGGAATTTGAAGTCAAAACTTGTGATTTTGAATTCAAAAAGTCAACAGAAATCAAAACTTCCTGATTTTGACTTTGTGGAGTCAACTGAATTGATTTTGCATATTTACACAACTAGACCTTGTAGTTTTAAGTTTGATTTGTGACCGAATCAGTCCTTGAGGTTTAATATTGAGTTAGCTGGGTTAGGTTTTAACAGAGAACTTAACGGAATGAGAAACGGAACTAACTGAAAAGTCCAGATTGTCACAAAACATCCCCATTTCTCTATTTCCTCACATAGACTGAATTCATCATATGGAACGTGTTCCATGAAGGTCCTTCGTCTCCTTGTTAACTCCGTGCTGAAATCTTCAACGTCATCACCTTTACCTCATCATAAACATTTATGGTCAGGCGTCCACGTAAACGCTTTCATTGTGTATTCTCACAGCTCCGCCCATTGGCTTCGTGCTCCGAATTCCTGAGATATAAGCATAGGCATCTCATAAGAGCACCTCACCGGTCGCCTAGAAAGACGTCAAAACTCCTCGCATCACCTCGATGTATCAACATCGAGAAAATAATCAAGATAGAAATACTATACTTTTGCACACTGACCACCCGCCCTATGCACGACTAAGCGTGTACTACAAGGACACACACCGACACACAAAACTACAGAACACACAATGTTCTACACATGTACTAGTAACCCCAAACTCTAAAAACACATCACGTGCACACACAAAACTGCTAGATCTGAGTAAATATACGTGCATACAATATGACCTCGTCATTTATAGACACACAAACTCTTGAACCTTATCTCTTACTCACTACAACAGTAGCCCCTACCACACTTCATCATATACTCACACAGAGTTTACTCGGTCGTACCCATACAGGTCATACCCATACTTCAAGACGACACACTACTCAGTCTAGACACAAAACATCACCCTAAACATTCATACACACAAGATATAAAATATCTTATTTTCCCACAGGATCTAGCCCTGATCATGTATACCTAGACGTAAGGTATGTAACTACAATTTCCCACAGGACCTTGTCCTGAACAACTACACAAGGTGCAATACACCCCTTACACTTCAATAAGCTGTTAGTGTTAAAAACCCCAGAATGTTTTTATGAACAAACCCTAGATCTGGATCGGGTCAAATTCGATGTTATAATTTCAAATCATCATAGGGCTTTCATTACACACATTAGTACGAGTCTAAAGGTGTAGGTTAATTGGATTAAAACGGGGTCTAATGTGGTGATCGATTCAACCGGTTTCTCATGAACCCTAGAATCTGGTTCATGTACATTTCGATAATGGAAGCCCCAATTAGTATAGGGCTTTAGTTCTAGATGTTGAAAAGAAGCTAAGAGTAGAATCAATTACCAGATTTGTTGACGGATTGATGATGTTCAATTAGAACCAGTTCCGACCCTGACCAGTTAGTCTCCAACGACTCTGACCGTGCCTCCGACGAACTTGATGTGTGCAACAGCTTCAGTGGTGTACGTACAATGTGCGCAGAGGTTTGATTTCAGTAACAATGATTGGATCAATCGGATTTGGCGAGTATTTGATGAGAAGTCGACGGTTATGAGATTAATAATCATAATTGGGTTGATTGCAAATTAATTATTATGATTAGAGGCTTGATGAGGGTCGGTTAACGCATTAAAGATTGAATCTGTTATGAACTTGAGTTAATTAACAGATTTGGCTTGGAATTTGATGTCAAAACTTGTGATTTTGACTTCAAAAAGTCAACAGAAATCAAAACTTCCTGATTTTGAATTTGTGGAGTCAACTGATTTGATTTTGCATATTTACACAACTAGACCTTGTAGTTTTAAGTTTGATTTGTGACCGAATCAGTCCTTGAGGTTTAATATTGAGTTAGCTGGGTTAGGTTTTAACAGAGAACTTAACGGAATGAGAAACGGAACTAACTGAAAAGTCCAGATTGTCACAAAACATCCCCATTTCTCTATTTCCTCACATAGACTGAATTCATCATATGGAACGTGTTCCATGAAGGTCCTTCGTCTCCTTGTTAACTCCGTGCTGAAATCTTTGACGTCAACACCTTTACCTCATCATAACATTTATGGTCAGGCGTCCACGTAAACGCTTTCATTGTGTATTCTCACAGCTCCGCCCATTGGCTTCGTGCTCCGAATTCCTGAGATATAAGCATAGGCATCACATAAGAGCACCTCACCGGTCGCCTAGAAAGACGTCAAAACTCCTCGCATCACCTCGATGTATCAACATCGAGAAAATAATCAAGATAGAAATACTATACTTTTGCACACTGACCACCCGCCCTATGCACGACTAAGCGTGTACTACAAGGACACACACCGACACACATAACTACAGAACACACAATGTTCTACACATGTACTAGTAACCCCAGACTCTAAAAGACATCACGTGCACACACAAAACTGCTAGATCTGAGTAAATCTACGTGCATACAATATGACCTCGTCATTTATAGACACACAAACTCTTGAACCTTATCTCTTACTCACTACAACAGTAGCCCCTACCACACGTCATCATATACTCACACAGAGTTTACTCGGTCGTACCCATACAGGTCGTACCCATACTTCAAGACGACACACTACTCAGACAAGACACAAAACATCACCCTAAACATTCATACACACTAGAGATAAAATATCTTATTTTCCCACAGGATCTAGTCCTGATCATGTATACCTAGACATAAGGTATGTAATTACAATTTCCCATAGGACCTTGTACTGAACAACTACACAAGGTGCAATACACCCCTTACACTTCAATAAGCTGTTAGTGTTAAAATCCCCAGAATGTTTTTATGAACAAACCCTAGATCTGGATCGGGTCAAATTCGATGTTATAATTTCAAATCATCATAGGGCTTTCATTACACACATTAGTACGAGTCTAAAGGTGTAGGTTAATTGGATTAAAACGGGGTCTAATGTGGTGATCGATTCAACCGGTTTCTCATGAACCCTAGAATCTGGTTCATGTACATTTCGATAATGGAAGCCCCAATTAGTATAGGGCTTTAGTTCTGGATGTTGAAATGAACCTAAGAGTAGAATCAATTACCAGATTTGTTGACGGATTGATGATGTTCAATTAGAACCAGTTCCGACCCTGACCAGTTAGTCTCCGACGACTCTGACCGCGCCTCCGGCGAACTTGATGTGTGCAACAGCTTCAGTGGTGTACGTACAATGTGCGCAGAGGTTTGATTTCGGTAACAATGATTGGATCAATCGGATTTGGCGAGTACTTGATGAGAAGTCGACGGTTATGAGATTAATAATCATAATTGAGTTGATTGCAAATCACTGATTATGATTAGAGGCTTGATGAGGGTCGGTTAACGCATTAAAGATTGAATCCGTTATGAACTTGAGTTAATTAACAGATTTGGCTTGGAATTTGAAGTCAAAACTTGTGATTTTGACTTCAAAAAGTCAACAGAAATCAAAACTTCCTGATTTTGACTTTGTGGAGTCAACTGATTTGATTTTGCATATTTACACAACTAGACCTTGTAATTTTAAGTTTGATTTGTTAACGAATCAGTCCTTGAGGTTTAATATTGAGTTAACTGGGTTAGGTTTTAACAGAGAACTTAACGGAATGAGAAACGGAACTAACTGAAAAGTCCGGATTGTCACAAAACATCCCCATTTCTTTTTTCCTCACATAGACTGAATTCATCATATGGAACGTGTTCCATGAAGGTCCTTCGTCTCCTTGTTAACTCCGTGCTGAAATCTTCGGCATCATCAACTTTACCTCTTCATAAACATTTATGGTCAGGCGTCCACGTAAACGCTTTCATTGTGTATTCTCACAGCTCCGCCCATTGGCTTCGTGCTCCGAATTCCCGAGATATAAGCATAGGCATATCATAAGAGCACCTCACCAGTCGCCTTGAAAGACGTCAAAACTCCTCGCATCACCTCGATGTATCAACATCGAGAAAATAATCAAGATAGAAATACTATACTTTTGCACACTGACCACCCGCCCTATGCACGACTAAGCGTGTACTACAAGGACACACACCGACACACATAACTACAGAACACACAATGTTCTACACATGTACTAGTAACCCCAAACTCTAAAAACACATCACGTGCACACACAAAACTGCTAGATCTGAGTAAATCTACGTGCATACAATATGACCTCGTCATTTATAGACACACAAACTCTTGAACCTTATCTCTTACTCACTACAACAGTAGCCCCTACCACACGTCATCATATACTCACACAGAGTTTACTCGGTCATACCCATACAGGTCGTACCCATACTTCAAGACGACACACTACTCAGTCTAGACACAAAACATCACCCTAAACATTCATACACACAAGATATAAAATATCTTATTTTCCCACAGGATCTAGTCCTGATCATGTATACCTAGACATAAGGTATGTAACTACAATTTCCCACAGGACCTCGTCCTGAACAACTACACAAGGTGCAATACACCCCTTACACTTCAAACATCACCTAAACATAACACATAGGTGACACTATCTTAAGACCGTAGACACACACAATAAATCAAAACTCATGTCTACACATGTCTACTCATACATTCTAATCAACCAAGCTCTAACATCACATCAAAGATTACATTTAGTATGAACTCACATTGTTCAAAAGGTAATCACATAATCACACATAACTGACACTAAATTTAACACTGTACCCACAGTAGTACGCTATCATAAGCACAACTATCATTAATCATACACAAATCATCTCGCAGTATAATTCGCAATCAATGTCAGAATCAAATAGTCAATATTTGAAATAAACATCACACCACGTAAACGTGTAATAAATCAAAACGTTAAATCACCCCACGATCTCTCGTGATAACCGTCACATCCAAAAGTCATCTGGAAGTCCAATGTCTCAAACAACGGCCGCAAAATTACAACGGGACCACCTCAGGTATATCTGGCGTGTCCTCCTCTGGTTCCTCCTGAAACGGCGCTCTTTTAACCGCCACAAGTGGTCGGTCTCTCAACCATGCAGGTCCACATCCTGGAGGAAAATCGCGTACAGCTGGCACTACTCTCCCTTTCCATCCCGTCTTTCCAATCATTGCTCCACGCGGTATGTCGCCAACCGAAGCTCTAGTCACACTTGGCATGAGAAGCACCAACACTCCTCCCTTCTCACTAGCAGTTTCATCCGCAACAGTCGTCGCCTTGATCGGTCGTTCTGCATTCCTCTTAGTAAGAGTTACATGCTTGTCCAATTTCATACGCTTTGTCTTCACCACCTAATCCTATTCAAGATAGAACGTTGGAGTGATTACTCTTGGCATCAAATTCAAAATATGAGAGTAATCATAGACTGCCAAATCACGGTGATCAAATGCAATTTGGTGGTCCACATTACTACTCGATTCTAATCCTTCCCCATTATATTCACATTAGCTTTCTATCATTCACACACCCCGGATGCACATGCATCCCTCACAATAATCTAGCAAGTCATCATCTTTATCACAATTTCACACCATCTAAGGTTACACACAAAATTACTAAATTATATCGACACACTAAACTATCTCACATAGTTACAATTAATGCTACTCCACATTACTCAACTCACATAATGGTCTCATTTTACTCACATCACACAACTTCACGTAGTTCTAAATACAACTACAACACTTAGCACACATCATGATCCCACACGGAACCATAAATAACTTACTCACACCAATCACTTTACCTAGTGTGATACTACACAAATGGAAAATAATAATTACTGCTCAACTCGAAAGACGTACCTCTTGGCTCGCGGTTACTCGTGGTGGCATTCGTTTTACCCTCGTCCCATTCTCAGTTTAAGTTAAGGCATTTTATTTGCTTAAAAACACCAGTTTTCTCTTAAACCATGGCTCTAATACCAACTTGTAAGGCCCCAAATTAGGCACCCTACAGTTGGTTCTCATAACTGGTTAAATTCTTTAAAAACATCTAACTTTCATTTACATAAACAGCAGAAGTCTTTCTTAAAATAATATTATCTTTAAATTCATTAACTTTGATAACATTACCTGAAGAATGCATGCGCACCAACCCGAGTAGCCCCGCTCCTAAGCCAAGATACCTCATCTAGCAGACTCACCTGCAAAACAATCTAACGTACATACAAACTCAGCTACGCTGAGTGAGTTCTAATAGTTTAATTTATCAAAAGCGAACTCGTCTCTGTTTCATATTTATTTCCACTCAAGACCCTTAGGTCTTTATAAAAAAAAGTTTATTAAACTTCTATCACATAGATAACCCCTGTTATCTTATAATATCCCACAAGGATTCACCACCCCAGACTTTGAACCTAGTAAGTCTCTCCGACATGGATCGAGCTTACTACCCTGATAACTCACAATTTAACATATATACACCATACACTGGTTAACTCAACCAACCTCTAGACACCGACTTACCAGTTCTAACTAGGACTCTCATAAACCAATTAACTCAACAGTTGCACACAATGTACTCAGCTCGACACAACGGTCAATCTAACTCGATACACCACATTGATTCCATCTGTTTATCACCTCAATACCATCTCATACACAATTAATATAACTCATCACTTGCATGCAATTTAACACATATATAGGCACAAAAATACATAACTCATCATTGCACCCTCTTCAAGGTTATCCCCGTCGGGATACTCGTCATAAGTTCAGCTCCACCCTTGTTATAGGGCCCCGCCGCTAAACATAGCGACACACTCGTCATATATGATGACTACCCAGCCACCACACGGTGACTATATCATCTACCATACGGTGACTGACACATCACACGTACAATGATGACCCCGAAGGACTCCGTCCTCCACATCACTATTAGCCGTATACACGTACAACAATGCAAGCACACAAAGCAACATTATATACACATGACACTACCTGGACATGTACTATGACTCACCACCATTTTACAGATCACTTAGATGTGTAATCCAACGCTTACTTAGACGTATCCTCATAACGTCTAGACACATTACCCAACTCTTTCCGAATAGGAAGTTATACGACACGCAAACACCATACTGACTTGTAGCCCATACATACTATGGACACCACATAGACTCATGCAAAAATGATACCAGTGTAACAACCCAAAATGTCGAGAAATAAAGTTAACGAGTTCAAGCGGGCCGAAGTCGGGCCGGGTCAGTCGCGAACCGGGCTTGGGGAGGTCTCCCCTATAAATAGCCAAGGTCACCACATGTTTCTCTCATTTGCAATTCTAGAGAGAGAAAAACCGTAGAGAGAGAAAGTGTCGGAATCACACAAGATTACACCCGCTCGTGTCTCTTGCACTCGTGAGAAGAACCTCCAGATCAGAAGCTCGATTCAGGTAACGATCCGACCTAAATCTGAGTTTTTGTTCGTTTTTGGGATTTTCGGGTTTTGGCTAAAAAGGCAACGATTTTGCGGATGGAACTTAAAAATGAGCTTAGGTATAGCATCTAGAATGAAAACCGAACGTTTTGATCTAAGAAAAGTTGAGAAACTAACTCGATCAGACTCACATGCAAAAGCTTCGGATTTTTGGGAAGACAATCTGTGCAGGTCCATCGAAACTACAAGTTTCGATACGTGCAGGTCCATCGAAACTACAAGTTTCGATACGTGCAGGTCCATCGAAACTACAAGTTTCGATATGTGCAGGTCCATCGAAACTACAAGTTTCGATATGTGCAGGTCCATCGAAACTACCTAGTTTCGATATGTGCAGACTCCATCGAAACTACCTAGTTTCGATATGTGCAGACATCAGAACTGATTAAGTGAAGTCAGTATGTTTAGAAGGGTTAAACCGTTAGAGTCGGTATTGGTCTGATGTGTATCTAACTAATCAATTCAGATCGGAAGTGAAGTTGTTGGACCTTTGTTTAGGACAACCGAGACTAGCTTATAAGGTGAGTTCTAGAAGCCCTCTTTTAAATGTTTTAATAATGTTTTTGGGCTGGTGTGCACACGTGATGATTTTATAAAACGATGTTATGAAACGATGTTTACGAAGGATGTATGTAACGTTTTATAAAATGATGTTTATGAAGGATGTTTTAGAAGGAAGGTTTATGAAGGAAGTGTTTATGAAATATTTTGCCAAAAGAAGTTTAAGAAGTGTTTTAACGAAGAGAATGTTTTTAATAAAACGTACGAATGCTTTAACTGAAGTTTTTGAAGTAAAAGAAGCGAAGGTTTACGAAAGTCACAAACGAACGAATTGCCAATATTCCTTAGGGAATGAAGGTTAAGGGATGGGAAGGATGTTATGGGCCTTTACCTTTTAGGGGCCTCTGTGGCTGGCCAACTGTTGTACAACTGGGGCGATGACGGTCGTCAAGGGGATTATCGTGATCCTTGAAGTTGGTACGATTTACCTTACGGGGTAGTCGTGCTTGAAGTTTGGTACTTGCGTCCGACGGGGCGCAGTGCTTGAAGTTTGGTACGCGCTATCCTTTGGGACGCCGTGCTTGAAGGGTTGGATGACCTAAGTATCGGGCCCTAGGAGTTCCTCACCCGAAGGACAGTACGGTGATGATGGGCCTAGTGGTGGTGATCCTTAAGTTATTCAACCAGTATGTAACGTTTGGATTTGACGGTTACGAGAAGGCGCAGATTCTATATGTTCGTTGACTTATGAAGTGTTATGTTTGTTATTGCATTATTTTACGTACGCTTTTTATTAAATGAAGTACGAAGTGATGTTTTTGGCAATTTATTTGAAGTTAAGGTTTTATGTTAAAACTAGAACTCACCAGCGTAGCTGACGTTTTTAAGTGTGCACATTCAGGTTAAGGTAGGTTATGAGGATGGACGGTGATGCTTGGCAAGCGAGAAGAGTTACCCGGCTGATCATGAAGACTGGCATCCCGTTACGTTTAGTTATGATGTAAATATGTTTTAAACTATGTTTACGCTTCCGCATGTATGAACAAGTTTTAATTATGATGAATGAATGAAGTTTTCCGCTGCGTTATTTGATATTCATGTTTAAGAACTGTCTGTGAATGAGTAAATCCAACAAGTGGGGCCTCCCGGGTTTGGGGCCTTACAAGTTGGTATCAGAGCAATAGTTTGAGAGATTCGGACACTCCCAGTGTCTGAACTTAAACTTTGAATGGGACCGAAAGCGGATGCCAGTACGGGTAACTCGAGCCAAAGCATCAGGTATGAAGGTAGTATATGTATTTATGTATATAGTATGCCTTAGAAAGGGGTAAGTAAGGACTTGTGTTCTGATGAAATCACAAAGGTGGTCAAATAGAAATCGAAAGGTAGTGTAATGGTTAATTACAGATGGCCAGTGTATATTAACATCTTACAGTACTTATTGAATTTTATTTGTTAACTAGCGTGATGACATTGGATTTCTTGTCTTATAGAACGTAATGGCAAGGAGAGGAAACGGAAGGCGTGGTGGCCGTACCGGTGGTCGTACCGGCGGTCGAAATGGTGGGCGTGGCAGGATCCCTGCGCGCCAAGAGTATAGTGAAGAAGGAAGTGTTCACACTGAACCGACGGTTAGTGTGCATGGAGCCGAGCAGACACAGGTTGAAGAACAACCCTTCACCTTTGAACCAGAAGTGAGAGCAGCTATAGCTCGAGAGTTTACGGAGTTGATGAAGACTTCTCTGCCAGGTCTGTTGGCAGAAGCATTGAAGCAGGTCAATGCGGTGGGTGGGTCTAGCGCAGCAGTTGGTGCTTAGAACAATGAGACCGACAATGCACCGCCTGCTCGCGGATGCGACTATAAGTCCTTTAGGCATGTGACCCACCGGTCCTGACTGGGTAGAAGGACGCGGTGGCTACTTTTGATTGGGTAATACGTATGGAAGTCGCCATTCGTCTGAGCGAGTGTCGAACGGATCAAGTTGTAAAATTTGCTGCTAACTCCTTGAGGGAGGAAGCATCCCATTGGTGGGAAGGTATACGTCAGGCAAAAGGGAGCGAGATTGTGGATGCGATGGTGTGGGCTGACTTGAAAACTTTGGTGATAAAGAATTTCTGCCCAAGGAACGAGATTGAGAAGGTAGAGAGGGAATTTCTGGGTTTGAAGGCCGGGAGCATGACGCACCGGCAGTACACAACCTGATTTAATGAACTGGCACGTCTGGTGCCACACCTTGTCACGACGGAAGAAAGAAAGATTGCCTGTTATATTCAAGGGTTGCCGGAGTAGGTCCGCACCTATGTTAAGGCAAACGCCCCTACTACCTATGATTCGGCGGTAGAGCTAAGTGGCGTGGTATTCGATGATCTGGCGCTGAATGTTGTTGCCATTGAAGAGCCTAAAAAGAAGTTGAGTTTTCCCGCTAAACGATCGGGTGGGAAGTTGTTTGGGGCTCGGGACAAGCAGGCCAGGGTAGGCGAGATGACAGTCTGTGGGAAATGCGGGGTAAGACATGCGGGTGAATGTCGGTTAGGATCGAATCTGTGCTTTAAATGCGGCAAGACCGGACATTACTCCCGTGAATGCCCGCAAGGTTACAAATTCTACAATTGTGGGGAGAATGGTCATATGAGTCGGGAATGCACCAAGCCCAGGATGGGGGAAACCGGGAAGGGAAAGGGCCCGGAAAAGAAGGGAGAGGGATCTCGTGCAAAGACTCGTGCGTACGCACTGACGCAGGAACAAGCCAGGGCGGATCCCGATGTGGCGTCAGGTACGTTCGTCCTTGACAACACTCTTGTTTCTGTGTTATTTGATTCGGGTGCCGGTAAGAGTTTTATATCTGCGTCTTTTTGTAAGAGAATGAAGTACGCTGCCAGTAAGTTAGAAAGGGCCTTTAGCGTAGAAACCGCAGAGGGTAGAACTGCGAGAGTGACCGATGTAGTTGACAACTCCACAATAAAAATAGAAGGACATAGGTTCCCTGTCAGATTGTTTGTTATGGTTTTGGGAGGGTTTGATGTCGTGTTGGGTATGGATTGGCTAACTGCCAATGAAGCGCAAATTATTTGTAAACGAAAGATAATCCAACTCAAGGCTCCGGATGGTAGCAAAGTCGAAGTCTTTGGAGATCGTGACGCCCCGATGCCAAATGTCATCTCAATGATTAAGGCAACGAATTATTTGAGGCGCGGATGCCAGGCTTATCTGGTATATGTAATTGATAAGTGTAGGGAAGTGAAGGAACTAGACGATGTACCCGTGGTACGCGAGTACCCGGAGGTGTTTCCAGAGGATTTGCCTGGGATACCACCCGATAGAGAAATTGAGTTCCGAATTGACTTAGTACCAGATGCCCAGCCCGTGGCTAAGGCTCCATATCGACTAGCACCAGTGGAGATGAAGGAACTTATGGTTCAACTAGACGAGTTACTTGAGAAAGGATTTATTCAACCGAGCATCTCGCCGTGGGGTGCTCCGGTGTTGTTCGTAAAGAAGAAAGATGGTTCGATGAGAATGTGTATCGATTACCGCGAGTTGAATAAACGAACGGTGAAGAACAAGTACCCTTTACCAAGGATCGATGACCTGTTTGACCAATTACAAGGTGCAAGTTGGTTCTCGAAAATCGACCTTCGTTCCGGGTACCATCAGTTGAAGGTGAGGGATGAAGACATACCGAAAACTGCATTTCGCACGCGTTATGGACATTTTGAGTTCCGCGTAATGTCTTTCGGATTGACGAACGCCCCCGCAGCGTTCATGGATTTAATGAATAGGGTGTGTCGACCGATGCTGGATCGATCGGTAATCGTGTTCATCGATGATATCCTTATCTACTCCAAGAATGAGGGTGATCACGCGTGTCACTTGAAGGAAGTATTGGAAGCTCTGAAGAATGAGAAGTTGTATGCTAAGTTCTCCAAATGTGCGTTCTGGCTTAGGGAAGTCCAGTTCCTAGGTCACGTTATTGGCCCGAACGGCATTATGGTTGACCCAGCAAAGATAGTAACGGTAAGTGAATGGGACATTCCTAAGACGCCAACTGAAATCCGCAGTTTCTTAGGATTGGCAGGCTACTATCGGAGATTCATTCAGGATTTCTCGAAAATAGCTTCGCCGTTAACAAAGTTGACTCGGAAGGAAGTAAAGTACGAATGGGGTTCGACCCAGGATGAGGCGTTTAAGGAATTGAAAGAGAAGCTAACACAAGCTCCAGTCTTGGCCCTTCCCGAGGGCAGTGAAGATTTGGTGGTATACTCTGACGCTTCGGGTCAGGGATTGGGGTGTGTGTTGATGCAGCGTGGTAGAGTGATTGCATATGCGTCGCGGCAGTTGAAAGTTCACGAAGTCAACTATCCGACTCACGATTTGGAACTTGCTGCTGTCGTATTTGCATTAAAAATCTGGAGGCACTACCTGTACGGGGTAAAGTTTACTGTTTACTCCGACCACAAAAGTTTGAAGTACTTCTTCGAACAAAAGGAGCTTAATATGAGGCAGAGGAGATGGTTAGAACTCCTGAAGGACTATGACTGTGAAATAATGTACCATCCTGGAAAGGCAAACGTGGTGGCTGACGCTCTAAGCCGAAAGGATGTGCCTACTCCTATTAGAGTGAAAGCTTGCCAGTTGGTGGTAACATCGGATGTGATGAGCGAGATCGAAAAAGCTCAAGATGAGGCACTTAAAGAAGAAAACATAAAGAAGGAAAGGATGGTTGGCCAACAGGACAAGTTGGAATATAACACCCTCGGTGTTAGAACACGTTATGGACGGATATGGATACCTATGGGTGGCGAACTTAGGGGCAAAATCTTGGATGAGGCTCATAAGTCTCGTTACTCTATCCATCCCGGTACCAATAAAATGTACCAAGATCTGAAGAGGGAATACTGGTGGCCTGGAATGAAATGTGATGTAACGAAGTATGTAAGCAAGTACTTGACTTGCTCGCAAGTAAAGGCTGAACACCAGAAACCGTATGGAAAGATTCAACCACTTGACATACCAGAATGGAAGTGGGAACACATTACCATGGACTTCATAACCAAGCTACCTCGCACAGCTAAAGGTCATGACACCATTTGGGTAATTGTGGACCGATTAACGAAGAGTGCTCATTTCCTACCTATTCGCGAGGCGTTCTCGTCGGAAAGGTTAGCGGAAGTATTTATTAACGAAGTAGTAGCACGGCATGGGATGCCCTTGACGATCGTATCTGACCGGGACACACGATTCACATCGAGGTTCTGGAAAAGATTTCACGAGTCGATGGGCACGAGGCTGAATATCAGCACGGCATACCACCCACAAACGGATGGTCAGTCCGAAAGGACCATTCAGACATTGGAAGATATGCTCCGTGCTTGTATTATCGACTTTGGTGGCAGTTGGGACAGTCATCTGCCGTTAGCCGAATTCTCCTACAACAATAGTCATCACATGACTATAGGCATGCCGCCTTACGAAATGTTGTATGGTAGAAGATGCAGGACCCCGGTTTGTTGGGGTGAGATCGGACAGAAGGAGTTAGGAAGTCTGGAAGTCATAAAAGAAACGTCGGAAAGGTTTGATCAAATCAAAGCTCGAATGAAGGCCGCGCAAGATCGCCAGAAATCCTATGCGGATAGACGACGAAGGCCTATCGAGTTTGATGTTGGGGACAGAGTAATGTTGAAAGTGTCGCCCTGGAAGGGAATCATACGATTCAGGAAGAGAGGAAAGTTAAGTCCGAGGTTTGTCGGACCGTTCAGGATAATGGCACGGGTTGGGGAAGTCGCTTATCGGTTGGAGTTGCCTGATGAGTTAAGTGGGATTCATCCTACCTTCCATGTATCACACTTGCGAAAGTGTTTGGCGGATGAATCGGCTCACGTACCACTTACTGACATCGAGGTCGACAACAGCCTTAATTACATCGAAGAACCCGTGGCTATCTTAGACCGAAAGGAGAAGCGTTTGCGTAATAAAGTTATTCCATTGGTTAAAGTCCAATGGAGGCACCGAAAGGGATCAGAGGCTACATGGGAAACGGAGGCGGAAATGAGGGAGTCGTACCCTCAATTATTTGACTTGTGATAGGTTTCGGGGACGAAACCTATTATAAGGGGGGTAGACTTGTAACAACCCAAAATTTCGAGAAATAAAGTTAACGAGTTCAAGCGGGCCGAAGTCGGGCCGGGTCAGTCACGAACCGGGCTTGGGGAGGTCTCCCCTATAAATAGCCAAGGTCACCACATGTTTCTCTCATTTGCAATTCTAGAGAGAGAAAAACCGTAGAGAGAGAAAGTGTCGGAATCACACAAGATTACACCCGCTCGTGTCTCTTGCACTCGTGAGAAGAACCTCCAGATCAGAAGCTCGATTCAGGTAACGATCCGACCTAAATCTGAGTTTTTGTTCGTTTTTGGGATTTTCGGGTTTTGGCTAAAAAGGCAACGATTTTGCGGATGGAACTTAAAAATGAGCTTAGGTATAGCATCTAGAATGAAAACCGAACGTTTTGATCTAAGAAAAGTTGAGAAACTAACTCGATCAGACTCACATGCAAAAGCTTCGGATTTTTGGGAAGACAATCTGTGCAGGTCCATCGAAACTACAAGTTTCGATACGTGCAGGTCCATCGAAACTACAAGTTTCGATATGTGCAGGTCCATCGAAACTACAAGTTTCGATATGTGCAGGTCCATCGAAACTACAAGTTTCGATATGTGCAGGTCCATCGAAACTACCTAGTTTCGATATGTGCAGACTCCATCGAAACTACCTAGTTTCGATATGTGCAGACATCAGAACTGATTAAGTGAAGTCAGTATGTTTAGAAGGGTTAAACCGTTAGAGTCGGTATTGGTCTGATGTGTATCTAACTAATCAATTCAGATCGGAAGTGAAGTTGTTGGACCTTTGTTTAGGACAACCGAGACTAGCTTATAAGGTGAGTTCTAGAAGCCCTCTTTTAAATGTTTTAATAATGTTTTTGGGCTGGTGTGCACACGTGATGATTTTATAAAACGATGTTATGAAACGATGTTTACGAAGGATGTATGTAACGTTTTATAAAATGATGTTTATGAAGGATGTTTTAGAAGGAAGGTTTATGAAGGAAGTGTTTATGAAATATTTTGCCAAAAGAAGTTTACGAAGTGTTTTAACGAAGAGAATGTTTTTAATAAAACGTACGAATGCTTTAACTGAAGTTTTTGAAGTAAAAGAAGCGAAGGTTTACGAAAGTCACAAACGAACGAATCTGCCAATATTCCTTAGGGAATGAAGGTTAAGGGATGGGAAGGATGTTATGGGCCTTTACCTTTTAGGGGCCTCTGTGGCTGGCCAACTGTTGTACAACTGGGGCGATGACGGTCGTCAAGGGGATTATCGTGATCCTTGAAGTTGGTACGATTTACCTTACGGGGTAGTCGTGCTTGAAGTTTGGTACTTGCGTCCGACGGGGCGCAGTGCTTGAAGTTTGGTACGCGCTATCCTTTGGGACGCCGTGCTTGAAGGGTTGGATGACCTAAGTATCGGGCCCTAGGAGTTCCTCACCCGAAGGACAGTACGGTGATGATGGGCCTAGTGGTGGTGATCCTTAAGTTATTCAACCAGTATGTAACGTTTGGATTTGACGGTTACGAGAAGGCGCAGATTCTATATGTTCGTTGACTTATGAAGTGTTATGTTTGTTATTGCATTATTTTACGTACGCTTTTTATTAAATGAAGTACGAAGTGATGTTTTTGGCAATTTATTTGAAGTTAAGGTTTTATGTTAAAACTAGAACTCACCAGCGTAGCTGACGTTTTTAAGTGTGCACATTCAGGTTAAGGTAGGTTATGAGGATGGACGGTGATGCTTGGCAAGCGAGAAGAGTTACCCGGCTGATCATGAAGACTGGCATCCCGTTACGTTTAGTTATGATGTAAATATGTTTTAAACTATGTTTACGCTTCCGCATGTATGAACAAGTTTTAATTATGATGAATGAATGAAGTTTTCCAACAAGTGGGGCCTCCCGGGTTTGGGGCCTTACAACCAGTCGTGTCACGAGGACAACGACACAATACACACATCATCAAGCACACGACGCATGACAACCTACTAGCACTTACTTGACTCGTTAATGAACCACGTACGGGTTCCCATGCTAACTCTCCTTATATTTACCCAGAAAGAAAAGAAGTATGATTGGAGTGACAAACAAGAGTCAGCTTTTCAATTACTGAAGCAGAAGCTGTGTGGTGCACCAATCTTATCCCTTCCTGAGGGAATCGACAATTTTGTCGTATACTGCGATGCATCACATCAGGGACTTGGTTGCGTGTTAATGCAAAGAGACAAAGTCATCGCATATGCCTCACGACAACTAAAAGTACACGAAAAGAATTATACGACCCACGACTTGGAATTGGGTGCAGTTGTGTTTGCGCTCAAGATTTGGAGACATTACCTTTACGGTACAAGATGCACTATCTTTACTGATCACAAGAGTCTTCAACATATCTTTGATAAAAAGGAACTTAACATGAGACAACGTCGTTGGGTAGAACTACTAAACGACTATGATTGTGATATCAAGTACCACCCCGGGAAAGCCAACGTCGTAGCAGACGCTTTAAGTCGCAAAGAACGAGTTAAAACTCTTCGTGTTCGTGCCTTAGGATTGACAATTCATACGAATCTTACTACTCAAATCCGATTGGCACAACAAAAAGCACTTAAAGAAAAGAACATCCAAAAGGAAGCTTTACGAGGAATGATAAAGCAGTTGGAGCCAAAGTCAGATGACACTTTATACTTCATGAATAGAATTTGGGTGCCATGTTTTGGTAACTTACGGGAGTTAGTTATGGACGAAGCCCACAAGTCCAGGTACTCCATTCACCCAGGTTCAGATAAGATGTATAAAGATCTAAAAGAATATTATTGGTGGCCCAATATGAAAGGAGATATTGCCACATATGTCAGTAAATGCTTAACGTGTTCAAAAGTAAAAGCCGAACATCAGAAACCGTCTGGTTTGTTACAACAACCTGAAATTCCTTAATGGAAATGGGAACAGATTTCTATGGATTTTATCACGAAATTACCCAAGACATCCAGTGGTTATGATACCATATGGGTAATTGTCGACCGTTTAACAAAATCAGCTCATTTTCTACCTATCAAAGAGACGGATAAAACCGAGAAACTTGCAAAACTTTATATCAAGGAAATTGTGGCTAGGCATGGAGTACCAATTTCTATTATCTCCGATAGAGACAGCAGATTCGTGTCTAGAATCTGGAAATCATTACAAGAAGCCATGGGCACACGTCTTGACATGAGCACGGCATATCACCCACAAACAGATGGTCAAAGCGAAAGGACCATTCAAACTTTAGAGGATATGCTCCGTGCGTGTGTAATTGATTTCAGAGGAAATTGGGATACTCATTTACCATTAGCAGAGTTTTCCTATAATAATAGCTACCACACGAGCATTAAGGCAGCTCCGTTTGAAGCTTTATATGGTCGAAAATGCCGCTCACCGCTATGTTGGGCGGAAGTTGGTGAAAAACATTTGACAGGTCCTGAGATTGACCAGGAAACCACTGATAAGATCTTCAAAATTCAGGACCGTCTGAAAGCTGCCCGAGATAGACAAAAGAGCTATGCTGATAACAGACGAAAACCATTAGAATTTCAAATTGGTGACCGAGTAATGTTAAAAGTCTCACCATTGAAAGGCGTCGCGAGGTTTGGTAACCGTGGTAAGCTCAACCCTAGATACGTTGGACTGTTTGAAATACTGGCTAGGATTGGCCCTGTAGCTTACAAGCTCAAGTTGCCACAAGAACTAAGCAATGTACATGATACGTTTCATGTATCAAATCTCAAGAAGTGTCTATCAGACGAGACTTTGATCATACCGCCTGATGAAATTCACATTGATGATAAACTTCACTTCATCGAGGAACCGATTGAGATTTCAGACTGGAAAGTTCAAAGGCTGAGACGTAGTCGAATCAAACTGGTTAAAGTACGTTGGAACTCAAAACGTGGTCCTGAGTATACATGGGAACGAGAGGACCAAATGAAAACGAAATACCCCTCCTTGCTTAAGGATACACCAGTTCAAGATTACACGAATTGAATTTCGGGACGAAATTCCGTTAACATGGGGAGAATGTGACACCCGACATTTCAGATCAATATCCGTACACATTATGAACGAGTTTACATTACAATAAACGAGTTTACATTATAATTATTTTTGTGATTTACGTAATTTCACAAACAAGGACATTAAGGTCTAACAAAAACCGTACATGGTCTCATTTCATATTTGGTAATTCTAGGAATTACCGGATCACGTGTCATATAACCCGACTAATACGAACAATAGTGGATAAATTAAATATTCAGGCGTATACGTTACACAAATTTTTCGTTGGTCAATAATTTATTTTTAGAATAAATCATACAGTATACGTAAAAGTAAACTAACGAACTCTTTCGAAAACGCTATTGGGTAGCGTCACTTTTAGGTGCTTATACCTACAAATAATCACCTCAACGGATTATACAATCCAAGATTTCAATGTTTTTCGTTAACGAGCCATAAACTTGTTAAATTTATAATACCGTGAGAAACCCAAACCGAATTAAATTACCCCTTAAAAAAAACTATAATTGGTATTAATACCTTAATAAATTTACTCAAACTTGATTATTTTAACCCAACCCCCCAACCTACTCTTTGACTTCTCGGCCGGAAGCCAGAGAAAACCCACACCCCCCTTACTCGACCCATACTACACCTGAGAAAACTCAGATATAACCATACTCACTTCAATCACTTTTCTCATAATTCCTTTCATCACTCTCATTTTCATACGGCAAACGTTTCCATTCTCTTCGAATTCGAAGTCAAGTTTCAAGGTGAAATTCACTTTATTTCGGTATTTGAAGAAGGATTTCAAGTGTTTTAAAGAAAATTCTGCAAAAGAGTCAAGACCGTTCTCTGTTTCTCTCATCATTTTCATCTTGGTTTTAAGGTAAAAACTCAATACTATCCACTTTATTTTCTTTAAAACCGTATCTAAGCATACAAAATGTTCAAATCACAAGTAAGATGACAAGAAAAGTGTGTCAAATTCAAGTTTTAAAACATAAATGTGCAGGACTAGTTCTGTCAAACAGAAGTCCAGTAATCGAAACTAGAAGTTTCGATACCAGTTAACTCAATCGAAACTATAGTTTCGATACCTGTCTACTCAATCGAAACTAGGAAGTTTCGACACCTATTGCCCAAACGAAACTAAGTAGTTTCGATGCATATTGCTCAAATCGAAACTAGGAAGTTTCGATATCTAATCTGCACAATCGAAAATAGGAAGTTTCGACAACTGTCCTACTCAATCGAAACTAGATAGTTTCGATACCCAACTACTCAATCGAAACTAGGAAGTTTCGACACTCAATTGCCCAATCGAAACTATGAAGTTTCGATACCTGTGTCAGTCCCCTTTTGGGCAGTAGCTAAGATCAATTTTTATAACAAAACAAGTGTTGAAAATCTAAGAAGACATTTAAACAAAAGCAACCAGATTTACAAGGTCGGTGAACAATTTGCAATATAAGACGTTTGGTCTTAACACAATTTACCCTTGGTATCTAGGGTACGAATAGTCAAGGTTGACTACAACAAGTATCATACAAGTATACACAAACTCAAGGTGAGTTTCACGGCCCCTTTTTACTGTTTTCAAATATTTGGGGGAGAAACATACTTACAACTATTTTATGGGATAACAAGAGAATAAGACACGACTTTATGTTTACATGGGATGAGAACAACACACTGGAGGCCGCTAAAGTCCCCTGGAACAACATAGTAACCATTAACTGTAGCCTAGGGTCCTATGAATAGTACTATGGAGAGTGACGTCTCCCGGTCATGGTTAGTCGCGCTAACCACAATCTGGAGGATTTATGGCCGCATAGAACCTGATAACGCTTAATAGGGGCTCACACATGTCATGGTTTGGTTACGCCTCATGTATGAACATATTATTTGTATTCCTAGCTAGTTTACAAATGGGTCAACAATTCTTATTCTGTTTATCACATACAACTGAAACTATTTACGAACAATGAAATTTTGCAAAGAACTATTTGATTAAACCTGTGAACTCACCAACCTCGTGTTGACGATTTTTAGTGTGTTTTCAGGTAACTGAACGTGATTTCAAGGTTAGCAATGTAGATTACATGCACGATGGATACCACTCAAGGAGGATTTCCCTTGTATAACTCATTAAATTGAGTCATATTTGTGAAATCTTAAGGCAAAGTATTAAAATACCTAAGTCTTGGTTTCATTTGAACAAATTAGTTTTGAAACTATTAGTTTTGATTGAACAAATCTCAATCGAAACTAGATAGTTTCGATGGCCCAGACTTAGAAATAAAAAAAGAAATTACATTAAAATGAAATTACAAGTAAATAAACTAACTAAACATTGTTCAAAAAGAAATACATTGATGACAACAACTTATACAATAATAAGACTCTACAATCTCCCCCTAAGATGCTGCATCAATCTCTTCAACTCTTCTTCTAAGCAGTTGGCCCTTGACTTGGTTTCTAGAAAAATGGTTTGACATTCAACGACACCACTCTTTGATAGGCCTTAGCATCAGCTTCATCATCTCCATGAAAGAGCTTAATGGGGTTTTTAAACAAAACTTCAAGATCTTCAGGTTGAAACTTTAGAAACTCCATGGGCTCAAAAATAAGAATGTCTTCTTTGCCTTCACATTCGATCACATCACTTTCGATGGTTGAGTTGTAAAACCATTTTCTGAAATTTTGTAGCTGGAGAGGTACTGATTGTGGCAGAACTATAGATTTGACAGTTTCAGCAGGATTATACCGAAGCCTTACCCAGGGCTTTTGTGTTCTTGGATGAATCCTGGTTTTTGATATAATTCTCATTGGAAGAGTGTTCTTCATTGACCTGAAGTCATGGAGGGCTTGTTGTTTAAGAAATTGTTCAAAGTTACGTGCCTCATTTACTTTTCAAGGGTTCTGTAGGGGTAATTTGGCAAGTTCCCTAAGATCATATCTAGGGAGAGAGCTGAACTCATGAGGAGTTTTGAAATGTTCTACTCCTCCCTTGTATCTCCTGACTATGTATAAGCCCCTTTCATTATCATATTTCCATCCCATGGGGGGGCCTTTTCAGCTCTTGGTATTCTGCGAACCATTCATAATACTTGGGAGGCTCCTCGACAGGTAATTTCCTCATCCAAGGCCTTTTAGGATCAGGATAGTTCGGGTTTGGATTAGGAGCATTGATTGGTTAAATTGGGGTGGATTCAGTGTGAGTTGTTTCAGTTGATACAGTAGGGGTTGGTTCAATATGTACCGGATCAACTTTAACACTGGCTTCATCTTGATCATCGTCAGAGAGTGCCTGGATCTCTTCTCCTTACTCTGTGAAGTATCTGACCTTTTCTTCATGCAGATCTTCTGTAGCTAAAATCTATGGATAATCATCATTAAATCCAAAGTTATCAATCTCATCAAGAAGAGCATTCAGCTTATGATAAGACCCAATTTCTTCTTCATCAAGAATGACCACATCAACACTTGATTCTATTCCCTTTCCTCTTTCTCTATTTGCTCTCCTTTCACTAACCGATGGAAGATCATACCCGGTTTCTTCAGTCTTGACCTCCACAGCATCCCTTGTCTTGGCAACTTGACCAGTGAAGATTTTCAGTACAGACTGTGTATTTGAAACAAAGGCATGGGAAGAGGGTCCACCGGCAGAAGTGGTCTCCCCCTGAGCTGCTGAAGGGGTTTCTTGTTGAGAAGATTTAATCATTGAAGCCTTGATTTGCTCAACTAAATTAGATATAGCCTTAAAGTCTTGTTGTTGTTGAGAGATAGTCTTCTGTTGGGTTTCCAGTTGGGTTTGCTGAACGTCAAGTTGGGTATGTAAGCCGCCAACTTCTAGTCTAATATCTTTTACTTCATCCTTGCATTCTCTCAGTTCAGTCTTCAGATTTTCAATCACTTCATCTTCTTTTGTTACGGTTTCCTGTAACCTCTTTACCACCAGGCTCAGGGTTTTAACTCTTGGGACAGATGGTGATGGATTAGGGACAGGGGATACAGGAGGTGTAGGAACATGTGTATGTAGTGGAGATGGTTATGGTGAAGGTGGTGGAATATGAGTAGGTGAGTTAGACGGGGTTAAGTGTTCTGGAACATCAAATAGAGACTCTGAAGAAGAGGTTAAGGACTCCAGTCCTGTCTTTATTTTCTTGGAAAAAGGTTCTTCATTTTCATAATCAGAACTTGATTCAGCTTGCCTCTTAGAGGAGGATGCAGGAGGTTCAGTCTGTTCCTCATCTTCTGACTCATAGTCAGATTGATCATATTTTGTGCCATATATACCTTCGTCCAAAGTGTCACTAGACTTAGCTTCATCATGTACTTCTGCTTCTATGTTTACAGCAGGTTGCTCTTCAATTACTGGCTCAAGATTTTCTAACAGTTGATCCACGAAAGGAGCCTCCAAGATAGGCGGTTCAACATCTTGCTCTATCTGTTGATCAGCTTCAATATCTGGCACTTGGTTCCCTTGATCTTGTTCTATGTTTTGCTCAACATCAATCTCAGCCTCTTGGTTCCCTTGGGCCTGCTCTTCTACTTCTGATGACGATGAGTCAAGGACTTCAATATTTGGGTCAACATCAGGGACGACTTCTTCAATTTCTCCAATAATGTGCCCAAAAAGAGGGACATCTGCAATGATTCTGTCAGTTCTGGAACTCGAGCTCTTCATGTAACTAAGTGAGTTGGCATTCATATGGTCAAAAATCAGGAGAGGATCATCTTGTTGAAGATTTGGGTGAAGATGGTTGATAATCATTTGCATAAATCTTGGGTAGACAAGAAACTTGTCTCGGACTCTCCTAGTTAAATTTTTGATCATCTGCTTGAACACGAGTCCAGAGAAATTGTACTCCCTTCCTTTGATTAAACCAAGAACTGCTGAAGCTGCCAAAGCATTTGCTGAGTCAAAGCGTCCTTTCCTGATAGAAATGCAGTGTATAAATACATGCACAATGTATCTCCAAAGAGGGGGAAGAGCATTCTTGATAATTTGCCCGCTATCACACCCCCAAATATATTTACTTAATAAATAAATACAGGTTGTAACGATTGGTTCATTACACGATAGCGGAAGCGGTAATTGTGATTTCTAAGACTTGATTACATATACAATTACTAAAACTAAGTAATACTATGATCTAAGTTCTTCTAGATCAACGATAGACTTGAGACTTGATATTCTACGTCCTTCCAGCTACTTGGAATTGATCCAACATAGCTAGCCTATTCCAACCGCGCCATGGCTAAAGGTTACTTGAGAAACATACTTGAAAGTGTCAACACAAAGGTTGGTGAGTTCACAGAGTTAGTTATATCAGTGCTTATAGTTTTTCCCGAAAACATGTACATGACTTTACCGTCATAAAACTAAGTCATTTTCTCCGAAAAACTATACATGACATAACCATCATAATAATAAGTAGTTTTCATTTGAAAACATGCCCATGACTATACCGTCATAAAATATGTAGTTTTTCTTTGAAAACATTACCATGACTTAACCGTCATAAATCCAATGTTTAAACATGATCATTTTAACCTGATCAAAACTCTTTGTATAAACCTGATCACTTTAACCTGATCAGAACCCTTTGTTTAAACCTGATCACTTTAACCTGATCAGAACCCTTTGTATAAACCTGATCACTTTAACCTGATCAGAACCCTTTGTTTAAACCTGATCACTTTAACCTGATCAGAACTCTTTGTATAAACCTGATCACTTTAACCTGATCAGAAACCTTTGTTTAAACCTGATCACTTTAACCTGATCAGAACTCTTTGTATAAACCTGATCACTTTAACCTGATCAGAACCCTTTGTTTAAACCTGATCACTTTAACCTGATCAGAACTCTTTGTATAAACCTGATCACTTTAACCTGATCAGAACCCTTTGTTTAAACCTGATCACTTTAACCTGATCAGAACTCTTTGTATAAACCTGATCACTTTAACCTGATCAGAACCCTTTGTTTAATTCAATTGTTCGTAAATAGTTCCAGTTGCATGTGATAATCAGAATAAGAATTGTTGACCCATTTGTAAACTAGCTAGGAATACAAATAATATGTTCCTACATGAGCCGTAACCAAACCTTGACAATTGTTCTTCGCCCCTAATTTCGTTATCCTGTTCTATGCGGCCATAAATCCTCCAGATTATGGTTAGCGCGACTAACCATGACCGGGAGACGTCACTCTACATAGTACTATTCATAGGACCCTAGGCTACAGTTAATGGTTACTAAATTGTTCCATGGGACTTTAGCGGCCTAAAATTGTTTAACTCATGTAAACATAAAAGTCGAGTCTTATTCTCTTGTTATCACATAAAAATAGTTGTAAGTATGTTCTTCCCCCAAATATTGAAAACAGTAAAAAGGGGCCGTGAAACTCACAAGAAGTTAAACCAGAATGTTCATATTGTCAAACGTATAAGCAATGTAATTCATGTTTTCAAAACATAACAAGTAAGTATGTTTCTCCCCCGATGTTTACAAAACAGTAAAGAGTTAAAAGGGGGCCGTGAACTCACCTTGAGTTTGTGTATGCTTGCAATGATAATTGTTCTAGTCAACTTGACTATTCGTACCCTAATTACAAAAGGGTAATTCGTGTTATGATTGAATGTCTCATATGCAATTTGTTCACCGACTTAGCAAATCTGATTGCTTTTGTTTAAATATCTTTTTAGTTTTTCAACACTTGTTTCGTTATAAAATAGTTCTAAGTTACTGCCCAATGGAACTGATGAACAGGTATCGAAACTACCTAGTTTCGATTGAACATGACAGATGTCGAAACTACCTAGTTTCGATTGAGTAAACTGGGTATCGAAACAACCTAGTTTCGATTGGCAAGAAGAGTATCGAAACTACCTAGTTTTGATTGGGCAATAGGTATCGAAACTACTTAGTTTCGATTGAACAACAGGTATCGAAACTACCTAGTTTCGATTGAGTAAACAGGTATCGAAACTATAGTTTCGATTACTGAACTTTTGATTGACAGAATCAGTCCTGCATATTTTTATGTTTTAATCTTGAATTTGACACACTTTTCTTGTTATCTTACTTGCGTTCGAACGATTTGTATGTTTAGCTACGGTTTTAAAGAAAATAATATGTATGGTATCGAGTGTTTACCTCTGGACAGAGATGACGATTTTTGAGAGAAAAAGATAATGATCTTGACTTCTCCTGCTAAAAACCTTTGAGAAAACACTTGGAACTCTCCTTATAATACCGAAATAAAGGATTCGAGTCTTCGATTATGGAAGAACACCAAAAGAAAGTGAAGATAGATATTCTTGTTGTTGTCGTAGAAGAAAAGAGAGATGACAGGGGTTGTGAGTTTTTGCTCTTGATGGATGAATTGATAGACAATGAGGTGGTATGGTTTTTATCTAAACTTTGAAGTCATGAGGTATGGGTTTTAAGATAAAGAATTTGAATGTAGAGAAAAATGGTAGTGTGAATGGGGAAATCTCTGGGATTTCGGTCGAGAAAGTCAAGGGTGGGTTGGGGTTAATTTATCTAATAAGATTTAAGTGTAACTTAATATTATTTAGAGTTTTTAAATGGTAAATTAATTCGGTTTAGATTTCTCACGGTATTATAATTTTAACAAGTTTATGACTCGTTGAAGAAAATATTGAAATCTTGGGTTGTATAATTCGTTGAGGTGATTATTTGTAGGTATGAGTACCTAAAGGTGGCGCTACATAGTAACGTCTTCGAAAGGTTCATTATTTTAGTCTAAAAATGAATTATTGTCCAACGTAAAGTTCGTGTAATATATATGTCTAGATATTTTTCTTGGTTATTTAATTTAATCACTAACGTTCGTATTTAGTCGGGTTATACGGGTATGTGAACCGGTAACTCCTAGAATTACCAAAATGTAAAATGAGACAATGTACGGTTTTTGTTAGACCTTAATGTCCTTGTTTGTGAAATTAAGTAAATCACGAAAACAATTATAATGTAAACTCGTTTATAACATGTACGGATATTGATCTGAAATTTCGGGTGTCACATTCTCCCCATGTTAAAAGAATTTCGTCCCGAAATTCAATTTGTGTCCTCTTGAACTGGTGTATCCTTAAACAAGGATGGGTATTTTGTTTTCATTTGATCCTCTCGTTCCCATGTATACTCAGGACCACGCTTTGAGTTCCAACGTACTTTAACCAGTTTGATTCGACTACGCCTTGTTTTCTGAACCTTCCAATCTGAGACTTCAATGGGTTCCTCAACGAAGTGTAGCTTGTTATCTATGTGAAACTCATCAGGCGGTATAATTAATGTCTCGTCTGATAAGCACTTCTTGAGATTTAATACATGAAACGTATCATGTACATTGCTTAGATCTTGTGGCAACTTGAGCTTGTATGCTACAGGGCCAACCCTAGTCAAAATTTCAAATGGTTCAACGTACCTAGGGTTAAGCTTGCCACGGTTGCTAAATCTTGCAACTCCTTTCCAAGATGAGACCTTTAACATGACTTTGCCTCCCACTTGGAATTTTAATGGCTTTCGTCTGTTGCTAGCACAACTCTCTTTCGTCTGTCTTGAGTGGCTTTCAGACGATCTTTTATTTCGACGATCTTGTCAGTGGTTTCCTAGCCAATATCAGGACCAGTCAAATGCTTTTCGCCAACCTCCGCCCAACATAGCGATGAGTGACACTTACAACCATACAAAGCCTCAACGGAGCGGCTTTAATGCTGGTATGGTAGGTGGTATTATATGAAAACTCAGCCAACGGCGGTGAGTATCCCTATTTCCTCTGAAATTGATTACACACACACGGAGCACATCTTTTAAAGTTTGGATGGTCCTTTTACTTTGACCGTTCATATGGGGATGATATGCAGTGCTCATGTAAAGGCGTTTGCCCAAGGCTTCTTGTACAGACTGCCAGGTTCTTGACATGAGTCGACTGTCCCTTTTAGTGAAAATGGAAACTGGCATACCATGCCTAGCCTTAATTCCCTTAAAATTTAGCCTTGCACGCTTCTTACTTTTATCTGTCTCCTTTATTGGTAGGGAATGCGCGGATTAAGTCAAACGACTGACGATTACCATATAGTATCATAGTCGCTAGGTGTTCTGGGTGGATTTGAAATGAGATCCATGGAATTCTCTTCCCCTTTCCCATTGATAAATATGAGTTTGTGTGATCACTCGGGTGATTCATAACATTCTACTTGTACTGCCAAGTATCTCCTAGCATAGATAGCTATTTCTTCTCTCATGTTTGGCCACATAATGGAGTTCCTAGGGGTCCTTATACGTTTCATTCGATTCTGGATGAACGGAGTACTTGGGTTTATGTACTTCATCCATAACCTCCCACATAGGCTACCGATACTTGGTACCCAAATTATATCTGTATCATCCAACTTAGGCTTCAATTGTTTGATTCCATTTACTTGGTAGTCGGTATTCGAAAGCAAAGTGAATACTTCCCCGACTAACGACATTTAACATGCAAGAATCCCTTTATTTGATTACCCTTAATATGGTAGGATTATCTGATGCTCATTCCTGGTAATGAAAGGAATGGTGCCTGCGAATCTTGAGCGTATGTTGACACATACTCTCTATTCGTCTACGCACTATAGGTCTTATGAAAGAATTACTCGACGAGGTGTCTAAGTTTTTGTTGTATATTGGGTAGTAGTGAAACAGTATGAAAATGAAACTTTATGTTTGTCCCTCTTATGCTTTTCGAAAGCATTTTCCAGGACTAAGACCTTTCTCTTATTTCAGGTTTCATGTTTTCTAGGATTTTCCTCTCTATGTGCCTTCATGGAGCTAAGATTTGATGTTCCTTGGGAGCTCTTATTTGTGAACTTCGAGTCTAATCACCACTTTACCCCTTTGCTCGCACTACCTTTCGAGGCAGACTAGCCTTTGGGTTGTAGCGTCTTGATATGTAAACTCATGTCTCGACTACCATACCTTCAAAGTATGTAAGCCATACGAAGTTCGATGTTTGTTTGGAATATTCACTTTCTGTCTATGTGAGGAAATGAATAGTGATATTGTGAGAATGGTCTCATCGAATTAGTGCTTTCCCCAAAATGGGCTATGGGCTTGTCAACCCATTAAGTTGGCTGAGATGTTTTGGGAGTTTTACAATTGCCATCTTGTAGTCATTCAGTGTATCTGCACTTCCTTAGGGTTTGAATGGTACTTTGGGGACATACCATTACGTATTCCACTCATTCAGGTTATGGACTCAAAATCCTTAGCACAAGGATAAACTTGAGGTAATGAGTGTTGAACGTCGAGACTTTGTATTCTAACTGAGCCTGCTTCAGGAGATCATTTCTTAACAATAGATGCTCTAGAGCTTCCCAACTATAGAAAACTAGGAGTGAAAGATGCAATCACACCTCTCTTCTAGGCTAAATCTGGGATCCATCCATCAAGATGAACCTTTGGGAAGTGCGAGTACAAAAGAGCAATAAATTATTCTTCTCAACTCTTTGTGGATAGTGGCCTGTTGTGAATAGCTCGAGCTTACGCCCCTTATGCATATCATGAGCTAATGAGATTAGCATGAAATTCTGCATTTGGGACTCCTTTAAGAGTTTTGCATGTCGTTTTCTGGTTAGTGCGACAATAGCCGTTAGTCCACACATAGGTTTCTTTGGCATTCGCTTGAGCATCAACCCCGACTTATCCATTGCAGAGAGAATAGTCAGACTTAAAGGTATATTGAATGTCAATGGCTGCGAGAGGAATCCTGTTTGACCGACATTCTGAAATGTCCGATTTCCTACTTGTCTCATGTCGAGCTTCCACAATATCCATAGGTGCCATGTGTATGCGGGTCAGAATAATATCCTGCCCTATTACTGAAGTTAGTGCATAACACTCTTGGCGTAACTTTTAAGCAATTGTGAGATTGAACTGTATGATGGATCCTAAGATTACGCTATAATCTCCCACAATAGTTGTGAAATTACTGTAAGTGTTAGTTGTGGTAACGCTCAATTTGAAGCATTCCTGACAAGTAGAATCTCAAAGAATGAATGTGCGAATTCCTTCGTCGTTCAGGATTTACTAAGGATTGGTTGAATTCAATTTGAATTTCTCTCGTTCCTCCAAAACTAGGAGAATGCTTTGTGAGCACCTAATTGAGAAGTCTGATTTGTTAAGATCCAATCCTTAATCAAGTGATTGAGAACATGGGCTGATCATTAGCTTAGACAGTAAGACTCACTAAAGTTCCCATGCACTGCAAATTATGATTACGTGTGCACCCGTAATGATAATTTGCCTTGCCTGATTCCTATAGTGTTTCTTCTATCCCTAGCTTTTAATCAAAAGGGATTTGAAATAATCATTAGATTACGTTTGCACATTTGTACAGGAGTGTGTATTGTTTTATCGGATTACTCTTAATTATGTGTACCAATACTCATGACTCTGCCGAATATGGTTGTTGTCGGATGAGGCTAATGGTAGAGAGGCACCCCCAGTGTCTCTTAAAATAAAATGTGTATGGTGAAATTTAGGCACTATGTGTTGGGTAGAGATCCTCAAATGAGTGTCGAGCAACTCCTGCTCCAAGTCTGTATATATGCATGGATCCACATGATCCTGATGTATGTCTGAGTCTCCTGATCCTTGGAGTTCTTTCCCATTTAGTCCTGCTTATTTACCTTGAATTCCCTTCTGTCTGGGCAATCATGTCTGCCATATATCATGGCGAGAGTCTAGGCATCCGATCCGACAACTTATGAAGTAGAGTATTTATACCGTACATACGTTAGGAAGATAGTTGCCTCCATGGCTGGAGTAGTTGTGGTGCAGGTATAGGTACAGATTCTGGTACGGGTTCAGCCTGTTGTGATACCAAGATCGGTAACTGACGATCGCTGTCGTCGTAGTCCAAGCTCAGCTCGTAACTCGATCTTCTAAGGTTGCAGTATGCTGAGTACCCGTTATTCTTGACTCGTAATCCGAACAGTAACATGTTGTAAGTGTTTATTATTTCCACATTGTTGTATGTGTTTAAGTGTTCATTACATGTGCCATGTAATTGTATTAGTGTAGCTAATGGTACCCTAGTGTAACTCCATACACTAATAGTCTACACAAATTGTTCGGCAACGGTTGGAATTTCTATACTCAAGTCTTGGGTATTTTTTTTTTAGTGTGATGCAAGTCTTAGAAATCTTGGTCCCTAAATGAGTCCGGTTAGAGCCTAGGTATCACTAAGGAAACCTAATTCGCTAAAACCATTGCTCTGATACCAATCTGTCACACCCCCAAATTTATTTACTTAATAAATAAATACAGGTTGCAACGATTGGTTCATTACACGATAGCGGAAGCGGTAATTGTGATTTCTAAGACTCGATTACATATACAATTACTAAAACTAAGTAATACTATGATCTAAGTTCTTCTAGATCAACGATAGACTTGAGACTTGATATTCTACGTCCTTCCAGCTACTAGGAATTGATCCAACATAGCTAGCCTATTCCAACCGCGCCATGGCTAAAGGTTACCTGAGAAACATACTTGAAAGTGTCAACACAAAGGTTGGTGAGTTCACAGAGTTAGTTATATCAGTGCTTATAGTTTTTCTCGAAAACATGTACATGACTTTACCGTCATAAAACTAAGTCATTTTCCCCGAAAAACTATACATGACTTAACCGTCATAATAATAAGTAGTTTTCATTTGAAAACATGCCCATGACTATACCGTCATAAAATATGTAGTTTTTCTTTGAAAACATTACCATGACTTAACCGTCATAAATCCAATGTTTAAACATGATCATTTTAACCTGATCAAAACTCTTTGTATAAACCTGATCACTTTAACCTGATTAGAACCCTTTGTTTAAACTTGATCACTTTAACCTGATCAGAACCCTTTGTTTAAACCTGATCACTTTAACCTGATCAAAACTCTTTGTATAAACCTGATCACTTTAACCTGATCAGAACCCTTTGTTTAAACCTGATCACTTTAACCTGATCAGAACTCTTTGTATAAACCTGATCACTTTAACCTGATCAGAACCCTTTGTTTAAACCTGATCACTTTAACCTGATCAGAACTCTTTGTATAAACCTGATTACTTTAACCTGATCAGAACCCTTTGTTTAATTCAATTGTTCGTAAATAGTTCCAGTTGCATGTGATAATCAGAATAAGAATTGTTGACCCGTTTGTAAACTAGCTAGGAATACAAATAATATGTTCCTACATGAGCCGTAACCAAACCATGACAATTGTTCTTTGCCCCTAATTTCGTTATCCGGTTCTATGCGGCCATAAATCCTCCAGATTATGGTTAGCGCGACTAACCATGACCGGGAGACGTCACTCTCCATAGTACTATTCATAGGACCCTAGGCTACAGTTAATGGTTACTAAATTGTTCCATGGGACTTTAGCGGCCTAAAATTGTTTAACTCATGTAAACATAAAAGTCGAGTCTTATTCTCTTGTTATCACATAAAAATAGTTGTAAGTATGTTCTTCCCCCAAATATTGAAAACAGTAAAAAGGGGCCGTGAAACTCACAAGAAGTTAAACCAGAATGTTCATATTGTCAAACGTATAAGCAATGTAATTCATGTTTTCAAAACATAACAAGTAAGTATGTTTCTCCCCCGATGTTTACAAAACAGTAAAGAGTTAAAAGGGGGCCGTGAACTCACCTTGAGTTTGTGTATGCTTGCAATGATAATTGTTCTAGTCAACTTGACTATTCGTACCCTAATTACAAAAGGGTAATTCGTGTTATGACCGAATGTCTCATATGCAATTTGTTCACCGACTTAGCAAATCTGATTGCTTTTGTTTAAATATCTTTTTAGTTTTTCAACACTTGTTTCGTTATAAAATAGTTCTAAGTTACTGCCCAATGGGACTGATGAACAGGTATCGAAACTACCTAGTTTCGATTGAACAGGACAGATGTCGAAACTACCTAGTTTCGATTGAGTAAACTGGGTATCGAAACTACCTAGTTTCGATTGGCAAGAAGAGTATCGAAACTACCTAGTTTCGATTGGGCAATAGGTATCGAAACTACTTAGTTTCGATTGAACAACAGGTATCGAAACTACCTAGTTTCGATTGAGTAAACAGGTATTGAAACTATAGTTTCGATTACTAAACTTTTGATTGGCAGAATCAGTCCTGCATATTTTTATGTTTTAATCTTGAATTTGACACACTTTTCTTGTTATCTTACTTGCGTTCGAACGATTTGTTGTAACATCCCGAGTTTTAGAAGGCGAAGGAATTCACGAGAAAATTAAAACTTAAATAAGGAAAAGGGAAGCGGGCTTGGGCTAGGATGTATGGGCCGAAAGGAGCAAGTTTGGGCCCTTATAAGCCTCAAGATCAGCCAAAAGCCCTCATTTACATCATCCATTTCCGTTTTCTAGAGAGAGAGGAGGGAGAGAGTCTAGAGAGAGAAAGTCCCGGTTTTTGGATTAGAGCCTCAAGGATCGTTAGCAAGAGTCTCGTGGGTGTTTAGCAACGAAAAGGAAGTGATTACAGGTAACCGATTCTCCTAGATCTGAGTTTTAGTTCGTTTTTGGGTTTTTCGGGTTTTGGGTGAAAAGGTTATGTTTAATCGGATAAAACTGAAAGATAAGCATAGATTTGAGTTCCTTAATGGAAAATGAACGTTTTGAATGCAAACAGGTTCGGGATCTTGAAGTGATCAGACCCGAATGCGAAAGTTAGGGTTTTTCGCCAAGAACAGGTCGTGCGCACTTGCTAAGTGCGCACAGAGCAGGTCCTGCGCACTTACTAAGTGCGCAGGAAGAGGAACCTGCGAACTTGCTAAGTGCGCAGGAAGGGAAGTCTGCGCACTTGCTAAGTGCGCAGGAAGCAGTGTCTGCGCACTTGCTAAGTACGCAGGCATCAGGTCTGATTAAGTGAAGTCAGTATGTTAGAGTAGTTAAACCATTAGAGTCGGTAGTGGTCTGATGTGTATTTAACTAATCGATTCAGATCGGAAGTGACGTTGTTGGACCTTGTTTAGGACAACCCGAATTAGCTTACCAGGTGAGTTCTATTCCCCTTTTTGCCTTCTTTAGGGGTGGTGTGCATACTTAGTGTAAAGTGTTTATTATATTTTATATATTATAAACTGAAAGGAAAAGTTATGTTTTAGTGAAAAGTTTAAAAGAGGCAAAAGTATGTTTTGAGGAAAGTATATCTATATTATGGCAAGCGTTTACTATATTTTCATATACATAAACAAAGGCATGATATATGTGTTAAGCTATGTTTAGTAAAGCAAGATATATATTTTCGCAAGCGTTTACTATATTTTCATATACATAAACAAAGGCATGATATATATGATAAGCTATGTTTCAGAAAGCAAGTTATATTCTATGGCAAGCGTTTACTATATTTTATATACATAAACAAAGGCATATTATATATGAAAATTATGAACAAGATTTACAGAAAAGTTTTATGAACAGTAAAGTGAACAGCTTTCCTTCGAGAATGTGTACCAGTCTGTAAAGGTCCTTGGGACAGATGTTACTTGTACAAGATGTCAGATATGGGTTCTACCCATTAGTAAGAGTCTTGATGGCTCGTTAACAGTTGTACAATTGGAATGAGTGACGACGGTTGCTCGGGGGACTACGCAATACCCCATGTACCAGTTAAGCGGTATTGATCACGAGGACAATACCCGGTGTTGATCACGAGGACAACATCGTGTCATGTGGTGTTGCCTGCAAGGACAACATCATTGGGTCACGAGGACCCAGAAGGTATTGATCACGAGGACAATACCAGTATGTAACAGAATTGACGGATAAGCGGTAGTGTCGGTTCATGGTGTAAGCCATGGGGGCATTGACCAGGTACTTGTCGGTTCATGGATGTAAGCCATGATGGCAGTATAGTAAAGATGAATTGACGGGTAAGTGGTACTGATCACGAGGACAATACCAGCAGTGATAAGAATTGACGGTTAAGCGGTATTGAACACGAGGACAGTACCAACAGTGACAAGGAATTGACGGATACTTTATGAATGTTTTAAATTATGTTTTTGAAAAGTGTAGTATGTAAAGTTTTGCCTTAAGGGCAGTATGTATGTATGTATTAGTAAATCTTTTGTATAAATGATTTAAAGTAAACGTTAGAACTCACTCAGCGTTGCTGATTTTTAGTATGCATATCAGTTAAGTGCAGGTTTAGTTGATGGATGTGGATGCTTGGCTTAGAGAGAAGAGTTACCCGAAGATCAGTGTCTGGCATCCCGATTATGTTTTATGTTTTGTTTTAAGTTGATGTTGTTAGAGACAAGTTGTATTAGATATGTTTATGTTTCCTTTGTGTATGTTGAAGTTTAAAATCGTTTCCGATGTGTTAATGAATGTCTTATGTTTAAAAGTGCTACGTGTTGATGAGTAAATCCAATAAGTGAGGCCTCCCGGGTTTGGGGCCTCACAAGTTGGTATCAGAGCCATAGTTTGAGAGATTTGGACATCCCCGATGTCCAGACTTAAACTGAGAATGGGACAAGTAGCGGATGCCAGTAACAGGTAACTCAAGCCAAAGCATCGGAAGCGTATAGTAAGTAAAGTTTACCTTTTAGAGTGTCAAGATAAGAATAAAGGTAGTCTTGGTTACTCTCTCTCCCAAATGACGATTTTGGAGATTCTTATTTTTCTTCATCCTAATCTGATTTTCGTCTAATGATTTTGGATTTTGTTTAGCGATTTTAATCTTTTGATTAGTATCTACATACAAATATCTATAATCACCAAGATCCGATCAGTTTTAGGGTTTCTTTTTCTGGTTTTTCAAAATCGTTTTGGCTTTATACGGCTTTGGGGATTAGGGTTTTTTTCTATTCTGGTTCGTGGTTCTTCTTGGTGTTTCGTTGAGTTTCTATTGCATGGTTGTTCCTTATTATTGTTGATGGAGAGAGCTGAAGATTCTGATGGGGATGATCGTCCCAAACCTAATAGCTTGGCCGACAAGATCAAGAAAATTGATGTGCCTATCAAAGGTATTTTGAAAAAACCGATTATACTTTCTGATTCACGCATATCTTCAAACCAATCTGTGATTGGTAAGGAGACGAATTTTTGGGAAGAAGATAATATCAAAATCTGAATCATAAAGATCTATCTAAACCGGGTAAGTGTGAACTCAATTTGGAAAGAGATTTGAATTCATTTGCTGCTGATAATGTGTCCAAAGTTGGAAAATTTTCGTTTGCTGAAAAACTAAAAGGTGACCAGATTTCTAGCAAGGTGAACTTTCATTTTCTTGAAAATTTCGAATGCCATGGTGATGCGGATGTCACAATCCCGATAGAATCTGTTAAGAAAGTTTAAGAAAAGTGTAGCAATGTCTTGTTGGGTTACTTCTTGGGGAAGAGGTTGGCGTTTCCAGTAGTAGAATATTTTGTTAAAAATCGTTGGTCTAAATATGGATTGCAAAAGAGCATGATGAATGCTAGAGGATTCTTTTTTTTCAAGTTTGATTCAAAAGAAGGATTGGAGCAGGTTTTGCAAGATGGGCCTTGGCTGATACGTAATGTCCCCATTTTTCTTAAGCCTTGGTCATCAAAGATGGAAATCAAGAAGGAGGAACTTAAAAAAATTCCGATGTGGGTTATAATGCATGATGTTCCGCTTGTGGCTTATACTGAAGATGGTTTGAGTTTGATTGCTTCTAGAATCGGTGTTCCAAAAACTTTGGATAATGAAACAACGAATGTGTTTTGAATCATGGGGAAAGAGTAGCTATGCTCGAGCAATCATTGAATTCGATGCTGAGAAAGATTTAAAGGAGTCCATTTCAGTAGCTATACCGAATGTGGAAGAAGGGGGTTTCTTGAATAGTTCTATTAAAGTGGAGTATGAATGGACTCCTCCTAGGTGTCCTACATGTTGTGTGTTTGGTCACATTTTAGATAATTGCCCTAAGCAAGTTCGTGATGAGCTGAAAGTAAATAAGGGTAAAGGAAAGCACCAAGTTGATGATGATGATGGCTTTACTATGGTGGGAAACAAGAAGAAAGCTAATAAAAAAGGAGTTGTAATCAAGGAAAAGCCAAAGTTTGAATATAGGCCGGTTTCTAAACAGAATAATAATCCGATTGATCGTCCTAAGCCTTCTAATATTCAGCCTACAGTTAAGCTTGGTAATCCTTTCAGTTGCCTTGGATCAAGTAGTGGTTCTAGAGAGAATGATGAATCTGATTATGATGAAGTTATAGAAGTTAATAAGGAGACTTCTTTGTTTATGAAGGATGGTAACACAAATACAGGGGCAAGCACTCCTGCTGAGACGGTTTCAAATGTCTAGTATTGCTTGCTGGAATATAAGGGGTTTGGGCCGTCCCCTGAAACAAATAGAGTTTCGAGATTTTATAAACGACAATAAAATTCAGGTGTGTGCTATTCTAGAATCGCATGTGGATGTTTCAAATTTGTTGGGTGTTTGTAACAACATTTGTAGGAAATGGAATTGGTCTTCGAATGGAGACATTTGTTCTAAGGGTACAAGAATTTTGTTAGGTTGGAATTCTGATTGTGTTCATGTCATGGTGCTGTCTCAAACTCCGCAAGTTATTCATGTTCAGATTGTGTTTAAAGAGGATAAGAAGGCCATGTATTGTTCTTTTATTTATGCTTCTAATGATTATATTATTAGAAGGCATTTGTGGGAAAGTCTAAACGTTCATAATAGCTTTTGTTAGCTGTAATCCATGGATTATAATGGGTGATTTCAATTCAGCTCTATCTCTTGAAGATAAGGCTATGGGATCATCTAAAATTTCTACGGGAATGAAGGATTTTAATGAATGTGTTGAGAAAATAGAAGTTTCGGATGTTAATAGCATGGGTTTCCATTACACTTGGACTCAAAATCCGAAGAAGGGAATTGGTATTCTAAAAAAGATTGATCGTATTATGGCAAATCTTCCTTTTATGGATGCTTTTCCAAGTTCTTGTGCAATTTTTCATCCTTATAGGGTCTCGGACCATTCTCCTTGTGTTCTCAAGCTTCCTTCCATTGCTACAAGTAAGCCAAAACCTTTCAAATTTCCAAATTTCTTAGCTTACAAAAAAGAGTTTTCAGATTTGGTTAAGGAGGAATGGGGTAAGTGTAAGGCCCCTTTCCAGGGTGACCTCACTTGTTGGATTTACTCATAAACATAGCCATAAATACTGAACTTAAATTTAAAACATTCTTCATTCAATTACATTACATAACAGCGGAAGTCTTAATAATTAAAAACACAACATTGTCTTAACAAACAAAAGTGGGATGTCAGTCTTGTGCCGGGTAACCTTCACGCCATCGCACGACCTTTTCTTCCTTTACCTGAAATGTATACTAAAAGTCAGCTAACGCTGGTGAGTTCTAGTTTAATGCAATTTACTGTAAACATTCTTTTCTTTATAGGTATAAGTATGCATTACTGTATGATCATTCATATAAATACGTATTCATAACTTTTGCCTTTCTTTCTTCTTTCTTTTCTGTATTTCCTTTTCTGTATTTTTGGTGATTTCATACATATATATATATATATATGCATTCACCCTTTTTCTTTCTTTATTTACATTCATGGGTCATACTCTGTAAGGGTGATCAACCCGTCATTTGCTTACGAATGTCACAAAGACAATCGCCGTGGTCCATCGTCATGGCCCACCTATACTTACAACCGTCCGGCATCTAGTGCCGTCCGTCATTTTATTCTTACAACCGTCCGGCAATCTTTGTCCGTCCGTCATGACTTACAACCGTCCTACCGTCGTAGGCCGTAATTCGCCCGTCTACCCGAAGGTATCCGTTTCCCATGCGACTATTATTTATACAACCGTTCTACTATAATATGCCAATTGCTTCGACCGTCCTTTAATGGCATTCGTACGTCCTAGCTGATGAAGGAACGCACTTGTCCCGGTTGTAAAATAGTCACATGGTCGTCCGTCTACCGAAGTAGCCGTTATCATCGAAGCGTCCATAACATTTTCTGTACTTTGCAAGCAATATATACATGGATATAAAGCAAGATTTCATTCTTATATGTTATGACATTCATTCATTTCATTCTTTGCAAGCAATATATACATGGATATAAAGCAGGATTTCATTCTTTCATTTTGTGTTATACTTTCGTTCATTCTTTATAATCATGCTTTTCATTCTTTATTCATAATTTCTCTTTCGTGTATAGGTATATATATATATACTTGTATAACACATATGATCACATTAACATTCATAAACTTTATTCACTTAGTGTATACACTTCAGCCCCAAAACATTTGAAAACATTTGCACATAACATAAAAAGGGGCACATAGAACTCACCTGATGAGTAGTTTCTGTAATACACTAAGCTGGCTACTGGGCTTCACTAATGTCACTCACGATCTGTATAATAAAGTCATACACATAAGATGGTGCTCCTAGATGACACTAGACATTACTATGCTTGAACTCAGTAGTTTCGGGAGGTGGGTCGCATCGAAACTATGGTAGTTTCGAGCTATGGTCTTACACTCGAAACTAGGTAGTTTCGAGTCATAATCCTTCTATCGAAACTAGGTAGTTTCGAGTCATGAGATCCTATCGAAACTATGGTAGTTTCGAGTCATTAACTTATGAAAAATCTTAGTTTAGGTTCAAGGTGACACTCGAAACTTGGTAGTTTCGAGTCCTGAGTTCCTATCGAAACTATGGTAGTTTCGAGTCATTGGCTGCTATCGAAACTAGATAGTTTCGAGTCAAACATGACTATCGAAACTAGAGTAGTTTCGACGGGTCTGTGTGTATCGAAACTAGAGTTTCGAGTCATGGGTCTGCATCTTCCCTGACCAGAACCTTGCTCCAGCCAACTTATTTCCAATCGATTAAACCTTGAGCATTTTACGTTAAACACCTTCCTTTATCGTTCTTGAGTTCAAATACGTGATTTGTTTCAAGTTTCGTATGCAAAAATCGTATCTTTATTTGATTTAAACCCGAGACATGCAAAGACTCATAATCAGAGGCGATGCTTACCTCAACAGGCCCGATTTCTGTTGCTATTCGTTGAAATGGTGGAGTCGGATGATTCCCGAGCCCTTGAGTCTTCTCCTTGCGGTTTTCTTCACAAGCCGATCGCTCTCTCTCTCTCTCTCTAGTATTCTTGCGCAGGAAGATGAAATGAGAGGAGGTTTGGGTTGAAGCTGCTGTTTTGTAATGGGGTTTCCCCCTTTTCTTTTCGGCCCATGGGCCGAAATTTTGGCCAAGCCCACTTTATTTCCCTTTTCTATTTGTCTTGTCATTATTTGGGATGTTACAAGTCTACCCTCCTTAATGAGGTTTCGTCCTCGAAACCTGTTACACGTTAAACAACTGGGGATACAGTTCCTTCATCTCGTCTTCTTTCTCCCAAGTAGCCTCGGACCCCTTTCTGTGTTTCCATTGTATTTTGACTAAAGGAATCGACTTATTGCGTAATCGTTTCTCAGCTCGGTCAAGAATGGCTATTGGTTCCTCTACATAATTTAGACTGTTATCCACTTCGATCTCGTCGTAAGGTATGTGAGCTGTGTCGTCAGCTAGGCACTTGCGTAAGTGCGACACGTGGAACGTAGGGTGTATTCCACTAAGCTCGACGGGTAGGTCGAGTCTGTAAGCAACTTGACCCACTCTTGCTACAATCTTGAAAGGTCCGACAAACCTTGGACTTAGTTTGCCACGCTTTCTGAACCGAATGATTCCTTTCCACGGTGATACTTTCAACAGTACCATGTCCCCTACTTGAAACTCTAAATCCCTCCTTCTCTTATCCGCGTATGATTTCTGTCTGTCTTTTGCGGCTTTCATACGAGCCTTGATTTGATCAAATTTCTCAGAAGTAGCTTTGACCACTTCGAGACTTGCAAAATCCTTCTGTCCAATTTCCCCCCAACAAACCGGGGTCCTACATTTCCTCCCATACAACATTTCAAATGGCGGCATGCCAATAGTCGAGTGATAGCTGTTGTTATATGAAAATTCTGCCAATGGTAGATGGCTGTCCCAACTCCCACCGAAGTCAATGATACAGGCCCGGAGCATGTCCTCCAAGGTCTGAATGGTCCTTTCCGATTGTCCATCGGTTTGGGGGTGGTAAGCGGTGCTGATGTTCAGTCTAGTGCCCATTGCTTCATTGAATTTCTTCCAAAACCTTGACGTGAATCTAGTATCCCTGTCAGACACAATCGACAGCGGCATACCATGTCTGCTCACAATTTCCTTGATAAATACTTCTGCTAGTTTTTCAGAAGAAGAAGTTTCTCGTATTGGCAAGAAGTGAGCATTCTTTGTCAAGCGGTCGACGATCACCCAAATGGTATCATTGCCTTTAGCTGTTCGCGGTAGCTTGGTAATGAAGTCCATTGTGATCTCTTCCCACTTCCATTCCGGTATTGGTAAAGGTTGCATTTTACCGCATGGTTTCTGGTGCTCGGCCTTAACTAGAGAACACGTTAGGCACTTGCTCACGTATTCTGTCACATCATTCTTCATGCCAGGCCACCAGTATTCTTTCTTCAAGTCTTGATACATTTTGTTTGTCCCGGGGTGGATAGAATAGCGAGACTTATGGGCCTCATCGAGTATTTTGGCTCTAAGCTCACCAATCTTAGGTATCCACATCCGGCCAAACCTAGTTCGTACTCCGTATGCATTCGCATCTAAGTTCCCTTGTTGTCCTACTATTCTTTCCCGTTTCACATTTCTTTCTAACAATGCTTCATCTTGTGCCTTTGATATTTCACCCATTAAGTCTGGCGTTATAATTAACTGACACGCTTTGATCCGGATAGGTGCCGATTCTTCCTTTCTACTTAAAGCGTCAGCCACTACGTTTGCCTTGCCTGGATGGTACAATATCTCACAGTCATAGTCTTTCAGTAGTTCTAACCATCTTCTTTGCCTCATGTTTAGTTCCTTTTGTTCGAAAAAGTATTTCAAGCTTTTGTGATCGGAGTAGATGGTGCATTTAACTCCATACAAGTAGTGTCTCCATATTTTCAACGCGAAAACTACTGCTGCTAATTCTAGATCATGTGTTGGGTAGTTAACTTCATGAACCTTTAGTTGCCGCGATGCATAAGCAATTACCTTTCCTCGTTGCATGAGTACGCACCCTAAACCTTGTCCTGAAGCGTCAGAGTAGACTACTAAGTCTTCATTTCCCTCAGGTAGTGTTAATACTGGAGCTTGAGTTAATCGTGTCTTAAGTTCCTCAAACGCGTTGTTTTGGGTTGGACCCCATTCATACTTTACTTCCTTCCGTGTCAGTTTGGTTAGCGGCGAGGCAATTCTTGAGAAATCTTGGATAAACCTTCGATAGTAGCCTGCCAACCCTAGAAAGCTTCGTATCTCTGTTGGTGTCTTTGGGATGTTCCATTCCTTTACTGTCTTGATCTTTGCAGGATCCACCATGATGCCGTTTGGGTTTATTACATGACCTAGGAATTGGACTTCCCTAAGCCAGAACGCGCATTTGGAGAATTTTGCGTACAACTTTTCCTGCTTTAGCACCTCCAATACTTCTCTTAGGTGACAGTGGTGATCACCTTCATTCTTTGAATATATGAGGATGTCATCTATAAAAACTATTACTGATCGATCCAACATGGGTCGGCATACTCTGTTCATTAAATCCATAAATGCTGCTGGTGCGTTGGTTAGTCCGAAGGACATCACAAGAAATTCATAATGCCCGTAACGTGTACGAAACGCAGTTTTCGGTACATCCTTCTCTCTTACTTTCAATTGATGGTAACCCGACCTGAGATCAATCTTTGAGAACCAACTCGCGCCTTGCAGTTGATCAAAAAGGTCGTCTATTCTAGGCAGTGGGTATTTGTTCTTTACTGTTCTCTTGTTCAATTCGCGGTAGTCGATACACATGCGCATACTGCCGTCCTTCTTCTTTACAAATAGTACCGGAGCGCCCCATGGTGAGATGCTCGGCCTAATAAATCCTTTCTCGGTTAGTTCCTCTAGTTGGGACATCAATTCCTTCATTTCTGACGGAGCCAATCGGTAGGGGGCTTTGGCAACGGGCTCAGCTCCTGGCAGTAAATCAATCTGAAATTCTATTTCCCGATCGGGTGGCAACCCAGGTAGATCCTCAGGGAATACTTCCGGAAAATTGCACACCACGGGTACATTCTTGAGTTCTTTCGTTTTCACTCTATCATCTATAACATATGCCAGATAAGCTTCGCAGCCGCGCCTCATGTAACTTTCAGTCTTAATCATCGAGATGACGTTCGGCATTGTGCAATTCCAATCCCCATAAACCGTAATTGGACTGCCGCTAGGACCTTTGAGGTGTATCCTCTTACGTTTACATATGATTTGAGCTTCGTTGGCAGCTAGCCAATCCATACCCAATACTATATCGAATCCTCCTAAGGTGAGAAGGAATAATCTAGAAGGAAATTTATGACCCTCTATTTCTATTATGCAATCCTCTGTTACTTGGAATACTGCCGAATTTTTACCAACGGCAGTTTGTACACTAAAGGCCTTTACTACTGTGTTGATAGTGCAATTCAGTTTTCGACTAAAGGCATTTGATATAAAGCTTTTACTAGCACCCGAGTCAAATAATATAGCCGCACGTTCATCATTAACTAGGAACGTACCTGACACAACATCAGGATTTCCCCTTGCTTCCTCCTCAGTCAGGGCGTAAGCTCGAGTCCTAGTCTTTGGTTGTTCCTGTTCCTTTTCTTTTCCGGAACCAGATTGTCTGGCTTTTCTGCAATTCTTAGCCAGGTGACCAAACAGTCCACATACTTGGCATTTAGTGTCTCTCAAGCAGTCACGAGAGTAGTGCCCCGCCTTCCCACACCTGTAACATGTGGTGGAGCCGACCCGGCACTCGCCAAAATGTTGCCTTCCGCATTTCTTGCAGGTTTCATATTTGTCCGACCTTGGTTTCTTATTTTCAGTTATTACGTTCCCTCTTCCGGTGCCTCTAGACGGGTTCTCCCACTTTCTCTTTTGGGTTTCTGTTGGTGGGTCCTCATTGGCATAATCGTCGTAGACGATTCCGCTCAGATTCACTACCGACTCGAAGGTCGAGGGTAGGTTGGCTTTCACGTGGACACGGACCCTTTGAGGTAGGCCCTTCACATAATACTTGATCATTCGCTCTTCTGTCTCCACCAGGTGGGGTACCAGCTGTGCCAACTCATTGAATCTAGAAGTATACTGGCGGTGTGTCTTGTTGCCAGCTTTAAGGTTTAGGAATTCATTTTCCACTCGATCAATTTCGTTCTGGGGACAGAACTTTTGAATTACCAGCTTTTTCAGTTCTTCCCATGTCATTCTTGCAAGAGCGTTTGGGGACTTTGTCCTCTGAATGTTCCTCCACCAACCTAAGGCTTCGTTGGTGAAAGAATGAGCAACATATTTAACAGCCTGGTCTGGTCGACACTCGCTGATGTTGATTACAGCACTCATCCTCTCAATCCATTCAAGCGTTGCCACTGAATCTTTGCTCCCATCGAACTTGGGTGGGTCTCCGTCCTTGAAACCTTTGTAAGTGCACCCACGATTGCTCGATCCAATCTTTATTTCATCCCCATCACTGTCATATACTTTCTCTTCATTGTCTCCTTCATCCTCCTCCTTACTTTTCTTTATTGCCTCGGATAGTAGATCAGGCAATACCTTTTTCAAAGTGAGCACAACTTCACGGGCAATAGCATCCCTGACTTCAGGTTCCAACTGTATAGGCCCTGGACTGTCGTTCATAATTGGGGTCACTTCTGTTTCGTGCACACTTTCGGGGTGCTCTGCGTGCACACTCTCTTCTTCTTCAAATCTTGGGTTCAACGGAGGTCTACCTCGTCGGCCAGTGCGACCGCCTCGAGGTCCTGTTCTTCCTCCACCAGCCATAGTTCTTAATTTCCTGATAGTTAAAAAGGGAATACATCAATGTCATTTCTTCAGATCATAGTTTGGAACAGTACGAGCAAGGTAAATTCTTAATTACAGTGACCGGTTTGTGATTACTAATTTACATTGCTTTTCGGGTTCGAAACTCTTCAAATCAGTCGTGGCATTAACATCTATTTGTTCTAAGTTAAGGTATCTATTCCTATGCAAGAGTATTAACTTTATGACTTACTTACCGTGCTAGCGTTGGCGTTGGTTACCCATACTGACATCCGTGCGTTGGACCCATAATCAGTTTGAGTCTAGACATTTAGGGATGTCTAAATCTCTCAAACTATGGCTCTGATACCAACTTGTAAGGCCCCTTTCCAGGGTGACCTCACTTGTTGGATTTACTCATAAACATAGCCATAAATACTGAACTTAAATTTAAAACATTCTTCATTCAATTACATTACATAACAGCGGAAGTCTTAATAATTAAAAACACAACATTGTCTTAACAAACAAAAGTGGGATGTCAGTCTTGTGCCGGGTAACCTTCACGCCATCGCACGACCTTTTCTTCCTTTACCTGAAATGTATACTAAAAGTCAGCTAACGCTGGTGAGTTCTAGTTTAATGCAATTTACTGTAAACATTCTTTTCTTTATAGGTATAAGTATGCATTACTGTATGATCATTCATATAAATACGTATTCATAACTTTTGCCTTTCTTTCTTCTTTCTTTTCTGTATTTCCTTTTCTGTATTTTTGGTGATTTCATACATATATATATATATGCATTCACCCTTTTTCTTTCTTTATTTACATTCATGGGTCATACTCTGTAAGGGTGATCAACCCGTCATTTGCTTACGAATGTCACAAAGACAATCACCGTGGTCCATCGTCATGGCCCACCTATACTTACAACCGTCCGGCATCTAGTGCCGTCCGTCATTTTATTCTTACAACCGTCCGGCAATCTTTGTCCGTCCGTCATGACTTACAACCGTCCTACCGTCGTAGGCCGTAATTCGCCCGTCTACCCGAAGGTATCCGTTTCCCATGCGACTATTATTTATACAACCGTTCTACTATAATATGCCAATTGCTTCGACCGTCCTTTAATGGCATTCGTACGTCCTAGCTGATGAAGGAACGCACTTGTCCCGGTTGTAAAATAGTCACATGGTCGTCCGTCTACCGAAGTAGCCGTTATCATCGAAGCGTCCATAACATTTTCTGTACTTTGCAAGCAATATATACATGGATATAAAGCAAGATTTCATTCTTATATGTTATGACATTCATTCATTTCATTCTTTGCAAGCAATATATACATGGATATAAAGCAGGATTTCATTCTTTCATTTTGTGTTATACTTTCGTTCATTCTTTATAATCATGCTTTTCATTCTTTATTCATAATTTCTCTTTCGTGTATAGGTATATATATATATACTTGTATAACACATATGATCACATTAACATTCATAAACTTTATTCACTTAGTGTATACACTTCAGCCCCAAAACATTTGAAAACATTTGCACATAACATAAAAAGGGGCACATAGAACTCACCTGATGAGTAGTTTCTGTAATACACTAAGCTGGCTACTGGGCTTCACTAATGTCACTCACGATCTGTATAATAAAGTCATACACATAAGATGGTGCTCCTAGATGACACTAGACATTACTATGCTTGAACTCAGTAGTTTCGGGAGGTGGGTCGCATCGAAACTATGGTAGTTTCGAGCTATGGTCTTACACTCGAAACTAGGTAGTTTCGAGTCATAATCCTTCTATCGAAACTAGGTAGTTTCGAGTCATGAGATCCTATCGAAACTATGGTAGTTTCGAGTCATTAACTTATGAAAAATCTTAGTTTAGGTTCAAGGTGACACTCGAAACTTGGTAGTTTCGAGTCCTGAGTTCCTATCGAAACTATGGTAGTTTCGAGTCATTGGCTGCTATCGAAACTAGATAGTTTCGAGTCAAACATGACTATCGAAACTAGAGTAGTTTCGACGGGTCTGTGTGTATCGAAACTAGAGTTTCGAGTCATGGGTCTGCATCTTCCCTGACCAGAACCTTGCTCCAGCCAACTTATTTCCAATCGATTAAACCTTGAGCATTTTACGTTAAACACCTTCCTTTATCGTTCTTGAGTTCAAATACGTGATTTGTTTCAAGTTTCGTATGCAAAAATCGTATCTTTATTTGATTTAAACCCGAGACATGCAAAGACTCATAATCAGAGGCGATGCTTACCTCAACAGGCCCGATTTCTGTTGCTATTCGTTGAAATGGTGGAGTCGGATGATTCCCGAGCCCTTGAGTCTTCTCCTTGCGGTTTTCTTCACAAGCCGATCGCTCTCTCTCTCTCTCTCTAGTATTCTTGCGCAGGAAGATGAAATGAGAGGGGGTTTGGGTTGAAGCTGCTGTTTTGTAATGGGGTTTCCCCCTTTTCTTTTCGGCCCATGGGCCGAAATTTTGGCCAAGCCCACTTTATTTCCCTTTTCTATTTGTCTTGTCATTATTTGGGATGTTACAGTAAGAATGTTAATGGTGTCCATATGTTCAAGGTGGTGAAGAAGCTTAGAACTTTGAAACACCCGATTAGAAGTTTGTTTGTAAAGCAAGGTAATCTTCATAACCGTGTTAAATCTCTTCGAAATGAGTTAGATACGATTCAAAATGCGGTTGATGTGAACCCGGCTGATGTTGATATGCGTAATCTTGAGTCTGATTTGCTTGCTAAATACCAAGAAGCTATGTTAGATGAAGAAAGATTTTTAAAACAGAAATCTAAAGTTCATTGGCTTAAAGTGGGAGATTCGAACTCTTCTTTTTTCCGTAACTCTTTGAAGACCAGAAATCATAGAAGCCGTATAGATATTATAAAGGATAGTTTTGGCAATGTGTTTGAAGGTAATATGGCTGCTAATGCGATTGTTGATCATTTTCAAAATTTCTTGGGTCAAAAGGATACAAGTTCGAGGCTTCCTATGAATGATCTTTTTCAAAATAAAATTCAGCCTCATATGGCTGATAACATGATCCATGAGGTCTCTAGAGATGAAGTAAAATCAGCCATGTTCTCTATAAATGAAAACAAAGCTCCGGGCCCGGACGGTTATTCCTTCGCTTTTTTCAAGAAAGCTTGGCATATAATTGGTGATACAAGACTTCTTTATATCAGGTCGTCTTCTTAAAGAAATTAATCATACAATTATTGCTTTGGTTCCAAAAGTTGCTACTCCTTCTTCGGTTTCTGATTATAGACCTATATCTTGTTGCAATGTTCTCTACAAATGTATTAGCAAGATTTTATCTAACAGAATTCTAGAAGGGCTCGATCATGTCGTTAGTTTAAAACCAATCTGCTTTTGTGCCGGGTAGACGTATCTCTGATAATATTCTTCTTACACAAGAGCTTATGCATAATTATCATCGGAATGTGGGAGCTCCTAGTTGTGCCTTCAAAGTAGACATTCAGAAAGCGTATGATACAGTTGACTGGGATTTCTTGAAATCTATTCTTCATGGATTTGGTTTTCATTCGATTATGGTTGGTTGGATTATGACTTGTGTATCTTCTTCTTCTTTTTCGGTGAGCATCAATGGTAATATACATGGTTATTTTGGGGGAAAAAGGGGCTTAAGACAAGGTGATCCGATGTCACCTTATCTGTTTACATTGGTTATGGAGGTTCTAACTTCCATTCTGCAGCAAGCAACCTCAATTGATTCTTCTTTCAGGTTCCATAGAAAATGTGAGAAGAAAAGGATTGTTAATCTTTGTTTTGCTGATGATTTATTTTTATTTGCTAGAGGTGATGTGCAATCGGTTAAAATCATTATGGATTCCCTCAACACTTTTAAAGACATGTCCGGTTTGGTGCCAAGCTTACCTAAAAGTACAGTTTTCTTTTGCAATGTGCCAGCTAGTTCCAAAATGAGTATCCTTGCTATAATGCCTTTTGAGGAGGGTTTGCTTCCCATTCGTTATCTTGGTGTTCCTCTGATTGCTACTCGTCTTTTACATTCTAATTACAGATTATTGATTGAGAAAATGGAGAAGAGGATTTCTGATTGGAAGACTAAATCTTTATCTTTTGCTGGCCGATTACAGCTCATTATTTCTTTGCTTTCAGCTTGTTACATCTATTGGGCTTCGGTTTTTATTCTCCCTAAGAGTATAGTAAAAGAATTGGAGCTGAAGATGAGGGGTTTCTTATGGTGCAAAGGATCGTTAACCAAGCGGAAAGCTAAAGTAGCTTGGAGAGTTGTTTGTTTGCCGAAACATGAAGGAGGTTTGGGGGTTCGAAAGGTGGCAGATGTTAATAAAGCCCTTATGTCTTTTCATATTTTTAGTATTCTTTCTGGTCGGAAATCCCTTTGGGTGGAATGGATACATACTTATAGATTGAAGAATCGTAATTTTTGGGATGTTCCTATTCAGAAGAATATTTGTTGGAGCTGGCGTAAGTTACTTCGGTTAAGGCCTATTATAAGGCAATTTTTTTGGTATGATATAGGTAATGGAGAAAAAACTTCTCTTTGGCATGATCGTTGGAGTAATATTTGTCCGCTTAGTTCATATGTTTCTCCGAGGCAAATGAATCAAGAGGGTTTTTCTATATACTCTACCATTTCTGAAGTTGTTGTTGATAATCGTTGGGAATGGCCTGATGCTTGGAGGGATCTATTCCCGGTGTTATTTCAATCGAGTCCTTTGACTTTAAACCCCTTAAAATCTGATGTAATCAAGTGGAAAAAGGTAGTGGGTGATCTTGAACCTTTCTCTACTAAATTAGCTTGGGATACACTAAGAACCCGAGGACAGGTTACTAATTGGCATAATCTGGTTTGGTCCTCTTTCTCTATTCCTCGGCATGCATTTATGAGTTGGCTAATTTTTCGTAGGAAATTATCAACACAAGACAAAATCCAATTGTGGAATAGGGCTTCAGGCTCTATGAATTTGTTTTGTTGTCATCTTTGTAAAAGGGATATGGAGACTCACAACCATCTCTTCTTTGAATGTTCATACTCTAATCAGATTTGGTGTTCCTTAAGATGCAAAGCTGGTATGAGTCATATTCAAGGGAGATGGGATGATATTGCTGCATGGTTGGTTCCTAGAGCTTCTTCGAAATCAGCTTTAGTAATCATTGGTAAATTATTAATGGCTGCTACAGCTTATTACATTTGGCAGGAAAGAAATTTCAGATATTTTAACAACCAATTGAGACCTCCAGAAAAGCTTGAAGAAGTTATTGTGGAAATGATTAGATTGAAGCTACATTCGTTCAAGTTCAAGAAAAATGATCGAGTGAAGAAAATCTTGGAAGATTGGAAGATTGCATCCGTGGATGTGATGGTGGCCGACTAACCTCTTTTTATTCATGACTATTTTATAGAGTTTAGTTGGTAGTTGTTATCTCGGTGTATGTTTGTGGTTTGCTTTTGGCTTGTTTTACATTGGTAGTGGCAGGTCACTCCAATGAACTAGAGTGGTACTCAGCCCTCTACTTGTTTTTATGTGTTCAGATAGTAATATAAATCACCAGGGTATACCCTTTTACCCAAAAAAGATAAGAATAAAGGCTTTAGTGGAATCATGAAAGCGAATAAATGGAAAACGAGAAGTGATGTAATGGTTAATTGCAGATGGCCAGTGTATATTAACATCTTACCTTACTTATTGTGTTCTACATATTCTCTAGCATGATGAAATTAAATCTTTTGTTCTCTATCTTTCTGTTAGAAATGGCTAGACGTGGAGGAACTAGAGGAAGTGGAGGAGGAAGACGTGGTGGGCGTACAGGCCACCGCAGTGGGACTAGAATCAACCAAGAGATTGAGGGGAGTGTTCACACTACCCATACTGATACGGTAGTCAGCCAACACAATGCTGAACATGTGGAAGGAGATGATCAGACGTTTGAGTTTGAACCAGTCGTACAAGCAGCTCTCGGTCGTGAGTTTACCAGACTGCTGAAGGAAACCTTACCAGCCATACTAGACGAAGCGTTGAGGAAGGCCAAGGAGATCCCCAATGTAAGCCTAGCCACTGAAGGGCCAGTGGTGCTTCCAGCTACGGGAGGACCAGTTCTGGTAGAGAATGTTGTACCGCCTACTCGCGGGTACTATTACAAGGCATTTCGTGGTTGTGATCCCCCTGAGCTAACTGGAGAGAAAGAAATAGCTGATACTTTAGATTGGATCAATGACATGGAATCCACCATCCGCCTCAGTGACTGCCAACCGGATCAAGCGGTCATGTTCGCAGCTAAGTCACTGAAGGGGGAGGCAGCACACTGGTGGGAGACTGTGAAGCAGGCAAAGGGTGACCAAGCGGTAGAACTAATGAGGTGGAATGATCTGAAAGCGTTAGTAATTAAGAAGTTTTGTCCTAAGAACGAAGTCCACAAGGTGGAGAGAGAGTTCCTGACGTTGCAAGCCGGACTAATGACTCACAGACAATATACATCCAAGTACAACGAACTGGCACGCCTGGTGCCTCATCTTGTAACCACAGAGGAGAGGAGGATTCATTATTATGTTCAAGGGTTGCCTCCAAAGATACGTACCTTTGTAAAGGCCAACACACCGAGTACCTTTGAGTCGGTGGTTGTTCTGAGCGGGGTTGTCTATGATGACGTTGCCTCTGAAGTCATTTATGAAGCTTCTAAGAAACAAGCGGCTAAGCGGACTGGGGAGGACCTTCAGGGTCCTAGTGATAGGAGGTCAAGGTTAGAAGCAGAGGGTCTGTGTGGAAAGTGTGGGAAAAGGCACGGAGGAGAGTGCAGAGCTGGGCAAGCGGGTTGCTTTAAGTGTGGAAAGTTTGGACACCAATCACATGACTGCAAGTCGAAGCCTAAGTGCCACAACTGTGGGGAGCCAGGGCATTTGAGCAGAGATTGTAGGAAGCGCAAAGAGCCGGAAGCGGGAGGATCCAGAAAGGGTAAGGGTGCAGAGAAAGAACCTTACATCAACAAGGCCACAGCAAGGATTTACCAGATGACTCAGTAAGGTGCGTTGCTAACTCTTAATTGTGATATGCCAAGTTTATGATTTTATTTCCTTAAATGAGTAGTTAGCCCCATCAGCTTAGAAGCCTTAGAACTAGATATTACCCGGATTAGATCCTCAGCGGTAGTTAATCAAAATGGCCTTCATGACCAAGCTGCCTTGCATAGCTACGGTTTATGCCACCCATTCTGTGATTTGCTATCAGTATAGCTTATGACAGGTTTCGAGGATGAAACCTATTATAAGGAGAGTAGACTTGTAACATCCCGAGTTTTAGAAGGCGAAGGAATTCACAAGAAATTTAAAACTTAAATAAGGAAAAGGGAAGCGGGCTTCGGCCGGGATGTTTGGGCCAAAAGGAGCAAGTTTTGGCCCTTATAAGCCTCAAGATCAGCCAAAAGCCCTCATTTGCATCATCCATTTCCGTTTTCTAGAGAGAGAGGAGGGAGAGAGTCTAGAGAGAGAAAGTCCCGGTTTTTGGATTAGAGCCTCAATGATCGTTAGCAAGAGTCTCGTGGGTGTTTAGCAACGAAAAGGAAGTGATTACAGGTAACCGATTCTCCTAGATCTGAGTTTTAGTTCGTTTTTGGGTTTTTCGGGTTTTGGGTGAAAAGGTTATGTTTAATCGGATGAAACTGAAAGATAAGCATAGATTTGAGTTCCTTAATGGAAAATGAACGTTTTGAATGCAAACAGGTTCGGGATCTTGAAGTGATCAGACCCGAATGCGAAAGTTAGGGTTTTTCACCAAGAACAGGTCGTGCGCACTTGCTAAGTGCTCACAGAGCAGGTCCTGCGCACTTGCTAAGTGCGCAGGAAGAGGAACCTGCGCACTTGCTAAGTGCGAAGGAAGGGAAGTCTGCGCACTTGCTAAGTGCGCAGGAAGCAGTGTCTGCGCACTTGCTAAGTACGCAGGCATCAGGTCTGATTAAGTGAAGTCAGTATGTTAGAGTAGTTAAACCATTAGAGTCGGTAGTGGTCTGATGTGTATTTAACTAATCGATTCAGATCGGAAGTGACGTTGTTGGACCTTGTTTAGGACAACCCGAATTAGCTTACCAGGTGAGTTCTAATCCCCTTTTTGCCTTCTTTAGGGGTGGTGTGCATACTTAGTGTAAAGTGTTTATTATATTTTATATATTATAAACTGAAAGGAAAAGTTATGTTTTAGTGAAAAGTTTAAAAGAGGCAAAAGTATGTTTTGAGGAAAGTATATCTATATTATGGCAAGCGTTTACTATATTTTCATATACATAAACAAAGGCATGATATATGTGTTAAGCTATGTTTAGTAAAGCAAGATATATATTTTGGCAAGCGTTTACTATATTTTCATATACATAAACAAAGGCATGATATATATGATAAGCTATGTTTCAGAAAGCAAGTTATATTCTATGGCAAGCGTTTACTATATTTTATATACATAAACAAAGGCATATTATATATGAAAGTTATGAACAAGATTTACAGAAAAGTTTTATGAATAGTAAAGTGAACAGCTTTCCTTCGGGAATGTGTACCAGTCTGTAAAGGTCCTTGGGACAGATGTTACTTGTATAAGATGTCAGATATGGGTTCTACCCATTAGTAAGAGTCTTGATGGCTCGTTAACAGTTGTACAATTGGAATGAGTGACGGCGGTTGCTCGGGGGACTACGCAATCCCCCATGTACCAGTTAAGCGGTATTGATCACGAGGACAATACCCGGTGTTGATCACGAGGACAACATCGTGTCATGTGGTGTTGCCCGCAAGGACAACATCATTGGGTCATGAGGACCCAGAAGGTGTTGATCACGAGGACAATACCAGTATGTAACAGAATTGATGGATAAGCGGTAGTGTCGGTTCATGGTGTAAGCCATGGGGGCATTGACCAGGTACTTGTCGGTTCATGGATGTAAGCCATGAGGTCAGTACAGTAAAGATGAATTGACGGGTAAGTGGTACTGATCACGAGGACAATACCAGCAGTGAAAAGAATTGACGGTTAAGCGGTATTGATCACGAGGACAGTACCAACAGTGACAAGGAATTGACGGATACTTTATGAATGTTTTAAATTATGTTTTTGAAAAGTGTAGTATGTAAAGTTTTGCCTTAAGGGCAGTATGTATGTATGTATTAGTAAATCTTTTGTATAAATGATTTAAAGTAAACGTTAGAACTCACTCAGCGTTGCTGATTTTTAGTATGCATATCAGTTAAGTGCAGGTTTAGTTGATGGATGTGGATGCTTGGCTTAGAGAGAAGAGTTACCCGAAGATCAGTGTCTGGCATCCTGATTATGTTTTATGTTATGTTTTAAGTTGATGTTGTTAGAGACAAGTTGTATTAGATATGTTTATGTTTCCGCTGTGTATGTTGAAGTTTAAAATCGTTTTCGATGTGTTAATGAATGTCTTATGTTTAAAAGTGCTACGTGTTGATGAGTAAATCCAATAAGTGAGGCCTCCCGGGTTTGGGGCCTCACATTTGTATGTTTAGCTACGGTTTTAAAGAAAATAATATGGATGGTATCGAGTTTTTACCTCTGGACAGAGATGATGATTTTTGAGAGAAAAAGAGAATGATCTTGACTTCTCCTGCTAAAAACCTTTGAGAAAACACTTGGAACTCTCCTTATAATACCGAAATAAAGGATTCGAGTCTTCGATTATGGAAGAACACCAAAAGAAAGTGAAGATAGATATTCTTGTTGTTGTCGTAGAAGAAAAGAGATATGACAGGGTTTGTGAGTTTTTGCCCTTGATGGATGAATTGATAGACAATGAGGTGGTATGGTTTTTATCTAAACTTTGAAGTCATGAGGTATGGGTTTTAAGATAATGAATTTGAATGTAGAGAAAAATGGTAGTGTGAATGGGGAAATCTCTAGGATTTCGGTCGAGAAAGTCAAGGGTGGGTTGGGGTTAATTTATCTAATAAGATTTAAGTGTAACTTAATATTATTTAGAGTTTTTAAATGGTAAATTAATTCGGTTTAGATTTCTCACGGTATTATAATTTTAACAAGTTTATGACTCGTTGAAGAAAATATTGAAATCTTGGATTGTATAATTCGTTAAGGTGATTATTTGTAGGTATGAGTACCTAAAGGTGGCGCTACATAGTAACGTCTTCGAAAGGTTCATTATTTTAGTCTAAAAATGAATTATTGTCCAACGTAAAGTTCGTGTAATATATATGTCTAGATATTTTTCTTGGTTATTTAATTTAATCACTAACATTCGTATTTAGTCGGGTTATACGGGTATGTGAACCGGTAACTCTTAGAATTACCAAAATGTAAAATGAGACAATGTACGGTTTTTGTTAGACCTTAATGTCCTTGTTTGTGAAATTAAGTAAATCACGAAAACAATTATAATGTAAACTCGTTTATAACATGTACGGATATTGATCTGAAATTTCGGGTGTCACACCCGCCTTTCAATTCATCTGGATGAGCCATTCTTCTGAAACATTCTTGGATGTAAATGCTTGTGAATTCTACTAGGGCCTCATGATTATCGTTGAACTGTAGAACCTCTCTGATAGTTGCTTCAGAAAATAACACTTCAAGATTTTGAACACGGGCTCTAATGTGGTCTGTATTGTTGATGGAGACTCTTGTGGCAGTGGCCCAGAATTGTCTGATAGAAGACTCAAACACTGGCAGATTGTGACTTGTAGCAAAGCTGATGTTCGAGTTGGCTAGGAAATCAAGTACAGGTATGAAGTCTGCATTTTTGGGATCAGTAGTGTTCAACACATCACACACATTGTGCCTTTTGACAAATAAGAGATCCATATCTACACATAAACAACACAAGAAAAATTATCAAACATCAGTCCAACACTTAGAAAAATTTCAGAAAGGTCTGACCGAAACTACTAGTTTCAGGTGAAGAAAGCATATCAAAACTACATAGCTTCGGGCACCAAAGGATATCGAAACAACTAGTTTCGATGGAAAACCTATTCAAATTCTAAGACATTTTTTTGAAAAACAAAACACCCTTTAATCAAAACAACTAGTTTCGATGCCTGAATTCTGAACAAAAACACAATCATTCAAAAGCAGAGAAAAACTAAACTAAAAACTATAGACAGATTAACAAAATATAAACAGAAATAAAAAGAAAGGTAAAGGTCGCCTGAGGTGTCGAAACTCCATCTTACCGAGATTTTTGAGGAAATCTACAAAATTAAACAATAGAAGAGTGAAATATTAGCAATGATGAGTTCATAAACATGATCTAAGCAAGAAACAACCCAAAACACACGATTTCAGTCGTAATGTAACATCCCAAAATATAAAACGGCAATTATAATAACGGAATAAATGAATGAGGCATGACGGGCCGGGCCGAATGGGCCGGCGGGCTTGAACGGGCGAACATAGGGGAGCTTCCTCTATAAATAGCCTAAGTCACTCCACATTTCTCTCATTTACAAGTTCTAGAGAGAGAAACCGTAGAGAGAAAGTTGGCGGATCGACCCGAGATTGAAGAAGTGCGTTGCTCCATAGCTCGTGAGAAGAACCTCCAAATCAGAAGCTCGGTACAGGTAACGATCCAACCTAGATCTGAGTTTTTGTTCGTTTTTCAGGATTTTGGACAAAATGTGACGTTTTTACGGATGAAACTGGAAGAAAAACATAGATTTGAGTTCCTTAATGAAAGGCAAATGTTTTGAATGTAAACAAGTTCAGGATCTTGACGAGATCAGACCCGAATGCGAAAGTTAGGGTTTTTGCGGGGAAACAGATCCTGCGTACTTATCAAGTACGCAGGAAGAGGGTCCTGCGTACTTATCAATTATGCAGGAATTATCAAGTACGCATGAAGCGAGGTTTGCGCACTTATTAAGTACGCAAGAGCAAGGCCCTGCGCACTTGCTAAGTGCGCAGGCATCAGGCTGATTAGGTAAAGTCGGTATGTTTAGAAGGTTAAACCGTTAGAGTCGGGATTTGGTCTGATGTGTATTTAACTAATCAATTCAGATCGGAAGTGACGTAGTGGGACCTTTGTTTAGGACAACCCGGATTATCTTATCAGGTGAGTTCTAGAAGCCCTCTTTTAAATGTTTTATATAATGTTTTCGGGCTGGTGTGCATACATATGAAATGATGTTTTTACGAAACGATGTTTATGAAACTATGTTTATAAAATGATGCTTATGAAACTATGTTTACGAAATGAAATGATTTGGAATGAACGGTTTATGGAAAGAAAGTTTTATGAATGGAATGTTTACGAACGAAATGTTTATAAAGAAATGGTTTACACTAAAGGTAAAGGGTTTCGAAAATGAATGAAAGGTTTTATGAAAAGAAAAGAAAAAGGGCAAAGGTTTTAAAGAAGTCATTACAAATCTAATCTGTCGAATGAATGGAATTGACGAATGAAGTCTGGGAATGTAATTCCCAGCCTTGTGGTAGATTATGGACAGCGAGCCATAGTTGCCATAAGAGCAACAAGGGCAGTGTCTTGGTGGCCTGCCAATGGTTATGATGTTGTACAACTGGTATGGGAGTAACGACGGTTACTCAGGGGTTAACGTGACCCCATGAAGGTTAAATTATGATCCACCGGTGTTATGGCCGTGAGCCATAGCCGTCGATGGAAGTTGTCGGTTTATAGACATGAGAGCCATAAGGGCAACTAAATGGGTATTGTCGGTCCTCGTGCAGTTAAGCCTTGGGGGCAATACAAAAGGGAATTGACGGAATGTATTGTATTGTCGGTCTTCGTGCAGTTAAGCCTTAGGGGCAATACAATAGGGAATTGACGGAATGTATTGTATTATCGGTCTTCGTGCAGTTAAGCCTTAGGGGCAATACAATACTAAATGACGGAACAAACGGTAATACAGATTTAGATAGTAATGTATGACTTAAATGAATGTTAAATGTTTTAAACGAACGATCCGTTCAACGTGTTTATGATGATGATAAATGTTTGAATGTTTTAGTGATGAACGAAAGGCCCTGTTTTCTTGTACATGATGTTAAACCCTAATGGATTATTGAATGATGAACCATTTATTAAATCGAATGAAAAACTGGAACTCACCAGCGTAGCTGACTTTTTAGTATGCACATTCAGGTTAAGGCAGGTATGGATGATGGTCGGTGATGCTCGGCAAGCGAGAAGAGTTACCCGGTGGATCATGAAGACTGGCATCCCGTTATGATTAGTTTATGTTATGTTTATGTATCAGACTATGTTACGCTTCCGCGTGTTGAACAATGTTATGAGTATGTTTTAATGAAATTTTTCGCTGCGTTATTTGATATTCAAGTTTAATAACTGTTTGTGAATGAGTAAATCCAACAAGTGAGGCCTCCCGGGTTTGGGGCCTTACAAGTTGGTATCAGATCAAAAGTTTGAGAGATTCAGACACTCCCAGTGTCTGAACTTAAACTGTGAACGGGACCGAAAGTGGATGCCAGTACGGGTAACTCGAGCCACAGCATCAGGTACGAAGGTAGTATATATTTACATGTGTAGTATGCCTTAGAAAGGGTTAGGTAAGGACTTGTGTTCTGCTGGAATCACAAAGGTGGTCAAATAGAAATCGAAAGGTAGTGTAATGGTTAATTGCAGATGGCCAGTATATATTAACATCTTACAGTGCTTATTGAATTTTATTTGTTAACTAGCGTGATGACATTGGATTCCTTGTCTTATAGAACGAAATGGAAAGGAGAGGAAACGAAAGACGTGGTGGGGGCCGTACCGGTGGTCATACCGGCGGTCGAAATGGTGGGCGTGGCAGGTGTCACACCCCAACCGACGGCGGATTATACGTCGGGGCGGATGCGGTTGTTCAATAGCACAAGGTTGACTATTAAAGTTTCAATATTTCATTAATAAATAGATTCAAAGGTTTAATACAAAGGAAATAACAAGTATACAACGTTTATTTAATAAGTAGTCTAGGTCCAAAGCGTCCTATGTGATCACAAACAAGTCTCATGATGTTGAACCTGAAACATGTGAAAGAATCTGTCAACTACAAATAGTTGGTGAGATACAAAGGTTTTGACGCAGTTTAACAAGTATTTGTAAAGAATTACAATTCACTATGATATATGCATTCTATAATGTAAGTATGAGAAACAAGTATCTTAAACATTGTGCATATCAACCCTCCAACCAAGTTTAGGCATAACCCGCAGGTTACCCTTATAAGTCTCAAGTTTAAAAGTTTAATACAGTAACAATCACCAAGGGCTCCCCCCGAAGGGTCAATCAATCAAGGTGGATTGGTCAAATGTAATAGATCTATCATTGTTACCATAGGCTTGATCAAAGTTAATGAATATGCTAGTTTTAAGTTTAATCTAAGCATACAAGTCTCAAGTTTAACATAAGAATAAGCATCTAGTCATAGTTGTACAAGAATTGTATAAGTTTAAAGTTTTGAACATGTTTCACCCCAAAAGTATAGAAAGGAAAAGAGGCTAAGTATACTCACATGGATTGGAGGAAGAGTATCCGACGAGAGTAAATTTGCAAGACTTTGAGGGAGAATATCCTCACAATAAGCCTAAGAATGTAAGTCTAAAGTTTCAAGTTTATTTCTATAAGTCTAAGACAAGGATCTAGGGCTCAAGATTAACTAGGGTTCCAAACGGGAGATGGGAATGATCGTATTTATAAAGTTTAAATTAGGTTTTAAATAAGGTTTTGAAAAATCATGCAAGGCTTGGATTTCAAAGTTCAATAAATTCATAGTTTAAAATAATTATTTAAGATAAGAATTAATGATAATAATTATTTCAAGAGTAAAATAATTATTAAATACAAAGTATTTTAAGACTAATAGTGATTTAAGATTAATAGTAATTATTTAAAGTGTATATAATTATTAAGGATAAATAATTATTTATAAGAACAAACCATATAAATCATCAAAGTTTCAAGTATTAAATATTTATTTTTATAATTTGACTTGTAAACAAATAATGTTTAGAATGTAGTTACAACTTTTATTATGTAATTATAAGTTTATAAAAGATTAAATAAAATTTCTTATAAAGTTTATATTATAACTTTTCTTTCGTGTTTATAAGTTTATAAGTAAAGTTTTTTAAAGTATTTTAAATAGGGTTTACAAATTTTATAAATGATTAAAGTTCCCATTTAATCTTATAAAATTTACAAGATTATAAATATTTAGGAATTTAGTAAGGTATAATTATTCCTCTTGTTTTGTATACACAAATAAATTTATTCATAAAATTTTACAAGATTTATAAGTTTATAAGTTTTTGATTTTTAAATAAATAATGAGTAAATGAATATCCAAGATTAAAGTTTAAATGGATATAAATGTTATAAAAGGTATGAGTTATAAATTTCCCTGTTTTCTAAATAATATCTAAGTTTTATAAACTTTTTTGATCTTATAAAAGTTTATTTAAGTTTCCTATTCAATAAAAGAATGCATAATAAATTAATGTTTTTTTAAGATTTAAAACTAATATTAAAGATTTAATCTTTATAACTCTTTAACTAAGTTTTATTTAACAAGAATGTCTCAGAGTAATAAAATACAAATAAAAATCGATTCCCGATTTATAAATGTCCAACAGTTTTTATAAAAATATTTGCAAGGGTTAAAAATTGTTTAAAAGGCAAAAAGAAATAAAATGGGCAAAAACCGGCTCGAACCCAGGTCACTGACCGGGTCGAACATACACACACACACCAACCATCCCGGCTACGGGTCTCGCTACTAGTTTATCCGGAAAAGAAAGTTTAAAACCAATTACTCAAATCGAGCCCCAATTCGCATGAACCCTAGATTCGATATTGGTCTAATGCACATCCGATTAAACCTCTGTCTTTGTAAATTGACAGAGGGTTTTCGATTCAAGTAAGAAAACGAGTAGAATGGCCACGAGAGTTACCTGCTATGATGTCGAAATGGGGACGAACGGGTTCAACCCTCAGAACGGCTGTCCACGTGAAACGCCCCAAAACGGGTACATCTCATAGTTGGCACACAACATAACAAACATAGTTCTTAAACCGGAAATCAGAATCTATTACAGCGGAAGTCTTTAATTCAAATCATTCATCAAACTATAACATGAAATATTGTCTATAACATGAACTATCAGGATTGGAAATGTCAGTCTTCAATACCGCAGCCCGATGTCCATGCTATCCAGCCCACATGGCTCTTTTATCTTTCTTTAGCTTTACCCTTTTTACCTGTCATGCATACTAAAAGTCAGCTAACGCTGGTGAGTTCTCTCTTTACTTTAAACTGTAAACTTTATCTTTGGTAGCTTAGTTTTATTAAATTAAACTAAGCTTTACTTTCACTTTCTTTGAAATAAACTTTTAACTATTACTTTAAAACTTTACAACGTTACAATTATAAATCTGTTACGTTACTATCTGTCATTAAAACTTTATCTTTAAGGAAACCCGTTAGGGTGTCCCACTGTACTCTGTCTATCATTTCACTTATACTTGACAAGTGACTTTATCATACTTTAACTATCACGTATGGATCGTGGTCCGAGGACCAGATCCCTATCTTGCTTACACCTCAGGGTAAGACTTTTACTTTAGCGCTGCCCACACCTCAGGGTGGGACTTTCTTTCTCGCTTGCACGTTAGTGCAAGACTCCTTTAGCATTGCTCACACCTCAGGGTGAGACTTTCTCGCTTACACCGAAGTGAAGACTCCTTTAGCATCGCTTACACCGAAGTGTAAGACTCCTTTAGCATTGCTTACGCCGAAGTGTAAGACTCCTTTAGCATTGCTCACACCTCAGGGTGAGACTTCTACTTTAGCATGCCTGCAGGACTTTCTACTATGCAACTATTATGCAATGCAATTACACTATTACACAAGTAGAAATGCAATCACATAACTTTCATATAGACAAATAACACATATTAACACATAAGCATATAACATGGTATTTGTCACTGTCACTGTCACTGTCACTGTCGAGCTGTACCGAAGTACGGCTCCTTTATCGTTCTTTCTTTAGCTCATTGTTATCTTTCAAAAACTTGTTTAAAAGATAATACTATGCTCTTCTGTTCTTTATCTTTCATTTTATAAAAATAACATTTTTATAAAATACTATACTTTGCCTTTCATTTTATAAAAAATAACATTTTTATAAAATACTATACTTTGCCTTTCATTTTATAAAAAATAACATTTTTATAAAATACTATACTTTGCCTTTCATTTTATAAAAATAACATTTTTATAAAATACTTTACCAGTATGCATGCCAGCCCAAAACCATTAGGAAAAAGGGCAATAAAAACTCACCAGATGAATCGTTTCTGTTTACACCTAGCCGGTTCCTGAATGTCACTATGGTCACCCACAATCTGTATAATCAAGTCATAGGCGTAAGGCTGTGTTCCTAGGGGACACTTAGACATTACTAGGCTTGACTCAGATGTTTCGGGTCATGGTTTCATTATCGAAACTAGGTAGTTTCGAGTCCTGGCTCCTTATCGAAACTATGTAGTTTCGAGCCCTGGCTTCTTATCGAAACTAAGTAGTTTCGAGTCACTGCTTCTTATCGAAACTAAGTAGTTTCGAGTCACTGCTTCTTATCGAAACTAAGTAGTTTCGAGTCGTATGACTTATATAAATTCTTAGTTAAGGTCTTGGGTCTATATTGAAACTATGGTAGTTTCGATGGGTCTGCCCCTGTCGAAACTAGGTAGTTTCGATAGATGCGTCCATATCGAAACTAGTAGTTTCGACTGTGCAGTCTCCTTCCCCAAACAGAACCCTAGATCTGGTCCCTTTGTTCTAATCGATCAAGCTTTGAACTTTTTACGTTCGAAATGTTCCATTTTCCCCCATGAACCCAAACCCGTGGTTTGTTTCCAGTTTCACACGTAAAAATCTAAACCTTTACTCGATTATTAACCCGAAACCCGAAAGTTACAAAAACTCAGATTTAGGCATAATAATTACCTGTTACAGCTTCCTTCTCGTTTCTTTATGCTCCAGAGATGTTGAGCAACAATCCTCGAGACTTTGAGCTTGATCCCGAGCTTTCTCTCTCTAGACCCAAACTCTCACTCTCTCTTTCTCTCACTAGAAACTTGCGTGACAAGTGTGGTGAATGAGGGAGAGACTGATGGCTGCTGCTATGAAGGCTCCCTGTCATTTTTCGGGCCCATGGGCCGGCCCCTAGCCAAGCCCACCTTCCTTTTTCTTTTATTTGGGTTTTTATTTATTTTGGGATGTTACAAGTCTACCCCTCTTACGAAAGGTTTCGTCCTCGAAACCTGTTATAAGTCAAACAGGTGCGGGTACGACTCTTTCATTTCTGTCTCGGTTTCCCATGTAGCTTCCGACCCTTTACGATGCTTCCATTGTACTTTGACTAACTGTATCGCTTTATTCCGTAACCGCTTTTCTTTCCTGTCTAGTATGGCGACGGGTTCCTCGATGTAATTGAGGCTATTATCTATCTCGATGTCGTCAAGTGTCACGTGTGCCGATTCGTCGGCCAGGCACTTGCGCAAGTGCGACACGTGGAAGGTTGGGTGAATTCCACTCAGCTCATCAGGTAATTCTAACCGGTAAGCGACTTCACCAACCCGTGCTAGTATTTTGAAAGGCCCGACGAATCTTGGGCTTAACTTCCCTCTCTTTCTGAATCGTATGATCCCCTTCCAGGGAGATACTTTCAATAGTACTTGATCCCCGACCTTGAATTCGATTGGTCTTCGCCTTTTATCCGCGTAGGACTTTTGACGGTCCTGTGCAGCTTTCATTCTGGCCTTGATCTGGTCAATCTTTTCAGAGGTTGTTGTGACTACCTCTAAACTCCCCAACTCTTTCTGTCCTACCTCGCCCCAACAGACCGGGGTTCGGCATCTTCTATCATACAACATTTCGTAGGGCGGCATACCAATCGTGGTGTGGTGACTGTTGTTGTAGGAGAATTCTGCCAACGGTAGGTGACTATCCCAACTGCCACCGAAGTCTATAATGCATGCGCGGAGCATATCCTCTAACGTCTGGATGGTCCTTTCTGATTGACCATCCGTCTGTGGATGATAAGCCGTGCTGATGTTCAGTCTTGTACCCATTGACTCGTGAAATCTTTTCCAGAACCTCGATGTAAATCGGGTGTCCCGGTCAGATACAATTGATAACGGTACGCCATGTCGAGAGACAATTTCATTGATAAATACTTCTGCCAACTTCTCAGATGAATACGTTTCGCGAATTGGCAAGAAATGTGCACTCTTTGTCAGACGATCCACTATAACCCAAATCGTATCATGGCCTTTTGCTGTGCGGGGCAGCTTTGTAATAAAGTCCATGGTGATACGCTCCCACTTCCATTCGGGTATTTCCAGAGGCTGGATCTTCCCGTACGGTTTCTGATGCTCTGCTTTAACTTGTGAGCAAGTCAGACACTTGCTTACATATCCGGTCACATCATTCTTCATGTTAGGCCACCAATACTCTTTCTTCAAATCCTGGTACATTTTCGTGGTTCCTGGGTGGATGGAATATTGAGACTTATGGGCCTCGTCAAGTACTTTGGCCCTAAGCTCTCCGCCCTTCGGTACCCACATGCGACCACACCTGGTCCTCACTCCATGAGTGTTTAATTCTAACTTTGTCTGTTGACCGACCATTCTTTCTTTCTTTATGTTCTCTTCCTTTAGTGCTTCCTTCTGTGCTGCTTCTAGCTCTGTCATAAAATCTGGGGTTATCACTAACTGGTACGCTTTTACCCTAATAGGAGAATGATTCTCCTTACGACTTAGGGCATCAGCGACCACATTCGCCTTTCCCGGGTGGTATAGGATCTCACAGTCATAGTCTTTCAGCAATTCTAACCACCGCCTTTGCCGCATATTCAGGTCTTTCTGTTCGAAGAAATACTTCAAGCTCTTGTGATCCGAATAAATCGTGCATTTCACCCCGTAGAGGTAATGCCTCCAAATCTTTAACGCAAAAACAACTGCCGCGAGCTCCAAATCGTGAGTTGGGTAGTTAATTTCGTGGATCTTTAGCTGTCGTGACGCATACGCGATCACCTTTCCCCTCTGCATCAAAACACACCCTAACCCTTGTCCCGATGCGTCAGAATATACCACCAGGTCCTCGTTACCGTCGGGTAGTGCTAACACTGGGGCTTGGGTCAACTTCTTCTTTAACTCTTCAAATGCTTTGGACTGAGCCTGACCCCATTCGTACTTTACTTCTTTACGTGTCAACTTTGTCAGTGGCGAAGCTATTCTCGAGAAGTCCTGAATGAACCTTCGATAGTAACCTGCCAATCCCAGAAAACTCCGAATCTCGGTTGGCGTCTTCGGGGTTTCCCATTCCTGTACTGCCTCTATCTTAGCCGGGTCAACCATAATGCCGTCTGCGTTGATAACGTGACCTAAGAATTGGACTTCCTTAAGCCAGAACGCGCATTTGGAGAACTTGGCATACAACTTTTCTTTTTGTAGCGTCTCTAGTACTTCTCGAAGATGACAAGCATGATCACCTTCACTTTTCGAATAAATGAGTATGTCGTCTATAAACACTATCACCGACCTATCTAGCATCGGTCTACACACCTGGTTCATCATACTCATGAATGCTGCCGGAGCGTTCGTCAAGCCGAAAGACATCACGCGAAACTCGTAATGCCCATAACGCGTGCGAAACGCTGTCTTAGGTATGTCCTCTTCTCTTACCTTTAACTGATGATATCCCGACCGCAGATCGATCTTGGAGAACCATCTGGCGCCCTGTAGTTGGTCGAACAGATCATCGATCCTTGGTAGCGGATATTTGTTCTTTACTGTACGCTTGTTCAACTCTCTGTAGTCGATGCACATTCTCATGGCACCATCTTTCTTCTTTACGAACAGAACCGGAGCACCCCATGGAGAAATGCTTGGTCTGATAAATCCTCTATCCAAAAGTTCTTCCAACTGTACCATCAGCTCTTTCATCTCCAGAGGTGCAAGTCGGTACGGTGCTTTAGCCACGGGCTGGGCACCTGGCACTAAGTCTATCTGGAATTCTGTCTCCCGGTCAGGTGGTAACCCAGGCAACTCCTCAGGAAACACCCCCGGAAAATTACATACCACTGGTACGTCTTTTAACTCTCTCACCTTTACATCATTGTCTATCACATAGGCCAGGTAGGCCTCGCATCCGCGCCCTATATACTTCTCTGCCTTTATCATTGATATGACGTTCGTTAGTGAACCGTCGCGATCCCCGTACACCAAAACCTCGCCACCGTCTGGAGCTTTGAGCTGAACTATCTTTCGTCTACATATTATTCGGGCTTCGTTGGCAGCTAACCAATCCATACCCAAAACTATATCGAATCCTCCCAAGGTCATAACATACAACCTAACTGGGAATCTATGGCCATGAATCTTTATCGTGCAATTATCTACCAATTCACTTACTATCGTGGTCTTGCCCACTGCGGTTTCCACATTAAAGGCCTGCTCTACTCTAGTAACTTTGCATTTCATTCTTTTACACTTAGAAGATGATATAAAACTCCTACTGGCACCCGAATCAAATAATACTGAAACATAAGTGTGGTCAAGGATGAACGTACCTGACACAACATCTGGGTCTCCCCTAGCCTCCTCCTGTGTCAGTGCATACGCCCGGGTCCTTGCCTTCGGCTTCTCAGGTTCTTTACCCTTCTCGGTGCCAGTAGCCTTGGGTTTCCGACAGTCTTTGGCCATGTGGCCAGGTATCCCGCAGTTATAACAAGACTGTGCCCCGGGACACTCTCGAGAGTAGTGTCCGGTCTTTCCGCACCTATAGCACATATTTAACCCAACTCGGCACTCGCCCGAGTGCTTCCTGCCACACTTAGCACATTCAACCCCATCTTCAATCCTCAGTTTCTTCGTCTCCGGCCCCGCCCACTCTTTAGCTGGCCGTTTAACGGCATTGGTCACTTTCTTCTCAGTAGGCAGTGGGTCTGCGGATTCGAAGTCATCATAAACTATTCCAGCAAGTGATACCACAGATTCAAAACTCGTGGGAGCATTAGCTTTCACGTGCACACGGACTTTCTGTGGTAGTCCCTTGATGTAGTACTTAATCCTCTTTTCCTCAGTGTCCACCAGATGTGGAACCAGCTGAGCCAACTGTTGATATTTGGAGGTATACTGGCGATGAGTCATACTACCAGCACAGAGCCCCAGAAATTCCCTCTCAACTCTGTCAATCTCGTTCTGCGGGCAGAACTTAGTGATTAGCAGCTTTTTCATGTCGTCCCATTTCATCTTTTTCATCTCAGCAGAAGACTTGATTCTTTCGATCGATCTCCACCAGCTTAATGCCTCATTAGTGAATGAGTGAGCGGCAAACTTGACCGCTTGATCATCACGGCACTCACTAATGTTGATCACCCCATTCATTCTCTCTATCCACTCAAAAGTGGCAACAGCATCTTTCCGTCCATCATACTTCGGCGGGTCACACCCCCGAAAGGACTTATAGTTGCAACCCCGGGTTGCCATTTCATAATCAGAATCATCACTGTCAGTGACTTCAAGTCTCTTGCTGCTTTCCTCTTTCGTTTCTTTCTTCCCTATATTAAACTCTTTAAGGGCCTCGCCCAATGCTTCCGGTAGAACTTTCTTCAAGATTGAAGTAACCTCTGCCGCTATAGCTTCTTTCACAATCGGTTCCAACTCAAGCGCCTCATTAGGGGCATCGTTAGGAGCCGACACATGGTTCCCACTATCATTATGCTCCACATGCACCGATTCAGCTTCGTTGCGGGAGTGCTCACTTTCTTCAGGACGGTTCCGGTTACCTGGAGGTCGGCCTCGACGACCAGTACGACCCCCAGTGCGACCTCCTCTCTTTGCTCTAGCCATTTAGTGTCTACTGTGAACAAAGATAGCTCGTGTTATCAAGATAGGTAACAATTTAGAACACCTCGAGTACTGTAAATTACTAATTACAGAGACCGGTATGAAATTACTAATTTACTTTACTACTCGGGTTCTGAACATTTCCTTTCCGAGTAACATTTGCATCCAAGTTCAGAGTTTCTACTATAAGGCACGTACTATCTACTGTCTACTGTCTGTGCTAAGGCATGTACTATTTATGCTAAAGCATCTACTTTCTGCTATCTGTACTAAGGCGTTATTGTCTATGTTCTATGTAAGGACATTGACTACCTTCTGTCTACTATCTTTCCATGGACGGGCTGCTCCGACTGACATTCCTTCCCTTCCTTTGCTTTGTCCCATTCTCAGTTTAAGTTCAGACATTATCGCAAATGTCTGAATCTCTCAAACTATGGCTCTGATACCAACTTGAAACGCCCCAAAACGGGTACATCTCATAGTTGGCACACAACATAACAAACATAGTTCTTAAACCGGAAATCAGAATCTATTACAGCGGAAGTCTTTAATTCAAATCATTCATCAAACTATAACATGAAATATTGTCTATAACATGAACTATCAGGATTGGAAATGTCAGTCTTCAATACCGCAGCCCGATGTCCATGCTATCCAGCCCACATGGCTCTTTTATCTTTCTTTAGCTTTACCCTTTTTACCTGTCATGCATACTAAAAGTCAGCTAACGCTGGTGAGTTCTCTCTTTACTTTAAACTGTAAACTTTATCTTTGGTAGCTTAGTTTTATTAAATTAAACTAAGCTTTACTTTCACTTTCTTTGAAATAAACTTTTAACTATTACTTTAAAACTTTACAACGTTACAATTATAAATCTGTTACGTTACTATCTGTCATTAAAACTTTATCTTTAAGGAAACCCGTTAGGGTGTCCCACTGTACTCTGTCTATCATTTCACTTATACTTGACAAGTGACTTTATCATACTTTAACTATCACGTATGGATCGTGGTCCGAGGACCAGATCCCTATCTTGCTTACACCTCAGGGTAAGACTTTTACTTTAGCGCTGCCCACACCTCAGGGTGGGACTTTCTTTCTCGCTTGCACGTTAGTGCAAGACTCCTTTAGCATTGCTCACACCTCAGGGTGAGACTTTCTCGCTTACACCGAAGTGAAGACTCCTTTAGCATCGCTTACACCGAAGTGTAAGACTCCTTTAGCATTGCTTACGCCGAAGTGTAAGACTCCTTTAGCATTGCTCACACCTCAGGGTGAGACTTCTACTTTAGCATGCCTGCAGGACTTTCTACTATGCAACTATTATGCAATGCAATTACACTATTACACAAGTAGAAATGCAATCACATAACTTTCATATAGACAAATAACACATATTAACACATAAGCATATAACATGGTATTTGTCACTGTCACTGTCGAGCTGTACCGAAGTACGGCTCCTTTATCGTTCTTTCTTTAGCTCATTGTTATCTTTCAAAAACTTGTTTAAAAGATAATACTATGCTCTTCTGTTCTTTATCTTTCATTTTATAAAAATAACATTTTTATAAAATACTATACTTTGCCTTTCATTTTATAAAAAATAACATTTTTATAAAATACTATACTTTGCCTTTCATTTTATAAAAAATAACATTTTTATAAAATACTATACTTTGCCTTTCATTTTATAAAAATAACATTTTTATAAAATACTTTACCAGTATGCATGCCAGCCCAAAACCATTAGGAAAAAGGGCAATAAAAACTCACCAGATGAATCGTTTCTGTTTACACCTAGCCGGTTCCTGAATGTCACTATGGTCACCCACAATCTGTATAATCAAGTCATAGGCGTAAGGCTGTGTTCCTAGGGGACACTTAGACATTACTAGGCTTGACTCAGATGTTTCGGGTCATGGTTTCATTATCGAAACTAGGTAGTTTCGAGTCCTGGCTCCTTATCGAAACTATGTAGTTTCGAGCCCTGGCTTCTTATCGAAACTAAGTAGTTTCGAGTCACTGCTTCTTATCGAAACTAAGTAGTTTCGAGTCACTGCTTCTTATCGAAACTAAGTAGTTTCGAGTCGTATGACTTATATAAATTCTTAGTTAAGGTCTTGGGTCTATATTGAAACTATGGTAGTTTCGATGGGTCTGCCCCTGTCGAAACTAGGTAGTTTCGATAGATGCGTCCATATCGAAACTAGTAGTTTCGACTGTGCAGTCTCCTTCCCCAAACAGAACCCTAGATCTGGTCCCTTTGTTCTAATCGATCAAGCTTTGAACTTTTTACGTTCGAAATGTTCCATTTTCCCCCATGAACCCAAACCCGTGGTTTGTTTCCAGTTTCACACGTAAAAATCTAAACCTTTACTCGATTATTAACCCGAAACCCGAAAGTTACAAAAACTCAGATTTAGGCATAATAATTACCTGTTACAGCTTCCTTCTCGTTTCTTTATGCTCCAGAGATGTTGAGCAACAATCCTCGAGACTTTGAGCTTGATCCCGAGCTTTCTCTCTCTAGACCCAAACTCTCACTCTCTCTTTCTCTCACTAGAAACTTGCGTGACAAGTGTGGTGAATGAGGGAGAGGCTGATGGCTGCTGCTATGAAGGCTCCCTGTCATTTTTCGGGCCCATGGGCCGGCCCCTAGCCAAGCCCACCTTCCTTTTTCTTTTATTTGGGTTTTTATTTATTTTGGGATGTTACACCACGAGACCAAATCGGCAGTTGCAGGCGACGAACGTTTAAATTGAGTGTTTAGGAAGATTGAGGGGTGATGTTGTTAAGGTGTTTCGGTGGGTATTTATAGCCGATTTCATGATTTAATGCCGGATTAGGTGGGGCGATTTCGGATGGCCGAGTGTGTTAAATCGCAAGTCACGCGGGTGCCAAACTCGAAATCGAGCATTGATGGATGTTGGGTTTCGGTCGCATGCGGGAGGCGAACCCGAGGTTCAACGAATCCGGACGGAAAATCGTGGTTTCGCGAAAATAGGGGAGGAAACGGGGTTAGCTGGGATCGAACCTAGGACCGGTTTTTGAATTCTGGAAGTTTAAGCTTGTGGCAGAACAGGTCCCTGTTGTTTCTGGAGTTTAACATTTTAGGTTAAAGTATAGTTTTAGTTTTAAAACAAGTTTCAGCATTTGACAGTTTTGGTCCCTTGACTTTGTGAAGATAAATATATATATATTCTTTTGTTTTTATAAAACCAAATAAGTTTTATAAAGATTATAAGATATAAGTATACATATATTTATATATAAATATATATATATATTTATAATCGATTCTCATACAATTATGTATATATATAATAAATGAATAAATGAATCCACATTCATTATTTAAAATTATGTTTTAAGATTTGGATTTGAATGCGCACCAGGGTTAGGGTAAGGATAGGTCGGAAAGATACCGGATATTACAGCAGTACCTTTAGTTTAAAAGATTTTGTTTTAAGATTTGGATTCGGAATTATATTTTAAGATTAAGTTTTAAGATTTGGATTCGGAAAGAAAACATAAATCGGAATGTCAGTCTCTAGTCGGGCAGCCTTCACGCCTTCGCACGACCCTTTTCTTTGTTATCTGAAATGTATACTAAAAGTCAGCTAACGCTGGTGAGTTCTAGTTTAAAAGATTAGATATAAACATTATTTCTTCAAAAGTATACATAAGTTTATATATAAAGAACATAAATACGTATTCTTAACTTTTACTTTTCTTTCATCATTCTTGAGTGACTACATTGATATGCATTCACCTTTAGTTTTTCCTTAACATTCATTTGGTCGTACACATAAGGGTGATCAACCCGTCTTTTACTACGTATGTCACAAAGACATACGCCATGAAGCTACCGTCGTAGCCCTTTGACTCGTCCGGTCCTAGAAACCGTCCGCCTTAAAACCGTCCGGCCAACCTTCGGCCGTCCGTCGTAAACCGTCCTACCGTCGTAGTCCGTCCTTTTTGCCCGTCTACCCGAAGGTATCCGTTTCCCACGTGCTACCATGTTTGCAACCATTCTACATATGATTTGGCATTTGCTTCGACCATCCATTAATGCCCCTTTTTATTTCCTAGCTGATGAAGGAATATTTTTGTCCCGGTTGCAAGATAGTCACGTGGTCGTCCATCTACCGTAGTAGCCATTAGCATCGAAGCGTCCATAACATTCACGTATATTCATAACATGCAGTATATATTATATAAAGCAAGATTTCATTCATTCATATTTTGTCATTCTTTCATTCATACTTTGTAAACATACGTTTCATTCTTTGTTCATAATTCATTTTCATATATATATATATATATATAAAAATATATATATATATTTGTATATCACGTATGATCACATTGGCATTCATAGTATTTATTCATTTAGTGTATACACTTCAGCCCTAAAACATTTAATAAGGTTTGCACATAACATAGAAAGGGGCACAAAGAACTCACCTGATGAGCTAGTCTGGGTTGTCCTAAACAAAGTCCAACAACGTCACTTCTGATCTGAATTGAGTAGTTAAATACACATCAGAACTAATCTCGACTCTAACGGTTTAATCATTCTAAACATACTGACTTTACTTAACCATTCTGATGCATGCGCACTTAGCAAGTGCGCAGGGCCTTGGTCATGCGTACTTGACAAGTACGCAGACTTTACTTCATGCGCACTTGGTAAGTACGCAGACTTTACTTCATGCGTACTTGATAAGTACGCAGAACCCTTCTTCCTGCGTACTTGATAAGTACGCAGGATCTGATTCAGGCGTAAGAACCCTAACTTTTTGCATGCGGGTCTGATCATGTCAATATCTAAATTTTCCTCGATCAGAACGTTCGGTTTTTATTCTAGATGCTAGATCTTTGTTCATTTTCAAGTTTCATCCATAAAAACTTCACCTATTTAGCTAAAACCGAAAATCCTAAAATAATCATAAAAACTCATATTATGATCGAACGCTTACCTGGATTGGAGTTATGATTCAGAGAAGATGATCACGAGCACAGTAGCATCGTTCTCCTGAATTCCCGAGTCGATCCGTCACTTTTTCTCTCTAGAACCGAGCTCCCCTTTTTCTCTCTCTAGATGGTGAAATGAAGGTGAAGTGGAGAAAGTGGGCTACCTTGCCCCTTTTATACCTGGGCTTCCATCAGCCCGTTGGAGCCGAGCCCAACCCCATCCGTTCTTATTTCGTTTTATGACGTTTAAATCTCTATCGTATTATTATTTACTTATTTACTATTTTTCGGATGTTACACTATGGGTTACGTTTAGAATCCTAACTGGAATGACAGGAATAAGATTACGCTCAAGTTTCTAAGTTTCCAAAGTCTGGGGTTACCAAAAGTTTCCCTACAAAGCATATAGTTTCATGGGAATGTATCTGAAGATCTATTTTCAGAATTGCATTTGAGAGAATAACTGATGAACTTTCATTCAAGATCTAAAGTGAGATGCATCACTCAGAATTGATTTGATGATAGTTTTAATAATTTGAGTTTGTAGACTAATACGTCTAAGGGTTCGCTACGGTACCAAGTTCCGTGGCTACCTTTTACGATAAGTCTTAGATCATAGCACATGACAGAGTTCACTATGTCTTCCCACACGCTGATTTTCATACTTACGTGTGCACCCACAAGCATTTAAATCGTCGCATAGTCCGCATAGGTCCTTCCGTTTGTGTGTGGATCAAGAAAGAGTACAAGAATTTGTTTAACTCATGACTAGTGTTTCCACGTAAGAGTGATGGTTGATTTAACGAGTCCTTTTTAGAGAGAATCGTCATTCAATAATTAAAGGGAAAAGAATGTGACAAGAATTAGAGTTTCAAAGTTTCCTCGTGTTTGAATAAGAATACATCAAACATCGAGTAGTTTAAAGTCTTTACACTTTCCTCGTGTTTGATCAAGAATTCATCAAACCTTGAGTAATTTAAAAGTCTTATATGCTCATCATGTTTGAACAAGCATACGTCAAACATGGAGTAGTTTAAAGTCTCATACGTTCATCATGTTTAACAAAAATACGTCAAACATGAGGTAGCTCAAATCGTGTTTGAACAAGAATACGTCAAACATAGAATAGTTTAAATTGTGTTTGAACAAGAATACGTCAAACATAGAATAGTTTAAATTGTGTTTGAACGAGAATACGTCAAACATAGAATAGTTTAAATTGTGTTTGAACAAGAATACGTCAAACATAAAATAGTTTAAAGTGTGTTTGAACAAGAATACGTCAAACATAGAATAGTTTAAATTGTGTTTGAACAAGAATACGTCAAACATAGAATAGCTTAAAGTCTCTTAGTTTAGCTTCAGTGTGTAGGAGTATACGATTACGTTTTGAGTATAAAGCGGTTATCTAAATACTCTAGTATTTAAGAGAGGTATGGGACAGCGTTTGGAACATGATTGACCGTTATACGCTTTCTCACAGAAGATTCGAGTTGTCCAGAAGATTAGTGGATCCCGATGTTTGGTTTAGATAGGAGTCAGGGGATGTACTCTGCTAAAGAGAGTAATGTCCTCCTTCCTGCTAGTGTCTAGTATCAAGAGTGAAGTTTTCTCGTATATATGGAATGTACGTTTATCAAGTCTTATAGGGTTTGGTTAAGATGGACACACAAAGTTTTCAAGACTAAGAATCCAAGTATAAGTTTGAAAATAGGATAAGTCAGTTGAGTTTCAAGTTTCAGTATTAAGCTTCACATGATCCCTTATTGGACATGCTTCCTTTGGTGGTTTAGAAGGTGTTTAGTTTTAGGAATACGGGATTGAGTATTTGTACAAGTTTTACATGACTCAAAAGTCTCCGGCCTTATAGTGGTGTATACGAAGTTTAGTGTTTTAGCAACGTGTATTTGGGCTTTTAGTTCCCGTTGTGATTTATAGTAAGTCTTTTATGTGACAAGTGTTGAATGAGGAAAGTCTCCAAGCATAGGGTAACAGGAAAAGTTTCGATAAGGTTTATGATAGTTTATAAATGATTTTATCTCGTTTCGTAACAGCATGTACAGTTTTCTTTTATATAGAGTGTAATTAAGATGTTTAAAAATGACGAGTTGGACATTGATAAATAGTATAAGTAAGACTTATGAAAAGGTATGTATGATTGTCAAACGAAAGATTGGTCAAGTTTAGAAGTGTGAATAAGAGGTAAGGATCATAGTTGATTACGGCAGTGGTTCGTAAGTCGAGTTGTTTTAAAAGAGTGCTTACGAATTAGAAGGTTTGTTCAAAGTTTATTCTTCAAGTATGCGTGTGTCACTTAGGATTTTTTTATAGTTTAATGCAACGTTGTTAATTATCTCAAGTACTAACGTGAGCTACTCTTGACGAAAGTGTTTGGGTAGAAGTGTTAAGTTTGTAGTGCTAGAAGGAAAGTCAAGCTAGTAAGTCATAACAAGATAAATTTCAAAATAACTTTCGTTAAATGTTTCAAAATTGGGACTTCTAGCCCTTACATAATACAATTTAAACGGAAAATTAAAGTGTGTAAGTAAGTTGATTTAATATGTTCAAAAGGTTTTTATTCATAATACTGAGTTATCACAGTAATACTTTCAAAAATGGTTTTGATTGGAGGTTGATGGGCTAACGAGGAGGATTCCCGGAAGAAGGGGTGGTCACAAGGACTCACTTAAGTACCCTATTTCCCTAGCTAGAACTTCCTCATGGGCCTACAACTTCTCTCAGTTGTTGTCACCGATGTTTGGGTTTATGGTACTATGTCGAGGTTCATTATGGGTTTAGAGTCTTAAACGTGGAGCTTGTTTGTTCTATAGTAGGCTTCTTCCTCTACAAGGAAATTACTTAGGTTACGAATTTCTTTGTTAATGTATTTTAGATTTTAAAAGACGTTAAGTTTTGTTTACAAGAAACAGAGATGTGTAAGTTTTAAAGATGTAATGAAAGTTTTGAGATATAGAAGTGTGACAAAGTTTGAGTAAATCATCAAATGAAGTTTTGAGTGGTAAAATGAAAACACAAGAGTTTCCCCTTAGGTGTCAAGTTTATGAAGTTTGTAAAAGGACTTGTAGAGTAATACATAGTTTTAAACGTGTTGGTATTACAAGGATCATGAAGCTTAAGGACGTAGGAAACTTTGAGATGTATAAAAGTGTAACAAAAGTTTTGAGTTAATTATCAAATGAAACTTGGTCAAGTGTTAAGGAGGTAAGGTAAAAATACAAGGGTTACCCCTTAGGTGTCACATTTATAAAATAGTGAAGTTTTATAGAAGAATTTGTAGGGTAACACATAGTTTTAAGGGTTGTATTACGACGATCACGAAGTTTATTGGGTAGTATATATATGAATATAAGTTTATGTATGTGGTTTTTTTTAGGTATAGTCTCGTAAGAATTTCTTCTTAAAGGTAACTCCTTTAGGTCATGACGAGTAAGCATGCTGTCATGTGACAAGACGGGACTTAAGAATCATAGAATAAAGGTTATAGAGGAAAGTTTTTTTTTTTTTTTTGAATCATGAATTTATGAAGCGTAAAGTATTTTAGATGGTACTCATTTAGTGCATATCACTAAGTAAGTACTTTGACATATCAAGAAAGATCTAAGCGCACTAATGTTTAGAGAAGTCGTGCATTCCTATAAGTGGATACTCATCCCAATAGTTCCCAGGAAAGCATACGGGTCCAACGGTTGATTTGGATTTATACGAAATGCTTTCCTTGACAGAATTTCCCAGAATACAGGTATCCACCCTTCCGGTCCACACAAGTTCTCATACATTGTTTAGAACTTAAATACTATTGACGAGAGTTTGTTGGAGGATTAGACTTAAAGCCTAAGAATGTATCCTCGGTGTAGTAGACTCTTGTAGCACGTAGGTAAGTAGAAACGTAGAATCTCTAAGCGTTCACGTATAAGATTTAAGAATAGAATGAGGAGAGAATGTCCTAGTAAAGGACATAACTCGTGTTTGGGTCTCCTAAGTTATAGTCTAGGTCATGTGTCTAATAACCTAATTCTCTATAACCAAGGCTCTGATACCAATCTGTCACACCCCAACCGACGACGGATTATACGTCGGGGCGGACGCGGTTGTTCAATAGCACAAGGTTGACTATTAAAGTTTCAATATTTCATTAATAAATAGATTCAAAGGTTTAATACAAAGGAAATAACAAGTATACAACGTTTATTTAATAAGTAGTCTAGGTCCAAAGCGTCCTATGTGATCACAAACAAGTCTCATGATGTAGAACCTGAAACATGTGAAAGAATCTGTCAACTACGAAATAGTTGGTGAGATACAAAGGTTTTGACGCAGTTTAACAAGTATTTGGAAATATTACAATTCACTATGATATATGCATTCTATAATGTAAGTATGAGAAACAAGTATCTTAAACATTGTGCATATCAACCCTCCAACCAAGTTTAGGTATAACCCACAGGTTACCCTTATAAGTCTCAAGTTTAAAAGTTTAATACAGTAACAATCACCAAGGGCTCCCCCCGAAGAGTCAATCAATCAAAGTGGATTGGTCAAATGTAATAGATCTATCATTGTTACCATAAGCTTGATCAAAGTTAATGAATATGCTAGTTTTAAGTTTAATCTAAGCATACAAGTCTCAAGTTTAACATAAGAATAATCATCTAGTCATAGTTGTACAAGAATTGTACAAGTTTAAAGTTTTGAACATGTTTCACCCCAAAAGTATAGAACGGAAAAAGGGGTTAAGTATACTCGCATGGATTGGAGGAAGAGTATCCGACGAGAGTAAGTTTGCAAGACTTTGAGGGAGAATATCCTCACAATAAGCCTAAGAATGTAAATCTAAAGTTTCAAGTTTATTTCTATAAGTCTAAGACAAGGATCTAGGGCTCAAGATTGACTATGGTTCCAAACGGGAAATGGGAATGATCGTATTTATAAAGTTTAAATTAGGTTTTAAATAAGGTTTTGAAAAATAATGCAAGGCTTGGATTTCAAAGTTCAATAAGTTCATAGTTTAAAATAACTATTTAAGATAAGAATTAATGATAATAATTATTTCAAGAGTAAAATAATTATTAAATACAAAGTATTTTAAGACTAATAGTGATTTAAGATTAATAGTAATTATTTAAAGTGTATATAATTATTAAGGATAAATAATTATTTATAGAGTAAACTGCCATTTTCGTCCCTGTGGTTTGGTCAAAATTGCCACTTTCATCCAATAGTTTGTTTTTTTGTATCTGGGTCCTCGTGGTTTTAAAATATTGCCATTTTCATCCTTGTGGTTTTAAAATATTGCCACTTTCATCCAGTCAGCTAACACCGTCCGTTTTTCTCAGTTAAATGAGGGGTATTTCAGTCCTTTTACTTATTTGTTTTATTTTTTCATCTTTTTTACTCTCACTTTTTAATCATCCCCAATTTAAACTCTAATTTAATCATCCACCTGCTGGCCTTCTTCCTCTTTTTCTGACCAGTTTCTGACGAGCACCACTGGAACACCTCCGTCGCTTGTTTCTATGATTAAAAAGTGAGAGTAAAAAAGATGAAGAAATAAAACAAATATGTAAAAGGACTGAAATACCCCTCATTTAATTGAGAAAAACGGACGGTGTTAGCTGACTGGATGAAAGTGGCAATATTTTAAAACCACGAGGATGAAAATGGTAATATTTTAAAACCACGAGGACCCAAATACAAAAAAACAAACTATTGGATGAAAGTGGCAATTTTGACCAAACCACAGGGACGAAAATGGCAGTTTACTCTTATTTATAAGAACAAACCATATAAATCGTCAAAGTTTCAAGTTTTAATTATTTATTTTTATAATTTGACTTGTAAACAAATAATGTTTAGAATGTAGTTACAACTTTTATTATGTAATTATAAGTTTATAAAAGATTAAATAAAATTTCTTATAAAGTTTATATTATAACTTTTCTTTCGTGTTTATAAGTTTATAAGTAAAGTTTCTTTAAAGTATTTTAAATAGGGTTTACAAATTTTATAAATGATTAAAGTTCCCATTTAATCTTATAAAATTTACAAGATTATAAATATTTAGGAATTTAGTAAGGTATAATTATTCCTCTTGTTTTGTATACACAAATAAATTTGTTCATAAAATTTTACAAGATATAAGTTTTTGATTTTTAAATAAATAATGAGTAAATGAATATCCAAGATTAAAGTTTAAATAGATATAAATGTTATAAAAGGTATGAGTTATAAATTTCCCTGTTTTCTAAATAATATCTAAGTTTTATAAACTTTTTTGATCTTATAAAAGTTTATTTAAGTTTCCTATTCAATAAAAGAATGCATAATAAATTAATGTTTTTTTTAAGATTTAAAACTAATATTAAAGATTTAATCTTTATAACTCTTTAACTAAGTTTTATTTAACAAGAATGTCTCATAGTAATAAAAGTACAAATAAAAATCGATTCCCGATTTATAAATGTCCAACAGTTTTTATAAAAATATTTGCAAGGGTTAAAAATTGTTTAAAAGGCAAAAAGAAATAAAATGGGCAAAAACCAGCTCGAACCCGGTGTCACACCCCGACCGATGGCGGAATCATCGAGACGGGACATGTAAGACTGTTCATAGCTCATGGTTGACTAAATTGAAATATATTAAAGTTAAATTTCCTTTACAAATAATCCGAGTACAAACCAAATTCAAACAAGGAACATAAAACAATTCATAAAGCTCTTGATTTAAATTGCTAAGTCCAAATCCTATGTTGAACACGTCTTGAATCAATCTCACATATTGGGGCCTGAAACATGAATAAAATAAAGTCAACTAAAAAGTTGGTGAGTATAACACAGTTGTATGTAGATAGCATATAGTTGAAAACAAATCCTTTACAAAACATGATAAAATAAGGCACTTATGAGGAGCAGCTATTGTGTAACCATGTACAACCAAACCTTGTGACTAGCATGCAAAAATTGTGTTGTCGGTTTCAATCACCGCGCACCATGGGTGGGTTTGTCAGACTCAATAGATCTATCATTGAAAACCGTCGACTTGTATAGTTAATGATTGCACATAAGAGCATACAAAGGTTAGCACACCTAGCACTCGGGCACAAAGCTCAAATTTTGCACACATGTATGTAAATAGGATTTTTGCACTTGTGTTGTTTGTGTAAATATAAATGTGTAATGTGTAATGTGTATAGAGTTCATGTTCCACCCCAAAAGTGTAAAAGAGTAAAAAGGGGTTGTGAATACTCACTTGGTATGGAAGTGTAACATCCCAAAATAAATAGAAACCCAAATAAAGGAAACAAAGTGGGCTTGGCCAAAGTTTCGGCCCATGGGCCCGAAAAATGACAGGGAGCCTTCATAGCAGCAGCCATCAGCCTCTCCCTCATTCACCACACTTGTCACGCAAGTTTCTAGTGAGAGAAAGAGAGAGTGAGAGTTTGGGTCTAGAGAGAGAAAGCTCGGGATCAAGCTCAAAGTCTCGAGGATTGTTGCTCAACATCTCTGGAGCATAAAGAAACGAGAAGGAAGCTGTAACAGGTAATTATTATGCCTAAATCTGAGTTTTTGTAACTTTCGGGTTTCGGGTTAATAATCGAGTAAAGGTTTAGATTTTTACGTGTGAAACTGGAAACAAACCACGGGTTTGGGTTCATGGGGGAAAATGGAACATTTCGAACGTAAAAAGTTCAAAGCTTGATCGATTAGAACAAAGGGACCAGATCTAGGGTTCTGTTTGGGGAAGGAGACTGCACAGTCGAAACTACTAGTTTCGATATGGACGCATCTATCGAAACTACCTAGTTTCGACAGGGGCAGACCCATCGAAACTACCATAGTTTCAATATAGACCCAAGACCTTAACTAAGAATTTATATAAGTCATACGACTCGAAACTACTTAGTTTCGATAAGAAGCAGTGACTCGAAACTACTTAGTTTCGATAAGAAGCAGTGACTCGAAACTACTTAGTTTCGATAAGAAGCAGTGACTCGAAACTACTTAGTTTCGATAAGAAGCCAGGGCTCGAAACTACATAGTTTCGATAAGGAGCCAGGACTCGAAACTACCTAGTTTCGATAATGAAACCATGACCCGAAACATCTGAGTCAAGCCTAGTAATGTCTAAGTGTCCCCTAGGAACACAGCCTTACGCCTATGACTTGATTATACAGATTGTGGGTGACCATAGTGACATTCAGGAACCGGCTAGGTGTAAACAGAAACGATTCATCTGGTGAGTTTTTATTGCCCTTTTTCCTAATGGTTTTGGGCTGGCATGCATACTGGTAAAGTATTTTATAAAAATGTTATTTTTTATAAAATGAAAGGCAAAGTATAGTATTTTATAAAAATGTTATTTTTATAAAATGAAAGATAAAGAACAGAAGAGCATAGTATTATCTTTTAAACAAGTTTTTGAAAGATAACAATGAGCTAAAGAAAGAACGATAAAGGAGCCGTACTTCGGTACAGCTCGACAGTGACAGTGACAAATACCATGTTATATGCTTATGTGTTAATATGTGTTATTTGTCTATATGAAAGTTATGTGATTGCATTTCTACTTGTGTAATAGTGTAATTGCATTGCATAATAGTTGCATAGTAGAAAGTCCTGCAGGCATGCTAAAGTAGAAGTCTCACCCTGAGGTGTGAGCAATGCTAAAGGAGTCTTACACTTCGGCGTAAGCAATGCTAAAGGAGTCTTACACTTCGGTGTAAGCGATGCTAAAGGAGTCTTCACTTCGGTGTAAGCGAGAAAGTCTCACCCTGAGGTGTGAGCAATGCTAAAGGAGTCTTGCACTAACGTGCAAGCGAGAAAGAAAGTCCCACCCTGAGGTGTGGGCAGCGCTAAAGTAAAAGTCTTACCCTGAGGTGTAAGCAAGATAGGGATCTGGTCCTCGGACCACGATCCATACGTGATAGTTAAAGTATGATAAAGTCACTTGTCAAGTATAAGTGAAATGATAGACAGAGTACAGTGGGACACCCTAACGGGTTTCCTTAAAGATAAAGTTTTAATGACAGATAGTAACGTAACAGATTTATAATTGTAACGTTGTAAAGTTTTAAAGTAATAGTTAAAAGTTTATTTCAAAGAAAGTGAAAGTAAAGCTTAGTTTAATTTAATAAAACTAAGCTACCAAAGATAAAGTTTACAGTTTAAAGTAAAGAGAGAACTCACCAGCGTTAGCTGACTTTTAGTATGCATGACAGGTAAAAAGGGTAAAGCTAAAGAAAGATAAAAGAGCCATGTGGGCTGGATAGCATGGACATCGGGCTGCGGTATTGAAGACTGACATTTCCAATCCTGATAGTTCATGTTATAGACAATATTTCATGTTATAGTTTGATGAATGATTTGAATTAAAGACTTCCGCTGTAATAGATTCTGATTTCCGGTTTAAGAACTATGTTTGTTATGTTGTGTGCCAACTATGAGATGTACCCGTTTTGGGGCGTTTCAAGTTGGTATCAGAGCCATAGTTTGAGAGATTCAGACATTTGCGATAATGTCTGAACTTAAACTGAGAATGGGATAAAGCAAAGGAAGGGAAGGAATGTCAGTCGGAGCAGCCCGTCCATGGAAAGATAGTAGACAGAAGGTAGTCAATGTCCTTACATAGAACATAGACAATAACGCCTTAGTACAGATAGCAGAAAGTAGATGCTTTAGCATAAATAGTACATGCCTTAGCACAGACAGTAGACAGTAGATAGTACGTGCCTTATAGTAGAAACTCTGAACTTGGATGCAAATGTTACTCGGAAAGGAAATGTTCAGAACCCGAGTAGTAAAGTAAATTAGTAATTTCATACCGGTCTCTGTAATTAGTAATTTACAGTACTCGAGGTGTTCTAAATTGTTACCTATCTTGATAACACGAGCTATCTTTGTTCACAGTAGACACTAAATGGCTAGAGCAAAGAGAGGAGGTCGCACTGGGGGTCGTACTGGTCGTCGAGGCCGACCTCCAGGTAACCGGAACCGTCCTGGAGAAAGTGAGCACTCCCGCAACGAAGCTGAATCGGTGCATGTGGAGCATAATGATAGTGGGAACCATGTGTCGGCTCCTAACGATGCCCCTAATGAGGCGCTTGAGTTGGAACCGATTGTGAAAGAAGCTATAGCGGCAGAGGTTACTTCAATCTTGAAGAAAGTTCTACCGGAAGCATTGGGCGAGGCCCTTAAAGAGTTTAATATAGGGAAGAAAGAAACGAAAGAGGAAAGCAGCAAGAGACTTGAAGTCACTGACAGTGATGATTCTGATTATGAAATGGCAACCCGGGGTTGCAACTATAAGTCCTTTCGGGGGTGTGACCCGCCGAAGTATGATGGACGGAAAGATGCTGTTGCCACTTTTGAGTGGATAGAGAGAATGAATGGGGTGATCAACATTAGTGAGTGCCGTGATGATCAAGCGGTCAAGTTTGCCGCTCACTCATTCACTAATGAGGCATTAAGCTGGTGGAGATCGATCGAAAGAATCAAGTCTTCTGCTGAGATGAAAAAGATGAAATGGGACGACATGAAAAAGCTGCTAATCACTAAGTTCTGCCCGCAGAACGAGATTGACAGAGTTGAGAGGGAATTTCTGGGGCTCTGTGCTGGTAGTATGACTCATCGCCAGTATACCTCCAAATATCAAGAGTTGGCTCAGCTGGTTCCACATCTGGTGGACACTGAGGAAAAGAGGATTAAGTACTACATCAAGGGACTACCACAGAAAGTCCGTGTGCACGTGAAAGCTAATGCTCCCACGAGTTTTGAATCTGTGGTATCACTTGCTGGAATAGTTTATGATGACTTCGAATCCGCAGACCCACTGCCTACTGAGAAGAAAGTGACCAATGCCGTTAAACGGCCAGCTAAAGAGTGGGCGGGGCCGGAGACGAAGAAACTGAGGATTGAAGATGGGGTTGAATGTGCTAAGTGTGGCAGGAAGCACTCGGGCGAGTGCCGAGTTGGGTTAAATATGTGCTATAGGTGCGGAAAGACCGGACACTACTCTCGAGAGTGTCCCGGGGCACAGTCTTGTTATAACTGCGGGATACCTGGCCACATGGCCAAAGACTGTCGGAAACCCAAGGCTACTGGCACCGAGAAGGGTAAAGAACCTGAGAAGCCGAAGGCAAGGACCCGGGCGTATGCACTGACACAGGAGGAGGCTAGGGGAGACCCAGATGTTGTGTCAGGTACGTTCATCCTTGACCACACTTATGTTTCAGTATTATTTGATTCGGGTGCCAGTAGGAGTTTTATATCATCTTCTAAGTGTAAAAGAATGAAATGCAAAGTTACTAGAGTAGAGCAGGCCTTTAATGTGGAAACCGCAGTGGGCAAGACCACGATAGTAAGTGAATTGGTAGATAATTGCACGATAAAGATTCATGGCCATAGATTCCCAGTTAGGTTGTATGTTATGACCTTGGGAGGATTCGATATAGTTTTGGGTATGGATTGGTTAGCTGCCAACGAAGCCCGAATAATATGTAGACGAAAGATAGTTCAGCTCAAAGCTCCAGACGGTGGCGAGGTTTTGGTGTACGGGGATCGCGACGGTTCACTAACGAACGTCATATCAATGATAAAGGCAGAGAAGTATATAGGGCGCGGATGCGAGGCCTACCTGGCCTATGTGATAGACAATGATGTAAAGGTGAGAGAGTTAAAAGACGTACCAGTGGTATGTAATTTTCCGGGGGTGTTTCCTGAGGAGTTGCCTGGGTTACCACCTGACCGGGAGACAGAATTCCAGATAGACTTAGTGCCAGGTGCCCAGCCCGTGGCTAAAGCACCGTACCGACTTGCACCTCTGGAGATGAAAGAGCTGATGGTACAGTTGGAAGAACTTTTGGATAGAGGATTTATCAGACCAAGCATTTCTCCATGGGGTGCTCCGGTTCTGTTCGTAAAGAAGAAAGATGGTGCCATGAGAATGTGCATCGATTACAGAGAGTTGAACAAGCGTACAGTAAAGAACAAATATCCGCTACCAAGGATCGATGATCTGTTCGACCAACTACAGGGCGCCAGATGGTTCTCCAAGATCGATCTGCGGTCGGGATATCATCAGTTAAAGGTAAGAGAAGAGGACATACCTAAGACAGCGTTTCGCACGCGTTATGGGCATTACGAGTTTCGCGTGATGTCTTTCGGCTTGACGAACGCTCCGGCAGCATTCATGAGTATGATGAACCAGGTGTGTAGACCGATGCTAGATAGGTCGGTGATAGTGTTTATAGACGACATACTCATTTATTCGAAAAGTGAAGGTGATCATGCTTGTCATCTTCGAGAAGTACTAGAGACGCTACAAAAAGAAAAGTTGTATGCCAAGTTCTCCAAATGCGCGTTCTGGCTTAAGGAAGTCCAATTCTTAGGTCACGTTATCAACGCAGACGGCATTATGGTTGACCCGGCTAAGATAGAGGCAGTACAGGAATGGGAAACCCCGAAGACGCCAACCGAGATTCGGAGTTTTCTGGGATTGGCAGGTTACTATCGAAGGTTCATTCAGGACTTCTCGAGAATAGCTTCGCCACTGACAAAGTTGACACGTAAAGAAGTAAAGTACGAATGGGGTCAGGCTCAGTCCAAAGCATTTGAAGAGTTAAAGAAGAAGTTGACCCAAGCCCCAGTGTTAGCACTACCCGACGGTAACGAGGACCTGGTGGTATATTCTGACGCATCGGGACAAGGGTTAGGGTGTGTTTTGATGCAGAGGGGAAAGGTGATCGCGTATGCGTCACGACAGCTAAAGATCCACGAAATTAACTACCCGACTCACGATTTGGAGCTCGCGGCAGTTGTTTTTGCGTTAAAGATTTGGAGGCATTACCTCTACGGGGTGAAATGCACGATTTATTCGGATCACAAGAGCTTGAAGTATTTCTTCGAACAGAAAGACCTGAATATGCGGCAAAGGCGGTGGTTAGAATTGCTGAAAGACTATGACTGTGAGATCCTATACCACCCGGGAAAGGCGAATGTGGTCGCTGATGCCCTAAGTCGTAAGGAGAATCATTCTCCTATTAGGGTAAAAGCGTACCAGTTAGTGATAACCCCAGATTTTATGACAGAGCTAGAAGCAGCACAGAAGGAAGCACTAAAGGAAGAGAACATAAAGAAAGAAAGAATGGTCGGTCAACAGACAAAGTTAGAATTAAACACTCATGGAGTGAGGACCAGGTGTGGTCGCATGTGGGTACCGAAGGGCGGAGAGCTTAGGGCCAAAGTACTTGACGAGGCCCATAAGTCTCGATATTCCATCCACCCAGGAACCACGAAAATGTACCAGGATTTGAAGAAAGAGTATTGGTGGCCTAACATGAAGAATGATGTGACCGGATATGTAAGCAAGTGTCTGACTTGCTCACAAGTTAAAGCAGAGCATCAGAAACCGTACGGGAAGATCCAGCCTCTGGAAATACCCGAATGGAAGTGGGAGCGTATCACCATGGACTTTATTACAAAGCTGCCCCGCACAGCAAAAGGCCATGATACGATTTGGGTTATAGTGGATCGTCTGACAAAGAGTGCACATTTCTTGCCAATTCGCGAAACGTATTCATCTGAGAAGTTGGCAGAAGTATTTATCAATGAAATTGTCTCTCGACATGGCGTACCGTTATCAATTGTATCTGACCGGGACACCCGATTTACATCGAGGTTCTGGAAAAGATTTCACGAGTCAATGGGTACAAGACTGAACATCAGCACGGCTTATCATCCACAGACGGATGGTCAATCAGAAAGGACCATCCAGACGTTAGAGGATATGCTCCGCGCATGCATTATAGACTTCGGTGGCAGTTGGGATAGTCACCTACCGTTGGCAGAATTCTCCTACAACAACAGTCACCACACCACGATTGGTATGCCGCCCTACGAAATGTTGTATGGTAGAAGATGCCGAACCCCGGTCTGTTGGGGCGAGGTAGGACAGAAAGAGTTGGGGAGTTTAGAGGTAGTCACAACAACCTCTGAAAAGATTGACCAGATCAAGGCCAGAATGAAAGCTGCACAGGACCGTCAAAAGTCCTACGCGGATAAAAGGCGAAGACCAATCGAATTCAAGGTCGGGGATCAAGTACTATTGAAAGTATCTCCCTGGAAGGGGATCATACGATTCAGAAAGAGAGGGAAGTTAAGCCCAAGATTCGTCGGGCCTTTCAAAATACTAGCACGGGTTGGTGAAGTCGCTTACCGGTTAGAATTACCTGATGAGCTGAGTGGAATTCACCCAACCTTCCACGTGTCGCACTTGCGCAAGTGCCTGGCCGACGAATCGGCACACGTGACACTTGACGACATCGAGATAGATAATAGCCTCAATTACATCGAGGAACCCGTCGCCATATTAGACAGGAAAGAAAAGCGGTTACGGAATAAAGTGATACAGTTAGTCAAAGTACAATGGAAGCATCGTAAAGGTTCGGAAGCTACATGGGAAACCGAGACAGAAATGAAAGAGTCGTACCCGCACCTGTTTGACTTATAACAGGTTTCGAGGACGAAACCTTTCGTAAGAGGGGTAGACTTGTAACATCCCAAAATAAATAGAAACCCAAATAAAGGAAACAAAGTGGGCTTGGCCAAAGTTTCGGCCCATGGGCCCGAAAAATGACAGGGAGCCTTCATAGCAGCAGCCATCAGCCTCTCCCTCATTCACCACACTTGTCACGCAAGTTTCTAGTGAGAGAAAGAGAGAGTGAGAGTTTGGGTCTAGAGAGAGAAAGCTCGGGATCAAGCTCAAAGTCTCGAGGATTGTTGCTCAACATCTCTGGAGCATAAAGAAACGAGAAGGAAGCTGTAACAGGTAATTATTATGCCTAAATCTGAGTTTTTGTAACTTTCGGGTTTCGGGTTAATAATCGAGTAAAGGTTTAGATTTTTACGTGTGAAACTGGAAACAAACCACGGGTTTGGGTTCATGGGGGAAAATGGAACATTTCGAACGTAAAAAGTTCAAAGCTTGATCGATTAGAACAAAGGGACCAGATCTAGGGTTCTGTTTGGGGAAGGAGACTGCACAGTCGAAACTACTAGTTTCGATATGGACGCATCTATCGAAACTACCTAGTTTCGACAGGGGCAGACCCATCGAAACTACCATAGTTTCAATATAGACCCAAGACCTTAACTAAGAATTTATATAAGTCATACGACTCGAAACTACTTAGTTTCGATAAGAAGCAGTGACTCGAAACTACTTAGTTTCGATAAGAAGCAGTGACTCGAAACTACTTAGTTTCGATAAGAAGCAGTGACTCGAAACTACTTAGTTTCGATAAGAAGCCAGGGCTCGAAACTACATAGTTTCGATAAGGAGCCAGGACTCGAAACTACCTAGTTTCGATAATGAAACCATGACCCGAAACATCTGAGTCAAGCCTAGTAATGTCTAAGTGTCCCCTAGGAACACAGCCTTACGCCTATGACTTGATTATACAGATTGTGGGTGACCATAGTGACATTCAGGAACCGGCTAGGTGTAAACAGAAACGATTCATCTGGTGAGTTTTTATTGCCCTTTTTCCTAATGGTTTTGGGCTGGCATGCATACTGGTAAAGTATTTTATAAAAATGTTATTTTTTATAAAATGAAAGGCAAAGTATAGTATTTTATAAAAATGTTATTTTTATAAAATGAAAGATAAAGAACAGAAGAGCATAGTATTATCTTTTAAACAAGTTTTTGAAAGATAACAATGAGCTAAAGAAAGAACGATAAAGGAGCCGTACTTCGGTACAGCTCGACAGTGACAGTGACAAATACCATGTTATATGCTTATGTGTTAATATGTGTTATTTGTCTATATGAAAGTTATGTGATTGCATTTCTACTTGTGTAATAGTGTAATTGCATTGCATAATAGTTGCATAGTAGAAAGTCCTGCAGGCATGCTAAAGTAGAAGTCTCACCCTGAGGTGTGAGCAATGCTAAAGGAGTCTTACACTTCGGCGTAAGCAATGCTAAAGGAGTCTTACACTTCGGTGTAAGCGATGCTAAAGGAGTCTTCACTTCGGTGTAAGCGAGAAAGTCTCACCCTGAGGTGTGAGCAATGCTAAAGGAGTCTTGCACTAACGTGCAAGCGAGAAAGAAAGTCCCACCCTGAGGTGTGGGCAGCGCTAAAGTAAAAGTCTTACCCTGAGGTGTAAGCAAGATAGGGATCTGGTCCTCGGACCACGATCCATACGTGATAGTTAAAGTATGATAAAGTCACTTGTCAAGTATAAGTGAAATGATAGACAGAGTACAGTGGGACACCCTAACGGGTTTCCTTAAAGATAAAGTTTTAATGACAGATAGTAACGTAACAGATTTATAATTGTAACGTTGTAAAGTTTTAAAGTAATAGTTAAAAGTTTATTTCAAAGAAAGTGAAAGTAAAGCTTAGTTTAATTTAATAAAACTAAGCTACCAAAGATAAAGTTTACAGTTTAAAGTAAAGAGAGAACTCACCAGCGTTAGCTGACTTTTAGTATGCATGACAGGTAAAAAGGGTAAAGCTAAAGAAAGATAAAAGAGCCATGTGGGCTGGATAGCATGGACATCGGGCTGCGGTATTGAAGACTGACATTTCCAATCCTGATAGTTCATGTTATAGACAATATTTCATGTTATAGTTTGATGAATGATTTGAATTAAAGACTTCCGCTGTAATAGATTCTGATTTCCGGTTTAAGAACTATGTTTGTTATGTTGTGTGCCAACTATGAGATGTACCCGTTTTGGGGCGTTTCAGGAAGTGTAGCTAACAAAGATTATGGATAGCAAATATGATCCTCGAAATACACAATTTAACCTAAAGAGTAATGTGTATTGAATCAAATAGATGCATAAAGTTTAAGTCTAAAATGAAAGTTGAATTTGTGTATAAAACTATTGATTTGTATTTAAAAAGTATTGAATAAAATACATAGAGTTTGAAGTAAAATATTTTTGAAACAATTTGATTAGGTTTGAATTGAATAATTGAATAAATATATAATTATAGTTTATGAAATAATGTAAATATTAATTGTAATTAAGTATAAATAAATAAATGGTTTTGATTTAAAATGTAAATTAAATAAATAATCATTATCTCATTTATTTATAAATTTTGTAACTTAATTATTTAGAATATCATTTAAGTGTAAGATAATAAATATAAATTAAATTTTCATAAACTTTTAAATAAATTATATTTATGCCAATATTAAACTTTTAATCCATTTTTAAATACAGAAAACATATTTTTATAAAATCTGAAACATTTACTGATTAAAATATAAAAATTCATAATTCTGTTAAAAGGTTCTGAGTTTCACACGACCGTGCCTCGGAAGGGCACGATCGTGCTCAAGCCCCGGGCGCGACCGTGCTAGTCGGGGCGCGACCGGGTTGATCAACAGGAGCACAATCTAGACAAGTCAACAGGCACGACCGTGCCTTGGCCTGGCACGGTCGTGTCTATGATCTTTAGACACAACTGAGACTAGCCCAGAGGGCATGACAAGGTCTGGACAGGAGGACACGACCACGCTGCAATTCGGCACGACCACGTTACTTGAAGCACGGTCGCGCTAGATGATTAGCGCGACCGTGTCTTTTCCAAATCAGACACGAATTTACAAATTCTTGTATTTTAAACGTTGGAATTGTTAGGGCTTTTGATTAATGGTTTATTACGAGTCTTTTCGTTTAATCTAATTGTATGTACATCGCGTTTAAGTAGGGGTTCGATTAAATCATTTTTAATAACGCATGAGTTCTGATTCGGATCGATTTCTATAATGGAAGCCCAAATTGAATAGGGGCTTTCGATACAGATACTGAAATGAATGAATTAAAGGATTCAATTACCCTGAACAGCAGCGAATTGATAAAGAACGGTAGGGAGGAAGTTCCGGCGACGGCAAGACTGGTTTCCGGCGACTTCTGCTGCGGTTCCGAATGCTTCAGCGGCTTCGGATGATTCAGATATGATTTGGGAAACGATTGACTGGATTGCTTGAGATAATTCTGATCGAAAAAGCTTGAGAGAGTTTTTCTTGAATTGAGAGAGTTTTTCTTGAATTGTTGAAATGAAACTGAGGCGTTTTGAGACTTTGAAAAAAGTGGTAATACAATTGTTAAGGGAAAACAAACGTATGACTGTTACGGATTCGAACGATCAGGCGATTAAAGTTGCAGTTACGTTTCAGCTGTTACACAGGCGCGACCGTGTCTAAATATGGCACGACCGTGCCTAGGCACCGGGCGCGATCGTTCCAAAGCAGGTCGCGCGACCGTGCCAAAGCACTTGGCGCGACCGTGCTAGGACGAAGCACGACCGTGCTATACTAGGGTTTCTTGACATTTTTCAACTTTAGTCCTTGACTTTTCAGATTTGATAAGTTTGAATAAAATAGTTTCTTGTATAGTGTTTAAATGTATATAATCGAGCAAAACTTGTAAATTTGTATTGAATCATGGCATTTCGTTTAAGGTAAACAAAATAATAAGGCAGTGCACGAACATTGAATTTGAAATTGCTTTACATTGAATTGAAATATGAATACTAAATTCATAGATGTTACACCCGGGTCACTGACCGGGTCGAACATACACACACACCAACCATCCCAGCTACGGGTCTCGCCACTAGTTTATCCGGAAAAGAAAGTTTAAAACCAATTACTCAAATCGAGCCCCAATTCGCATGAACCCTAGATTCGATTTTGGTCCAATGCACATCCGATTAAACCTCTGTCTTTGTAAATTGACAGAGGGTTTTCGATTCAAGTAAGAAAACGAGTAGAATGGCCACGAGAGTTACCTGCTATGATGTCGAAATAGGGACGAACGGGTTCAACCCTCAGAATGGCTGTCCACGAGACCAAATCGGCAGTTGCAGGCGACGAACGTTTAAATTGAGTGTTTAGGAAGATTGAGGGTGATGTTGTTAAGGTGTTTCGGTGGGTATTTATAGCCGATTTCACGATTTAATGCCGGATTAGGTGGGGCGATTTTGGATGGCCGAATGTGTTAAATCGCGAGTCACGCGGGTGCCAAACTCGAAGTCGAGCATTGATGGATGTTGGGTTTCGGTCACATGCGGGAGGCGAACCCGAGGTTCAACGAATCCGGACGGAAAATCGTGGTTTCGCGAAAATAGGGGAGGAAACGGGGTTAGCTGGGATCGAACCTAGGACCGGTTTTTGAATTCTGGAAGTTTAAGCTTGTGGCAGAACAGGTTCCTGCTGTATCTGGAGTTTAAAGTTTTAGGTTAAAGTATAGTTTTAGTTTTAAAACAAGTTTCAGCATTTGACAGTTTTGGTCCCTTGACTTTGTGAAGATAAATATATATATATTCTTTTGTTTTTATAAAACCAAATAAGTTTTATAAAGATTATAAGATATAAGTATACATATATTTATATATAAATATATATATATATTTATAATCGATTCTCATACAATTATGTATATATATAATAAATGAATAAATGAATCCACATTCATTATTTAAAATTATGTTTTAAGATTTGGATTTGAATGCGCACCAGGGTTAGGGTAAGGATAGGTCGGAAAGATACCGGATATTACAGCAGTACCTTTAGTTTAAAAGATTTTGTTTTAAGATTTGGATTCGGAATTATATTTTAAGATTAAGTTTTAAGATTTGGATTCGGAAAGAAAACATAAATCGGAATGTCAGTCTCTAGTCGGGCAGCCTTCACGCCTTCGCACGACCCTTTTCTTTGTTATCTGAAATGTATACTAAAAGTCAGCTAACGCTGGTGAGTTCTAGTTTAAAAGATTAGATATAAACATTATTTCTTCAAAAGTATACATAAGTTTATATATAAAGAACATAAATACGTATTCTTAACTTTTACTTTTCTTTCATCATTCTTGAGTGACTACATTGATATGCATTCACCTTTAGTTTTTCCTTAACATTCATTTGGTCGTACACATAAGGGTGATCAACCCGTCTTTTACTACGTATGTCACAAAGACATACGCCATGAAGCTACCGTCGTAGCCCTTTGACTCGTCCGGTCCTAGAAACCGTCCGCCTTAAAACCGTCCGGCCAACCTTCGGCCGTCCGTCGTAAACCGTCCTACCGTCGTAGTCCGTCCTTTTTGCCCGTCTACCCGAAGGTATCCGTTTCCCACGTGCTACCATGTTTGCAACCATTCTACATATGATTTGGCATTTGCTTCGACCATCCATTAATGCCCCTTTTTATTTCCTAGCTGATGAAGGAATATTTTTGTCCCGGTTGCAAGATAGTCACGTGGTCGTCCATCTACCGTAGTAGCCGTTAGCATCGAAGCGTCCATAACATTCACGTATATTCATAACATGCAGTATATATTATATAAAGCAAGATTTCATTCATTCATATTTTGTCATTCTTTCATTCATACTTTGTAAACATACGTGTTGATGAGTAAATCCAATAAGTGAGGCCTCCCGGGTTTGGGGCCTCACATTTGTATGTTTAGCTACGGTTTTAAAGAAAATAATATGGATGGTATCGAGTTTTTACCTCTGGACAGAGATGATGATTTTTGAGAGAAAAAGAGAATGATCTTGACTTCTCCTGCTAAAAACCTTTGAGAAAACACTTGGAACTCTCCTTATAATACCGAAATAAAGGATTCGAGTCTTCGATTATGGAAGAACACCAAAAGAAAGTGAAGATAGATATTCTTGTTGTTGTCGTAGAAGAAAAGAGATATGACAGGGTTTGTGAGTTTTTGCCCTTGATGGATGAATTGATAGACAATTAGGTGGTATGGTTTTTATCTAAACTTTGAAGTCATGAGGTATGGGTTTTAAGATAATGAATTTGAATGTAGAGAAAAATGGTAGTGTGAATGGGGAAATCTCTGGGATTTCGGTCGAGAAAGTCAAGGGTGGGTTGGGGTTAATTTATCTAATAAGATTTAAGTGTAACTTAATATTATTTAGAGTTTTTAAATGGTAAATTAATTCGGTTTAGATTTCTCACGGTATTATAATTTTAACAAGTTTATGACTCGTTGAAGAAAATATTGAAATCTTGGATTGTATAATTCGTTAAGGTGATTATTTGTAGGTATGAGTACCTAAAGGTGGCGCTACATAGTAACGTCTTCGAAAGGTTCATTATTTTAGTCTAAAAATGAATTATTGTCCAACGTAAAGTTCGTGTAATATATATGTCTAGATATTTTTCTTGGTTATTTAATTTAATCACTAACATTCGTATTTAGTCGGGTTATACGGGTATGTGAACCGGTAACTCTTAGAATTACCAAAATGTAAAATGAGACAATGTACGGTTTTTGTTAGACCTTAATGTCCTTGTTTGTGAAATTAAGTAAATCACGAAAACAATTATAATGTAAACTCGTTTATAACATGTACGGATATTGATCTGAAATTTCGGGTGTCACACCCGCCTTTCAATTCATCTGGATGAGCCATTCTTCTGAAACATTCTTGGATGTAAATGCTTGTGAATTCTACTAGGGCCTCATGATTATCGTTGAACTGTAGAACCTCTCTGATAGTTGCTTCAGAAAATAACACTTCAAGATTTTGAACACGGGCTCTAATGTGGTCTGTATTGTTGATGGAGACTCTTGTGGCAGTGGCCCAGAATTGTCTGATAGAAGACTCAAACACTGGCAGATTGTGACTTGTAGCAAAGCTGATGTTCGAGTTGGCTAGGAAATCAAGTACAGGTATGAAGTCTGCATTTTTGGGATCAGTAGTGTTCAACACATCACACACATTGTGCCTTTTGACAAATAAGAGATCCATATCTACACATAAACAACACAAGAAAAATTATCAAACATCAGTCCAACACTTAGAAAAATTTCAGAAAGGTCTGACCGAAACTACTAGTTTCAGGTGAAGAAAGCATATCAAAACTACATAGCTTCGGGCACCAAAGGATATCGAAACAACTAGTTTCGATGGAAAACCTATTCAAATTCTAAGACATTTTTTTGAAAAACAAAACACCCTTTAATCAAAACAACTAGTTTCGATGCTTGAATTCTGAACAAAAACACAATCATTCAAAAGCAGAGAAAAACTAAACTAAAAACTATAGACAGATTAACAAAATATAAACAGAAATAAAAAGAAAGGTAAAGGTCGCCTGAGGTGTCGAAACTCCATCTTACCGAGATTTTTGAGGAAATCTACAAAATTAAACAATAGAAGAGTGAAATATTAGCAATGATGAGTTCATAAACATGATCTAAGCAAGAAACAACCCAAAACACACGATTTCAGTCGTAATGTAACATCCCAAAATATAAAACGGCAATTATAATAACGGAATAAATGAATGAGGCATGACGGGCCGGGCCGAATGGGCCGGCGGGCTTGAACGGGCGAACATAGGGGAGCTTCCTCTATAAATAGCCTAAGTCACTCCACATTTCTCTCATTTACAAGTTCTAGAGAGAGAAACCGTAGAGAGAAAGTTGGCGGATCGACCCGAGATTGAAGAAGTGCGTTGCTCCATAGCTCGTGAGAAGAACCTCCAAATCAGAAGCTCGGTACAGGTAACGATCCAACCTAGATCTGAGTTTTTGTTCGTTTTTCAGGATTTTGGACAAAATGTGACGTTTTTACGGATGAAACTGGAAGAAAAACATAGATTTGAGTTCCTTAATGAAAGGCAAATGTTTTGAATGTAAACAAGTTCAGGATCTTGACGAGATCAGACCCGAATGCGAAAGTTAGGGTTTTTGCGGGGAAACAGATCCTGCGTACTTATCAAGTACGCAGGAAGAGGGTCCTGCGTACTTATCAATTATGCAGGAATTATCAAGTACGCATGAAGCGAGGTTTGCGCACTTATTAAGTACGCAAGAGCAAGGCCCTGCGCACTTGCTAAGTGCGCAGGCATCAGGCTGATTAGGTAAAGTCGGTATGTTTAGAAGGTTAAACCGTTAGAGTCGGGATTTGGTCTGATGTGTATTTAACTAATCAATTCAGATCGGAAGTGACGTAGTGGGACCTTTGTTTAGGACAACCCGGATTATCTTATCAGGTGAGTTCTAGAAGCCCTCTTTTAAATGTTTTATATAATGTTTTCGGGCTGGTGTGCATACATATGAAATGATGTTTTTACGAAACGATGTTTATGAAACTATGTTTATAAAATGATGCTTATGAAACTATGTTTACGAAATGAAATGATTTGGAATGAACGGTTTATGGAAAGAAAGTTTTATGAATGGAATGTTTACGAACGAAATGTTTATAAAGAAATGGTTTACACTAAAGGTAAAGGGTTTCGAAAATGAATGAAAGGTTTTATGAAAAGAAAAGAAAAAGGGCAAAGGTTTTAAAGAAGTCATTACAAATCTAATCTGTCGAATGAATGGAATTGACGAATGAAGTCTGGGAATGTAATTCCCAGCCTTGTGGTAGATTATGGACAGCGAGCCATAGTTGCCATAAGAGCAACAAGGGCAGTGTCTTGGTGGCCTGCCAATGGTTATGATGTTGTACAACTGGTATGGGAGTAACGACGGTTACTCAGGGGTTAACGTGACCCCATGAAGGTTAAATTATGATCCACCGGTGTTATGGCCGTGAGCCATAGCCGTCGATGGAAGTTGTCGGTTTATAGACATGAGAGCCATAAGGGCAACTAAATGGGTATTGTCGGTCCTCGTGCAGTTAAGCCTTGGGGGCAATACAAAAGGGAATTGACGGAATGTATTGTATTGTCGGTCTTCGTGCAGTTAAGCCTTAGGGGCAATACAATAGGGAATTGACGGAATGTATTGTATTATCGGTCTTCGTGCAGTTAAGCCTTAGGGGCAATACAATACTAAATGACGGAACAAACGGTAATACAGATTTAGATAGTAATGTATGACTTAAATGAATGTTAAATGTTTTAAACGAACGATCCGTTCAACGTGTTTATGATGATGATAAATGTTTGAATGTTTTAGTGATGAACGAAAGGCCCTGTTTTCTTGTACATGATGTTAAACCCTAATGGATTATTGAATGATGAACCATTTATTAAATCGAATGAAAAACTGGAACTCACCAGCGTAGCTGACTTTTTAGTATGCACATTCAGGTTAAGGCAGGTATGGATGATGGTCGGTGATGCTCGGCAAGCGAGAAGAGTTACCCGGTGGATCATGAAGACTGGCATCCCGTTATGATTAGTTTATGTTATGTTTATGTATCAGACTATGTTACGCTTCCGCGTGTTGAACAATGTTATGAGTATGTTTTAATGAAATTTTTCGCTGCGTTATTTGATATTCAAGTTTAATAACTGTTTGTGAATGAGTAAATCCAACAAGTGAGGCCTCCCGGGTTTGGGGCCTTACAAGTTGGTATCAGATCAAAAGTTTGAGAGATTCAGACACTCCCAGTGTCTGAACTTAAACTGTGAACGGGACCGAAAGTGGATGCCAGTACGGGTAACTCGAGCCACAGCATCAGGTACGAAGGTAGTATATATTTACATGTGTAGTATGCCTTAGAAAGGGTTAGGTAAGGACTTGTGTTCTGCTGGAATCACAAAGGTGGTCAAATAGAAATCGAAAGGTAGTGTAATGGTTAATTGCAGATGGCCAGTATATATTAACATCTTACAGTGCTTATTGAATTTTATTTGTTAACTAGCGTGATGACATTGGATTCCTTGTCTTATAGAACGAAATGGAAAGGAGAGGAAACGAAAGACGTGGTGGGGGCCGTACCGGTGGTCATACCGGCGGTCGAAATGGTGGGCGTGGCAGGTGTCACACCCCAACCGACGGCGGATTATACGTCGGGGCGGATGCGGTTGTTCAATAGCACAAGGTTGACTATTAAAGTTTCAATATTTCATTAATAAATAGATTCAAAGGTTTAATACAAAGGAAATAACAAGTATACAACGTTTATTTAATAAGTAGTCTAGGTCCAAAGCGTCCTATGTGATCACAAACAAGTCTCATGATGTTGAACCTGAAACATGTGAAAGAATCTGTCAACTACAAATAGTTGGTGAGATACAAAGGTTTTGACGCAGTTTAACAAGTATTTGTAAAGAATTACAATTCACTATGATATATGCATTCTATAATGTAAGTATGAGAAACAAGTATCTTAAACATTGTGCATATCAACCCTCCAACCAAGTTTAGGCATAACCCGCAGGTTACCCTTATAAGTCTCAAGTTTAAAAGTTTAATACAGTAACAATCACCAAGGGCTCCCCCCGAAGGGTCAATCAATCAAGGTGGATTGGTCAAATGCAATAGATCTATCATTGTTACCATAGGCTTGATCAAAGTTAATGAATATGCTAGTTTTAAGTTTAATCTAAGCATACAAGTCTCAAGTTTAACATAAGAATAAGCATCTAGTCATAGTTGTACAAGAATTGTATAAGTTTAAAGTTTTGAACATGTTTCACCCCAAAAGTATAGAAAGGAAAAGAGGCTAAGTATACTCACATGGATTGGAGGAAGAGTATCCGACGAGAGTAAATTTGCAAGACTTTGAGGGAGAATATCCTCACAATAAGCCTAAGAATGTAAGTCTAAAGTTTCAAGTTTATTTCTATAAGTCTAAGACAAGGATCTAGGGCTCAAGATTAACTAGGGTTCCAAACGGGAGATGGGAATGATCGTATTTATAAAGTTTAAATTAGGTTTTAAATAAGGTTTTGAAAAATCATGCAAGGCTTGGATTTCAAAGTTCAATAAATTCATAGTTTAAAATAATTATTTAAGATAAGAATTAATGATAATAATTATTTCAAGAGTAAAATAATTATTAAATACAAAGTATTTTAAGACTAATAGTGATTTAAGATTAATAGTAATTATTTAAAGTGTATATAATTATTAAGGATAAATAATTATTTATAAGAACAAACCATATAAATCATCAAAGTTTCAAGTATTAAATATTTATTTTTATAATTTGACTTGTAAACAAATAATGTTTAGAATGTAGTTACAACTTTTATTATGTAATTATAAGTTTATAAAAGATTAAATAAAATTTCTTATAAAGTTTATATTATAACTTTTCTTTCGTGTTTATAAGTTTATAAGTAAAGTTTTTTAAAGTATTTTAAATAGGGTTTACAAATTTTATAAATGATTAAAGTTCCCATTTAATCTTATAAAATTTACAAGATTATAAATATTTAGGAATTTAGTAAGGTATAATTATTCCTCTTGTTTTGTATACACAAATAAATTTATTCATAAAATTTTACAAGATTTATAAGTTTATAAGTTTTTGATTTTTAAATAAATAATGAGTAAATGAATATCCAAGATTAAAGTTTAAATGGATATAAATGTTATAAAAGGTATGAGTTATAAATTTCCCTGTTTTCTAAATAATATCTAAGTTTTATAAACTTTTTTGATCTTATAAAAGTTTATTTAAGTTTCCTATTCAATAAAAGAATGCATAATAAATTAATGTTTTTTTTAAGATTTAAAACTAATATTAAAGATTTAATCTTTATAACTCTTTAACTAAGTTTTATTTAACAAGAATGTCTCAGAGTAATAAAATACAAATAAAAATCGATTCCCGATTTATAAATGTCCAACAGTTTTTATAAAAATATTTGCAAGGGTTAAAAATTGTTTAAAAGGCAAAAAGAAATAAAATGGGCAAAAACCGGCTCGAACCCAGGTCACTGACCGGGTCGAACATACACACACACACCAACCATCCCGGCTACGGGTCTCGCTACTAGTTTATCCGGAAAAGAAAGTTTAAAACCAATTACTCAAATCGAGCCCCAATTCGCATGAACCCTAGATTCGATATTGGTCTAATGCACATCCGATTAAACCTCTGTCTTTGTAAATTGACAGAGGGTTTTCGATTCAAGTAAGAAAACGAGTAGAATGGCCACGAGAGTTACCTGCTATGATGTCGAAATGGGGACGAACGGGTTCAACCCTCAGAACGGCTGTCCACGAGACCAAATCGGCAGTTGCAGGCGACGAACGTTTAAATTGAGTGTTTAGGAAGATTGAGGGGTGATGTTGTTAAGGTGTTTCGGTGGGTATTTATAGCCGATTTCACGAATTAATGCCGGATTAGGTGGGGCGATTTCGGATGGCCGAGTGTGTTAAATCGCAAGTCACGCGGGTGCCAAACTCGAAATCGAGCATTGATGGATGTTGGGTTTCGGTCGCATGCGGGAGGCGAACCCGAGGTTCAACGAATCCGGACGGAAAATCGTGGTTTCGCGAAAATAGGGGAGGAAACGGGGTTAGCTGGGATCGAACCTAGGACCGGTTTTTGAATTCTGGAAGTTTAAGCTTGTGGCAGAACAGGTTCCTGCTGTATCTGGAGTTTAAAGTTTTAGGTTAAAGTATAGTTTTAGTTTTAAAACAAGTTTCAGCATTTGACAGTTTTGGTCCCTTGACTTTGTGAAGATAAATATATATATATTCTTTTGTTTTTATAAAACCAAATAAGTTTTATAAAGATTATAAGATATAAGTATACATATATTTATATATAAATATATATATATATTTATAATCGATTCTCATACAATTATGTATATATATATATAATAAATGAATCCACATTCATTATTTAGAATTATGTTTTAAGATTTGGATTCGAATGCACACCAGGGTTAGGGTAAGGATAGGTCGGAAAGATACCGGATATTACAGCAGGACCCCTACGCGCCAAGAGTATAGTGAAGAAGGAAGTGTTCACACTGAACCGGCGGTTAGTGTGCATGGAACCGAGCAGACACAGATTGAAGAACAACCTTTCACTTTTGAACCAGAAGTGAGAGCAGCTATAGCTCGAGAGTTCATAGAGTTGATGAAGACTTCTCTGCCAGTTCTGTTAGCTGAAGCATTGAAGAAGGTTAATGGGGAAGGTGGGTCTAACACGCGGTTGATACCCCGAACACTGAGGCAATCAACGCATCGCTTAACCGTGGTTGCGACTATAAGTCCTTTAAGGTATGTGACCCACCGGTCTTGACTAGGAAGAAGGACGCGGTGGCTACTTTTGATTGGGTAATCCGTATGGAAGCTGCCATTCTCCTGAGCGAGTGTCGAACGGATCAAGTTGTGAAATTTGCTGCTAACTCCTTGAGAGTGGAAGCATCCCATTGGTGGGAAGGTGTACGTCAAGCAAAAGGGAGCGAGGTTGTGGATGTGATGATGTGGGCTGATTTGAAAACTTTAGTGATCAAGAATTTCTGTCCAAGAAATGAGATCGAAAAGGTAGAAAGGGAATTTCTGGGGATTAAGGACGGGAGCATAACGCACCGGCAGTACACCACACGGTTCAATGAACTGGCACGTCTGGTGCCACACCTTATCACGACTGAGGAAAGAAAGGTGTCTTGTTACATTCAAGGTCTGCCGGACAAGGTCCGCACCTTTATCAAAGCAAACACCCCTAGCACCTATGATTCGGTGGTGGAACTCAGTGGTGTGGTGTATGATGATCTGGCATTAAACGATGTCGCCATTGAGGAACCAAAGAAGAGACCGAGCTTCTCAAACAAGCGAACCGGTGGAAAGATGTTTGGGACTCGTGATAAGAGGGCTCGGGTGAATGAGCCGACTGTTTGTAAGAAGTGTGGAAGGGAGCATGCAGGTGAATGTAGACTGGGATCTAACTTGTGCTTTAAGTGTGGCAAGACCGGGCACTACTCCTGTTAGTGCCAACAACACTTCAAGTGCTATAACTGTGGGGATGCCGATCATCTGAGTAGGGAATGCCCGAAACCGAAGATGGGCGAATCTGGGAAAGGGAAGGGTGTCGAGAAGAAAGAAGAGAGGCCCCGAGCAAAGACTCGTGCGTACGCGCTGACGCAAGACCAAGCCAGGGCAGACCCCGATGTGGCGTCAGGTATGTTCATCCTTGACAACACTTTTGTTTCTGTGTTATTTGTTTCGGGTTCCAGTAAGAGTTTTATATCTGCGACGTTTTGTAAACGAGTGAAGTACACTGTCAGTAAGCTAGAATGGGCCTTTAGCGTAGAAACCGCTGAGGGTAGAACTGCGAGAGTGACCGATGTAGTTAACAACTCCACGATAAAGATAGAAGGTCATAGGTTCCCTGTCATATTGTTTGTTATGGTTTTGGGAGGGTTTGATGACGTGTTAGGTATGGATTGGTTAACTGCCAACGAAGCACAAATCATATGTAAACGAAAGATAATCCGACTCAAGGCTCCGGATGGTAGCAAAGTCGAGGTTTTTGGAGATCGTGACGCCCCGATGCCAAACGTCATCTCGATGATTAAGGCAACAAATTACTTGAGGCGCGGATGCGAGGCTTATGTGGTATACGTAATTGACAAGTGTAAGGAAGTGAAGGAACTAGACGATGTACCCGTGATACGCGAATACTCGGAGGTGTTTCCAGAGGAGTTGCCTGGGATACCACCCGACAGAGATATTGAATTTCGAATCGACTTAGTACCAGATGCCCAGCCCGTGGCTAAGGCTCCATATCGACTAGCACCTATGGAAATGAAAGAACTTATGGTCCAATTAGACGAACTACTTGAGAAGGGATTTATACAACCGAGCATCTCGCCATGGGGTGCTCCGGTGTTGTTTGTGAAGAAGAAAGATGGTTCGATGAGAATGTGTATTGATTATCGCGAGTTGAACAAACGAACGGTGAAGAACAAGTACCCTTTACCAAGGATCGACGACCTGTTCGATCAATTGCAAGGCGCAAGTTGGTTCTCAAAAATCGACCTTCGATCCGGGTACCATCATTCGGACATGGTACTGTTGAAAGTAGGGGACATGGTACTGTTGAAAGAAGGAGGGATTTAGAGTTTCAAGTAGGGGACATGGTACTGTTGAAAGTATCACCGTGGAAAGGAATCATTCGGTTCAGAAAACGTGGCAAACTAAGTCCAAGGTTTGTCGGACCTTTCAAGATTTTAGCGAGAGTGGGTCAAGTTGCTTACAGACTCGACCTACCCGTCGAGCTTAGCGGAATACACCCTACGTTCCACATGTCGCACCTACGCAAGTGCCTAGCTGACGACACAGCTCACATACCTTACGACGAGATCGAAGTGGATAACAGTCTAAATTATATAGAGGAACCGATAGCCATTATTGACCGAGCTGAGAAACGACTACGCAATAAGTCAATCCCATTAGTAAAAGTACAATGGAAACACAGAAAGGGTTCAGAAGCTACTTGGGAAAAAGAAGACGAAATGAGAGGACTATATCCCAAGCTGTTTAACGATTAGCAGGTTTAGAGGACGAAACCTTTCTAAGGAGGGTAGACTTGTAACATCCCAAAACTGGTAATAAATAAATAATGGCACGATCGAAATTATAATTTTCAAATGACGAAAGAAAAAGGGATGGGCTTGGGCTCAACGGGCCTAAGGAAGCCCAAGTATATAAGGGCAAGGGCTGCCCAAACTTCTCATTTTCCACCAATCTCAAGTTCTAGAGAGAGAGAAGAGAGCACGGGCCTAGAGAGAGAAAATGACGGATCGACTTAGAAATTCAGGAGAACGTCGCTGTTGTGCTCGTGATCATCTTCTCCGAATCAGAAATCCAATCCAGGTAAGCGTTCGATCATAATCTGAGTTTTTATGATTTTTTAGGATTTTCGGTTTTAGCCCAATAGATGACGATTTTGCGGATGAAACTTTAAAATGAGCTTAGGTATAGCATCTAGAATGAAAACCGAACGTTTTGATCTAAGAAAAATCGAGATATTGGCACGATCAGATTCGCATGCAGAAACTTCAGATTTTTGGGAAGATGATTTGTGCAGACCCATCGAAACTACTTAGTTTCGATATGTGCAGACCCATCGAAACTACTTAGTTTCGATATGTGCAGACCCATCGAAACTACCATAGTTTTGATATATATATATATATATATATATATATATATATATATATATATATATATATATATATATATATATATATATGCAGACCTATCGAAACTACCATAGTTTCGATATGCCCACGATCTGAAGCTAAGATTACACCTAAGTTACTTATCGAAACTACCAAGTTTCGACATAGGCAGCCTATCGAAACTACCAAGTTTCGACATAGGCAGCCTATCGAAACTACCAAGTTTCGACATAAGCAGCCTATCAAAACTATCAAGTTTCGATATAAACAAATCCATCGAAACTACTAGGTTCAAGCATAGTAATGTCTAGTGGCACTACCTTACGAGTATGACTTCATTATACAGATCGTGAGTGACATTAGTGACGCTCAGTAACCAGCTAACTGTATCTCAGAAACTACTCATCAGGTGAGTTCTATGTGCCCCCTTCTATGTTATGTGCAAACCTTATTAAATGTTTTGGGACTGAAATGTATACACTAAATGAATAAATGATATGAATGCTAATGTAATCATACATGATATACTAATATATATATGTTATATATATATACAAAAATGATTTATGCACAAAGAATGAATCGTATGATTATATAGAATGAATGAAAGAACAACACAATGTGTAAGAATGAAATCTTGCTTTATATCCATGTATATATTGCTTGCTATGAATGAATAAACGTTATGAATGGAACAATGATAACGGCTACCTCGGTAGACGGACGACCACTCGACTATTATTCAGCTAGAAATGAAAGTCTAGAAAGGTAGACTAAACAGGCCACTACGGTGGAGTAAGTCCCGAAATCGATGCACGACTGTATAATTAGTTCGGGTGGGAGACGGATACCTTAGGGCAGTCAGACAAATATGACGGACTACTTCGGTAGGACGGTTGTAAGATAATGGCGGACTACTTCGGTAGGACGGTTGTAAGATAATGACGGACTACGACGGTAGGACGGTTGTATGTATGACGAACTACTTCGGTAGGACGGTTGTAAGATAATGACGGACTACTTCGGTAGGACGGTTGTAAGATAATGACGGACTACTTCGGTAGGACGGTTGTAAAGTAATGACGGACGGACACTAGTTGTCGGACGGTTGTAAGAATGGCGGACCATGACGATGGACCGTGGCGTTTGTCTTTGTGACATTCGCAAACAAATGACGGGTTGATCACCTTTAAGTGTATGACGGATGAAAGTTAAGAAAAGAAAAAGGTGAATGCATTTATATATATGTAATCACAAAAGAAAGATGAAAGAAAAGCAAAAGTTACGAATGTATATAATTATGTATACTTGTAAAGAAAAGAATGATCATACTTAATAGTTTTAAACTAGAACTCACCAGCGTTAGCTGACTTTAGTATACATTTCAGGTACAGAAAGGAAGGGTCGTGCGAAGGCGTGAAGGTTACCCGGCACGAGACTGACATCCCACTTTTATTTATGTTAAGACAATGTTATGTTTAACGCTGCTATGTTATGTTATTGAATGATGTATGCTTCCGCTGTGTTTGAATGTTTTTAATTAAAAGTTTAGTGATTAACGACTATGTTTATGAGTAAATCCAACAAGTGAGGTTACCCGGGAAAGGGGCCTTACAACCCGGTGGATCATGAAGACTGGCATCCCATTATGATTAGATTATGATATGCTTATGTAATAGAATATGTTACGCTTCCGTTGGTAAACAATGTAATGATTATGTTTTATTGAAGTATTTTCCGCTGCGTTATTTGATAATCAAGTTTAAGAACTGTTTGTGAATGAGTAAATCCAACAAGTGAGGCCTCCCGGGTTTGGGGCCTTAGAAGTTGGTATCAGAGCAATAGTTTGAGAGATCGGACACTCCCAGTGTCTGAACTTAAACTGTGAATGGGACCGAAAGCGGATGCCAGTACGGGTAACACGAGCCACAACATCATGTATGAAAAGTAGAGTATGTGTATGTAGTATGCCTTAGAAAGGGTTAGGGAAGGACTTGTGTTCTGATGGAATCACAAAGGTGGTCAAATAGAAATCGAAAGGTAGTGTAATGGTTCATTGCAGATGGCCAGTGTATATTAACATCTTACAGTACTTGTTGAATTTTATTTGTTAACTAGCGTGATGACATTGGATTCCTTGTCTTATAGAACGAAGTGACAAGGAGAGGAAACGGAAGGCGTGGTGGCCGTACCGATGGCCGAAATGGTGGGCGTGGCAGGACCCCTGCGCGCCAAGAGTATAGTGAAGAAGGAAGTGTTCGAACTGAACCGGCGGTTAGTGTGCATGAAGCTGAGCAGACACAGGTTGAAGAACAACCTTTCACTTTTGAACCAGAAAGTGAGAACAGCTATAGCTCGAGAGTTCTCCGAGTTGATGAAGGCTTCTCTGCCAGGTCTGTTGGCTGAAGCGATGAAGAAGGTTAACATGACGGGTGGGTCCAACACGGCAGTTGGTACCCCGCACACTGAGGCAATTAACGCACCGCTTAACCGTGGTTGCGACTATAAGTCCTTTAAGGCATGTGACCCACCGGTCTTGACTGGGAAGAAGGTCGTGGTGGCTATGTTTGATTGGGTGATTCGTATGGAGGCTGCCATTTGTCTGAGCGAATGTCGAACGGATCAAGTTGTGAAATTTGCTGCTAACTCCTTGAGGGAGGAAGCATCCCATTGGTGGGAAGGCGTACGTCAAGCAAAAGGAAGCGAGGTTGTGGATGCGATTATGTGGGCTGACTTGAAAACTTTGGTGATTAAGAAGGTAAAGAGGGAATTTCTGGGTTTGAAGGTCGGGAGCATGACGCACCGGCTATACACAACCCGATTCAATGTACTGGCACGTCTGGTGCCACACCTTATCACGACTGAGGAAAGAAAGATTTCCTGTTACATTCAAGGACTGCCGGACCAGGTCCGCACTTATGTTAAGGCAAACACCCCTACGACCTATGATTCGGTAGTAGAACTGAGCGCCGTGTTATTCGATGATCTTGCGCTGAATGTCGTTGCCATTGAGGAACCGAAGAAGAGACCGAGCTTCTCGAACAAGCGAACTGGTGGAAGGATGTTTGGGACTCGTGATAAGAGGGCTCGGGTGAATGAGCCGACTGTTTGTAAGAAGTGTGGAAGGGAGCATGTAGGTGAATGCAGACTGGGATCTAACTTGTGCTTTAAGTGTGGCAAGACCGGGCACTACTCCCGTGAATGCCCACAACACTTCAAGTGCTATAATTGTGGGGATGCCGGTCATCTGAGTAGGGAATGCCCGAAACCGAGAATGGGTGAAGCCGGGAAAGGGAAAGGCCCGTAAAGGAAAGAAGAGAGGCCCCGAGCAAAGACTCGTGCGTACGCACTGACGCAAGAACAAGCCAGGGCGGACCCCGACGTGGCGTCAGGTACGTTCATCCTTGACAACACTTTTGTTTCTGTGCTATTTGATTCGGGTGCCAGTAAGAGTTTTATATCTGTGACTTTTTGTAAACGAGTGAAGTGCATTGTTAGTAAGCTAAAAAGGGCCTTCAGCGTAGAAACCGCTAAGGGTAGGACTGTGAGAGTAACCGATTTAGTTGAAAACTCCACGATAAAAATAGAAGGTCATGAGTTCCCTGTCAGATTGTTTGTTATGGTTTTGGGAGGGTTCGATGTCATGTTAGGTATGGATTGGCTAACTGCCAATGAAGCGCAAATTATATGCAAACGAAAGATAATCCGACACAAGGCTCCGGATGGTAGCAAAGTCGAGGTTCTTGGAGATCGGGACGCCCCGATGCCAAACGTCATCTCGATGATTAAGGCAACAGATTACTTGAGGCGCGGATGCGAGGCTTATCTGGTGTACGTGATTGACAAGTGTAAGGAAGTGAAGGAACTAGAAGATGTACCCGTGGTACGCGAGTACCCGGAGGTGTTTCCAGAGGATTTGCCTGGGATACCACCTGACAGAGAGATTGAATTTCGAATCGACTTAGTACCAGATGCCCAGCCCGTGGCTAAGGCTCCATATCGACTAGCACCAGTGGAGATGAAGGAACTTATGGTCCAACTAGACGAGTTACTTGAGAAAGGATTTATCCAACCGAGCATCTCGCCGTGGGGTGCTCCGGTGTTGTTTGTGAAGAAGAAAGACGGTTCGATGAGAATGTGTATTGATTATCGCGAGTTGAACAAACGTACCGTGAAGAACAAGTACCCGTTACCAAGGATCGACGACCTGTTCGATCAATTGCAAGGCGCAAGTTGGTTCTCGAAAATCGACCTTCGGTCCGGGTATCATCAGTTGAAGGTGAGGGAAGAATACATACCAAAAACCGCATTTCGCACGCGTTATGGACATTTCGAGTTCCGCGTGATGTCTTTTGGATTGACGAACGCCCCCGCAGCGTTCATGGATTTGATGAATAGAGTTTGTCGACCAATGCTGGATCGATCGGTAATCGTGTTCATCGATGATATCCTCATTTACTCCAAGAATGAGGGTGATCACGCGTGTCACTTGAAGGAGGTATTGGAAGCTCTGAAGTAGGAAAAGTTGTATGCTAAGTTCTCCAAATGCGCGTTCTGGCTTAGGGAAGTCCAATTCCTAGGTCACGTCATCAACCCGAACGGCATTATGGTTGACCCAGCAAAGATAATGACTGTAAGGGAATGGAATGTTCCTAAGACGCCAACTGAAATCCGCAGTTTCTTGGGATTAGGCTACTATCGGAGATTCATCCAGGACTTCTCGAAAATAGCTTCGCCGTTGACAAAGTTGACTCGGAAGGAGGTAAAGTATGAATGGGGTTTAACCCAAGACGTGGCGTTTAAGGAATTGAAGGAGAAGCTAACCCAAGCCCCAGTCTTGGCCCTTCCCGAGGGCAATGAAGACCTAGTGGTATACTCTGACGCTTCGGGTCAGGGATTGGGATGCGTGTTGATGCAACGCGGGAGAGTGATCGCGTATGCGTCGCGGCAGTTGAAGATTCACGAAGCTAATTATCCGACTCATGATTTGGAACTTGCTGCTGTCGTATTCGCATTAAAAATCTGGAGGCACTACCTTTACGGGGTGAAGTTCACTATTTACTCCGACCACAAAAGTTTGAAGTACTTTTTCGAACAGAAGGAACTTAATATGAGGCAGAGGCGATGGTTGAAACTATTAAAAGACTATGACTGTGAAATAATATACCATCCTGGAAAGGCAAACGTGGTGGCTGACGCCCTAAGCCGAAAGGATGTGCCTACTCCTATTAGAGTGAAAGCTTGCCAGTTGGTGGTAACATCGGATGTGATGAGAGAAATTGAAAAGGCTCAAGATGAGGCACTTAAAGAAGGAAACATAAAGAAGGAAAGGATGGTTGGCCAACGGGACAAGTTGGAATATAACACCCTTGGTGTTAGGACACGTTTTGGACGGGTATAGATACCTATGTGTGGCGAGCTTAGAACCAAAATCTTGGATGAGGCTCATAAGTCCCGTTACTCTATCCATCCCGGTACCAATAAAATGTACCAAGATCTGAGGAAGGAATACTGGTGGCCTGGAATGAAACATGAAGTGACAAAGTATGTAAGCAAGTGCTTAACTTGCTCACAAGTAAAGGCCGAGCACCAGAAACCGTATGGAAAGATTCAACCACTTGATATACCAGAATGGAAGTGGGAACACATTACCATGGACTTCATAACCAAGCTACCTCGCACAGCTAAAGGTCATGACACCATCTGGGTAATTGTGGACCGATTAACAAAGAGTGCTCATTTCCTACCTATTCGCGAGACATTCTCGTCGGAAAGGTTAGCGAAAGTATTTATTAACGAAGTAGTAGCACGGCATGGGTTGCCTTTGACGATCGTATCTGACCGGGACACACGATTCACATCGAGGTTCTGGAAAAGATTTCACGAGGCGATGGGCACGAGGCTTAATATTAGCGCGGCATACCACCCACAAACGGATGGTCAGTCTGAAAGGACCATTCAGACCTTGGAGGATATGCTTCGTGCTTGTATTATCGATTTTGGCGGCAGTTGGGACAGTCATCTGTCGTTAGCCAAATTCTTCTACAACAATAGTCATCACACGACGATAGGCATGCCGCCTTACGAAATGTTGTATGGGAGGAGATGCAGGGCCCCGATTTGTTGGGGTGAGATTGGACAAAAGGAATTAGGGAGTCTGGAAGTAGTAAGAGAAACGTCAGAAAGGTTTGATCAAATCAAAGCACGAATGAAGGCCGCACAAGATCGTCTGAAATCCTACGCGGATAAACGACGAAGGCCTATCGAGTTTGATGTTGGGGACAGAGTAATGTTGAAAGTGTCACCCTGGAAAGGGATCATACGATTCAGGAAGAGAGGAAAGTTAAGTCCGAGGTTTGTCGGACCGTTCAGGATAATGGCACGGGTTGGTGAAGTCGCTTATCGGTTAGAATTGCCTGATGAGTTAAGTGGAATTCATCCTAATTTCCATGTATCACACTTGCGAAAGTACCACTTACTGACATCGAGGTAGACAATAGCCTTAACTACATCGAAGAACCCGTGGCCATCCTAGATCGAAAGGAGAGACGTTTACGTAATAAAGTTACCCAATTGGTTAAAGTCCAATGGAAACATCGAAAGGGATCGGAAGCCACTTGGGAAACGGAGACAGAAATGAGGGAGTCGTACCCTCAACTATTTGACTTATGACAGGTTTCGGGGACGAAACCTATTGTAAGGGGGGTAGACTTGTAACATCCCACAAATAATAAAACGAATAAATATAGCGAGACCGGTGACCTAGTCGGAATATTTAAATAAAAGGGAGCGGGCTTGGGCTCGGCTTCAATGGGCCGAGGGAAGCCCAGTTATATAAGAGGCAGGGCAGCCCACTTCTCTGCTCATTCCCCACTCACGCAACTTCTAGAGAGAGAAAGGAGAGCTCGGGTCTAGAGAGAGAAAGTTGACGGATCATCCCGGAATTGAGGGAGCACGTTACTGCTAAGCTCGTGAGAAGAACCTCCGGATCAGAATCTCGATACAGGTAATGATCTTGCCTAAATCTGAGTTTTTGTTCGTTTTTGGGATTTTCGGGTTTTGGCTAAAAAGGTAACGATTTTGCGGATGGAACTTGAAAATGAGCTTAGGTATAGCATCTAGAATGAAAACCGAACGTTTTGATCTAAGAAAAATTGAGATACTGACTCGATCAGACTCGCATGCAAAAACTTCAGATTTTTTGGAAGACGATCTGTGCAGGCCCATCGAAACTACTAGTTTCGATATGCGCAGGCCCATCGAAACTACTAGTTTCGATATGTGCAGACCCATCGAAACTACCTAGTTTCGATATGTGCAGGCATATCGAAACTACCTAGTTTCGATATGTGCAGGCCCATCGAAACTACCTAGTTTCGATATGTGCATACCCATCGAAACTACCTAGTTTCGATATATGCATACCCATCGAAACTACCATAGTTTCGATATGAGCCCACGATCCAAAGTTAAGATCACACCTAAGTTACTTATCGAAACTACCAAGTTTCGATATAAGCAAATCCATCGAAACTACTAGGTTTAAGCATAGGGATGTCTAGTGTCATATAGGAGCACTACCTTACAAGTATGCTTTATTATAACAGATCGTGAGTGACATTAGTGACGCTCAGTAGCCAGCTAAGAGTATTTCAGAAACTGCTTATCGGGTGAGTTCTAGAAGCCCTCTTTTTAATGCTTTATATAATGTTTTCGGGCTGGTGTGCATGCATATGAAATGATGTTTTACGAAATGATGTTTATGAAACTATGTTTATAAATGATGCTTATGAAACTATGTTTATGAAATGAAATGATTGGAATGAACGGTTTATGGAAAGAGAGTTATGAACGGAATGTTTACGAACGAAATGTTTATAAAGAAATGGTTTAAACTAAAGGTAAAGGGTTTCGAAAATGATTGAAAGGTTTTATGAAAAGAAAAGAAAAAGGGCAAAGGTTTAAGAAGTCATTACAAATCTAATATGTCGAGTGAATGGAATTGACGAATGAAGTCTGGGAATGTAATTCCCAGCCTTGTGGTAGATTATGGATATTGAGCCATAGTTTCCATAAGAGCAACAGGGGCAGTGTCTTGGTGGCTTGCCAATGGTTTGATGTTGTACAACTGGTAAGGGGGTAACGACGGTTACTCGGGTGATGACGATCATCCTAAGGGAAAGACGTAATGGGAAATCAATGACGGCGATACGTAACGGTTGATTCCTAAAGGAAAGATGCGTGTTGGGCAATGACGACGATACGTAACGGTTGACCCCACGTATTGAATTGGGAAATCAATGACGGCGATACGTAACGGTTGATTCCCAAAGGAAAGATGCGTGTTGGGCAATGACGGCGATTCGTAACGGTTGACCCCACGTATTGAATGGTTGTGGCAATGACTGCGATACGTAGCGGTTGCCCACAACATCAAAGGTTCCTTCGGGGACACAAAGACGCTTAAAGAAAGATACAGATTGTAGATAGTAATGTATGACTTAAATGAATGTTTAATGTTTAAACAAATGATCCGTTCAATGTGTTTATGACGAGGAAAATGTTTGAAGGTTTTTCAATGATGAATGAAAGGCCCTGTTTTCTTATACGTGATGTTAAACCCTAATGAATGTTTTGAATGATGAACCATTTCTTAAATCGAATGAAAACTAGAACTCACCAGCGTAGCTGACTTTTTAGTATGCACATTCAGGTTAAGGCAGGTATGGATGATGGACGGTGATGCTTGGCAAGCGAGAAGAGTTACCCGGTGGATCATGAAGACTGGCATCCCGTTATGATTAGATTATTATATGCTTATGTAATAGAATATGTTACGCTTCCGTTGTTAAACAATGTAATGATTATGTTTTATTGAAGTATTTTCCGCTGCGTTATTTGATAATCAAGTTTAAGAACTGTTTGTGAATGAGTAAATCCAACAAGTGAGGCCTCCCGGGTTTGGGGCCTTACACCGCGCCTCAAGTAATCTGCTGCCTTAATCATCGAGATGACGCTTGGCATCGGGGCGTCACGATCCCCAAGGATCTCGACTTTGCTACCGTCCGGAGCCTTGAGTCGGATTATCTTTCGTTTACATATAATTTGTGCTTCATTGGCAGTTAGCCAATCCATTCCTAACACGACATCGAACCCACCCAAAACCATAACAAACAACCTGACAGGGAACCTATGACCTTCTATTTTTATCGTGGAGTTGTCAACTATATCGGTCACTCTCGCAGTTCTACCCTCAGCGGTTTCTACGCTAAAGGCCCTTGCTAGCTTACTGACAGTGTACTTCGACAGATTAGATTTGTAATGACTTCTTTAAAACATTTGCCCTTTTTTCTTTTCTTTTCATAAAACCTTTTCATTCATTTTCGAAACCCTTTACCTTTAGTCTAAACCATTTCTTTATAAACATTTAGTTCGTAAACATTTCATTCATAAAACTTTCTTTCCATAAACCGTTCATTTCAAATCATTTCATTTCGTAAACATAGTTTCATAAGCATCATTTTATAAACATAGCTTCATAAACATCGTTTCGTAAAAACGTCATTTCATATGTATGCACACCAGCCCGAAAACATTATATAAAACATTTAAAAGAGGGCTTCTAGAACTCACCTGATAAGCTAATCCGGGTTGCCCTAAACAAAGGTCCCACTACGTCACTTCCGACCTGAATTTGATAGTTAAATACACATCAAACCCAATCCTGACTCTACGGTTTAACCATTCTAAACATACTAACTTTAGTTAAACAACCTGATGCCTGCACACTTAGCAAGTGCGCAGACCCTGCTTCCTGCGTACTTGATAAGTACGCAGGATCCTCTTCCTGCGTACTTGATAAGTACGCACGATCTGTTTCTTCGCAATAACCCTAACTTTCGCATTCAGGTCTGATCACGTCAAGATCCCGAACCTGTTTACATTCAAAACGTTGGTTTTCCATTAAGGAAGTCAAATCTATGTTTATCTTTCAGTTTTATCCGTGAAAACGTTACCTTTTCACCCAAAACCCGAAAAACCCAAAAACGAACAAAAACTCAGATTTTGGCCTGATCGTTACCTGAATCGAGTTTCTGATCCGGAGGTTCTTCTCACGAGCTATGGAGCAACACTTTGCTGAAATCTCGGGTCGATCCTCCAACTTTCTCTCTCTACGGTTTCTCTCTCTAGAACTTGCAAATGAGAGAAATGATGGAAGTCTAAGCTATTTATAGGGGAGGCTCCCCTTCCAGCCCGCCGGCCCATCCAGCTCGACCCGAAATGCCTCGTTCGTTTATTTCGTCATTTTAAATGTCGTTTTATTTTTGGGATGTTACATTATTTCTCTATAAGCATATTTAAATATATATATATATAAGTATATATATATATATATATATATATATATATATATATATATGAATATATATATATACTTGTTAAAACAAGTATCCAACTTTTGATTTCTTAGAAATAAAAGTTATGAGCTTTAATAATGTATTTACATCTTTTTACATTTATATATGTATTTAATTATAATTATGTGCGTAATTATATGTATAGTTAAGCATGATAAATAAACCCACTCAAATTCTTTTTTTTTTGTTATAACATTTAAACCACAACCTCCTCAAATCCCACTCATTTGTGACTATAAATACGTTACTAGCACCATTTGTATGCACCCAACTCGTTTACTACTCGAAATCGTCACTGAAAATCGCTCGTGTACTCCCTGTAGGATCGGTGTTTACAAGATGATTCTGTTCTTAGTTGAGATTAGCGAAAACAATAACAACTAATCAATGTATACAAGTAAACAATGATAATATTGATAAATGCAAGTTGTATTAATCTTCAAGGTTTACAAGTTACAGAGAAAACACTTAGGAAGCACACTAGTACAAATGGAAGATACAATACATTTAAAGGAACTTAGAATAAAGACAGACCCTTGATTCTAAGGATCAGATCAAACACAAGCCGTTTATCTTTGACAATTACTAGTTACACTACTATTGGTAGACAACAAAAAACAAGTAGCTAAAAGACAACTGTAGTGAAAAGACAACAGCAAAACTAAGGTCTTCTTAGTAATCATTGCAGGACAGATCAGAATAGAAGCATTGTCTTTTGTTCTCTACACCAATAACATTCCTTTTGCTGATAGGTGTGTCAGTGTTGCAGCAAAAGGTGTCAGTAGTAAAGTCAAAGTTGCTGATGAGTTGCCTATCAGCAGCATCAATGTTTGATGTAACATTTTTGATTTTTAGTATCCATATTTCAATTCAATGTAAGGCATTTCAAACTCAATTCTAGTGCACTGTTTTGTTCTATTCGTACCATAAATTAAATACTATACTTCAATGCAAATCCACAAATTTTACTAGGTTATATTCTATTAAAACACTACATAAGTATCTATTTATACAAATACGTCAAAGACTAAAGTTACAAGGCCTGATGTTGAAAATTTACAAGAAACACTAATAGGAACGGTCGCGCCACGTTCTGGCACGGTCGCGCGCCTTGCTTCGGAACGGTCGCGCCCGGTGCCTTGGCACGGTCGCGTCTCGTACCAGTTGAAACGTAAAACCAGTTTTAAACGCGAGATCGTTGAGTTTGGTAACCGATATACGTTTCATTTTCATTAACAAAGAAAATAGCATTATCAATTTCAACCATTAACATCAGAAAACCCGATTCGTCCCAAGAAATCAAAATTCTCTCCCTTGAACATCGATTATTCTATCCTGGAGTGAAATTCCTCCAACCAAATGCTCCATCGACCTTCTTGGAAACTCCCGAAAGCTTTGAGACAGCCGGAATCGCAGCAAGGAGCACCGGAAACCACCCTCGTTGACGCCAGAACTCTTTCCTACCATCCTCTATCAATTCGCTACTCTTTCGGGTAATTGAAACTCTGTCCTCAGTCTATTTAGTCTCTAGATCAAAAGCCCCATGTTAATTTGGGCTTCCATTATAGAAATCTTCCCGAACCCGAATCCATATTTTATTAAAAATGGTTTAATCGATTTCGACCCAGAACATGTTGTTAATACAATTAAAACATCCCAACATACTCGTAACATCACTATGAATAAAAGCCCTATGATTTCAAACACTAACAATGTAAGAATCAGTCAATTCGTGTCTGTTTTGGAAGAGGCACGGTCGCACTAATCATCTAGCGCGGTCGTGCCTCATGAGACGCCGTCGTGCCGACTACCAGCGCGGTCGTGTCCACGTAAAACATGCAATAACTTAACATCATCGTAACATAACATCATACCATAAGTCATCATGAACCGAATCTGCGCCTTCTCGTAACCGTCAATTCCATACATTGCATACCAGTACGAACAAGGTAAATTTTTAATTACAGTGACCGGTTTGTGATTAGAAATTTACATTGCTTTTCGGGTTCCAAACTCTTCAAATTGGTCGTGACATTGACATCTATTGGTTCTAGGTTAGAGTATCTATTCTTATCCAAGTGTATTATCCTTAGTACTTACTTACCTTGTTGGCGTTGGCTACCCAGACTGACATCCGTGCGTTGGTCCCATAATCAGCTTGAGTCCAGACATTTGGGGATGTCTGAATCTCTCAAACTATTGCTCTGATTCCAACTTGTAAGGCCCCTTATCCCGGGTAACCTCACTTGTTGGGTTTACTCATAAACAAAGTCATTAATACTGAACTTTAAATTTAACACGTTCAATTAACAACAAAAACATTCACGTTTGAGTACATTACAGCGGAAGTCTCAACATTTAAAACATACATCATTGTTTAACAAAAGAAAACATAAATCGGAATGTCAGTCTCTAGCCGGGCAACCTTCGCACGACCCTTTTCTTTGTAACCTGAAATGTATACTAAAAGTCAGTTAACGCTGGTGAGTTCTAGTTTAAAAGATTAGATATAAACATTATTTCTTCAAAAGTATACATAAGTTTATATATAAAGAACATAAATACGTATTCTTAACTTTTACTTATCTTTCATCATTCTTGAGTGACTACATTGATATGCATTCACCTTTAATTTTTCCTTAACATTCATTTGGTCGTACACATAAGGGTGATCAACCCGTCTTTTACTATGTATGTCACAAAGATATACGCCATGAAGCTACCGTCGTAGCCATTTGACTCGTCCGGTCCTAGAAACCGTCCGCCTTAAAACCGTCCGGCCAACCTTCGGCCGTCCGTCGTAAACCGTCCTACCGTCATAGTCCGTCCTTTTCGCCCGTCTACCCGAAGTTATCCGTTTCCCACGTGCTACCATGTTTGCAACCGTTCTACATATGATTTGGCATTTGCTTCGACCGTCCATTAATGCCCCTTTTTATTTCCTAGCTGATGAAGGAATATTTTTGTCCCGGTTGCAAGATAGTCACGTGGTCGTCCGTCTACCGTAGTAGCCGTTAGCATCGAAGCGTCCATAACATTCACGTATATTCATAACATGCAGTATATATTATATAAAGCAAGATTTCATTCATATTTTGTCATTCTTTCATTCATACTTTGTAAACATACGTTTCATTCTTTGTTCATAATTCATTTTCATATATATATATATATATATATATAAATATATATATTTGTATATCACGTATGATCACATTGGCATTCATAGTATTTATTCATTTAGTGTATACACTTCAGCCCCAAAACATTTAATAAGGTTTGCACATAACATAGAAAGGGGCACATAGAACTCACCTGATGAGCTAGTCTGGGTTGTCCTAAACAAAGTCCAACAACATCACTTCTGATCTGAATTGAGTAGTTAAATACACATCAGACCTAATCTCGACTCTAACGGTTTAATCATTCTAAACATACTGACTTACTTAACCATTCTGATGCCTGCGCACTTAGCAAGTGCGCAGGGCCTTGGTCATGCGTACTTGACAAGTACGCAGACTTTACTTCATGCGTACTTGGTTAGTACACAGACTTTACTTCATGCGTACTTGATAAGTACGCAGAACCCTTCTTCCTGCGTACTTGATAAGTACGCAGGATCTGATTCAGGCGTAAGAACCCTAACTTTTTGCATGCGGGTCTGATCATGTCAATATCTAAATTTTCCTTGATCAGAACGTTCGGTTTTTATTCTAGATGCTAGATCTTTGTTCATTTTCAAGTTTCATCCATAAAAACTTCACCTATTTAGCTAAAACCGAAAATCCTAAAATAATCATAAAAACTCGGATTATGATCGAACGCTTACCTGGATTGGAGTTATGATTCCGAGAAGATGATCACGAGCACAGTAGCAACGTTCTCCTGAATTCCCGAGTCGATCCGTCACTTTCTCTCTCTAGAACCGAGCTCCCCTTTCTCTCTCTAGATGGTGAAATGAAGGTGAAGTGGAGAAAGTGGGATGCCTTGCCCCTTATATACCTGGGCTTCCATAAGCCCGTTGGAGCCGAGCCCAAGCCCATCCGTTCTTATTTCGTTTTATGACGTTTAAATCTCTATCGTATTATTATTTACTTATTTACTATTTTTAGGATGTTACAGTTACCTCTAGGTAGACCAAACATACGTCTCTTTAGGCCCGTTACCTCTACGTAGACCAAACATACTTAGGCACTATTTCCCCGCGAGGAATAGTACCTTCCATCGGGATCCGGTAATCCCATGGGTGACCGTCGTCACCCCATCATCAACCAGTTGTACAACCGTTAGCCAGCCACAAAGGCCCCGTAAGGTGAGGCCAATACATACATACATACATACCTTAGCTCCCGTAGGAACTCGTGGCAGATTCGTTCATTCGTGACTTTCATAAAACCTTTACCTCTTTTTAGTTAAAGCATTCGTACGTTTTATTAAACAAAACATCATCTCTTTCGTAAACCTTTCGTAAACTTCATTTGGCAAAACATTTCATAAACATCATCCCGTAACATCATTTCGTAAACATCGTTTTGTAAACCTCATTTCAAACCTCATTCCGTATGTATGCACACCAGCCCAAAAACATTTAATTAAAACATTTAAAGAAGGGCTTCTAGAACTCACCTGATAAGCTAATCCGGGTTGCCCTAAACAAAGGTCCCACTACGTTACTTCCGATCTGAATTGATTAGTTAAATACACATCAGACCAAATCCCGACTCTAATGGTTTAACCTTCTAAACATACCGACTTTACCTAATCAGCCTGATGCCTTCGCACTTAGCAAGTGCGCAGACCCTGCTTCCTGCGTACTTGATAAGTACGCAGGATCCTCTTCCTGCGTACTTGATAAGTACGCAGTGCCCTCTTCCTGCATACTTGATAAGTACGCAGGACCTGCTCTGTGCGTACGATCTGTTTCTTCGCAAAACCCTAACTTTCGCATTCAGGTCTGATCACGTCAAGATCCCGGACCTGTTTACATTCAAAACGTTCGTTTTCCATTAAGGAACTCAAATCTATGTTTATCTTTCAGTTTTATCCGTGAAAACGTTACTTTTTCACCCAAAACCCGAAAAACCCAAAAACGAACAAAAACACAGATTTAGGCCAAATCGTTACCTGAATCAAGTTTCTGATCCGGAGGTTCTTCTCACGAGCTCTGGAGCAACACACTTCTCAAATCTCGGGTCGATCCGCCAACTTTCTCTCTCTATGGTTTCTCTCTCTAGAAGTTGCAAATGAGAGAAATAGGTGGTGACCTTGGCTATTTATAGGGAAGGCTCCCCTTCCAGCCCGCCGGCCCATCCGGCACGACCCGACATGCCTCGTTCGTTTATTCCGTTATTTTAAATGTCGTTTTATTTTTGGGATGTTACAAATCTCCTATGGTTTTATCAAATGACAGCTTTAGTCCCTCCACTTATATTTCTTTTAAAAATGGGGTGTTACAAATCTACCCCCCTTACAAAGGTTTCGTCCTTGAAACTTGTCACTTACTTGAATAAGTATGGATAAGATTGACTCATCTCTTCCTCTATCTCCCATGTGGCCTCAGACCCCTTTCGATGTTGCCACTGAACTTTCACTTGCTTGATTACCTTATTTCGTAATCTCTTTTCTTACAGTCGAGTATAGCCACTGGCTTCTCGATATAATTCGATCTTTCGTCTACCTCTATATCATTCAGTGGTACATGAGAGGTTTCGTCTGCCAAACACTTTCATAAGTGTGATACATGGAATGTCGAGTGAATTCCACTCAACTCTTCTGGAAATTCTAATCTATATGCAACCTTCCCTACTCGAGCCATAATCTGAAATGGTCCAATAAATCTTGGACTTAACTTTCCTCTCTTTCTGAATCTCATAATTCCCTTCCATTGAGATACTTTCAACAGAACGTAATCTCCAACTTGGAATTCTAACGGCCTTCATCTGTTTTCTGCGTATGACTTTTGTCTGTCCAGAGCAGCTTTTAGACGAGTTTTAATCTGATCTAACTTTAAACCTGTTGCTTGGACTATTTTTTTACTTCCAAGCTCTTTCTGTCAAACTTCTCCCCAATATATGGGAGTTCTACGTGTTCTCCCGTACAACATTTTGTACGGCGGCATGCCAATACTTTCATGATAGCTGTTGTTATATGAGAATTATACCAAAGGTAGATGACTATCCCAACTTCCACCGAAATCAATAATGCAAGCACGCAACATATCTTCAAGTGTTTGTATCGTTCTTTCACTTTGACCATCTGTTTGAGGATGATATGCCGTGCTAATTGTAACATCCATGATTTTCCGGTGGAATTTTTATCTTATTTTTTTTAATGACACTTCATTTCAAAAACCGTACTTGCTCAACACCTTATGTCACGTCCAATTTTCAACCTTTCAAAAATAATTTATTTACTATTATACATGTAACCCATGTATATTTTGGTTATAATTATGAGCTTCAAGCCACGTATTAATAGTTTTTTATATATATTAACCTTTTATATAGTTAGTAATATTATAAAATGGAATTTCCATATAAAATAGCTTGAAAATAAAATCAATAATGTGTTAGTTTACAAGCTTTATATATATATATATATATATATATATATATATATATATATATATATATATATATATATATATATTATATCCAAATTTCAAGTCTAGGACTTTTTTGAAACAAAGAAATCCCCCCTTAGCCATTTGAATCCTCAACCTTGAACCCCTTTTATCTCAAGTTGGACCTTTGACTTGGATCTTTGACCACATCGACCTATTTTGACTTTTGAAGTCAAACAACACTATTATACTTGCAATTCCAGGCTTTCGTCGGTCAATTCCAACTGTTTTGGACATCCCACGTATACCTAAGCTAATATCGATCAAATCCAGACTCAATTAACACCCAATTCAATCAATGTCGCGGCCAAATTTGAAACTCAAAACAGTTTGACTTCTCATAGTCAAACCAAGTCCAATTAGCTTTCAAATCGGGAAATTTGATCATGTTTAGGGCCGCAAATCACGCTCAGACATTTATTGCATGTATACAAACCGAATTCGTGACCCAATTCGTCCTTAATCAAATGAATCCATGCGCAAATCACGCTGACAGTTGGTTCCTGTCAAAGCAACTTGGATCGGGCTGTTACAGAGAAATCAATCCAATTAAGCTACCCTTGCACCTTCGTAAACCCTATTTCAAACTTCCTAACTTCTCACGACTCCTGCATTCCGCCGCAGAAGCGCTGACAGGATCGAAGAACACCAAGTTTGGGTCATTAGCCGTTCGTTCTCCATACACCATCATCCCAGGTTAACTTGTGATTTTAAGAATCGTTTGTGCTTCATACTTGCTCGTGTTATCTACACAATATACACAGGTGAGTATTACATAGCCCCTTTTACTCTTTTACACTTTTTGGGGTGAAACATGAACTCTATACACACAATTGCTTACATTTACACAAACTACACAAACACAAATCCTCTTTACATTCATGTATGCAAAATTTGAGCTTTATGTTTGAGTGCTAGGTGTGTTAACTACTTTGTGTGCAATTTCATGTGCAATCATTAACTATACAAGCCGATGGTTAACAATGATAGATCTATTGAGTCTGACAAACCCACCCAGATTGGGGTAATTGTTACCGACAACACAATTTGCATGCTAGTTACAAAGGTTTGATTGTACTTTGGTTACACAATAGTTGCTCCCCATAAATGCCTTATTTTAGCATGTTATGTAAGGATTTGTTTATTCACATCTATATATACTATCCATGTACAAACCTGTGTACGCTTACCCACTTTTTAGTTGACCTTATTTTATTCATGTTTCAGGTGCTAATGTGTGAGTTGATCAAGACATGCTACACTTAAGTTTGGACTTAGTTAATTTTAAACAATGAACAATGTGTACTTCGTTTATGTACTTGGTTTGTGTTTGTTTTGTTTGAATTGAAATGAATTTAATATATCACAATTTAGTCAACCTCGAGCTCATGAACAGTATAAATGTCCCGCCCTGACGTATTCCGCGGTCTGTTGGGGTGTGACAGATTGGTATCAGAGCCATGGTTATAAGGAATTAGGTTATTAGACACTTTTGACCTAGACTATAACCTTAGGACACCCATACAATGCCATGCTACTACATGCTACATGATTTCTCCTGGTGTGAATATTCTTACATACTATCATAAGTAAATACACTACCTGATACAATAGTTAATAATTTATGTGTCACACTGCCTGATAATTGTTGTGCTACATCCATGCTATCTATTTGATTCATTTAAGTGCTATCCTATGTTTCAACACACACTTATACACACTTAGCTTTTCATGCACCCTTAAACTCACACATATAATGTCACCACCTCTTTTGATCTAAATCTAAACTGCTGGGCCTAATACCTATTAATATCAAACAAGAAGCCCACTTACCTTCCAAGAAGAAGAAGCCTACTATAATATATAAGCCTCACTTTCGGGCCTCAAAACCCAGTCCACAGCAATTCTCATCATGACCATGAGCCCAACAATAATGCTATTAATAAATGATGGCTGGAAGAGTGTGTCATGAGGGATTTTGGCTAAGGAAAGACAGGGTACTTAAGTGTGTCTTAGTGACCCACCCCTCTTTCCTGGGAATTCTCCTCAGGGATGCATTGCTTATAGGTCAAGTGTATTTCTAAAATACTATTGTGAAGACTCGGTGTTATGACTAGTCAAACTCTAAACCTATGAGAACTCCTATATTTAACACTCAGTATTTTATTATCGCTTACAACCTTTACATTTTTTTCTGCTATATATGGACTCCTACTCTCCTTCCTCCCCGGTATACCGTCCCGGAGCAGAGTCTGATTGGGAAGAAGACATTGGGTCACCCGTGTATCGGTCACCAACACCCCCAACTGTCAGGCCAAGGTTTAACGTAACGAACACTGGCCCAAGACTTCGAGCATCAGGATCATCCCCACCCAGAAACCAGTATCAAACACCCCATCTACACACTCAGTTACCACCCCCACTAAGAGACTCATATCTAATGCCCGACCCGTACCATCCTAACCCTTGGACAAGGCGTACCATGGCACCCACTAGTGCTATGGGAATTCCAATCTATGACGTTCACCAATATGTGAGGACCTCAGAGTTCGAGAGGCAAAGGATGGAGCAAGAGATAATGTACAACTTGCAAGGACAAAGAATGGATAGCCTAGCAAACCAATTAGGGTACCAAAAGGAGTTAATCTCCATCCTCGAAAAAGAAATACTGTAGAATCGCACGGAAACAGCTAGAGCTGAAACCAGATCGGCTACCCGAGTGACCATAGCGGTGCTCGTCTTGGTGATCATCTTCCTTTTAGTGGGAAACTACCAGAGGTGTTAGCAGAAATTTCTATTTATTGTCTTTAAATTTTCAGTTTGAGAACCATTCCCCTATGTTTTGAATAATGTTTTACACTTCAGCATTTAATAAATTTTATATATTCCAACTCTAAGGTTATTATTCATTGATTTGACAAGTAAGTGTGAATTACACCCATCATATTTTCATCAAAATTTTCCAAGTATCACCCTCTTCATTCAGCACGATTTGGTATACTACCGGCAATCTCCCCATTAAACAAATCATCCTATTAGATTTAAACAACCTCGTTATTTTCAAACCAAATGTTTATCAAACTTTTAGAGAGTATCAGAAATATAAATTCTTCCATGAACATTTTCACTTTGTAAGGGAACTTAATACAACCTATTTTATAAAAATATTATTTCAGATTGATAAATAATTATGATTTTCCTTATTAAAGTAATTATTTCTAAACCCTGGCTAAATTAATATACAATTACTGTTTAGCCAAAAAATTTATCTTGAAAATATTCTCCTTATAATGATTAAAAAAAAATTTAATAAAAAAAAAAGTTTTTCCCATAGATTGTCTATTTATTTAGATTATTTAACTCAATACTTTCACCACTTTATATATCTACAACCAAGAACAATTTACAATTTCCTATTTTCAAACAAAGATCAGTTATTTGTAAACATATGTAAGGCCCCTTTTCGGGTAACCTCACTTGTTGGATTTACTCATAAACATAGTCATGAATACTGAACTTAAATTGAAAACATTCATCATTCAATTACATATCATTCATCATTCAATTACATAACATAACATAACTTGACAGCGGAAGTCTTACCACATGTATTAAAGTGGGATGTCAGTCTTGTGTCGGGTAACCTTCACGCCATCGCACGACCTTTTCTTCCTTTACCTAAAATGTATACTAAAAGTCAGCTAACGCTGGTGAGTTCTAGTTTAAAGACAATCATACATAATATTTACCTTATCATGAATATAATGTGTATATATATATATTCATACTTTTAAATATTCTTTACTTTACTGTTCTCACATAACATTCATTGAGGGTATATACATATGTACATACATACTTTCTTTTTGAGAGAACACTTATTGGCCATAATCTTAAGGGAGATCAACCCATCATACTTGTCGCGAATGTCACGAAGACATCGTAGTCAGAACTACCGTCGTAGCCCATTTCATTACCGTCCGGCTCTAGAAAACCGTCCGTCATTCATTAAATCCGTCCTGTAACCCTTGTCCATCCGCTCTTAAACCGTCCTACCGTCGTAGTCCGTCATTTTGTCCATCTGCCCTAGGGCATCCGTTTCCCACGCGACCATTATGTATGCAACCGTTCTACTTTAGTTAAGGCAATTTCTTCGACCGTCCATTAATACCTTTTCATACGTCCTAGCTTGCGAAGGAACGTTTTTGTCCCGGTTGCAAAATAGTCACGTGGTCGTCCGTCTACCGAAGTAGCCGTTGTCATAGAAGGGTTTATAACGTTTACATACATTCATAACATGCAATATATATATAATATAAAGCAAGATTTCATTCATTTACGTTATGTCCTTCTTTCATTCATTCTTTATAATCATACGCTTCATTCTTTATTCATAATTTCTTTTCATATATAAGTATATATATATATATATATATATATATATATATATACGTATGATCTCATTGACATTTATAACATTTATTCATTTAGTGTATACACTTCAGCCCCAAAACATTTAAAATGATTTGCACATAACATAAAAAGGGGCACATAGAACTCACCTGATAAGCTTCTTTAGGTTGTCCTAAACAAAGGTCCAACAACGTCACTTCCGATCTGGATTAGGTAGTTAAATACACATTAGACCCAACCCCGACTCTAATAGTTTAACCATTCTAAACTTACTGACTTTACTTAACCAGCCTGCTGCCTACTGTCTGCTGCCTGCGCACTTGCTAAGTGCGCAGGACCATACTCATGCGCACTTGACAAGTGCGCAGAGGGTCCTTCTTGCGCACTTGGTAAGTACGCAGGATCTTCCTCCTGCGTACTTGGTAAGTACGCAATACCTGGTTCCTGGACCAAAAATCCGAAATTCTTGCATGTTAATCCGATCATGCTAATCTTACAATTTTCTTTGATCAAAATGTGCGGTTTTCACTCTAGATGCTAGTTCTAAGCTTATTTTCAAGTTTCATCCACAAAAACGTCTCCTATTTAGCTAAAACCCGAGAAACCCCAAAACAAAGAAAAACTCAGTTTAAGGTCGATTCGTTACCTGGATTGTGATTCTGATTCGGAGGTTTTGCTCACGAGCTCAGTAGTAACGTGCTCCTTCAATTTCGTGTCGATCCGGCGACTTTCTCTCACTAGACCCGACTCTCCTTTCTCTCTCTAGGATGGTGAAATGAAGGTGAAGTGGAGAAGGTGGGCTACCTTGCCCCTTATATACCTGGGCTTCCATCGGCCCGTTGGAGCCGAGCCCAAGCCCATCCGTTCTTATTTCGTTTTATGACGTTTAAATCTCTATCGTATTATTATTTACTTATTTACTATTTTTGGGATGTTACAACATATTTCCCTGAGTGTTTTCGAAACCCCCTCGTTACCCTTCACTTGCCGCTCCAAGAGACGATCCATACCGCGAAGACGTTAACCACCCGTACAAACCTCAACGAGGTTTAAAGAGCTAGAACCTAACTACCACTTCTTACACGAACGCAAAACAACACGCTTCTCCGCAACACCTGATCACATGCAAAACTCGTTAGTATATGTCATGTACGAAATTCAATAACTTACGTATGAAAGTTTACAAGATACATAGCACGATCACATAACACACGAAACTTTTTCATTTGCAATACACACGCTACCAGATTGAACACATAATACATGAACCTTGGTTGTTTGTAATATACATGATACATAACAATTGTTTGTTGGTACATAGTACTAGATTGACAACATTGAACATGAAACTTATTTGATTACAAAGTACATGATACTAAGTTATGCACATTATACAATATACATGATACTAAATTGTTTACATTACACAAGGAAACTTATTTGTTTACAAAATACATGATACTAAGTGGTTAACATCATACATGAAATTCATTTCTTGCCATATACATGACGCTAAATTGTTCACGTTACACATGAAACCTATTTGATTACAAGCTACATGACACTAGATCATACATGAAACTTGGGTGCTACATTATACACGAAACTAAATTGCTTACAATTGTTGCAATTAATTGATTTCATTATACACAAGGCATGGTCATACGCTTTGTTCACCTGTAGGTCCTCATGACGCTTCTACGGATCGATCTTGTGATAAGACGTGACATTAACTCGGAGTGCGGAATCCAACGAATCAACGTTTATATGCATAAAAGACAATGTAAACAATCACGTAAATAAACTTCTTAATTGTATTCCAATTCACAATGGTGTTTACAGACTCAATCAGACTAATCGATAATTCTCTGTTCTATGCATTCTGACTGACACTGCAAACACACATATATATAACCATCTGACCTGATATAAGCGAACTTATTAAGTTCGCCTCTAACAGACAAAGTGAACTTAATAAGTTCGCTTCAGATAGACTTAAGCGAACTTATTAAGTTCGCCTCTGATAGACCAGGCGAACTTAACAAGTTCGCCTCTAGGTAAACTTGAATAAACACTTAGTGACATTTTACATAACCAAAACATAAAGACATAAGATCTAACTATTACAAGATTTTGTCATTACAAACTATGTCCTAACAGACTCCCCCTTGACAATAGCTTGATCCTTAGTCTTCATGATGAGCTTTTCCAGTTATCCGGTAGTCTGCTGCCAGCATGCACTCCATATCTTCTACATATCTCCAAAACTCTCTTGTACTGTAAGTTCTTTCCATTCATCAGTGAACATTATTTCATTCTTTCGCAATGTCCTCTGATCTTTCTTTGAGAAATTTATAAGATTCATTGCATCATAGAAACATACAATGACCTTATTATCTTTATCTTCATTCCTTGCTTCACCAGTATTGACATCAACATACCACCATTTCATATTCCCAAGAAAGTCTTGAGGAATCTTCTTCAACGGTATCTTGTGTACAACACGTACTGGTTTATACTTGTAACTCCAGGTCACTTTCCCAGTCTTCTGATCAGTGTTCTTCACTCTCTTTCCTTTTTGTGGTTTCAGTCGTTCATATTTTCCTGAACTACCTTCTCTCTTGATTAAGTTTGCTATCACAACAGCCAAACCATTCTTTGATCTATTAATAAGAGGCTTTGAAGCTAGATCATTCATTTCACACCTTGGCAAGGTATTGAAATATTTGATCCTTGGCTTTAAGTATTGAACACCGTCAGATCTTTTTATTGCAAATAATTTTGTATCACCATCATAGAACCAACTTATGATCCTTCCTACACACCGCTCGTTATTCACATATTTCTCTTTCTGAGCAGGTTGTGCTGGAGACTTGGGTAGCACCTTCATCCAACTATTAATGTAACATCCCAAATAATGACAAGACAAATAGAAAAGGGAAATAAAGTGGGCTTGGCCAAAATTTCGGCCCATGGGCCGAAAAGAAAAGGGGGAAACCCCATTACAAAACAGCAGCTTCAACCTAAACCCCTCTCATTTCATCTTCCTGCGCAAGAATACTAGAGAGAGAGAGAGAGAGCGATCGGCTTGTGAAGAAAACCGCAAGGAGAAGACTCAAGGGCTCGGGAATCATCCGACTCCACCATTTCAACGCATAGCAACAGAAATCGGGCCTGTTGAGGTAAGCATCGCCTCTGATTATGAGTCTTTGCATGTCTCGGGTTTAAATCAAATAAAGATACGATTTTTGCATACGAAACTTGAAACAAATCACGTATTTGAACTCAAGAACGATAAAGGAAGGTGTTTAACGTAAAATGCTCAAGGTTTAATCGATTGGAAATAAGTTGGCTGGAGCAAGGTTCTGGAAATATGTTATTGACGATAGAATGAAAACAAAAGAGCTAAAAGATGTACCCGTGGTGTGCAATTTTCCAGAAGTGTTCCCAGAGGACCTACCTGGTTTGCCGCTCGATCGGGAAATAGAATTTCAGATTGACTTACTGCCAGGAGCTGAGCCCGTTGCCAAGGCACCATACCGATTGGCTCCGTCAGAAATGAAAGAATTAATGTCCCAACTTGAAGAATTAACAGAGAAAGGATTTATCAGACCGAGCATCTCACCATGGGGCGCTCCGGTATTATTTGTAAAGAAAAAGGACGGCAGCATGCGCATGTGTATCGACTACCGTGAATTGAACAAGAGAACAGTAAAGAACAAATACCCACTGCCTAGAATAGACGACCTCTTTGATCAATTACAAGGCGCGAGTTGGTTCTCAAAGATTGATCTCAGGTCGGGTTACCATCAATTGAAAGTAAGAGAGAAGGATGTACCGAAAACTGCGTTTCGTACACGTTACGGGCATTATGAATTTCTTGTGATGTCCTTCGGACTAACCAACGCACCAGCAGCATTTATGGATTTAATGAACAGAGTATGCCGACCCATGTTGGATCGATCAGTAATAGTTTTTATAGATGACATCCTCATATATTCAAAGAATGAAGGTGATCACCACTGTCACCTAAGAGAAGTATTGGAGGTTCTAAAGCAGGAGAAGTTGTATGCAAAATTCTCCAAATGCGTGTTCTGGCTTAGGCAGGTCCAATTCCTAGGCCATGTCGTAAACCCGGACGACATTATGGTGGATCCTGCTAAGATAGAAGCGGTAAAGGAATGGAACATCCCGAAAACGCCAACTGATATACGAAGTTTTCTGGGGTTGGCAGGCTACTATCGGAGGTTCATTCAGGATTTCTCGAGAATAGCCTCGCCACTGACAAAGCTGACACGTAAGGAAGTAAAGTATGAATGGGGACCAACCCAAAACAATGCGTTCGAAGAGTTGAAGACACGATTAACCCAAGCTCCAGTCTTGACCTTACCTGAGGGAAACGAAGACTTGGTAGTCTACTCTGACGCTTCGGGGCAAGGATTGGGTTGTGTACTTATGCAACGAGGAAAGGTAATTGCTTATGCCTCGCGACAGTTAAAGATTCATGAAGTTAACTACCCGACTCACGATCTGGAGTTGGCGGCCGTAGTTTTCGCATTAAAGATATGGAGGCATTATCTGTACGGAGTTAAATGCACCATCTACTCCGATCACAAGATCCTGAAGTACTTCTTCGAGCAGAAGGAATTAAACATGAGACAAAGAAGGTGGTTGGAACTACTAAAAGACTACGATTGCGAAATATTATACCACCCAGGCAAGGCAAATGTAGTGGCTGACGCCTTAAACAGGAAGGAAGAGTCGACACCTATTAGAATCAAGGCGTGTCAGTTGATTATAACACCAGATTTAATGAATGAAATAGTAAAGGCACAAGATGAGGCACTATTAGAAAGAAATGTGAAACGAGAAAGAATAATTGGACAACAGAGCAACCTGGAGACCAATACGTACGGTGTACGAACTCGTTTTGGCCGGATGTGGATACCTAAGATTGGTGAACTTAGGGCCAAAATCCTTGACGAGGCCCATAAGTCTCGCTACTCTATTCACCCCGGGACAAACAAAATGTACCAAGACTTGAGGAAAGACTACTGGTGGCCTGGAATGAAGAACGATGTGACTGAATATGTGAGCAAGTGCCTGACTTGTTCACTAGTTAAGGCCGAACACCAGAAGCCATGCGGTAAAATGCAACCTTTGCCAATACCGGAATGGAAGTGGGAGGAGATCACGATGGACTTCATCACCAAGCTACCGCGAACAGCTAAAGGTAATGATACCATTTGGGTGATCGTCGACCGCTTGACGAAAAGTGCTCACTTCTTACCTATACGTGAGGCTTCTTCGTCAGAGAAGTTGGCAGAAATTTTTATCAAGGAAATCGTAAGCAGACATGGCATGCCGTTAACGATCGTGTCGGACAGGGACACTCGATTCACGTCAAGGTTTTGGAAGAAATTCAACGAATCCATGGGCACTAGGCTAAACATCAGCACAGCTTACCACCCTCAAACCGATGGTCAATCGGAAAGAACCATTCAGACCTTGGAGGACATGCTCCGGGCCTGTATCATTGACTTCGGTGGTAGCTGGGACAGCCATTTGCCCTTGGCAGAATTTTCATATAATAACAGCTATCACTCAACCATTGACATGCCGCCATTTGAGATGCTGTATGGGAGAAGATGTCGAACCCCGGTCTGTTGGGGGGAAATTGGACAGAAAGACTTTGCAAGTCTCGAGGTGGTCAAAGCTACTTCTGAAAAATTTGACCAGATAAAAGCACGCATGAAAGCCGCAAAAGACAGACAAAAATCATACGCGGACAAGAGAAAAAGGGATTTAGAATTTCAAGTAGGGGACATGGTACTATTGAAAGTGTCACCCTGGAAGGGGATTATCCGATTCAGAAAACGTGGCAAATTAAGCCCAAGGTTTGTCGGGCCTTTCAAAATCATAGCAAGAGTTGGCCGAGTGGCTTACAAACTCGACTTACCAGATGAGCTCGATGGAATTCACCCTACATTCCACATATCACACTTACGCAAGTGCCTTGCTGACGATACGGCTCACATACCTTATGACGAAATCGAAGTGGATAACAGCTTGAACTATGTAGAAGAACCAATAGCTATTCTTGACAGAGCCGAGAAACGATTAAGCAATAAGTCGATTCCTTTAGTCAAAATACAATGGAAACACAGAAAGGGGTCCGAGGCTACTTGGGAGAAAGAAGACGAGATGAAGGAACTGTATCCCCAGTTGTTTAACGTGTAACAGGTTTCGAGGACGAAACCTCATCAAGGAGGGTAGACTTGTAACATCCCAAATAATGACAAGACAAATAGAAAAGGGAAATAAAGTGGGCTTGGCCAAAATTTCGGCCCATGGGCCGAAAAGAAAAGGGGGAAACCCCATTACAAAACAGCAGCTTCAACCCAAACCCCTCTCATTTCATCTTCCTGCGCAAGAATACTAGAGAGAGAGAGAGAGAGAGCGATCGGCTTGTGAAGAAAACCGCAAGGAGAAGACTCAAGGGCTCGGGAATCATCCGACTCCACCATTTCAACGCATAGCAACAGAAATCGGGCCTGTTGAGGTAAGCATCGCCTCTGATTATGAGTCTTTGCATGTCTCGGGTTTAAATCAAATAAAGATACGATTTTTGCATACGAAACTTGAAACAAATCACGTATTTGAACTCAAGAACGATAAAGGAAGGTGTTTAACGTAAAATGCTCAAGGTTTAATCGATTGGAAATAAGTTGGCTGGAGCAAGGTTCTGGTCAGGGAAGATGCAGACCCATGACTCGAAACTATAGTTTCGATACATACAGACCCGTCGAAACTACTCTAGTTTCGATAGTCATGTTTGACTCGAAACTATCTAGTTTCGATAGCAGCCAATGACTCGAAACTACCATAGTTTCGATAGGATCTCATGACTCGAAACTACCTAGTTTCGATAGAAGGATTATGACTCGAAACTACCTAGTTTCGAGTGTAAGACCATAGCTCGAAACTACCATAGTTTTGATGCGACCCACCTCCCGAAACTACTGAGTTCAAGAATAGTAATGTCTAGTGTCATTTAGGAGCCCTACCTTATATGTATAACTTTATTATACAGATTGTGGGTGACCTTAGTGACGTTTCGAAACCAGCTATTATACTTCAGGGACCCGCCTATCAGGTGAGTTCTATGTTCCCCTTTTTATGTTATGTGCAAATCATTTTAAATGTTTTGGGGCTGAAGTGTATACATTAAATGAATAAATGTTATGAATGCTAATGTGATCATATGTGATACTTATATATATATGAATGTTAATATGATCATACGTAAAATAATGATGAACAAGAATGAAACGAATGTATACAAAGAATGAATGAACGAACGACATAACGAAAAAGAAGAAAATCTTGCTTTATATTTTATATATTGCTTGTTACGAATGCATGTAAATGTATGGACGCTTCGATGATAACGGCTACTTCGGTAGACGGACGACCTCGTGACTATTTTGCAATCGGGACAAACACGTTCCTTCATTAGCTAGGACGTGTGAAAGGCACTAATGGACGGTCGAAGCAATTGCCTTATCAATGATAAGTAGAACGGTTGCATATATAATAGTTCACGTGGGAAACGGATGCCTTAGGGCAGACGGGCGAATATGACGGACTACGACGGTAGTACGGTTAAGACGGACGGCCGAAGGTTTGCCGGACGGTATAGCATAACAGATGGCCGAAGGTTTGCCGGATGTTGTGGAGGACGGACTACGACGGTAGGACGGGCGTATGTCTTCGTGACTTACGCATAAATGAATGTTGGCTGATCACTCTTATGAGTATGACCAATAAATGTTAATGAAAGTAAAGGTGAATGCATATTTATGTGCTCACATACGAATGATAAAAGAAAGCAAAGGATATGTAAATGTGTATTTATATTTATATATTTATACGTAAGTATTTATAAATGAATAATGTTCATACCTAAATGTTTTTAACTAGAACTCACCAGCGTTAGCTGACTTTTAGTATACATTTCAGGTAAAAAGAAGAAAGGTCGTGCATTGGAGTGAAGGCTATCCCGATCAAGGGCTGACATCCCATCCACTTTAATTTTTGTTAAAGCAATGTGTTATGTTTAAATGATTAAGACTTCCGCTGTTATGGCTATGTAATCGAATGATGTAAGCTACGCTACGTTTAGAAAGTATTCAATGTAATTATTCAGTATCTATGGCTATGTTTATGAGTAAATCCAACGAGTGAGGTCACCCGGGAAAGGGGCCTTACAATTAACAACTTCTCTCCACTGTTCTCTTGTCATCCCTGTATTTCTATACATCACAGGTTCTTCATTAACCTTCGGAGACTCAGTGTGAGTAGTTTTAGTTTCAACATCTTTATCGGATTGAATATTCTCATCATGAGTATCCATCTTTGAATCAGCAGTATCTTCAGACAGTGTGACGTCTTGATCAGAGTCCATAGAATCTGTTACTCCTTCATAAGTGAATTCAGGAATAACGTCACCCTGGATGAAGTTATACGGCACTTTAAGACCATCACAGCCTTCATAAGTAACATTATCTTTATCTTTCTCTATCTCTATCTCTATTATCTCTCCTTCTTCTATTTCATTGGCAATGGGAATATTTTCCGAATCAGAACCATCAGAAGCATTTTGAGTAAGAACAATATCCTCCTCAGCAACACCTGATGCAGCATCAGAATTAATATTCTGCACTTGTTCTATTTCTTCATCAACGCTGGGAACACTGTCACCATCACAAGAATCATCACTAGAACTTTCATCATCGGTCGACTCCTCTGGTTTTTCAGAATGAATTTCTGCAACAAAAGCCTGACTCACAGCACCCACCAAATCTTCCAAATGAATGCCCAGTCATAGTTTTCATCTTTCTGAGCAACCAAAGCCGATGAAGCAGATGCATGATTTGTATTACCAGATGATGTGACTGATTCCTATTATGCTGAAAATTAGGCTGCTTCTTTTTAGAATCAAACTCGACATTTGGGTTCACACATTCCTTAGCAAAGTGACCATATTCTTGACAGTTGTAACACCGAACTTTGCTTTTATCAAAACCCATGCGAGATCGACTATTTGAACCAATATATTTTCTGCCCGTTTTCTTCAAGAAATCTTTAGCTTGACGCATCAACATGGCCATATTCCATTGGATATTCATTTCTTCCAGATCAACAGGGTCAATCTGTCTGAAATCTTCTTCTATAACCTCAGGATCATGTATTTTACCTCCAATAAAATTCTCATATGATGCCATGAATGAAGAAAACATAGCAAGATAATCATCAGCAACCTTCTGATTCAAATGAGATCCAGATGAAGTAGAAGTTGTAGTTGCAGAAAATCCAGAATAGCTTGAATGACCAGAATGAATTGGAACTCCAGAACACTGATCATTTGAAGAATCTTGAGCATCACCAGAAAAGAATGCCACTCCATTACCAGATTTACCGGTAGATTTGGCAAAATACATTGAGGGATCCTGGATATGCTCCAAGTTAGTCTCTTTCTTCTTCATATTCATATCATGTGACTGAATCTTCCCTAGAACTTCTTCAAGAGACATGGTTTTATACTTAATATTCTCTTTGATTAAAACCGTGTACACATCAAATTTTGATGGTAAAGCCTCCAAGAATTTATCATTGATCTCCTCAGTCTCATACACCACAGAAGCACTTGCCAGTTCACTAAGAAGATGATAGAATCTTGTAGCAAGATCATCCAAGGATTCGTTTTGAAAATGTTTAAAGACCAAGAACTGCTTCTTTAATAGCTCCTTTCTACTGTTCTTCACATCCAAACTTCCTTCACACCTTTTTCTGTAATGCTTCCCACAGTTGTTGAGAACACTTGAACTGTTTGAAACTGTGATATATTTCTTTCGGAAGAGACATCGAAATACTAGCCATCGCTTTCTTTTCCCTGTCAAATAGTAGCTTCTCTTCAGTAGTTAACACTGACACCGGCTTTGGAACATTATCCCGTCCCATCCAAGAATAAGTCGGATGCGTATAACCTTCCAAAATCGGAATCCACAAACTGGTATCGGTAAAAGATACAAACTGGTCGAACCGATCTTTCCAATTTGAATAATCAGCTAGATTCAACAACTTCGGAGGTTTTTGAGATGTACCGATCTCATTGTCATAATTGAACATATTTGTGACTTGAACCATATTTGCCATTTTTTCTGAAAAATTTTCCAAGTGTTGAACTTCCTATACCCTTAGGCGAAGATAATAAGTTCGCCTCTGATACACCCAAGCGAACTTAATGAGAAGCGAATAAGTTCGCTTAAACCAGAAACTTGAAATCTGCTCAAGTTCGCCTAAAACAAATTCGCTTAATCCTGTGAGAAGCGAACTTGACAAGTTCTCCTGCACAAGAAATCAGCAAGTTCGCTTGCTTCAACAGATTCAAACTCAAGAACACTTCAAACCACTTCGCGAACCAAAGATAGACTAAAATCATCATTAATCACTGATTTGAAGGAATTAATCAAAATTGGACCGTAGGATTGTGTAATTTCTCTATTAGAAGCTTTCTATCGGATCAATTTCGTCAAAATCCTCTTCAAAAACACCAAATCAGATCTGAATCAGTCTTGAAAACTCCATGGAAATGAAAAACTCAAAAATGACGAATTTCATGTCAATTTGCATATAAAACCATCTAGAATCAACAAGAATCACGAGTAATTGCTCTGATACCACTTGTAGGTCCTCATGGCGCTTCTACGGATCGATCTCGTGATAAGACGTGACGTTAACTCGGAGTGCAGAATCCAACGAATCAACGTTTATATGCATAAAAGACAATGTAAACAATCACGTAAATAAACTTCTCAATTGTATTCCAATTCACAATGGTGTTTACATACTCAATCAGACTAATCGATAATTCTCTGTTCTATGCGTTCTGACTGACTCTGTAAACACACATATATAACCATCTGACCTGATATAAGCAAACTTATTAAGTTCGCCTCTAACAGACAAAGCGAACTTAATAAGTTCGCCTCAGATAGACTTAAGAGAACTTATTAAGTTCGCCTCTGATAGACCAGGCGAACTTGTATAGGTAAACTTGAATAAACACTTAGTGACTTTTTACATAACAAAAACATAAAGACATAAGATCTAACTATTACAAGCTTTTGTCATTACAAACTACGTCCTAACACACTCCCCCTTGACAATAGCTTGATCTTCATTCTTCAGTCTTCATGATGAGCTTTTCCAGTTATCCGGTAGTCTGCTGCCAGCATGCACTCCATATCTTCTGCATATCTCCAAAACTCTCTTGTACTGTAATCCTTGTTCTTTCCATTCATCAGTGAACATTATTTCATTCTTTCGCAATGTCCTCTGATCTTTCTTTGAGAAATTTATAAGATTCATTGCATCATAGAAACATACAATGACCTTATTGTCTTTATCTTCAATCCTTGCTTCACCAGTATTGACATCAACATACCACCATTTCATATTCCCAAGAAAGTCTTGAGGAATCTTCTTCAACGGTATCTTGTGTACATCACGTACTGGTTTATACTTGTAACTCCAGGTCACTTTCCCAGTCTTCTGATCAGTGTTCTTCACTCTCTTTCCTTTTTGTGGTTTCAATCGTTCATATTTTCCTGAACTACCTTCTCTCTTGATTAAGTTTGCTATCACATCAGCCAAACCATTCTTCGATCTATTAATAAGAGGCTTTGAAGCTAGACCATTCATTTCACACCTTGGCAAGGTATTGAAATATTTGATCCTTGTCTTTAAGTATTGAACACCGTCAGATCTTTTTATTGCAAATAATTTTGTATCACCATCATAGAACCAACTTATGATCCTTCCTACACACCGCTCGTTATTCACATATTTCTCTTTCTGAGCAGGTTGTGCTGGAGACTTGGGTAGCACCTTCATCCAACTATTTACAACTTCTCTCCACTGTTCTCTTGTCATCCCTGTATTTCTATACATCACAAGTTCTTCATTAACCTTCAGAGACCCAGTGTGAGTAGTTTTAGTTTCAGCATCTTTATCGGATTGAATATTCTCATCATCAGAATCCATCTTTGAATCAGCAGTATCTTCAGACAGTGTGACGTCTTGATCAGAGTCCATAGAATCTGTTACTCCTTCATAAGTGAATTCAGGAATAACATCATCCTGGATGACGTTATACGGCACTTTAAGACCATCACAGCCTTCATAAGTAACATTATCTTTATCTTTCTCTATCTCTATCTCTATTATCTCTCCTTCTTCTATTTCATTGTCAGACACTTCATCATCCATGTCATTGAATAAATCATCAATGTCATCAAGACATGCAATCTTTTCAGCTTCTTCTTGGTTAGAATCTGCAAAGAACTCCAATAACAGAATTTCTTCTTCATTAGCACCAGAAGTATCTTTGTTTCCTTCAAGTGATTGTGATGTCGACTCCCCCTGAACCTTTGATATAGGATTAGCGTCAGTGTATTGACGATCACCCTCAACATTTCCAGCAGGATCATTGTCTTCATCATCACATCTTTGAATAGACTCTGTGTGACATGTATCGTGTATCCTCAACTCCCCTTGAGCGTCAAGACGCTGAACGAGTTTAGACACCAATGCTTGCATGTCAGCTATCTGTTGAGCTTGAGTCTGAATCACCAGCTGCCGTTGTGAATCAGTAGAAACAAGAGTGTTCACTTGTGTTAGTAAAGAAAGGACTTGAGATTCAAGGAAAGTAATCCTTTCAGAATCAGAAGGCTTTGACGGACCAGCTGACGATTATGGAATAGAAGGACTTGCAATAGGAGTAATGATTGGAGGAACAGGAGTTATAATCGGAGATGTATCTTTAGATCTTGGAGGAGTAATAATCAAGGAAGCAACAAAATTAGCATCCTCTACTCTCTGTGAAGATTGTGCAGCAGCTATTGAAGCAGACATTAACTTTTGAGTCTTTGGATTTGGATTAAAGTCACTATCAGACTCAGTACTTTCATCAACCAAGGATCTTTTTCCAAGTACTGAACCGGAAGGAGGATCCCGAACAGACTTTCTTCTTGGTCGTCTGGCTTGAGATTTAATGCGTTTTCCAGCATTAGCCAGTGGAATAGCAGCTAACATTTCATAATGATCTGAGGAAAAATCCCTAGATTCATCGGAGTCAGTGCTTTCATTAACAGGTAATATCGTATCACTTGAGCTTGAACTAGATTCATCATCAGTCACCACATTCCCTTCAGCTTCATGAATGGGCGAGTTCACAGCGTCATCAACGAAATCATCCATGTTCATACCTATATCATGTTCATGTGCATGAATGACCTCCTCTTGAACAGGTTCATGAATAGGTATTTCAACCTCAGCTTGTGGAATTGGAACTTGTTCAGGAATAGGAATTTGTGGTTGTATGGGAACCTGAACCTGTGGAACTGGAACTGGAACTTGTTGTTGTATTGGTTGCTGTGGAATTTGTTGTTGTTGTGGTTGTGGAACATTTAAGCCTTGAGCTTGAGCAATTTCATCAGGATGAAACCAGTTGTCATTAGGTGGTGCAACATAATCAGGATTGATTAAGTGACCAAACAAAGGAGTATTGACTGGTATCAATGCGGCATTCTGCTGTTTCACCTTCGTACAGTCAGTAAAGATATGCTTTGACATTGGAGTCAAAGTTAGTCGTATAGGATGTTGTGGAAGATCCGGAATAAGATGATTGAGAATCATTTGAATAAAGCGAGGATACATCAAAAATCCTTGACCTTCAGCCGGATTAATCTGCATGACCATCTCTCGATAGAAGTAAAGTGGAAAATTGAATCGCTTATTCAACGTTAAAGCCACCATTGCCGTTTGAAGAGCCATCTTTAAACCATCGGTTCCAGCTTTACGAGGAGAGATGCATTGAATAATCACATGCATGAAATATCTCCATTCACCGACTAAGCCACCTTTGCGTGCTTGTGTATCATTCTGTCTCCCACGATAACCCATTCTTTGAAAACAACCCATAATAAGAGTGCCAGGATATGACAATGGGTCTTCAGCATTACCTCCCAAATCAAGAGCAGCACGAATTGTTTCTTCAGATATGGCAATTTCAGTATTATTGACAGTGGCACGAAGAACATGAGGTTCTACGTCCATATCCTGATGAACTGTATCCCAAAATTGCTGTATGTATACCAAACTGATGTAAGGATCAGCAGATAAAGCTTTATGAAGACGCGAACGATTTAGAAATCCGATTATTCCTTGAAAATTGACTGCCTCGGACATGTTAGGATTTAACAATGCCACCTGATTATGCTTATATTCGACACGTCGAGCCATATGAAAACATTCGGACAACAAAAACACATTAGTAAAAAATATCAAACACAAAAAAAATTTTAACAACAAAAAAATTTCTAACACTCAAAAATCACAAGTCCATATACTCTCTGACCCCTAGGCGAACTTAATAAGTTCGCTTAGTGTTGCAAGAGGCAAACTTATTAAGTTCGCCTGGACAAGTTCGCTTCAAACAAGTTCGCTTGGAACAAGTTCGCCTGAACCTGTGACGATTCAAATTCAAACACAGAAGTTCAAAAATCAGCAAATCAAGTTAAACTCATGGAATAAGCAATGAACATCAGTCGAATATCAATTAGCAACCAATTAGAATGATCAATTTTATAATTCCTATCAAAATTAGGTCAAAAACCGTCCTTTTAAACTTTCGACGGAAACCGAGAAGAAAATCACCAAATACTCACAATTGAACGGATGAAATTCAACAAAATTACCTTGGTTGTGTTCGCAATTCAATTTGGAATATGATAGAACCGGTAAACAACCCTAACAACACAGATTAAAAATTTCAAAAAATTTTTCAAACAAGTTTGCTTGAAATGAAGACGATGACTGTCAAGTTCGCTTGGCCAAGAGTCTTAAACACATTAAGTTCGGTTATTTAGGAGAACTTGTTAAGTTCGCTTAACAAGCCATCGGCGAACATGCTAAGTTTGCTTCACCATCCACAGACAAACAGATTAAGTTCGCTTCACTGTTCTTAAGCGAACTTATTAAGTTCGCTTCACTGTACACAGGCGAACTTAATATCTATTCACTTTTGCCTTGAACAAAATTTTACCAACTTCAACCTTTCAAGTCTTGAACTTTCGTCAGCATCATGTATCCGATCCAATCCCGAACAATTTTAATAAAAGTTTAGAATTTTCATGGAAAATAAAAATCAAAATCTTTTTGAGTTTTATCTATACAAACGGAATCACATATTTTTTTTGGATTTTATTTGTACAAACAGAAACACATATTTTTTATTTTTATCTGAATAAACTGAAATCACATATTTTTGAATGATCATCATGAGCAAGAAGATCATATCAGTATCCAATTAATTCATCACACATTTTAGCAATAACAAAGGGTAACCTATAATATGAAACCATCCAACTCAGTCTTGTGCATTTAGCACCTTTTTCATTTTGAAACTCATTCAATGTGAATAATATTTGAAATGATACGCGATAAATTCCAAAGTAAATAAGATCAGGTTATAAAATGCTCTTTTATTTAAATATAAAGCATGAATCCTTAAATTTGTCAATATTATAAAATTTGAAACTATAAGCGTTTATTTTCCAAATTCATGTGATTTAGTACCATTTAGATGAAAAACATCGTGTACCCCACATATATGCCAAACAGAAATATAAATTGCACTATCTTCAAGACATATACAGTTAATAGTAAGATTAGATAAATTTCCAAGATGAAATTATCTCTTTTAGCACAAGAGTAGAATCAGATCCCAAAGGATATAAGAATCATGATGATTCAGAATCAGAAGATTCTAATGACTAGGCTGAATAGTGAGAATCAACAGATTCAGGTATGAGGATCCAACTATTATCTGGATAAAATTCAATGGAGTCAGACTAGATGATGTATCTAACTGATCCAAGGGCGAATATATGTTTCAACAGATTTTGAAAGCATATCTTAGTTCAACAACACCTTGCATGTTTTTCGGGGCATGGGCAGTGAAGTGAACTGAAATCAATTTGTGCTAAAGATATAATTCGATATTGGTCTCATGAAATTCTTTATAACCATATATTCTTTATCTGATAATGATCTTTTACACACACACCCAGGCATATAATGGATTTAAATCACAGATGTAATCATATTATATTTAATTTTCACACTACTATTAGTTTCAAAACGCTTTTAGTCTATTGACAATTTAAGTTTCAAAACTCATACACAAATTTGAAAACAAATTATCAAGATTAGAGCATTCACAACACTATCATTTCTCATTTATGCAGACTTTGAAATTTAGATCAAATCAACTCAGTTTAATCAATCATATATTAAAGGTCTACTAAGGTCGTGTGAAATGAATTAATCACTGATGTACTATTATTTCTTCTCTAACCTCAAATGATGTCAAATTTTATATTTTTCAATTTGTTTTGACTTTTTATAAATTGAAAACTTTTTGACTAAAAATGTAAATGCAGAAATGTAATAAAGCAATAAAAAATTAAAAACAAAATTTTCTATGAAATTCTGATTTTGAAAAGCTTTTATTCGGGATTGATCATACCAATCATTTTAATTAGGAATTCAAACCTGGTACGATCAAATGCCTTGGTAAACAAATCAGCAAAATTATCTTCAGTGTGTACCTTGACCAGCTCAATCAACCTTTTCTTTGCACAATCACGTATAAAATGATATCGAATTTCGATGTGCTTAGTTTTACTATGTTTAACAGGATTATTAGTTATGGACATAGTAGCATTATTATCGATAAGCATGGGGGTTCCTGTGAAATTCAAACCGTAATCTCTCAATTGCTGTTGTATCCACAGGATCTGTGAACAACAACTCGCAGCAGCGATATATTCTGCTTCGCATGTAGAAATCGAGATTGTGGTTTGCTTTTTGCATTGCCAGGACACAAGTCGATTACCTAAGAACTGGCAACCACCTGTTGTAGATTTCCTGTCCAAACAACAACCACCAAAATCAGAATCAGTATAAGCATTGAAATCAAAGTTAGAACCATGAGGATACCATAGCCCCAAACGTTGTTTTCCTTTCAAATATCGAAAGATTCTTTTCACAGCAATTAAGTGAGATTCTTTTGGCTTTACCTGGAATCTGGAACAGATGCACACGGCGAACATTATATCTGGCCTTGAAGCGGTTAAATACATGAGGGATCCAATCATAGCTCTGTAAAGTCGACAATCCACATCTTTTCCATCCGGGTCAGAATTCAACTTATGATTGACCGGAATTGGAGTATCATATGGGGTACAGTCCTCCATCTTGAACCGGCTCAAGATGTCTTTGACATACTTGGACTGATGAATAAAGAAACCATCTTCCTTTTGGTTTACTTGCAAATCTAAGAAAAACGATAACTCTCCCATAGCAGACATTTCAAACTTCGACTTCATTACACCCTCAAAATCTGTACATAACCCTTCGTTTGTTGATCCAAAAATAATATCATCCACATAAATCTGCACCAGTAGGTAATCTCCCCCTGATTTCTTTTTGAATAAGGTCGAGTCTATCTTTCCACGAACAAAGTCATTTGCCAAAAGATGTGTGGATAATGTTTCATACCACGCACGAGGAGCCTGATGAAGACCATAGAGGGCCTTATCAAGCTTGAAAACCATATTCGGATTCAATGGATCTTCAAACCCCGGCGGCTGACAAACATAGACTTCCTCCTTGACCTTTCCATATAAAAACGCACTTTTGACGTCTAATTGAAACACCTTAAAACCTTTAAAAGAAGCAAAAGCGAGAAACAGCCTTATAGCTTCGAGCCTCGCAACCGGTGCATAAACCTCGGTGTAATCAATTCCTTCTTGTTGATTGAAGCCCTGGACAACTAATCTTTCCTTGTTGCGTACTACGACACCTCGATCGTCTTTCTTACATTTAAACACCCATTTTGTTCCTATCGGATACGCACCCTTCGGAAGATCAACAAGATTCCAAACCTTAAGTTTGTCAAATTGAGCAAGTTCTTCCTGCATAGCTTCTATCCAATTGTTGTCATTTAAAGCCATCTCAACATTCTTGGGTTCAACCTGTGAAATAAAGCATGAATGTGAGCAATCATTAAGAACACCAGAATCTTTAATGCAGGTGTACAAACAAGTATTGTCAACAAGAGAACGTGTTTTCACTCCATCCTGTAAATTTCCAATTATATTCGTCACTGGATGATCTTTGAGTTCCTTGATGGATGCAACCTCAGGAACCGACAACACGTCAACTTGAGCAGAGTCAGATTGATAAGAATAATCTTGATTAATTGGAATTTCCAAGTCTAAATTTGTAGGAATCTCCCCCTGAGCCTGTGTTGAAGATAATGGATCATCACCCAACAATGGTTCAGCAGAAGAATCTTGAAAAATAGCATTATCCTCCTCACTCTCTGAATCTTGTGGACCTGAACAAGAAGCAACATTAGGATCGGGAGCAGAAGTAGATGGAATCGATGAATTTGGAACTGCATTTGGTAGAAATCCATTGTGCTGTGCATCCTGACATGAATTATAAAGAACAGCAGCATCTTCTTCAGAAATATCAGAAGGTAAATGAAAAGACTTGAATAAGTTTTCATAATCAAATGCCCAATCCGGACCAATCGCCATTTGTGGTAAAGACAGTTTTGAACAATCAATATGGAACCATTCTTCAACTTAGCACGTCTCTTTGTTATAAACCCTCTTGGTTGTTGAATTCGCCACATACCCCAGAAAAATCCATTCAATAGCCTTCGCACTGAATTTAGTTGGGACATCTCAAACTTTCAATAGGGTGCAAGGATTACCAAAAGGTAGTAAATAATCCAGATTCGGCTTTCGATTATTCAGCAATTCATAGCAAGTCTCGTTATGTCGCTTGACGGTCAAGACCCTGTTCAAAACGTGACACGCAGTATTCACAGCTTCAGCCCAAAAGGTGACTGGAAGCTTAGAATCTTCAAGCATCGTGCGAGCCATTTCGTGTCACACCCCAACCGACGGCGGAAACGTCGGGGCGGGACATGTAGACTGTTCATGAGCTCAAGGTTGACTAAATTGTAATATGTTAAATCCATTTACATCCAAACAATCATGAATCAAGTTCAAAGTACATAATGAAATACAATTTGTTTTTGAATTAAGATTAACTAGGTCCAAAGCCTATGTGTAGCATGTCTTGATCTACTCATATGAAAACACCTGAAACATGAATAAAATAAGGTCAACTAAAAAGTTGGTGAGTATAACACAGGTTTGTATATAGATAGCATATAGTTTGTAAAACAAATCCTTACATAACATGATAAATAAGGCATTTATGGGGAGCAGCTATTGTGTAACCAAGTACAATCAAACCTTTGTAACTAGCATGCAAATTGTGTTGTCGGTATCAATCACCCCAATCTGGGTGGGTTTGTCAGACTCAATAGATCTATCATTGAAAACCGTCGGCTTGAATAGTTAATGATTGCACATAATCGCATACAAAAGTTAGCACACATAGCACTCGGGCATAAAGCTCAAATTTGACACATGAATGTAAATAGGATTTGTACTTGTGTTGTTTGTGTAAATGTAAACATGTAATTTGATAGAGTTCATGTTTCACCCCAAAAGTGTAAAAGAGTAAAGGGGCTATGAAATACTCACATAAAGCAAGCAAGGAGAAGGACGGAATGGTGTAGGAAGCTTGAACTCTTGAAATCACTCTTGAAACGCCTTGAAACTTCAAAGCTCTTAGCTAAAACTTTCCACTTTTTGCTCTTAGATTTTGAAATAATGCTAGTGTGTGAGTGTGTGTGTGGGAATCGTATATATGTAGAGAAAAGGAAAGAGTTGGAGTGTTGAACTTAGCAAAATCATTGCATATTATAGAAGATTTGATGGACTAGACTCTTGATTTGATTCTTGCTTGATTTTTGGTTTAATGAATATGGGTTTCATGACACAAAATGAGTTTGATGGGTTTGGTGGTGAAGTGTGGGTGTGTATATAGAGAGAAGAGATGGAGATGGAGTGTTGGTTCCATCTTCATCATCACAAGGTATGGGAGGTTTGATGGATTTGACCCTTTCTTGTCTTGCACTTGAAAGGGTATGGTGTATTATGACACAAGGGATGGTGCCATGGAGAAGACAAGAAGGTGGGTCCCCCTTTTAGGGCCAATTCGGCCGAGAATAGGGTATGGGTGGGGGGTTGGGTGTTGTCAAATCTGGTAGTTAGGATCCAATGGTTAGTTAGGTCGGTTCTAGTTAGGATACACCCGGTGGGTGATACCGTGATATAATACTCGGTGTAGGATTTTTTTTAGTGATTAAAACTTTATATCTATATACCTAGATGTATACATATATAAAATTATTAAATGAAACGGGGTTTGAGTATAGATCTTAACAAGTCATCATCATTACTAATTGATGTTGGAGTGAAGTATAAGCAAGGATATAATGATGGTGATGTGATCTTTATGTTGCTTGCATCTTTGGTCATAATCATGATGATTATGACGCCTGAGTGTTGTGTAAGCAAAGCAATCATGATAATGATGTGATCTTTATGTTGCTTGCATCTTTGGTCATAATCATGATGATTATGACGTTTGAGTGTTGTGTAAGCAAAGCAATCATGATGATGATGTGATCTTTAGATGTGGTATAATACCTGCGATTTATACCGCTTTAATATCTTTATTTATTAAAACGTCTCACTAGACTTTTACTGTCAAGTTCTTGTTAATCACCAACGACCGTACTTTTTTTTTTTTGGGTAAAGGGTTACCCCGGTTCAAATTTATATTATCAACAAACCAACAAGCACAAGTAGTGAGGCTGAGAACCCCACTAGTTCACTATCCCGACATGCCAGGAAGTGTAAAACCAGCTCAAAAGCAAAACAACTCAAAAACACAACTAACAAAACCAAAACAAACTCTAGACAATGACTAGAGACAGAAACAAATTAAAGTCTCTACATGCTCGGCAAGTTCCATTTCTCAAGCAAGCTCAAACCCGTCATAGAACTCTTGACCTTCACCGAAGCTAGCTTCAATCGAACCGTAGAAACAATAGCTTCACAAATCATAGGAATAGATCTTTTACGAGTTTTAAAAAGCCTCTCATTACGCTCTTGCCATATGAAATAAGCTGTCACAGCAAGAAGTAAACGGCCTATGACACTCCTCATCGACTTCTTATTAGGAACGGACATCAACCACAACACAATATCCTCCCACTTATTCGACCCAATCTGAATACCAGCCCAAGACTTTATAGAAGACCAAACCTGTATGGAAAATGAGCATTCAAAAAACAAATGGTCATGTGAATCCGGACCCGAGCAACACAGAGAACAGCAAAGCAGGTTTAAATTGGTAGCACCACCAACATCCCATTGCCTTAACTTGTCTTGAGTCTTTAATTTCTTCTTGCAAATCAGCCACGCAAGGAAAGCATGTCTTGGGATACAGTTGGCAAACCATACTATCTCCACCCAAGGGACTCTATGTTCATAAGATCTAATCGTATCCCACACAATCGAAGCTGAATATTCGTGCTCCACTGCATTAGAATCACGCCAAACAAAAGAATCAGGAACATCACAACGGATAGTAGGCGGCTGAAGGTTTATAAGCACCGGAAACAAATCAAGCCACGCTCTGGGCCACCTCCAAGAAACATTGTTCACAATATCAATAACCTTCGAATCAAGATTAAAACTAGCCCTGTGTATTTGACGGGGCGAGATGAAAGAACATAAAGGCCCCATAGGAGCCCAATTATCAAACCAAGCTGAAGATGTTAAACCATTTCCAATCTTAGAAACAATAAAAGGACGAACCCGATCACGCAACTGCAGGATATTCCTCCAACCCGACGCACAATTGCCCATCGACCGAATCTGCCAAAAAGAATTTCCTTTAATTTTATGCTCATGAATCCACTTAACCCATATAGAATTCCTTCTAGTAAGAAGACTCCAAATATGAGTAGTCATCAAAGCCATGTTCATGTCACGAATTCTGCGAATACCCAAACCACCTTCATACTTAGGAAGGCAAACATCTCTCCATTTGACTTTCACCCTACCTTTCTTCATCGACCCTTGACACCATAGAAAAGCTCTCATCTTCTTCTCTAAATCAGCAATGATCCAAGCCGGAAGAATAAAAACAGAGGCCCAATAAATGTGCATGGAAGATAAAACAGATTTAATAAGTTGAAGACGCCCAGTAAACGACAAAGTTTTATTCTTCCAACTATCAATTCTATACTCCAACCTTTCAACCAGAATCTTGCAATCTTTATACAATAATCTAGAAGAAAGAAGAGGCACACCCAAATAGCGAACTGGAAGAGATCCTTCCTCAAAAGGCATCAATTGTAAAATACATTGCTTATCCTCTCTAGGAACATTACCAAAGAAAACGGTACTCTTATCCATACTAGGAACAAGACCCGAAATGTTCTTGAACCTGTCCAAACCTTCCATAATGATTCTAGCCGAGTTGACGTCTCCTCTAGCAAACAGAAACAAGTCGTCCGCAAAGCAAACATTCACAATTCTTTGTTTCTTGCAAAGGTTATGAAACTTGAAATTAGAGGATTTAGCAACCAGATCCTTCAAAATGAGCGTCAAAGCTTCCATAACCATAGTGAATAAATAAGGAGACTTTGGATCTCCTTGACGCAAACCCCTTTTACCTCTAAAGTAACCATGAATATTACCATTAACCCCAATCGAAAAAGATGTTTTAGTAACACAAACCATAATCCAATGCACCATTTTGGGATGAAACCCAAAACCCACCAGCAACGACTTCAAGAACGACCAATCCACCGTATCATAAGCCTTTTGAATATCAACTTTAAAAGCACATTTAGGAGGACCAATATTGCGGTGATAGTTATGCATCAATTCTTGAGTAAGCAAAATATTATTAGAAATCCGTCTCCCAGGAATAAAAGCTGATTGATTAATATCCACAACATCATCCAAACCTACCTTTGTTCTATTTGTAATAATTTTGCTAATGCACTTATAAAGGACATTGCAACAAGAAATGGGGCGGTAGTCCATAACTGAATCAGGAGTAGGCACCTTAGGAATAAGCGCCAAAATAGTATGATTGATTTCCTTAAGTAACTTCCCATTAGCAAAAAACTCTTGAATAGCACAAGAGATATCATTACCCACCACATCCCAAGAATGTTTAAAGAAAGCAGCCGAAAAACCATCCGGGCCAGGGGCCTTATCATTTCCAATCGAGAACATAGCTTCCTTAATTTCAACTATAGAAACATCCCGAACCATATTCAGAGCTTTCATTGGACACAACCTCCTAACCAACAAATCCGGATTCATAAAGTCAGAAATATTACCTTCCACACCCAAAAATTTTGAATAGTGATCAACTAGAGCCTTTGGCACATCAACCCCTTCAAAAATAATACCATTACGATCTTTGATGCAATCAATACGAGTTACATGATTTCTGCATTTGAGGGAATTATGAAAATAAGCCGAATTTGAATCACCAACATAAAGCCACTCAATCTTAGATTTTTGTTTCAAAAAGCGTTCCTCATCCAGTTTAGCTTCAATAAACGCCTTAACTATAACAGCCTCATCTTCACGTAAAGTATTATTACATGGATCATCATCAATAGCCATTTGGGCCTCATCCAACTTAGCCCTTAACTTAACCACCTTCTCATGCAAGTTTCCTTGTGTATACAACAGCTTTCGCAACGGAGTTTTAAGCAATTTCAGCCTCTTAACCACACAATACATACGGTTGCCACTACAAACCGTCCCCCAACCTTTTACAACTTCCGCTTTAAACTCAGCCTTATGAACTAAGAAATTAGCAAATTTGAACGGCTTCGGCCCTGATTTAGAGATATTAGGAAGCTTCAAGATACAAGGACTATGATCAGAAATACGATAAGGCTGGAAGATAGCATGAGCCGACGGAAAGTCAACCACAAACTGTGCATTCCCCATAACTCTATCAATTTTCTTCAAAATACCAACCCCCTTTTTTGGCTTTTGATTCCACGTATAATGAAACCCCGAATGGTTAATATCCAACACCTCAATATGATCCACACATTCCTTAAATTCCTTCATACCCGTAGTAATTTTTGATGAACCATATAAGTTATCCTCCAAATTCAAAGAAGAATTAAAATCACCCAAAAGTACCCAAGGATTAATATTCACAAAACCTTTATGTACCTTTAAATTCTGCCACAAATCCTTCCTCTTAACATAATCATTATCCGCATAGATGAAAGAACAAAAAAACGCTTTATTATCAGCTTTGTAAATCACTTGAGTATGTATAACCTGATTAGTTTGGGATAACACCATGAGATCAACAATATCAGCATTCCATCCCACAATAATCCTAGTACCCTTATCACAAATCGAACCATTTGATGTCCAATTCCATCTTCTACAAATAGACCGACAAGCACTATACACTGAAGACACATCCATATGAGACTCCAAAATAGCACAAACATTAAGATGATTTTCATTTATAACTTCCTGAACCTCTTTCTGTTTAAGGGGACGGCTCAATCCCCTAATATTCCAAGAAGCAATACTACCCATTAAAACTCATTGAACCGGGAGTGCTTGCCCCCTCAGAATTTGGTTGTACACCTGCTTCCATGAATTTGGCAGTCTCATCATACACTATCTCAATCCCCTCATCATCAACAAAACCTAACTCATTATATGTCTTATGAGAATCACTCGGCTGACCTCTAGAAGAAGTACCCTTCCTTCTTTTCATAGACTCACTACCATCCTTTTCAAGAACAGTAAACGGGTTTGAAATAGGCACCACCGTACTAGAGGATGATCCTCCATCATTGTTAACAGGTTTCCTCCCCACGGGTCTATAAATAAATGTCGGTTTTGCTTTATTAATCGTAACACCTTTCTTGTTATTAGACTTGCCCTTATTTGTAACCAAACTAAAACCATCAGCATCTTTCTCTTCAATATTATTCTGCACAACTTTAACATTCTTAGGACAATGAGACACTTGATGACCAAAAACTTTACATATATCACACCTAGGAGGACGCCATTCATATTCAACTTTCATGCTTTCTTTAACATAGCCTTCCCCTTCTACAACCGGAATAGCAATTGTTAATTCCTCCTTTAAAGCAATTTCAGCCGAAAGTTCAATTAGTGCACGAGCAAAACTGCTCCTACCCCAAGAATCTGAACACATCTGAGACGTATAAGAATCAAGCATCTTCGAGGTGCCCAATTTAGTTGCAAGCATACTCAACCCATCATCCGAATAGGCTGCTAAAGGAACATTATGGATTTTAACCCAAACTGCCACCTTCTTGATATCATCTTTCTTTAAACTTGTAGTTGGGGTCCAAATATTTAACAAGAATGGTGTATTCCTAATCAGCCACGGACCACCCTCCAATACTTCCTTCATCCCTTTGTCATCCGAGAACTTGAAAAAGAAAAATCCATTCGAATTCATCATTGATTTTTGTAAGCCGTATTTCAACCAATTCTTCTTAACAAAATACTCGACAACCGGAAAAGCAAGTCTCTTTCCCAAAAAATAGCCACATAGAGTGTTTGCAAACTTATCTTGAACAATTCTAACAGCCTCCTTAAGAAGAACAATGTCAACATCTTCCAACACCTCAGCAGATTTAAGTAGACGAAAGTGAATGGGTTTAATCTCCTTACCCGATTTTAGCTTTGATCCATATGAAACACCAATATTCGAATTAGTTCCAGGTTTGAGCACATAATCAGCAGAATACGCATTCAAATCACATTCCAAATTGGAATCACACTTACCGGGTATAGATAAATCTTCATGATTCAAATTTGAATCAGTATTTCCTACCAAAAACTTTGTCTCCTTACCAATCATAGATTGGTTCGAAGATATGCTAGAATCAGAAAATATATTCGACTTTTTCAAAATACCTTTGATAGGCACATCAATTTTCTTTATCTTAGCAGCCAAGTTATTTGGTTTGGGACGATCATCCCCATCAGAATCTTCAACTCTCTCCATCGACAATAATAAGGAACAACCATGCAATAGCAAAATCAAAGAACCACCAAGGAGAACCACGAACCAGAAAAAAAAAAAACGAAAAAAGCAAAAACCCTAATCCCTATAGCCGTAGAAAGCTATCATCAATCCTAGATAAGTTAGAAGGGTTCGTATCGATCTAGCTAATTTAACAAATGTTAATCGCGATCAATCACAGACCTTATAATAAATCAGGAGATCCAAAAGCTTCTAAAGCTAACGATTTTGAAAACCAGAAAAAAAACCCTAAACCCCAACGACCGTACTTTGCGGGTTATCACTGCTTATTTTCCTAGTAATTCTTAAAAATTACTATTTTGATATAATTTCCTTTGTTAGATTCCTTGACTTTACTTAGTCAAAATAAAACTTCAGGAAATATATGTTATGAACGTGCATTTATGTTATATGGATATTAACCGGAAATAATGGGTGTCGCAGTATATAACCGAGTAAAACTTGAGTATTTGTATTGAATCATTGTATTTAATTGTAGATACGAATAGAACAAATCAGTGCACTAGACTTAGGTTTGAAAAGCGCTATATTGAATCGAAATACGGATACTAAAAATTAGAAATGTTACATTTCGACCAAAGTCCTGTTCTTTCGTTCAGCGACACCGTTTTGTTGAGGAACATATGGCGCACTGAATTCATGATGAATTCCTTTTTGTAGACAGAATAAGCCCATTTTGCTATTCTTAAATTCGCTGCCATTGTCACTCCTGATTCTTCTGACTTTCAGATTGAGTAAATTTTCCAAACCCAGGATTAAGTATTGTACCAACTCAGTGATTTCAGCTTTAGAAGAAAGAAACTTAACCCATGAAAATCTGGAGTAATCATCAGTTACTACCAAGCAGTACGATTTTCCACCAATGCTCCTGATACTGATAGGACCGAACAAATCCATATGCAACAGCTCCAACGAAGTTACGATAGAATTCGTCGATTTAGATTTGTGAGATTTCTTTCTTTGCTTCCCCTTCTTGCAAGGAATACAATCATCAGGAACTGAGAATTTCATCTTTGGAATACCAAGAACCAAATCATTCCTAACAATGTAGTTCATCTTCCTAAAGTTAATATGAGCTAGCTTCCTGGGCCACAATATTGAATCAGATTCCGACGCCTTGGAGAGTAAACATGTTGGAATTGAATCCGTTGTAGTGGCGACACTCATGTCAAGGACATACGTGTCATTTCTCCTCGGAGCCTTCATAAGAATCCATTCATTAGGAATCACGAAGCCCGGTTTCAAAATATAGCATTCAGCATCGTTGAAATGAAACGAAAACTTCTTGTCACAAACTTGTGATACACTTAAAGTATTGTGTTCCAGCTGCTTAACATAATTCAACTTCTCAAATTTGACTTTGTCATTCTTTAACGTACCCTGTCCAGTTATGTACCCGCCTTTATTGCCCTCAAAAGCGACATAAACTCCATCAATTTGTTTTACATCCTCAAGCAATCTAACATTCCCTGTCATATGTCGAGAGCAACCACTATCCACATACCATGTATTGTTGATAGTCCTCCTTGGTTGTCCCTACATAAACAACAAGAATCAGTTAGAAATAGGAACCCAAGACTGTCTTGGGTCGTCCAGATTGATCAAAATAAACAACTTCTTGTAATTTACAATCAATCTTATCATTCACTTTTGGAACAGAAGTTTGACAATCAGACTTTTTCAAAGAAGATCCATTTTTATTATTTTGAAAAACATTATTTGATATATTATTGTCAGATTCAGATGTTTCCAAAATTTTCTTCAATTTTCTGTTTCGTCTTCTCCTTTGAGGTCTAGACAATTTAACTTCCTGATGAGAATCTTTTGAAATTCCAACATTAGGAATCTCAAGCTTCTCTTTGCATACAAAAGATTTAGCATTCAATTTATCCTGTTGTTTAAATCCAGAGGATTTAACAAAAGATCGACCAGGCAAATTTTTCTCCAAACTTGAAGACGACATTCCCTCATCTTTTCTTTTCAGAATCTTCACCACTTTTGGTTGTGAAGGAACAGTCTTCGTTTTACCCTGGTTCTTGTAAGGACAATTGAGCAAAATGTGACTAGCCTCATTGCAATGAAAACACACTCTTCTTTCTTGATAACTTCTGAAATAGGAGTTTTCTTTGAATGTGAGGATCCATCAAAGGTATAAGCTTCAGAGGAATGACCCGAACAGTTTATCGGCTTCTTTGGAACATAAGCCTGTGTTGGCACCTTTGAAGAATACACTTTTTGATAACCAGTTGTGACAAATCCACTCGACTGTAAAATTGGAGAAAGCTTAGATGTACCAACTTTCTCTTCTTCAGGTTCAGTCAGAATGCATCTATCGCGGGTAACAGATTTAACAACTGTTGGGTCATCAATTTTGACCTCTTTTGGAATGCCCTCGACCTTCTTCTCATCAAACACCTCATCTTCAGAATCAGACTCATACACCATATCCTCCCCAGTTACCGGATTCACCTTTAACACAGTCTTTGGATCTATCTCCTCTTCATGAATGATTTCAGGTTCCACCACATAATTTGCATTAAATGGTGGAGGAATAAATCCAATTCCAACAACACGCTTAGTAGGATCAGCATTTGAGTTAAAATAATCCAAAATAACCAAAGAATTTTCAAATTTTTCCATCTTTCTATGAAGTTTGATCAATTCAGATTCTTTGTCAAATATTTCTTTGTTCTTTTGAGCAACAACTTCATTACGTTTTTCTATTTCAGCATAAGCCATATCTAGATGATAACCTTGCTCTTTATATTTCAACCCCAGAGAATTTAAGTCTCTTTTCAAAGACTCAATTCTATCGATGCACAATTTATCATTATCTTTCAGTTTCTGATTAACAGTATGCATCGATTTCATGTCACAAATCAAGTTTGTGTTATCATCCATGACCTTTTGCAATTTATCTTTAACAGAAATGCAGTTAGAACAATAAATATGACAAACAGAGTCTTTTACCTTAGACGGATCAGACATGTCTGACATGAATACTTTGGCAATGGGAATATTTTCCGAATCAGCACCATCTGAAGCATTTTGAGTAAGAACAATATCCTCCTCAGCAACACCTGATGCAGCATCAGAATTAATATTCTGCACTTGTTCTATTTCTTCATCAACGCTTGGAACACTGTCACCATCACAAGAATCATCACTAGAACTTTCATCATCGGTCGACTCCTCTGGTTTTTCAGAATGAATTTCTGCAACAAAAGCCTGACTCACAGCACCCACCAAATCTTCCAAATGAATGCCCCAGTCATAGTTTTCATCTTTCTGAGCAACCAAAGCCGATGAAGCAGATGCATGATTTGTATTACCAGATGAACCATGTGACTGATTCCTATTATGCTGAAAACTAGGCTGCTTCTTTTGAGAATCAAACTCGACCTTTGGCTTCACACATTCCTTAGCAAAGTGACCATATTCTTGACAGTTGTAACACCGAACTTTGCTTTTATCAAAAACCATGTGAGATCGACTATTTGAACCAATATAGTTTCTGCCCGTTTTCTTCAAGAAATCTTTAGCTTGACGCATCAACATGGCCATATTCCATTGGATATTTATTTCTTCCAGATCAACAGGGTCAATCTGTCTGAAATCTTCTTCTATAACCTCAGGATCATGTATTTTACTGTAACATCCCGAGTTTTCGAAGGCGAAGGAATTCACGAGAAATTTAAAACTTAAATAAGGAAAAGGGAAGCGTGCTTGGGCCGGGATGTATGGGCCGAAAGGAGCAAGTTTGGGCCCTTATAAGCCTCAAGATCAGCCAAAAGCCCTCATTTGCATCATCCATTTCCGTTTTCTAGAGAGAGAGGAGGGAGAGAGTCTAGAGAGAGAAAGTCCTGGTTTTTGGATTAGAGCCTCAAGGATCGTTAGCAAGAGTCTCGTGGGTGTTTAGCAACGAAAAGGAAGTGATTACAGGTAACCGATTCTCCTAGATCTGAGTTTTAGTTCGTTTTTGGGTTTTTCGGGTTTTGGGTGAAAAGGTTATGTTTAATCGGATGAAACTGAAAGATAAGCATAGATTTGAGTTTCTTAATGGAAAATGAACGTTTTGAATGCAAAAGGTTCGGGATCTTGAAGTGATCAGACCCGAATGCGAAAGTTAGGGTTTTTCACCAAAAACAGGTCGTGCGCACTTGCTAAGTGCGCACAGAGCAGGTCCTGCGCACTTGCTAAGTGCGCAGGAAGAGGAACCTGCGCGCTTGCTATGTGCGCAGGAAGGGAAGTCTGCGCACTTGCTAAGTGCGCAGGAAGCAGTGTCTGCGCACTTGCTAAGTACGCAGGCATCAGGTCTGATTAAGTGAAGTCAGTATGTTAGAGTAGTTAAACCATTAGAGTCGGTAGTGGTCTGATGTGTATTTAACTAATCGATTCAGATCGGAAGTGACGTTGTTGGACCTTGTTTAGGACAACCCGAATTAGCTTACCAGGTGAGTTCTAATCCCCTTTTTGCCTTCTTTAGGGGTGGTGTGCATACTTAGTGTAAAGTGTTTATTATATTTTATATATTATAAACTGAAAGGAAAAGTTATGTTTTAGTGAAAAGTTTAAAAGAGGCAAAAGTATGTTTTGAGAAAAGTATATCTATATTATGGCAAGCGTTTACTATATTTTCATATACATAAACAAAGGCATGATATATGTGTTAAGCTATGTTTAGTAAAGCAAGATATATATTTTGGCAAGCGTTTACTATATTTTCATATACATAAACAAAGGCATGATATATATGATAAGGTATGTTTCAGAAAGCAAGTTATATTCTATGCCAAGCGTTTACTATATTTTATATACATAAACAAAGGCATATTATATATGAAAGTTATGAACAAGATTTACAGAAAAGTTTTATGAACAGTAAAGTGAACAGCTTTCCTTCGGGAATGAGTACCAGTCTGTAAAGGTCCTTGGGACAGATGTTACTTGTACAATGTCACACCCCGACCGATGGCGGAATCATCGGGGCGGGACATGTAAGACTGTTCATGAGCTCAAGGTTGACTAAATTGTAATATGTTAAATCCATTTCCATTCAAACAAACATGAACAAGTTCAAAGTACATAATGAAACACAATTTGTCTTTGATTTAATATTAACTAAGTCCAAAGCCTATGTGTAGCATGTCTTGATCTAGCTCATATGAAAACACCTGAAACATGAATAAAATAAGGTCAACTAAAAAGTTGGTGAGTATAACACAGTTGTATGTAGATAGCATATAGTTGAAAACAAATCCTTTACAAAACATGATAATATAAGGCGTTTATGGGGAGCAGCTATTGTGTAACCAAATGTACAATCAAACCTTGTAACTAGCATGCAAAACAAATGTGTTGTCGGTTTCAATCACCGCGTACCATGGGTGGGTTTGTCAGACTCAATAGATCTATCATTGAAAACCGTCGGCTTGTATAGTTAATGATTGCACATAAGAGCATACAAAGGTTAGCACACCTAGCACTCGGGCACAAAGCTCAAATTTTGCACACATGTATGTAAATAGGATTTTTGCACTTGTGTTGTTTGTGTAAATGTAAATGTGTAATGTGTAATGTGTATAGAGTTCATGTTCCACCCCAAAAGTGTAAAAGAGTAAAAAAAAGGGTTGTGAATACTCACTTGTATCGAAGGCGTAGCTAACACGAGATACTAGATAGTAATGTGATCCTTGTATTGCACAATGTTAACCTAGAGTGTAATGTATATTGCATTAATAATGCACAATAGTCTAAGTCTAAGTCTAAGGTTGAATTGGATAAAGTTAGTGGTTGGTACTTGAAAGTATTGTATAAAATGGAAGATTTGAAATGAATATTTTTAGAATATTTTGAATAAGGTTTGAGTTTGAAATAATTAAATAAGTAAATTAGATAATTATTGTTTATGAAAATGATGTAAATATTAGATGTATTTAAGTATAACTAAATAGATGCTTTTGTTCAAATATAAATCAAATAAATAATTATTACTCTATTCATTTATTTATAAAGTGTAACTTAGACATTAAAATATTATTAAGTGTAGGGTTTATGAATTAAATGTTGGACTTTAAATAATTCTCTTTTATTTTAAGATTAAACATTTGATCTTTTCTAAATAAAGGTAATACAGATTTTTAAATTTAATTACTTTTATTTAAAAACAACTCTGGAATATAAATTGTTTTAAAAATATAAAAATATAAACATTCTGCCAGCACACACGACCGTGCCAGGGAAGGGCACAATCGTGCTTGGTCGGGCGCGACTGTTCTGGACAGGGCGCGACCGTGTTGGTCAAACAGAGGACAACTGGCCAAATCACTAGGCACGACCGTGTCTATGCTTTAAGGGCACGACCAGGTATAGCCAACGAGCATGACTAGGTCTGAGCAAGAGGCACGACCACACTGGAAGTTGACACGACCGCGTCTCCCGAGGCACGACCGCGCTAGATGATTAGCGCGACCGTGTCTCTTTCAAAACAGAAACGAATTGAATGATTTTTATATTTATAGAACTGGAATGCATAGGGCTTTCATTAACAAGGTTCTTATGAGTCTTTTGGTACAGCTTAATTGTGTTTAAAACATGTTTAGAACCGGATTAGGTTAAACTATTTTAAATGAAAATACGGTTTCGGGTTCGAGTAGATTTCGATATTGAAAGCCGAAATTGAATTAGGGCTTTTGATCTATAGAATAAATAGATAGTTTTGAAAGTGTCAATTACCCTGTGAGACGATGAATTGATGGCCTACGGTGGGGATGAGTTCCGACTATGACGGGTGTGGTCTCCGATGCTTTCTGCTACAATTCCGGCCCAGTTGATGTGTTCTGGAGATTTAGGGGGAATCGACTAAGGTGTTGGTTTGTTTGGTTGCGAGAATTTACAACGAAACGATGAAATCATTGGTCACAATGGAGGGTTTTGGTAATTAGGAGAGGGATCGACTTAAAACGGGTTTATTTGATATAATTGGTTTGTTAATGCAAGAATTGGTTACAAAATCGAACGGTCCAGCGATTAAAGGCTATATTTCCGTTTCAACTGAAGCGAGGTGCGACCGTGCCAAAACAAGGCACGACCGTGCCGAGGCGAGGCGCGACCGTGCCAACAATAGGCGCGACCGTGCCTACTAGGGTTTCTGGTTATTTACAAAATCAGCCCTTGCAACTTCAGCTTTGACAGAATTAGCCTGGTTAGGATTTAACAGAACACTTAACGGGATTACTAACTGGATTAACTTTAGGAGTGTTACCACATGATTATGAGTTCTAAATCTTTGAATTTGGTACGATCGGCTAACGATTAATGAGGTGTAGGTTTGAACAAGTATATGTTTTAATGTCGTGTTGTTATTTTATTAGTTAAAATGAATTTAAAATAGGGTCGGAAAATCAGAGATGTTACAGTCTCCCCATGTTATGGGAATTTCGTCCCGAAATTTAACTAATGGAGGCTACTAAAAATCAAGAAAAAAGGTGGGAGTTTTGGGTTCTCGGTGAGTTTGACCGTTGATATGATTTAGGCCTGATACTCAAGGTTGAATATGAATGATGACAATGAATTTAGTTTTTGAAATGGACTTAAGGAGAAGATTGTCGAATAGCAATTTGAATTCTAAATGTAAGATGTATTACTTGGAACAAATTTGATGAGATTTTGAAATTTTGAGTTAGTGTAAGATGTAGTCTAATGTGCTCAAAATTGTTAGTGGGTAAAAGATTTCATAAACATTGGTCTAGGTCAAAACTTCACGTGACATGAACAACGCTACTCCTGATAATATGATAGGACACTTATATATTGGAAGTACCATCGGCGTATCCACCATGCCCTCGTCACATTACATCCGTTTCGTTGTTACACATCATGATAAGGTTTAGGTCACAACACACGACAAAATTTCACTATAGTTTCCATGCGCTGATTTTCATAATTCCGTGTGCACCCGTAATTATTCAAATCATCGTATGGTCCGTATAGATTGTTTCGTTGTGTGTGGGTAAGGGGCACAATTTCGCTATGATCACGTCTATTGTTTACACATAGAAAGTCGCTAACAAGTAACTAAGTCCCTAATCAGGTCAGTTCGCAACTAAAGAGTAGTAAAGTAGTAACACTTAAAGTTTCTTGGTTTGCTCGTGTTTGAACAAGAATACGTCAAACCCCGAGTCGTTTCAATGTATTATGGTCTTCAACTTTGATGTACAAAGTGCATGACCATGTCTTGTGTATAATGAAATCAATCCATTGCAATAATTGTAAGCGAATTTTGTTTCGAGTATATAGTAAGCACACAAGTCTCATGTATGATCTAGTGTCACGTAGTTTGTAATCAACTAGGTCTCATATATAGCGTAAATAATTTAGCGTCTTGTATTTTGTAAATCAAAAAGCTCTAATGTGTAATGTATACAACATAGTATTATGTGTATTGTAGGAAATGGTTCTCATGTATAGTGTTAGCAACTTAGCATCATGTATTTTGTATAATGTACACCGTTTAGTATAAAGTGCTTTGTAACCAAATGAGTTTCATGTATAGTGTGGTCAATCTAGAATTATGTATCAATGAAGCAATTCTTATGTATAACATATATTGCAAACAACTAAGTTTCGTGCATCATGTGCTCAATCCAGTAGCATATGTATTGCAAGTAAACATGTTTCGTGTTACGTGATCAATCGAGCAAATTGTGATTTGTAGGCAAACTAGTTTCATGTATTATGTAGTTTGTGTAGAATTGGATATATTGAGGATAATTGAGTTTCATGTACCATGAGATTGCGTTGAATATATTGTGAACGTGTATACATGAGTATTGAACTTCGCGTGCGATATGTACTAACGGGTCTTGCATGTGATCGAGTGCTACGGACAAACGTGTTGTTTGGCGTTCTTGCATAATGTGGTAGTTAGGTTCAAGTCCTCAAATCTCATTGAGGTTGGTTGTTTACGCGATATGGATTGTCTCTTGAAGCGTCGAGTGAAAGGTAACGAGGAGGTTTTGGAAATATTCTGGAATTTGTGTTTACAAATACGGGTCTTTGTTTGAACATAGAAAGTGGGAAATTGTTTTTGGTTGTAGATATATAAAGTTGTGAAATCATTGAATCGCATATTTTAAATGAATATGCAATTTATGAGAAAATATTTTTAATTTAAATTTTCAACTATTGGCTAAACAAGTAGGAGCATATTAATTTAACCAAAGTTTAGAAATATTTACTTTAATGAGGAAAAATCATAATTATTTATCAGTAAAAAAAAATAATAATAATATTTTTATAAAATTGGTTGCATTAACCTTCCTTATCGGATGAAAAGTTTGGTGGAAAATTTATATTTTTGGTACTATCTAAATGTTTGATAAACGTTTTGTTTAAACAAGATAACGAGGTTTTGCTTGAGTCACATAATAGTATGATTTGTTTATGAAGGAAATTATCGGTAGTGTACTAAATCGTATTTGAATGAAGAAGGTGATACCTAAATATATATATATTTTTTTAAATATGATAGAAAATTCATATTCCATGGGTCAAGTCAACCATTAATAACGTTAGAGTTGAAACATATGAAATCGATTAAAGGTTGAAATGTTAAACATTATTCAAAATATAGGGGAATGGTCCTAAAAAAAAATTTAAAGATAATAACTAGAAATCTTTGATTAACGTCTTTGGTAGTTTCCCACTAGGAAGAAGATGATCACCAAGATGAGCACTGCTATAGTCACTCGGGTAGTCGATCTGGCTTCAGCTCTAGCTGCCTCCGTGCGATGCTCCAGCATTTCTTTTTCGAGGATGGAGATTAACTCCTTTTGGTACCCTAATTGGTTTGCTAGGCTATCCATCCTTTGTCCTTGCAAGTCGTGCATTACTCCTTGCTCTATCCTATGTCTCTCGAATTCTGAAGTTCTTACATATTGGTGGAGGTCATGGGTTAGAATCCCCATAACACCAGTGGGTGCCATGGTATGCCTTACCCAAGGGTTAGGATGGTACGGATCGGGCATTAGATATGGGTCTCTTAGTGGGGGTGGTAATTGATTGTGGAGGCGAGGTGTTTGATACGGGTTTCTGGGTGCGGGTGATTCAGATGTTCGAAGTCTCGGGCCGGTGTTCCTAATCCAGTCCGTCCTTACATCAAACCTTGGTCTAGCAGCTGGGGGTGTTGGTGACCGGTACACGGGTGTCTTAGTGTCTTCTTCCCAATCAGATTCTGATCCAGGACGGTAAACCGGGGAGGGAGGTGGGTAGGAGTCCATGTCTAGTAGAAAAACAATGAAAAAGTTGTAAGTGATAATGAAATATTGCGGGTTGAACATAAGAGTACTTATAGGTTTTAGAGTTTGACTAGTCATAACACCGAACCTTCACGATAGTATTTTAGAAATACACTTAACCTATAAGCAATGCATCCCTGAAGAGAATTCCCAGGAAAGAGGGGTGGGTCGCTAAGACACACTTAAGTACCCTATCTTTCCTTAGCCAGAATTCCTCGTGGGCTTACACACTCTTCCAGCCATCATGTATTAATAATACTATTGTTGGGCTCATGGTTATGATGAGAATTGTTGTGAACTGGGCTTTGAGGCCCAAAAGTAGGGTGTACGCATTTCAGTGGGCTTTCTTCTTCTTGGAGGATAGATGGGCTTCTTAGTTTACTATTGGTGGGCATTAGGCCCAATAGTTTAAGTCTTTGTTCATAAAGGGTGTTGGCGTCATGTATGTGAGTCAAAATGTGTATGAATAATTTAGTGTGTATGTGTGTGTGTTAAACTTAGGATAGTACTTTAAATAAATCTAATAGGTAGAAATAAATAGTAGGAAAAGTTGGTAAGTAACGTGTCACATTGACTATTGATTGTTTTATCCTAAGATGTAATTATGTAGTATAACATGTAAGAATATTCACATAAAAATATAATTATATAGCTTGTAGATAGTAATGAGTGTAAGTACAAGAGTTATCAAGTAGTGTGTCACATAAGGCATTATGTATTGTATCAGGTAGTGTAAGTACTTAGGATAGCATGTAAAAATAATCACACATGAATTGATAATGTAACATGTAGTAGCATGGCATTGTATGGGTGTCCTAAAGTTATAGTCTAGGTCAAGAGTGTCTAATAACCTAGTTCCCTATAACCAAGGCTCTGATACCAATCTGTCACACCCCGAACGATGGCGGAATCATCGGGGCGGGACATGTAAGACTGTTGATGAGCTCAAGGTTGACTAAATTGTAATATGTTAAATCCATTTCCATTCAAACAAACATGAACAAGTTCAAAGTACATAATGAAATACAATTTGTCTTTGATTTAATATTAACAAGGTCCAAAGCCTATGTGTAGCATGTCTTGATCTAGCTCATATGAAAACACCTGAAACATGAATAAAATAAGGTCAACTAAAAAGTTGGTGAGTATAACACAGTTGTATGTAGATAGCATATAGTTGAAAACAAATCCTTTACAAAACATGATAAAATAAGGCGTTTATGGGGAGCAGCTATTGTGTAACCAAATGTACAATCAAACCTTGTAACTAGCATGCAAAACAAATGTGTTGTCGGTTTCAATCACCGCGTACCATGGGTGGGTTTGTCAGACTCAATAGATCTATCATTGAAAACCGTCGGCTTGTATAGTTAATGATTGCACATAAGAGCATACAAAGGTTAGCACACCTAGCACTCGGGCACAAAGCTCAAATTTTGCACACATGTATGTAAATAGGATTTTTGCACTTGTGTTGTTTGTGTAAATGTAAATGTGTAATGTGTAATGTGTATAGAGTTCATGTTCCACCCCAAAAGTGTAAAAGAGTAAAAAAAGGGTTGTGAATACTCACTTGTATCGAAGGCGTAGCTAACACGAGATACTAGATAGTAATGTGATCCTTGTATTGCACAATGTTAACCTAGAGTGTAATGTATATTGCATTAATAATGCACAATAGTCTAAGTCTAAGTCTAAGGTTGAATTAGATAAAGTTAGTGGTTGGTACTTGAAAGTATTGTATAAAATGGAAGATTTGAAATGAATATTTTTAGAATATTTTGAATAAGGTTTGAGTTTGAAATAATTAAATAAGTAAATTAGATAATTATTGTTTATGAAAATGATGTAAATATTAGATGTATTTAAGTATAACTAAATAGATGCTTTTGTTCAAATATAAATCAAATAAATAATTATTACTCTATTCATTTATTTATAAAGTGTAACTTAGACATTAAAATATTATTAAGTGTAGGGTTTATGAATTAAATGTTGGACTTTAAATAATTCTCTTTTATTTTAAGATTAAACATTTGATCTTTTCTAAATAAAGGTAATACAGATTTTTAAATTTAATTACTTTTATTTAAAAACAACTCTGGAATATAAATTGTTTTAAAAATATAAAAATATAAACATTCTGCCAACACACACGACCGTGCCAGGGAAGGGCACGATCGTGCTTGGTCGGGCGCGACCGTTCTGGACAGGGCACGACCGTGTTGGTCAAACAGATGACAACTGGCCAAATCACTAGGCACGACCGTGCCTTAGACAGGCACGACCGTGTCTATGCTTCAAGGGCACGACCAGGTATAGCCAACGAGCATGACTAGGTCTGAGCAAGAGGCACGACCGCGCTGGAAGTTGACACGACCGTGTCTCCCGAGGCACGACCGCGCTAGATGATTAGCGCGACCGTGTCTCTTTCAAAACAGAAACGAATTGAATGATTTTTATATTTATAGAACTGGAATGCATAGGGCTTTCATTAACAAGGTTCTTATGAGTCTTTTGGTACAGGTTAATTGTGTTTAAAACATGTTTAGAACCGGATTCGGTTAAACTATTTTAAATGAAAATACGGTTTCGGGTTCGAGTAGATTTCGATATTGAAAGCCGAAATTGAATTAGGGCTTTTGATCTATAGAATAAATAGATAGTTTTGAAAGTGTCAATTACCCTGTGAGACGATGAATTGATGGCCTATGGTGGGGACGAGTTCCGACTATGACGGGTGTGGTCTCCGATGCTTTCTGCTACAATTTCGGCCCAGTTGATGTGTTCTGGAGCTTTAGGGGGAATCGACTAAGGTGTTGGTTTGTTTGGTTGAGAGAATTTACAACGAAACGATGAAATCATTGGTCACAATGGAGGGTTTTGGTAATTAGGAGAGGGATCGACTAAAAACGGGTTTATTTGATATAATTGAGATGGTTAAACTCATAATGGGTTTGTTAATGCAAGAATTGGTTACAAAATCGAACGGTCCAGCGATTAAAGGCTATATTTCCGTTTCAACTGAAGCGAGGTGCGACCGTGCCAAAACAAGGCGCGACCGTGCCGAGGCGAGGCGCGACCGTGCCAACAATAGGCGCGACCGTGCCTACTAGGGTTTCTGGTTATTTACAAAATCAGCCCTTGCAACTTCAGCTTTGACAGAATTAGCCTGGTTAGGATTTAACAGAACACTTAACGGGATTACTAACTGGATTAACTTTAGGAGTGTTACCACATGATTATGAGTTCTAAATATTTGAATTTGGTACGATCGGCTAACGATTAATGAGGTGTAGGTTTGAACAAGTATATGTTTTAATGTCGTGTTGTTATTTTATTAGTTAAAATGAATTTAAAATAGGGTCGGAAAATCAGAGATGTTACATACAAGATGTCAGATATGGGTTCTACCCATTAGTAAGAGTCTTGATGGCTGGTTAACAGTTGTACAATTGGAATGAGTGACGGCGGTTGCTCGGGGGACTACGCAATCCCCCATGTACCAGTTAAGCGGTACTGATCACGAGGACAATACCCGGTGTTGATCACGAGGACAACATCGTGTCATGTGGTGTTGCCCGCAAGGACAACATCCTTGGGTCACGAGGACCCAGAAGGTATTGATCACGAGGACAATACTAGTATGTAACAGAATTGACGGATAAGCGGTAGTATCGGTTCATGGTGTAAGTCATGGGGGCATTGACCAGGTACTTGTCGGTTCTTGGATGTAAGCCATGATGGCAGTACAGTAAAGATGAATTGACGGGTAAGTGGTACTGATCACGAGGACAATACCAGCAGTGATAAGAATTGACGGTTAAGCGGTATTGATCACGAGGACAGTACCAACAGTGACAAGGAATTGACGGATACTTTATGAATGTTTTAAATTATGTTTTTGAAAAGTGTAGTATGTAAAGTTTTGCCTTAAGGGTAGTATGTATGTATGTATTAGTAAATCTTTTGTATAAATGATTTAAAGTAAACGTTAGAACTCACTCAGCGTTGTTGATTTTTAGTATGCATATCAGTTAAGTGCAGGTTTAGTTGATTGATGTGGATGCTTGGCTTAGAGAGATAGTTCAACGTAAATTTTGTGTAATATATATATATATATATTTCTGGTTATTTAATTTAACCACTAGTGTTCGTATTTAGTCGGGTTATCCTGGTACGTGAACCGGTAACTCTTAGAATTACTAAAATATGAAATGAGACCATGTACGGTTTTTGTTAGACCTTAATGTCCTTGTTTGTGAAATTAAGTAAATCACAAAAACAATTATAATGTAAACTCGTTTATAACATGTACGGATATTGACCTGAAATGTCGGGTGTCACACCAAAATGTTAGTTTTTTGATAATAGGACATATGGGTTGTAATGCCAACACAAAATACTAGTTTTAGAAAAAGGAATCAAGTCATTTGAACCATTTTTGAGTGAGTTATGACCCCATGAAGTCGGCCTTAGAATTTTGTCCAAAAACTCAGGTTGTACCAATTTTCTTGTATCGATCTTTTCGGGTATCAAAACTCCACCAAAAATCACGAAATCACTTGGGTTGGATAGAGGATTCTTTAAACTTAATTTTTGACTCAAGAATCGTCCATTTTGGTTTAGTTTTGACCGAGATACAACTCCCTAAAGATGGCTAAAAATTCTGCCAGCAATAACGTGTATAAAGTGGTGACTTTTTCTTTGAACAATCCATTATTTGGGTGAATCTCCTACACAAAACAACTAGTGTACTTAATGAAATCAAGACTTAGGATATGAACACTCACTTAAAGCAAGCAAGGAGAAGGATGGAATTGTGTAGGAAGCTTGAACTCTTTAAAACACCCTTGAAACACCTTGAAGCTTCAAAGCTCTAGCTAAACCTATAGAGGATTTTGTTCTTGATTTCAAAATGGTAAAGTGTGTGTGCATATATGTGTCGATACATATGGAGAGAAAGAAAAGAGTTGGAGTGTTTGAGTTTCCATACCACTAGTCTAGCTAGGGAAGAACCATTAGTAAAAGATGATAATGCTTGAATCCTCTTAGTAAAAGCTTCCTAAAACTCCAAGATCTCTTGAATCTCCAAGGATTTTAGCTAATTCTTTCCAATGGATCTTGATCTTTGAGTTTTAAGTGTGTGTTTGTGTGTGTTGCTTGAGCCGAGAAAGGGAGAGAACAAGAGGAGGAAACTCTTGTTCTTCCTCCATACACTCTTATATATATATATATATGTTGGATGGAGTGTGAACTTGGTGATCATCATGTATCATTATTACAAGGTATGGTCGATGTGATGGAGGTGACTCTTGCTTGGAGTGTTGGTTAAATGGGCATGGCCTTATGACACATATGATGGGTGAGGATGGTGGGTGGGATTGATGTGACTTTGGCTTGATTGTCACATGAAAGAGTATGGTGCAAATGACACAAGGGATGATGCCATGGAGAAGACAAGAAGGTGGGTCCCCCTCTAGGGCCAACTTCGGCCGAGAATAGAGTATGGGTGGGGGGTTGGGTCTTGTCAAATCTCGTAGTTAGGATCCAATGGTTAGTTAGGTCGGTTCTAGTTAGAATACACCCGGTAGGTGATGCCGTGATATAATACTCGGTGTAGGAACTTTTAGTGATTAAAACTTTATATCTATATACCTAGATATATACATATATATATAATTATCAGATGAAACGAGGGTTGAGTATAGATCTCAACAAGTCATCATCATTAAGATTTGATGCTGGAGTGGAGTACAAATAAGGATATAATGATAGTGATGTGATCTTTATGTTGCTTGCATCTTTGGTCATAATCATGATGATTATGACTCTTGAGTGTTGTGTAAGCAAAGCAATCATGATGATGATGTGATTGATTTAGATGTGGTATAATACCTGAAATTAATACCCGCTTTAATATCTTTAATTATTAAAACTTCTTACTAGACTTTTACTGTCAAGTTCTTGTCAATCACCAACGATCGTACTTTGTGGGTTATCACTGTTTATTTTCCTAGTAATTCTCCAAAATTATGACGCGGTCCTCAACTTGGAATTCTAGTGGTCTTCGTCTGTTATCCGCGTAACTCTTTTGTCTGTCACGAGCGGCCTTCAGACGATCCTTGATCTTGAAGATCTTGTTAGTAGTCTCCTGAATAACCTCAGGACCGGTTAAATGCTTGTCGCCAAATTCCGCCCAACATAGCGGTGAAAAACATTTTCGACCGTACAAAGCCTCAAACGGAGCGGCTTTAATGTTGGTGTGGTAACTGTTATTGTATGAAAACTCAGTCAACGGCGGTGAGTATCCCTTTTTCCTCTGAAATCGATTACACACGCATGGAGCACATCTTTTAAAGTTTGGGTGGTCTTTTTACTTGACCGTTCATCTAGGGATGATATGCAGTGCTCATGTAAAGGCGTGTGCCCAATGCTTGTTGTACAGACTGCCAGATTCTTGACATGAATCAATTGTCCCTATTAGAGAAAATGGAAACTGGCATACCATGCCTAGCCTCAATTTCCTTAATATTTAGCCTTGCACGCTTCTTACTTTTATCTGTCTCCTTGATTGGTAGGGAGTGAGCGGATTTCGTCAAACGAATGATGATTACCCATATAGTATCATAACCGCTAGATGTTTTGGGTAGATTTGTAATGAAATCTATGGAATTCTCCTCCCATTTCCATTGAGGAATCTGCGGTTTTTGTGTTCACTCAGGTGATTCCTAACATTCTGCTTTTACTGTCGGGTATCTCCCAACATAGATAGCAATTTCTCCTTTCATGTTTTGCCACATAATGGTGTTCCTCGGGATCCTTATACGTTTTATTCAATTCTGGATGAACGGAGTACTTGGGCTTATGGACTTCATCCATAACCTCCCACATAGGCTACCGATACCTGGTACTCAAATTCTATCTGTATCATCCAACTTAGGCTTCAATTGTTTGATTCCATTTACTGGGTAGTCGGTATTCGAAAGCAAAGTGAATACTTCTCCGACTAACGATATTAAACGTGCAAGAACCCCTTTATTTGATTACCCTAAATATGGTAGGTTATGTGATGCTCATTCCTGGTAATGAAAAGAATGGTGCCTGCGAATCTTGAGCGTATGTTGACACCTACCCTCTATTCGTCTACGCACTTTGTCACAAAACCAGATCTCTATATATCTTAGGAAAGAATTACTCAACGAGGTGTCTAGGTTTTAGTTGAATATTGGGTAGTAATGACACAGTACGGAAATGAAACTTTATGTTTGTCCCTCTTATGCTTTTCGAAAGCATTTTCTCGGACTAGGACTTTATTCTTAATTCAGGTTTCGTGTTATCTATGATCTTCCATTAAATGGGTCATAATTGATTTAATATTTCAAGATTCCTTGTGTGCTTTCACTAGCAAAGTTCGAGTCTGATCACCACTTTACCCTTTGCTTGTACCACCTTTCTGAGGCAGACCAGCCTTTGGGTTGTAACGTCCTGATATGTAAACTCATGACTTGACGACCATACTCTCGAAGTATGTAAGCCATACAAAGTTCTATGTTTGTTTGGAATATTCACATTTCGTCTAGGTGAGGAAATGAACAGTGATACTGTGAGTATGGTCTCATCGAATTAGTGTTTCCCCAAAATGGGCTATGGGTTTGTCAACCCATTAAGTTGGCAGAAAGGGTTGATAGCCAACTATTAGTCATACAGTGTGTATGCACTTCCTTAGTGTTTGAATGGTGCTTTGGTGACTTACTGTTACGTATTCCACTCATATAGGTTATAGCCTCAAAATCCTTAGCACAAGGATAAAATTGAGGTAATGAGTGTTAAACATCGAAAACTTTATATTCCTACTGAGTCTGCGTTAAGAGGTCATTTCTTAACAATAGATGATCTAGAGCTTCCTAATTATAGAAAATTAGGAGCGAAAGATGTGATCACGCCTCTCCTCTAGGCTGAAATATGGGATTCATTCAACAAGATGATCTTTGGGAAAGTGCGGGTACAAAGGGTATCAAACTATCCTTCTCGAATCTTTATGGACAGTGGTCTATAGTGAACAACTCATGCTTACGTCCCTTATGCATATCATGAGCTAATGAGATTAGCAAGAAATTCGGCATTTGGGAAACCTTCAAAAGTTTTGTATGTCGTTTTTCTATAGTGACACCCGACATTTCAGGTCAATATCCGTACATGTTATAAACAAGTTTAAATTATAATTGTTTTGTGATTTACTTAATTTCACAAACAAGGACATTAAGGTCTAACAAAAATCGTACAGGGTCTCATTTCACATTCTGGTAATTCTAGGAGTTACCGGTTCACGTACCAGGATAACCCGACTAAATACGAACATTAGTGGTTAAATTTACACTTAAATCAAATGGTTTGATTTATTTAACCCCACCCACTCCCATTGACCAGAAATCTTGGCCTCAAGGCCATGTGGGTCCATCCCACACCCTAAATTTCAACATCTTCTACTTTCTTAAGCAATCTCCCATACCACCTCATTTTCTATCAATTCATCAAGGCAAAAACCCTCAACCCCTGTCATCTCTCTCTTCTTCTACGACAACAACAAGAATACCTATCTCCACTTTCTTTTGGGGTTCTTCCATAATCGAAGACTTGAATCCTTTATTTCGGTGCTATAAGGAGAGTTCCAAGTGTTTTCTCAAAGGGTTTTAGCAGGAGAAGTCAAGATCATTCTCTTTTTCTCTCAAAAATCGTCATCTCTGTCCAGAGGTAAAAACTCGATATTATCCACTTTATTTTCTTTAAAACCGTATCTAAGCATACAAAAGGTTCAATCGCAAGTAAGATAACAAGAAAAGTGTGTCAAATTCAAGATTTGAACATAAAAATATACAGGACGAATTCTGTCAATCAAAGTGCAGTAATCGAAACTAGGAGTTTCGATACCTGCTCAATCGAAACTAGGAGTTTCGATACCTGTTATTCAATCGAAACTAGGAGTTTCGATACCTATTCAATCGAAACTAGGAGTTTCGATACCAGTTTACTCAATCGAAACTGGGAGTTTCGATACTAGTTGTTCAATCGAAACTAGGTAGTTTCGATACATATTGCTCAATCGAAACTAGATAGTTTCGATACCCTTCTTGCCAATCGAAACTAGAAAGTTTCGATACCTAACTACTCAATCGAAACTATGAAGTTTCGATACTCAATTGCCCAATCGAAACTAGGAAGTTTCGACATCTGTTCATCAGTCACATTGGGCAGTAACTTAGAACTGTTTTTATAGCAAAACAAGTGTTGAAAATCTAAGAAGATATTTAAACAAAAGCAACTAGATTTACTAGGTCGATGAACAATTTGAAATATGAGACGTTCGGTCTTAACACAATTTACCCTTTGGTATCTAGGGTACGAATAGTCAAGTTCGGCTAGAACAATTATCATTGCAAGCATACACAAACTCAAGGTGAGTTCACGGCCCCCTTTTAACTCTTTACTGTTTTGTAAACATCGGGGGAGAAACATACTTACTTGTTATGTTTTGAAAACATGAATTACATTGTTTATACGTTTGACAATATGAACATTTTGGTTTAACTTCTTGTGAGTCTCCCAACCCCACTTTTACTACTGGTTTTTAAATTGTTTTTAAACAAACGAGGAGAAAACTTGCTCAACTAAACAGCTAGACACAACAACACACAACGATTGTTCGGATGAACAACACACAACGATTGTTTGGATGAACAACACACAACGATTGTTCGGATGAACAACACACAACGATTGTTCGGATGAACAACACTCAACGATTGGGGGAAACACATACTTACAATTATTTTATGGGATAACAAGAGAATAAGGCACGACTTGTATGTTTACATGAGATGAGAACAACAATTTGAGGCCGGAAAAGTCCCCTGGAACAACGTAGTAACCATTAACTGTAGCCTAGGGTCCTATGAATAGTACTATGGAGAGTGACGTCTCCCGGTCATGGTTAGTCGCGCTAACCACAATCTGGAGGATTTATGGCCGCATAGAACCGGATAACGAAATTAGGGGCGTGTACAATTGTCATGGTTTGGTTACGCCTCATGTAGGAACATATTATTTGTATTCCTAGCTAGTTTACAAATGGGTCAACAATTCTTATTCTGTTTATCACATACACCTGAAACTATTTACGAACAATTGAATTTAAACAAAGGGTCCTGATCAGGTTAAAGTGATCAGGTATAAACAAAGGGTTCTGATCAGGTTAAAGTGATCAGGTTTAAACAAAAGAGTTTTGATCCGGATAAAGTGATCATGTTTATACAAAAGGGTTCTGATTAGTTAAATCGATCAGGTTTAAACATATTTTATGACGGTTAAGTCATGATAATGTTTTCAAATGAAAACTACTTAGTTTTATGACGGTAAAGTCATGAACAGGTTTTTGGGGAAAATCTATAAGCACTAATATAACTAACTCTGTGAACTCACCAACCTTCGTGTTGACACTTTCAAGTATGTTTCTCAGGTGACCTCTAGCCATGGCGCGGTTGGAATAGGCTAGCTATGTTGGATCAATTCCTAGTAGCTGGAAGGACGTAGAATATCAAGTCTCAAGTCTGTCGTTGATCTAGAAGAACTTAGATCATAGTATTTCTTAGTTTTAGTAATTGTATATGTAATCAAGTCTTAGAAATCATTATTACAGCTTCCGCTATCGTGTAATGAACCAATCGTTACAACCTGTATTTATTTAATAAGTAAATAAAATATGGGGGTGTGACACCCAAGCTCCGCTCGTAACTCAATCTTCGAAGGTTGCAGTATGCTGAGTACCCGTTATTCTTGACTCGTAATCCGAGCAGTAACATGTTGTAAGTGTTTATTATTTCCACATTATTGTATGTGTTTAAGTGTTCATTACATGTGCCATGTAATTGTATTAGTGTAGCTAATGATACCCTAGTGTAACTCCATACACTAATAGTCTACACAAATTGTTCGGTAACGACTGGAATTCCTATACTCAAGTCTTGGGTGTTTTTAGTGTGATGCAAGTCTTAGAAATCTTGGTCCCTAAATGAGTCCGGTTAGAGCCTAGGTGTCACTAAGGAAACCTAATTCGCTAAAACCATTGCTCTGATACCAATCTATCACACCCCCAAATTTATTTACTTAATAAATAAATACAGGTTGTAACGATTGGTTCATTACACGATAGCGGAAGCTGTAATAGTGATTTTCTAAGACTTGATTACATATACGATTACTAAAACTAAATAAATACAATGATCTAAGTCCCTCTAGTTCAATGGTCGACTTGAGACTTGATAATCTATGCCCGTCCGGTTACTAGGAATTGTTCCAACATAGCTAGCCTATTCCAACCGCTCCATGGCTAAAGGTTACCTGAGAAACATACTTGAAAGTGTCAACACAAAGGTTGGTGAGTTCACAGAGTTTGTTAATTTAGTACAGTTAGTTTTCCCCGAAAAACTAGACATGACTTAACCGTCATAAAATAAGTAGTTTTCCTTTGAAAACATATACATGACTTAACCGTCATAAAATAAGTAGTTTTCCTTTGAAAACATATACATGATTTAACCGTCATCAAATAAGTAGTTTTCCTTTGAAAACATGCCCATGACTTAACCGTCATAAAATATGTAGTTTTCCTTTGAAAATATATACATGACTTAACCGTCATAAAATAAGTAGTTTTCCTTTGAAAACATATACATGACTTAACCGTAATCAAATAAGTAGTTTTCCTTTGAAAACATATACATGACTTAACCGTCATCAAATAAGTAGTTTTCCTTTGAAAACATGCCCATGACTTAACCGTCATAAAATATGTAGTTTTCCTTTGAAAATATATACATGACTTAACCGTCATAAAATAAGTAGTTTTCCTTTGAAAACATGTACATGACTTAACCGTAATCAAATAAGTAGTTTTCCTTTGAAAACATATACATGACTTAACCGTCATCAAATAAGTAGTTTTCCTTTGAAAACATGCCCATGACTTAACCGTCATAAAATATGTAGTTTTTCTTTGAAAATATATACACGACTTAACCGTCATCAAATAAGTAGTTTTCCTTTGAAAACATATACATGACTTAACCGTCATCAAATAAGTAGTTTTCCTTTGAAAACATGCTCATGACTTAACCGTCATAATATATGTAGTTTTCCTTTGAAAACATATACATTGTTTAAACCTGATCATTTACCGATCAAAACTCTTAGTATGTATTACCAATGAATCCGAATACTAACCCGATCAATTGACCCCATTTGTAAACTTGCAAGGAATACAAAATAATAAGTAATATACGAGACCGTAACCAAACCCCAACTTCCTGTGCCTCCCCTCGCCTTTCTGCGAGTTAAGATAATATGCGGTCATTCGGCCATTTGGACCCCTGATTAGCGCGACTAATCATGACCGGAGGCGTCACCCCCAATAGTACTATCCATAAAATCCCGGGCTAAGTCCATAGCTAATGGTTACTAATTTTTATTACGAGGACTTTAAGCGCTTTATTTTTCCCTCAATACACACATACGGTCTGATCATTAGTTCATTCATTTACATACAAAAATTCTTTACAAGTATGTCTCCACCCCAAAACATTTCAAAAACTTAGAAAATAAAAAGGGGTTAGTGAAACTCACAAAGAGTTAAACCAGAATGTTCATATTGTGAAACGTGTAAGCAATTGTATTTCATGTTCTCAAAACATAACAAGTAAGTATATTTCTCCCCCGATGTTTACAAATAATAGTGCGCTAAGAGTTCTTGTCTACCCGTACCCTAATCACACAAGGGTACTAATGTGTTAAGACTACCCGTCTTATACGTAAGTTGTTCATCCGACTTAACGAATCCCGTTAAGTACGCCTTTGTTTAGTAAAAATAGGGTTTTCATTTACGACTCATTGGTGATTATTATTCCAGTCTAGACGTTTACATATTTTCCGAGAAAATAATATGTTTTCCTATTGGTGATTTATTAAGTGTACCAAAAATAAATATTATTTTTGTAACAACTTAAAATATATTCACTTATGTTCCACGATGTCATGTGATTATTTATTTTTAACCGAATCTCTTCATATGTTCCATGTACATATATTGAATGTTCATATTAGGATACTAATCTTTAATTCCTAGAGCATTTCCATGATTTAACCAAAACCGTACACCAACACCTACATATCACAAATTTTATCCATAAATATATATTTTTAGTAACACCTTTCATGTTCATATGTTGATGATAATCGTTCGTATGTCTTCTTGAATCATAAGACACTACCTCGGGTCTTGCCAGGTAAGTCACACATGATCATATAACTTCACGAACATGTATCCTTCAACATAACACATGAATGGAATGAAGGGTTTATGAAGAACACCATCATCCAAGTGTTATTTTATGTGATAGTATATATATATGTAGTTTATATTTGATGTGTCCTTGTCTTGTCCATGGTCCTTCTAGTTTGGTATTTTATGTATGAACATGTACGTGTATAAATATATATATTCAAACATGACTCATGAAGAAATAAAGCCAAAACTCATCAGGACTTTTATGTTTTATTTTACTCTTGAAAACTCAGATTTTTAGGCGTACTTCGAATAGACTTTTAGATAGTTTTAGAAGGCCAAATGACTTGGGGTTTTCTTCTAAAATCAAGTTTATTGAAACCAGAGGAGATGTGAAAAATTATTACTAGACTTGGAGTTGTGTAGGTACCTCAAAACAGGAAAAATGAAAAGAGGTGTCCAGATTCGACTTGCACTGAGCGGCCTTCTTGCGTCGGCTGTTTGGAGGTCGAATACTCCATGGATTTGAGTGATTCCACTTGGGTTCTCCTCTGTTAACATAGAGCTTCATTCTAGAAAAAATAATGGACTGATTTGACCAAGGAACGAAAAAGATATGGCCTTCCGAAGTTGACCGAAAATCTGGCATGAAGCTGAGTTACGGGAATTGTTTGCATTTTCGGTTTTGGAGAGGGGAATTGGGTGAAATCCGAAATGAATCAGTCAAGGGAGGGAGGAGGGAGTTAAGTGTTGATCACATCTTCATCATTACCACTTATGGTTGATGGGAATTGCATGTAATCATTGAAAGGGAAGAGGGTGTGCATGTGTGTGTATGTGAGCCTTATATATGTATATAGAGTGATGGGAGTAGAGTGTTTGACTACCATTTCATCATTACTACTTATGACATGATGGGAATTGCATGTAATGATTTCAAGTGGAAGAGTGTGTGCATGTTAGACATGTAAGCAAGTATTTATGGGTGAGTGGATGGCTACACCCAATTTCGGCCGAGAGAGGTATAGGGTGGTGGTTGAGTGTTATCAAATCTATTAATGGCTAGATAGGTGGGGTTCTTTGGTGGTATAAATCCCCTAGGTGATCGCGTGATCTAATACCCGGTGTAAAACTTTTAAACGATTCATAACTTATGTGTTTTTGTGTGGTTTGACTAGTCTCAATATTTTACTAGTTAACCCGACATAGATTATTACTACAACTGTATTATACATGAATACACATAATATAACATAGAGTCATGTAACAATTATTTATGTGTCAACTTTTTATAAAAGTTTAGTCACCAATATTTATGTTTTTATATTCAAACGTGTCTCTAGACTTTTCTGGAATAACATTCTTTTAATCACCAACGAACGTTCAATGCGGGTTATTATCATTTATTTCCTAGTAATTCTTAAAAATTACTAAATATGACACTTGTCCCTTTGCTAGACTCATGACAATACTATGTCAAAGATAATATTCCAAGAAATATAAAATAGGAATGTGCAAATATGACTATGGGTATTGACCTGGACTACTGGGTGTCACACCAAACGTCATTTCGATGATCAAGGCCGAAAGTTACATGAGGCGCGATTGCGAAGCTTATCTGGCGTATGTTTTTGACGATAGAATGAAAACGAAAGCACTCATGAATGTACCCGTGGTGTGCAACTTTTCGGAAGTATTCGCTGAGGATCTACCTGGGTTGCCACCTGATCGGGAAATAGAATTTCAGATTGACTTACTGCCAGGAGCTGAGCCCGTTGCCAAAGCCCCCTACCGTTTGGCTCCGACAGAAATGAAAGAATTGATGTCTCAACTACAGGAATTAACAGAAAAAGGATTTATTAGACCGAGCAATTCACCATGGGGCGCTCCGGTACTATTCGTAAAGAAGAAAGACGGCAGTATGCGCATGTGCATTGACTACCGTGAACTGAACAAGAGGACAGTAAAAAACAAATACCCACTGCCTAGAATAGATGACCTTTTTGATCAACTGCAAGGTGCGAGTTGGTTCTCAAAGATCGATCTTAGGTCGGGTTACCATCAGTTGAAAGTAAGAGAGGAAGACGTACCAAAGACCGCGTTTCGCACGCGTTATGGACATTATGAGTTTCTCGTGATGTCCTTCGGATTGACTAACGCACCAACAGCGTTCATGGATTTGATGAATAGAGTATGTCGACCAATGTTGGATCGATCAGTGATAGTTTTTATAGACGACATACTGGTATATTCGAAAAGAGAGGGTGATCACCACTGTCACTTAAGAGAAGTTCTGGAGGTGCTAAAGCAGGAAAAGTTGTACGCAAAATTCTCCAAATGCGTGTTTTGGCTTAGGGAAGTCCAATTCCTAGGTCATGTGATACACCCAAACGGCATCATGGTAGATCCTATAAAGATCGAAACAGTAAAGGAATGGAATGTCCCAAAGACACCAACAGAGATACGAAGTTTTCTGGGGTTGGCAGGCTACTATCGGAGGTTCATTCAAGATTTCTCGAAGATAGCCTCACCACTAACTAAATTGACATGGAAAGAAGTGAAATATGAATGGGGTCCAACCCAAAACAACGCGTTTGAGGAACTTAAGACACGATAAACCCAAGCTCCAGTCTTGACACTACCTGAGGGAAATGAAGACTTGGTAGTCTACTCTGACGCTTCGGGTCACGGTTTAGGTTGTGTACTTATGCAACGAGGAAAGGTAATTGCTTACGCTTCGCGACAACTAAAGATTCACGAGGTTAACTACCCAACTCACGATCTGGAGTTAGCGGCAGTAGTTTTCGCATTAAAAATACGGAGGCACTATCTGTATGGAGTTAAATGCACCATCTACTCCGATCATAAAAGCTTGAAGTACTTTTTCGAGCAAAAGGAATTAAATATGAGGCAAAGGAGGTGGTTAGAATTATTAAAGGACTACGATTGTGAGATACTGTACCATCCAGGCAGGGCAAACGTTGTAGCTGATGCCTTAAGCAAAAAGGAGCAATCTGACCCTATCCGGATCAAGGCGTGTCAGCTGATTATAACGCCAGATTTGATGAATGAAATAACAAAAGCACAAGATGAAGCACTATTAGAAAGAAATATTAAACGGGAAAGAATAGTAGGCCAACAAGGGAATTTGGATGCAAACGTATACGGTGTGCGAACTAGGTTTGGCCGGATGTGGATACCTAAGATTGGCGAGCTTAGAGCCAAAATACTCGAGGAGGCCCATAAGTCTCACTATTCCATCCACCCCGGGACAAACAAAATGTATCAAGACTTGAAGAAAGAGTACTGGTGGCCTGGCATGAAGAATGATGTGACCAAGTACGTGAACAAGTGCCTAACGTGTTCACTAGTTAAAGCCGGGCACCAGAAACCATGCGGTAAAATGCAACCTCTACCAATACCGAAATGGAAGTGGGAGGAGATCGCGATGGACTTCATTACCAAGCTACCGCGAACAGCTAAAGGCAATGATACCATTTGGGTGATCGTCGACCGCTTGACAAAGAGTGCTCACTTTTTGCCAATACGTGAAACTTCTTCTTTTGAAAAGCTAGCAGAAATATTTATCAAGGAAATTGTGAGCAGACATGGTATGCCGCTGTCGATTGTGTCCGACAGGGATACTAGATTCACATCAAGGTTTTGGAAGAAATTCAATGAAGCGATGGGCACTAGATTGAACATCAGCACAGCTTACCACCCTCAAACCGATGGTCAATCTGAAAGGACAATCCAGACCTTAGAAGACATGCTCCGAGCTTGTATCATTGACTTCGGTGGGAGCTGGGACAGCCATCTACCATTGGCAGAATTTTCATATAACAACAGCTATCATTCAACTATTGGCATGCCGCCATTTGAAATGTTGTATGGAAGGAAATGTAGGACTTCGGTTTGTTTGGGGGAGATTGGACAGAAGGATTTTGCAAGTCTTGAAGTGGTCAAAGCTACTTCAGAGAAATTTGATCAAATCAAAGCTCGAATGAAAGCCGCAAAAGACAGACAGAAATCATACGCGGATAAGAGAAGGAGGAATTTAGAGTTTCAAGTAGGGGACATGGTACTGTTAAAGGTATCACCATGGAAAGGAATCATCTGATTCAGAAAACGTGGCAAACTAAGTCCAAGGTTTGTCGGACCTTTCAAGATTTTAGCGAGAGTGGGTCAAGTTGCTTACAGACTCGACCTACCCGTTGAGCTTAGTAGAATACACCCTACGTTCCACGTGTCACACTTACGCAAGTGCCTAGCTGACGACACAGCTCACATACCTTACGACGAGATCGAAGTGGATAACAGAAAACATTGTTTTATTAAACAAATACGTACTTAACGGGATTCGTTAAGTCGGGTGAACAACTTGTGTCTAAGACGTGTAGTCTTAACATATAGGTATCCTTGTGTAATTAGGATACGGATAGGCGGGGCCTACAGTTATACAAATATTTGCTAGCGTACACTACTGACGAGGTGAGTTTCACTATCCCCTTTTTCTAAGTTTTGAAATGTTTTGGGGAGGAAACATACTTGTAACTATTTTTATATATAAATAAATGAACAAAGACCAGACCGTTATGTGTGCATTGAGGGAACAATTATAGAGCTCGTAAAGTCCCCTGAAACAAACACACTTTGTATCCATTAGCTATGGTCTTAGCCTGAGATTCTATGGATAGTACTATTGGGGGTGACGCCCCCGGTCATGGTTAGTCGCGCTAGCTAGGGGTCCACATGGCCGAATGACCGCATATTGTCTTATTCTCGTGGTTTAGAGAGGGAGGGGCATTCATTTGTCATGGTTTGGTTACGGTCTCGTGCATTACATATTATTTGTATTCCTTGCAAGCTTACAAATAGGGTCAATTGGTCAGGAAATGTTCAATTCATTGGTTATATATATATACTGCTTGATCGGAAAAACTTATTCAATTGAACGTTTGTAAACGTTGGAACTACAAGAATAGTTGATCAAAACCTTAGAACTCACCAACCTCGTGTTGACACTTTTTAAGTATGTTTTTTTTTCAGGAAATTGAACGTGGTCGCAATGGTTAGCAGTGTAGGTTACATGCATGCATGATGGATACGACTTTTGGAGGATTTCTCTTGTATAACTCATTATATGAGTCATATTTGCGAAATCTTAATCTTTTGTAAACTCAAATAGATATTTTGGGATTTAAAACTTTAAATTTGATTATGTATCCAATCATTATGTATGTGTCTGTAGTAATCATATGCTTTGGAAACCAGTGAATGTTACGCCTCGCGTTTCCGCCTTGGTGGGGTGTGACATTCGCTGTCATAAGTTCGCTACCAACTTGCTACCGGCGAACATGCTAAATTCGCCAGTACCAAATTCGCTCCTACCTGTGTATGCGGGTCAGAATAATATCCTGCCCTATTACTGAAGTTAGTGCATAACACTCTTGGCGTAACTTTTAAGCAATTGTGAGATTGAACTGTATGATGGATCCTAAGATTACGCTATAATCTCCCACAATAGTTGTGAAATTACTGTAAGTGTTAGTTGTGGTAACGCTCAATTTGAAGCATTCCTGACAAGTAGAATCTCAAAGAATGAATGTGCGAATTCCTTCGTCGTTCAGGATTTACTAAGGATTGGTTGAATTCAATTTGAATTTCTCTCGTTCCTCCAAAACTAGGAGAATGCTTTGTGAGCACCTAATTGAGAAGTCTGATTTGTTAAGATCCAATCCTTAATCAAGTGATTGAGAACATGGGCTGATCATTAGCTTAGACAGTAAGACTCACTAAAGTTCCCATGCACTGCAAATTATGATTACGTGTGCACCCGTAATGATAATTTGCCTTGCCTGATTCCTATAGTGTTTCTTCTATCCCTAGCTTTTAATCAAAAGGGATTTGAAATAATCATTAGATTACGTTTGCACATTTGTACAGGAGTGTGTATTGTTTTATCGGATTACTCTTAATTATGTGTACCAATACTCATGACTCTGCCGAATATGGTTGTTGTCGGATGAGGCTAATGGTAGAGAGGCACCCCCAGTGTCTCTTAAAATAAAATGTGTATGGTGAAATTTAGGCACTATGTGTTGGGTAGAGATCCTCAAATGAGTGTCGAGCAACTCCTGCTCCAAGTCTGTATATATGCATGGATCCACATGATCCTGATGTATGTCTGAGTCTCCTGATCCTTGGAGTTCTTTCCCATTTAGTCCTGCTTATTTACCTTGAATTCCCTTCTGTCTGGGCAATCATGTCTGCCATATATCATGGCGAGAGTCTAGGCATCCGATCCGACAACTTATGAAGTAGAGTATTTATACCGTACATACGTTAGGAAGATAGTTGCCTCCATGGCTGGAGTAGTTGTGGTGCAGGTATAGGTACAGATTCTGGTACGGGTTCAGCCTGTTGTGATACCAAGATCGGTAACTGACGATCGCTGTCGTCGTAGTCCAAGCTCAGCTCGTAACTCGATCTTCTAAGGTTGCAGTATGCTGAGTACCCGTTATTCTTGACTCGTAATCCGAACAGTAACATGTTGTAAGTGTTTATTATTTCCACATTGTTGTATGTGTTTAAGTGTTCATTACATGTGCCATGTAATTGTATTAGTGTAGCTAATGGTACCCTAGTGTAACTCCATACACTAATAGTCTACACAAATTGTTCGGCAACGGTTGGAATTTCTATACTCAAGTCTTGGGTATTTTTTTTTTAGTGTGATGCAAGTCTTAGAAATCTTGGTCCCTAAATGAGTCCGGTTAGAGCCTAGGTATCACTAAGGAAACCTAATTCGCTAAAACCATTGCTCTGATACCAATCTGTCACACCCCCAAATTTATTTACTTAATAAATAAATACAGGTTGCAACGATTGGTTCATTACACGATAGCGGAAGCGGTAATTGTGATTTCTAAGACTCGATTACATATACAATTACTAAAACTAAGTAATACTATGATCTAAGTTCTTCTAGATCAACGATAGACTTGAGACTTGATATTCTACGTCCTTCCAGCTACTAGGAATTGATCCAACATAGCTAGCCTATTCCAACCGCGCCATGGCTAAAGGTTACCTGAGAAACATACTTGAAAGTGTCAACACAAAGGTTGGTGAGTTCACAGAGTTAGTTATATCAGTGCTTATAGTTTTTCTCGAAAACATGTACATGACTTTACCGTCATAAAACTAAGTCATTTTCCCCGAAAAACTATACATGACTTAACCGTCATAATAATAAGTAGTTTTCATTTGAAAACATGCCCATGACTATACCGTCATAAAATATGTAGTTTTTCTTTGAAAACATTACCATGACTTAACCGTCATAAATCCAATGTTTAAACATGATCATTTTAACCTGATCAAAACTCTTTGTATAAACCTGATCACTTTAACCTGATTAGAACCCTTTGTTTAAACTTGATCACTTTAACCTGATCAGAACCCTTTGTTTAAACCTGATCACTTTAACCTGATCAAAACTCTTTGTATAAACCTGATCACTTTAACCTGATCAGAACCCTTTGTTTAAACCTGATCACTTTAACCTGATCAGAACTCTTTGTATAAACCTGATCACTTTAACCTGATCAGAACCCTTTGTTTAAACCTGATCACTTTAACCTGATCAGAACTCTTTGTATAAACCTGATTACTTTAACCTGATCAGAACCCTTTGTTTAATTCAATTGTTCGTAAATAGTTCCAGTTGCATGTGATAATCAGAATAAGAATTGTTGACCCGTTTGTAAACTAGCTAGGAATACAAATAATATGTTCCTACATGAGCCGTAACCAAACCATGACAATTGTTCTTTGCCCCTAATTTCGTTATCCGGTTCTATGCGGCCATAAATCCTCCAGATTATGGTTAGCGCGACTAACCATGACCGGGAGACGTCACTCTCCATAGTACTATTCATAGGACCCTAGGCTACAGTTAATGGTTACTAAATTGTTCCATGGGACTTTAGCGGCCTAAAATTGTTTAACTCATGTAAACATAAAAGTCGAGTCTTATTCTCTTGTTATCACATAAAAATAGTTGTAAGTATGTTCTTCCCCCAAATATTGAAAACAGTAAAAAGGGGCCGTGAAACTCACAAGAAGTTAAACCAGAATGTTCATATTGTCAAACGTATAAGCAATGTAATTCATGTTTTCAAAACATAACAAGTAAGTATGTTTCTCCCCCGATGTTTACAAAACAGTAAAGAGTTAAAAGGGGGCCGTGAACTCACCTTGAGTTTGTGTATGCTTGCAATGATAATTGTTCTAGTCAACTTGACTATTCGTACCCTAATTACAAAAGGGTAATTCGTGTTATGACCGAATGTCTCATATGCAATTTGTTCACCGACTTAGCAAATCTGATTGCTTTTGTTTAAATATCTTTTTAGTTTTTCAACACTTGTTTCGTTATAAAATAGTTCTAAGTTACTGCCCAATGGGACTGATGAACAGGTATCGAAACTACCTAGTTTCGATTGAACAGGACAGATGTCGAAACTACCTAGTTTCGATTGAGTAAACTGGGTATCGAAACTACCTAGTTTCGATTGGCAAGAAGAGTATCGAAACTACCTAGTTTCGATTGGGCAATAGGTATCGAAACTACTTAGTTTCGATTGAACAACAGGTATCGAAACTACCTAGTTTCGATTGAGTAAACAGGTATTGAAACTATAGTTTCGATTACAAAACTTTTGATTGGCAGAATCAGTCCTGCATATTTTTATGTTTTAATCTTGAATTTGACACACTTTTCTTGTTATCTTACTTGCGTTCGAACGATTTGTTGTAACATCCCGAGTTTTAGAAGGCGAAGGAATTCACGAGAAAATTAAAACTTAAATAAGGAAAAGGGAAGCGGGCTTGGGCTAGGATGTATGGGCCGAAAGGAGCAAGTTTGGGCCCTTATAAGCCTCAAGATCAGCCAAAAGCCCTCATTTACATCATCCATTTCCGTTTTCTAGAGAGAGAGGAGGGAGAGAGTCTAGAGAGAGAAAGTCCCGGTTTTTGGATTAGAGCCTCAAGGATCGTTAGCAAGAGTCTCGTGGGTGTTTAGCAACGAAAAGGAAGTGATTACAGGTAACCGATTCTCCTAGATCTGAGTTTTAGTTCGTTTTTGGGTTTTTCGGGTTTTGGGTGAAAAGGTTATGTTTAATCGGATAAAACTGAAAGATAAGCATAGATTTGAGTTCCTTAATGGAAAATGAACGTTTTGAATGCAAACAGGTTCGGGATCTTGAAGTGATCAGACCCGAATGCGAAAGTTAGGGTTTTTCGCCAAGAACAGGTCGTGCGCACTTGCTAAGTGCGCACAGAGCAGGTCCTGCGCACTTACTAAGTGCGCAGGAAGAGGAACCTGCGAACTTGCTAAGTGCGCAGGAAGGGAAGTCTGCGCACTTGCTAAGTGCGCAGGAAGCAGTGTCTGCGCACTTGCTAAGTACGCAGGCATCAGGTCTGATTAAGTGAAGTCAGTATGTTAGAGTAGTTAAACCATTAGAGTCGGTAGTGGTCTGATGTGTATTTAACTAATCGATTCAGATCGGAAGTGACGTTGTTGGACCTTGTTTAGGACAACCCGAATTAGCTTACCAGGTGAGTTCTATTCCCCTTTTTGCCTTCTTTAGGGGTGGTGTGCATACTTAGTGTAAAGTGTTTATTATATTTTATATATTATAAACTGAAAGGAAAAGTTATGTTTTAGTGAAAAGTTTAAAAGAGGCAAAAGTATGTTTTGAGGAAAGTATATCTATATTATGGCAAGCGTTTACTATATTTTCATATACATAAACAAAGGCATGATATATGTGTTAAGCTATGTTTAGTAAAGCAAGATATATATTTTCGCAAGCGTTTACTATATTTTCATATACATAAACAAAGGCATGATATATATGATAAGCTATGTTTCAGAAAGCAAGTTATATTCTATGGCAAGCGTTTACTATATTTTATATACATAAACAAAGGCATATTATATATGAAAATTATGAACAAGATTTACAGAAAAGTTTTATGAACAGTAAAGTGAACAGCTTTCCTTCGAGAATGTGTACCAGTCTGTAAAGGTCCTTGGGACAGATGTTACTTGTACAAGATGTCAGATATGGGTTCTACCCATTAGTAAGAGTCTTGATGGCTCGTTAACAGTTGTACAATTGGAATGAGTGACGACGGTTGCTCGGGGGACTACGCAATACCCCATGTACCAGTTAAGCGGTATTGATCACGAGGACAATACCCGGTGTTGATCACGAGGACAACATCGTGTCATGTGGTGTTGCCTGCAAGGACAACATCATTGGGTCACGAGGACCCAGAAGGTATTGATCACGAGGACAATACCAGTATGTAACAGAATTGACGGATAAGCGGTAGTGTCGGTTCATGGTGTAAGCCATGGGGGCATTGACCAGGTACTTGTCGGTTCATGGATGTAAGCCATGATGGCAGTATAGTAAAGATGAATTGACGGGTAAGTGGTACTGATCACGAGGACAATACCAGCAGTGATAAGAATTGACGGTTAAGCGGTATTGAACACGAGGACAGTACCAACAGTGACAAGGAATTGACGGATACTTTATGAATGTTTTAAATTATGTTTTTGAAAAGTGTAGTATGTAAAGTTTTGCCTTAAGGGCAGTATGTATGTATGTATTAGTAAATCTTTTGTATAAATGATTTAAAGTAAACGTTAGAACTCACTCAGCGTTGCTGATTTTTAGTATGCATATCAGTTAAGTGCAGGTTTAGTTGATGGATGTGGATGCTTGGCTTAGAGAGAAGAGTTACCCGAAGATCAGTGTCTGGCATCCCGATTATGTTTTATGTTTTGTTTTAAGTTGATGTTGTTAGAGACAAGTTGTATTAGATATGTTTATGTTTCCTTTGTGTATGTTGAAGTTTAAAATCGTTTCCGATGTGTTAATGAATGTCTTATGTTTAAAAGTGCTACGTGTTGATGAGTAAATCCAATAAGTGAGGCCTCCCGGGTTTGGGGCCTCACAAGTTGGTATCAGAGCCATAGTTTGAGAGATTTGGACATCCCCGATGTCCAGACTTAAACTGAGAATGGGACAAGTAGCGGATGCCAGTAACAGGTAACTCAAGCCAAAGCATCGGAAGCGTATAGTAAGTAAAGTTTACCTTTTAGAGTGTCAAGATAAGAATAAAGGTAGTCTTGGTTACTCTCTCTCCCAAATGACGATTTTGGAGATTCTTATTTTTCTTCATCCTAATCTGATTTTCGTCTAATGATTTTGGATTTTGTTTAGCGATTTTAATCTTTTGATTAGTATCTACATACAAATATCTATAATCACCAAGATCCGATCAGTTTTAGGGTTTCTTTTTCTGGTTTTTCAAAATCGTTTTGGCTTTATACGGCTTTGGGGATTAGGGTTTTTTTCTATTCTGGTTCGTGGTTCTTCTTGGTGTTTCGTTGAGTTTCTATTGCATGGTTGTTCCTTATTATTGTTGATGGAGAGAGCTGAAGATTCTGATGGGGATGATCGTCCCAAACCTAATAGCTTGGCCGACAAGATCAAGAAAATTGATGTGCCTATCAAAGGTATTTTGAAAAAACCGATTATACTTTCTGATTCACGCATATCTTCAAACCAATCTGTGATTGGTAAGGAGACGAATTTTTGGGAAGAAGATAATATCAAAATCTGAATCATAAAGATCTATCTAAACCGGGTAAGTGTGAACTCAATTTGGAAAGAGATTTGAATTCATTTGCTGCTGATAATGTGTCCAAAGTTGGAAAATTTTCGTTTGCTGAAAAACTAAAAGGTGACCAGATTTCTAGCAAGGTGAACTTTCATTTTCTTGAAAATTTCGAATGCCATGGTGATGCGGATGTCACAATCCCGATAGAATCTGTTAAGAAAGTTTAAGAAAAGTGTAGCAATGTCTTGTTGGGTTACTTCTTGGGGAAGAGGTTGGCGTTTCCAGTAGTAGAATATTTTGTTAAAAATCGTTGGTCTAAATATGGATTGCAAAAGAGCATGATGAATGCTAGAGGATTCTTTTTTTTCAAGTTTGATTCAAAAGAAGGATTGGAGCAGGTTTTGCAAGATGGGCCTTGGCTGATACGTAATGTCCCCATTTTTCTTAAGCCTTGGTCATCAAAGATGGAAATCAAGAAGGAGGAACTTAAAAAAATTCCGATGTGGGTTATAATGCATGATGTTCCGCTTGTGGCTTATACTGAAGATGGTTTGAGTTTGATTGCTTCTAGAATCGGTGTTCCAAAAACTTTGGATAATGAAACAACGAATGTGTTTTGAATCATGGGGAAAGAGTAGCTATGCTCGAGCAATCATTGAATTCGATGCTGAGAAAGATTTAAAGGAGTCCATTTCAGTAGCTATACCGAATGTGGAAGAAGGGGGTTTCTTGAATAGTTCTATTAAAGTGGAGTATGAATGGACTCCTCCTAGGTGTCCTACATGTTGTGTGTTTGGTCACATTTTAGATAATTGCCCTAAGCAAGTTCGTGATGAGCTGAAAGTAAATAAGGGTAAAGGAAAGCACCAAGTTGATGATGATGATGGCTTTACTATGGTGGGAAACAAGAAGAAAGCTAATAAAAAAGGAGTTGTAATCAAGGAAAAGCCAAAGTTTGAATATAGGCCGGTTTCTAAACAGAATAATAATCCGATTGATCGTCCTAAGCCTTCTAATATTCAGCCTACAGTTAAGCTTGGTAATCCTTTCAGTTGCCTTGGATCAAGTAGTGGTTCTAGAGAGAATGATGAATCTGATTATGATGAAGTTATAGAAGTTAATAAGGAGACTTCTTTGTTTATGAAGGATGGTAACACAAATACAGGGGCAAGCACTCCTGCTGAGACGGTTTCAAATGTCTAGTATTGCTTGCTGGAATATAAGGGGTTTGGGCCGTCCCCTGAAACAAATAGAGTTTCGAGATTTTATAAACGACAATAAAATTCAGGTGTGTGCTATTCTAGAATCGCATGTGGATGTTTCAAATTTGTTGGGTGTTTGTAACAACATTTGTAGGAAATGGAATTGGTCTTCGAATGGAGACATTTGTTCTAAGGGTACAAGAATTTTGTTAGGTTGGAATTCTGATTGTGTTCATGTCATGGTGCTGTCTCAAACTCCGCAAGTTATTCATGTTCAGATTGTGTTTAAAGAGGATAAGAAGGCCATGTATTGTTCTTTTATTTATGCTTCTAATGATTATATTATTAGAAGGCATTTGTGGGAAAGTCTAAACGTTCATAATAGCTTTTGTTAGCTGTAATCCATGGATTATAATGGGTGATTTCAATTCAGCTCTATCTCTTGAAGATAAGGCTATGGGATCATCTAAAATTTCTACGGGAATGAAGGATTTTAATGAATGTGTTGAGAAAATAGAAGTTTCGGATGTTAATAGCATGGGTTTCCATTACACTTGGACTCAAAATCCGAAGAAGGGAATTGGTATTCTAAAAAAGATTGATCGTATTATGGCAAATCTTCCTTTTATGGATGCTTTTCCAAGTTCTTGTGCAATTTTTCATCCTTATAGGGTCTCGGACCATTCTCCTTGTGTTCTCAAGCTTCCTTCCATTGCTACAAGTAAGCCAAAACCTTTCAAATTTCCAAATTTCTTAGCTTACAAAAAAGAGTTTTCAGATTTGGTTAAGGAGGAATGGGGTAAGTGTAAGGCCCCTTTCCAGGGTGACCTCACTTGTTGGATTTACTCATAAACATAGCCATAAATACTGAACTTAAATTTAAAACATTCTTCATTCAATTACATTACATAACAGCGGAAGTCTTAATAATTAAAAACACAACATTGTCTTAACAAACAAAAGTGGGATGTCAGTCTTGTGCCGGGTAACCTTCACGCCATCGCACGACCTTTTCTTCCTTTACCTGAAATGTATACTAAAAGTCAGCTAACGCTGGTGAGTTCTAGTTTAATGCAATTTACTGTAAACATTCTTTTCTTTATAGGTATAAGTATGCATTACTGTATGATCATTCATATAAATACGTATTCATAACTTTTGCCTTTCTTTCTTCTTTCTTTTCTGTATTTCCTTTTCTGTATTTTTGGTGATTTCATACATATATATATATATATGCATTCACCCTTTTTCTTTCTTTATTTACATTCATGGGTCATACTCTGTAAGGGTGATCAACCCGTCATTTGCTTACGAATGTCACAAAGACAATCGCCGTGGTCCATCGTCATGGCCCACCTATACTTACAACCGTCCGGCATCTAGTGCCGTCCGTCATTTTATTCTTACAACCGTCCGGCAATCTTTGTCCGTCCGTCATGACTTACAACCGTCCTACCGTCGTAGGCCGTAATTCGCCCGTCTACCCGAAGGTATCCGTTTCCCATGCGACTATTATTTATACAACCGTTCTACTATAATATGCCAATTGCTTCGACCGTCCTTTAATGGCATTCGTACGTCCTAGCTGATGAAGGAACGCACTTGTCCCGGTTGTAAAATAGTCACATGGTCGTCCGTCTACCGAAGTAGCCGTTATCATCGAAGCGTCCATAACATTTTCTGTACTTTGCAAGCAATATATACATGGATATAAAGCAAGATTTCATTCTTATATGTTATGACATTCATTCATTTCATTCTTTGCAAGCAATATATACATGGATATAAAGCAGGATTTCATTCTTTCATTTTGTGTTATACTTTCGTTCATTCTTTATAATCATGCTTTTCATTCTTTATTCATAATTTCTCTTTCGTGTATAGGTATATATATATATACTTGTATAACACATATGATCACATTAACATTCATAAACTTTATTCACTTAGTGTATACACTTCAGCCCCAAAACATTTGAAAACATTTGCACATAACATAAAAAGGGGCACATAGAACTCACCTGATGAGTAGTTTCTGTAATACACTAAGCTGGCTACTGGGCTTCACTAATGTCACTCACGATCTGTATAATAAAGTCATACACATAAGATGGTGCTCCTAGATGACACTAGACATTACTATGCTTGAACTCAGTAGTTTCGGGAGGTGGGTCGCATCGAAACTATGGTAGTTTCGAGCTATGGTCTTACACTCGAAACTAGGTAGTTTCGAGTCATAATCCTTCTATCGAAACTAGGTAGTTTCGAGTCATGAGATCCTATCGAAACTATGGTAGTTTCGAGTCATTAACTTATGAAAAATCTTAGTTTAGGTTCAAGGTGACACTCGAAACTTGGTAGTTTCGAGTCCTGAGTTCCTATCGAAACTATGGTAGTTTCGAGTCATTGGCTGCTATCGAAACTAGATAGTTTCGAGTCAAACATGACTATCGAAACTAGAGTAGTTTCGACGGGTCTGTGTGTATCGAAACTAGAGTTTCGAGTCATGGGTCTGCATCTTCCCTGACCAGAACCTTGCTCCAGCCAACTTATTTCCAATCGATTAAACCTTGAGCATTTTACGTTAAACACCTTCCTTTATCGTTCTTGAGTTCAAATACGTGATTTGTTTCAAGTTTCGTATGCAAAAATCGTATCTTTATTTGATTTAAACCCGAGACATGCAAAGACTCATAATCAGAGGCGATGCTTACCTCAACAGGCCCGATTTCTGTTGCTATTCGTTGAAATGGTGGAGTCGGATGATTCCCGAGCCCTTGAGTCTTCTCCTTGCGGTTTTCTTCACAAGCCGATCGCTCTCTCTCTCTCTCTCTAGTATTCTTGCGCAGGAAGATGAAATGAGAGGGGGTTTGGGTTGAAGCTGCTGTTTTGTAATGGGGTTTCCCCCTTTTCTTTTCGGCCCATGGGCCGAAATTTTGGCCAAGCCCACTTTATTTCCCTTTTCTATTTGTCTTGTCATTATTTGGGATGTTACAAGTCTACCCTCCTTAATGAGGTTTCGTCCTCGAAACCTGTTACACGTTAAACAACTGGGGATACAGTTCCTTCATCTCGTCTTCTTTCTCCCAAGTAGCCTCGGACCCCTTTCTGTGTTTCCATTGTATTTTGACTAAAGGAATCGACTTATTGCGTAATCGTTTCTCAGCTCGGTCAAGAATGGCTATTGGTTCCTCTACATAATTTAGACTGTTATCCACTTCGATCTCGTCGTAAGGTATGTGAGCTGTGTCGTCAGCTAGGCACTTGCGTAAGTGCGACACGTGGAACGTAGGGTGTATTCCACTAAGCTCGACGGGTAGGTCGAGTCTGTAAGCAACTTGACCCACTCTTGCTACAATCTTGAAAGGTCCGACAAACCTTGGACTTAGTTTGCCACGCTTTCTGAACCGAATGATTCCTTTCCACGGTGATACTTTCAACAGTACCATGTCCCCTACTTGAAACTCTAAATCCCTCCTTCTCTTATCCGCGTATGATTTCTGTCTGTCTTTTGCGGCTTTCATACGAGCCTTGATTTGATCAAATTTCTCAGAAGTAGCTTTGACCACTTCGAGACTTGCAAAATCCTTCTGTCCAATTTCCCCCCAACAAACCGGGGTCCTACATTTCCTCCCATACAACATTTCAAATGGCGGCATGCCAATAGTCGAGTGATAGCTGTTGTTATATGAAAATTCTGCCAATGGTAGATGGCTGTCCCAACTCCCACCGAAGTCAATGATACAGGCCCGGAGCATGTCCTCCAAGGTCTGAATGGTCCTTTCCGATTGTCCATCGGTTTGGGGGTGGTAAGCGGTGCTGATGTTCAGTCTAGTGCCCATTGCTTCATTGAATTTCTTCCAAAACCTTGACGTGAATCTAGTATCCCTGTCAGACACAATCGACAGCGGCATACCATGTCTGCTCACAATTTCCTTGATAAATACTTCTGCTAGTTTTTCAGAAGAAGAAGTTTCTCGTATTGGCAAGAAGTGAGCATTCTTTGTCAAGCGGTCGACGATCACCCAAATGGTATCATTGCCTTTAGCTGTTCGCGGTAGCTTGGTAATGAAGTCCATTGTGATCTCTTCCCACTTCCATTCCGGTATTGGTAAAGGTTGCATTTTACCGCATGGTTTCTGGTGCTCGGCCTTAACTAGAGAACACGTTAGGCACTTGCTCACGTATTCTGTCACATCATTCTTCATGCCAGGCCACCAGTATTCTTTCTTCAAGTCTTGATACATTTTGTTTGTCCCGGGGTGGATAGAATAGCGAGACTTATGGGCCTCATCGAGTATTTTGGCTCTAAGCTCACCAATCTTAGGTATCCACATCCGGCCAAACCTAGTTCGTACTCCGTATGCATTCGCATCTAAGTTCCCTTGTTGTCCTACTATTCTTTCCCGTTTCACATTTCTTTCTAACAATGCTTCATCTTGTGCCTTTGATATTTCACCCATTAAGTCTGGCGTTATAATTAACTGACACGCTTTGATCCGGATAGGTGCCGATTCTTCCTTTCTACTTAAAGCGTCAGCCACTACGTTTGCCTTGCCTGGATGGTACAATATCTCACAGTCATAGTCTTTCAGTAGTTCTAACCATCTTCTTTGCCTCATGTTTAGTTCCTTTTGTTCGAAAAAGTATTTCAAGCTTTTGTGATCGGAGTAGATGGTGCATTTAACTCCATACAAGTAGTGTCTCCATATTTTCAACGCGAAAACTACTGCTGCTAATTCTAGATCATGTGTTGGGTAGTTAACTTCATGAACCTTTAGTTGCCGCGATGCATAAGCAATTACCTTTCCTCGTTGCATGAGTACGCACCCTAAACCTTGTCCTGAAGCGTCAGAGTAGACTACTAAGTCTTCATTTCCCTCAGGTAGTGTTAATACTGGAGCTTGAGTTAATCGTGTCTTAAGTTCCTCAAACGCGTTGTTTTGGGTTGGACCCCATTCATACTTTACTTCCTTCCGTGTCAGTTTGGTTAGCGGCGAGGCAATTCTTGAGAAATCTTGGATAAACCTTCGATAGTAGCCTGCCAACCCTAGAAAGCTTCGTATCTCTGTTGGTGTCTTTGGGATGTTCCATTCCTTTACTGTCTCGATCTTTGCAGGATCCACCATGATGCCGTTTGGGTTTATTACATGACCTAGGAATTGGACTTCCCTAAGCCAGAACGCGCATTTGGAGAATTTTGCGTACAACTTTTCCTGCTTTAGCACCTCCAATACTTCTCTTAGGTGACAGTGGTGATCACCTTCATTCTTTGAATATATGAGGATGTCATCTATAAAAACTATTACTGATCGATCCAACATGGGTCGGCATACTCTGTTCATTAAATCCATAAATGCTGCTGGTGCGTTGGTTAGTCCGAAGGACATCACAAGAAATTCATAATGCCCGTAACGTGTACGAAACGCAGTTTTCGGTACATCCTTCTCTCTTACTTTCAATTGATGGTAACCCGACCTGAGATCAATCTTTGAGAACCAACTCGCGCCTTGCAGTTGATCAAAAAGGTCGTCTATTCTAGGCAGTGGGTATTTGTTCTTTACTGTTCTCTTGTTCAATTCGCGGTAGTCGATACACATGCGCATACTGCCGTCCTTCTTCTTTACAAATAGTACCGGAGCGCCCCATGGTGAGATGCTCGGCCTAATAAATCCTTTCTCGGTTAGTTCCTCTAGTTGGGACATCAATTCCTTCATTTCTGACGGAGCCAATCGGTAGGGGGCTTTGGCAACGGGCTCAGCTCCTGGCAGTAAATCAATCTGAAATTCTATTTCCCGATCGGGTGGCAACCCAGGTAGATCCTCAGGGAATACTTCCGGAAAATTGCACACCACGGGTACATTCTTGAGTTCTTTCGTTTTCACTCTATCATCTATAACATATGCCAGATAAGCTTCGCAGCCGCGCCTCATGTAACTTTCGGCCTTAATCATCGAGATGACGTTCGGCATTGTGCAATTCCAATCCCCATAAACCGTAATTGGACTGCCGCTAGGACCTTTGAGGTGTATCCTCTTACGTTTACATATGATTTGAGCTTCGTTGGCAGCTAGCCAATCCATACCCAATACTATATCGAATCCTCCTAAGGTGAGAAGGAATAATCTAGAAGGAAATTTATGACCCTCTATTTCTATTATGCAATCCTCTGTTACTTGGAATACTGCCGAATTTTTACCAACGGCAGTTTGTACACTAAAGGCCTTTACTACTGTGTTGATAGTGCAATTCAGTTTTCGACTAAAGGCATTTGATATAAAGCTTTTACTAGCACCCGAGTCAAATAATATAGCCGCACGTTCATCATTAACTAGGAACGTACCTGACACAACATCAGGATTTCCCCTTGCTTCCTCCTCAGTCAGGGCGTAAGCTCGAGTCCTAGTCTTTGGTTGTTCCTGTTCCTTTTCTTTTCCCGAACCAGATTGTCTGGCTTTTCTGCAATTCTTAGCCAGGTGACCAAACAGTCCACATACTTGGCATTTAGTGTCTCTCAAGCAGTCACGAGAGTAGTGCCCCGCCTTCCCACACCTGTAACATGTGGTGGAGCCGACCCGGCACTCGCCAAAATGTTGCCTTCCGCATTTCTTGCAGGTTTCATATTTGTCCGACCTTGGTTTCTTATTTTCAGTTATTACGTTCCCTCTTCCGGTGCCTCTAGACGGGTTCTCCCACTTTCTCTTTTGGGTTTCTGTTGGTGGGTCCTCATTGGCATAATCGTCGTAGACGATTCCGCTCAGATTCACTACCGACTCGAAGGTCGAGGGTAGGTTGGCTTTCACGTGGACACGGACCCTTTGAGGTAGGCCCTTCACATAATACTTGATCATTCGCTCTTCTGTCTCCACCAGGTGGGGTACCAGCTGTGCCAACTCATTGAATCTAGAAGTATACTGGCGGTGTGTCTTGTTGCCAGCTTTAAGGTTTAGGAATTCATTTTCCACTCGATCAATTTCGTTCTGGGGACAGAACTTTTGAATTACCAGCTTTTTCAGTTCTTCCCATGTCATTCTTGCAAGAGCGTTTGGGGACTTTGTCCTCTGAATGTTCCTCCACCAACCTAAGGCTTCGTTGGTGAAAGAATGAGCAACATATTTAACAGCCTGGTCTGGTCGACACTCGCTGATGTTGATTACAGCACTCATCCTCTCAATCCATTCAAGCGTTGCCACTGAATCTTTGCTCCCATCGAACTTGGGTGGGTCTCCGTCCTTGAAACCTTTGTAAGTGCACCCACGATTGCTCGATCCAATCTTTATTTCATCCCCATCACTGTCATATACTTTCTCTTCATTGTCTCCTTCATCCTCCTCCTTACTTTTCTTTATTGCCTCGGATAGTAGATCAGGCAATACCTTTTTCAAAGTGAGCACAACTTCACGGGCAATAGCATCCCTGACTTCAGGTTCCAACTGTATAGGCCCTGGACTGTCGTTCATAATTGGGGTCACTTCTGTTTCGTGCACACTTTCGGGGTGCTCTGCGTGCACACTCTCTTCTTCTTCAAATCTTGGGTTCAACGGAGGTCTACCTCGTCGGCCAGTGCGACCGCCTCGAGGTCCTGTTCTTCCTCCACCAGCCATAGTTCTTAATTTCCTGATAGTTAAAAAGGGAATACATCAATGTCATTTCTTCAGATCATAGTTTGGAACAGTACGAGCAAGGTAAATTCTTAATTACAGTGACCGGTTTGTGATTACTAATTTACATTGCTTTTCGGGTTCGAAACTCTTCAAATCAGTCGTGGCATTAACATCTATTTGTTCTAAGTTAAGGTATCTATTCCTATGCAAGAGTATTAACTTTATGACTTACTTACCGTGCTAGCGTTGGCGTTGGTTACCCATACTGACATCCGTGCGTTGGACCCATAATCAGTTTGAGTCTAGACATTTAGGGATGACTAAATCTCTCAAACTATGGCTCTGATACCAACTTGTAAGGCCCCTTTCCAGGGTGACCTCACTTGTTGGATTTACTCATAAACATAGCCATAAATACTGAACTTAAATTTAAAACATTCTTCATTCAATTACATTACATAACAGCGGAAGTCTTAATAATTAAAAACACAACATTGTCTTAACAAACAAAAGTGGGATGTCAGTCTTGTGCCGGGTAACCTTCACGCCATCGCACGACCTTTTCTTCCTTTACCTGAAATGTATACTAAAAGTCAGCTAACGCTGGTGAGTTCTAGTTTAATGCAATTTACTGTAAACATTCTTTTCTTTATAGGTATAAGTATGCATTACTGTATGATCATTCATATAAATACGTATTCATAACTTTTGCCTTTCTTTCTTCTTTCTTTTCTGTATTTCCTTTTCTGTATTTTTGGTGATTTCATACATATATATATATATGCATTCACCCTTTTTCTTTCTTTATTTACATTCATGGGTCATACTCTGTAAGGGTGATCAACCCGTCATTTGCTTACGAATGTCACAAAGACAATCGCCGTGGTCCATCGTCATGGCCCACCTATACTTACAACCGTCCGGCATCTAGTGCCGTCCGTCATTTTATTCTTACAACCGTCCGGCAATCTTTGTCCGTCCGTCATGACTTACAACCGTCCTACCGTCGTAGGCCGTAATTCGCCCGTCTACCCGAAGGTATCCATTTCCCATGCGACTATTATTTATACAACCGTTCTACTATAATATGCCAATTGCTTCGACCGTCCTTTAATGGCATTCGTACGTCCTAGCTGATGAAGGAACGCACTTGTCCCGGTTGTAAAATAGTCACATGGTCGTCCGTCTACCGAAGTAGCCGTTATCATCGAAGCGTCCATAACATTTTCTGTACTTTGCAAGCAATATATACATGGATATAAAGCAAGATTTCATTCTTATATGTTATGACATTCATTCATTTCATTCTTTGCAAGCAATATATACATGGATATAAAGCAGGATTTCATTCTTTCATTTTGTGTTATACTTTCGTTCATTCTTTATAATCATGCTTTTCATTCTTTATTCATAATTTCTCTTTCGTGTATAGGTATATATATATATACTTGTATAACACATATGATCACATTAACATTCATAAACTTTATTCACTTAGTGTATACACTTCAGCCCCAAAACATTTGAAAACATTTGCACATAACATAAAAAGGGGCACATAGAACTCACCTGATGAGTAGTTTCTGTAATACACTAAGCTGGCTACTGGGCTTCACTAATGTCACTCACGATCTGTATAATAAAGTCATACACATAAGATGGTGCTCCTAGATGACACTAGACATTACTATGCTTGAACTCAGTAGTTTCGGGAGGTGGGTCGCATCGAAACTATGGTAGTTTCGAGCTATGGTCTTACACTCGAAACTAGGTAGTTTCGAGTCATAATCCTTCTATCGAAACTAGGTAGTTTCGAGTCATGAGATCCTATCGAAACTATGGTAGTTTCGAGTCATTAACTTATGAAAAATCTTAGTTTAGGTTCAAGGTGACACTCGAAACTTGGTAGTTTCGAGTCCTGAGTTCCTATCGAAACTATGGTAGTTTCGAGTCATTGGCTGCTATCGAAACTAGATAGTTTCGAGTCAAACATGACTATCGAAACTAGAGTAGTTTCGACGGGTCTGTGTGTATCGAAACTAGAGTTTCGAGTCATGGGTCTGCATCTTCCCTGACCAGAACCTTGCTCCAGCCAACTTATTTCCAATCGATTAAACCTTGAGCATTTTACGTTAAACACCTTCCTTTATCGTTCTTGAGTTCAAATACGTGATTTGTTTCAAGTTTCGTATGCAAAAATCGTATCTTTATTTGATTTAAACCCGAGACATGCAAAGACTCATAATCAGAGGCGATGCTTACCTCAACAGGCCCGATTTCTGTTGCTATTCGTTGAAATGGTGGAGTCGGATGATTCCCGAGCCCTTGAGTCTTCTCCTTGCGGTTTTCTTCACAAGCCGATCGCTCTCTCTCTCTCTCTCTAGTATTCTTGCGCAGGAAGATGAAATGAGAGGGGGTTTGGGTTGAAGCTGCTGTTTTGTAATGGGGTTTCCCCCTTTTCTTTTCGGCCCATGGGCCGAAATTTTGGCCAAGCCCACTTTATTTCCCTTTTCTATTTGTCTTGTCATTATTTGGGATGTTACAGTAAGAATGTTAATGGTGTCCATATGTTCAAGGTGGTGAAGAAGCTTAGAACTTTGAAACACCCGATTAGAAGTTTGTTTGTAAAGCAAGGTAATCTTCATAACCGTGTTAAATCTCTTCGAAATGAGTTAGATACGATTCAAAATGCGGTTGATGTGAACCCGGCTGATGTTGATATGCGTAATCTTGAGTCTGATTTGCTTGCTAAATACCAAGAAGCTATGTTAGATGAAGAAAGATTTTTAAAACAGAAATCTAAAGTTCATTGGCTTAAAGTGGGAGATTCGAACTCTTCTTTTTTCCGTAACTCTTTGAAGACCAGAAATCATAGAAGCCGTATAGATATTATAAAGGATAGTTTTGGCAATGTGTTTGAAGGTAATATGGCTGCTAATGCGATTGTTGATCATTTTCAAAATTTCTTGGGTCAAAAGGATACAAGTTCGAGGCTTCCTATGAATGATCTTTTTCAAAATAAAATTCAGCCTCATATGGCTGATAACATGATCCATGAGGTCTCTAGAGATGAAGTAAAATCAGCCATGTTCTCTATAAATGAAAACAAAGCTCCGGGCCCGGACGGTTATTCCTTCGCTTTTTTCAAGAAAGCTTGGCATATAATTGGTGATACAAGACTTCTTTATATCAGGTCGTCTTCTTAAAGAAATTAATCATACAATTATTGCTTTGGTTCCAAAAGTTGCTACTCCTTCTTCGGTTTCTGATTATAGACCTATATCTTGTTGCAATGTTCTCTACAAATGTATTAGCAAGATTTTATCTAACAGAATTCTAGAAGGGCTCGATCATGTCGTTAGTTTAAAACCAATCTGCTTTTGTGCCGGGTAGACGTATCTCTGATAATATTCTTCTTACACAAGAGCTTATGCATAATTATCATCGGAATGTGGGAGCTCCTAGTTGTGCCTTCAAAGTAGACATTCAGAAAGCGTATGATACAGTTGACTGGGATTTCTTGAAATCTATTCTTCATGGATTTGGTTTTCATTCGATTATGGTTGGTTGGATTATGACTTGTGTATCTTCTTCTTCTTTTTCGGTGAGCATCAATGGTAATATACATGGTTATTTTGGGGGAAAAAGGGGCTTAAGACAAGGTGATCCGATGTCACCTTATCTGTTTACATTGGTTATGGAGGTTCTAACTTCCATTCTGCAGCAAGCAACCTCAATTGATTCTTCTTTCAGGTTCCATAGAAAATGTGAGAAGAAAAGGATTGTTAATCTTTGTTTTGCTGATGATTTATTTTTATTTGCTAGAGGTGATGTGCAATCGGTTAAAATCATTATGGATTCCCTCAACACTTTTAAAGACATGTCCGGTTTGGTGCCAAGCTTACCTAAAAGTACAGTTTTCTTTTGCAATGTGCCAGCTAGTTCCAAAATGAGTATCCTTGCTATAATGCCTTTTGAGGAGGGTTTGCTTCCCATTCGTTATCTTGGTGTTCCTCTGATTGCTACTCGTCTTTTACATTCTAATTACAGATTATTGATTGAGAAAATGGAGAAGAGGATTTCTGATTGGAAGACTAAATCTTTATCTTTTGCTGGCCGATTACAGCTCATTATTTCTTTGCTTTCAGCTTGTTACATCTATTGGGCTTCGGTTTTTATTCTCCCTAAGAGTATAGTAAAAGAATTGGAGCTGAAGATGAGGGGTTTCTTATGGTGCAAAGGATCGTTAACCAAGCGGAAAGCTAAAGTAGCTTGGAGAGTTGTTTGTTTGCCGAAACATGAAGGAGGTTTGGGGGTTCGAAAGGTGGCAGATGTTAATAAAGCCCTTATGTCTTTTCATATTTTTAGTATTCTTTCTGGTCGGAAATCCCTTTGGGTGGAATGGATACATACTTATAGATTGAAGAATCGTAATTTTTGGGATGTTCCTATTCAGAAGAATATTTGTTGGAGCTGGCGTAAGTTACTTCGGTTAAGGCCTATTATAAGGCAATTTTTTTGGTATGATATAGGTAATGGAGAAAAAACTTCTCTTTGGCATGATCGTTGGAGTAATATTTGTCCGCTTAGTTCATATGTTTCTCCGAGGCAAATGAATCAAGAGGGTTTTTCTATATACTCTACCATTTCTGAAGTTGTTGTTGATAATCGTTGGGAATGGCCTGATGCTTGGAGGGATCTATTCCCGGTGTTATTTCAATCGAGTCCTTTGACTTTAAACCCCTTAAAATCTGATGTAATCAAGTGGAAAAAGGTAGTGGGTGATCTTGAACCTTTCTCTACTAAATTAGCTTGGGATACACTAAGAACCCGAGGACAGGTTACTAATTGGCATAATCTGGTTTGGTCCTCTTTCTCTATTCCTCGGCATGCATTTATGAGTTGGCTAATTTTTCGTAGGAAATTATCAACACAAGACAAAATCCAATTGTGGAATAGGGCTTCAGGCTCTATGAATTTGTTTTGTTGTCATCTTTGTAAAAGGGATATGGAGACTCACAACCATCTCTTCTTTGAATGTTCATACTCTAATCAGATTTGGTGTTCCTTAAGATGCAAAGCTGGTATGAGTCATATTCAAGGGAGATGGGATGATATTGCTGCATGGTTGGTTCCTAGAGCTTCTTCGAAATCAGCTTTAGTAATCATTGGTAAATTATTAATGGCTGCTACAGCTTATTACATTTGGCAGGAAAGAAATTTCAGATATTTTAACAACCAATTGAGACCTCCAGAAAAGCTTGAAGAAGTTATTGTGGAAATGATTAGATTGAAGCTACATTCGTTCAAGTTCAAGAAAAATGATCGAGTGAAGAAAATCTTGGAAGATTGGAAGATTGCATCCGTGGATGTGATGGTGGCCGACTAACCTCTTTTTATTCATGACTATTTTATAGAGTTTAGTTGGTAGTTGTTATCTCGGTGTATGTTTGTGGTTTGCTTTTGGCTTGTTTTACATTGGTAGTGGCAGGTCACTCCAATGAACTAGAGTGGTACTCAGCCCTCTACTTGTTTTTATGTGTTCAGATAGTAATATAAATCACCAGGGTATACCCTTTTACCCAAAAAAGATAAGAATAAAGGCTTTAGTGGAATCATGAAAGCGAATAAATGGAAAACGAGAAGTGATGTAATGGTTAATTGCAGATGGCCAGTGTATATTAACATCTTACCTTACTTATTGTGTTCTACATATTCTCTAGCATGATGAAATTAAATCTTTTGTTCTCTATCTTTCTGTTAGAAATGGCTAGACGTGGAGGAACTAGAGGAAGTGGAGGAGGAAGACGTGGTGGGCGTACAGGCCACCGCAGTGGGACTAGAATCAACCAAGAGATTGAGGGGAGTGTTCACACTACCCATACTGATACGGTAGTCAGCCAACACAATGCTGAACATGTGGAAGGAGATGATCAGACGTTTGAGTTTGAACCAGTCGTACAAGCAGCTCTCGGTCGTGAGTTTACCAGACTGCTGAAGGAAACCTTACCAGCCATACTAGACGAAGCGTTGAGGAAGGCCAAGGAGATCCCCAATGTAAGCCTAGCCACTGAAGGGCCAGTGGTGCTTCCAGCTACGGGAGGACCAGTTCTGGTAGAGAATGTTGTACCGCCTACTCGCGGGTACTATTACAAGGCATTTCGTGGTTGTGATCCCCCTGAGCTAACTGGAGAGAAAGAAATAGCTGATACTTTAGATTGGATCAATGACATGGAATCCACCATCCGCCTCAGTGACTGCCAACCGGATCAAGCGGTCATGTTCGCAGCTAAGTCACTGAAGGGGGAGGCAGCACACTGGTGGGAGACTGTGAAGCAGGCAAAGGGTGACCAAGCGGTAGAACTAATGAGGTGGAATGATCTGAAAGCGTTAGTAATTAAGAAGTTTTGTCCTAAGAACGAAGTCCACAAGGTGGAGAGAGAGTTCCTGACGTTGCAAGCCGGACTAATGACTCACAGACAATATACATCCAAGTACAACGAACTGGCACGCCTGGTGCCTCATCTTGTAACCACAGAGGAGAGGAGGATTCATTATTATGTTCAAGGGTTGCCTCCAAAGATACGTACCTTTGTAAAGGCCAACACACCGAGTACCTTTGAGTCGGTGGTTGTTCTGAGCGGGGTTGTCTATGATGACGTTGCCTCTGAAGTCATTTATGAAGCTTCTAAGAAACAAGCGGCTAAGCGGACTGGGGAGGACCTTCAGGGTCCTAGTGATAGGAGGTCAAGGTTAGAAGCAGAGGGTCTGTGTGGAAAGTGTGGGAAAAGGCACGGAGGAGAGTGCAGAGCTGGGCAAGCGGGTTGCTTTAAGTGTGGAAAGTTTGGACACCAATCACATGACTGCAAGTCGAAGCCTAAGTGCCACAACTGTGGGGAGCCAGGGCATTTGAGCAGAGATTGTAGGAAGCGCAAAGAGCCGGAAGCGGGAGGATCCAGAAAGGGTAAGGGTGCAGAGAAAGAACCTTACATCAACAAGGCCACAGCAAGGATTTACCAGATGACTCAGTAAGGTGCGTTGCTAACTCTTAATTGTGATATGCCAAGTTTATGATTTTATTTCCTTAAATGAGTAGTTAGCCCCATCAGCTTAGAAGCCTTAGAACTAGATATTACCCGGATTAGATCCTCAGCGGTAGTTAATCAAAATGGCCTTCATGACCAAGCTGCCTTGCATAGCTACGGTTTATGCCACCCATTCTGTGATTTGCTATCAGTATAGCTTATGACAGGTTTCGAGGATGAAACCTATTATAAGGAGAGTAGACTTGTAACATCCCGAGTTTTAGAAGGCGAAGGAATTCACAAGAAATTTAAAACTTAAATAAGGAAAAGGGAAGCGGGCTTCGGCCGGGATGTTTGGGCCAAAAGGAGCAAGTTTTGGCCCTTATAAGCCTCAAGATCAGCCAAAAGCCCTCATTTGCATCATCCATTTCCGTTTTCTAGAGAGAGAGGAGGGAGAGAGTCTAGAGAGAGAAAGTCCCGGTTTTTGGATTAGAGCCTCAATGATCGTTAGCAAGAGTCTCGTGGGTGTTTAGCAACGAAAAGGAAGTGATTACAGGTAACCGATTCTCCTAGATCTGAGTTTTAGTTCGTTTTTGGGTTTTTCGGGTTTTGGGTGAAAAGGTTATGTTTAATCGGATGAAACTGAAAGATAAGCATAGATTTGAGTTCCTTAATGGAAAATGAACGTTTTGAATGCAAACAGGTTCGGGATCTTGAAGTGATCAGACCCGAATGCGAAAGTTAGGGTTTTTCACCAAGAACAGGTCGTGCGCACTTGCTAAGTGCTCACAGAGCAGGTCCTGCGCACTTGCTAAGTGCGCAGGAAGAGGAACCTGCGCACTTGCTAAGTGCGAAGGAAGGGAAGTCTGCGCACTTGCTAAGTGCGCAGGAAGCAGTGTCTGCGCACTTGCTAAGTACGCAGGCATCAGGTCTGATTAAGTGAAGTCAGTATGTTAGAGTAGTTAAACCATTAGAGTCGGTAGTGGTCTGATGTGTATTTAACTAATCGATTCAGATCGGAAGTGACGTTGTTGGACCTTGTTTAGGACAACCCGAATTAGCTTACCAGGTGAGTTCTAATCCCCTTTTTGCCTTCTTTAGGGGTGGTGTGCATACTTAGTGTAAAGTGTTTATTATATTTTATATATTATAAACTGAAAGGAAAAGTTATGTTTTAGTGAAAAGTTTAAAAGAGGCAAAAGTATGTTTTGAGGAAAGTATATCTATATTATGGCAAGCGTTTACTATATTTTCATATACATAAACAAAGGCATGATATATGTGTTAAGCTATGTTTAGTAAAGCAAGATATATATTTTGGCAAGCGTTTACTATATTTTCATATACATAAACAAAGGCATGATATATATGATAAGCTATGTTTCAGAAAGCAAGTTATATTCTATGGCAAGCGTTTACTATATTTTATATACATAAACAAAGGCATATTATATATGAAAGTTATGAACAAGATTTACAGAAAAGTTTTATGAATAGTAAAGTGAACAGCTTTCCTTCGGGAATGTGTACCAGTCTGTAAAGGTCCTTGGGACAGATGTTACTTGTATAAGATGTCAGATATGGGTTCTACCCATTAGTAAGAGTCTTGATGGCTCGTTAACAGTTGTACAATTGGAATGAGTGACGGCGGTTGCTCGGGGGACTACGCAATCCCCCATGTACCAGTTAAGCGGTATTGATCACGAGGACAATACCCGGTGTTGATCACGAGGACAACATCGTGTCATGTGGTGTTGCCCGCAAGGACAACATCATTGGGTCATGAGGACCCAGAAGGTGTTGATCACGAGGACAATACCAGTATGTAACAGAATTGATGGATAAGCGGTAGTGTCGGTTCATGGTGTAAGCCATGGGGGCATTGACCAGGTACTTGTCGGTTCATGGATGTAAGCCATGAGGTCAGTACAGTAAAGATGAATTGACGGGTAAGTGGTACTGATCACGAGGACAATACCAGCAGTGAAAAGAATTGACGGTTAAGCGGTATTGATCACGAGGACAGTACCAACAGTGACAAGGAATTGACGGATACTTTATGAATGTTTTAAATTATGTTTTTGAAAAGTGTAGTATGTAAAGTTTTGCCTTAAGGGCAGTATGTATGTATGTATTAGTAAATCTTTTGTATAAATGATTTAAAGTAAACGTTAGAACTCACTCAGCGTTGCTGATTTTTAGTATGCATATCAGTTAAGTGCAGGTTTAGTTGATGGATGTGGATGCTTGGCTTAGAGAGAAGAGTTACCCGAAGATCAGTGTCTGGCATCCTGATTATGTTTTATGTTATGTTTTAAGTTGATGTTGTTAGAGACAAGTTGTATTAGATATGTTTATGTTTCCGCTGTGTATGTTGAAGTTTAAAATCGTTTTCGATGTGTTAATGAATGTCTTATGTTTAAAAGTGCTACGTGTTGATGAGTAAATCCAATAAGTGAGGCCTCCCGGGTTTGGGGCCTCACATTTGTATGTTTAGCTACGGTTTTAAAGAAAATAATATGGATGGTATCGAGTTTTTACCTCTGGACAGAGATGATGATTTTTGAGAGAAAAAGAGAATGATCTTGACTTCTCCTGCTAAAAACCTTTGAGAAAACACTTGGAACTCTCCTTATAATACCGAAATAAAGGATTCGAGTCTTCGATTATGGAAGAACACCAAAAGAAAGTGAAGATAGATATTCTTGTTGTTGTCGTAGAAGAAAAGAGATATGACAGGGTTTGTGAGTTTTTGCCCTTGATGGATGAATTGATAGACAATGAGGTGGTATGGTTTTTATCTAAACTTTGAAGTCATGAGGTATGGGTTTTAAGATAATGAATTTGAATGTAGAGAAAAATGGTAGTGTGAATGGGGAAATCTCTGGGATTTCGGTCGAGAAAGTCAAGGGTGGGTTGGGGTTAATTTATCTAATAAGATTTAAGTGTAACTTAATATTATTTAGAGTTTTTAAATGGTAAATTAATTCGGTTTAGATTTCTCACGGTATTATAATTTTAACAAGTTTATGACTCGTTGAAGAAAATATTGAAATCTTGGATTGTATAATTCGTTAAGGTGATTATTTGTAGGTATGAGTACCTAAAGGTGGCGCTACATAGTAACGTCTTCGAAAGGTTCATTATTTTAGTCTAAAAATGAATTATTGTCCAACGTAAAGTTCGTGTAATATATATGTCTAGATATTTTTCTTGGTTATTTAATTTAATCACTAACATTCGTATTTAGTCGGGTTATACGGGTATGTGAACCGGTAACTCTTAGAATTACCAAAATGTAAAATGAGACAATGTACGGTTTTTGTTAGACCTTAATGTCCTTGTTTGTGAAATTAAGTAAATCACGAAAACAATTATAATGTAAACTCGTTTATAACATGTACGGATATTGATCTGAAATTTCGGGTGTCACACCCGCCTTTCAATTCATCTGGATGAGCCATTCTTCTGAAACATTCTTGGATGTAAATGCTTGTGAATTCTACTAGGGCCTCATGATTATCGTTGAACTGTAGAACCTCTCTGATAGTTGCTTCAGAAAATAACACTTCAAGATTTTGAACACGGGCTCTAATGTGGTCTGTATTGTTGATGGAGACTCTTGTGGCAGTGGCCCAGAATTGTCTGATAGAAGACTCAAACACTGGCAGATTGTGACTTGTAGCAAAGCTGATGTTCGAGTTGGCTAGGAAATCAAGTACAGGTATGAAGTCTGCATTTTTGGGATCAGTAGTGTTCAACACATCACACACATTGTGCCTTTTGACAAATAAGAGATCCATATCTACACATAAACAACACAAGAAAAATTATCAAACATCAGTCCAACACTTAGAAAAATTTCAGAAAGGTCTGACCGAAACTACTAGTTTCAGGTGAAGAAAGCATATCAAAACTACATAGCTTCGGGCACCAAAGGATATCGAAACAACTAGTTTCGATGGAAAACCTATTCAAATTCTAAGACATTTTTTTGAAAAACAAAACACCCTTTAATCAAAACAACTAGTTTCGATGCCTGAATTCTGAACAAAAACACAATCATTCAAAAGCAGAGAAAAACTAAACTAAAAACTATAGACAGATTAACAAAATATAAACAGAAATAAAAAGAAAGGTAAAGGTCGCCTGAGGTGTCGAAACTCCATCTTACCGAGATTTTTGAGGAAATCTACAAAATTAAACAATAGAAGAGTGAAATATTAGCAATGATGAGTTCATAAACATGATCTAAGCAAGAAACAACCCAAAACACACGATTTCAGTCGTAATGTAACATCCCAAAATATAAAACGGCAATTATAATAACGGAATAAATGAATGAGGCATGACGGGCCGGGCCGAATGGGCCGGCGGGCTTGAACGGGCGAACATAGGGGAGCTTCCTCTATAAATAGCCTAAGTCACTCCACATTTCTCTCATTTACAAGTTCTAGAGAGAGAAACCGTAGAGAGAAAGTTGGCGGATCGACCCGAGATTGAAGAAGTGCGTTGCTCCATAGCTCGTGAGAAGAACCTCCAAATCAGAAGCTCGGTACAGGTAACGATCCAACCTAGATCTGAGTTTTTGTTCGTTTTTCAGGATTTTGGACAAAATGTGACGTTTTTACGGATGAAACTGGAAGAAAAACATAGATTTGAGTTCCTTAATGAAAGGCAAATGTTTTGAATGTAAACAAGTTCAGGATCTTGACGAGATCAGACCCGAATGCGAAAGTTAGGGTTTTTGCGGGGAAACAGATCCTGCGTACTTATCAAGTACGCAGGAAGAGGGTCCTGCGTACTTATCAATTATGCAGGAATTATCAAGTACGCATGAAGCGAGGTTTGCGCACTTATTAAGTACGCAAGAGCAAGGCCCTGCGCACTTGCTAAGTGCGCAGGCATCAGGCTGATTAGGTAAAGTCGGTATGTTTAGAAGGTTAAACCGTTAGAGTCGGGATTTGGTCTGATGTGTATTTAACTAATCAATTCAGATCGGAAGTGACGTAGTGGGACCTTTGTTTAGGACAACCCGGATTATCTTATCAGGTGAGTTCTAGAAGCCCTCTTTTAAATGTTTTATATAATGTTTTCGGGCTGGTGTGCATACATATGAAATGATGTTTTTACGAAACGATGTTTATGAAACTATGTTTATAAAATGATGCTTATGAAACTATGTTTACGAAATGAAATGATTTGGAATGAACGGTTTATGGAAAGAAAGTTTTATGAATGGAATGTTTACGAACGAAATGTTTATAAAGAAATGGTTTACACTAAAGGTAAAGGGTTTCGAAAATGAATGAAAGGTTTTATGAAAAGAAAAGAAAAAGGGCAAAGGTTTTAAAGAAGTCATTACAAATCTAATCTGTCGAATGAATGGAATTGACGAATGAAGTCTGGGAATGTAATTCCCAGCCTTGTGGTAGATTATGGACAGCGAGCCATAGTTGCCATAAGAGCAACAAGGGCAGTGTCTTGGTGGCCTGCCAATGGTTATGATGTTGTACAACTGGTATGGGAGTAACGACGGTTACTCAGGGGTTAACGTGACCCCATGAAGGTTAAATTATGATCCACCGGTGTTATGGCCGTGAGCCATAGCCGTCGATGGAAGTTGTCGGTTTATAGACATGAGAGCCATAAGGGCAACTAAATGGGTATTGTCGGTCCTCGTGCAGTTAAGCCTTGGGGGCAATACAAAAGGGAATTGACGGAATGTATTGTATTGTCGGTCTTCGTGCAGTTAAGCCTTAGGGGCAATACAATAGGGAATTGACGGAATGTATTGTATTATCGGTCTTCGTGCAGTTAAGCCTTAGGGGCAATACAATACTAAATGACGGAACAAACGGTAATACAGATTTAGATAGTAATGTATGACTTAAATGAATGTTAAATGTTTTAAACGAACGATCCGTTCAACGTGTTTATGATGATGATAAATGTTTGAATGTTTTAGTGATGAACGAAAGGCCCTGTTTTCTTGTACATGATGTTAAACCCTAATGGATTATTGAATGATGAACCATTTATTAAATCGAATGAAAAACTGGAACTCACCAGCGTAGCTGACTTTTTAGTATGCACATTCAGGTTAAGGCAGGTATGGATGATGGTCGGTGATGCTCGGCAAGCGAGAAGAGTTACCCGGTGGATCATGAAGACTGGCATCCCGTTATGATTAGTTTATGTTATGTTTATGTATCAGACTATGTTACGCTTCCGCGTGTTGAACAATGTTATGAGTATGTTTTAATGAAATTTTTCGCTGCGTTATTTGATATTCAAGTTTAATAACTGTTTGTGAATGAGTAAATCCAACAAGTGAGGCCTCCCGGGTTTGGGGCCTTACAAGTTGGTATCAGATCAAAAGTTTGAGAGATTCAGACACTCCCAGTGTCTGAACTTAAACTGTGAACGGGACCGAAAGTGGATGCCAGTACGGGTAACTCGAGCCACAGCATCAGGTACGAAGGTAGTATATATTTACATGTGTAGTATGCCTTAGAAAGGGTTAGGTAAGGACTTGTGTTCTGCTGGAATCACAAAGGTGGTCAAATAGAAATCGAAAGGTAGTGTAATGGTTAATTGCAGATGGCCAGTATATATTAACATCTTACAGTGCTTATTGAATTTTATTTGTTAACTAGCGTGATGACATTGGATTCCTTGTCTTATAGAACGAAATGGAAAGGAGAGGAAACGAAAGACGTGGTGGGGGCCGTACCGGTGGTCATACCGGCGGTCGAAATGGTGGGCGTGGCAGGTGTCACACCCCAACCGACGGCGGATTATACGTCGGGGCGGATGCGGTTGTTCAATAGCACAAGGTTGACTATTAAAGTTTCAATATTTCATTAATAAATAGATTCAAAGGTTTAATACAAAGGAAATAACAAGTATACAACGTTTATTTAATAAGTAGTCTAGGTCCAAAGCGTCCTATGTGATCACAAACAAGTCTCATGATGTTGAACCTGAAACATGTGAAAGAATCTGTCAACTACAAATAGTTGGTGAGATACAAAGGTTTTGACGCAGTTTAACAAGTATTTGTAAAGAATTACAATTCACTATGATATATGCATTCTATAATGTAAGTATGAGAAACAAGTATCTTAAACATTGTGCATATCAACCCTCCAACCAAGTTTAGGCATAACCCGCAGGTTACCCTTATAAGTCTCAAGTTTAAAAGTTTAATACAGTAACAATCACCAAGGGCTCCCCCCGAAGGGTCAATCAATCAAGGTGGATTGGTCAAATGCAATAGATCTATCATTGTTACCATAGGCTTGATCAAAGTTAATGAATATGCTAGTTTTAAGTTTAATCTAAGCATACAAGTCTCAAGTTTAACATAAGAATAAGCATCTAGTCATAGTTGTACAAGAATTGTATAAGTTTAAAGTTTTGAACATGTTTCACCCCAAAAGTATAGAAAGGAAAAGAGGCTAAGTATACTCACATGGATTGGAGGAAGAGTATCCGACGAGAGTAAATTTGCAAGACTTTGAGGGAGAATATCCTCACAATAAGCCTAAGAATGTAAGTCTAAAGTTTCAAGTTTATTTCTATAAGTCTAAGACAAGGATCTAGGGCTCAAGATTAACTAGGGTTCCAAACGGGAGATGGGAATGATCGTATTTATAAAGTTTAAATTAGGTTTTAAATAAGGTTTTGAAAAATCATGCAAGGCTTGGATTTCAAAGTTCAATAAATTCATAGTTTAAAATAATTATTTAAGATAAGAATTAATGATAATAATTATTTCAAGAGTAAAATAATTATTAAATACAAAGTATTTTAAGACTAATAGTGATTTAAGATTAATAGTAATTATTTAAAGTGTATATAATTATTAAGGATAAATAATTATTTATAAGAACAAACCATATAAATCATCAAAGTTTCAAGTATTAAATATTTATTTTTATAATTTGACTTGTAAACAAATAATGTTTAGAATGTAGTTACAACTTTTATTATGTAATTATAAGTTTATAAAAGATTAAATAAAATTTCTTATAAAGTTTATATTATAACTTTTCTTTCGTGTTTATAAGTTTATAAGTAAAGTTTTTTAAAGTATTTTAAATAGGGTTTACAAATTTTATAAATGATTAAAGTTCCCATTTAATCTTATAAAATTTACAAGATTATAAATATTTAGGAATTTAGTAAGGTATAATTATTCCTCTTGTTTTGTATACACAAATAAATTTATTCATAAAATTTTACAAGATTTATAAGTTTATAAGTTTTTGATTTTTAAATAAATAATGAGTAAATGAATATCCAAGATTAAAGTTTAAATGGATATAAATGTTATAAAAGGTATGAGTTATAAATTTCCCTGTTTTCTAAATAATATCTAAGTTTTATAAACTTTTTTGATCTTATAAAAGTTTATTTAAGTTTCCTATTCAATAAAAGAATGCATAATAAATTAATGTTTTTTTTAAGATTTAAAACTAATATTAAAGATTTAATCTTTATAACTCTTTAACTAAGTTTTATTTAACAAGAATGTCTCAGAGTAATAAAATACAAATAAAAATCGATTCCCGATTTATAAATGTCCAACAGTTTTTATAAAAATATTTGCAAGGGTTAAAAATTGTTTAAAAGGCAAAAAGAAATAAAATGGGCAAAAACCGGCTCGAACCCAGGTCACTGACCGGGTCGAACATACACACACACACCAACCATCCCGGCTACGGGTCTCGCTACTAGTTTATCCGGAAAAGAAAGTTTAAAACCAATTACTCAAATCGAGCCCCAATTCGCATGAACCCTAGATTCGATATTGGTCTAATGCACATCCGATTAAACCTCTGTCTTTGTAAATTGACAGAGGGTTTTCGATTCAAGTAAGAAAACGAGTAGAATGGCCACGAGAGTTACCTGCTATGATGTCGAAATGGGGACGAACGGGTTCAACCCTCAGAACGGCTGTCCACGAGACCAAATCGGCAGTTGCAGGCGACGAACGTTTAAATTGAGTGTTTAGGAAGATTGAGGGGTGATGTTGTTAAGGTGTTTCGGTGGGTATTTATAGCCGATTTCACGAATTAATGCCGGATTAGGTGGGGCGATTTCGGATGGCCGAGTGTGTTAAATCGCAAGTCACGCGGGTGCCAAACTCGAAATCGAGCATTGATGGATGTTGGGTTTCGGTCGCATGCGGGAGGCGAACCCGAGGTTCAACGAATCCGGACGGAAAATCGTGGTTTCGCGAAAATAGGGGAGGAAACGGGGTTAGCTGGGATCGAACCTAGGACCGGTTTTTGAATTCTGGAAGTTTAAGCTTGTGGCAGAACAGGTTCCTGCTGTATCTGGAGTTTAAAGTTTTAGGTTAAAGTATAGTTTTAGTTTTAAAACAAGTTTCAGCATTTGACAGTTTTGGTCCCTTGACTTTGTGAAGATAAATATATATATATTCTTTTGTTTTTATAAAACCAAATAAGTTTTATAAAGATTATAAGATATAAGTATACATATATTTATATATAAATATATATATATATTTATAATCGATTCTCATACAATTATGTATATATATATATAATAAATGAATCCACATTCATTATTTAGAATTATGTTTTAAGATTTGGATTCGAATGCACACCAGGGTTAGGGTAAGGATAGGTCGGAAAGATACCGGATATTACAGCAGGACCCCTACGCGCCAAGAGTATAGTGAAGAAGGAAGTGTTCACACTGAACCGGCGGTTAGTGTGCATGGAACCGAGCAGACACAGATTGAAGAACAACCTTTCACTTTTGAACCAGAAGTGAGAGCAGCTATAGCTCGAGAGTTCATAGAGTTGATGAAGACTTCTCTGCCAGTTCTGTTAGCTGAAGCATTGAAGAAGGTTAATGGGGAAGGTGGGTCTAACACGCGGTTGATACCCCGAACACTGAGGCAATCAACGCATCGCTTAACCGTGGTTGCGACTATAAGTCCTTTAAGGTATGTGACCCACCGGTCTTGACTAGGAAGAAGGACGCGGTGGCTACTTTTGATTGGGTAATCCGTATGGAAGCTGCCATTCTCCTGAGCGAGTGTCGAACGGATCAAGTTGTGAAATTTGCTGCTAACTCCTTGAGAGTGGAAGCATCCCATTGGTGGGAAGGTGTACGTCAAGCAAAAGGGAGCGAGGTTGTGGATGTGATGATGTGGGCTGATTTGAAAACTTTAGTGATCAAGAATTTCTGTCCAAGAAATGAGATCGAAAAGGTAGAAAGGGAATTTCTGGGGATTAAGGACGGGAGCATAACGCACCGGCAGTACACCACACGGTTCAATGAACTGGCACGTCTGGTGCCACACCTTATCACGACTGAGGAAAGAAAGGTGTCTTGTTACATTCAAGGTCTGCCGGACAAGGTCCGCACCTTTATCAAAGCAAACACCCTTAGCACCTATGATTCGGTGGTGGAACTCAGTGGTGTGGTGTATGATGATCTGGCATTAAACGATGTCGCCATTGAGGAACCAAAGAAGAGACCGAGCTTCTCAAACAAGCGAACCGGTGGAAAGATGTTTGGGACTCGTGATAAGAGGGCTCGGGTGAATGAGCCGACTGTTTGTAAGAAGTGTGGAAGGGAGCATGCAGGTGAATGTAGACTGGGATCTAACTTGTGCTTTAAGTGTGGCAAGACCGGGCACTACTCCTGTTAGTGCCAACAACACTTCAAGTGCTATAACTGTGGGGATGCCGATCATCTGAGTAGGGAATGCCCGAAACCGAAGATGGGCGAATCTGGGAAAGGGAAGGGTGTCGAGAAGAAAGAAGAGAGGCCCCGAGCAAAGACTCGTGCGTACGCGCTGACGCAAGACCAAGCCAGGGCAGACCCCGATGTGGCGTCAGGTATGTTCATCCTTGACAACACTTTTGTTTCTGTGTTATTTGTTTCGGGTTCCAGTAAGAGTTTTATATCTGCGACGTTTTGTAAACGAGTGAAGTACACTGTCAGTAAGCTAGAATGGGCCTTTAGCGTAGAAACCGCTGAGGGTAGAACTGCGAGAGTGACCGATGTAGTTAACAACTCCACGATAAAGATAGAAGGTCATAGGTTCCCTGTCATATTGTTTGTTATGGTTTTGGGAGGGTTTGATGACGTGTTAGGTATGGATTGGTTAACTGCCAACGAAGCACAAATCATATGTAAACGAAAGATAATCCGACTCAAGGCTCCGGATGGTAGCAAAGTCGAGGTTTTTGGAGATCGTGACGCCCCGATGCCAAACGTCATCTCGATGATTAAGGCAACAAATTACTTGAGGCGCGGATGCGAGGCTTATGTGGTATACGTAATTGACAAGTGTAAGGAAGTGAAGGAACTAGACGATGTACCCGTGATACGCGAATACTCGGAGGTGTTTCCAGAGGAGTTGCCTGGGATACCACCCGACAGAGATATTGAATTTCGAATCGACTTAGTACCAGATGCCCAGCCCGTGGCTAAGGCTCCATATCGACTAGCACCTATGGAAATGAAAGAACTTATGGTCCAATTAGACGAACTACTTGAGAAGGGATTTATACAACCGAGCATCTCGCCATGGGGTGCTCCGGTGTTGTTTGTGAAGAAGAAAGATGGTTCGATGAGAATGTGTATTGATTATCGCGAGTTGAACAAACGAACGGTGAAGAACAAGTACCCTTTACCAAGGATCGACGACCTGTTCGATCAATTGCAAGGCGCAAGTTGGTTCTCAAAAATCGACCTTCGATCCGGGTACCATCATTCGGACATGGTACTGTTGAAAGTAGGGGACATGGTACTGTTGAAAGAAGGAGGGATTTAGAGTTTCAAGTAGGGGACATGGTACTGTTGAAAGTATCACCGTGGAAAGGAATCATTCGGTTCAGAAAACGTGGCAAACTAAGTCCAAGGTTTGTCGGACCTTTCAAGATTTTAGCGAGAGTGGGTCAAGTTGCTTACAGACTCGACCTACCCGTCGAGCTTAGCGGAATACACCCTACGTTCCACATGTCGCACCTACGCAAGTGCCTAGCTGACGACACAGCTCACATACCTTACGACGAGATCGAAGTGGATAACAGTCTAAATTATATAGAGGAACCGATAGCCATTATTGACCGAGCTGAGAAACGACTACGCAATAAGTCAATCCCATTAGTAAAAGTACAATGGAAACACAGAAAGGGTTCAGAAGCTACTTGGGAAAAAGAAGACGAAATGAGAGGACTATATCCCAAGCTGTTTAACGATTAGCAGGTTTAGAGGACGAAACCTTTCTAAGGAGGGTAGACTTGTAACATCCCAAAACTGGTAATAAATAAATAATGGCACGATCGAAATTATAATTTTCAAATGACGAAAGAAAAAGGGATGGGCTTGGGCTCAACGGGCCTAAGGAAGCCCAAGTATATAAGGGCAAGGGCTGCCCAAACTTCTCATTTTCCACCAATCTCAAGTTCTAGAGAGAGAGAAGAGAGCACGGGCCTAGAGAGAGAAAATGACGGATCGACTTAGAAATTCAGGAGAACGTCGCTGTTGTGCTCGTGATCATCTTCTCCGAATCAGAAATCCAATCCAGGTAAGCGTTCGATCATAATCTGAGTTTTTATGATTTTTTAGGATTTTCGGTTTTAGCCCAATAGATGACGATTTTGCGGATGAAACTTTAAAATGAGCTTAGGTATAGCATCTAGAATGAAAACCGAACGTTTTGATCTAAGAAAAATCGAGATATTGGCACGATCAGATTCGCATGCAGAAACTTCAGATTTTTGGGAAGATGATTTGTGCAGACCCATCGAAACTACTTAGTTTCGATATGTGCAGACCCATCGAAACTACTTAGTTTCGATATGTGCAGACCCATCGAAACTACCATAGTTTTGATATATATATATATATATATATATATATATATATATATATATATATATATATATATGCAGACCTATCGAAACTACCATAGTTTCGATATGCCCACGATCTGAAGCTAAGATTACACCTAAGTTACTTATCGAAACTACCAAGTTTCGACATAGGCAGCCTATCGAAACTACCAAGTTTAAAACCCAGGTCACTGACCGGGTCGAACATACACACACACACCAACCATCCCGGCTACGGGTCTCGCTACTAGTTTATCCGGAAAAGAAAGTTTAAAACCAATTACTCAAATCGAGCCCCAATTCGCATGAACCCTAGATTCGATATTGGTCTAATGCACATCCGATTAAACCTCTGTCTTTGTAAATTGACAGAGGGTTTTCGATTCAAGTAAGAAAACGAGTAGAATGGCCACGAGAGTTACCTGCTATGATGTCGAAATGGGGACGAACGGGTTCAACCCTCAGAACGGCTGTCCACGTGAAACGCCCCAAAACGGGTACATCTCATAGTTGGCACACAACATAACAAACATAGTTCTTAAACCGGAAATCAGAATCTATTACAGCGGAAGTCTTTAATTCAAATCATTCATCAAACTATAACATGAAATATTGTCTATAACATGAACTATCAGGATTGGAAATGTCAGTCTTCAATACCGCAGCCCGATGTCCATGCTATCCAGCCCACATGGCTCTTTTATCTTTCTTTAGCTTTACCCTTTTTACCTGTCATGCATACTAAAAGTCAGCTAACGCTGGTGAGTTCTCTCTTTACTTTAAACTGTAAACTTTATCTTTGGTAGCTTAGTTTTATTAAATTAAACTAAGCTTTACTTTCACTTTCTTTGAAATAAACTTTTAACTATTACTTTAAAACTTTACAACGTTACAATTATAAATCTGTTACGTTACTATCTGTCATTAAAACTTTATCTTTAAGGAAACCCGTTAGGGTGTCCCACTGTACTCTGTCTATCATTTCACTTATACTTGACAAGTGACTTTATCATACTTTAACTATCACGTATGGATCGTGGTCCGAGGACCAGATCCCTATCTTGCTTACACCTCAGGGTAAGACTTTTACTTTAGCGCTGCCCACACCTCAGGGTGGGACTTTCTTTCTCGCTTGCACGTTAGTGCAAGACTCCTTTAGCATTGCTCACACCTCAGGGTGAGACTTTCTCGCTTACACCGAAGTGAAGACTCCTTTAGCATCGCTTACACCGAAGTGTAAGACTCCTTTAGCATTGCTTACGCCGAAGTGTAAGACTCCTTTAGCATTGCTCACACCTCAGGGTGAGACTTCTACTTTAGCATGCCTGCAGGACTTTCTACTATGCAACTATTATGCAATGCAATTACACTATTACACAAGTAGAAATGCAATCACATAACTTTCATATAGACAAATAACACATATTAACACATAAGCATATAACATGGTATTTGTCACTGTCACTGTCACTGTCACTGTCGAGCTGTACCGAAGTACGGCTCCTTTATCGTTCTTTCTTTAGCTCATTGTTATCTTTCAAAAACTTGTTTAAAAGATAATACTATGCTCTTCTGTTCTTTATCTTTCATTTTATAAAAATAACATTTTTATAAAATACTATACTTTGCCTTTCATTTTATAAAAAATAACATTTTTATAAAATACTATACTTTGCCTTTCATTTTATAAAAAATAACATTTTTATAAAATACTATACTTTGCCTTTCATTTTATAAAAATAACATTTTTATAAAATACTTTACCAGTATGCATGCCAGCCCAAAACCATTAGGAAAAAGGGCAATAAAAACTCACCAGATGAATCGTTTCTGTTTACACCTAGCCGGTTCCTGAATGTCACTATGGTCACCCACAATCTGTATAATCAAGTCATAGGCGTAAGGCTGTGTTCCTAGGGGACACTTAGACATTACTAGGCTTGACTCAGATGTTTCGGGTCATGGTTTCATTATCGAAACTAGGTAGTTTCGAGTCCTGGCTCCTTATCGAAACTATGTAGTTTCGAGCCCTGGCTTCTTATCGAAACTAAGTAGTTTCGAGTCACTGCTTCTTATCGAAACTAAGTAGTTTCGAGTCACTGCTTCTTATCGAAACTAAGTAGTTTCGAGTCGTATGACTTATATAAATTCTTAGTTAAGGTCTTGGGTCTATATTGAAACTATGGTAGTTTCGATGGGTCTGCCCCTGTCGAAACTAGGTAGTTTCGATAGATGCGTCCATATCGAAACTAGTAGTTTCGACTGTGCAGTCTCCTTCCCCAAACAGAACCCTAGATCTGGTCCCTTTGTTCTAATCGATCAAGCTTTGAACTTTTTACGTTCGAAATGTTCCATTTTCCCCCATGAACCCAAACCCGTGGTTTGTTTCCAGTTTCACACGTAAAAATCTAAACCTTTACTCGATTATTAACCCGAAACCCGAAAGTTACAAAAACTCAGATTTAGGCATAATAATTACCTGTTACAGCTTCCTTCTCGTTTCTTTATGCTCCAGAGATGTTGAGCAACAATCCTCGAGACTTTGAGCTTGATCCCGAGCTTTCTCTCTCTAGACCCAAACTCTCACTCTCTCTTTCTCTCACTAGAAACTTGCGTGACAAGTGTGGTGAATGAGGGAGAGGCTGATGGCTGCTGCTATGAAGGCTCCCTGTCATTTTTCGGGCCCATGGGCCGGCCCCTAGCCAAGCCCACCTTCCTTTTTCTTTTATTTGGGTTTTTATTTATTTTGGGATGTTACAAGTCTACCCCTCTTACGAAAGGTTTCGTCCTCGAAACCTGTTATAAGTCAAACAGGTGCGGGTACGACTCTTTCATTTCTGTCTCGGTTTCCCATGTAGCTTCCGACCCTTTACGATGCTTCCATTGTACTTTGACTAACTGTATCGCTTTATTCCGTAACCGCTTTTCTTTCCTGTCTAGTATGGCGACGGGTTCCTCGATGTAATTGAGGCTATTATCTATCTCGATGTCGTCAAGTGTCACGTGTGCCGATTCGTCGGCCAGGCACTTGCGCAAGTGCGACACGTGGAAGGTTGGGTGAATTCCACTCAGCTCATCAGGTAATTCTAACCGGTAAGCGACTTCACCAACCCGTGCTAGTATTTTGAAAGGCCCGACGAATCTTGGGCTTAACTTCCCTCTCTTTCTGAATCGTATGATCCCCTTCCAGGGAGATACTTTCAATAGTACTTGATCCCCGACCTTGAATTCGATTGGTCTTCGCCTTTTATCCGCGTAGGACTTTTGACGGTCCTGTGCAGCTTTCATTCTGGCCTTGATCTGGTCAATCTTTTCAGAGGTTGTTGTGACTACCTCTAAACTCCCCAACTCTTTCTGTCCTACCTCGCCCCAACAGACCGGGGTTCGGCATCTTCTATCATACAACATTTCGTAGGGCGGCATACCAATCGTGGTGTGGTGACTGTTGTTGTAGGAGAATTCTGCCAACGGTAGGTGACTATCCCAACTGCCACCGAAGTCTATAATGCATGCGCGGAGCATATCCTCTAACGTCTGGATGGTCCTTTCTGATTGACCATCCGTCTGTGGATGATAAGCCGTGCTGATGTTCAGTCTTGTACCCATTGACTCGTGAAATCTTTTCCAGAACCTCGATGTAAATCGGGTGTCCCGGTCAGATACAATTGATAACGGTACGCCATGTCGAGAGACAATTTCATTGATAAATACTTCTGCCAACTTCTCAGATGAATACGTTTCGCGAATTGGCAAGAAATGTGCACTCTTTGTCAGACGATCCACTATAACCCAAATCGTATCATGGCCTTTTGCTGTGCGGGGCAGCTTTGTAATAAAGTCCATGGTGATACGCTCCCACTTCCATTCGGGTATTTCCAGAGGCTGGATCTTCCCGTACGGTTTCTGATGCTCTGCTTTAACTTGTGAGCAAGTCAGACACTTGCTTACATATCCGGTCACATCATTCTTCATGTTAGGCCACCAATACTCTTTCTTCAAATCCTGGTACATTTTCGTGGTTCCTGGGTGGATGGAATATCGAGACTTATGGGCCTCGTCAAGTACTTTGGCCCTAAGCTCTCCGCCCTTCGGTACCCACATGCGACCACACCTGGTCCTCACTCCATGAGTGTTTAATTCTAACTTTGTCTGTTGACCGACCATTCTTTCTTTCTTTATGTTCTCTTCCTTTAGTGCTTCCTTCTGTGCTGCTTCTAGCTCTGTCATAAAATCTGGGGTTATCACTAACTGGTACGCTTTTACCCTAATAGGAGAATGATTCTCCTTACGACTTAGGGCATCAGCGACCACATTCGCCTTTCCCGGGTGGTATAGGATCTCACAGTCATAGTCTTTCAGCAATTCTAACCACCGCCTTTGCCGCATATTCAGGTCTTTCTGTTCGAAGAAATACTTCAAGCTCTTGTGATCCGAATAAATCGTGCATTTCACCCCGTAGAGGTAATGCCTCCAAATCTTTAACGCAAAAACAACTGCCGCGAGCTCCAAATCGTGAGTTGGGTAGTTAATTTCGTGGATCTTTAGCTGTCGTGACGCATACGCGATCACCTTTCCCCTCTGCATCAAAACACACCCTAACCCTTGTCCCGATGCGTCAGAATATACCACCAGGTCCTCGTTACCGTCGGGTAGTGCTAACACTGGGGCTTGGGTCAACTTCTTCTTTAACTCTTCAAATGCTTTGGACTGAGCCTGACCCCATTCGTACTTTACTTCTTTACGTGTCAACTTTGTCAGTGGCGAAGCTATTCTCGAGAAGTCCTGAATGAACCTTCGATAGTAACCTGCCAATCCCAGAAAACTCCGAATCTCGGTTGGCGTCTTCGGGGTTTCCCATTCCTGTACTGCCTCTATCTTAGCCGGGTCAACCATAATGCCGTCTGCGTTGATAACGTGACCTAAGAATTGGACTTCCTTAAGCCAGAACGCGCATTTGGAGAACTTGGCATACAACTTTTCTTTTTGTAGCGTCTCTAGTACTTCTCGAAGATGACAAGCATGATCACCTTCACTTTTCGAATAAATGAGTATGTCGTCTATAAACACTATCACCGACCTATCTAGCATCGGTCTACACACCTGGTTCATCATACTCATGAATGCTGCCGGAGCGTTCGTCAAGCCGAAAGACATCACGCGAAACTCGTAATGCCCATAACGCGTGCGAAACGCTGTCTTAGGTATGTCCTCTTCTCTTACCTTTAACTGATGATATCCCGACCGCAGATCGATCTTGGAGAACCATCTGGCGCCCTGTAGTTGGTCGAACAGATCATCGATCCTTGGTAGCGGATATTTGTTCTTTACTGTACGCTTGTTCAACTCTCTGTAGTCGATGCACATTCTCATGGCACCATCTTTCTTCTTTACGAACAGAACCGGAGCACCCCATGGAGAAATGCTTGGTCTGATAAATCCTCTATCCAAAAGTTCTTCCAACTGTACCATCAGCTCTTTCATCTCCAGAGGTGCAAGTCGGTACGGTGCTTTAGCCACGGGCTGGGCACCTGGCACTAAGTCTATCTGGAATTCTGTCTCCCGGTCAGGTGGTAACCCAGGCAACTCCTCAGGAAACACCCCCGGAAAATTACATACCACTGGTACGTCTTTTAACTCTCTCACCTTTACATCATTGTCTATCACATAGGCCAGGTAGGCCTCGCATCCGCGCCCTATATACTTCTCTGCCTTTATCATTGATATGACGTTCGTTAGTGAACCGTCGCGATCCCCGTACACCAAAACCTCGCCACCGTCTGGAGCTTTGAGCTGAACTATCTTTCGTCTACATATTATTCGGGCTTCGTTGGCAGCTAACCAATCCATACCCAAAACTATATCGAATCCTCCCAAGGTCATAACATACAACCTAACTGGGAATCTATGGCCATGAATCTTTATCGTGCAATTATCTACCAATTCACTTACTATCGTGGTCTTGCCCACTGCGGTTTCCACATTAAAGGCCTGCTCTACTCTAGTAACTTTGCATTTCATTCTTTTACACTTAGAAGATGATATAAAACTCCTACTGGCACCCGAATCAAATAATACTGAAACATAAGTGTGGTCAAGGATGAACGTACCTGACACAACATCTGGGTCTCCCCTAGCCTCCTCCTGTGTCAGTGCATACGCCCGGGTCCTTGCCTTCGGCTTCTCAGGTTCTTTACCCTTCTCGGTGCCAGTAGCCTTGGGTTTCCGACAGTCTTTGGCCATGTGGCCAGGTATCCCGCAGTTATAACAAGACTGTGCCCCGGGACACTCTCGAGAGTAGTGTCCGGTCTTTCCGCACCTATAGCACATATTTAACCCAACTCGGCACTCGCCCGAGTGCTTCCTGCCACACTTAGCACATTCAACCCCATCTTCAATCCTCAGTTTCTTCGTCTCCGGCCCCGCCCACTCTTTAGCTGGCCGTTTAACGGCATTGGTCACTTTCTTCTCAGTAGGCAGTGGGTCTGCGGATTCGAAGTCATCATAAACTATTCCAGCAAGTGATACCACAGATTCAAAACTCGTGGGAGCATTAGCTTTCACGTGCACACGGACTTTCTGTGGTAGTCCCTTGATGTAGTACTTAATCCTCTTTTCCTCAGTGTCCACCAGATGTGGAACCAGCTGAGCCAACTGTTGATATTTGGAGGTATACTGGCGATGAGTCATACTACCAGCACAGAGCCCCAGAAATTCCCTCTCAACTCTGTCAATCTCGTTCTGCGGGCAGAACTTAGTGATTAGCAGCTTTTTCATGTCGTCCCATTTCATCTTTTTCATCTCAGCAGAAGACTTGATTCTTTCGATCGATCTCCACCAGCTTAATGCCTCATTAGTGAATGAGTGAGCGGCAAACTTGACCGCTTGATCATCACGGCACTCACTAATGTTGATCACCCCATTCATTCTCTCTATCCACTCAAAAGTGGCAACAGCATCTTTCCGTCCATCATACTTCGGCGGGTCACACCCCCGAAAGGACTTATAGTTGCAACCCCGGGTTGCCATTTCATAATCAGAATCATCACTGTCAGTGACTTCAAGTCTCTTGCTGCTTTCCTCTTTCGTTTCTTTCTTCCCTATATTAAACTCTTTAAGGGCCTCGCCCAATGCTTCCGGTAGAACTTTCTTCAAGATTGAAGTAACCTCTGCCGCTATAGCTTCTTTCACAATCGGTTCCAACTCAAGCGCCTCATTAGGGGCATCGTTAGGAGCCGACACATGGTTCCCACTATCATTATGCTCCACATGCACCGATTCAGCTTCGTTGCGGGAGTGCTCACTTTCTTCAGGACGGTTCCGGTTACCTGGAGGTCGGCCTCGACGACCAGTACGACCCCCAGTGCGACCTCCTCTCTTTGCTCTAGCCATTTAGTGTCTACTGTGAACAAAGATAGCTCGTGTTATCAAGATAGGTAACAATTTAGAACACCTCGAGTACTGTAAATTACTAATTACAGAGACCGGTATGAAATTACTAATTTACTTTACTACTCGGGTTCTGAACATTTCCTTTCCGAGTAACATTTGCATCCAAGTTCAGAGTTTCTACTATAAGGCACGTACTATCTACTGTCTACTGTCTGTGCTAAGGCATGTACTATTTATGCTAAAGCATCTACTTTCTGCTATCTGTACTAAGGCGTTATTGTCTATGTTCTATGTAAGGACATTGACTACCTTCTGTCTACTATCTTTCCATGGACGGGCTGCTCCGACTGACATTCCTTCCCTTCCTTTGCTTTGTCCCATTCTCAGTTTAAGTTCAGACATTATCGCAAATGTCTGAATCTCTCAAACTATGGCTCTGATACCAACTTGAAACGCCCCAAAACGGGTACATCTCATAGTTGGCACACAACATAACAAACATAGTTCTTAAACCGGAAATCAGAATCTATTACAGCGGAAGTCTTTAATTCAAATCATTCATCAAACTATAACATGAAATATTGTCTATAACATGAACTATCAGGATTGGAAATGTCAGTCTTCAATACCGCAGCCCGATGTCCATGCTATCCAGCCCACATGGCTCTTTTATCTTTCTTTAGCTTTACCCTTTTTACCTGTCATGCATACTAAAAGTCAGCTAACGCTGGTGAGTTCTCTCTTTACTTTAAACTGTAAACTTTATCTTTGGTAGCTTAGTTTTATTAAATTAAACTAAGCTTTACTTTCACTTTCTTTGAAATAAACTTTTAACTATTACTTTAAAACTTTACAACGTTACAATTATAAATCTGTTACGTTACTATCTGTCATTAAAACTTTATCTTTAAGGAAACCCGTTAGGGTGTCCCACTGTACTCTGTCTATCATTTCACTTATACTTGACAAGTGACTTTATCATACTTTAACTATCACGTATGGATCGTGGTCCGAGGACCAGATCCCTATCTTGCTTACACCTCAGGGTAAGACTTTTACTTTAGCGCTGCCCACACCTCAGGGTGGGACTTTCTTTCTCGCTTGCACGTTAGTGCAAGACTCCTTTAGCATTGCTCACACCTCAGGGTGAGACTTTCTCGCTTACACCGAAGTGAAGACTCCTTTAGCATCGCTTACACCGAAGTGTAAGACTCCTTTAGCATTGCTTACGCCGAAGTGTAAGACTCCTTTAGCATTGCTCACACCTCAGGGTGAGACTTCTACTTTAGCATGCCTGCAGGACTTTCTACTATGCAACTATTATGCAATGCAATTACACTATTACACAAGTAGAAATGCAATCACATAACTTTCATATAGACAAATAACACATATTAACACATAAGCATATAACATGGTATTTGTCACTGTCACTGTCACTGTCACTGTCGAGCTGTACCGAAGTACGGCTCCTTTATCGTTCTTTCTTTAGCTCATTGTTATCTTTCAAAAACTTGTTTAAAAGATAATACTATGCTCTTCTGTTCTTTATCTTTCATTTTATAAAAATAACATTTTTATAAAATACTATACTTTGCCTTTCATTTTATAAAAAATAACATTTTTATAAAATACTATACTTTGCCTTTCATTTTATAAAAAATAACATTTTTATAAAATACTATACTTTGCCTTTCATTTTATAAAAATAACATTTTTATAAAATACTTTACCAGTATGCATGCCAGCCCAAAACCATTAGGAAAAAGGGCAATAAAAACTCACCAGATGAATCGTTTCTGTTTACACCTAGCCGGTTCCTGAATGTCACTATGGTCACCCACAATCTGTATAATCAAGTCATAGGCGTAAGGCTGTGTTCCTAGGGGACACTTAGACATTACTAGGCTTGACTCAGATGTTTCGGGTCATGGTTTCATTATCGAAACTAGGTAGTTTCGAGTCCTGGCTCCTTATCGAAACTATGTAGTTTCGAGCCCTGGCTTCTTATCGAAACTAAGTAGTTTCGAGTCACTGCTTCTTATCGAAACTAAGTAGTTTCGAGTCACTGCTTCTTATCGAAACTAAGTAGTTTCGAGTCGTATGACTTATATAAATTCTTAGTTAAGGTCTTGGGTCTATATTGAAACTATGGTAGTTTCGATGGGTCTGCCCCTGTCGAAACTAGGTAGTTTCGATAGATGCGTCCATATCGAAACTAGTAGTTTCGACTGTGCAGTCTCCTTCCCCAAACAGAACCCTAGATCTGGTCCCTTTGTTCTAATCGATCAAGCTTTGAACTTTTTACGTTCGAAATGTTCCATTTTCCCCCATGAACCCAAACCCGTGGTTTGTTTCCAGTTTCACACGTAAAAATCTAAACCTTTACTCGATTATTAACCCGAAACCCGAAAGTTACAAAAACTCAGATTTAGGCATAATAATTACCTGTTACAGCTTCCTTCTCGTTTCTTTATGCTCCAGAGATGTTGAGCAACAATCCTCGAGACTTTGAGCTTGATCCCGAGCTTTCTCTCTCTAGACCCAAACTCTCACTCTCTCTTTCTCTCACTAGAAACTTGCGTGACAAGTGTGGTGAATGAGGGAGAGGCTGATGGCTGCTGCTATGAAGGCTCCCTGTCATTTTTCGGGCCCATGGGCCGGCCCCTAGCCAAGCCCACCTTCCTTTTTCTTTTATTTGGGTTTTTATTTATTTTGGGATGTTACACCACGAGACCAAATCGGCAGTTGCAGGCGACGAACGTTTAAATTGAGTGTTTAGGAAGATTGAGGGGTGATGTTGTTAAGGTGTTTCGGTGGGTATTTATAGCCGATTTCATGATTTAATGCCGGATTAGGTGGGGCGATTTCGGATGGCCGAGTGTGTTAAATCGCAAGTCACGCGGGTGCCAAACTCGAAATCGAGCATTGATGGATGTTGGGTTTCGGTCGCATGCGGGAGGCGAACCCGAGGTTCAACGAATCCGGACGGAAAATCGTGGTTTCGCGAAAATAGGGGAGGAAACGGGGTTAGCTGGGATCGAACCTAGGACCGGTTTTTGAATTCTGGAAGTTTAAGCTTGTGGCAGAACAGGTCCCTGTTGTTTCTGGAGTTTAACATTTTAGGTTAAAGTATAGTTTTAGTTTTAAAACAAGTTTCAGCATTTGACAGTTTTGGTCCCTTGACTTTGTGAAGATAAATATATATATATTCTTTTGTTTTTATAAAACCAAATAAGTTTTATAAAGATTATAAGATATAAGTATACATATATTTATATATAAATATATATATATATTTATAATCGATTCTCATACAATTATGTATATATATAATAAATGAATAAATGAATCCACATTCATTATTTAAAATTATGTTTTAAGATTTGGATTTGAATGCGCACCAGGGTTAGGGTAAGGATAGGTCGGAAAGATACCGGATATTACAGCAGTACCTTTAGTTTAAAAGATTTTGTTTTAAGATTTGGATTCGGAATTATATTTTAAGATTAAGTTTTAAGATTTGGATTCGGAAAGAAAACATAAATCGGAATGTCAGTCTCTAGTCGGGCAGCCTTCACGCCTTCGCACGACCCTTTTCTTTGTTATCTGAAATGTATACTAAAAGTCAGCTAACGCTGGTGAGTTCTAGTTTAAAAGATTAGATATAAACATTATTTCTTCAAAAGTATACATAAGTTTATATATAAAGAACATAAATACGTATTCTTAACTTTTACTTTTCTTTCATCATTCTTGAGTGACTACATTGATATGCATTCACCTTTAGTTTTTCCTTAACATTCATTTGGTCGTACACATAAGGGTGATCAACCCGTCTTTTACTACGTATGTCACAAAGACATACGCCATGAAGCTACCGTCGTAGCCCTTTGACTCGTCCGGTCCTAGAAACCGTCCGCCTTAAAACCGTCCGGCCAACCTTCGGCCGTCCGTCGTAAACCGTCCTACCGTCGTAGTCCGTCCTTTTTGCCCGTCTACCCGAAGGTATCCGTTTCCCACGTGCTACCATGTTTGCAACCATTCTACATATGATTTGGCATTTGCTTCGACCATCCATTAATGCCCCTTTTTATTTCCTAGCTGATGAAGGAATATTTTTGTCCCGGTTGCAAGATAGTCACGTGGTCGTCCATCTACCGTAGTAGCCATTAGCATCGAAGCGTCCATAACATTCACGTATATTCATAACATGCAGTATATATTATATAAAGCAAGATTTCATTCATTCATATTTTGTCATTCTTTCATTCATACTTTGTAAACATACGTTTCATTCTTTGTTCATAATTCATTTTCATATATATATATATATATATATAAAAATATATATATATATTTGTATATCACGTATGATCACATTGGCATTCATAGTATTTATTCATTTAGTGTATACACTTCAGCCCTAAAACATTTAATAAGGTTTGCACATAACATAGAAAGGGGCACAAAGAACTCACCTGATGAGCTAGTCTGGGTTGTCCTAAACAAAGTCCAACAACGTCACTTCTGATCTGAATTGAGTAGTTAAATACACATCAGAACTAATCTCGACTCTAACGGTTTAATCATTCTAAACATACTGACTTTACTTAACCATTCTGATGCATGCGCACTTAGCAAGTGCGCAGGGCCTTGGTCATGCGTACTTGACAAGTACGCAGACTTTACTTCATGCGCACTTGGTAAGTACGCAGACTTTACTTCATGCGTACTTGATAAGTACGCAGAACCCTTCTTCCTGCGTACTTGATAAGTACGCAGGATCTGATTCAGGCGTAAGAACCCTAACTTTTTGCATGCGGGTCTGATCATGTCAATATCTAAATTTTCCTCGATCAGAACGTTCGGTTTTTATTCTAGATGCTAGATCTTTGTTCATTTTCAAGTTTCATCCATAAAAACTTCACCTATTTAGCTAAAACCGAAAATCCTAAAATAATCATAAAAACTCATATTATGATCGAACGCTTACCTGGATTGGAGTTATGATTCAGAGAAGATGATCACGAGCACAGTAGCATCGTTCTCCTGAATTCCCGAGTCGATCCGTCACTTTTTCTCTCTAGAACCGAGCTCCCCTTTTTCTCTCTCTAGATGGTGAAATGAAGGTGAAGTGGAGAAAGTGGGCTACCTTGCCCCTTTTATACCTGGGCTTCCATCAGCCCGTTGGAGCCGAGCCCAACCCCATCCGTTCTTATTTCGTTTTATGACGTTTAAATCTCTATCGTATTATTATTTACTTATTTACTATTTTTCGGATGTTACACTATGGGTTACGTTTAGAATCCTAACTGGAATGACAGGAATAAGATTACGCTCAAGTTTCTAAGTTTCCAAAGTCTGGGGTTACCAAAAGTTTCCCTACAAAGCATATAGTTTCATGGGAATGTATCTGAAGATCTATTTTCAGAATTGCATTTGAGAGAATAACTGATGAACTTTCATTCAAGATCTAAAGTGAGATGCATCACTCAGAATTGATTTGATGATAGTTTTAATAATTTGAGTTTGTAGACTAATACGTCTAAGGGTTCGCTACGGTACCAAGTTCCGTGGCTACCTTTTACGATAAGTCTTAGATCATAGCACATGACAGAGTTCACTATGTCTTCCCACACGCTGATTTTCATACTTACGTGTGCACCCACAAGCATTTAAATCGTCGCATAGTCCGCATAGGTCCTTCCGTTTGTGTGTGGATCAAGAAAGAGTACAAGAATTTGTTTAACTCATGACTAGTGTTTCCACGTAAGAGTGATGGTTGATTTAACGAGTCCTTTTTAGAGAGAATCGTCATTCAATAATTAAAGGGAAAAGAATGTGACAAGAATTAGAGTTTCAAAGTTTCCTCGTGTTTGAATAAGAATACATCAAACATCGAGTAGTTTAAAGTCTTTACACTTTCCTCGTGTTTGATCAAGAATTCATCAAACCTTGAGTAATTTAAAAGTCTTATATGCTCATCATGTTTGAACAAGCATACGTCAAACATGGAGTAGTTTAAAGTCTCATACGTTCATCATGTTTAACAAAAATACGTCAAACATGAGGTAGCTCAAATCGTGTTTGAACAAGAATACGTCAAACATAGAATAGTTTAAATTGTGTTTGAACAAGAATACGTCAAACATAGAATAGTTTAAATTGTGTTTGAACGAGAATACGTCAAACATAGAATAGTTTAAATTGTGTTTGAACAAGAATACGTCAAACATAAAATAGTTTAAAGTGTGTTTGAACAAGAATACGTCAAACATAGAATAGTTTAAATTGTGTTTGAACAAGAATACGTCAAACATAGAATAGCTTAAAGTCTCTTAGTTTAGCTTCAGTGTGTAGGAGTATACGATTACGTTTTGAGTATAAAGCGGTTATCTAAATACTCTAGTATTTAAGAGAGGTATGGGACAGCGTTTGGAACATGATTGACCGTTATACGCTTTCTCACAGAAGATTCGAGTTGTCCAGAAGATTAGTGGATCCCGATGTTTGGTTTAGATAGGAGTCAGGGGATGTACTCTGCTAAAGAGAGTAATGTCCTCCTTCCTGCTAGTGTCTAGTATCAAGAGTGAAGTTTTCTCGTATATATGGAATGTACGTTTATCAAGTCTTATAGGGTTTGGTTAAGATGGACACACAAAGTTTTCAAGACTAAGAATCCAAGTATAAGTTTGAAAATAGGATAAGTCAGTTGAGTTTCAAGTTTCAGTATTAAGCTTCACATGATCCCTTATTGGACATGCTTCCTTTGGTGGTTTAGAAGGTGTTTAGTTTTAGGAATACGGGATTGAGTATTTGTACAAGTTTTACATGACTCAAAAGTCTCCGGCCTTATAGTGGTGTATACGAAGTTTAGTGTTTTAGCAACGTGTATTTGGGCTTTTAGTTCCCGTTGTGATTTATAGTAAGTCTTTTATGTGACAAGTGTTGAATGAGGAAAGTCTCCAAGCATAGGGTAACAGGAAAAGTTTCGATAAGGTTTATGATAGTTTATAAATGATTTTATCTCGTTTCGTAACAGCATGTACAGTTTTCTTTTATATAGAGTGTAATTAAGATGTTTAAAAATGACGAGTTGGACATTGATAAATAGTATAAGTAAGACTTATGAAAAGGTATGTATGATTGTCAAACGAAAGATTGGTCAAGTTTAGAAGTGTGAATAAGAGGTAAGGATCATAGTTGATTACGGCAGTGGTTCGTAAGTCGAGTTGTTTTAAAAGAGTGCTTACGAATTAGAAGGTTTGTTCAAAGTTTATTCTTCAAGTATGCGTGTGTCACTTAGGATTTTTTTATAGTTTAATGCAACGTTGTTAATTATCTCAAGTACTAACGTGAGCTACTCTTGACGAAAGTGTTTGGGTAGAAGTGTTAAGTTTGTAGTGCTAGAAGGAAAGTCAAGCTAGTAAGTCATAACAAGATAAATTTCAAAATAACTTTCGTTAAATGTTTCAAAATTGGGACTTCTAGCCCTTACATAATACAATTTAAACGGAAAATTAAAGTGTGTAAGTAAGTTGATTTAATATGTTCAAAAGGTTTTTATTCATAATACTGAGTTATCACAGTAATACTTTCAAAAATGGTTTTGATTGGAGGTTGATGGGCTAACGAGGAGGATTCCCGGAAGAAGGGGTGGTCACAAGGACTCACTTAAGTACCCTATTTCCCTAGCTAGAACTTCCTCATGGGCCTACAACTTCTCTCAGTTGTTGTCACCGATGTTTGGGTTTATGGTACTATGTCGAGGTTCATTATGGGTTTAGAGTCTTAAACGTGGAGCTTGTTTGTTCTATAGTAGGCTTCTTCCTCTACAAGGAAATTACTTAGGTTACGAATTTCTTTGTTAATGTATTTTAGATTTTAAAAGACGTTAAGTTTTGTTTACAAGAAACAGAGATGTGTAAGTTTTAAAGATGTAATGAAAGTTTTGAGATATAGAAGTGTGACAAAGTTTGAGTAAATCATCAAATGAAGTTTTGAGTGGTAAAATGAAAACACAAGAGTTTCCCCTTAGGTGTCAAGTTTATGAAGTTTGTAAAAGGACTTGTAGAGTAATACATAGTTTTAAACGTGTTGGTATTACAAGGATCATGAAGCTTAAGGACGTAGGAAACTTTGAGATGTATAAAAGTGTAACAAAAGTTTTGAGTTAATTATCAAATGAAACTTGGTCAAGTGTTAAGGAGGTAAGGTAAAAATACAAGGGTTACCCCTTAGGTGTCACATTTATAAAATAGTGAAGTTTTATAGAAGAATTTGTAGGGTAACACATAGTTTTAAGGGTTGTATTACGACGATCACGAAGTTTATTGGGTAGTATATATATGAATATAAGTTTATGTATGTGGTTTTTTTTAGGTATAGTCTCGTAAGAATTTCTTCTTAAAGGTAACTCCTTTAGGTCATGACGAGTAAGCATGCTGTCATGTGACAAGACGGGACTTAAGAATCATAGAATAAAGGTTATAGAGGAAAGTTTTTTTTTTTTTTTTGAATCATGAATTTATGAAGCGTAAAGTATTTTAGATGGTACTCATTTAGTGCATATCACTAAGTAAGTACTTTGACATATCAAGAAAGATCTAAGCGCACTAATGTTTAGAGAAGTCGTGCATTCCTATAAGTGGATACTCATCCCAAGAGTTCCCAGGAAAGCATACGGGTCCAACGGTTGATTTGGATTTATACGAAATGCTTTCCTTGACAGAATTTCCCAGAATACAGGTATCCACCCTTCCGGTCCACACAAGTTCTCATACATTGTTTAGAACTTAAATACTATTGACGAGAGTTTGTTGGAGGATTAGACTTAAAGCCTAAGAATGTATCCTCGGTGTAGTAGACTCTTGTAGCACGTAGGTAAGTAGAAACGTAGAATCTCTAAGCGTTCACGTATAAGATTTAAGAATAGAATGAGGAGAGAATGTCCTAGTAAAGGACATAACTCGTGTTTGGGTCTCCTAAGTTATAGTCTAGGTCATGTGTCTAATAACCTAATTCTCTATAACCAAGGCTCTGATACCAATCTGTCACACCCCAACCGACGACGGATTATACGTCGGGGCGGACGCGGTTGTTCAATAGCACAAGGTTGACTATTAAAGTTTCAATATTTCATTAATAAATAGATTCAAAGGTTTAATACAAAGGAAATAACAAGTATACAACGTTTATTTAATAAGTAGTCTAGGTCCAAAGCGTCCTATGTGATCACAAACAAGTCTCATGATGTAGAACCTGAAACATGTGAAAGAATCTGTCAACTACGAAATAGTTGGTGAGATACAAAGGTTTTGACGCAGTTTAACAAGTATTTGGAAATATTACAATTCACTATGATATATGCATTCTATAATGTAAGTATGAGAAACAAGTATCTTAAACATTGTGCATATCAACCCTCCAACCAAGTTTAGGTATAACCCACAGGTTACCCTTATAAGTCTCAAGTTTAAAAGTTTAATACAGTAACAATCACCAAGGGCTCCCCCCGAAGAGTCAATCAATCAAAGTGGATTGGTCAAATGTAATAGATCTATCATTGTTACCATAAGCTTGATCAAAGTTAATGAATATGCTAGTTTTAAGTTTAATCTAAGCATACAAGTCTCAAGTTTAACATAAGAATAATCATCTAGTCATAGTTGTACAAGAATTGTACAAGTTTAAAGTTTTGAACATGTTTCACCCCAAAAGTATAGAACGGAAAAAGGGGTTAAGTATACTCGCATGGATTGGAGGAAGAGTATCCGACGAGAGTAAGTTTGCAAGACTTTGAGGGAGAATATCCTCACAATAAGCCTAAGAATGTAAATCTAAAGTTTCAAGTTTATTTCTATAAGTCTAAGACAAGGATCTAGGGCTCAAGATTGACTATGGTTCCAAACGGGAAATGGGAATGATCGTATTTATAAAGTTTAAATTAGGTTTTAAATAAGGTTTTGAAAAATCATGCAAGGCTTGGATTTCAAAGTTCAATAAGTTCATAGTTTAAAATAACTATTTAAGATAAGAATTAATGATAATAATTATTTCAAGAGTAAAATAATTATTAAATACAAAGTATTTTAAGACTAATAGTGATTTAAGATTAATAGTAATTATTTAAAGTGTATATAATTATTAAGGATAAATAATTATTTATAGAGTAAACTGCCATTTTCGTCCCTGTGGTTTGGTCAAAATTGCCACTTTCATCCAATAGTTTGTTTTTTTGTATCTGGGTCCTCGTGGTTTTAAAATATTGCCATTTTCATCCTTGTGGTTTTAAAATATTGCCACTTTCATCCAGTCAGCTAACACCGTCCGTTTTTCTCAGTTAAATGAGGGGTATTTCAGTCCTTTTACTTATTTGTTTTATTTTTTCATCTTTTTTACTCTCACTTTTTAATCATCCCCAATTTAAACTCTAATTTAATCATCCACCTGCTGGCCTTCTTCCTCTTTTTCTGACCAGTTTCTGACGAGCACCACTGGAACACCTCCGTCGCTTGTTTCTATGATTAAAAAGTGAGAGTAAAAAAGATGAAGAAATAAAACAAATATGTAAAAGGACTGAAATACCCCTCATTTAATTGAGAAAAACGGACGGTGTTAGCTGACTGGATGAAAGTGGCAATATTTTAAAACCACGAGGATGAAAATGGTAATATTTTAAAACCACGAGGACCCAAATACAAAAAAACAAACTATTGGATGAAAGTGGCAATTTTGACCAAACCACAGGGACGAAAATGGCAGTTTACTCTTATTTATAAGAACAAACCATATAAATCGTCAAAGTTTCAAGTTTTAATTATTTATTTTTATAATTTGACTTGTAAACAAATAATGTTTAGAATGTAGTTACAACTTTTATTATGTAATTATAAGTTTATAAAAGATTAAATAAAATTTCTTATAAAGTTTATATTATAACTTTTCTTTCGTGTTTATAAGTTTATAAGTAAAGTTTCTTTAAAGTATTTTAAATAGGGTTTACAAATTTTATAAATGATTAAAGTTCCCATTTAATCTTATAAAATTTACAAGATTATAAATATTTAGGAATTTAGTAAGGTATAATTATTCCTCTTGTTTTGTATACACAAATAAATTTGTTCATAAAATTTTACAAGATATAAGTTTTTGATTTTTAAATAAATAATGAGTAAATGAATATCCAAGATTAAAGTTTAAATAGATATAAATGTTATAAAAGGTATGAGTTATAAATTTCCCTGTTTTCTAAATAATATCTAAGTTTTATAAACTTTTTTGATCTTATAAAAGTTTATTTAAGTTTCCTATTCAATAAAAGAATGCATAATAAATTAATGTTTTTTTTAAGATTTAAAACTAATATTAAAGATTTAATCTTTATAACTCTTTAACTAAGTTTTATTTAACAAGAATGTCTCATAGTAATAAAAGTACAAATAAAAATCGATTCCCGATTTATAAATGTCCAACAGTTTTTATAAAAATATTTGCAAGGGTTAAAAATTGTTTAAAAGGCAAAAAGAAATAAAATGGGCAAAAACCAGCTCGAACCCGGTGTCACACCCCGACCGATGGCGGAATCATCGAGACGGGACATGTAAGACTGTTCATAGCTCATGGTTGACTAAATTGAAATATATTAAAGTTAAATTTCCTTTACAAATAATCCGAGTACAAACCAAATTCAAACAAGGAACATAAAACAATTCATAAAGCTCTTGATTTAAATTGCTAAGTCCAAATCCTATGTTGAACACGTCTTGAATCAATCTCACATATTGGGGCCTGAAACATGAATAAAATAAAGTCAACTAAAAAGTTGGTGAGTATAACACAGTTGTATGTAGATAGCATATAGTTGAAAACAAATCCTTTACAAAACATGATAAAATAAGGCACTTATGGGGAGCAGCTATTGTGTAACCATGTACAACCAAACCTTGTGACTAGCATGCAAAAATTGTGTTGTCGGTTTCAATCACCGCGCACCATGGGTGGGTTTGTCAGACTCAATAGATCTATCATTGAAAACCGTCGACTTGTATAGTTAATGATTGCACATAAGAGCATACAAAGGTTAGCACACCTAGCACTCGGGCACAAAGCTCAAATTTTGCACACATGTATGTAAATAGGATTTTTGCACTTGTGTTGTTTGTGTAAATATAAATGTGTAATGTGTAATGTGTATAGAGTTCATGTTCCACCCCAAAAGTGTAAAAGAGTAAAAAGGGGTTGTGAATACTCACTTGGTATGGAAGTGTAACATCCCAAAATAAATAGAAACCCAAATAAAGGAAACAAAGTGGGCTTGGCCAAAGTTTCGGCCCATGGGCCCGAAAAATGACAGGGAGCCTTCATAGCAGCAGCCATCAGCCTCTCCCTCATTCACCACACTTGTCACGCAAGTTTCTAGTGAGAGAAAGAGAGAGTGAGAGTTTGGGTCTAGAGAGAGAAAGCTCGGGATCAAGCTCAAAGTCTCGAGGATTGTTGCTCAACATCTCTGGAGCATAAAGAAACGAGAAGGAAGCTGTAACAGGTAATTATTATGCCTAAATCTGAGTTTTTGTAACTTTCGGGTTTCGGGTTAATAATCGAGTAAAGGTTTAGATTTTTACGTGTGAAACTGGAAACAAACCACGGGTTTGGGTTCATGGGGGAAAATGGAACATTTCGAACGTAAAAAGTTCAAAGCTTGATCGATTAGAACAAAGGGACCAGATCTAGGGTTCTGTTTGGGGAAGGAGACTGCACAGTCGAAACTACTAGTTTCGATATGGACGCATCTATCGAAACTACCTAGTTTCGACAGGGGCAGACCCATCGAAACTACCATAGTTTCAATATAGACCCAAGACCTTAACTAAGAATTTATATAAGTCATACGACTCGAAACTACTTAGTTTCGATAAGAAGCAGTGACTCGAAACTACTTAGTTTCGATAAGAAGCAGTGACCCGAAACTACTTAGTTTCGATAAGAAGCAGTGACTCGAAACTACTTAGTTTCGATAAGAAGCCAGGGCTCGAAACTACATAGTTTCGATAAGGAGCCAGGACTCGAAACTACCTAGTTTCGATAATGAAACCATGACCCGAAACATCTGAGTCAAGCCTAGTAATGTCTAAGTGTCCCCTAGGAACACAGCCTTACGCCTATGACTTGATTATACAGATTGTGGGTGACCATAGTGACATTCAGGAACCGGCTAGGTGTAAACAGAAACGATTCATCTGGTGAGTTTTTATTGCCCTTTTTCCTAATGGTTTTGGGCTGGCATGCATACTGGTAAAGTATTTTATAAAAATGTTATTTTTTATAAAATGAAAGGCAAAGTATAGTATTTTATAAAAATGTTATTTTTATAAAATGAAAGATAAAGAACAGAAGAGCATAGTATTATCTTTTAAACAAGTTTTTGAAAGATAACAATGAGCTAAAGAAAGAACGATAAAGGAGCCGTACTTCGGTACAGCTCGACAGTGACAGTGACAGTGACAGTGACAAATACCATGTTATATGCTTATGTGTTAATATGTGTTATTTGTCTATATGAAAGTTATGTGATTGCATTTCTACTTGTGTAATAGTGTAATTGCATTGCATAATAGTTGCATAGTAGAAAGTCCTGCAGGCATGCTAAAGTAGAAGTCTCACCCTGAGGTGTGAGCAATGCTAAAGGAGTCTTACACTTCGGCGTAAGCAATGCTAAAGGAGTCTTACACTTCGGTGTAAGCGATGCTAAAGGAGTCTTCACTTCGGTGTAAGCGAGAAAGTCTCACCCTGAGGTGTGAGCAATGCTAAAGGAGTCTTGCACTAACGTGCAAGCGAGAAAGAAAGTCCCACCCTGAGGTGTGGGCAGCGCTAAAGTAAAAGTCTTACCCTGAGGTGTAAGCAAGATAGGGATCTGGTCCTCGGACCACGATCCATACGTGATAGTTAAAGTATGATAAAGTCACTTGTCAAGTATAAGTGAAATGATAGACAGAGTACAGTGGGACACCCTAACGGGTTTCCTTAAAGATAAAGTTTTAATGACAGATAGTAACGTAACAGATTTATAATTGTAACGTTGTAAAGTTTTAAAGTAATAGTTAAAAGTTTATTTCAAAGAAAGTGAAAGTAAAGCTTAGTTTAATTTAATAAAACTAAGCTACCAAAGATAAAGTTTACAGTTTAAAGTAAAGAGAGAACTCACCAGCGTTAGCTGACTTTTAGTATGCATGACAGGTAAAAAGGGTAAAGCTAAAGAAAGATAAAAGAGCCATGTGGGCTGGATAGCATGGACATCGGGCTGCGGTATTGAAAACTGACATTTCCAATCCTGATAGTTCATGTTATAGACAATATTTCATGTTATAGTTTGATGAATGATTTGAATTAAAGACTTCCGCTGTAATAGATTCTGATTTCCGGTTTAAGAACTATGTTTGTTATGTTGTGTGCCAACTATGAGATGTACCCGTTTTGGGGCGTTTCAAGTTGGTATCAGAGCCATAGTTTGAGAGATTCAGACATTTGCGATAATGTCTGAACTTAAACTGAGAATGGGATAAAGCAAAGGAAGGGAAGGAATGTCAGTCGGAGCAGCCCGTCCATGGAAAGATAGTAGACAGAAGGTAGTCAATGTCCTTACATAGAACATAGACAATAACGCCTTAGTACAGATAGCAGAAAGTAGATGCTTTAGCATAAATAGTACATGCCTTAGCACAGACAGTAGACAGTAGATAGTACGTGCCTTATAGTAGAAACTCTGAACTTGGATGCAAATGTTACTCGGAAAGGAAATGTTCAAAACCCGAGTAGTAAAGTAAATTAGTAATTTCATACCGGTCTCTGTAATTAGTAATTTACAGTACTCGAGGTGTTCTAAATTGTTACCTATCTTGATAACACGAGCTATCTTTGTTCACAGTAGACACTAAATGGCTAGAGCAAAGAGAGGAGGTCGCACTGGGGGTCGTACTGGTCGTCGAGGCCGACCTCCAGGTAACCGGAACCGTCCTGGAGAAAGTGAGCACTCCCGCAACGAAGCTGAATCGGTGCATGTGGAGCATAATGATAGTGAGAACCATGTGTCGGCTCCTAACGATGCCCCTAATGAGGCGCTTGAGTTGGAACCGATTGTGAAAGAAGCTATAGCGGCAGAGGTTACTTCAATCTTGAAGAAAGTTCTACCGGAAGCATTGGGCGAGGCCCTTAAAGAGTTTAATATAGGGAAGAAAGAAACGAAAGAGGAAAGCAGCAAGAGACTTGAAGTCACTGACAGTGATGATTCTGATTATGAAATGGCAACCCGGGGTTGCAACTATAAGTCCTTTCGGGGGTGTGACCCGCCGAAGTATGATGGACGGAAAGATGCTGTTGCCACTTTTGAGTGGATAGAGAGAATGAATGGGGTGATCAACATTAGTGAGTGCCGTGATGATCAAGCGGTCAAGTTTGCCGCTCACTCATTCACTAATGAGGCATTAAGCTGGTGGAGATCGATCGAAAGAATCAAGTCTTCTGCTGAGATGAAAAAGATGAAATGGGACGACATGAAAAAGCTGCTAATCACTAAGTTCTGCCCGCAGAACGAGATTGACAGAGTTGAGAGGGAATTTCTGGGGCTCTGTGCTGGTAGTATGACTCATCGCCAGTATACCTCCAAATATCAACAGTTGGCTCAGCTGGTTCCACATCTGGTGGACACTGAGGAAAAGAGGATTAAGTACTACATCAAGGGACTACCACAGAAAGTCCGTGTGCACGTGAAAGCTAATGCTCCCACGAGTTTTGAATCTGTGGTATCACTTGCTGGAATAGTTTATGATGACTTCGAATCCGCAGACCCACTGCCTACTGAGAAGAAAGTGACCAATGCCGTTAAACGGCCAGCTAAAGAGTGGGCGGGGCCGGAGACGAAGAAACTGAGGATTGAAGATGGGGTTGAATGTGCTAAGTGTGGCAGGAAGCACTCGGGCGAGTGCCGAGTTGGGTTAAATATGTGCTATAGGTGCGGAAAGACCGGACACTACTCTCGAGAGTGTCCCGGGGCACAGTCTTGTTATAACTGCGGGATACCTGGCCACATGGCCAAAGACTGTCGGAAACCCAAGGCTACTGGCACCGAGAAGGGTAAAGAACCTGAGAAGCCGAAGGCAAGGACCCGGGCGTATGCACTGACACAGGAGGAGGCTAGGGGAGACCCAGATGTTGTGTCAGGTACGTTCATCCTTGACCACACTTATGTTTCAGTATTATTTGATTCGGGTGCCAGTAGGAGTTTTATATCATCTTCTAAGTGTAAAAGAATGAAATGCAAAGTTACTAGAGTAGAGCAGGCCTTTAATGTGGAAACCGCAGTGGGCAAGACCACGATAGTAAGTGAATTGGTAGATAATTGCACGATAAAGATTCATGGCCATAGATTCCCAGTTAGGTTGTATGTTATGACCTTGGGAGGATTCGATATAGTTTTGGGTATGGATTGGTTAGCTGCCAACGAAGCCCGAATAATATGTAGACGAAAGATAGTTCAGCTCAAAGCTCCAGACGGTGGCGAGGTTTTGGTGTACGGGGATCGCGACGGTTCACTAACGAACGTCATATCAATGATAAAGGCAGAGAAGTATATAGGGCGCGGATGCGAGGCCTACCTGGCCTATGTGATAGACAATGATGTAAAGGTGAGAGAGTTAAAAGACGTACCAGTGGTATGTAATTTTCCGGGGGTGTTTCCTGAGGAGTTGCCTGGGTTACCACCTGACCGGGAGACAGAATTCCAGATAGACTTAGTGCCAGGTGCCCAGCCCGTGGCTAAAGCACCGTACCGACTTGCACCTCTGGAGATGAAAGAGCTGATGGTACAGTTGGAAGAACTTTTGGATAGAGGATTTATCAGACCAAGCATTTCTCCATGGGGTGCTCCGGTTCTGTTCGTAAAGAAGAAAGATGGTGCCATGAGAATGTGCATCGACTACAGAGAGTTGAACAAGCGTACAGTAAAGAACAAATATCCGCTACCAAGGATCGATGATCTGTTCGACCAACTACAGGGCGCCAGATGGTTCTCCAAGATCGATCTGCGGTCGGGATATCATCAGTTAAAGGTAAGAGAAGAGGACATACCTAAGACAGCGTTTCGCACGCGTTATGGGCATTACGAGTTTCGCGTGATGTCTTTCGGCTTGACGAACGCTCCGGCAGCATTCATGAGTATGATGAACCAGGTGTGTAGACCGATGCTAGATAGGTCGGTGATAGTGTTTATAGACGACATACTCATTTATTCGAAAAGTGAAGGTGATCATGCTTGTCATCTTCGAGAAGTACTAGAGACGCTACAAAAAGAAAAGTTGTATGCCAAGTTCTCCAAATGCGCGTTCTGGCTTAAGGAAGTCCAATTCTTAGGTCACGTTATCAACGCAGACGGCATTATGGTTGACCCGGCTAAGATAGAGGCAGTACAGGAATGGGAAACCCCGAAGACGCCAACCGAGATTCGGAGTTTTCTGGGATTGGCAGGTTACTATCGAAGGTTCATTCAGGACTTCTCGAGAATAGCTTCGCCACTGACAAAGTTGACACGTAAAGAAGTAAAGTACGAATGGGGTCAGGCTCAGTCCAAAGCATTTGAAGAGTTAAAGAAGAAGTTGACCCAAGCCCCAGTGTTAGCACTACCCGACGGTAACGAGGACCTGGTGGTATATTCTGACGCATCGGGACAAGGGTTAGGGTGTGTTTTGATGCAGAGGGGAAAGGTGATCGCGTATGCGTCACGACAGCTAAAGATCCACGAAATTAACTACCCGACTCACGATTTGGAGCTCGCGGCAGTTGTTTTTGCGTTAAAGATTTGGAGGCATTACCTCTACGGGGTGAAATGCACGATTTATTCGGATCACAAGAGCTTGAAGTATTTCTTCGAACAGAAAGACCTGAATATGCGGTAAAGGCGGTGGTTAGAATTGCTGAAAGACTATGACTGTGAGATCCTATACCACCCGGGAAAGGCGAATGTGGTCGCTGATGCCCTAAGTCGTAAGGAGAATCATTCTCCTATTAGGGTAAAAGCGTACCAGTTAGTGATAACCCCAGATTTTATGATAGAGCTAGAAGCAGCACAGAAGGAAGCACTAAAGGAAGAGAACATAAAGAAAGAAAGAATGGTCGGTCAACAGACAAAGTTAGAATTAAACACTCATGGAGTGAGGACCAGGTGTGGTCGCATGTGGGTACCGAAGGGCGGAGAGCTTAGGGCCAAAGTACTTGACGAGGCCCATAAGTCTCGATATTCCATCCACCCAGGAACCACGAAAATGTACCAGGATTTGAAGAAAGAGTATTGGTGGCCTAACATGAAGAATGATGTGACCGGATATGTAAGCAAGTGTCTGACTTGCTCACAAGTTAAAGCAGAGCATCAGAAACCGTACGGGAAGATCCAGCCTCTGGAAATACCCGAATGGAAGTGGGAGCGTATCACCATGGACTTTATTACAAAGCTGCCCCGCACAGCAAAAGGCCATGATACGATTTGGGTTATAGTGGATCGTCTGACAAAGAGTGCACATTTCTTGCCAATTCGCGAAACGTATTCATCTGAGAAGTTGGCAGAAGTATTTATCAATGAAATTGTCTCTCGACATGGCGTACCGTTATCAATTGTATCTGACCGGGACACCCGATTTACATCGAGGTTCTGGAAAAGATTTCACGAGTCAATGGGTACAAGACTGAACATCAGCACGGCTTATCATCCACAGACGGATGGTCAATCAGAAAGGACCATCCAGACGTTAGAGGATATGCTCCGCGCATGCATTATAGACTTCGGTGGCAGTTGGGATAGTCACCTACCGTTGGCAGAATTCTCCTACAACAACAGTCACCACACCACGATTGGTATGCCGCCCTACGAAATGTTGTATGGTAGAAGATGCCGAACCCCGGTCTGTTGGGGCGAGGTAGGACAGAAAGAGTTGGGGAGTTTAGAGGTAGTCACAACAACCTCTGAAAAGATTGACCAGATCAAGGCCAGAATGAAAGCTGCACAGGACCGTCAAAAGTCCTACGCGGATAAAAGGCGAAGACCAATCGAATTCAAGGTCGGGGATCAAGTACTATTGAAAGTATCTCCCTGGAAGGGGATCATACGATTCAGAAAGAGAGGGAAGTTAAGCCCAAGATTCGTCGGGCCTTTCAAAATACTAGCACGGGTTGGTGAAGTCGCTTACCGGTTAGAATTACCTGATGAGCTGAGTGGAATTCACCCAACCTTCCACGTGTCGCACTTGCGCAAGTGCCTGGCCGACGAATCGGCACACGTGACACTTGACGACATCGAGATAGATAATAGCCTCAATTACATCGAGGAACCCGTCGCCATATTAGACAGGAAAGAAAAGCGGTTACGGAATAAAGTGATACAGTTAGTCAAAGTACAATGGAAGCATCGTAAAGGTTCGGAAGCTACATGGGAAACCGAGACAGAAATGAAAGAGTCGTACCCGCACCTGTTTGACTTATAACAGGTTTCGAGGACGAAACCTTTCGTAAGAGGGGTAGACTTGTAACATCCCAAAATAAATAGAAACCCAAATAAAGGAAACAAAGTGGGCTTGGCCAAAGTTTCGGCCCATGGGCCCGAAAAATGACAGGGAGCCTTCATAGCAGCAGCCATCAGCCTCTCCCTCATTCACCACACTTGTCACGCAAGTTTCTAGTGAGAGAAAGAGAGAGTGAGAGTTTGGGTCTAGAGAGAGAAAGCTCGGGATCAAGCTCAAAGTCTCGAGGATTGTTGCTCAACATCTCTGGAGCATAAAGAAACGAGAAGGAAGCTGTAACAGGTAATTATTATGCCTAAATCTGAGTTTTTGTAACTTTCGGGTTTCGGGTTAATAATCGAGTAAAGGTTTAGATTTTTACGTGTGAAACTGGAAACAAACCACGGGTTTGGGTTCATGGGGGAAAATGGAACATTTCGAACGTAAAAAGTTCAAAGCTTGATCGATTAGAACAAAGGGACCAGATCTAGGGTTCTGTTTGGGGAAGGAGACTGCACAGTCGAAACTACTAGTTTCGATATGGACGCATCTATCGAAACTACCTAGTTTCGACAGGGGCAGACCCATCGAAACTACCATAGTTTCAATATAGACCCAAGACCTTAACTAAGAATTTATATAAGTCATACGACTCGAAACTACTTAGTTTCGATAAGAAGCAGTGACTCGAAACTACTTAGTTTCGATAAGAAGCAGTGACTCGAAACTACTTAGTTTCGATAAGAAGCAGTGACTCGAAACTACTTAGTTTCGATAAGAAGCCAGGGCTCGAAACTACATAGTTTCGATAAGGAGCCAGGACTCGAAACTACCTAGTTTCGATAATGAAACCATGACCCGAAACATCTGAGTCAAGCCTAGTAATGTCTAAGTGTCCCCTAGGAACACAGCCTTACGCCTATGACTTGATTATACAGATTGTGGGTGACCATAGTGACATTCAGGAACCGGCTAGGTGTAAACAGAAACGATTCATCTGGTGAGTTTTTATTGCCCTTTTTCCTAATGGTTTTGGGCTGGCATGCATACTGGTAAAGTATTTTATAAAAATGTTATTTTTTATAAAATGAAAGGCAAAGTATAGTATTTTATAAAAATGTTATTTTTATAAAATGAAAGATAAAGAACAGAAGAGCATAGTATTATCTTTTAAACAAGTTTTTGAAAGATAACAATGAGCTAAAGAAAGAACGATAAAGGAGCCGTACTTCGGTACAGCTCGACAGTGACAGTGACAGTGACAGTGACAAATACCATGTTATATGCTTATGTGTTAATATGTGTTATTTGTCTATATGAAAGTTATGTGATTGCATTTCTACTTGTGTAATAGTGTAATTGCATTGCATAATAGTTGCATAGTAGAAAGTCCTGCAGGCATGCTAAAGTAGAAGTCTCACCCTGAGGTGTGAGCAATGCTAAAGGAGTCTTACACTTCGGCGTAAGCAATGCTAAAGGAGTCTTACACTTCGGTGTAAGCGATGCTAAAGGAGTCTTCACTTCGGTGTAAGCGAGAAAGTCTCACCCTGAGGTGTGAGCAATGCTAAAGGAGTCTTGCACTAACGTGCAAGCGAGAAAGAAAGTCCCACCCTGAGGTGTGGGCAGCGCTAAAGTAAAAGTCTTACCCTGAGGTGTAAGCAAGATAGGGATCTGGTCCTCGGACCACGATCCATACGTGATAGTTAAAGTATGATAAAGTCACTTGTCAAGTATAAGTGAAATGATAGACAGAGTACAGTGGGACACCCTAACGGGTTTCCTTAAAGATAAAGTTTTAATGACAGATAGTAACGTAACAGATTTATAATTGTAACGTTGTAAAGTTTTAAAGTAATAGTTAAAAGTTTATTTCAAAGAAAGTGAAAGTAAAGCTTAGTTTAATTTAATAAAACTAAGCTACCAAAGATAAAGTTTACAGTTTAAAGTAAAGAGAGAACTCACCAGCGTTAGCTGACTTTTAGTATGCATGACAGGTAAAAAGGGTAAAGCTAAAGAAAGATAAAAGAGCCATGTGGGCTGGATAGCATGGACATCGGGCTGCGGTATTGAAGACTGACATTTCCAATCCTGATAGTTCATGTTATAGACAATATTTCATGTTATAGTTTGATGAATGATTTGAATTAAAGACTTCCGCTGTAATAGATTCTGATTTCCGGTTTAAGAACTATGTTTGTTATGTTGTGTGCCAACTATGAGATGTACCCGTTTTGGGGCGTTTCAGGAAGTGTAGCTAACAAAGATTATGGATAGCAAATATGATCCTCGAAATACACAATTTAACCTAAAGAGTAATGTGTATTGAATCAAATAGATGCATAAAGTTTAAGTCTAAAATGAAAGTTGAATTTGTGTATAAAACTATTGATTTGTATTTAAAAAGTATTGAATAAAATACATAGAGTTTGAAGTAAAATATTTTTGAAACAATTTGATTAGGTTTGAATTGAATAATTGAATAAATATATAATTATAGTTTATGAAATAATGTAAATATTAATTGTAATTAAGTATAAATAAATAAATGGTTTTGATTTAAAATGTAAATTAAATAAATAATCATTATCTCATTTATTTATAAATTTTGTAACTTAATTATTTAGAATATCATTTAAGTGTAAGATAATAAATATAAATTAAATTTTCATAAACTTTTAAATAAATTATATTTATGCCAATATTAAACTTTTAATCCATTTTTAAATACAGAAAACATATTTTTATAAAATCTGAAACATTTACTGATTAAAATATAAAAATTCATAATTCTGTTAAAAGGTTCTGAGTTTCACACGACCGTGCCTCGGAAGGGCACGATCGTGCTCAAGCCCCGGGCGCGACCGTGCTAGTCGGGGCGCGACCGGGTTGATCAACAGGAGCACAATCTAGACAAGTCAACAGGCACGACCGTGCCTTGGCCTGGCACGGTCGTGTCTATGATCTTTAGACACAACTGAGACTAGCCCAGAGGGCATGACAAGGTCTGGACAGGAGGACACGACCACGCTGCAATTCGGCACGACCACGTTACTTGAAGCACGGCCGCGCTAGATGATTAGCGCGACCGTGTCTTTTCCAAATCAGACACGAATTTACAAATTCTTGTATTTTAAACGTTGGAATTGTTAGGGCTTTTGATTAATGGTTTATTACGAGTCTTTTCGTTTAATCTAATTGTATGTACATCGCGTTTAAGTAGGGGTTCGATTAAATCATTTTTAATAACGCATGAGTTCTGATTCGGATCGATTTCTATAATGGAAGCCCAAATTGAATAGGGGCTTTCGATACAGATACTGAAATGAATGAATTAAAGGATTCAATTACCCTGAACAGCAGCGAATTGATAAAGAACGGTAGGGAGGAAGTTCCGGCGACGGCAAGACTGGTTTCCGGCGACTTCTGCTGCGGTTCCGAATGCTTCAGCGGCTTCGGATGATTCAGATATGATTTGGGAAACGATTGACTGGATTGCTTGAGATAATTCTGATCGAAAAAGCTTGAGAGAGTTTTTCTTGAATTGAGAGAGTTTTTCTTGAATTGTTGAAATGAAACTGAGGCGTTTTGAGACTTTGAAAAAAGTGGTAATACAATTGTTAAGGGAAAACAAACGTATGACTGTTACGGATTCGAACGATCAGGCGATTAAAGTTGCAGTTACGTTTCAGCTGTTACACAGGCGCGACCGTGTCTAAATATGGCACGACCGTGCCTAGGCACCGGGCGCGATCGTTCCAAAGCAGGTCGCGCGACCGTGCCAAAGCACTTGGCGCGACCGTGCTAGGACGAAGCACGACCGTGCTATACTAGGGTTTCTTGACATTTTTCAACTTTAGTCCTTGACTTTTCAGATTTGATAAGTTTGAATAAAATAGTTTCTTGTATAGTGTTTAAATGTATATAATCGAGCAAAACTTGTAAATTTGTATTGAATCATGGCATTTCGTTTAAGGTAAACAAAATAATAAGGCAGTGCACGAACATTGAATTTGAAATTGCTTTACATTGAATTGAAATATGAATACTAAATTCATAGATGTTACACCCGGGTCACTGACCGGGTCGAACATACACACACACCAACCATCCCAGCTACGGGTCTCGCTACTAGTTTATCCGGAAAAGAAAGTTTAAAACCAATTACTCAAATCGAGCCCCAATTCGCATGAACCCTAGATTCGATTTTGGTCCAATGCACATCCGATTAAACCTCTGTCTTTGTAAATTGACAGAGGGTTTTCGATTCAAGTAAGAAAACGAGTAGAATGGCCACGAGAGTTACCTGCTATGATGTCGAAATAGGGACGAACGGGTTCAACCCTCAGAATGGCTGTCCACGAGACCAAATCGGCAGTTGCAGGCGACGAACGTTTAAATTGAGTGTTTAGGAAGATTGAGGGTGATGTTGTTAAGGTGTTTCGGTGGGTATTTATAGCCGATTTCACGATTTAATGCCGGATTAGGTGGGGCGATTTTGGATGGCCGAATGTGTTAAATCGCGAGTCACGCGGGTGCCAAACTCGAAGTCGAGCATTGATGGATGTTGGGTTTCGGTCACATGCGGGAGGCGAACCCGAGGTTCAACGAATCCGGACGGAAAATCGTGGTTTCGCGAAAATAGGGGAGGAAACGGGGTTAGCTGGGATCGAACCTAGGACCGGTTTTTGAATTCTGGAAGTTTAAGCTTGTGGCAGAACAGGTTCCTGCTGTATCTGGAGTTTAAAGTTTTAGGTTAAAGTATAGTTTTAGTTTTAAAACAAGTTTCAGCATTTGACAGTTTTGGTCCCTTGACTTTGTGAAGATAAATATATATATATTCTTTTGTTTTTATAAAACCAAATAAGTTTTATAAAGATTATAAGATATAAGTATACATATATTTATATATAAATATATATATATATATTTATAATCGATTCTCATACAATTATGTATATATATAATAAATGAATAAATGAATCCACATTCATTATTTAAAATTATGTTTTAAGATTTGGATTTGAATGCGCACCAGGGTTAGGGTAAGGATAGGTCGGAAAGATACCGGATATTACAGCAGTACCTTTAGTTTAAAAGATTTTGTTTTAAGATTTGGATTCGGAATTATATTTTAAGATTAAGTTTTAAGATTTGGATTCGGAAAGAAAACATAAATCGGAATGTCAGTCTCTAGTCGGGCAGCCTTCACGCCTTCGCACGACCCTTTTCTTTGTTATCTGAAATGTATACTAAAAGTCAGCTAACGCTGGTGAGTTCTAGTTTAAAAGATTAGATATAAACATTATTTCTTCAAAAGTATACATAAGTTTATATATAAAGAACATAAATACGTATTCTTAACTTTTACTTTTCTTTCATCATTCTTGAGTGACTACATTGATATGCATTCACCTTTAGTTTTTCCTTAACATTCATTTGGTCGTACACATAAGGGTGATCAACCCGTCTTTTACTACGTATGTCACAAAGACATACGCCATGAAGCTACCGTCGTAGCCCTTTGACTCGTCCGGTCCTAGAAACCGTCCGCCTTAAAACCGTCCGGCCAACCTTCGGCCGTCCGTCGTAAACCGTCCTACCGTCGTAGTCCGTCCTTTTTGCCCGTCTACCCGAAGGTATCCGTTTCCCACGTGCTACCATGTTTGCAACCATTCTACATATGATTTGGCATTTGCTTCGACCATCCATTAATGCCCCTTTTTATTTCCTAGCTGATGAAGGAATATTTTTGTCCCGGTTGCAAGATAGTCACGTGGTCGTCCATCTACCGTAGTAGCCGTTAGCATCGAAGCGTCCATAACATTCACGTATATTCATAACATGCAGTATATATTATATAAAGCAAGATTTCATTCATTCATATTTTGTCATTCTTTCATTCATACTTTGTAAACATACGTGTTGATGAGTAAATCCAATAAGTGAGGCCTCCCGGGTTTGGGGCCTCACATTTGTATGTTTAGCTACGGTTTTAAAGAAAATAATATGGATGGTATCGAGTTTTTACCTCTGGACAGAGATGATGATTTTTGAGAGAAAAAGAGAATGATCTTGACTTCTCCTGCTAAAAACCTTTGAGAAAACACTTGGAACTCTCCTTATAATACCGAAATAAAGGATTCGAGTCTTCGATTATGGAAGAACACCAAAAGAAAGTGAAGATAGATATTCTTGTTGTTGTCGTAGAAGAAAAGAGATATGACAGGGTTTGTGAGTTTTTGCCCTTGATGGATGAATTGATAGACAATTAGGTGGTATGGTTTTTATCTAAACTTTGAAGTCATGAGGTATGGGTTTTAAGATAATGAATTTGAATGTAGAGAAAAATGGTAGTGTGAATGGGGAAATCTCTGGGATTTCGGTCGAGAAAGTCAAGGGTGGGTTGGGGTTAATTTATCTAATAAGATTTAAGTGTAACTTAATATTATTTAGAGTTTTTAAATGGTAAATTAATTCGGTTTAGATTTCTCACGGTATTATAATTTTAACAAGTTTATGACTCGTTGAAGAAAATATTGAAATCTTGGATTGTATAATTCGTTAAGGTGATTATTTGTAGGTATGAGTACCTAAAGGTGGCGCTACATAGTAACGTCTTCGAAAGGTTCATTATTTTAGTCTAAAAATGAATTATTGTCCAACGTAAAGTTCGTGTAATATATATGTCTAGATATTTTTCTTGGTTATTTAATTTAATCACTAACATTCGTATTTAGTCGGGTTATACGGGTATGTGAACCGGTAACTCTTAGAATTACCAAAATGTAAAATGAGACAATGTACGGTTTTTGTTAGACCTTAATGTCCTTGTTTGTGAAATTAAGTAAATCACGAAAACAATTATAATGTAAACTCGTTTATAACATGTACGGATATTGATCTGAAATTTCGGGTGTCACACCCGCCTTTCAATTCATCTGGATGAGCCATTCTTCTGAAACATTCTTGGATGTAAATGCTTGTGAATTCTACTAGGGCCTCATGATTATCGTTGAACTGTAGAACCTCTCTGATAGTTGCTTCAGAAAATAACACTTCAAGATTTTGAACACGGGCTCTAATGTGGTCTGTATTGTTGATGGAGACTCTTGTGGCAGTGGCCCAGAATTGTCTGATAGAAGACTCAAACACTGGCAGATTGTGACTTGTAGCAAAGCTGATGTTCGAGTTGGCTAGGAAATCAAGTACAGGTATGAAGTCTGCATTTTTGGGATCAGTAGTGTTCAACACATCACACACATTGTGCCTTTTGACAAATAAGAGATCCATATCTACACATAAACAACACAAGAAAAATTATCAAACATCAGTCCAACACTTAGAAAAATTTCAGAAAGGTCTGACCGAAACTACTAGTTTCAGGTGAAGAAAGCATATCAAAACTACATAGCTTCGGGCACCAAAGGATATCGAAACAACTAGTTTCGATGGAAAACCTATTCAAATTCTAAGACATTTTTTTGAAAAACAAAACACCCTTTAATCAAAACAACTAGTTTCGATGCCTGAATTCTGAACAAAAACACAATCATTCAAAAGCAGAGAAAAACTAAACTAAAAACTATAGACAGATTAACAAAATATAAACAGAAATAAAAAGAAAGGTAAAGGTCGCCTGAGGTGTCGAAACTCCATCTTACCGAGATTTTTGAGGAAATCTACAAAATTAAACAATAGAAGAGTGAAATATTAGCAATGATGAGTTCATAAACATGATCTAAGCAAGAAACAACCCAAAACACACGATTTCAGTCGTAATGTAACATCCCAAAATATAAAACGGCAATTATAATAACGGAATAAATGAATGAGGCATGACGGGCCGGGCCGAATGGGCCGGCGGGCTTGAACGGGCGAACATAGGGGAGCTTCCTCTATAAATAGCCTAAGTCACTCCACATTTCTCTCATTTACAAGTTCTAGAGAGAGAAACCGTAGAGAGAAAGTTGGCGGATCGACCCGAGATTGAAGAAGTGCGTTGCTCCATAGCTCGTGAGAAGAACCTCCAAATCAGAAGCTCGGTACAGGTAACGATCCAACCTAGATCTGAGTTTTTGTTCGTTTTTCAGGATTTTGGACAAAATGTGACGTTTTTACGGATGAAACTGGAAGAAAAACATAGATTTGAGTTCCTTAATGAAAGGCAAATGTTTTGAATGTAAACAAGTTCAGGATCTTGACGAGATCAGACCCGAATGCGAAAGTTAGGGTTTTTGCGGGGAAACAGATCCTGCGTACTTATCAAGTACGCAGGAAGAGGGTCCTGCGTACTTATCAATTATGCAGGAATTATCAAGTACGCATGAAGCGAGGTTTGCGCACTTATTAAGTACGCAAGAGCAAGGCCCTGCGCACTTGCTAAGTGCGCAGGCATCAGGCTGATTAGGTAAAGTCGGTATGTTTAGAAGGTTAAACCGTTAGAGTCGGGATTTGGTCTGATGTGTATTTAACTAATCAATTCAGATCGGAAGTGACGTAGTGGGACCTTTGTTTAGGACAACCCGGATTATCTTATCAGGTGAGTTCTAGAAGCCCTCTTTTAAATGTTTTATATAATGTTTTCGGGCTGGTGTGCATACATATGAAATGATGTTTTTACGAAACGATGTTTATGAAACTATGTTTATAAAATGATGCTTATGAAACTATGTTTACGAAATGAAATGATTTGGAATGAACGGTTTATGGAAAGAAAGTTTTATGAATGGAATGTTTACGAACGAAATGTTTATAAAGAAATGGTTTACACTAAAGGTAAAGGGTTTCGAAAATGAATGAAAGGTTTTATGAAAAGAAAAGAAAAAGGGCAAAGGTTTTAAAGAAGTCATTACAAATCTAATCTGTCGAATGAATGGAATTGACGAATGAAGTCTGGGAATGTAATTCCCAGCCTTGTGGTAGATTATGGACAGCGAGCCATAGTTGCCATAAGAGCAACAAGGGCAGTGTCTTGGTGGCCTGCCAATGGTTATGATGTTGTACAACTGGTATGGGAGTAACGACGGTTACTCAGGGGTTAACGTGACCCCATGAAGGTTAAATTATGATCCACCGGTGTTATGGCCGTGAGCCATAGCCGTCGATGGAAGTTGTCGGTTTATAGACATGAGAGCCATAAGGGCAACTAAATGGGTATTGTCGGTCCTCGTGCAGTTAAGCCTTGGGGGCAATACAAAAGGGAATTGACGGAATGTATTGTATTGTCGGTCTTCGTGCAGTTAAGCCTTAGGGGCAATACAATAGGGAATTGACGGAATGTATTGTATTATCGGTCTTCGTGCAGTTAAGCCTTAGGGGCAATACAATACTAAATGACGGAACAAACGGTAATACAGATTTAGATAGTAATGTATGACTTAAATGAATGTTAAATGTTTTAAACGAACGATCCGTTCAACGTGTTTATGATGATGATAAATGTTTGAATGTTTTAGTGATGAACGAAAGGCCCTGTTTTCTTGTACATGATGTTAAACCCTAATGGATTATTGAATGATGAACCATTTATTAAATCGAATGAAAAACTGGAACTCACCAGCGTAGCTGACTTTTTAGTATGCACATTCAGGTTAAGGCAGGTATGGATGATGGTCGGTGATGCTCGGCAAGCGAGAAGAGTTACCCGGTGGATCATGAAGACTGGCATCCCGTTATGATTAGTTTATGTTATGTTTATGTATCAGACTATGTTACGCTTCCTCGTGTTGAACAATGTTATGAGTATGTTTTAATGAAATTTTTCGCTGCGTTATTTGATATTCAAGTTTAATAACTGTTTGTGAATGAGTAAATCCAACAAGTGAGGCCTCCCGGGTTTGGGGCCTTACAAGTTGGTATCAGATCAAAAGTTTGAGAGATTCAGACACTCCCAGTGTCTGAACTTAAACTGTGAACGGGACCGAAAGTGGATGCCAGTACGGGTAACTCGAGCCACAGCATCAGGTACGAAGGTAGTATATATTTACATGTGTAGTATGCCTTAGAAAGGGTTAGGTAAGGACTTGTGTTCTGCTGGAATCACAAAGGTGGTCAAATAGAAATCGAAAGGTAGTGTAATGGTTAATTGCAGATGGCCAGTATATATTAACATCTTACAGTGCTTATTGAATTTTATTTGTTAACTAGCGTGATGACATTGGATTCCTTGTCTTATAGAACGAAATGGAAAGGAGAGGAAACGAAAGACGTGGTGGGGGCCGTACCGGTGGTCATACCGGCGGTCGAAATGGTGGGCGTGGCAGGTGTCACACCCCAACCGACGGCGGATTATACGTCGGGGCGGATGCGGTTGTTCAATAGCACAAGGTTGACTATTAAAGTTTCAATATTTCATTAATAAATAGATTCAAAGGTTTAATACAAAGGAAATAACAAGTATACAACGTTTATTTAATAAGTAGTCTAGGTCCAAAGCGTCCTATGTGATCACAAACAAGTCTCATGATGTTGAACCTGAAACATGTGAAAGAATCTGTCAACTACAAATAGTTGGTGAGATACAAAGGTTTTGACGCAGTTTAACAAGTATTTGTAAAGAATTACAATTCACTATGATATATGCATTCTATAATGTAAGTATGAGAAACAAGTATCTTAAACATTGTGCATATCAACCCTCCAACCAAGTTTAGGCATAACCCGCAGGTTACCCTTATAAGTCTCAAGTTTAAAAGTTTAATACAGTAACAATCACCAAGGGCTCCCCCCGAAGGGTCAATCAATCAAGGTGGATTGGTCAAATGCAATAGATCTATCATTGTTACCATAGGCTTGATCAAAGTTAATGAATATGCTAGTTTTAAGTTTAATCTAAGCATACAAGTCTCAAGTTTAACATAAGAATAAGCATCTAGTCATAGTTGTACAAGAATTGTATAAGTTTAAAGTTTTGAACATGTTTCACCCCAAAAGTATAGAAAGGAAAAGAGGCTAAGTATACTCACATGGATTGGAGGAAGAGTATCCGACGAGAGTAAATTTGCAAGACTTTGAGGGAGAATATCCTCACAATAAGCCTAAGAATGTAAGTCTAAAGTTTCAAGTTTATTTCTATAAGTCTAAGACAAGGATCTAGGGCTCAAGATTAACTAGGGTTCCAAACGGGAGATGGGAATGATCGTATTTATAAAGTTTAAATTAGGTTTTAAATAAGGTTTTGAAAAATCATGCAAGGCTTGGATTTCAAAGTTCAATAAATTCATAGTTTAAAATAATTATTTAAGATAAGAATTAATGATAATAATTATTTCAAGAGTAAAATAATTATTAAATACAAAGTATTTTAAGACTAATAGTGATTTAAGATTAATAGTAATTATTTAAAGTGTATATAATTATTAAGGATAAATAATTATTTATAAGAACAAACCATATAAATCATCAAAGTTTCAAGTATTAAATATTTATTTTTATAATTTGACTTGTAAACAAATAATGTTTAGAATGTAGTTACAACTTTTATTATGTAATTATAAGTTTATAAAAGATTAAATAAAATTTCTTATAAAGTTTATATTATAACTTTTCTTTCGTGTTTATAAGTTTATAAGTAAAGTTTTTTAAAGTATTTTAAATAGGGTTTACAAATTTTATAAATGATTAAAGTTCCCATTTAATCTTATAAAATTTACAAGATTATAAATATTTAGGAATTTAGTAAGGTATAATTATTCCTCTTGTTTTGTATACACAAATAAATTTATTCATAAAATTTTACAAGATTTATAAGTTTATAAGTTTTTGATTTTTAAATAAATAATGAGTAAATGAATATCCAAGATTAAAGTTTAAATGGATATAAATGTTATAAAAGGTATGAGTTATAAATTTCCCTGTTTTCTAAATAATATCTAAGTTTTATAAACTTTTTTGATCTTATAAAAGTTTATTTAAGTTTCCTATTCAATAAAAGAATGCATAATAAATTAATGTTTTTTTTAAGATTTAAAACTAATATTAAAGATTTAATCTTTATAACTCTTTAACTAAGTTTTATTTAACAAGAATGTCTCAGAGTAATAAAATACAAATAAAAATCGATTCCCGATTTATAAATGTCCAACAGTTTTTATAAAAATATTTGCAAGGGTTAAAAATTGTTTAAAAGGCAAAAAGAAATAAAATGGGCAAAAACCGGCTCGAACCCAGGTCACTGACCGGGTCGAACATACACACACACACCAACCATCCCGGCTACGGGTCTCGCTACTAGTTTATCCGGAAAAGAAAGTTTAAAACCAATTACTCAAATCGAGCCCCAATTCGCATGAACCCTAGATTCGATATTGGTCTAATGCACATCCGATTAAACCTCTGTCTTTGTAAATTGACAGAGGGTTTTCGATTCAAGTAAGAAAACGAGTAGAATGGCCACGAGAGTTACCTGCTATGATGTCGAAATGGGGACGAACGGGTTCAACCCTCAGAACGGCTGTCCACGAGACCAAATCGGCAGTTGCAGGCGACGAACGTTTAAATTGAGTGTTTAGGAAGATTGAGGGGTGATGTTGTTAAGGTGTTTCGGTGGGTATTTATAGCCGATTTCACGAATTAATGCCGGATTAGGTGGGGCGATTTCGGATGGCCGAGTGTGTTAAATCGCAAGTCACGCGGGTGCCAAACTCGAAATCGAGCATTGATGGATGTTGGGTTTCGGTCGCATGCGGGAGGCGAACCCGAGGTTCAACGAATCCGGACGGAAAATCGTGGTTTCGCGAAAATAGGGGAGGAAACGGGGTTAGCTGGGATCGAACCTAGGACCGGTTTTTGAATTCTGGAAGTTTAAGCTTGTGGCAGAACAGGTTCCTGCTGTATCTGGAGTTTAAAGTTTTAGGTTAAAGTATAGTTTTAGTTTTAAAACAAGTTTCAGCATTTGACAGTTTTGGTCCCTTGACTTTGTGAAGATAAATATATATATATTCTTTTGTTTTTATAAAACCAAATAAGTTTTATAAAGATTATAAGATATAAGTATACATATATTTATATATAAATATATATATATATTTATAATCGATTCTCATACAATTATGTATATATATATATAATAAATGAATCCACATTCATTATTTAGAATTATGTTTTAAGATTTGGATTCGAATGCACACCAGGGTTAGGGTAAGGATAGGTCGGAAAGATACCGGATATTACAGCAGGACCCCTACGCGCCAAGAGTATAGTGAAGAAGGAAGTGTTCACACTGAACCGGCGGTTAGTGTGCATGGAACCGAGCAGACACAGATTGAAGAACAACCTTTCACTTTTGAACCAGAAGTGAGAGCAGCTATAGCTCGAGAGTTCATAGAGTTGATGAAGACTTCTCTGCCAGTTCTGTTAGCTGAAGCATTGAAGAAGGTTAATGGGGAAGGTGGGTCTAACACGCGGTTGATACCCCGAACACTGAGGCAATCAACGCATCGCTTAACCGTGGTTGCGACTATAAGTCCTTTAAGGTATGTGACCCACCGGTCTTGACTAGGAAGAAGGACGCGGTGGCTACTTTTGATTGGGTAATCCGTATGGAAGCTGCCATTCTCCTGAGCGAGTGTCGAACGGATCAAGTTGTGAAATTTGCTGCTAACTCCTTGAGAGTGGAAGCATCCCATTGGTGGGAAGGTGTACGTCAAGCAAAAGGGAGCGAGGTTGTGGATGTGATGATGTGGGCTGATTTGAAAACTTTAGTGATCAAGAATTTCTGTCCAAGAAATGAGATCGAAAAGGTAGAAAGGGAATTTCTGGGGATTAAGGACGGGAGCATAACGCACCGGCAGTACACCACACGGTTCAATGAACTGGCACGTCTGGTGCCACACCTTATCACGACTGAGGAAAGAAAGGTGTCTTGTTACATTCAAGGTCTGCCGGACAAGGTCCGCACCTTTATCAAAGCAAACACCCCTAGCACCTATGATTCGGTGGTGGAACTCAGTGGTGTGGTGTATGATGATCTGGCATTAAACGATGTCGCCATTGAGGAACCAAAGAAGAGACCGAGCTTCTCAAACAAGCGAACCGGTGGAAAGATGTTTGGGACTCGTGATAAGAGGGCTCGGGTGAATGAGCCGACTGTTTGTAAGAAGTGTGGAAGGGAGCATGCAGGTGAATGTAGACTGGGATCTAACTTGTGCTTTAAGTGTGGCAAGACCGGGCACTACTCCTGTTAGTGCCAACAACACTTCAAGTGCTATAACTGTGGGGATGCCGATCATCTGAGTAGGGAATGCCCGAAACCGAAGATGGGCGAATCTGGGAAAGGGAAGGGTGTCGAGAAGAAAGAAGAGAGGCCCCGAGCAAAGACTCGTGCGTACGCGCTGACGCAAGACCAAGCCAGGGCAGACCCCGATGTGGCGTCAGGTATGTTCATCCTTGACAACACTTTTGTTTCTGTGTTATTTGTTTCGGGTTCCAGTAAGAGTTTTATATCTGCGACGTTTTGTAAACGAGTGAAGTACACTGTCAGTAAGCTAGAATGGGCCTTTAGCGTAGAAACCGCTGAGGGTAGAACTGCGAGAGTGACCGATGTAGTTAACAACTCCACGATAAAGATAGAAGGTCATAGGTTCCCTGTCATATTGTTTGTTATGGTTTTGGGAGGGTTTGATGACGTGTTAGGTATGGATTGGTTAACTGCCAACGAAGCACAAATCATATGTAAACGAAAGATAATCCGACTCAAGGCTCCGGATGGTAGCAAATTCGAGGTTTTTGGAGATCGTGACGCCCCGATGCCAAACGTCATCTCGATGATTAAGGCAACAAATTACTTGAGGCGCGGATGCGAGGCTTATGTGGTATACGTAATTGACAAGTGTAAGGAAGTGAAGGAACTAGACGATGTACCCGTGATACGCGAATACTCGGAGGTGTTTCCAGAGGAGTTGCCTGGGATACCACCCGACAGAGATATTGAATTTCGAATCGACTTAGTACCAGATGCCCAGCCCGTGGCTAAGGCTCCATATCGACTAGCACCTATGGAAATGAAAGAACTTATGGTCCAATTAGACGAACTACTTGAGAAGGGATTTATACAACCGAGCATCTCGCCATGGGGTGCTCCGGTGTTGTTTGTGAAGAAGAAAGATGGTTCGATGAGAATGTGTATTGATTATCGCGAGTTGAACAAACGAACGGTGAAGAACAAGTACCCTTTACCAAGGATCGACGACCTGTTCGATCAATTGCAAGGCGCAAGTTGGTTCTCAAAAATCGACCTTCGATCCGGGTACCATCATTCGGACATGGTACTGTTGAAAGTAGGGGACATGGTACTGTTGAAAGAAGGAGGGATTTAGAGTTTCAAGTAGGGGACATGGTACTGTTGAAAGTATCACCGTGGAAAGGAATCATTCGGTTCAGAAAACGTGGCAAACTAAGTCCAAGGTTTGTCGGACCTTTCAAGATTTTAGCGAGAGTGGGTCAAGTTGCTTACAGACTCGACCTACCCGTCGAGCTTAGCGGAATACACCCTACGTTCCACATGTCGCACCTACGCAAGTGCCTAGCTGACGACACAGCTCACATACCTTACGACGAGATCGAAGTGGATAACAGTCTAAATTATATAGAGGAACCGATAGCCATTATTGACCGAGCTGAGAAACGACTACGCAATAAGTCAATCCCATTAGTAAAAGTACAATGGAAACACAGAAAGGGTTCAGAAGCTACTTGGGAAAAAGAAGACGAAATGAGAGGACTATATCCCAAGCTGTTTAACGATTAGCAGGTTTAGAGGACGAAACCTTTCTAAGGAGGGTAGACTTGTAACATCCCAAAACTGGTAATAAATAAATAATGGCACGATCGAAATTATAATTTTCAAATGACGAAAGAAAAAGGGATGGGCTTGGGCTCAACGGGCCTAAGGAAGCCCAAGTATATAAGGGCAAGGGCTGCCCAAACTTCTCATTTTCCACCAATCTCAAGTTCTAGAGAGAGAGAAGAGAGCACGGGCCTAGAGAGAGAAAATGACGGATCGACTTAGAAATTCAGGAGAACGTCGCTGTTGTGCTCGTGATCATCTTCTCCGAATCAGAAATCCAATCCAGGTAAGCGTTCGATCATAATCTGAGTTTTTATGATTTTTTAGGATTTTCGGTTTTAGCCCAATAGATGACGATTTTGCGGATGAAACTTTAAAATGAGCTTAGGTATAGCATCTAGAATGAAAACCGAACGTTTTGATCTAAGAAAAATCGAGATATTGGCACGATCAGATTCGCATGCAGAAACTTCAGATTTTTGGGAAGATGATTTGTGCAGACCCATCGAAACTACTTAGTTTCGATATGTGCAGACCCATCGAAACTACTTAGTTTCGATATGTGCAGACCCATCGAAACTACCATAGTTTTGATATATATATATATATATATATATATATATATATATATATATATATATATATATATATGCAGACCTATCGAAACTACCATAGTTTCGATATGCCCACGATCTGAAGCTAAGATTACACCTAAGTTACTTATCGAAACTACCAAGTTTCGACATAGGCAGCCTATCGAAACTACCAAGTTTCGACATAGGCAGCCTATCGAAACTACCAAGTTTCGACATAAGCAGCCTATCAAAACTATCAAGTTTCGATATAAACAAATCCATCGAAACTACTAGGTTCAAGCATAGTAATGTCTAGTGGCACTACCTTACGAGTATGACTTCATTATACAGATCGTGAGTGACATTAGTGACGCTCAGTAACCAGCTAACTGTATCTCAGAAACTACTCATCAGGTGAGTTCTATGTGCCCCCTTCTATGTTATGTGCAAACCTTATTAAATGTTTTGGGACTGAAATGTATACACTAAATGAATAAATGATATGAATGCTAATGTAATCATACATGATATACTAATATATATATGTTATATATATATACAAAAATGATTTATGCACAAAGAATGAATCGTATGATTATATAGAATGAATGAAAGAACAACACAATGTGTAAGAATGAAATCTTGCTTTATATCCATGTATATATTGCTTGCTATGAATGAATAAACGTTATGAATGGAACAATGATAACGGCTACCTCGGTAGACGGACGACCACTCGACTATTATTCAGCTAGAAATGAAAGTCTAGAAAGGTAGACTAAACAGGCCACTACGGTGGAGTAAGTCCCGAAATCGATGCACGACTGTATAATTAGTTCGGGTGGGAGACGGATACCTTAGGGCAGTCAGACAAATATGACGGACTACTTCGGTAGGACGGTTGTAAGATAATGGCGGACTACTTCGGTAGGACGGTTGTAAGATAATGACGGACTACGACGGTAGGACGGTTGTATGTATGACGAACTACTTCGGTAGGACGGTTGTAAGATAATGACGGACTACTTCGGTAGGACGGTTGTAAGATAATGACGGACTACTTCGGTAGGACGGTTGTAAAGTAATGACGGACGGACACTAGTTGTCGGACGGTTGTAAGAATGGCGGACCATGACGATGGACCGTGGCGTTTGTCTTTGTGACATTCGCAAACAAATGACGGGTTGATCACCTTTAAGTGTATGACGGATGAAAGTTAAGAAAAGAAAAAGGTGAATGCATTTATATATATGTAATCACAAAAGAAAGATGAAAGAAAAGCAAAAGTTACGAATGTATATAATTATGTATACTTGTAAAGAAAAGAATGATCATACTTAATAGTTTTAAACTAGAACTCACCAGCGTTAGCTGACTTTAGTATACATTTCAGGTACAGAAAGGAAGGGTCGTGCGAAGGCGTGAAGGTTACCCGGCACGAGACTGACATCCCACTTTTATTTATGTTAAGACAATGTTATGTTTAACGCTGCTATGTTATGTTATTGAATGATGTATGCTTCCGCTGTGTTTGAATGTTTTTAATTAAAAGTTTAGTGATTAACGACTATGTTTATGAGTAAATCCAACAAGTGAGGTTACCCGGGAAAGGGGCCTTACAACCCGGTGGATCATGAAGACTGGCATCCCATTATGATTAGATTATGATATGCTTATGTAATAGAATATGTTATACTTCCGTTGGTAAACAATGTAATGATTATGTTTTATTGAAGTATTTTCCGCTGCGTTATTTGATAATCAAGTTTAAGAACTGTTTGTGAATGAGTAAATCCAACAAGTGAGGCCTCCCGGGTTTGGGGCCTTACAAGTTGGTATCAGAGCAATAGTTTGAGAGATCGGACACTCCCAGTGTCTGAACTTAAACTGTGAATGGGACCGAAAGCGGATGCCAGTACGGGTAACACGAGCCACAACATCATGTATGAAAAGTAGAGTATGTGTATGTAGTATGCCTTAGAAAGGGTTAGGGAAGGACTTGTGTTCTGATGGAATCACAAAGGTGGTCAAATAGAAATCGAAAGGTAGTGTAATGGTTCATTGCAGATGGCCAGTGTATATTAACATCTTACAGTACTTGTTGAATTTTATTTGTTAACTAGCGTGATGACATTGGATTCCTTGTCTTATAGAACGAAGTGACAAGGAGAGGAAACGGAAGGCGTGGTGGCCGTACCGATGGCCGAAATGGTGGGCGTGGCAGGACCCCTGCGCGCCAAGAGTATAGTGAAGAAGGAAGTGTTCGAACTGAACCGGCGGTTAGTGTGCATGAAGCTGAGCAGACACAGGTTGAAGAACAACCTTTCACTTTTGAACCAGAAAGTGAGAACAGCTATAGCTCGAGAGTTCTCCGAGTTGATGAAGGCTTCTCTGCCAGGTCTGTTGGCTGAAGCGATGAAGAAGGTTAACATGACGGGTGGGTCCAACACGGCAGTTGGTACCCCGCACACTGAGGCAATTAACGCACCGCTTAACCGTGGTTGCGACTATAAGTCCTTTAAGGCATGTGACCCACCGGTCTTGACTGGGAAGAAGGTCGTGGTGGCTATGTTTGATTGGGTGATTCGTATGGAGGCTGCCATTTGTCTGAGCGAATGTCGAACGGATCAAGTTGTGAAATTTGCTGCTAACTCCTTGAGGGAGGAAGCATCCCATTGGTGGGAAGGCGTACGTCAAGCAAAAGGAAGCGAGGTTGTGGATGCGATTATGTGGGCTGACTTGAAAACTTTGGTGATTAAGAAGGTAAAGAGGGAATTTCTGGGTTTGAAGGTCGGGAGCATGACGCACCGGCTATACACAACCCGATTCAATGTACTGGCACGTCTGGTGCCACACCTTATCACGACTGAGGAAAGAAAGATTTCCTGTTACATTCAAGGACTGCCGGACCAGGTCCGCACTTATGTTAAGGCAAACACCCCTACGACCTATGATTCGGTAGTAGAACTGAGCGCCGTGTTATTCGATGATCTTGCGCTGAATGTCGTTGCCATTGAGGAACCGAAGAAGAGACCGAGCTTCTCGAACAAGCGAACTGGTGGAAGGATGTTTGGGACTCGTGATAAGAGGGCTCGGGTGAATGAGCCGACTGTTTGTAAGAAGTGTGGAAGGGAGCATGTAGGTGAATGCAGACTGGGATCTAACTTGTGCTTTAAGTGTGGCAAGACCGGGCACTACTCCCGTGAATGCCCACAACACTTCAAGTGCTATAATTGTGGGGATGCCGGTCATCTGAGTAGGGAATGCCCGAAACCGAGAATGGGTGAAGCCGGGAAAGGGAAAGGCCCGTAAAGGAAAGAAGAGAGGCCCCGAGCAAAGACTCGTGCGTACGCACTGACGCAAGAACAAGCCAGGGCGGACCCCGACGTGGCGTCAGGTACGTTCATCCTTGACAACACTTTTGTTTCTGTGCTATTTGATTCGGGTGCCAGTAAGAGTTTTATATCTGTGACTTTTTGTAAACGAGTGAAGTGCATTGTTAGTAAGCTAAAAAGGGCCTTCAGCGTAGAAACCGCTAAGGGTAGGACTGTGAGAGTAACCGATTTAGTTGAAAACTCCACGATAAAAATAGAAGGTCATGAGTTCCCTGTCAGATTGTTTGTTATGGTTTTGGGAGGGTTCGATGTCATGTTAGGTATGGATTGGCTAACTGCCAATGAAGCGCAAATTATATGCAAACGAAAGATAATCCGACACAAGGCTTCGGATGGTAGCAAAGTCGAGGTTCTTGGAGATCGGGACGCCCCGATGCCAAACGTCATCTCGATGATTAAGGCAACAGATTACTTGAGGCGCGGATGCGAGGCTTATCTGGTGTACGTGATTGACAAGTGTAAGGAAGTGAAGGAACTAGAAGATGTACCCGTGGTACGCGAGTACCCGGAGGTGTTTCCAGAGGATTTGCCTGGGATACCACCTGACAGAGAGATTGAATTTCGAATCGACTTAGTACCAGATGCCCAGCCCGTGGCTAAGGCTCCATATCGACTAGCACCAGTGGAGATGAAGGAACTTATGGTCCAACTAGACGAGTTACTTGAGAAAGGATTTATCCAACCGAGCATCTCGCCGTGGGGTGCTCCGGTGTTGTTTGTGAAGAAGAAAGACGGTTCGATGAGAATGTGTATTGATTATCGCGAGTTGAACAAACGTACCGTGAAGAACAAGTACCCGTTACCAAGGATCGACGACCTGTTCGATCAATTGCAAGGCGCAAGTTGGTTCTCGAAAATCGACCTTCGGTCCGGGTATCATCAGTTGAAGGTGAGGGAAGAATACATACCAAAAACCGCATTTCGCACGCGTTATGGACATTTCGAGTTCCGCGTGATGTCTTTTGGATTGACGAACGCCCCCGCAGCGTTCATGGATTTGATGAATAGAGTTTGTCGACCAATGCTGGATCGATCGGTAATCGTGTTCATCGATGATATCCTCATTTACTCCAAGAATGAGGGTGATCACGCGTGTCACTTGAAGGAGGTATTGGAAGCTCTGAAGTAGGAAAAGTTGTATGCTAAGTTCTCCAAATGCGCGTTCTGGCTTAGGGAAGTCCAATTCCTAGGTCACGTCATCAACCCGAACGGCATTATGGTTGACCCAGCAAAGATAATGACTGTAAGGGAATGGAATGTTCCTAAGACGCCAACTGAAATCCGCAGTTTCTTGGGATTAGGCTACTATCGGAGATTCATCCAGGACTTCTCGAAAATAGCTTCGCCGTTGACAAAGTTGACTCGGAAGGAGGTAAAGTATGAATGGGGTTTAACCCAAGACGTGGCGTTTAAGGAATTGAAGGAGAAGCTAACCCAAGCCCCAGTCTTGGCCCTTCCCGAGGGCAATGAAGACCTAGTGGTATACTCTGACGCTTCGGGTCAGGGATTGGGATGCGTGTTGATGCAACGCGGGAGAGTGATCGCGTATGCGTCGCGGCAGTTGAAGATTCACGAAGCTAATTATCCGACTCATGATTTGGAACTTGCTGCTGTCGTATTCGCATTAAAAATCTGGAGGCACTACCTTTACGGGGTGAAGTTCACTATTTACTCCGACCACAAAAGTTTGAAGTACTTTTTCGAACAGAAGGAACTTAATATGAGGCAGAGGCGATGGTTGAAACTATTAAAAGACTATGACTGTGAAATAATATACCATCCTGGAAAGGCAAACGTGGTGGCTGACGCCCTAAGCCGAAAGGATGTGCCTACTCCTATTAGAGTGAAAGCTTGCCAGTTGGTGGTAACATCGGATGTGATGAGAGAAATTGAAAAGGCTCAAGATGAGGCACTTAAAGAAGGAAACATAAAGAAGGAAAGGATGGTTGGCCAACGGGACAAGTTGGAATATAACACCCTTGGTGTTAGGACACGTTTTGGACGGGTATAGATACCTATGTGTGGCGAGCTTAGAACCAAAATCTTGGATGAGGCTCATAAGTCCCGTTACTCTATCCATCCCGGTACCAATAAAATGTACCAAGATCTGAGGAAGGAATACTGGTGGCCTGGAATGAAACATGAAGTGACAAAGTATGTAAGCAAGTGCTTAACTTGCTCACAAGTAAAGGCCGAGCACCAGAAACCGTATGGAAAGATTCAACCACTTGATATACCAGAATGGAAGTGGGAACACATTACCATGGACTTCATAACCAAGCTACCTCGCACAGCTAAAGGTCATGACACCATCTGGGTAATTGTGGACCGATTAACAAAGAGTGCTCATTTCCTACCTATTCGCGAGACATTCTCGTCGGAAAGGTTAGCGAAAGTATTTATTAACGAAGTAGTAGCACGGCATGGGTTGCCTTTGACGATCGTATCTGACCGGGACACACGATTCACATCGAGGTTCTGGAAAAGATTTCACGAGGCGATGGGCACGAGGCTTAATATTAGCGCGGCATACCACCCACAAACGGATGGTCAGTCTGAAAGGACCATTCAGACCTTGGAGGATATGCTTCGTGCTTGTATTATCGATTTTGGCGGCAGTTGGGACAGTCATCTGTCGTTAGCCAAATTCTTCTACAACAATAGTCATCACACGACGATAGGCATGCCGCCTTACGAAATGTTGTATGGGAGGAGATGCAGGGCCCCGATTTGTTGGGGTGAGATTGGACAAAAGGAATTAGGGAGTCTGGAAGTAGTAAGAGAAACGTCAGAAAGGTTTGATCAAATCAAAGCACGAATGAAGGCCGCACAAGATCGTCTGAAATCCTACGCGGATAAACGACGAAGGCCTATCGAGTTTGATGTTGGGGACAGAGTAATGTTGAAAGTGTCACCCTGGAAAGGGATCATACGATTCAGGAAGAGAGGAAAGTTAAGTCCGAGGTTTGTCGGACCGTTCAGGATAATGGCACGGGTTGGTGAAGTCGCTTATCGGTTAGAATTGCCTGATGAGTTAAGTGGAATTCATCCTAATTTCCATGTATCACACTTGCGAAAGTACCACTTACTGACATCGAGGTAGACAATAGCCTTAACTACATCGAAGAACCCGTGGCCATCCTAGATCGAAAGGAGAGACGTTTACGTAATAAAGTTACCCAATTGGTTAAAGTCCAATGGAAACATCGAAAGGGATCGGAAGCCACTTGGGAAACGGAGACAGAAATGAGGGAGTCGTACCCTCAACTATTTGACTTATGACAGGTTTCGGGGACGAAACCTATTGTAAGGGGGGTAGACTTGTAACATCCCACAAATAATAAAACGAATAAATATAGCGAGACCGGTGACCTAGTCGGAATATTTAAATAAAAGGGAGCGGGCTTGGGCTCGGCTTCAATGGGCCGAGGGAAGCCCAGTTATATAAGAGGCAGGGCAGCCCACTTCTCTGCTCATTCCCCACTCACGCAACTTCTAGAGAGAGAAAGGAGAGCTCGGGTCTAGAGAGAGAAAGTTGACGGATCATCCCGGAATTGAGGGAGCACGTTACTGCTAAGCTCGTGAGAAGAACCTCCGGATCAGAATCTCGATACAGGTAATGATCTTGCCTAAATCTGAGTTTTTGTTCGTTTTTGGGATTTTCGGGTTTTGGCTAAAAAGGTAACGATTTTGCGGATGGAACTTGAAAATGAGCTTAGGTATAGCATCTAGAATGAAAACCGAACGTTTTGATCTAAGAAAAATTGAGATACTGACTCGATCAGACTCGCATGCAAAAACTTCAGATTTTTTGGAAGACGATCTGTGCAGGCCCATCGAAACTACTAGTTTCGATATGCGCAGGCCCATCGAAACTACTAGTTTCGATATGTGCAGACCCATCGAAACTACCTAGTTTCGATATGTGCAGGCATATCGAAACTACCTAGTTTCGATATGTGCAGGCCCATCGAAACTACCTAGTTTCGATATGTGCATACCCATCGAAACTACCTAGTTTCGATATATGCATACCCATCGAAACTACCATAGTTTCGATATGAGCCCACGATCCAAAGTTAAGATCACACCTAAGTTACTTATCGAAACTACCAAGTTTCGATATAAGCAAATCCATCGAAACTACTAGGTTTAAGCATAGGGATGTCTAGTGTCATATAGGAGCACTACCTTACAAGTATGCTTTATTATAACAGATCGTGAGTGACATTAGTGACGCTCAGTAGCCAGCTAAGAGTATTTCAGAAACTGCTTATCGGGTGAGTTCTAGAAGCCCTCTTTTTAATGCTTTATATAATGTTTTCGGGCTGGTGTGCATGCATATGAAATGATGTTTTACGAAATGATGTTTATGAAACTATGTTTATAAATGATGCTTATGAAACTATGTTTATGAAATGAAATGATTGGAATGAACGGTTTATGGAAAGAGAGTTATGAACGGAATGTTTACGAACGAAATGTTTATAAAGAAATGGTTTAAACTAAAGGTAAAGGGTTTCGAAAATGATTGAAAGGTTTTATGAAAAGAAAAGAAAAAGGGCAAAGGTTTAAGAAGTCATTACAAATCTAATATGTCGAGTGAATGGAATTGACGAATGAAGTCTGGGAATGTAATTCCCAGCCTTGTGGTAGATTATGGATATTGAGCCATAGTTTCCATAAGAGCAACAGGGGCAGTGTCTTGGTGGCTTGCCAATGGTTTGATGTTGTACAACTGGTAAGGGGGTAACGACGGTTACTCGGGTGATGACGATCATCCTAAGGGAAAGACGTAATGGGAAATCAATGACGGCGATACGTAACGGTTGATTCCTAAAGGAAAGATGCGTGTTGGGCAATGACGACGATACGTAACGGTTGACCCCACGTATTGAATTGGGAAATCAATGACGGCGATACGTAACGGTTGATTCCCAAAGGAAAGATGCGTGTTGGGCAATGACGGCGATTCGTAACGGTTGACCCCACGTATTGAATGGTTGTGGCAATGACTGCGATACGTAGCGGTTGCCCACAACATCAAAGGTTCCTTCGGGGACACAAAGACGCTTAAAGAAAGATACAGATTGTAGATAGTAATGTATGACTTAAATGAATGTTTAATGTTTAAACAAATGATCCGTTCAATGTGTTTATGACGAGGAAAATGTTTGAAGGTTTTTCAATGATGAATGAAAGGCCCTGTTTTCTTATACGTGATGTTAAACCCTAATGAATGTTTTGAATGATGAACCATTTCTTAAATCGAATGAAAACTAGAACTCACCAGCGTAGCTGACTTTTTAGTATGCACATTCAGGTTAAGGCAGGTATGGATGATGGACGGTGATGCTTGGCAAGCGAGAAGAGTTACCCGGTGGATCATGAAGACTGGCATCCCGTTATGATTAGATTATTATATGCTTATGTAATAGAATATGTTACGCTTCCGTTGTTAAACAATGTAATGATTATGTTTTATTGAAGTATTTTCCGCTGCGTTATTTGATAATCAAGTTTAAGAACTGTTTGTGAATGAGTAAATCCAACAAGTGAGGCCTCCCGGGTTTGGGGCCTTACACCGCGCCTCAAGTAATCTGCTGCCTTAATCATCGAGATGACGCTTGGCATCGGGGCGTCACGATCCCCAAGGATCTCGACTTTGCTACCGTCCGGAGCCTTGAGTCGGATTATCTTTCGTTTACATATAATTTGTGCTTCATTGGCAGTTAGCCAATCCATTCCTAACACGACATCGAACCCACCCAAAACCATAACAAACAACCTGACAGGGAACCTATGACCTTCTATTTTTATCGTGGAGTTGTCAACTATATCGGTCACTCTCGCAGTTCTACCCTCAGCGGTTTCTACGCTAAAGGCCCTTGCTAGCTTACTGACAGTGTACTTCGACAGATTAGATTTGTAATGACTTCTTTAAAACATTTGCCCTTTTTTCTTTTCTTTTCATAAAACCTTTTCATTCATTTTCGAAACCCTTTACCTTTAGTCTAAACCATTTCTTTATAAACATTTAGTTCGTAAACATTTCATTCATAAAACTTTCTTTCCATAAACCGTTCATTTCAAATCATTTCATTTCGTAAACATAGTTTCATAAGCATCATTTTATAAACATAGCTTCATAAACATCGTTTCGTAAAAACGTCATTTCATATGTATGCACACCAGCCCGAAAACATTATATAAAACATTTAAAAGAGGGCTTCTAGAACTCACCTGATAAGCTAATCCGGGTTGCCCTAAACAAAGGTCCCACTACGTCACTTCCGACCTGAATTTGATAGTTAAATACACATCAAACCCAATCCTGACTCTACGGTTTAACCATTCTAAACATACTAACTTTAGTTAAACAACCTGATGCCTGCACACTTAGCAAGTGCGCAGACCCTGCTTCCTGCGTACTTGATAAGTACGCAGGATCCTCTTCCTGCGTACTTGATAAGTACGCACGATCTGTTTCTTCGCAATAACCCTAACTTTCGCATTCAGGTCTGATCACGTCAAGATCCCGAACCTGTTTACATTCAAAACGTTGGTTTTCCATTAAGGAAGTCAAATCTATGTTTATCTTTCAGTTTTATCCGTGAAAACGTTACCTTTTCACCCAAAACCCGAAAAACCCAAAAACGAACAAAAACTCAGATTTTGGCCTGATCGTTACCTGAATCGAGTTTCTGATCCGGAGGTTCTTCTCACGAGCTATGGAGCAACACTTTGCTGAAATCTCGGGTCGATCCTCCAACTTTCTCTCTCTACGGTTTCTCTCTCTAGAACTTGCAAATGAGAGAAATGATGGAAGTCTAAGCTATTTATAGGGGAGGCTCCCCTTCCAGCCCGCCGGCCCATCCAGCTCGACCCGAAATGCCTCGTTCGTTTATTTCGTCATTTTAAATGTCGTTTTATTTTTGGGATGTTACATTATTTCTCTATAAGCATATTTAAATATATATATATATAAGTATATATATATATATATATATATATATATATATATATATGAATATATATATATACTTGTTAAAACAAGTATCCAACTTTTGATTTCTTAGAAATAAAAGTTATGAGCTTTAATAATGTATTTACATCTTTTTACATTTATATATGTATTTAATTATAATTATGTGCGTAATTATATGTATAGTTAAGCATGATAAATAAACCCACTCAAATTCTTTTTTTTTTGTTATAACATTTAAACCACAACCTCCTCAAATCCCACTCATTTGTGACTATAAATACGTTACTAGCACCATTTGTATGCACCCAACTCGTTTACTACTCGAAATCGTCACTGAAAATCGCTCGTGTACTCCCTGTAGGATCGGTGTTTACAAGATGATTCTGTTCTTAGTTGAGATTAGCGAAAACAATAACAACTAATCAATGTATACAAGTAAACAATGATAATATTGATAAATGCAAGTTGTATTAATCTTCAAGGTTTACAAGTTACAGAGAAAACACTTAGGAAGCACACTAGTACAAATGGAAGATACAATACATTTAAAGGAACTTAGAATAAAGACAGACCCTTGATTCTAAGGATCAGATCAAACACAAGCCGTTTATCTTTGACAATTACTAGTTACACTACTATTGGTAGACAACAAAAAACAAGTAGCTAAAAGACAACTGTAGTGAAAAGACAACAGCAAAACTAAGGTCTTCTTAGTAATCATTGCAGGACAGATCAGAATAGAAGCATTGTCTTTTGTTCTCTACACCAATAACATTCCTTTTGCTGATAGGTGTGTCAGTGTTGCAGCAAAAGGTGTCAGTAGTAAAGTCAAAGTTGCTGATGAGTTGCCTATCAGCAGCATCAATGTTTGATGTAACATTTTTGATTTTTAGTATCCATATTTCAATTCAATGTAAGGCATTTCAAACTCAATTCTAGTGCACTGTTTTGTTCTATTCGTACCATAAATTAAATACTATACTTCAATGCAAATCCACAAATTTTACTAGGTTATATTCTATTAAAACACTACATAAGTATCTATTTATACAAATACGTCAAAGACTAAAGTTACAAGGCCTGATGTTGAAAATTTACAAGAAACACTAATAGGAACGGTCGCGCCACGTTCTGGCACGGTCGCGCGCCTTGCTTCGGAACGGTCGCGCCCGGTGCCTTGGCACGGTCGCGTCTCGTACCAGTTGAAACGTAAAACCAGTTTTAAACGCGAGATCGTTGAGTTTGGTAACCGATATACGTTTCATTTTCATTAACAAAGAAAATAGCATTATCAATTTCAACCATTAACATCAGAAAACCCGATTCGTCCCAAGAAATCAAAATTCTCTCCCTTGAACATCGATTATTCTATCCTGGAGTGAAATTCCTCCAACCAAATGCTCCATCGACCTTCTTGGAAACTCCCGAAAGCTTTGAGACAGCCGGAATCGCAGCAAGGAGCACCGGAAACCACCCTCGTTGACGCCAGAACTCTTTCCTACCATCCTCTATCAATTCGCTACTCTTTCGGGTAATTGAAACTCTGTCCTCAGTCTATTTAGTCTCTAGATCAAAAGCCCCATGTTAATTTGGGCTTCCATTATAGAAATCTTCCCGAACCCGAATCCATATTTTATTAAAAATGGTTTAATCGATTTCGACCCAGAACATGTTGTTAATACAATTAAAACATCCCAACATACTCGTAACATCACTATGAATAAAAGCCCTATGATTTCAAACACTAACAATGTAAGAATCAGTCAATTCGTGTCTGTTTTGGAAGAGGCACGGTCGCACTAATCATCTAGCGCGGTCGTGCCTCATGAGACGCCGTCGTGCCGACTACCAGCGCGGTCGTGTCCACGTAAAACATGCAATAACTTAACATCATCGTAACATAACATCATACCATAAGTCATCATGAACCGAATCTGCGCCTTCTCGTAACCGTCAATTCCATACATTGCATACCAGTACGAACAAGGTAAATTTTTAATTACAGTGACCGGTTTGTGATTAGAAATTTACATTGCTTTTCGGGTTCCAAACTCTTCAAATTGGTCGTGACATTGACATCTATTGGTTCTAGGTTAGAGTATCTATTCTTATCCAAGTGTATTATCCTTAGTACTTACTTACCTTGTTGGCGTTGGCTACCCAGACTGACATCCGTGCGTTGGTCCCATAATCAGCTTGAGTCCAGACATTTGGGGATGTCTGAATCTCTCAAACTATTGCTCTGATTCCAACTTGTAAGGCCCCTTATCCCGGGTAACCTCACTTGTTGGGTTTACTCATAAACAAAGTCATTAATACTGAACTTTAAATTTAACACGTTCAATTAACAACAAAAACATTCACGTTTGAGTACATTACAGCGGAAGTCTCAACATTTAAAACATACATCATTGTTTAACAAAAGAAAACATAAATCGGAATGTCAGTCTCTAGCCGGGCAACCTTCGCACGACCCTTTTCTTTGTAACCTGAAATGTATACTAAAAGTCAGTTAACGCTGGTGAGTTCTAGTTTAAAAGATTAGATATAAACATTATTTCTTCAAAAGTATACATAAGTTTATATATAAAGAACATAAATACGTATTCTTAACTTTTACTTATCTTTCATCATTCTTGAGTGACTACATTGATATGCATTCACCTTTAATTTTTCCTTAACATTCATTTGGTCGTACACATAAGGGTGATCAACCCGTCTTTTACTATGTATGTCACAAAGATATACGCCATGAAGCTACCGTCGTAGCCATTTGACTCGTCCGGTCCTAGAAACCGTCCGCCTTAAAACCGTCCGGCCAACCTTCGGCCGTCCGTCGTAAACCGTCCTACCGTCATAGTCCGTCCTTTTCGCCCGTCTACCCGAAGTTATCCGTTTCCCACGTGCTACCATGTTTGCAACCGTTCTACATATGATTTGGCATTTGCTTCGACCGTCCATTAATGCCCCTTTTTATTTCCTAGCTGATGAAGGAATATTTTTGTCCCGGTTGCAAGATAGTCACGTGGTCGTCCGTCTACCGTAGTAGCCGTTAGCATCGAAGCGTCCATAACATTCACGTATATTCATAACATGCAGTATATATTATATAAAGCAAGATTTCATTCATATTTTGTCATTCTTTCATTCATACTTTGTAAACATACGTTTCATTCTTTGTTCATAATTCATTTTCATATATATATATATATATATATATATAAATATATATATTTGTATATCACGTATGATCACATTGGCATTCATAGTATTTATTCATTTAGTGTATACACTTCAGCCCCAAAACATTTAATAAGGTTTGCACATAACATAGAAAGGGGCACATAGAACTCACCTGATGAGCTAGTCTGGGTTGTCCTAAACAAAGTCCAACAACATCACTTCTGATCTGAATTGAGTAGTTAAATACACATCAGACCTAATCTCGACTCTAACGGTTTAATCATTCTAAACATACTGACTTACTTAACCATTCTGATGCCTGCGCACTTAGCAAGTGCGCAGGGCCTTGGTCATGCGTACTTGACAAGTACGCAGACTTTACTTCATGCGTACTTGGTTAGTACACAGACTTTACTTCATGCGTACTTGATAAGTACGCAGAACCCTTCTTCCTGCGTACTTGATAAGTACGCAGGATCTGATTCAGGCGTAAGAACCCTAACTTTTTGCATGCGGGTCTGATCATGTCAATATCTAAATTTTCCTTGATCAGAACGTTCGGTTTTTATTCTAGATGCTAGATCTTTGTTCATTTTCAAGTTTCATCCATAAAAACTTCACCTATTTAGCTAAAACCGAAAATCCTAAAATAATCATAAAAACTCGGATTATGATCGAACGCTTACCTGGATTGGAGTTATGATTCCGAGAAGATGATCACGAGCACAGTAGCAACGTTCTCCTGAATTCCCGAGTCGATCCGTCACTTTCTCTCTCTAGAACCGAGCTCCCCTTTCTCTCTCTAGATGGTGAAATGAAGGTGAAGTGGAGAAAGTGGGATGCCTTGCCCCTTATATACCTGGGCTTCCATAAGCCCGTTGGAGCCGAGCCCAAGCCCATCCGTTCTTATTTCGTTTTATGACGTTTAAATCTCTATCGTATTATTATTTACTTATTTACTATTTTTAGGATGTTACAGTTACCTCTAGGTAGACCAAACATACGTCTCTTTAGGCCCGTTACCTCTACGTAGACCAAACATACTTAGGCACTATTTCCCCGCGAGGAATAGTACCTTCCATCGGGATCCGGTAATCCCATGGGTGACCGTCGTCACCCCATCATCAACCAGTTGTACAACCGTTAGCCAGCCACAAAGGCCCCGTAAGGTGAGGCCAATACATACATACATACATACCTTAGCTCCCGTAGGAACTCGTGGCAGATTCGTTCATTCGTGACTTTCATAAAACCTTTACCTCTTTTTAGTTAAAGCATTCGTACGTTTTATTAAACAAAACATCATCTCTTTCGTAAACCTTTCGTAAACTTCATTTGGCAAAACATTTCATAAACATCATCCCGTAACATCATTTCGTAAACATCGTTTTGTAAACCTCATTTCAAACCTCATTCCGTATGTATGCACACCAGCCCAAAAACATTTAATTAAAACATTTAAAGAAGGGCTTCTAGAACTCACCTGATAAGCTAATCCGGGTTGCCCTAAACAAAGGTCCCACTACGTTACTTCCGATCTGAATTGATTAGTTAAATACACATCAGACCAAATCCCGACTCTAATGGTTTAACCTTCTAAACATACCGACTTTACCTAATCAGCCTGATGCCTTCGCACTTAGCAAGTGCGCAGACCCTGCTTCCTGCGTACTTGATAAGTACGCAGGATCCTCTTCCTGCGTACTTGATAAGTACGCAGTGCCCTCTTCCTGCATACTTGATAAGTACGCAGGACCTGCTCTGTGCGTACGATCTGTTTCTTCGCAAAACCCTAACTTTCGCATTCAGGTCTGATCACGTCAAGATCCCGGACCTGTTTACATTCAAAACGTTCGTTTTCCATTAAGGAACTCAAATCTATGTTTATCTTTCAGTTTTATCCGTGAAAACGTTACTTTTTCACCCAAAACCCGAAAAACCCAAAAACGAACAAAAACACAGATTTAGGCCAAATCGTTACCTGAATCAAGTTTCTGATCCGGAGGTTCTTCTCACGAGCTCTGGAGCAACACACTTCTCAAATCTCGGGTCGATCCGCCAACTTTCTCTCTCTATGGTTTCTCTCTCTAGAAGTTGCAAATGAGAGAAATAGGTGGTGACCTTGGCTATTTATAGGGAAGGCTCCCCTTCCAGCCCGCCGGCCCATCCGGCACGACCCGACATGCCTCGTTCGTTTATTCCGTTATTTTAAATGTCGTTTTATTTTTGGGATGTTACAAATCTCCTATGGTTTTATCAAATGACAACTTTAGTCCCTCCACTTATATTTCTTTTAAAAATGGGGTGTTACAAATCTACCCCCCTTACAAAGGTTTCGTCCTTGAAACTTGTCACTTACTTGAATAAGTATGGATAAGATTGACTCATCTCTTCCTCTATCTCCCATGTGGCCTCAGACCCCTTTCGATGTTGCCACTGAACTTTCACTTGCTTGATTACCTTATTTCGTAATCTCTTTTCTTACAGTCGAGTATAGCCACTGGCTTCTCGATATAATTCGATCTTTCGTCTACCTCTATATCATTCAGTGGTACATGAGAGGTTTCGTCTGCCAAACACTTTCATAAGTGTGATACATGGAATGTCGAGTGAATTCCACTCAACTCTTCTGGAAATTCTAATCTATATGCAACCTTCCCTACTCGAGCCATAATCTGAAATGGTCCAATAAATCTTGGACTTAACTTTCCTCTCTTTCTGAATCTCATAATTCCCTTCCATTGAGATACTTTCAACAGAACGTAATCTCCAACTTGGAATTCTAACGGCCTTCATCTGTTTTCTGCGTATGACTTTTGTCTGTCCAGAGCAGCTTTTAGACGAGTTTTAATCTGATCTAACTTTAAACCTGTTGCTTGGACTATTTTTTTACTTCCAAGCTCTTTCTGTCAAACTTCTCCCCAATATATGGGAGTTCTACGTGTTCTCCCGTACAACATTTTGTACGGCGGCATGCCAATACTTTCATGATAGCTGTTGTTATATGAGAATTATACCAAAGGTAGATGACTATCCCAACTTCCACCGAAATCAATAATGCAAGCACGCAACATATCTTCAAGTGTTTGTATCGTTCTTTCACTTTGACCATCTGTTTGAGGATGATATGCCGTGCTAATTGTAACATCCATGATTTTCCGGTGGAATTTTTATCTTATTTTTTTTAATGACACTTCATTTCAAAAACCGTACTTGCTCAACACCTTATGTCACGTCCAATTTTCAACCTTTCAAAAATAATTTATTTACTATTATACATGTAACCCATGTATATTTTGGTTATAATTATGAGCTTCAAGCCACGTATTAATAGTTTTTTATATATATTAACCTTTTATATAGTTAGTAATATTATAAAATGGAATTTCCATATAAAATAGCTTGAAAATAAAATCAATAATGTGTTAGTTTACAAGCTTTATATATATATATATATATATATATATATATATATATATATATATATATATATATATATATATATATATATATATATATTATATCCAAATTTCAAGTCTAGGACTTTTTTGAAACAAAGAAATCCCCCCTTAGCCATTTGAATCCTCAACCTTGAACCCCTTTTATCTCAAGTTGGACCTTTGACTTGGATCTTTGACCACATCGACCTATTTTGACTTTTGAAGTCAAACAACCCTATTATACTTGCAATTCCAGGCTTTCGTCGGTCAATTCCAACTGTTTTGGACATCCCACGTATACCTAAGCTAATATCGATCAAATCCAGACTCAATTAACACCCAATTCAATCAATGTCGCGGCCAAATTTGAAACTCAAAACAGTTTGACTTCTCATAGTCAAACCAAGTCCAATTAGCTTTCAAATCGGGAAATTTGATCATGTTTAGGGCCGCAAATCACGCTCAGACATTTATTGCATGTATACAAACCGAATTCGTGACCCAATTCGTCCTTAATCAAATGAATCCATGCGCAAATCACGCTGACAGTTGGTTCCTGTCAAAGCAACTTGGATCGGGCTGTTACAGAGAAATCAATCCAATTAAGCTACCCTTGCACCTTCGTAAACCCTATTTCAAACTTCCTAACTTCTCACGACTCCTGCATTCCGCCGCAGAAGCGCTGACAGGATCGAAGAACACCAAGTTTGGGTCATTAGCCGTTCGTTCTCCATACACCATCATCCCAGGTTAACTTGTGATTTTAAGAATCGTTTGTGCTTCATACTTGCTCGTGTTATCTACACAATATACACAGGTGAGTATTACATAGCCCCTTTTACTCTTTTACACTTTTTGGGGTGAAACATGAACTCTATACACACAATTGCTTACATTTACACAAACTACACAAACACAAATCCTCTTTACATTCATGTATGCAAAATTTGAGCTTTATGTTTGAGTGCTAGGTGTGTTAACTACTTTGTGTGCAATTTCATGTGCAATCATTAACTATACAAGCCGATGGTTAACAATGATAGATCTATTGAGTCTGACAAACCCACCCAGATTGGGGTAATTGTTACCGACAACACAATTTGCATGCTAGTTACAAAGGTTTGATTGTACTTTGGTTACACAATAGTTGCTCCCCATAAATGTCTTATTTTAGCATGTTATGTAAGGATTTGTTTATTCACATCTATATATACTATCCATGTACAAACCTGTGTACGCTTACCCACTTTTTAGTTGACCTTATTTTATTCATGTTTCAGGTGCTAATGTGTGAGTTGATCAAGACATGCTACACTTAAGTTTGGACTTAGTTAATTTTAAACAATGAACAATGTGTACTTCGTTTATGTACTTGGTTTGTGTTTGTTTTGTTTGAATTGAAATGAATTTAATATATCACAATTTAGTCAACCTCGAGCTCATGAACAGTATAAATGTCCCGCCCTGACGTATTCCGCGGTCTGTTGGGGTGTGACAGATTGGTATCAGAGCCATGGTTATAAGGAATTAGGTTATTAGACACTTTTGACCTAGACTATAACCTTAGGACACCCATACAATGCCATGCTACTACATGCTACATGATTTCTCCTGGTGTGAATATTCTTACATACTATCATAAGTAAATACACTACCTGATACAATAGTTAATAATTTATGTGTCACACTGCCTGATAATTGTTGTGCTACATCCATGCTATCTATTTGATTCATTTAAGTGCTATCCTATGTTTCAACACACACTTATACACACTTAGCTTTTCATGCACCCTTAAACTCACACATATAATGTCACCACCTCTTTTGATCTAAATCTAAACTGCTGGGCCTAATACCTATTAATATCAAACAAGAAGCCCACTTACCTTCCAAGAAGAAGAAGCCTACTATAATATATAAGCCTCACTTTCGGGCCTCAAAACCCAGTCCACAGCAATTCTCATCATGACCATGAGCCCAACAATAATGCTATTAATAAATGATGGCTGGAAGAGTGTGTCATGAGGGATTTTGGCTAAGGAAAGACAGGGTACTTAAGTGTGTCTTAGTGACCCACCCCTCTTTCCTGGGAATTCTCCTCAGGGATGCATTGCTTATAGGTCAAGTGTATTTCTAAAATACTATTGTGAAGACTCGGTGTTATGACTAGTCAAACTCTAAACCTATGAGAACTCCTATATTTAACACTCAGTATTTTATTATCGCTTACAACCTTTACATTTTTTTCTGCTATATATGGACTCCTACTCTCCTTCCTCCCCGGTATACCGTCCCGGAGCAGAGTCTGATTGGGAAGAAGACATTGGGTCACCCGTGTATCGGTCACCAACACCCCCAACTGTCAGGCCAAGGTTTAACGTAACGAACACTGGCCCAAGACTTCGAGCATCAGGATCATCCCCACCCAGAAACCAGTATCAAACACCCCATCTACACACTCAGTTACCACCCCCACTAAGAGACTCATATCTAATGCCCGACCCGTACCATCCTAACCCTTGGACAAGGCGTACCATGGCACCCACTAGTGCTATGGGAATTCCAATCTATGACGTTCACCAATATGTGAGGACCTCAGAGTTCGAGAGGCAAAGGATGGAGCAAGAGATAATGTACAACTTGCAAGGACAAAGAATGGATAGCCTAGCAAACCAATTAGGGTACCAAAAGGAGTTAATCTCCATCCTCGAAAAAGAAATACTGTAGAATCGCACGGAAACAGCTAGAGCTGAAACCAGATCGGCTACCCGAGTGACCATAGCGGTGCTCGTCTTGGTGATCATCTTCCTTTTAGTGGGAAACTACCAGAGGTGTTAGCAGAAATTTCTATTTATTGTCTTTAAATTTTCAGTTTGAGAACCATTCCCCTATGTTTTGAATAATGTTTTACACTTCAGCATTTAATAAATTTTATATATTCCAACTCTAAGGTTATTATTCATTGATTTGACAAGTAAGTGTGAATTACACCCATCATATTTTCATCAAAATTTTCCAAGTATCACCCTCTTCATTCAGCACGATTTGGTATACTACCGGCAATCTCCCCATTAAACAAATCATCCTATTAGATTTAAACAACCTCGTTATTTTCAAACCAAATGTTTATCAAACTTTTAGAGAGTATCAGAAATATAAATTCTTCCATGAACATTTTCACTTTGTAAGGGAACTTAATACAACCTATTTTATAAAAATATTATTTCAGATTGATAAATAATTATGATTTTCCTTATTAAAGTAATTATTTCTAAACCCTGGCTAAATTAATATACAATTACTGTTTAGCCAAAAAATTTATCTTGAAAATATTCTCCTTATAATGATTAAAAAAAAATTTAATAAAAAAAAAAGTTTTTCCCATAGATTGTCTATTTATTTAGATTATTTAACTCAATACTTTCACCACTTTATATATCTACAACCAAGAACAATTTACAATTTCCTATTTTCAAACAAAGATCAGTTATTTGTAAACATATGTAAGGCCCCTTTTCGGGTAACCTCACTTGTTGGATTTACTCATAAACATAGTCATGAATACTGAACTTAAATTGAAAACATTCATCATTCAATTACATATCATTCATCATTCAATTACATAACATAACATAACTTGACAGCGGAAGTCTTACCACATGTATTAAAGTGGGATGTCAGTCTTGTGTCGGGTAACCTTCACGCCATCGCACGACCTTTTCTTCCTTTACCTAAAATGTATACTAAAAGTCAGCTAACGCTGGTGAGTTCTAGTTTAAAGACAATCATACATAATATTTACCTTATCATGAATATAATGTGTATATATATATATTCATACTTTTAAATATTCTTTACTTTACTGTTCTCACATAACATTCATTGAGGGTATATACATATGTACATACATACTTTCTTTTTGAGAGAACACTTATTGGCCATAATCTTAAGGGAGATCAACCCATCATACTTGTCGCGAATGTCACGAAGACATCGTAGTCAGAACTACCGTCGTAGCCCATTTCATTACCGTCCGGCTCTAGAAAACCGTCCGTCATTCATTAAATCCGTCCTGTAACCCTTGTCCATCCGCTCTTAAACCGTCCTACCGTCGTAGTCCGTCATTTTGTCCATCTGCCCTAGGGCATCCGTTTCCCACGCGACCATTATGTATGCAACCGTTCTACTTTAGTTAAGGCAATTTCTTCGACCGTCCATTAATACCTTTTCATACGTCCTAGCTTGCGAAGGAACGTTTTTGTCCCGGTTGCAAAATAGTCACGTGGTCGTCCGTCTACCGAAGTAGCCGTTGTCATAGAAGGGTTTATAACGTTTACATACATTCATAACATGCAATATATATATAATATAAAGCAAGATTTCATTCATTTACGTTATGTCCTTCTTTCATTCATTCTTTATAATCATACGCTTCATTCTTTATTCATAATTTCTTTTCATATATAAGTATTTATATATATATATATATATATATATACGTATGATCTCATTGACATTTATAACATTTATTCATTTAGTGTATACACTTCAGCCCCAAAACATTTAAAATGATTTGCACATAACATAAAAAGGGGCACATAGAACTCACCTGATAAGCTTCTTTAGGTTGTCCTAAACAAAGGTCCAACAACGTCACTTCCGATCTGGATTAGGTAGTTAAATACACATTAGACCCAACCCCGACTCTAATAGTTTAACCATTCTAAACTTACTGACTTTACTTAACCAGCCTGCTGCCTACTGTCTGCTGCCTGCGCACTTGCTAAGTGCGCAGGACCATACTCATGCGCACTTGACAAGTGCGCAGAGGGTCCTTCTTGCGCACTTGGTAAGTACGCAGGATCTTCCTCCTGCGTACTTGGTAAGTACGCAATACCTGGTTCCTGGACCAAAAATCCGAAATTCTTGCATGTTAATCCGATCATGCTAATCTTACAATTTTCTTTGATCAAAATGTGCGGTTTTCACTCTAGATGCTAGTTCTAAGCTTATTTTCAAGTTTCATCCACAAAAACGTCTCCTATTTAGCTAAAACCCGAGAAACCCCAAAACAAAGAAAAACTCAGTTTAAGGTCGATTCGTTACCTGGATTGTGATTCTGATTCGGAGGTTTTGCTCACGAGCTCAGTAGTAACGTGCTCCTTCAATTTCGTGTCGATCCGGCGACTTTCTCTCACTAGACCCGACTCTCCTTTCTCTCTCTAGGATGGTGAAATGAAGGTGAAGTGGAGAAGGTGGGCTACCTTGCCCCTTATATACCTGGGCTTCCATCGGCCCGTTGGAGCCGAGCCCAAGCCCATCCGTTCTTATTTCGTTTTATGACGTTTAAATCTCTATCGTATTATTATTTACTTATTTACTATTTTTGGGATGTTACAACATATTTCCCTGAGTGTTTTCGAAACCCCCTCGTTACCCTTCACTTGCCGCTCCAAGAGACGATCCATACCGCGAAGACGTTAACCACCCGTACAAACCTCAACGAGGTTTAAAGAGCTAGAACCTAACTACCACTTCTTACACGAACGCAAAACAACACGCTTCTCCGCAACACCTGATCACATGCAAAACTCGTTAGTATATGTCATGTACGAAATTCAATAACTTACGTATGAAAGTTTACAAGATACATAGCACGATCACATAACACACGAAACTTTTTCATTTGCAATACACACGCTACCAGATTGAACACATAATACATGAACCTTGGTTGTTTGTAATATACATGATACATAACAATTGTTTGTTGGTACATAGTACTAGATTGACAACATTGAACATGAAACTTATTTGATTACAAAGTACATGATACTAAGTTATGCACATTATACAATATACATGATACTAAATTGTTTACATTACACAAGGAAACTTATTTGTTTACAAAATACATGATACTAAGTGGTTAACATCATACATGAAATTCATTTCTTGCCATATACATGACGCTAAATTGTTCACGTTACACATGAAACCTATTTGATTACAAGCTACATGACACTAGATCATACATGAAACTTGGGTGCTACATTATACACGAAACTAAATTGCTTACAATTGTTGCAATTAATTGATTTCATTATACACAAGGCATGGTCATACGCTTTGTTCACCTGTAGGTCCTCATGACGCTTCTACGGATCGATCTTGTGATAAGACGTGACATTAACTCGGAGTGCGGAATCCAACGAATCAACGTTTATATGCATAAAAGACAATGTAAACAATCACGTAAATAAACTTCTTAATTGTATTCCAATTCACAATGGTGTTTACAGACTCAATCAGACTAATCGATAATTCTCTGTTCTATGCATTCTGACTGACACTGCAAACACACATATATATAACCATCTGACCTGATATAAGCGAACTTATTAAGTTCGCCTCTAACAGACAAAGTGAACTTAATAAGTTCGCTTCAGATAGACTTAAGCGAACTTATTAAGTTCGCCTCTGATAGACCAGGCGAACTTAACAAGTTCGCCTCTAGGTAAACTTGAATAAACACTTAGTGACATTTTACATAACCAAAACATAAAGACATAAGATCTAACTATTACAAGATTTTGTCATTACAAACTATGTCCTAACAGACTCCCCCTTGACAATAGCTTGATCCTTAGTCTTCATGATGAGCTTTTCCAGTTATCCGGTAGTCTGCTGCCAGCATGCACTCCATATCTTCTACATATCTCCAAAACTCTCTTGTACTGTAAGTTCTTTCCATTCATCAGTGAACATTATTTCATTCTTTCGCAATGTCCTCTGATCTTTCTTTGAGAAATTTATAAGATTCATTGCATCATAGAAACATACAATGACCTTATTATCTTTATCTTCATTCCTTGCTTCACCAGTATTGACATCAACATACCACCATTTCATATTCCCAAGAAAGTCTTGAGGAATCTTCTTCAACGGTATCTTGTGTACAGCACGTACTGGTTTATACTTGTAACTCCAGGTCACTTTCCCAGTCTTCTGATCAGTGTTCTTCACTCTCTTTCCTTTTTGTGGTTTCAGTCGTTCATATTTTCCTGAACTACCTTCTCTCTTGATTAAGTTTGCTATCACAACAGCCAAACCATTCTTTGATCTATTAATAAGAGGCTTTGAAGCTAGATCATTCATTTCACACCTTGGCAAGGTATTGAAATATTTGATCCTTGGCTTTAAGTATTGAACACCGTCAGATCTTTTTATTGCAAATAATTTTGTATCACCATCATAGAACCAACTTATGATCCTTCCTACACACCGCTCGTTATTCACATATTTCTCTTTCTGAGCAGGTTGTGCTGGAGACTTGGGTAGCACCTTCATCCAACTATTAATGTAACATCCCAAATAATGACAAGACAAATAGAAAAGGGAAATAAAGTGGGCTTGGCCAAAATTTCGGCCCATGGGCCGAAAAGAAAAGGGGGAAACCCCATTACAAAACAGCAGCTTCAACCTAAACCCCTCTCATTTCATCTTCCTGCGCAAGAATACTAGAGAGAGAGAGAGAGAGCGATCGGCTTGTGAAGAAAACCGCAAGGAGAAGACTCAAGGGCTCGGGAATCATCCGACTCCACCATTTCAACGCATAGCAACAGAAATCGGGCCTGTTGAGGTAAGCATCGCCTCTGATTATGAGTCTTTGCATGTCTCGGGTTTAAATCAAATAAAGATACGATTTTTGCATACGAAACTTGAAACAAATCACGTATTTGAACTCAAGAACGATAAAGGAAGGTGTTTAACGTAAAATGCTCAAGGTTTAATCGATTGGAAATAAGTTGGCTGGAGCAAGGTTCTGGAAATATGTTATTGACGATAGAATGAAAACAAAAGAGCTAAAAGATGTACCCGTGGTGTGCAATTTTCCAGAAGTGTTCCCAGAGGACCTACCTGGTTTGCCGCTCGATCGGGAAATAGAATTTCAGATTGACTTACTGCCAGGAGCTGAGCCCGTTGCCAAGGCACCATACCGATTGGCTCCGTCAGAAATGAAAGAATTAATGTCCCAACTTGAAGAATTAACAGAGAAAGGATTTATCAGACCGAGCATCTCACCATGGGGCGCTCCGGTATTATTTGTAAAGAAAAAGGACGGCAGCATGCGCATGTGTATCGACTACCGTGAATTGAACAAGAGAACAGTAAAGAACAAATACCCACTGCCTAGAATAGACGACCTCTTTGATCAATTACAAGGCGCGAGTTGGTTCTCAAAGATTGATCTCAGGTCGGGTTACCATCAATTGAAAGTAAGAGAGAAGGATGTACCGAAAACTGCGTTTCGTACACGTTACGGGCATTATGAATTTCTTGTGATGTCCTTCGGACTAACCAACGCACCAGCAGCATTTATGGATTTAATGAACAGAGTATGCCGACCCATGTTGGATCGATCAGTAATAGTTTTTATAGATGACATCCTCATATATTCAAAGAATGAAGGTGATCACCACTGTCACCTAAGAGAAGTATTGGAGGTTCTAAAGCAGGAGAAGTTGTATGCAAAATTCTCCAAATGCGTGTTCTGGCTTAGGCAGGTCCAATTCCTAGGCCATGTCGTAAACCCGGACGACATTATGGTGGATCCTGCTAAGATAGAAGCGGTAAAGGAATGGAACATCCCGAAAACGCCAACTGATATACGAAGTTTTCTGGGGTTGGCAGGCTACTATCGGAGGTTCATTCAGGATTTCTCGAGAATAGCCTCGCCACTGACAAAGCTGACACGTAAGGAAGTAAAGTATGAATGGGGACCAACCCAAAACAATGCGTTCGAAGAGTTGAAGACACGATTAACCCAAGCTCCAGTCTTGACCTTACCTGAGGGAAACGAAGACTTGGTAGTCTACTCTGACGCTTCGGGGCAAGGATTGGGTTGTGTACTTATGCAACGAGGAAAGGTAATTGCTTATGCCTCGCGACAGTTAAAGATTCATGAAGTTAACTACCCGACTCACGATCTGGAGTTGGCGGCCGTAGTTTTCGCATTAAAGATATGGAGGCATTATCTGTACGGAGTTAAATGCACCATCTACTCCGATCACAAGATCCTGAAGTACTTCTTCGAGCAGAAGGAATTAAACATGAGACAAAGAAGGTGGTTGGAACTACTAAAAGACTACGATTGCGAAATATTATACCACCCAGGCAAGGCAAATGTAGTGGCTGACGCCTTAAACAGGAAGGAAGAGTCGACACCTATTAGAATCAAGGCGTGTCAGTTGATTATAACACCAGATTTAATGAATGAAATAGTAAAGGCACAAGATGAGGCACTATTAGAAAGAAATGTGAAACGAGAAAGAATAATTGGACAACAGAGCAACCTGGAGACCAATACGTACGGTGTACGAACTCGTTTTGGCCGGATGTGGATACCTAAGATTGGTGAACTTAGGGCCAAAATCCTTGACGAGGCCCATAAGTCTCGCTACTCTATTCACCCCGGGACAAACAAAATGTACCAAGACTTGAGGAAAGACTACTGGTGGCCTGGAATGAAGAACGATGTGACTGAATATGTGAGCAAGTGCCTGACTTGTTCACTAGTTAAGGCCGAACACCAGAAGCCATGCGGTAAAATGCAACCTTTGCCAATACCGGAATGGAAGTGGGAGGAGATCACGATGGACTTCATCACCAAGCTACCGCGAACAGCTAAAGGTAATGATACCATTTGGGTGATCGTCGACCGCTTGACGAAAAGTGCTCACTTCTTACCTATACGTGAGGCTTCTTCGTCAGAGAAGTTGGCAGAAATTTTTATCAAGGAAATCGTAAGCAGACATGGCATGCCGTTAACGATCGTGTCGGACAGGGACACTCGATTCACGTCAAGGTTTTGGAAGAAATTCAACGAATCCATGGGCACTAGGCTAAACATCAGCACAGCTTACCACCCTCAAACCGATGGTCAATCGGAAAGAACCATTCAGACCTTGGAGGACATGCTCCGGGCCTGTATCATTGACTTCGGTGGTAGCTGGGACAGCCATTTGCCCTTGGCAGAATTTTCATATAATAACAGCTATCACTCAACCATTGACATGCCGCCATTTGAGATGCTGTATGGGAGAAGATGTCGAACCCCGGTCTGTTGGGGGGAAATTGGACAGAAAGACTTTGCAAGTCTCGAGGTGGTCAAAGCTACTTCTGAAAAATTTGACCAGATAAAAGCACGCATGAAAGCCGCAAAAGACAGACAAAAATCATACGCGGACAAGAGAAAAAGGGATTTAGAATTTCAAGTAGGGGACATGGTACTATTGAAAGTGTCACCCTGGAAGGGGATTATCCGATTCAGAAAACGTGGCAAATTAAGCCCAAGGTTTGTCGGGCCTTTCAAAATCATAGCAAGAGTTGGCCGAGTGGCTTACAAACTCGACTTACCAGATGAGCTCGATGGAATTCACCCTACATTCCACATATCACACTTACGCAAGTGCCTTGCTGACGATACGGCTCACATACCTTATGACGAAATCGAAGTGGATAACAGCTTGAACTATGTAGAAGAACCAATAGCTATTCTTGACAGAGCCGAGAAACGATTAAGCAATAAGTCGATTCCTTTAGTCAAAATACAATGGAAACACAGAAAGGGGTCCGAGGCTACTTGGGAGAAAGAAGACGAGATGAAGGAACTGTATCCCCAGTTGTTTAACGTGTAACAGGTTTCGAGGACGAAACCTCATTAAGGAGGGTAGACTTGTAACATCCCAAATAATGACAAGACAAATAGAAAAGGGAAATAAAGTGGGCTTGGCCAAAATTTCGGCCCATGGGCCGAAAAGAAAAGGGGGAAACCCCATTACAAAACAGCAGCTTCAACCCAAACCCCTCTCATTTCATCTTCCTGCGCAAGAATACTAGAGAGAGAGAGAGAGAGAGCGATCGGCTTGTGAAGAAAACCGCAAGGAGAAGACTCAAGGGCTCGGGAATCATCCGACTCCACCATTTCAACGCATAGCAACAGAAATCGGGCCTGTTGAGGTAAGCATCGCCTCTGATTATGAGTCTTTGCATGTCTCGGGTTTAAATCAAATAAAGATACGATTTTTGCATACGAAACTTGAAACAAATCACGTATTTGAACTCAAGAACGATAAAGGAAGGTGTTTAACGTAAAATGCTCAAGGTTTAATCGATTGGAAATAAGTTGGCTGGAGCAAGGTTCTGGTCAGGGAAGATGCAGACCCATGACTCGAAACTATAGTTTCGATACATACAGACCCGTCGAAACTACTCTAGTTTCGATAGTCATGTTTGACTCGAAACTATCTAGTTTCGATAGCAGCCAATGACTCGAAACTACCATAGTTTCGATAGGATCTCATGACTCGAAACTACCTAGTTTCGATAGAAGGATTATGACTCGAAACTACCTAGTTTCGAGTGTAAGACCATAGCTCGAAACTACCATAGTTTTGATGCGACCCACCTCCCGAAACTACTGAGTTCAAGAATAGTAATGTCTAGTGTCATTTAGGAGCCCTACCTTATATGTATAACTTTATTATACAGATTGTGGGTGACCTTAGTGACGTTTCGAAACCAGCTATTATACTTCAGGGACCCGCCTATCAGGTGAGTTCTATGTTCCCCTTTTTATGTTATGTGCAAATCATTTTAAATGTTTTGGGGCTGAAGTGTATACATTAAATGAATAAATGTTATGAATGCTAATGTGATCATATGTGATACTTATATATATATGAATGTTAATATGATCATACGTAAAATAATGATGAACAAGAATGAAACGAATGTATACAAAGAATGAATGAACGAACGACATAACGAAAAAGAAGAAAATCTTGCTTTATATTTTATATATTGCTTGTTACGAATGCATGTAAATGTATGGACGCTTCGATGATAACGGCTACTTCGGTAGACGGACGACCTCGTGACTATTTTGCAATCGGGACAAACACGTTCCTTCATTAGCTAGGACGTGTGAAAGGCACTAATGGACGGTCGAAGCAATTGCCTTATCAATGATAAGTAGAACGGTTGCATATATAATAGTTCACGTGGGAAACGGATGCCTTAGGGCAGACGGGCGAATATGACGGACTACGACGGTAGTACGGTTAAGACGGACGGCCGAAGGTTTGCCGGACGGTATAGCATAACAGATGGCCGAAGGTTTGCCGGATGTTGTGGAGGACGGACTACGACGGTAGGACGGGCGTATGTCTTCGTGACTTACGCATAAATGAATGTTGGCTGATCACTCTTATGAGTATGACCAATAAATGTTAATGAAAGTAAAGGTGAATGCATATTTATGTGCTCACATACGAATGATAAAAGAAAGCAAAGGATATGTAAATGTGTATTTATATTTATATATTTATACGTAAGTATTTATAAATGAATAATGTTCATACCTAAATGTTTTTAACTAGAACTCACCAGCGTTAGCTGACTTTTAGTATACATTTCAGGTAAAAAGAAGAAAGGTCGTGCATTGGAGTGAAGGCTATCCCGATCAAGGGCTGACATCCCATCCACTTTAATTTTTGTTAAAGCAATGTGTTATGTTTAAATGATTAAGACTTCCGCTGTTATGGCTATGTAATCGAATGATGTAAGCTACGCTACGTTTAGAAAGTATTCAATGTAATTATTCAGTATCTATGGCTATGTTTATGAGTAAATCCAACGAGTGAGGTCACCCGGGAAAGGGGCCTTACAATTAACAACTTCTCTCCACTGTTCTCTTGTCATCCCTGTATTTCTATACATCACAGGTTCTTCATTAACCTTCGGAGACTCAGTGTGAGTAGTTTTAGTTTCAACATCTTTATCGGATTGAATATTCTCATCATGAGTATCCATCTTTGAATCAGCAGTATCTTCAGACAGTGTGACGTCTTGATCAGAGTCCATAGAATCTGTTACTCCTTCATAAGTGAATTCAGGAATAACGTCACCCTGGATGAAGTTATACGGCACTTTAAGACCATCACAGCCTTCATAAGTAACATTATCTTTATCTTTCTCTATCTCTATCTCTATTATCTCTCCTTCTTCTATTTCATTGGCAATGGGAATATTTTCCGAATCAGAACCATCAGAAGCATTTTGAGTAAGAACAATATCCTCCTCAGCAACACCTGATGCAGCATCAGAATTAATATTCTGCACTTGTTCTATTTCTTCATCAACGCTGGGAACACTGTCACCATCACAAGAATCATCACTAGAACTTTCATCATCGGTCGACTCCTCTGGTTTTTCAGAATGAATTTCTGCAACAAAAGCCTGACTCACAGCACCCACCAAATCTTCCAAATGAATGCCCAGTCATAGTTTTCATCTTTCTGAGCAACCAAAGCCGATGAAGCAGATGCATGATTTGTATTACCAGATGATGTGACTGATTCCTATTATGCTGAAAATTAGGCTGCTTCTTTTTAGAATCAAACTCGACATTTGGGTTCACACATTCCTTAGCAAAGTGACCATATTCTTGACAGTTGTAACACCGAACTTTGCTTTTATCAAAACCCATGCGAGATCGACTATTTGAACCAATATATTTTCTGCCCGTTTTCTTCAAGAAATCTTTAGCTTGACGCATCAACATGGCCATATTCCATTGGATATTCATTTCTTCCAGATCAACAGGGTCAATCTGTCTGAAATCTTCTTCTATAACCTCAGGATCATGTATTTTACCTCCAATAAAATTCTCATATGATGCCATGAATGAAGAAAACATAGCAAGATAATCATCAGCAACCTTCTGATTCAAATGAGATCCAGATGAAGTAGAAGTTGTAGTTGCAGAAAATCCAGAATAGCTTGAATGACCAGAATGAATTGGAACTCCAGAACACTGATCATTTGAAGAATCTTGAGCATCACCAGAAAAGAATGCCACTCCATTACCAGATTTACCGGTAGATTTGGCAAAATACATTGAGGGATCCTGGATATGCTCCAAGTTAGTCTCTTTCTTCTTCATATTCATATCATGTGACTGAATCTTCCCTAGAACTTCTTCAAGAGACATGGTTTTATACTTAATATTCTCTTTGATTAAAACCGTGTACACATCAAATTTTGATGGTAAAGCCTCCAAGAATTTATCATTGATCTCCTCAGTCTCATACACCACAGAAGCACTTGCCAGTTCACTAAGAAGATGATAGAATCTTGTAGCAAGATCATCCAAGGATTCGTTTTGAAAATGTTTAAAGACCAAGAACTGCTTCTTTAATAGCTCCTTTCTACTGTTCTTCACATCCAAACTTCCTTCACACCTTTTTCTGTAATGCTTCCCACAGTTGTTGAGAACACTTGAACTGTTTGAAACTGTGATATATTTCTTTCGGAAGAGACATCGAAATACTAGCCATCGCTTTCTTTTCCCTGTCAAATAGTAGCTTCTCTTCAGTAGTTAACACTGACACCGGCTTTGGAACATTATCCCGTCCCATCCAAGAATAAGTCGGATGCGTATAACCTTCCAAAATCGGAATCCACAAACTGGTATCGGTAAAAGATACAAACTGGTCGAACCGATCTTTCCAATTTGAATAATCAGCTAGATTCAACAACTTCGGAGGTTTTTGAGATGTACCGATCTCATTGTCATAATTGAACATATTTGTGACTTGAACCATATTTGCCATTTTTTCTGAAAAATTTTCCAAGTGTTGAACTTCCTATACCCTTAGGCGAAGATAATAAGTTCGCCTCTGATACACCCAAGCGAACTTAATGAGAAGCGAATAAGTTCGCTTAAACCAGAAACTTGAAATCTGCTCAAGTTCGCCTAAAACAAATTCGCTTAATCCTGTGAGAAGCGAACTTGACAAGTTCTCCTGCACAAGAAATCAGCAAGTTCGCTTGCTTCAACAGATTCAAACTCAAGAACACTTCAAACCACTTCGCGAACCAAAGATAGACTAAAATCATCATTAATCACTGATTTGAAGGAATTAATCAAAATTGGACCGTAGGATTGTGTAATTTCTCTATTAGAAGCTTTCTATCGGATCAATTTCGTCAAAATCCTCTTCAAAAACACCAAATCAGATCTGAATCAGTCTTGAAAACTCCATGGAAATGAAAAACTCAAAAATGACGAATTTCATGTCAATTTGCATATAAAACCATCTAGAATCAACAAGAATCACGAGTAATTGCTCTGATACCACTTGTAGGTCCTCATGGCGCTTCTACGGATCGATCTCGTGATAAGACGTGACGTTAACTCGGAGTGCAGAATCCAACGAATCAACGTTTATATGCATAAAAGACAATGTAAACAATCACGTAAATAAACTTCTCAATTGTATTCCAATTCACAATGGTGTTTACATACTCAATCAGACTAATCGATAATTCTCTGTTCTATGCGTTCTGACTGACTCTGTAAACACACATATATAACCATCTGACCTGATATAAGCAAACTTATTAAGTTCGCCTCTAACAGACAAAGCGAACTTAATAAGTTCGCCTCAGATAGACTTAAGAGAACTTATTAAGTTCGCCTCTGATAGACCAGGCGAACTTGTATAGGTAAACTTGAATAAACACTTAGTGACTTTTTACATAACAAAAACATAAAGACATAAGATCTAACTATTACAAGCTTTTGTCATTACAAACTACGTCCTAACACACTCCCCCTTGACAATAGCTTGATCTTCATTCTTCAGTCTTCATGATGAGCTTTTCCAGTTATCCGGTAGTCTGCTGCCAGCATGCACTCCATATCTTCTGCATATCTCCAAAACTCTCTTGTACTGTAATCCTTGTTCTTTCCATTCATCAGTGAACATTATTTCATTCTTTCGCAATGTCCTCTGATCTTTCTTTGAGAAATTTATAAGATTCATTGCATCATAGAAACATACAATGACCTTATTGTCTTTATCTTCAATCCTTGCTTCACCAGTATTGACATCAACATACCACCATTTCATATTCCCAAGAAAGTCTTGAGGAATCTTCTTCAACGGTATCTTGTGTACATCACGTACTGGTTTATACTTGTAACTCCAGGTCACTTTCCCAGTCTTCTGATCAGTGTTCTTCACTCTCTTTCCTTTTTGTGGTTTCAATCGTTCATATTTTCCTGAACTACCTTCTCTCTTGATTAAGTTTGCTATCACATCAGCCAAACCATTCTTCGATCTATTAATAAGAGGCTTTGAAGCTAGACCATTCATTTCACACCTTGGCAAGGTATTGAAATATTTGATCCTTGTCTTTAAGTATTGAACACCGTCAGATCTTTTTATTGCAAATAATTTTGTATCACCATCATAGAACCAACTTATGATCCTTCCTACACACCGCTCGTTATTCACATATTTCTCTTTCTGAGCAGGTTGTGCTGGAGACTTGGGTAGCACCTTCATCCAACTATTTACAACTTCTCTCCACTGTTCTCTTGTCATCCCTGTATTTCTATACATCACAAGTTCTTCATTAACCTTCAGAGACCCAGTGTGAGTAGTTTTAGTTTCAGCATCTTTATCGGATTGAATATTCTCATCATCAGAATCCATCTTTGAATCAGCAGTATCTTCAGACAGTGTGACGTCTTGATCAGAGTCCATAGAATCTGTTACTCCTTCATAAGTGAATTCAGGAATAACATCATCCTGGATGACGTTATACGGCACTTTAAGACCATCACAGCCTTCATAAGTAACATTATCTTTATCTTTCTCTATCTCTATCTCTATTATCTCTCCTTCTTCTATTTCATTGTCAGACACTTCATCATCCATGTCATTGAATAAATCATCAATGTCATCAAGACATGCAATCTTTTCAGCTTCTTCTTGGTTAGAATCTGCAAAGAACTCCAATAACAGAATTTCTTCTTCATTAGCACCAGAAGTATCTTTGTTTCCTTCAAGTGATTGTGATGTCGACTCCCCCTGAACCTTTGATATAGGATTAGCGTCAGTGTATTGACGATCACCCTCAACATTTCCAGCAGGATCATTGTCTTCATCATCACATCTTTGAATAGACTCTGTGTGACATGTATCGTGTATCCTCAACTCCCCTTGAGCGTCAAGACGCTGAACGAGTTTAGACACCAATGCTTGCATGTCAGCTATCTGTTGAGCTTGAGTCTGAATCACCAGCTGCCGTTGTGAATCAGTAGAAACAAGAGTGTTCACTTGTGTTAGTAAAGAAAGGACTTGAGATTCAAGGAAAGTAATCCTTTCAGAATCAGAAGGCTTTGACGGACCAGCTGACGATTATGGAATAGAAGGACTTGCAATAGGAGTAATGATTGGAGGAACAGGAGTTATAATCGGAGATGTATCTTTAGATCTTGGAGGAGTAATAATCAAGGAAGCAACAAAATTAGCATCCTCTACTCTCTGTGAAGATTGTGCAGCAGCTATTGAAGCAGACATTAACTTTTGAGTCTTTGGATTTGGATTAAAGTCACTATCAGACTCAGTACTTTCATCAACCAAGGATCTTTTTCCAAGTACTGAACCGGAAGGAGGATCCCGAACAGACTTTCTTCTTGGTCGTCTGGCTTGAGATTTAATGCGTTTTCCAGCATTAGCCAGTGGAATAGCAGCTAACATTTCATAATGATCTGAGGAAAAATCCCTAGATTCATCGGAGTCAGTGCTTTCATTAACAGGTAATATCGTATCACTTGAGCTTGAACTAGATTCATCATCAGTCACCACATTCCCTTCAGCTTCATGAATGGGCGAGTTCACAGCGTCATCAACGAAATCATCCATGTTCATACCTATATCATGTTCATGTGCATGAATGACCTCCTCTTGAACAGGTTCATGAATAGGTATTTCAACCTCAGCTTGTGGAATTGGAACTTGTTCAGGAATAGGAATTTGTGGTTGTATGGGAACCTGAACCTGTGGAACTGGAACTGGAACTTGTTGTTGTATTGGTTGCTGTGGAATTTGTTGTTGTTGTGGTTGTGGAACATTTAAGCCTTGAGCTTGAGCAATTTCATCAGGATGAAACCAGTTGTCATTAGGTGGTGCAACATAATCAGGATTGATTAAGTGACCAAACAAAGGAGTATTGACTGGTATCAATGCGGCATTCTGCTGTTTCACCTTCGTACAGTCAGTAAAGATATGCTTTGACATTGGAGTCAAAGTTAGTCGTATAGGATGTTGTGGAAGATCCGGAATAAGATGATTGAGAATCATTTGAATAAAGCGAGGATACATCAAAAATCCTTGACCTTCAGCCGGATTAATCTGCATGACCATCTCTCGATAGAAGTAAAGTGGAAAATTGAATCGCTTATTCAACGTTAAAGCCACCATTGCCGTTTGAAGAGCCATCTTTAAACCATCGGTTCCAGCTTTACGAGGAGAGATGCATTGAATAATCACATGCATGAAATATCTCCATTCACCGACTAAGCCACCTTTGCGTGCTTGTGTATCATTCTGTCTCCCACGATAACCCATTCTTTGAAAACAACCCATAATAAGAGTGCCAGGATATGACAATGGGTCTTCAGCATTACCTCCCAAATCAAGAGCAGCACGAATTGTTTCTTCAGATATGGCAATTTCAGTATTATTGACAGTGGCACGAAGAACATGAGGTTCTACGTCCATATCCTGATGAACTGTATCCCAAAATTGCTGTATGTATACCAAACTGATGTAAGGATCAGCAGATAAAGCTTTATGAAGACGCGAACGATTTAGAAATCCGATTATTCCTTGAAAATTGACTGCCTCGGACATGTTAGGATTTAACAATGCCACCTGATTATGCTTATATTCGACACGTCGAGCCATATGAAAACATTCGGACAACAAAAACACATTAGTAAAAAATATCAAACACAAAAAAAATTTTAACAACAAAAAAATTTCTAACACTCAAAAATCACAAGTCCATATACTCTCTGACCCCTAGGCGAACTTAATAAGTTCGCTTAGTGTTGCAAGAGGCAAACTTATTAAGTTCGCCTGGACAAGTTCGCTTCAAACAAGTTCGCTTGGAACAAGTTCGCCTGAACCTGTGACGATTCAAATTCAAACACAGAAGTTCAAAAATCAGCAAATCAAGTTAAACTCATGGAATAAGCAATGAACATCAGTCGAATATCAATTAGCAACCAATTAGAATGATCAATTTTATAATTCCTATCAAAATTAGGTCAAAAACCGTCCTTTTAAACTTTCGACGGAAACCGAGAAGAAAATCACCAAATACTCACAATTGAACGGATGAAATTCAACAAAATTACCTTGGTTGTGTTCGCAATTCAATTTGGAATATGATAGAACCGGTAAACAACCCTAACAACACAGATTAAAAATTTCAAAAAATTTTTCAAACAAGTTTGCTTGAAATGAAGACGATGACTGTCAAGTTCGCTTGGCCAAGAGTCTTAAACACATTAAGTTCGGTTATTTAGGAGAACTTGTTAAGTTCGCTTAACAAGCCATCGGCGAACATGCTAAGTTTGCTTCACCATCCACAGACAAACAGATTAAGTTCGCTTCACTGTTCTTAAGCGAACTTATTAAGTTCGCTTCACTGTACACAGGCGAACTTAATATCTATTCACTTTTGCCTTGAACAAAATTTTACCAACTTCAACCTTTCAAGTCTTGAACTTTCGTCAGCATCATGTATCCGATCCAATCCCGAACAATTTTAATAAAAGTTTAGAATTTTCATGGAAAATAAAAATCAAAATCTTTTTGAGTTTTATCTATACAAACGGAATCACATATTTTTTTTGGATTTTATTTGTACAAACAGAAACACATATTTTTTATTTTTATCTGAATAAACTGAAATCACATATTTTTGAATGATCATCATGAGCAAGAAGATCATATCAGTATCCAATTAATTCATCACACATTTTAGCAATAACAAAGGGTAACCTATAATATGAAACCATCCAACTCAGTCTTGTGCATTTAGCACCTTTTTCATTTTGAAACTCATTCAATGTGAATAATATTTGAAATGATACGCGATAAATTCCAAAGTAAATAAGATCAGGTTATAAAATGCTCTTTTATTTAAATATAAAGCATGAATCCTTAAATTTGTCAATATTATAAAATTTGAAACTATAAGCGTTTATTTTCCAAATTCATGTGATTTAGTACCATTTAGATGAAAAACATCGTGTACCCCACATATATGCCAAACAGAAATATAAATTGCACTATCTTCAAGACATATACAGTTAATAGTAAGATTAGATAAATTTCCAAGATGAAATTATCTCTTTTAGCACAAGAGTAGAATCAGATCCCAAAGGATATAAGAATCATGATGATTCAGAATCAGAAGATTCTAATGACTAGGCTGAATAGTGAGAATCAACAGATTCAGGTATGAGGATCCAACTATTATCTGGATAAAATTCAATGGAGTCAGACTAGATGATGTATCTAACTGATCCAAGGGCGAATATATGTTTCAACAGATTTTGAAAGCATATCTTAGTTCAACAACACCTTGCATGTTTTTCGGGGCATGGGCAGTGAAGTGAACTGAAATCAATTTGTGCTAAAGATATAATTCGATATTGGTCTCATGAAATTCTTTATAACCATATATTCTTTATCTGATAATGATCTTTTACACACACACCCAGGCATATAATGGATTTAAATCACAGATGTAATCATATTATATTTAATTTTCACACTACTATTAGTTTCAAAACGCTTTTAGTCTATTGACAATTTAAGTTTCAAAACTCATACACAAATTTGAAAACAAATTATCAAGATTAGAGCATTCACAACACTATCATTTCTCATTTATGCAGACTTTGAAATTTAGATCAAATCAACTCAGTTTAATCAATCATATATTAAAGGTCTACTAAGGTCGTGTGAAATGAATTAATCACTGATGTACTATTATTTCTTCTCTAACCTCAAATGATGTCAAATTTTATATTTTTCAATTTGTTTTGACTTTTTATAAATTGAAAACTTTTTGACTAAAAATGTAAATGCAGAAATGTAATAAAGCAATAAAAAATTAAAAACAAAATTTTCTATGAAATTCTGATTTTGAAAAGCTTTTATTCGGGATTGATCATACCAATCATTTTAATTAGGAATTCAAACCTGGTACGATCAAATGCCTTGGTAAACAAATCAGCAAAATTATCTTCAGTGTGTACCTTGACCAGCTCAATCAACCTTTTCTTTGCACAATCACGTATAAAATGATATCGAATTTCGATGTGCTTAGTTTTACTATGTTTAACAGGATTATTAGTTATGGACATAGTAGCATTATTATCGATAAGCATGGGGGTTCCTGTGAAATTCAAACCGTAATCTCTCAATTGCTGTTGTATCCACAGGATCTGTGAACAACAACTCGCAGCAGCGATATATTCTGCTTCGCATGTAGAAATCGAGATTGTGGTTTGCTTTTTGCATTGCCAGGACACAAGTCGATTACCTAAGAACTGGCAACCACCTGTTGTAGATTTCCTGTCCAAACAACAACCACCAAAATCAGAATCAGTATAAGCATTGAAATCAAAGTTAGAACCATGAGGATACCATAGCCCCAAACGTTGTTTTCCTTTCAAATATCGAAAGATTCTTTTCACAGCAATTAAGTGAGATTCTTTTGGCTTTACCTGGAATCTGGAACAGATGCACACGGCGAACATTATATCTGGCCTTGAAGCGGTTAAATACATGAGGGATCCAATCATAGCTCTGTAAAGTCGACAATCCACATCTTTTCCATCCGGGTCAGAATTCAACTTATGATTGACCGGAATTGGAGTATCATATGGGGTACAGTCCTCCATCTTGAACCGGCTCAAGATGTCTTTGACATACTTGGACTGATGAATAAAGAAACCATCTTCCTTTTGGTTTACTTGCAAATCTAAGAAAAACGATAACTCTCCCATAGCAGACATTTCAAACTTCGACTTCATTACACCCTCAAAATCTGTACATAACCCTTCGTTTGTTGATCCAAAAATAATATCATCCACATAAATCTGCACCAGTAGGTAATCTCCCCCTGATTTCTTTTTGAATAAGGTCGAGTCTATCTTTCCACGAACAAAGTCATTTGCCAAAAGATGTGTGGATAATGTTTCATACCACGCACGAGGAGCCTGATGAAGACCATAGAGGGCCTTATCAAGCTTGAAAACCATATTCGGATTCAATGGATCTTCAAACCCCGGCGGCTGACAAACATAGACTTCCTCCTTGACCTTTCCATATAAAAACGCACTTTTGACGTCTAATTGAAACACCTTAAAACCTTTAAAAGAAGCAAAAGCGAGAAACAGCCTTATAGCTTCGAGCCTCGCAACCGGTGCATAAACCTCGGTGTAATCAATTCCTTCTTGTTGATTGAAGCCCTGGACAACTAATCTTTCCTTGTTGCGTACTACGACACCTCGATCGTCTTTCTTACATTTAAACACCCATTTTGTTCCTATCGGATACGCACCCTTCGGAAGATCAACAAGATTCCAAACCTTAAGTTTGTCAAATTGAGCAAGTTCTTCCTGCATAGCTTCTATCCAATTGTTGTCATTTAAAGCCATCTCAACATTCTTGGGTTCAACCTGTGAAATAAAGCATGAATGTGAGCAATCATTAAGAACACCAGAATCTTTAATGCAGGTGTACAAACAAGTATTGTCAACAAGAGAACGTGTTTTCACTCCATCCTGTAAATTTCCAATTATATTCGTCACTGGATGATCTTTGAGTTCCTTGATGGATGCAACCTCAGGAACCGACAACACGTCAACTTGAGCAGAGTCAGATTGATAAGAATAATCTTGATTAATTGGAATTTCCAAGTCTAAATTTGTAGGAATCTCCCCCTGAGCCTGTGTTGAAGATAATGGATCATCACCCAACAATGGTTCAGCAGAAGAATCTTGAAAAATAGCATTATCCTCCTCACTCTCTGAATCTTGTGGACCTGAACAAGAAGCAACATTAGGATCGGGAGCAGAAGTAGATGGAATCGATGAATTTGGAACTGCATTTGGTAGAAATCCATTGTGCTGTGCATCCTGACATGAATTATAAAGAACAGCAGCATCTTCTTCAGAAATATCAGAAGGTAAATGAAAAGACTTGAATAAGTTTTCATAATCAAATGCCCAATCCGGACCAATCGCCATTTGTGGTAAAGACAGTTTTGAACAATCAATATGGAACCATTCTTCAACTTAGCACGTCTCTTTGTTATAAACCCTCTTGGTTGTTGAATTCGCCACATACCCCAGAAAAATCCATTCAATAGCCTTCGCACTGAATTTAGTTGGGACATCTCAAACTTTCAATAGGGTGCAAGGATTACCAAAAGGTAGTAAATAATCCAGATTCGGCTTTCGATTATTCAGCAATTCATAGCAAGTCTCGTTATGTCGCTTGACGGTCAAGACCCTGTTCAAAACGTGACACGCAGTATTCACAGCTTCAGCCCAAAAGGTGACTGGAAGCTTAGAATCTTCAAGCATCGTGCGAGCCATTTCGTGTCACACCCCAACCGACGGCGGAAACGTCGGGGCGGGACATGTAGACTGTTCATGAGCTCAAGGTTGACTAAATTGTAATATGTTAAATCCATTTACATCCAAACAATCATGAATCAAGTTCAAAGTACATAATGAAATACAATTTGTTTTTGAATTAAGATTAACTAGGTCCAAAGCCTATGTGTAGCATGTCTTGATCTACTCATATGAAAACACCTGAAACATGAATAAAATAAGGTCAACTAAAAAGTTGGTGAGTATAACACAGGTTTGTATATTGATAGCATATAGTTTGTAAAACAAATCCTTACATAACATGATAAATAAGGCATTTATGGGGAGCAGCTATTGTGTAACCAAGTACAATCAAACCTTTGTAACTAGCATGCAAATTGTGTTGTCGGTATCAATCACCCCAATCTGGGTGGGTTTGTCAGACTCAATAGATCTATCATTGAAAACCGTCGGCTTGAATAGTTAATGATTGCACATAATCGCATACAAAAGTTAGCACACATAGCACTCGGGCATAAAGCTCAAATTTGACACATGAATGTAAATAGGATTTGTACTTGTGTTGTTTGTGTAAATGTAAACATGTAATTTGATAGAGTTCATGTTTCACCCCAAAAGTGTAAAAGAGTAAAGGGGCTATGAAATACTCACATAAAGCAAGCAAGGAGAAGGACGGAATGGTGTAGGAAGCTTGAACTCTTGAAATCACTCTTGAAACGCCTTGAAACTTCAAAGCTCTTAGCTAAAACTTTCCACTTTTTGCTCTTAGATTTTGAAATAATGCTAGTGTGTGAGTGTGTGTGTGGGAATCGTATATATGTAGAGAAAAGGAAAGAGTTGGAGTGTTGAACTTAGCAAAATCATTGCATATTATAGAAGATTTGATGGACTAGACTCTTGATTTGATTCTTGCTTGATTTTTGGTTTAATGAATATGGGTTTCATGACACAAAATGAGTTTGATGGGTTTGGTGGTGAAGTGTGGGTGTGTATATAGAGAGAAGAGATGGAGATGGAGTGTTGGTTCCATCTTCATCATCACAAGGTATGGGAGGTTTGATGGATTTGACCCTTTCTTGTCTTGCACTTGAAAGGGTATGGTGTATTATGACACAAGGGATGGTGCCATGGAGAAGACAAGAAGGTGGGTCCCCCTTTTAGGGCCAATTCGGCCGAGAATAGGGTATGGGTGGGGGGTTGGGTGTTGTCAAATCTGGTAGTTAGGATCCAATGGTTAGTTAGGTCGGTTCTAGTTAGGATACACCCGGTGGGTGATACCGTGATATAATACTCGGTGTAGGATTTTTTTTAGTGATTAAAACTTTATATCTATATACCTAGATGTATACATATATAAAATTATTAAATGAAACGGGGTTTGAGTATAGATCTTAACAAGTCATCATCATTACTAATTGATGTTGGAGTGAAGTATAAGCAAGGATATAATGATGGTGATGTGATCTTTATGTTGCTTGCATCTTTGGTCATAATCATGATGATTATGACGCCTGAGTGTTGTGTAAGCAAAGCAATCATGATAATGATGTGATCTTTATGTTGCTTGCATCTTTGGTCATAATCATGATGATTATGACGTTTGAGTGTTGTGTAAGCAAAGCAATCATGATGATGATGTGATCTTTAGATGTGGTATAATACCTGCGATTTATACCGCTTTAATATCTTTATTTATTAAAACGTCTCACTAGACTTTTACTGTCAAGTTCTTGTTAATCACCAACGACCGTACTTTTTTTTTTTTGGGTAAAGGGTTACCCCGGTTCAAATTTATATTATCAACAAACCAACAAGCACAAGTAGTGAGGCTGAGAACCCCACTAGTTCACTATCCCGACATGCCAGGAAGTGTAAAACCAGCTCAAAAGCAAAACAACTCAAAAACACAACTAACAAAACCAAAACAAACTCTAGACAATGACTAGAGACAGAAACAAATTAAAGTCTCTACATGCTCGGCAAGTTCCATTTCTCAAGCAAGCTCAAACCCGTCATAGAACTCTTGACCTTCACCGAAGCTAGCTTCAATCGAACCGTAGAAACAATAGCTTCACAAATCATAGGAATAGATCTTTTACGAGTTTTAAAAAGCCTCTCATTACGCTCTTGCCATATGAAATAAGCTGTCACAGCAAGAAGTAAACGGCCTATGACACTCCTCATCGACTTCTTATTAGGAACGGACATCAACCACAACACAATATCCTCCCACTTATTCGACCCAATCTGAATACCAGCCCAAGACTTTATAGAAGACCAAACCTGTATGGAAAATGAGCATTCAAAAAACAAATGGTCATGTGAATCCGGACCCGAGCAACACAGAGAACAGCAAAGCAGGTTTAAATTGGTAGCACCACCAACATCCCATTGCCTTAACTTGTCTTGAGTCTTTAATTTCTTCTTGCAAATCAGCCACGCAAGGAAAGCATGTCTTGGGATACAGTTGGCAAACCATACTATCTCCACCCAAGGGACTCTATGTTCATAAGATCTAATCGTATCCCACACAATCGAAGCTGAATATTCGTGCTCCACTGCATTAGAATCACGCCAAACAAAAGAATCAGGAACATCACAACGGATAGTAGGCGGCTGAAGGTTTATAAGCACCGGAAACAAATCAAGCCACGCTCTGGGCCACCTCCAAGAAACATTGTTCACAATATCAATAACCTTCGAATCAAGATTAAAACTAGCCCTGTGTATTTGACGGGGCGAGATGAAAGAACATAAAGGCCCCATAGGAGCCCAATTATCAAACCAAGCTGAAGATGTTAAACCATTTCCAATCTTAGAAACAATAAAAGGACGAACCCGATCACGCAACTGCAGGATATTCCTCCAACCCGACGCACAATTGCCCATCGACCGAATCTGCCAAAAAGAATTTCCTTTAATTTTATGCTCATGAATCCACTTAACCCATATAGAATTCCTTCTAGTAAGAAGACTCCAAATATGAGTAGTCATCAAAGCCATGTTCATGTCACGAATTCTGCGAATACCCAAACCACCTTCATACTTAGGAAGGCAAACATCTCTCCATTTGACTTTCACCCTACCTTTCTTCATCGACCCTTGACACCATAGAAAAGCTCTCATCTTCTTCTCTAAATCAGCAATGATCCAAGCCGGAAGAATAAAAACAGAGGCCCAATAAATGTGCATGGAAGATAAAACAGATTTAATAAGTTGAAGACGCCCAGTAAACGACAAAGTTTTATTCTTCCAACTATCAATTCTATACTCCAACCTTTCAACCAGAATCTTGCAATCTTTATACAATAATCTAGAAGAAAGAAGAGGCACACCCAAATAGCGAACTGGAAGAGATCCTTCCTCAAAAGGCATCAATTGTAAAATACATTGCTTATCCTCTCTAGGAACATTACCAAAGAAAACGGTACTCTTATCCATACTAGGAACAAGACCCGAAATGTTCTTGAACCTGTCCAAACCTTCCATAATGATTCTAGCCGAGTTGACGTCTCCTCTAGCAAACAGAAACAAGTCGTCCGCAAAGCAAACATTCACAATTCTTTGTTTCTTGCAAAGGTTATGAAACTTGAAATTAGAGGATTTAGCAACCAGATCCTTCAAAATGAGCGTCAAAGCTTCCATAACCATAGTGAATAAATAAGGAGACTTTGGATCTCCTTGACGCAAACCCCTTTTACCTCTAAAGTAACCATGAATATTACCATTAACCCCAATCGAAAAAGATGTTTTAGTAACACAAACCATAATCCAATGCACCATTTTGGGATGAAACCCAAAACCCACCAGCAACGACTTCAAGAACGACCAATCCACCGTATCATAAGCCTTTTGAATATCAACTTTAAAAGCACATTTAGGAGGACCAATATTGCGGTGATAGTTATGCATCAATTCTTGAGTAAGCAAAATATTATTAGAAATCCGTCTCCCAGGAATAAAAGCTGATTGATTAATATCCACAACATCATCCAAACCTACCTTTGTTCTATTTGTAATAATTTTGCTAATGCACTTATAAAGGACATTGCAACAAGAAATGGGGCGGTAGTCCATAACTGAATCAGGAGTAGGCACCTTAGGAATAAGCGCCAAAATAGTATGATTGATTTCCTTAAGTAACTTCCCATTAGCAAAAAACTCTTGAATAGCACAAGAGATATCATTACCCACCACATCCCAAGAATGTTTAAAGAAAGCAGCCGAAAAACCATCCGGGCCAGGGGCCTTATCATTTCCAATCGAGAACATAGCTTCCTTAATTTCAACTATAGAAACATCCCGAACCATATTCAGAGCTTTCATTGGACACAACCTCCTAACCAACAAATCCGGATTCATAAAGTCAGAAATATTACCTTCCACACCCAAAAATTTTGAATAGTGATCAACTAGAGCCTTTGGCACATCAACCCCTTCAAAAATAATACCATTACGATCTTTGATGCAATCAATACGAGTTACATGATTTCTGCATTTGAGGGAATTATGAAAATAAGCCGAATTTGAATCACCAACATAAAGCCACTCAATCTTAGATTTTTGTTTCAAAAAGCGTTCCTCATCCAGTTTAGCTTCAATAAACGCCTTAACTATAACAGCCTCATCTTCACGTAAAGTATTATTACATGGATCATCATCAATAGCCATTTGGGCCTCATCCAACTTAGCCCTTAACTTAACCACCTTCTCATGCAAGTTTCCTTGTGTATACAACAGCTTTCGCAACGGAGTTTTAAGCAATTTCAGCCTCTTAACCACACAATACATACGGTTGCCACTACAAACCGTCCCCCAACCTTTTACAACTTCCGCTTTAAACTCAGCCTTATGAACTAAGAAATTAGCAAATTTGAACGGCTTCGGCCCTGATTTAGAGATATTAGGAAGCTTCAAGATACAAGGACTATGATCAGAAATACGATAAGGCTGGAAGATAGCATGAGCCGACGGAAAGTCAACCACAAACTGTGCATTCCCCATAACTCTATCAATTTTCTTCAAAATACCAACCCCCTTTTTTGGCTTTTGATTCCACGTATAATGAAACCCCGAATGGTTAATATCCAACACCTCAATATGATCCACACATTCCTTAAATTCCTTCATACCCGTAGTAATTTTTGATGAACCATATAAGTTATCCTCCAAATTCAAAGAAGAATTAAAATCACCCAAAAGTACCCAAGGATTAATATTCACAAAACCTTTATGTACCTTTAAATTCTGCCACAAATCCTTCCTCTTAACATAATCATTATCCGCATAGATGAAAGAACAAAAAAACGCTTTATTATCAGCTTTGTAAATCACTTGAGTATGTATAACCTGATTAGTTTGGGATAACACCATGAGATCAACAATATCAGCATTCCATCCCACAATAATCCTAGTACCCTTATCACAAATCGAACCATTTGATGTCCAATTCCATCTTCTACAAATAGACCGACAAGCACTATACACTGAAGACACATCCATATGAGACTCCAAAATAGCACAAACATTAAGATGATTTTCATTTATAACTTCCTGAACCTCTTTCTGTTTAAGGGGACGGCTCAATCCCCTAATATTCCAAGAAGCAATACTACCCATTAAAACTCATTGAACCGGGAGTGCTTGCCCCCTCAGAATTTGGTTGTACACCTGCTTCCATGAATTTGGCAGTCTCATCATACACTATCTCAATCCCCTCATCATCAACAAAACCTAACTCATTATATGTCTTATGAGAATCACTCGGCTGACCTCTAGAAGAAGTACCCTTCCTTCTTTTCATAGACTCACTACCATCCTTTTCAAGAACAGTAAACGGGTTTGAAATAGGCACCACCGTACTAGAGGATGATCCTCCATCATTGTTAACAGGTTTCCTCCCCACGGGTCTATAAATAAATGTCGGTTTTGCTTTATTAATCGTAACACCTTTCTTGTTATTAGACTTGCCCTTATTTGTAACCAAACTAAAACCATCAGCATCTTTCTCTTCAATATTATTCTGCACAACTTTAACATTCTTAGGACAATGAGACACTTGATGACCAAAAACTTTACATATATCACACCTAGGAGGACGCCATTCATATTCAACTTTCATGCTTTCTTTAACATAGCCTTCCCCTTCTACAACCGGAATAGCAATTGTTAATTCCTCCTTTAAAGCAATTTCAGCCGAAAGTTCAATTAGTGCACGAGCAAAACTGCTCCTACCCCAAGAATCTGAACACATCTGAGACGTATAAGAATCAAGCATCTTCGAGGTGCCCAATTTAGTTGCAAGCATACTCAACCCATCATCCGAATAGGCTGCTAAAGGAACATTATGGATTTTAACCCAAACTGCCACCTTCTTGATATCATCTTTCTTTAAACTTGTAGTTGGGGTCCAAATATTTAACAAGAATGGTGTATTCCTAATCAGCCACGGACCACCCTCCAATACTTCCTTCATCCCTTTGTCATCCGAGAACTTGAAAAAGAAAAATCCATTCGAATTCATCATTGATTTTTGTAAGCCGTATTTCAACCAATTCTTCTTAACAAAATACTCGACAACCGGAAAAGCAAGTCTCTTTCCCAAAAAATAGCCACATAGAGTGTTTGCAAACTTATCTTGAACAATTCTAACAGCCTCCTTAAGAAGAACAATGTCAACATCTTCCAACACCTCAGCAGATTTAAGTAGACGAAAGTGAATGGGTTTAATCTCCTTACCCGATTTTAGCTTTGATCCATATGAAACACCAATATTCGAATTAGTTCCAGGTTTGAGCACATAATCAGCAGAATACGCATTCAAATCACATTCCAAATTGGAATCACACTTACCGGGTATAGATAAATCTTCATGATTCAAATTTGAATCAGTATTTCCTACCAAAAACTTTGTCTCCTTACCAATCATAGATTGGTTCGAAGATATGCTAGAATCAGAAAATATATTCGACTTTTTCAAAATACCTTTGATAGGCACATCAATTTTCTTTATCTTAGCAGCCAAGTTATTTGGTTTGGGACGATCATCCCCATCAGAATCTTCAACTCTCTCCATCGACAATAATAAGGAACAACCATGCAATAGCAAAATCAAAGAACCACCAAGGAGAACCACGAACCAGAAAAAAAAAAAACGAAAAAAGCAAAAACCCTAATCCCTATAGCCGTAGAAAGCTATCATCAATCCTAGATAAGTTAGAAGGGTTCGTATCGATCTAGCTAATTTAACAAATGTTAATCGCGATCAATCACAGACCTTATAATAAATCAGGAGATCCAAAAGCTTCTAAAGCTAACGATTTTGAAAACCAGAAAAAAAACCCTAAACCCCAACGACCGTACTTTGCGGGTTATCACTGCTTATTTTCCTAGTAATTCTTAAAAATTACTATTTTGATATAATTTCCTTTGTTAGATTCCTTGACTTTACTTAGTCAAAATAAAACTTCAGGAAATATATGTTATGAACGTGCATTTATGTTATATGGATATTAACCGGAAATAATGGGTGTCGCAGTATATAACCGAGTAAAACTTGAGTATTTGTATTGAATCATTGTATTTAATTGTAGATACGAATAGAACAAATCAGTGCACTAGACTTAGGTTTGAAAAGCGCTATATTGAATCGAAATACGGATACTAAAAATTAGAAATGTTACATTTCGACCAAAGTCCTGTTCTTTCGTTCAGCGACACCGTTTTGTTGAGGAACATATGGCGCACTGAATTCATGATGAATTCCTTTTTGTAGACAGAATAAGCCCATTTTGCTATTCTTAAATTCGCTGCCATTGTCACTCCTGATTCTTCTGACTTTCAGATTGAGTAAATTTTCCAAACCCAGGATTAAGTATTGTACCAACTCAGTGATTTCAGCTTTAGAAGAAAGAAACTTAACCCATGAAAATCTGGAGTAATCATCAGTTACTACCAAGCAGTACGATTTTCCACCAATGCTCCTGATACTGATAGGACCGAACAAATCCATATGCAACAGCTCCAACGAAGTTACGATAGAATTCGTCGATTTAGATTTGTGAGATTTCTTTCTTTGCTTCCCCTTCTTGCAAGGAATACAATCATCAGGAACTGAGAATTTCATCTTTGGAATACCAAGAACCAAATCATTCCTAACAATGTAGTTCATCTTCCTAAAGTTAATATGAGCTAGCTTCCTGGGCCACAATATTGAATCAGATTCCGACGCCTTGGAGAGTAAACATGTTGGAATTGAATCCGTTGTAGTGGCGACACTCATGTCAAGGACATACGTGTCATTTCTCCTCGGAGCCTTCATAAGAATCCATTCATTAGGAATCACGAAGCCCGGTTTCAAAATATAGCATTCAGCATCGTTGAAATGAAACGAAAACTTCTTGTCACAAACTTGTGATACACTTAAAGTATTGTGTTCCAGCTGCTTAACATAATTCAACTTCTCAAATTTGACTTTGTCATTCTTTAACGTACCCTGTCCAGTTATGTACCCGCCTTTATTGCCCTCAAAAGCGACATAAACTCCATCAATTTGTTTTACATCCTCAAGCAATCTAACATTCCCTGTCATATGTCGAGAGCAACCACTATCCACATACCATGTATTGTTGATAGTCCTCCTTGGTTGTCCCTACATAAACAACAAGAATCAGTTAGAAATAGGAACCCAAGACTGTCTTGGGTCGTCCAGATTGATCAAAATAAACAACTTCTTGTAATTTACAATCAATCTTATCATTCACTTTTGGAACAGAAGTTTGACAATCAGACTTTTTCAAAGAAGATCCATTTTTATTATTTTGAAAAACATTATTTGATATATTATTGTCAGATTCAGATGTTTCCAAAATTTTCTTCAATTTTCTGTTTCGTCTTCTCCTTTGAGGTCTAGACAATTTAACTTCCTGATGAGAATCTTTTGAAATTCCAACATTAGGAATCTCAAGCTTCTCTTTGCATACAAAAGATTTAGCATTCAATTTATCCTGTTGTTTAAATCCAGAGGATTTAACAAAAGATCGACCAGGCAAATTTTTCTCCAAACTTGAAGACGACATTCCCTCATCTTTTCTTTTCAGAATCTTCACCACTTTTGGTTGTGAAGGAACAGTCTTCGTTTTACCCTGGTTCTTGTAAGGACAATTGAGCAAAATGTGACTAGCCTCATTGCAATGAAAACACACTCTTCTTTCTTGATAACTTCTGAAATAGGAGTTTTCTTTGAATGTGAGGATCCATCAAAGGTATAAGCTTCAGAGGAATGACCCGAACAGTTTATCGGCTTCTTTGGAACATAAGCCTGTGTTGGCACCTTTGAAGAATACACTTTTTGATAACCAGTTGTGACAAATCCACTCGACTGTAAAATTGGAGAAAGCTTAGATGTACCAACTTTCACTTCTTCAGGTTCAGTCAGAATGCATCTATCGCGGGTAACAGATTTAACAACTGTTGGGTCATCAATTTTGACCTCTTTTGGAATGCCCTCGACCTTCTTCTCATCAAACACCTCATCTTCAGAATCAGACTCATACACCATATCCTCCCCAGTTACCGGATTCACCTTTAACACAGTCTTTGGATCTATCTCCTCTTCATGAATGATTTCAGGTTCCACCACATAATTTGCATTAAATGGTGGAGGAATAAATCCAATTCCAACAACACGCTTAGTAGGATCAGCATTTGAGTTAAAATAATCCAAAATAACCAAAGAATTTTCAAATTTTTCCATCTTTCTATGAAGTTTGATCAATTCAGATTCTTTGTCAAATATTTCTTTGTTCTTTTGAGCAACAACTTCATTACGTTTTTCTATTTCAGCATAAGCCATATCTAGATGATAACCTTGCTCTTTATATTTCAACCCCAGAGAATTTAAGTCTCTTTTCAAAGACTCAATTCTATCGATGCACAATTTATCATTATCTTTCAGTTTCTGATTAACAGTATGCATCGATTTCATGTCACAAATCAAGTTTGTGTTATCATCCATGACCTTTTGCAATTTATCTTTAACAGAAATGCAGTTAGAACAATAAATATGACAAACAGAGTCTTTTACCTTAGACGGATCAGACATGTCTGACATGAATACTTTGGCAATGGGAATATTTTCCGAATCAGCACCATCTGAAGCATTTTGAGTAAGAACAATATCCTCCTCAGCAACACCTGATGCAGCATCAGAATTAATATTCTGCACTTGTTCTATTTCTTCATCAACGCTTGGAACACTGTCACCATCACAAGAATCATCACTAGAACTTTCATCATCGGTCGACTCCTCTGGTTTTTCAGAATGAATTTCTGCAACAAAAGCCTGACTCACAGCACCCACCAAATCTTCCAAATGAATGCCCCAGTCATAGTTTTCATCTTTCTGAGCAACCAAAGCCGATGAAGCAGATGCATGATTTGTATTACCAGATGAACCATGTGACTGATTCCTATTATGCTGAAAACTAGGCTGCTTCTTTTGAGAATCAAACTCGACCTTTGGCTTCACACATTCCTTAGCAAAGTGACCATATTCTTGACAGTTGTAACACCGAACTTTGCTTTTATCAAAAACCATGTGAGATCGACTATTTGAACCAATATAGTTTCTGCCCGTTTTCTTCAAGAAATCTTTAGCTTGACGCATCAACATGGCCATATTCCATTGGATATTTATTTCTTCCAGATCAACAGGGTCAATCTGTCTGAAATCTTCTTCTATAACCTCAGGATCATGTATTTTACTGTAACATCCCGAGTTTTCGAAGGCGAAGGAATTCACGAGAAATTTAAAACTTAAATAAGGAAAAGGGAAGCGTGCTTGGGCCGGGATGTATGGGCCGAAAGGAGCAAGTTTGGGCCCTTATAAGCCTCAAGATCAGCCAAAAGCCCTCATTTGCATCATCCATTTCCGTTTTCTAGAGAGAGAGGAGGGAGAGAGTCTAGAGAGAGAAAGTACTGGTTTTTGGATTAGAGCCTCAAGGATCGTTAGCAAGAGTCTCGTGGGTGTTTAGCAACGAAAAGGAAGTGATTACAGGTAACCGATTCTCCTAGATCTGAGTTTTAGTTCGTTTTTGGGTTTTTCGGGTTTTGGGTGAAAAGGTTATGTTTAATCGGATGAAACTGAAAGATAAGCATAGATTTGAGTTTCTTAATGGAAAATGAACGTTTTGAATGCAAAAGGTTCGGGATCTTGAAGTGATCAGACCCGAATGCGAAAGTTAGGGTTTTTCACCAAAAACAGGTCGTGCGCACTTGCTAAGTGCGCACAGAGCAGGTCCTGCGCACTTGCTAAGTGCGCAGGAAGAGGAACCTGCGCGCTTGCTATGTGCGCAGGAAGGGAAGTCTGCGCACTTGCTAAGTGCGCAGGAAGCAGTGTCTGCGCACTTGCTAAGTACGCAGGCATCAGGTCTGATTAAGTGAAGTCAGTATGTTAGAGTAGTTAAACCATTAGAGTCGGTAGTGGTCTGATGTGTATTTAACTAATCGATTCAGATCGGAAGTGACGTTGTTGGACCTTGTTTAGGACAACCCGAATTAGCTTACCAGGTGAGTTCTAATCCCCTTTTTGCCTTCTTTAGGGGTGGTGTGCATACTTAGTGTAAAGTGTTTATTATATTTTATATATTATAAACTGAAAGGAAAAGTTATGTTTTAGTGAAAAGTTTAAAAGAGGCAAAAGTATGTTTTGAGAAAAGTATATCTATATTATGGCAAGCGTTTACTATATTTTCATATACATAAACAAAGGCATGATATATGTGTTAAGCTATGTTTAGTAAAGCAAGATATATATTTTGGCAAGCGTTTACTATATTTTCATATACATAAACAAAGGCATGATATATATGATAAGGTATGTTTCAGAAAGCAAGTTATATTCTATGCCAAGCGTTTACTATATTTTATATACATAAACAAAGGCATATTATATATGAAAGTTATGAACAAGATTTACAGAAAAGTTTTATGAACAGTAAAGTGAACAGCTTTCCTTCGGGAATGAGTACCAGTCTGTAAAGGTCCTTGGGACAGATGTTACTTGTACAATGTCACACCCCGACCGATGGCGGAATCATCGGGGCGGGACATGTAAGACTGTTCATGAGCTCAAGGTTGACTAAATTGTAATATGTTAAATCCATTTCCATTCAAACAAACATGAACAAGTTCAAAGTACATAATGAAACACAATTTGTCTTTGATTTAATATTAACTAAGTCCAAAGCCTATGTGTAGCATGTCTTGATCTAGCTCATATGAAAACACCTGAAACATGAATAAAATAAGGTCAACTAAAAAGTTGGTGAGTATAACACAGTTGTATGTAGATAGCATATAGTTGAAAACAAATCCTTTACAAAACATGATAAAATAAGGCGTTTATGGGGAGCAGCTATTGTGTAACCAAATGTACAATCAAACCTTGTAACTAGCATGCAAAACAAATGTGTTGTCGGTTTCAATCACCGCGTACCATGGGTGGGTTTGTCAGACTCAATAGATCTATCATTGAAAACCGTCGGCTTGTATAGTTAATGATTGCACATAAGAGCATACAAAGGTTAGCACACCTAGCACTCGGGCACAAAGCTCAAATTTTGCACACATGTATGTAAATAGGATTTTTGCACTTGTGTTGTTTGTGTAAATGTAAATGTGTAATGTGTAATGTGTATAGAGTTCATGTTCCACCCCAAAAGTGTAAAAGAGTAAAAAAAAGGGTTGTGAATACTCACTTGTATCGAAGGCGTAGCTAACACGAGATACTAGATAGTAATGTGATCCTTGTATTGCACAATGTTAACCTAGAGTGTAATGTATATTGCATTAATAATGCACAATAGTCTAAGTCTAAGTCTAAGGTTGAATTGGATAAAGTTAGTGGTTGGTACTTGAAAGTATTGTATAAAATGGAAGATTTGAAATGAATATTTTTAGAATATTTTGAATAAGGTTTGAGTTTGAAATAATTAAATAAGTAAATTAGATAATTATTGTTTATGAAAATGATGTAAATATTAGATGTATTTAAGTATAACTAAATAGATGCTTTTGTTCAAATATAAATCAAATAAATAATTATTACTCTATTCATTTATTTATAAAGTGTAACTTAGACATTAAAATATTATTAAGTGTAGGGTTTATGAATTAAATGTTGGACTTTAAATAATTCTCTTTTATTTTAAGATTAAACATTTGATCTTTTCTAAATAAAGGTAATACAGATTTTTAAATTTAATTACTTTTACTTTTATTTAAATATTAGATGTATTTAAGTATAACTAAATAGATGCTTTTGTTCAAATATAAATCAAATAAATAATTATTACTCTATTCATTTATTTATAAAGTGTAACTTAGACATTAAAATATTATTAAGTGTAGGGTTTATGAATTAAATGTTGGACTTTAAATAATTCTCTTTTATTTTAAGATTAAACATTTGATCTTTTCTAAATAAAGGTAATACAGATTTTTAAATTTAATTACTTTTATTTAAAAACAACTCTGGAATATAAATTGTTTTAAAAATATAAAAATATAAACATTCTGCCAGCACACACGACCGTGCCAGGGAAGGGCACAATCGTGCTTGGTCGGGCGCGACTGTTCTGGACAGGGCGCGACCGTGTTGGTCAAACAGAGGACAACTGGCCAAATCACTAGGCACGACCGTGTCTATGCTTTAAGGGCACGACCAGGTATAGCCAACGAGCATGACTAGGTCTGAGCAAGAGGCACGACCACACTGGAAGTTGACACGACCGCGTCTCCCGAGGCACGACCGCGCTAGATGATTAGCGCGACCGTGTCTCTTTCAAAACAGAAACGAATTGAATGATTTTTATATTTATAGAACTGGAATGCATAGGGCTTTCATTAACAAGGTTCTTATGAGTCTTTTGGTACAGCTTAATTGTGTTTAAAACATGTTTAGAACCGGATTAGGTTAAACTATTTTAAATGAAAATACGGTTTCGGGTTCGAGTAGATTTCGATATTGAAAGCCGAAATTGAATTAGGGCTTTTGATCTATAGAATAAATAGATAGTTTTGAAAGTGTCAATTACCCTGTGAGACGATGAATTGATGGCCTACGGTGGGGATGAGTTCCGACTATGACGGGTGTGGTCTCCGATGCTTTCTGCTACAATTCCGGCCCAGTTGATGTGTTCTGGAGATTTAGGGGGAATCGACTAAGGTGTTGGTTTGTTTGGTTGCGAGAATTTACAACGAAACGATGAAATCATTGGTCACAATGGAGGGTTTTGGTAATTAGGAGAGGGATCGACTTAAAACGGGTTTATTTGATATAATTGGTTTGTTAATGCAAGAATTGGTTACAAAATCGAACGGTCCAGCGATTAAAGGCTATATTTCCGTTTCAACTGAAGCGAGGTGCGACCGTGCCAAAACAAGGCACGACCGTGCCGAGGCGAGGCGCGACCGTGCCAACAATAGGCGCGACCGTGCCTACTAGGGTTTCTGGTTATTTACAAAATCAGCCCTTGCAACTTCAGCTTTGACAGAATTAGCCTGGTTAGGATTTAACAGAACACTTAACGGGATTACTAACTGGATTAACTTTAGGAGTGTTACCACATGATTATGAGTTCTAAATCTTTGAATTTGGTACGATCGGCTAACGATTAATGAGGTGTAGGTTTGAACAAGTATATGTTTTAATGTCGTGTTGTTATTTTATTAGTTAAAATGAATTTAAAATAGGGTCGGAAAATCAGAGATGTTACAGTCTCCCCATGTTATGGGAATTTCGTCCCGAAATTTAACTAATGGAGGCTACTAAAAATCAAGAAAAAAGGTGGGAGTTTTGGGTTCTCGGTGAGTTTGACCGTTGATATGATTTAGGCCTGATACTCAAGGTTGAATATGAATGATGACAATGAATTTAGTTTTTGAAATGGACTTAAGGAGAAGATTGTCGAATAGCAATTTGAATTCTAAATGTAAGATGTATTACTTGGAACAAATTTGATGAGATTTTGAAATTTTGAGTTAGTGTAAGATGTAGTCTAATGTGCTCAAAATTGTTAGTGGGTAAAAGATTTCATAAACATTGGTCTAGGTCAAAACTTCACGTGACATGAACAACGCTACTCCTGATAATATGATAGGACACTTATATATTGGAAGTACCATCGGCGTATCCACCATGCCCTCGTCACATTACATCCGTTTCGTTGTTACACATCATGATAAGGTTTAGGTCACAACACACGACAAAATTTCACTATAGTTTCCATGCGCTGATTTTCATAATTCCGTGTGCACCCGTAATTATTCAAATCATCGTATGGTCCGTATAGATTGTTTCGTTGTGTGTGGGTAAGGGGCACAATTTCGCTATGATCACGTCTATTGTTTACACATAGAAAGTCGCTAACAAGTAACTAAGTCCCTAATCAGGTCAGTTCGCAACTAAAGAGTAGTAAAGTAGTAACACTTAAAGTTTCTTGGTTTGCTCGTGTTTGAACAAGAATACGTCAAACCCCGAGTCGTTTCAATGTATTATGGTCTTCAACTTTGATGTACAAAGTGCATGACCATGTCTTGTGTATAATGAAATCAATCCATTGCAATAATTGTAAGCGAATTTTGTTTCGAGTATATAGTAAGCACACAAGTCTCATGTATGATCTAGTGTCACGTAGTTTGTAATCAACTAGGTCTCATATATAGCGTAAATAATTTAGCGTCTTGTATTTTGTAAATCAAAAAGCTCTAATGTGTAATGTATACAACATAGTATTATGTGTATTGTAGGAAATGGTTCTCATGTATAGTGTTAGCAACTTAGCATCATGTATTTTGTATAATGTACACCGTTTAGTATAAAGTGCTTTGTAACCAAATGAGTTTCATGTATAGTGTGGTCAATCTAGAATTATGTATCAATGAAGCAATTCTTATGTATAACATATATTGCAAACAACTAAGTTTCGTGCATCATGTGCTCAATCCAGTAGCATATGTATTGCAAGTAAACATGTTTCGTGTTACGTGATCAATCGAGCAAATTGTGATTTGTAGGCAAACTAGTTTCATGTATTATGTAGTTTGTGTAGAATTGGATATATTGAGGATAATTGAGTTTCATGTACCATGAGATTGCGTTGAATATATTGTGAACGTGTATACATGAGTATTGAACTTCGCGTGCGATATGTACTAACGGGTCTTGCATGTGATCGAGTGCTACGGACAAACGTGTTGTTTGGCGTTCTTGCATAATGTGGTAGTTAGGTTCAAGTCCTCAAATCTCATTGAGGTTGGTTGTTTACGCGATATGGATTGTCTCTTGAAGCGTCGAGTGAAAGGTAACGAGGAGGTTTTGGAAATATTCTGGAATTTGTGTTTACAAATACGGGTCTTTGTTTGAACATAGAAAGTGGGAAATTGTTTTTGGTTGTAGATATATAAAGTTGTGAAATCATTGAATCGCATATTTTAAATGAATATGCAATTTATGAGAAAATATTTTTAATTTAAATTTTCAACTATTGGCTAAACAAGTAGGAGCATATTAATTTAACCAAAGTTTAGAAATATTTACTTTAATGAGGAAAAATCATAATTATTTATCAGTAAAAAAAAATAATAATAATATTTTTATAAAATTGGTTGCATTAACCTTCCTTATCGGATGAAAAGTTTGGTGGAAAATTTATATTTTTGGTACTATCTAAATGTTTGATAAACGTTTTGTTTAAACAAGATAACGAGGTTTTGCTTGAGTCACATAATAGTATGATTTGTTTATGAAGGAAATTATCGGTAGTGTACTAAATCGTATTTGAATGAAGAAGGTGATACCTAAATATATATATATTTTTTTAAATATGATAGAAAATTCATATTCCATGGGTCAAGTCAACCATTAATAACGTTAGAGTTGAAACATATGAAATCGATTAAAGGTTGAAATGTTAAACATTATTCAAAATATAGGGGAATGGTCCTAAAAAAAAATTTAAAGATAATAACTAGAAATCTTTGATTAACGTCTTTGGTAGTTTCCCACTAGGAAGAAGATGATCACCAAGATGAGCACTGCTATAGTCACTCGGGTAGTCGATCTGGCTTCAGCTCTAGCTGCCTCCGTGCGATGCTCCAGCATTTCTTTTTCGAGGATGGAGATTAACTCCTTTTGGTACCCTAATTGGTTTGCTAGGCTATCCATCCTTTGTCCTTGCAAGTCGTGCATTACTCCTTGCTCTATCCTATGTCTCTCGAATTCTGAAGTTCTTACATATTGGTGGAGGTCATGGGTTAGAATCCCCATAACACCAGTGGGTGCCATGGTATGCCTTACCCAAGGGTTAGGATGGTACGGATCGGGCATTAGATATGGGTCTCTTAGTGGGGGTGGTAATTGATTGTGGAGGCGAGGTGTTTGATACGGGTTTCTGGGTGCGGGTGATTCAGATGTTCGAAGTCTCGGGCCGGTGTTCCTAATCCAGTCCGTCCTTACATCAAACCTTGGTCTAGCAGCTGGGGGTGTTGGTGACCGGTACACGGGTGTCTTAGTGTCTTCTTCCCAATCAGATTCTGATCCAGGACGGTAAACCGGGGAGGGAGGTGGGTAGGAGTCCATGTCTAGTAGAAAAACAATGAAAAAGTTGTAAGTGATAATGAAATATTGCGGGTTGAACATAAGAGTACTTATAGGTTTTAGAGTTTGACTAGTCATAACACCGAACCTTCACGATAGTATTTTAGAAATACACTTAACCTATAAGCAATGCATCCCTGAAGAGAATTCCCAGGAAAGAGGGGTGGGTCGCTAAGACACACTTAAGTACCCTATCTTTCCTTAGCCAGAATTCCTCGTGGGCTTACACACTCTTCCAGCCATCATGTATTAATAATACTATTGTTGGGCTCATGGTTATGATGAGAATTGTTGTGAACTGGGCTTTGAGGCCCAAAAGTAGGGTGTACGCATTTCAGTGGGCTTTCTTCTTCTTGGAGGATAGATGGGCTTCTTAGTTTACTATTGGTGGGCATTAGGCCCAATAGTTTAAGTCTTTGTTCATAAAGGGTGTTGGCGTCATGTATGTGAGTCAAAATGTGTATGAATAATTTAGTGTGTATGTGTGTGTGTTAAACTTAGGATAGTACTTTAAATAAATCTAATAGGTAGAAATAAATAGTAGGAAAAGTTGGTAAGTAACGTGTCACATTGACTATTGATTGTTTTATCCTAAGATGTAATTATGTAGTATAACATGTAAGAATATTCACATAAAAATATAATTATATAGCTTGTAGATAGTAATGAGTGTAAGTACAAGAGTTATCAAGTAGTGTGTCACATAAGGCATTATGTATTGTATCAGGTAGTGTAAGTACTTAGGATAGCATGTAAAAATAATCACACATGAATTGATAATGTAACATGTAGTAGCATGGCATTGTATGGGTGTCCTAAAGTTATAGTCTAGGTCAAGAGTGTCTAATAACCTAGTTCCCTATAACCAAGGCTCTGATACCAATCTGTCACACCCCGAACGATGGCGGAATCATCGGGGCGGGACATGTAAGACTGTTGATGAGCTCAAGGTTGACTAAATTGTAATATGTTAAATCCATTTCCATTCAAACAAACATGAACAAGTTCAAAGTACATAATGAAATACAATTTGTCTTTGATTTAATATTAACAAGGTCCAAAGCCTATGTGTAGCATGTCTTGATCTAGCTCATATGAAAACACCTGAAACATGAATAAAATAAGGTCAACTAAAAAGTTGGTGAGTATAACACAGTTGTATGTAGATAGCATATAGTTGAAAACAAATCCTTTACAAAACATGATAAAATAAGGCGTTTATGGGGAGCAGCTATTGTGTAACCAAATGTACAATCAAACCTTGTAACTAGCATGCAAAACAAATGTGTTGTCGGTTTCAATCACCGCGTACCATGGGTGGGTTTGTCAGACTCAATAGATCTATCATTGAAAACCGTCGGCTTGTATAGTTAATGATTGCACATAAGAGCATACAAAGGTTAGCACACCTAGCACTCGGGCACAAAGCTCAAATTTTGCACACATGTATGTAAATAGGATTTTTGCACTTGTGTTGTTTGTGTAAATGTAAATGTGTAATGTGTAATGTGTATAGAGTTCATGTTCCACCCCAAAAGTGTAAAAGAGTAAAAAAAGGGTTGTGAATACTCACTTGTATCGAAGGCGTAGCTAACACGAGATACTAGATAGTAATGTGATCCTTGTATTGCACAATATTAACCTAGAGTGTAATGTATATTGCATTAATAATGCACAATAGTCTAAGTCTAAGTCTAAGGTTGAATTAGATAAAGTTAGTGGTTGGTACTTGAAAGTATTGTATAAAATGGAAGATTTGAAATGAATATTTTTAGAATATTTTGAATAAGGTTTGAGTTTGAAATAATTAAATAAGTAAATTAGATAATTATTGTTTATGAAAATGATGTAAATATTAGATGTATTTAAGTATAACTAAATAGATGCTTTTGTTCAAATATAAATCAAATAAATAATTATTACTCTATTCATTTATTTATAAAGTGTAACTTAGACATTAAAATATTATTAAGTGTAGGGTTTATGAATTAAATGTTGGACTTTAAATAATTCTCTTTTATTTTAAGATTAAACATTTGATCTTTTCTAAATAAAGGTAATACAGATTTTTAAATTTAATTACTTTTATTTAAAAACAACTCTGGAATATAAATTGTTTTAAAAATATAAAAATATAAACATTCTGCCAACACACACGACCGTGCCAGGGAAGGGCACGATCGTGCTTGGTCGGGCGCGACCGTTCTGGACAGGGCACGACCGTGTTGGTCAAACAGATGACAACTGGCCAAATCACTAGGCACGACCGTGCCTTAGACAGGCACGACCGTGTCTATGCTTCAAGGGCACGACCAGGTATAGCCAACGAGCATGACTAGGTCTGAGCAAGAGGCACGACCGCGCTGGAAGTTGACACGACCGTGTCTCCCGAGGCACGACCGCGCTAGATGATTAGCGCGACCGTGTCTCTTTCAAAACAGAAACGAATTGAATGATTTTTATATTTATAGAACTGGAATGCATAGGGCTTTCATTAACAAGGTTCTTATGAGTCTTTTGGTACAGGTTAATTGTGTTTAAAACATGTTTAGAACCGGATTCGGTTAAACTATTTTAAATGAAAATACGGTTTCGGGTTCGAGTAGATTTCGATATTGAAAGCCGAAATTGAATTAGGGCTTTTGATCTATAGAATAAATAGATAGTTTTGAAAGTGTCAATTACCCTGTGAGACGATGAATTGATGGCCTATGGTGGGGACGAGTTCCGACTATGACGGGTGTGGTCTCCGATGCTTTCTGCTACAATTTCGGCCCAGTTGATGTGTTCTGGAGCTTTAGGGGGAATCGACTAAGGTGTTGGTTTGTTTGGTTGAGAGAATTTACAACGAAACGATGAAATCATTGGTCACAATGGAGGGTTTTGGTAATTAGGAGAGGGATCGACTAAAAACGGGTTTATTTGATATAATTGAGATGGTTAAACTCATAATGGGTTTGTTAATGCAAGAATTGGTTACAAAATCGAACGGTCCAGCGATTAAAGGCTATATTTCCGTTTCAACTGAAGCGAGGTGCGACCGTGCCAAAACAAGGCGCGACCGTGCCGAGGCGAGGCGCGACCGTGCCAACAATAGGCGCGACCGTGCCTACTAGGGTTTCTGGTTATTTACAAAATCAGCCCTTGCAACTTCAGCTTTGACAGAATTAGCCTGGTTAGGATTTAACAGAACACTTAACGGGATTACTAACTGGATTAACTTTAGGAGTGTTACCACATGATTATGAGTTCTAAATATTTGAATTTGGTACGATCGGCTAACGATTAATGAGGTGTAGGTTTGAACAAGTATATGTTTTAATGTCGTGTTGTTATTTTATTAGTTAAAATGAATTTAAAATAGGGTCGGAAAATCAGAGATGTTACATACAAGATGTCAGATATGGGTTCTACCCATTAGTAAGAGTCTTGATGGCTCGTTAACAGTTGTACAATTGGAATGAGTGACGGCGGTTGCTCGGGGGACTACGCAATCCCCCATGTACCAGTTAAGCGGTACTGATCACGAGGACAATACCCGGTGTTGATCACGAGGACAACATCGTGTCATGTGGTGTTGCCCGCAAGGACAACATCCTTGGGTCACGAGGACCCAGAAGGTATTGATCACGAGGACAATACTAGTATGTAACAGAATTGACGGATAAGCGGTAGTATCGGTTCATGGTGTAAGTCATGGGGGCATTGACCAGGTACTTGTCGGTTCTTGGATGTAAGCCATGATGGCAGTACAGTAAAGATGAATTGACGGGTAAGTGGTACTGATCACGAGGACAATACCAGCAGTGATAAGAATTGACGGTTAAGCGGTATTGATCACGAGGACAGTACCAACAGTGACAAGGAATTGACGGATACTTTATGAATGTTTTAAATTATGTTTTTGAAAAGTGTAGTATGTAAAGTTTTGCCTTAAGGGTAGTATGTATGTATGTATTAGTAAATCTTTTGTATAAATGATTTAAAGTAAACGTTAGAACTCACTCAGCGTTGTTGATTTTTAGTATGCATATCAGTTAAGTGCAGGTTTAGTTGATTGATGTGGATGCTTGGCTTAGAGAGATAGTTCAACGTAAATTTTGTGTAATATATATATATATATATTTCTGGTTATTTAATTTAACCACTAGTGTTCGTATTTAGTCGGGTTATCCTGGTACGTGAACCGGTAACTCTTAGAATTACTAAAATATGAAATGAGACCATGTACGGTTTTTGTTAGACCTTAATGTCCTTGTTTGTGAAATTAAGTAAATCACAAAAACAATTATAATGTAAACTCGTTTATAACATGTACGGATATTGACCTGAAATGTCGGGTGTCACACCAAAATGTTAGTTTTTTGATAATAGGACATATGGGTTGTAATGCCAACACAAAATACTAGTTTTAGAAAAAGGAATCAAGTCATTTGAACCATTTTTGAGTGAGTTATGACCCCATGAAGTCGGCCTTAGAATTTTGTCCAAAAACTCAGGTTGTACCAATTTTCTTGTATCGATCTTTTCGGGTATCAAAACTCCACCAAAAATCACGAAATCACTTGGGTTGGATAGAGGATTCTTTAAACTTAATTTTTGACTCAAGAATCGTCCATTTTGGTTTAGTTTTGACCGAGATACAACTCCCTAAAGATGGCTAAAAATTCTGCCAGCAATAACGTGTATAAAGTGGTGACTTTTTCTTTGAACAATCCATTATTTGGGTGAATCTCCTACACAAAACAACTAGTGTACTTAATGAAATCAAGACTTAGGATATGAACACTCACTTAAAGCAAGCAAGGAGAAGGATGGAATTGTGTAGGAAGCTTGAACTCTTTAAAACACCCTTGAAACACCTTGAAGCTTCAAAGCTCTAGCTAAACCTATAGAGGATTTTGTTCTTGATTTCAAAATGGTAAAGTGTGTGTGCATATATGTGTCGATACATATGGAGAGAAAGAAAAGAGTTGGAGTGTTTGAGTTTCCATACCACTAGTCTAGCTAGGGAAGAACCATTAGTAAAAGATGATAATGCTTGAATCCTCTTAGTAAAAGCTTCCTAAAACTCCAAGATCTCTTGAATCTCCAAGGATTTTAGCTAATTCTTTCCAATGGATCTTGATCTTTGAGTTTTAAGTGTGTGTTTGTGTGTGTTGCTTGAGCCGAGAAAGGGAGAGAACAAGAGGAGGAAACTCTTGTTCTTCCTCCATACACTCTTATATATATATATATATGTTGGATGGAGTGTGAACTTGGTGATCATCATGTATCATTATTACAAGGTATGGTCGATGTGATGGAGGTGACTCTTGCTTGGAGTGTTGGTTAAATGGGCATGGCCTTATGACACATATGATGGGTGAGGATGGTGGGTGGGATTGATGTGACTTTGGCTTGATTGTCACATGAAAGAGTATGGTGCAAATGACACAAGGGATGATGCCATGGAGAAGACAAGAAGGTGGGTCCCCCTCTAGGGCCAACTTCGGCCGAGAATAGAGTATGGGTGGGGGGTTGGGTCTTGTCAAATCTCGTAGTTAGGATCCAATGGTTAGTTAGGTCGGTTCTAGTTAGAATACACCCGGTAGGTGATGCCGTGATATAATACTCGGTGTAGGAACTTTTAGTGATTAAAACTTTATATCTATATACCTAGATATATACATATATATATAATTATCAGATGAAACGAGGGTTGAGTATAGATCTCAACAAGTCATCATCATTAAGATTTGATGCTGGAGTGGAGTACAAATAAGGATATAATGATAGTGATGTGATCTTTATGTTGCTTGCATCTTTGGTCATAATCATGATGATTATGACTCTTGAGTGTTGTGTAAGCAAAGCAATCATGATGATGATGTGATTGATTTAGATGTGGTATAATACCTGAAATTAATACCCGCTTTAATATCTTTAATTATTAAAACTTCTTACTAGACTTTTACTGTCAAGTTCTTGTCAATCACCAACGATCGTACTTTGTGGGTTATCACTGTTTATTTTCCTAGTAATTCTCCAAAATTATGACGCGGTCCTCAACTTGGAATTCTAGTGGTCTTCGTCTGTTATCCGCGTAACTCTTTTGTCTGTCACGAGCGGCCTTCAGACGATCCTTGATCTTGAAGATCTTGTTAGTAGTCTCCTGAATAACCTCAGGACCGGTTAAATGCTTGTCGCCAAATTCCGCCCAACATAGCGGTGAAAAACATTTTCGACCGTACAAAGCCTCAAACGGAGCGGCTTTAATGTTGGTGTGGTAACTGTTATTGTATGAAAACTCAGTCAACGGCGGTGAGTATCCCTTTTTCCTCTGAAATCGATTACACACGCATGGAGCACATCTTTTAAAGTTTGGGTGGTCTTTTTACTTGACCGTTCATCTAGGGATGATATGCAGTGCTCATGTAAAGGCGTGTGCCCAATGCTTGTTGTACAGACTGCCAGATTCTTGACATGAATCAATTGTCCCTATTAGAGAAAATGGAAACTGGCATACCATGCCTAGCCTCAATTTCCTTAATATTTAGCCTTGCACGCTTCTTACTTTTATCTGTCTCCTTGATTGGTAGGGAGTGAGCGGATTTCGTCAAACGAATGATGATTACCCATATAGTATCATAACCGCTAGATGTTTTGGGTAGATTTGTAATGAAATCTATGGAATTCTCCTCCCATTTCCATTGAGGAATCTGCGGTTTTTGTGTTCACTCAGGTGATTCCTAACATTCTGCTTTTACTGTCGGGTATCTCCCAACATAGATAGCAATTTCTCCTTTCATGTTTTGCCACATAATGGTGTTCCTCGGGATCCTTATACGTTTTATTCAATTCTGGATGAACGGAGTACTTGGGCTTATGGACTTCATCCATAACCTCCCACATAGGCTACCGATACCTGGTACTCAAATTCTATCTGTATCATCCAACTTAGGCTTCAATTGTTTGATTCCATTTACTGGGTAGTCGGTATTCGAAAGCAAAGTGAATACTTCTCCGACTAACGATATTAAACGTGCAAGAACCCCTTTATTTGATTACCCTAAATATGGTAGGTTATGTGATGCTCATTCCTGGTAATGAAAAGAATGGTGCCTGCGAATCTTGAGCGTATGTTGACACCTACCCTCTATTCGTCTACGCACTTTGTCACAAAACCAGATCTCTATATATCTTAGGAAAGAATTACTCAACGAGGTGTCTAGGTTTTAGTTGAATATTGGGTAGTAATGACACAGTACGGAAATGAAACTTTATGTTTGTCCCTCTTATGCTTTTCGAAAGCATTTTCTCGGACTAGGACTTTATTCTTAATTCAGGTTTCGTGTTATCTATGATCTTCCATTAAATGGGTCATAATTGATTTAATATTTCAAGATTCCTTGTGTGCTTTCACTAGCAAAGTTCGAGTCTGATCACCACTTTACCCTTTGCTTGTACCACCTTTCTGAGGCAGACCAGCCTTTGGGTTGTAACGTCCTGATATGTAAACTCATGACTTGACGACCATACTCTCGAAGTATGTAAGCCATACAAAGTTCTATGTTTGTTTGGAATATTCACATTTCGTCTAGGTGAGGAAATGAACAGTGATACTGTGAGTATGGTCTCATCGAATTAGTGTTTCCCCAAAATGGGCTATGGGTTTGTCAACCCATTAAGTTGGCAGAAAGGGTTGATAGCCAACTATTAGTCATACAGTGTGTATGCACTTCCTTAGTGTTTGAATGGTGCTTTGGTGACTTACTGTTACGTATTCCACTCATATAGGTTATAGCCTCAAAATCCTTAGCACAAGGATAAAATTGAGGTAATGAGTGTTAAACATCGAAAACTTTATATTCCTACTGAGTCTGCGTTAAGAGGTCATTTCTTAACAATAGATGATCTAGAGCTTCCTAATTATAGAAAATTAGGAGCGAAAGATGTGATCACGCCTCTCCTCTAGGCTGAAATATGGGATTCATTCAACAAGATGATCTTTGGGAAAGTGCGGGTACAAAGGGTATCAAACTATCCTTCTCGAATCTTTATGGACAGTGGTCTATAGTGAACAACTCATGCTTACGTCCCTTATGCATATCATGAGCTAATGAGATTAGCAAGAAATTCGGCATTTGGGAAACCTTCAAAAGTTTTGTATGTCGTTTTTCTATAGTGACACCCGACATTTCAGGTCAATATCCGTACATGTTATAAACAAGTTTAAATTATAATTGTTTTGTGATTTACTTAATTTCACAAACAAGGACATTAAGGTCTAACAAAAATCGTACAGGGTCTCATTTCACATTCTGGTAATTCTAGGAGTTACCGGTTCACGTACCAGGATAACCCGACTAAATACGAACATTAGTGGTTAAATTTACACTTAAATCAAATGGTTTGATTTATTTAACCCCACCCACTCCCATTGACCAGAAATCTTGGCCTCAAGGCCATGTGGGTCCATCCCACACCCTAAATTTCAACATCTTCTACTTTCTTAAGCAATCTCCCATACCACCTCATTTTCTATCAATTCATCAAGGCAAAAACCCTCAACCCCTGTCATCTCTCTCTTCTTCTACGACAACAACAAGAATACCTATCTCCACTTTCTTTTGGGGTTCTTCCATAATCGAAGACTTGAATCCTTTATTTCGGTGCTATAAGGAGAGTTCCAAGTGTTTTCTCAAAGGGTTTTAGCAGGAGAAGTCAAGATCATTCTCTTTTTCTCTCAAAAATCGTCATCTCTGTCCAGAGGTAAAAACTCGATATTATCCACTTTATTTTCTTTAAAACCGTATCTAAGCATACAAAAGGTTCAATCGCAAGTAAGATAACAAGAAAAGTGTGTCAAATTCAAGATTTGAACATAAAAATATACAGGACGAATTCTGTCAATCAAAGTGCAGTAATCGAAACTAGGAGTTTCGATACCTGCTCAATCGAAACTAGGAGTTTCGATACCTGTTATTCAATCGAAACTAGGAGTTTCGATACCTATTCAATCGAAACTAGGAGTTTCGATACCAGTTTACTCAATCGAAACTGGGAGTTTCGATACTAGTTGTTCAATCGAAACTAGGTAGTTTCGATACATATTGCTCAATCGAAACTAGATAGTTTCGATACCCTTCTTGCCAATCGAAACTAGAAAGTTTCGATACCTAACTACTCAATCGAAACTATGAAGTTTCGATACTCAATTGCCCAATCGAAACTAGGAAGTTTCGACATCTGTTCATCAGTCACATTGGGCAGTAACTTAGAACTGTTTTTATAGCAAAACAAGTGTTGAAAATCTAAGAAGATATTTAAACAAAAGCAACTAGATTTACTAGGTCGATGAACAATTTGAAATATGAGACGTTCGGTCTTAACACAATTTACCCTTTGGTATCTAGGGTACGAATAGTCAAGTTCGGCTAGAACAATTATCATTGCAAGCATACACAAACTCAAGGTGAGTTCACGGCCCCCTTTTAACTCTTTACTGTTTTGTAAACATCGGGGGAGAAACATACTTACTTGTTATGTTTTGAAAACATGAATTACATTGTTTATACGTTTGACAATATGAACATTTTGGTTTAACTTCTTGTGAGTCTCCCAACCCCACTTTTACTACTGGTTTTTAAATTGTTTTTAAACAAACGAGGAGAAAACTTGCTCAACTAAACAGCTGGACACAACAACACACAACGATTGTTCGGATGAACAACACACAACGATTGTTTGGATGAACAACACACAACGATTGTTCGGATGAACAACACACAACGATTGTTCGGATGAACAACACTCAACGATTGGGGGAAACACATACTTACAATTATTTTATGGGATAACAAGAGAATAAGGCACGACTTGTATGTTTACATGAGATGAGAACAACAATTTGAGGCCGGAAAAGTCCCCTGGAACAACGTAGTAACCATTAACTGTAGCCTAGGGTCCTATGAATAGTACTATGGAGAGTGACGTCTCCCGGTCATGGTTAGTCGCGCTAACCACAATCTGGAGGATTTATGGCCGCATAGAACCGGATAACGAAATTAGGGGCGTGTACAATTGTCATGGTTTGGTTACGCCTCATGTAGGAACATATTATTTGTATTCCTAGCTAGTTTACAAATGGGTCAACAATTCTTATTCTGTTTATCACATACACCTGAAACTATTTACGAACAATTGAATTTAAACAAAGGGTCCTGATCAGGTTAAAGTGATCAGGTATAAACAAAGGGTTCTGATCAGGTTAAAGTGATCAGGTTTAAACAAAAGAGTTTTGATCCGGATAAAGTGATCATGTTTATACAAAAGGGTTCTGATTAGTTAAATCGATCAGGTTTAAACATATTTTATGACGGTTAAGTCATGATAATGTTTTCAAATGAAAACTACTTAGTTTTATGACGGTAAAGTCATGAACAGGTTTTTGGGGAAAATCTATAAGCACTAATATAACTAACTCTGTGAACTCACCAACCTTCGTGTTGACACTTTCAAGTATGTTTCTCAGGTGACCTCTAGCCATGGCGCGGTTGGAATAGGCTAGCTATGTTGGATCAATTCCTAGTAGCTGGAAGGACGTAGAATATCAAGTCTCAAGTCTGTCGTTGATCTAGAAGAACTTAGATCATAGTATTTCTTAGTTTTAGTAATTGTATATGTAATCAAGTCTTAGAAATCATTATTACAGCTTCCGCTATCGTGTAATGAACCAATCGTTACAACCTGTATTTATTTAATAAGTAAATAAAATATGGGGGTGTGACACCCAAGCTCCGCTCGTAACTCAATCTTCGAAGGTTGCAGTATGCTGAGTACCCGTTATTCTTGACTCGTAATCCGAGCAGTAACATGTTGTAAGTGTTTATTATTTCCACATTATTGTATGTGTTTAAGTGTTCATTACATGTGCCATGTAATTGTATTAGTGTAGCTAATGATACCCTAGTGTAACTCCATACACTAATAGTCTACACAAATTGTTCGGTAACGACTGGAATTCCTATACTCAAGTCTTGGGTGTTTTTAGTGTGATGCAAGTCTTAGAAATCTTGGTCCCTAAATGAGTCCGGTTAGAGCCTAGGTGTCACTAAGGAAACCTAATTCGCTAAAACCATTGCTCTGATACCAATCTATCACACCCCCAAATTTATTTACTTAATAAATAAATACAGGTTGTAACGATTGGTTCATTACACGATAGCGGAAGCTGTAATAGTGATTTTCTAAGACTTGATTACATATACGATTACTAAAACTAAATAAATACAATGATCTAAGTCCCTCTAGTTCAATGGTCGACTTGAGACTTGATAATCTATGCCCGTCCGGTTACTAGGAATTGTTCCAACATAGCTAGCCTATTCCAACCGCTCCATGGCTAAAGGTTACCTGAGAAACATACTTGAAAGTGTCAATACAAAGGTTGGTGAGTTCACAGAGTTTGTTAATTTAGTACAGTTAGTTTTCCCCGAAAAACTAGACATGACTTAACCGTCATAAAATAAGTAGTTTTCCTTTGAAAACATATACATGACTTAACCGTCATTAAATAAGTAGTTTTCCTTTGAAAACATATACATGATTTAACCGTCATCAAATAAGTAGTTTTCCTTTGAAAACATGCCCATGACTTAACCGTCATAAAATATGTAGTTTTCCTTTGAAAATATATACATGACTTAACCGTCATAAAATAAGTAGTTTTCCTTTGAAAACATATACATGACTTAACCGTAATCAAATAAGTAGTTTTCCTTTGAAAACATATACATGACTTAACCGTCATCAAATAAGTAGTTTTCCTTTGAAAACATGCCCATGACTTAACCGTCATAAAATATGTAGTTTTCCTTTGAAAATATATACATGACTTAACCGTCATAAAATAAGTAGTTTTCCTTTGAAAACATGTACATGACTTAACCGTAATCAAATAAGTAGTTTTCCTTTGAAAACATATACATGACTTAACCGTCATCAAATAAGTAGTTTTCCTTTGAAAACATGCCCATGACTTAACCGTCATAAAATATGTAGTTTTTCTTTGAAAATATATACACGACTTAACCGTCATCAAATAAGTAGTTTTCCTTTGAAAACATATACATGACTTAACCGTCATCAAATAAGTAGTTTTCCTTTGAAAACATGCTCATGACTTAACCGTCATAATATATGTAGTTTTCCTTTGAAAACATATACATTGTTTAAACCTGATCATTTACCGATCAAAACTCTTAGTATGTATTACCAATGAATCCGAATACTAACCCGATCAATTGACCCCATTTGTAAACTTGCAAGGAATACAAAATAATAAGTAATATACGAGACCGTAACCAAACCCCAACTTCCTGTGCCTCCCCTCGCCTTTCTGCGAGTTAAGATAATATGCGGTCATTCGGCCATTTGGACCCCTGATTAGCGCGACTAATCATGACCGGAGGCGTCACCCCCAATAGTACTATCCATAAAATCCCGGGCTAAGTCCATAGCTAATGGTTACTAATTTTTATTACGAGGACTTTAAGCGCTTTATTTTTCCCTCAATACACACATACGGTCTGATCATTAGTTCATTCATTTACATACAAAAATTCTTTACAAGTATGTCTCCACCCCAAAACATTTCAAAAACTTAGAAAATAAAAAGGGGTTAGTGAAACTCACAAAGAGTTAAACCAGAATGTTCATATTGTGAAACGTGTAAGCAATTGTATTTCATGTTCTCAAAACATAACAAGTAAGTATATTTCTCCCCCGATGTTTACAAATAATAGTGCGCTAAGAGTTCTTGTCTACCCGTACCCTAATCACACAAGGGTACTAATGTGTTAAGACTACCCGTCTTATACGTAAGTTGTTCATCCGACTTAACGAATCCCGTTAAGTACGCCTTTGTTTAGTAAAAATAGGGTTTTCATTTACGACTCATTGGTGATTATTATTCCAGTCTAGACGTTTACATATTTTCCGAGAAAATAATATGTTTTCCTATTGGTGATTTATTAAGTGTACCAAAAATAAATATTATTTTTGTAACAACTTAAAATATATTCACTTATGTTCCACGATGTCATGTGATTATTTATTTTTAACCGAATCTCTTCATATGTTCCATGTACATATATTGAATGTTCATATTAGGATACTAATCTTTAATTCCTAGAGCATTTCCATGATTTAACCAAAACCGTACACCAACACCTACATATCACAAATTTTATCCATAAATATATATTTTTAGTAACACCTTTCATGTTCATATGTTGATGATAATCGTTCGTATGTCTTCTTGAATCATAAGACACTACCTCGGGTCTTGCCAGGTAAGTCACACATGATCATATAACTTCACGAACATGTATCCTTCAACATAACACATGAATGGAATGAAGGGTTTATGAAGAACACCATCATCCAAGTGTTATTTTATGTGATAGTATATATATATGTAGTTTATATTTGATGTGTCCTTGTCTTGTCCATGGTCCTTCTAGTTTGGTATTTTATGTATGAACATGTACGTGTATAAATATATATATTCAAACATGACTCATGAAGAAATAAAGCCAAAACTCATCAGGACTTTTATGTTTTATTTTACTCTTGAAAACTCAGATTTTTAGGCGTACTTCGAATAGACTTTTAGATAGTTTTAGAAGGCCAAATGACTTGGGGTTTTCTTCTAAAATCAAGTTTATTGAAACCAGAGGAGATGTGAAAAATTATTACTAGACTTGGAGTTGTGTAGGTACCTCAAAACAGGAAAAATGAAAAGAGGTGTCCAGATTCGACTTGCACTGAGCGGCCTTCTTGCGTCGGCTGTTTGGAGGTCGAATACTCCATGGATTTGAGTGATTCCACTTGGGTTCTCCTCTGTTAACATAGAGCTTCATTCTAGAAAAAATAATGGACTGATTTGACCAAGGAACGAAAAAGATATGGCCTTCCGAAGTTGACCGAAAATCTGGCATGAAGCTGAGTTACGGGAATTGTTTGCATTTTCGGTTTTGGAGAGGGGAATTGGGTGAAATCCGAAATGAATCAGTCAAGGGAGGGAGGAGGGAGTTAAGTGTTGATCACATCTTCATCATTACCACTTATGGTTGATGGGAATTGCATGTAATCATTGAAAGGGAAGAGGGTGTGCATGTGTGTGTATGTGAGCCTTATATATGTATATAGAGTGATGGGAGTAGAGTGTTTGACTACCATTTCATCATTACTACTTATGACATGATGGGAATTGCATGTAATGATTTCAAGTGGAAGAGTGTGTGCATGTTAGACATGTAAGCAAGTATTTATGGGTGAGTGGATGGCTACACCCAATTTCGGCCGAGAGAGGTATAGGGTGGTGGTTGAGTGTTATCAAATCTATTAATGGCTAGATAGGTGGGGTTCTTTGGTGGTATAAATCCCCTAGGTGATCGCGTGATCTAATACCCGGTGTAAAACTTTTAAACGATTCATAACTTATGTGTTTTTGTGTGGTTTGACTAGTCTCAATATTTTACTAGTTAACCCGACATAGATTATTACTACAACTGTATTATACATGAATACACATAATATAACATAGAGTCATGTAACAATTATTTATGTGTCAACTTTTTATAAAAGTTTAGTCACCAATATTTATGTTTTTATATTCAAACGTGTCTCTAGACTTTTCTGGAATAACATTCTTTTAATCACCAACGAACGTTCAATGCGGGTTATTATCATTTATTTCCTAGTAATTCTTAAAAATTACTAAATATGACACTTGTCCCTTTGCTAGACTCATGACAATACTATGTCAAAGATAATATTCCAAGAAATATAAAATAGGAATGTGCAAATATGACTATGGGTATTGACCTGGACTACTGGGTGTCACACCAAACGTCATTTCGATGATCAAGGCCGAAAGTTACATGAGGCGCGATTGCGAAGCTTATCTGGCGTATGTTTTTGACGATAGAATGAAAACGAAAGCACTCATGAATGTACCCGTGGTGTGCAACTTTTCGGAAGTATTCGCTGAGGATCTACCTGGGTTGCCACCTGATCGGGAAATAGAATTTCAGATTGACTTACTGCCAGGAGCTGAGCCCGTTGCCAAAGCCCCCTACCGTTTGGCTCCGACAGAAATGAAAGAATTGATGTCTCAACTACAGGAATTAACAGAAAAAGGATTTATTAGACCGAGCAATTCACCATGGGGCGCTCCGGTACTATTCGTAAAGAAGAAAGACGGCAGTATGCGCATGTGCATTGACTACCGTGAACTGAACAAGAGGACAGTAAAAAACAAATACCCACTGCCTAGAATAGATGACCTTTTTGATCAACTGCAAGGTGCGAGTTGGTTCTCAAAGATCGATCTTAGGTCGGGTTACCATCAGTTGAAAGTAAGAGAGGAAGACGTACCAAAGACCGCGTTTCGCACGCGTTATGGACATTATGAGTTTCTCGTGATGTCCTTCGGATTGACTAACGCACCAACAGCGTTCATGGATTTGATGAATAGAGTATGTCGACCAATGTTGGATCGATCAGTGATAGTTTTTATAGACGACATACTGGTATATTCGAAAAGAGAGGGTGATCACCACTGTCACTTAAGAGAAGTTCTGGAGGTGCTAAAGCAGGAAAAGTTGTACGCAAAATTCTCCAAATGCGTGTTTTGGCTTAGGGAAGTCCAATTCCTAGGTCATGTGATACACCCAAACGGCATCATGGTAGATCCTATAAAGATCGAAACAGTAAAGGAATGGAATGTCCCAAAGACACCAACAGAGATACGAAGTTTTCTGGGGTTGGCAGGCTACTATCGGAGGTTCATTCAAGATTTCTCGAAGATAGCCTCACCACTAACTAAATTGACATGGAAAGAAGTGAAATATGAATGGGGTCCAACCCAAAACAACGCGTTTGAGGAACTTAAGACACGATAAACCCAAGCTCCAGTCTTGACACTACCTGAGGGAAATGAAGACTTGGTAGTCTACTCTGACGCTTCGGGTCACGGTTTAGGTTGTGTACTTATGCAACGAGGAAAGGTAATTGCTTACGCTTCGCGACAACTAAAGATTCACGAGGTTAACTACCCAACTCACGATCTGGAGTTAGCGGCAGTAGTTTTCGCATTAAAAATACGGAGGCACTATCTGTATGGAGTTAAATGCACCATCTACTCCGATCATAAAAGCTTGAAGTACTTTTTCGAGCAAAAGGAATTAAATATGAGGCAAAGGAGGTGGTTAGAATTATTAAAGGACTACGATTGTGAGATACTGTACCATCCAGGCAGGGCAAACGTTGTAGCTGATGCCTTAAGCAAAAAGGAGCAATCTGACCCTATCCGGATCAAGGCGTGTCAGCTGATTATAACGCCAGATTTGATGAATGAAATAACAAAAGCACAAGATGAAGCACTATTAGAAAGAAATATTAAACGGGAAAGAATAGTAGGCCAACAAGGGAATTTGGATGCAAACGTATACGGTGTGCGAACTAGGTTTGGCCGGATGTGGATACCTAAGATTGGCGAGCTTAGAGCCAAAATACTCGAGGAGGCCCATAAGTCTCACTATTCCATCCACCCCGGGACAAACAAAATGTATCAAGACTTGAAGAAAGAGTACTGGTGGCCTGGCATGAAGAATGATGTGACCAAGTACGTGAACAAGTGCCTAACGTGTTCACTAGTTAAAGCCGGGCACCAGAAACCATGCGGTAAAATGCAACCTCTACCAATACCGAAATGGAAGTGGGAGGAGATCGCGATGGACTTCATTACCAAGCTACCGCGAACAGCTAAAGGCAATGATACCATTTGGGTGATCGTCGACCGCTTGACAAAGAGTGCTCACTTTTTGCCAATACGTGAAACTTCTTCTTTTGAAAAGCTAGCAGAAATATTTATCAAGGAAATTGTGAGCAGACATGGTATGCCGCTGTCGATTGTGTCCGACAGGGATACTAGATTCACATCAAGGTTTTGGAAGAAATTCAATGAAGCGATGGGCACTAGATTGAACATCAGCACAGCTTACCACCCTCAAACCGATGGTCAATCTGAAAGGACAATCCAGACCTTAGAAGACATGCTCCGAGCTTGTATCATTGACTTCGGTGGGAGCTGGGACAGCCATCTACCATTGGCAGAATTTTCATATAACAACAGCTATCATTCAACTATTGGCATGCCGCCATTTGAAATGTTGTATGGAAGGAAATGTAGGACTTCGGTTTGTTTGGGGGAGATTGGACAGAAGGATTTTGCAAGTCTTGAAGTGGTCAAAGCTACTTCAGAGAAATTTGATCAAATCAAAGCTCGAATGAAAGCCGCAAAAGACAGACAGAAATCATACGCGGATAAGAGAAGGAGGAATTTAGAGTTTCAAGTAGGGGACATGGTACTGTTAAAGGTATCACCATGGAAAGGAATCATCTGATTCAGAAAACGTGGCAAACTAAGTCCAAGGTTTGTCGGACCTTTCAAGATTTTAGCGAGAGTGGGTCAAGTTGCTTACAGACTCGACCTACCCGTTGAGCTTAGTAGAATACACCCTACGTTCCACGTGTCACACTTACGCAAGTGCCTAGCTGACGACACAGCTCACATACCTTACGACGAGATCGAAGTGGATAACAGTCTAAATTATGTAGAGGAACCAATAGCCATTCTTGACCGAGCTGAGAAACGACTACGCAATATGTCAATCCCATTAGTAAAAGTACAATGGAAACATAGAAAGGGTTCAGAAGCTACTTGGAAAAAGAAGACGAAATGAGAGGACTATATCCCCAGCTGTTTAACGATTAGCAGGTTTCGAGGACGAATCCTTTCTAAGGAGGGTAGACTTGTAACATCCCAAAAATAATAAAACGAATAAATATAGCGAGACCGGTGATTTAGTCAGAATATTTAAACAAAAGGGAGCGGGCTTGGGCTCGGCTTCAATGGGCCAAGGGAAGCCGAGGTATATAAGAGGCAAGGCAGCCCTCTTCTCTGCTCATTCCCCACTCACGCAACTTCTAGAGAGAGAAAGCAGAGCTCGGGTCTAGAGAGAAAATCACAACCCCAATCCAGGTAACGATTCGACTCTAAACTGAGTTTTTGTTTAATTTGGGATTTTCGGGTTTTGGCTAAAAAGGTAACGATTTTGCGGATGAAACTTGAAAATGAGCTTAGGTATAGCATCTAGAATGAAAACCGATGTTTTGATCTAAGAAAATTGAGATATTGACTCGATCAGACTCGCATGCAAAAACTTCAGATTTTTGGGGAAGACGATATGTGCAGACCCATCGAAACTACTTATTTTCGATATGTGCACACTCATCGAAACTACTCAGTTTCGATATGTGCAAACCCATCGAAACTACTCATTTTCGATATGTACAAACCCATCGAAACTACTCAGTTTTGATATGTGCAGACCCATCGAAACTACTCAGTTTCGATATGTGCAGACCCATCGAAACTACTCAGTTTCGATGTATGCATACCCATCGAAACTACCATAGTTTCGATATGAGCCCACGATCCGAAGCTAAGATAATACATAAGTTACTTACCGAAACTACCATAGTTTCGATATGAACCCATGACTCGAAACTACCAAGTTTCGACATAAGCAACCTATCGAAACTACCAAATTTTGATATAAGCAAATCCATCGAAACTACTAGGTTCAAGCATAGTAATGTCTAGTGTCATCTAGGAGCACTACCTTACGTGTATGACTTTATTATACAGATTGTGAGTGACATTAGTGACGCTCAGTAACCAGCTAAGTGTATCTCAGAAACTACTCATCAGGTGAGTTCTATGTGCCCCCTTCTATGTTATGTGCAAACCTTATTAAATGTTTTGGGGCTGAAATGTATACACTAAATGAATAAATGATATGAATGCTAATGTAATCATACGTGATACACTAATATATATTTTATATATATATACGAAAATGAATTATGCACAAAGAATGAATCGTATGATTATATAGAATGAATGAAGAATAACACAAAGTGTAAGAATGAAATCTTGCTTTATATCCATATATATATTGCTTGCTATGAATGAATAAACGTTATGAATGGAACAATGATAACGGCTACCTCGGTAGACGGACGACCACTCGACTATTATGCAGCCAGAAATGAAAGTCTAGAAAGGTAGACTAAACAGGCCACTACGGTGGAGTAAGTCCCGAATCAATGCACGACTGTATAATTAGTTCGGGTGGGAGACGGATACCTTAGGGCAGTCAGACAAATATGACGGACTACGACGGTAGGACGGTTGTAAGATAATGACGGACTACTTCGGTAGGACGGTTGTAAGATAATGACGGACTACTTCGGTAGGATGGTTGTAAGATAATGACGGACGAACCCTAGTTGCCGGACGGTTGTAAGTACGGGCGAATTACTGCCTACGACGGTAGGATGATTGTAAGTCATTACGGACGGACAAACGTTGCCGGACGGTTGTAAGAATAAATTACGGACGGACACTAGTTGCCGGACGGTTGTAAGAACGGCGGGCCATGACGATGGACCGTGGCGTTTGTCTTTGTGACATTCGCAAACAAATGACGGGTTGATCACCCTTAAGTGTATGACCCTTGAAAGTTAAGAAAAGAAAACGGTGAATGCATATATTTATATATATATATATATATATATATATATATATATATGTAATCACAAAAGAAAGATGAAAGAAAAGCAAAAGTTATGAATGTATATAATTATGTATACTTATAAAGAAAAGAATGATCATACTTAATAGTTTTAAACTAGAACTCACCAGCGTTAGCTGACTTTTAGTATACATTTCAGGTACAGAAAGGAAGGGTCGTGCGAAGGCGTGAAGGTTACCCGGCACGAGACTGACATCCCACTTTTATTTATGTTAAGACAATGTTATGTTCCAATTTTTAAGACTTCCGCTGTTATGACATGTAATTTGAATGATGTTTGCTTCCGCTACTTCTAAATGTTTTAAATTTAAGTTCAGTAATTACGACTATGTTTATGAGTAAATCCAACAAGTGAGGTCACCCGGGAATGGGGCCTTACAGAAATGTATACTAAAAGTGAGCTAACGCTGGTGAGTTCTAGTTTAAAGACAACCATACATAATATTTATCTTATCATGAGTACTATATATATATATATATAATATACTTAACATTTGAGCTTTTACAGATTCTTTGCTTTACTGTCCTCACATAACATTCATATTGAGTATATACATATGTACATACACACTTACTTGGGGAGAACATTCATTTGGCCATAAACTTAAGGGTGATCAACCCATCATACTTGTCACGAACGTCACAAAGACATCGCAGTGAGAACTACCATCGTAGCCCTTTTCATTAACCGTCCGGCTCAAAAAACCGTCCGTCGAAACTTAAATCCGTCCGGCAACCTTTGTCCGTCCGCTCTTAAACCGTCCTACCGTCGTAGTCCGTCATTTTGTCCGTCTGCCCTAGGGCATCCGTTTCCCACAAGACCATTATGTATGCAACCGTTCTACTTGAGTTAAGGCATTTGCTTCGACCGTCCATTAGTGCCTTTTTATACGTCCTAGCTTGCGAAGGAACGTTTTTGTCCCGGTTATAAAATAGTCACGTGGTCGTCCGTCTACCGAAGTAGCCATTGTCATAGAAGGGTTCATAACGTTTACATGCATTCATAACATGCAATATATATATAATATAAAGCAAGATTTCATTCATTTACGTTATGTCCTTCTTTCATTCATTCTTTATAATCATACGTTTCATTCTTTGTTCATAATTCATTTTCATATACAAGTATATATATATATATATATATATATATATATATATATGTGTGTGTGTGTGTGTGTGTGTGTGTGTATACCACGTATGATCACATTGACATTTATAGCATTTACTCATTTAGTGTATACACCTCAGCCCCAAAACATTTAAAATGATTTGCACATAACATAGAAGGGGGCACATAGAACTCACCTGATAAGCTAGTCTTGGTTGTCCTAAACAAAGGCCCAACAACGTCACGTACGATCTGAATTAGGTAGTTACATACACATCAGACCCAATCCCGACTCTAATGGTTTAATCATACTGAATTAGGCGAACATACTGACTTTACTAACTGGTCTGCTTCCTGTGCACTTAGTAAGTGCGCAGGCCCTTGCTCATGCGTACTTGACAAGTACGCAGAACATTCTTCTTGCGTACTTGATAAGTACGCAGGATCTTCCTCATGCGTACTTGATAAGTACGCAAGACCTGCTTCCTGGACAAGTCTGAAATTCTTGCATGTTAATTCGATCATGCTAATCTTACAACTTTCTTTGATCAAAATGTGCGGTTTTCATTCTAGATGCTAGTTCTAAGCTTATTTTCAAGTTTCATCCATAAAAAAGTCTCCTATTTAGCTAAAACCCGAGAAACCCCAAAACGAAGAAAAACTCAGTTTAAGGTCGAATCGTTACCTGGATTGTGATTCTGATTCGGAGGTTTTGCTCACGAGCTCAGTAGTAACGTGCTCCTTCAATTTCGGGTCGATCCGTGAACTTTCTCTCTCTAGACCCGAGCTCTCCTTTCTCTCTCTAGATTGCAAGTGTTGGTGAAAATGAGAGTCTAAGCCTGCCTCGACCCTTATATACCTGGGCTTCCCTCGGCCCGTTGGAGCCGATCCCAAGCCCATCCATTTTCTTTCATTTTTTGATGATTAAATCTCTATCGCTTTATTATTTACTTATTTACTATTTTTGGGATGTTACAGGTCTACCCTCCTTAAAGAGGTTTCGTCCTCGAAACCGCTTATACGTTAAACAATTTAGGGTATAGTCCCCTCATCTCGTCTTCTTTTTCCCATGTAGCTTCTGACCCTTTTCTGTGCTTCCATTGTATTTTGACTAAAGGAATCGACTTATTGCGTAGTCGTTTCTCAGCTCGGTCAAGGATGGCTATTGGTTCCTCTACATAATTTAGACTGTTATCCACTTCGATCTCGTCGTAAGGTATGTGAGCTGTGTCGTCAGCTAGGCACTTGCGTAAGTGCGACACGTGGAACGTAGGGTGTATTCCACTAAGCTCAACGGGTAGGTCGAGTCTGTAAGCAACTTGACCCACTCTTGCTAAAATCTTGAAAGGTCCGACAAACCTTGGACTTAGTTTGCCATGTTTTCTGAATCGGATGATTCCTTTCCATGGTGATACCTTTAACAGTACCATATCCCCCACTTGAAACTCTAAATCCCTTCTTCTCTTATCCGTGTATGATTTCTGTCTGTCCTTTGCGGCTTTCATTCGAGCCTTGATTTGATCAAACTTCTCGTAAGTAGCTTTGACCACTTCGAGGCTTGCGAAATCCTTTTGTCCAATTTCCCCCCAACAAACCGGGGTCCTACATTTCCTTCCATACAACATTTTAAATGGCGGCATGTCGATAGTCGAGTGATAGCTGTTGTTGTATGAAAATTCTGCCAATGGTAGATGGCTGTCCCAGCTCCCACCGAAGTCAATGATACATGCCCGAAGCATGTCCTCCAAGGTCTGAATGGTCCTTTCCGATTGTCCATCGGTTTGGGGGTGGTAAGCGGTGCTGATGTTCAGTCTAGTAACCATTGCTTTGTTGAATTTCTTCCAAAACCTTGACGTGAATCTAGTATCCCTGTCGGACACAATCGACAGCGGCATACCATGTCTGCTCACAACCTCCTTGATAAAAACTTCTGCTAGTCTTTCTGACGAAGAAGTCTCACGTATTGGCAAGAAGTGAGCACTTTTCGTCAAGCGGTCGATGATCAATCAAATGGTATCATTGCCTTTAGCTGTTCGCGGTAGCTTGGTAATGAAGTCCATCATGATCTCCTCCCACTTCCATTCCGGTATTGGTAAAGGTTGCATTTTACCGCATGGTTTCTGGTGCCCGGCCTTAACTAGAGAACACGTTAGACACTTGCTCACGTACTCTGTCACTTCATTCCAGTACTCTTTCTTCAAGTCTTGATACATTTTATTCGTCCCGGGGTGGATGGAATAGCGAGACTTATGGGCCTCATCGAGTATTTTGGCTCTAAGCTCGCCAATCTTAGGTATCCACATCCGTCCAAACCTAGTTCGTACACCGTATGCATTTGCATCCAAATTTCCTTGTTGTCCTACTATCCTTTCCCGTTTTATATTTCTTTCTAATAGTGCCTCATCTTGTGCCTTCGATATCTCACTCATCAAATCTGGAGTTATAATCAGCTGACACGCTTTGATCCGTATAGGTTCCGATTCTTCCTTTCTGCTTAAGGCGTCAGCCACCACGTTAGCCTTGCCTGGATGGTACAATATCTCACAGTCATAGTCTTTCAGTAGCTCTAACCACCTCCTTTGCCTCATGTTTAATTCCTTTTGCCCGAAAAAGTACTTCAGGCTTTTGTGATCTGAGTAGATGGTGCATTTGACTCCATACAGACAGTGCCTCCATATTTTCAACGCGAAAACTACTGCTGCTAACTCTAAATTGTGTGTTGGGTAGTTAACCTCGTGAATCTTTAGTTGTCGCGAGGCGTAAGCAATTACCTTTCCTCGTTGCATAAGTAAGCAACCTAAACCCTGACCCGAAGCGTCAGAGTAGACTACTAAGTCTTCATTTCTCTCAGGTAGTGCCAAGACTGGAGCTTGGGTTAATCATGCCTTAAGTTCCTCAAACGCGTTGTTTTGGGTTGGACCCCATTCATACTTCACTTCCTTCCGTGTCAACTTAGTTAGTGGCGAGGCTATTCTTGAAAAATCTTGAATGAACCTTCGATAGTAGCCTGCCAATCCCAGAAAACTTCGTATCTCTGTTGGTGTCTTTGGGACGTTCCATTCCTTTACTGTCTCGATCTTTGCAGGATCCACCATGATTCCGTTTGGGTTTATTACATGACCTAGGAATTGGACTTCCCTAAGCCAGAACGCGCATTTGGAGAATTTTGCGTACAATTTTTCCTGCTTTAGCACCTCCAGAACCTCTCTTAGGTGACAGTGGTGATCACCCTTGCTTTTCGAATATACCAGTATGTCGTCTATAAAGACTATCACCGATCAATCCAACATGGGTCGACATACTCTATTCATCAAGTCCAAAAACGCTGCTGGTGCGTTGGTCAATCCGAAGGACATCACGAGAAACTCATAATGCCCATAACGCGTGCGAAACGCGGTCTTTGGTACGTCTTCTTCTCTTACTTTCAACTGATGGTAACCCGACCTAAGATCGATCTTTGAGAACCAACTCGCACCTTGCAGTTGATCAAAAAGGTCGTCTATTCTAGGCAGTGGGTATTTGTTCTTTACTGTCCTCTTGTTCAACTCACGGTAGTCAATGCACATGCGCTTGCTGCCGTCCTTCTTCTTTACAAATAGTACCGGAGCGCCCCACGGTGAGATGCTCGGTCTAATAAATCCTTTTTCTATTAGTTCCTCTAGTTGAGACATCAATTCTTTCATTTCTGACGGAGCCAATCGTTAGGGGGCTTTGGCAACGGGCTCAGCTCCTGGCAGTAAGTCAATCTGAAATTCTATTTCCCGATCGGGTGGTAACCCAGGTAGATCCTCAGGGAATACTTCCGGAAAGTTGCATACCACGGGTACATTCTTGAGTTCATTCATTTTCATTCTATCATCAATAACATATGCCAGATAAGCTTCGCAACCGCGCCTCATGTAACTTTCGGCCTTGATCATCGAGATGACGTTCGGCATCGTGCAATTCCAATCCCCATAAACCGTAATTGGGCTGCCGCTTAGAGCTTTGAGGTGTATCCTCTTGCGTTTACATATGATTTGAGCTTCATTGGCAGCTAGCCAATCCATACCCAATACTATATCGAATCCTCCTAAGGTGAGAAGGAACAATCTAGAAGGAAACTTATGACCCTCTATTTCTATGATGCAATCCTCTGTTACTTTAAATACTGTCGAATTTTTACCAACGGCAGTTTGTACGCTAAAGGCCTTTACTATGGTGTTGATAGTGCAATATAGTTTAACACTAAATGCATTGGATATAAAGCTTTTACTAGCACCAGAGTCAAATAAAATAGCAGCATGTTCATCGTTAACTAGGAACGTACCTGACACAACATCAGGGTTTCCCCTTGCTTCCTCCTTAGTCAGGCGTATGTAACATCCCAAAAATAAAACGACAGTTAAAATGACGAAATAAACGAACGAGGCATGTCGGGTCGGGCCGGATGGGCCGGCGGGCTGGAAGGGGAGCCTCCCCTATAAATAGCTTAGACCTCTACCATTTCTCTCATTTGCAAGTTCTAGAGAGAGAAACCGTAGAGAGAGAAAGTTGGCGAATCGACCCGAGATTTCAGCAAAGTGTTGCTCCATAGCTCGTGAAAAGAACCTCCGGATCAGAAACTCGATTCAGGTAACAATCGGGCCTAAATCTGAGTTTTTGTTCGTTTTTGGGTTTTACGGGTTTTGGGTGAAAAGGTAACGTTTTCACGGATAAAACTGAAAGATAAACACAGATTTGAGTTCCTTAATGGAAAACAAACGTTTTGAATGCAAACAGGTTCGGGATCTTGAGGTGATCAGACCTGAATGCGAAAGTTAGGGTTTTGCGAAGAAACAGATCGTGCGTACTTATCAAGTACGCACGGAGCAGGTCCTGCGTACTTATCAAGTACGCAGGAAGAGGATCCTGCGTACTTATCAAGTACGCAGGAAGCAGGGTCTGCGCACTTGCTAAGTGCGCAGGCATCAGGCTGATTAGGTAAAGTCGGTATGTTTAGAAGGTTAAACCGTTAGAGTCGGGTTTTGGTCTGATGTGTATTTAACTAATCAATTCAGATCGGAAGTAACGTAGTGGGACCTTTGTTTAGGGCAACCCGGACTAGCTTATCAGGTGAGTTCTAGAAGCTCTCTTTTAAATGTTTTATATAATGTTTTCGGGCTGGTGTGCATACATATATATATATAATATACTTAACATTCGAGCTTTTACATATTCTTTGCTTTACTGTCCTCACATAACATTCATATTGAGTATATACATATGTACATACACACTTACTTGGGGAGAACATTCATTTGGCCATAAACTTAAGGGTGATCAACCCATCATACTTGTCGCGAATGTCACAAAGACATCGCAGTGAGAACTACCGTCGTAGCCCTTTTCATTAACCGTCCGACTCTAGAAAACCGTCCGTCGAAACTTAAATCCGTCCGGCAACCTTTGTCCGTCCGCTCTTAAACCGTCCTACCGTCGTAGTCCGTAAATTTGTCCGTCTGCCCTAGGGCATCCGTTTCCCATGCGACCATTATGTATGCAACCGTTCTACTTGAGTTAAGGCATTTGCTTAGACCGTCCATTAGTGCCTTTTTATACGTCTTAGCTTGCGAAGGAACGTTTTTGTCCCGGTTGCAAAATAGTCACGTGGTCGTCCGTCTACCGAAGTAGCCGTTGTCATAGAAGAGTTCATAACATTTACATACATTCATAACATGCAATATATATATATATATATATATATATATATAATATAAAGCAAGATTTCATTCATTTACGTTATGTCCTTCTTTCATTCATTCTTTATAATCATACGTTTCATTCTTTGTTCATAATTCATTTTCATATATAAGTATATATATATATATATATATATATATATATATATATATATATATATATATATATATATATATATATATACGTATACCACGTATGATCACATTGACATTTATAGCATTTACTCATTTAGTGTATACACTTTAGCCCCAAAACATTTAAAATGATTTGCACATAACATAGAAGGGGGCACATAGAACTCACCTGATAAGCTAGTCTTGGTTGTCTTAAAAAAATGTCCAAAAACGTCACGTACGATCTGAATTAGGTAGTTACATACACATCAGACCCAATCCCGACTCTAATGGTTTAATCATACTGAATTAGGCGAACATACTAACTTTACTAACTGGTCTGCTTCCTGCGCACTTAAGTGCGCAGGCCCTTGCTCATGCGTACTTGACAAGTACGCAGAACATTCTTCCTGCGTACTTGATAAGTACGCAGGATCTTCCTCATACGTACTTGATAAGTACGCATGACATCCTTCTTGCGTACTTGATAAGTACGCAAGACCTGCTTCCTGGACAAGTCCGAAATTCTTGCATGTTAAATCGATCATGTTAATCTTACAACTTTCTTTGATCAAAATGTGCGGTTTTCATTCTAGATGCTAGTTCTAAACTTATTTTCAAGTTTCATCCATAAAAATGTCTCCTATTTAGCTAAAACCCGAGACACCCCAAAACGAAGAAAAACTCAGTTTAAGGTCGAATCGTTACTTGGATTGTGATTCTGATTCAGAGGTTTTGCTCACGAGCTCAGTAGTAACGTGCTCCTTCAATTTCGGGTCGATCCTTCAACTTTCTCTCTCTAGACCCGAGCTCTCCTTTCTCTCTCTAGATTGCAAGTGTTGGTGAAAATGAGAGTCTAAGCCTGCCTCGACCCTTATATACCTGGGCTTCACTCGGCCCGTTGGAGCCGAGCCCAAGCCCATCCATTTTCTTTCATTTTTTGACGATTAAATCTCTATCGCTTTATTATTTACTATTTTTGGGATGTTACATAATTATGAGCTTCAAGCGACGTATTAACAGTTCTTTATATATATATTAACCTTTTATACAGTTAGTAATATTATAAAATGGAATTTCCATATAAAATAGCTTGAAAATAAAATCAATAATGTGTTAGTTTACAAGCTTTAAATATATATATATATATATATATATATATATATATATATATATATATATATATATATATATATATTATATCCAAATTTCAAGTCTAGGACTTTTCTGAAACAAAGAAATCCCCCCTTAGCCATTTGAACCCTCAACCTTGAACCCCTTTTATCTCAAATTGGACCTTTGACTTGGATCTTTGACCACATCGACCTATTTTCACTTTTGAAGTCAAACAACCCTATTATACTTGCAATTCCAGGCTTTCGTCAATCAATTCCAACTGTTTTGGACATCCCACGTATACCTAATGTAACGCCCCAAACCCGAGAGGCCTCACTTGTTTGATTTACTCATTCACAAACAGTTATTAAACTTGAATATCAAATAACGCAGCGGAAAATTTCATTTAAAACATACTCATAACATTGTTCAACATGCGGAAGCATAACATAGTCTAATACATAAACATAACATAAACTAATCATAACGGGATGCCAGTCTTCATGATCAACCGGGTAACTCTTCTCGCTTGCCAAGCATCACCGTCCATCATCCATACCTGCCTTAACCTGAATGTGCATACTAAAAAGTCAGCTACGCTGGTGAGTTCTAGCTTTACATAAAACCTTAACATAACATTTTGCAAAAAACATAACATACATTTGTTTAACAAAAGCGTACGTAAAGCATGCAATAACTTAACATCATCATAACATCGTAACATAACATCATAACATAAGTCAACATGAACAGAATCAGCGCCTTCTCGTAACCGTCAATTCCATACATCGCATACCAGCGGATGAACTTAAGGCTCGTTACCTCTAAGTCATCCGTCACACAGGTCCCCTAAGGCTCGTTACCTCAAGGTGGACCAAACATATGTATCCTAAGGCTCGTTACCTCTAGGTGGACCAAACATATGTATCCTAAGGCTCGTTACCTCTAGGTAGACCAAACATACGTCTCCTAAGGCTCGTTACCTCTAGGTAGACCAAACATACGTCTCCTAAGGCTCGTTACCTCTAGGTAGACCAAACATACGTCTCCTAAGGCTCGTTGCTTCCAAACATACGTCTCCTAAGGCTCGTTACCTCTAGGTACACCAAACATATGTCTCCTAAGGCTCGTTACCTCTAGGTAGACCAAACATACGTCTCCGAAGGCTCGTTACCTCTAGGTAGACAGAACATAACTTAGGCACTATTTCCCTGCAAGGAATAGTACCTTCCATTGGGATCCCTGTAATCCCATGGGTGACCGTCGTCACCCCATCATCAACCAATTGTACAACCGTTAGCCAGCCACAAAGGCCCCCCGTAAGGGTGAGGCCAATACATACATACATACCTTAGCTCCTGTAGGAACTCGTGGCAGATTCGTTCATTCGTGACTTTCATAAAACCTTTAGCACTTGTACGTTTTATTAAACAAAACATCATCTCTTTCGTAAACCTTTCGTAAACTTCGTTTGGTAAAAAATTTATAAACATCATCTTTTAAACATCATTTCGTAAAAATCATATCGTAAACATCATACCGTAAACATCATATCGTAAACATCACATCGTAAACATCGTTTCGTAAACATCATTTCGTAAACCTCGTTTCGTAAAGCTCATTTCAAAACATCATTCCGTATGTATGCACACCAGCCCAAAAACATTTAATTAAAACTTTTAAAGAAGGGCTTCTAGAACTCACCTGATAAGCTAATCTGGGTTGTCCTAAACAAAGGTCCCCCAACGTCACTTCCGATCTGAATTGATTAGTTAAATACATATCAGACCAAATCCCGACTCTAACGGTTTAACCTTCTAAACATACTGACTTTACCTAAACAGCCTGATGCCTGCTCACTTAGCAAGTGCGCAGGGCCTTGCTCTTGCGTACTTAATAAGTGCGCAAACTTTGCTTCATGCGTACTTGATAAGTACGCAGGACCCTCTTCCTGCGTACTTGATAAGTACGCAGGACCCTCTTCCTGCGTACTTGATAAGTACGCAGGATCTGCTTCCCCGCAAAAACCCTAACTTTCGCATTCGGCTCTGATCACGTCAAGATCCCGAACTTGTTTACATTCAAAATGTTTGCTTTTCATTAAGGATCTCAAATCCATGTTTTTCTTCCAGTTTCATCCGTAAAAACGTCACGTTTTCGTCCAAAACCTGAAAAACCCCAAAATGAACAAAAACTCAGATCTAGGCTAGACCGTTACCTGTATCGAGCTTCTGATCCGGAGGTTCTTCTCACAAGCTCTGGAGCTACACACTTCTTCAATCTCGGGTCGATCCGCCAACTTTCTCTCTCTACGGTTTCTCTCTCTAGATGTTGCAAATTAGAGAAATGGGTGGTGACCTTGGCTATTTATAGGGGAGGCTCCCCTTCAAGCCCGCCAGCCCATCCGGCCCGGCACGTCATGCCTCGTTCGTTTATTCCGTTATTATAACCGTCGTTTTATTTTTGGGATGTTACAAGTCTACCCCCTTACAATAGGTTTCGTCCCCAAAACCTATCATAAGTCAAATAGTTGAGGGTATGACTCCCTCATTTCCGTCTCCGTTTCCAAAGTGGCTCCCGACCCCTTTCGATGCTTCCATTGGACTTTAACCAATTGGATAATCTTATTACGCAAATCTTCTCCTTTCTGTCTAAGATGGCCACGGGTTCTTCGATGTTGTTAAGGTTGTTGTCGACCTCGATGTCAGTAAGTGGTACGTGAGCCGATTCATCCGCCAAAAACTTTCGCAAGTGTGATACATGGAAGGTAGGATGAATTCCACTTAATTCATCAGGCAACTCTAACCGATAAGCGACTTCACCAACCCGCGCCATTATCCTGAATGGTCCGACAAACCTCGGACTTAACTTTCCTCTCTTCCTGAATCGTATGATTCCCTTCTAGGGTGACACTTTCAACATTACTCTATCCCCAACATCAAAATCAATAGGCCTTCGTCGTTTATCCGCGTAGGATTTCTGACGATCTTGAGAGGCCTTCATTCTTGCTTTGATTTGATCAAACCTTTCTGACGTTTCTCTTACGACTTCAAGACTTCCTAATTCCTTCTGTCCAATCTCACCCCAACAAACCGGGGTCCTGCATCTTCTCCCATACAACATTTCGTAAGGCGGCATGCCTATAGTCGTGTGATGACTATTGTTGTAGGAGATATCGACTAACGGCAGATGACTGTCCCAGCTGCCGCCAAAATCGATAACACAAGTGCGAAGCATATCCTCCAATGTCTGAATGGTCCTTTCGGACTGACCATCCGTTTGTGGGTGGTATGCCGTGTTGATATTAAGCCTCGTGCCCATCGCCTCGTGAAATCTTTTCCAGAACCTCGATGTGAATCGTGTGTCCCGGTCAGATACGATCGTCAAAGGCATCCCATGCCGTTCTACTACTTCGTTAATAAATACTTCCGCTAACCTTTCCGACGAGAACGTCACGCGAATAGGTAGGAAATGAGCACTCTTCGTTAAACGGTCCACAATTACCCAAATGGTGTCATGACCTTTAGCTGTGCGAGGTAGATTGGTTATGAAGTCCATGGTAATGTGTTCCCACTTCCAGTCCGGTATGTCAAGTGATTGAATCTTTCCATACGGTTTCTGGTGTTCGGCCTTTACTTGTGAGCAAGTTAAGCACTTGCTTACATACTTTGTCACTTCGTATTTCATTCCATGCCACCAGTATTCCTTCCTCAGATCTTGGTACATTTTATTGGTACCAGGATGGATAGAGTATCGAGACTTTTGAGACTCATCCAAGATTTTGGTTCTAAGCTCGCCACCCATAGGTATCCATACCCGTCCAAAACGTGTCCTAACACCAAGGGTGTTATATTCCAACTTGTCATGTTGGCCAACCATTCTTTCCTTCTTTATGTTTTCTTCCTTCAGTGCTTCATCTTGAGCTCTTTCAATGTCTCTCATCACATTTGATGTTACTATCAACTGGCAAGCTTTCACTCTAATAGGAGTAGGCACAACCTTTCGACTTAGAGCGTCAGCCACCACGTTTGCCGATCTCACATTCATAATCTTTCAGGAGTTCCAACCATCGTCTCTGCCTCATATTAAGCTCTCTTTGTTCGAAGAAGTACTTCAAACTTTTGTGGTCAGAGTAAATAGTAAACTTCACCCCATAGAGGTAGTGCCTCCAGATTTTCAATGCAAATACGACAGCAGCAAGTTCCAAATCATGAGTCGGATAATTAGCTTTGTGAATCTTCAACTGCCGTGACACATACGCGATCACTCTTCCGCGTTGCATCAACACGCATCCCAATCCCCGACCCGAAGCGTCAGAGTATACCACTAAGTCTTCATTGCCCTCGGGAAGGGCCAAGACTGGAGCTTTGGTTAGCTTCTCTTTCAATTCCTTAAACGTCTCATCCTAGGTCGACCCCTATTCGTACTTTACCTCCTTCCAAGTCAACTTTGTCAATGGCGAAGCTATTTTCAAGAAATCCTAGATGAATCTCCGATAGTAGCCTACCAATCCCAAGAAACTACGGATTTCGGTTGGCATCTTAGGAATATTCCATTCCCTTACCGTCATTATCTTCGCTGGGTCAACCATAATGCCGTTCGGGTTGATGACATGACCTATGAATTGGACTTCCCTAAGCCAGAACGCACATTTGGAGAACTTAGCATACAACTTTTCCTTCTTCAGAGCTTCCAATGCCTCCTTCAAGTGACACGCGTGATCACCCTCATTCTTGGAGTAGATGTGGATATCATCGATGAACACGATTACCGATCGGTCCAGCATTGGTCGACAAACTCTATTCATCAAATCCATGAACGCTGCAGGGGCGTTCGTCAATCCAAAAGACATTACGCGGAACTCGAAATGTCCATAACGCGTGCGAAATGCAGTTTTTGGTATGTCTTCTTCCCTCACCTTCAACTGATGGTACCCGGATCGAAGGTTGATTTTTGAGAACCAACTTGCGCCTTGCAATTGATCGAACAGGTCGTCGATCCTTGGTAAAGGGTACTTGTTCTTCACCGTTCGTTTGTTCAACTCGCGATAATCAATACACATTCTCATCGAACCATCCTTCTTCTTCACAAACAACACCGGAGCACCCCAAGGCGAGATGCTCGGTTGTATAAATCCCTTCTCAAGTAGTTCGTCTAATTGGGCCATAAGTTCTTTCATTTCCACTGGTGCTAGTCGATATGGAGCCTTAGCCACGGGCTGGGCATCTGGTACTAAGTCGATTCGAAATTCAATCTCTCTGTCGGGTGGTATCCCAGGCAAATCCTCTGGAAACACCTCCGGGTACTCGCGTACCACGGGTACATCATCTAGTTCCTTCACTGCCTTACACTTGTCAATTACATACACCAGATAAGCCTCGCATCCACGCCTCAAGTAATCTGTTGCCTTAATCATCGAGATGACGTTTGGCATCGGGGCGTCACGATCTCCAAAAATCTCGACTTCGCTACCATCCGGAGCCTTGAGTTGGATTATCTTTCGTTTGCATATAATTTGCGCTTCATTGGCAGTTAGCCAATCCATACCTAACACGACATCGAACCCACCCAAAACCATAACAAACAAGCTGACAGGGAACCTATGACCATCTATTTTTATCGTGGATTTGTCAACTACATTGGTCACTCTCGCAGTTCTACCCTCAGCGGTTTCTACGTTAAAGGCCCTTTCTAGCTTACTCATAGTGTACTTCACCCGTTTACAAAAAGTCACAGATATAAAACTCTTACTAGCACCCGAATCAAATAACACAGAAACAAAAGTGTTGTCAAGGATGAACGTACCTGACGTCTCATCGGGGTCTGCCCTGGCTTGTTCTTGCGTCAGTGCGTACGCACGAGTCTTTGCTCGGGGCCTCTCTTCTTTCTTCTCCTGGCCTTTCCCTTTCCCGGCTTCACCCATCCTGGGCTCATATGACCGCTTTCACCACAATTATAACATTTAATGCCTTACCTGCATTCACGGGAGTAGTGCCCAGTCTTGCCACATTTGTAGCACAGATTTGTCCCTAGCCGACATTCACTCGTATTTCTTACCCCACATTTTCCACATACTGCTGTCTCACCTACCCTGGCCTGTTTGTCCCGAGACCTAAACAACCTCCCACCCGATCGCTTAGCGGGAAAACTCAGCTTCCTCTTGGGCTCTTCATTGGCAACGACATTCAGCGCCAGATCATCAAATACCACTCCGCTCAGTTCTACTACCGGATCATAGGTAGTAGGGGCGTTTGCTTTAACATAGGTGCGGACCTGGTCCGACAGCCCTTGAATGTAACAGGAAATCTTTCTTTCCTTAGTCGTGATAAGGTGTGGCACCAGACGTGCCAGTTCATTGAACTATGTGGTGTACTGCCGGTGCGTCATGCTCCTGGCCTTAATCCCCATAAATTCCCTTTCTACCTTTTCGATCTCATTCCTTGGACAGAAATTCTTGATCACCAAAGTTTTCAAATCCGACCACATCATTGCATCCATAGTCTCGTCCCCTTTGGCTTGACGTACACTTTCCCACCAATGGGATGCTTCCTCTCTCAAGGAGTTAGCAGTAAATTTCACAACTTGGTCTGCTCGACGCTCGCTCAGACGGATGGCGGCTTCCATACGTATCACCCAGTCAAAAGTAGCCACCGCGTCCTTTTTTCTAGTGAGGACCGGTGGGTCACATGCTTTAAATGACTTGTAGTCGCATCCGCGTGCAGGCGGCGCGTTGTCAGTCTCGTTGTTCTGGGCACCAATTGCCGCACTAGACCCACCATCCCCATTAACCTTCTTCAATTCTTCTGCCAACAGACCTGGCAGAGAAGTCTTCATCAACTCTGTGAACTCTCGAGCTATAGCTGCTCTCACTTCTGGTTCAAAAGTGAAAGGTTGTTCGTCAACCAGTGTCTGCTCAGTTCCATGCACACTAACTGCCGGTTCAGTGTGAACACTTCCTTCTTCACTATACACTTGGAACGCGGGGGTCCTGCCGCGCCCACCGTTACGTCCACCGGTACGATCGCCGGTACGACCCCCACCACGCCTTCCGCTCTTTCGTCCCGCCATTTCGTTCTATAAGATAAGGAATCCAAAGTCATCACGCTAGTTAACAAATAAAATTCAACAGGCGCTGTAAGATGTTAATATACACTGGCCATCTGCAATTAACCATTACACTACCTTTCGATTTCTATTTGACCACCTTTGTGATTCCATCAAAACACAAGTCCTTACCTAACCCTTTCTAAGGCATACTATATATACTACCTTCATACCTGATGCTGTGGCTCGAGTTACCCGTACTGGCATCCGCTTTCGGTCCCGTTCACAGTTTAAGTTCAGACACTGGGAGTGTCTGAATCTCTCAAACCATTGCTCTGATACCAACTTGTAAGGCCCCAAACCAGGGACGCCTCACTTGTTGGATTTACTCATTCACAAACAGTTATTAAACTTGAATATCAAATAACGCGGCGGAAAATTTCATTTAAAACATACTCATAACATTGTCCAACATGCGGAAGCGTAACATAGTCTAATACATAAACTAATCATAACGAGATGCCAGTCTTCATGATCAACTGGGTAACTCTTCTCGCCTGCCAAACATCGCCGTCCATCATCCATACCTGCCTTAACCTGAATGTGCATACTAAAAAGTCAGCTACGCTGGTGAGTTCTAGCTTTACATAAAACCTTAACATAACATTTTGCCAAAAACATAACATACATTTGTTTAACAAAAGCGTACGTAAAGCATGCAATAACAGCATCATCATAACATCGTAACATAACATCATAACATAACATGAACCGAATCTGCGCCTTCTCGTAACCGTCAATTCCATAAATCGCATACCAGCGGATGAACTTAAGGCTCGTTACCTCTAAGTCATCCGTCACACAGGTTCCCTAAGGCTCGTTACCTCTAGGTGGACCAAACATATGTCTCCTAACGCTCGTTACATCTAGGTAGACCAAACATATGTCTCCTAAGGCTCGTTACCTCTAGGTAGACCAAACTTACGTCTCCTAAGGCTCGTTACCTCTAGGTAGACCAAACATACGTCTCCTAAGGCTCGTTACCTCTAGGTAGACCAAACATACATCTCCTAAGGCTCGTTGCTTCCAAACATACGTCTCCTAAGGCTCGTTACCTCTAGGTAGACCAAACATAAGTCTCCTAAGGCCCGTTACCTCTAGGTAGACAGAACATAACTTAGGCACTATTTCCCCGCAAGGAATAGTACCTTCCATCGGGATCCTGGTAATCCCATGGGTGACCGTCGTCACCCCATCATCAATCAGTTGTACAACCGTTAGCCAGCCACAAAGGCCCCCCGTAAGGGTGAGGCCAATACATACATACATTCCTTAGCTCCCGCAGGAACAAGTGGCAGATTCGTTCATTCGTGACTTTCATAAAACCTTTACCTCTTTTTTTTAGTTAAAGCACTCGTACGTTTTATTAAACAAAACATCATCTCTTTCGTAAACCTTTCGTAAACTTCGTTTGGCAAAACATTTCATAAACATCATCTCTTAAACATCATTTCGTAAACATCATATCGTAAACATCATACCGTAAACATCGTTTCGTAAACATCATATCGTAAACATCACATCGTAAACATCGTTTCGTAAACATCATTTCATAAACATCATTTCGTAAACCTCGTTTCGTAAACCTCATTTCAAAACATCATTCCGTATGTATACACACCAGCCCAAAAACATTTAATTAAAACTTTTAAAGAAGGTCTTCTAGAACTCACCTGATAAGCTAATCTGGGTTGTCCTAAACAAAGGTCCCCCAACGTCACTTCCGATCTGAATTGATTAGTTAAATACACATCAGACCAAATCCCGACTCTAACGGTTTAACCTTCTAAACATACTGACTTTACCTAAACAGCCCGATGCCTGCTCACTTAGCAAGTGCGCAGGGCCTTGCTCTTGCGTACTTAATAAGTGCGCAAACTTTGCTTCATGCGTACTTGATAAGTACGTAGGACCCTCTTCCTGCGTACTTGATAAGTACGCAGGATCTGCTTCCCCGCAAAAACTCTAACTTTGGCATTCGGGTCTGATCACGTATAGATCCTGAACTTGTTTACATTCAAAATGTTTGCTTTTCATTAAGGATCTCAAATCCATGTTTTTCTTCCAGTTTCATCCGTAAAAACGTCACATTTTCGTCCAAAACCTGAAAAACCCCAAAACGAATAAAAACTCAGATCTAGGCTAGACCGTTACCTGTATCGAGCTTCTGATCCGGAGGTTCTTCTCACAAGCTCTGGAGCTACACACTTCTTCAATCTCGGGTCGATCTGCCAACTTTCTCTCTCTACGGTTTCTCTCTCTAGATGTTGCAAATGAGAGAAATGGGTGGTGACCTTAGCTATTTATAGGGGAGGCTCCCCTTCAAGCCCGCCAGCCCATCCGGCCCGGCCCGTCATGCCTCGTTCGTTTATTCCGTTATTATAACTGTCGTTTTATTTTTGGGATGTTACACCTAAGCTAATATCGATCAAATCCAGACCCAATTAACACCCAATTCAATCAATGTCGCGGCCAAATTTGAAACTCAAAACAGTTTGACCTCTCATAGTCAAACCAAGTCCAATTAGCTTTCAAATCGGGAAATTTGATCATGTTTAGGGCCGCAAATTACGCTCAGACGTTTATTGCATGTATACAAACCGAATTTGTGACCCAATTCGTCCTACTAAATCAAATGAATCCATGCGCAAATCACGCTAACAGTTGGTTCCTGTCAAAGCAACTTGGATCGGGCTATTACGGATAAATCAATCCGATTAAGCTACCCTCGCACCTTCGTAAACCCTATTTCAAACTTCCTAACCTCTCACGACTCATGCATTCCACCGCTGAAGCGCTGACAGGATCGAAGAACACCAAGTTTGGGTCATTAGCCGTTCGTTCTCCATACACCATCATCCCAGGTTAACTTGTGATTTTAAGAATCGTTTATGCTTCATACTTGCTCGTGTTATCTACACAATATACACAGGTGAGTATTACATAGCCCCTTTTACTCTTTTACACTTTTTGGGGTGAAACATGAACTCTATACACACAATTGCTTACATTTACACAAACTACACAAACACAAATCCTCTTTACGTTCATGTATGCAAAATTTGAGCTTTATGTTTGAGTGCTAGGTGTGTTAACTACTTTGTGTGCAATTTCATGTGCAATCATTAACTATACAAGCCGACGGTTAACAATGATAAATCTATTGAGTCTGACAAACCCACCCAGATTGGGGTGATTGTTACCGACAACACAATTTGCATGCTAGTTACAAAGGTTTGATTGTACTTTGGTTACATAATAGTTGCTCCCCATAAATGCCTTATTTTATCATGTTATATAAGTATTTGTTTATTCACATCTATATATACCATCCATGTACAAACCTGTTTATGCTCACCAACTTTTTAGTTGACCTTATTTTATTCATGTTTCAGGTGCTAATGTGTGAGTTGATCAAGACATGCTACACTTAATTTTGGACTTAGTTAATTTTAAACAATGAACAATGTGTACTTCGTTTATGTACTTGGTTTGTGTTTGTTTTGTTTGAATTGAAATGAATTTAATATATCACAATTTAGTTAACCTCGAGCTCATGAACAGTCTAAATGTCCCGCCCCGACGTATTCCGCTGTCGGTTGGGGTGTGACACTAATCGATAACTTAGTTCCCATTTCTTCATGGAACTTCTTCCAGAAACGCGAAGTAAATCATGTGTCTCTGTCAGATACAATTGAAACCGGCACTGCATGTCGTGAAATGGTTTCTTTGATAAATGCCTCTGCTAACCTTTCAGAAGAGTAAGCCTCACGTATTGGTAAGAAGTGAGCACTTTTAGTTAGTCTATCAACTAACAACCATATGGTATCATAACCTTTTAGCTGTTTTCGGTAGCTTAGTTATGAAGTCCATAGTGATATGCTCCCATTTCCACTGTGGAATATCTAGTGGCTGTAATCAGCCATAAGGCTTTTGATGCTCTGCTTTGACTTGAGAACAAGGCAAGCATTTAGCCACATATTTCATGATATCGAATTTCATACTTGGTACATTTTTGTAGTACCCGGGTGAGTCGAATATCATGATTTATGAGCTTCTTCCCAAACTTTAACTCTGAATTCACCCATATGTGGTATCCACATACTACCGAATCGAATCTTAACTCCATACTCATTTTCTTCCAAATATTTCTCTTGTCTAGCCATTCTTTCCTTCTTAACATTTTTTGCTTTCAATGCATCTATCTAGACATTTTTTAGCTGACTCATAAAGTCAGGAGTTACAACTAACTTATATGACTTCACCCTAATAGGAGGATGCTCTTCCTTACGGCTTAGAGCATCTGCTACCACATTGGCTTTCCCTGGGTGATATAGGATTTCACAATCATAATCCTTTATCAGCTCTAACCATCTTCGCTGCCTCATGTTCAGATCTTTTTGCTTAAAGAAATACTTTAAGCTTTTAAGATCTGTGTAGATTGTGCACTTAACTCCATATAGATAGTGTCTCCATATTTTAAGTGCAAATACTACAATAGCTAACTCTAAATCATGGGTCGGGTAGTTAGCTTCATTGGGTTTGAGTTGTCGTGAAGCATAGGCTATGACCTTGCCTCTCTGCATTAATACACACACCAGTCCCTGATACGAAGCATCAGAGTAAACTACCAGATCCTCTGTTCCTTCCGATAAAGACAAAACCGAAGCTTGAGTTAATTTCTCCTTTAGTTTTTGAAAAGCATTTTCTTGCTTTACTTCCCATACAAACTTTGTCTCCTTCTTAGTGAGTTTTGTTAATGGGGTAGCAATCTTGGAGAAATCCTGAATAAATCTTCTATAGTATCCGGCCAAACCTAAGAAACTGTGAATTTCTGTAGGTGTCTTTGGCGAGATCCATTTCATTACCGTTTCTATCTTTGAAGGATCTACAAGAATACCTTCTGCGTTTATCACATGACCCAAGAATTGAACTTCTAGGAGCTAAAACGCACATCTAGAGAATTTTGCATACAATTTTTATTTTCTAATTATTTCCAGCACTTCTTTTAGATGACATGCATGATCCCCTTCATTCTTAGAGTAAATTAGAATATCATCAATGAACACGATCACAGAGCGGTCCAACATTGGTCGACAAACCCTATTCATGAGATCCATGAATGCGGCAGGGGCATTAGTCAAACCAAATGACATTACTAAGAACTCATAGTGTCCATATCTCGTACGGAAGGCTGTCTTTAGAATACCTGCATCTCTAACCTTCAATTGATGATAAGCTGACCTTAGATCGGTTTTGGAAAACCAGTTTGATCCTTGTAATTGATCAAACAGGTCATCGATCCTTGGTAACGGGTACCTGTTCTTTATGGTAAGTTTGTTCAACTCTCGGTAGTCTATGCACATACGCATGCTACCATCTTTCTTCTTCACGAAAAGAACCGGAGCACTCCAAGGAGAGATACTTGGTCTGATGAAACCTCTTTCTAATAACTCTTGCAGTTGAGACATTAGTTCCTTCATTTTCGATGGAGCTAATCGATAAGGTGCTTTAGCTACTGGCTTAGCACCAGGCACTACGTCAATTCGAAACTCCACTTCTATTTCAGGGGATATTCCTGGTAATTCTTCGGGGAATACATCAGGAAAATTACAGACTACTGGTACGTCTTTTAATTCCTTAGTTTTTACTTTGGAGTCTATAACGTATGCCAGGTAGGTCTTACTGCCTCGATTCATAAACTTCATTGCTTTCATCATGGAAATGATTCTAACGGCTGATCTAATCTTATCACCATGGATTGTGATCCAATTGCCGTCCGGAGTCTGTATCTGAACTGCTTTCTTGTTGCAAATGATCTGGGCATCGTTTACTGCCAACCAGCCCATTCCCAAGACTACATTAAATCCCTCGAGGATCATTGGATATAGTCTAACAGGAAATATGTGCCCTTCAAGATCGATAAAACAATCTTGAATTACTTCTGCCACCTTCATCGTTTTTCCATCAACCGTTTCTACTTCAAAGATTTCGTCTAATCTTATGGTAGGTCTAGCTAAGGAAGGATAGAAATCTAAGGATATGAAACTCTTACTAGCTCCTGAGTCAAATAACACAGTAGCAGGTACGTCATTAACAAGAAATGTAACCGATACTACGTCAGGCAATTCCTTTGCTTCCTCGGTGGTCAAAGTATAGGCTCTATTTTTGACCTTTGAGACTTCTTTCTCCTTCCCATCCTTGATCACTACTTGTGCTAAAAATTTCAAGGTTGGGCATTCTATGATTCAGTGTCCAAGTTCTCCGCACTTGTAACACCTCAGACCTGACTTAATTGGGCAATTGGTGGCTATATGTCCAGGCTTACCACATCTGTAACAAGTATTAGATCCATACTTGCATTCTCTAGTGTGTAGTTTGCCACATTTGGTGCATTTATTATCACCTCCACCGTGTTCCTGTCTCTTTCCTCCTCCTCTATTCTTCTTATTTTGTGTAGGTCCCAGCGGGTCTACTAATCGTTATCTGCTGTAAAACACGTAATACAAAAACGAAGTGCGGAATCCTCTCGTATACGTACGTCTCGAATAATACCGAATGTAAAACAATCACACAAGACACGATTTCAATGAAAGCTTCTTGTATTGTCTCACAAATAGTACACACGAATGAATCCTCTGTTCTAAGTTCTAACTCTTTCGTATTCTCTCTACAAATCTGAATCACTCATGAACTATTTATAGCCACACACTCTGCACCAGGCGAACTTGTTAAGTTCGCCTCTCTTAGTCCAGGAGAACTTGTTAAGTTCGCGTCTCTTAGTCCAGGTGAACTTGTTTAGTTCGCCTCTCTCAGTCCAGGAGAACTTGTTAAGTTCGCCTCAACTATACCAAGCGAACTAGACAAGTTCGCCTATGCAAACTTAAACTTTTACAATACAAAACAAACAAAACGTTAAACATAAAGACTAATCTATTACAAGGTTTGTTGTCACAAAACATGCTACAACAGACTCCCCCTTGACAACAGCTTGGTCTTTATCTTCAAGTCTGTTCTTCCAATTCTTTGACAAATAATTCCTTGCACATATACTCTGAACTAGATGTTTTGTGTTGTACTTACTTTAACCAAGTATTATATTGGGAGGAGGACCCCATACAAACTTGCAACCTATACATCAGTCTCAATCCAAAGTTATAAGACCCAATCCTGACTCTAACGGTTTAATCATTCTAAACATACTGACTTTACATACTGGTCTGCTGCCTGCGCACTTAGTAAGTGCGCAGGACCTTGCTCATGCGTACTTGACAAGTACGCAGAACGTTCTTCTTGCGTACTTTTTAAGTACGCAGGATCTTCCTCATGCGTACTTGATAAGTACGCATGACATCCTTCTTGCGTAAGTACGCAAGACCTGCTTCCTGGACAAGTCCGAAATTCTTGCATGTTAATCTGATCATGCCAATCTTACAATTTTCTTTGATCAAAAGGTGCGGTTTTCATTCTAGATGCTAGTTCTAAGCTTATTTTCAAGTTTCATCCATAAAAACGTCTCCTATTTAGCTAAAACCCGAAAAACTTCAAAACTAACAAAAACTCAGATTAAGGTCGAATCGTTACCTGGATTGTGATTCTGATTCGGAGGTTTTGCTCACGAGCTCAGTAGTAACGTGCTCCTTCAATTTCGGGTCGATCCGTCAACTTTCTATCTCTAGACCCGAGCTCTCCTTTCTCTCTCTAGATTGCAAGTGTTGGTGAAAATGAGAGTCTAAGCCTGCCTCGACCCTTATATACCTGGGCTTCCCTCGGCCCGTTGGAGCCGAGCCCAAGCCCATCCGTTTTTCTTTTGTTTTATGACGATTAAGTCTCTATTGCGTTATTATTTACTAAATTACTATTTTTGGGGTGTTACACAACAGTACTAGCAGGCTCTACTGAACCTGTGTCAAGATGAGATTCAAAGGATGGAACTTCGAAGATCTCTCCATTTCCCCATCGCCCTTGGGAACTTCGATCACCACATCATCATCTTCCTCATCCCAATCGTCACCAGAGTCGATCTCTCCTTCTTCAAGACTGCAGAGAGCCTCGATCTGTGCTTCTTTGGAATAGTCTGGCTCTAAGAATAAGATCGCATTATCCGACACGTCGTCAGATAAATTTTTCAAAACATCAGCCACCGACTTTCCTTTATTTCCACCTGAAGCATCACCGCCTTCCTGGTGAGTCGACTCCCCCTCAGCCATTGGAACAGCAGAAATGGGCACTATCGCCAAAGCTTGTTGCTCACTTCCACTAGGACCGACTTCAGGATCCTTGTCTTTGTCATCATCCTTTGTCAGATCAACCGGATGACAAGACTCATCACCAGTAGATTTTGATGCCTTTTCCTTCTCTTTCTCTTTCTACCCCTGAGCAGCAAGCTTCTTGGTCAATTCAGCTACTAACTTGACATCATTTCATGTTCTTTCAACTGCATGTCAAACCGGACCTCTAAGGATGTTCTGTATCCCAGAATCATATTATTCGTTTTGATTAGTAGGTCGTTTTGGGCCATCATATTTGCAAGTCTCTCTTCAGTCCCAGTCCGTTGGCTTCTCAAAATAGTAACTTCGTCCACTAACGAATTTATCTGAGCCTGTTGAGCCTCAGATTCTTCCTTTGATTTCTGAACAGTTTCAAGTAGACCAGCGACTTGCGTTTCCAAAGTGTCAATCCTGGCATCATTTGGATCAGGATTCCTGGACGTAGAGGCTTCAGCAGTATGGAAGGGAGATGAGAAGATCGTATCAAAGTCAAAACCTTGGGAAAAGTCTCCAAAGTTGTAGGGTTGACTGAAAGGTTCAATGGTGGTAGTGGGGATTGATGATGGGATGGTGGTTGTAGGAGTGGTGGAAGGAGTGATGGTGACTGACTCGGTAAGAATCAGAGTAGTCACCGCCACTTGGACAGATGTTACAGGGAGGGACACTATCACAGGAACCTTCGTTGTGATAGCAGTGACAGCCACATCAGGTGTAACCTGTGGCCTCCTCCGCTGTCGCCGGTACAGCTGTTGTGAAGGTGGGGTAGAAGCAGAATCAGTACTCACAGCCGATACATTTACTTGCCTCTGAGCACCGACCTCTACCTCACGAAGGATAGCTTGTTGCGGCCTATCCCCCCGTTGCTTATTGATAATTTCTCTCCTACGTCTTTGTATAGCAGTGTTTGAATCAGAATCTGGTTCGTATTCACTGCTAGTCGATTGTCGCTTTCTCTTAGAAGATGACTCGGGAAGGGTCACCTTCGTCAGTCTTCTCGGGTGTGCCTGTGATGGTGCATCATCAGAATCAGATGAATCAGACTCTGTATCTTCGGAGTCGGATTCTTCAGCACCATCATTACCCGTTTCGTCGTCTCCTCATTCAGACAATTCATCCTCACTCTCAACTTCCTCATCTTCTTGTTGCTCATCAGAATGTTCACTGAGTTCTGGCTCAGACACATGACTAAACCATCTCCAATCAGCTGGAGCCACATACGCTTCACTAATCAGGTGGCCAAAGAGTGGGGTATGCTCAGGGGTAGGTTCTACACTGCCTGGCTTTAGAAATTGTGCAAACACTCTCTTGTCCACCCTTTTGACTTGCAGTCTCTCCCCAATAGCAGTCAGATTTGGCAACGCATTATTGATCAGTAATTGCACAAATCTTGGGTATAACAGGAATCTAAACCTCTCAGCCGTATTGATATGATCAGTTAAGGCCTTGAAAATGTATCTTGAGAAGTTATAACCCCTGTTGAGAGACAAGCCAACCTTGGCTGCTGCAAGATCATGTCCCATAGCATCCTTCCCCGCCTTCCTGGAAGAGATGCACATGATTATCACGTGGGCAAAGTACCTCCACTGATCTAGCACCCACATCTTCTTGTAGGAAGAGTAATCTCATACACCGACGTATCCCATACGCTGCCTCCAACAACCATCCACAAAGTAATCAGGATAGGCAGTTGGGTCGATGGCGAGATCTCGGAACTGTAAGACCCTTCGAATTGTGTCCTTGGAAAAAAGCCATGTCATGACCCGCCACAGTAGCCCGAATGACATTAGCGGTTACCGTGCAGTCATGATCCGCTGTATCCCAGAACTGCTCCAGGTACGGTCTTGAGACTATTGGATATGTTGATATAGCATAGCTGATCTTTGAACGATTCAAGAAATCAACAATCTCTCTGTATTGTAGTGCAGCACCCTTCCATTCCGGTTCTGTAAGTGGAAGGAGATTAAACTCACTGGTAAAGGCACGAGTCATCACTGCAAAAACAAACAGTAAACATAATAAGAACAAGAAAATTCATTGGAATTGAATACACATGACAAAGTATAGTACATTCACACTGAATTGAAAACCAGACTTAAAAAATTTCAGAAAAAGCCTTCCTGCGTACTTGTCATGTACGCAGGGTTTATGTCTTGCGTACTTAGCAAGTACGCATGACTAATGTCTTGCGTACTTGTTAAGTACGCATGACTTAACACTTAGACAAATTTTGAAAAGTCAAAATCAGAAACTTGTGAAATTGATGTTGAATATGGTTGCCATTACGTCGAAAACTATGTTTACGACGAATGTAACCTATTCTGTCACACCCCCAAATTTATTTACTTAATAAATAAATACAGGTTGCAACGATTGGTTCATTACACGATAGCGGAAGCTGTAATAGTGATTTCTAAGACTTGATTACATATACGATTACTAAAACTAAATAAATACAATGATTTAAGTCCCTCTAGTTCAATGGTCGACTTGAGACTTGATAATCTATGCCCGTCCGGTTACTAGGAATTGTTTCAACATAGCTAGCCTATTCCAACCGCTCCATGGTTAAAGGTTACTTGAGAAACATACTTGAAAGTGTCAACACAAAGGTTGGTGAGTTCACAGAGTTTGTTAATATAGTACAGTTAGTTTTCCCCGAAAACGTATACATGACTTAACCGTCATCAAATAAGTAGTTTTCCTTTGAAAACATGCCCATGACTTTACCGTCATAAAATAAGTAGTTTTCCTTTGAAAATATGCCCATGACTTTACCGTCATAAAATAAGTAGTTTTCCTTTGAAAACATATACATGACTTAACCGTTATCAAATAAGTAGTTTTCCTTTGAAAACATGCCCATGGCTTTACCGTCATAAAATAAGTAGTTTTCCTTTGAAAATATGCCCATGACTTTACTGTCATAAAATAAGTAGTTTTCCTTTGAAAACATATACATGACTTAACTGTCATCAAATAAGTAGTTTTCCTTTGAAAACATGCCCATGACTTTACCGTCATAAAATAAGTAGCTTTCCTTTGAAAACATATACATGACTTAACCGTCATCAAATAAGTAGTTTTCCTTTGAAAACATGCCCATGACTTTACCGTCATAAAATAAGTAGTTTTACCCGAAAACATTGCCCATGGCATTACCGTCATAAATAAGTACAAATAATTCTAAACGCATATGATAAACGAAACAAGTGTTATTGATCCATTCGTAAGCTAGCTAGGCTTACAAGTACCTATGTCCATACATGAAACCGTAACCAAAGCCCAACAATTTAATGCCCCTGCTCGCCTTTCTGCGAGTAAGATAATATGCGGTCATTCAGCCATTTGGACCCCTGGTTAGCGCGACTAACCATGACCGGGGGCGTCACCCCCAATAGTACTATCCATAGAATCCCAGGCTAAGTCCATAGCTAATGGTTACTAAGTTTTTATTCCGGGGACTTTAAGCGCTATATTGTTCACCATGTATGACATAGTGTTGGTGTCTTGTTTCCTTGTTATTATATAAAAATGTTTGCAATGCTTCCCAATTGTATAAAACAACAATGTTTTGACATATATTAAACAATACTGTAATACTTAGTGTAAGTATGTTTCTCCCCCGCAGTTTACAAAACTTTAAAAAGCGAAAGGGGGCCGTGAACTCACCTTGTGTCCGATGAAATCCTAGCAAATAACAGTGTGCTAAGAGTTCCTGTCTATCCGTACCCTAATCACACAAAGGTATTAATGTGTTAAGACTACCCGTCTTATACGTAAGTTGTTCATCCGACTTAACGAATCCCGTTAAGTACGCCTTTGTTTAGTAAAAATAGGGTTTTCATTTACGACTCATTGGTGATTATTATTCCAGTCTAGACGCTTACATATTTTCCAAGAAAATAATATGTTTCCCTATTGGTGACTTATTAAGTGTACCAAAAATAAATATTATTTTTGTAACAACTTAAAATATATTCACTTATGTTCCACGATGTCATGTGATTATTTATTTTTAACCGAATCTCTTCATATGTTCCATGTACATATATCAAATGTTCATATTAGGATACTAATATTTAATTCCTAGAACATTTCCATGATTTAACCAAAACCGTACACCAACACATATATATCACAAATTTTATCCATAAACATATATTTTTAGTAACACCTTTCACGTTCATATGTTGATGATAATCGTTCGTATGTCTTCTTGAATCATAGGACACTACCTCGGGTCTTGCCAGGTAAGTCACACATGATCATATAACTTCACGAACATGTATCCTTCAACATAACACATGAATGGAATGAAGGGTTTATGAAGAACACCATCATCCAAGTGTTATTTTATGTGATAGTATATATATATATATATATATATATGTAGTTTATATTTGATGTGTCCTTGTCTTGTCCATGGTCCTTCTAGTTTGGTATTTTATGTATGAACATGTACGTGTATAAATATATGTATTCAAACACGACTCATGAAGAAATAAAGCAAAAACTCATCAAGACTTTTATGTTTTATTTTGTTCTTGAAAACTCAGTTTTTTAGGCGTACTTCGAATAGACTTTTAGATGGTTTTAGAAGACCAAATGACTTGGGGTTTTCTTCTAAAATCAATTTTATTGAAACCAGAGGAGATATGAAAAGAATTACTAAATTTGGAGTTGTGTAGGTACCTCAAAACAAGAAAATGGGAAGAACTATCCAGTTTTGACATGCATCGAGCGACGTTTTTGCGTAGGCTGTTTGGAGATCGAATACTCCGTGGATTCCAGTGATTCCACTTGGGTTCTCCTCTGTTAACATAGAGCTTCATTCTAGAAAAATAATGGATTGATTTTACCAAGGAACGAAAGAGATATGGCCTTCCGAAGTTGACCGAAAATCTGGCATGAAGCTGAGTTACGGGAATTGTTTGCATTTTCGGTTTTGGAGAGGGGAATTGGGTGAAATCCGAAATGAATCAGTCAAGAGAGGGAGGAGGGAGTTAAGGGGTGTTGGTGTAGTGTGTATATATGGAGAAAGAGAGATGAGAGTTGAGTGTTTGACTACATCTTCATGATTACTACTTATGACATGATTAGAATTGCATGTAATCATCAAGTGTGGAAAAAGGGTGTGCATGCAAGCCATGTATGCAAGCATTAATGAGATAGTGGGTGGCTATACCCACTTTTCTGTCGAGAGGGGTATGGGGTGGGGGTTTGGGTGTTGTCAAATCCATCAATGGCTAGGTAGGTGGGTTCTTTGGTGGTATAAACCCCCTAGGTGATCGCGTGATATAACACCCGGTGTAGGAACTTTTACTGATGTAAACTTTATATCTATATACCTAGATATTTATATATATATATATATATATACATATATATATATAAAATTATTAGATGAAACGGGGCCGGGTTGAGTGTAGATCTTCAACAAGTCATTACGATTTGATGCTGGAGTGGAGTACAAGGAAAGATATAATTATGGTGATGTGATCTTTAAGTGCTTATACTCTTGGTCATAATCATGATGATTATGACGCTTGAGTGTTGTGTAAGCAAGGCAATCATGATGAAGATGTGAACGATTTAGATGCGGTATATTACCCGAAAATAATACCCGCCTTAATATCTTTAATTATTAAGATGTCCTACATTTTGTGTAGTTTGACTAGCTTTAATAATCTGCTAGTGAATTCCCGACATAGTTATTACTTTAACTATATCATACATGTATACACATAAAATAACTCAAGGTCATGCAACCAACATTTTTATGTCCAGGCTTTAAGGTTTAGTCACCAATATATACGTTTTTATATTAAAACGTGTCCCTAGACTTTTACTAGAATAAAATCTTGTTATTCACCAACGAACGTCCAATGCAGGTTATTATCGTTTATTTCCTAGTAATTCTTAAAAATTACTAAATATGACACTTGTCCCTTTGCTAGACTCCTGACAATACTATGTCAAAGATAATATTCCAAGAAATAGAAAATAGGAATGTGCAAATATGACTATGGGTATTGACCTAGGGTGTCACATATTCCAACCCCAATAAAGTACCATAAGATGGTCATTTTGACCTAAGTGTGAACCAACGGTATCTGACGGTTCAAACACGAGATCAAAACCAAAATCAACACAAGTTAAGGGCGATTTCTTGAAGATTTAGGTTCGATTAATGCATTTAACCATGTTTTAGGTCACAATTTAAGTCAATAACAACCAAACACGGTCCAAAAAACATCATCAAACCCTAGTTCTTGAGGGCAAGAAATCAGTCCCAAACACACGATTTAGCGGATAAAATTCCTTAAGATTCTCACCAAAAGTTGTTTATCCGTAGATGAAACAATGATCGGGACGAAAACGCTCTTTGGAACACACGAAATTTTTGAGGAAAAAATGGGTAGAGGGTATTTAACAGTAGTTCGAAGTTTGAATGAGAAAGTGATGAAAAAAAACTCTAACACATGGTTAAATACCCCGACACACTAGGTCTTGCGCACTTGATAAGTGCGCAGGAAGTAACTCATGCGTACTTAGTAAGTACGCATGACTTATGTTTTGCGCACTTGCTAAGTACGCAAGGTTTAACTCTTGCGCACTTAACAAGTACGCAGAAACAAGTGTTCACTCAAAATTTCAACTCAAATTATGAAGAAGTCAAATCAATTAACGAACAAGATAAGCACATTCAATCAAGAGGATTCAAAGTCAATTCAAGAAAGTTAAACACAAATATTTTTGGTTTTTCTGATTAAAATAGAACTGTACACAAACTTAGAATCTTTTTGATCTTTTCAAGATAGAAATATACAAGTATATACAAACACACTATTTTTGCTCAAAGACACGAGTAGAGGATCATATCAGGCTAAAATTTAGCAAAAACGATACAAGATAAACGTCAAAGAATATGGGATCATGTCATGAATTACAATTTATTCATATGTAATAAGCACATAAACAAGTAATTCAAGTTGGCAATATTATGATATTTGAAATCATAAGCATCTTTGTATCACGTTCTTGTGTGTTAAGGTATTAATTTTAAGATATACAACGTGTACCCCACTGATATGCTACAAAAATGTAACTTGCACTATCTCAAGGAATCTAAGATTTTCCCAAAGATTTTCAAATCTCCAGAATGAAGTTACATCATTTAGCACAGAAAAAAAAATCAAGCAGAATCCATAAGGATTATCAAGAATCATAAGATTCAGAATCGAGTGATTCGGATGTCTTGGTTTGATTGGATTTTCTTCTATGAATATCATATGATGATTCATGTTAATAGATATGGATCCTGAGGATTTAGGTAAGGTGATCCAACTTTTATCTGGATTTGATTTCAATGAATCAGGTATGATTCAAGGGTGAATACATGCTCAACGGTTGATGTAAAGAAATGTCTTGATTCAATCTCTCATTACATACATCTTCTTCTCATTGTGATATTTCCAACCGAAACTGGTCTCTTAAGAAAATATTTGCTAAAATCTTACACCCTTTATCTGATAATGATCTTTTTGTATTCTTTTACACACGTACACATGCATACATGGGTTCAAATCACAGTTGTAGTCTAGATTTAGTTTCCACACTACTAATGATTCAAAGACGCCTACAGCCCACTGACAATTCAAATTACTTGTAAATAAGCAGATTAAAAACATAACAATTTAAACAATCAAGTAAGCATGACGCAATCATTTCCCATATGAGCAGTCTATGGCGTTAAGATCATTTCTGATGTACTATCATTTCCACTTTTCTCAAGATTACTTTGAAATTTTCTCCATTTTCTATTTTGTTTGATTTTTTGTAAAATATTTGAAAATTAAAAGAACTATACAGAAAACTTAAAAGAAATAAAATCTAACTTTCATGAATTGAATTGATTTAAGAAAAACAAGTTTTCACTCCGAATTGAACATTCCTATCATGTTGACAATATGTTCAAAACGTGTTCGATCAAACGCCTTAGTGAAAAGGTAAGCAAAGTTGTCATCCGTGTGAACCTTTACAAGTTCAATGAGATGCTTTCCAGCACAATCATGGAAGAAATGGTGGCGAATTTTAATATGTTTAGTTTTGGAATGTTTCATCGGGTTGTTTGTGATGGACATGGTGGCATTGTTGTCAATGAACAGAGGAGTTCCAATGAAGTTCAAGCCGTAGTCTCTCAATTGCTGCTGAATCCACAATATCTGAGAACAACCGCTAGCTGCAGCAATGTATTCTGCTTCACATGTTGAGACAGAAACCGTTGACTGCTTCTTACACTGCCAGGAAACCAGTCTGTCTCCCAAGAATTGACATCCACCAGAAGTTGACTTTCTATCAAGGTTACAACCACCATAGTCTGAATCAGTGTAGGCTTTGAAATCAAATGACTGCTGCTTAGAGTACCAAAGACCCAATCGGGGTTTCCCTTTCAAGTATCTGAAAATCCTCTTTACAGTTATCATATGAGACTCCTTCGGTTGTGACTGAAACCTTGAGCACAAGCATACGAAAAACATTATGTCGGGCCTTGAAGCTGTGAAATACATAAGAGATCCAATCATCCCATGGTACAATTTGCAATTCACATCCTTTCCATCTTTGTCAGGATGCAAACCATGATTGACGGGGATAGGTGTGCCATAAGTACTGCTATCATTCATCTTGTATTTTGACAAGATGTCCTGCACATACTTGGTTTGATGCAGATAAATGCCATCCTCTCTTTGACTGACTTACAGACCCAGGAAGAACGACAATTCACCCATGTTACTCATCTCAAACTTGGACTTCATCACCTGTTCGAATTCCCTACACATCTCTTCATTTGTAGACCTAAAGATAATGTCATCGACATACATTTGTACAAGAAGAATATCACCTCCTGCTTTCCGTATGAAGAGGGTCAAGTCTATCTATCCACGGTCGAAACCATTAGACAGTAGATGTTTAGATAATGTCTCATACCATGCCCGAGGTGCTTGATGAAGACCATAAAGTGCTTTGTCGAGCTTATACACTTTATTGATATTATGCGGATCTTCAAAGCCGGGAGGTTGAGTGACATAGACCTCTTCATGAACCTTTCCATACAGGAAATCACTCTTCACATCAAGTTGATAGACCTTGAAGCTGACATAGGAGGCATAAGCCCGAAACAGTCGAATGGCCTCAAGTCTAGCAACTGGGGCATATACTTCTGTGTAATCCAAGCCCTCTTGTTGATAAAAACCCTGAACAACCAACCTTGCTTTGTTCTTCACCACAACATGACGATCATCCGTATTGCATTTGAACAACCATCTGGTGCCAATTGGTTGTACGCCTCTTGGCAATTCAACCAAATCCCACACATGCAACTTTTGGAATTGAGACAGTTCTTCTTGCATTGCCTCAATCCAGCAGTTGTCAACGAGAGCCTCTTTCACATTCTTCGGCTCTAACTAGGACACGAATGCAACATGCAGACATGTTTCCATGACACCAGTGTCAAGTATCTCAGAGTAAAGACTAGTGTTCTCAGCAATGGTTCGATGGTGAGTTTGAACACCGGCATGAGGATCACCAATAATGTTGTCAATTGGATGATTCTTATGCACTCTCATCTCTGGTACATTCGGTTCCTGAATTTCGAAATCGAGGTTCGTGCTTAACTCCCCCATATCCTGTGTTCCAGAAGAAGAAGATTCAATGTTGATTGGATCAGCTGGAGCTTCATTTCCTACACGAGTGTTAGGATTAGCTTGTCACACCCCCAAATTTATTTACTTAATAAATAAATACAGGTTGCAACGATTGGATCATTACACGATAGCGGAAGCTGTAATAGTGATTTCTAAGACTTGAATACATACACAAATACTAATGAGAAACATACTTGAAAGTGTCAACACAAAGGTTGGTGAGTTCACAGAGTTTGTTAATTTAGTACAGTTAGTTTTCCCCGAAAAACTAGACATGACTTAACCGTCATAAAATAAGTAGTTTTCTTTTGAAAACATATACATGACTTAACCGTTATCAAATAAGTAGTTTTCCTTTGAAAACATGCCTATGACTTTACCGTCATAAAATAAGTGGTTTTCCTTTGAAAACATTCCCATGACTTAACCGTCATAAAATACGTAATTTTCCTTTGAAAACATATACATGACTTAACCGTCATCAAATAAGTAGTTTTCCTTTGAATAATGCCCATGACTTTACCGTCATAAAATAAGTGGTTTTCCTTTGAAAACATTCCCATGACTTAGCCATCATAAAATACGTAGTTTTCCTTTGAAAACATATACATGACTTAACTGTCATCAATTAAGTAGTTTTCCTTTGAAAACATGTCCATGACTTTACCGTCATCAAATAAGTAGTTTTCCTTTGAAAACATATACATGACGTCTTTGTAATTCCAACGTTCTCAAAACGTTCAAACATTATCATTTTCCGATCAAACAGTTTATATGTATAACCAATGAATTTGAACATTACCCTGACCAATTGACCCCATTTGTAAGCTTGCAAGGAATACAAAATAATATGTAATGCACGAGACCGTAACCAAACCCTAACTTTTTGTGCCTCCCCTCGCCTTTCTGCGAGTAAGATAATATTCGGTCATTCGGCCATTTGGACCCCTGGTTAGCGCGACTAACCATGACCGGAGGCGTCACCCCCAATAGTACTATCCATAGAATCCCGGGCTAAATCCATAGCTAATGGTTACTAAGTTTTTATTCCGAGGACTTTAAGCGCTTTATTTTTCCCTCAATGCACACATACGGTCTGATCATTTGTTCATTCATTTACATACAAAAATTCTTTACAAGTATGTTTCCACCCCAAAATATTTCAAAAACTTAGAAAAAGGGGTTAGTGAAACTCACAAAGAGTTAAACCAGAATGTTCATATTGTCGAACGTATAAGCAATTGTATTTCATGTTTTCAAAACATAACAATTAAGTATGTTTCTCCCCCGATGTTTACAGAACAGTAGAAAAATAAAAGGGGGTCGTGAACTCACCTGATGAGCAAACAATGAAGCACAGCAAAATAAGTAGCAACTAGCAAAGTCCATGAACACGTGACCCGACCTAACCGTGCCCTATGGTAAAATAAGACACTTTAAGGTCTAAACAATGTTTCTAATGTGTAAGTTGATCGTGTATACGGGTCACCCAATTAGACTCGACATGAATACTAGTTTATGTTTCCGACAGTTTTGACATGACGACTGTTAGTGACGAGTCGTGACAATAAGATACATTTATATATACTTATATAAATAAGTTGTGTATCTCAAGACGTGTCGTTATGTTTCACAACCACATCATGATCATTTTCCGATCAAACAGTTTATATGTATAACCAATGAATTTGAACATGACCCTGACCAATTGACCCCATTTGTAAGCTTGCAAGGAATACAAAATAATATGTAATGCACGAGACCGTAACCAAACCCCAACTTTTTGTGCCTCCTCTCGCATTTCTGCGAGTAAGATAATATGCGGTCATTCGGCCATTTGGACCCCTGGTTAGCGCGACTAACCATGACCGGAGGCGTCACCCCCAATAGTACTATCCATAGAATCCCGGGCTAAATCCATAGCTAATGGTTACTAAGTTTTTATTCCGAGGACTTTAAGCGCTTTATTTTTTCCTCAATACACACATACGGTCTGATCATTTGTTCATTCATTTACATACAAAAAATCTTTACAAGTATGTTTCCACCCCAAAATATTTAAAAAACTTAGAAAAAGGGGTTAGTGAAACTCACAAAGAGTTAAACCAGAATGTTCATATTGTCAAACGTATAAGCAATTGTATTTCATGTTTTCAAAACATAACAAGTAAGTATGTTTCTCCCCCGATGTTTATAGAACAGTAGAAAAATAAAAGGGGGTCGTGAACTCACCTGATGAGCAAACAATGAAGCACAGCAAAATAAGTAGCAACTAGCAAAGTCCATGAACACGTGACCCGACCTAACCGTGCCCTATGGTAAAATAAGACACTTTAAGGTCTAAACAATGTTTCTAATGTGTAAGTTGATCGTGTATACGGGTCACCCAATTAGACTCGACATGAATACTAGTTTATGTTTCCGACAGTTTTGACATGACGACCGTTAGTGACGAGTCATGACAATAAGATACATTTATATATACTTATATAAATAAGTTGTGTATCTCAAGACGTGTCGTTATGTTTCACAACCACATCATGGTTGGGGTTGAAAATAAATATATAGTATGGAAGGTAAAACTTTTACATCAAAATAGCCTTTAGTAATGTATTCGGGTTTTTAAGTCAACTGGTGTCGTGTTTTTAGTTAATTTATCGAACTCAATAGTTTATGGAACTTTTAACGCACTCAACTAAGTGTATTGACTCTATAGAAATGTATGGATCATAATTTATAAAGTGGTTTAAGGGTTTCAAACAAAAATCATAACACAAATAGGTTAACAGCTTCGGTTTTGTCGGATAGGTCTCGGGAATCTTGACAGTTGGGGGTCAAAATGTTGAGTTCATCATAAGAGGCCATATGGGTTTTATTACCAACACAAAATTCTAGTTTTAGGAAAAAGAATCAAATCATTTGGACTATTTTTTAGTGAGTTATGACCTATACAAAACCCTATGAATCTGTCCAAACATTTAGCTTTGACCCGTTTTCTTGTATCAACCTTTTGGGGTATCAAAACTTCACCAAAAATCACGAAATCAATCCGGATGGATAGAGGACTCTTTAAACTTAATTTTAGACTCAATAAACGTCCATTTTGGTTTAGTTTTGACTAGGATACGACCCTCCAAAGTGGAATAAAAATTCTGCCAGCACGTTTTTGTTTTGAATGGTGACTTTTCTTTTGAAATAAACACTACTTGGGTGAACTTACATACAAAACAACTAGTGTACTTAATGAAATCAAGACTTAGGATATGAACACTCACTTAAAGCAAGCAAGGAGAAGGATGGAATTGTGTAGGAAGCTTGAACTCTTTAAAACACCCTAGAAACACCTTGAAGCTTCAAAGCTCTAGCTAAACCTCTAGAGGATTTTGTTCTTGATTTCAAAATGTGTGAATTTGTGTGTGTGTAACCGTATATGAGGAGAGAAAGAGGAGAGGTTGAGTGTTAACTCATCCAAAATCATTACAATCATGGATGAATGGATGGAATTGATGGACTAGACTCTTGCTTGTTTCTTTGGTTGAATGAGTATGGTGCCTCATGACAACAATCATGATTTTGATGGTGAAGATGGTAAGGTGGGGGGGCCCACCCATGTTTGGCCGAAACTAGAGGTTAGGAGTGGGGGTTTGGGTGTTGTCCAATCACTAGTTACCTCTCAATCCTTAGCTAGATCGGTCTAAGGTAGTGTAAACCCGATAGGTGCTCTCGTAATATAATACCCGGTTCAATAATTTTTAAGGATTTAAACTTTATATCTATATACCTAGATATTTATATATATATATGCATATATATATATATGCATATATATATATATGCATATATATATACAATTATTAGATGAAACGGGGGTTGAGTGTAGTTCTCAACAAGTCATCATTATCACGATTTGATGTTGGAGTGGAGTAGAAGCAAAGAGATAATGATGGTGATGTGATCTTCAAGTTGCTTACACTCTTGGTCATAATCATGATGATTATGATGCTTGAGTGTTGTGTAAGCAAAACAATCATGATGAAGATGTGATCGATTTAGACGCGGTATATTACCCGAAAATAATACCCGCCTTAATATCTTTAATTATTAAGATGTCCTACATTTTGTGTAGTTTGACTAGCTTTAATAATCTGCTAGTGAATTCCCGACATAGTTATCACTTTAACTATATCATACATGTATACACATAAAATAACTCAAGGTCATGCAACCAACATTTTTATGTCCATGTTTTAAGGTTTAGTCACCAATATATACGTTTTTATATTAAAACGTGTCCCTTGACTTTTACTGGAATAAAATCTCGTTAATCACCAATGAACGTTCAATGCCGGTTATTATCGTTTATTTCCTAGTCATTCTTAAAAATTACTAAATATGACACTTGTCCCTTTGCTAGACTCCTGACAATACCATGTCAAAGATAATATTCCAAGAAATATAAAATAGGAATGTGCAAATATGACTATGGGTATTGACCTGGACTACTAGGTGTCACATTCTCCCCATGTTAAAGAGAATTCTGTCCCGAAATTCAGTTCTTGTCATCTTGACTTGGAGTGTTCGTGAACAAGGACGGATACTTGTGTAACATTCAGAAATTTTCAATTAATTTTTTTGATAAATTTCGTGTCTACAAATCATTTAACAATACATAGTTCCATATATTTTATGAATATACATGAAATAAATTACGTATATATATATATATATATATACATACACTAAGATGTATACATAAATTTTATGTCGACAACTCTTTAACAAGTTTAATAAAATGAGTTTATATAATAATTATTACTCCTCAAAAGATTCGTAAAATTTATTATTTAAGTTTATGAAAAAAATTCAAAAGTTTTAAATAATATTATTGGAATTTTATTAAATTTGGTATATTCACCAATCTTTAATTATTCTAGTTAACCAATATTTTTACCTAGCCAAGATAGTTCATACATTATTTATTTTCCTAATCCTAAAGTATTTTTTTGGTCACACCTTTTATTATATCATAAGTTTGATTAATCTAAATTGTAGTAACAACTTACCATACTTAGACCATGCCAAAACTTGTTCACCACTCCAACCTCCTTCCCCTTTTAGCTTTCACAATTTTCACACTTTACTACCCTTCAAATTTTCACAACTCCCCCCTCTTTGATTAGTATAAATATGACCATCCTACACCTTCTAAAACTCACCTCACTCATCTAGCAACAACCTAAGAGTCCTAGGTGAGTTCTTTCTCTCTTCTTCTTGTTCTTACATTTTTACTTTTATCTTGCTTTAGTAAACATCATCACACACCACACCACCCTAAATACGAAAATCCCAGCCCTCCCTCTTGTTCTAACTTATTTGTTCTTGAAGTGGTTTTGCTTAAAAGACCCGCTTGAACATCTAATTGGTGATTGAATAACCGAATGTCTTGGAAGTGACTCTTCTTTAAGAATCCGCCTCGAAAACTTGGCTTATCCTTCATCATATCAAGAACAAGCAAGTAGGGTATGAAATACATCACTAAGATGGAGTTTTCATATCCTAAAATATATTATCTCACCCTCTTATGGCACCAGACGGTTTAAATCTTGTTAAAACCTTTAAAACCCTAAGCTATGTTTTTGGCAGAATGTTTGGGTCTCACGAAAAATGTCATAACCAGATCATACGACCTCATTTTTAAGCGATTCATCTTCTGGAAGTTGAATATTGATTTCTTCTACAATTTTTCTGTTGACAACTTTGGCCAATTCGTGGATTTGGGTTCGTAAACAGCCCTCACAAGGCACAAACGTCAGAATATTTTATATTCTGACTTTCGAATGCAAATCCTCCTGTTGGCCGATTTTTATTAAAACAATACCTAGGTTTTTCTTGATGAATACTCTCTATAAACATAATACTTTATGTCCATAAGAGGATTCTACCTAACACACCCATTTGGTTACCTTTTTACATCCCTAAAAATCATGCACGAAAGCTGGAAATCTGAGTCTATTCTTGTGTCCTTATTTTTCAATGATTAAACATACCAAAAATATGATTTTTGCTAAGTTAACTTCCAGAATTCATAATCATGATGTATTTAACAAATCCATATTTTTGGAATCACCAAATTTCATGGTTTAATCCGCTCACAACGTCGTTTTTGTTTCAAAACCCCAAATTCCAGAAGCACTGCCCTAACTTCACGCCTTCATAACTTTTTCATTCCTAAACTAATGAAGGTGTTTCTTGAACCTAAAACCTGCTACTTTGAGTATACTTTCCAACCATATAAGGTTTGTAACCTAACTCATCCGTTTCGACCATCAAAAGCGCCGCACGAAATCAGTACGCAAGGCTGTTAATATTTATCTTGTGTGATATTTTGACGAAACCTTCGAGTGATTTCTTAAAACGATTTTTCCAACGATTGTGAACCCTTAGCTACTATTTTAAATTGTTTTCTTAACATCCTTAGGTTTCCATGATTTCATATACCATCCATGGGATTCTTCCCTCACGAACACTCGGTTTTCAAACCCGTACTATACGATTAGTTAGTAGTAACACCTCATGATTCAATTCAACATTTTAGGGTATCCTTAGGCGCTCAAGGCTATTCAAATTCTTTTGTTCAAGAACTTTACTATCACGAATATCAAGGTGAGTTTACATAGCCCCTTTTACTTTTGTACATTTTTGGGGTGAAACATGATTACTCAACAAACCTTATTTGCAATTACACACGTACAATTCTACAATATGATCATATGTGTTTATTTGTGCTTTATGCTTGAATGCTATTTGTTAAGGCTATATATACATGACATACTCGTACAATCATTAACACATTACATCAGGATAACATGTGTTGTTATGCCCTACATTTACATCAGGATAACATGTGTTGTTATGCCCTACATTTTCATCAGGATAACATGTGTTGTTATGCCCTACATTTTCATCAGGATAACATGTGTTGTTATGCCCTACATTAGGATAACATGTGTTGTTATGCCCTTCAATTACAACGTTTAAATTGTGCAACTAGCTTAACATAGATTCTCCATAAATGCTTTATAAACCATGTATTATTTGAATTGTACACAAAACGTTTGAACTTTACTTGTGGTGTCAAAACCTATGTATGTTCACCAACTATTTATAGTTGACCCTCTCATTTTATCATGTTTCAGGTACAAATGTTTGAGTTAAGATTCAAGCTACTTCACTTAGGGTTGAGGACCTCGTCTTAAATTTTAATATGGAGATTTATGTATTCTTTAATTCTTGTAAATGATGTAATTGATTTCTTGAGTTATGAAATAAAACTTATTGTTTAATTATTACAACTTTTGCAAACCATGAGCTTATGAACAGTCTACATGTCCCGCCCCGACGTTTCCGCCGTCGGTTGGGGTGTGACAGATTGGTATCAGAGCCTTGGTTATAGGGAATTAGGTTATTAGACACTTTTGACCTAGACTATAACCTTAGGACATCCATCAAATGCCATGCTCTGTGTTATATGATTTTTGCCACATTTCTACGTGTTACATGTTCACTACTATGTGTAATCTTCTTACATGTTATTTTAAGTGTTATATCATATGATACAATGCATGATAGTTTATATGCTACACTACTTGATAACTCATATTCTTAAAAGCATTGCTACCTATATGATACCTTCTTTACCACTGCTTGATTACATGCTGCTTATTTGAGGCCCTTAAATGCTATCCTTAGTCTTATCACACACCTATTCATATCTAATCCTTTATGCACCCTCATTCTTGCACACATGTCACCATCATCATTTGTGAACAAAAAATTTAAACTCTTAGGCCTAAAGACTATTTAGATTTTATAATCCAGTCAAAGTTTTGAATTCTGAAAATTAGTAAAGAATATGTGCAATCCGAAAGGGTGAATGCCTGTACTTTGGGTCTTCTGTCTAGGAAAGCATTTCATATAAATCCAAATCAACCGAAGGATCCGTATGCTTTCCTAGGAATTCCCGAAGTGAGTGTTCACCTATAGGCTAAAGCATGTCTTCTTGAAAATATAAGAATTTGAATCACTTCGATTGTCAAAATATCCATTTGATTATATTATCAAATGAGTACAACCTAAACACCATCGTTTCGTTTATTACAATTTACTACACGTACCTAAGCCTTCTTTGTAACTAATCATTTTATTATCTGAATTAAACAACATCGTTATTTTGTTCAACAAAACGTTTATCAAACCTTTAGATAGTATCTGAAATAGAAATTTTCTATAAACATTTTCTCCTTGCAATGAAACTTAATACAACTTGTTTTATAAAAGCATTATTTTTAATGGATAATTATTTATGACTTTTTTATTATTAAACCTTGGCTTAATTATTAAATAAATTAGCCATTATTTTCTCCTAAAATATTCTCTTTATAATAATTTAAAATTAAATAAAAAGGTTTTCATTCAATTATCCATATAGTTAACTATTCAACTATTTTTTCACCATTTTATTTACCAACAAAAATAAAATTTCAACTACTTGTTTATTTACAAACAAAGAGAACAAATCAGTTATTCGTAAGTACACTTCTCTGAATTTTTACACAACCTTCTCGTTATCTTACACACCCAGAAATGCATTATTTTACTAGACACTGCAATGAGCTGAATCATTTCGCATAGACTTTAGTCATCCATATACACCTCAACAATATTTCGAAAAAAAAAAATCCAACTACCCACGTTATACATGAACGCCAAACAACAAGCTCGTCTGCAACACTCGACTACCTGCAAAAATCCAATAGTTTACATTACTCATGAGACCCGGTAACTTACATATGAACATTCACATGATACATGAAACTTAGTTGTTAACAATATGCATGATAGTAGGTTAATCACATGATACCTGAAACTTGTTCTAATACATGACACTAGATTGAACATATTATACACGATACATGAAACTTAGTTGCAATATACATAATGTTACACCGATCACATAATACACGAAACTTGTTTGCAATATACCTTATACTGGATTGATCACATAATATATGTTCACAACCTACGTGAAACTTATTTGTTTACTACATGATATAAAATTGTTCACATTATACATGAAACCAAATTGCTTACAATGTACATGACACTAGATCATACATGGAACTTATGTTTTTATATTATAGACAGAAATAGATTGTTTACATTGATGCAATTGATTAAGTACATCATACACAAGGCATGATTACTCACCTTAACCATGAAAGCTACTCGGGGTTTGACGTATTCTTGTTCAAACACGAGAAAGCTATGGAACCATAAATTATGCCACGTTATTACTCTTTAGTACCTGATTGACTCTAATATCTATGAACATAGTTACTTGTTAAGCAACACATACGTGAAAACAAGAGTTACGAATTAAGAGATTTTGTGTTACCCCCCCCCCCCCCGGGACCCACACACACAATGGGATGAACTATACGGACCATGCGACGATTTGGATAATTACGGGTGCACACGTAATTATAAAAATCAGCACATGGGAGACATAGTGAAATCTGTTGAGTGTTATGACATGAACATTATCGTGTTACATAATAACAAAACTAATGTGATATGATAAGGGCATGGTGGATACGCCGCTGGTACTTCCTATACATAAGTGTTCCTGTCATATTATCAGAAGTTGTGTTATTCGTGTCACGTAAAGTTTATATTATTTTAACCTGGACCAATGTTAGCATGAACTTGTGTTTAGTAATATCTAGTAGACATGTTATACGCTATTCTAAACCAGTTTTGCACAAACAATCCTCATTATTCCAATTTTGAACAATACACTTATCCTTTGAGATCCAGACTACATATCCATAACCATCCTCCCAAATATCTTCAGGAATTTAACCCCCTATTTGCAAACTCGAAATTCATCCCACTAAACTTTTGAGCCTATCTACTATCATGATATACAAACTTGAACCCGATGGACTTCATCGCTAAAAACTTTCACATCTCCTTCTTGCAGACTCCTTCTAAACAATTCCGGGACGAAATTCCCTAAAGTAGGGGAGACTGTAACATTCAGAAATTTTCAATTAATTTTTTTGATAAATTTCGTGTCTACAAATCATTTAACAATACATAGTTCCATATATTTTATGAATATACATGAAATAAATTACGTATATATATACATACACTAAGATGTATACATAAATTTTATGTCGACAACTCTTTAACAAGTTTAATAAAATGAGTTTATATAATAATTATTACTCCTCAAAAGATTCATAAAATTTATTATTTAAGTTTATGAAAAAAATTCAAAAGTTTTAAATAATATTATTGGGATTTTATTAATTTTGGTATATTCACCAATCTTTAATTATTCTAGTTAACCAATATTTTTACCTAGCCAAGATAGTTCATACATTATTTATTTTCCTAAGCCTAAAGTATTTTTTTGGTCACACCTTTTATTATATCATAAGTTTGATTAATCTAAATTGTAGTAACAACATACCATACTTAGACCATGCCAAAACTTGTTCACCACTCCAACCTCCTTCCCCTTTTAGCTTTCACAATTTTCACACTTTACTACCCTTCAAATTTTCACAACTCCCCCCCCTCTTTGATTAGTATAAATATGACCATCCTACACCTCCTAAAACTCACCTCACTCATCTAGCAACAACCTAAGAGTCCTAGGTGAGTTCTTTCTCTCTTCTTCTTGTTCTTACATTTTTACTTTTATCTTGCTTTAGTAAACATCATCACACACCACACCACCCTAAATACGAAAATCCCAGCCCTCCCTCTTGTTCTAACTTATTTGTTCTTGAAGTGGTTTTGCTTAAAAGACCCGCTTGAACATCTAATCGGTGATTGAATAACCGAATGTCTAGGAAGTGACTCTTCTTTAAGAATCCGCCTCGACAACTTGGCTTATCCTTCATCATATCAAGAACAAGCAAGTAGAGTATGAAATACATCACTAAGATGGAGTTTTCATAGCCTAAAATATATTATCTCACCCTCTTATGGCACCAGACGGTTTAAATCTTGTTAAAACCTTTAAAACCCTAAGCTATGTTTTTGGCAGAATGTTTGGGTCTCACGAAAAATATCATAACCCGATCATACGACCTCATTTTTATGCGATTCTTCTTCTAGAAGTTGAATATTGATTTCTTCTACAATTTTTCTGTTGAAAACTTTGGCCAATTTGTGGATTTGGGTTCGTAAACAGCCCTCACAAGGCACAAACGTCAGAATATTTTATATTCTGACTTTCGAATGCAAATCCTCCTGTTGGCCGATTTTTATTAAAACAATACCTAGGTTTTTCTTGATGAATACTCTCTATAAACATAATACTTTGTCTATAAGAGGATTCTACCTAACACACCCATTTGGTTACCTTTTTACATCCCTAAAAATCATGCACGAAAGCTGGAAATCTGAGTCTATCCTTGTGTCCTTATTTTTCAATGATTAAACATACCAATAATAGGATTTTTGCTAAGTCAACTTCCAGAATTCATAATCATGATGTATTTAACAAATCCATATTTTTGGAATCACCAAATTTCATGGTTTAATCCGCTCACAACGTCGTTTTTGTTTCAAAACCCCAAATTCCAGCAGCACTGCCCTAACTTCACGCCTTCATAACTTTTCATTCCTAAACTAATGAAGGTGTTTCTTGAGCCTAAAACCTGCTACTTTGAGTATACTTTCCAACCATATAAGGTTTGTAACCTAACTCATCCGTTTCGACCATCAAAAGCGCCGCACGAAATCAGTACGCAAGGCTGTTAATATTTATCTTGTGTGATATTTTGACGAAACCTTCGAGTGATTTCTTAAAACGATTTTTCCAACGATTGTGAACCCTTAGCTACTATTTTAAATTGTTTTCTTAACATCCTTAGGTTTCCATGATTTCATATACCATCCATGGGATTCTTCCCTCACGAACACTCGGTTTTCAAACCCGTACTATACGATTAGTTAGTAGTAACACCTCATGATTCAATTCAACATTTTAGGGTATCCTTAGGCGCTCAAGGCTATTCAAATTATTTTGTTCAAGAACTTTACTATCACGAATATCAAGGTGAGTTTACATAGCCCCTTTTCCTTTTGTATATTTTTGGGGTGAAACATGATTACTCAACAAACCTTATTTGCAATTACATACATACAATTCTACAATATGATCATATGTGTTTATTTGTGCTTTATGCTTGAATGCTATTTGTTAAGGCTATATATACATGACATACTCGTACAATCATTAACACATTACATCAGGATAACATGTGTTGTTATGCCCTACATTTACATCAGGATAACATGTGTTGTTATGCCCTACATTTTCATCAGGATAACATGTGTTGTTATGCCCTACATTAGGATAACATGTGTTGTTATGCCCTTCAATTACAACGTTTCAATTGTGCAACTAGCTTAACATAGATTCTCCATAAATGCTTTATAAACCATGTATCATTTGAATTGTACACAAAACGTTTGAACTTTACTTGTGGTGTCAAAACCTATGTATGTTCACCAACTATTTATAGTTGACCCTCTCATTTTATCATGTTTCAGGTACAAATGTTTGAGTTAAGATTCAAGTTACTTCACTTAGGGTTGAGGACCTAGTCTTAAATTTTAATATGGAGATTTATGTATTCTTTAATTCTTGTAAATGATGTAATTGATTTCTTGAGTTATGAAATAAAACTTATTGTTTAATTATTACAACTTTAGCAAACCATGAGCTTATGAACAGTCTACATGTCCCGCCTCGACGTTTCCGCCGTCGGTTGGGGTGTGACAGATTGGTATCAGAGCCTTGGTTATAGGGAATTATGTTATTAGACACTTTTGACCTAGAATATAACCTTAGGACATCCATCAAATTCCATGCTCTATGTTATATGATTTTTGCCACATTTCTACGTGTTACATGTTCACTACTATGTGTAATCTTCTTACATGTTATTTTAAGTGTTATATCACATGATACAATGCATGATAGTTTATATGCTACACTACTTGATAACTCATATTCTTAAAAGCATTGCTACCTATATGATACCTTCTTTACCACTGCTTGATTACATGCTGATTATTTGAGGCCCTTAAATGCTATCCTTAGTCTTATCACACACCTATTCATATCTAATCCTTTATGCACCCTCATTCTTGCACACATGTCACCATCATCATTTGTGAACAAAAAATTTAAACTCTTAGGCCTAAAGACTATTTAGATTTTATAATCCAGTCAAAGTTTTGAATTCTGAAAATTAGTAAAGAACATGTGCAATCCGGAAGGGTGAATGCCTGTACTTTGGGTCTTCTGTCTAGGAAAGCATTTCATATAAATCCAAATCAACCGAAGGATCCGTATGCTTTCCTGGGAATTCCCGAAGTGAGTGTTCACCTATAGGCTAAAGCATGTCTTCTTGAAAATATAAGAATTTGAATCACTTCGATTGTCAAAATATCCATTTGATTATATTATCAAATGAGTACAACCTAAACACCATCGTTTTGTTTATTACAATTTACTACACGTACCTAAGCCTTCTTTGTAACTAATCATTTTATTATCTGATTTAAACAACATCGTTATTTTGTTCAACAAAACGTTTATCAAACCTTTAGATAGTATCTGAAATAGAAATTTTCTATAAACATTTTCTCCTTGCAATGAAATTTAATACAACTTGTTTTATAAAAGCATTATTTTTAATGGATAATTATTTACGACTTTTTTATTATTAAACCTTGGCTTAATTATTAAATAAACTAGCCATTATTTTCTCCTAAAATATTCTCTTTATACCAAACCAAATCAAACGTACCCAGTATAATCCCACACATAGCTAACGCTATTAGTAGGGTCTGGGGAGGGTGTGATGAGGGCAAACCTTACCCCTATCCCAAGGGATAGAGAGGCTGCTCCCGTTTAGACCCCCGACTCCATGGAAAAGAAAAAGATAAAAATATAAATAAAATTAATGAGTAATAAAGTAAAATAAATCTAACAGTAATCTAACAATTAGCAGTGTATGACTAGAGTATATTAGTCACAAGAAACACAACACACCTACAAGAAACAAGACATACGCAAAATCTTTGCTAAACAACTCTACTCTCCCACACAACGGATCACTCATCCTAAAACCCTAATACGACGTCTCCATGAAATCCTATCATTGATCATGTCCTCTGAGAGGTGTAAATCTAGCAAATCAAGCCTAATCCTCTCATCCCACGTTAATTTCGGTCTCCCCCTGCTCCTTTTCTGTAAGGCCCCAAACCCGGGAGGCCTCACTTTGTAACATCCCAAAATAAATGAGGATTTTAAATAACGGGTTGAACCGGGACGAACGGGATAAAAGAACGAGGCGTAACGGGCCGGGCCGGTTGTGCCGGCAAACTTGAAGGAAGGGGGGGTTTCCTCCCTTTAAATAGCCAACACACACACCATTTCTCTCATTTGCAAGAATCTAGAGAGAGAAACCGTAGAGAGAGAAAGTTGGCGGATCGACCCGAGATTGAAGGAGCTTGTTGCTACTGAACTCGTGAGCAAAACCTCCGGATCAGAATCTCGAAATCAGGTAACACCCGAACCAAATCTGAGTTTTTGTTCGTTTTTGGGTTTTCGGGTATTTTTGTGAAAATGACGGGTTTTTATAAACCAAATGAGGAAAGGGTTATAAATCTGGAATCACGAAAGGAAAATACACGTTTTGAATACAAAAAGTCCGGATCTTGACAAGATCGGACCTGCATGCGAAAGTTAGGGTTTTTGGGGAAGATAGCTGAGTTCTGCAGGTATCGAAACTAGAGTTTCGAGTGGCCTGCAGGTGTCGAAACTAGAAGTTTCGAGTGACCTGCAGTTGTCGAAACTAGAAGTTTCGAGTGACCTGCAGTTGTCGAAACTAGAAGTTTCGAGTGACCTGCAGTTGTCGAAACTAGAAGTTTCGAGGGGCCTGCAGGTATCGAAACTAGAAGTTTCGAGGGGCCTGCAGGTATCGAAACTAAGTAGTTTCGATAGGTCTGCATCAGTAAGTGAAGTCAGTGTATTCACCTGTAACAGAACGAGTAAACCGTTAGAGTCGGGATTTAGGTCTGATGTGTATTTAATTAATCAATTCAGATCGGAAGTGACGTTGTTGGACCTTTGTTTAGGACAACCGAGACTAGCTTATAAGGTGAGTTCTAGAAGCCCTTCTTTTAATGTTTTAATTAAATGTTTTGGGCTGGTGTGCATACATACGAAACGAGGTTTATGAAACGAGGTTTACGAAACGAGGTTTATGAAACGAGGTTTACGAAACGAGGTTTATGAACGATGCTTCCGAAAGGGGAAGACGAAACGAGTTAATGAGATGTTTACGAAACGAGGTTTACGAGATGATGTTTATAAAATATTTTGCCAAACGAAGTTGTGAAAGGTTTACGAATGAAGTGTTATTTAATAAAACGTACGAATGCTTTAACTAAAACGAGGTAAAGTTTTTATGAAAGTCACGAATGAACGAATCTGCCACGAGTTCCTACGGGAGCTAGAGTATGTATGTATGTATGTATTGGCCTTACCTTACGGGGGGCCTTTGTGGCTGGCTAACGGTTGTACAACTGGTTGAGGATGGGGTGACGACGGTCGCCCATGGGATTACCGGGATCCCGATGGAAGGTACTATTCCTTGCGGGGAAATATTGCCTATGGTATGTTTAGTCTTCCTAGAGGTAACGAGCCTTAGGAGACGTGTGTATGGTCTACCTAGAGGTAACGAGCCTTAGGAGACGTGTGTATGGTCTACCTAGAGGTAACGAGCCTTAGGAGACGTATGTTTGGTCCACCTAGAGGTAACGAGCCTTAGGAGACCTGGATGACGGATGACTTAGAGGTAGCGAGCCTTAAGTTCATCCGCTGGTATGCGATGTATGGATTTGACGGTTACGAGAAGGCGCAGATTCGGTTCATATTGACTATTGTTACGATGTTATGCTACGATGTTTTGATGATGTTAAGTTATTGCATGTTTTATGTACGCTTTTATTAAATAAAGTATGATGTTATGTTTTTGGCAAATATTTGATGTTAATGATTTATGTTAAAACTAGAACTCACCAGCGTAGCTGACCTTTTTAGTATGCACATTCAGGTTAAGGAAGTTATGATGATGGACGGTGATGCTGGGCGGCTTGAGAAGTTACCCGGATGATGTGAAGACTGGCATCCCGTTACGAGTTGTTTTTGTTATGTACATGTATTTGAAAATGTTACGCTTCCGCATGTTAAACGATGTAATGTTATGTTTGAAATGAAATTTTCCGCTGCGTTATTTGATATTCTAGTTTGAGAACTGTTTGTGAATGAGTAAATCCAACGCGTGGGGCCTCCCGGGTTTGGGGCCTCACAAGTTGGTATCAGAGCAATAGTTTGAGAGATTTGGACACTCCCTGTGTCTGAACTTAAACTGAGAATGGGACCGAAAGCGGATGCCAGTACGGGTAACTCGAGCCACAGCATCAGGTATGAAGGTAGTGTATATATATTTACATATATAGTATGCCTTAGGAAGTGTTAAGGTTAGGACTTGGGTTCTGATGGAAATCACAAAGGTGGTCAAATCGAAATCAAGAGGTAGTGTAATGGTTAATTGCAGATGGCCAGTGTATATTAACATCTTACAATGCTTGTTGAATTCTATTTGTTAACTAGCGTGATGACATTGGATTTCCTTGTCTTGTAGAACGGAATGGCAAGAAGAGGGAACGGAAGGCGTGGTGGCCGTACCGGTGGTCGTACCGGCGGTCGAAATGGTGGGCGTGGCAGGATTCCTGCGCGCCAAGAACACAGTGAAGAAGGAAGTGTTCACACTGAACCGGCGGTTAGTGTGCATGAAGCCGAGCAGACACAGGTCGAAGAGCAACCTTTCACTTTTGAACCAGAAGTGAGAGCAGCTATAGCTCGAGAATTCACAGAATTGATGAAGAATTCTCTGCCAGGTCTGTTGGCTGAAGCGTTGAAGCAGGTCAATGGGGCGGGTGGGTCTAGCGCGGCAATTGGTGCTCAGAACAATGAGACCGACAATGCACCGCCTGCTCGCGGATGCGATTATAAGTCCTTTAAGGCATGTGACCCGCCAATTCTGACTGGAAAGAAGGACGCGGTGGCTACTTTTGACTGGGTAATTCGTATGGAAGCCGCCATTCGTCTGAGTGAATGTCGACCGAATCAGGTCGTGAAGTTTGCTGCTAACTCCTTGAGGGAGGAAGCATCTCACTGGTGGGAAGGTGTACGCCAGGCTAAGGGGAACGAGGTGGTTGATTCGATGATGTGGGATGATTTGAAAACTTTGGTGATCAAGAATTTCTGTCCAAGGAATGAGATCGAAAAGGTAGAAAGGGAATTTCTGGGTTTGAAGGCTGGGAGCATGACGCACCGGCAGTATACGACACGGTTCAATGAACTGGCACGTCTGGTGCCACACCTTGTCACTACTGAAGAAAGAAAGATCGCTTGTTATATTCAAGGGTTGCCGGACAAGGTCCGCACATATGTTAAGGCAAACGCCCCTACTACCTACGATTCGGTAGTAGAACTGAGCGGCGTGGTATTTGATGATCTGGCACTGAATGTCGTTGCCATTGAAGAGCCTAAGAAGAAGCTGAGTTTTCCCGCTAAGCGATCGGGTGGGAAGTTGTTTGGGGCTCAGGACAAACGGGCCAGGGTAAATGAATTAGCAGTCTGTGGGAAGTGTGGGGGAAGGCATGCCGGTGAATGCCGGTTGGGATCGAATTTGTGCTACAAATGTGGCAAGACCGGGCACTACTCCCGAGAATGCCCGAACGGTATCAAATGCTACAACTGTGGGGAGAGTGGCCACATGAGCCGGGAATGCACTAAGCCCAGGATGGGCGAGACCGGGAAAGGGAAAGGCCCAGAGAAGAGGGAGGAAAGGCCCCGAGCGAAGACTCGAGCGTATGCACTAACGCAAGAACAGGCCAGGAATGACCCCGATGTGGCGTCAGGTACGTTCATCCTTGACAACACTTTTGTTTCAGTGCTATTTGATTCGGGTGCCAGTAAGAGTTTTATATCTGCAACTTTCTGTAAACGAGTAAAGTACACGGTTAGTAAAGTAGAACGAGCCTTTAATGTAGAAACCGCTGAGGGTAGAACCGTAATGGTAACCGAAGTAGTTGACGATTCCACGATAAAGATAGAAGGCCATAGATTTCCCGTCAGATTATTTGTTATGGTTTTGGGAGGGTTTGATGTCGTGTTAGGTATGGATTGGTTAACTGCCAACGAGGCTCAAATTATATGCAAACGAAAGATAATCCGACTCAAGGCTCCGGATGGTAGCGAAGTGGAAGTACTTGGGGATCGCGATGCCCCGATGCCCAACGTCATCTCGATGATTAAGGCAGCAGATTACTTGAGGCGCGGATGCGAGGCTTATCTGGTATACGTAATTGACAAGTGTAAGGAAGTGAAAGAACTGGACGATGTACCCGTGGTACGCGAGTACCCGGAGGTGTTTCCAGAGGAGTTGCCTGGGATACCACCCGATAGAGAGATTGAATTCCGAATTGACTTAGTACCAGATGCCCAGCCCGTGGCTAAGGCTCCATATCGACTAGCACCAGTGGAAATGAAGGAACTTATGGTCCAACTAGACGAGTTACTTGAGAAAGGATTTATTCAACCGAGCATCTCGCCGTGGGGTGCTCCGGTGTTGTTTGTGAAAAAGAAAGACGGTTCGATGAGAATGTGTATCGATTATCGCGAGTTGAACAAACGAACGGTAAAGAACAAGTACCCTTTACCAAGGATCGATGACCTGTTTGATCAATTGCAAGGCGCAAGTTGGTTCTCGAAAATCGACCTTCGGTCCGGGTACCATCAGTTGAAGGTGAGGGAAGAAGACATACCGAAAACTGCATTTCGCACGCGTTATGGACATTTCGAGTTCCGCGTAATGTCTTTCGGATTGACGAACGCCCCCGCAGCGTTCATGGATTTGATGAATAGGGTGTGTCGACCGATGCTGGACCGATCGGTAATTGTGTTCATTGATGATATCCTCGTCTACTCCAAGAATGAGGGTGATCACGCTTGTCATTTGAAGGAAGTGTTGGAAGCTCTAAAGAAGGAGAAGTTGTATGCTAAGTTCTCCAAATGCGCGTTCTGGCTTAGGGAAGTCCAATTCCTAGGTCACGTCATTAACCCGAACGGCATTATGGTAGACCCAGCAAAGATAACGATGGTAAGGGACTGGGATGTTCCTAAGACGCCAACGGAGATCCGCAGTTTCTTAGGGTTGGCAGGCTACTATCGGAGATTCATTCAGGATTTCTCGAAAATAGCTTCGCCATTGACAAAGTTGACACGAAAGGAAGAAAAGTACGAATGGGGTCCGAAGCAGGATGAGGCATTTAAGGAGTTAAAAGAAAAGCTAACCCAAGCTCCAGTCTTGGCCCTTCCCGAGGGCAGTGAAGACCTGGGGGTATACTCTGACGCGTCGGGTCAGGGATTAGGGTGTGTGTTGATGCAACGCGGTAGAGTGATTGCATATGCGTCGCGGCAGTTGAAAGTTCACGAAGTCAACTATCCGACTCACGATTTGGAACTTGCTGCTGTCGTATTTGCATTGAAAATATGGAGGCACTACCTCTATGGGGTAAAGTTTACCATATACTCCGATCACAAAAGTCTGAAGTACTTCTTCGAGCAAAAGGAGTTAAATATGAGGCAGAGGCGATGGTTGGAACTTTTGAAAGACTATGACTGTGAAATCATGTACCATCCTGGAAAAGCAAACGTGGTGGCTGACGCTCTAAGCCGGAAGGATGTGCCTGCTCCTATTAGAGTGAAAGCTTGCCAAATGGTGGTAACATCGGATGTGATGAGGGAAATTGAAAAGGCTCAAGAAGAGGCACTAAAGGGGGAAAACATAAAGAAGGAAAGGATGGTTGGCCAACAGGATAAGTTAGAATATAACACCCTTGGTGTTAGGACACGTTTTGGTCGGATATGGATACCTATGGGTGGCGAGCTTAGAACCAAAATCTTGGATGAAGCTCATAAGTCTCGTTACTCTATCCATCCTGGTACCAACAAAATGTATCAAGATCTGAGAAAGGAATACTGGTGGCCTGGAATGAAATATGATGTGACGAAGTATGTAAGCAAGTGTTTGACTTGCTCGCAAGTAAAGGCCGAACACCAGAAACCGTATGGGAAAATTCAACCACTTGAGATACCGGAATGGAAGTGGGAACACATTACTATGGACTTCATAACCAAGCTACCTCGCACAGCTAAAGGTCATGACACCATTTGGGTAATTGTGGACCGTTTAACGAAGAGTGCTCATTTTCTACCTATTCGCGAGACGTTCTCGTCGGAAAGGTTAGCGGAAGTATTTATTAACGAAGTAGTGGCGCGGCATGGGATGCCTCTGACGATTGTATCTGATCGGGACACACGATTCACATCGAGGTTCTGGAAGAGGTTTCACGAGGCAATGGGCACGAGACTCAATATTAGTACGGCATACCACCCACAAACGGATGGTCAGTCCGAAAGGACCATTCAAACATTGGAGGATATGCTTCGTGCTTGTATTATCGACTTCGGTGGCAGTTGGGACAGTCATCTGCCGTTAGCCGAATTCTCCTACAACAACAGTCATCACACGACGATAGGCATGCCGCCTTATGAAATGTTGTATGGGAGGAGATGCAGGACCCCGGTTTGTTGGGGTGAGATTGGACAGAAGGAATTGGGAAGTCTTGAAGTTGTAAAAGAAACGTCGGAAAGGTTTGATCAGATCAAAGCACGAATGAAGGCCGCCCAAGATCGTCAGAAATCCTACGCGGATAGACGACGAAGGCCTATTGAATTTAATGTTGGGGACAGAGTAATGTTGAAAGTGTCGCCCTGGAAGGGAATCATACGATTCAGGAAGAGAGGAAAGTTAAGTCCGAGGTTTATCGGACCATTCAGGATTATGGCACGGGTTGGTGAAGTCGCTTATCGGTTGGAATTGCCTGATGAGTTAAGTGGGATTCATCCTACCTTCCATGTATCACACTTGCGAAAGTGTTTGGCGGATGAAACGGCTCACGTACCACTTACCGACATCGAGGTCGACAACAGCCTTAACTACATCGAAGAACCTGTGGCCATCCTAGACAGGAAAGAGAAACGTTTACGTAACAAAGTTATCCAGTTGGTTAAAGTCCAGTGGAAGCACCGGAAGGGATCGGAAGCTACATGGGAAACGGAGACGGAAATGAAGGAGTCGTACCCTCAACTGTTTGACTTATGATAGGTTTCGGGGACGAAACCTATTGTAAGGGGGGTAGACTTGTAACATCCCAAAATAAATGAGGATTTTAAATAACGGGTTGAACCGGGACGAACGGGATAAAAGAACGAGGCGTAACGGGCCGGGCCGGTTGGGCCGGCAAACTTGAAGGAAGGGGGGGTTTCCTCCCTTTAAATAGCCAACACACACACCATTTCTCTCATTTGCAAGAATCTAGAGAGAGAAACCGTAGAGAGAGAAAGTTGGCGGATCGACCCGAGATTGAAGGAGCTTGTTGCTACTGAACTCGTGAGCAAAACCTCCGGATCAGAATCTCGAAATCAGGTAACACCCGAACCAAATCTGAGTTTTTGTTCGTTTTTGGGTTTTCGGGTATTTTTGTGAAAATGACGGGTTTTTATAAACCAAATGAGGAAAGGGTTATAAATCTGGAATCACGAAAGGAAAATACACGTTTTGAATACAAAAAGTCCGGATCTTGACAAGATCGGACCTGCATGCGAAAGTTAGGGTTTTTGGGGAAGATAGCTGAGTTCTGCAGGTATCGAAACTAGAGTTTCGAGTGGCCTGCAGGTGTCGAAACTAGAAGTTTCGAGTGACCTGCAGTTGTCGAAACTAGAAGTTTCGAGTGACCTGCAGTTGTCGAAACTAGAAGTTTCGAGTGACCTGCAGTTGTCGAAACTAGAAGTTTCGAGGGGCCTGCAGGTATCGAAACTAGAAGTTTCGAGGGGCCTGCAGGTATCGAAACTAAGTAGTTTCGATAGGTCTGCATCAGTAAGTGAAGTCAGTGTATTCACCTGTAACAGAACGAGTAAACCGTTAGAGTCGGGATTTAGGTCTGATGTGTATTTAATTAATCAATTCAGATCGGAAGTGACGTTGTTGGACCTTTGTTTAGGACAACCGAGACTAGCTTATAAGGTGAGTTCTAGAAGCCCTTCTTTTAATGTTTTAATTAAATGTTTTGGGCTGGTGTGCATACATACGAAACGAGGTTTATGAAACGAGGTTTACGAAACGAGGTTTATGAAACGAGGTTTACGAAACGAGGTTTATGAACGATGCTTCCGAAAGGGGAAGACGAAACGAGTTAATGAGATGTTTACGAAACGAGGTTTACGAGATGATGTTTATAAAATATTTTGCCAAACGAAGTTGTGAAAGGTTTACGAATGAAGTGTTATTTAATAAAACGTACGAATGCTTTAACTAAAACGAGGTAAAGTTTTTATGAAAGTCACGAATGAACGAATCTGCCACGAGTTCCTACGGGAGCTAGAGTATGTATGTATGTATGTATTGGCCTTACCTTACGGGGGGCCTTTGTGGCTGGCTAACGGTTGTACAACTGGTTGAGGATGGGGTGACGACGGTCGCCCATGGGATTACCGGGATCCCGATGGAAGGTACTATTCCTTGCGGGGAAATATTGCCTATGGTATGTTTAGTCTTCCTAGAGGTAACGAGCCTTAGGAGACGTGTGTATGGTCTACCTAGAGGTAACGAGCCTTAGGAGACGTGTGTATGGTCTACCTAGAGGTAACGAGCCTTAGGAGACGTATGTTTGGTCCACCTAGAGGTAACGAGCCTTAGGAGACCTGGATGACGGATGACTTAGAGGTAGCGAGCCTTAAGTTCATCCGCTGGTATGCGATGTATGGATTTGACGGTTACGAGAAGGCGCAGATTCGGTTCATATTGACTATTGTTACGATGTTATGCTACGATGTTTTGATGATGTTAAGTTATTGCATGTTTTATGTACGCTTTTATTAAATAAAGTATGATGTTATGTTTTTGGCAAATATTTGATGTTAATGATTTATGTTAAAACTAGAACTCACCAGCGTAGCTGACCTTTTTAGTATGCACATTCAGGTTAAGGAAGTTATGATGATGGACGGTGATGCTGGGCGGCTTGAGAAGTTACCCGGATGATGTGAAGACTGGCATCCCGTTACGAGTTGTTTTTGTTATGTACATGTATTTGAAAATGTTACGCTTCCGCATGTTAAACGATGTAATGTTATGTTTGAAATGAAATTTTCCGCTGCGTTATTTGATATTCTAGTTTGAGAACTGTTTGTGAATGAGTAAATCCAACGCGTGGGGCCTCCCGGGTTTGGGGCCTCACACACTTATTGGATTTACTCATTCACAAGCAGTTCTTAAACATGAATATCAGATAACGCAGCGGAAATTTCATTTAAACATAACTTAATCGTTGTTCATATATGCGGAAGCGTAAACATAGTTTAAAACATATTTACATCATAACTAAACATAACGGGATGCCAGTTTTCAAAAGCAGTCGGGTAACTCTTCATCTCTAGCCAAGCATCACCGTCCATCCTCATAACCTGCCTTAACCTGAATGTGTACACTTAAAAACGTCAGCTACGCTGGTGAGTTCTAGTTTTCGTTCGTTTTAAGAAATGGTTCATCATTCAAACATTCAATAGGGTTTAACATTCGTATAAGAAAACAGGGCCTTTCATTCGTAAACCTTCGCATATTTAAACACAATCATTTGTTTAAAACATTAACATTCATTTAAGTCATACATTATTATCTAAATCTGTATCGTTACGCGTCACTATGTCCCCGTAGGAACCTTTAATGTTGTGGGCAACCGTTACGTATCGCCGTCATTGCCACAACCATACACTACGTGGGTCAACCGTTACGTATCGCCGTCATTGCCCAACCCTTCAATGCGTGGGGTCAACCGTTACGTATCGCCGTCATTGCCCAACACGCATCTTTCCTTTGGAAATCAACCGTTACGTATCGCCGTCATTGATTTCCCATTACCTCGTTCGCTTAGGATGATCGTCATCACCCGAGTAACCGTCGTTACTCCCTTTACCAGTTGTACAACATCAAAACCATTGACATGCCACAAAGACATTGCCCATGTTGTTCTTGTGGTAACTATGGCTCGCTGTCCATAATCTACCACAAGGCTGGGAATCACATTCCCAGACTTCATTCGTCAATTCCATTCATTCTACAGATTAGATTTGTAATGACTTCTTTAAAACCTTTGCCCCTTTTTGTTTTCTTTTCATAAAACCTTTCCTTCACTTTCAAAACCCTTTTACCTTTTCATTAAACCATTTCTTTATAACATTCGTTCGTAAACATTCCGTTCATAAACTTTTTTTCCATAAATCCTTCGTTCCAAATCATTTCCTTTCGTAAACGTAGTTTCATAAAAATCATTTTATAAAACAGCATTTCATACGTGTACACACCAGCCCGAAAACATTATATAAAAACATTTAAAAGAGGGCTTCTAGAACTCACCTTATAAGCTAGTCTCGGTTGTCCTAATCAAGGGTCCAACCACGTCACTTCCGATCTGAATTGAGTAGTTACATACACATCAGACCATTACCGACTCTAACGGTTTAACCATTCTAAACATACTAACTTTACTTAACCAGTCTGATGTCTGCGCACTTAGCAAGTGCGCAGACCCTGCTGCCTGCGCACTTAGCAAGTGCGCAGACTCTGCCTCCTGCGCACTTAGCAAGTGCGCAGGTCCCTCCTCCTGCGCACTTAGCAAGTGTGCAGGTCCCTCCTCCTGCGCACTTAGCAAGTGCGCAGGACCTGCTCCGTGCGCACTTAGCAAGTGCGCACGACCTGTTCTTCGCGAAAACCCTAACTTTCGCATTCGGGTCTAATTATGTCAAGATCCCGAACCCCTTTGCATTCAAAACGTTCGTTTTCCCTTAGGGATCTCAAATCTATGATTATTTATCAGATTCATCCGTTCAAACCTTGCCTTTTCACCCAAAACCCGAAAAACCCAAAAACGAACTAAAAACTCAGATTTAGGTCGGATCGTTACCTGAATCGAGCTTCTGATCCGGAGGTTCTTCTCACGAGTGCAAGAGACACGAGCGGGTGCAATCTTGTGCGATTCCGACACTTTCTCTCTCTACGGTTTTCTCTCTCTAGAATTGCAAATGAGAGAAACATGTGGTGACCCTGGCTATTTATAGAGGAGACCTCCCCAAGCCCGGTTCGCGACTGACCCGGCCCGACTTCGGCCCGCTTGAACTCGTTAACTTTATTTCTCGACATTTTGGGATGTTACAAGTCTACCCCCCTTATAATAGGTTTCGTCCCCGAAACCTATCACAAGTCAAATAATTGAGGGTACGACTCCCTCATCTCCGCCTCCGTTTCTCATGTAGCCTCCGATCCCTTTCGGTGCCTCCATTGGACTTTAACCAATGGAATAACTTTATTACGCAAACGCTTTTCCTTTCGGTCTAAGATAGCCACGGGTTCTTCGATGTAATTAAGGCTGTTGTCGACCTCGATGTCAGTAAGTGGTACGTGAGCCGATTCATCCGCCAAACACTTTCGCAAGTGTGATACATGGAAGGTAGGATGAATCCCACTTAACTCGTTAGGCAACTCCAACCGATAAGCGACTTCACCAACCCGTGCCATTATCCTGAACGGTCCGACAAACCTCGGACTTAACTTTCCTCTCTTTCTGAATCGAATGATTCCCTTCCACGGGGACACTTTCAACATTACTCTGTCCCCAACATCAAACTCGATAGGCCTTCGTCGTCTATCCGCATAGGATTTCTGACGATCTTGTGCGGCCTTCATTCGTGCTTTGATCTGATCAAACCTTTCCGACGTCTCTCTTACGACTTCGAGACTTCCTAATTCCTTCTGTCCAATCTCACCCCAACAAACCGGGGTTCTACATCTTCTCCCATACAACATTTCGTAAGGCGGCATGCCTATCGTCGTGTGATGACTATTGTTGTAGGAGAACTCGGCTAACGGCAGATGGCTGTCCCAACTGCCACCGAAGTCAATAATACAAGCACGGAGCATATCCTCCAATGTCTGAATGGTCCTTTCGGACTGACCATCCGTTTGTGGGTGGTATGCCGTGCTGATATTCAGCCTCGTGCCCATCGACTCGTGAAATCTTTTCCAGAACCTCGATGTGAATCGTGTGTCCCGGTCAGATACGATCGTCAAGGGCATCCCATGCCGCGCTACTACTTCGTTGATAAATACCTCTGCTAACCTTTCCGACGAGAACGCCTCGCGAATAGGTAGGAAATGAGCACTCTTCGTTAAACGGTCCACAATTACCCAAATGGCGTCATGACCTTTAGCTGTGCGAGGTAGCTTAGTTATGAAGTCCATGGTAATGTGTTCCCACTTCCATTCTGGTATGTCAAGTGGTTGAATCTTTCCATACGGTTTCTGGTGTTCAGCCTTTACTTGCGAGCAAGTCAAGCACTTGCTTACATACTTCGTCACATCACATTTCATTCCAGGCCACCAGTATTCCCTCTTCAGATCTTGGTACATTTTATTGGTACCGGGATGGATAGAGTAACGAGACTTATGAGCCTCATCCAAGATTTTGCTCCTAAGTTCGCCACCCATAGGTATCCATATCCGTCCATAACGCGTTCTAACACCGAGGGTGTTATATTCCAACTTGTCCCGTTGGCCAACCATCCTTTCTTTCTTTATATTTTCTTCCTTCAAAGCTTCATCTTGAGCTCTTTCGATTTCTCTCATCACATCCGATGTTACCACCAACTGGCAAGCTTTCACTCTAATAGGAGTAGGCACATCCTTTCGGCTTAGGGCGTCAGCCACCACGTTTGCCTTTCCAGGATGGTACATTATTTCACAGTCATAGTCCTTCAGGAGTTCCAACCATCTCCTCTGCCTCATATTAAGCTCCTTTTGTTCGAAGAAGTACTTCAAACTTTTGTGGTCGGAGTAAATAGTAAACTTTACCCCGTACAGGTAGTGCCTCCAGATTTTTAATGCAAATACGACAGCAGCAAGTTCCAAATCATGAGTCGGATAAATGAACTTTCAACTGCCGTGACGCATACGCGATCACTCTCCCGCGTTGCATCAACACGCATCCCAATCCCTGACCCGAAGCGTCAGAGTACACCACTAGGTCTTCATTGCCCTCGGGGAGGGCCAAGACTGGAGCCTGTGTTAGCTTCTCTTTTAATTTCTTAAACGCCTCATCTTGGGTCGAACCCCATTCGTACTTTACTTCTTTCCGAGTCAACTTTGTCAATGGCGAAGCTATTTTCGAGAAATCCTGGATGAATCTCCGATAGTAGCCTGCCAATCCCAAGAAACTGCGGATTTCAGTTGGCGTCTTAGGAGTGTCCCATTCACTTACCGTTACTATCTTTGCTGGGTCAACCATAATGCCGTTCGGGCCAATGACGTGACCTAGGAATTGGACTTCCCTAAGCCAGAACGCGCATTTGGAGAACTTAGCATACAACTTCTCCTTCTTTAGAGCTTCCAACACTTCCTTTAAGTGACATGCGTGATCACCCTCATTCTTGGAGTAGATAAGGATATCATCGATGAACACAATTACCGATCGATCCAGCATCGGTCGACACACCCTATTCATTAAATCCATGAACGCTGCGGGGGCGTTCGTCAATCCGAAAGACATTACGCGGAACTCGAAATGTCCATAACGCGTGCGAAATGCAGTTTTCGGTATGTCTTCTTCCCTCACCTTCAACTGATGGTACCCGGACCGAAGGTCGATTTTCGAAAACCAACTTGCGCCTTGCAACTGGTCGAACAGGTCATCGATCCTTGGTAAAGGGTACTTGTTCTTCACCGTTCGTTTATTCAACTCGCGATAATCGATACACATTCTCATCGAACCATCTTTCTTCTTTACAAACAACACCGGAGCACCCCAAGGCGAGATGCTCGGTTGGATAAATCCCTTCTCAAGTAACTCGTCTAGTTGGACCATAAGTTCCTTCATTTCCACTGGTGCTAGTCGATATGGAGCCTTAGCCACGGGCTGGGCATCTGATACTAAGTCAATTCGGAACTCAATTTCTCTATCGCGTGGTATCCCAGGCAAATCCTCTGGAAACACCTCCGGGTACTCGCGTACCACGGGTACATCGTCTAGTTCCTTCACTTCCTTACACTTATCAATTACATATACCAGATAAGCCTCGCATCCGCGCCTCAAATAATTCGTTGCCTTAATCATTGAGATGACAGTTGGCATCGGGGCGTCACGATCTCCAAAAACCTCGACTTTGCTACCATCCGGAGCCTTGAGTCGGATTATCTTTCGTTTACATATGATTTGTGCTTCGTTGGCAGTTAACCAATCCATACCCAGCACGACATCGAACCCTCCCAAAACCATAACAAACAATCTGACAGGGAACCTATGACCTTCTATTTTTATCGTGGAGTTGTCGACTACATCGGTCACTCTCGCAATTCTACCCTCAGCGGTCTCTACGCTAAAGGCCCTTTCTAGCTTACTCACAGCATACTTCACTCTTTTACAAAAAGTGGCCGATATAAAACTCTTACTGGCGCCCGAATCAAATAACACAGAAACAAGAGTGTTGTCAAGGATGAATGTACCTGACGCCACATCGGGATTCGCCCTGGCTTGTTCTTGCGTCAGTGCGTACGCACGAGTCTTTGCACGAGATCCTTCTCCCTTCTTTTTCGGGCCCTTTCCTTTCCCGGTTTCCCCCATCCTGGGCTTGGTACATTCTCGGCTCATATGGCCGAAATCCCCACAGTTGTAGCATTTGTAGCCTTGCGGGCATTCTCGAGAGTAGTGCCCGGTCTTGCCACACTTATAGCACAAGCTAGATCCCAGTCTGCATTCACCTACATGCTCCCTTCCACACTTCTAACAAACAGTCGGCTCACCCACCCGAGCCCTCTTATCACGAGCCCCAAACATTTTTCCCCCAGTTCGCTTGTTTGAGAAGCTCGGTCTCTTCTTTTGCTCTTCAACGGCAACAACATTCAGTGCCAGATCGTCAAATACTACGCCACTTAGCTCTACTGCCAAATCATAGGTAGTAGGGGCGTTCGCCTTAACATAGGTGCGGACCTGGTCCGGCAACCCTTGAATATAACAGGCAATCTTTCTCTCTTCTGTAGTGACAAGGTGTGGCACCAGACGTGCCAGTTCATTAAATCGGGTTGTGTATTGCCGGTGCGTCATGTTCCCGGCCTTCAAACCCAGAAATTCCCTTTCCACCTTCTCAATCTCGTTCCTTGGGCAGAAATTCTTAATCACTAAAGTTTTCAAGTCAGCCCACATCATTGCATCCACAATCTCGCTCCCTTTTGCCTGACGTACACCTTCCCACCAGTGGGATGCTTCCTCCCTCAAGCAGTTAGCAGCAAACTTCACTACTTGATTAGCTCGACACTCGCTCAGACGGATGGCGGCTTCCATACGTATTACCCAATCAAAAGTAGCTACCGCGTCCTTCTTCCCAGTCAGGATCGGCGGATCACATGCCTTAAAGGACTTATAATCACATCCGCGAGCAGGCGGTGCATTGTTAGTCTCATTATTTTGGGCACCAATTGCCGTGCTAGACCCACCCGCCCCATTGACCTGCTTCAACGCTTCAGCCAACAGACCTGGCAGAGAATTCTTCATCAATTCTGTGAATTCTCGAGCTATAGCTGCTCTCACTTCTGGTTCAAAAGTGAAAGGTTGTTCTTCAACCTGTGTCTGCTCGGCTTCATGCACACTAACCGCCGGTTCAGTGTGAACACTTCCTTCTTCACTATACTTTTGGCGCGCAGGGATCCTGCCACGCCCACCATTACGACCGCCGGTACGACCACCGGTACGGCCACCACGCCTTCCGTTCCCTCTTCTCGCCATTTCGTTCTATAAGACGAGAAATCCAATGTCATCACGCTAGTTAACAAATAAAATTCAATAAGTACTGTAAGATGTTAATTTACACTGGCCATCTGTAATTAACCATTACACTACCTTTCGATTTCTATTTGACCACCTTTGTGATTCCATCAGAACACAAGTCCTTTCCTAACTCTTCCTAAGGCATACTACATACACATACTCTACTTTTCATACCTGATGCTGTGGCTCGAGTTACCCGTACTGGCATCCGCGGTCCCATTCAAAGTTTAAGTTCAGACACTAGGAGTGTCCGAATCTCTCAAACTATTGCTCTGATACCAACTTGTAAGGCCCCAAACCCGGGAGGCCTCACTTATTGGATTTACTCATTCACAAGCAGTTCTTAAACATGAATATCAGATAACGCAGCGGAAATTTCATTTAAACATAACTTAATCGTTGTTCATACATGCGGAAGCGTAAACATAGTTTAAAACATATTTACATCATAACTAAACATAACGGGATGCCAGTCTTCAAAAGCAGTCGGGTAACTCTTCATCTCTAGCCAAGCATCACCGTCCATCCTCATAACCTGCCTTAACCTGAATGTGTACACTTAAAAACGTCAGCTACGCTGGTGAGTTCTAGTTTTCGTTCGTTTTAAGAAATGGTTCATCATTCAAACATTCAATAGGGTTTAACATTCGTATAAGAAAACAGGGCCTTTCATTCGTAAACCTTCGCATATTTAAACACAATCATTTGTTTAAAACATTAACATTCATTTAAGTCATACATTATTATCTAAATCTGTATCGTTACGCGTCACTATGTCCCCGTAGGAACCTTTAATGTTGTGGGCAACCGTTACGTATCGCCGTCATTGCCACAACCATACACTACGTGGGTCAACCGTTACGTATCGCCGTCATTGCCCAACCCTTCAATGCGTGGGGTCAACCGTTACGTATCGCCGTCATTGCCCAACACGCATCTTTCCTTTGGAAATCAACCGTTACGTATCGCCGTCATTGATTTCCCATTACCTCGTTCGCTTAGGATGATCGTCATCACCCGAGTAACCGTCGTTACTCCCTTTACCAGTTGTACAACATCAAAACCATTGACATGCCACAAAGACATTGCCCATGTTGTTCTTGTGGTAACTATGGCTCGCTGTCCATAAACTACCACAAGGCTGGGAATCACATTCCCAGACTTCATTCGTCAATTCCATTCATTCGACAGATTAGATTTGTAATGACTTCTTTAAAACCTTTGCCCCTTTTTGTTTTCTTTTCATAAAACCTTTCCTTCACTTTCAAAACCCTTTTACCTTTTCATTAAACCATTTCTTTATAACATTCGTTCGTAAACATTCCGTTCATAAACTTTCTTTCCATAAATCCTTCGTTCCAAATCATTTCCTTTCGTAAACGTAGTTTCATAAAAATCATTTTATAAAACAGCATTTCATACGTGTACACACCAGCCCGAAAACATTATATAAAAACATTTAAAAGAGGGCTTCTAGAACTCACCTTATAAGCTAGTCTCGGTTGTCCTAATCAAGGGTCCAACCACGTCACTTCCGATCTGAATTGAGTAGTTACATACACATCAGACCATTACCGACTCTAACGGTTTAACCCTTCTAAACATACTAACTTTACTTAACCAGTCTGATGTCTGCGCACTTAGCAAGTGCGCAGACCCTGCTGCCTGCGCACTTAGCAAGTGCGCAGACTCTGCCTCCTGCGCACTTAGCAAGTGCGCAGGTCCCTCCTCCTGCGCACTTAGCAAGTGCGCAGGACCTGCTCCGTGCGCACTTAGCAAGTGCGCACGACCTGTTCTTCGCGAAAACCCTAACTTTCGCATTCGGGTCTGATTATGTCAAGTTCCCGAACCCCTTTGCATTCAAAACGTTCGTTTTCCCTTAGGGATCTCAAATCTATGATTATTTATCAGATTCATCCGTTCAAACCTTGCCTTTTCACCCAAAACCCGAAAAACCCAAAAACGAACTAAAAACTCAGATTTAGGTCGGATCGTTACCTGAATCGAGCTTCTGATCCGGAGGTTCTTCTCACGAGTGCAAGAGACACGAGCGGGTGCAATCTTGTGCGATTCCGACACTTTCTCTCTCTATGGTTTTCTCTCTCTAGAATTGCAAATGAGAGAAACATGTGGTGACCCTGGCTATTTATAGAGGAGACCTCCCCAAGCCCGGTTCGCGACTGACCCGGCCCGACTTCGGCCCGCTTGAACTCGTTAACTTTATTTCTCGACATTTTGGGATGTTACATTTTCCCCTCTACAACGAGAGTTTCCACCGTTCTCACTGGATATGTGCTCTGTCTCCTCTTGACATGTCCAAACCATCTCACTGGATCTGTGCTCTGTCTCCTATTATAAAATATTCTCTTTATAATAATTTAAAATTAAATAAAAAGGTTTTCATTCAATTATCCATATAGTTAACTATTCAACTATTTTTTCACCATTTTATTTAGCAACAAAAATAAAATTTCAACTACTTGTTTATTTACAAACAAAGAGAACAAATCAGTTATTCGTAAGTACACTTCTCTGAATTTTTACACAACCTTCTCGTTATCTTACACACCCAGAAATGCATTATTTTACTAGACACTGCAATGAGCTGAATCATTTCGCGTAGACTTTAGTCATCCATATACACCTCAACAAGATTTCGAGAAAAAAAAAATCCAACTACCCACGTTATACATGAACGCCAAACAACAAGCTCGTCTGCAACACTCGACTACCTGCGAAAATCCAATAGTTTACATTACTCATGAGACCCAGTAACTTACATATGAACATTCACATGATACATGAAACTTAGTTGTTTACAATATGCATGATAGTAGGTTAATCACATGATACCTGAAACTTGTTGTTCTAATACATGACACTAGATTGAACATATTAAACACGATACATGAAACTTAGTTGCAATATACATAATGTTACACCGATCACATAATACACGAAACTTGTTTGCAATATACCTTATACTGGATTGATCACATAATACATGTTCACAACCTACGTGAAACTTATTTGTTTACAACATACATGATATAAATTTGTTCACATTATATATGAAACCAAATTGCTTACAATGTACATGACACTAGATCATACATGGAACTTATGTTTTTATATTATAGACAGAAATAGATTGTTTACATTGATGCAATTGATTAAGTACATCATACACAAGGCATGATTACTCACCTTAACCATGAAAGCTACTCGGGGTTTGACATATTCTTGTTCAAACACGAGAAAGCTATGGAACCCTAAATTATGCCACGTTATTACTCTTTAGTACCTGATTGACTCTAATATCTATGGACATAGTTACTTGTTAAGCAACACATACGTGAAAACAAGAGTTACGAATTAAGTGATTTTGTGTTACCCCAGCCCCCCCCCCCCAGGACCCACACACACAATGGGATAAACTATACGGACCATGCGACGATTTGGATAATTACGGGTGCACACGTAATTAAAAAACACAGCACATGGGAGACATAGTGAAATCTGTTGAGTGTTATGACATGAACATTATCGTGTTACATAATAACAAAACTAATGTGATATGATAAGGGCATGGTGGATACGCCGCTGGTACTTCCTATACATAAGTGTTCCTGTCATATTATCAGAAGTTGTGTTATTCGTGTCACGTAAAGTTTATGTTATTTTAACCTGGACCAATGTTAGCATGAACTTGTGTTTAGTAATATCTAGTAGACATGTTATACGCTATTCTAAACCAGTTTTGCACAAACAATCCTCATTATTCCAATTTTGAACAATACACTTATCCTTTGAGATCCAGACTACATATCCATAACCATCCTCCCAAATATCTTCGGGAATTTAACCCCCTATTTGCAAACTCGAAATTCATCCCACTAAACTTTTGAGCCTATCTACTATCATGATATACAAACTTGAACCCGATGGACTTCATCGCTAAAAACTTTCACATCTCCTTCTTGCAGACTCCATCTAAACAATTCCGGGACGAAATTCCCTAAAGTAGGGGAGACTGTGTAACATTCCTGATTTTTCCGACCCTATTTTAATTTATTTTAAATAATAAAATAACTGCACGATGTTGAATCATATACTTGTTCAAACCTACACCTCATAAATCGTCAGCCGATCGTATTAAATTCAAAGATTTAGAACTCAGAATCATGTGGTAACACCTCTTACAGTTAATCCAGTTAGTAATCTCGTTAGGTGTTCTGTTAAATCCTAACCAAGCTAATTCTGTCAAAGCTGAAATTGCAAGGGCTGATTTTGTAAATAACCAGAAACCCTAGTAGGCATGGTCGCGCCACGTTTTGGCACGGTCGCGCCTCACATCAGTTAAAACGTAAAAACAGTCTTTAATCGCAAATCTGTTCGAATCCAAAATTTGTAACGCTTATTTTGCCGTTTCAAACCAATCATTTCGAATTAATCACTTTCTAATAACCGCGTAGTGATTAAGAAACCAAAACCGTCACCTCTCCATTCCTTTCTCTCAATCTCGTCCAATTCACGAAACACTCCCGAAATCAATCATATGCGCATGATCTTCAAGCTCCTGTAATCACATTCCTCACATCAATTTTGCCGGAATCCCAACAGGAGACGCCAGGGATCAACGCATCAAAGTCGGAACTCCGTTTGGTCGAACTCCACCAATTCGATATCGTTTAAGGTAATTAAACACATCCTCAGACTCATTTCAATCCCGTGAATGAAAGCCCTAACCTATTCAGGGCTTATACCATCGAATTAAACTCAAACAGAATCTAGGGTTCATCACGTTTTTGGCTTAGTCGAACTACACCCTAGACACGATATACATTCAATTAAAATACATGGTTAGATTCGCAAACAGTCGTTCTTTGAAAACCCTATAAATTCAGCCGTTTTTAATACAAGAATTTGTCAGATTAGGTTCTGGAAAATCCAGACACGATCGTGCTAATCTCTTAGCACGGTCGTGCCTCTTGTCCAGGCATGGTTGTGCCCCATGCCTAAGCACGGTCGCGCCCCGTGCCTAAGCGCGGTCGCGCCATACCCTTGGCACGGTTGTGCCCAACCTTTGGTCAGAATCTGTTCCTTCTGTTATTTTAATATAAACTCAATTCCTTTTATAAAAAAAATTATTATTTTATAAAACTCGAAAGCCCAGAATTGTTTTCATAAACTAAATTATCAACTTGGGAATCTTAAACAAATTAATTAAATCATTTCTAATGGATTAAAAAGTAGTAAATTTTAAATAAGAAGTTCACATATAATTGTCTTATTCCAAACTCAAACCTTATTCAAAATGTTGTAAAAATATTCATTTCAAATCTTCCGTTTTATACAATACCACCAAGTACCAATCACTAACTTTATCCAATTCAACCTTAGACTTAGACTTAGACTCTTGTGCATTATTAATGCAATATACATTACACCCTAGGTCAACGTTGTGCGATACAAGGATCACATTACTTTCTAGTATCCCGTGTTAGCTACGCCTTCGAATCAAGTGAGTATTCACAACCCCTTTTTACTCTTTTACACTTTTGGGGTGGAACATGAACTCTATACACATTACACATTACACATTTACATTTACACAAACAACACAAGTGCAAAAATCCTATTTACATACATGTGTGCAAAATTTGAGCTTTGTGCCCGAGTGCTAGGTGTGCTAACCTTTGTATGCTCTTATGTGCAATCATTAACTATACAAGCCGACGGTTTTCAATGATAGATCTATTGAGTCTGACAAACCCACCCATGGTACGCGGTGATTGAAACCGACAACACATTTGTTTTGCATGCTAGTTACAAGGTTTGATTGTACATTTGGTTACACAATAGCTGCTCCCCATAAATGCCTTATTTTATCATGTTTTGTAAAGGATTTGTTTTCATCTATTTGCTATCTATATACAACTGTGTTATACTCACCAACTTTTTAGTTGACTTTATTTTATTCATGTTTCAGGCCCCAATATGTGAGATTGATTCAAGACGTGTTCAACATAGGATTTGGACTTAGCAATATAAATCAAGAATTTTATGAGTTGTTTATGTTTCTTGTTTGAATTTGATTTTGTACTTGGATTATTTGTAATGCAAATTTGACTTTAATATATTTCAATTTAGTCAACCATGTGCTATGAACAGTCTACATGTCCCGCCCCGATGATTCCGCCATCGGTCGGGGTGTGACAGATTGGTATCAGAGCCTTGGTTATAGGGAACTAGGTTATTAGACACTCTTGACCTAGAATATAACTTTAGGACACCCATACAATGCCATGCTACTACATGTTACATTATCAATTCCCGTGTGATTATTTTTACATGCTATCCTAAGTACTTACACAACATGATACAATACATAATGACTTATGTGTCACACTACTTGATAACTCTTGTGCTTACACTCATTACTACCTACATGCTATATGATTATCCTCTATGTGAATATCTTTTATACCATATGATTACATCACATGATACAATACTCAATAGTTTATGTGACACGTTACCTGCCCACTTTTTCTTCTAAGCATAGCTACGTACTTAAATTATTTAAACACTATCCTAAGTTTAACACACACACATACACACCAAATTATTCATACACATTTGGACTCCCATACATGATACCATTACCCTTTTATGAGCAAAGACTTAAACTATTAGGCCTAATGCCCACCAATAATAAACTAAGAAGCCCATCTATCCTCCAAGAAGAAGAAGCCCGCTGAAAAGCATAAACCTTACTCTTGGGCCGCAAAGCCCAGTCCACAACAATTCCCATCATGACCATGAGCCCAATAATAGTATTATTAATACATGATGGCTAGAAGAGTGTGTAGGCCCATGAAGAATTCTGGCTAAGGAAAGATAGGGTATTTAAGTGTGTCCTAGTGACCCACCCCTCTTTCCTGGGAATTCTCCTCAGGGATGCATTGCTTATAGGTCAAGTGTATTTCTAAAATACTATCGTGAAGGTTCGGCGTTATGACTAGTCAAACTCTAAACCTATGAGAAATCCTACATTTGACACTCAGTATTTTATTATCGCTTACAACCTTTCCATTATTTTTCCTGCTAAGTATGGACTCCTACTCTCCTACCTCCCCGATATGCCGTCCCGAAGAAGAGTCTGATTGGGAAGAAGACACCGGATCACCCGTACATCGATCACCAACACCCACAGCTGCTAGATCAAGGTTTGATGTAAGGGTAGATTGGATTAGGAACACCGGCCCAAGACTTCGAACACCTGGATCAGCCTCACCCATAAACCCGTATCATACACCCCATCTCCACAATCAATTACCACCCCCACTGAGAGACCCATATTTAATGCCCGACCCGTACCTTCCTAACCCTTGGGTAAGGCATACCATGGTACCCCCCTGGTGTTATGGGAATTCCAACCAATGACTTCCATCAATATGTAAGAAATTCAGAATTCGAGAGGCAAAGGATAGAGCAGGGAGTAATACACGACTTTCAAAGACAAAGAATGGATAGCCTAGCAAACCAATTAGGATACCAAAAGGAGTTAATCTCCATCCTCGAAAAAGAAATGCAAGAACATCGCACAGAGACCGCCAGGACTGAAGCCAGATCTACTACTCGAGTGACTATAGCGGTGATCATCTTGGCAATTATCTCCTTCCTAGTGGAAAGCTACCAGAGACGTTAGAAGGAGCTTCTACTGATTTCCTTTTAATTGCGAATTGAGAACCATTTCCCTATTTTTTTTTTAATAATGTTTAACATTCCAGCATTTAATCAATTCCATATATTTCAACTCTACAGTTGTTGTTCATTGATTTGACCCGTGGGGCGTAAATTACACCTGCTATATTCCCATCAAAATTTTCTCAAATATCACTTCTTTCATTCCACATGATTTAGTACATTACCAACAATCTCTTTCATTAAATAAATCATCCTATTTTGTGATTTAAACAAAACCTCGTTTAAACAAAATGTTTAACGAATTTTTAGATAACATCAAAAACATAAATTTTCCATAAAACTTTTTCACCTAATAAGGAAGGTTAATGCAACCAATTGTATAAAAAATATTATTATTTTTTTTAAACTGATAAATAATTATGATTTTTCCTCATTAAAGTAAATATTTCTAAACTTTGGTTAAATTAATATGCTCCTACTTGTTTAACCAATAGTTAAAAATTTAAATTAAAAATATTTTCTCATAAATAGCATATTCATTTAAAATATGCGATTCAATGATTTCACAACTTTATATATCTACAACCAAAAACAATTTCCCACTTGCTATGTTCAAACAAAGACCCGTATTTGTGAACATAAATTCCAGAATATTTCCAAAACCTCCTCGTTACCTTTCACTCGACGCTTCAAGAGACGATCCATATCGCGTAAACGTTAACCTTTCCCACCAACCTCAATGAGATTTGAAGACTTGAACCCAACTACCACATTATGCAAGAACGCCAAACAACACGTTTGTCCGTAGCACTCGATCACATGCAAGACCCGTTAGTACATATCGCACGCGAAGTTCAATACTCATGTATACACGTTCACAATATATTCAACGCAATCTCATAGTACATGAAACTTAATTATCCTCAATATATCCAAATCTATACAAACTACATAATACATGAAACTAGTTTGCCTACAAATCACAATTTGCTCGATTGATCACGTAATGCACGAAACATGTTTACTTGCAATACATATGCTACTGGATTGAGCACATGATGCACGAAACTTAGTTGTTTGCAATTTATGTTATACATAAGAATTGCTTCATTGATACATAATTCTAGATTGACTACACTATACATGAAACTCATTTGGTTACAAAGCACTTTATACTAAACGGTGTACATTATACAAAATACACGTTGCTAAGTTGCTAACACTATACATGAGATCCATTTCCTACAATACACATAATACTATGTTGTATACATTACACATTAGAGCTTTTTGATTTACAAAATACAAGACGCTAAATTATTTACGCTATATATGAGACCTAGTTGATTACAAACTACGTGACACTAGATCATACATGAGACTTGTGTGCTTACTATATACTCGAAACAAAATTTGCTTACAATTATTGCAATGAATTGATTTCATTATACACAAGACATGGTCATGCACTTTGTACACCAAAGTTGAAGACCATAATACATTGAAAAGACTCGGGGTTTGACGTATTCTTTGTTCAAACACGAGCAAACTAAGAAACTTTAAGTGTTACTACTTTACTACTCTTTAGTTGCGAACTGACCTGATTAGGGACTTAGTTACTTGTTAGCGACTTTCTATGTGTAAACAATAGACGTGATCATAGCGAAATTGTGCCCCTTACCCACACACAACGAAACAGTCTATACGGACCATACGATGATTTGAATAATTACGGGTGCACACGGAATTATAAAAATCAGCGCATGGAAACTATAGTAAAATTTTGTCGTGTGTTGTGACCTAAAACTTATCATGATGTGTAACAACGAAACGGATGTAATATGACGAGGGCATGGTGGATACGCCGATGGTACTTCCTATATATAAGTGTCCTATCATATTATCATAAGTAGCGTTGTTCGTGTCACGTGAGGTTTTGACCTAGACCAATGTTTATGAAATCTTTTACCCACTAACAATTTTGAACACATTAGACTACATCTTACACAAACGTAAAATTTCAAAATCCCATCAAATTCATTTCAAGTAATACATCTCACGTTTAGAATTCAAATTGCTATTCGACAATCTTCTCCTTAAGTTCATTTCAAAACTAAATTCATTGTCATCATTCATATTCAACCTCGATGATCTGGCCTAAGCCATGTCCAACAATCAAAACTCACCGAGAACCCAAAACTCCCACATTTTTTCTCGATTTTTTAATAGCCTCCATTAGTTAAATTTCGGGACGAAATTCCCTTAACATGGGGAGACTGTAACATTCCTGATTTTTCCGACCCTATTTTAATTTATTTTAAATAATAAAATAACTGCACGATGTTGAATCTTATACTTGTTCAAACCTACACCTCATAAATCGTCAGCCGATCGTATTAAATTCAAAGATTTAGAACTCAAAATCATGTGGTAACACCTCCCAGTTAGTAATCTCGTTAGGTGTTCTGTTAAATCCTAACCAAGCTAATTCTGTCAAAGCTGAAATTGCAAGGGCTGATTTTGTAAATAACCAGAAACCCTAGTAAGCACGGTCGCGCCACGTTTTGGCACGGTCGCGCCTCGCCTGGCACGGTCGTGCCTCACATCAGTTAAAACGTAAAAACAGTCTTTAATCGCAAATCTGTTCGAATCCAAAATTTGTAACGCTTATTTTGCCGTTTCAAACCAATCATTTCGAATTAATCACTTTCTAATAACCGCGTAGTGATTAAGAAACCAAAACCGTCACCTCTCCATTCCTTTTTCTCAATCTCGTCCAATTCACGAAACACTCCCGAAATCAATCATATGCGCATGATCTTCAAGCTCCTGTAATCACATTCCTCACATCAATTTTGCCGGAATCCCAACAGGAGACGCCAGGGATCAACGCATCAAAGTCGGAACTCCGTTTGGTCGAACTCCACCAATTCGATATCGTTTAAGGTAATTAAACACATCCTCAGACTCATTTCAATCCCGTGAATGAAAGCCCTAACCTATTCAGGGCTTATACCACCAAATTAAACTCAAACAGAATCTAGGGTTCATCACGTTTTTGGCTTAGTCGAACTACACCCTAGACACGATATACATTCAATTAAAATACATGGTTAGATTCGCAAACAGTCGTTCTTTGAAAACCCTATAAATTTAGCCGTTTTTAATACAAGAATTTGTCAGATTAGGTTCTGGAAAATCCAGACACGATCGTGCTAATCTCTTAGCACGGTCGTGCCTCTTGTCCAGGCATGGTTGTGCCCCATGCCTAAGCACGGTCGCGCTCCATGCCCAAGCACGGTCGCGCCCCATGCCTAAGCACGGTCGCGCCCCGTGCCTAAGCGCGGTCGCCCCATACCCTTGGCACGGTTGTGCCCAACATTTGGTCAGAATCTGTTCCTTCTGTTATTTTAATATAAACTCAATTCCTTTTATAAAAAAATTATTATTTTATAAAACTCCAAAGCCTAGAATTGTTTTCATAAACTAAATTATCAACTTGGGAATCTTAAACAAATTAATTAAATCATTTCTAATGGATTAAAAAGTAGTAAATTTTAAATAAGAAGTTCACATATAATTGTCTTATTCCAAACTCAAACCTTATTCAAAATGTTGTAAAAATATTCATTTCAAATCTTCCGTTTTATACAATACCTCCAAGTACCAATCACTAACTTTATCCAATTCAACCTTAGACTTAGACTTAGACTCTTGTGCATTATTAATGCAATATACATTACACCCTAGGTCAACGTTGTGCGATACAAGGATCACATTACTTTCTAGTATCCCGTGTTAGCTACGCCTTCGAATCAAGTGAGTATTCACAACCCCTTTTTACTCTTTTACACTTTTGGGGTGGAACATGAACTCTATACACATTACACATTACACATTTACATTTACACAAACAACACAAGTGCAAAAATCCTATTTACATACATGTGTGTAAAATTTGAGCTTTGTGACCGAGTGCTAGGTGTGCTAACCTTTGTATACTCTTATGTGCAATCATTAACTATACAAGCCGACGGTTTTCAATGATATATCTATTGAGTCTGACAAACCCACCCATGGTACGCGGTGATTGAAACCGACAACACATTTGTTTTGCATGCTAGTTACAAGGTTTGATTGTACATTTGGTTACACAATAGCTGCTCCCCATAAATGCCTTATTTTATCATGTTTTGTAAAGGATTTGTTTTCATCTATATGTTATCTATATACAACTGTGTTATACTCACCAACTTTTTAGTTGACTTTATTTTATTCATGTTTCAGGCCCCAATATGTGAGATTGATTCAAGACGTGTTCAACATAGGATTTGGACTTAGCAATATAAATCAAGAATTTTATGAGTTGTTTATGTTTCTTGTTTGAATTTGATTTTGTACTTGGATTATTTGTAATGCAAATTTGACTTTAATATATTTCAATTTAGTCAACCATGTGCTATGAACAGTCTACATGTCCCGCCCCGATGATTCCGCCATCGGTCGAGGTGTGACATATTGGTATCAGAGCCTTGGTTATAGGGAACTAGGTTATTAGACACTCTTGACCTAGACTATAACTTTAGGACACCCATACAATGCCATGCTACTACATGTTACATTATCAATTCCCGTGTGATTATTTTTACATGCTATCCTAAGTACTTACACTACATGATACAATACATAATGACTTATGTGTCACACTACTTGATAACTCTTATGCTTACACTCATTACTACCTACATGCTATATGATTATCCTCTATGTGAATATCTTTTATACCATATGATTACATCACATAATACAATACTCAATAGTTTATGTGTCACGTTACCTGCCCACTTTTTCTTCTAAGCATAGCTACCTACTTAAATTATTTAAAACATTATCCTAAGTTTAACACACACACATACACACCAAATTATTCATACACATTTGGACTCCCATACATGATACCATTACCCTTTTATGAGCAAAGACTTAAACTATTAGGCCTAATGCCCACCAATAATAAACTAAGAAGCCCATCTATCCTCCAAGAAGAAGAAGCCCGCTGAAAAGCATAAACCTTACTCTTGGGCCGCAAAGCCCAGTCCACAACAATTCCCATCATGACCATGAGCCCAATAATAGTATTATTAATACATGATGGCTGGAAGAGTGTGTAGGCCCATGAAGAATTCTGGCTAAGGAAAGATAGGGTATTTAAGTGTGTCCTAGTGACCCACCCCTCTTTCCTGGGAATTCTCCTCAGGGATGCATTGCTTATAGGTCAAGTGTATTTCTAAAATACTATCGTGAAGGTTCGGCGTTATGACTAGTAAAACTCTAAACCTATGAGAACTCCTACATTTGACACTCAGTATTTTATTATCGCTTACAACCTTTCCATTATTTTTCCTGCTAAGTATGGACTCCTACTCTCCTACCTCCCCGGTATGCCGTCCCGAAGAAGAGTCTGATTGGGAAGAAGACACCGGATCACCCGTACATCGATCACCAACACCCACAGCTGCTAGATCAAGGTTTGATGTAAGGGTAGATTGGATTAGGAACACCCGCCCAAGACTTCGAACACCTGGATCAGCCGCACCCATAAACCCGTATCATACACCCCATCTCCACAATCAATTACCACCCCCACTGAGAGACCCATATTTAATGCCCGACCCGTACCTTCCTAACCCTTGGGTAAGGCATACCATGGTACCCCCTGGTGTTATGGGAATTCCAACCAATGACTTCCATCAATATATAAGAAATTCAGAATTCGAGAGGCAAATGATAGAGCAGGGAGTAATACACGACTTTCAAAGACAAAGAATGGATAGCCTAGCAAACCAATTAGGATACCAAAAGGAGTTAATCTCCATCCTCGAAAAAGAAATGCAAGAACATCGCACAGAGACCGCCAGGACTGAAGCCAGATCTACTACTCGAGTGACTATAACGGTGCTCATCTTGGCAATTATCTCCTTCCTAGTGGAAAGCTACCAGAGACGTTAGAAGGAGCTTCTACGGATTTCCTTTAAATTGCGAATTGAGAACCATTTCCCTACTTTTTTTTGAATAATGTTTAACATTCCAGCATTTAATCAATTCCATATATTTCAACTCTACAGTTGTTGTTCATTAATTTGACCCGTGGGGCGTAAATTACACCTGTTATATTCCCATCAAAATTTTCTCAAATATCACTTCTTTCATTCCACATGATTTAGTACATTACCAACAAAATAAATCATCCTATTTTGTGATTTAAACAAAACCTCGTTTAAACAAAATGTTTAACGAATTTTTAGATAACATCAAAAACATAAATTTTCCATAAAACTTTTCCACCTAATAAGGAAGGTTAATGCAACCAATTTTATAAAAAATATTATTATTTTTTTTAAACTGATAAATAATTATGATTTTTCCTCATTAAAGTAAATATTTCTAAACTTTGGTTAAATTAATATGCTCCTACTTGTTTAACCAATAGTTAAAAATTTAAATTAAAAATATTTTCTCATAAATAGCATATTCATTTAAAATATGCGATTCAATGATTTCACAACTTTATATATCTACAACCAAAAACAATTTCCCACTTGCTATGTTCAAACAAAGACCCGTATTTGTGAACACAAATTCCAGAATATTTCCAAAACCTCCTCGTTACCTTTCACTCGACGCTTCAAGAGACGATCCATATCGCGTAAACGTTAACCTTTACCACCAACCTCAATGAGATTTGAAGACTTGAACCCAACTACCACATTATGCAAGAACGCCAAATAACACGTTTGTCCGCAGCACTCGATCACATGCAAGACCCGTTAGTACATATCGCACGCGAAGTTCAATACTCATGTATACACGTTCACAATATATTCAACGCAATCTCATAGTACATGAAACTTAATTATCCTCAATATATCCAATTCTATACAAACTACATAATACATGAAACTAGTTTGCCTACAAATCACAATTTGCTCGATTGATCACGTAATGCACGAAACATGTTTACTTGCAATACATATGCTACTGGATTGAGCACATGATGCACGAAACTTAGTTGTTTGCAATATATGTTATACGTAAGAATTGCTTCATTGATACATAATTCTAGATTGACCACACTATACATGAAACTCATTTGGTTACAAAGCACTTTATACTAAACGGTGTACATTATACAAAATACACGATGCTAAGTTGCTAACACTATACATGAGATCCATTTCCTACAATACACATAATACTATGTTGTATACATTACACATTAGAGCTTTTTGATTTACAAAATACAAGACGCTAAATTATTTACGCTATATATGAGACCTAGTTGATTACAAACTACGTGACACTAGATCATACATGAGACTTGTGTGCTTACTATATACTCGAAACAAAATTTGCTTACAATTATTGCAATGGATTGATTTCATTATACACAAGACATGGTCATGCACTTTGTACACCAAAGTTGAAGACCATAATACATTGAAAAGACTCGGGGTTTGACGTATTCTTGTTCAAACACGAGCAAACTAAGAAACTTTAAGTGTTACTACTTTACTACTCTTTAGTTGCGAACTGACCTGATACTTAGTTACTTGTTAGCGACTTTCTATGTGTAAACAATAGACATGATCATAGCGAAATTGTGCCCCTTACCCACACACAACGAAACAGTCTATACGGACCATACGATGATTTGAATAATTACGGGTGCACACGGAATTATGAAAATCAGCGCATGGAAACTATAGTGAAATTTTGTCGTGTGTTGTGACCTAAAACTTATCATGATGTGTAACAACGAAACGGATGTAATATGACGAGGGCATGGTGGATACGCCGATGGTACTTCCTATATATAAGTGTCCTATCATATTATCATAAGTAGCGTTGTTCGTGTCACGTGAGGTTTTGACCTAGACCAATGTTTATGAAATCTTTTACCCACTAACAATTTTGAACACATTAGACTACATCTTACACAAACGTAAAATTTCAAAATCCCATCAAATTCATTTCAAGTAATACATCTCACGTTTAGAATTCAAATTGCTATTCGACAATCTTCTCCTTAAGTTCATTTCAAAACTAAATTCATTGTCATCATTCATATTCAACCTCGATGATCTGGCGATTCTTCTTCTGGAAGTTGAATATTGATTTCTTCTACAATTTTTCTGTTGACAACTTTGGCCAATTCGTGGATTTGGGTTCGTAAACAGCCCTCACAAGGCACAAACGTCAGAATATTTTATATTCTGACTTTCGAATGCAAATCCTCCTGTTGGCCGATTTTTATTAAAACAATACCTAGGTTTTTCTTGATGAATACACTCTATAAACATAATACTTTATGTCCATAAGAGGATTCTACCTAACACACCCATTTGGTTACCTTTTTACATCCCTAAAAATCATGCACGAAAGCTGGAAATCTGAGTCTATTCTTGTGTCCTTATTTTTCAATGATTAAACATACCAAAAATAGGATTTTTGCTATGTCAACTTCCAGAATTCATATAGCATGATGTATTTAACAAATCCATATTTTTGGAATCACCAAATTTCATGGTTTAATCCGCTCACAACGTCGTTTTTGTTTCAAAACCCCAAATTCCAGCAGCACTGCCCTAACTTCACGCCTTCATAACTTTTTCATTCCTAAACTAGTGAAGGTTTTTCTTGAGCCTAAAACCTGCTACTTTGAGTATACTTTCCAACCATATAAGGTTTGTAACCTAACTCGTCCGTTTCGACCATCAAAAGCGCCGCACGAAATCAGTACGCAAGGCTGTTAATATTTATCTTGTGTGATATTTTGACGAAACCTTCGAGTGATTTCTTAAAACGATTTTTCCAACGATTGTGAACCCTTAGCTACTATTTTAAATTGTTTTCTTAAAATCCTTAGGTTTCCATGATTTCATATACCATCCATGGGATTCTTCCGTCACGAACACTCGGTTTTCAAACCCGTACTATACGATTAGTTAGTAGTAACACCTCATGATTCAATTCAACATTTTAGGGCATCCTTAGGCGCTCAAGGCTATTCAAATTATTTTGTTCAAGAACTTTACTATCACGAATATCAAGGTGAGTTTACATAGCCCCTTTTCCTTTTGTACATTTTTGGGGTGAAACATGATTACTCAACAAACCTTATTTGCAATTACACACGTACAATTCTACAATATGATCATATGTGTTTATTTGTGCTTTATGCTTGAATGCTATTTGTTAAGGCTATATATACATGACATACTCGTACAATCATTAACACATTACATGAGGATAACATGTGTTGTTATGCCCTACATTTACATCAGGATAACATGTGTTGTTATGCCCTACATTTTCATCAGGATAACATGTGTTGTTTTGCCCTACATTTTCATCAGGATAACATGTGTTGTTATGCCCTACATTAGGATAACATGTGTTGTTATGCCCTTCAATTACAACGTTTCAATTGTGCAACTAGCTTAACATAGATTTTCCATAAATGCTTTATAAACCATGTATCATTTGAATTGTACATAAAACGTTTGAACTTTACTTGTGGTGTCAAAACCTATGTATGCTTACCAACTATTTATAGTTGACCCTCTCATTTTATCATGTTTCAGGTACAAATGTTTGAGTTAAGATTTAAGCTACTTCACTTAGGGTTGAGGACTTAGTCTTAAATTTTAATATGGAGATTTATGTATTCTTTAATTCTTGTAAATGATGTAATTGATTTCTTGAGTTATGAAATAAAACTTATTGTTTAATTATTACAACTTTAGCAAACCATGAGCTTATGAACAGTCTACATGTCCCGCCCCGACGTTTTCGTCGTCGGTTGGGGTGTGACAACTTGGCTTTCATTTTATCTTCCCGTTCCCATGTATACTTGGGGCCGCGCTTTGAATTCCAACGTACCTTAACCAATTTAACCCGGCTACGCCTTGTTTTCCGAACCTTTCAATCTGTGATTTCAATGGGTTCCTTAACGAAGTGCAGCTTGTTATCTATGTGAATCTCATTAGGCGGTATAATTAATGACTCGTCTGATAAGCACTTCTTGAGATTTGACACATGAAACGTATCATGTACATTGCTTAGTCCTTGTGGCAACTTAAGCTTGTATGCTACTGGGCTAACCCTAGCCAATATTTCAAATGGTCCTACTTACCTAGGGTTAAGCTTGCCACGGTTGCCAAATCTAGCAACTCCTTTCCAAGGTGAGACCTTCAACATGACGCGGTCCCCAACTTGGAATTCTAATGGTCTTCGTCTGTTATCCGCGTAACTCTTTTGTCTGTCACGAGCGGCCTTCAGACGATCCTTGATCTTGAAGATCTTGTCAGTAGTCTCCTGAATAACCTCAGGACCGGTTAAATGCTTGTCGCTAACTTCCACCCAACATAGCGATGAACGACATTTTTGACCGTACAAAGCCTCAAACGGAGCGGCTTTGATGCTGGTATGGTAGTTGTTATAATATGAAAACTCAGACAACGGCGGTGAGTATCCCTATTTCTTCTGAAATCGATTACAGACGCACAGAGCACTTCTTTTAAAGTTTGGATGGTCCTTTTACATTGACCATTCATCTGGGGATGATATGCAGTGCTCATGTCAAGGCGTGTGCCCAAGGCTTCTTGTATAGACTGTCAGATTCTTGACATGAATCAACTGTCCCTATTAGAGAAAATGGAAACTGGCATACCATGCCTAGCCTCAATTTCCTAAATATTTAGCCTTGCACGCTTATTACTTTTATTTGTCTCCTTGATTGGTAGGGAGTGAGCGGATTTCGTCAAACGACTGATGATTACCCATATAGTATCATAACCGCTAGATGTTCTGGGTAGATTTGAATGAAATCTATGGAATTCTCCTCCCATTTCCATTGAGGAATCTGCGGTTTTTGTGTTCACTCAGGTGATTCCTAACATTCTGCTTTTACTGTCGGGTATTTCCCAACATAGATAGCAATTTCTCCTTTCATGTTTTGCCACATAATGATGTTCCTCGGGATCCTTATACGTTTTATTCGATTCTGGATGAACGGAGTACTTGGGCTTATGGACTTCATCCATAACCTCCCACATAGGCTACCGACACCTGGTACTCAAATTCTATCTGTATCATCCAACTTAGGCTTCAATTGTTTGATTCCATTTACTGGGTAGTCGGTATCCGAAAGCAACGCGAATACTTCTTCGACTAACGATATTAAACGTTCAAGAACCCCTTTATTTGATTACCCTAAATATGGTAGGGTTATGTGATGCTCATTCCTGGTAATGAAAGGAATGGTGCCTGCGAATCTTGAGCATATGTTGACACATACCCTCTATTAGTCTACGCACTTTGTCACAAAAGCAGATCTCTATAGATCTTAGGAAAGAATTACTCGACGAGGTGTCCAGGTTTTAGTTGAATATTGGGTTGTAATGACACAATATGGAAATGAAACTTTATGTTTGTCCCTCTTATGTTTTTCGAAAGCATTTTCTCGGACTAATACTTTATTCTTAATTCAGGTTTCGTGTTATCTATGATCTTCCATTAAAATGGGTCATAATTGATTTAATATTTCAAGATTCCTTGTGTGCTCTCACTAGCAAAGTTCGAGTCTATTCACCACTTTACCTTTTGCTTGTACCACCTATCTGAGGCAGACCAGCCTTTGGGTTGTAACGTCCTGATATGTAAACTCATGGCTTGACGACCGTACTCTCGAAGTATGTAAGCCATACAAAGTTCTATGTTTGTTTGGAATATTCACATTTCGTCTAGGTGAGGAAATGAACAGTGATACTGTGAGTATGGTCTCATCGAATTAGTGCTTCCCCAAAATGGGCTATGGGTTTGTCAACCCATTAAGTTGGCAGAAAGGTTTGATAGCCAACTATTAGTCATACAGTGTGTATGCACTTCCTTAGTGTTTGAATGGTGCTTTGGTTACTGTTACGTATTCCACTCATATAGGTTATAGCCTCAAAATCCTTAGCACGAGGATAAAATTGAGGTAATGAGTGTTAATCACCGAAAACTTTATACTCTTACTGAGCCTGCGTTAAGAGTTCATTCCTTAACAATAGATGCTCCTAGAGCTTCCTAGTTCTAGAGAACTGGGAAGATGTGATCATGCCTCTCCTCTAGGCTGAAATCTGGGATCCATTCAACAAGATGATCTTTGGGGAAGTGTCGGTACAAAAGAGCATAAAATTATCCTTCACTAATCCTTGTGGACAGTGGTCTGTTGTGAACAGTGATCTGTTGTTAATAGTGATCTGTTGTGAACAGCTCGAGCTTACGCCCCTTATGCATATCATGAGCTAATGAGATTGGCAAGAAATTCCGCATTTGGGAAACCTTCAAAAGTTTTGTATGTCATTTTTCTGTTAGTGCGACAATAGTCATCAGTCCACACTTAGGTTTCTTTGGCATTCGCTTGAGCATCATCCCCGGCCTTATTCATCACCGGGAGAATAGTCGGACTTAAAGGTGTACTGAATGTCAATGGTTGCGATAGCAACCCTGTTTGACCAATATTATGAAATGTCAGATTGCCTACTTGTCTCATGTCGAGCTTCCACAACACCCCATAGGTACTATGTGTATGCAGGTCAGAAATATTTTCTGCCCCATTACCGGAGCTAGTGCATAGCACTCCTGACGTAACTTTCAAGTAATTCTGAGACTAAATTGTACGATAGATCCCGAGATTACGCTATAATCTCCCACAATAATTTTGCAATTATTGTAACTGTGGGTTGTGGTAATGCTCAATTGGAAACTATCTTGACAAGCAGAATCTCAAAGAATGAATGTGCGAAATCCTTCGCCGTTCAGGATTCACTAAGGATTGGTTGAATTCAATTTGAATTTCTCTCGTTCCTCCCGAACTAGGAGAATACTTTGTGGACACCTATTTGAGAAGTCTGATTTGTTAAGATCCAATCCTTAATCAAGTGACTGAGAACATGGGTTGATCATTACCTTGGACAGCAAGACTCACTAAAGTTCCCATACACTGCAAATCATGATTACGTGTGCACCCGTAATGATAATTTACTTTGCATGATCCCTGTAGTGTTCCTTCTATCCCCAACTTTTAGTTAAAAGGATTTGAAATGATCATTAGGTCGTGTTTGCACACTTGTGTAGGAGTGTGTATTGTTCTATCGGATTACTCTTGATTATGTGTACCAATACCCATGAGTCTGCCGAATCTGGCTGTTACCGGATGAGGTTAACGGTAGAGAGGCACCACCAGTGTCTCTCAAGAATAAAATGTGTATGGAAGTCAGGCACTATGTGTAGGGCAGAGATCCTCAAATTAGTGTTGAGTAACTCATGCTCCAAGTATGTATGTACGTATGGATCCACATGATCCTGATGAATGTCTGGGTCTCCTGACCCATGGAGTTCTCCCCCGTTTAGTCCTGCTTATCCACCTTGGATTCCCTTCGGTCCGGGCAATCCCGTCTGCCACATCTCATGTAGAAAGTCTATTCGTTCGACCCGGTAACTCATGAATTAGAGTATTTATACCGCACATACGTCAGAAAGAAAGTTGCCTCCCCGGCTAGAGTAGTTGTCGGTGTGGTGCAGGTATAGGTACAGATTCTGGTACGGGTTCAGCATGTTGTGATACCAAGATCGGTAACTGACGGTTGCTGCCGTCGTCGCCAAAGCTCAGCTCGTAACTCGATCTTCTAAGGTTGCAGTATGCTGAGTACCCGTTATTCATGACTCGTAATCCGAACAGTAACATGCTGTAAGTGTTTATTATTTCCACATTGTTGTTTGTGTTTAAGTGTTCATTACATGTGTCATGTAATTGTATTAGTGTAGCTAATGATACCCTAGTGTAACTCCATACACTAATAATCTACACAAATTGTTCGGCAACGGTTGGAATTCCCATACTCAAGTCTTAGGTGTTCTTAGTGTGATGCAAGTCTTAGAAATCTTGGTCCCTAAATGAGTCCGGTTAGAGCCTAGGTGTCACTAAGGAAACCTAATTCGCTAAAACCATTGCTTTGATACCAATCTGTCACACCCCCAAATTTATTTACTTAATAAATAAATACAGGTTGCAACGATTGGTTCATTATACGATAGCGGAAGCTGTAATAGTGATTTCTAAGACTTGAATACATACACAAATACTAAGACTAAGTACTACAATGATCTAAGTTCTTCTAGATCAACGACAGACTTGAGTGTAACATTTCTGATTTTTAGTATCCGTATTTCGATTCAATATAGCGCTTTTCAAACCTAATTCTAGTGCACTAATTTGTTCTATTCGTATCTACAATTAAATACAATGATTCAATACAAATACTCAAGTTTTACTCGGATATATACTGTGACACCCAGTATTTCAGGTCAATATCCATATTACATAAATGCACGTTCATAACATATATTTCCTGAAGTTTTATTTTGACTAAGTAAAGTCAGTATGTTTAGAATGGTTTAACCGTTAGAGTCGGGATTGGGTCTGATGTGTATTTAACTAATCAATTCAGATCAGAAGTGACGTTGTTGGGCCTTTGTTTAGGACAACCGAGACTAGCTTATAAGGTGAGTTCTAGAAGCCCTTCTTTAAATGTTTTAATTAAATGTTTTTGGGCTGGTGTGCAAACATACAGAATGATGTTTTTAAAATGAGGTTTACGAAATGATGTTTACGAAACGATGTTTACGATATGATGTTTACGATATGATGTTTACGAAATGATGTTTACGAGATGATGCTTATGAAATGTTTTGCCAAATGAATTTTATGAAAGGTTTACGAAAGAGATGATGTTTTGTTTAATAAAACGTACAAATGCTTTAACTAAAATGAGGTAAAGGTTTTATGAAAGTCACGAATGAACGAATCTGCCACGAGTTCCTACGGGAGCTAAGGTATGTATGTATGTATTGGCCTCACCCTTAAGGGGGGTAACGGTTGTACAACTGGTTGATGATGGGGTGACGACGGTCACCCATGGGATTACCGGGATCCCGATGGAGGGTACTATTCCTTGCGGGGAAATAGTGCCTAAGTTATATTCTGTCTACCTAGAGGTAACGAGCCTTAGGAGACATATGTTTGGTCCACCTAGAGGTAATGAGCCTTAGGGGACCTGTGAGACGGATGGCTTAGAGGTAACGAGCCTTAAGTTCATCCGCTGGTATGCGATGTTTGGAATTGACGGTTACAAGAAGGCGCAGATTCGGTTCATGTTGACTTATGTTATGATGTTATGTTACGATGATGTTAAGTTATTGCATGTTTTACATACGCTTTTGTTAAACAAATGTATGTTATGTTTTTGGAAAGATGTTTATGTTAAAGTTTTATGTAAAGCTAGAACTCACCAGCGTAGCTGACTTTTTAGTATGCACATTCAGGTTAAGGCAGGTATGGATGATGGACGGTGATGCTTGGCAAGCGAGAAGAGTTACCCGGTTGATCATGAAGACTGGCATCCCATTATGATTGATTTATGTTATGTTCATGTATTAGACTATGTTACGCTTCCGCATGTTGAACAATGTAATTGTTATGTTTAATGAAGTATTTTCCGCTGCGTTATTTTGATATTTAAGTTTAAGAACTGTGTGTGAATGAGTAAATCCAACAAGTAGGCCTCCCAGGTTTGGGGCCTTACAAGTTGGTATCAGAGCAATAGTATGAGAGATTCGGACACTCCTAGTGTCTGAACTTAAACTGTTAATGGGACCGAAAGCGGATGCCAGTACGGGTAACTCGAGCCACAGCATCAGGTATGAAGGTAGTAAATATTTACATATACAGTATGCCTTAGAAAGGGTTAGGTAAGGACTTGTGTTCTGATGGAATCACAAAGGGGGTCAAATAGAAATCGAAAGGTAGTGTAATGGTTAATTGCATATGGCTAGTGTATATTAACATCTTACAGTGCTTATTGAATTTTATTTGTTAACTAGCATGATGACATTGGATTCCTTGTCTTATAGAACGGAATGGCGGGACGAAAGAGCGGAAGGCATGGTGGGGGCCGTACCAGTGGCCGTACCGGCGGTCGAAATGGTGGGCGTGGCAGGACCCCTGCGCACCAAGAGTATAGTGAAGAAGGAAGTGTTCACATTGAACCGGTAGTTAGTGTGCATGGAACTGAGCAGACGCTGGTTGAAGAACAACCTTTCACTTTTGAACCAGAAGTGAGAGCAGCTATAGCTCAAGAGTTCACCGAGTTGATGAAGACTTCTCTACCAGGTCTGTTAGCTGAAGCATTGAAGAAGGTTAATGGGGAAGGTGGGTCTAGCGCGGCAACTGGTGCCCAGAACAACGAAACCGACAACGCACCGCCTGCACGCGAATGCGACTACAAGTCATTTAAAGCATGTGACCCACCGGTCCTCACTAGAAAGAAAGACGCGGTGGCTACGCTTGATTGGGTGATCCGTATGGAAGCTGCCATTCGTCTGAGCGAATGTCGAACGGATCAAGTTGTAAAATTTGCTGCTAACTCCTTGAAAGAGGAAGCATCCTATTGGTGGGAAGGTGTACGTTAAGAAAAAGGGAGCGAGGTTGTGGATGCGATGGTGTGGGCTGACTTGAAAACTTTAGTGATCAAGAATTTCTGCCCAAGGAACGAGATTGAGAAGGTAGAGAGTGAATTTCTGGGTTTGAAGGCCGGGAGCATGACGCACCGGCAGTACACCACACGGTTCAATGAACTGACACGTCTAGTGCCACATCTTGTCACGACTGAGGAAAGAAAGATTGCATGCTACATTCAAGGGCTGCCGGACCAGGTCCACACCTATGTTAAAGCAAACGCCCCTACTACCTACGATTTGGTAGTAGAACTGAGAGGAGTGGTATTTGATGATCTGGCGCTGAATGTCGTTGCCATTGAAGAGCCCAAAAAGAAGTTGAGTTTTCCCGCTAAGCGATCGGGTGGGAAGTTGTTTGGGGCTCGGGACAAACAGGCCAGGGTAGGCGAGACGACAGTCTGTGGAAGATGTGGGGTGAGATATACGGGTGAATGTCGGATAGGGACAAATCTGTGCTACAAATGTGGCAAGACTGGACACTACTCCCGGGAATGCAGGCAAGATATTAAATGTTATAATTGTGGTGAAAGCGGTCATATGAGCAGGGAATGCACCAAGCCCAGAATGGGTGATGTGACACCCGACATTTCAGGTCAATATCCGTACATGTATTAAACAAGTTTACATTTCAATTATTTTTGTGATTTAATTAATTTCACAAACAAGGACATTAAGGTCTAACAAAAACCGAACATTGTCTCATTTCACATTTTGGTAATTCTAGGAGTTACCGGTTCACGTGTTATATAAACCGACAAATTCGAACACTAGTGGTTAATTTAAATAACCAGAGAAATATATATACATATATATTTCATTTCCACAAATTTTACGTAGAACAATAAATTATTTTCAGAATAAATTTATAATACCGTGGAGGATCTAAACCGGATTTATTTACCCCTTTAAAACTCTAATGGATGTTAATACCATTAATAAATTAATGGTAAAAACAAATTGTTTGATTTATATTAACCCCAAACCACTCCTTGACTTTTGGCCGAAAAAGCTAGAGGAAACCACTCCCTTACTCGGCCCATACTACACTGAGAAAACTCACATATAACCATACTCGCTTCAATCATTTTTCTCACAATTCCCATTCATCACACTCATTTCATACGGCAAATTCTCCATTTCTCTTCAAACCGAAGCCGAGTTTTAAGGCGAAATCCTACCACAATCCAGTATTTTAAGAAGAATCTCAAGTGTTTCTGCAAAAGAGTCGAGATCATCTCTGTTTTATTTCATCATCTTCATCTCGGTTTTAAGGTAAAAACTCGACATTTTCACATTATTTTCTTTAAAACCGTAGCTAAACTTACATCTTATTTAAACGCAAGAAAGTTAACAAGAAGAGTGTGTCTAATTCAAGTTTAAAACATAAAAATATGCAGGACTGATTCTGTCAAACAGAAGTCCAGTAATCGAAACTAGGAGTTTCGATACCAGTTAACTCAATCGAAACTAGGAGTTTCGATACCTGTTGATCCATCGTAACTAGGAGTTTCGATACCTTTTCTCAATCGAAACTAGGTTGTTTCGACTCCTGACCACTCCATCGAAACTAAGTAGTTTCGACACACGTATGCTCCATCGAAACTAAGTAGTTTCGACACACATATGCTCAATCGAAACTAAGAAGTTTCGACACCTGTACAACAGTCCCAGTTGGGCAGTAACTCAAAACTATTTTATAACAAAACATGTGTTGGAAAACTAAAACGATATTTAAACAAACACAATCAGATTTACAAGGTCGGTGAACAATTTACAATTAAGACGTTGGTCTTAACAACAATTTACCCTTGGTATCTAGGGTACGAATAGTCAAGGTTGACTACAACAAGTATCATACGAGTACACAAACTCAAGGTGAGTTTCACGGCCTCTTTTTACTGTTTTCAATATTTGGGGGAGAAACATACTTACAACTATTTTATGGGATAACAAGAGAATAAGGCACGACTTTTATGTTTACATGAGATGAGAACAACAATTTGAGGCCGCTAAAGTCCCCTGGAACAACGTAGTAACCATTAACTGTAGCCTAGGGTCCTATGAATAGTACTATGGAGAGTGACGTCTCCCGGTCATGGTTAGTCGCGCTAACCACTATCTGGAGGATTTATGGCCGCATAGAACCGGATAACGAAATTAGGGGCATGTACAATTGTCATGGTTTGGTTACGCCTCATGTATGAACATATTATTTGTATTCCTAGCTAGTTTACATATGGGTCAACAATTCTTATTCTGTTTATCACATACAACTGAAACGATTTATGAACAACTGAGTTTTACCAAGAACTATTTGATTAAACCTGTGAACTCACCAACCTCGTGTTGACGTTTTCAAGTATGTTTTTCAGGAAATTGAATGATGACTGCAAGGTTAGCAATGTAGATTACATGCATGCACGATGGATACTACTCAAGGAGGATTTCCCTCGTATAACTCATTGAATTGAGTCATATTTGTGAAATCTTAACTTTTTGTAAACTCAGATTATTATTTTTTGTAATGTATAATCTTAATCTTGTTTATGTATCCATTTATCATGTATGTGTTTGCGGTAATCATATGCTTTGGAAACCAGTGAACGTCGCGCCTCGCGTTTCCGCCTTGGCGGGGTGTGACAGAAATTGGTATCAGAGCCATTGATTATAGTGAACTAGGAATCTAAATTGGAACCTAGTCTATAATCTAAATGACTCACTAAAACGTTTTCATTGCATAAGCATTGCATAACCAGTCATTTTGTCATATGGATATTGTAGTCACAAGCATGTCGTCACATTCACATTCTGATCCCGTCTCTGACACTGAATCAAACGAGGAACTTTCCGCCTCACATCCCAAAAATCGAGTACAAACCCGTAGCTCCACACCACCTAATGTCGCCTTGGGAGAACCGCCTATTGTCTACCGAAAGAAAAGCGGAGGACCAGTGAAGGTACAAAGCGCTAGAAAGAAGTTTCGACTTCCGCACAAGAGGACTCTAGCAGCCCGTGACCCGAAGGACTTAGAGACCGATGAAGAGCCATCTAGGAAACGACCCTGTTACCACCCTGCTGTGGGAACTATCCGTTGGATGCCACATACTCTGGCCCGATGGAGGGATATGGAGAGCATTCCATCTACCTTTGAGCTCGGAGAGTCTTCCAACTCTCCAACACCCCTACCTCACACTGGGGAAGTCATGGAGCTCACAGTGCCTACACTAGTAGCACGCGTTCGTACGCATGAGGAGCGTCTTGATGATCTCCTAGATGACATCCGGGCACATGGGGATGCAGCCACGCGATCACACCAAAGACTCGGATCTCGAGTTCAGACTCTAGATGACCGCATCCGAGACATACAGGATGCCACTAACTATCTGGAGTTGAGAGCCGACATGGACTGGCAATTCACTATCACTGTCCGAGACATGGTGGAAGCACTGGAGGAAAGGACTTTGGCTGCAGAATTTGTGACTAGAGCAAGCTTTGTTATGGCAGGACTTGCCATGATGATTGGATTGTACTCTCACTTCTTCTTCTAAACCTATTATGGGCGGGTTGTGCCCATAGTACATTATGTAGTTTAAAATGTTAGTACTGATGAGGTCATGTGAACCCATCACTTTTGTATCCGTTTCTTTTGGGAACAATGTACTATGAATGTTTTAACTATGTATATAATGGTTTATGTTTTGATGTTGTCGTATCCTTATGCCATGTGCTATCATTATTATCATATAATGTTATTTCTTTTTAATTGATGTGTTAGAAAGAACGTCATGGCACCAAAGCGTAGCACACCCCGTAACACTACTGGGGACAACAATGAAACGATTTCTCCAAATGTAGAACAACTCATAGCACAGCGAGTAGCTGCTGCCATGCAACAGTATGAGGCGAATCGAAATAGTGGAGGAGGAAACGGCAGTGGTACCGGTGCAGGAGGTAGCGGTACAGCCGGAGGTTCCGGAGGTAATAGAATAAATAAGCCGTAACACATAGTCATGATCCGAATTAATGATGTTATGACTTGTAAATCTACAGATGCTCCAAATAGAAAGTGCTCCTACAAGGCCTTTCTATCTTGCAAACCCCGTAACTTCAATGGCACCGTGGGTGCAGTTGGACTAATGAGATGGATAGAGAAGATGGAATCGGTGATTGATATCAGTGAATGCACTGCTGACTGCATGGTGAAGTATTCTACATGCTCACTCACTGATAAAGCTTTAACTTGGTGGAATTCACAAGTAAAGACTTTGGGAAGGCAGACAGCATATGAGTTGTCATGGGAAGACCTAAAAGCCATGATGATCGAGGAGTACTGTCCTCGAAATGAGTTGCAAAAGATCGAATCTGAAATGTGGAATTTACAAATGATAGGTGATGATGTTGCTGGTTACACTGACCGATTCAATGAGTTAGCAATCTTAGTTCCACACATGGTCACCCTAGAATACAAGAAGGTTGAAAGATATTTGTGGGGTCTCGCACCTCAAATCCGAAGTCTAGTGACTTCATCGAACCCTATGGATGCCAAGAGCGCCATAACTCTAGCTTTCAAGCTGAGGGATAATGCTGTACGTGATGGTTTGTTTGGAAAGAAGGAGACCGAAGAAGGAAAATCTGGAGAAAAGAGGAAATGGTTTGGAAAACCAAGTAATCAAAACAAGAATCAGGCTTATAAGAGACCTGAAACTATGAAGGCCTATGCTGCCAACCTTGAAGGACAAAGTGGATATCTTGGAACACGACCAAAGTGTGACAAGTGTGGATATCATCACAGTGAAAGGTGTATCCAATGTGGAAAATGTAAAAAGTATGGGCATATGACCCATAACTGTTGGAGCAATGCAAACTCTAATAAGACAAATCAAGTAACAGGAAAGGGCAACCCAGGAACAGGGAGGATGAATCAGGGATGTTTTGAGTATGGAGATCCAAAGCACTTCAGAAAAGACTGTCCAAAGTTGAAGAACCGAAACGACAATCAGACCCGTGGAAGAGCATTTGTGATGGGGGCTGGTGACGCACGACAAGATCCAAACATTGTCACTGGTACGTTCCCGATAAATAATCACTATGCCTCTATACTTTTCGATACGGGTGCTGATTTGAGTTTTGTGTCAAATGACTTTAAGTCCCTACTCGGTATTAAGCCCAGCAAACTAGAACAAAAGTATACAATTGAATTAGCGAACGGAAAATTAATTAATACCGGAGAAGTCATTAAGGGTTGTACCTTATGTCTTAAAAACCACACATTTAGTATAGATCTGTTACCTGTTGATTTAGGAAGCTTTGACGTTGTTATTGGCATGGATTGGTTGTCAAAGAATCATGCCGAAATTATTTGTTTTGAGAAGATTGTCCAAATCCCACTCTCAAACGGAGAAGTTCTTTCGATTCAAGGTGAGAAGAGTGGAGTAACGTTAAGGATGATAAACTGCATGAAAGCTCGTAAGTACCTACGTAAAGGCTATTGCGTGTTCCTGGCTCACATCGTCGAGAAGAAACCCGAGGAACGTCGACTTGAAGATATTCCAATCGTCAGGGATTACCCCGAAGTTTTTCCTGAAGACTTACCTGGTTTACCACCACCGAGGCAAGTCGAATTCCGAATCGATTTGGTACCAGGATCCGAACCAATTGCGCGATCGCCGTATCGATTAGCACCTTCTGAAATGCAAGAATTATCAAATCAACTACAAGAGTTGCTTGATAAAGGTTTCATAAGACCGAGTTTCTCACCTTGGGGAGCTCCGGTCCTATTCGTAAAGAAAAAGGATGGAACCTTTAGGATGTGTATAGATTACCGAGAATTAAACAAGTTTACAATCAAAAACCGATACCCACTTCCTCGAATAGACGATTTGTTCGATCAACTACAAGGTTCTAGCTTCTATTCAAAAATTGATCTACGTTCAGGGTATCATCAATTAAGAATCCAAGAAGAAGATGTACCAAAGACAGCATTTAGGACTCGATACGGTCACTACGAGTTCCTAGTTATGCCATTTGGTTTGACGAACGCACCAGCTGTCTTCATGGATCTCATGAACCGCGTGTGCAAGCCATACTTGGATAAATTCGTGATTGTATTTATCGATGACATATTAATATATTCACGAACTAAGGAGGATCATGAACATCACCTGAAATTAATCTTAGAACTACTCAGAAACGAGAAACTTTACGCTAAATTCTCTAAGTGTGAGTTTTGGATCCGAGAAGTGCATTTTCTTGGACATGTCATCAACAAGGAAGGAATTCACGTTGATCCATCTAAAATTGAAGCGATCAAAAACTGGGAAGCACCAAAGACTCCGACAGAAGTACGTCAATTTTTGGGTTTGGCCGGCTATTACAGACGATTCATCGAGAATTTTTCGAAAATAGCCTTGCCTTTAACCACATTAACCCAGAAAGAAAAGAAGTATGATTGGAATGACAAGCAAGAATCAGCTTTCCAATTACTAAAGCAGAAGCTGTGTAGTGCACCAATCTTATCCCTTCCTGAGGGAATCTACAATTTTGTCGTATACTGCGATGCATCACACCAAGGACTTGGTTGTGTGTTAATGCAAAGAGACAAAGTCATCGCATATGCCTCACGACAACTAAAAGTGCACGAAAAGAATTATACGACCCACGACTTGGAATTGGGTGCAGTTGTGTTTGCGCTCAAGATTTGGAGACATTATCTTTACGGTACAAGATGTACTATCTTTACTGATCACAAGAGTCTCCAACATATCTTTGATCAAAAGGAACTTAACATGAGACAACGTCGTTGGGTAGAACTACTAAACGATTATGATTGTGATATCAAGTACCATCCCGGGAAAGCCAATGTCGTAGCGGACGCTTTAAGTCGCAAAGAACGAGTTAAAACTCTTCGTGTTCGTGCCTTAGGATTGACAATTCATACGAATCTTACTACTCAAATTCGGATGGCACAACAAGAGGCAATCAAAGAAGAAAACATTCAGAATGAAGCTTTACGAGGAATGATAAAGCAATTGGAGCCAAAGTCAGATGACACTTTATACTTCATGAATAGAATTTGGGTGACACGTTTTGGTAACTTACGGGAGTTAGTTATGGACGAAGCCCACAAGTCCAGGTACTCCATTCACCCAGGTTCAGATAAGATGTATAAGGATCTAAAAGAATTATATTGGTGGCCCAATATGAAAGGAGATATTGCCACGTATGTCAGTAAGTGCCTAACGTGCTCAAAAGTAAAAGTCGAACATCAGAAACCGTCTGGTTTACTACAGCAACCTGAAATTCCCCAATGGAAATGGGAACAAATTTCTTTGGATTTCATCACAAAATTACCCAGGACTTCCAGTGGTTATGATACCATATGGGTAATTGTCGACCGATTAACGAAATCTGCTCACTTTCTGCCAATGAAAGAAACTGACAAAACCGAGAAACTTGCAAAACTATATATCAAAGAAATTGTGGCTAGGCATGGGGTGCCAACTTCCATTATCTCCGATAGAGACAGCAGATTCGTGTCTAGAATCTGAAAATCACTACAAGAAGCCATGGGCACACGTCTTGACATGAGCACGACATATCACCCACAAACAGATGGTCAAAGCGAAAGGACTATTCAAACTTTAGAGGATATGCTCCGTGCGTGTGTAATTGATATCGGAGGTAATTGGGATACTCATTTACCATTAGCGGAGTTTTCCTACAATAACAGCTACCACACGAGCATTAAAGCAGCTCCGTTTGAAGCTTTATATGGTCGTAAATGTCGCTCACCGCTATGTTGGGCGGAAGTTGGTGAAAAACATTTGACAGGCCCTGAGATTGTCCAGGAAACCACTGATAAGATTTCCAAAATTAAGGAACGTTTGAAAGCGGCCCGAGATAGACAAAAGAGCTATGCTGATAACCGACGGAAACCATTAGAATTTCAAATTGGTAACCGAGTAATGTTAAAAGTCTCACCATGGAAAGGCGTTGCAAGGTTTGGTAACCGTGGTAAGCTCAACCCTAGATACGTTGGTCCATTTGAAATACTGGCTAGGGTTGGCCCTGTAGCTTACAAACTCAAGCTACCACAAGAACTAAGCAATGTACATGATACGTTTCATGTATCAAATCTCAAGAAGTGTTTATCAGACGAGACACTAATTATACCGCCTGACGAGATTCACATTGATGATAAACTTCACTTCATTGAGGAACCGATTGAGATTTCAGATTGGAAGATTCAAAAGCTGAGACGTAGTCGGATCAAACTCGTTAAAGTACGTTGGAACTCAAAGCGTGGTCCTGAGTATACATGGGAACGAGAGGACCAAATGAAAACAAAATACCCATCCTTGTTCGAGGATGCACCAGTTCAAGAGGACACGAATTGAATTTCGGGACGAAATTCTTTTAACAAGGGGAGAATGTGACACCCGACATTTCAGGTCAATATCCGTACATGTATTAAACAAGTTTACATTTCAATTATTTTTGTGATTTAATTAATTTCACAAACAAGGACATTAAGGTCTAACAAAAACCGAACATTATCTCATTTCACATTTTGGTAATTCTAGGAGTTACCGGTTCACGTGTTATATAAACCGACAAATTCGAACACTAGTGGTTAATTTAAATAACCAGAGAAATATATATACATATATATTTCATTTCCACAAATTTTACGTAGAACAATAAATTATTTTCAGAATAAATTTATAATACCGTGGAGGATCTAAACCGGATTTATTTACCCCTTTAAAACTCTAATGGATGTTAATACCATTAATAAATTAATGGTAAAAACAAATTGTTTGATTTATATTAACCCCAAACCACTCCTTGACTTTTGGCCGAAAAAGCCAGAGGAAACCACTCCCTTACTCGGCCCATACTACACTGAGAAAACTCACATATAACCATACTCTCTTCAATCATTTTTCTCACAATTCCCATTCATCACACTCATTTCATACGGCAAATTCTCCATTTCTCTTCAAACCGAAGCCGAGTTTTAAGGCGAAATCCTACCACAATCCAGTATTTTAAGAAGAATCTCAAGTGTTTCTGCAAAAGAGTCGAGATCATCTCTGTTTTATTTCATCATCTTCATCTCGGTTTTAAGGTAAAAACTTGACATTTTCACATTATTTTCTTTAAAACCGTAGCTAAACTTACATCTTATTTAAACGCAAGAAAGTTAACAAGAAGAGTGTGTCGAATTCAAGTTTAAAACATAAAAATATGCAGGACTGATTCTGTCAAACAGAAGTCCAGTAATCGAAACTAGGAGTTTCGATACCAGTTAACTCAATCGAAACTAGGAGTTTCGATACCTGTTGATCCATCGAAACTAGGAGTTTCGATACCTTTTCTCAATCGAAACTAGGTTGTTTCGACTCCTGACCACTCCATCGAAACTAAGTAGTTTCGACACACGTATGATCCATCGAAACTAAGTAGTTTCGACACACATATGCTCAATCGAAACTAAGAAGTTTCGACACCTGTACAACAGTCCCAGTTGGGCAGTAACTCAAAACTATTTTATAACAAAACATGTGTTGGAAAACTAAAACGATATTTAAACAAACACAATCAGATTTACAAGGTCGGTGAACAATTTACAATTAAGACGTTGGTCTTAACAACAATTTACCCTTGGTATCTAGGGTACGAATAGTCAAGGTTGACTACAACAAGTATCATACGAGTACACAAACTCAAGGTGAGTTTCACGGCCCCTTTTTACTGTTTTCAATATTTGGGGGAGAAACATACTTACAACTATTTTATGGGATAACAAGAGAATAAGGCACGACTTTTATGTTTACATGAGATGAGAACAACGATTTGAGGCCGCTAAAGTCCCCTGGAACAACGTAGTAACCATTAACTGTAGCCTAGGGTCCTATGAATAGTACTATGGAGAGTGACGTCTCCCGGTCATGGTTAGTCGCGCTAACCACAATCTGGAGGATTTATGGGCGCATAGAATCTGATAACGAAATTAGGGGCATGTACAATTGTCATGGTTTGGTTACGCCTCATGTATGAACATATTATTTGTATTCCTAGCTAGTTTACAAATGGGTCAACAATTCTTATTCTGTTTATCACATACAACTGAAACGATTTATGAACAACTGAGTTTTACCAAGAACTATTTGATTAAACCTGTGAACTCACCAACCTCGTGTTGACGTTTTCAAGTATGTTTTTCAGGAAATTGAATGATGACTGCAAGGTTAGCAATGTAGATTACATGCATGCACGATGGATACTACTCAAGGAGGATTTCCCTCGTATAACTCATTGAATTGAGTCATATTTGTGAAATCTTAACTTTTTGTAAACTCAGATTATTATTTTTTGTAATGTATAATCTTAATCTTGTTTATGTATCCATTTATCATGTATGTGTTTGCGGTAATCATATGCTTTGGAAACCAGTGAACGTCGCGCCTCGCGTTTCCGCCTTGGCGGGGTGTGACAGGTGAAGCCGGGAAAGGGAAAGGCTCGGAAAAGAAAGAAGAGAGGCCCCGAGCAAAGACTCGTGCGTACGCACTAACGCAAGAACAAGCCAGGGCAGATCCCGACGTGGCGTCAGGTACGTTCATCCTTGACAACACTTTTGTTTCTGTGTTATTTGATTCGGGTACCAGTAAGAGTTTCATATCTACGACTTTTTGTAAACGAGTGAAGTACACTGTGAGCAAGTTAGAAAGGGCCTTTAGCGTAGAAACCGCTGAGGGTAGAACTGCGAGAGTGACTGATGTAGTTGACAACTCCACGATAAAAATAGAAGGTCATTGGTTCCCTGTCAGGTTGTTTGTCATGGTTTTGGGTGGGTTCGATGTCGTGTTAGGTATGGATTGGCTAACTGCCAATGAAGCGCAAATTATATGCAAACGAAAGATAATCCGACTCAAGGCTCCGGATGGTAGCAAAATCGAGATTTTTGGAGATCGTGACGCCCCGATGCCTAACGTCATCTCAATGATCAAGGCAGCAGATTACCTGAGGCGCGGATGCGAGGCTTATCTGGTGTATGTGATTGACAAGTGTAAGGAGGTGAAGGAACTAGACGACGTGCCCATGGTACGCGAGTACCCGGAGGTGTTTCTAGAGGATTTGCCTGGGATACCACCCGACAGAGAGATTGAGTTCCGAATCGACTTAGTACCAGATGCCCAACCCGTGGCTAAGGCTCCATATCGACTAGCACCATTGGAGATGAAAGAGTTAATGGCACAACTAGACGAGTTACTTGAGAAGGGATTTATCCAACCGAGCATCTCGCCGTGGGGTGCTCCGGTGTTGTTTGTGAAGAAGAAAGACGGTTCGATGAGAATGTGTATTGATTATCGCGAGTTGAATAAACGTACGGTGAAGAACAAGTACCCTTTACCAAGGATCGACGACTTGTTCGATCAATTGCAAGGAGCAAGTTGGTTCTAAAAAATCGACCATCGGTCCGGGTACCATCAGTTGAAGGTGAGGGAAGAAGACATACCGAAAACTGCATTTCGCACACGTTATGGACATTTCGAGTTCCGCGTAATGTATTTCGGATTGACGAACGCCCCCGCAGCGTTCATGGATTTGATGAATCGAGTTTGTCGACCAATGCTGGATCGATCGGTAATCGTGTTCATCGATGATATCCTCATCTACTCCATGAATGAGGGTGATCACGCGTGTCACTTGAAGGAAGTATTGGAAGCTCTAAAGAAGGAAAAGTTGTATGCTAAGTTCTCCAAATGCGCGTTCTGGCTTAGGGAAGTCCAATTCCTAGGTCACGTAATTAACCTGAACGGCATTATGGTTGACCCAGCAAAAATAGTGACGGTAAGGGAATGGAATATTCCTAAGACGCCAACTGAAATCCGCAGTTTCTTGGGATTGGCAGGCTACTATCGGAGATTCATCCAGAATTTCTCAAAAATAGCTTCGCCATTGATAAAGTTGACTCGGAAGGAGGTAAAGTACGAATGGGGTTTGACCCAGGACGAGGCGTTTAAGGAATTGAAGGAGAAGCTAACCAAAGCTCCAGTCTTGGCCCTTCCCGAGGGCAATGAAGACTTGGTGATATACTCTGATGCTTCGGGTCAGGGATTGGGATGCGTGTTGATGCAACGCGGAAGAGTGATCGCATATGCGTCACGGCAGTTGAAGATTCACGAAGCTAATTATCCGACTAACGATTTGGAACTTGCTGCTGTCGTATTTGCATTGAAAATCTGGAGGCACTACCTCTACGGGGTGAAGTTTACTATTTACTCCGACCACAAAAGTTTGAAGTACTTCTTCGAACAAAGAGAGCTTAATATGAGGCAGAGACGATGGTTGGAACTCCTGAAAGATTATGACTGTGAGATCATGTATTCCTGGAAAGGCAAACGTGGTGGCTGATGCTCTAAGCCGAAAGGATGTGCCTATTCCTATTAGAGTGAAAGCTTGCCAGTTGATAGTAACATCGGATGTGATGAGAGAAATTGAAAGAGCTCAAGATGAAGCACTTAAAGAAGAAAACATAAAGAAGGAAAGGATGGTTGGCCAACAGGACAAGTTGGAATATAACACCCTTGGTGTTTGGACGCATTTTGGACGGGTATGGATACATATGGGTGGCGAGCTTAGAACCAAAATCTTGGATGAGGCTCATAAGTCTCGGTACTCTATCCATCCTGGTACCAATAAAATGTAACAAGATCTGAGGAAGGATTACTGGTGGCCTGGAATGAAGCATGAAGTGACAAAGTACGTAAGCAAGTGCTTGACTTGCTCGCAAGTAAAGGCCGAACACTAGAAACCGTATGAAGAGATTCAACCACTTGATATACCGGAATGGAAGTGGGAACACATTACCATGGACTTCATAACCAAGCTACCTCGCACAGCTAAAGGTCATGATACCATTTGGGTAATTGCGGATCGTTTAACGAAGAGTGCTGCCTATTCGCGAGACGTTCTCGTCGGAAAGGTTAGCAGAAGTATTTATTAACGAAGTAGTAGCACGGCATGGGATGCCTTTGACGATCGTATCTGACCGGGACACACGATTCACATTGAGGTTCTGGAAAGGATTTCACGAGGCGATGGGCACGAGGCTCAATGTTACACGGCATACCACCCACAAACGGATGGTCAGTCTGAAAGGACCATTCAGACATTGGAGGATATGCTTCGTGCTTGTATTATCGATTTTGGCGGCAGTTGGGACAGTCATCTGCCGTTAGCCGAATTCTCCTACAACAATAGTCATCACATGACGATAGGCATGCCGCCTTACGAAATGTTGTATGGGAGAAGATGTAGGACCCCGGTTTGTTGGGGTGAGATTGGACAGAAGGAATTAGGAAGTCTTGAAGTCGTAAGAGAAACATCGGAAAGGTTTGATCAAATCAAAGCAAGAATGAAGGTCGCTCAAGATCGTCAAAAATCCTACGCGGATAAACGATGAAGGCCTATTGAGTTTGATGTTGGGGACAGAGTAATGTTGAAAGTGTCACCCTGGAAAGGGATCATACGATTCAGGAAGAGAGGAAAGTTAAGTCCGAGGTTTGTTGGACCATTCAGGATAATGGCGCGGGTTGGTGAAGTCGCTTATCGGTTAGAGTTGCCTGATGAGTTAAGTGGGATTCATCCTACATTCCATGTATCACACTTGCGAAAGTGTTTGGCGGATGAATCGACTCACGTACCACTTACTGACATCGAGGTCGACAACAGCCTTAACTACATCGAAGAACCCGTGGCCATCTTAGACAGAAATGAGAAGCGTTTGCATAATAAGATTATTCAATTGGTTAAAGTCCAATGGAAGCATCGAAGGGGATCGGAAGCCACTTGGGAAACGGAGACGGAAATAAGGGAGTCGTACCCTCAACTATTTGACTTATGATAGGTTTCGGGGATGAAACCTATTGTAAGGGGGGTAGACTTGTAACATCCTAAAAAATAAAACGACAGTTATAATTACGGAATAAACGAACGAGGCATGTCGGGTCGGGTCGGATGGGCCGGCGGGCTGGAAGGGGAGCGTCCCCTATAAATAGCCAAGGCCACCACCTATTTATCTCATTTGCAACTTCTAGAGAGAGAAACCGTAGAGAGAGAAAGTTGGCAGATCGACCCGAGATTTCAGCAAAGTGTTGCTCCAGAGCTCGTGAGAAGAACCTCTGGATCAGAAACTTGATTCAGGTAACGATTTGGCCTAAATCTGAGTTTTTGTTCGTTTTTTGGTTTTTCGGGTTTTGGGTGAAAAGGTAACCTTTTCACGGATAAAACTGAAAGATAAACATAGATTTGAGTTCCTTAATGGAAAGCAAACGTTTTGAAGTAAACAGGTTCGAGATCTTGACGTGATCAGACCCGAAGGTGAAAGTTAGGGATTTTGCGAAGAAGCAGTTCGTGCGTACTTATCAAGTATGCATGAAGATGATCCTGCGTACTTACCAAGTACGCAAGAAGAGGATCCTGCGTACTTATCAAGTACGCATGAAGAGGGTCATGCGTACTTATCAAGTACGCATGAAGAAGGTACTGCGTATATATCAAGTACGCATGAAGCAAAGTCTCCGCACTTATTAAGTACGTAAGAACAAGTCCATGCGCACTTGCTAAGTGCGCAGGCATCATGCAGGTTAAGTAAAGTCAGTATGTTTAGAATGGTTTAACTGTTAGAGTCGGGATTGGGTCTGATGTGTATTTAACTAATCAATTCAGATCAGAAGTGACGTTGTTGGGCCTTTGTTTAGGACAACCGAGACTAGCTTATAAGGTGAGTTCTAGAAGCCCTTCTTTAAAAGTTTTAATTAAATGTTTTTGGGCTGGTGTGCTGATGTGTTAGTATTTACACATCTTTTTGCCACAAAACTTCGCTCATTTAACGATCAATTCTTGGTTATATTCAACGTTTAGGCACATATTTGCTTCATTTCCTGTTTTGTAGGTTTTTGTGAAGCTTGTGAACAAACAAGAAGATTCCAGGATAAAAAGTGAAGTTTTTAGGGTTTCTGTGATGAAGGCACGGTCGTGCCCCTAATTGGCACGGTCGTGCCTAACTTGCAAACCCTAAGCACGGTCGCGCCCCGTACATGGCACGACCGCGCCAAGCCAAAAGGCAAGGCACAACCGTACAAACCACAATAAAGGAATCTATAAAAATAAGATTCCTTTTAATTAGATTTGTACAAACCACAATAAAGGAATCTATAAAAATAATGAACCACACAAATTGATTTTTTTTTTTACTTTTTCCCTCACTTATGTGATAAACGTGTAATTATATTTTAATTAGATTTGTACAAACCATAATCAATGATTCCATGAAAACAATGAACAACACAAACTGATTTTTTTTTAACTATCTCCCTCAATTATGTGTTAAACATGTAATTAGATTTTACTTATATTTGTACAAACCACAATCAATGCTTCCATGAAAACAATGAACAACACAAACTGATTTTTTTGTTAACTATCTCACCCAGTTATGTGATAAACGTGTAATCAGATTTTAATTAGATTTGTACAAACCACAATCAATACTTCTATGAAGACAATAAACCATGCCTCCACACGGTCGCGGGAACACCCGTGAGTCTGACACCTCGAAGCAAGAGACCCAATGGAAGCTCCGGATCGGTCAACCCTCTGTCACACGGTCGCGGCAAAGACCTAGACGCGACCGCGCCTTTGCACTTGGCACGGTCGTGCCCTCTCTCTTGGCACGGTCGTGCCTCCCCTTTTCTATTTAAACAGAACTTAAACTCTCATTCAGACATCAAGCAACCAGGGGGGAAGTCTACTGTTCCAGCTCGTATTTCTCTTGTTCCAGCCATATTTCAAGATTCTTGGAGAGGATACAACATCAAGAGGATCATCTTTCATCAACAACAACATCTAGGCTTGGAGGAGTGGTTTGATTCTTGTTTTCATATCATGTTTCTTACTACTTTTCCCTGTTTATTTGTAATTCTTATGCTCATGATGAGCTAAAACTCCTGTTCACTTTGGTTTAGATGAAGTTTAGATACATTTAACAGTATTCATGGATTATTGGCAATTATTGTGTTAATGTTATGACAACCGTATGATTATTCTTCAATGAAATTATGTATTCAAGTGTTTTGAGGTGTTTACCAGACTTGTATTTGTATATCATATTATGTTGGAAAACTTATGGTTTATGCTTATATTCATGGATTGGTGTATGTATTTATACTAGTTTGTGGCTTTTGACTAGGAATGGTGAATGAAGTCATGTTTATAAATCATTATATTTGTATGTGTATCCTTATGCTTATGTTTGGAAAGACAAGGTATTTGTTAGAATGTTTCATGCTTAGTTTTATGTTTATCTAGGAATTGTTGACACATTCTCCTAATTTATATAACCTTTACATGAACATTGTATGTTGAAGAAATGCATATTGTTATCTAATTTAATCAACTTGAGGTGGGTAGTATGTTGTTCATATTATCTTTCCAACTAGTTGTTGGACTAGTGTACCTTAACCTGAAACTAGTTTAATCTTTATAAACATTAACATGATTGTTAAACACGTGAGCTTCATTGTATGACTTTAGGTGGTTAGTTTGTGTAATTCATGCTAGCTTTCCGAATAGTTATTTGATTAGATGTCTTTGACAAGAATTTGGTAAATTTATGTTTCGTGTGATTGCCATGTTTCTATGAGTGTATTGGATGTATTCTAGATGGATTCAACACCGAAGTGATATTTTCTCCCTAATTGTTTGAATTGTGACCTTAGCTTAGTTTTTATATATTTACGTGTTAGTTAATTAACAAAACTCTCCAAAATATCTTTATACCCTCACTTGATTAGATTTTAGTTCCGGTTTATTATCGCATTCCACCGTGTCCACGGATTGATATCCGGTTCTTACCTTTACTATATTGCTATCCGACGGGTACACTGCCTGATGCGTGTGTGATTAGTCTTTGGTGAAAACCCTTTTTAAAACTCATATTGTGTGAAAATTCTTTATTAAAATATATATATAGTTTACACGCATCAAGTTTTTGGTGCCGTTGCCGGGGACACGGTTTTTGCGAGAACGATTGGAATTAATTTTTAGTCATTTAGTATATATATTTTTGTGAATATCGTGTTTTCTTGTTTATTATTTTGCAATTTTGCGTGTATAGATATTTTTGCATTTTTACTTGTTATCTCTAGCTTCATTTGTATATATATATATATATTTTGTTTTTATCCTATTTTATTTTCTTCTAGTTTTATTTTTATTTATTTTTATTTTTATTTGTTTTATCTAACTTGTGTTGTCTTTGTCCTAGGTTCGCGTATTTAAAACTAACTTGTCGTGCAGATCGTGTATGTTCTCAACTCCCGTCGAGGAGGTTCCTGAGCCGTCTTCTGAGCCGGAGCGTGATCTTCATCGGAGATTGCGAGACCGTTCCCGATTTGTGGCCCGGTTACTCGAATTTGACGAGGTTGTTGTTGACGAGGTTGTTGTTGACGTGAAACGCCCCAAAACGGGTACATCTCATAGTTGGCACACAACATAACAAACATAGTTCTTAAACCGGAAATCAGAATCTATTACAGCGGAAGTCTTTAATTCAAATCATTCATCAAACTATAACATGAAATATTGTCTATAACATGAACTATCAGGATTGGAAATGTCAGTCTTCAATACCGCAGCCCGATGTCCATGCTATCCAGCCCACATGGCTCTTTTATCTTTCTTTAGCTTTACCCTTTTTACCTGTCATGCATACTAAAAGTCAGCTAACGCTGGTGAGTTCTCTCTTTACTTTAAACTGTAAACTTTATCTTTGGTAGCTTAGTTTTATTAAATTAAACTAAGCTTTACTTTCACTTTCTTTGAAATAAACTTTTAACTATTACTTTAAAACTTTACAACGTTACAATTATAAATCTGTTACGTTACTATCTGTCATTAAAACTTTATCTTTAAGGAAACCCGTTAGGGTGTCCCACTGTACTCTGTCTATCATTTCACTTATACTTGACAAGTGACTTTATCATACTTTAACTATCACGTATGGATCGTGGTCCGAGGACCAGATCCCTATCTTGCTTACACCTCAGGGTAAGACTTTTACTTTAGCGCTGCCCACACCTCAGGGTGGGACTTTCTTTCTCGCTTGCACGTTAGTGCAAGACTCCTTTAGCATTGCTCACTCCTCAGGGTGAGACTTTCTCGCTTACACCGAAGTGAAGACTCCTTTAGCATCGCTTACACCGAAGTGTAAGACTCCTTTAGCATTGCTTACGCCGAAGTGTAAGACTCCTTTAGCATTGCTCACACCTCAGGGTGAGACTTCTACTTTAGCATGCCTGCAGGACTTTCTACTATGCAACTATTATGCAATGCAATTACACTATTACACAAGTAGAAATGCAATCACATAACTTTCATATAGACAAATAACACATATTAACACATAAGCATATAACATGGTATTTGTCACTGTCACTGTCACTGTCACTGTCGAGCTGTACCGAAGTACGGCTCCTTTATCGTTCTTTCTTTAGCTCATTGTTATCTTTCAAAAACTTGTTTAAAAGATAATACTATGCTCTTCTGTTCTTTATCTTTCATTTTATAAAAATAACATTTTTATAAAATACTATACTTTGCCTTTCATTTTATAAAAAATAACATTTTTATAAAATACTATACTTTGCCTTTCATTTTATAAAAAATAACATTTTTATAAAATACTATACTTTGCCTTTCATTTTATAAAAATAACATTTTTATAAAATACTTTACCAGTATGCATGCCAGCCCAAAACCATTAGGAAAAAGGGCAATAAAAACTCACCAGATGAATCGTTTCTGTTTACACCTAGCCGGTTCCTGAATGTCACTATGGTCACCCACAATCTGTATAATCAAGTCATAGGCGTAAGGCTGTGTTCCTAGGGGACACTTAGACATTACTAGGCTTGACTCAGATGTTTCGGGTCATGGTTTCATTATCGAAACTAGGTAGTTTCGAGTCCTGGCTCCTTATCGAAACTATGTAGTTTCGAGCCCTGGCTTCTTATCGAAACTAAGTAGTTTCGAGTCACTGCTTCTTATCGAAACTAAGTAGTTTCGAGTCACTGCTTCTTATCGAAACTAAGTAGTTTCGAGTCGTATGACTTATATAAATTCTTAGTTAAGGTCTTGGGTCTATATTGAAACTATGGTAGTTTCGATGGGTCTGCCCCTGTCGAAACTAGGTAGTTTCGATAGATGCGTCCATATCGAAACTAGTAGTTTCGACTGTGCAGTCTCCTTCCCCAAACAGAACCCTAGATCTGGTCCCTTTGTTCTAATCGATCAAGCTTTGAACTTTTTACGTTCGAAATGTTCCATTTTCCCCCATGAACCCAAACCCGTGGTTTGTTTCCAGTTTCACACGTAAAAATCTAAACCTTTACTCGATTATTAACCCGAAACCCGAAAGTTACAAAAACTCAGATTTAGGCATAATAATTACCTGTTACAGCTTCCTTCTCGTTTCTTTATGCTCCAGAGATGTTGAGCAACAATCCTCGAGACTTTGAGCTTGATCCCGAGCTTTCTCTCTCTAGACCCAAACTCTCACTCTCTCTTTCTCTCACTAGAAACTTGCGTGACAAGTGTGGTGAATGAGGGAGAGGCTGATGGCTGCTGCTATGAAGGCTCCCTGTCATTTTTCGGGCCCATGGGCCGAAACTTTGGCCAAGCCCACTTTGTTTCCTTTATTTGGGTTTCTATTTATTTTGGGATGTTACAAGTCTACCCCTCTTACGAAAGGTTTCGTCCTCGAAACCTGTTATAAGTCAAACAGGTGCGGGTACGACTCTTTCATTTCTGTCTCGGTTTCCCATGTAGCTTCCGAACCTTTACGATGCTTCCATTGTACTTTGACTAACTGTATCACTTTATTCCGTAACCGCTTTTCTTTCCTGTCTAATATGGCGACGGGTTCCTCGATGTAATTGAGGCTATTATCTATCTCGATGTCGTCAAGTGTCACGTGTGCCGATTCGTCGGCCAGGCACTTGCGCAAGTGCGACACGTGGAAGGTTGGGTGAATTCCACTCAGCTCATCAGGTAATTCTAACCGGTAAGCGACTTCACCAACCCGTGCTAGTATTTTGAAAGGCCCGACGAATCTTGGGCTTAACTTCCCTCTCTTTCTGAATCGTATGATCCCCTTCCAGGGAGATACTTTCAATAGTACTTGATCCCCGACCTTGAATTCGATTGGTCTTCGCCTTTTATCCGCGTAGGACTTTTGACGGTCCTGTGCAGCTTTCATTCTGGCCTTGATCTGGTCAATCTTTTCAGAGGTTGTTGTGACTACCTCTAAACTCCCCAACTCTTTCTGTCCTACCTCGCCCCAACAGACCGGGGTTCGGCATCTTCTACCATACAACATTTCGTAGGGCGGCATACCAATCGTGGTGACTGTTGTTGTAGGAGAATTCTGCCAACGGTAGGTGACTATCCCAACTGCCACCGAAGTCTATAATGCATGCGCGGAGCATATCCTCTAACGTCTGGATGGTCCTTTCTGATTGACCATCCGTCTGTGGATGATAAGCCGTGCTGATGTTCAGTCTTGTACCCATTGACTCGTGAAATCTTTTCCAGAACCTCGATGTAAATCGGGTGTCCCGGTCAGATACAATTGATAACGGTACGCCATGTCGAGAGACAATTTCATTGATAAATACTTCTGCCAACTTCTCAGATGAATACGTTTCGCGAATTGGCAAGAAATGTGCACTCTTTGTCAGACGATCCACTATAACCCAAATCGTATCATGGCCTTTTGCTGTGCGGGGCAGCTTTGTAATAAAGTCCATGGTGATACGCTCCCACTTCCATTCGGGTATTTCCAGAGGCTGGATCTTCCCGTACGGTTTCTGATGCTCTGCTTTAACTTGTGAGCAAGTCAGACACTTGCTTACATATCCGGTCACATCATTCTTCATGTTAGGCCACCAATACTCTTTCTTCAAATCCTGGTACATTTTCGTGGTTCCTGGGTGGATGGAATATCGAGACTTATGGGCCTCGTCAAGTACTTTGGCCCTAAGCTCTCCGCCCTTCGGTACCCACATGCGACCACACCTGGTCCTCACTCCATGAGTGTTTAATTCTAACTTTGTCTGTTGACCGACCATTCTTTCTTTCTTTATGTTCTCTTCCTTTAGTGCTTCCTTCTGTGCTGCTTCTAGCTCTGTCATAAAATCTGGGGTTATCACTAACTGGTACGCTTTTACCCTAATAGGAGAATGATTCTCCTTACGACTTAGGGCATCAGCGACCACATTCGCCTTTCCCGGGTGGTATAGGATCTCACAGTCATAGTCTTTCAGCAATTCTAACCACCGCCTTTGCCGCATATTCAGGTCTTTCTGTTCGAAGAAATACTTCAAGCTCTTGTGATCCGAATAAATCGTGCATTTCACCCCGTAGAGGTAATGCCTCCAAATCTTTAACGCAAAAACAACTGCCGCGAGCTCCAAATCGTGAGTCGGGTAGTTAATTTCGTGGATCTTTAGCTGTCGTGACGCATACGCGATCACCTTTCCCCTCTGCATCAAAACACACCCTAACCCTTGTCCCGATGCGTCAGAATATACCACCAGGTCCTCGTTACCGTCGGGTAGTGCTAACACTGGGGCTTGGGTCAACTTCTTCTTTAACTCTTCAAATGCTTTGGACTGAGCCTGACCCCATTCGTACTTTACTTCTTTACGTGTCAACTTTGTCAGTGGCGAAGCTATTCTCGAGAAGTCCTGAATGAACCTTCGATAGTAACCTGCCAATCCCAGAAAACTCCGAATCTCGGTTGGCGTCTTCGGGGTTTCCCATTCCTGTACTGCCTCTATCTTAGCCGGGTCAACCATAATGCCGTCTGCGTTGATAACGTGACCTAAGAATTGGACTTCCTTAAGCCAGAACGCGCATTTGGAGAACTTGGCATACAACTTTTCTTTTTGTAGCGTCTCTAGTACTTCTCGAAGATGACAAGCATGATCACCTTCACTTTTCGAATAAATGAGTATGTCGTCTATAAACACTATCACCGACCTATCTAGCATCGGTCTACACACCTGGTTCATCATACTCATGAATGCTGCCGGAGCGTTCGTCAAGCCGAAAGACATCACGCGAAACTCGTAATGCCCATAACGCGTGCGAAACGCTGTCTTAGGTATGTCCTCTTCTCTTACCTTTAACTGATGATATCCCGACCGCAGATCGATCTTGGAGAACCATCTGGCGCCCTGTAGTTGGTCGAACAGATCATCGATCCTTGGTAGCGGATATTTGTTCTTTACTGTACGCTTGTTCAACTCTCTGTAGTCGATGCACATTCTCATGGCACCATCTTTCTTCTTTACGAACAGAACCGGAGCACCCCATGGAGAAATGCTTGGTCTGATAAATCCTCTATCCAAAAGTTCTTCCAACTGTACCATCAGCTCTTTCATCTCCAGAGGTGCAAGTCGGTACGGTGCTTTAGCCACGGGCTGGGCACCTGGCACTAAGTCTATCTGGAATTCTGTCTCCCGGTCAGGTGGTAACCCAGGCAACTCCTCAGGAAACACCCCCGGAAAATTACATACCACTGGTACGTCTTTTAACTCTCTCACCTTTACATCATTGTCTATCACATAGGCCAGGTAGGCCTCGCATCCGCGCCCTATATACTTCTCTGCCTTTATCATTGATATGACGTTCGTTAGTGAACCGTCGCGATCCCCGTACACCAAAACCTCGCCACCGTCTGGAGCTTTGAGCTGAACTATCTTTCGTCTACATATTATTCGGGCTTCGTTGGCAGCTAACCAATCCATACCCAAAACTATATCGAATCCTCCCAAGGTCATAACATACAACCTAACTGGGAATCTATGGCCATGAATCTTTATCGTGCAATTATCTACCAATTCACTTACTATCGTGGTCTTGCCCACTGCGGTTTCCACATTAAAGGCCTGCTCTACTCTAGTAACTTTGCATTTCATTCTTTTACACTTAGAAGATGATATAAAACTCCTACTGGCACCCGAATCAAATAATACTGAAACATAAGTGTGGTCAAGGATGAACGTACCTGACACAACATCTGGGTCTCCCCTAGCCTCCTCCTGTGTCAGTGCATACGCCCGGGTCCTTGCCTTCGGCTTCTCAGGTTCTTTACCCTTCTCGGTGCCAGTAGCCTTGGGTTTCCGACAGTCTTTGGCCATGTGGCCAGGTATCCCGCAGTTATAACAAGACTGTGCCCCGGGACACTCTCGAGAGTAGTGTCCGGTCTTTCCGCACCTATAGCACATATTTAACCCAACTCGGCACTCGCCCGAGTGCTTCCTGCCACACTTAGCACATTCAACCCCATCTTCAATCCTCAGTTTCTTCGTCTCCGGCCCCGCCCACTCTTTAGCTGGCCGTTTAACGGCATTGGTCACTTTCTTCTCAGTAGGCAGTGGGTCTGCGGATTCGAAGTCATCATAAACTATTCCAGCAAGTGATACCACAGATTCAAAACTCGTGGGAGCATTAGCTTTCACGTGCACACGGACTTTCTGTGGTAGTCCCTTGATGTAGTACTTAATCCTCTTTTCCTCAGTGTCCACCAGATGTGGAACCAGCTGAGCCAACTCTTGATATTTGGAGGTATACTGGCGATGAGTCATACTACCAGCACAGAGCCCCAGAAATTCCCTCTCAACTCTGTCAATCTCGTTCTGCGGGCAGAACTTAGTGATTAGCAGCTTTTTCATGTCGTCCCATTTCATCTTTTTCATCTCAGCAGAAGACTTGATTCTTTCGATCGATCTCCACCAGCTTAATGCCTCATTAGTGAATGAGTGAGCGGCAAACTTGACCGCTTGATCATCACGGCACTCACTAATGTTGATCACCCCATTCATTCTCTCTATCCACTCAAAAGTGGCAACAGCATCTTTCCGTCCATCATACTTCGGCGGGTCACACCCCCGAAAGGACTTATAGTTGCAACCCCGGGTTGCCATTTCATAATCAGAATCATCACTGTCAGTGACTTCAAGTCTCTTGCTGCTTTCCTCTTTCGTTTCTTTCTTCCCTATATTAAACTCTTTAAGGGCCTCGCCCAATGCTTCCGGTAGAACTTTCTTCAAGATTGAAGTAACCTCTGCCGCTATAGCTTCTTTCACAATCGGTTCCAACTCAAGCGCCTCATTAGGGGCATCGTTAGGAGCCGACACATGGTTCCCACTATCATTATGCTCCACATGCACCGATTCAGCTTCGTTGCGGGAGTGCTCACTTTCTTCAGGACGGTTCCGGTTACCTGGAGGTCGGCCTCGACGACCAGTACGACCCCCAGTGCGACCTCCTCTCTTTGCTCTAGCCATTTAGTGTCTACTGTGAACAAAGATAGCTCGTGTTATCAAGATAGGTAACAATTTAGAACACCTCGAGTACTGTAAATTACTAATTACAGAGACCGGTATGAAATTACTAATTTACTTTACTACTCGGGTTCTGAACATTTCCTTTCCGAGTAACATTTGCATCCAAGTTCAGAGTTTCTACTATAAGGCACGTACTATCTACTGTCTACTGTCTGTGCTAAGGCATGTACTATTTATGCTAAAGCATCTACTTTCTGCTATCTGTACTAAGGCGTTATTGTCTATGTTCTATGTAAGGACATTGACTACCTTCTGTCTACTATCTTTCCATGGACGGGCTGCTCCGACTGACATTCCTTCCCTTCCTTTGCTTTGTCCCATTCTCAGTTTAAGTTCAGACATTATCGCAAATGTCTGAATCTCTCAAACTATGGCTCTGATACCAACTTGAAACGCCCCAAAACGGGTACATCTCATAGTTGGCACACAACATAACAAACATAGTTCTTAAACCGGAAATCAGAATCTATTACAGCGGAAGTCTTTAATTCAAATCATTCATCAAACTATAACATGAAATATTGTCTATAACATGAACTATCAGGATTGGAAATGTCAGTCTTCAATACCGCAGCCCGATGTCCATGCTATCCAGCCCACATGGCTCTTTTATCTTTCTTTAGCTTTACCCTTTTTACCTGTCATGCATACTAAAAGTCAGCTAACGCTGGTGAGTTCTCTCTTTACTTTAAACTGTAAACTTTATCTTTGGTAGCTTAGTTTTATTAAATTAAACTAAGCTTTACTTTCACTTTCTTTGAAATAAACTTTTAACTATTACTTTAAAACTTTACAACGTTACAATTATAAATCTGTTACGTTACTATCTGTCATTAAAACTTTATCTTTAAGGAAACCCGTTAGGGTGTCCCACTGTACTCTGTCTATCATTTCACTTATACTTGACAAGTGACTTTATCATACTTTAACTATCACGTATGGATCGTGGTCCGAGGACCAGATCCCTATCTTGCTTACACCTCAGGGTAAGACTTTTACTTTAGCGCTGCCCACACCTCAGGGTGGGACTTTCTTTCTCGCTTGCACGTTAGTGCAAGACTCCTTTAGCATTGCTCACTCCTCAGGGTGAGACTTTCTCGCTTACACCGAAGTGAAGACTCCTTTAGCATCGCTTACACCGAAGTGTAAGACTCCTTTAGCATTGCTTACGCCGAAGTGTAAGACTCCTTTAGCATTGCTCACACCTCAGGGTGAGACTTCTACTTTAGCATGCCTGCAGGACTTTCTACTATGCAACTATTATGCAATGCAATTACACTATTACACAAGTAGAAATGCAATCACATAACTTTCATATAGACAAATAACACATATTAACACATAAGCATATAACATGGTATTTGTCACTGTCACTGTCACTGTCACTGTCGAGCTGTACCGAAGTACGGCTCCTTTATCGTTCTTTCTTTAGCTCATTGTTATCTTTCAAAAACTTGTTTAAAAGATAATACTATGCTCTTCTGTTCTTTATCTTTCATTTTATAAAAATAACATTTTTATAAAATACTATACTTTGCCTTTCATTTTATAAAAAATAACATTTTTATAAAATACTATACTTTGCCTTTCATTTTATAAAAAATAACATTTTTATAAAATACTATACTTTGCCTTTCATTTTATAAAAATAACATTTTTATAAAATACTTTACCAGTATGCATGCCAGCCCAAAACCATTAGGAAAAAGGGCAATAAAAACTCACCAGATGAATCGTTTCTGTTTACACCTAGCCGGTTCCTGAATGTCACTATGGTCACCCACAATCTGTATAATCAAGTCATAGGCGTAAGGCTGTGTTCCTAGGGGACACTTAGACATTACTAGGCTTGACTCAGATGTTTCGGGTCATGGTTTCATTATCGAAACTAGGTAGTTTCGAGTCCTGGCTCCTTATCGAAACTATGTAGTTTCGAGCCCTGGCTTCTTATCGAAACTAAGTAGTTTCGAGTCACTGCTTCTTATCGAAACTAAGTAGTTTCGAGTCACTGCTTCTTATCGAAACTAAGTAGTTTCGAGTCGTATGACTTATATAAATTCTTAGTTAAGGTCTTGGGTCTATATTGAAACTATGGTAGTTTCGATGGGTCTGCCCCTGTCGAAACTAGGTAGTTTCGATAGATGCGTCCATATCGAAACTAGTAGTTTCGACTGTGCAGTCTCCTTCCCCAAACAGAACCCTAGATCTGGTCCCTTTGTTCTAATCGATCAAGCTTTGAACTTTTTACGTTCGAAATGTTCCATTTTCCCCCATGAACCCAAACCCGTGGTTTGTTTCCAGTTTCACACGTAAAAATCTAAACCTTTACTCGATTATTAACCCGAAACCCGAAAGTTACAAAAACTCAGATTTAGGCATAATAATTACCTGTTACAGCTTCCTTCTCGTTTCTTTATGCTCCAGAGATGTTGAGCAACAATCCTCGAGACTTTGAGCTTGATCCCGAGCTTTCTCTCTCTAGACCCAAACTCTCACTCTCTCTTTCTCTCACTAGAAACTTGCGTGACAAGTGTGGTGAATGAGGGAGAGGCTGATGGCTGCTGCTATGAAGGCTCCCTGTCATTTTTCGGGCCCATGGGCCGAAACTTTGGCCAAGCCCACTTTGTTTCCTTTATTTGGGTTTCTATTTATTTTGGGATGTTACATGACGAGGTAGAGGAGATGGCGAACGAGGATGCGGGTCGGACACTTTCGGATTTTGGCAAACCAACACTTGAGGGTTTGGAGTCGAGCATCAACAGGCCGACGGTTGGAGCACATCAGTTCGAGATCAAATCCAGCATTATACAGATGGTGCAGAACATGTGTCAGTTCGATGGCAAGGATCACGAGGATCCTAATACTCATTTGGCCGGTTTCTTAGAGATTTGCGCCACTTTCAAAATTCGTGACGCTACCGACGATGCTATTCGGCTCCGGTTATTCCCGTTTTCCTTACGGGATCGAGCCAAGGCTTGGTTACTGTCACTTCCCCCTAGGTCCATTAGTACTTGGGACCAGATGGCTGCTAAATTCTTAGAAAAGTATTTCCCTCCGGAGAAAACATCAAAGTTGAGGGCTAGGATTCTTTCTTTCCAGCAGGACGACGGGGAGACGATCTATGAGGCGTGGGAGAGATTCAAGGAACTGATGAGGAAGGTTCCCCACCATGGATTGTTGAAGTGGCAGCAGTGTGAGACCTTCTACAATGGTCTAGAGATGACTGGGAAGCAGCTGATCGATGCATACGCGGGTGGAGACATTGGGACAAAGACACCCCAGGAGGCGTATGACTTGCTAGAGAAGGTAGCATCAAAGAGCTACACTCAGCATACTTCCCGAGCGAGATCTCAGAGGCAGGGTGTCCATCAAGTGGATGGAATTACCTCTTTAGCTGCCCAGGTGGAAGCACTTTCCACCAAGATTGATCAGATGCACGTCCACAAGGCCCAGTCCTTGTGTGAGTTTTGTGGTGGGGCGCATCCCACGAGTGCTTGTCAGGTTGGGGATCAGGGGGCCCACGAGCAGGTTGATTTCATGTCCAACCAGAATCGTCCCCAGAATAATCCCTACAGCAACACATATAATCCGGGGTGGAGGAATCACCCGAATTTCAGTTGGAAGTCTGGCAACAATAGCCAGCAACCACCCGGATTCACTAAGCGCCCCCCATTCCAGCATCAGTCTCAACAGTCTCAGGGACAGAGTTCCCAGTTCCGACCTCAGCAGGGACAGTTTCAAGGCCAAGGTTCTAGCAGCGGTCCACCACCCGCTCTTGAGGGTAAATCCAGTTTGGAGGACATGGTTGCACGGCTACTTGCCAACTCGGAGAGTCAGAATCAGTTGGTAGAGAAGCAGAACTGGTACATGGAGGAGCGTTTTCACACGCATGAGACTGAGTTGAGGAATCAGAAAGCTTCGATCCAGACCATAGAGAACCAGGTCGGGCAGATCGCGAAGCTTCTTTCTGAGAGACCGCCAGGTGGCCTGCCTAGTAACACTGAGCCCAATCCTAAGGCTCATGTGAAGGCCATTACTACAAGGAGCGGTAGAGGCACAGGACCGGATCCGCAGGTGCCTGTGCATGAGTCATCCGAGGAGGAGGTTGTGATTGAGATTCCGGATGAGACACCGCCGAGGGGTAAACCGGCGAGCACATCACGCCCTCGCGAGCCTGTGAGAGATTACACTCCCGCCGTTGCATACCCAGGCAGATTGAAGAAGCAGAAGATGGAGGAGCAGTATGGTAAGTTTCTAGGGTTGTTTAAGCAGTTGCATATCAACTTGCCATTTGTGGAGGCTCTAGCTCAGATGCCTAAGTATGCAAGATTTTTGAAGGATATCCTCACGAATAAGAGGAAATAGGAGGAGTTGTCTCAGGTGACGCTGAATGAGGAGTGTTCGGCGGTGATTCAGAACAAGCTACCGGAGAAGAGACGAGATCCGGGGAGTTTTACCATCCCCTGTTTGATAGGTAGCTTGTCGGTTAGCAACGCCTTAGCTGACCTTGGTGCTAGCATTAACCTCATGCCATATGCGGTCTTTGCTAAGCTTGAGTTGGGAGAACCTGCACCAACACGCATGAGTATCCAGCTGGCCGATCGTTCGGTCAAGTATCCGCGAGGGATAGTGGAGAATATGTTGGTTAAGGTTGACCGTTTTGTGTTTCCTGTAGACTTTGTGATTCTGGACATGGATGAGGACAAGAATGTCCCTATTATTCTAGGTCGACCGTTCCTGGCCACCGCTAAGGCCCTGATTGATGTGTATTCAGGGAGGCTTACATTGAGGGTGGATGAAGAGGAGGTGACCTTTGATGTTGGGAGATCCATGCAGCACACCCAGAATCAGGATGATTCACTTTACTTTGTTGAGACTATTTATTCTTGTGTGAGTGATTATCTCTAGGACACAGCTGAGGAGGAGTCCCTGGACACCCAGATTGTAGGGGGGAGACGATTGATCCAATTGGTGAGGATCAGTTTGATGAGCAGTTGTTTAGCCAGGAGAGCTATGAGTTTCCCCAGTGTTCAGCGGTTTTCGCAATGGTTGCTAGAGATTCTGAGCCGATTGAGCGGCCTTCTGTTGAGGACCCACCACCTGTTGAGCTTAAGGTGCTCCCGAGCCATTTGGAGTATGCCTTTTTAGATGGTGAGTCTCGATTACCTGTCATTATCGCCTCTGATTTGACGAGTGATGAGAAGGAGAGGCTATTGGAGGTGCTGAAGCAGCACAAGCAGGCTATTGCATGGAGGATTATGGACATTAAGGGAATTAATCCCTCTTTCTGTACTGTCACACCCCCAAATTCCACTAACGGAGTTTTACCGTTTGGAAGGTGACACACCAGGATCTCAGTCATTAGTTACATCAAACGACACTATATGGGACTTGAAATGTCAAAACATAAAAGTTCAGAGTTAATGCGGAAGCGTAAACGTTAATATGAAATCAAAAGTTATTACACGCAATAGGCGTCAATCAATGTAAATAAGTAAACTGTTTCAAATGTTTGAAATGGATAATATGGCAGTAGGACTCCATGCATGTCCTAAGTGTGCAACCTGTGCCTTAGCGACCTGAGAAACATGTAAGAAAAAGTGTCAACACGAGGTTGGTGAGTTCACAGGTTTCAAGTTTACAATAAGAGTGTGTTTGCCAGATTATGTACATTCAATATGCATATCTATAGGTAGATAACCTATGTTCATGTTTTACTAAAGCGCTCGCAACCGAAGCTGACTGTGTTTGTATGCCTCCTGCCAGGTCTATCAACTCTGGCACATGTGAGTAGGCTAACATTTCACCCGTTCGATATCCAATCCAGTTAGCGCGACTAACGCGGGTGGGATTTGTCAAACTCAGTAGTACTACTAAACATTACCTCGCTAAGATCCATATTAACGGTTCGAAATAAGATGAGGACTTTCTGTGATAGCATGTTACGCTTAGTCTCAACAGTGATATCATATAAAGTACCATAATCAAATAGTTGCGTCATGTTTTCTCCCCTGGCGGGAAAAACAGTATTTGCTTGCGTACCTGTTTCTCCCCCACGGGGAAAACAAGTAAAAGTATGATAGTTGGTGTTTCATGTTTGTTTCTTCCTCAACAGGAAAACAAGTAAAATACGTTTGTGTGTAAGCATGTTTCTCCCCCAATAGTAAAACAGGTAAAAAGGGGCCGTGAAACTCACCTGATTTCGAGTGAAAGATCGGGTCACGTTGTAGAAGTTGAAACCACGGGTGTAAGTCTTAAACGACTTACGTGTGACCTAACAATATAACACAACAATTAGGGATGATTCGGGATTTGTGACGACGACACGGAAAGTTAGGATGTCCTAACTTGTTCTAAGGATTTAAAATAAACGAACGCGTCAGACGTCGACAATGGATAATAATAGGATAATTATTTTTTTTTGATCGAGTCGCTTACGAAGGTTAAGAAATAATATAATATATATATTATTTTAAATACGAACGATTAGACAATTTATTCTCGGAGTGGAATATAATAATTTATATTATTTTTAAATCGGATAAATAACATAGGTAAATAATACACTTTTATATTATTTAGTTTAAAGCAATAGTCACGAACAGTCACGAACGGATTGAAAACAATATAACGTTTATAATATTTTAAAAATATTTAATACGGGTTCAAAATAATATAATCATATTATTTTTCACGGGATTGCGGGTTGGAAATGCGTAGAGTTTATTATTTTAAAACGGTAAAAATAATATATTTTTTTCATTAAATTCAAACCCGAGTCCTCGGGTCAATTCTCGGGCCAAAACGCGTTTAAACGGGTTTATAATAATATAGGTTTAATTTATATATATTTTAATATAACAGAAAAAGTCCCAAAAATTTAATGTGGGAGCCCGGCCTCGAACCCGGGTCTCTCCCACACACGCACACGAGTTTAACCATCACGCCCGCTAGGGTCATCACGAAAGGATCCAGTTTCAAAATCTTTTATTAATTAAGTCCAGTGATTCCTTCTTCCCAATACCCGCGATCGAATACCGACCAGAACCTGACGATTTCGATGATGGATTGATTAATACATTAAGAGGTTTTAATGCCAAGGGAATTACGAACCTGAGCATACTTTTAATTTCGAAAACAAACGAGTTTATGTTCAAATCTTGAAAACAGGTCGCATACGTATAAAGAAAACTTTGAATCGATCAGAAAGATTTCGATAATGAATTTGATTAAAACCATAGGGCTTTTGATAATCGGGTCATTTCGAAACTGATTATGTAAATTAATTTCGTTTCTTTTCAATCTAAGATCAAAAACCCCAAATTCAGAAACATATGAACCCTAATTTCCAGATTGATTCGAATTCGATAATAAAATGCCGAATTGATAAAGGGCTTTCAAAGATTAGATGGTTACGAAGCTAAAGGTATACTTTAATTTGATTTAAAAACGGTTTGGGATCGAATTCGACAGACTGGGTTCACATGAAACCTAATTACGGGTTACAGAGATTTTGATATTAAAACTTGAAATTGGCAAAGGGCTTTCGATAAAAACGATGTTGCGAGTCTTTCTTTATAGGTTAATTTCATTTTTATTGCGTCTAGATTAGGGTTCGACTAAATCAGTTTGAAGATGAACCCTAAGATCAGGAACTCGCTCGAATTGATGATGTAAGCCCGAATTAACATGGGGCTTACCTTTACAGAATGAAAACGAAGCAATTGGGTTAAGAATTTACCAGAATGCGTGTCGAATTGGTGGAGTTCGAGTAGATGCAGGTGTCGGCTGCACAGATTTCTTTCCGGCGAGTTCTGTTGATTCTCCGATCAATGCAGGTAGCGCAAACACTTCAGGAGGATTCGACAAGTGAGAAGGATGCTTCAATTCATGGGATTATTACATGGATTAGACGAATTTGCTCACGGCCGACGATTAGGAGTTTATGGATAATTATTTGAGTTTAATTCGCTTCAATGTTGGCAATTAGTGTGATAATAACGATTAGAAACGGTTAGATCGTGGGAATTCAGTTTCAACCTCAACGAATTTCAACTAGAAACGGCTTAATTCAAAGGATTCACGATGTTTGACTTTCAGAAATCAACAAATTGACAATCTAAGCATTACAGGATTGGTCCCTGAGGTTTTAAGTGAAATTGAGGTTTGTAAATTGGCAGATTAGGTCCCTTAGGTTTAAATGAAGTTAGTTCTTGGTTAATTTTGACTTTTAAAGTCAACAGATTGGATTTTGACTTTCCAAAAGTCAACAGAATAGTTTAAGCTTTTAACATAACTAGTCCCTGAAGTTTAAGTTTGGCATATTGACAGAAATAGTCCCTGAAGTTTGAATAAAGTTAATTTCAGTTAACTTTAACTGGATTTTTCTAACGGAGTTAACTGGAAAAGTCCGGATTGTCACATGTACCCATAAGATCCTTATGGAGGATGACTACAGACCCGCTGTGCAGCACCAGAGGAGGTTGAACCCGAACATGCAGGAGGTAGTGAAGAAGGAGGTGATTAAGTTACTTGATGCAGGTTTGATTTATCCCATCTCCGATTCGCTTTGGGTTAGCCCGGTTCAGGTTGTCCCTAAGAAGGGAGGCATGACTGTTATCACCAACGAGGGAATGAGCTGATTCCTACTCGTACAGTCACAGGTTGGAGAGTGTGCATCGATTACCGCAAACTCAATGATGCTACTCGGAAGGATCATTTCCCCCTCCCGTTCATTGATCTGATGTTGGAGAGATTAGCGGGGAAGATGTTCTATTGTTTCCTGGATGGCTTCTCTGGCTACTTCCAGATCCCGATCGCTCTTGAGGACCAGGAGAAGACGACATTCACATATCCCTATGGCACATTTGCTTATCGGCGGATGCCCTTTGGATTGTGTAATGCTCCGGCCACTTTCCAGCGTTGCATGGTGGCCATTTTCCATGATATGATTGAGGACTCCATGGAGGTTTTCATGGATGACTTTTCTGTGTTTGGGAGTTCCTTTGATCATTGTCTCGGGAATCTGGAGAGGATGTTGTCCAGGTGCAAAGAGGCCAATCTAGTGTTGAACTGGGAGAAATGCCACTTCATGGTGAAGGAGGGCATTGTGCTTGGGCACAAGGTTTCACGGGCGGGGATTGAGGTTGATAGAGCTAAGATTGATAACATATCTAAGCTGCCCCCGCCGACTTCCGTGAAATCTATTCGTAGCTTCCTTGGTCACGCGGGCTTTTACAGACGCTTTATTAAAGATTTTTCTAAGATTGCCCGACCGATGACCCAGCTTCTTGAGAAGGAAGCCCAGTTCGTATTCTCCGACGAATGCCTTAGTGCATTAAATTTGTTAAAGGAGAAGTTGGTGAATGCCTCTATCATGGTAGCTCCTGATTGGAAGTTGCCATTTGAGATCATGTGTGACGCGAGCGACTTCGCTGTTGGGGCGGTCTTAGGACAGAGGAGAGAGAAGCAGTTCCACCCAATTTATTATGCGAGCAAGACGCTCAATGACGCACAGGAGCACTACACCACAACGGAGAAAGAGCTCCTAGCCGTTGTCTTCGCTTTCGATAAATTCTGGTCTTATCTCGTCCTATCAAAGACCATTGTATTCACTGACCATGCAGCTCTTCCGCACCTGTTCAGCAAACAGGATGCCAAACCCCGACTGATCCGGTGGGTTTTGCTGCTTCAGGAGTTCGACATTGAGATCCGCGATAAGAAGGGCGCGGAGAATGTCGCAGCGGACCACTTGTCCCGTCTTGAGTGCTCAGCTTCATCTGAACTTGTGGGGTCATCCATAAATGACAATTTTCCCCACGAGTTTCTCATGCACATACAGACACAGGATGAGGAGTGTCCATGGTTTGCTGATTTTACAAACTTTCTTGCTAGTGGGATTGTGATTAAGGGCTTAACGCATCAGCAAAAGCGAAAGTTCTTTGCGGATGTAAAGAACTATCTCTGGGAGGATCCCTATTTGTTTCGAGTCGGAGCTGATCAGATCGTGCGCAGGTGTGTGTTTGGAGATGAGGCACTTCAGGTGCTTAGACACTGCCACGAGGGTCCAACAGGTGGACACCATGGAGCTACCTTGACCGCGAAGAAGGTCTTTGACGCCGGTTTCTTCTGGCCTACCATCTTCCGGGATGCTCATGAGATGATCCGAGCTTGTGACGTTTGCCAGAGGGCGAGCAACATCTCATCTAGGAATGAGATGCCCCAGAACAGCATCCAGATTTGTGAGATTTTTGATGTCTGGGGTATTGACTTTATGGGACCTTTCCCAGCTCGTGGCAACCGATATATCCTAGTGGCTGTTGACTACGTTTCTAAGTGGGCCGAGGCTCAAGCCTTGCCTACTAATGATGCTAGGGTGGTTGTTCAAATTCTGAAGAAGGTATTCTCTCGCTTTGGTGCCCCCAAAGCCCTTATTAGTGACCGTGGGACCCACTTCTGCAACTCCCAGTTGGAGAAGGCATTATCACGATATGGTGTGAACCATAGATTCTCCACAGCCTACCATCCACAGACCAGTGGGCAGGTAGAGGTCACGAACCGGGGCATAAAGCGGATTCTTGAGAAGACGGTTGGTCAAAACCGTAAGGATTGGTCGGACAGGTTAGATGATGCACTTTGGGCCTTCCGGACTGCGTATAAGACGCCTATTGGTACCACACCATTTAGGTTGATCTATGGGAAGGCGTGTCATCTTCCGGTGGAGTTAGAGCACAAGGCTTATTGGGCATTGAAGGCGGTGAATCTTGACTTGGTGAGCGCGGGTGAGAACCGGTTCACTCAGATTCATGAGCTTGATGAGTTGAGAAATCAAGCCAATGCAAACTCCACGATCTACAAGGAGCGCACTAAGAGTTTACATGACCGACGCTTGAAGGACAAGAAGGAATTCCGAGTGGTTGGTCGTGTGTTGCTTTACAACTCTAGGTTGCGTTTGTTTCCCGGGAAGTTGAAGTCCCGATGGACGGGTCCTTACACGGTTAAGGAGGTGTTTCCTTATGGGACCGTCGAGATTGAACATGAAGATGGGAGGATCTTCAAGGTTAATGGTCATCGTCTTAAGCCATATATTGACGGACCGGTTGACCCGGCATTGGAGGTACTTGACCTCCACCCCAAGGACAAATGAATTTGGGGGCTTGAGTCTAGCTAAGGACTCGTTAATAAACTTAGCCTGTTTCGGTATCTTTTTGGGTAACAACTTTTAGATTTTGTTTGATTTTTTATCTTATTAGTTTTTATTTTCTATTTTTCTAGAGTTTTATCATTTATTTTTGAGTTTAGGTGATCGGAACGTGTTTTGAATCGAGCAGATTTGGGATAATGTTTGGAATATCACAGGTATGTCTTCTGAATTTTTAGATAATTTAACTTGGAAGAATCGCAGTCGGGTTTGGAATTCTCATAAAACAAATCAGGTTTTTGTGTCTGCTGGGCATGAGACACGGTCGTGCCTAGCTATGGGCGCGTTCGTGTCTCTAATTATAGGCGCGGTCGTGCCTCAGAAATTTGGGGCAGGTTAAGTTAAGTTAAACGGCAGTGTTCGCCATTTTTTTTTGCCCCAAACGACACCTCCCTGCTAAGATTCCCGTGATTTCTAGCTTTTTGATCTCCATTTCTTCGATTTCAGGTACGCCCCATCTACCCTACTCTTTTCGTTTTTATGTTTAAGATTAGGGTCGTCATTTTTTGTCTAAATTTCTAGGGTTTTAGTTACCTTCTGTTTTGATCTTCATTATAGATGTAAATAGGTAGAAATGGGAAGCTTTACATCCTGGAATTGTAGTGTATTAAATGCCCCTTCGTTATCATGCTAAACAGGTGTAAAATCGAATCCGAAACCCCTATTTGGGGAGGAGCATGACCGCGCTCTTGACCTAGGCGCGGTCGTGCCTGGTTTTAATAGTTTCCAGAATTAAGGTTTTGATTGAGCGCGACCGTGTCTCCCACTAGCGCGGTCGTGTCAACTCGGGTTTGGCCTTGGCGCGGGCGTGTGTTGCACTAGCGCGGTCGTGTGCTTCGTTTTTGACCTAGGCGCGGTCGTGCCCTGACCTGGCGCGACCATGTCTCCCGGGTTGGACTGCCCGTGGTCGCCCAAGGCGCGACCGTGGGCTTGGATTTTGGCCTAGGCGCGGTCGTGCCCATTCCCAGGCGTGACCGTGCCCCTTCATAATTTTGGTCAGAAACTTCATAAACTCAGTCTAGCGTCTTCATAACTGTTCTGATTTCATTTTTTGTTGTCGTGCAGATGGCAGGCAACAGGGACCACTCGTACCTCGAGTTTGACATGAACGAGCACGAGTACGAGGCTCGTTTGGATGTTTTGTGGCCCCGCAGAGGCCGGATACTAGCTGCTCGTCGTTTAGAGCCAGTCGCCATCGATGCCATCGGTCAGCGGGACCGGTGGAACGACATTGTCACCGCCCCCTGGCGCCGGTTGTTCAGGCTTCACGCCATTCAGTACGTCGAGCTCGTGATGGAGTTTTTCTCCACTTACGAGTTCGATTATCCTTGCGCGGATTTGGAGCAGCCCGAGACCGTTAGATTTAGGCTCGGCGGGGAGTGGCGCGTGATGTCTGTCGCCAGATTTGGGAGGCTACTTGGGTTATACACTCGCCAGAAGCTTCAGACTGAGTTGTTTACTGAGGGGATCACCGAATTCCCGACAGAGGAGGATAAGGATCAGTTTTGGCACGAGTTTGGGTTCGGGATATATGATCCTAGTTTAACCAAGGCTTCGAGCTTTCGGGATCCGTTACATCGTGTTCTTCATCGCTGCATCATTTATTCGATCTCTGGGAGAGGTCAGGGGGAGACGGTGGTGAACCTTAGGGAGTTATTCTACCTATTTTGCCTTGTACGCCCGCGCGCCTGTAATCTCGCGCATTCTATCGCGGGGTACTTGGTAAATAGCTCGGGGCGCGACGTCAGCAGCGCCATTTGTGGAGGTCACTTCGTGACCAAGCTGGCGAGACACTTCTAGCTGCTGACGGACGATTTGATAGGGGATCTGACCCCTGTGGCCAAGACTGTCGTGATGTCTGTGCAGACATTACGTAACATGCACGTCGCTCGGCCCGGCGCAGGGGGGATTAGATTGGTGGATCGATGGGGACGGACGTGGGATCCAGACCGTCCGGGCCCCGATCCAGATCGTCCGGGCCCCGATCCAGATCGTGTACAGGCCGAGGCCGAGGCCGCCGCTCAGCAGGAGGAGCAGGAGCAGGTTCATGAGCTTCATCAGCATCATCAGCCCGATCAGCCGCCTCCTCCGCCTCTGCCGCCACCACCGCCTCTGGTTGTCATTCCACATGACATGTTTATGCGTTACTGGGCCTGGCAGTATGAGGTCCAGTGCGCCGCTGCTGCTGCTGGCGGGGCACCATACGTGGTTCCCCTTCCATTCTTCATGCAGCCAGAGCAGCAGCCTGATCAGCCACCACCATCACCACAGCTTCAGCCACCACCATCACCACAGCTTCAGCCACCACCATCACCACCGCATCATCAGTCACCACCACCATCACCACCAGCGGCAAGAGGCGTAGGAGGCGGGGCCGCCGACATCGACCTTGAGGGTATGCAGTGGGAGTAGTACCTCCCACTGCCTTTTGGTATCATTTTTGTGAGTTGTACTTTTGTTGTATTGTACAAACTCTTGTATCACGCTACGGCGTTTATGTTGTACTTTTGTTTTCTTGTACTTTTGTTTCCATGTACTGTTTTTTATATTTGTGTTTATATATTTTGGCTTGATGTTACTGATCTGTGTTTGATGTTAGTCTTGATTAGATCTTGGAATTGTGGAACTACATGGAACTACGTGGAACGTCATTGTTGTGGGTTGGATTTTTGCGTGTGCCATGATCGACACGAGGGAAGTCTCAGTTATCCCTTCACACTCCATTTTGCTTTGCATGTTTTTGTATACATTGTGGGCAATGTATGTTTCTAAGTGTGGGGTTGGGTGTTTATTCTTTGCTTTACATTATTTTTTGTTGTACATTGAGGGCAATGTACAATTCTAAGTGTAGGGTGGGAATGTATTCGCGCGTTGTTTGTCCTCTTAGCATTTTATCGATTCATTTTTTACAAAATATTCCGTCATATTTTTTATTGGCACTAAATTAAAAGTTAACCGTTTAGCTTTCACAATTTTTAGTAAATAATAGAGGTTTGATTTTTCGAAAGCAATTGAGATAGAAATTCCATTGAGTCAAACCCATTTTTTTGTGATAACCATGAGTTTTAGTGTGCTAAACGAATGAATTGCATGTAACCTTTTGCTTACACCCATTCCCTTCCGTTTCCTTGAGTTTATTTTTGAGCCTTGATAGCTTTAGACATTGTTTGCTCTCGTTTTTACGGATTTGAGTGTGCCGGATGTTTCATGCTTGTTAGAACTTGGTTTTAGTATACACTTCGAAATCATGAACATAAATATTGCATAAAAATGATTGAGGCATTAGGATAAACCACTCTGTTAGCCTTTTATCTTTGTTTTCCCTTACCCGAACACATCCACTAGTTAACCACGTTGAGCCTATCCCATGTTCTTCTTTTATTACCCACATTACACCGTCATTAAGCCTTCATTAGCCTTTTCATTTATTTATTCTATTTTTCACCCGTGTTAGAAATCCGGTCGGCTAATGTTAATTTTGTAGCTTTTATTTTGTTGTAATCTTCAAATTCTCGAGAAGTTTTTAGCTAAGGAAAGATGCATATTTACTTAGTTCCCTTCAAAAGAAAAGAAATAGTTAAAAAAAAAAAAATTCACAAAAATCAGGTGAAATATAGTCGATTAGAGCAATTTTGTGAGCAAAGATGGAAAGAATTCGGTTGTTAGCTCTTACCTATATACGGAAGTATTAGTTAGTTTATTTTTCATATTAGAAGTGTTTTAGTTTTTGAATTAGCATAACCGCCGGGTTTTTAGCCATTTAGCCACTTTTAAATTCTATTTCCTTACCCTTAACCATTGCATAGTTACAACCCGTTTAAAGCCCTCTTGATTTGTGCTTTGTTTCATGTTAGTTGATAGATATTTGATCTTTTAGCAAGCTTATGATTTATGCATGTTAATTGTCTTGGCATTTGAGTGTTCTATACATACACCATTACTTGCATGATCATATATATTCCCGAGTGTGTGTGAACATTGTGAGAAGCATAAAGTTGCATGCTAATGATTTCCTAGGCATATTCATTTGCCCATTCGGTTGTCACTTCATTGGGTTCATTGGGTTTCATTTACTTAATTTTGCATTTCTTGTCAAACCTTTATAAATTATTAATGCTTACGGTTTTCCGAATTGATCCATAGTGTCATTGGAAGTTTTGTTTTATTTTGATTTATTGCTTGAGGACAAGCAATGTTTGAGTGTGGGGTTGTTTGATGTGTTAGTATTTACACATCTTTTTGGCACAAAACTTCGCTCATTTAACGATCAATTCTTGGTTATATTCAACGTTTAGGCACTTATTAGCTTCATTTCCTGTTTTGTAGGTTTTTGTGAAGCTTGTGAACAAACAAGAAGATTCCAGGATAAAAAGTGAAGTTTTTAGGGTTTCTGTGATGAAGGCACGGTCGTGCCCCTAATTGGCACGGTCGTGACTAACTTGCAAACCCTAAGCACGGTCGCGCCACGTACATGGCACGACCACGCCAAGCCAAAAGGCAAGGCACAACCGTGCCCTGCCTCCACACGGTCGCGGCAAAGACCTAGACGCGACCGCGCCTTTGCACTTGGCACGGTCGTGCCCTCTCTCTTGGCACGGTCGTGCCTCCCCTTTTCTATTTAAACAGAACTTAAACTCTCATTCAGACATCAAGCAACCAAGGGGAAAGTCTACTGTTCCAGCTCGTATTTCTCTTGTTCCAACCATATTTCAAGATTCTTGGAGAGGATACAACATCAAGAGGATCATCTTTCATCAACAACATCTAGGCTTGGAGGAGTGGTTTGATTCTTGTTTTCATATCATGTTTCTTACTACTTTTCCCTGTTTATTTGTAATTCTTGTGCTCATGATGAGCTAAAACTCCTGTTCACTTTGGTTTAGATGAAGTTTAGATACATTTAACAATATTCATGGATTATTGGCAATTATTGTGTTAATGTTATGACAACCGTATGATTATTCTTCAATGAAATTATGTATTCAAGTATTTTGAGGTGTTTACAAGACTTGTATTTGTGTATATCATATTATGTTGGAAAACTTATGGTTTATGCTTATATTCATGGATTGGTGTATGTATTTATACTAGTTTGTGGCTTTTGACTAGGAATGGTGAATGAAGTCTTGTTTATAAATCATTATATTTGTATGTGTATCCTTATGCTTATGTTTGGAAAGACAAGGTGTTTGTTAGAATGTTTCAAGCTTAGTTTTATGTTTATCTAGGAATTGTTGACACATTCTCCTAATTTATATAACCTTTACATGAACATTGTATGTTGAAGAAATGCATATTGTTATCTAATTTAATCAACTTGAGGTGGGTAGTGTGTTGTTCATATTATCTTTCCAACTAGTTGTTGGACTAGTGTACCTTAACCGGAAACTAGTTTAATCTTTATAAACATTAACATGATTGTTAAACACGTGAGCTTCATTGTATGACTTTAGGTGGTTAGTTTGTGTAATTCATGCTAGCTTTCCGAATAGTTATTTGATTAGATGTCTTTGACAAGAATTTGGTCAATTTATGTTTCGTGTGATTGCCATGTTTCTATGAGTGTATTGGATGTATTCTAGATGGATTCGACACCGAAGTGATATTTTCTCCCTAATTGTTTGAATTGTGACCTTAGCTTAGTTTTTATATATTTACGTGTTAGTTAATTAACAAAACTCTCCAAAATATCTTTATACCCTTACTTGATTAGATTTTAGTTCCGGCTTATTATCGCATTCCACCGTGTCCACGGATTGATATCCGGTTCTTACCTTTACTATATTGCTATCCGACGGGTACACTGCCCGATGCGTGTGTGATTAGTCTTTGGTGAAAACCCTTTTTAAAACTCATATTGTGTGAAAATTCTTTATTAAAATATATATATAGTTTACACGCATCAAGTTTTTGGCGCCGTTGCCGGGGACACGGTTTTTGCGAGAACGATTGGAATTAATTTTTAGTCATTTAGTATATGTATTTTTGTGAATATCGTGTTTTCTTGTTTATTATTTTGCAATTTTGCGTGTATAGATATTTTTGCATTTTTACTTGTTATCTCTAGCTTCATTTGTATATATATATATTTTGTTTTTATCCTATTTTATTTTCTTCTATTTTTATTTTTATTTATTTTTATTTTTATTTGTTTTATTTAACTTGTGTTGTCTTTGTCCTAGGTTCGCGTATTTAAATCTAACTTGTCGTGCATATCGTGTATGTTCTCAACTCCCGTCGAGGAGGTTCCTGAGCCGTCTTCTGAGCCGGAGCGTGATCTTCATCGGAGATTGCGAGCCCGTTCCCGATTTGTGGCCCGGTTACTCGAATTTGACGAGGTTGTTGTTGACGAGGTTGTTGTTGACGAGGTAGAGGAGATGGCGAACGAGGATGCGGGTCGGACGCTTTCGGATTTTGGCAAACCAACACTTGAGGGTTTGGAGTCGAGCATCAACAGGCCGACGGTTGGAGCACATCAGTTCGAGATCAAATCCAGCATTAGTTATGTTCTGTCTACCTAAAGGTAACGAGCCTTAGGAGACATATGTTTGGTCCACGTAGAGGTAACGAGCCTTAGGGGACCTGTGAGACGGATGGCTTAGAGGTAACGGGCCTTAAGTTCATCCGCTGGTATGCGATGTATGGAATTGACGGTTACGAGAAGGCGCAGATTCGGTTCATGTTGACTTATGTTATGATGTTATGTTATGATGTTATGTTACGATGATGTTAAATTATTGCTTGTTTTACGTACGCTTTTGTTAAACAAATGTATGTTATGTTTTTGGCAAAATGTTTATGTTAAGGTTTTATGTAAAGCTAGAACTCACCAGCGTAGCTGACTTTTTAGTATGCACATTCAGGTTAAGGCAGGTATGGATGATGGAAGGTGATGCTTGGCAAGCGAGAAGAGTTACCCGGTTGATCATGAAGACTGGCATCCCGTTATGATTGATTTATGTTATGTTCATGTATTAGACTATGTTACGCTTCTGCATGTTGAACAATGTAATGGTTATGTTTAATGAAGTATTTTCCGCTGCGTTATTTTGATATTCAAGTTTAAGAACTGTGTGAATGAGTAAATCCAACAAGTGAGGCCTCCCGGGTTTGGGGCCTTACAGACGTTGTCGAAGCTGACACAACCATTTGAAACCACACCTTGACACGTGATACTACCGCCTTTCTCTCCAGCAAAGGCCACATAGCCGCGTCTGAATGGTTTCACATCTTGAAGCAAGGCCATGTTACCTGTCATGTGCCGGGAGCATCCACTATCTACATACCAATGATTAGAGATAGTACCCTTCGGATGTCCCTGCACGAGTCACAAAAAGAATTAATTAGATTTGGAGACCCAAGCCATAGTGGTCTTGGGTCGTCCGTCTTTCTTAAAATAAACAACCTCAATTAACTCACAGTCGTGACTGTCAAAAATGGATGAATCTTTAGAAGATTGGGATCAGGAGATTGAGAACATTTGGATTTGTTATTCCAGGACCTCTTCTTTTTCTTAACTGGAACAGTAACTTAGATTCAACAGCAGCAGGTGAACTAGTGGAAGCTTCACCTGATTGAATTTCAGCCAGCTGTTCTAGCTTTCTCAATCTCTTGTTCCTTCTTCTCCTCTGTGGCTTAGAGAGTTTCACAATAGGTTTCACACCAGTTTGTGCAATACCAGAGGTAGATGCACTTGGTTTAGCAGGTAGCTTTCCCCTTTTTGAAACAGATGGTTTAGCCTCAGATGTGATCTTTGGCTTTACCATAGGTTTTACTGGTGGTTTCACCACATTTTCTTTTGGACTTTTGGAATGCTTCACTAGTGGTGACTTAGGGATAACAGCCGGTTGAGAAACAATTGGCCGTTTCCCTTGGTTCTTAGTAGGACAGTTCACAAGAATGTGACCAACCATACCACAGTGAAAGCAAGTTCTCTTTTCTTTGTAAGTCCTCCTGTAAGGCTCATTAGATCTGGCATTAGATAACTCAGCATGATGAGCAGGAGAAGTTGTTTGGTGAACAGTAGTTTGACCCGATGATGATTGGTTTTGGGGAGCATAAAATTTTTGCAAATTTTCTTGAAAACCAAGCCCAAAATGAGCTGAAAAAGCTTCTTTCTTAACTTGATTAATGTTTTTATATCCCCCATAACGCATCACTTTCAATCTCTCATTAGATTCAATGATATCGGGTTCAGTCAAAATACAATTATCACTATCAGTGATAATGTTTTTCTTTACTTTATGTTCACCTAGCAACTCCTCAGAGACTACTCCTTCAGGGCAGGTGTTCTCAGACCCATTATCAGAAGCAGTAAAGAACTCTTCATTAGCTGCAGAGGCAGCCTTACTTGAGGAATCATCCTTGTTAGAGGAATCATCCTGACTTGTGGACTCATCAAGGCAAGACAAATCAATGTCAATTAAGTTGTTGACAAATTTCCCGCTAACTGGTGGAGAAATGGCATTAGTATCCAGCCCTAAGCCATTCACTTGCCTCACTACAGACTCGTAGTGTTCCACCACAAAACGAGAATTTTTCAACTTCTCAATATTACCTTTCAACTTCAAGATCTCATTTTGCAGCTTGTTGATCTCATTGTTCCTTTTCTCTAACCCCTTGTACGCAACATCCAAATGAAACTGTTGATCGTTGATTTTAAGTGATTAATCACGTTTTTCTTTCTTTAAAGTTTCAATTGAATCTTTATAACGTTTTTCATTTTCCTTGTAGCTTAACGCTGCAATACGAAGGGGTTCGACTTTGTCTTGAAGCTTAGAATTTTCAACCTTTAAGCTTAGACATTTGGAACAAGAAATGACAGAAAAAGGATTAGAATCTACCTCATTCGATGAACATGATGCCTCTCCAATAGCCATGAGGGCAACTGCAGTTGTAGACTCTACTTGATCAGCCACAGAAGCTTCCTGTTCCTCAGCTTCCATCATCTCCATAATCTCAGCCATGAGACCAACTTGTGTTTGTGCAATAAGGGCATCCTCCAAATGAACACCCCAATCAAATCTTTCATTCTGTTGAGCCACCAATGCATTGGACGTTCCACTTTGACTTTGATTACGGTTGTTAGAGTTGTACCCTTGGTTGTTTCCTTGATTGCTTCCCTGGCTTGGTCTTGTGAATCCAGAGACAGGTGCTTTGTCCTTCTGACATTTACGAGCAAAGTTTCCAAAGTTCAGACACTTGTAGCACTTGACCTTGGATTTGTCAAAACCAACCTTGGCATTTGAATGCCCGCCAATGAACTTTCGGCCAGTTCTGTTCAGGAAATGCTTCGCCCTCCTCAAGATCATGGCCATATTCCATTGAATATCCATATCCTCCATATCATCTGGATCCACCTGATTGAAGTCTTCTTCTATGGTTTCAGAATCCGTGAGCTTACCGCCAATGAAGTTCTCATAGGCAAGCATGCATGATGAGAATAAAGCCACATGATCTTCAGCTATCTTGGCTATTGCTGATTGGTTAGCTGAAGATGTGGGAGAAGGATTTCTTGAGGAGTTCTGGTGATGAGATCCAGAACCAGATCCAGATGCTGCATAGCACGCATGACCACCACAAGCCTTTAAAGTTTCTTCCTCATGAGAGTTTCCTGATAAAAGGGCAATTCCAGAGCCCGATGACTTGGTTGTAGAAGACGTCCCATAATACATAGAAGGGTCTTGTATTTGAGGTCTTCCTGAGCTATCCTTGCTTTTTAGGTTCATGTCATGTGCTTGAACCTTTCCAATTGCCTCATCAATTGTCATCTCATAAAACTTAGAATTCTATCTCATCAGGGTAGTATACATCTCAAATTTGGGTGGCAAAGCATCCAGAAAATTTTCAACTAATTCCTCATTTGGATAGATGAGGTCAAAAGCTTTCAACTCAGTCTGCAGATGATAGAATCTAGAGATGAGCTTATCTATGGATTCGTTCTCCAGATATCTGAAGCACTCATACTGCTTCCTGAGAAGATCCCTTTTACTCTTCTTGATGTCACTGTTACCCTTGAATCTCTTCTGTAACGCCTTCCAGAGATCCTTGGAGTTATCGTATCCTCTGAAGCTGTGGAATAACTCCCTGGTCAAGGCCATAGTGATAGATCCGTGTGCCTTCTTCTCTCTATTATAAACTTTCTTTTCTTCTTCATCAAGTTTAGAGATAGGCTTGGGAACTTCCTCATCAAGGTAAGTGTATGTGGTATGCTTATAGCCCTCTAGAATGGGTATCCATAACGAAGAATCGGTATAAGAAAGATAATGTTCAAAGCGTGCTTTCCAGTTTGAACAATCATTTACATTAAGCAGCTTTGGGGGTTTCTATGGGGTTCCGATCTCGTTGTCATAGTTCAGAAGGTTACCGAGTTTCTGAAGATTTGACATGGTGAACACTTAGTCAAATTTCAGAAAGTCAAAGAAACTTGCGGACTTGTCTCTGGCCTTGCGCACTTAACAAACCTAGTCTTGCATATTTAGAATTTGCTCTTGCGTACTTTATAAGTACGCAGGAGTAAATGATAAGTACGCGGGAGATTAAGTAAGTACGCTGCAAATATGGTCTTGCGTACTTGGTAAGTACGCAGCAAGACTGTACTTGTTGCCAAATAAGGTAAGTACGCAGGTCACTTTTTCACCAACTCTCACCAACTTTTTCCGGTCACTGGAAATCACCGAGACGGCAGAAATCGAAAAATGACCAAACAAAATGAGCCAAAGGGTCAGAAACTCGTTTCTAACCAACCTTTGATTCTCAAAACACTCAAATACACAACAAAAGTCGGTTTTTGAGTGATTTTTGCTTCTAAAATAGTGCTCAAGAGCTACCCCTATTTTATCATGAAAATCAACAAAAACACCCACTTTTGCTTACAAAAACTCTATAGGATGTGTAGAAGATACTCCTAACACACTCACAACACTCGAAATCAAGAGCTACGCTCCGATACCCCGTGTAGGTCCCCGGGTGTCTCGGATCATTACATGTGGTGTGTGACTAGTCGGACCGGGTGCGGAATGCTCGTGACTAGGTGGAGAATCAAACAACACAAAGTAAACCGACAAAGAAATCACTTTAAAGTTCCTTCTATTATAAACTCAAACGGTTACAGAGAGAAAATACTGAGTGCAAATGTCTGCGTACTTATCTTCTGTCAACCTATTCTATTTATACAAGACCTGATCTCTGCGCACTTAACAAGTGCGCAGGGCAAATTGTTCATGTGTACTTGATTCTTGCGTACTTGCTAAGTACGCAGAAACTAATTCCTGCTCAGATGCTAAGTGCGCAAAACACTTAGAGAAATATTACAACAATAACATGCGTTAGAAATTACAACTCGATAACTAATACATATATACATTACAATACAAAGACAAAACATACAAAGACAAGCATAATAAACTAAGACAGTATCCAGAGTGTTTGTCACACAAAAGTGCTTCAACATGATATCTGGACGTGACACTGTCAAATACATCAAAGACCTGATCATTCCTCGATATAATTGACAATCCACCTCTTTCCCTTTCAGGTCAGAATCTAGTTTGTGATTAACTGGAATTGGAGTGCTGGAAGCTGAAGCATTTTCCATATTAAACTTGTTGAGAATATCAGCAACATACTTTGTTTGATGAATATAAAAACCATCCTCCTTCTGATCAACCTGAAGACCCAAAAAGAAAGATAATTCTCCCATGCTGCTCATCTCGAATTTCAACTTCATCACTCTTTCAAAGTCTTTACATAGATCAACATTCGTCAAACCAAAAATTATGTCATCAACATAGATTTGAACAAGTAATAAATCTCCCCCTGCTTTTCTGATGAAAAAGGTAGAATCAATTTGACCACGCTCAAATCCATTTTCAAGTAAATGCACCGACAGAGTTTCGTACCAAGCACAAGGAGCCTGATGAAGACCATACAACGCTTTATCCAATTTAAAAACCTTTTCAGGAAACTCGGGATCTTCAAAATCAGGCAGCTGTTTCACATATACCTCTTCCTTTACCTTTCCATACAGAAAAGCACTTTTTACGTCCAATTGAAAAACTTTGAAACACTGGAAAGAAGCATAAGCTAGAAACAATCGGATCGCCTCTATCCTCGCAACTGGAGCGTAAACTTCGATGTAATCAACGCCTTCTCGCTGATTAAAACCTTGGACAACAAGTCTCTCCTTATTACGTACCACAACTCCATGATCATCATGTTTACATTTGAAAACCCACTTTGTGCCAATAGATCTTGAAACCTTGGGTAAATCAACCAAATCCCAAACATGCAATTTATCAAATTGAGCCAATTCTTCCTACATGGCCTCAATCCAACAATCATCATCCAAAGCCTCAACCACATTCTTAGGTTCAGTTTGAGAAATAAAGCAAGCAAGTAAACACGTCTCCAATATCCCTGTATCCACAATCTGAGTATACAAACAAGAATTTTCTGCAAGTGTACGATGCCTCGTTTGAACACCCGCATTCAAGTCGCCAATAATATTGTCAGTTGGATGATTCTTATGTACCCGAGACTGAGGAATACCTGAAGCTCGAATAACAACATCAAGATTTGAAGACAACTCCCCCTCAACCGATGCTGATGCTGATGAATCATCAACTATGTCCTGAAAATCAATTAAAGACTCCTGAAACACAGTTTCATCATCGTCAGAGTCATCATGTTGTGTTGTACCCGAAGTTGAAGCTACATTCGGATCAACTGAAGGAGTATCCACAATCGGAATAACCGAACGAGGATCAACAATTGAATCATCATTGCAGTAGGGCTGATAGAGTATTTTCAGCAGGAGAAAGTTCAGTAATAACATTGAAAGATCTGAATAACGCATCATAATCAAATGCCCAAGAAGGACCTTTTGCATCCTAAGGAACAGAACGATTATCACAGTCAATATAAAACCACACTTCAATTTGACGTGATTCTTTATTAAACACTCTCTTATTATGACTATTAGCAACATATCCCAAGAAAATTCCCTCAATCGCCTTCGAGTTGAATTTCGTAGGAACATCGTGAGTCTTTAACAAGGTACATGGAGTTCCAAAGGGCAAAAGATACGACAAATTAGGCTTTCGATTGTTCAGCAATTCATAACAAGTTTTTTTGTGTTTCTTCATGGTCAAAACCCTATTGAGAACATGACAAGCTGTATTTACGGCCTCTGCCCAAATGTAACCGACAACTTTGAATCAGATAACATAGTACGAGCCGTCTCAATAAGAGTTTTATTCTTCCATTCAGCCACACAATTCTGTTGAGGAACATAAGGAGCACTGAATTCATGATGGATACCCTTTGTCAAACAGAATAAACCCAAATTTCCGTTCTTGAATTCTGTGCCGTTGTCACTGTAAATTCTCCTGACTTGCAAATTGAATAATTTCTCAAGGCCCACAATTAGGAACTTAAGAAGTTCAACTGTTTCATCCTTAGAAGCAAGAAATTTTACCCAAGAAAACCTCAAGTAATCATCAGTCACAACCAAACAATAAGATTTGCCTCCTCCACTCTTGACACTAATAGGTCCGAACAAATCCATATGCAACAACTCTAGAGGAGTCACAATTGAATTAATCAACTTTGAAGGATGAGACTTCCTATGCTGCTTCCCTTTCTTGCATGGAATACAGTCTTCATTCACATGAAATCTCATAACTGGAACACCAGAAATCAACCCATTCTTGACAAGATAATTCATTTTTCTGAAATTAATATGAGCCATTTTCCGATGCCACAAAGTTGAATCGGACTCGGAAGCATTCGAAAGAAGACACGTTGGAATAGACGACGTTGTTGTTGCCGTGCTCATGTCTAGCATATATGTATCATTCTTTCGAGGAGCTCTCAAAAGTATCCAATCTTCTGGTATCACAAATCCCGGTTTTAGAACCAAACATTCTGACTTATTAAAGTGAAATGAGAAATCTTTATCACATACTTGCGAAACAGATAACCGATTATGCTCCAACTGCTCAACATAGTTGACTTTCTCAAAGCTCAATCTTCCATTCGATACAATTCCTTGGCCATAAATATTTTCTCATTTCTTACTCGCCAAGGCAACATATTCGCCTTGAATTTCTTTCACATTTTCCAATAAATTAAGATTACCCGTCATATGCCGAGAACATCCACTGTCAACATACCAATGGTTGCCAACAGTCCTCCTTGGAGTTCCCTGCATACAAAGAGAAACAATTATTTAGTAATAGAGACCCAAGCCATTGTGGTCTTGGGTCGTCCTGATTCATCAAAATAAACAATTTCTTTTAACACACAATCTAATTTCTCCTGAATTTTAGTAGATTTTGTGTCCGAACTAGAAACAATTAATTTTGGTTTCCATTTTGATGTCACTGGAACATTTTCAGTCACACTCACTACCTCAACCTTGTCATTTACCACTGTTTGTTCGAGAAGTTTTCTCAAAGGTTTATTTCTTCGACGTCGTTGTGGTCTAGACAAATTTTCTTTTGGATGAGTAGTCTCCACCTTCTTCACAACTTTCACAGACTCAACTTGCACATACTCAGAAGCACGATGAACATTTGGCTTCTTTACATCACTATCCATAGTCATGTGTACAGATTTTGTCGATGGATTCACAAAAGAACGTGCCAACCTTGGATTTTCTAGACGTTTTCCCAAGTTTTTGTTTGGACAGTCTTTCATGATATGATCAACAGTATCATAATGAAAACAAGATCGTTTTTCCATGTAAACACGCACATACGTTTCTTTCTGAAATTTGAAAGAATTAGATGAACACTGAGACATAGTGTTTGATGAATGAGCAACCTTATAAGATTCCCCTACAAGTTTCTTTTTGCAAAAATCAAGATTAGAGATATTCTCAATCTGGTTTGTCTCTTGGGAATCAAAACCTCCACTTACAAAAGATTTAACTGGTTTAAAACTAGGTTTAGGTTTTGGTTTTTCACTCACATCATCCGGTTCAGATAGAATGCACCTGTCTCTTGTCACTGTTTTCACCACAACAAGTTCCACATACTTACATTCTTTTACTGTGCCTTCAACCTTGTCTGAATCAAACACATCATCATCAGTTGAATCATCATATACTATGTCATTTCCAGTAACAGGATTGATGTTCAACACAGTTTTTGGTTCCAGATCTTCAACCAAAACTTCCTCAATCACACTCGGGGTATAATTTGCATTAAACGGTGGACAATAACCAACACCACCCTTAATCTCACTATCATCAACATTAGGACAAAAACCAACCCCACCAATAACCTTTTCTCCCAAAGCTTTATCATTATAAAAATTCAACAAGAAACTAGAATTCTTATAACATTCAAGCTTTCGTAACAATTTTGTTACTACAGACTGTGTCACAGCAAGTTCATTAATCTTCTTTTCATATTCAGCATATGACACATCGAGACGAAAAGCTTGGTCATTTACTTTGTTTTGCAAAACTTTGATATCATTTCTCAAAGAGTCAACTTTAGTTTTCAAAACAGTTTCATTTTCCTTTAACTTTTGGTTCGATGTGTACATTGATTTCATGTCACAGATAAGATTAGTGTTATCATCACACAATCTTGTAACTTTGAATTCTAAATCAATGCATTTTAAACATGAGTCAAGTTGTTGTACCTGCTTAGAATCAGCCATGAATGCATTTCCTTCAACTAACATCTCTGCAATCTTTTCAGTAACCTTTCCAGCAGCTGCATCAGTCAATAATTCTTCATTTGAAAACTTTGGTGCACTTTTCTGAGGCAGTGACTCTTCATTTTCATTTACACTCCCAGAATCTGCAGAGTCACTATCAGAAAAACAATTTTCACTTCCATCTTCAAGATGAACCTCAGCCAGAAAAGCTTGACTAACATGAGCCACTATATCTTCCAAATGAATACCCCAGTCACAATTTTCATCGTGCTGAGATATCAAAGCTGTAGAAGTACTTGGTTTGGATGGATTGTCTTGAGAGTTAGAATGTCCTTGATTCTGATTTCTGGATTTAGTACACTCTCAAGCAAAATGACCAAATTCCTGACAGTTATAACACTTCACCTTTGACTTATCCATACCCATCTTGGTCTTGCTTGACGCTCCAATAAACTTCTTCCCAGTCCTCTTCAAGTGATCTTTTCCCTGTCTCAACCACAAAGCCATGTTCGACTGAATATTCATTTCCTCTAAAGTATCTTTATCCAGCTGTTTGAAATCCTCCTCAATCATATCAGGATCAGTGATCTTACCACCAATAAAATTTTCATAAGAGGTTAAAAATGAAGCAATCATTGCCATCATATCATTTGCTGCAGATGAAGATATTTTAGTAGAATACGAATGACTATCATTTTTGCTATGAGCTGAACATCCAGAGTTTGAAGCAACAAAACATGTATCCCTTGAGAAGAACTATCGGTAGGAACATCAGACGATTCACTTGAAAACAAAGCAACTCCACCAGATTTTGATGTACCTTTCCCAAAATAAATGCTTGGATCTTGATAAATTGTGTCTTTCTTTTGCTTGTGCAAATCATATGATTGAATCTTTCCCATCAAATCTTCAAGACTAAGATCATCAAATCCAGATTGTTCTTTGATCACTATTGTGTACATCTCAAAATGTACTGGTAAAGCATCCAAGAATTTTTCAAGAATCTTCCTATTTTTATAGGTAATGTCATTGTTGACCATTTCACCTAGAAGATGATAATATCTTGTCATGAGTTCATCCACTGACTCTCCCTCAAAGTGTTTAAAAACACTGAACTGCTTTTTTAACAATTCCTTTATGCTCTTTTTGATATCTGTGTTTCCTTCACACCTTTTAGCCAAACCTTCCCAAAGGTCACGAGAAGTATTGAACTTATTGAAAGTATGATAGATATCCAGAGGTAAACACATTGATAAAGCTGCAAGAGCTTTCTTTTCACGATCATACAGCTTCTTTTCATCATCATCAAGAGATGAAATTGGTTTTGGTGCATCCGACACACCCATATGACTATGAACAGGATGCTCATATCCCTCACTGATAGGAATCCAAAGACTTGTATAATTGATATTAACATAATTCTCAAACCGACTCTTCCAATTTGAATAGTCTTTGAGATTCATAAGTCTCGGTGGCTTGGTTGGAGTTCCAATCTCATTGTCATGATTTAGTAAGTGAGTCATATTGGTCACTTGACTAGACGTAGACGACATCCTTGAACACGTCAACACTTAGAAAAATTTAACAAGTTTCTCGATGAAGCGAACTTAACAACTTCGCCTGACAAGTTCACCTAGCTTGAATGAAGCGAACTTAACAAGTTCGCCTAGTTCAAATCCAACGAACTTAACAAGTTCGCTCTGACAAGTTCGCTCTGACAAGTTCGCTTGTAACAGAATGACAAGTTCGCCTGGATCAGCTGAAGAACACGAAGGATAGTTCTCACACCCAAATGCACGAACAGGTCAAAAAATCTCCATAAATCATGATTTTGAATGAATTAGAGAAATTCCTTCTATAGGATTCTTCAAATATCAATTTAGAATGCTTCTATCGGAACAATTTTGGTAAAACAACACCAATAATGAAGGAATCAATCAAAATTCAGTCCAAAAAGTAGCAAACTTTTAGGAACACAGAAACTTCCGAAAATCACCATCTTGTAGTGAAAAATCGATCGAGACGATGTCAAACAACAGTAGCTAATCAAGAGCCAATTCTCTGATACCACTTGTGGGTCCCAGCGGATCTACTGATCAATATCTGCTGTGAAACATGTAATACGAATACGAAGTGCGGAATCCTATCGTATACGTACGTCTCGAATAATATCGAATGTAAAACAATCACACAAGACACTATTTCGATGAAAGCTTCTCGTATTATCTCACAAATAGTACACACGAATGAATCCTCTGTTCTAAGTTCTAACTCTTTCGTCTTCTCTCTACAGATCTGAATCACACATGAACTATTAATTGCCACACACTCTGCACCAGGCGAACTTAACAAGTTCGCCTCTCTTAGTCCAGGCGAACTTGTTAAGTTCGCCTTTCTTAGTCTAGGCGAACTTGTTAAGTTCGCCTCTCTTAGTCCAGGGGAACTTAACAAGTTTGCCTCAACTATACCAGGCGAACTAGATAAGTTCGCCTATGCAAACTTAAACTTTTACAATACAAAACAAACAAAACGTTAAACATAAAGACTAATCTATTACAAGGCTTGTTGTCACAAAACATGCTCCAACAAAATATCAAGTATGCAAGAACAGTTTCTTAAGTGCGCAAGGCCATTCTTAAGTGCGCAAGTTGTATTGACTTTCTGAGTTTTTGACTAAGTTTTACCCTATGGCAAATCTTCAGAATCTTGGTAACCTGCTTAATTTTGATAACGAGATTGGAACCTCACAGAAACCACCTAAGCTGCTTAATGTAAATGATTACTAAAACTGGAAGGCACGCTTTGAACACTATATTTCTTATACCGATTTTTCATTGTGGATACCCATTATTGAGGGTTATAAGCATCCCACATATACATATCTTGATGAGGAAGTTCCCAAGCCTATCTCCAAACTTGATGAAGAAGAATGAAAGTGTATGATAGAGAGAAGAAGGCACACGGATCTATTACAATGGCCTTGACCAGGGAGTTATTTCACAGCTTTAGAGGATACGATAACTCAAAGGATCTCTGGAAGGCTTTGCAGAAGAGATTCGAGGGAAACAGCGACATCAAGAAGAGTAAGATGGATCTTCTTAGGAAGCAGTATGAGTGCTTCAGATACCTAGAGAATGAGTCTATAGATGAACTTATATCTAGATTCTATCATCTTTAAACTGAGTTAAAAGCTTATGAGCTAATGTATCCTGATGAGGAATTAGTTGAAAAGTTTCTGGATGCGTTACCACCAAGGTTTGAGATGTATACCACTCTGCTGAGAGAGAATCCCAATTTCTATGAGATGACTATTGATGAAGCAATTGGAAAGGTTCAAGCACACGATATGAACCATAGAAGAAAAGAGAGCTCAGGGAGACCTCAAATACAAGACACTTCTATGTATTATGGGACGTCTTCCACTACCAAGTCATCGGGATCTGGAATTGCCCTTTTCTCAGGGAACTCTCATGAGGAGGATAACTCAAATGTTTGTGGTGGTCATGCTTGTTATGCAGCATCTGGATCTGGATCTGGATCTCATCACCAGAATTCCTCAAGAAATCCTTCTCCCACATCTTCAGCAGCAATAGCCAAGATAGCTGAAGATCATGTGGCTTTATTCTCATCATGCATGCTTGCCTATGAGAACTTCATTGGGGGTAAGCTAACGGATCCAGAAACCATAGAAGAATATTTTAATCAGGTAGATCCAGATGACATGGAGGACATGGATATTCAGTGGAATATGGCCATGATCTTGAGAAGGGCCAAGCGGTTCTTGAATAGAACTGGTGGCAGGAAGTTTATTGGTGGGCATTCAAATGCCAAGGTGGGTTTGGATAAATCCAAGGCCAAGTGCTACAAGTGTCAGAACTTTGGACACTTTGCTCGTGAATGTAATAAGGATAAAGCACCTGCCTCAGGATTCACTAGACCAAGCCAGGGAAACAACCAAGGAAATAATCAAGGGTACAACAATTCTAACAACCGCAATCAAGGTCAAGGTGGAACGTCCAATGCTTTGGTAGCTCAACAGGACGAAAGCTTTGATTGGGGTGTTCATTTGGAAGATGCACTTATTGCTCAAACATAAGTTGGTCTAATGGCTAAGATAGTAGAGATGATGGAAGTAGAAGAACATGAAGCTTCTGTAGCTGACCAAGAGGAGTCTATAACTGCATTTGCCCTCATGGCTATTGGGGAGGCATCAAGTTCGTCAACTGAGGTAGACTCTAATTCTTTTGCTGTCATTTCATGTTCCAAATGTCTTGGCTTGAAAGAAGAAAATTCTAAGCTTCAGGACAAAGTCGTATTGCAGCTTTAAGCTACAAAGAAAATGAAAAATGTTACAAAGATTTAGTTGAAACTTTAAAGAAAGAAAAACGTGAATTTTCACATAAAATTAGCAAAAAACAGTTTCATTTGGATGTTGTGTACAAGGGGTTGGAAAAGAGAAACAATGAGATCACCAAACTGCAAAATGAGATCTTGCAGTTGAAAGAAAATATTGAGAAGTTGAAAAATTCTTGGTTTGTGGTGGAACACTACGAGTCTGTAGTAAGACAAGTGAATGGATTAGGGCTGGGTACTAATGCCATTCCTCCACCAGTAAGCGGGAAATTTGTCAACGGATTAATTGACATTGATTTGTCTTGCCTTGATGAGTCCTCAAGTCAGGATGAGTCCTCTAACAAGGATGATTCCTCAAGTAGGGCTGACTCCGCATCTGATGAAGAGTTTTTCACTGCTTCTGATGATGGGTCTGAGAACACTTGCTCTAAAGGTGTAGTCTCCAAGGAGTTGTTTGGTGAACATAAAGTAAAGAAAAACATTGTCACTGATCGTGATAATTGTATTTTGAGTTAACCAGATATCATTAAATCAAATGAAAAATTAAAAATGATGCTTTATGGGGGATATAAAAACATTAATCAAGTTAAAAAGGAAGCCTTTTCAGCTCATTACGGGCTTGGCTACCAAGAAAATATTGAAAAGTATTATATTCCCAAAAACCAATCTCCATCAAGTCAAACTACTGTTCACCAAACAACTTCTCCTGTTCAACATGCTGAGTCATCAAACGTCAAATCAAATGAGCCTTACAGGAGGACTTACAAAGAGAGGAGAACCCGTTTTCACTGTGGTATGATTGCTCACATCATTGAGAACTTCCCGAATAAGAACCAAGGGAACCAGCTGCTCTCCCCAGGTCACCATCAGTGAAACAGCATAAAAGTCCAAAGAAAAATATGGTGAAACCACCAGTGAAGCCAAAGATCACATCTGAGGCTAAGCTAACTGTTCCAAAAAGGGAAAAGCAACATGCTAAACCCTGTGTGTCTACCTCTGGTAGTGCACCAACTGGTGAGAAACCTATGGTTAAGCTTTCTAAGCCACAGAGGAGAAGAAGGAACAAGAGATTGAGGAAGCTGGAATAGCTGTATGGAATTTAATCAGGTGAAGCTTCTACTAGTTCACCTGGTGTTACTGAATGCAAGCCGACTGTTCCAGCAAAACAAAAGAAAAGGTCCTGGAACAAAACATCTAAAAGTTCTCAATCTCCTGGTCCCAAGTCTTCTAAAGATTCACCCATTTTTGACAGTCACGACTGTGAATTAATTGAAGTAGTTTATTTTGAGAAAGACGGACGACCCAAGACCACCATGGCTTGGGTCTCCAAATCTAATTAATTTCTTGTGACTCGTGCAGGGACATCCGAAGGGAACTATCTCTAATCGTTGGTATGTAGATAGTGGATGCTCCTGGTACATGACATGCAACATGGCCCTGCTTCAAGATGTAAAACCATTCAGAGGTGGCTATGTGGGCTTTGCAGGCGAGAAGGGCGGCAATATTACTTGTCAAGGCGTGGTTTCAAATGGTTGTGTTAGCTTCGACAACGACAACTACTGCGAGCACCAAGAATGAATGATACCTATCAGATCGACATGAGCGTGGCGAAAACCACATCTTCAGTTGCAACTTGTTTTCTTACCAAAGCGACAGAGCTTGACTCAATCTTGTGGCATAGGAAACTCGAACATATTTCTTATCGTAAAATTAACCATCTTGTCCGAAACGGTTTAGTTACTGGGGTTCCTAAGTTGAGATTCTCCATTGCAGATGACTGTATGCTGTCACACCCCCAAATTTATTTACTTAATAAATAAATACAGGTTGCAACGATTGGTTCATTACACGATAGCGGAAGCGGTAATTATGATTTCTAAGACTTGATTACATATACAATTACTAAAACTAAGTAATACTATGATCTAAGTTCTTCTAGATCAACGATAGACTTGAGACTTGATATTCTACGTCCTTCCAGCTACTAGGAATTGATCCAACATAGCTAGCCTATTCCAACCGCACCAAGGCTAAAAGTTACCTGAGAAACATACTTGAAAATGTCAACACAAAGGTTGGTGAGTTCACAGAGTTAGTTATATTAATGCTTATAGTTTTTCCCGAAAACATGTACATGACTTTACCGTCATAAAACTAAGTAGTTTTCCCTGAAAAAAACTATACATGACTTAACCGTCACAATTAATAAGTAGTTTTCATTTGAAAACATTACCATGACTTAATCGTCATAAAATATGTAGTTTTTCTTTGAAAACATTATCATGACCATACCATCATAAAATCCAATGTTTAAACATGATCATTTTAACCTGATCAAAACTCTTTGTATAACCCTGATCATTTTAACCTGATCAGAACCCTTTGTTTAAACCTGATCACTTTAACATGATCAGAACCCTTTGTTTAAATTCAATTGTTCGTAAATAGTTCCAGTTGCATGTGATAATCAGAATAAGAATTGTTGACCCATTTGTAAACTAGCTAGGAATACAAATAATATGTTCCTACATGAGCCGTAACCAAACCATGACAATTGTACACGCCCCTAATTTCGTTATCCGGTTCTATGCGGCCATAAATCCTCCAGATTGTGGTTAGCGCGACTAACCACGACCGGGAGACGTCACTCTCCATAGTACTATTCATAGGACCCTAGGCTACAGTTAATGGTTACTAAATTGTTCCAGGGGACTTTAGCGGTCTAAAATCGTTTAACTCATGTAAACATAAAAGTCGAGTCTTATTCTCTTGTTATCACATAAAAATAGTTGTAAGTATGTTCTTCCCCCAAATCGTTGAGTGTTGTTCATCCGAACAATCGTTGTGTGTTGTTCATCCGAACAATCGTTGAGTGTACTTGTGTCCAGCTGTTTAGTTGAGCAAGTTTTCTCCCCGTTTGTTTAAAAACAATTTAAAAACAAGTAGTAAAAGTGGGGCAGTGAGACTCACACGGAGTTAAACCAAATTGTTCATATTGTCAAACGTATAAGCAATGTAATTCATGTTTTCAAAACATAACAAGTAAGTATGTTTCTCCCCCGATGTTTACAAAACAGTAAAGAGTTAAAAGGGGGCCGTGAACTCACCTTGTGTTCGAAGAAATCCTAGCAAACAAACTTGTGCTAGTTCTTGTCTAATCGTACCCTAATTACACAAGGGTACTAATGTGTTAAAACTACCCGTCTTATACGTAAGTTGTTCATCCGACTTAACAAATCTGATTGCTTTTGTTTAAATATCTTTTTAGTTTTTCAACAATTGTTTCGTTATAATATAGTTCTAAGTTACTGCCCCATGGGACTGATGAACAGGTATCGAAACTTTCTTAGTTTCGATTGAACAAAACAGATGTCGAAACTTCCTAGTTTCGATTGAGCAAAACATGTATCGAAACTACCTAGTTTCGATTGAGTAATAGGTATCGAAACTACCTAGTTTCGATTGAACAAACTGGGTATCGAAACTACCTAGTTTCGATTGGGCAATAGGTATCAAAACTACCTAGTTTCGATTGGGCAATAGGTATCGAAACTACCTAGTTTCGATTGAACAACAGGTATCGAAACTATAGTTTCGATTACTGATCTTTTGATTGACAGAATCAGTCCTGCATATTTTTATGTTTTAATCTTGAATTTGACACACTTTTCTTGTTATCTTACTTGCGTTCAAACGATTTGTATGTTTAGCTACGGTTTTAAAGAAAATAATATGGATGGTATCGAGTTTTTACCTCTGGACAGAGATGATGATTTTTGAGAGAAAAAGAGAATGATCTTGACTTCTTCTGCTAAAAACCTTTGAGAAAACACTTGGAAGTCTCCTTATAATACCGAAATAAAGGATTCGAGTCTTCGATTATGGAAGAACACCAAAAGAAAGTGAAGATAAATATTCTTGTTGTTGTCTTAGAAAGGTTGGAGAAAAAGAAAGAATATTGTGGTTGTTGTGGAGCCGTGAGAAAGAACAAGAATAGATGGTTTGATTGCTTGACTTCTTTCTGCAGGAATGGTGAAAGATTGTATATATGTCCTTATCTATTATAGAAAGGAAGTAAGGAATGGGATGGTAGTGTGTTGTCGCATACAAAATCAAGTGGTGTGGAAATTTGAATGTGGGGTGGACCCACAATTCCATTCGGCCGAGAGAATTGTAGGGGGTGGAAGACTTATTCCAAATGTTATTTAAAATCTAAGTGTTGGTCAGATAGATTTTTAGATGGTGTCAACCCGGTAGGTGATCCCGTGATTTAATACCCTGTGTAGAATTTTTAACGGTCAATTATTTTATATATTTTTCTGGTTATTTAATTTAACCACTAATGTTCGTATTAGTCGGTTTATATGGTACGTGAACCGGTAACTCCTAGAATTACTAAAATATGAAATGAGACCATGTACGATTTTTGTTAGACCTTAATGTCCTTGTTTGTGAAATTAAGTAAATCACAAAAACAATTATAATGTAAACTCGTTTATAACATGTACGGATATAGACCTGAAATGTCGGGTGTCACATTCTCCCCATGTTAAAAGAATTTCGTCCCGAAATTCAATTTGTGTCCTCTTGAATTGGTGTATCCTTAAACAAGGATGGGTATTTTGTTTTCATTTGATCCTCTCGTTCCCATGTATACTCAGGACCACGCTTTGAGTTCCAACGTACTTTAACCAGTTTGATTCGACTACGCCTTGTTTTCTGAACCTTCCAATCTGAGACTTCAATGGGTTCCTCAACGAAGTGTAGCTTGTTATCTATGTGAAACTCATCAGGCGGTATAATTAATGTCTCGTCTGATAAGCACTTCTTGAGATTTAATACATGAAACGTATCATGTACATTGCCTAGATCTTGTGGCAACTTGAGCTTGTATGTTACAGGGCCAACCCTAGTCAATGTTTCAAATGGTTCAACGTACCTAGGGTTAAGTTTGACAACCGGCAATTTACAGGGTATTGACTGTTTGACTTCCGCACATGCTTTAATATATTAAATTAGTGTGGTTAGACTTATTTAAGGTTAACTGAGTCATTTTATAGTATAGCAAGGCCCTTCGTGTGTTTAGATTAGCATTTCGTACGTTTTCGAAGAATGCGGTATCGCGTACCGGCATAATAACCGAATTAAATACTGGTGACGACCCGGTTAACATGAAAATATGGTTTTCATCAAAAATTATTAAAACTTACTAAAAATAGTGGATTATATGTGAATTTGATGTGCAACACGTTTATTTGCGTTTTCGGCGATTTTTATCGCGTGTAGCCCGATTCAGGTGTGCACCGGATGCGTGTAAACCAACTTTTAGCAAAAATTATGATCTTTAGTGATTATGATAGCTAAAAATATGTTGGAATTTTATATGGAGTTGTTTTTATTTAAAACAATGCTTAAAGTGGTTAATTTTTATAAAAGGTTGAGTTTTATGTTATATAAAACACCTACACTTGTAATCTTTATAAAAATTACAAAACTAATTGCCAAAACCTCTATGTTGGACAGTTTTTATGGTGGGACCCACTCCACCTCCAAGTTTTCACCATAGAATCAAAATCATCACACTTACAAATTCATTTTTACACTCTAAACACTTGCATGTATTCCAACTAGTTGAAGATCATTTCAAACTCTCTCTTTTTCTCCTTCCTTGGCCGTCCACTTTCATCAATATTCTCACATATACATCACAAAATATCACAACTCTTACAACACTCTCAAAGTTCCAAGTATAATCCTTCAAAGAGTCTTGTGTTCTTGGTGGTTTTTGCAAAGGTTTTGAAGGGTTGTTGAAGCTTTGTCTCACGGCTGTTTTGGACAGCCAAGAACCATCTTTTCTAACACCTTTTTCACTCATAATTCTTGTAGAAAAGATCCAACAAAGGTAAGAAACATATACACCCTTGTTCATGCTTCAAAACCTAGTGTTTTTGCAAGTATGTTCACCAACAAACAAGATTTATAAAAATGGTTAAAAACCTTTTTCAAAACAGATTATGAAGAGGTTTTAAAAGGGATTTTTCATGGGTTTTGAGTTTGTATGAGTGTTGTGATCATGTATGTATATATGAGGATGTTTATTGTTGCAAAATGGGTTATTTTGATGCTAGATTATCACATGCAACTAGGGTTTTTGTGATAAAAATTTTAGAACAGAATAAAACATGATTTTTGTGTGTAAAAATATGTTAGTTCATGAGTGAATTGTTACTTGATGTTTTGATTAGGTTATTGTTGGATTTTATGTCGAAAATACGTCTTTTGGAACATGTAAATTCATGGATATGTAAGATTTTGTTAAATCTGAAAAATGTATGTTAAAAATAACTTATAATGATGTTTAGAACTTATTCATAAAGTTTAATCATGTGTGGATATGTTCAACTTGATATATGCTTAACTAGGGAGTCGAAAAAGCCGAAAAACGGTAATTTCATGCGTAAATATGGAAAAATATGCAAACTGATGTTATGACAAGTTTTGTATGCTAATTTATGTTAGAAAATCATATTTATTGTTATAAACATGAAACTTGGTGTTTAAATGAATTATATGTGATTTTAAGTAAAACTAGCCCGTAAAACGGTAAAATTTCGATTTAAAAAGATAGATTGATGAATCTGATTTTTGGGCAGTAGATAAAACCTATTTTATGAGTTATTTACAGCCCCTAAATGATTTGGAATGATACTTGATCATATGTGTGGTTATATGCATGTTTTGTAACTTGTTGGTTATGCTAAATACATAGGAAATTGCCATGTATTAGGGGATACCATGCTCAAATTTTTAGAAAATTATTCTAAGTGTTTGAATCTGATCTAAAAAGTGTATTTGATGATTTGTGATATCATCTGAAACCCTAAGTGTGATAACATGAGTTTAACTTGTGAAATGATTAGTTATGTTACTTAGAAAATGCATGATGTGTGACTAAGTGTTGAATGTGACATATGTAAGGCCCCTAAACCGGGTGACCTCACTTGTTGGATTTACTCATAAACATAGTCATAAATACTGAACTTAAATTAAGACATTCGTCATTCAATTACATAATCAAAACAGCGGAAGTCTTTACAAATAAAAGCATAACATATTCTTAACAAACAAAAGTGGGATGTCAGTCTTGTGCCAGGTAACCATCACGCCTTCGCACGACCCTTTCCTTTGTTACCTGAAATGTATACTAAAAGTCAGCTAACGCTGGTGAGTTCTAGTTTAAAGACAATTATACATAATATTTATCTTATCCTGAATATAATGTATACATGTATATTCATACTTTTAAATATTCTTTACTTTACTGTTCTCACATAACATTCATTGAGGGTATATACATATGTACATACATACTTTCTTTGGGAGAACACATATTGGCCATAATCTTAAGGGAGATCAACCCATCATACTTGTCGCGAATGTCACAAAGACATCGCAGTCAGAGCTACCGTCGTAGCCCTTCTCATAACCGTCCGGCTCTAGAAAACCGTCCGTCATAACATTAAATCCGTCCGGCAACTTTTGTCCGTCCGCTCTTAACCGTCCTACCGTCGTAGTCCGTCATAACATTAAATCCGTCTGCCCTAGGGCATCCGTTTCCCACGCGACCATTATGTATGCAACCGTTCTACATTAGTTAAGGCAATTGCTTCGACCGTCCATTTTTACCTTTTCATACGTCCTATCTTACGTAGGAACGTTTTCGTCCCGGTTGCAAAATAGTCACGTGGTCGTCCGTCTACCGAAGTAGCCGTTGTCATAGAAGGGTTTATAACGTTTACATTCATTCATAACATGCAATATATATGTAATATAAAGCAAGATTTCATTCTTTTACGTTATATCCTTCTTTCATTCTTTCTTTATATCATACGCTTCATTCTTTATTCATAATTCATTTTCACATATATAAGTATTTATATATACATATATATACGTATGATCACATTGACACTTATAGCATTTATTCATTTAATGTATACACTTCAGCCCCAAAACATTTATAAATCATTTGCACATACATAGAAGGGGGCACATAGAACTCACCTGATGAGTTACTCTAGGTTGTCCTAAACAAAGATCCAACCGCGTCACTTCCGATCTGGATTAGGTAGTTAAATACACATTAGACCCAACCCCGACTCTAATGGTTTAATCATTCTAAACTTACTGACTTTACTTAACCGAACTGTTGCCTGCTGTCTGCTGCCTGCGCACTTAGTAAGTGCGCAGGGATTTGCTCTTGCGCACTTGGCAAGTGCGCAGGAGTCTCCCTCCTGCGTACTTGGTAAGTACGCAGGGGCTGCTGCCTGCGCACTTAGTAAGTACGCAGGGATTCCTTCCTGCGCACTTGGTAAGTACGCAGTACCTGGTTCTTGGACCAAAATTTCGGAATTCTTGCATGTTAATCCGATCATGCTAATCTTACAATTTTCTTTGATCAAAACGTGCGGTTTTCACTCTAGGTGCTATTTCTAAGCTTATTATCAAGTTTCATCCGTAAAAACATCATCTATATAGCTAAAACTCGAGAAACCCCAAAATGAACAAAAACTCAGATTATGTATGAATCATTACCTGGATTGAAGTTTTGATTCGGAGGTTTTGCTCACGAGCTCAGCTGTAACGTGCTCCTCTAATCTCGTGACGATCCGTTGACTTTCTCTCTCTAGACCCGGGCTCCCTTTCTCTCTCTAGAATTGGTGAAATGGAGGTGAAATGGTCAAATGGGCTGTCTTGCCCCTTTTATACCTGGGCTTCCCTCGGCCCGTTAGAGTCGAGCCCAAGCCCATCCGTCTTTCTTTCGCTTTATGACGTTTAAATCCCCATCGTATTATTATTTACTTATTTACTATTTTCGGGATGTTACAAGTCTACCCTCCTTAAAGAGGTTTCGTCCTCGAAACTGTTTATACGTCAAACAATTGAGGGTATAGTCCCCTCATCTCGTCTTCTTTTTCCCATGTAGCTTCTGACCCTTTTCTGTGCTTCCATTGTATTTTGACTAAAGGGATCGACTTATTGCGTAGTCGCTTTTCAGCTCGATCAAGGATGGCTATTGGTTCCTCTACATAATTCAAACTGTTATCCACCTCGATCTCGTCGTAAGGTATGTGAGCCGTGTCGTCAGCTAGGCACTTGCGTAAGTGCGATACGTGGAACGTAGGGTGTATTCCACTAAGCTCGACGGGGAGGTCGAGTCTGTAAGCAACTTGACCCACTCTTGCTAAAATCTTGAAAGGTCCGACAAACCTTGGACTTAGTTTGCCACGCTTCCTGAATCGGATAATTCCTTTCCACGGTGATACCTTTAACAGTACCATGTCCCCTACCTGAAACTCTAAATCCCTTCTTCTCTTGTCCGCGTATGATTTCTGCCTGTCCTTTGCGGCTTTCATTCGAGCCTTGATCTGATCAAATTTCTCGGAAGTAGCTTTGACCACTTCGAGACTCGCAAAATCCTTTTGTCCAATTTCCCCCCAACAAACCGGGGTCCTACATTTCCTCCCATACAACATTTCAAATGGCGGCATGTCAATAGTTGAGTGATAGCTGTTGTTATATGAAAATTCTGCCAATGGTAGGTGGCTGTCCCAGCTCCCACCGAAATCAATGATACAGGCCCGGAGCATGTCCTCCAAGGTCTGAATGGTCCTTTCCGATTGTCCATCGGTTTGGGGGTGGTAAGCGGTGCTGATGTTCAATCTAGTGCCCATCGCTTCATTGAATTTCTTCCAAAACCTTGACGTGAATCTAGTATCCCTGTCGGACACAATCGACAGCGGCATACCATGTCTGCTCACAATTTCTTTGATAAATACTTCGGCTAGCTTTTCGGACGAAGAAGTCTCACGTATTGGCAAGAAGTGAGCACTCTTTGTCAAGCGGTCGACGATCACCCAAATGGTGTCATTGCCTTTAGCTGTTCGCGGTAGCTTGGTAATGAAGTCCATTGTGATCTCCTCCCACTTCCATTCCGGTATTGGTAAAGGTTGCATTTTACCACATGGTTTCTGGTGCTCGGCCTTAACTAGTGAACACGTTAAGCACTTGTTCACGTATTCAGTCACATCGTTCTTCATGCCAGGCCACCAGTACTCTTTCTTCAAGTCTTGATACATTTTGTTTGTCCCGGGGTGGATAGAATAACGAGACTTATGGGACTCATCGAGTATTTTGGCCCTAAGTTCGCCAATCTTAGGTATCCACATCCGGCCAAACCTAGTTCGTACTCCGTATGTATTTGTACTTAAGTTCCCTTGTTGTCCTACTATTCTTTCCCGTTTCACATTTCTTTCTAACAGTGCTTCATCTTGTGCCTTTGTTATTTCACCCATCAAATCTGGTGTTATAATCAGCTGACACGCTTTGATCCGGATGGGTGTCGATTCTTCCTTTCTACTTAAAGCGTCAGCCACTACGTTTGCCTTGCCTGGATGGTACAATATTTCACAGTCATAGTCTTTCAGTAGCTCTAACCACCTTCTTTGCCTCATGTTTAGTTCCTTTTGTTCAAAAAAATATTTCAAGCTTTTGTGATCGGAGTAGATGGTGCATTTAACTCCATACAAGTAGTGCCTCCATATTTTCAACGCGAAAACCACTGCTGCTAACTCTAGATCGTGCGTTGGGTAGTTAACCTCGTGAATCTTTAGTTGTCGTGAGGCATAAGCAATTACCTTTCCTCGTTGCATAAGTACGCAACCTAAACCCTGCCCCGAAGCGTCAGAGTAGACTACCAAGTCTTCATTTCCTTCGGGTAGTGTCAAGACTGGAGCTTGTGTTAATCGTGTCTTGAGTTCCTCAAACGCGTTATTTTGGGTTTGACCCCATTCATATTTCACTTCCTTCCGTGTCAGTTTAGTTAGTGGCGAGGCTATCCTTGAGAAATCTTGAATGAAACTTCGATAGTAGCCTGCCAATCCAAGAAAACTTCGTATCTCTGTTGGTGTCTTTGGGATGTTCCATTCCTTTACTGTCTCTATCTTTGCAGGATCTACCATGATGCCGTTTGGGTTTATCACATGACCTAGGAATTGGACTTCCCTAAGCCAAAACGCGCATTTGGAGAATTTTACGTACAACTTTTCCTTCTCTAGCACCTCCAGAACTTCTCTTAGGTGACAGTGATGATCACCCTCGCTTTTCGAATATACCAGTATGTCGTCTATAAAAACTATCACCGATCGATCCAACATGGGTCGACACACTCTATTCATCAAATCCATGAACGCTGCTGGTGCGTTAGTTAATCCGAAGGACATCACGAGGAATTCATAATGTCCATAACGCGTGCGAAACGCGGTCTTTGGTACGTCTTCTTCTCTTACTTTCAACTGATGGTAACCCGACCTAAGATCGATCTTTGAGAACCAACTCGCACCTTGCAGTTGATCAAAAAGATCGTCTATTCTAGGTAGCGGGTATTTGTTCTTTACTGTTCTCTTGTTCAATTTGCGGTAATCAATGCACATGCGCATGCTGCCGTCCTTTTTCTTTACAAATAATACCGGAGCGCCCCATGGTGAGATGCTCGGTCTAACAAATCCTTTTTCTGTTAGTTCCTCTAGTTGAGACATCAATTCTTTCATTTCTGACGGAGCCAATCGGTAGGGGGCTTTGGCAACGGGCTCAGCTCCTGGCAGTAAATCAATCTGAAATTCTATTTCCCGATCGGGTGGCAACCCAGGTAGATCCTCAGGGAACACTTCCGGAAAGTTGCGCACCACTGGTACATTCTTGAGTTCTTTCGTTTTCATTCTATCGTCAATAACATACGCCAGATAAGCTTCGCAACCGCGCCTCATATAACTTTCGGCCTTAATCATCGAGATGACGTTCGGCATCGTGCAATTCCAATCCCCATAAACCGTAATTGGACTGCCGTTTGGAGCTTTGAGGTGTATCCTCTTACGTTTACATATGATTTGAGCTTCATTGGCAGCTAGCCAATCCATACCCAATACTATATCGAATCCTCCTAAGGTGAGAAGGAATAATCTAGAAGGGAACTTATGACCCTCTATTTCTATGATGCAATCCTCTGTTACTTGGAATACTGCCGAATTTTTACCAACGGCAGTTTGTACGCTAAAGGCCTTTACTATGGTGTTGATAGTGCATGCTTGTTTGTTGTCAAATATTGCTTTAGTATGATTTACTTTATGTGATTGCTTGATGGACTTGAGTAAGGGCTATCGTTCGTACCCATGCGAGTTTTGTTCATGGGAGTTGCCCGGCCGTAATAATCATTAGCCTTGGGATAGGCCGTAGAATATATGTGGTAGATCTATCGGGTTTGACAACCCTCTCTCATTGATCGGTAGCTCCGATCGGATTGTCGTATGAGAGAAATATATTTTGAAAGGATTGTGTGTGCCCTTGTTATTATGTCTCGGTTTGATTATAGGCTCTTGTTCGCATCATATGTTATATTCCTTGCAAGCTTATAACAACTCACGTGTATATCATTACGCAATATGTTTCGTTAAAATGTCATGTGTACATTGAAAACCTGTGAAACTCGCTCAACTTTATGTTGATGTTTTTAAGCATGTTTTTCAGGTAATTGAAATGCTATGCTTGGAGGTTGATGGAATGGAATGGCTTTTTGGAAGGCAAACGTCTATTTGGGAATATTTTGGCATGTGTTGGGAACCTGTGGGAATGTTATTTGATCCTTCATGGATCTTGAACAATTTACATTCGGGTTTTTAGTAAACAATGTTGTGTGACTTAAACAATATGTTATTTTGTAATTCCCTAGACAGCTTTTAAACTACTTTAATTTAAGTATAAATCGTTTGCGTATATCATGTGGTTGCCAACTCTGTACCACCATGCTTACGTAACCGCTTCCGCTGCGATGGTACGTTTTTGGGGTGTGACAGAAGTTGGTATCAGAGCCAATGATTATAGCAAACTAGAAAATGTTTTTATAAAATCTAGACTATAACTTACAAAGCGTTTTGGGTTAAAACGGGTTTATGCCAAGAAGACGTTCCATTCCACAAGCATGAAAGCTTGAATTTATACTTAGATTTGATAAGTGGTTTATTGCTTGATGCCTTATGTGTATAGGCTAGATGCCCTCGTGTGAATCATTTTATTTTGTTTTTGCATGCGTATATGCTTAAATAAAATAAAGATAATTCACTGACCTAGTATCCTTTGCCTTGTCACAGATGTCGTCTTCCCCTCCTGTTGTTATTATCATCCTATCAGATAGTGAGTCTGATAATATTCTGGTTCACCCAGAGTCGCCCGTTCCGTCTCCTGCATCAGTGTTTGATTTCGGGTTTGCTACTAGTATGCACTCTTCTTTTGATGACCCGGGTAACACCAATGGTTGGATTGAGGAGTCTGAACCTGAGGAGGAGGAACTACCAGTTGAGGAGCCCACTCCTACTGCTCCAGAGATAGAGATGATTGATATTGAGGATGGTCTTGACGTCGAGGGTGGTTATGATGCGGATAATGAGGATGGTAATGGGGATGATTCTAGTGATGATTCCAGTGATGATGATAGTACTAGTTCTAGCGATAGTGATTCTAGTGATAGTAGTTCTGGGAATAGTGATTCTGAGGATGGTGATTCTGAGAGTACGGGTGGTGATGACATGGACGTGGATGATGTTGTTGTTGATGATATTGCTGCTGATGACGTTGATGGAGGTCGTGATAGTACTGGTGATGACTCGAGTGTTAGAGGAGATGCTGATATGATTACTAGGCCTACTGTTGGAGAGCTCCGGTTACCCGCTAGTGTTAGTGCTGAGTCTACTGTTGGGGCTACCCGCGGTAAGTTGACTCCAAGAAAATCTGTACTACCATAAAAGAAGAGGAATTTAGCAGATAGAGACGTAGAGGAGGTGCCTACTGTGGGATATATCGTAGAGAGGCCCGTTTCTGATTTGGAGAGTTATGCGCGTAGGTCGTGGAGTTGGTTGCCCGATCAGATACGCGAGTGGTCTGATATTGAGGGTGTGCTGATTGTACGTGAGGTTGGTGAGCCGTCTACGACTCCTAGGGTACTACCACTGACTGGGCAGCCCATTGCCCGCACTGTACCCTTACTAGCAGCTCGTTTGGTGCATGACGAGATGAGTATCGATGCCGCCAGTGGACGCATTAACCTCGTTGACGGACGTGTTTCAGGTATTGATGTTCGAGTCACAGGTCTTACAGATCGCGTTACAGGTCTTCTTGATAGTGTCACAGACTTGGAGGAGGAGTATCGTTCAGAGAGGCGTGCCACGGACTGGATGTATTTTCGTGTTGTTGATCTTGAGGCAAAGATGGCGGAGATGCAGAAGAGATTAGAGGTTGCTGAGCTGAGGACTACGGAGTCTATGCGTCGTACCGATGACGCTATGTTTAGGACTGATGATGCTCGTAGGGATACGACCCGTGTGGTAGAGCGTATGGCTACTGTTGATGGGAGTATGGAGTCCACCATGGCGTTAGCCGCCATGTGTGTTTTATTGCTATGTTGGTTGGTTCACTCCCGTATGCCCACTCGACCAGGCCGTTAGTGTCATTGTAGTTGTTGTTTCATGGAACAATTTACTTTTACATTTTGTATGGAATGTAGTACTTGTATTTTGGGGATGGCATGTGACCGCCCCTAATTTTGTGGTTTCATATTTTGTTTGAAAGATAATTATGCAAGTGTATGATTTCGTATCTAAATGTCAATGATATGTGATGGTTATTTTTGGTTATGTTGTGGTGTTGATTATTTTTCTTCCTTTCATACATGTTAATAATTTATATTGCGTGATATATTGTCTTATCTTCGTTGTATTGTTTGTTATAGAAAGGGAGTAATGGCACAAAGGAGAGAGAGACGGAATGCTTTGCCCGCGACACAGGAAGAACTGGCTCAGGTTATCGCACAACAGGTGAATGCAGCCCTTGCTGCACACGCTATTCAGCAGAACGCACATCAAGGAAATTTGCATGAAGGTTGTTCTTTTAAGACATTCCAAGCATGTGGACCGCGATCCTTCTCCGGTACCGAAGGACCCGTGCAGTGGATCGAGAAAATGGAATCGGTAATGGTTATTAGTAACTGTACTCCAGTTCAGCGAGTTAAGTCTGCTACCAGCTGTCTTCATAACGAAGCGTTAACGTGGTGGAATACGCAAGTCCAAACGTTGGGAGAAGCCCCTGCTTATGCTCTTACATGGGATGAGTTGAAAGAGATGATGATGAGGGAATATTGTCCCCGAAATGAAGTAAGAAAGGTTGAAACTGACTTCTGGAATCTCATGATGGAAGGTGCGAGAGTGAGGGAATATACCACAAGGTTTAACGAGATGGCTAGGATTGTGCCTCACTTGGTAACCCCAGAATTCAAAAGAATCGAGCGTTATATTTGGGGATTGGTACCTCAAATTCGCAGCATGGTTACATCTGCTAACCCTACCACCATGCAAAGTGTCGTGCAGTTGGCCCATTCTTTGACTGACGATGCTGTGCAGATGGGTTTGCTTAAGGATGGTGAGGTTGTGAAGAAAGTTGCTGAAGCCGGAAGTAGTATGGCTGTGAAAGAGAAGTCGTCGCTTGATAACAAGAGGAAAAGGTCTGATGGTTCAGGATATCGTTCAGAAGGTTCTCGTGCCAAGCGAAGGGGTTCTGGGAAAATGTATGCTGCCAATGAGTCAAAGGGGAACCCAGGTCAGAAGCCCCGATGCAATAAATGTAACTATTTCCATACCGGCCCCTGTATAACGTGTGAACGATGTGGAAAGTTTGGACACCAGGTTCAAATTTGCAGAGTGAAGCTACCAGCCAAGAAAGAAGAGCCAAATCGCGGATGTTACGAATGCGGCGTTGTTGGTCACTTTAAGAGAGACTGCCCCAAGCTGAAAAACAAGGACGCACGTGGCCGAGCATTTGTAATGGATGGAAAGAAGTCACGTGAAGAACCGTCGGTTGTGACTGGTACGTTTCTTGTGAATAACCATTATGCTTATGTTTTATTTGACACTGGAGCCGATAAAAGTTTTGTTTCTAAAGACTTTGTATCGTTGCTTGGCTCTAAATCAAGTAAGTTGAATGAGAAATATTCAATAGAACTAGCTAATGGAAAAATAATAGAAACTGAAAACGTTTATCGTGGGTGTACCATACGTTTAAGAGATCATACTTTTAGTATTGATCTTTTACCTGTCGAGCTAGGAAGTTTTGATGTTGTGGTAGGCATGGATTGGTTGTCAAAGAATCATGCCGAGATATTGTGCTATGAGAAGAAAGTTCGTCTTCCGCTTCCGAACGGCGAACTGTTGGAAATTCAAGGTGATGAAAGTGTGAATGGTTTGAGAATCATTAATGTAATGAAGGCGCGCAAGTACTTACGTAAAGGTTGTCTAGCGTTCTTAGCCCATGTGGTTGACACTAAGGCTGAAGGACCAAAGTTTGAAGAGATCCCCATTATTCGTGATTATCCTGACGTATTTCCCGAAGAGTTGCCTGGTTTGCCACCAGCAAGACAAGTTGAGTTTAGGATTGATCTCGTGCCTGGTGCGGCACCGATTGCTCGATCTCCATACCGTTTGGCGCCATCCGAGATGCAAGAGTTATCGCAACAATTGCAAGAATTATTGGATAAGGGTTTTATAAGGCCGAGTTTCTCGCCTTGGGGAGCGCCTGTTTTGTTTGTGAAGAAGAAGGATGGATCCCTTAGAATGTGCATTGACTATAGAGAGTTAAACAAACTTACCGTCAAAAATCGGTATCCGTTGCCGAGGATTGACGATTTGTTTGATCAATTGCAAGGATCCAGTTACTACTCAAAGATTGATCTTCGGTCTGGTTATCATCAGTTGAAAGTTGCTGAGGAAGATGTTCCTAAGACCGCGTTCCGTACACGCTATGGTCATTATGAGTTTCTGGTCATGCCTTTTGGGTTGACAAATGCTCCGGCAGTGTTCGTGGACTTGATGAACAGGGTCTGCCGACCATACTTGGATAAATTCGTGATAGCATTCATCGATGATATACTTATTTATTCACGTACCAAGGAGGAACATGAGAAGCATTTGAAACTGATATTGGAGCTGTTGAGAAATGAGAAGTTATATGCTAAACTGTCAACGTGCGAATTTTGGATTCGTGAAGTCCATTTCTTAGGCCATGTTATCAATGAAAAAGGTATCCACGTGGATCCAACGAAAATTGAGGCCATTAAGAATTGGGAAGCACCGAAGAGTCCGACTGAGGTGCAACAATTCTTAGGTTTAGCAGGATATTATCGTAGATTCATTGAAGGTTTCTCAAAGATAGCGCAGCCGTTAACGCTATTGACCCGCAAAGATGAGGAGTATGATTGGGGTGAGAAACAAGAGACCGCGTTTCAGTTATTAAAGATGAAGCTATGTAGTGCCCCTATCTTGTCTCTTCCTGAAGGGACAGATGGATTTGTGGTGTACTGCGATGCTTCGCATCAGGGTCTTGGATGTGTTTTAATGCAAAATAAGAAGGTCATAGCTTATGCATCGCGACAGCTCAAGGTGCACGAGAAGAATTATGCGACGCATGATTTGGAGTTAGGAGTTGTGGTGTTTGCGCTCAAGATTTGGAGGCATTATCTTTATGGTACGAAGTGTACGATTTACACTGATCATAAGAGTCTCCAACATATCTTTGATCAAAAGGAGTTGAATATGAGGCAACGTTGTTGGATGGAATTGCTCAATGACTACGATTGTGATATTCGTTATCACCCAGGTAAGGCTAATGTCGTGGCCGATGCCTTGAGTAGGAAAGAGCGAGTTAAACCGCTACGTGTGCGTGCACTAGGGTTGACTATTCGTACAAACCTCACAACTCAGATTCGTGATGCGCAACGAGAAGCAAGGAAGGAAGAAAACGTGAAGAATGAAGGCTTACGAGGTATGGTCGTGAGCTTGTACCCAAGGGTGATGACACTTTGTACTTTATGGATAGAGTATGGGTGCCTCGCTTTGGAAATTTACGTGATCTGGTTTTGAATGAAGCTCATAAGTCCAGATATTCGATTCATCCTGGATCGGATAAGATGTACAAGGACTTGAAAGAATTTTATTGGTGGCCAAACATGAAGAGTGATATTGCGGCGTATGTTGGCAAGTGTTTGACTTGCGCGAAGGTGAAGGCTGAGTATCAAAAGCCGTCTGGGCTTTTGCAGCAGCCTGAGATTCCGCAATGGAAATGGGATCGGATAACTATGGAGTTTGTAACGAAATTACCACGTACATCAAGTGGATATGATGCCATTTGGGTAATTGTCGACCGTTTGACGAAATCTGCTCATTTCCTACCCGTTAAAGAGTCTTATCGTGTGAAGAAGTTGGCCAAGATTTATCTGAAGGAAGTGGTGGCCCGACATGGAGTGCCGACATCCATTATTTTCGATAGAGATAGTCGATTCACGTCAAAACTATGGAAGACTTTCCAGAAAGCGTTAGGTACTCGATTGGATATGAGTACTGCTTTCCATCCAGAGACAGATGGTCAAAGTGAAAGGACCATTCAAACATTGGAGGATATGTTGCGTGCTTGTGTTATTGATTTTGGTGGAAGTTGGGATACTCACTTACCGTTGGTTGAGTTTTCCTACAATAACAGTTATCAGACTGGTTTGCAAGCCGCACCATTTGAAGCCTTGTATGGCAGGAAATGTCGATCGCCGTTGTGTTGGGCTGAAGTCGGAGAAAAGCAGTTGACTGGACCGCAGATTGTTCAGGAAACCACCGACAAAGTGTTTCGGATTAGAGAACGTTTGAAGATAGCCCAGGATCGACAAAAGAGTTATGCTGACAAAAGGAGAAAACCGTTGGAATTCGACGTTGGAGACAAAGTGTTGTTAAAAGTCTCACCTTGGAAAGGTGTTGTTAGGTTTGGTAAAAATGGAAAGTTGAATCCGCGTTATATTGGACCTTTCGAGATTTTGGCTCGAGTTGGCCCAGTTGCTTATCGACTTAAGTTGCCTCGTGAACTTAAGGGCGTGCATAACGTTTTCCATGTGTCAAACTTAAGGAAGTGTTTATCGGATGAAACACTTGTCATAAAGCCTGATGACGTTAGCATAGATGAAACTCTCCATTTTCGTGAAGAACCTGTTGAAGTTATGGATTGGAAAATCCACAAGACTAGACGTAGTCGTATCAAGCTGGTCAAAGTTAGATGGAATTCTAAGCGTGGACCTGAGTTCACGTGGGAACGTGAGGACCAGATGAAGAGGAAGTACCCGCATTTGTTTAAGTCTGTTCGTAATACAGACTCTGTATCGTAAATTTCGAGACGAAATTTCTTTAACGTTGGGAGACTGTGACAACCGGCAATTTACAGGGTATTGACTGTTTGACTTCCGCACATGCTTTAATATATTAAATTAGTATGGTTAGACTTATTTAAGGTTAATTGAGTCATTTTATAGTATAGCAAGGCCCTTCGTGTGTTTAGATTAGCATTTCGAACGTTTTCGGAGAATGCGGTATCGCGTACCGGCATAATAACCGAATTAAATACTGGTGACGACCCAGTTAACATGAAAATATGGTTTTCATAAAAAAATATTAAAACTTACTTAAAATAGTGGATTATATGTGAATGTGATGTGCAACACGTTTATTTGCGTTTTCGGCGATTTTTATCGCGTGTAGCCCGGTTCAGGTGTGCACCGGATGCGTGTAAACCAACTTTTAGCAAACATTATGATATTTAGTGATTATGATAGCTAAAATAAGGTTGGAATTTTATATGGAGTTATTTATATTTAAAACCATGCTTAAAGTGGTTAATTTTTATAAAAGGTTGAGTTTTATGTTATATAAAACACCTACACTTGTAATCTTTATAAAAATTACAAAACTAATTGCCAAAACCTCTATGTTGGACGGTTTTTATGGTGGGACCCACTCCACCTCCAAGTTTTCACCATAGAATCAAAATCATCACACTTACAAATTCATTTTTACACTCTAAACACTTGCATGTATTCCAACTAGTTGAAGATCATTTCAAACTCTCTCTTTTTCTCCTTCCTTGGCCGTCCACTTTCATCAATATTCTCACATATACATCACAAAATATCACAACTCTTACAACACTCTCAAAGTTCCAAGTATAATCCTTCAAAGAGTCTTGTGTTCTTGGTGGTTTTTGCAAAGGTTTTGAAGGGTTGTTGAAGCTTTGTCTCATGGCTGTTTTGGAAAGCCAAGAACCATCTTTTCTAACACCTTTTTCACTCATAATTCTTGTAGAAAAGATCCAAAAAAGGTAAGAAACATATACACCCTTGTTCATGCTTCAAAACCTAGTGTTTTTGCAAGTATGTTCACCAACAAACAAGATTTATAAAAATGTTTAAAAACCTTTTTCAAAACAGATTATGAAGAGGTTTTACAAGGGATTTTTCATGGGTTTTGAGTTTGTATGAGTGTTGTGATCATGTATGTATATATGAGGATGTTTATTGTTGCAAAGCGGGTTATTTTGATGCTAGATTATCACATGCAACTAGGGTTTTTGTGATAAAAATTTTAGAACAGAATATAACATGATTTTTGTGTGTAAAAATATGTTAGTTCATGAGTGGATTGTTACTTGATGTTTTGATTAGGTTATTGTTGGATATTATGTCGAAAATACATCTTTTGGAACATGTAAATTCATGGATATGTAAGATTTTGTTAAATCTGAAAAATGTATGTTAAAAATAACTTATAATGATGTTTAGAACTTATTCATAAAGTTTAATCATGTGTGGATATGTTCAACTTGATATATGCTTAACTAGGTACTCGAAAAAGCCGAAAAACGGTAATTTCATGCGTAAATATGGAAAAATATGCAAACTGATGTTATGACAAGTTATGTATGCTAATTTATGTTAGAAAATCATATTTATGGTTATAAACATGAAACTTGGTGTTTAAATGCATTATATGTGATTTTAAGTAAAACTAGCCCGTAAAACGGTAAATTTTCGATTTAAAAAGATAGATTGATGAATCTGATTTTGGGCAGTAGATAAAACCTATTTTATGAGTTATTTACAGCCCCTAAATGATTTGGAATGATACTTGATCATATGTGTGGTTATATGCATGTTTTGTAACTTGTTGGTTATGCTAAATACATAGGAAATTGCCATGTATTAGGGGATACCATGCTCAAATTTTTAGAAAATTATTCTAAGTGTTTGAATCTGATCTAAAAAGTGTATTTGATGATTTGTGATATCATGTGAAACCCTATGTGTGATAACATGAGTTTAACTTGTGAAATGATTAGTTATGTTACTTAGAAAATGCATGATGTGTGACTAAGTGTTGAATGTGACAGAGAATTTATTTGACTTATATGTGAGGTAGTCAAAATGATAATAATTCTTAACTTCCTCACATTATGGTTTTTATTAAGTAAAACCCTTGATAAGTCACATATTTTTTTAATATCCACTAAGTTTTATAAAGAAAACCATAACCGTGTGTCGTGGTCACCAAAGTGTTGAACATACACAAAGTCTAGTAGTTGTCTTGTACAACTTGTGATAGATTGGTGTGTTTGTTTGTAGTACATTCCCTAAGTCTAGTAGTTGTCTTGTACAACTTGTGATAGACTTGTGTGGTTTGTCTAGTGAAAAATCCCTAAGTCTAGTAGTTGTCTTGTACAACTTGTGATAGATTTGTGTGGAATAATAAAGAACGTACAAAGAGTCTAATCTAGTGTGGTGAACATCTTGCAACTAAAATTTGCAAGAATATTTATTAACATGTTCCTTATGTTTAGGACATCTTTAGAACCTTAGTATTCATTTGGACTTGCATATACTAAAGTATTTGATCTCGTTACTTAGCAAAGTGAGTTTTCACGGCCCCTTTTAAATTGTTTTAAGTTTATAAAACTATGGGGGAAAAGCATGCTTGTTTGTTGTCAAATATTGCGTTAGTATGATTTACTTTATGTGATTGCTTGATGGACTTGAGTAAGGGCTATCGTTCGTACCCATGCGAGTTTTGTTCATGGGAGTTGCCCGGCCGTAATAATCATTAGCCTTGGGATAGGCCGTAGAATATATGTGGTAGATCTATCGGGTTTGACAACCCTCTCTCATTGATCGGTAGCTCCGATCGGATTGTCATATGAGAGAAATATATTTTGAAAGGATTGTGTGGGCACTTGTTATTATGTCTCGGTTTGATTATAGGCTCTTGTTCGCATCATATGTTATATTCCTTGCAAGCTTATAACAACTCACGTGTATATCATTACGCAATATGTTTCGTTAAAATGTCATGTGTACATTGAAAACCTGTGAAACTCGCTCAACTTTATGTTGATGTTTTTAAGCATGTTTTTCAGGTAATTGAAATGCTATGCTTGGAGGTTGATGGAATGGAATGGCTTTTTGGAAGGCAAACGTCTATTTGGGAATATTTTGGCATGTGTTGGGAACCTGTGGGAATGTTATTTGATCCTTCATGGATCTTGAACAATTTACATTCGGGTTTTTAGTAAACAATGTTGTGTGACTTAAACAATATGTTATTTTGTAATTCCCTAAACAGCTTTTAAACTACTTTAATTTAAGTATAAATCGTTTGCCTATATCATGTGGTTGCCAACTCTGTACCACCATGCTTACGTAACCGCTTCCGCTGCGATGGTACGTTTTTGGGGTGTGACATTAAGCTTGCCACGGTTGCCAAATCTTGCAACTCCTTTCCAAGATGAGACCTTTAACATGACTTTGTCTCCCACTTAAAATTTTAATGGCTTTTTTCTGTTGCTAGCACAACTCTCTTTCGTCTGTCTTGAGTGGCTTTCAGACGATCTTTTATTTCGACGATCTTATCAGTGGTTTCCTAGCTAATATCAGGACCAGTCAAATGCTTTTCGCCAACCTCCGCCCAACATAGCGATGAGCGACACTTACATACAAAGCCTCAACGGAGCGGCTTTAATGCTGGTATGGTAGTTGGTATTATATGAAAACTCAGCCAACGGCGGTGAGTATCCCTATTTCCTCTGAAATCGATTACACACGCACGGAGCACATCTTTTAAAGTTTTAATGGTCCTTTTACTTTGACCGTTCATCAGGGGATGGTATGCAGTGCTCATGTAAAGGCGTGTGCCCAAGGCTTCTTGTACAGACTGCCAGGTTCTTGACATGAATCGACTGTCCCTTTTAGTGAAAATGGAAACTGGCATACCATGCCTAGCCTTAATTCCCTTAATATTTAGCCTTGTACGCTTCTTACTTTTATCTGTCTCCTTTATTGGCAGGGAATGCGCGGATTTCGTCAAACGACTGACGATTACTATATAGTATCATAGTCGCTAGGTGTTCTGGGTGGATTTGAAATGAAATCCATGGAATTCTCTTCCCCTTCCCATTGATAAATATGAGTTTGTTGTGATCACTCGGGTGATTCCTAACATTCTACTTGTACTGCCAAGTATCTCCTAGCATAGATAGCTATTTCTTCTCTCATGTTTGGCCACATAATGGAGTTCCTAGGGGTCCTTATACGTTTCATTCGATTCTGGATGAACGGAGTACTTGGGCTTATGGACTTCATCCATAACCTCCCACATAGGCTACCGATACCTGGTACCCAAATTATATCTGTATCATCCAACTTAGGCTTCAATTGTTTGATTCCATTTACTTGGTAGTCGGTATTCGAAAGCAAAGTGAATACTTCCCCGACTAACGACATTAAACGTGCAAGAATCCCTTTATTTGATTACCCTTAATATTGTAGGATTATGTGATGCTCATTCCTGGAAATGAAAGGAATGGTGCCTGCGAATCTTGAGCGTATGTTGACACATACTCTCTATTCATCTACGCACTATAGGTCTTATGAAAGAATTACTCGACGAGGTGTCTAAGTTTTTGTTGTATATTGGGTAGTAATGAAACAGTATGAAAATGAAACTTTATGTTTGTCCCTCTTATGCTTTTCGAAAGCATTTTCCCGGACTAAGATTTTTTTTCTTATTTCAGGTTTCATGTTTTCTAGGATTTTCCTCTCCATGTGCCTTCATGGAGTTAGGAATTGATGTTCCTTGGGTGCTCTTATTTGCGAACTTCGAGTCTAATCACCACTTTACCCCTTTGCTTGCACTACCTTTCGACGCAGACTAGCCTTTGGGTTGTAGCGTCCTGATATGTAACTCATGTCTCGACTACCATACCTTCAAAGTATGTAAGCCATACGAAGTTTGATGTTTGTTTGGAATATTCACATTCCGTCTAGCTGAGGGAATGAATAGTAATACTGTGAGAATGGTCTCATCGAATTAGTGCTTTCCCCAAAATGGGCTATGGGTTTGTCAACCCATTAAGTTGGCAGAAATGTTTTGGGAGTTTTACAAATGCCATCTTGTAGTCATTCAGTGTATCTGCACTTCCTTAGGGTTTGAATGGTACTTTGGGGACATACCGTTACGTATTCCACTCATTCAGGTTATGGCCTCAAAATCCTTAGCACAAGGATAAACTTGAGGTAATGAGTGTTGAACGTCGAGACTTTTGTATTCTAACTGAGCCTGCTCCAGGAGATCATTTCTTAACAATAGATGCTCTAGAGCTTCCCAATTATAGAAAACTAGGAGTGAAAGATGCAGTTACACCTCTCTTCTAGTCTAAATCTGGGATCCATCCAACAAGATGAACTTTTGGGAAGTGCGAGTACAAAAGAGTAATAAAATTTTCTTCTCAACTCTTTGTGGACAGTGGCCTGTTGTGAATAGCTCGAGCTTACGTCCCTTATGCATATCATGAACTAATGAGATTAGCATGAAATTCCGCATTTGGGACTCCTTTAAGAGTTTTGCATGTCGTTTCCCTGTTAGTGTGACAATAGTCGTTAGTCCACACTTAGGTTTCTTTGGCATTCGCTTGAGCATCAACCCCGGCTTATCCATTACCGAGAGAATAGTTAGACTTAAAGGTATATTGAATGTCAATGGCTGCGAGAGCAATCCTGTTTGACCGACATTCTGAAATGTCCGATTTCCTACTTGTCTCATGTCGAGCTTCCACAATATCCATAGGTGCCATGTGTATGCGGGTCAGAATAATATCCTGCCCTATTACTGAAGTTAGTGCATAACACTCTTGGCGTAACTTTCAAGCAATTGTGAGATTGAACTGTATGATGGATCCGGAGGTTACGCTATAATCTCCCACAATAGTTGTGCAATTACTGTAAGTGTTAGTTGTGGTAACGCTCAATTTGAAGCATTCTTGACAAGTAGAATCTCAAAGAATGAATGTGCGAATTCCTTCGTCGTTCAGGATTTACTAAGGATTGGTTGAATTCAATTTGAATTTCTCTCGTTCCTCCAAAACTAGGAGAATGCTTTGTGAGCACCTAATTGAGAAGTCTGATTTGTTAAGATTCAATCCTTAATCAAGTGATTGAGAACATGGGTTGATCATCAGCTTAGACAGCAAGACTCACTAAAGTTCCCATGCACTGCAAATTATGATTACGTGTGCACCCGTAATGATAATTTGCCTTGCCTGATCCCTATAGTGTTTCTTCTATCCCTAGCTTTTAATCAAAAGGGATTTGAAATGATCATTAGATTGTGTTTGCACATTTGTACAGGAGTGTGTATTGTTTTATCGGATTACTCTTAATTATGTGTACCAATACTCATGACTCTGCCGAATATGGCTGTTGTCGGATGAGGCTAATGGTAGAGAGGCACCCCCAGTGTCTCTTAAAATAAAATGTGTATGGTGAAATTCAGGCACTATGTGTTGGGCAGAGATCCTCAAATGAGTGTCGAGCAACTCCTGCTCCAAGTCTGTATTTATGCATGGATCCACATGACCCTGATGTATGTCTGGGTCTCCTGACCCTTGGAGTTCTCTCCCATTTAGTCCTGCTTATTTACCTTGAATTCCCTTCTGTCTGGGCAATCATGTCTGCCATATATCATGGCGAGAGTCTAGGCATCCGATCCGACAACTTATGAAGTAGAGTATTTATACCGTACATACGTTAGGAAGATAGTTGCCTCCATGGCTGGAGTAGTTGTGGTGCAGGTATAGGTACAGATTCTGGTATGGGTTCAGCCTGTTGTGATACCAAGATCGGTAACTGACGATCGATGTCGTCATAGTCCAAGCTCAGCTCGTAACTCGATCTTCTAAGGTTGCAGTATGCTGAGTACCCGTTATTCTTGACTCGTAATCCGAACAGTAACATGTTGTAAGTGTTTATTATTTCCACATTGTTGTATGTGTTCAAGTGTTCATTACACGTGCCATGTAATTGTATTAGTGTAGCTAATGGTACCCTAGTGTAACTCCATACACTAATAGTCTACACAAATTGTTCGGCAACGGTTGGAATTTCTATACTCAAGTCTTGGTTTTTTTTTATTTTTTTAGTGTGATGCAAGTCTTAGAAATCTTGGTCCCTAAATGAGTCCGGTTAGAGCCTAGGTATCACTAAGGAAACCTAATTCGCTAAAACCATTGCTCTGATACCAATCTGTCACACCCCCAAATTTATTTACTTAATAAATAAATACAGGTTGCAACGATTGGTTCATTACACGATAGCGGAAGCGGTAATTGTGATTTCTAAGACTTGATTACATATACAATTACTAAAACTAAGTAATACTATGATCTAAGTTCTTCTAGATCAACGATAGACTTGAGACTTGATATTCTACGTCCTTCCAGCTACTAGGAATTGATCCAACATAGCTAGCCTATTCCAACCGCGCCAAGGCTAAAAGTTACCTGAGAGACATACTTGAAAATGTCAACACAAAGGTTGGTGAGTTCACAGAGTTAGTTATATTAATGCTTATAGTTTTTCCCGAAAACATGTACATGACTTTACCGTCATAAAACTAAGTAGTTTTCCCTGAAAAAAACTATACATGACTTAACCGTCACAATTAATAAGTAGTTTTCATTTGAAAATATTACCATGACTTAATCGTCATAAAATATGTAGTTTTTCTTTGAAAACATTATCATGACCATACCGTCATAAAATCCAATGTTTAAACATGATCATTTTAACCTGATCAAAACTCTTTGTATAACCCTGATCATTTTAACCTGATCAGAACCCTTTGTTTAAACTTGATCACTTTAACCTGATCAGAACCCTTTGTTTAAATTCAATTGTTCGTAAATAGTTCCAGTTGCATGTGATAATCAGAATAAGAATTGTTGACCCATTTGTAAACTAGCTAGGAATACAAATAATATGTTCCTACATGAGCCGTAACCAAACCATGACAATTGTACACGCCCCTAATTTCGTTATCCGGTTCTATGCGGCCATAAATCCTCCAGATTGTGGTTAGCGCGACTAACCATGACCGGGAGACGTCACTCTCCATGGTACTATTCATAGGACCCTAGGCTACAGTTAATGGTTACTAAATTGTTCCAGGGGACTTTAGCGGTCTAAAATCGTTTAACTCATGTAAACATAAAAGTCGAGTCTTATTCTCTTGTTATCACATAAAAATAGTTGTAAGTATGTTCTTCCCCCAAATCGTTGAGTGTTGTTCATCCGAACAATCGTTGTGTGTTGTTCATCTGAACAATCGTTGAGTGTACTTGTGTCTAGCTGTTTAGTTGAGCAAGTTTTCTCCCCGTTTGTTTAAAAACAATTAGTAAAAGTGGGGCCGTGAGACTCACAAGGAGTTAAACCAAATTGTTCATATTGTCAAACGTATAAGCAATGTAATTCATGTTTTCAAAACATAACAAGTAAGTATGTTTCTCCCCCGATGTTTACAAAACAGTAAAGAGTTAAAAGGGGGCCGTGAACTCACCTTGTGTTCGAAGAAATCCTAGCAAACAAACTTGTGCTAGTTCTTGTCTATCCGTACCCTAATCACACAAGGGTACTAATGTGTTAAAACTACCCGTCTTATACGTAAGTTGTTCATCCGACTTAACAAATCTGATTGCTTTTGTTTAAATATCTTTTTAGTTTTTCAACAATTGTTTCGTTATAAAATAGTTCTAAGTTACTGCCCCATGGGACTGATGAACAGGTATCGAAACTTTCTTAGTTTCGATTGAACAGAACAGATGTCGAAACTTCCTAGTTTCGATTGAGCAAAACAGGTATCGAAACTACCTAGTTTCGATTGAGTAATAGGTATCGAAACTACCTAGTTTCGATTGAACAAACTGGGTATCGAAACTACCTAGTTTCGATTGGGCAATAGGTATCGAAACTACCTAGTTTCGATTGGGAAATAGGTATCGAAACTACTTAGTTTCGATTGAACAACAGGTATCGAAACTATAGTTTCGATTACTGAACTTTTGATTGACAGAATCAGTCCTGCATATTTTTATGTTTTAATCTTGAATTTGACACACTTTTCTTGTTATCTTACTTGCGTTCGAACGATTTGTATGTTTAGCTACGGTTTTAAAGAAAATAATATGGATGGTATCGAGTTTTTACCTCTGGACAGAGATGATGATTTTTGAGAGAAAAAGAGAATGATCTTGACTTCTCCTGCTAAAAACCTTTGAGAAAACACTTGGAACTCTCCTTATAATACCGAAATAAAGGATTCGAGTCTTCGATTATGGAAGAACACCAAAAGAAAGTGAAGATAGATATTCTTGTTGTTGTCTTAGAAAGGTAGGATAAAAAGAAAGAAAATTGTGGTTGTTGGGGAGCCGTGAGAAAGAACAAGAATAGATGGTTTGATTGCTTGACTTCTTTCTGCAGGAATGGTGAAAGATTGTATATATGTCCTTATCTAATATAGAAAGGAAGTAAGGAATGGGATGGTAGTGTGTTGTCGCATACAAAATCAAGTGGTGTGGAAATTTGAATGTAGGGTGGACCCACAATTCCATTCGGCCGAGAGAATTGTAGGGGGTGGAAGACTTATTCCAAATGTTATTTAAAATCTAAGTGTTGGTCAGATAGATTTTTAGATGGTGTCAACCCGGTAGGTGATCCCGTGATTTAATACCCTGTGTAGAATTTTTAACGGTCAATTATTTTATATATTTTTCTGGTTATTTAATTTAACCACAAATGTTCGTATTAGTCGGTTTATATGGTACGTGAACCGGTAACTCCTAGAATTACCAAAATATGAAATGAGACCATGTACGGTTTTTGTTAGACCTTAATGTCCTTGTTTGTGAAATTAAGTAAATCACAAAAACAATTATAATGTAAACTCATTTATAACATGTACGGATATTGACCTGAAATGTCGGGTGTCACATATGCCTTGTAAAAAGGGCAAACGGCAACGAAAGTATCACAAGCCCAAGCTCCAATACTCCATCGATACCCCTTTGGAGCTCTTACATATGGATCTGTTTGGGCCCATAAGTATCAGGAGTATTGGAGGGAAGTCATACTGTCTAGTTGTAACTGATGATTTCCCACGTTTTTCTTGGGTGCATTTTTTAGGTACAAAGGACGAGACTGCTGACATTCTTCAATACCTGATCTTGAGCTTGGAATCTTTTTGCAAGTTGAAGGTTAGAAGAATAAGGAGTGATAACGGAACTGAATTCAAGAATAATTTGATTGAGCTTTTCTGTCTCAAGAAGGGTATCCATCATGAATTTAGTGCCCCGTACACACCTCAGCAGAACGGAGTTGTAGAAAGGAAGAACAGAACCTTGATCGAGACTGCAAGGACAATGCTGTCAGATGCAAAGCTTCCTGTAACTTTCTAGGCAGAAGCAGTAAATACAACTTGTCACGTTTTGAACAGAGTTCTGGTTGTGAAAAGGCACAACAAGACCTGCTATGAGTTGATCAACAATCGACCTCCCAACCTTAACTACCTAGTTCCTTTTGGTAGTCCTTGTTCCTTATTGCTATAATACAAGGATCGAAAATCTAAATTTCATGAAAAAGCAGTGGAAGACATCTTCTTAGGATATGTTGCCAATTCATCACGCAAGAGAGTATACAATATAGGAACTCGTACTATCAAGGAATGGTTCAAAGTGGATTGTAGCAAACACAACATTCCACCAGAACCAATTGGTCCAGCTTGGGGTTTCGATTATGATGCGTTATTCAAGTCTTTCAACCTTCCTGATTTATCTGCTGATGATGCCGCAAATGTGTACGATTTCTTTAATGACGGCGATGACTCCAACTTCTCAACCCGTGCTACTGTACCTATTGTAACTCCCGATTCTAATGTTGCATCTGCATTTGGAACTCATGATAGTGATAACATTGAAGTTGTTCATGTTGGTGGAAATGACGCTCCAGCAAATCCTAACACTCGTGTAGGAAATGAAGCTACAGCTGATCCAATCAACATTGAATCATTGTCATCTAGATCACAGAATATGGGGGAGTTGAGCAAAAAATCTAGACACAAATCTCCAGGAACCGCTCATACCAGAGATGAGAGTGCATAAGAATCATCCAATTGACAACATTATTGGTGATCCTCATGTCGGTGTTCAGACTCGTCATAAAACCATTGCTGAGAACACTAGTTTGTACGCTGAGATACTTGACACTGGTATCATGGAAACATGTTTGCATGCTACATTCGTGTCCCAATTGGAGCCGAAGAATATGAAGGAGGCTCTCGCTGACAACTGCTGGATTGAGGCGATGCAAGATGAACTGTCCTAATTCCAAATATTGCATGTGTGGGATTTAGTTGACTTGCCTAGAGGTGTACAACCAATTGGAACCAGATGGGTGTTCAAGTGCAAAATAGATGATCGTCATGTCGTAGTGAAGAATAAAGCAAGGTTGGTTGTTCAAGGATTTTATCAACAAGAGGGTTTGGATTACACTAAACTATATGCCCCAGTTGCTAGACTTGAGGCCATTCGACTGTTACTGGCTTATGCCTCCTATGTCGGCTTCAAGGTTTATCAACTTGATGTGAAGAATGCTTTCCTATATGGAAAAGTTCATGAACAGGTCTATGTCACTCAACCTCTCGGCTTTGAAGATCCGCATAATATCAATAAAGTGTATAAGCTCGACAAAGCACTTTATGGTCTTCATCAAGCACCTCGGGCATGGTATGAGACGTTATCAAAACACCTACTGTCAAATGGTTTCGACCGTGGACAGATTGACTCGACCCTCTTCATTCGGAAAGCATGTGGTGATATTCTACTCGTACAGGTGTATGTCGACGACATTATCTTTGGGTCTACAAATGAAGAGATGTGTAGGGAATTCGAACAGGTGATGAAGTCCAAGTTTGAGATAAGCAACATGGGTGAATTGTCATTCTTCCTGGGTTTGCAAGTCAGTCAAAGAGAGGATGACATCTATCTACATCAAACTAAGTATGTGCGGGACATCTTGTCAAAATACAAGATGAATGATAACAGTACTTATGGCACACCTATCCCTGTTAATCACTGTTTGCATCCAAACAAAGATGGAAAGGATGTGGATTGTAAATTGTACCGTGGGATGATCGGTTCTCTCTTGTATCTCACAGCTTCAAGGCCCGACATAATGTTTGCTGTATGTTTGTGCTCAAGGTTTCAGTCACAACCGAAGGAGTCTCATATGATAGTTGTAAAGAGGATTTTCAGATACTTGAAAGGGAAACCCTGATTGGGTCTTTGGTACTCTAAGCAACAGTCATTTGACTTCAAAGCCTACACTGATTCAGGCTATGGTGGTTGTAACCTTGATAGAAAGTCAACTTCTTGTGGATGTCAATTATTAGGAGACATACTGGTTTCCTGGCAGTGTAAGAAGCAGTCAACGGTTTCTGTCTCAGCATGTGAAGCAGAATACATTGATGCAGCTAGCGGTTGTTCTCAGATATTGTGGATTCAGCAGCAATTGAGAGACTACGGCTTGAACTTCCCTGGAACTCCTCTGTTCATTGACAACAATGCCACCATGTCCATCACAAACAACCCGGTGAAATATTCCAAAACTAAACATATTGAAATTCGCCACCATTTCATCCATGATTGTGCTGGAAAGCATCTCATTGAACTTGTAAAGGTTTACACGGATGACAACTTTGCTGACCTTTTCACTAAGGCATTTGATCGAACACGTTTTGAACATCTTGTCAACATGATAGGAATGTTCAATTCAGAGTGAAAACTTGTTTTTCTTAAATCAATTCAATTCATGAAAGTTCAATTTTATTTCTTTTAAGTTTTCTGTATAGTTCTTTTAATTTTCAAATATTTTACAAAACATCCAAACAAAATAGAAAACCAGAAAATTTCAAAGTTCTCTTGAGAAAAGAAGAAATGATAGTACATCAGAAATGATCTAAACGTCCTAGACTGCACATATGGGAAATGATTGCGTCATGCTTACTTGATATTTTAAATTGTTGTGTTTTTAATCTGCTTATTTACAAGTATTTTGAATTATCAGTAGGCTGTAAGTGTCTTTGAATCATTAGTATTGTGGAAAGTAAATCAATACTACAACTGTGATTTGAACCCATGTTTGCTAGTGTGTGTGCGTAAAAGAATGCAAAAGATCACTATCAGATACATGATGTTAGAGTTTGGCAATTATTTTCTACTGAGACCCGTTTCGGGTTAGGTCGTTAGCACAATTAATGAGGTTCCTCTCACTGCCCATACTCACAAGTATGCAATGAGAGATTGAATCAAGACATGTCTTTACATCAACCGTTGAGCGTGTATTCACCCTTGAATCACTCCTGATTCATTGAATTCAAATCCAGATAAAATTTGGATCCACTTACCTAAATCCTCAAACACCATATTCATTATCCTGAATCATCATACCGATATTCACTGAAGAAATCACATGAAACCAAGACAAATGAATCACTTGATTCTGAATCTTATGATTCCTGATAATCCTTATGGATTATGTTTGATTTTTCCTGTGCTAATTGATGTAGCCTCATTCTGGAAATTTAGAAAATCATTGAGAAAATCTTAGATGCCTTGAGATATGTGCAAAGTAAGTTCATAGCATAACTGTGGGGCTGTATATTAATAACTATTACCATAAAACACAAGAACATGATACTAAGATGCTCATGGTTTCAAATCATATAATATTGCCAACTTGAATTACTTGTTTATGTGCTTATTACGTATGAATAAATCGTAATCCATAACATGATCCCATATTCTTTGATATTTATCTTGTATCATTATTGCTATAGATTAGCCTGATATGATCCTCTGCTCGTGTCATTAAACAAAAATAGCTTGTGTGTGAATATGTGTATATCTTTATTCTGAAAAGATCAAAAAGATTTTAAGTTTGTGTATAGTTCAAATTCCATCAAAAAAACCAAAAATATTTGTGTTTAACCTTCGTGAATTGACTTTGAATCCTCTTGATTGAATGTGCTTATCATATTCGTTATTTGACTTTGACTTCTTCATAATTTGAGTTGAAAATTGACTTCACATAAGTCTCTGCGTACTTAACAAGTGCGCAAGGGTTAAACCCTGCGTACTTATCAAGTACGCAAGACTTAAGTCATGCGTACCTAGTAAGTACGCAGGAGTTAAGTCCTGCGCACTTAATAAGTACGCACGACTGTTGTGGTCCGGGTATATAAACAGGTGTTAGAATTTTTTCTCGGTTCATCTCATTCAAACGAACTTAACACTGTTGTATACTCCCTGTTCGATTTTCACTCAAAATTTGTGTGATCCCAAACTCGTTTTTTGTCCCGATCATTGTTTCATCTTCTGTTAAACAATCTTTGGTGAGAATCTGAGACCATTTCATCCGTTAAATCATGAGTTATGGAACGATTTGTGACATTGTAGAACTATGTTTTTGAACTTCGATTCTTGACAATTTTGGGTTGTTTTCGACCGGCATTATGACCTAAAATATGTTTAATATCATCATTCGAAGCTCAATAATCTAGAATTCATCCTTAACTTGTCTTGATTTTGGTTTTGACCTCTTGCTTGAGCCGAAGGTTCACGTCGGTTCGCACCTAGGTCAAAATGACAAGGTTTTAGTACCATTTTTGTTGGTTTTGGTTCCAGTGGTCTTTAACATGTTTTTTGACTATGTGGTGATCATAACCTACAACAAGATCCCTCATTCATGGATTCTGGAAATTCAAAAAAGTTTTAAGTGATGGGTTCCTGCGCACTTATCAAGTACGCAAGAAGTAATTCATGCGTAGTTGCTAAGTACGCAAGACTAACTACCTGCGTACTTGCTAAGTACGCAGGAATGGACACTTAGAAATTTTTCTAAGTCTAGAAACTTGTTCAATGTGAATGTGCTATACCTTATGATGTTTATTCAATTCCAATGATGCTTCTTATTCTTATTGTGTTTACTGGTTGTTTTTGCAGTGATGGCTCGTGCATTTACAAGTGAGTTTAATCTGCTTGCACTTACTAAACCGGAATGGAAGGGTGCTGCACTTGAGTACCGGGAGATCATTGATTTTTTGAACCGCTCAAGGATAAGCTACGCTATCTCAGCAGACCCTATTGTATCAAGACCGTACTTGGAGCAGTTATGGGATACGGCAGAACATGACTGCACAGTAACTACCAATGTCATTCGGGCTACTGTGGCAGGTCATGACATTGCCATTTCTGAGGACATTGTCAGAAGAGTTTTCTAGTTCTGGGATCGTGCAACCGACCCAACTTCCTATCCTGATTACTTTATGGATGGGTGTTGGAGGCAACGAATGGGATACGTCGGTGTGCAAGACTATTCATCATACAAAGAAGATGTGGGTGCTGGATCAGTGGAGGTACTTTGCCCACATTATGATCGTGTGCATGTCTTCCAGGAAGGCAGGGAAGGATGCCATGGGTCATGATCTAGCAGCCGCTATGGTTGGGCTGTCTCTCAACAAGTGCCTTCTCCCACTACATCTACAAGGCTATCAATGACCAGCTTAACACATTGGAGAGGCATAGGTTCTTGTTATACCCCAGATTTGTACAACACTTGATAAATGATGCGTTGCCTAATCTACCTGCTTTTGTGGAGAGACTGCAAGTTAAGCGGGTGGCCAACAGAGTTTTCTCACAGTTCTTAACGCCAGGCAGTGTAGAACCTACCCCTGAGCATACTCCACTCTTTGGTCACCTGATCAATGAAGCGTATGTGGTGCCTGCAGATTGGAGATGGTATAGTGCAGAGTCTGAGCCTGAACTCAGTTAACACAGTGATGAACAACAGGAAGAGGAGGAAGTTGAATCTGAGGATGACGTGTCTGAAGAAGAAGGAGACGAAGAACAGGGAAGTGGGGGTGCTGAATAATCCGACTCAGAAATGACCGCGCAAGATTCATCTGATTCTGATGATGCACCATCCCAGGCACACCCAAGGAGATTGATGAAGGTAACCCTTCCCGAGTCATCTTCCAAGAGAAAGAGACAAGAGACTAGCAGTGAATATGAGCCCGATTCTGATTCGGACGCTGCTATACAAAGAAGCATACGAGAAAGTATCAACAAGCGTCGAGGAGATAGGCCACATCAACCTATTCTTCGGGAGGTGGAAGTGCTCAGAGGCAAGTAACTGTGATAGCTACGAGCACTGAATCGACTTCTACTTCACCTTTACAACAGCTTTATCGACGACAGAGGAGGAGGCCATTGGTAACATTTGTTGAGGCTGCTACTACTATCACAGAGGAGGTTCCTGTGATAGTAACCCTCCTTGTACAATCTGTCCGGGTGGCGGTAACGACTCCAATTTTAACCGAGTCTGTCTCCATCATCCCTACCACCATCCAAACAACCACCATCCCTACCTCTATCCCCATAACCACTCTCCAACACATCAGTGAACCATTTCCTGAGTAAGATTTTACTCATGGATTTGATTTTGATGAAATCTTCACCTTCCCAACTCATCAAGCCGAAGCATCAAGGGGTCCTGATCCTAGAGATGCCAGGATCGCTACTCTAGAGACTCAAGTTGCTGGATTACTTGAAATGGTATGGAAATCACTTGATGAGTCTAACAAGCAACAGGGCCAGATAAACTCACTGATTGATGAAGTTGCCGCTTTGAAGAAACAGCAAGCGGTTGATGAAAAGCAGCGTAAGGAGCATGATGCTATGGTTAAACTAGTCTGTGACATGGCCAAGACGCTTGCTGCTCAAGGGGAAAGATTGAAAGAATTGTTGGAAAAGCAACCACCTAAGCCTAGCAGTGAAGAGGCTTGTCACTCAGTTGATCTAACTAAGGGTGATGATTAGGACAAGGATCCTGAAGCCGGACCGAGTGGAAGTGAGCAACAATCGTTGGCTTTGGCGATTGTTCCCATTTCTGTCGTGCCTATGGCTAAGGGAGGGTGTACTCGGAGTGAAGGAGGAGGTGATGCTGTGGGTCGTGATAAAGGAAAGTCTGTGGCTGATGTATTGAAAGATCTGTCTGACGACATGATGGAAGATGTGATCCTATTATTAGAGCCAGACTATTCCAAAGAAGCACAGATCGACGCTCTCTTCAATCTGGAAGAGGGAGAGATCGAGTCTGGTGACGATTGGGATGAGGAAGATGAGGATGTTGTGATTGAAGTTCCCAAGGGAGACGGGGAAGGAGAATATGAGTTTGAGGATGGAGAGATTTTTGAAGCTCCATTCTTTGAACTAATCTTGACACAGGTTCGGTGTAAGGCCCCAAACCCGGGAGGCCTCACTTGTTGGATTTACTCATTCACAAACAGTTCTTAAACTTGATTATCAAATAACGCAGCGGAAAATACTTCAATAAAACATAATCATTACATTGTTTAACAACGGAAGCGTAACATAGCCTATTACATAAACATATCATAATCTAATCATAACGGGATGTCAGTCTTCACGATCAACCGGGTAACTCTTCTCGCTTGCCAAGCATCATCGTCCAGCATCCATACCTGCCTTAACCTGAATGTGCATACTAAAAAGCCAGCTACGCTGGTGAGTTCTAGTTTTCGTTCGATTTAAGAAATGGTTCATCATTCAAAACATTCATTAGGGTTTAACATCACGTATAAGAAAACAGGGCCTTTCATTCATCATTGAAAAACTTCAAACATTTTTGCTCGTCCTAAACACATTGAACGGATCATTTGTTTAAAACATTTAACATTAATTTAAGTCATAAATTACTATCTACAATCCGTATCTCTCTTTAAGCGTCTCTGTGTCCTCGAAGGAACCTTTGATGTTGTGGGCAAATGCTACGTATCGCCGTCATTGCCACAACCATTCAATACGTGGGGTCAACCGTTACGAATCTCCGTCATTGCCGAACACGCATCTTTCCTTTGGGAATCAACTGTTACGTATCACCGTCATTGATTTCCCCCTACCTCATTCTCTTAGGATGATCGTCATCACCCGAGTAACCGTCGTTACTCCCTTACCAGTTGTACAACATCAAACCATTGGCAGGCCACCAAGACACTGCCCCTGTTGCTCTTATGGCAACTATGGCTCGCTGTCCATAATCTACCACAAGGCTGGGAATTACATTCCCAGACTTCATTCGTCAATTCCATTCATTCGACAGATTAGATTTGTAATGAATTCTTTAAAACCTTTGCCCTTTTTCATTTCTTTTCATAAAACCTTTCATTCATTTTCGAAACCCTTTACCTTTAGTTTAAACCATTTCTTTATAAACATTTTGTTCGTAAACCTTCCGTTCATAAACTTTCTTTCCATAAACCGTTCATTCCAAATCATTTCATTTCGTAAACATAGTTTCATAAGCATCATTTTATAAACATAGTTTCATAAACATCGTTTCGTAAAAACATCATTTCATATGTATGCACACCAGCCCGAAATCATTATATAAAACATTTAAAAGAGGCTTCTAGAACTCACCTGATAAGCTAGTCTTGGTTGTCCTAAACAAAGGCCTAACAACGTCACGTACGATCTGAATTAGGTAATTAAATACACATCAGACTAAATCCTGACTCTAATGGTTTAACCATTCTAAACATACTAACTTTACTTAGACAATCTGATGCCTGCGCACTTAGCAAGTGCGCAGACCCTACTTCTTGCGTACTTGATAAGTACGCAAGATCCTCTTCCTGCATACTTGATAAGTACGCAGTGCCCTTCTTGCGTACCTGATAAGTACGCAGTGCCCCTCTTCCTACGTACTTGATAAGTACGCAGTGCCCTCTTCCTGCGTACTTGATAAGTACGCAGGACCTGCTCCGTGCGTACTTGATAAGTGCGCACGACCTATTCTTTGCAAAAACCCTAACTTTCTCATTCGGGTCTGATCACGTCAAGATCCCGAACCTGTTTGCATCCAAAACGTTTGTTTTCCATTAAGGAACTCAAATCTATGTTTATCTTTCAGTTTCATCCGTAAAAACGTTGCCTTTTCACCCAAAACCCAAAAAACCCAAAAACGAACTAAAACTCAGATTTGGTCGGATCGTTACCTGAATCGAGCTTCTGGTCCGGAGGTTCTTCTCACAAGCTATGGAGTAACACTTTGCTAAAATCTCGAGTCGATCCACCAACTTTCTATCTCTACGGTTTCTCTCTCTAGATGTTGCAAATGAGAGAAAATGGTGATGATCCTTGGCTATTTATAGGGAGGCTCCCCTTCTAGCCCATCCGACCCGACCCGACACGCCTCGTTCGTTTATTCCATTATTATAACTGTCGTTTTATTTTTGGGATGTTACAAGTCTACCCCCTTACAATAGGTTTCGTCCCCGAAACCTATCGTAAGTCAAATAGATGAGGGTACGACTCCTTCATCTCCTTCTCCGTTTCCCAAGTGGCTTCCGATCCCTTTTGATGTTTCCATTGGACTTTAACCAATTGGATAATCTTATTACGCAAACGCTTCTCCTTCTTGTCTAAGATGGCCACGGGTTCTTCGATGTAATTAAGGCTGTTATCGACCTCGATGTCAGTAAGTCGTACGTGAGCTGATTCATCCGCCAAACACTTTCGTAAGTGTGATACATGGAAGGTAGGATGAATCCCACTCAACTCATCAGGCAACTCTAACCGATAAGCGACCTCACCAACCCGCGCCGTTATCCAGAATGGTCTGACGAACCTCGGACTTAACTTTCCTCTCTTCCTGAATCGTATTTTTCCCTTCCAGGGTGACACTTTCAACATTACTCTGTCCCTAACATCAAACTCAATAGGACTTCGTCGTTTATCCGCATAGGATTTCTGACGATCTTGTGCGGCCTTCATTCGTGCTTTGATTTGATCAAACCTTTCTGACATTTCCCTTACTACTTCCAGACTCCCTATTTCCTTTTGTTCAATCTCACCCCAACAAATCGGGGTCATTCATCTCCTCCCATACAACATTTCGTATGGAGGCATGCCTATAGTCATGTGATGACTATTGTTGTATGAAAATTCGGCTAACAGCAGATGACTGTCCCAACTGCCGCCAAAATCGATAATACGCTTACGAAGCATATCCTCCAATGTCTGAATGGTCCTTTCGGACTGACCATCCGTTTGTGGGTGGTATGCCGAGCTGATATTAAGCCTCGTGCCCATCGCCTCGTGAAATCTTTTCCAGAACCTCGATGTGAATCGTGTGTCCCGGTCAGATACGATCGTCAAGGGCATCCCATGTCGTGCTACTACTTCGTTAATAAATATTTCCGCTAACCTTTCCAACGAGAACGTCTCGCGAATAGGTAGGAAATGAGTACTCTTCGTTACACGGTCCACAATTACCCAAATGGTATCATGACCTTTAGCTGTGCGAGGTAGCTTGGTTATGAAGTCCATGGTAATGTGTTCCCACTTCTATTCTGGTATATCAAGTGGTTGGATCTTTCCATACGGTTTCTGGTGTTCGGCCTTTAGTTGTGAGCAAGTCAAGCACTTGCTTACATACTTTGCCACCTCATGTTTCATCCCAGGCCACCAGTATTCCTTTCTCAGATCTTGATACATTTTATTGGTGCCAGGATGGATAGAGTATCGAGACTTATGAGCCTCATCCAAGATTTTGGTTCTAAGCTCGCCACCCATAGATATCCATACCCGTCCAAAACGTATCCTAACACCAAGGGTGTTATATTCCAACTTGTCCCGTTGGCCAACCATCCTTTCCTTCTTTATGTTTTCTTCTTTAAGTGCCTCATCTTGAGCCTTTTCAATTTCTCTCATCACATCCGATGTTACCACCAACTGGCAAGCTTTCATTCTAATAGGAGTAGGCACATCCTTTCGGCTTAGAGCGTCAGCCACCACGTTTGCCTTTCCAGGATGGTACATGATCTCACAGCCATAATCCTTCAGGAGTTCCAACCATCGTCTCTGCCTCATATTAAGCTCCTTTTGTTCGAAGAAGTACTTCAAACTTTTGTGGTCGGAGTAAATAGTAAACTTCACCCCGTAAAGGTAGTGCCTCCAGATTTTCAACGCGAATACGACAGCAGCAAGTTCCAAATCGTGGGTTGGATAATTAGCTTCGTGAATCTTCAACTGTCGTGACGCATACGCGATCACTCTTCCGCGTTGCATCAACACGCATCCTAATCCCTGACCCGATGCGTCAGAGTATACCACTAAGTTTTCATTGCCCTCGGGAAGGGCCAAGACTGGAGCTTGGGTTAGCCTCTTCTTCAATTCCTTAAACGCCTCATCTTGGGTCGAACCCCATTCATACTTAACCTCTTTCCGAGTCAACTTTGTCAACGGCGAAGCTATTTTCAAGAAATCCTGGATGAATCTCCGATAGTAGCCTGCCAATCCTAAGAAACTACGGATTTCAGTTGGTGTCTTAGGAATATTCCATTCTCTTACCGTCACTATCTTTGCTGGGTCAACCATAATGCCGTTCGGGTTAATGACGTGACCTAGGAATTGGACTTCCCTAAGCCAGAACGCGCATTTGGAGAACTTAGCATACAAATTTTCCTTCTTCAGAGCTTCCAATACTTCCTTCAAGTGACACACGTGATCACCCTCATTCTTGGAGTAGATGAGGATATCATCGATGAACACGATTACCGATCGATCCAGCATTGGTCGACAAACTCTATTCATCAAATCCATGAACGCTGCGGGGGCGTTTGTCAATCCAAAAGACATTACGCGGAACTCGAAATGTCCATAACGCGTGCGAAATGCAGTTTTCGGTATGTCTCCTTCCCTCACCTTCAACTGATGGTACCCGGACCGAAGGTCGATCTTTGAGAACCAACTTGCGCCCTGTAATTGATCGAACAGGTCATCGATCCTTGGTAAAAGGTACTTGTTCTTCACCGTACGTTTGTTCAACTCGCGATAATCAATACACATTCTCATCAAACCGTCTTTCTTTTTCACAAACAACACCAGAGCACCCCACGGCGAGATGCTCGGTTGGATAAATCCCTTTCCAAGTAATTCGTCTAGTTATGCCATTAACTCTTTCATCTCCACTGGTGCTAGTCGATATGGAGCCTTAGCCACGGGCTGGGCATCTGGTACTAAGTCGATTCGAAATTCGATCTCTCTGTCGGGTGGTATCCCAGGCAAGTCCTCTGGAAACACCTCCGGGTACTCGCGTACCACGGGTACATCGTCTAGCTCCTTCACTTCCTTACACTCGTCAATTACGTACACTAGATAAGCCTCGCATCCGCGCCTCAAGTAATCTGCTGCCTTAATCATCGAGATGACGTTTGGCATCGGGGCGTCACGATCTCCAAGAACCTCGACTTTGCTACCGTCCGGAGCCTTGAGTCGGATTATCTTTCGTTTGCATATAATTTGTGCTTCATTGGCAGTTTGCCAATCCATACCTAACACGACATCGAACCCACCCAAAACCATGACAAACAACCTGACAGGGAACCTATGACCTTCTATTTTTATGGTGGAGTTGTTAACTACATCGGTCACTCTCGCAGTTCTTCCCTCAGCGGTTTCTACGCTAAAGGCCCTTTCTAGCTTACTGACAGTGTACTTTACTTGTTTACAAAAAGTCGCAGATATAAAACTCTTACTTGCACCCGAATCAAGTAACACAGAAACAAACGTGTTGTCAAGGATGAACGTACCTGACACCACATCGGGGTCTGCCCTGGCTTGGTCTTGCGTCAGTGCGTACGCACGAGTCTTTGCTCGGGGCCTCTCTTCTTTCCTTTCCGGGCCTTTCCCTTTCCCGGCTTCACCCATTCTCGGTTTCGGCATTCCCTACTCAGATGACCGACATCCCCACAATTATAGCACTTGAAGTGTTGTGGCACTCACGGGAGTAGTGCCCTGTATTGCCACACTTGAAGCACAAGTTAGATCCCAGACTACATTCACCAGTATGCTCCCTTCCACACTTCTTACAAACGGTCGGCTCATCTACCCGAGCCCTCTTATCACGAGTCCCAAACATCTTTCCACCAGTTCGCTTGTTTGAGAAGCTCGGTCTCTTCTTCGGTTCCTCAATGGCGATGACATTCAGCGCCAGATCATCAAATACCACGCCGCTCAGTTCTACTACCGAATCATAGGTAGTAGGGGCGTTTGCCTTAACATAGGTGCGGACCTGGTCCGGCAGTCCTTGAATGTAACAAGAAATCTTTCTTTCCTCAGTCGTGATAAGGTGTGGCACCAGACGTGCCAGTTCATTGAATCGGGTTGTGTATTGCCGGTGCGTCATGCTCCCGGACTTCAAACCCAGAAATTCCCTCTCTACCTTCTCAATCTCGTTCCTTGGGCAGAAATTCTTGATCACCAAGGTTTTCAAGTCAGCCCACATCATCGTATCCACAACCTCGCTCCCTTTTGCTTGACGTACACCTTCCCACCAATGGGATGCTTCTTCTCTCAAGGAGTTAGCAGCAAATTTCACCACTTGATCCGCCCGGCATTCGCTGAGACGGATGGCAGCCTCCATACGGATTATCCAGTCAAGCGTAGCTATCGCGTCTTTCTTTCCAGTCAGGACTAGTGGGTCACATGCCTTGAAGGACTTATAGTCGCAACCACAATTAAGCGGTGCGTTGATTGCCTCAGTGTTCGGGGTATCAACCACCGTGTTAGACCCACCGGTCTCATTAACCTTCTTTAATGCTTCTGCCAACAGTCCTGGCAAAGAAACTTTCATCAAGTCTGTGAACTCTCGAGCTATGGCTGCTCTCACTTCTGGTTCAAAAGTGAAAGGTTGTTCTTCAACCTGTGTCTGCTCGGTTCCATGCACACCAACCGCCGATTCAGTGTGAACACTTCCTTCTTCGCTATACTCTTGGCGCACAGGGGTCCTGCCGCGACCGCTGTTACGACCACCGGTACGGCCCCCACCACGCCTTCCGTTTCCTCTTCTTGCCATTTTGTTCTATAAGACAAGAATCCAATGTCATCACGCTAGTTAACAAATAAAATTCAATAAGTACTGTAAGATGTTAATATACACTGGCCATCTGCAATTAACCATTACACTACCTCTCGATTTCTATTTGACCACCTTTATGATTCCATCAGAACACAAGTCCTTACCTAACCTTTTGTAAGGCATACTATATATGTAAATATATATACTACCTTCATACCTGATGCTGTGGCTCGAGTTACCCGTACTGGCATCCGCTTTCGGTCCCATTCACAGTTTAAGTTCAGACACTGGGAGTGTCCGAATCTCTCAAACTATTGCTCTGATACCAACTTGTAAGGCCCCAAACCCGGGAGGCCTCACTTGTTGGATTTACTCATTCACAAACAATTCTTAAACTTGATTATCAAATAACGCAGCGGAAAATACTTCAATAAAACATAATCATTACATTGTTTAACAACGGAAGCGTAACATAGCCTATTACATAAACATATCATAATCTAATCATAACAGGATGCCAGTCTTCACGATCAACCGGGTAACTCTTCTCGCTTGCCAAGCATCATCGTCCAGCATCCATACATGCCTTAACCTGAATGTGCATACTAAAAAGTCAGCTACGCTGGTGAGTTCTAGTTTTCGTTTGATTTAAGAAATGGTTCATCATTCAAAACATTCGTTAGGGTTTAACATCACGTATAAGAAAACAGGGCCTTTCATTCATCATTGAAAACCTTCAAACATTTTTGCTCGTCCTAAACACATTGAACGGATCATTTGTTTAAAACATTTAACATTCATTTAAGTCATACATTACTATCTACAAATTGTATCTCTCTTTAAGCGTCTTTGTGTCCCCGAAGGACCTTTGATGTTGTGGGCAACCGCTACGTATCGCCGTCATTGCCACAACCATTCAATACGTGGGGTCAACCGTTACGAATCGCCGTCATTGCCGAACACGCATCTTTCCTTTGTGAATCAACCGTTACGTATCGCCGTCATTGATTTCCCCCTACCTCATTCTCTTAGGATGATCGTCATCACCCGAGTAACCGTCGTTACTCCCTTACCAGTTGTACAACATCAAACCATTGGCAGGCCACCAAGACACTGCCCCTGTTGCTCTTATGGCAACTATTGCTCGCTGTCCATAATCTACCACAAGGCTGGGAATTACATTCCCAGACTTCATTCGTCAATTCCATTCATTCGACAGATTAGATTTGTAATGACTTCTTTAAAACCTTTGCCCTTTTTCTTTTCTTTTCATAAAACCTTTCATTCATTTTCGAAACCCTTTACCTTTAGTTTAAACCATTTCTTTATAAACATTTCGTTCGTAAACCTTCCGTTCATAAACTTTCTTTCCATAAACCGTTCATTCCAAATCATTTCATTTCGTGAACATAGTTTCATAATCATCATTTTATAAACATAGTTTCATAAACATCGTTCCATAAAAACATCATTTCATATGTATGCACACCAGCCCGAAATCATTATATAAAACATTTAAAAGAAGCTTCTAAAACTCACCTGATAAGCTAGTCTTGGTTGTCCTAAACAAAGGCTCAACAACGTCACGTACGATCTGAATTAGGTAATTAAATACACATCAGACTCAATCCTGACTCTAATGGTTTAAGCATTCTAAACATACTAACTTTACTTAGACAATCTGATGCCTGCGAACTTAGCAAGTGCGCAGACCCTGCTTCCTAGGCACTTGATAAGTACGGAAGATCCTCTTCCTGCGTACTTGATAAGTACGCAGTGCCCTTCCTGCGTACCTGATAAGTACACAGTGCCCCTCTTCCTGCGTACTTGATAAGTACGCAGTGCCCTCTTCCTGCGTACTTGATAAGTACGCAGGACATGCTCCGTGCGTACTTGATAAGTGCGCACGACCTGTTCTTCGCAAAAACCCTAACTTTCTCATTCGGGTCTGATCACGTCAAGATCCCGAACCTGTTTGCATCCAAAATGTTTGTTTTCCATTAAGGAACTCAAATCTATATTTATCTTTCAGTTTCATCCGTAAAAACGTTGCCTTTTCACCCAAAACCTGAAAAACTCAAAAACGAACTAAAACTCAGATTTAGGTCGGATCGTTACCTGAATCGAGCTTCTGGTTCGGAGGTTCTTCTCACGAGCTATGGAGTAACACTTTGCTAAAATCTCGGGTCGATCCGCCAACTTTCTCTCTCTACAGTTTCTCTCTCTAGATGTTGCAAATGAGAGAAAATGGTGATGATCCTTGGCTATTTATAGGGAGGCTCCCCTTCTATCCCATCCGGCCCATCCGACCCGACCCGACACGCGTCGTTCGTTTATTCCGTTATTATAACTGTCGTTTTATTTTTGGGATGTTACAGGTAACGTGCTCCTTCAATCTCGTGTCGATCCGTTGACTTTCTCTCTCTAGACCCGAGCTCTCCTTTCTCTCTCTAGCTTGCAAGTGTTGGTGAAATAATGAGAGCTTCAAGGCTGTCTTGGCCCTTATATACCTGGGCCCGTTGGAGCCGAGCCCAAGCCCATCCATTTTTCTTTCATTTTTGACGATTAAATCTCTATCGCGTTATTAATTACTTATTTACGATTTTTGGGATGTTACAATCTAGTTTCTGATCCGGAGGTTCTTCTCACGAGCTATGGCGCAACACTTTGCTGAAATCTCGGGTTGATCCGCCAACTTTCTCTCTCTACGGTTTCTCTGTCTAGAACTTGCAAATGAGAGATATGATGGAGGTCTAAGCTATTTATAGGGGAGGCTCCCTTTCCAGCTCGCCGGCCCATCCGGCCTGACCCGACATGCCTCGTTCATTTATTTCGTCATTTTAACTGTCGTTTTATTTTTGGGATGTTACATTCAGTCGAGCCTGTAAGTACTGTTAGGGCGTCGACTGAAGCCTCTCCTACCGACCCTACACCTGTGGATCCAGAGGCGTAGAAAAGCAAACATACGCCTGCAAGTTCATCAAAGGATCCGACTCCTGTCTGGCAGAAGACATCAATCATAGACAAACATGGAGCGACAGGTATGATCTTAGCTGTGAGGTTCGAGGTTGACAAGAAGTTGTTTGCAATTAAGCGAGTTAATGGGTTCAATACTTGAAACCAACCAGTGAAGCTTTCAGTTCCTTGTCAAAGTTTGACCTTGTGAACCTATTAAACCAAGAGCTGCTGGGTCAATCAAATCACGTAATAGCGATGGGTTTGTGGCAGGTTCTATAGCGAGCGGTATGATCTGGGAAGTTTGAAATGTTTAAGCCTCAAGTGCCCAAGCGAGTCAGGGACAAGAACGTTAGACATCCTGTGACTAATAAAAGCTTAAAGAAACTGGTATACAAGCCAGTGCTGTGTGAAACCAAGATTCCCCTGAGCAAGTTATCTCAGGATATCCTCGGTAACATATGGTACTGGTACGTAGATCCTAAATCGGGCGAGGCAGTGGTGATTGGAAAGGTGTGGTCCGAGAGTGGAAGCTTAGTGCCAAGGGAACTGATCAGAGTTTTTGATGAAGTCTGCTTCATAAACTTTTCTGTGAAAGATCTGGAGGCGCTAGCTGACAAGTACTGCATGTACACGGACGAGTGGACAAAGTTCCTTGCTTCTAAATACGACCAGGTGGCCAAGTTCTTCCTTGATTACAAGAAGAAGATGGAAGCTAAAGTTGTGGAGCAGTGAAGACCGAAGACAATCCAAAGCTGTTGTCAAGGGGGAGTTTGTTGAAGCACGTTTGTGTGAAAAACACTCTGGATATTGTCTTAGCTTTTGTTCTTGTCTTGTATGTATTAGTCTTTGTATGTTAGTGTCTGTATGTGTTAGTTATCGAGTTGTAATTACTAATGTATGTATTAGTCGTCTGTTTTCTCTCAGTGTTTTGCGCACTTAGCATGTGCGCAGTAATAACTTCCTGTGTACTTAGCAAGTACGCAAGAATACTATGCGTACTTGTCAAGTACGCAGGAACAATTTGCCTTGCGCACTTGTTAAGTGCGCAGAGATCTGGTCTAGTATAAATAGGTTGTGGTGACAGAAGTTATGTATGCACTCATTCTCTCTATAATCGGCTGTGGTTATCAATAGACGAAGTTTGAAAGTATCTTGTGTCTTTGTTGTCGGTTTACTTTTTGTTGATTGATACTCCACCTAGTCACGGGCATTCCGCACCTGGTTCGACTAGGAACACACTTGCTTGTGACGATCCGAGACACCCGAGGGACCTACACAGGAACCGGGCATTGAGGTTCATAAGGCTCGAGGATGATAAGAATATCCAGCAAAGGATGGATGCTGCAACCAATTACAACCAACCCAATCAAAAGATTGAATCTGCACCCTTCAAGCCTTATAGATCCAAGCCTTATTCTAAGCCTGACAATCACAGGATTAATGCTGTGGAGGACGACGAAGACGAAGACGAAAAAGAGTATCGTAGACTATCTGAATACTGTTTTTCTCTTGATACAACATGTTTATTATTTGCTATGCAGGATCTTTATGAAAAAGCCAGGTGGCCTCGCAAATTTGAGAAGAACACAGGTTGGAAGGATAAGTCCAAGTGGTGTGCATTCCACGAGGACTTCGGCCATGTAACCGAAAATTGTATTGCTCTGCGAAAAGAGATAAGCTATCTCTTAAGCAAAGGACATATCAAAGAATTTCTAGACAAAAGAAAGAATAAAGCTAAGGATCTTGACAGGATCCCGCAGAGAGCAACATCCCCGCAGCCGGATGCCAAGGTAATAAGTTTTATATCTGGTGGATCTGACATTTGTGGCACTTCTTACTCTACAGCAAAGAGGAATGCCAAGGAAGCAAAGACAGAGAAAGGGGACAGGCCTACCAAGACCTCTAGCCTGACTGAAGAGAAAGTTATATCTTTTGACGAAGGGGACCGAATTGACATACATGATCCTCATCACGACGGCTTGGTGATCACTCTGTATATTGCAAACCACTTCATCCGTAGGATACTACTTGATGGAGGGAGTTCGATAAATATCATCCAGCTTGAAGTCCTAAAGAGAATGTGGATCCCGGATTATGAAATTATCTCAAAATCCTCAGTGCTAGTGGGATTCAGTGGAGAGATCAAAAACACAGTTGGAGTGATAAAGCTACCAATATACATCGAAGGGGTAAAGGCTATACATAAATTTTGTGTTATTGATTCTTTGTCTTGCTATAGTATTATTCTAGGGAGACCTTGGATTCATGACATGAAGGCAGTACCCTAACATATCACCAATGTGTCAAAATGCGGACCCCCTAGGGGGTAGTGAAGATCAACAATGACCAACAGGAGGCAAAAAACTGTTATACTTCTTCAATGAAAGCCTCCGCCAAAACCAGGCAAGCATAGCAATTAAAGAAACAAGCCTGAGACGTCTTGGAGACCAAAGAGCAGGATGTTAAAGAAATATCCTTAAGCGCGGAGGATCCTGATGTCAAGGTGCTTGTTGGAACCAATATCCCCAAGGATATTGAACAAAATCTTGTAGAGTTACTAAAAAGCAGAACCTCAACCTTCGCCTGGAAACATGAAAACATGACGGGTATCTCTAAAGATATTATTACACATAAATTGGGTATTGATAACAGTTTTAGGCTAATACACCAAAAAAGAAGGAAATTCGCACCATAAAGGAATGTAATTATCCAGGAAGAGGTTGAAAGGCTATTGAAAGCGGGAATGATAAGGGAAGTGAAATTCCCAAGGTGGCTAGCTAATGTGGTGGTGGTCCAGAAGAAAAACGGGAAATGGAGAGTCTGTGCAGACTTCACTGACTTGAACAAAGCATGTCCCAAAGATCCTTTTCCACTACCACACATCGACTCAATGGTCGACGCCATAGCAGGCCACGAAATGCTGACATTCATGGATGCTTCATTAGGATTCCAATTCAGATGGAACCCTCAGACCAGGAGGATACCGCCTTCATGACCCCAACAGGTATTTATTGTTATATTGCTACGCCCTTTGGTTTAAAAAATGCAGGTGCTACATACCAAAGGCTAGTGAACATGATGTTCAAAGAGAAACTAAGGGACACCATGGATGTATTCATAATTGACATGGTGGTGAAATCAAAGAAAGCTGGGGATCATCTTAGGGATCTCAGAGATGCATTTGATATCCTGGACCAGTGCAACATGAAGCTAAATCCCTCCAAATGCCACTTCGGAGTGGGGGTAGGAAATTTCTTAGGCTATATGGTAACCAAAAGATGAATAGAAGCCAGTCCAGAGCAAATTAAAGCAATCATCAATCTGAAATCCCCAGCAAACACCAAAGATGTCCAGAGGCTAACCGGCAGAATAACAACACTCAACCTATTCATATCAAGATCCTCGGAAAGGTGCAAAGAGTTCTACAATAACCTAAAGAAGAACAAGAGATTCGAATGGGAAGGGAAGCATGAACAAGCACTCCAATCATTAAAGGAATACTTATCATCAGCTCCTCTATTGATGAAACCAAAAGATGGCGAACCATTATCCTTGTGCTTGGTGGTATCCGGTAATTCTGTATGTGCCGTCCTAGTAAAGGATAATGAAGGCCAGCAACATCCAGTATACTATGCAAGTAAAAGCCTACTCGTGGCAAAAACCAGGTACTCTCTCATTTAGAAAAGTTAATATTAGCTTTAATAATGGTATGTACTAAACTCAGACATTATTTTGAAACTCATGCTATTCATGTTAAAACTAACTATCCTATTAAGTGTGTCTTGAGAAAACCAGAGATGTCAGGAAGGATGGCTAAGTGGTCAGTCAAGCTCAGTGCCTATGACCTCATATATGAACCTAGAATAGTAATAAAGTCTCAGGCACTTGCGGACTTTGTGGCTGATTTCAGTAGTGACATTCAACATGAAGCAGACCTTGAAGTTCAGCAATTGGAAGAATCCAAGGATAAGTGGACCTTATTCACTGACAGTGCATCAAAAGTAAGAGGAACAAGTCTAGGTATCCTACTGAAATCGCCACAAGGGGACATAATACCCCAATCCGTAAGTTTTGAGTTCCAGGCAACGAATAATGAAGCAGAATATGAGGCGCTAATAGCAGGATAACAATTAGGCAAGGATATCAAGATCAGGTATCTCCATGTATACGTAGATTCATTATTAATTGCTAACCATTTCAATGGCTCATATGCAGTAAAAGGCGAGAAGTTAGCTAAATATCTCATAATAGTTAAGCAATTATCTGTGGAATTCAAAATTTTTAGCATCACACAGGTACCTAGAGAAGACAACGCTGAGGCTGATGCCTTAGAAAATCTTCCCTCGGCTCTCAAAATGCCAGAAGATATTAAAATACCTATTGAGTCCTGCAATTGAAAAAACAAACAAAGTATCCAACACACAAGAAGAAGCAGATGTTCGGGATCTTGAACCTAGTCAAGGATCCTGGATTCTACCCATTAAAAATATTTGTAGGATGGTGAGATCCCAAGTGATGAAAAGAATCACAAGGATTTTCGCATGAGGGTATCACGTTTTATAATATTGCACAATGTCTTGTATAGAAAGTCTATTGCAGGTCCATACTTAAGATGCTTGGAGGATCCTAAAGCACATGAAGTCCTAGAAGACATACTTGAAGGTGACTGTGGTAATCACACTAGGGGCAGAGCATTATTCTTGAAAATCCTAAGGACAGTATACTACTGTCCTACCATGAGGAAAGATGCTATGACTTATTCCTAATAATGTGATGCTTGCTAAAGACACAGCAACATACTTCACCAACCAGCAGAATCTTTATATCCAATCATCTCTCCATGGCCATTCATGAAATGGGGAATGGATATACTCGGCAAATTTCCCAAAGCACTAGGAGGAAAAGTTTTTATGCTGGCAATGACAGATTACTTCTCCAAGTGGATTGAAGCTGAAGCATTTGTCCAAGTCAGAGAAAAAGAAGTCATCTCCTTCATCAAACGCAACATCCTGACAAGATTCGAGATCCCGACAGAGATAGTATGTGATAATGGATCTCAATTCATTGGCAAGAGAACAACCAACTTCTGTGCCAGTTGGGGGATTAAAATGATAACCTCCACCCCTGTGCATCCTCAAGCCAATGGACATGCGGAATCCAGCAACAAGATCGTCATCAACAACCTCAAGAAGAGATTAGGGGCTAAGAAAGGAAGATGGGCTAAAGAATTACCATTTGCACTTTGGGCAGATAGGACAACCACACAGAATGCAACAGGTCAAACTCCATTCTCATTGGTGTTTGGTACTGAAGTCATGATCCCTACAGAGATGGTTATCCCTACTGCCAGAACCAATCTCCAAACTCCAGAGACCAACAACGAAGCTCTTGCTCATGATCTTGACTGTGGATGAGCTCAGGGATCTTGCCAAAGTTCGTATTGCAGCTTATCAGCAGAGAATAGCAAAGTCATATAACAAAAGCATAAGGATCAGAAGATTCCAAGTAGATGACTTGGTATTAAGAAAGGCATTCCAAAATACTACCAACCCCAGTAATGGAAAACTTGCACCAAAATGGGAAGGCCCATACTTGATTGACTCAGAAGCAGGCAAGGGTGCCTATTGGTTGTGTAACATTTCTAATTTTCATTATCTGTATTTCAATTCAATGTGATACATTTCAAACCCAATTCTAGTAAACTGATTTGTTCTATTCGTACCAACAATTAAATACTATGTTTCAATGCAAATCTGCAAATTTTACACGAGTATATCCTATTAAAACCTACATAAGTTCATATTTATACAAATCTATCAAAACTGAAATTTGCAAAGACTAATTTTATAAATTAACAAGAAACCCTAATAGGCACGGTCACGCCTCGTTCTGGCACTGTCGCGCCAAGTGCCTTGGAACGGTCGCGCGCCTTTCTTTGGAACGGTCGCGCCCGGTGCCTTGGCACGGTCGCGCCTCGAATAGGCACGGTCGCGCCTCGCGTCCGTTGAAACGTAAATGCAGATTTTAAACGCAGAAACGTTTGAATTCATAACCGATATACACATCATTACCATTAACGAAAACAATTAATCGAATAATACCCATAATTACATCCAATAACTCCAAGAAATTCGATTAGTCTCAAAAAAACTGAAATTCTTTCATTCGGACCACAATTCCTCTATTCTGAATTGAAATCCTCCCAAGCAAACACATTATCGATCCTCTCTGAAGCTCCCGAAAACATTGAAGCAGCCGGAATTGCAGCAGAAGACGCCAGAGGTCAAACCCGTCATCGTCGGAACTCACCTCTACCGTACGCTATCGATTTATCATTATTTCGGGTAATTGAAACCTCCTACACTTTTGTTTTAGTCCATAGATCGAAAGCCCCAACTTAATTTGGGCTTACAATAGCCAATTTAACACGAACCCGAATCTAGGGTTCATTCTAAAATGGGTTAATCGAATACTACTTTGGAGATGTTTTAAATACAATTAAACTATACAAAAAGACTCGTAATAACCTAATGGGTGAAAGCCCTATGATTTCCAACATTAACATCATAAGATTTAAGCAATTCGTTTCTGTTTTGGAACAGACACGGTCGCGCTAATCTCCTAGCGCGATCGTGCTTCATGAGACACGGTCGTGCTAATCCCAGCGCGGTCGTGCCTCACACACTCAAACCCGGTCATGCCCCTTTGGCTAGACTTGGTTGTACCTCAGAACCCTAGACACGGTCGTGCCTGGCCCAGACACGGTCGTGCCTAGTGAACAGCTTAGTTATGTCTTCTGTTTGATCAACACGGCCGCGCCCTGACTAGCACGGCCGCGCCCGTGGTCCTAGCACGATCGTGCCTTGTCCCAAGCACGGTCGTGTGTGTGTGAAAATCTTGGCAAAATACTAAAATTTATATTTTAAAATCAATAAGCATTCCAAATGAATTTTTAATAAAAATAATAGATTTTATAAAAATTTATATTTACCTTATTTAAAAAGATCAAATGCATATTTCTAAAATAAATAGAAGCTATACATTTAAATCTACAAAATTATATTTACACATATTTATAAAAATAGATTAACAAAAGTTAATTATTAAATTATAATTAATATAAAACACCCGATACATTTTTATAACTAAAAGACTAGATTACATATTTTATAAATAAATAAATAAGGTAAAAATTATATATTTAATTTATCTTTAAGAATTATTTATTTAAGTTATACTTAATTACCCGTAAGTACCTACACTATTTTTATAACTAAGTAAATAAATAATAATTTTGTAATTTATTTATTTAGTTATTCCAAACTCAAACCTTAATTTTATACAACACCATTCAAGTACAAACCACTAACACCTACAACTTCAATTCCTTATACACACATCCAATTCAACCCTAGACTTAGACATAGACTATTGTGCACACTATTAATTCAATATACATTCCAATCTAGGTTAACATTATGCATTAAAAGATCATATTACTATCTAGTCTCTCGTGTTAGCTACGCCTTTTGAATCATGTGAGTATTACATAGCCCCCCTTTTACTCTTTTACACTTTTTGGGGTGGAACATGAACACTATACAATACTATTGCTTACATTTACACAAACTATACAAATACAAATCCTCTTTACATTCATGTGTGCAATTCGAGCTTTATGCCTGAGTGCTAGTTGTGTTAACTTTTGTGTGCAATTTATGTGCAATCATTAACTATTCAAGCCGACGGTAAATAATGATAGATCTATTGAGTCTGACAAACCCACCCAGATTGGGGTGATTGTTATCGACAACACAATTTTTGCATGCTAGTTACAAAGGTTTTATTGTACTTGGTTACACAATAGCTGCTCTCCATAAATGCCTTATTTTATCATTCTATGTAAGGATTTGTTTATTCATAATCTATATGCTATCTATATACAAACCTGTGTATGCTCACCAACTTTTTAGTTGACCATATTTTATTCATGTTTCAAGTACTAATGTGTGATTTTGATCAAGACTTGCTACACTTAAGTTTTGGACCTAGATAATTTTAAATAAAGGATTATGTATTTCATTTTATGTACTTGGTTTGATTTGGTTTTATCTTGAATACTTGAAATGAATTTGAATGATTAATATATTTCAATTTAGTCAGCCTTGTGCTCATGAACAGTCTACATGTCCCGCCCCGATGATTCCGCCGTCGGTTGGGGTGTGACAGGTTGGCTACTATGGAAGGAGATATACTAAAAAGATCCTGGAATGCTATCCATCTCAAGGCTTATTTCATGTGAGTTAGAACTTAAATTCTAACTAAGACCGATATGTCTTCTATTCCTAATTGTTTTATATTTGTTACTCCTTTGTAAAGTTACTGAATTGAGCGTTAAGGGGCTGTTAGCCAAGCTAACACCCACCTTCACCAAGGTTTCATGTTTTGTAGGAAGGATCCTCACAGAAGATAGAGATTGGCCATCTCTCCTAAGTTTAAGGTATTCTAAGTACCTTCTAAGGTTTAAAGGTTTTCACCTTTCTAAGAATTGAGTTTGAACACTCCGCCTGTAGCGCACGATATTCAAGTATAGTTCAAGGTGGCGCGACCAGTCCATGTAACAGTGGCTGATAATTTCATCACTGTTGGCTGATGTAGTGCGAAGCACATATCTTTATTCTTGTGGTTTTAATGTGTTTTAGATAGTTTTGTATTCGTTTTGAGTCGTTTTTGTATACTATTGAGTCTTTGTTATGTTTACAGGTGCTCATGAAGATTACAAGTCAATACATGAAGAAACCGAGCAAGAGAATGAAGCCCAAGTTTGAAAGTAAAAAAATGTTGAAAATAGAGCTCTCGCCGTACGCGAGAGAGAAAGAGGAGAGTCTCGCGGTACGCGAGGAAAAGGAAATTCGGGTGCAACTAATTTGTCCCTCGTGGGATAGTGACTTGGTTGAAACGCCTCTAGATGAAAGTTCATTTGCTTGAATTAATGCTCATTATCATACCATTCATTCCATATTTCATCTGATTTCTTAAACAAATAAATCTTAGTTTAACGTGGTGGGTAAATCTATATGGTTTGATTTGTGCCTAAACATGACCGTGAGACGGGATTAGGTACAGCTGTAACTTCTAAGTGTGAGTCGCATAGGTTGATTGATAATTGTATAAAAGGGAATTAGAACACATTACGGGGGCTAGATAGTTGGTGCTCGGGTTTAGTCGGACATAAATACTGATTATTGTTTTTTAACGCGTGAGTATGTTTGGCTAATTGGTAATTGATTAATGTTAAGTCAGATCTGAGTTATGAGTCCATTGCAGCTTTTTCAAGGACAAAAAAGGTTAAGTGTGGGGATGTTTGATAGTGTGCGAAGCACACATCTTTATTCCTATGGTTTTAGTGTGTTTTAGATAGTTTTGTGTTAGTTTTGAGTCGTCTTTGTATACTATTGAGTCTTTGTTATGTTTACAGGTGCTCGTGAAGATTACAAGTCAATACATGAAGAAACCGAGCAAGAGAATGAAACCCAAGTTCGAAAGTCAAAAAAAGTTGAAAATAGAGCTCTCGCGGTACGTGAGAGAGAAAGAGGAGAGTCTCGTGGTACGCAAGGAAAAGGAAATCCGAACGTGACTAATTTGTCCCTGGCGGTACGCAAGGGGCTGGCTAATTTATCTCGTGGTACACGGGAGACATAAAATCCGTGAAAAACCCTAAATCGAATTTTAATAGGATTCTAATGCCATTATTCAAGATAGTTCGGTTGTTTGCCGTCTATTGAGAGTCCAGAGGCGATTTTGGGAGTTAGGAAGCTAATTGAAGAAAAAAGCATTAGTCTTTGGATCCCGGGTTTGTATTTTAACTTATTCGGTATTCAAGATTTGATTTTTGTGTTTGATTTGATAATTTGAAACCATGGTTTATGTTTATTACTTATGTTTTGGTGTTTTGAACATGATCCTAGGCTAAAACTCATATATTGCCTGGGTCATTAGATGAATACTTTGTTAAAGTCTTGATTTTTACTGGTTTTGGATTCGATTAATGGTTTAATGATTTTGTAAACAGTTTCTTGATATTAATTGTGATGAATATGCATGTTTAGATCTGATGTAGGTTTGATTTCAATTCCGTACGTTGATTGTGGATGTCTTCCAGTTTGATTTGTGTATCTAGGTTATAGACTTTAGGGTTTGTGATTGTTTGTGTGGTTTGCTAGACATAGGAGATGTGATTGAGTGTTAATTAGATCTGAATGTGTATCATGTCTCAATACCCGAGAAGTGAGAGACATTCACTTAGTCTTCGTCATTAGGAATCCGAGTGTTAACTTGTAAGGCCCCATTCCCGGGTAACCTCACTTGTTGGGTTTACTCATAAACATAGTCATAAATACTGAGCTTAAATTTAAAACATTCGAATTCAATCATTACATAACGTAACATAACGTGACATAACATGACATAACAGCGGAAGTCTTAACAATTAAATACATAACATTATCTTAACATATATAAAAGTGGGATGTCAGTCTTGTGTCAGGTAACCTTCACGCCATCGCACGACCCTTCCTTCCTTTACCTGAAATGTATACTAAAAGTCAGCTAACGCTGGTGAGTTCTAGTTTAAAGACAATCATACATAATATTTATCTTATCATGAGTATTATATATATATATAATATGCTTAACATTCGAGCTTTTACATATTCTTTGCTTTACTGTTCTCACATAACATTCATATTGAGTAAAACATATGTACATACATACTTACTTGGGGAGAACATTCATTTGGCCATAAACTTAAATGTGATCAACCCATCATACTTGTCACGAATGTCACAAAGACATCGCAGTGAGAACTACCGTCGTAGCCCTTTTCATTAACCGTCCGTCGAAACTTAAATCCGTCCGGCAACCTATGTCCGTCCGCTCTTAAACCGTCCTACCGTCGTAGTCCGTCCTTTTTTCCGTCTGCCCTAAGGCATCCGTTTCCCACGCGACCATTATGTATGCAACCGTTCTACTTGAGTTAAGGCATTTGCTTTTACCGTCCATTAGTGCCTTTTTATACGTCCTAGCTTGCGAAGGAACGTTTTTGTCCCGGTTGCCAAATAGTCACGTGGTCGTCCGTCTACCGAAGTAGCCGTTGTCATAGAAGGGTTCATAACGTTTACATACATTCATAACATGCAATATTTATAATATAAAGCAAGATTTCATTCATTTACGTTATGTCCTTCTTTCATTCATTCTTTATAATCATACGTTTCATTCTTTATTCATAATTCATTTTCATATATAAGTATATATATATATATATATATTTGTATATCACGTATGATCACATTGACATTCACAGCATTTATTCATTTAGTGTATACACTTCAGCCCCAATACATTTAAGATGATTTGCACATAACATAGAAGGGGGCACATAGAACTCACCTGATAAGCTAGTATTGGTTGTCCTAAACAAAGGTCCAACAATGTCACGTACGATCTGAATTAGGTAGTTAAATACACATCAGACCCAATCCTGTCTCTAACGGTTTAATCATTCTAAACATACTGACTTTACTTAATGGTCTGCTGCCTGCGCACTTAGTAAGTGCGCAGGGCCTTGCTCATGCATACATGACAAGTACGCATGGCCTTGCTCATGCGTACTTGACAAGTACGCAGAACATTCTTCTTGCGTACTTCCTCATGCGTACTTGATAAATACGCATGACATCCTTCTTGCGTACTTGATAAGTACGCAACAAGTCTGAAATTCTTGCATGTTAATATGATCATGCCAATCTTGCAATTTTCTTTGATCAAAAGGTGCGGTTTTCATTCTAGATGCTAGTTATAAGCTTTTTTTTCAAGTTTCATCCATAACAACGTCTCCTATTTAGCAAAAACCCGAGAAACCCCAAAACGAAGAAAAACTCAGTTTAAGGTCGAATCGTTACCTGGATTGTGATTCTGATTCGGAGGTTTTGCTCACGAGCTCAGTAGTAACGTGCTCCTTCAATTTCGGGTCGATCCGTCAACTTTCTATCTCTAGACCCGAGCTCTCCTTTCTCTCTCTAGATTGCAAGTGTTGGTGAAAATGAGAGTCTAAGCCTGCCTCGACCCTTATATACCTGGGCTTCCCTCGGCCCGTTGGAGCCGAGCCCAAGCCCATCTGTTTTTCTTTTGTTTTATGATGATTAAGTCTCTATGCGTTATTATTTACTAAATTACTATTTTTGGTGTGTTACAAGTCTACCCTCTTTAAAGAGGTTTCGTCCTCGAAACCGCTTATACGTTAAACAATTGAGGGTATAGTCCCCTCATCTCGTCTTCTTTTTCTCACGTAGCTTCTTACCCTTTTCTGTGCTTCCATTGTATTTTGACTAAAGGAATCGACTTATTGCGTAGTCATTTCTCAGCTCGGTCAATGATGGCTACCGGTTCCTCTACATAATTTAGGCTGTTATCCACTTCAATCTCGTCATACGGTATGTGAGCTGTGTCGGCAGCTAGGCACTTGCGTAAGTGCGACACGTGGAACGTAGGGTGTATTCCACTAAGCTCAGCGGGTAGGTCGAGTCTGTAAGCAACTTGACCCACTCTCGCTAAAATCTTGAAAGGTCCGACAAACCTTGGACTTAGTTTGCCACGTTTTCTGAATCGAATGATTCCTTTCCATGGTGATACCTTTAACAATACCACGTCCCCTACTTGAAACTCTAAATCCCTTCTTCTCTTATCCGCGTATGATTTCTGTCTGTCTTTTGCAGCTTTCATTCGAGCCTTGATTTGATCAAATTTCTCGGAAGTAGCTTTGACAACTTCGAGACTTGTGAAATCCTTTTGTCCAATTTCCCCCCAACAAACCGGGGTCCTACATTTCCTTCCATACAACATTTTAAATGGTGGCATGCCAATAGTCGAGTGATAGATGTTATATGAAATTTCTGCCAATGGTAGATGGCTGTCCCAGCTCCCACCGAAGTCAATGATACAGGCCCGGAGCATGTCCTCCAAGGTCTGAATGGTCCTTTCCGATTGTCCATCGGTTTGGGGGTGGTATGCGGTGCTGATGTTCAGTCTAGTGCCCATTGCTTCGTTGAATTTCTTCCAAAACCTTGACGTTAATCTAGTATCCCTGTCGGACACAATCGACAGCGGCATACCATGTCTGCTCACAACTTCCTTGATAAATACTTCTGCTAGTCTTTCTGACGAGGAAGTCTCACGTATTGGCAAGAAGTGAGTACTTTTCGTCAAGCGGTCGACGATCACCCAGATGGTATCATTGCCTTTAGCTATTCGCGGTAGCTTGGTAATGAAGTCCATCGTGATCTCCTCCCTCTTCCATTCCGGTATTGGTAGAGGTTGCATTTTACCGCATAGTTTCTGGTGCTCGGCCTTAGCTAGAGAACACGTTAGGCACTTGCTTACGTACTCTATCACATCATTCTTCATGCCAGGCCACCAATACTCTTTCTTCAAGTCTTGATACATTTTGTTTGTCCCGGGGTGGATATAATAGCAAGACTTATGGGCCTCATCGAGTATTTTGGCTCTAAGCTCACCAATCTTAGGTATCCACATTCGGCCAAACCTAGTTTGTACACCGTATGCATTTGCATCCAAATTTCCTTGTTGTCCTACTATTCTTTCCCGTTTTATATTTCTTTCTAATAGTGCTTCATCTTGTGCCTTTGATATTTCACTCATCAAATCTGGTGTTATAATCAGCTGACACGCTTTGATCTGTATAGGTTCCGATTCTTCCTTTCTGCTTAAAGCGTCAGTCACCACGTTTGCCTTGCCTGGATGGTACAATATCTCACAGTCATAGTCTTTCAGTAACTCTAACCACCTCCTTTGCCTCATGTTTAATTCCTTTTGCCCGAAAAAGTACTTCAGACTTTTGTGATCTGAGTAGATGGTGTATTTGACTCCACACAGATAGTGCCTCCATATTTTCAACGCGAAAACTACTGCTGCTAACTCTAAATCGTGTGTTGGGTAGTTAACCTCGTGAATCTTTAGTTGTCGCGAGGCGTAAGCAATTACCTTTCCTCGTTGCATAAGTACGCAACCTAAAGCCTGACACGAAGCAGTAGAGTAGACTACTAAGTCTTCATTTCCCTCAGGTAGTGCCAAGACTGGAGTCTGGGTTAATCGTGCCTTAAGTTCCTCAAACGCGTTGTTTTGGGTTGGACCCCATTCATATTTCACTTCCTTCCGTGTCAACTTAGTTAGCGGCGAGGCTATTCTTGAAAAATCTTGAATGAACCTTCGATAGTAGCATGCCAATCCCAGAAAACTTCGTATCTCTGTTGGTATCTTTGGGACGTTCCATTCCTTTACTGTCTCGATCTTTGCAGGATCCACCATGATTCCGTTTAGGTTTATTACATGACCTAGGAATTGGACTTCCCTAAGCCAGAACGCACATTTGGAGAATTTTGCGTACAACTTTTCCTACTTTAGCACCTCCAGAACCTCTCTTAGGTGACAGTGGTGATCACCCTCGCTTTTCGAATATACCAGTATGTCGTCTATAAAAACTATCACCGATCGATCCAACATTGGTCGACATACTCTATTCATCAAATCCATGAACGCTGCTGGTGCATTGGTCAATCCAAAGGACATCACGAGAAACTCATAATGCCCATAACGCGTGCGAAACACGGTCTTTGGTACGTCTTCTTCTCTTACTTTCAACCAATGGTAACCCGACCTAAGATCGATCTTTGAGAACCAACTCGCACCTTGCAGTTGATCAAAAAGGTCGTCTATTCTAGGCAGTGGGTATTTGTTCTTTACTGTCCTCTTGTTCAACTCGCGGTAGTCAATGCACATGCGCATGCTGCCTTCCTTCTTCTTCTTCACAAATAGTACCGGAGCGCCCCACGGTGAGATGCTCGGTCTAATAAATCATTTTTCTGTTAGTTCCTCTAGTTGAGACATCAATTCTTTCATTTCTGACGGAGCTAATCGGTAGGGGGCTTTGGCAACGGGCTCAGCTCCTGGCAGTAAGTCAATCTGAAATTCTATTTCCCGATCGGGTGGTAATCGAGGTAGATCCTCAGGGAATACTTCCGGAAAGTTGCACACCACAGGTACATTGTTGAGCTCATTCATTTTCATTCTATCATCAATAACATATGCCAGATAAGCTTCGCAACCGCGCCTCATGTAACTTTCGGCCTTGATCATCGAGATGACGTTCGGCATCGTGCAATTCCAATCCCTATAAACCATAATTGGACTGCCGCTAGGAGCTTTGAGGTGTATCCTCTTACGTTTACATATGATTTGAGCTTCGTTGGCAGCTAGCCAATCCATACCCAATACTATATCGAATCCTCCTAAAGTGAGAAGGTATAATCTAGAAGGGAACTTATGACCCTCTATTTCTATGATACAATCCTCTGTTACTTGAAATACTGCCGAATTTTTACCAACGGCAGTTTGTACGCTAAAGGCCTTTAATATGGTGTTGATAGTGCAACTTAGTTTACGACTAAATGCATTGGATATAAAACGTTTACTAGCACCAGAGTCAAATAAAATAGTAGCATGTTCGTTATTAACTAGGAACGTACCTGACACAACATCAGGGTTTCCCCTTGCTTCCTCCTCAGTCAGGGCGTAGGCTGTCCTAGCCAGCGGTTGTTCCTTTTCAGCTTCCTTTTCCTTTCCTGAACCGGATTGTCTGGTTTTCCTGCAATCCCTAGTCTGGTGTCCATATCTTCCACAACTTTGGCACTTGACGTCCTTCAAACAATCTCGGGAGTAGTGCCCCGGCCTCCCACACTTATAACACATGGTGGTGCCGATTCGACACTCGCCGAGATGTTGCCTTCCACATTTCTTGCATGTTTCATATTCATCCGACCTTGGTTTCTTAATTTTAGTTGCTACATTCCCTTTTCCAGTGCCTCTAGACGGGTTCTCCCACTTTCTCTTTTGTGTCTCAGGTGCCGGGTCCCCATTGGCATAATCGTCGTAGACGATTCCGCTCAGATTCACTACTGACTCGAAGGTCGAGGGTAGATTAGCTTTCACATGAACACGGACCCTTTGAGGTAGGCCCTTCACATAGTACTTAATCATTCGTTCTTCCGTCTCCACCAGGTGGGGTACCAGTTGAGCTAGTTTATTGAATCTTGAGGTATATTGGCGATGAGTCTTGTTGCCAGCCTTGAAGTTTAGGAACTCGTTCTCCACACGATCAATCTCGTTCTGTGGGCAGAACTTTTGGATTATAAGCTTCTTCAGGTCTTCTCATGTCATTCTGGCAAGTTCGTTTGGCGACTTTGTCCTCTGAATGTTTCTCCACCAACTTAGTGCTTCATTGCTGAAAGAATGAGCAACATATTTAACAGCCTGGTCCGGTCGACACTCGCTGATGTTGAATACAGCATTCATCCTCTCAATCCATTCGAACGTAGCCACTGAATCCTTGTTCCCATCGAACTTGGGTGGGTCTCCATCCTTGAAACATTTGTAGGTACACCCACGATTGCTTGATCCCACCTTCATTTCATCCCCATCACTGTCATACACTTTCTCTTCATGGTCTCCTCCATCCTCCTCTCTACTTTTCTTTAGTGCCTCGGATAGTAGATCAGGTAATACTTTCTTCAGAGTGAGTACGACTTCACGGGCAATAGCATCTCTAACCTGTGGTTCTAACTGTAAAGGCCCTTGATTGTCGTCCCTAGTTGGGGTCACCTTTGTTTCGTGCACACTCTCAGTGTGTTCTGCGTGCACACTCTCATCCTCTTCATGTCTTTGATTCAATGGAGGTCTACCGACTGGCCAGTACGACTGCCTCGACGTCCTGTTCTTCCTCCACTAGCCATAGTTCCTAGTTTCCTGATAGTTATAAATGGAATACATCAATGCCATTCCGTCAGATCATAGTTTAGAACAGTACGAGCAAGGTAAATTTTTAATTACAGTGACCGGTTTGTGATTACTAATTTACATTGCTTTTCGGGTTTAAAACTCTTCAAATCGGTTGTGACATTGACATCTATTTATTCTAAGTTATGGTATCTATTCTTATCCAAGTGTATTAACTCTAGTACTTACTTACCGTGCTGGCGTTGGCGTTGGTTACCCATAGTGACATCCGTACGTTGGTCCCATAATCAGTTTGAGTCCAGACATTTAGGGATGTCTGAATCTCTCAAACTATTGCTCTGATACCAACTTGTAAGGCCCCATTCCCGGGTAACCTCACTCGTTGGATTTACTCATAAACATAGTCATAAATACTGAGCTTAAATTTAAAACATTCGAATTCAATCATTACATAACGTGACATAACATGACATAACAGCGGAAGTCTTAACAATTAAATACATAACATTGTCTTAACATATATAAAAGTGGGATGTCAGTCTTGTGTCGGGTAACCTTCACGCCATCGCACGACCCTTCCTTCCTTTACCTGAATGTATACTAAAAGTCAGCTAACGCTGGTGAGTTCTAGTTTAAAGACAATCATACATAATATTTATCTTATCATGAGTATTATATATATATAATATACTTAACATTCGAGCTTTTACATATTCTTTGCTTTACTGTTCTCACATAACATTCATATTGAGTATATACATATGTACATACATACTTACTTGGGGAGAACATTCATTTGGCCATAAACTTAAGGGTGATCAACCAATCATACTTGTCGCGAATGTCACAAAAACATCGCCGTGAGAACTACCGCCGTAGCCCTTTTCATTAACCGTCCGGCTCTAGAAAACCGTCCGTCGAAACTTAAATCCGTCCAGTAACCTTTGTCCGTCCGCTCTTAAACCGTCCTACCGTCGTAGTCCGTCCTTCTGTCCGTCTGCCCTAGGGCATCTGTTTCCCACGCGACCATTATGTATGCAACCGTTCTACTTGAGTTAAGGCATTTGCTTCGACCGTCCATTAGTGCCTTTTTATACGTCCTAGCTTGCGAAGGAACGTTTTTGTCCCGGTTGCAAAACAGTCACGTGGTCGTCCGTCTACCGAAGTAGCCGTTGTTATAGAAGGGTTCATAACGTTTACATACATTCATAACATGTAATATATAATATAAAGCAAGATTTCATTCATTTACGTTATGTCCTTCTTTCATTCATTCTTTATAATCATACGTTTCATTCTTTATTCATAATTCATTTTCATATATAAGTATATATATATATTTGTATACCACGTATGATCACATTGACATTCATAGCATTTATTCATTTAATGTATACACTTCAGCCCCAAAACATTTAAGATGATTTGCACATAACATAGAAGGGGGCACATAGAACTCACCTGATAAGCTAGTCTTGGTTGTCCTAAACAAAGGTCCAACAATGTCACGTATGATCTGAATTAGGTTGTTAAATACACATCAGACTCAATTCCGACTCTAACGGTTTAATCATTCTAAACATACTGACTTTACTTACTGGTCTGCTGCCTGCGCACTTAGTAAGTGCGCAGGGCCTTGCTCATGCGTACTAGACAAGTACGCAGAACATTCTTCTTGCTTACTTGATAAGTACGCAGGATTTTCCTCATGCGTACTTGATAAATACGCATGACATCTTTCTTGCGTACTTGATAAGTACGCAAGACCTGCTTACTGGACAAGTCCGAAATTCTTGCATGTTAATCTGATCATGCCAATCTTGCAATTTTCTTTGATCAAAAGGTGCGGTTTTCATTCTAGATGCCAGTTCTAAGCTTATTTTCAAGTTTCATCCATAAAAACGTCTCCTATTTTGCTAAAACCCGAGAAACCCCAAAACGAAGAAAAACTCAGTTTAAGGTCGAATCGTTACCTGGATTGTGATTCTGATTCGGAGGTTTTGCTCACGAGCTCAGTAGTAACGTGCTCCTTCAATTTCGGGTCGATTCGTCAACTTTCTCTCTCTAGACCCGAGCTCTCCTTTCTCTCTCTAGATTGCAAGTGTTGGTGAAAATGAGAGTCTAAGCCTGCCTCGACCCTTATATACCTGGGCTTCCCTCGGCCCGTTGGAGCCGAGCCCAAGCCCATCGGTTTTTCTTTTGTTTTATGACGATTAAGTCTCTATCGCGTTATTATTTACTAAATTACTATTTTTGGGGTGTTACATAACTGTCTGAGAGGAAGTTGGTTTAGGTGTCTAGTGATTGTTGCTATTCTGAATCATAGTTGTTATCAAGAGATTACCCCGTGCAATCTTCGATGTATTGTGGACAGTGAGACTGAAAGGTAATCTATCTTTCGGGTACTTTATCGTTGTTGGAGAGACCGAAAGGTAATCCACTACCTGGTGACTTATTACATCTTTAGGTTCCTTAGTTGGTGACACCCTGAGAGTGATTATGGATCCACTAGGTAGTCTAGAGCTGTTTCCTTAGAATCCCAGATCCGTCATAGTTTCCAGAACCAGTAGAAGTTGTGTTTTGCTAGTAGGATTCCGACCTAGGTAGTGTTCTTCCCATCTCTGATTATTTCCTTAGTACTTTTCCTTGATAACTTGAGTCGATCTTTAGTTGCTGCATTAGTAGTTAATCTTTAGTGTAGTCAACCCCCCCCCCCCCATCAATCAATCTTTAGTCTGAGTCAGAGTCTAGTATAGTTATAGTAGTGTCTCTAGGGTTCGATAACTCGGTTTACCATTAAGCTGTGCTACACTCGATGGGTCCACTTGCCTGTCAGTGCGGTTTAGTCGAAGGTACTCCATTTATTTCTTAGCAGTCTAGGTTAGGTTTTGTTAGTTTTTATATAGACCGTCTGGGCGACATCATTGGCTATATCTTGGATCCTACGATAGTAACAAATGTGTTACTCCTAAGGTTTTTAGCATTTTCATGCTAACTCAAGTCTGGCTTGGCCCACGTATTCTGGCTTAGCTCACGTTTTTCTGGCTTGGCCCATGATTTTAACTTGTCACAGGTATTTAACACTTATGTGTTAACCCAACAACTTAGCATCAATATGCTGACTCAAGATCCTTAAACGGATTAAAGACTTATGAAGATCCTAAAGTACAATTACTAAGTCTACGACGTATTTAATGACAATACACAGGGGACAACTAAAAGTTGTCATATTTTGAATTTCCTATCAATATATGGTATGTGTATCTATCCAATCCAATTTTCAATAGAGGTATGTATTTGAGACTACTCGTTAATTTTCAATTAAGGGTAGATTCAAAAATTGAATGACTAAGACATGATATGTTTGTAATTGATATTCTTCCATACCATTTATCAAAATCAAACTATATTTTTCTAAGTCAAAGTTTGATAAAAACCTAAGATGTCATTTATTAATAATCATTGAGGATCCGGTATCCAGAAAATATACCTAAGCCTATTTTTCTAAATATCCCAAGGCTTAACTGCCTAAGAATCCTGATTTTCTAGAACATGTCAAAGCAAACCAAACGCATATCAATCATGACAAATAGTCATAAGCTACTAATTATTATTGAAAGTGCAGGAGGATCAAGAATTCGGGCTTCATCCAAAAGTTGGACCCATCCACCCGAATCCTTAACCATTAGTCAGAAAAATAAATTGTCTATCCCATGTAGGGATCCCCAAACACAAATGTAAATTGTTTTGATTACCAACCACCACAACCATCACAAATAAGACACAGGGCTCAGGCCTAGGCATCATTACCCTCATCCCCCCTGTGGAACCTCCTTTTCACCTTCACCACCAGCCTTGCTAGTCTCTACCTTCTCACCTGTTAGACCCTCCATGATCTTGCGCCATCCTTCAAGATCCCAAGCCTTCACATCAAAGCCCTCGGTAGAAGCATCTTCAACCATCTTGATCCTAGACCGGAGAATACTCAGGGCAGCAGATTTCTTGGTCTCCTCCACGGTTGTGTCCATCTCCTGCTGGTGCAAGACCTTGAAATCCTCCAGCTCCTTCTTAAGATCGATAATCTCCTGGCGATCCTTCTCCATCAGCTTAGACTTGGCGGCGGCAATCTTCTTCATGTCTTCGATCTTCCCTTCAGCCACGCTATCCCTCTTCTCCACTGCATCAAGATCAACGCTCATCTTGTCCAGACCCTACAATATTTGAAAATGTTAAACATGGAAACTAACAATTATTCACAGGGATACTGACAATTATTTGCAGGATACTAAAAATATTCGCTTACCAGGATCGTCAGGGATCACACTTTCTTTGTAGCCTCAGCAGGACCCATGCCCTCAAACACCTCAAGATCCATGTCAGAGGTTTTACTCTTTTTTCCTGACGTCTTGGAACGATGGGTCGGGATCCTGAGCTTGGCAATAACAGGTGTGGGAGCCTCTTGCTTAACAATGGCTCCTCCAGAGAGAATGCTATCAAGATCATCCAAAGAAAAATGAGAACCGGATCTTTGAATCTCTACAAACGCAGAAAAAATAATTACAGTCAATAAAACTCAGTAAACAAGTGAAGCAAATTCTTACTTGACGACATGGTGGCTTCGGAATACTCCGTTGCAAAACTAGCTTCACTAACAACAGACCTAAAGTGGAAAGATCTCTCACCAACAGGTATCTCCAACAAAGCTTCGATCCTTTTATCCGTGTCACTTCTTGCAGGAACTAGCTTCTCAAACTTTGGGGTTGCACAAAACACGAGGATCATCAAAACAGGTTACATATGTATATATACTTACTAATATGTGGGAATCCTGACTACATCCTACCCTTCTTAACCCACTGGAGTGGCAAGAGATCCCCACCAGGGATGGATGTTCTATTCACAAAAAAGTATTTACCCCTCCAATCATCGTCATTTTGGGTAGCTTTTGGAATCAAATGAGTTTTACAGGACTTAAGTTGAAGAACAAAGCGGGAATACCCATCAGTTCTCAGATTGTACACACTAGCAATCTCTGGGATACTGATGGTCAAGGAATGGCTACGGTTCAACTTATCTAAAGAGAACAAAATCCTCCATACCATAGGCATCACCTGAGAAAAGGACAAACCGGTGGACTGAAAGACATTGGTGATCAACGAAGGAAAAGGGAAACGAAGACCCAATGTAAACGGGTAAAACAAGAAACACACCTAAGTCTCCGACTAAAAATCATCCTTAACCCTAGTATCAAAGGCCCTAAACTCGGTATTTCCTGGGAAAGCATCGCTGCTTTTCAGAAGATCGATGTCATGATCAGTGAAAGTACAAATCTCTTGTTCAGAAAAATCAAGGATTCCCTGATCAGAGAAATCCTCCACCATCTTAACAGCATCCGAGGATCGAAGACGAGACATGTTGATGAAGAGAATTACGAAACAAAGAGCAAAGGATGGATAAATGCTTACCTAAGAGAAAATAACCGGAATCAAACAAAGAACACAAGGGAGAAAATAAAGTAAGATTACTTTGAAATAAAAAGAGAAAACCGTTAAATATGAGAGCCATTTTACCTAGATCTACATGCCCATCAAGTCACATCGGTCAAAACTTTTTGAATTTTGAATTTTAAAGTTTTTTACAGCTGTTCGAATGACCTTCACAACTGTCAAAAACTTGGGGACAATTGTTAGGGGTCAGTTTTTACCTCTGGTATCCCAGATCCTCAGATAAGTATCAGTATCCCTAATCCTTACTATGTTTCAGTATCCTGATTAACTGACTGTTGTAATAATTAATATTACGCGTTTGTCTTTGAATTGGTCATGCAGGTAACACCCATTTAACATTACTACTAGCTGAAGACATGGAATATCATTGAAGACAACGGCTATATTTATCAAAGAAGACTTGTAACGGTCCAATTAAGACAGTTCCGGGATATTAGCCTTTCATTTAATGACATGTAATGTATATAAAGAGCATAAGATGATCATTTAGACACACAATATTCACGGCACAAACACTAAACTCTCGAAACTCTTTGTAACACTTAGACACGATCACTTTGCTCTCACTTTGTATTTTTTACTTGATTCAATAAGATAAACAAGGCAGCCCGACTTTAGTCAGCTCCCGAGGTTTTATGTCGGAGATCCCTGGAGATTAAGGGCTTTCTTTGTAACTCATCGTGTCATTTTCATTTACATTGAATTTTACAATAGTTTATACAAGCACACTACCTCACATACAAAGTTTGGCTATTTAATTATCTTTGCTAGTTTTTGGTCAAAACAGTACCCGGTGATCGTAGTGACATGAAAATGCCAAGACCTTAGTGTTTTGACCAAAAATTAACAAGTGCAATTTTGTGATCAAATTAGGATGTGAGGTAGTGTGCTTGTAAGATTCATGATGAATAAAGAGTATAAAGCAATAAAATGACATGAGTTTACGAGTAAAGCCCTTGATCCTTCAGGATCTCCGGCAAAAAACCTCGGGAAGTGACCAAAATTCACTTGCTTCCTGTTCTTGTATAAAAAATTAAAACGATTACAATACGAGCAGTAAGAGATCGAATGCTAAGTGTTACAGAGCTTGTTTACGAGTATTCAATAATGCTAAGTGAATTGTGTGTGTTCCTAATCAATATTACTACTGAATTTATACAAAGAAAATCCTAACTAACTCTCCGATAATGTTGGATCCTGGATTCCAGATCATACTATACTTGGGATCCTAGATTCTGGATCATAACATTGACCCCTAACACTTAGTTTAACACGTAAGTGTTAAATGCTTGGGACAAGCCCGGAGTATAACATGTGTATGTTATTCCATTGAATATATTCGTAAGGTCCAATATATAGCCAACAATAGTTAAATTGTCAGCCACTGTTACATGAACTGGTCCCACTATCTTGAACTATACTTGGATATCGTGCGCCCAGACGGAGTTTTTAAACCCAATCTCGTAGAAAGGTGAAAACCTTTAAACCTTTGAAGGGATTTAGAATACCTTAGACTTAGAGAGATAGCCAGTCTCTATCTTTTGATCAGGATCATTGGGAGTTTAATCTACAAAACAATTAAACCTTGGTGTAACACCCATTCGATGCCTAAGTCAGTAATTTGTAGAAAGAAAAATAATTGAAATAAAGCTGAAACAAATATGGGATAGGAAATATAGCAGAGATTGGAATAAGTAGGGATAATGAACATACCAGCTTGAGTCAAAATTTGAATTTTGACTTACATAAAGTATGCTTTAAGATAATGGCGTTCCAGGATCTTGGTAGGACTTCTCCTTCCGTATTGGCTAACCAATAGGCACCCTTGCCTGCTTCTAAACCTATTAAGTACGAGACTTCCAACTTAGGTGCGAGTTTGCCTTCATTTGGATTGATAGTGTTTTGAAATGTTTTAATTAGTACTAAGTCACCCACTTGAAATATTCGGATCCTTATATTTTTGTTGTAGGATCTTGCTTTCTTTTGCTGATATGCTATGATCCGAACCTTAGTAAGATCCCTAAGTTCATCAATTGTGTCAAGATCCTGAGCAAGAGCTTCGTTGTTGGTTTCTGGAGTTTGGAGATTAGTTCTGGCAATAGGGAAAACCATCTCCATAAGGATCATAGCTTCAGTACCAAACACCAATGAGAACGGAGTTTGGCTTGTTGTATTCTTTGCGGTTGTCCTATCTGCCCAAAGTACAAATGGTAGTTCTTCTGCCCATATTCCTTTCTTAGCACCCAATCTCTTCTTGAGGTTGTTTATAATGATTTTGTTACTGGATTCCGCCTGTCTATTAGCTTGAGGATGTACAGGGGTGGAAGTTACCATATTTATTCCCCAACTGGCACATAAGTTTGTTGTTCTTTTGCCAATAAACTGGGATCCATTGTCGCATATTATTTCTGTCGGATCCTGAACCTTGTCAGGATATTACGCTTTATAAAGGACACAACTTCTTTTTCTCTGACTTGGACAAATGCTTCTGCTTTTATCCACTTGGAGAGATAATCAGTCATTGCCAGCATGAATTGTTGGACCATGTTTTGTGTCAGTCAGTCTGAGTCTGAATTGGTCATGTAATATCTTGGTAGGTTTAACCTTGTAATCGTGTATTAGTTGCTTTTGTTTTGTGCCTAGCTGTAAGGCCCCAAACCAGGCACCCTACAGTTGGATCTCATAACTGGTTAAATTCTTTAAAAACATCTAACTTTCATTTACATAAACAACGGAAGTCTTTCTCAAAATAATATTATATTTAAACTCATTGACTTTGATAACATTACTTGACGAATGAATGCGTACCAACCCGAGTAGCCCCGCTCCCAAGTCAAGATACCTCATCTAGAAGACTCACCTGCAAAACAATCTAACGTACATACAAAGTCAGCTACGCTGAGTGAGTTCTAATAGTTTAATTTATCAAAAGCCAACTCGTCTCTGTTTCATATTTATTTCCACTCAAGACCCTTATGTCTTTATAAAAAAAAGTTTATTAAACCTCTATCATATAGACAACCCCTGTTATCTTATAATATCCCACAAAGATTCACCACCCCAGACTCTGCCCGTCATTTAAACCTAGTAAGTCTCTCCGACATGGATCGAGCTTACTACCCTGATAACTCACAATTTAACATATATATACACCATACACTGGTTAACTCAACCAATCTCTAGACACCGACTTACCAATCCTAACTAGGACTCTCATAAACCAATTAACTCAACAATTGCACACAGTGTCTTTATCTCGACACAACGGTCAATCTAACTCGATACACCACATTGATTCCATCTATTTATCACCACAATACCATCTCATACACAATTAATATAACTCATAACTTGCATGCAATTTATCACATATATAAGCACACAAATACATACCTCATCACTGCACCCTTGTCAGGGTTATCCCCGTCGGGATACTCGTCATAAGTTCAGCTCCACCCTTGTTACAGGGCCCTGCCGCTAAACATAGCGACACACTCGTCATCTATGATGACTACCCAGCCACCACACAGTGACTATCCAGCCACCACACGGTGACTGACACATCACATGTACAATGATGACCCCGAAGGACTCCGTCCTCCACATCACTATTAGCCGTATACACGTACAACAATGCAAGCACACAAAGCAACATATATATACACATGACACTACATGGACATGTACTACGACTCACCACCATTTACAGATCACTTACGTGTGTAATCCAACGCTTATTTAGACGTATCCTCATAACGTCTAGACACATTACCCAACTCTTTCCGAATAGGAAGTTATACGACAAACAAACACCATACTGACTTGTAGCCCATACATACTATGGACACCACATAGACTCATGCAAAAACGATACCAGTCGTGTCACGAGGACAACGACATAATACACACTGCATCAAGCACACGACGCATGACAACCTACTAGCACTTACTTGACTCGTTAATGAACCATGTACGGGTTCCCATGCTAACTCTCCTTATACAACCATCACAGGTTTAGCTAAATTCCCGACTCGCCCTGACTAACTAATAAGATGACACACCCAGATCATCACACTCTTGTTCACCACCCTAAGTGTGACACCCAGTAGTCCAGGTTAATACCAATAGTCTTATTTGCACATTCCTATTTTATATTTCTTGGAATATTATCTTTGACATAATATTGTCAGGAGTCTAGCAAAGGGACAAGTGTCATATTTAGTAATTTTTAAGAATTACTAGGAAATAAACGATAATAACCCGCATTGAACGTTCATTGGTGATTAAAAGAATGTTATTCCAGAAAAGTCTAGAGACACGTTTGAATATAAAAACATAAATATAGGTGACTAAACTTTTATAAAAAGTTGACATATAAATGTTTGTTGTATGGCTCTAAGTTATGTTATGTGCATTCATGAATAATATAGTTATAGTAATAACTATGTCGGGTTAACTAGTAAACTACTGAGACTAGTCAAACCACACAAAAACTCATAAATAATGAATCGTTTAAAAGTTTTACACCGGGTATTAGATCACGCGATCACCTAGGGGATTTATACCACCAAAGAACCCACCTATCTAGCCATTAGTGGATTTGACAACACCCAACCCCCCACCCTATACCCCTCTCGGCCGAAATGTGGGTGTAGCCACCACTATCCCATTAAATGCTTGCATACATGTCTTGCATGCACACCCTCTTCCACTTGAAATGATTACATGCAATTCCCATCAACCATGATGAAGATGTGATCATCACTCAACTCCATCTCTCTTTCTCCATATAAAACACTTGCACCAACACCCCTTAACTCCCTCCTCCCTCCCTTGACTGATTCATTTTGGATTTCACTCAATTCCCCTCTCCAAAACAAAAAATGCAAACAATTCCCGTAACTCAGCTTCATGCCAGATTTTCGGTCAACTTCGGAAGGCCATATCTCTTTCGTTCCTTGGTTAAATCAGTCCATTGATTTTCTAGAATGAAGCTCTATGTTAACAGAGGAGAACCCAAGTGGAATCACTCGAATCCATGGAGTATTCGACCTCCAAACAGTCGGCGCAAGAAGGCCGCTCAGTGCAGGTCGAATCTGGACACCTCTTTTCATTTTCCTATTTTGAGGTACCTACACAACTCCAAATCTAGTAATACTTTTTCACATTTCCTCTGGTTTCAATAAACTTGATTTTAGAAGAAAACCCCAAGTCATTTGGTCTTCTAAAACCATCTAAAAGTCTATTCGAAGTACGCCTAAAAATCTGAGTTTTCAAGAACAAAATAAAACATAAAAGTCTTGATGAGTTTTGGCTTTATTTCTTCATGACTCATGTTTGAATAGATATATTTATACACGTACATGTTCATACATAAAATACCAAACTAGAAAGACCATGGACAAGACAAGGACACATCAAATATAAACTACATATATATATACTATCACATAAAATAACACTTGGATGATGGTGTTCTTCATAAACCCTTCATTCCATTCATGTGTTATGTTGAAGGATACATGTTCGTGAAGTTATATGATCATGTGTGACTTACCTGGCAAGACCTGAGGTAGTGTCCTATGATTCAAGAAGACATACGAATGATTATCATCAACATATGAACATGAAAGGTATTACTAAAAATATATGTTTATGGATAAAATTTGTGATATATATGTGTGTTGGTGTACGGTTTTGGTTAAATCATGGAAATGTTCTAGGAATTAAAGATTAGTATCCTAATATGAACATTTGATATATGTACATGGAGCATATGAAGATATTCGGTTAAAAATAAATAATCACATGACATCGTGGAACATAAGTGAATATATTTTAAGTTGTTACAAAAATAATATTTATTTTTGGTACACTTAATAAGTCACCAATAGGGAAACATATTATTTTCTAGAAAAATATGTAAACGTCTAGACTGGAATAATAATCACCAATGAGTCGTAAATGAAAATCCTATTTTTACTAAACAAAGGCATACTTAACGAGATTCGTTAAGTCGGATGAACAACTTACGTATAAGACGGGTAGTCTTAACACATTAGTACCCTTGTGTGATTAGGTACGGATAAACAGGAACTCTTAGCGCACTGTTATTTGCTAGGATTTCATCGGACACAAGGTGAGTTCACGGCCCCCTTTTATTTTTCTACTGTTTTGTAAACATCAAGGGAGAAACATACTTACTTGTGATGTTTTGAGAACATGAAATACAATTTCTTACACGTTTGACAATATGAACATTCTGGTTTAACTCTTTGTGAGTTTCACTAACCCCTTTTTCTAAGTTTTGAAATGTTTTGAGGTGGAAACATACATGTAAATAATTTTTGTATATAAATGAATGAACAAATGATCAGACCGTATGTGTGCATTGAGGGAAATATAAAGCACTTAAAGTCCTCGGAATAAAAACTTAGTAACCATTAGCTATGGACTTAGCCCGGGATTCTATGGATTGTACTATTGGGGGTGACGCTCCCGGTCATGGTTAGTCGCGCTAACCAGGGGTCCAAATGGCCGAATGACCGCATATTATCTTACTCGCAGAAAGGCAAGGGGAGGCATTAAATTGTTGGGGTTTGGTTACGGTCTCGTGCATTACATATTATTTTGTATTCCTTGCAAGCTTACAAATGGGGTCAATCGGTCAGGGTAATGTTCAAATTCATTGGTTATACATATAAACTGTTTGATCGAAAAATGATCATGTTTGAACGTTTTAAGAACGTTGGAATTACAAAGACGTCATGTCTATGTTTTTGGGGAAAACTACTTATTTTATAACGGTAAAGTCATGGGCATGTTTTCAAAGGAAAACTACTTATTTGATGACGGTTAAGTCATGTATATGTTTTCAAAGGAAAAATACTTATTTGATGATGGTTAAGTCATGTATATGTTTTTAAAGGAAAACTACATATTTTATGACGGTTAAGTCATGAACATGTTTTCAAAGGAAAACTACTTATTTTATGACGGTTAAGTCATGTATATGTTTTCAAAGGAAAACTACATATTTTATGACGGTTAAGTCATGGACATGTTTTCAAAGGAAAACTACTTATTTTATGACGGTTAAGTCATGGGCATGTTTTCAAATGAAAACTACTTATTTTATGACGGTAAGGTCATGGGCATGTTTTCAAAGGAAAACTACTTATTTTATGACGGTTAAATCATGTCTAGTTTTTCGGGAAAACTAAGTGTACTAAATTAACAAACTCTGTGAACTCACCAACCTTTGTGTTGACACTTTCAAGTATGTTTCTCAGGTAACCTTTAGCCATGGAGCGGTTGGAATAGACTAGCTATGTTGGAACAATTCCTAGTAACCGGACGGGCATAGATTTTCAAGTCTCAAGTCGACCATTGATCTAGAGAGACTTAGATCATTGTATTTATTTAGTCTTAGTAATCGTATATGTAATCAAGTCTTGGAAATCACTATTACAGCTTCCGCTATCGTGTAATGAACCAATCGTTGCAACCTGTATTTATTTATTAAGTGAATAAATTTGGGGGTGTGACAGATTGGTATCAGAGCAATGGTTTTAGCGAATTAGGTTTCCTTAGTGACACCTAGGCTCTAACCGGACTCATTTAGGGACCATAATTTCTAAGACTTGCATCACACTAAGAACACCCAAGACTTGAGTATAGGAATTCCAACCGTTGCCGAACAATTTGTGTAGACTATTAGTGTATGGAGTTACACTAGGTTATCATTAGCTACACTAATACATAATACAATTACATGGCACATGTAACAAACACTTAACACGTACAACGATGTGGAAATAATAAACACATACAACGTTTCTCAACAAAGTGTCACTGTTCGGATTACGAATCAAGGATGACGAGTACTCAGCACACTATAACCCTAGAAGATCGAGTTACGAGCTGAACTTGGGCGACGACGGTAGTAATCGCTAGTTGCCGATCTTGGTATCACAACATGCTGAATCCGTACCAGAACTTGTACCTGTACCTGCACCACACCTACAACTACTCCAGCCGTGGAGGCAGCTTTCTTTCTGACGTACGTGCGGTATAAATACTCTAATTCATGAGTTGCCGGATCGAATGACTAGACTTTCTCCATGAGATGTGGTAGACGGGATTGCCCGGACAGAAGGGAAACCAAGGTGGATAAGCAGGACTAAACGGGGGAGAACTCCACGGGTCAGGAGACCTAGACATTCATCAGGATCATGTGGATCTATACGTATATACAGACTTGGAGCATGAGTTGCTCGACACTAATTTGAGGATCCCTGCCCTACACATAGTTCCTGACTTCCATACACATTTTATTCTTGAGAAACGCTGGTGGTGCCTCTCTACCATTGACCCCATCCGACAACAGCTATATTCGGCAGATTCACGAATATTGGTACAAATAAATTAAGGGTAATCCGGTAGAACAATACACACTCCTGCACAAGTATGCAAACACGATCTAATGAACATTTCAAATCCCATTGATTTAAAAATTGGGGATATAAGGAACACTACAGGGATCATGCAAAGTAAATTATCATTACGGGTGCACACGTAATCATAATTTACAGTGCATGGGAACTTTAGTGAGTCTTGCTGTCTAAGCTAATGGTCAACCCATGTTCTCAGTCACTTGATTAAGAATTGGATCTTAACAAATCAGACTTCTCAATTAGGTGCTCTCAAAGAAATCTCATAGTTTGGGAGGAACGAGAGAAATTCAAATTGAAATCAACCAATCTTTTGTGAATCCTGAACGGCGAAGGATTTCGCACATTCATTCTTTGAGATTCTACTTGTCGAGATAGCTTTAATTTAAGCGTTACCACAACCAACACTTACAATAATTGCATAATTATTATGGGAGATTATAGCGTAATCTCAGGATCCATCACACCGTTCAGTCTCACAATTACTTGAAATTTATGTTAGGAGTGTTATGCCCTAACTTCGGTGATGGGGTAGAAAATTTGTTCTGACCCGCATACACATAGCACCGATGGGGTATTGTGGAAGCTCGACATGAGACAAGTAGGTAATCTAAAATTTCAGAATATTGGTCAAACAGGGTTGCTCTCACAACCATTGACATTCAGTACACCTTCAAGACCGACTATCCTCTCGGTGATGAATAAGCCGTGATTTATTCACAAGCAAATGCCAAAGAAACCTAGGTGTGGACTAACGACTATTGTCGCACTAACCAAAAAATGATATACAAAACTTTTAAAGGGGTCCCAAATGCGGAATTTCGTGCTAATCTCATTAGTTCATGATATGCATAAGGGGCGTAAGCTCGAGCGGTTCACAACAGATCACCGTTCACAACAGACCACTATCCACAAGGATTAGTGAAGGATAATTTTATGCTCTTTTGTACCCGCACTTCCCCAAAGATCATCTTGTTGAATAGATCCCAAATTTCAGCCTAGAGGAGAGGCGTGATCACATCTTTCACTCCCAGTTTTCTAGAACTAGGAAGCTCTAGGAGCATCTATTGTTAAGGAATGACCTCTTAACGCAGGCTCAGTAAGAGTACAAAATTTTTTATGTTTAACACTCATTACCTCAATTTTATCCTTGTGCTAAGGATTTTGAGGCTATAACCTGTATGAGTGGAATACGTAATGGTAAGTCACCAAATTACCATTCAAACACTAAGGAGGTGCATACACACTGAATGACTTATAGTTGGTCATTGTAAAACTCATAAACCCTTTCTACCTACTTAATGGGTTGACAAACCCGTAGCCCATTTTGGGGAAAACACTAATTCTATGAGACCATTCTCACAGTCCCACTATTCATTCCCTCAGCTAGATGAAATATGAATATCCCAAACAAACATAAAACTTTTTATGGCACACATACTTCGAGGGTTTGGTAGCCAAGCCATGAGCTTACATATCAGGATGTTACAACCCGAATGCTAGTCTGCCGCGGGAAGATAGTGCAATTAACGGGTAAAGTGGTGATTAGACTCGACCTTCGCAAGTAAGAGCTCCCAAGGAACATCAAATCTTAGCTCCATAAAGGCACATGGAGAGGAAAATCCTAGAAAAAATGAAACCTGAAATAAGAGAAAAGTCTTAGTCCAAGGAACATCAAATCTTAGTTTCATTTCCGTATTGTGTCATTACTACCCAATATTCAACTAAAACCTAGACCCCTCGTCAAGTAATTCTTTCCTAAGATCTATAGAGATCCGCTTTTGTGAGAAGGTGCGTAGACGAATAGAGGGTATGTGTCAACATACGCTCCAGATTCGCAGGCACCATTCCTTTCATTACCAGGAATGAGCATCACATAACCCTACCATATTGCACGTTTAATATCGTTAGTCGAAGAAGTATTCGCTTTGCTTTCGAGTACCGACTACCAAGTAAATGGAATCAAACAATTGAAGCCTAAGTTGGATGATACAGATAGAATTTGGGTACCATGTATCGGTAGCCTATGTGGGAGATTATGGATGAGTCCATAAGCCCAAGTACTCCGTTCATCCAGAATCGAATAAAACCTATAAGGATCCCGAGGAACTCCATTATGTGGCAAAACATGAAAGGAGAAATTGCTATCTATGTTGGGAGATACCCGACAGTAAAAGCAGAATGTTAGGAATCACCTAAGTGAACACAACAACCGCAGATTCCTCAATGGAAATGGGAGGAGAATCCCATAGATTTCATTACAAATCTACCCAGAACATCTAGCGGCTATGATACTATATGGGTAATCATCAGTCGTTTGACGAAATCCGCTCACTCCCTACCAATCAAAGAGACATATAAAAGTAAGAAGCGTGCAAGGCTAAATATTAAGGAAATTAAGGCTAGGCATGATATGCCAGTTTCCATTTTCTCTAATAGGGACAGTCGATTCATGTCAAGAATCTGGCAGTCTGTACAAGAAGCCTTGTGAACACGCCTTGACATGAGCACTACATATCATCCCCAGATGAATGGTCAAGGTAAAAGGACCATCCAAACTTTAAAAGATGTGCTCCGTGCGTGTGTAATCGATTTCAGAGGAAACAGGGATACTCACCGTCGTTGACTGAGTTTTCATATAATAACAACTACCATACCAGCATTAAAGCTGCTCCGTTGAGGCTTTGTATGGTTGTAAGTGTCGCTCATCGCTATGTTGGGCGGAGGTTGGCGAAAAACATTTGACTGATCCTGAGACTGGCCAGGAAACCATTGACAAGATCGTCGAAATCAAAGATCGTCTGAAAGCCACTCAAGACAGACGAAAGAGAGTTGTGCTAGAAACAGACGAAAGCCATTAGAATTCCAAATTGGAGACGAGCCTTGTTAAAGGTCTCACTAAACATAACCATAAATACATAAGATCGTTTGATATACGGGCTAGGGTTGGCCCAGTAACCTTCAAGCTTACGTTGTCACGAGGAGCTAAGCAATATACACGATGTATTTCATGTGTCAAATCTCAAGAAGTGTTTATTAGAAGAAACATTAATCATACCGTCTGGTGAGATTCACATAGGTGACAAACCACACCCTATTCAGGAACCTATTGAAACCACTGGCTAAAAAGTCCAGGGGACAGGGCGTAACTGTATTGAATTGGTTAAGGTATGTTAGAACTTGGAGCGTGACCCTGAATATACATGGGGACACGAAGATCAAATGAAAACCAAGTACCAGTCCTTGTTCACAAATACACCAATTCAAGGTAACATTATTCCCACTATAGCTCATATATATCCACTTTATCTAAAATATCATAAATTATTGTCTTTTCTTATGGTGTTAGAATGCCTCCTCGACGTGCAAACTCTATCACTTCCAACCCGGATCTTGCTACTCTTCTTGCCCAACTGGTAGGACAAATGACCCAAGCCAATAACAACAGTGATGAGTCTCACAACATCCAAGGAAACGGTGGTACCAACCCGCCTCAATGCACGTTTAAGCACTTTAACTCATGCAACCCTACAAAATTTTACGGGACTGAAGGTGCTACCGGCCTACTACAATGGTTTGAAAGCATGAAAGCACGTTCTTAAACAGTGACTGTCCCAATAATCTTCGGGTTCGCTATGCCACAAGTGTACTTCAAAAGAGAGCCCTCACCTGGTGGAACGGTGAGAAACGCACTCGTGGTGTTGAGGTTGCTACATCTTTATCATGGGATGACCTGAAGAAAACCATGACTGATGAATTCTGTCCTTGAAATGAAATGAGGAAGCTTGAGACTGAGTTTTGGGATCTTGCCCAAGACAGCGGGGATAATCTGGCTTACACCACCCGATTTCAAGAGCTGAGCCTACTGGTACCTCATATGATCACTCCCCTTGCTCGGGAAATTGAAAAATACATAGGCAGGCTACCTATGCAAATTCAGGATGTTGTGTTAGGAAGCAATCCTCCTACACTTGAAGCTGCTATTCGTCTATCCGCTATGCTATCCGACAACCACGTCAAAGCCAGAACCTTAACAATAAAGGGTTCCAAGAAGGTTGTTTCTACTCTTGCGGCAATCAAAGATGTAAAGCCCGAGTCTTCTAACGGCAACAAGAAACGAAAGGGTCGAAACTTCGCAGCTGTAACTCCCACCGTACCTGCTATTCAAGTGGCCCCTTTGAGTCAAAACCCGAAACCTTATTTGGGTCCAAATCCCCAATGTCAGACCTGCAAGTACCACCATCCTGCGAACTTACCATGCCGATTGTGTTCAAGCTGCGGACGATATGGACACGTGGCCACTACTTGCCGTACCCGTCCTCCCGTCCATCAAGCTGCTCCAGCCAACCGTCCAAACTATTCGGCACCTCTCAATGGTCGGGCATGTTACGAATGTGGAGACCCAAACCATTTCCGTGACCGATGCCCAAAACTTCATCATCAAGGTGGTCCCCAAGGACGAGCGTTTAATATAAATGCTAATGAGGCACAAGCAATCAACGACGTGATAAACGGTACGTTTCTCGTAAACAATCATTATGCATCCATTTTATTTGATACCGGTGCCGATAGGAGTTTTGTGTCTCTTACCTTTGAATCTTGACTTGCTAAACAAAGAACGAAACTTGACAATTCTTATTCCGTGGAGATAGCAAACGGAAAATCTATTACTATAAATTCTGTTATCCGCTACTGCAATCTCGAGCTTAATAATCATGAATTCTCTGTTGATCTCCTTCCAATGCAATTGGGAAGCTTCGATATTATAATTGGCATGGACTGGTTATCCAAGCACCATGTCGAGGTTATTTGCTACGAAAAGTGCGTTCGTATACCTCTCCCTTCGGGCGACACGTTAGTTATTTTCGGTGAAAAACCGTGTCGTGGTCTTCAACTCATGTCTTGCACATTGGCACAAAAGTACTTGCGGAAAAAGTACGTTGCCTTCTTGGCCCACGTAGGTGACACGAAAGACAAAGGTAAGAAATTGCAAGATATTCCGATCATTCAAGACTTTCCCGAGGTATTCCCCGAGGATTTACCCGGTCTTCCTCCCCCATACAAGTAGAGTTTCGTATTAACCTTGTGCCCGGAGCAACTCCCATGGCAAAAGTTCCTTATCGTCTTGCACCTTCTGAGATGCAAGAGCTCGCAAGTCAATTACAAGAGCTCTCATCCAAAGGTTTCATCCGACCAAGCCATTCACCTTGGGGTGATCCCGTGCTGTTTGTAAAGAAAAAAGATGGATCGTTTCGAATGTGCATTGATTATCGTGAACTCAACAAGCTTACAATCAAGAACCGTTACCCTTTACCCCATATCGACGACCTTTTCGATCAACTTCAAGGTTCAACATGTTTCTCCAAGATTGACCTCCGTTCCGGATACCATCAACTTCGTGTTCTCGATGAAGACATTCCGAAGACTGCCTTTCGGACTAGATATGGTCACTAAGAGTTCATGGTCATGCCTTTTGGCTTGACTAATGCACCTGCGGTTTTCATGGATCTCATGAACCGTGTATGCAAACCTTATTTGGACAAGTTCGTGATCGTTTTCATTGACGACATTCTCCTCTATTCTAAAACAAAAGCGGAACATGAACAACATCTTTGTTTGATTTTGGAGCTCTTGAAGAAAGAACAACTATACGCCAAGTTCTCCAAGTGTGAATTCTGGCTAAAGGAAGTTCAATTTTTGGGACACATAGTCAACGAAAAGGGAATTCATGTGGACCCGGCAAAGATTGAGGCGGTAAAGAATTGGAGTACTCCTAAGACTCCTACCGAGATTCGTTCCTTCCTTGGACTTGCGGGTTACTATCGTCGCTTCATCTCAAATTTCTCCAAAATTGCGGTCCCGCTCACTGCCTTGACTCACAAAGGTAAACCTTACGAGTGGGGACCCAAACAAGAGGAAGCTTTTCAAACTCTCAAGAACAAACTCTGCAACGCTCCTGTTCTAACTCTTCCTAGTGGTAATGACGACTTTGTCGTTTATTGCGATGCATCCAACCAAGGTCTTGGTTGTGTTCTTATGCAGCGTGGCCAAGTAATTGCATACGCATCACATCAGCTCAAAATCCACGAGAAGAACTATACGACCCATGATCTCGAGCTTGGTGCTGTCGTTTTCGCCTTGAAAATTTGGAGACACTATCTTTATGGCACCAAATGTGTGGTTTTCACCGACCACAAAAGTCTCCAACATATTTTCAATCAAAAAGAGCTTAATATGAGGCAACGACGATGGGTCGAACTTCTTAACGACTACGACTGCGAGATTCGCTACCACCCCGGCAAAGCAAATGTTGTAGCCGACGCTTTGAGTCGTAAAGAGCGTATCATGCTTCATAGTGTTCGTATTCATAGTGATATCCAAGCCCGCATTCTCCAAGCACAACACACCTCGGTTACCGAGGGAAACATGTATCACGAGATGGCATGTGGTGTGGAACTCTTGTTAGAAACTAAAGCCAACGACCTGTTGTATTACTTGGATCGTATCTGGGTTCCCGATCGCGACGACCTTCGTATATTCTTGATGAACGAGTCCCACAAAACTCGATATTCGGTACATCCCGGAGCTGATAAGATGTACATGGGTCTTCGTCAACAATATTGGTGGCCCGGCATGAAAAAGGATATTGCCCTCTTTGTGGCAAAATGCTTAACTTGTTCTAAAGTAAAGGCCGAACACCAGAAGCCTTCTGGACTTCTCGAACAACCTGAAATTCCCATGTGGAAATGGGAGAACCTTGCTATGGACTTCATCACCAAACTCCCACGCACTTCTAGTGGGCACGATAGTATCTGGGTTATTATCGATAGACTCACAAAGTCTGCTCGCTTCTTGCCTATTCGTGAGGACTATCGAATCGAGAAATTGGCTCGGATCTACATTGATGAGATCGTAAGTCGTCACGGAATCCCATTGAACATCATCTCCGATCGTGATTCGCGTTTTACTTCCCGATTTTGGCAATCATTACAATCTGCGCTTGGTACTCGTTTGGATTTAAGTATGGCTTACCATCCTCAAACTGATGGACAAACCGAGCGAACCATCCAAACCCTCGAGGATATGCTTAGAGCTTGTGTCATTGACTTTGGTGGCAATTGGAATTCTCACCTACCACTGATCGAATTTTCCTACAACAACAGCTACCACACAAGTATTAACATGGCACCGTTTGAAGCTCTTTATGGACGAAAGTGTCGTTCATCGATTTGTTGGAACGAAATTGGTGAAGCAAAAATCACCGGTCCCGAGCTTATCCAAGAGACCACCGATAAAATCTCTCTTATTCGTGACAACATTCGAGTAGCAAGAAATCGGCAAAAGAGCTATGCCGATAAACGACGAAAACCCTTGGAATTTCAAGTTGGGGATATGGTTCTTCTAAAGGTATCACCTTGGAAAGGCGTAGTCCGATTTGGAAAGAAAGGAAAACTTGCACCTCGATATGTGGGTTCATTCAAGGTACTCGAAAGGGTAGGAAAAGTGGCCTACAAACTCGATCTTCCTTCAGAGCTCAACAACGTTCATCCGACTTTTCACATATCTAATTTGAAAAAGTGCCTAGCCGATGAGAATCTCCACATCCCTCTTGATGAAGTGCGCATTGATGAAAAAATGCACTTTGTTGAGAAAACCCATGGAAATCATGGACCGTGAAGTCAAGAAACTCAAACGTAGTCGCATCCCCATTGTCAAAATCCGTTGGGAGTCTAAACGTGGACCCGAGTTCACTTGGGAACGTGAAGACCAAATGAAGACCAAATATCCGCATCTCTTTTCATAGCCTCCACTAGTTGAATTTCGGGGCGAAATTCCTTTAACATGGGGAGACTGTGACATTTCGGGTTTTTATTCACGTTTTTATAACATATGTCATGTAATCATTTTCTATTCAATGAAATGCAAGTGTTTTTATTTAATTTTTGTACAAAGTATATATTTCTAATTTACGGATTTAAAATAATTAAAATTTTATAAGTTTTAAACTTATATAAAATTTTATAAAAATCTAAATTTAAAAGGTTCATAACATAAATATGATAATCTATCTAAATAATAATTAACTTTTATAAAAATATATTTATAATAATAATATAAGTTTATAAAATATAATTGAAATTAAAAAGGAAATCTAATTAATTATTTTTATAAAAGTTAAGGGTCTGTTTTGAAAATATTTAAACTACAAGGTTGTAAAACAGAAGTCAGTTAAGGGACTAAATGTGGACAAATCAAACCACAAGGACTCATCCGTAATTATCTCAGGGACCAAATAGATTCAGAAGTAAACTCCAGGGACCAAAATTGCCAAATCCCAATTCGCAAATCCGGTCATCACTTCCTTTGTCCGGCGGTCCGAGCGTTTTTCCGGCGAACCCTCGACACAACTGTCCCCTGCACCTCGACAGCCGAAATTGGTCTCCCTGACCTCGTCGTCCCCACGCGAACAAAAGCCCCCGACCAATTGGTCTCCTCGACATACAGAAAGCCTGATTATGTTTGTGGCCGAAAGTCCACGCCACGAATTCGGCCTCGACAAGAAACCTCCACGCCTGAAAGATGGCTCAACAGTTTCGTCTCGTCCAGACGAGTGTTTTGACATGCTCAATTGCTTGTCTCATTATCGGGATCCAGCTCGGCTATAAAATGCCATTACCAGACCTGCTCGAGCTCGCCACCCCTTTTTCACCCACTCTCACTTCAAATTGAAGACGGCATTGTGTTCGTCGCCTCTGAGTGAAGCTGTGACCAGAGTCTTAGAGCCCAATTCCATCCCGAAGCTTGAATTCCCATTCTTGATATTCTCGGATTAAAAGCTCTGCCGTTCGACCCTTTGCGACCAAGTAAGAATCCTCAAACTCGTTCCTTTATCTTCTGTTATCGACTGGCCAACTATCCCAATCGAAATCTTGGCCTCAGGCCATCGATCACCAGGCAAACCAATGTCTCGGACACTGGTTTGCCGGTTGCCGAGGACCAGCGACCTGTTTTGCACATATGGTTATGTATTAAACATCATACACATAACCAGCGATGGGCGATAGCCCGGCTGGTTATGCGTGTGTGTGTTTGAGTCTTAGGTCGCGGGTTCGATCCTGATGGCCTCCGGCCCAACCCAAATTTTTTCTGTTTTCATTTTATTTATTTATTTTATCATATTTTAAAATTATATCTATAAAATAAAAACTATTACAGGTTGGTTGACTCGTTCGTTTATTTCGAAACCATTAAATAACTTTTTTTCTTCACATATTTAACCCGTCCAATTTTTATAAAATAATAAACCCTATATTTTATATTGTTAAAATAATTTTAACTCACAAAAATATATAATAATTAAACAAATAAAAACTTTTCCTTTTATTTATTACTATATATAAATACAATAAACATAATCACAAATTATTTAAAATATAAATATCTAACAAGATTAAATATATATTTAGATGTTAAATTTTATTAAAAAAAAAATCATTATTTTACTACAATATTTTATACAAATAATTTTAAGGAATGTTATTATAAACCTATACACATTTAAATAAGAATACACATATGCAAACATACAATAATACCCATTTATCCACATAGGGTTTCAACGTGCTTAGACTTCAACATCCTTATCACCTACCCACGTGGATTAAAACATCCGCTAGCCAGGTGAGTTACATAACCCCTATTTTACATTTTTACATACTTTGGGGTGAAACATTATTTCATGCTACTCAATCAAATTGTTTATACATGTTATTCATGTGGATTATATGCTTATTATCTTGGGTGTACAATCATTTACTTTAAACACAAGAAAACCAACAGTAATGTTAATAGATCTATTGTGTCTGACCAGCCCACCCATGTAGGGTGTTTATTACTGCATACTCGGATATAGCCGCGTGTTATATTCAAACATATCAGATATAGTGGGTAACTATATTCAAACATACCGGACCTAGCTGTTGTGCTATGTTCAAGCACGTCAATCAAGGTTTGAATTGTGCTTAGATAAATGATACAACCATATATGCTATGTTTAACAAGATAAACAATGAGTTGCAAAACGTTTTTATCTACTATTTATCGGTTCCACTAAACCTATGTACTCACCAACTTTATAGTTGACACTTGATTTAAATAATGTTTCAGGTTTGGATATGTGATTGCTTGCTGAAGATTCCACCACATAAGAACTTATGGACCTAGTTAATTAAATCAATGTTTTGAAATAGACTAGGTTATTTGAATTAGTATTGTACTTGAACGTTTGTTGTCTTTAATTAAATTAATGAATTATGCAATATTTTAGTTATCATGTGCTTTTGAACAATCATTCCATTGTCCGCCTCGATGATTCCGCCATCGGTCGGGGTGTGACAGTTTTGAGAACGTTGGAATTACAAAGACGTCATGTCTATGTTTTCAGGGAAAACTACTTATTTTATGACGGTAAAGTCATGGGCATGTTTTCAAAGGAAAACTACTTATTTGATGACGGTTAAGTCATGTATATGTTTTCAAAGGAAAAATACTTATTTGATGACGGTTAAGTCATGTATATCTTTTCAAAGAAAAACTACATATTTTATGACGGTTAAGTCATGAACATGTTTTCAAAGGAAAACTACTTATTTTATGACGGTTAAGTCATGTATATGTTTTCAAAGGAAAAGTACATATTTTATGACGGTTAAGTCATGGACATGTTTTCAAAGTAAAACTACTTATTTTATGACGGTTAAGTCATGGGCATGTTTTCAAATGAAAACTACTTATTTTATGACGGTAAAGTCATGGGCATGTTTTCAAAGGAAAACTACTTATTTTATGACGGTTAAACCATGTCTAGTTTTTCGGGAAAACTAACTGTACTTAATTAACAAACTCTGTGAACTCACCAACCTTTGTGTTGACACTTTCAAGTATGTTTCTCAGGTAACCTTTAGCCATGGAGCGGTTGGATTAGGCTAGCTATGTTGGAACAATTCCTAGTAACCGGAAGGGCATAGATTATCAAGTCTCAAGTCGACCATTGATCTAGAGGGACTTAGATCATTGTATTTATTTAGTCTTAGTAATCGTATATGTAATCAAGTCTTAGAAATCACTATTACAGCTTCCGCTATCGTGTAATGAACCAATCGTTGCAACCTGTATTTATTTATTAAGTAAATAAATTTGGGGGGTGTGACACTAAGGACCCCATAACAACCCTTAGCTTCATTATTACATAACGATCTCATAAAACACTTCAAGTTTAACTCATAACTCGTAATACGTTCGTTTAATAAAACATGCGAGTATGTACGACAGCCCCAAAACAGTAAAACATTTTAAAAAGAGTGGATTAAAAACTCACAGGTTGTTCTGCTTCCAAATCCTAGCTTTGCACCACGCGTGCTTGCTCAAACCCCAAGCCTGTCGAACGTACGATTCAGGGATTAGATTACGTCCCATAACATACGTTGAATAACGTATAACAATAATTAAACACCAACACTTGTCTCGAATGTTTATCATTCAAACCATCGGACCTATCTCCATGGTTTCACGGGTTGAACCATTCATGACCCGTTTAGAAACCATAAATTTAAACTGGGTTCTCATGCATGCACGTACCCGGCCATGCACAACCCTAACTCACCAAAACCCTAGCTTTGACCAAACCTGTGCCCGAGCACTATCGCGTACCACCGGGTGCCACCCACACCCACATGACCGGTTATCACCGTCGTCCTCATCTCCTTTCTTATGCACTGCTAGCCCGTTCATTGAGCCCCGTTGTCTCTCCATCATCGTATCCGTCCTCTAGCCGGGTCCAAACCCTAGCGGGTCAACACCACGCACCAACGCCATGCACTCCACCACCACCTTACTCCTCACGTCCGTCCTTAGCCGACCTACACTTCACGGTTGTAAGGCCCCCAAACCCGGGAGGCCTCCCTCGTTGGATTTACTCATTCAAAAACAGTTCTTAAACATGAATATCAAATAACGCAGCGGAAAATTTCATTTAAACATAACTTAATCGTTGTTCATACATGCGGAAGCGTAAACATTGATTAAAACATATTTACATCGTAACTAAACACAACGGGATGCCAGTCTTCAAAAGTAGTCGGGTAACTCTTCATCTCTAGCCAAGCATCACCGTCCATCCTCATAACCTGCCTTAACCTGAATGTGCACACTAAAAAGGTCAGCTACGCTGGTGAGTTCTAGCATTTCATAAAAACTTTAACATCAACATTTGCCAAAAAGATATCATTCATTCATTTAGTAAAACCTTTCACAAAAGCATGTGATAATAACATCTTTAAAAAAAAGGTTTCGTACCCATATCATCATCAACATCATAATCATAAACACCGTTAAACGGATCATTCATTAAAACTTTTAACATTCATTTAAGTAATACATTATCGTTATCTAATTCTGTATCGTTACGCGTCTTTGTGTCCCCGAAGGAACCTTTAGTGTTGTGGGCAACCGTTACGTATCGCCGTCATTGCCACAACCATACACTACGTGGGGTCAACCGTTACGTATCGCCGTCATTGCCCAACACGCATCTTTCCTTTGGAAATTAACCGTTACGTATCGCCGTCATTAATTTCCCATTACCATTCACTTAGGATGATCGTCATCACCCGAGTAACCGTCGTTACTCCCTTACCAGTTGTACAACATCATAACCATTGACATGCACATAGACAATGCCCCTGTTGTTCTTGTGGCAACTATGGCTCGCTGTCCATAATCTACCACAAGGCTGGGAATCTCATTTCCCAGACTTCATTCGTCAATTCCATTCATTCGACAGATTAGATTTGTAATTACTTCTTTAAAACCTTTACCTCTTTCTCTTCTCATTAAACATTTCCTCATTTAGACCGTTCATAAAACATTCGTAACCCTTTTTGGCAAAAACACTTCAAAACCTTTCCTTTCGTAAACATCGTTTCGTTAAAACATCATTTCGTTAAACATCATTTCGTTAAACATCATTTCGTTAAAACATTATTTCGTTAAACATCATTTCGTAAGTATACACACCAGCCCAAAAACATTAACAAAACATTTAAAAGAGGGCTCTAGAACTCACCTTATAAGCTAGTCTCGGTTGTCCTAAACAAAGGTCCAACAACTTCACTTCCGATCTGAATTGATTAGTTAAATACACATCAGACCAATACCGACTCTAACGGTTTAACCCTTCTAAACATACTGACTTCACTTAACCAGTTCTGATGTCTGCGCACTTAGCAAGTGCGCAGACCCTGCTTCCTGCGCACTTAGCAAGTGCGCAGACTCTGCTGCCTGCGCACTTAGCAAGTGCACAGACTCCTCTTCCTGCGCACTTAGCAAGTGCGCAGGTCCCCCCTCCTGCGCACTTAGCAAGTGCGCAGGACCTGCTCCGTGCGCACTTAGCAAGTGCGCACGACCTGTTCTTCGTGAAAAACCCTAACTTTCGCATTCGGGTCTGATCATGTCAAGATCCCGAACCTGTGGCATTCAAAACGTTCTTTTTCCATTAAGGAACTCAAATCCATGATTATATTTCAGTTTCTTCCGTTCAAACCTTACCTTTTCACCCAAAACCCGAAAAACCCAAAAACGAACTAAAACTCAGATTTAGGTCGGATTGTTACCTGAATCGAGTTTCTGATCCGGAGGTTCTTCTCACGAGTTATGGAGTAACACTTTGTTGAAGTCTCGGGTCGATCCGCCAACTTTCTCTCTCTACAGTTTCTCTCTCTAAAAGTTGCAAATGAGAGAAAGAGGGGTGGCATAGGCTATTTATAGCCCGCTGACCCATCCGACTCGACCCGTCATGCCTCGTTCGTTTATTCCGTCATTATAACTGTCGTTTTATTTTTGGGATGTTACAAGTCTACCCCCCTTACAATAGGTTTCGTCCCCGAAACCTATCATAAGTCAAATAGATGAGGGTACGACTCCCTCATTTCCTTCTCCGTTTCCCAAGTGGCTTCCGATCCCTTTCGATGCTTCTATTGGACTTTAACCAATTGGATAACTTTATTACGTAAACGTTTCTCCTTCCGATCAAGGATGGCCACGGGTTCTTCGATGTAATTAAGGCTGTTGTCAACCTCGATGTCAGTAAGTGGTACGTGAGCCGATTCATCCGCCAAACACTTTCGCAAGTGTGATACATGGAAAGTAGGATGAATCCCACTTAACTCATCAGGCAACTCCAACCGATAAGCGACTTCCCCAACCCGTGCCATTATCTTGAATGGTCCGACAAACCTCGGACTTAACTTTCCTCTCTTTCTGAATCGTATGATTCCCTTCCATGGTGACACTTTCAGCATTACTCTGTCACCAATATCAAATTCAATAGGCCTTCGTCGTTTATCCGCATAGGATTTCTGACGATCTTGTGCGGCCTTCATTCGCGCTTTGATCTGATCAAACCTTTCCGACGTCTCTCTTACGACTTCGAGACTTCCTAATTCCTTCTGTCCAATCTCACCCCAACAAACCGGGGTCCTACATCTTCTCCCATACAACATTTCGTAAGGCGGCATGCCTATCGTCGTGTGATGACTATTGTTGTAGGAGAATTCAGCTAACGGCAGATGGCTGTCCCAACTGCCACCGAAGTCGATAATACAAGCGCGGAGCATATCTTCCAATGTCTGAATGGTCCTTTCGGATTGACCATCCGTTTGCGGGTGGTATGCCGTGCTGATATTAAGCCTTGTGCCCATCGCCTCATGAAATCTTTTCCAGAACCTCGATGTGAATCGTGTGTCCCGGTCAGATACGATCGTCAAAGGCATCCCATGCCGTGCTACTACTTCGTTGATAAACACTTCTGCTAACCTTTCCGACGAGAACGTCTCGCGAATAGGTAGGAAATGAGCACTCTTCGTTAATCGGTCCACAATTACCCAAATGGTGTCATGACCTTTAGCTGTGCGGGGTAGCTTGGTTATGAAGTCCATGGTAATATGTTCCCACTTCCATTCAGGTATATCAAGTGGTTGAATCTTTCCATACGGTTTCTGGTGTTCGGCCTTTACTTGCGAGCAAGTCAAGCACTTGCTTACATACTTTGTCACATCACATTTCATTCCAGGCCACCAGTATTCCTTTCTCAGATCTTGGTACATTTTATTGGTACCGGGATGGGTAGAGTAACGAGACTTATGAGCCTCATCCAAGATCTTGGTTCTAAGCTCGCCACCCATAGGTATCCATACCCGTCCAAAACGTGTCCTAACACCAAGGGTGTTATATTCCAACTTGTCCTGTTGGCCAACCATTCTTTCCTTCTTTACGTTTTCTTCTTTAAGTGCCTCACCTTGAGCCCTTTCGATTTCGCTCATCACATTCGATGTTACAACCAACTGGCAAGCCTTCACTCTAATAGGAGTAGGCATATCCTTTCAGCTTAGTGCGTCAGCCACCACGTTTGCCTTTCCAGGATGGTATATTATTTCACAGTCATAGTCCTTCAACAGTTCCAACCATCGCCTCTGCCTCATATTAAGTTCCTTTTGTTCAAAGAAGTACTTCAAACTTTTGTGGTCGGAGTAAATAGTAAATTTCACCCCGTACAGGTAGTGCCTCCAGATTTTCAATGCGAATACGACAGCAGCAAGTTCCAAATCGTGAGTCGGATAATTAGCTTCATGAATCTTCAACTGCCGTGACGCGTACGCGATCACTCTTCCGCGTTGCATCAATACGCATCCCAATCCCTGACCCGAAGCGTCAGAGTATACCACTAAGTCTTCATTGCCCTCGGGAAGGGCCAAGACTGGAGCTTGGGTTAGCTTCTCTTTCAATTCCTTAAACGCCTCATCCTGGGTCGAACCCCATTCGTACTTTACCTCTTTCCGAGTCAACTTTGTCAATGGCGAAGCTATTTTCGAGAAATCCTGGATGAATCTCCGATAGTAGCCTGCCAATCCCAAGAAACTGCAGATTTCAGTTGGCGTCTTAGGAATGTCCCATTCCCTTACCGTCACTATCTTTGCTGGGTCAACCATAATGCCGTTCGGGTTAATGACGTGACCTAGGAATTGGACTTCCCTAAGCCAGAACGCACATTTGGAGAACTTAGCATACAACTTCTCTTTCTTCAGAGCTTCCAATACTTCCTTTAAGTGACACGCGTGATCACCCTCATTCTTGGAGTAGATAAGGATGTCATCGATGAACACTATTACCGATCGATCCAGCATCGGTCGACACACCCTATTCATCAAATCCATGAACGCTGCAGGGGCGTTCGTCAATCCAAAAGACATTACGCGGAACTCAAAGTGTCCATAACGTGTGCGAAATGCCGTTTTCGGTATGTCTTCTTCCCTCACCATCAACTGATGGTACCCGGATCGAAGGTCGATTTTTGAGAACCAACTTGCGCCCTGTAATTGATCGAACAGGTCGTCGATCCTTGGTAAAGGGTACTTGTTCTTCACCGTACGTTTGTTCAACTCGCGATAATCAATACACATTCTCATCGAACCGTCTTTCTTCTGTACGAACAACACCGGAGCACCCCAAGGTGAGATGCTTGGTTGGATAAATCCTTTCTCAAGTAACTCGTCTAGTTGTACCATAAGTTCTTTCATTTCCACTGGTGCTAGTCGATATGGAGCCTTAGCCACGGGCTGGGCATCTGGTACTAAGTCGATTCAAAATTCAATCTCTCTGTCGGGTGGTATCCCAGGCAAATCCTCTGGAAACACCTCCGGGTACTCGCGTACCACGGGTACATCGTCTAGCTCCTTCACTTCCTTACACTTGTCAATCACGTACACCAGATAAGCCTCGCATCCGCGCCTCAAGTAATCTGTTGCCTTAATCATCGAGATGACGTTTGGCATCGGGACGTCACGATCTCCAAAAACCTCGACTTTGCTACCATCTGGAGCCTTGAGTCGGATTATCTTTCGTTTACATATAATTTGCGCTTCATTGGCAGTTAGCCAATCCATGCCTAACACGACATCGAACCCTCCCAAAACCAGAACACACAATCTGACAGGGAACCTATGACCTTCTATTTTAATCGTGTAGTTTTCAACTACATCAGTTACTCTTGCAGTTCTACCCTCAGCGGTTTCTACGCTAAAGGCCCTTTCTAACTTACTGACGGTGTACTTCACGCGTTTACAAAAAGTCGCTGATATAAAACTCTTACTGGCACCCGAATCAAATAACACCGAAACAAGAGTGTGTCAAGGACGAACGTACCTGACGCCACGTCGGGGTCCATTCTGGCCTGGTCTTGTGTCAGCGCGTACGCACGAGTCTTTGCCCGGGGCCTCTCTTCCTTCCTTTCCGGGCCTTTCCCTTTCCCGGCTCCACCCATTCTCGGTTTCGGACATTCCCTACTCAGATGACCGGCATCCCCACAATTATAGCACTTGAAGTGTTGTGGGCATTCACGGGAGTAGTGCCCGGTCTTACCACACTTAAAGCACAAATTAGATCCCAGTCTGCATTCACCTACATGCTCTCTTTCACACTTCTTACAAACAGTCGGCTCGTTCACCCGAGCTCTCTTATCACGAGCCCCAAACATCCTTCCCCCAGTTCGCTTGTTTGAGAAGCTCGGTCTCTTCTTTTGCTCTTCAACGGCAACAACATTCAGTGCCAGATCGTCAAATACCACACCACTTAACTCTACTGCCGAATCATAGGTAGTAGGGGCGTTCGCCTTAACATAGGTGTGGACCTGGTCCGGCAACCCTTGAATATAGCAGGCAATCTTTCTCTCTTCAGTAGTGACAAGGTGTGGCACCAGACGTGCTAGTTCATTGAATCGGGTTGTATACTGCCGGTGCGTCATGCTCCCTGCCTTCAAACCCAGAAATTCCCTCTCTACCTTCTCAATCTCGTTCCTTGGGCAGAAATTCTTGATCACCAAAGTTTTCAAGTCGGCCCACATCATCGCATCCACAATCTCGCTCCCTTTTGCCTGACGTACACCTTCCCACCAATGGGATGCTTCCTCCCTCAAGGAGTTAGCAGCAAATTTCACAACTTGATCCGCTCGACATTCGCTGAGACGGATGGCAGCCTCCATACGGATTATCCAGTCAAACGTAGCTACCGCGTCTTTCTTTCCTGTCAGGACTGGCGGGTCACATGCCTTGAAGGACTTATAGTCGCATCCACGAGAAGGCGGTGCGTTGATTGCCTCAGTGTTCGGGGTATCAACCGTCGGGTTAGACCCACCTTCCCCATTGACCTGCTTCAATGCTTCTGCCAACAGACCTGGCAGAGAATTCTTCATCAACTCGGAGAACTCTCGAGCTATGGCTGCTCTCACTTCTGGTTCAAAAGTGAAAGGTTGTTCTGCAACTTGTGTCTGTTCAGTTCCATGCACACTAACCGTCGGTTCAGTGTGAATACTTCCTTCTTCGCTGTGCTCTTGGCGCGCAGGAATCCTGCTACGCCCACCATTTCGACCGCCGGTACGATCACCGGTACGGCCACCACGCCTTCCGTTCCCTCTCCTCGCCATTTCGTTCTATAAGACAAGAAATCCAATGTCATCACGCTAGTTAACAAATAAAATTCAATAAGTACTGTAAGATGTTAATATACACAGGCCATCTGCAATTAACCATTACACTACCTTTCGATTTCTATTTGACCACCTTTGTGATTTCATCAGAACACAAGTCTTTTCCTAACCCTTTCTAAGGCATACTACATACACATACTCTACTTTTCATACCTGATGCTGTGGCTCGAGTTACCCGTACTGGCATCCGCTTTCGGTCCCATTCAAAGTTTAAGTTCAGACACTAGGAGTGTCCGAATCTCTCAAACTATTGCTCTGATACCAACTTGTAAGGCCCCCAAACCCGGGAGGCCTCCCTCGTTGGATTTACTCATTCACAAACAGTTCTTAAACATGAATATCAAATAACGCAGCGGAAAATTTCATTTAAACATAACTTAATCGTTGTTCATACATGCGGAAGCGTAAACATTGATTAAAACATATTTACATCGTAACTAAACACAACGGGATGCCAGTCTTCAAAAGTAGTCGGGTAACTCTTCATCTCTAGCCAAGCATCACCGTCCATCCTCATAACCTGCCTTAACCTGAATGTGCACACTAAAAAGGTCAGCTACGCTGGTGAGTTCTAGCATTTCATAAAAACTTTAACATCAACATTTGCCAAAAAGATATCATTCATTCATTTAGACCTTTCACAAAAGCATGTGATAATAACATCTTTAAAAAAAAGGTTTCATACCCATATCATCATCAACATCATAATCATAAACACCGTTAAACGGATCATTCATTAAAACTTTTAACATTCATTTAAGTCATACATTATCATTATCTAATTCTGTATCGTTACGCGTCTTTGTGTCCCCGAAGGAACCTTTAGTGTTGTGGGCAACCGTTACGTATCGCCGTCATTGCCACAACCATACACTACGTGGGGTCAACCGTTACGTATCGCCGTCATTGCCCAACACGCATCTTTCCTTTGGAATTTAACCGTTACGTATCGCCGTCATTAATTTCCCATTACCATTCACTTAGGATGATCGTCATCACCCGAGTAACCGTCGTTACTCCCTTACCAGTTGTACAACATCATAACCATTGACATGCCACATAGACAATGCCCCTGTTGTTCTTGTGGCAACTATGGCTCGCTGTCCATAATCTACCACAAGGCTGGGAATCTCATTTCCCAGACTTCATTCGTCAATTCCATTCATTCGACAGATTAGATTTGTAATGACTTCTTTAAAACCTTTACCTCTTTCTCTTCTCATTAAACATTTCCTCATTTAGACCGTTCATAAAACATTCGTAACCCTTTTTGGCAAAAACACTTCAAAACCTTTCCTTTCGTAAACATCGTTTCGTTAAAACATCATTTCGTTAAACATCATTTCGTTAAACATCATTTCGTTAAAACATTATTTCGTTAAACATCATTTCGTAAGCATACACACCAGCCCAAAAACATTAACAAAACATTTAAAAGAGGGCTCTAGAACTCACCTTATAAGCTAGTCTCGGTTGTCCTAAACAAAGGTCCAACAACTTCACTTCCGATCTGAATTGATTAGTTAAATACACATCAGACCAATACCGACTCTAACGGTTTAACCCTTCTAAACATACTGACTTCACTTAACCAGTTCTGATGTCTGCGCACTTAGCAAGTGCGCAGACCCTGCTTCCTGCGCACTTAGCAAGTGCGCAGACTCTGCTGCCTGCGCACTTAGCAAGTGCGCAGACCCCTCTTCCTGCGCACTTAGCAAGTGCGCAGGTCCCCCCTCCTGCGCACTTAGCAAGTGCGCAGGACCTGCTCCGTGCGCACTTAGCAAGTGCGCACGACCTGTTCTTCGTGAAAAACCCTAACTTTCGCATTCGGGTCTGATCATGTCAAGATCCCGAACCTGTGGCATTCAAAACGTTCGTTTTCCATTAAGGAACTCAAATCCATGATTATCTTTCAGTTTCATCCGTTCAACCTTACCTTTTCACCCAAAACCCGAAAAACCCAAAAACGAACTAAAACTCAGATTTAGGTCGGATTGTTACCTGAATCGAGTTTCTGATCCGGAGGTTCTTCTCACGAGTTATGGAGTAACACTTTGTTGAAGTCTCGGGTCGATCTGCCAACTTTCTCTCTCTACGGTAAAAGTTGCAAATGAGATAAAGAGGGGTGGCATAGGCTATTTATAGCCCGCTGACCCATCCGACTCGACCCGTCATGCCTCGTTCGTTTATTCCATTATTATAACTGTCGTTTTATTTTTGAGATGTTACAACGGTCGTGCAACCACGTCCACCACCAGCCATTTTCGGCCCCACGTTACACCACCACAGCTTCCTCCAGGGTTGTCATCACGTTCCACAGCCGCTGAAACCACCGTGGTGAACCGCCACCACAGCCAATGTCGGCTACCATCTCCTCCTCATCGATCCATCTCTCTCTTTCTTGATCATTGATCACCATTTCCAATGGGTCCTCGCAGCCTTGCCGTGCTATCACCGCCATCGTCAAACACCATTGTTACTCGAGACCATCCCCTTACAGTCGGCCGCTTCCAATACTCCCACCTTTTGCCGACATCCACAACAGAAACCCAACCCTAATTGGGTTCCTAACCAAAACACGAGCGTAAACAATGAAACAAAACATAAACGATGAAGTACCTTTGAGATATGTGGAGTTTCCTTCTCGAAATCACCTCGTCGGATCACCCGTCGCAGACCTCCTCTCTTGCAGCCATTCCTGATGCCGTCGCACTCCCCTAGGTCGCCAAGATTTTCCCTTAAAGTGGTTTACAAAGGACCACTAGTTTCGTATCGGGTCCCTGCGCTTCCATCTTACACGTTTCGATCTCGAGCCTTCTTTAAATGACTATCGTTGTTTATTTCGGTAGTTAAACACACCTAGTATAAGGATCCTTTCAAATTATTCTCATTTAATATAGGTTCGGGTCGCCCACTAACCAGAACTACTAGTTTAGGATTTCTGGGATGTTACAAGTCTACCCCCTTAAAAGAGGATTCGTCCTCGAATCCTGCGTCGGCACTAACCAATCACAACTCATCCTTTTCATTATGACTCGTGTACCTAAACCATTAGGTGCAACCCGTTCTCTTTCGCATATGTATCATTCTAGTCATTACCTTTCAACGCAACCACCAACCTTGGTGTTCAAAGAAGTCTTCTCCGCTGCTTGCTCTCAACCTAGGAACTTGTAGGTTTCATTGTAATTTCCCTTGGTAATACCTTTCGCTCTTAATGTTCTTCACATTGTCGTACATAGTATCTCTAGTACTACGTAGCACAACACTGCCAATTGTCCCCTCACTTGGCACAATCGCATTTCCGCTTACGACACAACTGTCTTTATCTCTTTTATAGTCCTGATGACCTCCAGAAGCTTGCTCTAGCTACACTGGTTTCTACAAGATTTCTCTTCCAACATATCTCTTTTACTTCACTAACACCCGTGCAATACGTCCCTTAAGTATGCACATACACCCAACACTAGGGTCATCTTCATCAACTCTCGATGTCTCTCAGAAGCTCACTTATCTCCGTTCTGTCTGTCTTGACAGCCAAACACTTGCTTCACTTGAATGCTCCAATGGAGCTCCGTTTAAGCTAGTCTTAAATTTACCGGCGTAGGCATCTCCTCTCCAGTCACTTATGTGTAATCTTGCACTTACCCATCCTGAGTTTCACCTTTCTCTAGGTTGCTCTACCATTACCATGCGATCCCCGACCGCATCTCATGTAACATGTATGAACATGATGATCGTCTGCTCACAAACTTCAGCTATTTATCGTCTTGTCCAGGGAAAACATCCCCATTTCTCTTTTTCCTCACATAGACTTAATTCATCATATGGAACGTGTTCCATGAAGGTCCTTCGTCTCCTTGTTAACTCCGTGCTGAAATCTTTAGCGTCATCACCTTTACCTCATCATAAAAATTTATGGTCAGGCGTCCACGTAAACGCTTTCATTGGTATTCTCAGAGCTCCGCCCATTGGCTTCGTGCTCCGAATTCCCGAGATATAAGCATAGGCATCTCATAAGAGCACCTCACCGGTCGCCTAGAAAGACGTCAAAACTCCTCGCATCACCTTGATGTATCAGCGTCGAGAAAATCATCAAGATAGAAATACTATACTTTTGCACACTGACCACCCGCCCTATGCACGACTAAGCGTGTACTATAAGGACACAAACCGACACACATAACTACAGAACACACAATGTTCTACACATGTACTAGTAACCCCAAACTCTAAAAACACATCACGTGCACACACAACTGCTAGATCTGAGTAAATCTACGTGCATACAATATGACCTCGTCATTTATAGACACACAAACTCTTGAACCTTATCTCTTACTCACTACAACAGTAGCCCCTACCACACGTTATCATATACTCACACAGAGTTTACTCGGTCGTACCCATACGGGTCATACCCATACTTCAAGACGACACACTACTCAGTCTAGACACAAAACATCACCCTAAACATTCATACACACAAGATATAAAATATCTTATTTTCCCACAGGATCTAGTCCTGATCATGTATACCTAGACATAAGGTATGTAACTACAATTTCCCACAGGACCTCGTCCTGAACAACTACACAAGGTGCAACACACCCCTTACACTTCAAACATAACCTAAACATAACACATAGGTGACACTAAATTAAGACCGTAGACACACACAATAAATCAAAACTCATGTCTACACATGTCTACTCATACAGTTTAATCAACCAAGCTCTAACATCACATCAAAGATTACATTTAGTATGAACTCACATCGTTCAAAAGGTAATCACATAATCACACATAACTGACACTAAATTTAACACTGTACCCACAGTAGTACGCTATCATAAGCACAACTATCATTAATCATACCCAAATCATCCCGCGGTATAATTCGCAATCAATGTCAGAATCAAATAGTCAATATTTGAAATAAACATCACACCACGTAAACGCGTAATAAATCAAAACGTTAAATCACCCCACGATCTCTCGTGACAACCGTCACATCCAAAAGTCATCTGGAAGTCCAATGTCTCAAACAACGGCCGCAAAATTACTACGGGACCACCTCAGGTATATCTGGCGTGTCCTCCTCTGGTTCCTCCTGAAACGGAGCTCTTTTAACCGCCACAAGTGGTCGGTCTCTCAACCATGCAGGTCCACATCCTGGAGGAAAATCGTGTACAGCTGGCACTACTCTCCCTTTCCATCCCGCCTTTCCAATATTGCTCCACGCGGTATGTCGCCGACCGAAGCTCTAGTCACACTTGGCATGAGAAGCACCAACACTCCTCCCTTCTCACTAGCAGTTTCATCCGCAGCAGTCGTCGCCTTGACCGGTCGTTCTGCATTCCTCTTAGTAAGAGTTACATGCTTGTCCAATTTCGTACGCGTTGTCTTCACCACCTAATCCTACTCAAGATACAACGTTGGAGTGATTATTCTTGGCATCAAATTCAGAATATGAGAGTAATCATAGACTGCCAAATCACAGTGATCAAATGCAATTTGGTGGTCCACATTACTACTCGGATTCTAATCCTTCTCCATTATATTCACACTAGCTTTCTATCATTCACACACCCTGGATGCGCACGCATCCCACACAATAATCTAGCAAGTCATCATCTTTATCACAATTTCACACCATCCAAGGTTACACACAAAATTACTAAATCATATCGACACACTAAACTATCTCACATTGTTACAATTAATGCTACTCCACATTACTCAACTCACATAATGGTCTCATTTTAATCACATCACACAACTTCACGTAGTTCTAAAAAATACAACACTTAGCACACATCATGATCCCACACAAAACCATAAATAACTTACTCACACCAATCACTTTACCTAGTGTGATACTACACAAATGGTAAATAATAATTACTGCTCAACTCGAAAGACGTACCTCTTGGCTCGCGGTTACTCGTGGTGGCATTCGTTTTACCCTCGTCCCATTCTCAGTTTAAGTTAAGGCATTTTATTTGCTTAAAAACACCAGTTTTCTCTTAAACCACTGCTCTGATACCAACTTGTAAGGCCCCAAATTAGGCACCCTACAGTTGGTTCTCATAACTGGTTAAATTCTTTAAAAACATCTAACTTTCATTTACATAAACAGGGGAAGTCTTTCTCAAAATAATATTATCTTTAAACTCATTAATTTTGATAACATTACTTGACGAATGCATGCGCACCAACCCGAATAGCCCCGCTCCTAAGCCAAGATACCTCATCTAGCAGACTCACCTGCAAAACAATCTAACGTACAAACAAATTCAGCTACGCTGAGTGAGTTCTAATAGTTTAATTTATCAAAAGCCAACTCGTCTCTGTTTCATATTTATTTCCACTCAAGACTCTTATGTCTTTATAAAAAAATGTTTATTAAACCTCTATCATATTGACAACCCCTGTTATCTTATAATATCCCACAAAGATTCACCACCCCAGACTCTGCCCGTCATTTGAACCTAATAAGTCTCTCCGACATGAATTGCGCTTACTACCCTGATAACTCACAATTTAACATATATATACACCATAACCTCTAGACACCGACTTACCAGTCCTAACCCGGACTCTCATACACCAATTAACTCAACAGTTCCACACAATGTACTCAGCTCGACACAACGGTCAATCTAACTCGATACACCACATTGATTCCATCTGTTTATCACCTCAATACCATCTCATACACAATTAATATAACTCATCACTTGCATGCAATTTAACACATATATAAGCACACAAATACATACCTCATCACTGCACCCTCGTCATGGTTATCCCCATCGGGATACTCGTCATAAGTTCAGCTCCACCCTTGTTACAGGGCCCCGCCGCTAAACATAACGACACACTCGTCATATATGATAACTACCCGCCACCACACGGTGACTATATCATCTACCATACGGTGAATGACACATCACACGTACAATGATGACCCTGAAGGACTCCGTCCTCCACATCACTATTAGCCGTATACACGTACAACAATGCAAGCACACAAAGCAACATATATATACACATGACACTACCTGGACATGTACTACGACTCACCACCATTTACAGATCACTTACGTGTGTAATCCAACGCTTACTTAGACGTATCCTCATAACGTCTTGACACATTACCCAACTCTTTCCGAATAGGAAGTTATACGACACACAAACACCATACTGACTTGAAGCCCATACATACTATGGACACCACATAGACTCATGCAAAAACGATACCAGTCGTGTCACGAGGACAACGACACAATACACACAGCATCAAGCACACGACGCATGACAAACTACTAGCTTACTTGACTCGTTAATGAACCATGTACGGGTTCCTATGCTAACTCTCCTTATATAACCATCACAGGTTTAGCTAAATTCCCGACTCGCCCTGACTAACTCATAAGATGACACACCCAGATCATCATACTCTTGTTCACCCACCCTAAGGACCCCATAACGACTCTTAGCTTCATTATTACATAAAGTTCTCATAAAACACTTCAAGTTTAACTCATAACTCGTAATACGTTCATTTAATAAAACATGCGAGTATGTACGATAGCCCTAAAACAGTAAAACGTTTTAAAAAGAGGGGATTAGAAACTCACAGGTTGTTCCGCGTCCAAATCCTAGCTCTGCACCACGCGTGCTCGCTCAAACCCCGAGCCTGTCAAACGTACGATTCAGGGATTAGATTACGTCCCATAACATATGTTGAATAACGTATAACAATAATTAAACCCAACGCTTGTCTCGAATGTTTGTCATTCAAACCATCGGACCCTAGCTCCATGGTTTCTCACGGGTTGAACCATTCATGACCCGTTTAGAAACCATAAATTTAAACTAGGTTCTCATGCATGCACGTACCCGGCCATGCACAACCCTAACTCACCAAAACCCTAGCTTTGCCAAACCCGTGCCCGAGCACTATCACGTACCACCGGGTGCCACCCAAACCCACACCACCGTGACCGGTTATCATCGTCGTCTTCATCTCCTTTCCTATGCACTTCTAGCCCGTTCATCGAGCCCCGTCATCTCTCCATCATCATCTCCATCCTCTAGCCGGGTCAAAACCCTAGCGGGTCAACACCACGCACCAACGCCATGCACCACCATGCACGCCACCACCACCTTACTCCTCACGTCTGTCCTTAGCCGACCTACACTTCACGGTCGTGCAACCACGGCCACCACCAGCCGTTGCCGGCCCCACGTTACACCACCACAGCCTCCTCCGGGGCTGTCATCACGTTCCACAGCCGCCGAAACCACCGTGGTGAACCGCCACCACAGCCAATGTCGGTTACCGTCTCCTCCTCGCCGATCCCTGTCTCTTTCTCGATCATCGATCACCATCTCCAACGGGTCCTCGTAGCCTTGCCATACTATCACCTCCATCGTCAAACACCATTGTTACTCGAGACCATCCCCTTACAGTCAGCCACTTCCAATACTCCCACCTTTTTCCGACATCCACAACCGAAACCCAACGCTAATCGGGTTCCTAACCAAAACACGAGCGTAAACAATGAAACAAAACATAAACGATGATGTACCTTTGATATATGTGGAGTTTCCTGCTCGAAATCACCTCGTCGGATAACCCGTCACCGACCTCCTCTCTTACGGCCTTTCCTGATGCCGTCGCATTCCCCTTGGTCGCCCATGACCTAGGGTTTTCCCTTAAAGTGGTTTGTAAAGGACCACTAGTTTCGTATCGGGTCCATGCGCTTCCATCTTACACGTTTTGATCTCGAGCCTTCTTTAAATGACTATCGGTGTTTATTTCAGTAGTTAAACACACCTAGTATAAGGATCCTTTCAAATTCTTCTCATTTAATATAGGTTCGGGTCGCCCACTAACCGGAACTACTAGTTTAGGATTTCTGGGATGTTACACTAGCACACTTGACAACTGCGCTAGAGTTTGTTCTAGCGTAGTTGTTAAGTACGCTAGTGGTTTTATCTAGCACACTTGTTATCTGCGCTAGAGATGTTTGTAGCGCAGATGATAAGTGCGCTATGTCTTTGTCTATATATAGCTGATGTAGTTCTGAATTTGTAAGCTTTTGGTCATTTTTTCAAGTTGTAGTCTCGAACTATTAATCAGTGGAATATAGATGATAGAGTGTTTTAGTAGTAATAAATATATTCTATTTAGAATTGGTTTCACGAGATCAGGTTTTAAATTTATTAAATGATAGTTACTTTAACTTAAAACACACACAATAGGCAAGTGTACATATCGCAGCGTAATATAGTTTAGGTAAGAACCAAGTATCGAACCAATGGACACGGTCGAGTTCCATACTCAACTTTTGTTATCGTTTAGCCGGATTAATTAGTGAGTGAGTTTTGTGTGCGTGTGAAGAAGGTAAGTAAATGACAGAAAAGTAAATGACGGTAAAGTAAATAACAGAAAAGTAAAAACGTGCGTGATGTGTGTAACAGAAATGTAACGAACAGAATAGTAAATAGCAGAAAATTAAATATCTCAGAAATGATCAGGTCACTGATAGTATTGCTTCGGGCTTCGAATCAGCTTGGTACGTGATAATGTTAAGTTGACTAATTCAGTGGTATGACTACTACAAACTTGTGACCCAGGTCACCGCTAGAGCCTCGTCCTTACGACACCTGATTCACGAATTAAAATCTTTAAATTAAAATAGTAGTGCCTTCCATTAGGGACAGCAGTTACCCTCAACCCTTTGGTGTTATCTCCGAGTTGGTTAAGACATCAAACTTAAGTGCTTTAGATTATAGTTAAATAGGTGATTATATTTTGCTCACTGGGAGGCGATGTAACAATGGGACCAAGTATAAAGACGTACCGTTCCCTACATGAGTTCACCAAATTTTGGTCGCATAATAAGTTCGTATAAAGTCGTACGACCTTAATTGTGTAGACCAAGCCTTGGCTTATTAATCTCAGCTTGTATAAAGATGTACAAGCTTCAAAGGAAGTTTGATTAAAAAGGTTTTAAGATCTTACGCTTTAAAATCATGACACTCACAAATAGAAAGACGGATTTAGACAATAATAAAAGCCCACCGAATGGTGGTTTTAAAAGAAAATAATTAAAGACATAAACATACCACTAAATTACTACGTCAAACATTAACATACACCAAACATCATCTTCACCCTAGCAATAAAAGAAGTTTAGCCACGAATGGCCATACTAACTAGCGTAACGCTGAGTTTCGTAGGCTCCCCTATTGCGGACAAAGAGGAGGAGCCTCTCTACTCTCTACTCTAGACTACATAAACGGACTCTCTTGAGCTCTGGTAACGTATGGAACGATGTGTATAGGTGTGTGGAATGTAGGATCGTAGGATTACAAGGTGATTCTATTCTAGTTGATATTGGCGGAAACAATAACAACCAACAAAGTAAACAAGTAAACAGCAAGAATACTGATAAATGCACTGTTGTATTAAACTTCTGAGATTACAAGTTTACAAGTAAATCACTATCAAGAAGCACTATGAAAGCACAGCAAGCACACTTACAATGAAGTGTTTACACAATATTTATAGTAACTTAGAATCATGACAGACCCTTGATTCTAAGGATCAGATCTAACACTAGCCGTTGATCTTGTTTATTAATCTAAATTACACGCAAAGGCTAATCTAGATAACTTTACTGAAACGTCTTCTTAGGCATCATTGTTTGCATGCTTGGAGACGCGCATCATTGTCCTTTATTGGTTGCACCACTGAGGTTCCTTCTGCTTGGAGTGTGTCAGTTGTTTTTGCGGAAAGGTGTCAGAGGCGCTTCACATGGGTAGTCAGCTGCAACGTTTGGTCTTCAGTGAATAAAGCTATCAGCAGCAGATATGAGAATAATGCTGCTGATAAGCCTATCAGCAGCAACTTGTGTTGGATGCTGCTGATAAGCCTATCAGCAGCAACAAGTGTTGGATGCTGCTGATAAGCCTATCAGCAGCAACAAGTGTTGAATGCTGCTGATAAGCCTATCAGCAGCCATATGTGTTGAATGCTGCTGATAAGCCTATCAGCAGCATTTGTACTTAGAATAATTTGGTAGCAATCAGTCTTTGGTTCTACAAACTCCCCCTAGACTGATGCAACCAAAATTCTTCTAATTACTCTGCTGCTGAAGCTTTTGCATGTGGCTGACTATCCTTTCAACCTCATAGCCTCTTGGATCATTGCTGGGATTGTTCAGTGGAAGTTCAGACAGAGTCTTGATGTCTTTGTGTGGCATTTTGTAGATTGCTTTGCTTGAACATCTCATCTGCTGCTTCTTTACATCAATCATAGTGAACTCATCCAAATCAGCATTGTAGGACCAAGATACAAATGGAGAGTGGGACTTGAGTGGTTTGACATCCACGACCACATCTTTGCTAGGGTTGAAGTAATGTCTGATTTCTAGCATAAGATGTTTCCCTCTCTCATTTGCAGGCTCATGAGCTTCACCCAACTCCAAAATTCTTCTTAGGTCTAAATCTGGTAGTTGCAGAACCTCATCAACAGACCTGTATGTAGATCTTCTTCTTTCAGTTCTCCCCCTGAAGATCTCAAACCTTTGATCCTGTGGATTGTAGACCCATTCAACTATGTTTCTTGAGTCTTCAGGTTCAGATGAGGATTTGGATTTCTTTAAGGGAGGCTGTTGATGAGTGGGAGCTGGGTGGGATGATTTGGACTTGTTGGGTGGAGGAGTGGAAGGTTTGGGGAGGAGAGTGGAAGGATGATGGACTGAGGAAGAGGTAGGTGAGGGAGAAGGCTTGGGTTTTTTTGTCTTTGGTTTTTCTTCTTCTTTGATAAGTACCCTTTTCTTGGAGGCCTTCTTCCCTAGTCTTTCTTCCTCATCCTTTTTAACTTTGAAGTAGAGGGCTTGCAGGTTCATGAAATTCATGGGACCTAGCCTCTTTCCACTATCTCCTCTAGCCTTAAGGAAGTCAATCATGACCTTCCTTTCTTCATGGGTTCTTTTATTCAGTGCAATGGTCTTTTTGGACTGTAGCTTGGCTTTTTCTTCTTCTTCAGCCTTTTTCTTGCTAGCCAATTGACCCTGCTGACCCATGAAGGCTCTGTAAATCTCTTTGTTTGAAAGTTTCTCAAGGTAGTCTGCATCCTCACCTTGAGAGATCAGAGCTTCAGTCCACTCCTCCCTTAATTCTTTTGCTAATTCAGAATCGGTTATTCTGAACTTAGCTTCTTCGTTCTTCTTCTTCTTCTCCAAGTCTTCTTCTTCTTTATTGAATTGTTCATGCAGTTGAAGAGCAAGAGCTGCATCTTCTTCAATCTGGTCAACTGCGGGAATCTTTCTTTTTAGCTCATCCAGCTATTTAGCATACAGCTGGATGGTTTGTTCTCTTAGGAGAATGGTTGTTTTTTTTTCTTAAGCCTTTTTCAGGTTAGCCATCTCCTCTTCTTCTCTTCTTCTTCTTTTCTCTTCCCTCTCTCTTTTCTCTTTTAGCAGCCTCTCTTCATCTTCATCAGTCATGATTCCCTTTCCTTTGTTTACATTGGGTGCCTCTGCTTCAGCTTCACTGATCACAACAGCAGATGATGATGCTGCTATTGGGATCTCTGCCTCAGCTTCATTGGCATGTTGAGGAATTGAAAAGGGACGGTCACTGTCTTCATCAAGTTGACACTCAGGACCTTCTATTTCCCTCAGTTGATCCCTGATGGAAGATCTTGTGCCAAAAGCAGCAGATGTGATGTCAACTTGTGGAGTATCAGAGTTGGAGTCAGTATCAGAAGTTGACACAGTCTCTTCTTGAGGAATCAGTCCTTCTTTTTCAAGATGGGCTTTGATGATGACCATCATTACCTGGCTCTCCAGTGAGTTAATATTGCAGATGTTGGCTCTGAGCTGAAAAATCTTGAATAGGAAGTCTGAGGGCAGCTGAAGGATGTTCCTGGTGTTGATGATGAGAGAGGAGCCGTTGCTGAGCAGAAGAGTGTGGTCAAGGGACTTAGTGCTCACCCAACCTAGCACGTCCAAGTCCTTGACCAGGAAGGCATACAGGAATCTTCGAAGGCCCAGAACTTCTTCTTCATTGAGAAGACTGCTCCTTGTTATTTCAAGATTGCTAGGAGTCAGTCTCCTTTCTGCGGCCGTCGAGGATTCAGGATAAGCTACCCGTTTTGCTTTTTGAATTAGTCTTTCGAAGTGGGGTAGACTATCCTCCATCAGGTCATAGAACCCGCCAATGGCAAGTTCTGCTGAGTTGTTGATGCAGTTTGATACGTATAGCTGTAGGACTTGGAGGGCATTGAGAGAGTTCCAGTTCAGCTCTTCTACTCCGCTGAATTCCCATCCAATCCAAAACCTCTCAGCTGATCCATCATACCCCCAAGCTAGAATGGAGTCAAATTCTAGCTTCTTTGATGATCTGAATAGTTGGGGGGTTGAGGATTGACCAATGATGGCTGCTGCTTCAGGAAGGATGCTGAATGATGTATTTGTTTGTTCTGTGTCTTCAACATCATTCAGCATTTCATCGACAGCCCTGACGACCAACTTTCAGTCTTCAGATGTCTCTTCGTCTTCGTTATCTGGGACTGGCAAGTCATGAACTTGGACAAAAGCTGGCTTGAATAGTGAGCTTTGAAGTACAAGCTGCTCTTGAATCCAGTCGTCAAGACTGTCTGTATCTTCTTCCATAAACACCATCTCCCCCTTTTTGGTTGCATCAGCAGACAGGTAAGCATCAGTTTGGGTGCCTACTAATACAAGAGAGGGAGTGGCTAAAGTTGGGCATTGATGGGCTTCATGCATAGAGACTTGGTGTCTTAGTTTGGACACTTCAGCCTCTAGCATAGCCACCCTGGCCGTCAATTCCAAGTTATGAAGTTTCAGTCTGTCCTCATCCATAGTTGTGGAATCCTTGGACCCATATGGGACCGTAGGCCGAGCCTCAGCATCCCCATCACCCGCGGTTTCTTGGCGCCTGGGATTCCTCTCAGTGAGGGGAGTTTCCAAGGAAACACCCTCACCATGAGTTGCCGTGGTTGAGGTCTTAATGATGTTGTCACTGTCCTCCTGGTCAGTTGATGGACCAGCAGTAGTGACAGCCTCTTCCACATCCACTCCATCATTACTTCCAGAGTGGACCTTCAAGGGTGAAGAACTTGGGTTGGGTGTTTCGGAAGCAAGACCAATCAGTACCTCCTTGATAGTGGTAGTTGGAGAAGGTACATCACTTTGGTCAGGTTCCTCAACACTTAAGTCCAAAGAAGACAGGAATGGCTCGAAGGGCTGTTCTATGGATCCGGGAAGTGATCCTAATACTAATAGAGAGACTTCCGAAGGAGTCTCCCTAACAGTGTGGCTTTCCCTTATGATATTCTCACTAGAATGTTGTGATTCTGAGTGAGGGATGTTGGCTTGGGTTTGGGCCTTGGAGGCAAGAGAAGAAGGAGTTCTCTTGCCCCTCTTCCTTGCATATTTGGCTGCAACCGGGGCCCTGTGTTCCGGTTGAGCAATCAAACTGGGGGTGAGTAGATTATGTGCCTGTACATCCTCAGTAGAATGCACAGGGGTTCGATTAAAGGAAGCAGTATTTTGAGTTTGTGGCAGTGAGGTGGAGGGTGTGGGATCAGTATCAGCTGGGTTTGCTGAACTGTCACCCTGGGCACTTTGCGTGTTCAACATTGTAGACAACAATGGAACATCGGCCCCTGAGAACTTTGATGAAACTGTTCTCATGCTTTGAAAATTGTTGTTCTTATGTCCCAGAATTGAGTAGATTCTTGCAGTTTTTGAAAGATCTTGGTGTTCAATATTGAACACTTCTTGCAAGAATCTTGGGTACATGAAGAACTGTGATTTCGCCCCTTCTTGAAGGTTGTATCTCAAACCTTCAAGAATGAGGAGGGAAAAATTGAAACCCGCCCCAGTTATCATACCGTGAATTGCCGACGCAAGTCCGGAGCTGAGTTGGTTCCAGCCACTCCTCTTCTGGGATATGCATTGGAGAAGAGTGTGGCAGAGATACTTCCATTTGGGACCCATGAGTGCCTTCTCTATCGTATACTCTGTTTGATTCCCAGTGTACCCTATGGATACAAAGGTCCTCATGTATACGTCTCTTGGGTAAGAGATGGCGTCCCCTTCATCTTGAAGCTTGAGGTGTTGGCGGAGCTTTGCTTCAGTGATAACCATCTCCTTGCCGTGGCTGAGCTCCAAAAATCTTCCATGTGGGAAGTGTAGATGGTTGGGTTGACTGTTAGGGCATGGAGGATTTTGGACCGACAAAGGAAGTCGATCATATCATTGAAACCTTCTGATTTCTTGCCCTTTATTAGGCATGCAGTGAGGTTGTGATATGGGGAAAACTTGTCGTTGGGGTTGTTTATGTTTGCGCCTGCCATTTTATGGAGTTGGAGGGAAGAGAGAAGGGTGTTTGAATGGTGGTTAATTATGGAGGGCTTTGAATGCTGTAGGGACGGGATAGAAAGTGATGGGAGATTAGGGTTTGAAATTGAATATGAAGAGGTTGTGGGAACGTTTGAAATTGTGATATAACGGCAGAAGAAGAAAAAGCGACTTCACTTGTACAGTACAACCTGTTTCACTTTTCATTGTTACAGCTGTAAAGCACTCGAGTAGTCATGGTAAAGACTGAGAGTAGTTTTTTACCGCGGTTAAAAGTTAATGTAGACTTGTTTTACCCATCAGCAGCAAACTTGGTTGCTGCCGATGGTGTGCTATCCACTGCAAACTTGGTTGCTGCGGATAGTGAAGTCTTTCAGCAGCAGATTTGGTAGCTACTGACTGTTGTATTCATTCCGCAGCAAAAAGGTTGCTGCTGACCGTCTTAAAGCTATCCGCAGGAAACTTGTTCCTGCTGATAACTTAAAGCGATCAGTGGCAAAGACTTTGCTGCTGAAGAGTAAATCTGTCAGCAGTGAAAAAGTGCTGCTGACTATAACCTTTTATTAAGAACAAATACATAGACATATTTACAAGGAAGGATAAAAATTGAGATATGTCTTATTCAAAGTTCATCATGCCAATTGATTCAACTAGATATCGAAATCTTGCTTCATCAAAAGGTTTAGTGAACAAATCAGCATATTGCTCATTTGTGTGAACCTTGGATAGGACAATTCTCCTTTTCTCAGCTTGATCCCTGATAAAGTGATACATGATGTCGATGTGCTTAGTCTTGGAATGTTGCACTGGATTATTCGTGATAGAGATTGCACTCATGTTGTAACATCCCAAAATGTCGAGAAATAAAGTTAACGAGTTCAAGCGGGCCGAAGTCGGGCCGAGTCAGTCGCGAACCGGGCTTGGGGAGGTCTCCCCTATAAATAGCCAAGACCACCACATGTTTCTCTCATTTGCAATTCTAGAGAGAGAAAAACCATAGAGAGAGAAAGTGTCGGAATCGCACAAGATTGCACCCGCTCGTGTCTCTTGCACTCGTGAGAAGAACCTCCGGATCAGAAGCTCGATTCAGGTAACAATCCGACCTAAATCTGAGTTTTAGTTCGTTTTTGAGTTTTTCGGGTTTTGGGTGAAAAGGTAAGGTTTGAACGGATGAAACTGAAAGATAATCATGGATTTGAGTTCCTTAATGGAAAACGAACGTTTTGAATGCAACAGGTTCGGGATCTTGACATGATCAGACCCGAATGCGAAAGTTAGGGTTTTTCACGAAGAACAGGTCGTGCGCACTTGCTAAGTGCGCACGGAGCAGGTCCTGCGCACTTGCTAAGTGCGCAGGAGGAGGGACCTGCGCACTTGCTAAGTGCGCAGGAAGAGGGGTCTGCGCACTTGCTAAGTGCGCAGGCAGCAGAGTCTGCGCACTTGCTAAGTGCGCAGGAAGCAGGGTCTGCGCACTTGCTAAGTGCGCAGACATCAGAACTGGTTAAGTGAAGTCAGTATGTTTAGAAGGGTTAAACCGTTAGAGTCGGTATTGGTCTGATGTGTATTTAACTAATCAATTCAGATCGGAAGTGAAGTTGTTGGACCTTTGTTTAGGACAACCGAGACTAGCTTATAAGGTGAGTTCTAGAGCCCTCTTTTAAATGTTTTGTTAATGTTTTTGGGCTGGTGTGCATGCTTACGAAACGATGTTTAACGAAATGATGTTTTAACGAAATGATGTTTTAACGAAATGATGTTTTAACGAAACGATGTTTACGAAAGGAAAGGTTTTGAAGTTTTTTTGCCAAAAAGGGTTACGAATGTTTTATGAACGGTCTAAATGAGGAAATGTTTAATGAGAAGAGAAAGAGGTAAATGTTTTAAAGAAGTCATTACAAATCTAATCTGTCGAATGAATGGAATTGACGAATGAAGTCTGGGAAATGAGATTCCCCGCCTTGTGGTAGATTATGGACAGCGAGCCATAGTTGCCACAAGAACAACAGGGGCATTGTCTTTGTGGCATGTCAATGGTTATGATGTTGTACAACTGGTAAAGGGAGTAACGACGGTTACTCAGAGGTTAACGTGACCCTATGTAAGGTTAAATTATGATCCGACGGTGTCATTGGCCGTGAGCCGTGGTCGTCGATGGAAGTTGTCGGTTTATGGACATGAGAGCCATAAGGGCAACTGAATGGGTATTGTCGGTCCTCGTGCAGTTAGCCTTGGGGGCAATACCAAAAAGGGAATTGACGGAATGTATGGTATTGTCGGTCTTCGTGCAGTTAGCCTTAGGGGCAATACCATACTAAATGACGGAACGAAGGGTAACACAGATTTAGATAATAATGTATGACTTAAATGAATGTTAAAAGTTTTAAAGAACGATCCGTTTAACGGTGTTTATGATTATGATGTTGATGATGATATGGGTACGAAACCTTTTTAAAGATGTTATTATTACATGCTTTTATGAAAGGTTTTACTAAATGAATGATACGTTTTTGGCAAATGTTGATGTTAAAGTTTTTATGAAATGCTAGAACTCACCAGCGTAGCTGACTTTTTAGTATGCACATTCAGGTTAAGGCATGTATGGACGATGGACGGTTATGCTTGGCAAGCGAGAAGAGTTACCCGGTCGATCATGAAGACTGGCATCCAGTTATGAGTTGTTTATGTTAAGTTTATGTAATTATGTTTTAAACAATGTTTACGCTTCTGCATGTATGAACAATGATGACGTTATGTTTGAATGCAATTTTCCGCTGCGTTATTTGATATTCATGTTTAAGAACTGTTTGTGAATGAGTAAATCCAACGAGTGAGGCCTCCCGGGTTTGGGGCCTTACAAGTTGGTATCAGAGCAATAGTTTGAGAGATTCGGACACCCCCAGTGTCTGAACTTAAACTTTGAATGGGACCAAAAGCGGATGCCAGTACGGGTAACTCGAGCCACAGCATCAGGTATGAAAAGAAGAGTATGTGTATGTAGTATGCCTTAGAAAGGGTTAGGAAAGGACTTGTGTTCTGATGGAATCACAAAGGTGGTCAAATAGAAATCGAAAGGTAGTGTAATGGTTAATTGCAGATGGCTAGTGTATATTAACATCTTACAGTACTTATTGAATTTTATTTGTTAACTAGCGTGATGACATTGGATTTCTTGTCTTATAGAACGAAATGGCGAGGAGAGGGAACGGAAGGCGTGGTGGCCGAACCGGTGGTCGTACCGGCGGTCGAAATGGTGGGCGTAGCAGGATTCCTGCGCGCCAAGAGCACAGCGAAGAAGGAAGTGTTCACACTGAACCGACGGTTAGTGTGCATGGAACTGAACAGACACAAGTTGCAGAACAACCTTTCACTTTTGAACCAGAAGTGAGAGCAGCCATAGCTCGAGAGTTCTCCGAGTTGATGAAGAATTCTCTGCCAAGTCTGTTGGCTGAAGCGTTAAAGAAAGTTAGTGGGGAAGGCGGATCTAGTGCGGCAACTGGTGCTCAGAACAACGAGACCGACAACGCACCGCCTGCTCGCGGGTGCGACTATAAGTCATTTAAGGCATGTGACCCGCCGGTCCTGACTGGGAAGAAGGACGCGGTGGCTACTTTTGATTGGGTAATACGTATGGAAGCCGCCATCCGTCTGAGCGAGTGTCGAGCTAATCAAGTAGTGAAGTTTGCTGCTAACTCCTTGAGGGAGGAAGCATCCCACTGGTGGGAAGGTGTACGTCAGGCTAAGGGGGATGAGATTGTTGACTCGATGATGTGGGCTGACTTGAAAACTTTGGTGATCAAGAATTTCTGCCCGAGGAACGAGATTGAGAAGGTAGAGAGGGAATTTCTGGGTTTGAAGGCCGGGAGCATGACGCACCGGCAGTACACAACCCGATTCAATGAACTGGCACGTCTGGTGCCACATCTTGTTACGACGGAGGAGAGAAAAATTTCCTGCTACATTCAAGGGTTGCCGGACCAGGTCCGTACCTATGTTAAGGCAAACGCCCCTACTACCTATGATTCAGTAGTAGAACTGAGCGGCGTAGTATTTGATGATCTGGCACTGAATGTCGTCGCCATCGAGGAACCAAAGAAGAGACCGAGCTTCTCAAACAAGCGAACTGGTGGAAAGATGTTTGGGGCTCGCGATAAAAGGGCTCGGGTGGATGAGCCGACTGTTTGTAGGAAGTGTGGAAAGGAGCATGTGGGTGAATGTAGACTGGGATCTAACTTGTGCTTTAAGTGTGGCAAGACCGGGCACTACTCCCGTGAGTGCACACAACACTACAAGTGCTATAACTGTGGAGATGCCGGTCATCTGAGCCGGGAATGCACCAAACCAAGAATGGGTGAAGCTGGGAAGGGGAAAGGCCCGGAGAAGAGGGAAGAGAGGCCCCGAGCAAAGACTCGTGCGTACGCGCTGACGCAAGACCATGCCAGAATGGACCCCGACGTGGCGTCAGGTACGTTCGTCCTTGACAACACTCTTGTTTCTGTGTTATTTGATTCGGGTGCCAGTAAGAGTTTTATATCTGCGACTTTTTGTAAACGCGTGAAGTACACTGTCAGTAAGTTAGAAAGGGCCTTTAGCGTAGAAACCGCTGAGGGTAGAACTGCAAGAGTAACCGATGTAGTTGAAAACTCCACGATAAAAATAGAAGGTCATAGGTTCCCTGTCAGATTGTGTGTTATGGTTTTGGGAGGGTTCGATGTCGTGTTAGGCATGGATTGGCTAACTGCCAATGAAGCGCAAATTATATGTAAACGAAAGATAATCCGACTCAAGGCTCCGGATGGTAGCAAAGTCGAAGTTTTTGGAGATCGTGACGCCCCGATGCCAAACGTCATCTCAATGATTAAGGCAACAAATTACTTGAGGCGCGGATGCGAGGCTTATCTGGTGTATGTGATTGACAAGTGTAAGGAAGTGAAGGAACTAGACGATGTACCCGTGGTACGCGAGTACCCGGAGGTATTTCCAGAGGATTTGCCTGGGATACCACCCGATAGAGAAATTGAGTTCCGAATTGACTTAGTACCAGATGCCCAGCCCGTGGCTAAGGCTCCATATCGACTAGCACCAGTAGAGATGAAGGAACTAATGACGCAACTAGACGAGTTACTTGAGAAAGGATTTATACGACCGAGCATCTCGCCTTGGGGTGCTCCGGTGTTGTTCGTAAAGAAGAAAGACGGTTCGATGAGAATGTGTATTGATTATCGCGAGTTGAACAAACGTACCGTGAAGAACAAGTACCCGTTACCAAGGATCGACGACCTGTTCGATCAATTACAAGGCGCAAGTTGGTTCTCAAAGATCGACCTTCGATCCGGGTACCATCAGTTGAAGGTGAGGGAAGAAGACATACCGAAAACGGCATTTCGCACACGTTATGGACACTTTGAGTTCCGTGTAATGTCTTTTGGATTGACGAACGCCCCTGCAGCCTTCATGGATTTGATGAATAGGGTGTGTCGACCGATGCTGGATCGATCGGTAATAGTGTTCATCGATGACATCCTTATCTACTCCAAGATTGAGGGTGATCACGCGTGTCACTTAAAGGAAGTATTGGAAGCTCTGAAGAAGGAGAAGTTGTATGCTAGGTTCTCCAAATGTGCGTTCTGGCTTAGGGAAGTCCAATTCCTAGGTCACGTCATTAACCCGAACGGCATTATGGTTGACCCAGCAAAGATAGTGACGGTAAGGGAATGGGACATTCGTAAGACGCCAACGGAAATCCGCAGTTTCTTGGGATTGGCAGGCTACTATCGGAGATTCATCCAGGATTTCTCGAAAATAGCTTCGCCGTTGACAAAGTTGACTCGGAAAGAGGTTAAGTATGAATGGGGTTCGACCCAAGATGAGGCGTTTAAGGAATTGAAGAAGAAGTTAACCCAAGCTCCAGTCTTGGCCCTTCCCGAGGGCAATGAAGACTTGGTGGTATACTCTGACGCGTCGGGTCAGGGATTAGGGTGTGTGTTGATGCAACGCGGTAGAGTGATTGCGTATGCGTCGCGGCAGTTGAAAGTTCACGAAGTCGACTATCCGACTCATGATTTGGAACTTGCTGTTGTCGTATTTGCATTGAAAATCTGGAGGCACTACCTGTACGGGGTGAAGTTTTCTATTTACTCCGACCACAAAAGTTTGAAGTACTTCTTCGAACAAAAGGAGCTTAATATGAGGCAGAGACGATGGTTGGAACTCCTGAAGGATTATGACTGTGAGATCATGTACCATCCTGGAAAGGCAAAACGTGGTGGCTGACGCTCTAAGCCGAAAGGATGTACCTACTCCTATTAGAGTGAAAGTTTGCCAGTTGGTGATAACATCGGATGTGATGAGCGAAATCGAAAGGGCTCAAGGTGAGGCACTTAAAGAAGAAAACATAAAGAAGGAAAGAATGGTTGGCCAACAAGACAAGTTGGAATATAACACCCTTGGTGTTAGAACACGTTATGGACGGGTATGGATACCTATGGGTGGCGAACTTAGAACCAAAATCTTGGATGAGGCTCATAAGTCTCGTTACTCTATCCATCCCGGTACCAACAAAATGTACCAAGACCTGAAGAAGGACTACTGGTGGCCTGGAATGAAATGTGATGTAACGAAGTATGGGCTGAACACCAGAAATCGTATGGAAAGATCCAACCACTTGATATACCAGAATGGAAGTGGGAACACATTACCATGGACTTCATAACCAAGCTACCCCGCACAGCTAAAGGTCATGACACCATTTAGGTAATTGTGGACCGATTAACGAAGAGTGCTCATTTCCTACCTATTCGTGAGACGTTCTCGTCGGAAAGGTTAGCAGAAGTGTTTATCAACGAAGTAGTAGCACGGCATGGGATGCCTTTGACGATCGTATCTGACCGGGACACACGATTCACATCTAGGTTCTGGAAAAGATTTCATGAGGCGATGGGCACAAGGCTTAATATCAGCACGGCATACCACCCGCAAACGGATGGTCAGTCCGAAAGGACCATTCAGACATTGGAAGATATGCTCCGTGCTTGTATTATCGACTTCGGTGGCAGTTGGGACAGTCATCTGCCGTTAGCCGAATTCTCCTACAACAATAGTCATCACACGACTATAGGCATGCCGCCTTACGAAATGTTGTATGGTAGAAGATGCAGGACCCCGGTTTGTTGTGGTGAGATTGGACAGAAGGAGTTAGGAAGTCTGGAAGTCATAAAAGAAACGTCGGAAAGGTTTGATCAAATCAAAGCTCGAATGAAGGCCGCGCAAGATCGCCAGAAATCCTATGCGGATAGACGACGAAGGCCTATCGAATTTGATGTTGGGGACAGAGTAATGTTGAAAGTGTCGCCCTGGAAGGGAATCATACGATTCAGGAAGAGAGGAAAGTTAAGTCCGAGGTTTGTCGGACCGTTCAGGATAATGGCACGGGTTGGGGAAGTTGCTTATCGGTTGGAGTTGCCTGATGAGTTAAGTGGGATTCATCCTACCTTCCATGTATCACACTTGCGAAAGTGTTTGGCGGATGAATCGGCTCACGTACCACTTACTGACATCGAGGTTGACAACAGCCTTAATTACATCGAAGAACCCGTGGCTATCTTAGACCGAAAGGAGAAGCGTTTGCGTAATAAAGTTATTCCATTGGTTAAAGTCCAATGGAGGCACCGAAAGGGATCAGAGGCTACATGGGAAACGGAGGCGGAAATGAGGGAGTCGTACCCTCAATTATTTGACTTGTGATAGGTTAAAAGTCATCTGGAAGTCCAATGTCTCAAACAACGGCCGCAAAATTACTACGGGACCACCTCAGGTATATCTGGCGTGTCCTCCTCTGGTTCCTCCTGAAACGGAGCTCTTTTAACCGCCACAAGTGGTCGGTCTCTCAACCATGCAGGTCCATGTCACACCCCGACCGATGGCGGAATCATCGGGGCGGGACATGTAAGACTGTTCATAGCACATGGTTGACTAAATTGAAATATATTAAAGTCAAATTTACATTACAAATAATCTAAGTACAAAATCAAATTCAAACAAGAAACATAAACAACTCATAAAATTCTTGATTTAAATTGCTAAGTCCAAATCCTATGTTGAACACGTCTTGAATCAATCTCACATATTGGGGCCTGAAACATGAATAAAATAAAGTCAACTAAAAAGTTGGTGAGTATAACACAGTTGTATATAGATAGCATATAGATGAAAACAAATCCTTTACATGACATGATAAATAAGGCGTTTATGGGGAGTAGCTATTGTGTAACCAAATGTACAATCAAACCTTGTAACTAGCATGCAAAACAAATGTGTTGTCGGTTTCAATCACCGCGTACCATGGGTGGGTTTGTCAGACTCAATAGATCTATCATTGAAAACTGTCGGCTTGTATAGTTAATGATTGCACATAATCGCATACAAAGGTTAGCACAACTAGCACTCGGGCACAAAGCTCAAATTTTGCACACATGTATGTAAATAGGATTTTTGCACTTGTGTTGTTTGCGTAAATGTAAATGTGTAATGTGTAATGTGTATAGAGTTCATGTTCCACCCCAAAATAGTAAAAGAGTAAAAAAGGGGTTGTGAATACTCACTTGATAAGGAGGTGTAGCGAACAAGGATAATAAATAGAAAAATAAAGATCCTCGAGTGCACAAATCAACCTAAAGAGTGATGTATGTTGTATCAAATAGTGCATAAGGTTTAAGTCTAAAATGAAAGTTGAATTTGTGTATAAACTATTGATTTGTATTTAAAAAGTATTGAATAAAATATATAGAGTTTGAAGTAAAATATTTTTGAAACTATTTAATTAGGTTTGAATTGAATAAATATGTAAATATTAATTGTAATTAAGTATAAATGAATAAATGATTTTGATTTAAAATGTAAATTAAATAAATAATCATTATCTTATTTATAAATTTTGTAACTTAATTATTTAAGATATCTTTTAAGTGTAAGATAGTAAATATGAATTTAATTTTCATAAATTTTTAAATAAACTTTTAAATACTATTTATCTCTTCAAATACAGGAAACATATTTTTATAAAATTTGAGACATTTATTGATTGAAAAATATAAAATTATAATTTTGTTAAAAGGTTCTGAGTCTCACACGACCATGCCTCGGAAGGGCACGATCGTGCTCAAGCCACGGGCGCGACCGCGCTAGTCGGGGCGCGACCGGGTTGATCAACAGGAGCACAATCTAGACAAATCAACAGGCACGACCGTGCCTTGGCCCGGCATGGTCGTGTCTATGATCTTTAGACACAACAGGGACTAGCCCAGAGGGCGTGACAAGGTCTGGACAGGAGGACACGACCGCGCTGCTAGTCGGCACGACCGCGCTCGATGAGGCACGGCCGCGCTAGATGATTAGCGCGACCGTGTCTTTTCCAAATCAGACACGAATTTACCAATTATTATATTTTAAACGTTGGAATTGTTAGGGCTTTTGATTAATGGGTTATTACGAGTCTTTTCATATAATCTAATTGTATGTACATCGCGTTTAAGTAGGGGTTCGATTAAATCATTTTTAATAAAGCATGAGTTCTGATTCGGATCGATTTCTATATTGGAAGCCCAAATTGAATAGGGGCTTTCGATACAGAGACTACTTAACTGAAATAAATGATTTCAATTACCCGAAACAGTAGAGGATTGATAGAGATGGCAAGAAAGAGTTCCGGCGTCGACGACTTGTGTTCCGGCGATCTTTACTGTAACTCCGGCCAATCCAAATAGTCTGGGAACTTCAGGGATGATTGAGTATCGAGTTTCTGCTGCTGGATTGAGAGGATTCGGATCGAACAGCGGATTTTTGTTTCTTGGAAAGCTTGAGAGAGTTTTTCGAAATTGGTAATATGAACTGAGACGTTTGAGGAATTCGATAGTTGATTCATTCGTTAAGGGGAAAAGAAACGGACGACTGTTACGGATTTCAAATGATTGGGTGATTAAACTGCATTTACGTTTCAACTGTTACGCAGGCGCGACCGTGCCTAGGCACCGGGCGCGATCGTTCCAGGACCAGTCGCGCGATCGTGCCGAGGCACTTGGCGCGACCGTGCCAGAACGAAGCACGACCGTGCTTGACTAGGGTTTGTTGACATTTTCCAATTTTAGTCCTTGACTTTTCAGATTTGATAAGTTTGAATAAAATGGTTTCTTGTATAGTGTTTAAATGTATATAACCGAGTAAAATTTGTGAATTTGTATAGAATCATTGCATTTAATTTACGGCGAGAAAATAAATGAGACAGTGCACGAGTATTGAATTCGAAATTGCATTACATTGGATTGAAATATGAATAATAAAAATCAGGATGTTACAGTCTCCCCATGTTGAGAGAATTTCGTCCCGAAATTTAGTTAGAGGAAACAACATTATTAGCAAAAAGATGAGGGTACTTGAGCTTCATTTGGTCTTCTCGTTCCCAAGTGAACTCAGGACCACGTTTAGATTCCCAACGAACTTTGACAATAGGAATGCGACTTCGCTTGAGTTGTTTGACTTCACGATCCATAATTTCCACCGGCTTCTCAACGAAGTGCATCGTTTCATCAATGCGCACGTCGTCAAGCGGTATATGGAGATTTTCATCAGCGAGACACTTCTTCAGATTAGATATATGAAATGTAGGATGCACATTGCCAAGAGATGGAGGTAACTCGAGTTTGTAAGCCACTTTCCCAATCCTTTCAAGGATCTTGAATGGACCAACATAACGAGGTGCTAACTTGCCTTTCTTTCCAAAACGGATCACGCCCTTCCATGGAGACACCTTAAGAAGAACAAGATCACCGACTTGGAATTCCAAGGGTTTTCGACGTTTGTCGGCATAACTCTTTTGCCGACTCCTCGCTACTCGAATGTTGTCACGGATTTGAATAATCTTGTCGGATGTTTCTTGAATTAACTCGGGACCGGTGATTTGTGCTTCACCAATCTCGTTCCAACAGATAGGAGAACGACACTTGCGACCATAGAGAGCTTCGAATGGAGCCATGTTGATACTTGTGTGGTAGCTATTGTTGTAAGAAAACTCAATAAGGGATAAATGTGAATCCCAATTGCCACCAAAATCGATTACACAAGCTCTAAGCATGTCTTCAAGAGTTTGGATTGTTCGCTCGGTTTGACCATCCGTTTGCGGATGGTAAGCCGTGCTCAAATCCAATCGAGTACCAAGAGCCTTTTGGAGAGATTGCCAAAATCGAGAAGTGAACCGAGCATCTCTATCGGATATTATGTTCAAGGGAACACCATGACGGCTCATAATTTCATCAATGTAAATTCGGGCTAGTTTCTCCACTTTGAAGTCTTCACGTATAGGCAAGAAGTGGGCAGATTTGGTGAGTCGATCAATGATCACCCATATACTATCATAACCACTCGAGGTGCGAGGGAGCTTGGTAATGAAATCCATAGCTAGATTCTCCCATTTCCACACGGGAATTTCTGGTTGTTCAAGTAAACTAGATGGACGTTGATGTTCGGCTTTGACTTTGGAACAGGTTAAGCATTTGGCCACATAAAGAGCAATGTCTTTCTTCATACCGGGCCACCAATAAAGTTGGCGAAGATCTTGGTACATTTTATCCGCACCAGGATGAATAGAATAACGAGTCTTATGAGCCTCGTTCATGAGAAATGTACAGAGATCGTCGCGATCGGGAATCCAAATACGGTTCAAGTAGTAGAGTAAGCCATTGGGCTTTGATTCAAGAAGGAGTTCAACACCACATGACATTTCTTCGTACATATTACCCTCGGTTACCGAGACGTGCTGAGCTTCTAAAATACGGGTTTTAATATCGGTTTGAATACGGGCACAATGAAGCATAACATGGTCCTTTCGACTCAAAGCATCGGCTACAACATTCGCTTTGCCGGGATGGTAACGAATCTCGCAGTCGTAGTCGTTAAGGAGTTCGACCCAACGTCGTTGCCTCATATTAAGTTCTTTTTGGTTGAAGATATGTTGAAGACTTTTGTGGTCGGTGAATACCACACATTTTGTGCCATATAGGTAATGTCTCCAAATCTTTAACGTGAATACGACCGCACCCAACTCGAGATCGTGCGTCGTATAATTATTCTCATGAACTTTGAGTTGCCTTGATGCATAAGCGATTACTTTGCCTCGTTGCATGAGAACACAACCAAGACCTTGGTTAGAAGCATCACAATAGACAACTAAATCATCATTTCCATCGGGGAGAGTCAATATGGGAGCATTGCACAACTTTTGCTTGAGGGTTTGGAAAGCTTCTTCTTGTTTTGGTCCCCATTCATAAGTTTTACCCTTATGGGTCAAAGCGGTAAGAGGGACAGCAATCTTTGAGAAGTTTGAGATGAAACGACGATAATAACCCGCAAGACCCAGAAACGAACGAACTTCGGTAGGAGTCTTCGGGGCATTCCAATTCTTAATCGTTTCAATCTTAGCAGGATCAACATGAATACCCTTGTCGTTGACGATGTGACCAAGAAATTGAACTTCTTTTAGCCAAAATTCACACTTGGAGAACTTGGCATATAGTTGTTCTTTCTTTAAGAGATCCAAAACCAATCTAAGATGTTCTTCATGGTCGGCTTTAGTCTTGGAATAGATTAAGATATCGTCAATGAAGACAATCACGAATTTATCAAGGTACGGTTTGCACACACGATTCATAAGATCCATGAAAACTGCGGGTGCATTGGTTAACCCGAAAGGCATAACCATGAACTCGTAATGACCATACCTTGTTCGAAAAGCAGTCTTAGGAATGTCATCTTCTTGAACACGAAGCTGATGATAACCGGATCGAAGATCGATCTTCAAGAAACAAGTAGAACCTTGAAGTTGATCAAAGAGATCATCGATTCTAGGCAAAGGATAACGGTTCTTGATAGTAAGCTTGTTAAGTTCGCGGTAGTCAATACACATGCGAAATGATCCATCCTTCTTCTTAACAAATAAGACGGGTGCACCCCACGGTGAATGACTTGGGCGAATGAAACCTTTATCGGAGAGTTCTTGAAGTTGACTTGCAAGCTCTTGCATATCGGAAGGTGCAAGACGATAAGGAGCTCTAGCAACGGGGTTAGCTCCGGGCACAAGATCAATACGGAACTCTACTTGACGAACGGGAGGAAGACCGGATAAATCCTTAAGAAAAACTTCGGGGAAATCCCGAATGATCGGAATGTCTTGGATACTCTTCTCCTTGACATCCTTTTTAACAATATGAGCTAAGAAAGCAATGTACTTCTTTCGTAAGTACTTTTGAGCGGTAGTACACGACATCAACTTAAGTCCCTTGCAAGGCTTTTCACCAAAAAACCCTTAAGGTTTCTCCCGATGGTAGTGGAATTCGGATACATTTTTCAAAGCAAATGACTTCGGCATGATGATTTGATAGCCAATCCATACCTATAATAATATCAAAGCTTCCTAGTGGCATTGGAACCAGGTTGATTGGGAATGAATGGTCATTTAGTTCTAAAGAGCAATCATAGATAATGGACTCAATTGTAAAGGAGTCACCATTTGCTATTTCAACGGTGAAGGTTTTCTCTAATTGGGATCGTGTCTTTGCAAGTAAAGGCTCAAAATTAAGTGACACAAAACTTTTATCGGCACCCGTATCGAACAAAATGGAGGCATATTGACTATTAACAAGAAACGTACCATTAACCACGTCGTTGTTGGCTTGAGCTTCGTTGGCGTTTATGTTGAACGCACGCCCACGAGCTCCACCTTGTCTAGCATTTGTAAGTCTTGGACATTGATTACGAAAATGGTTCGAGTCACCACACTCATAGCAAGCACGCCCATTAGCAATGGCGGGAGCACCTGGGTTAGCCACTTGAGGTACGGTTCGGTTTGGAGGGTTGACTTGGCCAGTAAGGGCTTTGGTCCTACAAACACTGACCGTATGACCATATCTCCCACAACAAGTACAAAGGCGACATGGAATGTTTTGGGGATGATGGTAGTTGTAGGTGGCACAAAGTGGGTAAATTCCACCATATGGCTTTTTGACCGGTGCTTGAACCATAGGTGCAGCTTGATTGACGGGAACAGTAGGAGTAACCACAGCAAAATTTCTAACTTTCCTCTTTCTGTTATTGCGAGAGTGCTCGGTTGTGGCTTCTTTGTTATGAGCAGGAGGGGTTACGGTTTCAGAAACTTTCTTAGAACCCTTTTTGGTAAGAGTTCCAGCTTTTACATGATTGTCAGTTAGGGTAGCAGACAGGCGGATGGCATCTTCCAAAGTAGCAGGATTTCTACCTAAGACAGTATCTTGGATTTGTCTTGGTAGTCCACCAATGTACTTTTCGATACAACGGGATAACGGAGTGACCATGTGGGGCACTAGAAGGCTCAACTCATGGAACCGAGTTGTATATGCTAAGCTTTCCCCACTATCTTGGGCAAGATCCCAAAATTCAGCTTCCAACTTTTTCACTTCATTTCGAGGACAGAACTCCTCGGTCATAAGCCTTTTAACCTCATCCCAAGGTAAGGCCATAGCTATGTCGACACCCCTATTTCGTTTCTCCCCATTCCACCAAGTAAGTGCCCGTTTTTGTAGGACACTTGTAGCATGACCAACACGGAGGTTGTCGGGACAGTCACTATTGAGAAAGGTATTCTCAATGCTTTCAAACCATTGAAGGAGTCCAGTAGCTCCTTCGGTTCCATAAAACTTGAGGGGATTGCACGAATTGAAGTGTTTGAAGGTGCATTGAGGTGGATTGTTACCACCATTTCCACCATTATTACCACTATTGCTTCCATTTCCACCATTGTTGCCATTGGTGGGACCATTGGCTTGGGTGAGTTGTGTCACCAATTGGGTGAGAATAGCAGCAATGTCGGTGTTGGCGTTGGTTGCGGGAGCACGACGAGGAGGCATTCTACAGATTGTCACAATACAAGAAAAATTGTGAGAACTTATGAGATTTGATAGGATTTAATAGAATGAGGTAACAAAAATAAAAATAGATATTATTAGTTTGGATTGTACTCAAAAGTGACAAAATCACTTGAATACCATGACACATTAAGGTTAATTAAACTTATAAAATTTTCAAGGAGACATGCTTTAGCCTATAAGTAAACACTCATCTCGGGAATTCCCAGGAAAGCATACGGGTCCCTCGGTTGATTGGGATTTATGCTAAATGCTTTCCTAGACAGAAAACCCAAAATACAGGTGTCACCCTTCCAGATTGCACGTGTCCTCAAATAATTTAACAAGTTTAAAAACCTTAACGAAGAAATAAAAATATTTTAAAGATTTTTGCTTCAAGAATTTTCCACATGCTAAGAAAGGATAAAGATAGGAAAGAAGATAGAAATATTATGGGGTTTTAGAATATAGGAAAGGATATTATTTATTTAATTATTATTTAAGAAGATCCTAATGAGTCATGGATTTAAAACACATAAGTCATCATAATGCAATAATAAGTAATCATACTAAACATGTAACATATAACATATAGCACATAGCATGTAACACATAGCACAAAACTCATGAAACATAGTATAAGTGGGTGTCCTAAAGTTATAGTCTAGGTCAAGGTGTCTAATAACCTAATTCCCTATAACCAAGGCTCTGATACCAATCTGTCACACCCCGACCGATGGCGGAATCATCGGGGCGGGACATGTAAGACTGTTCATAGCACATGGTTGACTAAATTGAAATATATTAAAGTCAAATTTACATTACAAATAATCCAAGTACAAAATCAAATTCAAACAAGAAACATAAACAACTCATAAAATTCTTGATTTAAATTGCTAAGTCCAAATCCTATGTTGAACACGTCTTGAATCAATCTCACATATTGGGGCCTGAAACATGAATAAAATAAAGTCAACTAAAAAGTTGATGAGTATAACACAGTTGTATATAGATAGCATATAGATGAAAACAAATCCTTTACATGACATGATAAATAAGGCGTTTATGGGGAGTAGCTATTGTGTAACCAAATGTACAATCAAACCTTGTAACTAGCATGCAAAACAAATGTGTTGTCGGTTTCAATCACCGCGTACCATGGGTGGGTTTGTCAGACTCAATAGATCTATCATTGAAAACCGTCGGCTTGTATAGTTAATGATTGCATATAATCGCATACAAAGGTTAGCACAACTAGCACTCGGGCACAAAGCTCAAATTTTGCACACATGTATGTAAATAGGATTTTTGCACTTGTGTTGTTTGCGTAAATGTAAATGTGTAATGTGTAATGTGTATAGAGTTCATGTTCCACCCCAAAAGTGTAAAAGAGTAAAAAGGGGTTGTGAATACTCACTTGATAAGGAGGTGTAGCGAACAAGGATAATAGATAGAAAAATAAAGATCCTCGAGTGCACAAATCAACCTAAAGAGTGATGTATGTTGTATCAAATAGTGCATAAGGTTTAAGTCTAAAATGAAAGTTGAATTTGTGTATAAACTATTGATTTGTATTTAAAAAGTATTGAATAAAATATATAGAGTTTGAAGTAAAATATTTTTGAAACTATTTAATTAGGTTTGAATTGAATAAATATGTAAATATTAATTGTAATCAAGTATAAATGAATAAATGATTTTGATTTAAAATGTAAATTAAATAAATAATCATTATCTTATTTATAAATTTTGTAACTTAATTATTTAAGATATCTTTTAAGTGTAAGATAGTAAATATGAATTTAATTTTCATAAATTTTTAAATAAACTTTTAAATACTATTTATCTCTTCAAATACAGGAAACGTATTTTTATAAAATTTGAGACATTTATTGATTGAAAAATATAAAATTATAATTTTGTTAAAAGGTTCTGAGTCTCACACGACCGTGCCTCGGAAGGGCACGATCGTGCTCAAGCCACGGGCGCGACCGCGCTAGTCGGGGCGCGACCGGGTTGATCAACAGGAGCACAATCTAGACAAATCAACAGGCACGACCGTGCCTTGGCCCGACACGGTCGTGTCTATGATCTTTAGACACAACAGGGACTATGTGACACCCAGCATTTCAGGTCAATATCCACATTTCATAAACGCACGTTCGTAATTATTATTTCCTGATATTTATTTTGACTAAGTAATACTAATACCATAATAAATTAATACTTAAAAATTGGTTATCATTAACCCCAAACTATTTTCTTGACTTTCTCGGCCGAGAGTCAGGGGAGCCATTCCCCCACTTGCAAATTCAATAAAATTTCCAATAAAAACCATACCTCCTCAGTACCAAATCTCTCAATTCCTTTCAAACCTTCTCATTTTCTTACGGCAAATTCTCAATATCTCCTTCAAATCGAAGTCCAGTTCAAGGCAAAATTCACCAGATTTCGGTGCTATAAGAAGAGTTCCCAGTGTTTTCTCAAGAATCAAGCTAAGGAGCTCAAGATCATTCTCTGTTTCTCTAGAAATCACCATTCTCTGTTTGAGGTAAAAACTCAATATTATCCATTTCATTTTCTTTAAAACCGTAGCTGAACATATAAATCGTTCAAACGCAACTAAGATAACAAGAAAAGTGTGATTTGAACATAAAAATATACAGGACGAATTCTGTCAATCAAAGTGCAGTAATCGAAACTATAGTTTCGATACCAGTTGTTCAATCGAAACTAGGAGTTTCGATACCTATTCAATCGAAACTAGGAGTTTCGATACCTATTTACTCAATCGAAACTAGGAGTTTCGATACCTGTTTACAATCGAAACTAAGTAGTTTCGATACCGATTGCCCAATCGAAACTAGGTAGTTTCGATACTATTCTTGCCAATCGAAACTAGGTAGTTTCGATACCTGTTTTGCTCAGTCGAAACTAGGAAGTTTTGACATCTGTTCTGTTTAATCGAAACTAAGAAAGTTTCGATACCTGTTCATCAGCCCCATAAGGCAGTAACTCAGAACTATTTTTATAACAAAACAAAGGTTGGAAAAACTAAAAAGATATTTAAAAACAAAAGCAATCAGACCTGCTAAGTCGGTGAACAACTTGCGTTTAAGAGGGGCAGTCTTAACGTGTATGTTATCCTTGTGTAATTAGGATACGGATAGGCGAATCTGCTGTTGTTCAAATATTTGCTAGCATTCATATTGTCGAGGTGAGTTTCACTAATCCCCCTTTTTCTAAAAGTTTTGAAATGATTTGGGGTGGAAACATACTTGTAAAAGACTTTTGTGTATAAATGAATTGAACTAATGATCTGACCGTATGTGTGTATTGAGGGAAAAGTAAAGCGCTTAAAGTCCTCTGAATAAATTAGTAACCATTAGCTATGAATTTAGCCCGGGATTATATGAATAGTACTATTGGGGGTGACGCCTCCGGTCATGGTTAGTCGCGCTAACCAGGGGTCAAAATGGCCGAATGACCACATATTGTCTTACTCGCAGAAAGGCGAGGGGAGGCACAGAATGTTGGGGTTTGGTTACGGTCTCATACATTACATATTATTTTGTATTCCTTGCAAGCTTACAAATGGGGTCAATAGATCAGATTAGTATTCATATTCATTGGTAATACATGCAAAAGAGTTCTGATCAGGTTAAAGTGATCAGGTTTTACACAAAAGAGTTCTGATCAGGTTAAAGTGATCAGGTTTTACACAAAAGAGTTCTGATCAGGTTAAAGTGATCAGGTTTTACACAAAAGAGTTCTGATCAGGTTAAAGTGATCAGGTTTTACACAAAAGAGTTCTGATCAGGTTAAAGTGATCAGGTTTTACACAAAAGAGTTCTGATCAGGTTAAAGTGATCAGGTTTTAAAGTAAAAGAGTTCTGATCAGGATAAAGTGATCAGGTTTAACAAGGAGTTTGATCGGAAAATGATCAGATTTAAACATTGGATTTATGATAACTTTTTATAATAACTTGTGAACTCACCAACCTCGTGTTGACAGTTTTAAGTATGTTTTCAGGAAATTGAACGTGGCCATCAGGTTTGCAATGTAAGATTCATGCATGCACGTGGATACGGCTTTTGAGAGGATTTCTCTTGTATAACTCATGGCCTTGAGTCATATTTGCGAAATCTTAAACTTTTGTAAACTCAAGATGACATTTTGTGATGTAAATATTTTTAAACTCGGTTATGTATCCAATTACATGTATGTGTTTGCGATAATCATATGCTTTGGAAACAAGTGAACGTTGCACCTCGCGTTTCCGCAAGGCGGGGTGTGACAGAACTTGGTATCAGAGCCATTGATTATAGCGAACTAGGTGTCTAAAACGGAACCTAGTCTATAATTTGAATGACTCACTAAAATGTTTTCATTGCATAAGCATTTCATAACCAGTCATCATGTCATGTGGATATTGTGGTCACAAACATGTCGTCACATTCACACTCTGATCTCGTCACTGACTCTGAATCCAACGAGGAACTTTCCGCCACACGTCCCAAAAATCGAGTACAAGTTCGCAGCTCGACACCACCCGATGTTGCCCTGGGAGAACCATCTATCATCTACCGAAAGAAAAGCGGAGGACCGATTAAAGTGCAAAGTGCTAGGAAGAAGGTTCGACTTCCGCGTAAGAGAAACCTGGCAGCCCATAACCCGAAAGACTTGGAGATCGATGATGAACCATCTAGGAAACGACCCTGTTACCATCCTACCGTGGGAACTATCCGTTGGATGCCTCGTACCTTGGCACGATGGAGGGAGATGGAGAGCATCCCATCTACCTTTGAGCTCAGAGAGTCTTCCAACTCTCCAACACCCGTACCCCACACCGGGGAAGCCATGGAGCTCACAGTGCCTACATTAGTAGCACGTGTCCGTACGCACGAAGAGCGTCTTGATGATCTCCTAGATGATATTCGGGCACAGGGGGATGCAGCCATGCGCTTACGTCAAGGGCTCGGATCTCGAGTACAGACTCTGGAGGAAAGCACCCGAGACATACAGGGTGCCCCTGACTATCTAGAGTTGAGAGCTGATATGGACTGGCAGTTCACTCTCACGGTCCGAGACATGGTGGAGGCGCTGGAGGAAAGGACCTTGGCTGCAGAATTTGTGGCTAGGGCTAGCTTTATCATGGCGGGACTTGCCATGATGTTTGGATTGTACTCCCACTTCTTCTTTTAAACCTATTATGGGCGGGTTGTGCCCATAGTACATTATGTAGTTTAAAACTTTAGCACTGATGAGGTCATGTGAACCCATCTCTTTTTGTATCCTTGTCTTTCGGGAACAATGTACTATGTATGTTTTAACTATGTATGTGATGGTTTATGTTGAAATGATGGTTGTTTGCATTTGATGTTGTTGTATCCTTATGTTATGATCTATCATTATTGATATATAATGTTGTTTCTTTTTAATTGATATGTTAGAAAGAACGTCATGGCACCTAAGCGTGGGACACCCCGTAACACTACTGGTGACAACAACGAGACAATTTCCGCAAACATAGAACAACTCATAGCACAGCGAGTAGCTGCCGCCATAGAGCAGTACGAAGCAAATCGAAATAGTGGCGGAGGAAACGGCAGCGGTACCGGTGCAGGAGGTGCAGGAGGTAGCGGTACAGCAGGGGGGAGCGGTACAGCAGGAGGTTCCGGAGGTAATAAAAATAATGTAACATCCCAAAATAAATGAGGATTTTAAATAACGGGTTGAACCGGGACGAACGGGATAAAAGAACGAGGCGTAACGGGCCGGGCCGGTTGCGCCGGCAAACTTGAAGGAAGGGGGGTTTCCTCCCTTTAAATAGCCAACACACACACCATTTCTCTCATTTGCAAGAATCTAGAGAGAGAAACCGTAGAGAGAGAAAGTTGGCGGATCGACCCGAGATTGAAGGAGCTTGTTGCTACTGAACTCGTGAGCAAAACCTCCGGATCAGAATCTCGAAATCAGGTAACACCCGAACCAAATCTGAGTTTCTGTTCGGTTTTGGGTTTTCGAGTATTTTCAGGAAAATGACGGGTTTTTATAAACCAAATGAGGAAAGGGTTATAAATCTGGAATCACGAAAGGAAAATACACGTTTTGAATACAAAAAGTCCGGATCTTGACAAGATCGGACCTGCATGCGAAAGTTAGGGTTTTTGGAGAAGATAGCTGAGTTCTGCAGTTGTCGAAACTAGAAGTTTCGAGTGACCTGCAGTTGTCGAAACTAGAAGTTTCGAGTGACCTGCAGTTGTCGAAACTAGAAGTTTCGAGCGGCCTGCAGGTGTCGAAACTAGAAGTTTCGAGGGGCCTGCAGGTATCGAAACTAGAATTTTCGATGGGCCTGCACCTGTCGAAACTAAGTAGTTTCGATAGGTCTGCATCAGTAAGTGAAGTCAGTGTATTCACCTGTAACAGAACGAGTAAACCGTTAGAGTCGGGATTTAGGTCTGATGTGTATTTAATTAATCAATTCAGATCGGAAGTGACGTTGTTGGACCTTTGTTTAGGACAACCGAGACTAGCTTATAAGGTGAGTTCTAGAAGCCCTCTTTTAAATGTTTTTATATAATGTTTTCGGGCTGGTGTGTACACGTATGAAATGATGTTTTATGAAATGATGTTTTATAAAATGATTTGTTTATGAAACTACGTTTACGAAAGGAAATGATTTGGAACGAGGGGTTTATGGAAAGAAAATTTATGAACGGAATGTTTACGAATGAATGTTATAAAGAAATGGTTTTAATGAAAAGGTAAAGGGTTTTGAAAGTGAAGGAAATGTTTTATGAAAAGAAAACAAAAAGGGGCAAAGGTTTTAAAGAAGTCATTACAAATCTAATCTGTCGAATGAATGGAATTGACGAATGAAGTCTAGGAATGTGATTCCCAGCCTTGTGGGAGATTATGGACAGTGAGCCATAGTTACCACAAGAACAACATGGGCAATGTCTTTGTGGCATGTCAATGGTTTTGATGTTGTACAACTGGTAAAGGGAGTAACGACGGTTACTCGGGTGATGACGATCATCCTAAGCGAACGAGGTAATGGGAAATCAATGACGGCGATACGTAACGGTTGATTTCCAAAGGAAAGATGCGTGTTGGGCAATGACGGCGATACGTAACGGTTGACCCCACGTATTGAATGGTAATGGGAAATTAATGACGGCGATACGTAACGGTTAATTTCCAAAGGAAAGATGCGTGGTGGGCAATGACGGCGATACGTAACGGTTGACCCCACGTAGTATATGGTTGTGGCAATGACGGCGATACGTAACGGTTGCCCACAACATTAAAGGTTCCTACGGGGACATAGAGACGCGTAACGATACAGATTTAGATAATAATGTATGACTTAAATGAATGTTAATGTTTTAAACAAATGATTGTGTTTAAATATGCGAAGGTTTACGAATGAAAGGCCCTGTTTTCTTATACGAATGTTAAACCCTATTGAATGTTTGAATGATGAACCATTTCTTAAAACGAACGAAAACTAGAACTCACCAGCGTAGCTGACCTTTTTAAGTGTACACATTCAGGTTAAGGCAGGTTATGAGGATGGACGGTGATGCTTGGCTAGAGATGAAGAGTTATCCGACTGCTTTTGAAGACTGGCATCCCGTTATGTTTAGTTATGATGTAATTATGTTTACGCTTCCGCATGTATGAATAACGATTAAGTTATGTTTAAATGAAATTTTCGCTGCGTTATCTGATATTCATGTTTAAGAACTGCTTGTGAATGAGTAAATCCAATAAGTGAGGCCTCCCGGGTTTGGGTCCTTACAAGTTGGTATCAGAGCAATAGTTTGAGAGATTCGGACACCCCTAATGTCTGAACTTAAACTTTGAATGGGACCGAAAGCGGATGCCAGTACGGGTAACTCGAGCCACAGCATCAGGTATGAAAAGTAGAGTATGTGTATGTAGTATGCCTTAGGAAGAGTTAGGAAAGGACTTGTGTTCTGATGGAATCACAAAGGTGGTCAAATAGAAATCGAAAGGTAGTGTAATGGTTAATTACAGATGGCCAGTGTATATTAACATCTTACAGTACTTATTGAATTTTATTTGTTAACTAGCGTGATGACATTAGATTCCTTGTCTTTTAAGAACGAAATGGAGGGAAGAATAGGCGGAAGGCGTGGTGAGGGTCGTACCGGATGACACGGTAGGATTCCCGCCCACCAAGTTTATAGTGAAAAGGCAAGAGTTCTTGCGGAACCGGAAGGTAGTGTGCATGAGACCGTACGAGTGTGATGCGAAATGTCCTCCGTTGTGTTGACTTAGAGCGAAAGTGGTAAGAGGTGTCGATGAGAATGCCGGGACAAAATCTCAACTTTGAAGGGACGCGAGTATTAGAAAGTGTTATAAGAGGAACTAGAATGCTCGAGTAAGGTAAATTGGTAATTTCGTTTGGATCCGCGAAATTGTGAATTTACAGGTGCACGTGCATGATGGTGAATCTTATGGTATTGATTAATGCTTACGTATCAGAGTTGATCCAATTACTCAACCACGACTACGAGATGTTAGTCACCCGAGTAACGATTAAGGAGATTGATGAACATCATTAGTAATGGTAATGATGTCAAAGATGGTGTACCTTACAACGGTGAATGATGTCAGCAAGTACGAGCCACAGACAAGATGAGGAGGAATGAAACTTCGGTTTACCTAAGTCAGACGAGCATACGTATGAAGGATGCCAAGGAGCTAGGATGGGCTACGCTTAGCGCAAACACGTTCTGATGAATAAGAATCGGTCTACTGTTGAAGTATGCATGAGCATGAAAGAAATAACCACACTAGTGTATGTCCAAAGAATATATGAGTGCACGAATGCACAAAGTGCATCTTTCCATGTAGAAGACAGTCCAAGACAACTAATAAGGGTATCTGCTGAAATGAGAAAATAGATATACCAACAACAACAAGAGACGGAAACCGCGATGTTAATTAGGGCGTGCAGACTAAACCAAACCAAACCAAACCAGATCCGACCCAAGGATTGTTTGTCTAGAATGAATGTGAAGGACAAGTTTTGACTAACAATGTGAAGCAAGGCATGGGCACTAAGAAGAAATTCAAGGCGACTCAGAGAACGCTCTACTATGTCTAAGTCAAATCAATAGCTGCGAGTGTTACTAGAATTGGAAAGCCGTTGAGGGACCCACTGAAACTAGAAAGGAAATGAAAGTACAAGTGTCACCGTACGTGTCATCTATCCATAGTAAGACCAACGAATGTGACTTTAGAAGAAATGCATGCAGAAAAGGCTAACGGAAACGAGTAGCTAGAGAATATATATTGTCGGTCAGATGGGATGCCAATCCCTAAGACCATCCAGTGATATGTAGGAATAAGGGTGTTCAATGAACCAACGATGTGAAACGTAAAACCTAACAAGTACGTTTGAAAGAAAGACTAGAAGGAGATTGTGTATGAAGATATGAATGAAAAGTTCGAGTGACTAGTGTGCCATCTGAATGAATACCTTCCCGACAAGTTGAATGTGATAAGGGATACCTCATATGTTTGGGGGATACCCGATACGGTTCCTACGGGGACGAAGCGATACGGTTCCTACGGGAACGAAGCGATACGGTTCCTACGGGAACGAAGCGATACGGTTCCTACGGGAACGAAGCGATACGGTTCCTACGGGAACGAAGCGATACGGTTCCTACGGGAACGAAGCGATAAGGTTCCTTCTGGAATGAAGCATATGGTTCCTTAGGGAACGAGACGATGTGGTTCCTTCGGGAATGAGATGGTACGGTACCTTAGGAAACTTGATAGTAGGAATCATTCAGGAACGGGATATTATGATTCATTCGAGAACGACATGGTATGGTCCTTCAAGGACGAATGCACCATGGACAGCTTATGAGGTATACACAATGATCCAAATAGTTGAGAGACGATCGATAGGAACCGTCCAGATGGAAAGGTGGATAACCTGAACGAGGAGTTGAAATTATGGCCAAGGAGTCTTCTGTGGACGACTCCGAGTTTGATAAGACATTTCACATAGAATGACGATATAAGAACCCTAACGGTTAGATGTGAAAGACCGACTAGGGATGTACGATGCTGAAAAAGATAACGTCTATCAAGAACGAGAGAGGTATAGTCAAGACTACACAAGGATCTGTCAACGGGAGAGTGATTGCATATACGTCACGGCAGTTGAAAGTTCACAAAGTCAATTATCCGACTCATGATTTGGAACTTACTGCTGTCGTATTTGCATTGAAAATATGGAGACACTACCTCTATGGGGTGAAGTTTACTATTTACTCCGACCACAAAAATTTGAAATACTTCTTTGAACAAAGAGAGCTTAATATGAGGCAGAGACGATGGTTGGAACTTCTGAAAGATTATGACTGTGAAATCATATACCACCCTGGAAAGGCAAACGTGGTGGCTGACGCTCTAAGCCGAAAGGATGTGCCTACTCCTATTAGAGTGAAGGCTTGCCAGTTGGTGGTAACTTCAGATGTGATGAGAGAAATTGAAAAGGCTCAAGATGAGGCACTTAAAGAGGAAAACATAAAGAAGGAAAGGATGGTTGGCCAACAGGACAAGTTGGAATATAATACCCTTGGTGTTAGGACACGTTTTGGGCGGATATGGATACCTATGGGTGGCGAGCTTAGGACCAAAATCTTGGATGAGGCTCATAAGTCTCGTTACTCTATCCATCCCGGTACCAATAAAATGTACCAAGATCTGAGGAGGGAATACTGGTGGCCTGGAATGAAATGTGACGTGACGAAGTATGTAAGCAAGTGCTTGACTTGCTCGCAAATAAAGGCCGAGCACCAGAAACCGTATGGAAAGATTCAACCACTTGATATACCGGAATGGAAGTGGGAACACATTACCATGGACTTCAAAACTAAGCTACCTCGCACAGCTAAAGGTCATGACACCATTTGGGTAATTGTGGACCGTTTAACGAAGAGTGCTCATTTCCTACCTATTCGCGAGACGTTCTCGTCGGAAAGGTTAGCGGAAGTGTTTATTAATGAAATAATAGCACGGCATGGGATGCCATAGACGATCGTATCTGACCGGGACACACGATTCACATCGAGGTTCTGGAAGAGATTTCACGAGGCAATGGGCACGAGACTCGATATTAGTACGGCATACCACCCACAAACGGATGGTCAGTCCGAAAGGACCATTCAAACATTGGAGGATATGCTTCGTGCTTGTATTATCGACTTCGGTGGCAGTTGGGACAGCCATCTGCCGTTAGCTGAATTCTCCTACAACAACAGTTATCACACGACGATAGGTATGCCGCCTTATGAAATGTTGTATGGGAGAAGATGCAGGACCCCGGTTTGTTGGGGTGAGATTGGACAGAAGGAATTGGGAAGTCTTGAAGTTGTTAAAGAAACATCGGAAAGGTTTGATCAGATCAAAGCACGCATGAAGGCCGCCCAAGATCGTCAGAAATCCTATGCGGATAAACGACGAAGGCCTATTGAGTTTAATGTTGGGGATAGAGTAATGTTGAAAATGTCGCCTTGGAAGGGAATCATACGATTCAGAAAGAGAGGAAAGTTAAGTCCGAGGTTTATCGGACCATTCAGGATTATGGCACGGGTTGGTGAAGTCGCATATCGGTTGGAATTGCCTGATGAGTTAAGTGGGATTCATCCTACCTTCCATGTATCACGCTTGCGAAAGTGTTTGGCGGATGAATCGGCTCACGTACCACTTACGGACATCGAGGTCGACAACAGCCTTAACTACATCGAAGAACCTGTGGCCATCCTAGACAGGAAAGAGAAACGTTTACGTAACAAAGTTATCCAGTTGGTTAAAGTCCAGTGGAAGCACCGGAAGGGATCGGAAGCTACATGGGAAACGGAGACGGAAATGAAGGAGTCGTACCCTCAACTGTTTGACTTATGATAGGTTTCGGGGACGAAACCTATTGTAAGGGGGGTAGACTTGTAACATCCCAAAATAAATGAGGATTTTAAATAACGGGTTGAACCGGGACGAACGGGATAAAAGAACGAGGCGTAACGGGCCGGGCCGGTTGGGCCGGCAAACTTGAAGGAAGGGGGGTTTCCTCCCTTTAAATAGCCAACACACACACCATTTCTCTCATTTGCAAGAATCTAGAGAGAGAAACCGTAGAGAGAGAAAGTTGGCGGATCGACCCGAGATTGAAGGAGCTTGTTGCTACTGAACTCGTGAGCAAAACCTCCGGATCAGAATCTCGAAATCAGGTAACACCCGAACCAAATCTGAGTTTCTGTTCGGTTTTGGGTTTTCGAGTATTTTCAGGAAAATGACGGGTTTTTATAAACCAAATGAGGAAAGGGTTATAAATCTGGAATCACGAAAGGAAAATACACGTTTTGAATACAAAAAGTCCGGATCTTGACAAGATCGGACCTGCATGCGAAAGTTAGGGTTTTTGGAGAAGATAGCTGAGTTCTGCAGTTGTCGAAACTAGAAGTTTCGAGTGACCTGCAGTTGTCGAAACTAGAAGTTTCGAGTGACCTGCAGTTGTCGAAACTAGAAGTTTCGAGCGGCCTGCAGGTGTCGAAACTAGAAGTTTCGAGGGGCCTGCAGGTATCGAAACTAGAATTTTCGATGGGCCTGCACCTGTCGAAACTAAGTAGTTTCGATAGGTCTGCATCAGTAAGTGAAGTCAGTGTATTCACCTGTAACAGAACGAGTAAACCGTTAGAGTCGGGATTTAGGTCTGATGTGTATTTAATTAATCAATTCAGATCGGAAGTGACGTTGTTGGACCTTTGTTTAGGACAACCGAGACTAGCTTATAAGGTGAGTTCTAGAAGCCCTCTTTTAAATGTTTTTATATAATGTTTTCGGGCTGGTGTGTACACGTATGAAATGATGTTTTATGAAATGATGTTTTATAAAATGATTTGTTTATGAAACTACGTTTACGAAAGGAAATGATTTGGAACGAGGGGTTTATGGAAAGAAAATTTATGAACGGAATGTTTACGAATGAATGTTATAAAGAAATGGTTTTAATGAAAAGGTAAAGGGTTTTGAAAGTGAAGGAAATGTTTTATGAAAAGAAAACAAAAAGGGGCAAAGGTTTTAAAGAAGTCATTACAAATCTAATCTGTCGAATGAATGGAATTGACGAATGAAGTCTAGGAATGTGATTCCCAGCCTTGTGGGAGATTATGGACAGTGAGCCATAGTTACCACAAGAACAACATGGGCAATGTCTTTGTGGCATGTCAATGGTTTTGATGTTGTACAACTGGTAAAGGGAGTAACGACGGTTACTCGGGTGATGACGATCATCCTAAGCGAACGAGGTAATGGGAAATCAATGACGGCGATACGTAACGGTTGATTTCCAAAGGAAAGATGCGTGTTGGGCAATGACGGCGATACGTAACGGTTGACCCCACGTATTGAATGGTAATGGGAAATTAATGACGGCGATACGTAACGGTTAATTTCCAAAGGAAAGATGCGTGGTGGGCAATGACGGCGATACGTAACGGTTGACCCCACGTAGTATATGGTTGTGGCAATGACGCCGATACGTAACGGTTGCCCACAACATTAAAGGTTCCTACGGGGACATAGAGACGCGTAACGATACAGATTTAGATAATAATGTATGACTTAAATGAATGTTAATGTTTTAAACAAATGATTGTGTTTAAATATGCGAAGGTTTACGAATGAAAGGCCCTGTTTTCTTATACGAATGTTAAACCCTATTGAATGTTTGAATGATGAACCATTTCTTAAAACGAACGAAAACTAGAACTCACCAGCGTAGCTGACCTTTTTAAGTGTACACATTCAGGTTAAGGCAGGTTATGAGGATGGACGGTGATGCTTGGCTAGAGATGAAGAGTTATCCGACTGCTTTTGAAGACTGGCATCCCGTTATGTTTAGTTATGATGTAATTATGTTTACGCTTCCGCATGTATGAATAACGATTAAGTTATGTTTAAATGAAATTTTCGCTGCGTTATCTGATATTCATGTTTAAGAACTGCTTGTGAATGAGTAAATCCAATAAGTGAGGCCTCCCGGGTTTGGGTCCTTACAAATAATCAAGCCATAACACATAGTCATGATCCGAATTAATGACGTTATGACTTGTGATCCTGCAGATACTCCAAATAGGAAGTGCACCTACAAGGCCTTCCTATCCTGCAAACCCCGAAATTTTAATGGCACCGAGGGTGCAGTAGGACTAATGAGATGGATAGAACAGATGGAGTCAGTGATTGATATAAGTGAATGCACAGCTGACTGCATGGTGAAGTATTCTACATGTACGCTCACTGATAAAGCTTTAACTTGGTGGAATACTCAAATGAAAACTTTGGGGAGAGAGACAGCGTACCAATTATCTTGGGAAGACTTGAAAAACATGATGATTGAGGAATACTGTCCTCGAAACGAATTACAAAAGATTGAAACTGAGATGTGGAACCTACAGATGATAGGAGATGATGTAGCAGGATACACCGACCGTTTCAATGAATTGGCGATTCTAGTACCGCATATGGTCACACCAGAACATAAGCGTGTTGAGAGGTATCTGTGGGGCCTTGCGCCTCAAATTCGTAGCATGGTAACATCATCTAATCCAATAGATGCCAAGAGTGCTATAACTTTAGCATTCAAGCTAAGGGATGACACGGTACGTAATGAATTGTTTGTGAGAAAGGAGAACGAGGAAGGTAGATCTGGGGAGAAAAAGAAAGGGATGGGAAATTCAAGTAACAAGTCTGAGAAGCAAGGGTTTAAGAAACAAGGAACTGTGAAGGCTTTTGCAGCCAACACAGTGGAAAGAAAGGAGTATGATAGGGGCCTACCGAGATGTAAGAGGTGTGGAAATCATCATGCCGGTGTTTGCATCAAGTGTGGAAAATGCGACAAGTTTGGTCACACCACTCAAGCTTGTCGAACTAACAACCGAATGGAGAGAATTAAACCGGGATGTTTCATATGTGGTGACCTGAAACACTTCAAGAAGGATTGTCCCAAGTGGAAGAATCAGAACAACGCTCAGGCACCAGGGAGGGCATTTGTGATGGGTGCAAGGGACGCACGCCAGGACCCGAACATCGTCACTGGTACGTTCCCGATAAATAATCATTATGCCTCTGTACTTTTTGATTCGGGTGCGGATATGAGCTTTGTGTCGAATGATTTTAAATCCTTACTCGGTATTAAGGCCAGCAAACTAGATCAAAGATATACAATTGAATTAGCAAATGGGAAATTAATAGAAACCGGAGAGGTCATTAAGGGTTGTACTTTATGTTTAGAAAACCATACATTCAGTATAGACCTTCTACCCGTCGAATTAGGGAGTTTTGATATTGTTATTGGCATGGATTGGCTATCAAAGAATCATGCCGAGATCGTATGCTTCGAGAAGATTGTACGTATTCCCCTACCAAGCGGAGAAATTCTTTCAATTCAAGGCGAAAGGTGTAGAATGATGTTGAAGACGATAAACTACATGAAAACTCATAAGTATCTATGCAAGGGTTATTGTGCATTCCTGGCTCACATTATCGAGAAGAAACCCGAAGAACGTCGACTTGAGGACATACCAATCGTCAGAGATTACTCGGAAATATTTCCCGAGGACTTACCAGGATTACCATCATCAAGACAAGTCGAGTTCCGGATCGACCTAGTACCAGGAGCCGTACCAGTTGCACGATCGCCGTATCGTCTAGCCCCGTCCGAAATGCAGGAACTGTCGAGTCAACTACAAGAATTACTTGACAAAGGTTTCATAAGACCGAGTTTCTCACCATGGGGAGCCCCGGTCCTGTTTGTAAAGAAAAAGGATGGAACCTTTAGAATGTGCATTGATTATCGGGAATTAAACAAGCTGACAATCAAAAACCGATATCCTCTTCCCCGAATAGATGATTTGTTTGATCAACTTCAAGGTTCCAGTTTCTATTCAAAAATTGATCTACGATCAGGGTATCATCAACTGAAAATTCAGGAAGAAGATATACCAAAAACGGCTTTTAGGACTCGTTATGGTCACTACGAGTTCCTAGTTATGCCATTTGGCTTGACTAATGCACCGGCCGTCTTCATGGATCTCATGAACCGTGTGTGCAAGCCGTACTTGGATAAATTCGTGATTGTGTTTATCGATGACATATTGATATATTCACAAACCAAGGAGGAACATGAACATCATTTGAAATTAACCTTGGAACTACTCAGGAATGAGAAGCTTTATGCTAAATTCTCTAAGTGCGAGTTTTGGATCCGAGAGGTTCACTTTCTCGGACACGTTATCAATAAGAATGGTATCCATGTGGATCCATCCAAGATTGAAGCTATCAAAAACTGGGAAGCACCAAGAACTCCGACTGAGGTGCGTCAACTTCTGGGTTTGGCAGGATATTACAGGCGATTTATCGAGAATTTTTCAAAGATAGCCTTGCCTTTGACCACGTTAACTCAGAAGGACAAAAAGTTTGATTGGACTGATAAACAAGAATCAGCTTTTCAATTGCTAAAGCAAAAACTTTGCAGTGCACCAATACTATCTCTTCCTAAAGGAACTGACAATTTCATCGTGTACTGCGACGCATCACACCAAGGCCTGGGATGTGTATTGATGCAGAGAGAAAAAGTCATAGCGTATGCATCCAGACAGCTAAAAGTACATGAGAAAAATTATACGACTCATGATCTGGAATTGGGTGCTGTCGTGTTTGCACTCAAGATTTGGAGACATTACTTATACGGTACAAAATGTACTATCTTTACAGACCATAAGAGTCTCCAGCACATCTTTAATCAGAAAGAACTCAACATGAGGCAACGTCGTTGGGTAGAACTACTGAATGATTACGACTGTGATATCAAGTATCACCCTGGTAAGGCAAACGTCGTAGCAGATGCCTTGAGTCGTAAAGACCGAGTTAAAACACTCCGTGTTCGTGCCCTAGAATTGACAATTCATACGAGTCTCACGACTCAAATTCGGATGGCACAACAAGAAGCAATCAAAGAAGAAAACAGTCAGAATGAAGCTTTACGAGGAATGATAAAGCAGTTGGAACCAAAGTCAGATGACACTTTTTACTTCATGAATAGAACTTGGGTGCCATGTTTTGGTAACTTACTGGAGTTGGTTATGGACGAAGCCCACAAGTCCAGGTACTCCATTCACCCAGGTTCGGATAAAATGTATAAGGATCTGAAAGAATTCTACTGGTGGCCGAACATGAAAGGAGAAATTGCTATTTATGTCGGTAAATGCCTGACATGTTCAAAAGTAAAAGCAGAACATCAGAAACCGTCGGGATTGTTACAACAACCCGAGATACCTCAATGGAAATGGGAACAGATTTCCATGGATTTCATTACAAAGCTACCCAAGACGTCGAGCGGGTATGACACTATATGGGTAATTGTCGATCGTTTGACGAAATCAGCTCATTTTCTACCCATCAAAGAGACGGATAAAACCGAGAAACTTGCAAGACTTTATATTAAGGAAATTGTGGCTAGGCATGGAGTACCAATTTCTATTATCTCTGATAGAGATAGCAGATTCGTGTCTAGAATCTGGAAATCATTACAAGAAGCCATGGGCACACGTCTTGACATGAGCACGGCATATCACCCACAAACAGATGGTCAAAGTGAAAGAACCATTCAAACCTTAGAGGATATGCTCCGTGCGTGTGCAATTGACTTCGGTGGAAATTGGGATACTCATTTACCACTAGCTGAGTTTTCATACAATAATATTTACCACACCAGCATCAAAGCCGCTCCTTTTGAGGCTTTGTATGGTCGAAAATGTCGTTCACCTCTTTGTTGGGCAGAAGTTGGTGGCAAGCATTTAACCGGTCCTGAAGTTATTCAAAAGACCATGGACAAGATTTTTAAAATCAAAGATCGTCTGAAGGCCGCCCGTGACAGACAAAAGAGTTACGCGGATAACAGACGAAGACCTTTAGAATTCCAAGTGGGAGACAAAGTCATGTTAAAGGTCTCACCTTGGAAAGGAGTTGCAAGATTTGGCAACGGTGGCAAGCTTAACCCTAGATACGTTGGACCGTTTGAAATTTCGACTAGGGTTGGCCCTGTAGCTTACAAGCTCAAGTTGCCACAAGAACTAAGCAATATACATGATACGTTTCATGTGTCAAATCTCAAGAAGTGCTTATCAGACGACACACTAATTATACCGCCTGATGAGATTCACATAGACGACAAGTTGCACTTCATTGAGGAACCTATGGAAGTCACAGATTGGAAGGTTCAGAGAACAAGGCGCAGCCGTGTTAAGCTGGTCAAGGTACGTTGGAATTCAACGCGCGGCCCCGAGTATACGTGGGAGCGGGAAGATAAAATGAAATCCAAGTACCCGTCCTTGTTTACAAACACTCCAAGTCAGAGTGACAAGAACTGAATTTCGGGACGAAATTCTCTGTAACATGGGGAGAATGTGACACCCAGCATTTCAGGTCAATATCCACATTTCATAAACGCACGTTCGTAATTATTATTTCCTGATATTTATTTTGACTAAGTAAAGTCAAGAAGTCTAGCAAAGAAGTTTATTCCAAGTCTAGTAAATCTTAAAGAATTACTAGAAAAAGTAAACAGAATAACCCGACTAAATGCGAACGTAAATGGTTAAATAAAATAACCAGAATATATATATATATATATATATATATATATATATATTACACAAAATTTACGTTGAACCAAGATTTTAATAAGTTCTTCAACGAGCCATAAAATGGTTAAAAATTATAATTCCGTGAAGAATCGAAACCGAATTAAATTACCATTTGGAACTCAAATTAATACTAATACCATAATAAATTAATACTTAAAAATTGGTTATCATTAACCCCAAACTATTTTCTTGACTTTCTCGGCCGAGAGTCAGGGGAGCCATTCCCCCACTTGCAAATTCACTAAAATTTCCAATAAAAACCATACCTCCTCATTACCAAATCTCTCAATCCCTTTCAAACCTTCTCATTTTCTTACGGCAAATTCTCAATATCTCCTTCAAATCGAAGTCCAGTTCAAGGAAAAATTCACCAGATTTCGGTGCTATAAGAAGAGTTCCCAGTGTTTTCTCAAGAATCAAGCTAAGGAGCTCAAGATCATTCTCTGTTTCTCTAGAAATCACCATTCTCTGTTTGAGGTAAAAACTCAATATTATCCATTTCATTTTCTTTAAAACCGTAGCTGAACATACAAATCGTTCAAACGCAACAAAGATAACAAGAAAAGTGTGTCAAATTCAAGATTTGAACATAAAAATATACAGGACGAATTCTGTCAATCAAAGTGCAGTAATCGAAACTATAGTTTCGATACCAGTTGTTCAATCGAAACTAGGAGTTTCGATACCTATTCAATCGAAACAAGGAGTTTCGATACTTATTCAAACGAAACTAGGAGTTTCGATACCTATTCAATCGAAAATAGGAGTTTCGATACCTATTTACTCAATCGAAACTACGAGTTTCGATACCTGTTTACAATCGAAACTAAGTAGTTTCGATACCGATTGCCCAATCGAAACTAGGTAGTTTCAATACTATTCTTGCCAATCGAAACTAGGTAGTTTCGATACCTGTTTTGCTCAGTCGAAACTAGGAAGTTTTGACATCTGTTCTGTTTAATCGAAACTAAGAAAGTTTCGATACCTGTTCATCAGCCCCATAAGGCAGTAACTCAGAACTATTTTTATAACAAAACAAAGGTTGGAAAAACTAAAAAGATATTTAAAAACAAAAGCAATCAGACCTGCTAAGTCGGTGAACAACTTGCGTTTAAGACGGGCAGTCTTAACGTGTATGTTATCCATGTGTAATTAGGATACGGATAGGCGAATCTGCTGTTGTTCAAATATTTGCTAGCATTCATATTGTCGAGGTGAGTTTCACTAATCCCCCTTTTTCTAAAAGTTTTGAAATGATTTGGGGTGAAAACATACTTGTAAAAGACTTTTGTGTATAAATGAATTGAACTAATGATCTGACCGTATGTGTGTATTGAGGGAAAAGTAAAGCGCTTAAAGTCCTCTGAATAAATTAGTAACCATTAGCTATGGATTTAGCCCGGGATTATATGAATAGTACTATTGGGGGTGACGCCTCCGGTCATGGTTAGTCGCGCTAACCAGGGGTCAAAATGGCCGAATGACCGCATATTGTCTTACTCGCAGAAAGGCGAGGGGAGGCACAGAATGTTGGGGTTTGGTTACGGTCTCGTACATTACATATTATTTTGTATTCCTTGCAAGCTTACAAATGGGGTCAATAGATCAGATTAGTATTCATATTCATTGGTAATACATGCAAAAGAGTTCTGATCAGGTTAAAGTGATCAGGTTTTACACAAAAGAGTTTTGATCAGGTTAAAGTGATCAGGTTTTACACAAAAGAGTTCTGATCAGGTTAAAGTGATCAGGTTTTACACAAAAGAGTTCTGATCAGGTTAAAGTGATCAGGTTTTACACAAAAGAGTTCTGATCAGGTTAAAGTGATCAGGTTTTAAAGTAAAAGAGTTCTGATCAGGATAAAGTGATCAGGTTTAACAAGGAGTTTGATCGGAAAATGATCAGATTTAAACATTGGATTTATGATAACTCTTTATAATAACTTGTGAACTCACCAACCTCGTGTTGACAGTTTTAAGTATGTTTTCAGGAAATTGAACGTGGCCATCAGGTTAGCAATGTAGGATTCATGCATGCACGTGGATACGGCTTTTGAGAGGATTTCTCTTGTATAAGTCATGGCGTTGAGTCATATTTGTGAAATCTTAAACTTTTGTAAACTCAAGATGACATTTTGTGATGTAAATATTTTTAAACACGATTATGTATCCAATTACATGTATGTGTTTGCGATAATCATATGCTTTGGAAACAAGTGAACGTTGCGCCTCGCGTTTCCGCCTTGGCGAGGTGTGACAGACTAGCCCAGAGGGCGTGACAAGGTCTGGACAGGAGGACACGACCGCGCTACTAGTCGGCACGACCGCGCTCGATGAGGCACGGCCGCGCTAGATGATTAGCGCGACCGTGTCTTTTCCAAATCAGACACGAATTTACCAATTCTTGTATTTTAAACATTGGAATTGTTAGGGCTTTTGATTTATGGGTTATTACGAGTCTTTTCATATAATCTAATTGTATGTACATCGCGTTTAAGTAGGGGTTCGATTAAATCATTTTTAATAAAGCATGAGTTCTGATTCGGATCGATTTCTATAATGGAAGCCCAAATTGAATAGGGGCTTTCGATACAGAGACTACTTAACTGAAATAAATGATTTCATTTACCCGAAACAGTAGAGGATTGATAGAGATGGCAAGAAAGAGTTCCGGCGTCGACGACTTGTGTTCCGGCGATCTTTACTGTAACTCCGGCCAATCCAAATAGTCTGGGAACTTCAGGGATGATTGAGTATCGAGTTTCTGCTGCTGGATTGAGAGGATTCGGATCGAACAGCGGATTTTTGTTTCTTGGAAAGCTTGAGAGAGTTTTTCGAAATTGGTAATATGAACTGAGACGTTTGAGGAATTCGATAGTTGATTCATTCGTTAAGGGGAAAAGAAACGGACGACTGTTACGGATTTCAAATGATTGGGTGGTTAAACTGCATTTACGTTTCAACTGATACGCAGGCGCGACCGTTCCCAAGAGAGGCGCGACCGTGCCTAGGCACCGGGCGCGATCGTTCCAGGACCAGTCACGCGATCGTGCCGAGGCACTTGGCGTGACCGTGCCAGAACGAAGCACGACCGTGCTTGACTAGGGTTTGTTGATATTTTCCAATTTTAGTCCTTGACTTTTCAGATTTGATAAGTTTGAATAAAATGGTTTCTTGTATAGTGTTTAAATGTATATAACCGAGTAAAATTTGCGAATTTGTATAGAATCATTGCATTTAATTTACGGCGAGAAAATAAATGAGACAGTGCACGAGTATTGAATTCGAAATTGCATTACATTAGATTGAAATATGAATAATAAAAATCAGGATGTTACAGTCCACATCCTGGAGGAAAATCGCGTACAGCTAGCACTACTCTCCCTTTCCATCCCGCCTTTCCAATCATTGCTCCACGCGGTATGTCGCCGACCGAAGCTCTAGTCACACTTGGCATGAGAAGCACCAACACTCCTCCCTTCTCACTAGCAGTTTCATCCGCAGCAGTCGTCGCCTTGACCGGTCGTTCTGCATTCCTCTTAGTTAGAGTTACATGCTTGTCCAATTTCGTATGCTTTGTCTTCACCACCTAATCCTACTCAAGATAGAACGTTGGAGTGATTATTCTTGGCATCAAATTCAGAATATGAGAGTAATCATAGACTGCCAAATCACGGTGATCAAATGCAATTTGGTGGTCCACATTACTACTCGGATTCTAATCCTTCCCCATTATATTCACACTAGCTTTCTATCATTCACACACCCTGGATATCCCACACAATAATCTAGCAAGTCATCATCTTTATCACAATTTCACACCATCCAAGGTTACACACAAAATTACTAAATCATATCGACACACTAAACTATCTCACATAGTTACAATTAATGCTACTCCACATTAATCAACTCACATAATGGTCTCATTTTAATCACATCACACAACTTCACGTAGTTCTAAAAAATACAACACTTAGCACACATCATGATCCCACACGAAACCATAAATAACTTACTCACACCAATCACTTTACCTAGTGTGATACTGCACAAATGGTAAATAATAATTACTGCTCAACTCGAAAGACGTACCTCTTGGCTCGCGGTTACTCGTGGTGGCATTCGTTTTACCCTCGTCCCATTCTCAGTTTAAGTTAAGGCATTTTATTTTCTTAAAAACACCAGTTTTCTCTTAAACCACTGCTCTGATACCAACTTGTAAGGCCCCAAATTAGGCACCCTACAGTTGGTTCTCATAACTGGTTAAATTCTTTAAAAACATCTAACTTTCATTTACATAAACAGGGGAAGTCTTTCTCAAAATAATATTATCTTTAAACTCATTAATTTTGATAACATTACCTGACGAATGCATGCGCACCAACCCGAGTAGCCCCGCTCCTAAGCCAAGATACCTCATCTAGCAGACTCACCTGCAAAACAATCTAACGTACATACAAAGTCAGCTACGCTGAGTGAGTTCTAATAGTTTAATTTATCAAAAGCCAACTCGTCTCTGTTTCATATTTATTTCCACTCAAGACTCTTATGTCTTTATAAAAAAATGTTTATTAAACCTCTATCATATAGACAACCCCTGTTATCTTATAATATCCCACAAATATTCACCACCCCAGACTCTGCCCGTCATTTGAACCTAATAAGTCTCTCCGACATGAATCGAGCTTACTACCCTGATAACTCACAATTTAACATATATATACACCATACACGGGTTAACTCAACCAACCTCTAGACACCGACTTACCAGTCCTAACCAGGACTCTCATACACCAATTAACTCAACAGTTCCACACAATGTACTCAGCTCGACACAACGGTCAATCTAACTCGATACACCACATTGATTCCATCTGTTTATCACCTCAATATCATCTCATACACAATTAATATAACTCATCACTTGCATGCAATTTAACACATATATAAGCACACAAATACATACCTCATCACTGCACCCTCGTCATGGTTATCCCCATCGGGATACTCGTCATAAGTTCAGCTCCACCCTTGTTACAGGGCCCCGCCGCTAAACATAGCGACACACTCGTCATATATGATGACTACCCGCCACCACACGGTGACTATATCATCTACCATACGGTGAATGACACATCACACGTACAATGATGACCCCGAAGGACTCCGTCCTCCACATCACTATTAGCCGTATACACGTACAACAATGCAAGCACACAAAGCAACATATATATACACATGACACTACCTGGACATGTACTACGACTCACCACCATTTACAGATCACTTACGTGTGTAATCCAACGCTTACTTAGACGTATCCTCATAACGTCTTGACACATTACCCAACTCTTTCCGAATAGGAAGTTATACGACACACAAACACCATACTGACTTGAAACCCATACATACTATGGACACCACATAGACTCATGCAAAAAACGATACCAGTCGTGTCACGAGGACAACGACACAATACACACAGCATCAAGCACACGACGCATGACAAACTACTAGCACTTACTTGACTCGTTAATGAACCAAGTACGGTTTCCTATGCTAACTCTCCTTATATAACCATCACAGGTTTAGCTAAATTCCCGACTCGCCCTGACTAACTCATAAGATGACACACCCAGATCATCACACTCTTGTTCACCCACCCTAAGGACCCCATAACGACTCTTAGCTTCATTATTACATAAAGTTCTCATAAAACACTTCAAGTTTAACTCATAACTCGTAATACGTTCGTTTAATAAAACATGCGAGTATGTACGATAGCCCTAAAACAATAAAACATTTTAAAAAGAGGGGATTAGAAACTCACAGGTTGTTCCGCGTCCAAATCCTAGCTCTGCACCACGCGTGCTCGCTCAAACCCCGAGCCTGTCAAACGTACGATTCAGGGATTAGATTACGTCCCATAACATATGTTGAATAACGTATAACAATAATTAAACCCAACGCTTGTCTCGAATGTTTTTCATTCAAACCATCGGACCCTAGCTCCATGGTTTCTCACGGGTTGAACCATTCATGACCCGTTTAGAAACCATAAATTTAAACTAGGTTCTCATGCATGCACGTACCCGGCCATGCACAACCCTAACTCACCAAAACCCTAGCTTTGACCAAACCCGTGCCCGAGCACTATCACGTACCACCGGGTGCCACCCAAACCCACACCACCGTGACCGGTTATCATCGTCGTCTTCATCTCCTTTCCTATGCACTTCTAGCCCGTTCATCGAGCCCCGTCATCTCTCCATCATCGTCTCCATCCTCTAGCCGGGTCAAAACCCTAGCGGGTCAACACCACGCACCAACGCCATGCACCACCATGCACGCCACCACCACCTTACTCCTCACGTCTGTCCTTAGCCGACCTACACTTCATGGTCGTGCAACCATGACCACCACCAGCCGTTGCCGGCCCCACGTTACACCACCACAGCCTCCTCCAGGGCTGTCATCACGTTCCACAGCCGCCGAAACCACTGTGGTGAACCGTCACCACAGCCAATGTCGGTTACCGTCTCCTCCTCGCCAATCCCTGTCTCTTTCTCGATCATCGATCACCATCTCCAACGGGTCCTCGCAGCCTTGCCATACTATCACCTCCATCGTCAAACACCATTGTTACTCGAGACCATCCCCTTACAGTCAGCCACTTCCAATACTCCCATCTTTTTCCGACATCCACAACCGAAACCCAACGCTAATCGGGTTTCTAACCAAAACACGAGCGTAAACAATGAAACAAAACATAAACGATGATGTACCTTTGATATATGTGGAGTTTCCTGCTTGAAATCACCTCGTCGGATAACCCGTCACCGACCTCCTCTCTTACGTCCTTTCCTGATGCCGTCGCATTCCCCTTGGTCGCCCATGACCTAGGGTTTTCCCTTAAAGTGGTTTGTAAAGGACCACTAGTTTCGTATCGGGTCCATGCGCTTCCATCTTACACGTTTTGATCTCGAGCCTTCTTTAAATGACTATCGGTGTTTATTTCAGTAGTTAAACACACCTAGTATAAGGATCCTTTCAAATTCTTCTCATTTAATATAGGTTCGGGTCGCCCACTAACCGGAACTACTAGTTTAGGATTTCTGGGATGTTACACTAGCACACTTGACAACTGCGCTAGAGTTTGTTCTAGCGTAGTTGTTAAGTACGCTAGTGGTTTTATCTAGCACACTTGTTATCTGCGCTAGAGATGTTTGTAGCGCAGATGATAAGTGCGCTATGTCTTTGTCTATATATAGCTGATGTAGTTCTAAATTTGTAAGCTTTTGGTCATTTTTTCAAGTTGTAATCTCGAAGTATTAATCAGTGGAATATAGATGATAGAGTGTTTTAGTAGTAATAAATATATTCTATTTAGAATTGGTTTCATGAGATCAGGTTTTAAATTTATTAAATGATAGTTACTTTAACTTAAAACACACACAATAGGCAAGTGTACATATCGCAGCGTAATATAGTTTAGGTAAGAACCAAGTATCGAACCAATGGACACGGTCGAGTTCCATACTCAACTTTTGTTATCGTTTAGCCGGATTAATTAGTGAGTGAGTTTTGTGTGCGTGTGAAGAAGGTAAGTAAATGACAGAAAAGTAAATGACGGTAAAGTAAATAATAGAAAAGTAAAAACGTGCGTGATGTGTGTAACAGAAATGTAACGAACAGAATAGTAAATAGCAGAAAATTAAATATCTCGGAAATGATCAGGTCACTGATAGTATTGCTTCGGGCTTCGAATCAGCTTGGTACGTGATTATGTTAAGTTGACTAATTCAGTGGTATGACTACTACAAACTTGTGACCCAGGTCACCGCTAGAGCCTCGTCCTTACGACACCTGATTCACGAATTAAAATCTTTAAATTAAAATAGTAGTGCCTTCCATTAGGGACAGCAGTTACCCTCAACCCTTTGGTGTTATCTCCGAGTTGGTTAAGACATCAAACTTAAGTGCTTTAGATTATAGTTAAATAGGTGATTATATTTTGCTCACCGGGAGGCGATGTAACAATGGGACCAAGTATAAAGACGTACCGTTCCCTACATGAGTTCACCAAATTTTGGTCGCATAATAAGTTCGTATAAAGACGTACGACCTTAATTGTGTAGACCAAGCCTTGGCTTATTAATCTCAGCTTGTATAAAGATGTACAAGCTTCAAAGGAAGTTTGATTAAAAAGGTTTTACGATCTTACGCTTTAAAATCATGACACTCACAAATAGAAAGACGGATTTAGACAATAATAAAAGCCCACCGAATGGTGGTTTTAAAAGAAAATAATTAAAGACATAAACATACCACTAAATTACTACGTCAAACATTAACATACACCAATCATCATCTTCACCCTAGCAATAAAAGAAGTTTAGCCACGAATGGTCATACTAACTAGCGTAACGCTGAGTTTCGTAGGCTCCCCTATTGCGGACAAAGAGGAGGAGCCTCTCTACTCTCTACTCTAGACTACAGAAACGGACTCTCTTGAGCTCTGGTAACGTATGGAACCATGTGTATAGGTGTGTGGAATGAAGAACACAAGCCATCTATTTATAGGCCTCAAAATGAGCATTGCACGACCGTGCATTGGTTTGCACGGCCGTGCAAACAACTCGGGAATCAAACAGGGTACACAGGACAGTGTACTAGGCCTTGGGGATCAAGACAGGGCATTGCACGACCCTGCAATGGGATGCACGGTCGTGCATCCCTTTTCTGCTTCTCATTTTTGTCTTTTAGTTATTGGTTTGACTTTTATTGACTTCTTGGGGATCAAAGCTCGGGAATGATCTTCCAAAAGGCTTGATTCCTTGGTGTTTTTAACTAGTTTTAGCTTTGTTTATCTTCAAAACATCGAATAACCTGCGATTATGAAATATAAACGTTTTAAGTAGCAATTGCAAGGTTATTAATCAATTAGTACCATAATATGGGGATTATTATGCATGCAAAATATGTATAAATGATGGCATATCATAACACCCCACACTTAAACTTTACTTGTCCTCAAGCAAACTCATGCATGATCACACCCATAACTAAAAATTTTACAAAGGTAATGGAGTTCCAAGTAGTTGGAAGCCCCGAGATAGCTCTTGAGTTGCTTTATTCTATTTTTGTGCTTTTCTATCCTTAGGATGGTGGAATCCATGGCAAGCCTGCTAAAACTTTAATTATGCATAATCTCTCACTCCTCACAATGTTCACTCAACTCTAGGGTTATATATGTATAGATAATATAAGTTAAGTGGAACACTCAAGTTTGAATTGAATTATGCAATGGTCATAAGCATGTATGCAAATCAAGTCTCACCAACTAACTTAGTAGTATACATGAATCAAGAGGACTTTAAAAGGGTTGTAATGTGGCTAAATAAATAAAAATAAAGGATGAAAATGAAAATCTTTTTGGATTTTTAGGGATTTGAAGGGTTTGAAAGGGCTGCAGCTATCGTGAAAAACAAAGCTATGGCTTCCTGGCTTAAAATGGAAAATACTAGCAGGTCCCTTTACAGTACTCAGATCATGAGGGTATAATTAATCTGAGGGCTCGTTTATGGTTAGATTGCCAAGAGCAAGATCTCTTATCATTCTTAACTCTTCCCTTGCTGTGTAATACACATTACTACCTTTCCGTATGGATCTTTCGGCTTGTAGCCTAACAGCTTCTACTTTGATCAAATGCATATACTCATGTTGGGAATCAGTTTGATTCTTACTACAATTTCCATCGTGGCTCCAGTTGCCACACTTCACACATTTGTCGTATCTTTTGGCTCTCCTTTGGTGGCACTTTTTGAGAAGCTGCAGAATGGTGGCAGTTGTTCTTGCTTGCGCCACCGTTTTCTTACATCACTAGTTGCTTGGAAAATTTTGTCTCAGAGTTTGGTTGGTAGTTCAGGCTTTGCGAAATGAAGGCAGAAAAGCAAATTGAAATCAAAAGAATGCATATCCAGTTCTTTAAGGTCTAGCCGGCAAAAGACCCACTTCTCTTTTTTTTTCTTTTCTCATTTTTCTATTTTTTTCATACCATCAAGACTAATTTTTCAATAATTATTTTTTCTTAATTTCTTTGAAATAATATTTTCATAAATTCATTACAGATAGTTCGGTTGTTTCTTCCTAATACATCCAACTTCTTGTATATTCCAGTTCTTTTGAGTAGAACAGATTGTTTCCAAAATTTCCACAATGATACTAAACTTGAAATGACGACATAAGATAATTTTCCGATTTTGAAAAGATTCAGCCAATAACCGGTGTTTACGAAAAGCTGGTTGGGTGATAAATGTGCGTAGTAGAAGAGAAAAGGTTAAGGCTCAGAGGGCTATCTAGGCAGATAATATTTTTGGGATTTTGGGTTTAAGGATAATATTTCAGGGTAATAAGGTCCTAGGTGCCTCAATCATTTTTATACTTCTACTAATTCATGATCTCGAAATGTATAAGTCACACAAGCTCTAATTATTCATAAAATCCGATCGAATAAACACTCAGTATACCAAATGAAAGAGCATGCAAAAAACAATGATAATAATGCTCATGAAAAGACTCAGATTATTCTCATATGGAAACGGATGGGATAAAGTTTAGTGATTTGTTATGCATAATATTCATTTGTTTCTACTTGCCATATCTTCATTTTATTTAACTAAGTGCGAACTCAAAGAGGTTTAGATTTTAGGGTTTAGAATTTTTGAAAACTTTTCGGTTTTTACGAAAGGTAGGTTTTTAGTAAGGTTTTAGTCAAATTGGTAGAAAATCACAAGTTAAGTTTTACTGCTTTGAGGTTGCAAGTAGTCCTAAATCTCTAATTCCCCACCCCACACTTAAAACTGTGTGTTGCCCTCAATGTACAAATGCATGTAATGGAATGCTATGCAGGAATTTAAATGCATGAAGTTTTAAGGGAAAAGAAACTGGTACTCCCCCGGTCAATTTGGTGTATAACCTATGACCAGAACTTATTGTTGCTATCAGGCTATGCCTATCAGCTGCTTGTCAACACTTGCTTCAAAGAATTCATCGAGTTTCTCAGAAATTTGATGTGGTTTCCAGTTCCCATTTCGTAGGAGTGGAGTGTAACTCCTCAATGAAGTAGAGAAACTACCTGGTGATATTATTCTACCTGACACAAAAAGGAAAACATAAAAGCAGACAAGGAAAATAAAAGGTAGTAGTTAAGCTTCTAAGGTCCTAGTATCGAGAAGTCATACCTGGAGGCTGAAGTAAGAGAAACTTAAATTTGGAAAACCAAACCTGAGGTCCACGTGTTCTGCCGTATGCACCAACTTCTCATTTTATTTATGATCATCGGGTTGCCTCCCGGAAGCGCCACGTTTATTTAAGGGTCGTTGGCCAGACTCGTACGTGCTGCATCAGTCTTTCTTCTGGTGGGGGAAAATAACCTCCCCCTTGTCTCCTGTTCCTTCATTCAAATCATTCAACTTTAGTAGCTTATCAATATATTCATCGATCCAATTAGTGTTGTCAAGGTCCTTGCCAAGATCTAGCGTCTTCACTTTGTTAAGGTCTATTGTCTTTCCTTTGTTGAATTCCTTAGCTTTCTTAAGTTGGTAGCTTATCAAAATATTCATCGATCATTGGATAGGCATTCGTTTCCTCCGATGTTGTATGTCAGTGATTGTTTTCCAACACGAAGTGTCAGAATCCCTTCATTCATGTCAATGACAGCTCTAGCAGTAGCTAAGAATGGACGACCCAAGATCAAAGGCACGGAATAGTCGGGTCCCATTTCTAAAACCATGAAGTCGGAAGGGAAGACAAACTTGCCGACTTTTACTAACAAGTTTTCAATGAATCCTATGGGCGTTTTAATTGATCCATCCGTGAGTTCAATAGTTGCATTAACATGTTGCAGATTTCCAATTTTGAGTCTTTAGAACATGTTATATGGCATTACGTTCACACTTGCTCCTAGATCAGCCAGTGTGAAGTTTATCGGCAGTGGTCCGATATAAATTTGGGGGTGTGACATATTGGTATCAGAGCAATGGTTTTAGTGAATTAGGTTTCTTTAGTGACACCTAGGCTCTAACCAGACTCATTTAGGGACCAAGATTTCTAAGAATTACATCACACTAAGAACACCCAAGACTTGAGTATAGAAATTCCAACCGTCGCCGAACAACTTGTGTAGACTTTAGTGTATGGAGTTACACTAGGGTATCATTAGCTACACTAATACATAATACGATTACATGGATCACGTAACGAACGTTTAGCATGGACAAACAGACACCTATGATGTTTCTCAACAAAGTGTCACTATTCGGATTACGAATCAAGGATGATGGGTACTTAGCACACTGTAACCCTAAAAAGATCGAGTTACAGACCGAAATTGGGTGACGACGGTAGTAACCGCCAGTCATCGATCTTAGCATCACAATAAGCTGAACCTATACCAAAACCTACACCACACCTACAAATACTCAAGTCGTGGAGGCAGCTTTCTTTCTGACATATGTGCGGCATAAATATCGGATCGGATGCCTAGACTTTCGCCATGAGATATGTGTAGATCCACTCGGGTTATCAATGGATCTAACTCGAGATGTGACGTGTATCAAACACACGGAGTGCGGAATCCAACCGTATGCATGATTGTGTATATGAGACAATATCAAGACGAGAATCAACACAAGATGTAAATAATATTCTCTTTGATTTCCACCAAACTCAGAGTTTACAGAACTTGAATACAAATTGCAAAGCTTAAGAAACTAACATGTAAACTCCTATTTATAGACCCACTCAGCCATGCAGGCGAACTTAACAAGTTCGCCTAAACTAGGACTAGGCGAACTTGTTAAGTTCTCCTATTATAAAACTTAACCAATTCATACAAAACATAAAGACATAAAAGATCTAATCAATTACAAGGCCTATTGTCACAAATCTATGTCCTAACAGACTCCTCCTTGACAATAGCTTGATCATTTGTCTTCATGTTGAACTCTTCCAATTCTCTGGTAGTTTATTCACTGCACACACTCCATGTCTGATGCAAATCTCCAAGACTCTTTTATACTGCAAACCCTGCTCACGCCATTCACCAGTAAACATAATCTCTTTTCTCTTTAACATGTGCTGATCTTTCTTTGAGAAGTTAATAAGATTCATAGCATCATAGAAACAAGCTATAATCTTATTGTCTTGATCTTCAATCTTAGCCTCTCCAGTGTTCACATCTACATACCACAATTTCATATTACCCAGACAATCTTGTGGTATTTTCTTAACCACTATCTTCTTTATAACTTTGACTGGTTTAAATTTTTAACTCCAAATCAACTTACCAGTTTTAGATTCAGTACTATTTACTCTCTTGCCCTTCTGTGGTTTCAGTTTATCATATTTTCCTGAACTACCTTCCAATCTAATCAACCTTGCTATAGCATCAGCAATACCATTCTTTGAATTGTTGATTAAGGATTTAGTTGCCAAACCATTCAGCTCACATCTAGGCAAAGTATTAAAATACCTAAGTCTTGGTTTCATTTGAACAAATTAGTTTCGAAACTATTAGTTTCGATTGAACAAATCTCAATCGAAACTAGATAGTTTCGATGGCCCAGACTTAGAAATAAAACAAGAAATTACATTAAAATGAAATTACAAGTAAATAAACTAACTAAACATTGTTCAAAAAGAAATACATTGATGACAACAACTTATACAATAATAAGACTCTACAATCTCCCCCTAAGATGTTGCATCAATCTCTTCAACTCTTCTTCTAAGCAGTTGGCCCTTGACTTGGTTTCTGGAAAATGGTTTGACATTCAACAACACCACTCTTTGATAGGCCTTAGCATCAGCTTCATCATCTCCATGAAAGAGCTTGATGGGGTTTTTAAACAAAACTTCAAGATCTTCAGGTTGAAACTTTAGAAGCTCCATGGGCTCAAAAATATGAATGTCTTCTTTGCCTTCACATTCGATCACATCACTTTCGATGTTGAGTTGTAAAACCATTTTCTGAAATTTTGTAGCTGGACATGTACTGATTATGGCAGAACTATAGATTTGACAGTTTCAGCAGGATTATACCGAAGGCTTACCCAGGGCTTTTGTGTTCTTGGATGAATCCTGGTTTTTGATATAATTCTCATTGGAAGAGTGTTCTTCATTGACCTGATGTCACACCCCCAAATTTATTCACATAATAAATAAATACAGGTTGTAACGATTGGTTCATTACACGATAGCGGAAGCTGTAATAGTGATTTCTAAGACTTGATTACATATACGATTACTAAAACTAAATAAATACAATGATCTAAGTCCCTCTAGTTCAATGGTCGACTTGAGACTTGATAATCTATGCCCGTCCGGTTACTAGGAATTGTTTCAACATAGCTAGCCTATTCCAACCGCTTCATGACTAAAGGTTACCTGAGAAACATACTTGAAAGTGTCAACACAAAGTTTGGTGAGTTCACAGAGTTTGTTAATTTAGTACAGTTAGTTTTCCCCAAAAAACTAGACACGACTTAACCGTCATAAAATAAGTAGTTTTCTTTTGAAAACATGCTCATGACTTTACCGTCATAAAATAAGTAGTTTTCCTTTGAAAACATGCCCATGACTTAACCGTCATAAAATAAGTAGTTTTTCTTTGAAAACATGCCCATGAATTAACCATCATAAAATAAGTAGTTTTCCTTTGAAAACATATACATGACTTAACCGTATCAAATAAGTAGTTTTCCTTTTAAAAAAAGTCCATGACTTTACCGTCATAAAATAAGTAGTTTTCCTTTGAAAACATATACATGACTTAACCGTCATAAAATAAGTAGTTTTCCTTTGAAAACATATACATGATTTAACCGTCATAAAATAAGTAGTTTTCCTTTGAAAACATATGCATTGTTTAAACCTGATCATTTACCGATCAAAACTCTTAGTATGTATTACCAATGAATCCGAATACTAACCCGATCAATTGACCCCATTTGTAAACTTGCAAGGAATACAAAATAATATGTAATGTACGAGACCGTAACCAAACCCCAACTTTCTGTGCCTCCCTTCGCCTTTCTGCGAGTTAAGACAATATGCAGTCATTCGGCCATTTGGACCCCTAATTAGCGCGACTAATCATGACCGGAGGCGTCACCCCTAATAGTACTATCCATAAAATCCCGGGCTAAGTCCATAGCTAATGGTTACTAACTTTTATTTCGAGGACTTTAAGCGCTTTATTTTTCCCTCAATACACACATACGGTCTGATCATTAGTTCATTCATTTACATACAAAAATTCTTTACAAGTATGTCTCCACCCCAAAACATTTCAAAAACTTAATAAAAAGGGGTTAGTGAAACTCACAAAGAGTTAAACCAGAATGTTCATATTTTCAAACGTATAAGCAATTGTATTTCATGTTTTCAAAACATAACAAGTAAGTATGTTTCTCCCCCGATGTTTACAAAACAGTAGAAAAATAAAAGGGGGCCGTGAACTCACCTTGTGTCCGATGAAATCCTAGCAAATAACAGTGCGCTAAGAGTTCCTGTCTATCTGTACCCTAATCACATAAGGGTACTAATGTGTTAAGACTACCCGTCTTATACCTAAGTTGTTCATCCGACTTAACGAATCCCGTTAAGTACGCCTTTGTTTAGTAAAAATAGGGTTTTCATTTACGACTCATTGGTGATTATTATTCCAGTCTAGATGCTTACATATTTTCCGAGAAAATAATATGTTTCCCTTTTGGTGACTTATTATGTGTACCAAAAATAAATATTATTTTTGTAACAACTTAAAATATATTCACTTATGTTCCACGATGTCATGTGATTATTTATTTTTAACCGAATCTCTTCATATGTTCCATGTACATATATCAAATGTTCATATTAGGATACTAATCTTTAATTCCTAGAACATTTCCATGATTTAACCAAAACCGTACGCCAACACATATATATCACACATTTTATCCATAAACATATATTTTTAGTAACACCTTTCACGTTCATATGTTGATGATAATCGTTCGTATGTCTTCTTGAATCATAGGACACTACCTCGGGTCTTGCCAGGTAAGTCACACATGATCATATAACTTCACGAACATGTATCCTTCAACATAACACATAATGAAGGGTTTATGAAGAACACCATCATCCAAGTGTTATTTTATGTGATTATATATATGTAGTTTATATTTGATATGTCCTTGTCTTGTCCATGGTCCTTCTAGTTTGTTATTTTATGTATGAACATGTTTAAATATATGTATTCGAACATGACTTATGAAGAAATAAAGCCAAAACTCATCAAGACTTGTATGTTTTGTTCTAGAAAACTCAGATTTTTAGGCGTACTCCGAGTAGACTTTTAGATGGTTTTACAAGACCAAATGACTTGGGGTTTTCTTCTAAAATCAAGTTTATTGAAAGAAGAGGAGATGTGAAAAAGAACTACTAGATTTGGAGTTGTGTAGGTACCTCAAAACAGAAATATGAAAAGAGGTGTCCAGATTCGACCTGCACTGATCGGCCTTCTTGCGCCGGCTGTTTGGAGGTCGAATACTCCATGGATTCGAGTGATTCCACTTGGGTTCTCCTCTGTTAACATAGAGCTTCATTCCAGAAAAAAGAATGGACTTATTTGGCCAAGTAACGAAGGAGATATGGCCTTCTGAAGTTGACCAAAAATCTGGCATGAAGCTGAGTTACGAGAATTGTTTGCATTTTCGGTTTTGGAGAGGGGAATTGGGTGAAATCCCAAATGAATCAGTCAAGGGAGGGAGGAGGGAGTTAAGGGGTGTTGGTGCAAGTGTTTTATATGGAGAAAGAGAGATGGAGTTGAGTGATGATCACATCTTCATCATTACCACTTATGGTTGATGGGAATTGCATGTAATCATTTCAAGTGGAAGAGGGTGTGCATGTGTGTGTATGTGAGCCGTATATATGTATATAGAGTGATGGGAGTTGAGTGTTTGACTACCATTTCATCATTACTACTTATGACATGATGGGAATTGCATGTAATGATTTCAAGTGGAAAGTGTGTGCATGTTAGACATGTAAGCAAGTATTTATGGGTGAGTGTATGGATACACCCAATTTCGGCCGAGAGGGGTATAGGGTGGGGGTTGGGTGTTGTCAAATCCAGTAATGGCTAGATAGGTGGGGTTCTTTGGTGGTATAAATCCCCTAGGTGATCGCGTGATCTAATACCCGGTGTAAAACTTTTAAATGATTCATTACTTATGTGTTTTTGTGTGGTTTGACTAGTCTCAATCATTTACTAGTTAACCCGACATAGATTATTACTACAACTGTATTATACATATTCACACATAATATATCATAGAGTCATATAACAATTATTTATGTGTCAAATTTTTATAAAAGTTTAGTCACCAATATTTATGTTTGTATATTCAAACGTGTCTCTAGACTTTTCTGGAATAACATTCTTTTAATCACCAACGAACGTTCAATGCGGGTTATTATCATTTATTTCCAAGTAATTCTTAAAAAGTACTAAATATGACACTTGTCCCTTTGCTAAATTCCTGACAATACTATGTGGTTTTCTTAAACTCATATGAGCAATACTAGTGGTTTTCTTAAACTCATATAGATCCGTTCAAAGTAACTAATGACTGAGATCCCGGTATGTCACGCTTCTAACGGTAAAACTCCGTTAGTGGATTTTGGGGGTGTGACACTTTCATTGTCATATTTCCATCCCACGGGGGGGCCTTTTCAGCTCTTGGTATTCTGCGAACCATTCATAATACTTTGGAGGCTCCTCGACATGTAATTTCCTCATCCAAGGCCTTTTAGGATCAGGATAGTTCGGGTTTGGATTAGGAGCATTGATTGGTTCAGTTGGGGTGGATTCAGTGTGAGTTGTTTCAGTTGATACAGTAGGGGTTGGTTCAATATGTACCAGATCAACTTTAACACTGGCTTCATCTTGCCTGGATCTCTTCTCCTTCCTCTGTGAAGTATCTGACCTTTTCTTCATGCAGATCTTCTGTGACACCCGACATTTCAAGTCAATATCCGTACATGTTATAAACAAGTTTACATTATAATTGTTTTTGTGATTTATTTAATTTCACAAACAAGGACATTAAGGTCTATCAAAAAACGTACATTGTCTCATTTCATATTTTGGTAATTCTAGGAGTTACCGGTTCACGTGTCATATAAACCGACTAATACGAACGAGAGTGGTTAAATTAAATAACTAGAAAAATATCCAGACGTATATGCTACACAAATTTTACCATTAGACAATAATTTATTTTTAGAATAAATCATATAATATACGTAAAAGTAAACTAACGAACTCTTTCGAAAATGCTATCGTGTAGCGTCAACTTTAAGTATCTATACCTACAAATAATCACCTCAACGAATTATACAATCCAAGATTTCAATATCTTTCGTTAACGAGCCATAAACTTAATAAATTTATAATACCGTGGAGAACCTAAACCAAATTAAATTACCATTTGAAACTCTAATTAATATTAGTACACTTAATGGATTAAATAAATTTACACTTAAATCTAATTATTTGATTAATTAACCCCAACCCACCCTTGACTTTCTCGGCCGAAGCCAGAGAAGACCCCCCCCCCCCATTCACACTACTGTTTTTCCTCTCATTCAAATTCTTTATCTTTAAACCCATACCTCATGACTTCAAAACTCAGATATAAACCATACCACCTCAAATCACCATTCTCACAAACCCCTTTCATCATTCTCACTTTCTTACGACAATCTCCCCAATTTTCTTCAAGTCGAAGTCAAGTTTTAAGGCAAAATCCACCATATTTCGGTATTATAAGGAGCTTCCAAGGATTTCTAACCAAGAGAATTCAAGACCATCTTCTCTGTTTCTCTCAAAAATCATCATCTCTGTTTTGAGGTAAAAACTCAATATTTTTCATATTATTTTCTTTAAAACCGTAGCTAAACATACAGTTTACTCGAACGTAAGTAAAATAACCAGAAAAGTGTGTCGGATTCAAGATTAAAACATGAATATATGCGTATATGTATGAATAAAGTTTTGAAACTGATTTTGTCAATCAAAATTTCAGTAATCGAAACTATAGTTTCGATACCTGTTTACTCAATCGAAACTAAGTAATTTCGATACCTGTTGTTCAATCGAAACTAAGTAGTTTCGATACCTATTACTCAATCAAAACTAGGTAGTTTCGATACCTTTCTTTCCCAATCGAAACTAGGTAGTTTCGATACCCAGTTTGCTCAATCGAAACTAGGTAGTTTCGACATCTGTTCTGTTCAATCGAAACTAGGTAGTTTCGATACCTGTTTCAGGCCCATGGGGCAGTAACTTAGAACTATTTTATAACGAAACAAGTGTTGAAAAACTAAAAAGATATTTAAACAAAAGCAATCAGATTTGCTAAGTCGGTGAACAATTTGCATATGAGAGGTAAAGGGTAACGGTTCTATATAGTTACTTTGTTCAGCTTACGTTGATTGATGCACATGCGGCAAGTCCCATTTTTCTTCTTGACGAACAGGACTAGAGCTCCCCATGGTGATGAGCTCGGTCGAATGAAACCTTTATCTAACAACTCTTGCAGTTGTGTAGATAGCTCTTGCAATTCACTGGGTGCAAGTCTACAGGGTGCCCGAGCAATAGGCGCCGCTCCGGGTGCTAGATCAATTTGGAATTCGACTTGATGATGCGGTGGAAGACCTGGTAGATCTTTGGGAAATACCTCCGGATAATCACGATCGATCGGGATGTCGTCAATCTTCTTCTCCTCAGGTGGCTGCTCGACGACGAGAGCCAAAATGGTAGTATGAACTTTTCGAAGACATTTCTGTGTTTTCATGAAGGATATGATGCCAACGACTGCACCACTCTCTTTTTCATTGGACAGAAAGGATTTCCCCTCTCAGGAGAGGAAGGCAAACATTTTTGTCACAACAGATGGCTTCAGGTTGGTTCTTGGTTAACCAATTCATACCGACAATAAGGTCGAAACTGCCAAGTGTAACTGGCAGACGGTCAATGTCAAGTTTATTACTAACTAATGCTAGTTTACATCTGCAAGAATGCGAGTTGTTTCGATTTTCTGAGTAACAGCCCAAGTAAACCGTACCAAGATATTGTCCACTTTGCCCCCGATGGGTTGCCCATCCAGGAACTCACGGTTTTGTTTTTACCCGACGAGTTGCTCGCCCGGGCAAAACGCGTCTTAATAAAGAAGGTATCCGCCTCCTAATAAGGAACGTATTGTTCTCCCCCTCAATCGATGCGGGATATTACAGTTTGCTATCTCAATAGTATACTTGGCTTTTAATAGAGTTAGAGCACTACGCACTAATATGGAATTTGTGAAATCGTGCTGAGACTTCTAGTGAGACTCGCGCTTATAAGGAAGAAAAGTCTAATGAGATATAGATTCCAGTAGCATAAGAGATAGGATGTATGTTTAAGTAGTTGCGTTCAACTGATGGTTGGTTAGGTTAAATCTTCGTTTCCTAATGTCATTGGATCAACGAGATCATTTCGTGAAGAAAGAAATCCGTTTAAAGGATTAAATATGTTGGAGTAAAATTCAGAGTTAGACTAAGGATTAGTCACAGGATGAGGTAACAAGTTCAAATGGGATCTATTGTTGGAGTGTAAGGAATAACATATTAGCATAGAAAGAATTCCTCAAATTCTGTGTACATAATTGGAGGCGATGGTTTACTCTGAGGTCCTACTAGAGTTTCACTCTAAGTGGTTCCATTGATTAAGTTTGAATGAGAGTCGTGAGATCACTAAGACTCTTACATGAGTGAAAATAACATTGATGGATTCCATTGATGATAATTCAGTGTGTCCGTAAACATTTTCAACCTGATAGTTGCGTCTATCAGCTGTTAAACGAGTTTAACGATACCAACTAGTCGTTGAGTGGGTTATGAGGGTCTCTATTGGCAGTAGGAATATAAGTCTATAGATCACAGATTAGGACCATTTATTCACACACCAGGTTTCACCAGGACTTACATGCACCTCAAATTACTATTACGTGTGCACCCGTAATGATAATTTGCTTTGCATGCTCACCCTAGTTCTCCCTGTCCTGTGTCATAATGTCCTTTAGCATGTATTGATGAGTACAAAGTGTTGTCAGATATGATAAGTCATCGAAAAGCTTAGTTATCAACCATAAGTTGATCAACTAGGACTCATATCAGTATGAGTAATAAGGAATTGTTTGATCCGAGTATTCACCCGAGTTGAAATACGATACGATAGTCCAATCCAATGGATTGTAGATGGTAACATGCATACGAAGTAAACATATACATGTAATGCGACTTCGAGAAGTGAAACTAGTTCATGGATATGTGTTACTGGAAGAAGAAAGGTAGTTGTTCTTCCCACCGAGTCAGAATAGGGTTTGATTATGCGTTCTCAATTTTGTGTCCAATCTATTCTCAACAGAATATCGACCAAAGAAGCGAGCCCATGGCTCGGTAAAGTGATGACATCTACGTGTCAATAGATTCTGCAATAATGTGTGCAACGGTCTGCCTTCAGTCGGCGTATTGTTGCTAATGTGTACAGTAGGGACTCGCCTCCGACGATCCCAATTCCCAAGGAGATACGCGTTAGTGCTGAGTGTCGTCCATAACATGGACCTAAGAAAGCCCACCATACCCAACAGGTGATGGTGATGTAAATGACTCCTCCGAAGGCTACGTCCCGCTGCCCTCGGACGGGAGTGGATGATGTTCTGGTGATTCCCCGAGTGTCGCCACTGGGAATGATGATGCAATGCAAATGATATGTCCCTTGCCAACTCAGGGTGATACGGATGGTATTAGCATGCCTGTACTGCAATGTATGTATAGGTGCTATATGTATCAGGTATGAGTGTCTGTGCCGTGTAACTAATGTGTGAGGTTATAGTCTAGTATGCAATCCTAGTTCTCTATAACTAATGGCTCTGATACCAATCTGTCACACCCCCAATTTCAACTAACGGAGTTTTACCATTTGGAAGGTGACACACCAGGATCTCAGTCATTAGTTACATCAAACAACACTATATGGGACTTGAAATGTCAAAACATAAAAGTTCAGAGTTAATGCGGAAGCGTAAACGTTAATATGAAATCAAAAGTAATTACACGCAATCGGCGTCAATCAATGTAAATAAGTAAACTGTTTCAAATGTTTGAAATGGATAATATGACAGTAGGACTCCATGCATGTCCTAAGTGTGCAACCTGTGCCTTAGCGACCTGAGAAACATGTAAGAAAAAGTGTCAACACGAGGTTGGTGAGTTCACAGGTTTCAAGTTTGTAATAAGAGAGTGTTTGTCAGATTATGTACATTCAATATGCATATCTATAGGTAGCTAACCTATGTTCATGTTTTACTAAAGCGCTCGCAACCGAAGCTGACTGTGTTTGTATGCCTCCTGCCAGGTCTATCAACTCTGGCCAATGTGAGTAGGCTAACATTTCACCCGTTCGATATCCAATCGAGTTAGCACGACTAACGCGGGTGGGATTTGTCAAACCCAGTAGTACTACTAAACATTACCTCGCTAAGATCCATATTAACGGTTCGAAATAAGATGAGGACTTTCTGTGATAGCATGTTACACTTAGCTTTAACATTGATAGCATATGAAATACAAAATCTAAAATCAGTTTAAGCATGTTTTCTCCCCCAAGTTAAAAGCAGTAAAAAGGGGCCGTGAATACTCACCTGCTTGGCGTTGAAGGTAGTATCACACAAAGGATAAGTTGTAATCACGTGTGTAAGTCTCAAAAGACCTACGAATGTCCTAAAATTATAAATACATAAGTTAGGAATGATAATGGGGACTGAGACACGGAAAGAACGTCTTAAAGAACCGCTCTAATAAACGAGAGTGGACGAACGTGTCCACGGGTTTAGGATTCACTTTACGCGACGAACGACATAAATAAATATATATACGAGTAAATAGTATAATCAATTATATATTTATTTAGTCTCAATCGACACACGATGTTATAAAATGATTTGAAATAATATAAATATATATATTATTTAATAATACGGGTCACGGTTTGAAAATAATATAAACATATTATTTCATACGACGTTACGGTTTAAAATAATATAAACATATATTATTTTTTTCTTGATAATAATAACAATATATTAATTATAAAAGTGGATATAATTTATAAAAATATGTTAATAATTCAAACCCGAGCCTACGGGTTGTTTTCCGGGTTAAAACCCATTTATATAATAATATAATACTAAAAGGTTTGATTTTTATTAATTAAATATTCCAGAAAAATGTTTTTAAAAATGGATGTGGGAGCCCGGACTCGAACCCGGGTCTCCTCCACACGCACACACTGACTTAACCATTTCGGCCGCTAGGCTATCGCGAACAAACCCGAGACCCATTGCTTTTAACACCCAGGTCCAAGTGGTTTTCTTCCCCAATCCATTCGCGATCGAAACCCGTCCCAATACCCATGATTTCGACAGCGAATGAGCAAGATTGATTAAGGGTTATGATAATCGAGTATTGGCGATTCAGTGGGTGTGTTTAATTTGAAAAGCATCAAGTTTAAAATCGTTTAATTAAGAAAAAGTGGGCCGAAACCTTAATTCAAGAACACCGGATCGAATTGACAAAATCTTGTAATAGAACTTGATAAATTCATGGGGCTTTCACTTATTGAAGGATTGCGAAACTATCCATATAGTTTAATTGGATTTTGGTTGTGTCTAGGATGGTGTTCGTTTAAACCCGACATATGATGAACCCTAGATACCAGATCGAGGTCAATTCGATAATATATGCCCCTGATTTTATAGGGCTTTCACTCTAGGCAGAGAAAGGAGTCTGAGAATGTGCTCAATTTCATTATTCGTTATCGAATTGCTAGGACTCGATTAAACTGGAAGTGTATGAACCCTAGTTATTGGATTTTGATCCAATCTATGATATAAGCCCAATTAATCATAGGGCTTTTACTCTAGTAATGAAAACGAAGCTATGGGTATTGATAATTACCAGAATAGGTGGTGGGTTGGTGGTGGTCGACCAAAATAAGTTCCGACAGCGTCGGGTTTGATCTCCGGCCAATACCACTGCTTCTCCGCCTGAATTCGAGTATGCAAAAGCTTCAGATGAACTCGTTTGTGGTGTGCAGAGGATCAATTTGTGAAAGCGATACAAAAATCCGTCGGATTTTGATGAATGCTTGATGTGTTCGACGGTTACGAACATAATTCCCATTATTGGGATTAATTCAAATTAATGCTGAGGTTTAATGTCCCAATGATGATCGATGGTAACTATAACGTCCGTATCGGTTACAGATTTCAACGAAAATGATCATGGATTCGAATTTGAGTCCATTGATTATGAGTTTAACTTCTAAAAAGTCAATAGAATCGATTTTCTTCGATTTTGACTAATGGAAGTCAACAAATCAGGTTTTGCATATTTGCAAGACAAACCCCTATAGTTTTGATATTAAATATTAACAGAATCGGTCCCTGGGGTTTGAATTTAACTGGATTAGCTAACTGGGTTAAGTTTTTAACAGAAAGCTTAACGGAATTGTTAACGGAGTTAACTTGAAAAGTCGGATTGTCACATCATCCCCTAGTTGAAAGAATTTTCGTCCCGAAAATTAAAATAAAAAAAAATTCCGGATGTCACATCATCCCTTAGTTGAAAGAATTTTCGTCCCGAAAATTAAAATAGTACCTTAAGAGTTTGATGTGGAGTGCTTGAACAGATTAGGATATTTGCGCATCATCTGATCCTCGCGCTCCCAAGTGAATTCCGGTCCGCGTTTCGAGTTCCAACGGACTCTAACAATAGGGATTTTACTGTGCTTTAACGTTTTAACTTCCCTATCCATAATTTCCACAGGTTCTTCGATGAATCGTAACTATTCATCAACATGTAGTTCCTCCAGAGGAACTGCGAGTGATTCGTCTGCCAGACATTTCTTTAAATTTGAGACGTGAAAGACGTTGTGCACACCACTAAGTCTTTCAGGTAGGTCCAGTTGATACACGACTGGTCCGATTCTCTTTAATATTTTGAAAGGTCCAACATAACGAGGATTCAGTTTTCCTCGTTTCCCGAAACGAATGACACCTTTTCAAGGTGAGACTTTGAGTAAAACCATGTCACCTATTTGAAATTCCAAAGGTTTACGACGCTTGTCGGCATAGCTCTTTTGACGATCACGAGCTGCCGCCATACGATTTCTAATTTGAACGATCTTTTCGGAAGTTTCAAATACAAGTTCAGGACCTGTGAGTTGGCTATCCCCAACCTCGGTCCAACAAATGGGAGAACGGCATTTCCGCCCATAAAGTGCTTCAAATGGAGCTGCCTTGATGCTAGTGTGATAACTGTTGTTGTAGGAGAACTCCACCAATGGTAGGTGAGACTCCCAAGTGTTACCGAAATCGATCACACAAGCTCGTAGCATGTCCTCCAGAGTTTGGATAGTACGTTCAGTTTGGCCATCAGTTTGAGGATGGTATGCTGTGCTCATATCTAGACGCGTGCCTAATGCTTTATGCAATGATTGCCAGAAACGGGAAGTGAATCGTGCATCACGATCCGAAATAATAGAGATTTGCACTCCGTGCCGAGAGACCACTTCTTTCAAGTATACTCGAGTGAGTTTATCCATTTTGTCAGTTTCTTTGATTGCTAGAAAGTGAGCAGATTTTGTTAGGCGATCCACAATTACCCATATAGTATCACATCCGGTAGGGGTTCGGGGTAATTTGGTAATGAAGTCCATGGATATTTGTTCCCATTTCCACATAGGAATTTCTGGTTGTTGTAGAAGACCAAAAGGCTTTTGGTATTCAACTTTAACTTTTGCGCATGTCAGACATTTACTCACATAAATAGCTATATCGGCCTTCATCTTTGGCCACCAATATAGTATCTTTAAATCATGGTACATCTTATCAGAACCCGGATGAATAGAGTAACGAGATTTATGAGACTCACCCATAACTAGTTCCCTTAGGTTTCCGAATACTGAACCCATATTCGTTCGGCAAAGTAACGAATTCCGTCAGATTTTACTTCAAGTTGTGCTTCCATGCCACATGTACCTTCTAACGGTAGGTTATCTTCTTTCAAGGCTTCAAGTTGAGCACTACGGATTCTGTCAGGCAATCCAGGGTGAATAGTGAGTTGTAACGCTCGAACTCGTTTGGGTTTCGTTTCTTTTCGGCTTAGTGCATCAGCCACGACGTTAGCTTTACCCGGATGATACCGGATCGCACAGTCGTAATCATTTAAAAGTTCAACCCAACGACGTTGTCGCATGTTCAACTCCTTCTGCTCGAAGATATGCTGGAAGCTCTTGTGGTCGGTGTAGATGGTGCATTTGGTACCGTACAAGTAATGTCTCCATATCTTAAGTGCAAAAACTACTGCTCCCAACTCTAGGTCATGAGTGGTGTAGTTTTTCTCGTGAACCTTTAACTGACGTGAAGCGTATGCGATTACCTTTTCGCGTTGCATTAAGACACAACCCAGGCCTTGAATGGATGCATCACAATACACCACAAAGTCATCGGTTCCTTCCGGAAGAGCTAAAATAGGTGCACTGCAAAGTTTCTGTTTGAGATGTTGGAAAGCTGATTCTTGGTTATCGCCCCAATTATAGGCTTTTCCTTTTTGAGTTATGGCGGTGAGAGGTTGCGCAATCTTTGAAAATCCTTCGATAAAACGACGGTAATATCCAGCCAATCCCAGAAATTGTCGCACCTCAGTCGGAGTCGTCGGTGCCGCCCAATTCTTGATGGCTTCTATTTTGGACGGGTCGACATGTATCCCTTTTTCATTTACCACATGCCCTAGAAATTGAACCTCTCGAATCCAAAATTCACATTTGGAAAACTTAGCATAAAGTTGCTCTTGCTTAAGCAGTTCCAAAATTAGACGCAGATGTTCTTCATGTTCTTCCTCGTTCTTGGAATAAATAAGAATGTCATCGATGAAAACGATAACAAACTGGTCAAGGTAAGGCTTACACACACGGTTCATGAGGTCCATGAATACCGCGGGTGCGTTGGTTAAACCGAAAGGCATGACCATAAATTCGTAATGGCCGTACCTTGTCCTGAATGCAGTTTTAGAGATATCTTCTTCTCGGACTCTTAACTGATGATAGCCGGACCTAAGGTCTATTTTGGAATAGAAACTTGATCCTTGGAGTTGATCAAAGAGGTCATCTATGCGAGGTAAAGGGTAACGGTTCTATATAGTTACTTTGTTCAGCTTACGTTGATTGATGCACATGCGGCAAGTCCCATTTTTCTTCTTGACGAACAGGACTAGAGCTCCCCATGGTGATGAGCTCGGTCGAATGAAACCTTTATCTAACAACTCTTGCAGTTGTGTAGATAGCTCTTGCAATTCACCGGGTGCAAGTCTACAGGGTGCCCGAGCAATAGGCGCCGCTCCGGGTGCTAGATCAATTTGGAATTCGACTTGATGATGCGGTGGAAGACCTGGTAGATCTTTGGGAAATACCTCCGGATAATCACGATCGATCGGGATGTCGTCAATCTTCTTCTCCTCAGGTGGCTGCTCGACGACGAGAGCCAAAATGGTAGTATGAACTTTTCGAAGACATTTCTGTGTTTTCATGAAGGATATGATGCCAACGACTGCACCACTCTCTTTTTCCTTGGACAGAAAGGATTTCCCCTCTCAGGAGAGGAAGGCAAACATTTTTGTCACAACAGATGGCTTCAGGTTGGTTCTTGGTTAACCAATTCATACCGACAATAAGGTCGAAACTGCCAAGTGTAACTGGCAGACGGTCAATGTCAAGTTTATTACTAACCAATGCTAGTTTACATCTGCAAGAATGCGAGTTGTTTCGATTTTCTGAGTAACAGCCCAAGTAAACCGTACCAAGATATTGTCCACTTTGCCCCCGATGGGTTGCCCATCCAGGAACTCACGGTTTTGTTTTTACCCGACGAGTTGCTCTCCCGGGCAAAACGCGTCTTAATAGAGAAGGTATCCGCCTCCTAATAAGGAACGTATTGTTCTCCCCCTCAATCGATGCGGGATATTACAGTCTGCTATCTCAATAGTATACTTGGCTTTTAATAGAGTTAGAGCACTACGCACTAATATGGAATTTGTGAAATCGTGCTGAGACTTCTAGTGAGACTCGCGCTTATAAGGCAAGTGTCAGCCAATACATAGGCTAAGGGAAGAGGTTCACATGTAAGGAAGAAAAGTCTAATGAGATATAGATTCCAGTAGCATAAGAGATAGGATGTATGTTTAAGTAGTTGCGTTCAACTGATGGTTGGTTAGGTTAAATCTTCGTTTCCTAATGTCATTGGATCAACGAGATCATTTCGTGAAGAAAGAAATCCGTTTACAGGATTAAATATGTTGGAGTAAAATTCAGAGTTAGACTAAGGATTAGTCACAGGATGAGGTAACAAGTTCAAATGGGATCTATTGTTGGAGTGTAAGGAATAACATATTAGCATAGAAAGAATTCCTCAAATTCTGTGTACATAATTGGAGGCGATGGTATACTCTGAGGTCCTACTAGAGTTTCACTCTAAGTGGTTCCATTGATTAAGTTTGAATGAGAGTCGTGAGATCACTAAGACTCTTACATGAGTGAAAATAACATTGATGGATTCCATTGATGATAATTCAGTGTGTCCGTAAACATTTTCAACCTGATAGTTGCGTCTATCAGCTGTTAAACGAGTTTAACGATACCAACTAGTCGTTGAGTGGGTTATGAGGGTCTCTATTGGCAGTAGGAATATAAGTCTATAGATCACAGATTAGGACCATTTATTCACACACCAGGTTTCACCAGGACTTACATGCACCTCAAATTACTATTACGTGTGCACCCGTAATGATAATTTGCTTTGCATGCTCACCCTAGTTCTCCCTGTCATGTGTCATAATGTCCTTTAGCATGTATTGATGAGTACAAAGTGTTGTCAGATATGATAAGTCATCGAAAAGCTTAGTTATCAACCATAAGTTGATCAACTAGGACTCATATCAGTATGAGTAATAAGGAATTGTTTGATCCGAGTATTCACCCGAGTTGAAATACGATACGATAGTCCAATCCAACGGATTGTAGATGGTAACATGCATACGAAGTAAACATATACATGTAATGCGACTTCGAGAAGTGAAACTAGTTCATGGATATGTGTTACTGGAAGAAGAAAGGTAGTTGTTCTTCCCACCGAGTCAGAATAGGGTTTGATTATGCGTTCTCAATTTTGTGTCCAATCTATTCTCAACAGAATATCGACCAAAGAAGCGAGCCCATGGCTCGGTAAAGTGATGACATCTACGTGTCAATAGATTCTGCAATAATGTGTGCAACGGTCTGCCTTCAGTCGGCGTATTGTTGCTAATGTGTACAGTAGGGACTCGCCTCCGACGATCCCAATTCCCAAGGAGATACGCGTTAGTGCTGAGTGTCGTCCATAACATGGACCTAAGAAAGCCCACCATACCCAACAGGTGATGGTGATGTAAATGACTCCTCCGAAGGCTACGTCCCGCTGCCCTCGGACGGGAGTGGATGATGTTCTGGTGATTCCCCGAGTGTCGCCACTGGGAATGATGATGCAATGCAAATGATATGTCCCTTGCCAACTCAGGGTGATACGGATGGTATTAGCATGCCTGTACTGCAATGTATGTATAGGTGCTATATGTATCAAGTATGAATGTCTGTGTCGTGTAACTAATGTGTGAGGTTATAGTCTAGTATGCAATCCTAGTTCTCTATAACTAATGGCTCTGATACCAATCTGTCACACCCCCAATTTCAACTAACGGAGTTTTACCGTTTGGAAGGTGACACACCAGGATCTCAGTCATTAGTTACATCAAACAACACTATATGGGACTTGAAATGTCAAAACATAAAAGTTCAGAGTTAATGCGGAAGCGTAAACGTTAATATGAAATCAAAAGTAATTACACGCAATCGGCGTCAATCAATGTAAATAAGTAAACTGTTTCAAATGTTTGAAATGGATAATATGACAGTAGGACTCCATGCATGTCCTAAGTGTGCAACCTGTGCCTTAGCGACCTGAGAAACATGTAAGAAAAAGTGTCAACACGAGGTTGGTGAGTTCACAGGTTTCAAGGTTGTAATAAGAGAGTGTTTGCCAGATTATGTACATTCAATATGCATATCTATAGGTAGCTAACCTATGTTCATGTTTTACTAAAGCGCTCGCAACCGAAGCTGACTGTGTTTGTATGCCTCCTGCCAGGTCTATCAACTCTGGCCAATGTGAGTAGGCTAACATTTCACCCGTTCGATATCCAATCGAGTTAGCGCGACTAACGCGGGTGGGATTTGTCAAACCCAGTAGTACTACTAAACATTACCTCGCTAAGATCCATATTAACGGTTCGAAATAAGATGAGGACTTTCTGTGATAGCATGTTACACTTAGCTTTAACATTGATAGCATATGAAATACAAAATCTAAAATCAGTTTAAGCATGTTTTCTCCCCCAAGTTAAAAGCAGTAAAAAGGGGCCGTGAATACTCACCTGCTTGGCGTTGAAGGTAGTATCACACAAAGGATAAGTTGTAATCACGTGTGTAAGTCTCAAAAGACCTACGAATGTCCTAAAATTATAAATACATAAGTTAGGAATGATAATGGGGACTGAGACACGGAAAGAACGTCTTAAAGAACCGCTCTAATAAACGAGAGTGGACGAACGTGTCCACGGGTTTAGGATTCACTTTACACGACGAACGACATAAATAAATATATATACGAGTAAATAGTATAATCAATTATATATTTATTTAGTCTCAATCGACACACGATGTTATAAAATGATTTGAAATAATATAAATATATATATTATTTAATAATACGGGTCACGGTTTGAAAATAATATAAACATATTATTTCATACGACGTTACGGTTTAAAATAATATAAACATATATTATTTTTTTCTTGATAATAATAACAATATATTAATTATAAAAGTGGATATAATTTATAAAAATATGTTAATAATTCAAACCCGAGCCTACGGGTTGTTTTCCGGGTTAAAACCCATTTATATAATAATATAATACTAAAAGGTTTGATTTTTATTAATTAAATATTCCAGAAAAATGTTTTTAAAAATGGATGTGGGAGCCCGGACTCGAACCCGGGTCTCCTCCACACGCACACACTGACTTAACCATTTCGGCCGCTAGGCTATCGCGAACAAACCCGAGACCCATTGCTTTTAACACCCAGGTCCAAGTGGTTTTCTTCCCCAATCCATTCGCGATCGAAACCCGTCCCAATACCCATGATTTCGACAGCGAATGAGCAAGATTGATTAAGGGTTATGATAATCGAGTATTGGCGATTCAGTGGGTGTGTTTAATTTGAAAAGCATCAAGTTTAAAATCGTTTAATTAAGAAAAAGTGGGCCGAAACCTTAATTCAAGAACACCGGATCGAATTGACAAAATCTTGTAATAGAACTTGATAAATTCATGGGGCTTTCACTTATTGAAGGATTGCGAAACTATCCATATAGTTTAATTGGATTTTGGTTGTGTCTAGGATGGTGTTCGTTTAAACCCGACATATGATGAACCCTAGATACCAGATCGAGGTCAATTCGATAATATATGCCCCTGATTTTATAGGGCTTTCACTCTAGGCAGAGAAAGGAGTCTGAGAATGTGCTCAATTTCATTATTCGTTATCGAATTGCTAGGACTCGATTAAACTGGAAGTGTATGAACCCTAGTTATTGGATTTTGATCCAATCTATGATATAAGCCCAATTAATCATAGGGCTTTTACTCTAGTAATGAAAACGAAGCTATGGGTATTGATAATTACCAGAATAGGTGGTGGGTTGGTGGTGGTCGACCAAAATAAGTTCCGACAGCGTCGGGTTTGATCTCCGGCCAATACCACTGCTTCTCCGCCTGAATTCGAGTATGCAAAAGCTTCAGATGAACTCGTTTGTGGTGTGCAGAGGATCAATTTGTGAAAGCGATACAAAAATCCGTCGGATTTTGATGAATGCTTGATGTGTTCGACGGTTACGAACATAATTCCCATTATTGGGATTAATTCAAATTAATGCCGAGGTTTAATGTCCCAATGATGATCGATGGTAACTATAACGTCCGTATCGGTTACAGATTTCAACGAAAACGATCGTGGATTCGAATTTGAGTCCATTGATTATGAGTTTGACTTCTAAAAAGTCAACAGAATCGATTTTCTTCGATTTTGACTAATGGAAGTCAACAAATCTGGTTTTGCATATTTGCAAGACAAACCCCTATAGTTTTGATATTAAATATTAACATAATCGGTCCCTGGGGTTTGAATTTAACTGGATTAGCTAACTGGGTTAAGTTTTTAACAGAAAGCTTAACGTAATTGTTAACGGAGTTAACTTGAAAAGTCGGATTGTCACAAGTGACGTCTCCCGGTCATGGTTAGTCGCGCTAACCACAATCTGGAGGATTTATGGCCGCATAGAACCGGATAACGAAATTAGGGGCGAAGAACAATTGTCATGGTTTGGCTACGGCTCATGTATTCTTAGCTAGTTTACAAATGGGTCAACAATTCTTATTCTGATTATCACATGCAACTGGAACTATTTACGAACAATTGAATTTTACAAAGATCTATATGATTTAAACCTGTGAACTCACCAACCTCGTGTTGACGATTTTAAGTATGTTTTTCAGGAAATTGACGTGATCGTAAGGTTAGCAATGTTGATTACATGCATGCACGATGGATACAACTATTTGGGGGATTTCTCTTGTATAACTCATTGTAATAGAGTCATATTTGCGAAATCTTCACTTTTGTAAACCCAATTTACATTTTTGAAATGTAAAACTTTAAACTTGTTTATGTATCCATTTATCATGTATGCGTTTGCGGTAATCATATGCTTTGGAAACCATGAACGTTACGCCTCGCGTTTCCGCCTTGGCAGGGTGTGACAGATTTGGTATCAGAGCCATTGATTATAGCGAACTAGGAGTCTAAAACGGAACCTAGTCTATAATTTAAATGACTCACAAAACGTTTTCATTGCATAAGCATTGCATAACCAGTCATGTGGATATTGTAGTCATAAGCATGTCGTCACATTCACACTCCGACCCCAACTCTACCTCTGAATCCAACGAGGAACTTTCCGCCACACGCCCCAAAAATCGAGTACAAGTTCGCAGCTCCACACCACCAAATGTCGCCCTGGGAGAACCGCCTATCGTCTACCGAAAGAAAAGCGGAGGACCAGTTATGGTAAAGAGTGCTAGGAAGAAGGTTCGATTTCCACGCAAGAGAACCCTGGCAGCCCGTGACTCGGAAAACTTGGAGACTGATGAGGAACCACCAAAGCAACGACCCTGCTACCACCCTACTGTGGGGACTATCCGTTGGATGCCCCGTACCCTGGCACGATGGAGGGAGATGGAGAGCATTCCCTCTACCTTTGAGCTCGGAGAGTCCTCCAACTCCCCAACACCCCTACCCCACACTAGGGAAGCCATGGAGCTCACAGTGCCTACATTAGTAGCACGCGTTCATACGCACGAGGAGCGTCTTGATGACCTTCTAGATGATATTCGGGCACATGGGGATGCAGCCACGCGACTACGTCAAGGGCTCGGATCTCGAGTACAGACTCCGAAGGACAGCACCCGAGACATACAGGGTTCCACTGACTACCTAGGGTTGAGAGCTGATATGGACTGGCAGTTCATTCTCACGGTCCGAGACATGGTGGAGGCGCTGGAAGAAAGGACTTTGGCTGCAGAATTTGTGGCGAGAACTAGCTTTGTCATGGCGGGACTTGCCATGATGATTGGGTTGTACTCCCACTTCTTCTTTTATACCTATTATGGGCGGGTTGTGCCCATAGCACATTATGTAGTTTAAAACTTTGGTACTGATGTGGTCATGTGAACCCATCTCTTTTGTATCCTTGTCTTTTGGAACAATGTACTATGCATGTTTTAACTATGTATGTGATGGTTTATGTTGTAATGATGGTTGTTTACGTTTGATGTTGTTGTATCCTTATGTCATGATCTATCATTATTATGATATAATGTTGTTTCTTTTTAGTTGATGTGTTAGAAAGAACGTTATGCACCTAAGCGTAGGACACCCCGTGACACTACTGGTGACAACAACGAGACGATTTCCCCAAATGTAGAGCAACTCATAGCACAGCGAGTAGCTGCTGCCATGGAGCAGTATGAGGCAAATCGAAATAGTGGAGGAGTAAACGACAGCGGTACCGGCGGAGGAGGTGCAGGAGGTAGCGGTACAGCCGGAGGTTCCAGAGGTTCTGGAGGTAATAGAATAAATAAGCCATAACACATAGTCATGATCCGAATTAATGACGTTATGACTTGTAATTCTACAGATGCTCCAAATAGGAAGTGCTCCTACAAGGCCTTTCTATCTTGCAACCCCCGCAACTTCAATGGCACCGAGGGTGCAGTTGGGCTAATGAGATGGATAGAAAAGATGGAGTCGGTGATTGATATTAGTGAATGCACCGCTGACTGCATGGTGAAGTATTCTACATGCACGCTCACTGATAAGGCTTTAACTTGGTGGAATTCACAAGTGAAAACCCTGGGAAGGCAGATTGCATACCAACTGACTTGGGAGGAGCTGAAAGCCATGATGATTGAGGAGTACTGTCCTCGAAATGAGTTGCAAAAGATCGAATCTGAAATGTGGAATTTACAAATGATAGGAGATGATGTGGCTGGTTACACTGACCGATTCAATGAGTTAGCAAGTTTAGTTCCACACATGGTTACCCCAGAATACAAGAAGGTTGAAAGATATTTGTGGGGTCTTGCACCTCAAATCCGAAGCCTGGTGACTTCATCGAACCCTATAGATGCCAAGAGCGCTATAATTCTAGCTTTCAAGCTAAGAGATAATGCTGTGCGTGATGGTTTGTTTGAGAAGAAGGAGACCGAGGAAGGAAGGTCTGGGGAAAAGAGGAAATGGTTTGGAAAACCAAGTAATCAAAACAAGAATCAAACTTACAAGAGACCTGGAACTATGAAAGCTTATGCTGTCAACACTGTGGAACAAAAAGGATATCTTGGAACACGACCGAAGTGTGACAAATGTGGATATCATCATAGTGGAAGGTGTACCCAATGTGGAAAGTGTAAAAAGTATGGGCATTTAGCCCATAACTGTTGGAACAATGCGAACCCTAATAAGATCAATCAAGTAGCAGGAAAGGTCAACCCAGGAACAGAAAGGATGAATCAGGGATGCTTTGAGTGTGGAGATCCAAAGCACTTTAGAAAAGACTGTCCAAAGTTGAAGAACCGAAACGACAATCAGGCCCGTGGAAGAGCATTTGTGATGGGGGCTGGTGACGCACGACAAGATCCGAACATTGTCACTGGTACGTTCCCGATAAATAATCACTATGCCTCTATACTTTTCGATATGGGTGCTGATATGAGTTTTGTGTCAAATGACTTTAAGTCCCTACTCGGTATTAAGCCCAGCAAACTAGACCAAAATTATACAATTGAATTAGCAAACGGGAAATTAATTAAAACTGGAGAAGTCATTCAGGGTTGTACCTTATGTTTTAAGAACCACACATTTAGTATAGACCAACTACCTGTTGACTTGGGAAGCTTTGACGTTGTTATTGGTATGGATTGGTTGTCGAAGAATCACGCCGAGATTGTTTGTTTTGAGAAGATTGTCCAAATTCCACTCCCGAACGGAGAAGTTCTTTCGATTCAAGGTGAGAAGAGTGGAGTAACATTAAGGATGATAAACTGCATGAAAGCTCGTAAGTATCTACGTAAAGGCTATTGTGTATTCCTGGCTCACGTCGTCGAGAAGAAACCCGAGGAACGTCGACTTGAGGATATACCAATCGTTAAGGATTACCCCGAAGTTTTTCCTGAAGACTTACCTGGATTACCACCACCGAGGCAAGTCGAATTCCGAATCGACTTGGTACCAGGAGCCGCCCCGGTTGCGCGACCGCCGTATCGATTAGCACCTTCTGAAATGCAGGAATTATCAAATCAACTCCAGGAGTTACTTGATAAAGGTTTCATAAGACCGAGTTTCTCACCTTGGGGAGCTCCGGTCCTATTTATAAAGAAAAAGGAAGGAACCTTTAGGATGTGTATTGATTACCGAGAATTAAACAAGCTTACAATCAAAAACCGATACCCACTTCCTCGAATAGACGATTTGTTCGATCAACTACAAGGTTCTAGTTTCTACTCTAAGATCGATCTACGTTCGGGGTATCATCAACTAAGAATCCAAGAAGAAGATGTACCAAAGACGGCATTTAGGACTCGTTATGGCCACTACGAATTTCTAGTTATGCCGTTTGGTTTGACGAATGCACCAGCTGTTTTTATGGACCTCATGAACCGAGTGTGCAAGCCATACTTGGATAAATTCGTGATAGTATTTATCGACGATATATTAATATATTCACGAACCAAGGAGGATCATGAACATCATCTGAAATTAATCTTAGAACTACTCAGGAACGAGAAACTTTACGCTAAATTCTCTAAGTGTGAGTTTTGGATCCGAGAAGTGCATTTTCTTGGACATGTCATCAATAAAGAAGGAATTCATGTTGATCCATCTAAAATAGAAGCGATCAAAAACTGGGAAGCACCAAAGACTCCGACCGAAGTGCGTCAATTTTTGGGTTTGGCCGGTTATTACAGACGATTCATTGAGAATTTTTCAAAAATAGCCTTGCCTTTAACTACATTAACCCAGAAAGAAAAGAAGTTTGATTGGAGTGACAAGCAAGAGTCAGCTTTCCAATTACTGAAGCAGAAGCTGTGTAGTGCACCGATCTTATCTCTTCCGGAGGGAATCAACAATTTTGTCGTATACTGCGATGCATCACACCAAGGACTTGGTTGTGTGTTAATGCAAAGAGACAAAGTCATCGCATATGCCTCACGACAACTAAAAGTGCACGAAAAGAATTATACGACCCACGACTTGGAGTTGGGTGCAGTTGTGTTTTCGCTCAAGATTTGGAGACATTATCTTTATGGTACGAGATGCACTATTTTTACTGATCACAAGAGTCTCCAACATATCTTTGATAAAAAAGAACTTAACATGAGACAACGTCGTTGGGTAGAACTACTAAACGACTATGATTGTGATATCAAGTACCATCCCGGGAAAGCCAATGTCGTAGCAGACGCCTTAAGTCGCAAGGAACGAGTTAAAACTCTTCGTGTTCGTGCCCTAGGATTAACAATTCATACGAGTCTCACGACTCAAATCCGGATGGCACAACAAGAGGCAATCAAAGAAGAAAACATTCAGAATGAAGTTTTACGAGGAATGATAAAGCAGTTGGAACCAAAGTCAGATGACACTTTATACTTCATGAATAGAATTTGGGTGCCATGTTTTGGTAACTTACGGAAGTTGGTTATGGACGAAGCCCACAAGTCCAGGTACTCCATTCACCCAGGTTCGGATAAAATGTATAAGGATCTGAAAGAACTCTACTGGTGGCCGAACATGAAAGGAGAAATTGCTATTTATGTTGGTAAATGCCTGACATGTTCAAAGGTAAAGGCAGAACATCAGAAACCGTCTGGCTTGTTACAACAACCCGAAATTCCCTAATGGAAATGGGAACAGATTTCTATGGATTTCATCACGAAATTACCCAAGACTTCCAGTGGTCATGATACCATATGGGTAATTGTCGACCGTTTAACGAAATCTGCTCACTTTCTGCTAATTAAAGAAACCGATAAGACAGAGAAACTTACAAGACTCTACGTTAAAGAAATTGTGGCAAGACACGGAGTGCCAGTTTCTATTATCTCTGATAGAGACAGCAGATTCGTGTCTAGAATCTGGAAATCATTACAAGAAGCCATGGGCACACGTCTTGACATGAGCACGACATATCACCCACAAACAGATGGTCAAAGCGAAAGCACCATTCAAACTTTAGAGGATATGCTCCGTGCGTGTGTAATTGATTTCAGAGGAAATTGGGATACTCATTTACCGTTGGCAGAATTTTCCTATAATAACAGCTACCACACGAGCATTAAGCCAGCTCCGTTTGAAGCTTTATATGGTCGTAAATGCCGCTCACCGCTATGTTGGGCGGAAGTTGGTGAAAAACATTTGACAGGTCCTGAGATTGTCCAGGAAACCACTGATAAGATCTTCAAAATTAAGGACCGTCTGAAAGCGGCCCGAGATAGACAAAAGAGCTATGCTGATAACAGACGGAAACCATTAGAATTTCAAATTGGTGACCGAGTAATGTTAAAAGTCTCACCATGGAAAGGCGTTGCGAGGTTTGGTAACCGTGGTAAGCTCAACCCTAGATACGTTGGACCGTTTGAAATATTGGCTAGGGTTGGCTCTGTAGCTTACAAGCTCAAACTACCACAAGAACTAAGCAACGTACACGATACATTTCATGTGTCTAATCTCAAAAAGTGCTTGTCAGACGAGACTTTGATCATACCGCCTAATGAAATTCACATTGATGATAAACTTCATTTCATCGAGGAACCGATTGAGATTTCAGATTGGAAAGTTCAAAGGCTGAGACGTAGTCGAATCAAACTGGTTAAAGTACGTTGGAACTCGAAACGTGGTCCTGAGTATACATGGGAACGAGAGGACCAAATGAAAACAAAATACCCATCCTTGTTTAAGGATACACCAGTTCAAGAGGACACAAATTGAATTTCGGGACGAAATTCTTTTAACATGGGGAGAATGTGACACCCGACATTTCAAGTCAATATCCATACATGTTATAAACAAGTTTACATTATAATTGTTTTTGTGATTTATTTAATTTCACAAACAAGGACATTAAGGTCTAACAAAAAACGTACATTGTCTCATTTCATATTTTGGTAATTCTAGGAGTTACCGGTTCACGTGTCATATAAACCGACTAATACGAACGAGAGTGGTTAAATTAAATAACCAGAAAAATATCCAGACGTATATGCTACACAAATTTTACCATTGGACAATAATTTATTTTTAGAATAAATCATATAATATACGTAAAAGTAAACTAACGAACTCTTTCGAAAATGCTATCGTGTAGCGTCAACTTTAGGTATCTATACCTACAAATAATCACCTCAACGAATTATACAATCCAAGATTTCAATATCTTTCGTTAACGAGCCATAAACTTAATAAATTTATAATACCGTGGAGAACCTAAACCAAATTAAATTACCATTTGAAACTCTAATTAATATTAGTACACTTAATGGATTAAATAAATTTACACTTAAATCTAATTATTTGATTAATTAACCCCAACCCACCCTTGACTTTCTCGGCCGAAGCCAGAGAAAACCCCCCCCCCCCCATTCACACTACTGTTTTTCCTCTCATTCAAATTCTTTATCTTTAAACCCATACCTCATGACTTCAAAACTCAGATATAAACCATACCACCTCAATCATCATTCTCACGAACCCCTTTCATCATTCTCACTTTCTTACGACAATCTCCCCAATTTTCTTCAATTCGAAGTCAAGTTTTAAGGCAAAATCCACCATATTTCGGTATTATAAGGAGCTTCCAAGGATTTCTAACCAAGAGAATTCAAGACCATCTTCTCTGTTTCTCTCAAAAATCATCATCTCTGTTTCGAGGTAAAAACTCAATATTATTCATATTATTTTCTTTAAAACCGTAGCTAAACATACAGTTTACTCGAACGTAAGTAAAATAACCAGAAAAGTGTGTCGAATTCAAGATTAAAACATGAATATATGCGTATATGTATGAATAAAGTTTTGAAACTGATTATGTCAATCAAAATTTCAGTAATCGAAACTATAGTTTCGATACCTGTTTACTCAATCGAAACTAAGTAATTTCGATACCTGTTGTTCAATAGAAACTAAGTAGTTTCGATACCTATTACTCAATCGAAACTAGGTAGTTTCGATACCTTTCTTTCCCAATCGAAACTAGGTAGTTTCGATACCCAGTTTGCTCAATCGAAACTAGGTAGTTTCGACATCTGTTCTGTTCAATCGAAACTAGGTAGTTTCGATACCTGTTTCAGGCCCATGGGGCAGTAACTTAGAACTATTTTATAACAAAACAAGTGTTGTAAAACTAAAAAGATATTTAAACAAAAGCAATCAGATTTGCTAAGTCGGTGAACAATTTGCATATGAGACATTCGGTCATAACACGAATTACCCTTTTGTAATTAGGGTACGAATAGTCAAGTTGACTAGAACAATTATCATTGCGAGCATACACAAATTCAAGGTGAGTTTCACGGCCCCTTTTTACTATTTTCAATATTTGGGGGAAGAACATACTTACAACTATTTTTATGTGATAACAAGAGAATAAGACTCGACTTTTATGTTTACATGAGTTAAACGATTTTAGGCCGCTAAAGTCCCCTGGAACAATTTAGTAACCGTTAACTGTAGCCTAGGGTCCTATGAATAGTACTATGGAGAGTGACGTCTCCCGGTCATGGTTAGTCGCGCTAACCACAATCTGGAGGATTTATGGCCGCATAGAACCGGATAACGAAATTAGGGGCGAAGAACAATTGTCATGGTTTGGCTACGGCTCATGTAGGAACATATTATTTGTATTCCTAGCTAGTTTACAAATGGGTCAACAATTCTTATTCTGATTATCACATGCAACTGGAACTATTTACGAACAATTGAATTTTACAAAGATCTATATGATTTAAACCTATGAACTCACCAACCTCGTGTTGACGATTTTAAGTATGTTTTTCAGGAAATTGACGTGATCGCAAGGTTAGCAATGTAGATTACATGCATGCACGATGGATACAACTATTTGGGGGATTTCTCTTGTATAACTCATTGTAATAGAGTCATATTTGCGAAATCTTCACTTTTGTAAACCCAATTTACATTTTTGAAATGTAAAACTTTAAACTTGTTTATGTATCCATTTATCATGTATGCGTTTGCGGTAATCATATGCTTTGGAAACCATGAACGTTACGCCTCGCGTTTCCGCCTTGGCAGGGTGTGACAGATTTGGTATCAGAGCCATTGATTATAGCGAACTAGGAGTCTAAAACGGAACCTAGTCTATAATTTAAATGACTCACAAAACGTTTTCATTGCATAAGCATTGCATAACCAGTCATCATGTCATGTTGATATTGTAGTCACAAGCATGTCGTCACATTCACACTCCGACCCCGACTCTACCTCTGAATCCAACGAGGAACTTTCCACCACACGCCCCAAAAATCGAGTACAAGTTCGCAGCTCCACACCACCAAATGTCGCCCTGGGAGAACCGCCTATCGTCTACCGAAAGAAAAGCGGAGGACCAGTTATGGTAAAGAGTGCTAGGAAGAAGGTTCGATTTCCACGCAAGAGAACCCTGGCAGCCCGTGACCCGGAAAACTTGGAGACTGATGAGGAACCACCAAAGCAACGACCCTGCTACCACCCTACTGTGGGGACTATCCGTTGGATGCCCCGTACCCTGGCACGATGGAGGGAGATGGAGAGCATTCCCTCTACCTTTGAGCTCGGAGAGTCCTCCAACTCCCCAACACCCCTACCCCACACTAGGGAAGCCATGGAGCTCACAGTGCGTACATTAGTAGCACGCGTTCATACGCACGAGAAGCGTCTTGATGATCTTCTAGATGATATTCGGGCACATGGGGATGCACTACGTCAAGGGCTCGGATCTCGAGTACAGACTCTGGAGGACAGCATCCGAGACATACAGGGTGCCACTGACTACCTAGGGTTGAGAGCTGATATGGACTGGCAGTTCACTCTCACGGTCCGAGACATGGTGGAGGCGCTGGAAGAAAGGACTTTGGCTGCAGAATTTGTGGCGAGAACTAGCTTTGTCATGGCGGGACTTGCCATGATGATTGGGTTGTACTCCCACTTCTTCTTTTAAACCTATTATGGGCGGGTTGTGCCCATAGCACATTATGTAGTTTAAAACTGTGTATTTGAAACAATGGCATGGGAAGAGGGTCCACCGGCAAAAGTGGTCTCCCCCTGAGCTGCTGAAGGGGTTTCTTGTTGAGAAGATTTAATCATTGAAGCCTTGATTTGCTCAACTAAATTAGATATAGCCTTAAAGTCTTGTTGTTGTTGAGAGATAGTCTTCTGTTGGGTTTCCAGTTGGGTTTGCTGAACGTCAAGTTGGGTATGTAAGCCGCCAACTTCTAGTCTAATATCTTTTACTTCATCCTTGCATTCTCTCAGTTCAGTCTTCAGATTTTCAATCACTTCATCTTCTTTTGTTACGGTTTCCTGTAGCCTCTTTACCTCCAGTCTAAGGGTTTTAACTCTTGGGACAGATGGTGATGGATTAGGGACAGGGATGCAGGAGGTGTAGGAACATGTGTATGTAGTGGAGATGGTTATGGTGAAGGTGGTGGAATATGAGTAGGTGAGTTAGAAGGGGTTAAGTGTTCTGGAACATCAAATAGAGAATCTGAAGAAGAGGTTAAGGACTCCAGTCCTGTCTTTATTTTCTTGGAAAAAGGTTCTTCATTTTCATAATCAGAACTTGATTCAGCTTGCCTCTTAGAGGATGATGCAGGAGGTTCAGTCTGTTCCTCATCTTCTGACTCATAGTCAGATTGATCATATTTTGTGCCATATATACCTTCGTCCAAAGTGTCACTAGACTTAGCTTCATCATGTACTTCTGCTTCTATGTTTACAGCAGGTTGCTCTTCAATTACATGCTCAAGATTTTCTAACAGTTGATCCATGAAAGGAGCCTCCAAGATAGGCGGTTCAACATCTTGCTCTATCTGTTGATCAACTTCAATATCTGGCACTTGGTTCCCTTGATCTTGTTCTATGTTTTGCTCAACATCAATCTCAGCCTCTTGGTTCCCTTGGGCTGCTCTTCTTCTTCTGATGACGATGAGTCAAGGACTTCAATATTTGGGTCAACATCAGGGACGACTTCTTCAATTTCTCCAATAATGTGCCCAAAAAGAGGGACATCTGCAATGATTTTGTCAGTTCTGGAACTCGAGCTCTTCATGTAACTAGGTGACTTAGCATTCATATGGTCAAAAATCAGGAGAGGATCATCTTGTTGAAGATTTGGGTGAAGATGGTTGATAATCATTTGCAGAAATCTTGGGTAGACAAGAAACTTGTCTCAGACTCTCCTAGTTAAATTTTTGATCACCTGCTTGAACACGAGTCCGGAGAAATTGTACTCCCTTCCTTTGATTAAACCAAGAACTGCTGAAGCTACCAAAGCATTTGCTGAGTCAAAGCGTCCTATCCTGATAGAAATGCAGTGTATAAATACATGTACAATGTATCTCCAAAGAGGGGGAAGAGCATTCTTGATAATTTGCCCGCCTTTAAATTCATCTGGATGACCCATTCTTCTGAAACATTCTTGGATGTAAAAGCTTGTGAATTCTACTAGGGCCTCATGATTATTGTTGAACTGGAGAACCTCTCTGACTGTTGCTTCAGAAAATAACACTTCAAGAATTTGAACAGTGGCTCTAATGTGGTCTGTATTGTTGATGGAGACTCTTGTGTCAGTGGCCCAGAATTGTCTGATAGAAGACTCAAACACTGGCAGATTATGACTTGTAGCAAAGCTAATGTTCGAGTTGGCTCAAGTACAGGTATGGAGTCTGCATTTTTGGGATCAGTACTGTTCAACACCGCACACACATTGTGCCTTTTGACAAATAAGACACAGGAACAACACTAGAAAAATTATCAAACATCAGTCCAACACCTAGAAAAATTTCAGAAAGGCCTGACCGAAACTACTAGTTTCGGGTGAAGAAAGCATATCGAAACTACATAGCTTCGGGCACCAAAGGATATCGACACAACTAGTTTCGATGGAAAACCTGTTCAAATTCTAAGACATTTTTTTGAAAAACAAAACACCCTTTAATCAAAACAACTAGTTTCGATGCCTGAATTCTGAACAAAAACACAATCATTCAAAAGCAGAGAAAAACTAAACTAAAAACTATAGACAGATTAACAAAATATAAACAGAAATAAAAAGAAAGGTAAAGGTCGCCTAAGGTGTCGAAACTCCATCTTACCGAGATTTTTGAGGAAATCTGCAAAATTAAACAATAGAAGAGTGAGATATTAGCAATGATGAGTTCATAAACATGATCTAAGTAAGAAACAACCCAAAACACGCGATTTCAGTCGTAACAAGGGTAAAAGTGTAACCCTAGCCATCGCCATATAAAACAGTAGCAAACATTTTGAGTAATCAAACCTGATAAAGATGACGACGGAGGAATCAGATAGGAAAGACTGATTTCGCAACCTTAGACCGAGGAAAAGAGAGATTTTGTATGTGAAGATGAAGGTGAAAAAGGTTACAGAAGAGTGAGAGTGAACGAATCATGAAGAATAACCTGATTATGAAGACATTCAATTTGAGCTTGACAAAAGATTAAAATGCCCTTGTCGAAACTATTAGTTTTGATAGGGCAAAGTAGTTTCGGGTGGTAGGTAGTTTCGGACGATTTGATTAGTTTCGATGACAATGTTGTTTTGGGTGAAAAGGAGATACTTGATCAGAAACAAAGCAAAAACACTCATATGTACACTACTTAAACAAGCTAATAAGGAAGATTAAGAAATTTATATAGAAAAATAAAAGTAAAAATAATAAAAGATATAAACACTTATCCTTGGAAAAGATCCAACGTGAGATCATGTCTGGTCAAACCCTTGAAACACTTCATTTTGCACTCAGCTACTGTGAATCCCTGAGGATAGCCGATATTTGTGCAAGATAAACCCGAACATTTGTTTAACAATGATTTCATGTGATTAAGAGGTACCATTTGAGCACGAAACACGGCGTACCCCACATTTTGAAATAGAATGGTTTTGAAAGCCTATCAATCCTCAAGAAATACTCGTATTCATCTTATCATCTCTTACAGGTTAACCAGGGTGCTATCTTGATAAGTTAAAATTACCGCCAAAATTAAAATAAGATCCAACTGGATATCAGAACTTGTAAAAAGAAAAATATCCAAGTGGATATTAAAAAGCTACAATCATTCTAGATCTTTGTGTAAGCAAAACAGAAGAAGCCGTAAAATTATCCAAGCAGATAGGAAAAGGTTGAACACCCAAGGTCTTTGCGTAAGCAAAACAGACGGGGTCATATCATCCAAGTGGATGGGAAAAAGATGAACTCCCGAGATCTTTGTGTAAGCAAAACAGACGGGGTCATCGGCGGTAACTTTCGTTACTTTGACGGTCACCTGGCGCATGAATCGGAATCCAACACGTAAACCTATAACTGATTGAATCGGTTTTCTTAGCTTAAAATGGGTTAGAAGTTTCAAAAATGGGTTCAAACACACGTGTACGATAGAGAATTAGGTTTTCACACTACTAAAAAGTTATAACCGTATGTCGGGCCTACCGGCTATACCTCAGTAAGCACCATCGCTTATGGTCCATTCCATGTTCAACAAGTGTGATCAGACTCTATCATTTCTCACAAGGTCGGATCCAATTTTCCTGAAACAAAACATGATACTTACAGTGAGTAATTCTTAAGCAAACAATAAACAAAACAAATATTTTTCTTTTCCTTTTGACTAAACAAAGCAAATCTTTTTCTTACTAACTGCAAATTCCAATTTCTCCCCTAAAAGTTTTGATTTCAAAGGTAAATAAAGAAAACAACTATACAGAAAAAATAAAATATTTTTGGAAATCTTCCCGAATAACATGTTTAAATAGAAAAGACAATATGCACAAAGGTTACTGAAAGTTAATCATGCCGAGCATCTCCACCAATTTCTCAAATCTGGCAGAATCAAATGCTTTTGTAAAGATGTCGGCAGTTTGCTTGTCGGTTTTGACTTCAACGATTTTGATATGTTTCTTTTCGACACAATCACGGATGAAGTGGTGTTTGATCTCAATGTGTTTGGTTTTGAATGCTGAACGTGATTTTTGGTGATATGGGGAACGACGGTTTTATCACACAGGATGGGAGTTTCATGGAAGGTGATCCCGTAATCAAGCATTTGATGGTGGATCCACCTTACTTGGGAACAACAAAGAGCTGCGGCAATGTATTCGGCTTCGGCTGTGGATTGGGAAACGGTGGTTTGTTTCTTACATTGCCAGGAGACGAGGCGGTTCCCAAGGAACTAACAACCCCCATAAGTGGACTTTCGGTCTAAGTTGCATCCCCCATAGTCTGAATCTGAATAGGCCAAAAGATCAAACAAGTTATTTTTGGGATACCAAAGCCCAAGTTTTGGCTTGTACTTCAAATATCTTAAAATACATTTGACAACAATTAAATGAGAGAGTTTAGGATTAGCCTGAAAGCATGCACACAAGCACACTGCAAACATGATGTCTGGTCTGCTAGAAGTGAGATACAGGCGAGATCCTATCGTTGAGAGATAGAGGTGCTGATCAATGCTTTCACCATCCAAATCAGGAGACAGACAGTGTCGAACTTCCACAGGAGTCTTGTAAGGATGAGACTCAGTCATTTTGAACTTGGTTAGGATTTCTTTGACATACTTCTCTTGATGGATAAGAATTCCCGACTCAGACTGATCTACTTGCAAACCAAGAAAGAACTTCATTTCTCCCATAGAACTCATTTCAAACTTAGAACGCATCACTTCCTTGAACTCTTTACACAGCCGAGGATTTGTGGATCCGAAAATGATATCATCAACGTAGATTTGCACCAGAATGGTATCCGCACCATCCTTTCGTTTGAACAAAGTTTGGTCAATTGCCCCTCGTGTGAAACCATTATCAAACAGATGCGAAGATAACGTCTCATACCACGCACGAGGTGCTTGATGAAGACCGTACAATGCCTTGTCAAGTTTGTAAACTCTGTCAGGATAGCTTGGATCAATGAAACCCGGTGGCTGCTTGACATAAACTTCCTCTTAAAATTTTCCATACAGAAATGCGCTTTGACATCCATCTGATAAACTGTGAAGTCCATATAGGCTGCGTTTGCAAGAAACATTCTGATGGCTTCCAAGCGAGCCACTGGTGCAAAGACATCCTCAAAGTCAATTCCTTCTTCTTGATAAAACCCCTGAACCACCAAGTGGGCTTTGTTTCGAATCACAATTCCCCCTTCGTCCTTCTTGTTGCGAAATACCCAACGAGTTCCGATTGGGACTTTGTTATTTGGAAGGTCGACCAGATTCCATACATGTAACTTGTTGAACTGCTGCAATTCTTCCTGCATATCCTCTACCCAACTGTTCTCAAGCAAAGCAGCTATGATATTCTTAGGTTAAACTTGAGATATGAAGCAAGAGAAGAGTCAGTCATTCATTACTTCGGTGGCACTATGAGTTCGGACTTCCACATTGACTGGACCAATGATGTAGTGTGTAGGATGATCCTTGTGAATTCTCAACTGTGGAATCTCATCCTCTTCCAATTGTTCATCCAGATTGGTAATGTTGTTGTCAGGAAGAACATCTTCCTCAATAATAGGAACTTCAACGGATGACTGTGGAGCAACATCCACTATTAGAGGAGTTTCTTCGTCAACAGTTTCACTTGTTGCCATAGAGTTTGAAGAATCCTAAGTGGAAGATGAAGAGGAGCTTGAAGCAGTAGATGTACCTAGAATATTTAAAGACATAAGAGGATTAGCTGAGACTAATATGTTAGTGAAATCATGAAGATTAAATGATTTAAAGAAAGAATCGACATCAAAAAGCCAATCAGGACCATCCCTAGCATCCGTATGATTGCTTTCATGCAAGTTGATATCAATGGACTCCAGCACAATCCTTCTTCTCTTGTTGTAAACACAAAAATCTCTTTGGTTAGATGAATACCCACAAAATAGCACTCATCCGCTTTGGCTTCAAACTTGTTTTTAGCTGATCAGAAGTATTCAGCATTGTGCAAACACACCCAAATTTCCTGAAGAAATCAATAACAGGCTTGCGCTTGTACATAATTTCATAAGGAGTCTTCTTGCAGCTTTTGGTGATGAGAACTCGATTTTGCACAAAACATGCGGTATTTACTGCCTCGGCCCAAAACATGACAGGAAGCTTAGAATCAACGATCATAGTTCTTGCTGCTTTTATCAACGCACGATTTCTTCGTTCAACTACAGCATTTTGTTGTGGAGTACGAGGTGCACTGAATTGCCGAGAGATACCCTTACTTTCACAGAAAGAATCTAGAATGACATTCTTAAACTCTTTCAATGATCACTGCGAATAGTCTTCACTCTTAGATTGAACAAATTCTCGATTTGTAGCAGATGAATCTTCAGAGTCTCTGGCGTCTCATCTTTCTTTGCCAGGAAGAATACCCAAGTAAACCGAGAGAAGTCATCGGTTACCACCAAACAGTAGGATTTCCATCCATGACTCATGACACTCACAGGACCGAAGAGATCCATGTGAAGCTATTGGAGAGGAGAGTCAATGGAATTAGTGGTTTTGGGTTTGTGAGATGATTTGTGTTGCTTGCCCTTGGAATAAGAGAGACAATGTTCCACGGGTGAGAAGTCTTTTAGAGGTAAACCGGTGACATGGTTTCCTCGAACAAGGCGGTTAATAGTCTTAAAATTCACGTGTCCTAATCTTTTGTGCCAAAGAAAGGACTCATATTCTGAAGCTTTTGAAAGGAAGCAGGATTCGATTCCTGATGGATTATTCATATCCAGACTGTAAGTATTGAATCTTCGAGGAGCATGCATGAGGATTAGGTCTTCAGGAATAACTACTTTAGGCTTCAGAATCAAACATTCCTTGGAGTTGAAGAGGGCACAAAAATCTTTATCACAAATCTTGGACACACTCATCAGATTATACTTCAGCTGTGGGACAAAATAGACATTCTCCAGGCTATTTACACCGTTGGACACAGTTCCTTGTCCTTCAATCTTTCCTCCTCTTAGATTGCCTGCAAAGGCAACAAAGTCTCCGTCTATTGGATGATAATTTTGTAATAAAGAAAAATGACCAGTCATATGTCTTGAGCAACCACTGTCGACATTCCAGATATTATCTCCAGTCCTCCTCAATTGTCCCTACACAAAATGAATCATTTAGACATTGGTACCAAAGCCATTGCTAACTTGGAACTTCTTAATTTTACAAGATGCATTTCGAAAGTCATAGTCAGAATCCTCCTTTAATGTATTATCAAAAAGATCATTATTCTTAGTTTTCCAAATCCTTTTCGACCAATTTTTAGCATTTTTAATCATTTTACGTCGCAAAGTTCTACTATGTTATGATTTAGATAAAACATTTGAAGCACAATCAACTGAATTTTGAAAAACAGATGGTACGTTTTCTTCTTTGAAATGATATGTAGACAATTTACATGTCTTGAAAACATGATTGGATTCCCCACAACTAAAACAAACTTTGCCTGATAATTGTCATCACAGGATGATGAAGATGATTGTGATGTTGAGACATCAGAACTAGAGTATAGGTCCCTCGGGTGTGGCGGATCGTCACATGCAAGTGGGTTTACTAGTCGGACCGGGTGCAGAATACCCGTGACTAGGCGGAGAGTCTAACTAAAAAAGTAAACCGACAAGAGAAAACACTTTGAATGTTCTTTGAATTATAAACACTTGAAGGTTACAGAGAAAAGCAATGAGATTACAGTCTGCGTATTTGCTATAATGCCTGCGTACTTAACTTCTGTCAACCTATCCTATTTATACAAGACCTGATGCCTGCGCACTTAGCAAGTGCGCAGGGCAAAATGCTCTTGCGTACTTAGCAAGTACGCAAAGTTACTCTTGTGTACTTGTCAAGTACGCAGGAGCTTTCTCCTGCGCACTTATAAGTTCGCAAAACACTTGAAGAATTTTGCGACATTCAATATGTAAAAGTAAATACAACTCGATAAACTAATACATAAAGACTCTTACATACAAAGACAATTACAAACAAGACAAAACAACCTAAGACTTAGACTCTATCTATCCAGAGTGTTTGTCACAGGAAAGTGCTTCAACAAACTCCCCCCTTGACAACAGCTCCGGATAATCTTCAGTCTTCGGTCTTCACATCTTCAGTCTTCACAGCGCTTGATCTTTAGCTTCCATCTTCTTCTTGTAATCAAGGCAGAACTTAATCACCTTGTCATATTTAGAAGCAAGGAGCTTTGTCCATTCATCAGTGTAGACGCAATACCGTTCTGCTAGTACCTTCAGATCTTTCACAGAAAAGTTGATGAAGCAGACTTCATCAAATATTTTGATCAGTTCGTTTGGCACTATGTTCCCGCTCTCTGAACGTCCCTTACCCATGATCTTAGCCTCGCCCGTCTTTGAATCTGCGTACCAGTACCACATGTCACCAAGAATATCCTGAGATAACTTGCTCAGGGGAATCTTAGTTTCACATCGCACTGGCTTGTATACCAATTTCTTTAAGTGCTTCTTAGTCACAGGATGTATAGCGTGCTTATCCTTGACTCTCTTGGGCACTTGAGGCTTGAACATCTCGAACTTCCCTGATCTTGCTTCTCGCTGCAGAACAACCCACAAACCCATCACCACTGCGTGATTGGAATGACCCAGCAGCTCTCGGTTTGCTAGGTTCACAAGGTCGTATTTGGGTAAGGAGCTGAACGCTTCACTGGTGGGTTTCAAGTATTGAACCCCGCCAGATCGTTTGATTATGAACAGCTGCTTATCCTCCTCGAACCTTACAGCCAAGATCATCCCTGTTGCTCCGTGTTTGTCTATTATAGACGTCTTTTGCCACACAGGAGCTGGACCCTTTGATGAAGTAGAGGCATGTTTGTTTCTTTCGGTGCCTCCAGGTTTACAGGTGCAGGGTCAACTGGGGAGGCTTCAGTCGAGGCTTCTACATTACTAGCCTGCTCGACTGAACATGTGTCGAGCGGAGCATCGAAGGATGGAAATTCAAAGATTTCTCCATCTTCTAACTCGTACTCTCCTTCCCCGTCACCCTTGGGAATTTCGATCACAACATCCTCGTCATCATCATCCCAATCGTCACCAGAGTCGATCTCTCCTTCTTCTAGATTGAAGAGAGCATCGATCTGTGCTTCTTTGGAATAGTCAGGCTCTAGATATAGGATCTCATCATCAGATAAGTCCTTAAGTACTTCAGCCACTGACTTTCCTTTATCACCACCACCACCAGAGGTATCACCACCCTCTTGATGAGTCGACTCCCCCTGAGCCATTGGAACAGCAGAGATGGGCACGATTGCTAAAGCTTGGTGCTCACCTCCACTAGGACCGGCTTCGGGATCCTTGTCCTTGTCGTCATCCTTAGTCAAGTCGACAGGATGACATGCCTCATCACCAGTAGACCTCTTTTCCTTCTCTTTCTCTTTGTCCTTCTCCCCCTTAGCATCAAGCTTCTTGGTCAGATCAGCAATCAGCTTGACCATCAGCTCATGCTCCTTCCTTTGAGCGTCAAACCTTAGCTCCAAGGATGACCCGAGACCCAGAAGCGTTTCATTTGTCTTGATTAGGAGCTCGTTCTGGGCCATGACGCTCTTCCGTCGTTCATCAGTCCCCGTTCTCTGGCTACGAAGGATTCTGATTTCGTCTCCCAAAGAATTGATCTGTGCTTGTTGAGCGTCAGACTCCTCCTTTGATTTCTGATTAGTCTCCAGTAGGTCAGCAACTTGGGTTTCCAGAACATCTATCCTTGCATCATTCGGATCAGGATGTCTGGATGAGGAAGCCTCGGCATTATGAGTAGGGGATGCGAATATGGTATCAAAGTCAAACCCTTGTGTGAAGTCTCCATAGTTGAAGGGTTGACTTAAAGGCTCAGTGGTGGTGGTTGGGATGGAGGATGTGATGAGTGTTGTAGGGGTAATGGTAGGGGTGATGGTGACTGACTCCGTGAGAATTGGAGTAGTCACCGCCACCTGAACAGTTATGGTAGGGAGGGACACTATCACAGGAATCACTTCTGTGATTGTAGTGACGGCCACTTCACGTTGCACTTGTGGCCTCCTCCTCCTACGGTAAAGCTGATGTGAAGGTGGGGTAGAGGCTGAATCAGGACTAGTAGCTGACACTTGTACTGGCTGCTGAGCCTCCACCTCACTGGGGATAGAGGGCTGTTGCCTATCGCCCCTGTTCTTGTGAATGCTTTCCCTTCTTTGTCTTTGTATAGCAGCGTCAGAGTCAGAGTCTGGCTCATATTCGCTGTTAGAGGACTGTCGCTTTCTCTTGGAGGACGACTCAGGTAGGGTTACCTTAGCCGTTCTCCTCGGGTGTACCTGCGACGGTGCATCATCGGAATCGGAAGAATCTGACTCAGTCACTTTCGAGTCGGGTCCCTCAGCACCATCATTTCCTCCTTCGTCGTCTCCATCAACAGACGATCCATCATCACTCTCCATGATCAATGATAGGATTTCATGGAGACGTCGTATTAGGGTTTTAGGATGAGTGACCCGTTGTGTGGGAGAGTAGAGTTGTTTAGCAAAGATTTTGCGTATGTCTTGTTTCTTGTAGGTGTGTTGTGTTTCTTGTGACTAATATACTCTAGTCATACACTGCTAATTGTTAGATTACTGTTAGATTTATTTTACTTTATTACTCATTAATTTTATTTATATTTTTATCTTTTTCTTTCCCATGGAGCCGGGGATCTAAACGGGAGCAGCCTCTCTATCCCTTGGGATAGGGGTAAGGTTTGCCCTCATCACACCCTCCCCAGACCCTACTAATAGCGTTAGCTATGTGTGGGATTATACTGGGTACGTTTGGTTTGGTTTGGTTATTCCTGTTGTTCGTCGGAGTGTTCACTCAATTCTGGCTCCAAGTCGTGACTGTACCATCTCCAGTCACCTGGGGCCACATACGCTTCATTGATGAGGTGGCCAAAGAGTTCTGTATGCATAGGGGTAGGCTGTCGGTTTAACACCCACATCTTCTTATATGAAGCATAGTCCCTCGCACCGACATAGCCCATTCTTTGTCTCCAACAGCCGTCCACAAAGTAGTCTGGATAGGCTGTCGGGTCGGTCGCGAGATCTCTGAATTGAAGGACCCTTCTTATAGTATCTTCAGAGAAAGCAATAGCATGACCAGCAACGGTAGCCCTTATAATGTTGGGGGTTACCGTGCAGTCGTGCTCCGCAGTCTCCCAAACTGCTCGAGGTAGGGTCTTGACACGATCGGGTCAGCGGAAATGGCGTAGCTGATTCTTGAACGGTTCAAGAAATCAACTATGTCTCTGTACTGCAATGCTGCACCCTTCCATTTAGTTTCAGTGTTAGCTAACAGGTTGAATTCGTTAGTAAACGCCCGAGCCATGATCTGCAAGAACACACAGAAAACATAATCAGAACAACACGTGTCATTGGAAATGGATAAACATGACTCAGTATAGCAGTTACTCTTTGAACTGAATTTCAGACTTAGGAATTTTCTCCCAAGTATTGGTCCTGCATACTTAGCAAGTACGCAGGGGTTTCTTCTTACGTACTTAACAAGTACGCAAGAATTACTTCTTGCGTACTTGTAAGTGCGCAAGAACTACACTTGGTGAAAAATTTCAGAATTTTGAAATTCAACTGATGTTCAAAATTTTGTGTGTATAGGGTCGCCACTAGGTCGGAATCAAAGATTCTACCTTATGGGACCAATATCAACACCAAGTACCTGCTAATCTTGACCTATTTTGTTCTAACAGTCGAACGAAGCAAATGTCGATTCAAATTCGAGCCCAAAGTCAAAATCAAAGACTCGAATAGACGATTAAAGGTCGATTAGTGATCGATTAATGATTATTAACAAGTTTTAATTATTAGGTATTACCCAAACAACCCAAAAATTGTCTAAAAATCTCGAACAAAAACCTAAGATAATCGGTCCAAAATCAAGATTTTTGTGGATGGATTAAGCCTAAAATCTCACCAAATCAATGTAATGAAGTGATGAAAATAGCAATGGGACGAAAAATCAGATTGGAACACTTGAATTTTCGAGTGGAAGTCGGAGGGAATATGAACCGGTTTGAAAGTGATAAGGTTCTGAAAATTTTCTAAGTCCGGTTTATATACCCCACGCAAAAAGGTCGTGCGTACTTAGCAAGTGCGCACGTTTTAACTCGTGCATACTTACAAGTGCGCAAGAATTAACTCTTACGTACTTACAAGTGCGCAAGACTTAACTCTTGCGTACTTATTAAGTACGTAGGGCTTACTTCATGCGCACTTACAAGTACGCACAAACCCTTAAGTGCGCAAACTTTCAACTCAAATTTATGAAGTTTTTCAAGTCAAATAACGAACAAGTTAAAAATATTCAATCAAGAGGATTCAAATACAATTCAGGAAGGTTAAACACAAATATTTTTTTGGCTTTTCTGAATAAAATTGAACTATGCATAAACTTAAAATCTTTTTGATCTTTTCTAATAAAAATATACAAGTATTCACACAAACTATTTTTGATCAAAGACACGAGCAGAGGATCATATCAGGCTATCTTTTAGCAAAAACGATACAATATAAACATAAAAGAATATGGGATCATGTCATGGATTACTATTTATTCATATGTAATAAGCACATAAACAAGTAATTCAAGTTGACAATATTATAAGATTTGAAACTATAAGCATCTTTGTATCACGTTCTTGTGTATTAAGGTATTAATTATAAGATATACAACGTGTACCCCACTGATATGCCACACTAATGTAAATTGCATTATCTCAAGGCATCTAAGATTTTCCCAATGATTTTCTAAATTTTCAGAATGAAGTTACATCTATTAGCATAGGAAAAATCAAGCAGAATCCATAAGGATTATCAGGAATCATAAGATTCAGAAACGAGTGATTCATTTGTCTTGGTTTCATTTGATTTTCTTCATTGAATATCGGTATGATGATTCAGGATAATATATATGGTGTTTGAGTTTTAAGGTAAGGGGATCCAACTTTTATCTGGATTTGATTTCAATGAATCAGGAGTGATTCAAGGGTGAATACATGCTCAACGGTTAATGTAGAGACATGTCTTGATTCAATCTCTCCTTGCATACTTGTGAGTATGGGCAGTGAGATGAACCGAATTAATTATGCTAACGACATAACCCGAAACTGACCTCAAAAGAAAATTATTGCCAAAATCTAACATCCTTTATCTGATAATGATCTTTTATATTCTTTTACGCACACACACTTGCAAACATGGGTTCAAATCACAGTTGTAATTTAGGTTTAGTTTCCACACTACTAGTGATTCAAAGACGCATACAGCCTACTGACAATTCAAATTAGTTGTAAATAAGCAGATTAAAAACATAATAATTTAAACAATTAAGTAAGCATGACGCAATCATTTCCCATATGAGCAGTCTGTGACGTTTAGATCATTTCTGATGTACTATCATTTCCTCTTTTCTCAAGTTAACTTTGAAATTTTCTCCATTTTCTATTTTGTTTTTGTTTTTGTAAAATATTTTGAAACTTAAAAGAACTATACAGAAAATTTAAAAGAAATAAAATTTAACTTCCATGAATTGAATTGATTTAAGAAAAATTAGTTTTCACTCAGGATTGAACATTCCTATCAAGTTGACAAGATGCTCAAAACGGGATCGATCAAATGCCTTTGTGAAAAGGTCAGCAAGATTGTCATCCGTGTGAACTTTTACAAGTTCAATTAAATGCTTTTCAGCACAATCACGGTTGAAATGATGGCGAATCTCTATATGTTTAGTTTTGGAATGTTTCACAGGGTTATTTGTGATGGACATGGTGGCATTGTTGTCAATGAATAGAGGAGTTCCAGTGAAGTTCAAGCCGTAGTCTCTCAATTGCTGCTGAATCCACAATATCTGAGAACAACCGCTCGCCGCAGCAATGTATTCTGCTTCACAAGTTGAGACAGAAACCGTTGACTGCTTCTTGCACTGCCAGGAGACCAGTCTGTCTCCTAAGAATTGACATCCACCAGAAGTTGACTTTCTGTCATGGTTACAACCGCCATAATCGGAATCAGTGTAGGCTTTGAAGTCGAATGACTGCTGCTTAGAGTACCAAAGACCTAATCGGGGTTTCCCTTTCAGGTATCTTAAAATTCTCTTCACGGCTATCATATGTGACTCCTTCGGTTGAGACTGAAACCTTGAGCACAAGCACATAGCGAACATTATATCGGGTCTTGAAGCTGTGAGATACATAAGTGATCCGATCATCCCACGGTACAATCTGCTATTTACATCCTTTCCATCTTTGTCAGGATGCAGACCATGATTGACTGGGATAGGTGTGCCATAAGTACTGCTATCATTCATGTTGTATTTTGACAAGATGTCCTGCACATACTTGGTTTGATGTAGATAAATGCCATGCTCTCTTTGACTGACTTGCAGACCCAGGAAGAATGACAATTCACCCATATTACTCATTTCAAACTTGGACTTCATCACCTGCTCGAATTCCCTACACATCCCTTCATTGGTAGATCCAAAGATAATGTCGTCGACGTATACTTGTACAAGAAGAATGTCACCTCCTGCTTTCCTAATGAAGAGAGTCGAGTCAATCTGTCCATGGTCGAAACCATTAGACAGTAAATGCTTAGATAATGTCTCATACCATGCCCGCGGTGCTTGATGAAGACCATAAAGTGCTTTGTCAAGCTTATACACTTTATTGATATTATGCGGATCTTCAAAACCGGGAGGTTGAGTGACATAGACCTCTTCATGAACTTTACCATAAAGAAAAGCACTCTTCACATCAAGTTGATAGACCTTGAAGACGACATATGTGGCATAAGCCAAGAACAGTCGAATGGCCTCAATTCTAGCAACTGGGGCATATACTTCCGTGTAATCCAAGCCCTCTTGTTGGTAAAAACCCTGAACAACCAACCTTGCTTTGTTCTTCACAACAACATGATGATCATCCGTCTTACATTTGAACACCCATCTGGTTCCAATTGGCTGAAAGCCATTTGGCAAGTCAACCAAATCCCACACGTGCAACTTTTGGAATTGAGACAATTCATCTTGCATCGCCTCAATCCAGCAGTTGTCAGTGAGAGCCTCCTTCACATTCTTCGGCTCTAACTGGGACACGAATGCAGCATGCAGACATGTTTCCATGACACCAGTGTCAAGTATCTCTGTGTAAAGACTGGTGTTCTCAGTGATGGTTCGATGATGAGTCTGAACACCGGCATAAGGATCACCAATAATGTTGTCGATTGGATGATTCCTATGTACTCTCGTCTCCTGTACAATCGGTTCCTGAATTTCTGGATCAAGATTCGTGCTTAACTCCTCCATTTCCTGTGTTCCAGAGGAAGAAGATTCAATGTTAATTGGATCAGCTGGAGCTTCATTTCCTACAGTTGTGTTAGGATTAGCTTGAGTGTCATCTCCACCAACAAGAACATCTTCACTGTTATCATTGTCATGAGTTCCAGATGCAGATGCAGCATTGGAATCAGGAGTTATAATCGGTACATTAGCACGAGTAGAGAAGCTAGAGTTATTTTCGCCACCCAATAATTCATAAACATTTGCGGCGTCAACTGCAGATAGATCAGGAAGATTGAATGACTTGAATAGCGCATCATAATCAAAACCCCAAGCTGGACCTGTTGGTTCGGGTGGAATGCTGTGTTTACTACAATCCACTTCGAACCATTCCTCGACAGTACGAGTTCCTATGTTGTACACTCTCTTGCAAGGTGAGTTGGCAACGTATCCTAAGAAGATGCCTTCCACCGCTTTTGCATGAACCTTAGACTGGCGGTCTTTGTACTGTAGCAACAAGGAACAGGGACTACCAAAAGGAACTAGGTAATCAAGATTGGGAAGTCGATTGTTGATCAACTCGTAACAAGTCTTGTTGTGCCTCTTCACAACCAGAACTCTGTTTAAGACGTGACAAGCTGTATTAACGGCTTCTGCCCAGAAAGTGACAGGAAGCTTTGCATCCGACAGCATAGTCCTTGTAGTCTCAATCGGTGTTCTGTTCTTTCGTTCAGCAACTCTATTCTGCTGAGGCGTGTACGGCGCGCTGAATTCGTGACGGATCCCTTTCTTGAGACAGAAAAGCTCCATCAAATTATTCTTGAACTCAGTTCCGTTGTCACTCCTTATTCTTCTAACTTTCCGCTTACAAAGAGATTCCAAGCTCAGGATCAAGTATTGAAGAATATCAGCAGTCTCATCTTTAGTACCTAAAAAATGCACCTAAGAAAAACGTGAGTAATCATCAGTTACTACTAGACAGAACGACTTACCTCCAATACTCCTGATACTTATGGGGCCAAACAGATCCATGTGTAATAGCTCCAAAGGGGTATCAATAGAGTTTTGGAGCTTGGGCTTGTGAGACTTCCGTTGCTGTTTGCCCTTTTTACAAGGCATACAGTCATCTGTAACGGTAAATCTCAGCTTAGGAACCCCAGTTACCAAACCGTTTCGGACAAGATGACTCATTTTACGATACGAAATATGTCCGAGTTTCCTATGCCACAAGATGGAGTCGAGCTCTGTCGCTTTAGTAAGCAAACAGGTAGGAACTGATGAGGTGGTTTTTGCCACGCTCATATCGATCTGATAGGTGTCGTTTGTTCTTGGCACCCTCATCAGGATCCATTCTTCGGGAACTTCTAAACCAGGTTTGAGAATCAGGCATTCTGACTTGTCAAACATCACCGAGTACTCCTTATCACACATCTGGGAGACACTCAACAGGTTATGCTTTAGCTGCTCGCAGAAGTTGACATTGTCAAAGCTGACACAACCGTTCGAAACCACGCCTTGACATGTGATGCTGCCGCCTTTTTCTACGGCAAAGGCCACATAGCCGCCTCTGAATGGTTTAACATCTTGAAGCAGGGCCATGTTTCCTGTCATGTGCCGGGAGCATCCACTATCTACATACCAGCGGTTAGAGATAATATCCTTCGGACGTCCCTGCACGAGTCACAAAAGAATTAGTTAGATTTGGAGACCCAAGCCATTGTGGTCTTGGGTCGTCCATCCTTTTCAAAATAAACTACTTCCTTTAACTCACAGTCATGATGACTGTTCAAAATTGATGAATCTTTAGAGGAATTAGAACTAGGAGATTGAGAAGTTTTGGATTTGGCACTCCAGGATCTCTTCTGTTTCTTAACCGGAACAGGAGACTTTGGTTCAACAACAGCAGGTGAACTTGTGGAAGCTTCACCTGATTGAACTGAAGTCAGCTGTTCCAGCTTTCTCAACCTCTTGTTTCTTCTTCTTCTCTGTGGCTTTGAGAGTTTCTCCACAGGTTTCTCACCAGTACGTGTACTACCAGATGTAGATACACGAGGTACAACATGTTGCGTTACCTTTCTTGTAACAGATGGTTTAGCTTCAGACTTTATCTTAGGCTTTACCATCGGTTTGACTGGTGGTTTCACCACATTTTTTTTGGATTTTTGGGAGCTTTCACTGATGGCGACCTGGGGATAAAAGCTGGTTGTGGAACAACATGCCGTTTCCCTTGGTTCTTAGAAGGACAGTTCACAATAATGTGACCAACCAAGCCATAGTGAAAACAATTCCTCTTGTCTACATAAGTTCTCTTGTAAGGCTCATTAGATCTGGCCTTAGATAACTCAGCATTATGAGAAGGAGGAGTTGGTTTATGAATATTAGTCTGAACCTTTACAGTTTGGTTTTTTGGGGTATAGTATTTTTCCAAATTTTCTTTATACCCAAGCCCATAGTGAGCTGAAAAAGCTTCTTTCTTTGCTTGGTTAAGACTTTTATAACCCCCATAAAGCATTACCTTTAGATTATCATTTGTTTCAATAATATCGGGTTCAGTTAAAATGCAATTATCACTATTAGTGATAACGTTTTTCTTTACTTTCTGTTCAGTCAGCAACTCCTCAGATACTACTCCTTCAGGGCAAAAGTTAACCGACCCGTCTTCAGAAGCAGTAACGAACTCCTCACTAGATGTGGAGTTGAGGATTCATCCTTTTTAGGGGAATCATCCTTATCAGAGGACTCATCTAGACAAGTGAGATCAATGTCTATTAAGCTATTGACAAACTTCCCGCTCACTGGTGGAGGAATGGCATTAGTACCCAGCCCTAACCCATTCATTTGTCTCACTACAGATTCGTAGTGTTCCACCACAAAGCGAGAGTTTTTCAACTTCTCATTTGTACATTTTAACTGCAAGATCTCATTTTGCAGTTTGTTGATTTCATTGTTCCGTTTTTCCAACCCCCTGTATGCAACATCTAAGTGACGCTGTTGATCACTTATTTTTAGAGAATATTCACCTTTTTCTTTTTTCAACGTTTCAATAGAATCTTTAAAACGTTTTTCATTTTCTTTATAGTTTAGAGCTGCCATACTTAGGGGTTCGATTTTGTCTTGGAGCCTAGAATTTTCAAGTTTAAGCCCTAGACATTTAGAACATGAAATAACAGAGAAAGGATTAGAATCTACCTCAGAAGATGAACTTGTTGCTTCTCCAATGGCCATGAGAGCAACAGCAGTAGTCGATTCCTCTTTATCAGCTACAAGAGCTTCCATTTCTTCAGCTTCCTTCACCTCCTCTGTAGCAGCAGTTGTAGATTCTTCTAGGTCAGCCATAGAAGCTTCCCTTTTCTCTGCTTCCATCATCTCCATGATCTCAGCCATGAGACCAACCTGGGTTTGTGCGATGATGGCATCCTCCAGATGAACACCCCAATCAAAGCTTTCGTCCTGTTGGGCTACCAGTGCATTGGACGTTCCAGCTTGGCTTTGATTGTGGTGGTTTGAGTTGTTGTGGCCATGGCTGTTTCCTTGGCTGGGTCGGGTAAAACCAGAGGCAGGTGCTCTGTCTTTCTGACACTCACGAGCAAAGTGTCCATAGTTCAGACACTTGTAGCATTTGGCCTTAGATTTGTCAAACCCGACCTTGGCATTAGGATGCCCGCCAATAAAATTTCTTCCTGTTCTGTTAAGGAAACGCTTGGCTCTCCTCAATAGCATGGCCATATTCCATTGAATATCCATGTCCTCCATATCATCAAGATCCCCTTGATTAAAATCTTCTTCAATCGTCTATGGATCCGTAAGCTTGCCACCTATGAAATTCTCACACGCAAGCATACAAGATGAGAACAGTGCTACATGATCTTCAGCTATTCTGACTATAGCTGATTGGTTAGCTGAAGACGTAGTAGGAGGATTTCTTGAGGTATTCTGATGATGAGATCCCAACCCTGATCCTGAAGCATAGCATGCATGACCACCACAACCAGTTGAGTGGTCTTCTTAAGTAGGGTTTCCAGTGAAGAGGGCAATTCCAGAGCCCGATGACTTGGATGTAGAAGTTGTCCCATGATACATAGAAGGGTCTTGTATCTAGGGTCTTCCTGAGCTCTCCTTTCTTCTTAGGTTCATGTCATGAGCTTGAACCTTTCCTATTGCCTCCTCTATTGTCAACTCATAGAATTTAGGATTTTCCCTCATCAGGGTTGTGTACATCTCAAATTTGGGTGGTAGAGCATCCAAAAATTTTTCCACCATCTCTTCATCTGGATACCTGAGTTCAAAAGCCTTCAACTCAGTCTATAAATGATAGAATCTAGAGATGTGGTCATCTAAAGATTCGTTCTCAAAAAATCTGAAGCACTCATACTGCTTCCTAAGAAGATCCCGCTTACTCTTCTTGATGTCACTATTTTCTTTGAATCTCTTATGTAAAGCTTTCCAGAGATCCTTAGAATTGTCATAACCTCGGAAACTGTGGAACAATTCCCGAGTTAATGCCATAGTGATCGAACCAAGTGCCTTCTTTTCTCGGTCATAAGCTTTCTTTTCTTCGTCAGAAAGCTTAGAGATAGGTTTGGGCATGGTTTCATCAAGATAGATGTGTGTGGGATGCTTATATCCCTCAAGGGTTGGTATCCATATCGATGAGTCGGTATACGAAATGTAGTGCTCAAACCGTGCTTTCCAATTAGAATAATCGTTCACGTTCAGCAACTTTGGTGGTTTCTGTGGTGTACCGATCTCATTATCATAATTTAACAGGTTTCCCAAATTCTGAAGATTCGACATAGTGAACACTTAGTCAAATTTCAGAAAAATCAGACACAGTTGCGCACTTGATTTTTGGCCTTGCGCACTTGAGAAATGGTCTTGCGTATTTAGATTTGCTCTTGCGTAATTGTAAGTACGCAGGAGTAAATAATAAGTACGCAGGATACCTTTTCAGCAACTTTCACCAAACTTTTCCGGTTACCTAAAAATCGCCGAAGATGGTAAAAATTGGACTGATGATTAATGCAAATGAGCCAAAGGGTCAGAAACTTGTTTCTAACCAACCTTTGATGCTCAAAACACTCAAATACACAACAAAAATCAGTTTTTGAGTGATTTTTGCTTCTAAAATAGTGCTCAAGAGCTACCCCTATTTTATCACAAAAATACATCTTTTTGCTTGTAAAAACTTAGTAGAAACTCTCCAAACTCACTCACAACACTCGAAATCAGGAGCAAAGCTCCGATACCACTTGTAGGTCCCTCGAGTGTGGCGGATCGTCACATGCAAGTGGGTTTACTAGTCGGACCGGGTGCGAAATACCCGTGACTAGGCGGAGGGTCTAGCTAAACAAAGTAAACCGACAAGAGAAAACACTTTAAACGTTCTTTGTATTATAAAAACTTAAAGGTTACAGAGAAAAGCACTGAGATTACAGTCTGCGTATTTGCTATAATGCCTGCGTACTTAACTTCTGTCAACCTATCCTATTTATACAAGACCTGATGCCTGCGCACTTAGCAAGTGCGCAGGGCAAAATGCTCTTGCGTACTTAGCAAGTACGCAAAGTTACTCTTGCGTACTTGCCAAGTACGCAGGAGCTTTCTCCTGCGCACTTACAAGTGCGCAAAACACTTGAAGAATTTTGCGACATTCAATATGTAAAAGTAAATACAACTCGATAAACTAATACATAAAGACTCTTACATACAAAGACAATTACAAACAAGACAAAACAACCTAAGACTAAGACTCTATCTATCCAGAGTGTTTGTCATAGGAAAGTGCTTCAACATAGAGGCAACTCTTTCTTCAATATTTCTTTCTTGAAGACTTTGATCTTCCTTTAATTTGAAGATGATTGTGGAATGTCAGTCACAACAACTCCTGCACTTTTAAAATTTGCAATACAACTAATAGCGTTTACAAATTTAGGAACAAAAGGCAAAGCATTCTTAAACTTAGAAATAGCATTTTTCAAACTGTCATGCTCATAAGGCACATAACCAAAATACAAATTTTCAATGTGTTCATAAATATCTGGTTTTGACACGGACATATTATTACATTCATCCGACTCAAGTTCATTTAAAACATTTCCCTTACTAGAACTCTCATCACAATCATCTTCGAAACCTACACAATTTGACTCTGCACAGGAAGCAAAACTGTCAGAATCTGAAGTTTGGATATAATCATCAGCAGATAAATTGCAAACAAAAGGTGTGGGAACATGAGGAACTGGCATATCAGCAAATCTACCAGACTTGGAATACGGAGGAGGGTGAGAGTTATACCCGATGCCTTCTGTGACCTTTTTATGAATTTGGTTGTCAATGATTTCAAAAAGAATTTTCTGATCCATGCCCATGTGTTCAACTTGAAAATTTTCTTTTTCGGCCTTTTGAAGTCTTTCAGTTAAAATTTCATTATTATTCTTTTGTGTAGTTAGTTGCACAATCAAAGATCGGTTTTCTCAAGAAATATCATGAATTTTCTTTAAGTAAAGATTCTCATTTTTAGCCACAGAATCATACATCACCTTTATGTGATCTCGTTCATCGACCAAGGCCTAGTTGATGAATCTATATTTTTGAATCTCATTTAAACAGGATTTAGCATTGCAAAGTCTAGATATTACCTCAACTGGTACAGTGGTAAGATCCTCAACTGGTTCAATCATGACACATTTCTCCTTTTCTACAATATCTGCCATTAGTGCCTTATCAGCTGCTTCCCCTCCTTGATCTCCCCAAAGTGTCCATCAGCTTGACAGACCAGAGCTGTTGAGCTGGAAGGTGTAGTAGATTTGGGAGAGACGGAATCTTGCTTTCCAGAGGAGTTCTTCTTTTCATGCTGCTCCTTTGATGATGGCTCCTTGCAAATCCTTGCAAAATGACCCAGCTGATCACAGTTTAGCATCTCACCTTCTTGATGTCAAACCCTAGAGTCTTTCCTTGCTTGAATCTATCCATCCCAGTCCTCTTGATGAATATCTTCGCCCTTAGAGTTAGCATAGCCATGCACCAATCAATATCCATCTTTTCCAAATCATCCGGGTTGATCTGCTCCAAGTCATCAGGTTGAAAGCTGACAGGTGACAAGTTTCCAGAAATTAGGGCATCATAGCATGACATGAAGACAGTAATGATGGGCAGATACTCATCGGGAATCATAGTGGTTGGCTTTTGATTGATGGATGAAGTAGTAGGCTGAACTCCAGAAATCAAAGGTGGAACATCAGTTTGAAAATAAGCCATTGTAGTTTTGTTTAATGAAGTGGAGGAACCTTGACCTGCAAGAAGAGCTGTGTTTCTAGACTGATTAGTTGGAGTGACTGCACCCTTCTTTATCTCTAACTCATAAGACTCCAGAATGCTGAAGAGTTCTTGCTGTGATAAGTCACTTAGCTTTTCAGTTTTCTTGATCATAATCCGGTACATATTCCATTCCTCGGGCAGTGAATCAAGCAGCTTCTTGTTTAACTCAACAGTGGGATACTCAGTTCCCAAAACCTTCAACTTAGAGACAATGCTTGAGAATCGGTTGATCAGTTCAGACATGGGTTCTCCAGGGACACTGCTAAACATTTCATATTGCTTCTTGATCAAGTCCCTCTTGCTTTCCCTAATCTCAGCACTTCCCTCATACCTTGTACATAAAGCAACCCAAAGATCTTTGGCATTAGTATACTCAGCAAATATGTTAAACACATCTATAGAAAGTGCCATATCAATAGATCCATAAGCCTTGTTATCTATGGCAATTAAGGCAATATCCTTATCATCATATTCAGACACAAGCTTGGGACGTTGAACATCTGCAGTGGTAGTAACTGGCTTGTGTGGATCATCAGTGATTGACTGCAAAAGAGTGTGATCATGGAATTGAAAGAAAGTCTTAATTTTCTTGGTCCAGTCATCAAAATCTCCAGTGGACACCAAGACAGGTGGTTTGTTTCCCCCATCATACTAATTGGAGCTTGAAGTTGCCATAAACTCAGAGAAAGAAAGACAAACAGTAGCTAGTTTCGGGTGAACAGGGTTGATCAAAACAATTAGTTTCGATAAAGAAAAAGTTGACAGAAACTCCTAGTTTTGATATCATAACTTGATCAAAACTTCTAGTTTCGATAGAGGAAACAAAAACAAGAAACAACAAGTTTCGATTGAAACTAGTTTCGATAGGGCAGTAGTTTCGGGTGATCAATCTGCAAAGGTTAGTTTCGTTAAAACAGGACAAATAACTAGTTTCGATGATACCTTCTCCAGACAAAAGTACAAACATAAAGCTTCGATGACCAACTAAAAGCAGAAATTGTCTCCTAGTAGTTTTGATACCTCCTTCTTTATGTTTCAGCAGACTCCATTAATGAAAAGCTTCAAAAGTAAAAATAATAAACTCGCAGTCTAATCCAGCGAAAAGCTTCCAAATAAGCTTCTGAACACAAATCAATCTTCAGATCCGAAAAACTCGAAGAAATAGTGCCAAAATCGATGAAACGGTGCCGAAACGGTGCAGACCCAGAAAACCTTCAAATTCCAACTAAAAATCACCTAAAATCGATCAAAACAACCTGAAAATACTCAGAAATCAAGAGCATATAGCTCTGATACCAATTGTAGGTCCAGATTTCAATCAGAAATCATTCAATAGATCAATTACACACACACAGAGAGGCGGAATCTGTGTGTATGGTGGTGAAACAGAGGGTAGAAACAGAATTGGTGAAGATAACAGCTAACCACACACAGAATCAACACAAATAAGATTTGAAAATGTATGAACAAAGCATTAAACAAATGCAGATTGTATTGATTTTTCAAGAACAGTGAAAGAGAAAATTCAGGGTTACAGTCGCTACTCATACCATAGAAATTCTCAAACTAGGCTATTTATAGTAAGCTGACAGGCATCGAAACTATGCTCACCGAAACTAGTAGTTTCGGTGAAGCATTTACAAGTGTGAAACAAGCCTGTCGAAACTAAACTATCTATCAAAACTACTAGTTTCGATTGAACAAATCTCAATCGAAACTAGATAGTTTCGATGGCCCAAGCTTGGAAATAAAACAGGAAATTACATTAAAATGAAATTACAAGTAAATAAACTAACTAAACATTGTTCAAAAAGAAATACATTGATGACAACAGCTTATACAATAATAAGACTCTACTTTAAAGAATTCTAGAAGCAATACCTCTTCATTCTCTCCTGTAACTTTATCACCTAAAGCTTCAACTTGAATTAATGTAGACTCCCCCTGAAACTGAGATACCGGAGAAACGTCAGAGTATTGAATATCACCCTTGTTCCTATTGGGATCATTATCTTCATCATCCTTTTTCTGAATTGCCTCCGTATGACAAGTATCCTTAACTATGACAGGCATCTCCCCCTGAGCGTCAATACGCTCTATCAATTGTGAGATAAGAATTTGCATATCAGAGATCTACTTGTTTTGAGATTGAAGAGTTTGTTCTCTCTGAAAATCATTTGCCCTTAATACATCTACTTGACCTTGAAGACCCACAACTTGGGCTTCTAGGGAAGAGACTTTGCCTTGTAGAGCAGCAATCTTAGCATCCTTTAAGGAACTAGACGGACCAGCTTGTGAAGAAGTATGTGGAGGAACTGGAGCAGGAGTACCTTGAGGTGAAGTAGACTGAGACAGATATGGAGAAATAAACAAAGAATCCACAAAATCCAATTCATCAGTTACTCGAGCATTTGCAGCATCAGTCATAGAAGCAGACATTAGCTTCTGTGACTTTGGAGTAGGAATATACTCAGAATCTGAAGAAGATTCATCTCTTAACGATCTTTTGCCAAGTTCTGTTCTAGGAGGAAGACCCCGAACAGACTTACGTCTTGGTTTAGTAGCCACTGACTTTAGTCGGTTACCAGCATTTGCCACTGGTATACTAGCAAGTTTAGCATAATGATCTGGATTAAAGTCCTGTGTAGCTTCAGAATCAGTATCAGAATCAACACCATTTTCTTTTTCAGAGGAACTTGAACTAGTATCATTTACAATTCCTTCTTGATTAGCTGTTGGATTTTGAAACATTCTTTTTCTTATCAAAATTTGATTGATTTTAAAATTCAGATTCAAATTGATCATTTTCCAAAAGTTTTCTTAACCGTCTGTTCCTTCTTCGCCTTTGAGGTCTTGAAAGTTTGACCTTAGGTTGTGAATTCTTTGTGAATCCAACTTTAGGATTCTCAACAAACTTATGAAACACAACATTGTTTCTAACACCAGATTGGACAAACTCTTGTTTAGAATCAACAAATCTATCATGAACATGATGTGTCATCTCTTTCTTAAACCCAAATGGTTTAGTAACATGCTACTTAGGCAAATTTTCTTTGACAGATTGTTTCATCACATTATCAGATGTAGGCTTTCCCACATTCGGTCTTTGCAGAATCTTTACTACTCTTGCTTGACCATGAACATAGCTGGTGTAACTTTCTCTGAAATAAAAAAATTCTTCTGTTTGTTTTTGTAAGGACAATATAATACTATATGCTCCACCTCATTACAATGAAAGCAAACTCTCTTATCCTTGTATTCTCTGATATAAGGAACCCTTTTTGAAGTTGAGGAACTTCATGATGAATAACCTTCAGTAGATTTAACATCACTACCTCCTTGTGTCTTTGGAACATATATCTTTTTGGATGGTTCACAAACATAATTCTTTGAAACTGGAGACTGAATATCTTTGGGTTTTGCCACATTCACTTTATGTTTAATGAAATCACTGTTGATTTATTTTCAACCTTTGAAACCTCCATCTTGATATCACCAGCACTTATAAAACCACTTTTAGATAACATTGGTGAGATAGTTGATTGTTCAACTTCATCAGGCTCTGTAAGAATACATCTATCTCTTGTGACTTGTTTTACCACTTTTGGTTCACCAAACTTCACATCTTTAGTAACACCATCAATTTTCTGAGCATCAAATGTCTCATCATCACTATCAGAATCATATATCATTTCTTCCTCTGTGATTGGATTAATTTTTAAAACTGTCTTTGGATCAATATCCTCTTTAGTAATGATCTTTGGTTCTACAACATAATTTCCATTAAATGGTGGAGGAGCGAATCCAATTCAGTTGTTCTCTTAACAGGATCAGCATTGTCATTGAAATAACCCAACAATAGTGATGAATTTCCAAAACATTCTAGTTTTCTATGTAATCTGATCACCTATGCTTCTTTGTCTGAAATTTCTTTGTTTTTCCCAGCAACAATTTCATTCCTCATTTCAATCTCAGCATAAGCCATATCCAATCGATATGCTTGTTCCTTAATCTTCAAAGTTAGAGAATTAATGTCTCTCTTGAGTGATTCAATTCTTTCAATACACATCTTATCATTGTCCTTTAATTTCTGATTCACTGAGTGCATCGATTTCATATCACAAATCAAATTTGTGTTATCATCCTTGACTTTCATCATTTTGTCCTTCACCAACACACAGTTAGAACAATACATATTACAGATAACATCTTTTACCTTTGATGGATCAGACATGTCTTTCATGAAGACTTTAGCAGTTGGAATCTCTTCCGTCATCTCAGGTACTCTTTTAGTCAACAAAATCTCATCTTCAGATACACTTGTTGTAGATACATTTTCTTCAGAAAGATCAACACTTTCAGGATCAATTTCTTCAGAAATTTCTTCTGTAATGACATTCTCAGAAGATTCTTCATTCTGACTTTCTACTTCACTCCCTGAACTTTCACTATCACTTGAACTTTCATCTTCAGATGTCTCATCAGTATGAATTTCAGCCACAAAAGCTTGACTCACAGCACCAACCAAATCTTCTAAACAGATTCCCCAGTCATAGTTATCATCTCCTTGGGCAACCAAGGCAGATGATGTTCAAACATTTGCTGAATTTCCAAAACCACTTGAACTTTGTTGATTTATGTTACTTTGATAATTGTTGTTCTTCTTTTGAGAGTCAAACTCAACTTTTGGCTTATTACATTTGTCACACCCCAAATTTCAACTAACGGAGTTTTACCGTTTGTGAAGTGACGAACCAGGATCTCAGACATTAGTTACATTAAACGACTCTACATGGGACTCAAATGAAAAGTATCATATAAATCAGAGTTAATGCGGAAGCGTAAAGAAAATAAATGCGCAAAACACACGCGCCCAAAAGAATAGTCTAAAAGTCCAAACCAAACACAAATTTAAAATAGACCAAATAGTTTAAATAAATAGAAATCATAGGCAGAATTCCATGCATGTCCTATTGTGTGCACCTGTGCCTTATCTTAAGCGACCTGAGAAAAACATGTAAGAAAATGTCAACACGAGGTTGGTGAGTTCACAGGTTTCAATTTATAGAAGCGTTTAACAGATTAATGTACATTCAGTATATAAATCAATAGGTAGCTAACCCATAAACATGTTAACTAATGCGCTCGCAACCGACAGCTGACTTTTATATGCCTCCCACCATCATGGTGCATGTTTAGGTCAATATTGCACCCGTTCGACCTCCAATCGAGTTAGCGCGACTAACGCGGGTGAGGTTTGTCAAACCCAGTAGTACTACTCAAATTACCTCGCTATGTTCATATTAACGGACCGATGTGAGGACTTAAAGGATAATGTATATGCATAGTCTTACAAGTGATATCATATATGAATTACAAGAATCAAAAAGCATTTACGACATGTTTTCTCCCCAAGTTTAAAACAGTAAAAGGGGGCCGTGAAAACTCACCTGCGTTGCGTTGTAGGTAGTATCACACAAGAGATAAGTTGGGACCACGAGTGTAAGTCTCAAACGACTTACGTATGCCCTAAAATTATAAACACATAAATTAGGGATAAAATGGGAATTGTGACAACGACACGAAATGAGAAACGTCCTACAGAAACGCTCTAACAACCAAGAGTAGACGAACGTGTCTACGGAAATATATATTTCTTAATATAATAATTAAGATCAAAGCGTTACGTGTCGAACGTTAAAAACGAATAATATAAATAAATAAATTCGTATGTTTGTGCCTATAATAATGGCTTAAGAAAATAATATAAGTTAATATATTATTTTTAAGTTTAGAGGATTTCGCATTTACTAAATATCGTGGCAAAAATAATAAATATATTATTTTTATTCAAGGATATAAACGTTGGTAAATAATATAAATAATTACATTATTTATTAGTTTGAAAACGTCCCTTAAGGTTTATAAATATGGTGAAAATAATATATAAATACATATTATTTTTAATTGGAGTCACAGGTTGAAAATTATTTATTCGGAGTCGAGGTTTGAAAATAATATAAATATATTATTTTAAAAGTGGGTATTTATAATGAAAATCGGTTACAAACCAAATCCGAGCCTACCGGTGATTTTTAAGGCTAAAACATATTTATATCTTATTAAAATAATATAGGAATTATTTTATAAAAAAGTGGTCAAAATAAATAAAACTGTGGGTGGGGTTTGAACCCGGGTCTCACCCACACCAACACCAAGCTTTAACCATTCCACCCGCTCGGGTAATCGCAACAAATCCTGGACCAGTTTGGTTTTAACATACACGACACCAATGTGATCATCCCTAATCGCGAACCAGGTCCAAACCACCCCTAAATTCAACGATTTCGATTCACGATTGACCATAGGGTTTAGGGGTTTTGTTAATCGCTGTATTGCGAGCCGGTGGGTGTAATTAATTGCAAAAACATCAAGTCTGGGTCGATTAATTCTTGTTTGAAACACCGAAACCCTAGATTATGAACACGAGATCAATTTGATTTAATCTGATAATGTTTGGGGTTAGATTCATAGGGCTAATACAGATTGAGGGATTGCGAAACTACCCATAAAGTTTAATTGCATTGAGGTTGTGTCCAGATCAGTGTTCGATTAAACCCAAACCGTGATGAACCCTAGAATCGGTTCACCACAAATTCGATGTTATATGTTCAAATTAGCATAGGGTATCTGTTTGCGAACCTATCCATCAAAATTAATTGGATTGAGATCGTGTCTAGAGTAGTTCGATTAAACTATGAACATGATGAACCCTAGAATCAGTTCATGGTTAAATCGATGTTTTAAGACACAATTATGATAGGGCTAATGATCTAGACACAGAAACAAAGCTAAAGGAATGATCATTTACCAGAATGGGATACGAATTGAAGGTGCTCAGCCAAATGGACCTCCGATTACGATCGACTTAGTCCGCGATGCCTCTGGTTCCTTCTCCGGTTAAATTGACGTGTGCACGAGGTTTTCTGAGACTCGTTTGAGATGTGTAGGTGTTCAATTTGAGAGAATAACAAACATATTGAGTGAATTTCATCGCTAATTAAGGGGTTTCGACGGTTACGGGTTTAATGCCCAACAATGGGATTAATTCGAATTAATAATGATGTTTCAGGCTCTAATGACGATCGTTAATGACATCAACGTGCATAACGGTTACAAATTTTTGGACATAATTCAGTTAAGAATGCGAATTTGAGTCAAGAATCATTGTAGTTTGACTTTGCAAAGTCAACAGGAACGAATCCACTCAATTTTGACTTCAAAAGTCAACAGAATTGAGTTTTGGGTTAATTACATTACTAGTCCTTGTAGTTAGGGTTTGAGGAAATGACAGAAATAGTCCCCGAGGTTTAATATTGGGTTAACCGGGTTAGGATTTAACAGCATATTTAACGGGATTGCTAACAGAACTAACGGCAAAGTCCGGATTGTCGCAACATTCTTTAGCAAAGTGACCATATTCTTGACAGTTGTAACATCGAACTTTAGTCTTGTCAAAACCCATTCTTGTTCTGTTGTTTGATCCGATGTACTTCCTTCTGGTCTTCTTAAGAAAATCCTTTGCTTGTCTCTTCAACATTGCCATATTCCACTGAATATTCATTTCTTCTAGATCAACCGGATCAATTTGACGATAATCTTCTTCAATTGCTTCTGGATCATGAATCTTTCCTCCAATAAAATTTTCATATGAAGCAATAAAAGACGAAAACATTGCCATGTAATCTTCAGCTACCCTTTGATTCACATGATGTGAATTCAATGGTTGTGATCTAGAAGTGTTTGATTTAGTTGCAGAGAAACCAGATTTTAAAGAGCATCCAGAACTATTATCATTTGAGTTATCTTGACCATCTCCTGAAAACAAAGCAACTCCTGATCCAATTTTTCCAGATGTTTTTTTCAAAATACATTGATGGATCTTGCATGTGCTCCATATTGGTTTCCTTTTTCTTTAAGTTTAGATCATGAGATTGAATTTTTCCAAGAACATCTTCAAGTGACATTGTTTTATATTTTTCATTTTCTTTGATGAGGACAGTATACACATCAAATTTTGATGGTAAAGCTTCAAGAAACTTGTCATTAATCTCTTTAGGTTCATAAACCAACTTTGCACTTGCTAATTCACTCATCAAATGATAAAATCTTGTAGCCAGATCATCCAGATTCTAATTCTGAAAGTGTTTGAATACCAAAAAACTATTTCTTCAGTAATTCTTTACGACTTTTCTTCACATCCAAACTACCTTCACATCTCTTCTTTAAAGCTACGAGCTGTGTAGTTTCCATTGAATGGAGGAGTGTAAACAACTCCCCCAACAACTTTATCATCCTGCTGTGAACAATAATGAACTCCACCAACTACTTTCTCACCACTAGCTTTCTCATTATAATATTCTAACAAAAAACTGGAATTCTTATAATCCTCAAGCTTTCTCATCAGCTTCGTGACTTCACTCTGTGACTGAGCAAGTTCATTTATTTTCATTTCATACTTAGAGTATGCCACATCAATGTGAAAAGCTTGTTCATTTACTTTTGATTGTAAAACTATGATATCATCTTTCAATGATTCAATTCTTGTATTTAAAAGCTTCTCATTTTCTTTCAAAGTTTGATTGGTTAAGTAGCTTGCCTTCAAGTCACATATGAGGCTAGTATTGTCATCACACAATCTCTGAATTTTTAAATCAGAATCAATGTATTTAGAACAAGAAACAAAAACAACCTCATTTACCTGTTTAGAATCAGCCATGAATCCACTGGCTTCAGCAAACATCTCAGCAACTTTTGTAACATCTCGGAATTTAGTATTCATATTTCAATTCGATGTAATGCAATTTCAAATTCAATGTTCGTGCACTGCCTTATTATTTTGCTTACCTTAAACGAAATGCAATGATTCAATACAAATTTACAAGTTTTGCTCGATTATATACACTTAAACGCTATACAAGTAACTATTTATTTCAAACTAATCAAACCTGAAAAAGTCAAGGACTAAAGTTGAAAATTTATCAAGAAACCCAAATTAGCACGGTCGTGTTTCGTCCTGGCACGGTCGCGCCAAGTGCCTCGGCACGATCGCGCGACTGGTCCTGGAACGATCGCGCCCGGTGCCTAAGCACGGTCGTGCCATATTTAGGCACGGTCGCGCCTGTGAAACAGCTGAAACGTAACTGCAACTTTAATTACCCGATCGTTCGAATCCGTAACATCCATCCGTTTCTTTTCCCTTAACAAACGTATTATCGCTTTCCAAATTATTCAAACGCCTCAGTTTCATATTACCAATCTCGAAATTTCTCTCTCAAAGCTTTTCAAGAAAACCAAGAAATTCTCTCCTGCAATCCGTATTCTCTCAAGCAAGATATTCGTGTCACTCGTCCCTCCCGAGAAGTTCTGGACTGACTGGATTGGCCGAAGTGCAACAAGGATCACCGGAACTCAATCTCGCCGTCGCCAGAATTTCCTCCCTACCAATATCCATCGATTCGCTACTGTTCAGGGTAACTTAAACCTTTAATTCATTCATTTCAGTATCAGTATCAAAAGCCCATATTCAATTTGGGCTTCCATTATAGAAATCGATCTGAATCAGAACTCATGTTTTATAAAAAAAATGATTTAATCGAATCCCTGCTTAAACACGATGTACATGCAATAAAGTTATATGAAAAGACTCGTAAAAACCCATTAATCAAAAGCCCTAACAATTCCAGCGTTTAAAATACAAGCATTTGTCAATTCGTGTCTGATTTGGAAGAGACACGGTCGCGCTAATCATCTAGCTCGGCCGTGCCTCATGTAGTGCGGTCGTGTCGAATAGCGGCGCGGTTGTGTCCTCCTGTCCAGACCTTGTCATGCCCTCTGGGCTAGTCTCTGTTGTGTCTAAAGATCATAGACACGACCGTGCCGGGCCAAGGCACGGTCGTGCCTGTTTGACTGGTCTACTTTGTGCCCTCTGTTGATCAACCCGGTCGTGCCCCGACTAGCGCGGTCGCGCCCCTGGCTTGAGCACGATCGTGCCCTTCCGAGGCACGTTCGTGTGTGACTCAGAAATTGTAACAGAATTATAATTTTATATTTTTCGATCAATAAATGTTTCGATTTTATAAAAATATGTTTTCTGTATTTAAAAATGTATTAAAAGTTTAATCTTGGCATAAATATAATTTATTTAAAAGTTTATGAAAAATTAAATTTATATTTATTATCTTACACTTAAATGATATTTTAAATAATTAAGTTACAAAATTTATGAATAAATAAGATAATGATTATTTATTTAATTTACATTTTAAATCAAAATCATTTATTTATTTATACTTAATTACAATTAATATTTACATTATTTTATAAACTATAATTATATATTTATTCAATTATCCAATTCAAACCTAATCAAATTGTTTCAAAAATATTTTTACTTCAAACTCTATATATTTTATTCAATACTTTTAAATACAAATCAATAGTTTTATACACAAATTCAACTTTCATTTTAGATTTAAACTTTATGCATCTATTTGATTCAATACACATTACTCTTTAGGTTAAATTGTGCATTTCGAGGATCATATTTGCTATCTATAATCTTTGTTAGCTACACTTCCATACCAAGTGAGTATTCACAACCCCTTTTTACTCTTTTACACTTTTGGGGTGGAACATGAACTCTATACACATTACACATTACACATTTACATTTACGCAAACAACACAAGTGCAAAAATCCTATTTACATACATGTGTGCAAAATTTGAGCTTTGTGCCCTAGTGCTAGTTGTGCTAACCTTTGTATGCGATTATGTGCAATCATTAACTATACAAGCCGACGGTTTTCAATGATAGATCTATTGAGTCTGACAAACCCACCCATGGTCCGCGGTGATTGAAACCGACAACATACCTTTTTTGCATGCTAGTTACAAGGTTTGGTTGTACATGGTTACACAATAGCTGCTCCCCATAAATGCCTTATTTTATCATGTTTTGTAAAGGATTTGTTTTCAACTATATGCTATCTACATACAACTGTGTTATACTCACCAACTTTTTAGTTGACTTTATTTTATTCATGTTTCAGGCCACAATATGTGAGATTGATTCAAGACGTGTTCAATATAGGATTTGGACTTAGCAATTTAAATCAAGAATTTTTTAGTTGTTTTATGTTTCTTGTTTGAATTTGGTTTTGTACTTGGATTATTTGTAATGGAAATTTAACTTTAATATATTTCAATTTAGTCAACCATGTGCTATGAATAGTCTTACATGTCCCGCCCCGATGATTCCGCCATCGATCGGGGTGTGACAGATTGGTATCAGAGCCTTGGTTATAGGGAATTAGGTTATTAGACACCTTGACCTAGACTATAACTTTAGGACACCCACTTATGCTATATTTCATGATTTTGTGCTATGTGTTACATTCTATGTGCTACATGCTCACCATGATTAATTATTATTATATTTGATACCTTACTTGTTAGAAATTCATGACTCATTAGGATCTTCTTGAATAATAATTAAATAAATAATATCCTTTCCTATATTCTAAAACCTCATGATATTTCTATCTTCTTTTCTATCTTTATCCTTTCTAAGCATGTGGAAAACTCTTGAAGCAAAAATCTTTAAAATTTTTATTTCTTCGTTAAGGTTTTTAAACTTGTTAAATTATTTGAGGACACGTGCAATCTGGAAGGGTGACACCTGTATTTTGGGTTTTCTGTCTAGGAAAGCATTTCACATAAATCCCAATCAACCGAGGGACCCGTATGCTTTCCTGGGAATTCCCGAGATGAGTGTTTACTTATAGGCTAAAGCATGTCTCCTTGAAAATTATATAAGTTTAATTAACCTTAATGTGCCATGGTATTCAAGTGATTTTGTCACTTTTGAGTACAATCCAAACTAAGAATATCTATTTTTATTTTTGTTATCTCATCGTATTAAATTCTATCAAATCTCATAAGTTCTTACAATTTTTCTTGTCTTGTGAAAAATCTGTAGAATGCCTCCTCGTCGTGCTCTCGCAACCAACGCCAACACCGACATTCCTGCTATTCTCACCCAATTGGTGACACAACTCACCCAAGCCAATGGTGCCACCAATGGCAACAATGGTGGAAATGGAAGCAATAGGGGTAATAATGGTGGAAATGGTGGTAACAATCCATCTCAATGCACCTTCAAGCACTTCAACTCGTGTAATCCCCTAAAGTTCTATGTTACCGAAGGAGCTACTGGACTCCTTCAATGGTTCGAAAGCATTGAGAATACCTTTCTCAATAGTGACTGTCCCGACAACCTCTGTGTTCGTCATGCTACAAGTGTCCTACAAAAACGGGCACTTACATGGTGGAATGGGGAGAAAAGGAATAGGGGTGTTGATATAGCTATGGCCTTACCTTGGGATGAGGTCAAAAGGCTCATGACCGAGGAGTTCTGTCCTCGAAATGAAGTGAAAAAGTTAGAAGCTGAATTTTGGGATCTTGCCCAAGATAGTGGGGAAAGCTTAGCATATACAACTCGGTTCCATGAGTTGAGTCTTCTCGTGCCCCACATGGTCACTCCTTTGTCCCGTTGTATCGAGAAGTATATTGGTAGGCTACCAAGACAAATCCAAGATACTGTCTTAGGTAGGAATCCTGCTACTCTGGAGGATGCTATTCGTCTATCCGCTACCTTAACTGATAACCATGTGAAAGCGGGAACACTTACTAAGAAGGGTACTAAGAAAGTTTCTGAAACCGTAACCCCCCCTACTCACAACAAAGAAGCCACAACCGAGCCCTCTCGCAATAATAGGAAGAGGAAAGTTAGAAATTTTGCTGTGGTTACTCCTGCTGTTCCCGTCAACCAAGCTGCACCCATGGTTCAAGCGCCGGCTAAAAAGCCATATGTTGGGATCTACCCTCGTTGTGCCACCTGCAACTACCATCATCCCCAAAACATCCCATGTCGCCTTTGTACTTATTGTGGGAGATATGGTCATACGGTCAGTGTTTGTAGGACCAAAGCTCTTACGGGCCAAGTCAACCCTCCAAACCGAACTGTACCTCAAGTGGCTAATCAAGGTGCTCCCGCCATTGCTAATGGGCGTGCTTGCTATGAGTGTGGTGACCCGAACCATTTTCGTGATCAATGTCCAAGACTTGCAAATGCTAGACAAGGTGGAGCTCGTGGGCGTGCGTTCAACATAAACGCCAACGAAGCTCAAGCCAACAATGACGTGGTCAATGGTACGTTTCTTGTTAATAGTCAATATGCCTCCATTTTATTCGATACCGGAGCCGATAAAAGTTTTGTGTCACTTAATTTTGAACCTTTACTTGCAAAGACTCGGTCCTAATTAGAGAAAACATTTACCGTTGAAGTAGCAAATGGTGACTCCCTTACAATTGAGTCCATTATCTACGATTGCTCTTTAGAACTTAATGATCACACATTCCTAATCAACCTTGTTCCAATGCCACTACGAAGCTTTGATATCATCATAGGCATGGATTGGCTATCAAATCATCATGCCGAAGTCATTTGCTTTGAAAAGTGTATCCGAATTCCGCTACCATCGGGAGAAACCTTAAGGGTTTTTGGTGAAAAGCCTTGCAAGGGACTTAAATTGATGTCGTGTACTACCGCTCAAAAGTACTTACGAAAGAAGTACATTGCTTTCATAGCTCACATTGTTCAAAAGGATGTCAAGGAGAAGAGTATCCAAGACATTCCCATTATTCGAGATTTTCCTGAAGTATTCCCCGAAGACTTATCCGGTCTTCCACCCGTTCGTCAAGTAGAATTTCATATTGATCTTGTACCCGGAGCTAACCCCGTGGCTAGAGCCCCTTATCGTCTTGCACCTTCTGAAATGCAAGAACTTGCAAGTCAACTTCAAGAGCTCTCCGACAAAGGTTTCATTCGCCCAAGTCATTCACCGTGGGGTGCACCCGTCTTATTTGTAAAGAAGAAGGATGGATCTTTTCGCATGTGTATTGACTACCGCGAACTCAATAAGCTTACTATCAAGAACCGTTATCCTTTACCTAGAATCGATGATCTCTTTGATCAACGTCAAGGTTCTACTTGCTTCTCGAAGATTGATCTTCGATCCGGTTATCATCAGCTTCGTGTTCAAGAAGATGACATTCCCAAGACTGCTTTTCGAACAAGGTATGGTCATTACGAGTTCATGGTTATGCCTTTCGGGCTAACCAATGCACCCGCAGTTTTCATGGATCTCATGAATCGTGTGTGCAAACCGTACCTTGATAAATTCGTGATCGTTTTCATTGACGATATTTTAATCAATTCCAAGACTAAAGCCGACCATGAAGAACATCTTAGACTGGTTTTGGATCTCTTGAGAAAAGAACAACTATACGCCAAATTCTCCAAATGCGAATTTTGGCTAAAAGAAGTTCAATTTCTTGGTCACATCGTCAACGACAAGGGTATTCATGTTGATCCTGCTAAGATTGAAACGGTTAAGAATTGGAATGCCCCGAAGACTCCTACCGAAGTTCGTTCATTTCTTGGTCTTGCGGGTTACTATCGTCGTTTCATCTCAAACTTCTCAAAGATTGCTGTCCCTCTTACCGCTTTGACCCACAAGGGTAAGACTTATGAATGGGGACCAAAACAAGAAGAAGCCTTTCAAACCCTCAAGCAAAAGCTGTGCAATGCTCCCATATTGACTCTCCCCGATGGGAATGATGATTTAGTTGTCTATTGTGATGCTTCTAACCAAGGTCTTGGTTGTGTTCTCATGCAACGAGGGAAAGTAATCGCTTATGCATCAAGGCAACTCAAAGTTCATGAGAAGAATTATACGACGCACGATCTCGAGTTGGGTGCGGTCGTATTCGCGTTAAAGATTTGGAGACATTACCTATATGGCACGAAATGTGTGGTGTTCACCGACCACAAAAGTCTTCAACATATTTTCAACCAAAAAGAACTCAATATGTGGCAACGACGTTGGGTCGAACTCCTTAACGACTATGACTGCGAAATTCGTTACCATCCCGGCAAAGCGATTGTTGTAGCCGATGCTTTGAGTCGAAAGGACCATGTTATGCTTCATTGTGCCCGTATTCAAACCGATATTCAAACCCGTATCTTAGAAGCTCAACACGTCTCGGTAACCGAGGGTAACATGTATGAAGAAATGTCGTGTGGTGTTGAACTTCTTCTGGAATCAAAACCCAATGGCTTACTATATTACTTAAACCGTATTTGGGTTCCCGATCGCGATGATCTCCGTACATTTCTCATGAACGAGGCTCACAAGACTCGTTATTCTATTCATCCTGGTGCGGATAAAATGTACAAAGATCATCGCCAACAATATTGGTGGCCCGGTATGAAAAAGGACATTGCTCTCTATGTTGCTAAATGCTTAACTTGTTCCAAAGTCAAAGCCGAACATCAACGTCCTTCTGGTTTGCTCGAACAACCAGAAATTCCCGTGTGGAAATGGGAAAATTTAGCTATGGATTTCATTACCAAACTCCCTCGCACCTCGAGTGGTTATGATAGTATTTGGGTGATCGTTGATCGACTCACCAAATCTGCTCATTTCTTGCCTATCCGTAAAGACTATCGGGTCGAGAAACTAGCCCGAATTTACATTGATGAAATTGTGAGCCGTCATGGTGTTCCTTTGAACATAATATCTGATAAAGACGCTCGGTTCACTTCTCGATTTTGGCAATCTCTCCAAAAGGCTCTTGGTACTCGATTGGATTTGAGCACGGCTTACCATCCGCAAACTGATGGTCAAACCGAGCGAACAATCCAAACACTTGAAGACATGCTTAGAGCTTCCGTAATCGATTTTGGTGGCAATTGGGATTCACATCTATCCCTCATTGAGTTTTCTTACAACAATAGCTACCACACAAGTATCAACATGGCTCCATTCGAAGCTCTCTATGGTCGCAAGTGTCGTTCTCCTATCTGTTGGAACGAGATTGGTGAAGCACAAATCACCGGTCCCGAGTTAATTCAAGAAACATCCGACAAGATTATTCAAATCCGTGACAATATTCGAGTAGCGAGGAGTCGGCAAAAGAGTTATGCCGACAAACGTCGAAAACCCTTGGAATTCCAAGTCGGTGATCTTGTTCTTCTTAAGGTGTCTCCATGGAAGGGTGTGATCCGTTTTGGAAAGAAAGGCAAGTTAGCACCTCGCTATGTTGGTCAATTCAAGATCCTTGAAAGGATTCGGAAAGTGGCTTACAAGCTCGAGTTACCTCCATCTCTTGGCAATGTGCATCCTACATTTCATATATCTAATCTGAAGAAGTGTCTCGCTGATGAAAATCTCCATATACCGCTTGACGACGTGCGCATTGACGAAACGATGCACTTCGTTGAGAAGCCGGTGGAAATTATGGATCGCGAGGTCAAATAGCTCAAGCGAAGTCGCATTCCTATTGTCAAAGTTCGTTGGGAATCTAAGCGTGGTCCTGAGTTCACTTGGGAACGAGAAGACCAAATGAAGCTCAAGTACCCGCATCTCTTTATTGATACTGTTGTAACCTCTAGCTAAATTTCGGGACGAAATTCTCTCAACATGGGGAGACTGTAACATCTCGGAATTTAGTATTCATATTTCAATTCAATGTAATGCAATTTCAAGTTCAATGTTCGTGCACTGCCTTATTATTTTGCTTACCTTAAACGAAATGCAATGATTCAATACAAATTTACAAGTTTTGCTCGATTATATACACTTAAACGCTATACAAGCAACTATTTATTTCAAACTAATCAAACCTGAAAAAGTCAAGGACTAAAGTTGAAAATTTATGAAGAAACCCTAATTAGCACGGTCGTGCTTCGTCCTGGCACGGTCGCGCCAAGTGCTTCGGCACGATCGCGCGACTGGTCCTGGAACGATCGCGCCCGGTGCCTAAGCACGGTCGTGCCATATTTAGGCACGGTCGCGCCTGTGAAACAGCTGAAACGTAACTGCAACTTTAATTACCCGATCGTTCGAATCTGTAACATCCATCCGTTTCTTTTCCCTTAACAAACGTATTATCGCTTTCCAAATTATTCAAACGACTCAGTTTCATATTACCAATCTCGAAATTTCTCTCTCAAAGCTTTTCAAGAAAACCAAGAAATTCTCTTCTGCAATCCGTATTCTCTCAATCAAGATATTCGTGTCACTCGTCCCTCCCGAGAAGTTCTGGACTGACTGGATTGGCCGGAGTGCAACAAGGATCACCGGAACTCAATCTCGCCGTCACCAGAATTTCCTCCCTACCAATATCCATCGATTCGCTACTGTTCAGGGTAACTTAAACATTTAATTCATTCATTTCAGTATCAGTATCAAAAGCCCCTATTCAATTTGGGCTTCCATTATAGAAATCGATCTGAATCAGAACTCATGTTTTATAAAAAAAATGATTTAATCGAATCCCTGCTTAAACACGATGTACATGCAATTAAGTTATATGAAAAGACTCGTAAAAACCCATTAATCAAAAGCCCTAACAATTCCAGCGTTTAAAATACAAGCATTTGTCAATTCGTGTCTGATTTGGAAGAGACACGGTCGCGCTAATTATCTAGCGCGGCCGTGCCTCATCTAGCGCGGTCGTGTCGAATAGCGGCGCGGTCGTGTCCTCCTGTCCAGACCTTGTCATGCCCTCTGGGCTAGTCTCTGTTGTGTCTAAAGATCATAGACACGACCATGCCGGGCCAAGGCACGGTCGTGCCTGTTTGACTGGTCTAGTTTGTGCCCTCTGTTGATCAACCCGGTCGTGCCCCGACTAGCGCGGTCGCGCCCCTGGCTTGAGCACGATCGTGCCCTTCCGAGGCACGGTCGTGTGTGACTCAGAAATTGTAACAGAATTATAATTTTATATTTTTCGATCAATAAATGTTTCGATTTTATAAAAATATGTTTTCTGTATTTAAAAATGGATTAAAAGTTTAATCTTGGCATAAATATAATTTATTTAAAAGTTTATGAAAAATTAAATTTATATTTATTATCTTACACTTAAATGATATTTTAAATAATTTAGTTACAAAATTTATGAATAAATAAGATAATGATTATTTATTTAATTTACATTTTAAATCAAAATTATTTATTTATACTTAATTACAATTAATATTTACATTATTTCATAAACTATAATTATATATTTATTCAATTATCCAATTCAAACCTAATCAAATTGTTTCAAAAATATTTGTACTTCAAACTCTATATATTTTATTCAATACTTTTAAATACAAATCAATAGTTTTATACACAAATTCAACTTTCATTTTAGACTTAAACTTTATGCATCTATTTGATTCAATACACATTACTCTTTAGGTTAAATTGTGCATTTCGAGGATCATATTTGCTATCTATAATCTTTGTTAGCTACACTTCCATACCAAGTGAGTATTCACAACCCCTTTTTACTCTTTTACACTTTTGGGGTGGAACATGAACTCTATACACATTACACATTACACATTTACATTTACGCAAACAACACAAGTGCAAAAATCCTATTTACATACATGTGTGCAAAATTTGAGCTTTGTGCCCTAGTGCTAGTTGTGCTAACCTTTGTATGCGATTATGTGCAATCATTAACTATACAAGCCGACGGTTTTCAATGATAGATCTATTGAGTCTGACAAACCCACCCATGGTCCGCGGTGATTGAAACCGACAACATAATTTTTTTGCATGCTAGTTACAAGGTTTGGTTGTACATGGTTACACAATAGCTGTTCCCCATAAATGCCTTATTTTATCATGTTTTGTAAAAGATTTGTTTTCAACTATATGCTATCTACATACAACTGTGTTATACTCACCAACTTTTTAGTTGACTTTATTTTATTCATGTTTCAGGCCACAATATGTGAGATTGATTCAAGACGTGTTCAATATAGGATTTGGACTTAGCAATTTAAATCAGGAATTTTTTAGTTGTTTTATGTTTCTTGTTTGAATTTGGTTTTGTACTTGGATTATTTGTAATGGAAATTTAACTTTAATATATTTCAATTCAGTCAACCATGTGCTATGAATAGTCTTACATGTCCCGCCCCGATGATTCCGCCATCGGTCGGGGTGTGACAGATTGGTATCAGAGCCTTGGTTATAGGGAATTAGGTTATTAGACACCTTGACCTAGACTATAACTTTAGGACACCCACTTATGCTATATTTCATGATTTTGTGCTATGTGTTACATGCTATATGCTACATGCTCACCATGATTAATTATTATTATATTTGATACCTTACTTGTTAGAAATTCATGACTCATTAGGATCTTCTTGAATAATAATTAAATAAATAATATCCTTTCCTATATTCTAAAACCTCATGATATTTCTATCTTCTTTTCTATCTTTATCCTTTCTAAGCATGTGGAAAACTCTTGAAGCAAAAATCTTTAAAATTTTTATTTCTTCGTTAAGGTTTTTAAACTTGTTAAATTATTTGAGGACACGTGCAATCTGGAAGGGTGACACCTGTATTTTGGGTTTTCTGTCTAGGAAAGCATTTCACATAAATCCCAATCAACCGAGGGACCCGTATGCTTTCCTGGGAATTCCCGAGATGAGTGTTTACTTATAGGCTAAAGCATGTCTCCTTGAAAATTATATAAGTTTAATTAATCTTAATGTGCCATGGTATTCAAGTGATTTTGTCACTTTTGAGTACAATCCAAACTAAGAATATCTAATTTTATTTTTGTTATCTCATCGTATTAAATTCTATCAAATCTCATAAGTTCTTACAATTTTTCTTGTCTTGTGAAAAATCTGTAGAATGCCTCCTCGTCGTGCTCCCGCAACCAACGCCAACACCGACATTGCTGCTATTCTCACCCAATTGGTGACACAACTCACCCAAGCCAATGGTGCCACCAATGGCAACAATGGTGGAAATGGAAGCAATAGTGGTAATAATGGTGGAAATGGTGGTAACAATCCATCTCAATGCACCTTCAAGCACTTCAACTCGTGTAATCCCCTAAAGTTCTATGTTACCAAAGGAGCTACTGGACTCCTTCAATGGTTCGAAAGCATTGAGAATACCTTTCTCAATAGTGACTGTCCCGACAACCTCTGTGTTCGTCATGCTACAAGTGTCCTACAAAAACGGGCACTTACATGGTGGAATGGGGAGAAAAGGAATAGGGGTGTTGATATAGCTATGGCCTTACCTTGGGATGAGGTCAAAAGGCTCATGACCGAGGAGTTCTGTCCTCGAAATGAAGTGAAAAAGTTAGAAGCTGAATTTTGGGATCTTGCCAAAGATAGTGGGGAAAGCTTAGCATATACAACTCGGTTCCATGAGTTGAGTCTTCTCGTGCCCCACATGGTCACTCCTTTGTCCCGTTGTATCGAGAAGTATATTGGTGGGCTACCAAGACAAATCCAAGATACTGTCTTAGGTAGGAATCCTGCTACTCTGGAGGATGCTATTCTTCTATCCGCTACCTTAACTGATAACCATGTGAAAGCGGGAACACTTACTAAGAAGGGTACTAAGAAAGTTTCTGAAACCGTAACCCCCCCTACTCACAACAAAGAAGCCACAACCGAGCCCTCTCGCAATAATAGGAAGAGGAAAGTTAGAAATTTTGCTGTGGTTACTCCTGCTGTTCCCGTCAACCAAGCTGCACCCATGGTTCAAGCGCCGGCTAAAAAGCCATATGTTGGGATCTACCCTCGTTTTGCCACCTGCAACTACCATCATCCCCAAAACATCCCATGTCGCCTTTGTACTTATTGTGGGAGATATGGTCATACGGTCAGTGTTTGTAGGACCAAAGCTCTTACGGGCCAAGTCAACCCTCCAAACCGAACTGTACCTCAAGTGGCTAATCAAGGTGCTCCCGCCATTGCTAATGGGCGTGCTTGCTATGAGTGTGGTGACCCGAACCATTTTCGTGATCAATGTCCAAGACTTGCAAATGCTAGACAAGGTGGAGCTCGTGGGCGTGCGTTTAACATAAACGCCAACGAAGCTCAAGCCAACAATGACGTGGTCAATGGTACGTTTCTTGTTAATAGTCAATATGCCTCCATTTTATTCGATACCGGAGCCGATAAAAGTTTTGTGTCACTTAATTTTGAACCTTTACTTGCAAAGACTCGGTCCTAATTAGAGAAAACATTTACCGTTGAAGTAGCAAATGGTGACTCCCTTACAATTGAGTCCATTATCTACGATTGCTCTTTAGAACTTAATGATCACACATTCCTAATCAACCTTGTTCCAATGCCACTACGAAGCTTTGATATCATCATAGGCATGGATTGGCTATCAAATCATCATGCCGAAGTCATTTGCTTTGAAAAGTGTATCCGAATTCCGCTACCATCGGGAGAAACCTTAAGGGTTTTTGGTGAAAAGCCTTGCAAGGGACTTAAATTGATGTCGTGTACTACCGCTCAAAAGTACTTACGAAAGAAGTACATTGCTTTCATAGCTCACATTGTTCAAAAGGATGTCAAGGAGAAGAGTATCCAAGACATTCCCATTATTCGAGATTTTCCTGAAGTATTCCCCGAAGACTTATCCGGTCTTCCACCCGTTCGTCAAGTAGAATTTCATATTGATCTTGTACCCGGAGCTAACCCCGTGGCTAGAGCCCCTTATCGTCTTGCACCTTCTGAAATGCAAGAACCTGCAAGTCAACTTCAAGAGCTCTCCGACAAAGGTTTCATTCGCCCAAGTCATTCACCGTGGGGTGCACCCGTCTTATTTGTAAAGAAGAAGGATGGATCTTTTCGCATGTGTATTGACTACCGCGAACTCAATAAGCTTACTATCAAGAACCGTTATCCTTTACCTAGAATCGATGATCTCTTTGATCAACGTCAAGGTTCTACTTGCTTCTCGAAGATTGATCTTCGATCCGGTTATCATCAGCTTCGTGTTCAAGAAGATGACATTCCCAAGACTGCTTTTCGAACAAGGTATGGTCATTACGAGTTCATGGTTATGCCTTTCGGGCTAACCAATGCACCCGCAGTTTTCATGGATCTCATGAATCGTGTGTGCAAACCGTACCTTGATAAATTCGTGATCGTTTTCATTGACGATATTTTAATCTATTCCAAGACTAAAGCCGACCATGAAGAACATCTTAGACTGGTTTTGGATCTCTTGAGAAAAGAACAACTATACGCCAAATTCTCCAAATACGAATTTTGGCTAAAAGAAGTTCAATTTCTTGGTCACATCGTCAACGACAAGGGTATTCATGTTGATCCTGCTAAGATTGAAACGGTTAAGAATTGGAATGCCCCGAAGACTCCTACCGAAGTTCGTTCATTTCTTGGTCTTGCGGGTTACTATCGTCGTTTCATCTCAAACTTCTCAAAGATTGCTGTCCCTCTTACCGCTTTGACCCACAAGGGTAAGACTTATGAATGGGGACCAAAACAAGAAGAAGCCTTTCAAACCCTCAAACAAAAGCTGTGCAATGCTCCCATATTGACTCTCCCCGATGGGAATGATGATTTAGTTGTCTATTGTGATGCTTCTAAGTCTTGGTTGTGTTCTCATGCAACGAGGGAAAGTAATTGCTTATGCATCAAGGCAACTCAAAGTTCATGAGAAGAATTATACGACGCACGATCTCGAGTTGGGTGCGGTCGTATTCGCGTTAAAGATTTGGAGACATTACCTATATGGCACGAAATGTGTGGTGTTCACCGACCACAAAAGTCTTCAACATATTTTCAACCAAAAAGAACTCAATATGAGGCAACGACGTTGGGTCGAACTCCTTAACGACTATGACTGCGAAATTCGTTACCATCCCGGCAAAGCGATTGTTGTAGCCGATGCTTTGAGTCGAAAGGACCATGTTATGCTTCATTTTGCCCGTATTCAAACCGATATTCAAACCCGTATCTTAGAAGCTCAACACGTCTCGTTAACCGAGGGTAACATGTATGAAGAAATGTCGTGTGGTGTTGAACTTCTTCTGGAATCAAAACCCAATGGCTTACTATATTACTTAAACCGTATTTGGGTTCCCGATCGCGATGATCTCCGTACATTTCTCATGAACGAGGCTCACAAGACTCGTTATTCTATTCATCCTGGTGCGGATAAAATGTACCAAGATCTTTGCCAACAATATTGGTGGCCCGGTATGAAAAAGGACATTGCTCTCTATGTTGCTAAATGCTTAACTTGTTCCAAAGTCAAAGCCGAACATCAACGTCCTTCTGGTTTACTCGAACAACTAGAAATTCCCGTGTGGAAAAGGGAAAATTTAGCTATGGATTTCATTACCAAACTCCCTCGCACCTCGAGTGGTTATGATAGTATTTGGGTGATCGTTGATCGACTCACCAAACTGCTCATTTCTTGCCTATCCGTGAAGACTATCGGGTCGAGAAACTAGCCCGAATTTACATTGATGAAATTGTGAGCCGTCATGGTGTTCCTTTGAACATAATATCTGATAAAGACGCTCGGTTCACTTCTCGATTTTGGCAATCTCTCCAAAAGGCTCTTGGTACTCGATTGGATTTGAGCACGGCTTACCATCCGCAAACTGATGGTCAAACCGAGCGAAGAATCCAAACACTTGAAGACATGCTTAGAGCTTCCGTAATCGATTTTGGTGGCAATTGGGATTCACATCTATCCCTCATTGAGTTTTCTTACAACAATAGCTACCACACAAGTATCAACATGGCTCCATTCGAAGCTCTCTATGGTCGCAAGTGTCGTTCTCCTATCTGTTGGAACGAGATTGGTGAAGCACAAATCACCGGTCCCGAGTTAATTCAAGAAACATCCGACAAGATTATTCAAATCCGTGACAATATTCGAGTAGCGAGGAGTCGGAAAAAGAGTTATGCCGACTAACGTCGAAAACCCTTGGAATTCCAAGTCGGTGATCTTGTTCTTCTTAAGGTGTCTCCATGGAAGGGTGTGATCCGTTTTGGAAAGAAAGGCAAGTTAGCACCTCGCTATGTTGGTCCATTCAAGATCCTTGAAAGGATTGGGAAAGTGGCTTACAAGCTCGAGTTACCTCCATCTCTTGGCAATGTGCATCCTACATTTCATATATCTAATCTGAAGAAGTGTCTCGCTGATGAAAATCTCCATATACCGCTTGACGACGTGCGCATTGATGAAACGATGCACTTCGTTGAGAAGCCGGTGGAAATTATGGATCGCGAGGTCAAATAGCTCAAGCGAAGTCGCATTCCTATTGTCAAAGTTCGTTGGGAATCTAAACGTGGTCCTGAGTTCACTTGGGAACGAGAAGACCAAATGAAGCTCAAGTACCCTCATCTCTTTATTGATACTGTTGTAACCTCTAGCTAAATTTCGGGACGAAATTCTCTCAACATGGGGAGACTGTAACATCTCGGAATTTAGTATTCATATTTCAATTCAATGTAATGCAATTTCAAATTCAATGTTCGTGCACTGCCTTATTATTTTGCTTACCTTAAACGAAATGCAATGATTCAATACAAATTTACAAGTTTTGCTCGATTATATACACTTAAACGCTATACAAGCAACTATTTATTTCAAACTAATCAAACCTGAAAAAGTCAAGGACTAAAGTTGAAAATTTATCAAGAAACCCTAATTAGCACGGTCGTGCTTCGTCCTGGCACGGTCGCGCCAAGTGCCTCGGCACGATCGCGCGACTGGTCCTGGAACGATCACGCCCGGTGCCTAAGCACGGTCGTGCCATATTTAGGCACGGTCGCGCCTGTGAAACAGCTGAAACGTAACTGCAACTTTAATTACCCGATCGTTCGAATCTGTAACATCCATCCGTTTCTTTTCCCTTAACAAACGTATTATCGCTTTCCAAATTATTCAAACGCCTCAGTTTCATATTACCAATCTCGAAATTTCTCTCTCAAAGCTTTTCAAGAAAACCAAGAAATTCTCTCCTGCAATCCGTATTCTCTCAAGCAAGATATTCATGTCACTCGTCCCTCCCGAGAAGTTCTGGACTGACTGGATTGGCCGGAGTGCAACAAGGATCACCGGAACTCAATCTCGCCGTCGTCGGAATTTCCTCCCTACCAATATCCATCGATTCGCTACTGTTCAGGGTAACTTAAACCTTTAATTCATTCATTTCAGTATCAGTATCAAAAGCCCCTATTCAATTTGGATTCCATTATAGAAATCGATCTGAATCAGAACTCATGTTTTATAAAAAAAATGATTTAATCGAATCCCTGCTTAAACACGATGTACATGCAATTAAGTTATATGAAAAGACTCGTAAAAACCCATTAATCAAAAGCCCTAACAATTCCAGCGTTTAAAATACAAGCATTTGTCAATTTGTGTCTGATTTGGAAGAGACACGGTCGCGCTAATCATCTAGCGCGGCCGTGCCTCATGTAGCGCGGTCGTGTCGAATAGCGGCGCGGTCGTGTCCTCCTGTCCAGACCTTGTCATGCCCTCTGGGCTAGTCTCTGTTGTGTCTAAAGATCATAGACACGACCGTGCCGGGCCAAGGCACGGTCGTGCCTGTTTGACTGGTCTAGTTTGTGCCCTCTGTTGATCAACCCGGTCGTGCCCCGACTAGCGCGGTCGCGCCCCTGGCTTGAGCACGATCGTGCCCTTCCGAGGCACGGTCGTGTGTTACTCAGAAATTGTAACAGAATTATAATTTTATATTTTTCGATCAATAAATGTTTCGATTTTATAAAAATATGTTTTCTGTATTTAAAAATGGATTAAAAGTTTAATCTTGGCATAAATATAATTTATTTAAAAGTTTATGAAAAATTAAATTTATATTTATTATCTTACACTTAAATGATATTTTAAATAATTAAGTTACAAAATTTATGAATAAATAAGATAATGATTATTTATTTAATTTACATTTTAAATCAAAATCATTTATTTATTTATACTTAATTACAATTAATATTTACATTATTTCATAAACTATAATTATATATTTATTCAATTATCCAATTCAAACCTAATCAAATTGTTTCAAAAATATTTTTACTTCAAACTCTATATATTTTATTCAATACTTTTAAATACAAATCAATAGTTTTATACACAAATTCAACTTTCATTTTAGACTTCAACTTTATGCATCTATTTGATTCAACACACATTACTCTTTAGGTTAAATTGTGCATTTCGAGGATCGTATTTGCTATCTATAATCTTTGTTAGCTACACTTCCATACCAAGTGAGTATTCACAACCCCTTTTTACTCTTTTACACTTTTGGGGTGGAACATGAACTCTATACACATTACACATTACACATTTACATTTACGCAAACAACACAAGTGCAAAAATCCTATTTACATACATGTGTGCAAAATTTGAGCTTTGTGCCCGAGTGCTAGTTGTGCTAACCTTTGTATGCGATTATGTGTAATCATTAACTATACAAGCCGACGGTTTTCAATGATAGATCTATTGAGTCTGACAAACCTACCTATGGTGCGCGGTGATTGAAACCGACAACACAATTTTTTTGCATGCTAGTTACAAGGTTTGGTTGTACATGGTTACACAATAGCTGCTCCCCATAAATGCCTTATTTTATCATGTTTTGTAAAGGATTTGTTTTCAACTATATGCTATCTACATACAACTGTGTTATACTCACCAACTTTTTAGTTGACTTTATTTTATTCATGTTTCAGGCCCCAATATGTGAGATTGATTCAAGACGTGTTCAACATAGGATTTGGACTTAGCAATTTAAATCAAGAATTTTATGAGTTGTTTTATGTTTCTTGTTTGAATTTAGTTTTGTACTTGGATTATTTGTAATGGAAATTTAACTTTAATATATTTCAATTTAGTCAACCATGTGCTATGAACAGTCTTACATGTCCCGCCCCGATGATTCCGCCATCGGTCGGGGTGTGACAACTTTCTCTGTCACCTTTCCTGTAGCTACATTATCATTCATCTGCTCTTCATTTATCACTTTTTCTCTCACACTCTGACTTGTAGATTCATCATTTTCAGTAACATTCCCAGAGTCACTCGAGTCACTGTCTGAAGAACTATTATCAGAACCAGCATCAGTATGAACTTCAGCAAGAAAATCTTGACTGACATGAGCAACAATATCTTCTAGATGAATTCCCCAGTCATAATTTTCATCCTGTTGTGAAATCAATGTTGTAGAAGAACTCTGATTATTCTGAGTGTTCTTATTTCCTGAAGAAGCACTTTGATGTTAAGCTTTAGGTTTGGTACATTCCCTAGCAAAGTGTCTAAATTCTTAACAATTATAACACTTGACTTTAGATTTGTCCAACCCCATCTTTGTCTTGCTTGTCACTCCAATGAACTTCTTTCCTGTTTTCTTTAGATGTTCCTTGCCCTGTGTCATCCACAATGCCATGTTTCATTGAATGTTCATTTCTTCAAGAGCATCCTTATCCAGTTGTTTGAAATCTTCTTCGATCATATCTGTAACATTTCTAATTTTTAGTATCCGTATTTCAATTCAATGTAATGCATTTCAAACTCAATTCTAGTGCACTGTTTTGTTCTATTCGTACCATCAATTAAATACTATACTTCAATGCAAATCCACCAATTTTACTCGGTTATATTCTATTAAAACACTACATAAGTATCTATTTATACAAATACGTCAAAGACTAAAGTTACAAGGTCTGATGTTGAGAAATAGCAAGAAACCCTAATAGGCACGGTCGCACCTCGTTTTGGCACGGTCGCACGACTTGCTTTGGAACGATCGCACACGGTGCCTTGGCACGGTGCCTTGGCACGGTCGCGCCTCGTTTGGGCACGGTCGCACCTAGTACCAGTTGAAACGTAAAATCAGTTTTAAACGCGAGATCGTTGATTGTCGTAACCGTTATACGTTTCACTTTCGTTATCAAAGACAATAATATTATCAATCGTAACAATTAACATCAGAAAACCGATTCAAGAAAAGCAAAACTCCTCATTTGAAAATCCTCTTCCTTGAACATCGATTTTCTTTCCTGGAGTGAAATTCGGAAACCAAGCTCGCCGACGCCGGAACTCATTCTACCCGTTCTCTATCAATTCGCTATTGTTTCGGGTAATTGAAATCTTGTCCTCAATCTTTTTAGTCGCTATATCAAAATCCCCTTATCAATTTGGGCTTCCATTATCGAAATCATCCCGAATCAGAATCTATAATTTATTCAAAATGGTTTAATCGATTTCGACCATGAACATGTTGTTAATACAATTAAAACATCCCATCATACTCGTAATAATACTATAAATAAAAGCCCTATGATTTACATCACTAACAATATAAGAATCAGTCAATTCGTGTCTGATTTGGAAGAGACACGGTCGCGCTAATCATCTAGCGCGGTCATGCCTCATGAGACGCGGTCGTGCTGGTTACCAGCGCGGTCGTGTCCTCCTGTTCAGACCCAGTCATGCCGTTTGGCTAATCTCAGTCGTGTCTCAGAATCATAGACACGATCGTGTCGAGCCAAGACACGGTCGTGCCTAATGATTTGGTTAGTTATGCCCTCTGTTTGATCAACACGGTCGCGCCCTGACTAACACGGTCGCGCCCGTGGTTAGAGCACGATCGTGCCCTTCCCAGGCACGGTCGTGTGTGAGTTAAATTTTTGGCATAATTATATTTTTTATATATTTTTCAAACAACAAATATTTCTGATTAAATTTCAAAATAAAAATAGTTGATTTTTATAAAAATGCATTAATTCTATTTAGAAAGATCAAATAGTTAATCTTGGAATAAATAGAAAATTTTTTATTTAAAGTTTATAAAAATTAAATTTATAATTATTGTTAAACCTTTCATTTAAAAAGTACCTTAATGGTTAAGTTACATATTTTATAAATAAATAAATAAGGAAATGATTATTTATTTAATTTATATTTAAACAAAAACAATTATTTATTTATACTTAGTTACATCAAATACTTACACTATTTTCATAAACAATAATTATTTAACCTACTTACTTAGCTATTCAATTTTAAACCTTAATCAAAATGTTCCAAAAATATTTATTTCAAACTTTATATCATATTCAATACTTTCAAATACAAATCAATGGCTTTACACAAATCCAAGTTCAACATTTGACTCAAACTTTGTGCACGCTGTTGATACAATATACATTACACTTTAGGTTAACTTGTGCTTTTTAAAGATCCTTATTACTATCTAGTACCTTTTGTTAGCTACGCCTTCAAACCAAGTGAGTATTTCATAGCCCCTTTTACACTTTTGGGGTGAAACATGAACTCTATCAAATTACATGTTTACATTTACACAAACAACACTAATATAAATCCTATTTACATTCATGTGTGCAATTTGAGCTTTATGCCCGAGTGCTATGTGTGTTAACTTTGGTGAACACTTATGTGCAATCATTAACTATTCAAGCCGACGGTTTTCAATGATAGATCTATTGAGTCTGACAAACCCACCCAGGTAGGGTGATTGATACCGACAACACAATTTTTGCATGCTAGTTACAAAGGTTTGATTGTACTTGGTTACACAATAGCTACTCCCCATAAATGCCTTATTTATCATGTTATGTAAGGATTTGTTTTACAATCTATATGCTATCTATATACAAATCTGTGTTATACTCACCAACTTTTTAGTTGACTTTATTTTATTCATGTTTCAGGTACTAATGTGTGAGTCTGATCAAGATGTGCTACACTTAGGCTTTGGACTTAGCTAATTTAAATAAAGAAGTCTATGTTTTGAAATTTTGTTTCTGTCTTGGATTTGGTTTTGTTTGAATGATTGTAATGGAATTTGAAGTTTAATATATTTCAATTTAGTCAACCTTGTGCTTATGAACAGTCTACATGTCCCGCCCCGATGATTCCGCCATCGGTCGGGGTGTGACAGATTGGTATCAGAGCCTTGGTTATAGGGAATTTGGTTATTAGACAACTTGACCTAGACTATAACTTTAGGACACCCACTTATGCCATGCTTCATGTTTATATGATTATGTGCTACATGTTATGTGTTACATGCTATGCGTTACATGCTTACTATGATTAGTTATTGTTTCATTTTTGATGCATTACTTGTTAAAAATTCATGACTTATTAGGATATCCTTAAATAATAATTAAATAAACAATATCCCTTCCTATGTCCTAAAACCTCATAATATTCTTATCTCCTTCTCTATCTATATCTTTCTTAGCATGTGGAAACTTCATGAAGCTAAATCTATAAAATTTCTTTATTTCCTCGTTAAGGTTTTTAAACTTTGTTAATTATTTGAGGGCACGTGCAATCTGGAAGGGTGACACCTGTATTCTGGGTTTTCTGTCTAGGAAAGCATTCCGCATAAATCCCAATCAACCGAGGGACCCGTATGCTTTCCTGGGAATTCCCGAGATGAGTGTTTACTTATAGGCTAAAGCATGTCTCCTTGAAAATTATATGAGTTTAATTAACCTTAATGTTTCATAGTATTCAAGTGATTATATCACTATTTGAGTACAATCCAAACTATGATTAACTATTTTATTTCATTATCTTGTCCTTTTTAATCCAAGCAATTCTCTTGAGTTCTTACATATTTTCTTGTGTTGTGCAAATCTGTAGAATCTCGTCGTGCTCCCGTGGCCAACACCAACACCGACATTGCTACCATCCTTACATAACTTGTAACTCAACTCACTCAAGCTAATGGTGCCGCCAATGGTAACCATGGTGGTAATGGTGGAAATGGTGGTGCCAACCCATCTCAATGCACCTTCAAGCATTTCAACTCGTGTAATCCCCTCAAGTTCTATGGTACCGAAGGAGCTACCGGACTCCTTCAATGGTTCGAAAGCATTGAGAATACCTTTCTCAATAGTGACTGCCCCGACAACCTTCGCGTTCGTCATGCCACAAGTGTCCTACAAAAACGGGCACTTACGTGGTGGAATGGGGAGAAGAGAAATAGAGGTGTGGATGTGGCAATGGCCTTACCTTGGGATGAGGTTAAAAGGCTAATGACCGAGGAATTTTGTCCTTGAAATAAAGAAAAGAAACTTGAAGCCGAATTTTGGGATCTTGCCCAAGATAGTGGTGAAAACTTGGCATATACAACTCGGTTCCATGAGTTGAGTCTCCTTGTGCCCCACATGGTCACACCTTTGTCCCGCTGTATTGAAAAGTATATTGGGGGACTACCTAGGCAAATTCAAGATACTGTCCTAGGAAGGAATCCCGCAACACTTGAGGATGCTATCCGCTTATCCGCCACTTTAACCGATAACCATGTGAAGGCGGGGACTCTTACTAAAAAGGGCACCAAGAAAGTTTCCGACACCGCAACTCCTCCTACCCACAACAAAGAAGCCACAATTGAGCCCTCCCGGCACAATAAGAAGAGAAAGGCTAGAAATTTTGCTGTGGTCACTACTACTATTCCTGTTAATCAAGCTGCACCTATGGTTCAAGCACCAGCCAAAAAGCCATATGTTGGGATTTACCCGCTGTGTGCCACATGTAACTATCATCACCCCCAAAGCATCCCATGTCGCCTTTGCACTTATTGTGGGAAATATTGCCATACGGTCAATGTTTGTAGGGCCAAAGCTCTTGCGGGCCAAGTCAACCCACCAAACCGAACCAACCCGCAAGTGGCTCATCAAGGTGTTCCTGCTATTGCAAATGGGCGTGCTTGTTATGAATGTGGCGACCCAAATCATTTCCGTGATCAATGCCCAAGGTTAGTCAATGCTAGACAAGGTGGAGCTCAGGGGCGTGCTTTCAATATAAACGCCAATGAAGCTCAAGCCAACCATGATGTAGTCAATGGTACGTTTCTTATTAATAGTCAATATGCCTCCATTTTATTTGATACCGGTGCCGATAAAAGCTTCGTGTCACTTAACTTTGAACCATTACTTGCAAAGACACGATCCCAATTAGAGAAAACCTTTACCGTCAAAATAGCAAATGGTGACTCTCTTACAATCGATTCCATCATCTATGATTGCTCCCTAGAACTTAATGATCATACATTTCCAATCAACCTTGTACCAATGCGACTAGGAAGTTTTGATATCATCATAGGCATGGATTGGCTATCAAATCATCATGCCGAAGTCATCTGTTTTGAGAAGTGCATCCGAATACCTCTACCATCGGGAGAAACACTAAGAGTCTTTGGTGAAAAGCCTTGCAAAGGGCTTAAATTAATGTCATGCACTACTGCTCAAAAGTACTTACGAAAGAAGTACGTGGCCTTTTTGGCCCATATCATTCAAAAAGATGTCAAAACGAAGAGTATTCAAGACATCCCCATTATCCGAGATTTTCCCGCAGTGTTCCCCGAAGATTTATCCGGTCTTCTACCTGTTCGACAAGTAGAATTTCGCATTGATCTTGTGCCCAGAGCTAAGCCCGTGGCTAGAGCTCCATACCGTCTTGCACCTTCTAAAATGCAAGAACTTGCAAGTCAACTCCAAGAGCTCTCCGACAAGGGATTCATTCGTCCAAGCCATTCACCGTGGGGTGCACCCGTTTTATTCGTCAAAAAGAAGGATGGATCATTTCGCATGTGTATTGACTACCGCGAACTCAACAAGCTTACTATCAAAAACCGTTATCCTTTACCTAGAATTGATGACTTCTTTGATCAACTTCAAGGTTCTACTTGCTTCTCGAAGATTGACCATAGATCTGGTTATCACTAACTCCGTGTACAAGAGGAAGATATTCCAAAGACTGCCTTCCGAACAAGGTATGGTCACTATGAGTTCATGGTTATGCCTTTTGGACTAACCAATGCACCCGCGGTCTTCATGGACCTCATGAATCGTGTGTGCAAACCATACCTTGACAAATTTGTGATCGTCTTCATTGATGATATCTTAATCTATTCCTGGACAAAAGCTGATCATGAGCAACATCTTAGATTGGTTTTGGATCTCTTGAGGAAAGAACAACTATATGCCAAATTCTCCAAATGTGAATTTTGGCTAAAGGAAGTTCAATTTCTTGATCATATCGTCAATGACAAGGGAATTCATGTTGACCCTGCTTAGATCGAAACGGTTAAGAACTGGAATGCCCCGAAGACTCCCACTAAAGTTCGTTCATTTCTTGGTCTTGCGGGATATTACCGTCATTTCATCTCAAACTTCTCTAAGATTGTTGTCCCCCTTACCGCTTTGACCCACAAGGGTAAGACTTATGAATGAGGACCAAAACAAGAAGAAGCTTTCCAAACCCTCAAGCAAAAGTTGTGCAATGCTCCCATTTTGACTCTCCATGATGGGAATGATGATCTAGTTGTCTACTGTGATGCTTCTAACCAAGGTCTCGGTTGTGTCCTCATGCAATGAGGCAAAGTAATCGCTTATGCATCAAGGCAACTTAAGATTCATGAGAAGAATTATACGACGCACGATCTCGAGTTGGGTGCGGTCGTTTTCGCATTGAAGATTTGGAGACATTACCTCTATGGCACAAAATGTGTGGTGTTCACCGACCACAAAAGTCTCCAACACATCTTCAACCAAAAAGAACTCAATATGAGACAACGACGTTGGGTTGAACTCCTTAACGACTATGACTGCGAGATTCGTTACCATCCCGGCAAAGCGAATGTTGTAGCCGACGCCTTGAGTCGAAAGGACCATGTCATGCTTCAATGTGTCCGTATTCAAACCGACATTCAAAACCGCATCTTAGAAGCTCAACACGTCTCGGTCACCGAGGGTAACATGTATGAGGAAATGTCGTGTGGTGTTGAACTCCAACTTGAATCAAAACCCAATGGCTTACTTTATTACTTGAACCGTATTTGGGTTCCCGATCGCGATGATCTCCGTACATTTCTTATGAACGAGGCTCACAAGACTCGTTATTCTATTCATCCTGGTGCAGATAAAATGTACCAAGATCTTTGCCAACAATATTGGTGGCCCGGTATGAAGAAAGACATTGCTCTCTATGTTTCTAAATGTTTAACTTGCTCCAAAGTCAAAGCCGAACATCAACGTCCTTCTGGTTTACTCGAACAACCGGAAATTCCCATGTGGAAATGGGAGAACTTAACTATGGATTTCATTACCAAACTCCCTCGCACCTCAAGTGGTTATGATAGCATTTAGGTGATCATTGACCGTCTCACCAAATATAATTTCTTGCCTATCCGTGAAGACTATCGGGTTGAGAAACTAGCCCAAATTTACATCGACGGAATTGTAAGCCGTCATGGTGTTCCCTTGAACATAATATCCGATCGAGATGTCCGGTTCACTTCTCATTTTTGGCAATCTCTTCAATCTGCTCTTGGCACACGATCGGATTTGAGCACGGCTTACCATCCCCAAACTGATGGTCAAACCGAGCGGACAATTCAAACTCTTGAAGACATGCTTAGAGCTTGTGTAATTGATTTTGGTGGCAATTGGGATTCACATTTACCCCTAATTGAGTTCTCTTACAACAATAGCTATCACACGAGTATCAATATGGCTCCATTTGAAGCTCTTTATGGTCGCAAATTTCGTTCTCCTATCTGTTGGAATGAGATTGGTGAAGCACAAATCACCGGTCCCGAGCTAATTCAAGAAACATCCGATAAGATCATTCAAATCCGTGACAACATTCGAGTAGCGAGGAGTCGGCAAAAGAGTTATGCCGACAAACGTCGAAAACCCTTGGAATTCTAAGTCGGTGACCTTGTTCTTCTTAAGGTGTCTCCGTGGAAGGGTGTGATCCGATTTGGAAAGAAAGGCAAGTTAGCACCTCGCTATGTTGGTCCATTCAAGATCCTTGAAAGGATTGGGAAAGTGGCTTACAAACTCGATTTACCTCCATCTCTTGGAAATGTGCATCCTACATTTCATGTATCTAATCTGAAGAAATCTCTCGCTGATGAGAATCTCCATATACCGCTTGATGACGTGCGCATTGATGAAACGATGCACTTCGTTGAGAGACCGGTAGAAATCATGGATCGTGAAATCAAGCAGCTCAAGCGAAGTCGTATTCCTATTGTCAAAGTTCGTTGGGATTCTAAGCGTGGTCCTGAATTCACTTGGGAACGAGAGGACCAAATGAAGCTCAAGTACCCCCACCTTTTTACTGATGCCGTAGCTTCCTCTAACTAAATTTCGGGACGAAATTCCCTCAACATGGGGAGACTGTAACATTTCTGATTTTTAGTATCCGTATTTCAATTCAATGTAATGCATTTCAGACTCAATTCTAGTGCACTTTTTTGTTCTATTCGTACCATCAATTAAATACTATACTTCAATGCAAATCCACAAATTTTACTCGGTTATATTCTATTAAAACACTACATAAGTATCTATTTATACAAATACGTCAAAGACTAAAGTTACAAGGTCTGATGTTGAGAAATTGCAAGAAACCCTAATAGGCACGGTCGCGCCCCGTTTTGGCACGGTCGCGCCAAGTGCTTTGGCACGGTCGCGCGACTTGCTTTGGAACGATCGCGCCCGGTGCCTTGGCACGGTCGCGCCTCGTTTGGGCACGGTCGCGCCTAGTACCAGTTGAAACTTAAAATCAGTTTTAAACGCGAGATCGTTGATTGTCGTAACCTTTATACGTTTCACTTTCGTTATCAAAGACAATAATATTATCAATCGTAACAATTAACATCAGAAAACCGATTCAAGAAAAGCAAAACTCCTCATTTGAAAATCCTCTTCCTTGAACATCGATTTTCTTTCCTAGAGTGAAATTCCCCCAACCAAACGCTCCATCGATTCTCCAAGAAGCCCCTGAACCATTTGAAGCAACCAGAATCGCAGCAGAATACGCCGGAAACCAAGCTCGCCGACGCCGGAACTCATTCTACCCGTTCTCTATCAATTCGCTATTGTTTCGGGTAATTGAAATCTTGTCCTCAATCTTTTTAGTCGCTATATCAAAAGCCCCTTATCAATTTGGGCTTCTATTATCGAAATCATCCCGAATCAGAATCTATAATTTATTCAAAATGGTTTAATCGATTTCGACCCTGAACATGTTGTTAATACAATTAAAACATCCCATCATACTCGTAATAATACTATAAATAAAAGCCCTATGATTTACATCACTAACAATATAAGAATCAGTCAATTCGTGTCTGATTTGGAAGAGACACGGTCGCGCTAATCATCTAGCGCGGTCGTGCTGGTTACCAGCGCGGTCGTGTCCTCCTGTTCAGACCCAGTCATGTCGTTTGGCTAATCTCAGTCGTGTCTCAGAATCATAGACACGATCGTGCCGAGCCAAGGCACGGTCGTGCCTAATGATTTGGTTAGTTATGCCCTCTGTTTGATCAACACGATCGCGCCCTGACTAACACGGTCGCGCCCGTGGTTAGAGCACGATCGTGCCCTTCCTAGGCACGGTTGTGTGTGAGTTAAATTTTTGGCAGAATTATAATTTTTATATATTTTTCAAACAACAAATATTTCTGATTAAATTTCAAAATAAAAATAGTTGATTTTTATAAAAATGCATTAATTCTATTTAGAAATATCAAATAGTTAATCTTGGAATAAATAGAAAATTATTTATTTAAAGTTTATAAAAATTAAATTTATAATTATTGTTAAACCTTTCATTTAAAAAGTATCTTAATGGTTAAGTTACATATTTTATAAATAAATAAATAAGGAAATGATTATTTATTTAATTTATATTTAAACAAAAATAATTATTTATTTATACTTAGTTACATCAAATACTTACAGTATTTTTATAAACAATAATTATTTAACCTACATACTTAGCTATTCAATTTCAAACCATAATCAAAATGTTCCAAAAATATTTATTTCAAACTTTATATCATATTCAATACTTTCAAATACAAATCAATGGCTTTACACAAATCCAAGTTCAACATTTGACTCAAACTTTGTGCACGCTATTGATACAATATACATTACACTTTAGGTTAACTTGTGCTTTTCAAGGATCCTTATTACTATCTAGTACCTTTTGTTAGCTACGCCTTCAAACCAAGTGAGTATTTCATAGCCCCTTTTACACTTTTGGGGTGAAACATGAACTCTATCAAATTACATGTTTACATTTACACAAACAACACAAATATAAATCCTATTTACATTCATGTGTGCAATTTGAGCTTTATGCCCGAGTGCTATGTGTGTTAACTTTGGTGAACACTTATGTGCAATCATTAACTTTTCAAGCCGACGGGTTTCAATGATAGATCTATTGAGTCTGACAAACCCACCCAGGTAGGGTGATTGATACCGACAACACAATTTTTTCATGCTAGTTATAAAGGTTTGATTGTACTTGGTTATACAATAGCTACTCTCCATAAATGCCTTATTTATCATGTTATGTAAGGATTTGTTTTACAATCTATATGCTATCTATATAGAAATCTGTGTTATACTCACCAACTTTTTAGTTGACTTTATTTTATTCATGTTTCAGATACTAATGTGTGAGTCTGATCAAGATGTGCTACACTTAGGCTTTGGACTTAGCTAATTTAAATAAAGAAGTCTATGTTTTGAAATTTTGTTTCTGTCTTGGATTTGGTTTTGTTTGAATAATTATAATGGAATTTGAAGTTCAATATATTTCAATTTAGTCAACCTTGTGCTTATGAACAGTCTACATGTCCCGCCCCGATGATTCCGCCATCGGTCGGGGTGTGACAATATCCGGATCAGTAATTTTTCCACCAATAAAATTCTCATACGAAGTTAAAAACGAAGAAATCATGGCCATCATGTCATCAGCAGCTTTAGAAGACACATTTTGAGAACACGAATGAGTATCATTGTGACAATTCTTTGAACATCCAAAACTAGAAGCAACATAGCATGATGATTCTCCACATGAACTCTCTTTTGAACCTTGACCTTCAGAAATTTCTCCTGAAAACAAAGCAACCCCAGACTTTGGTGTTGATATTCCTTTTCCAAAGTAAATGCTAGGATCTTGATAAACTGTATCTTTCTTCTGCTTGTTCAAATCATATGATTGAATCTTTCCCATAAGATCTTCAAGACTCAATTCATCAAACCCCGGTTGTTCTTTAATCACTATGGAATACATCTCAAAGTGAGAAGGCAATGCATACAGAAATTTCTTAAGTACCTTCCTATTTTTGTAAGATATGTCATTGTTTACCATTTCACCCAACAAGTGATAATACCTAGACATCAACTCATCAATAGATTCTCCTTCAAAAGATTTAAAAACACTGAATTGTTTCTTCAGTAATTCCCTTCTGCTCTTCTTGATACCTATGATTCCTTCACATCTCTTCGCCAAACCTTACCAAAGATCACGTGATGTTTTAAACTTCTTGAATGTGTGATAGATGTCTAAAGGCAGACACAAACAAAGCAGCAAGTGTCTTTTTCTCTCGATCGTACAAAGTTTTCTCTTCCATAGTAAGAGCTGAAACTGGTTACTCCGCATCTGATACACCCATATGAGAATGAGTAGGATGTTTATATCCTTCTGCAATTGGAATCCACATACTCATATCATTGACGTTGACATAATTCTCAAAGCGACTTTTCCAGTTCGAATAATCCTTTAGATTCATCAACCTCGGTGGTTTAGTTGGAGTACCAATCTCATTGTCATAGTTCAGAATATTAGTCATATTGCTCACACTAGCGTTAGAAGTTGACGTCATTGAATTCTTGAAAAAGTTATTTTTTGGGCTACTCATCTTATCAGAAAGCATTTCGGGTTTATAACAAGAGAAGGAAGACAGTGCAGGAATCATACTATGTTGAATGGCAAGAGTCTACAACTCCTCATGATCAGAATGGATCGGATTGGTTCTTTGATGCGGATGTTATCTTTAAAACTTTTGATCAGAGATTTTCAAAAGATTTAAGTAATGTGAGTTCCTCAGGCACAGCTGGTGAGACTTCAACAAGTCTTAATCAGAATATGAATAATTTCATGATTGGTCCTCAACCTGTAAGGGTTCAAGTTGAAAATTCAGAGGAACTTTCATCATCAACACAGACTCGAGAAGTACAAATTGATAATTTGGAGAATGAAGAGAATTCTGAAGCAGCTCAACCCGCAAATGATAATCATGTCATTCCAGATGTTCAGCAAGAAGATTCTATTTCTTCTGATAATCAAATCGACCAACAAACTTCTTCGAGTGTTGATGAATCTATCAACAACTCATCTGATGTCAATATTACAAATTTGCCTGAGACGACCCAAGTAGAAGATGTTCCAACTCACCGAATAAATTTTGTGCATCCTGTTGAAAATATTGTTTGATCAATTGAGGATGGAGTGAAAACAAGAAGTCAATCGGGAACTATAAATGTCACCATCACCCTTGAAGAACCCAAAAATGTTTGTATTCGTGCTTCTTATCTCAAGAAGAACCCAAAAATGTCACCATCGCCCTTGAAGATGCTAATTGGATTGAAGCGATGCAGGATGAACTTTTGCAGTTCAAGAAGTTAAATGTTTGGCACTTGGTGGATTTGCCAGAAGGAAAATATCCAATTGGTACTAAGTGGGTTTTTAGGAACAAAAGAGATGATCGCGGGATTGTTGTGCGCAACAAAGCCAGATTGGTTGTGCAAGGTTTTTTTTATCAAGAAGAAGGGTTGGATTATGATGATGTTTTTGCACCTGTGGCGAGAATTGAAGCTATTAGAATTTTTCTAGCTTATGCTTCGTATATGAAATTCAAGGTATATCAAATGGATGTGAAGACCGCATTTTTATACGGGGTGGTTAAACAGGAAGTTTATGTGAATCAACCACCAGGATTTGAGGATCCTGAGCACCCGTTTCAAGTTTACAAGCTGGATAAAGCGCTTTATGGTTTGCATCAGGCACCTCGTGCTTGGTATGAAACTCTATCCGCGCATCTGGTTACAAATGGTTTTTCACGTGGAACAATTGACAAGACCTTATCTTTGAAGAAGTTTGGAGATGATCTGTTGCTGGTTCAAGTTTACGTGGATGATATTATCTATGGTTCGACGAATGAAAATTTGAATAGAGAATTCGAAGGTGTCATGAAGCTGAAATTCGAAGTGAGTCTTATGGGTCGGATGCAAGTTTTCCTTGGTCTACAAGTAAAGCAATCAGATTCGGGTATACTTATTCATCAGGCCAAGTATATCAACGACATCTTGACAAAGTTTAATATGAAAGACTGTAAAGCTGCTTCTACTCCTATTGCTCCACATGAACCTCTCTCTCTCTCTCTGGATCCAACTAGAGTTGAAGTTAATCAAACCTATTACCGCTCCATGATCGGATCTCTTATGTACTTAACTGCGAGTTGACCGGACATCATGTTCGTTGTATGCTCATGTGCTAGATATCAAGCGTCACCTCGAGAATCTCATGACATTGCTGTCAAGCGAATTTTGCGTTATCGGAAAGGCCGTGTCAATCTTGGTCTTTGGTACCCGTCAGAGTCTGATTTTAATGTGTATGCTTTTACTAACAGTGACTATGGAGGTTATGGTTTAGATCGTAAATCTACATCTGGTGGATGTCAGTTTTTGGGGGAGCGATTGGTGTCATGGCAGTGCATGAAACAAATGAACGTCTCCACATCAACTGCTGAAGCGGAATACACAGCTGCATCGAGCTGTTGTTCTCAAGTTATTTGCATCCAGCATCAACTCTTGGACTTCAGGATAAATTTTCTGGACACACCAATTTCTGTGATAATGAAGTCATGCTGGGCATCGTGAAGTAGAGGTGTACAAATCGGGTTTTTTAACGAAACCGGTTCGGGTTTAAAACCGGGTCGGGTTGGGCAAAACCCGCTTGGACCGGGTCGACGTACGAACCGGTTCGGGTCACGAACCGGGTTCAAGGATCATCGAACCCAACCCTACCAAACCGGATCGGACCGGGTTGAAACCGGGTTGGCTACTAAACCGGTTCGGGTCCCAAACCGGTTTACCCGGATTTTTTTTTAAAAAAAAACCGTTAGTTTTTTAAAAAATTAACCGTTAAAGATATTAACTTAACTTAAAAATTACAAAACATACAAGATAAAGTTTAGAAATTACAAAACAAATAATTAAAAGTTTACAAATTAAAAATACATTAAATATAAAAGTCTTCTTCGTGGATATATTGAAAATCCGGGTAGTCGGTACTAGTCGGATCCCGTACTCCCTCGTAGGAGGTCTTCGCCGATTGCTTCAATCAATCCTCCTTCCACCTCGTCCTCGTATATCTCTCCCTCGACTTCGAGTTCGCCTTCAAGGGAAGATATATGTTGTATTCTTTCCGCCGCGTCCAAGTAATCTTTTAAGCAAATGCACGTTTCCACCGATGGCGGAGTTAGTCTTGTTCTTCGTAAAGAAACAATCCTGCCACTAACAGAAAAAGCAGATTCCGAAGCTACAGTAGAAGCTTGGACGGTTAGTAGATCACGAGCCATAGCGGATAGGACGGGAAATTGGTTTTCCTTCCCTTTCCACCAAGCCAAGATATCAAATGTCTCAAAATCATGAGCATTCATACCGGTTAAAAAATCCGAACCGATATATCTACCTAATTCGCTACTTGGGGTATTACTCCGTTGACGTTTACTATTTTCATTAAGTATAGTATTAAATAAGTTTAACATTGAACTCCGACTAGTACTTGCACTTGATGGAGCGTTTCTAAATTGCTCATGAACGGTAGATGTTGTACCATATTTTTCAACATAAACAGTAAATAAAGTAGACAAATTTTGTGTAAAAATAGTTTTTGCTCTATCCGTTAAAAATACGTCTTCTTCGTATAAATCCAAACAGTAAATTATTTTTTCAATTAAAGTTTCAACACCCGAAACATTTAAGCACGGGTTTAAGGCGGCGGCGCAAGTAATAATCGGAGGCATTTCTTTAAAATATTTTTTAAATTTCTCTTTCATTGGCGGTATCATTTCTTTAAATACGCCACCTCGCATGGAATATTCGTTTAATTTTTCGACCATTAAAAAAAGTTGATTTAAAACCAAAGGACTTGTGGGATAGTAAACTCCCGATAAATAGGTTGTAGCGGTTTTAAAAATATGGAGCATATCGGCTACACCTTCAATGATACCCCAACCCGCTGTCGGAAATTTTGTTACTTTATTTTGCCTTGCTAGTTGGGCATGAAACATTTGCAAACTTCGTTTTTGTTGAATGGCTTTTTCGAACATGTTACACGTTGAGTTCCAACGTGTTGAAACGTCCCAATTTGGACCTAAACATTCGGTTTCACCGTCTTTACAAAATTTTATATATCGATGATATCTTCTTTGACTTGTATGAAAAATGTCACGCAACATTTGTTTAAATTGATTTCTAACATCGTCAATGTGTTTAAGACCATCTTGCACAACTAAATTAATAATATGTGCAACACATTGGCTATGTAAAAAAATACCATTACAAATCGGGTTATATTTTAAAATAAGTTGGTTTACCGCGACGGTATTATTTGAGGCGTTATCAAACGATATTGAAAAAACTTTTGTTTCTATTTTAAAAGTTCTTATAACTTTGTCTAAAATATAAAATAAATTGTCACTGGTATGGGGGTATGCAAAAATATCGAACGCAATAGTACGTTTCATCATTTGCCAATTTTCCGGATTTATCCAATGAGCGGTAACGCAAATGTAAGAATCCGGCAAATTGTGGGGAGCCGACCAAACATCACAAGTTAAACTAGTACCGGTTTTTAAATTTTCAAATTCGTTTATTATTTCTACTTTAGCTTTTTTCCACATATTTATACAATCTCTTCTAAGAGTAGCACGACTTACATGAGTGTAGCGAGGTTGGAGCGTTTGTTGAATAAGCCGAGTCAAACGCTCGTTGTCAAAGTGTTTGAAAGGTAGACTCTCTTGAATCACAAAATGCGCCATCCTCTCCCGAACCAAGTCAACATTATACGCAAAAATATTACCTTCGTTTGTCATACTTGGTTGACCTTGCGAAGCTTGAGACTTTATAACCGAACAATAGTTTTTTTCAATGTGATTCTTCAAAGTTGTGTTTGCGTCTTTTCCAAAAAAATGCCCGCACAACTTGCATCGAGCCTTATGACCACCATTCGACATTTCGCATAAATCGAAATGTTGCCAAACATTGGGATTCCTTGTTGTAGGAATAACCCACACAACCGTGGGAGCATTAACACTTTGAGAAGCACCAACAATATTAGATTGTTGAGATTCGTTTGCCATTTTGGGAGTTTCGACTTTCGAGCGTGAGCGTTTTTGAGAAATAAGAGCGTTTTTGAGAAATGAGAGCGTTTTGGAATTGTGTGGTTGAACCAATACAACCCACACCTATTTATACAAGTTGTAGGGGCTCCAAAATACAAAAAAAAAACGGTCATATAGCCGTTCCAACGGCTATAAAACCGTTAAAATCAAAATTTACAACGGTTCGAACCGGTTTGAAACCGGTTTGAGAACCGGGTCGGGCCCGAAACCGATTTGAGGGTGAAACCGGTTCGGGTCGGGTTAAGAACCGGTATCCAAATTTTTTTTAAAAACTGGTTACACACCTACGGGTTTGGATCGGGTTTCGGATCGGGTTGGGTGAAACCGGTTTGTTTGTGAACCCGGTTCGGGTCGGGTACCGGGGACCCGGTTTGAAACCGGTTTTTTTGCCCACCTCTATCGTGAAGAATCCAATTCAATATTCCAAAACCAAACACATTGTGATCAGGTTACATTTCATTCGTGATTGTTTCGATAATGGCTTGATAAAGGTGGTCCACGTTGATACCTTAGAGCTGAAAGCCGATATTTTTACAAAAGCTGATTTTGATTGAAAGACCATGTTTGTTCCACAAAAAGATTTTTTCGTTTAGTGTTTTCTTTTAATGATAAAATTGTGTTGTGTCGTTTACATCTTAGTTTCATGTTATATTCAATGTTTGTATTTATTTTGCAGTAATTGTGTTTAGTTGAATAAAGTACATCACAATTTTAGGGGGAGAATAAAAGAAAATAAAAAATATGAAAAATAAAATAAGTGATTGTACTTTGGTTGTTTGTGAGTATTTGTGTTGAGTTGATATGATATTGTGCTGATCCTGATAAAAGTTGAAAATGTGATTGATTGACGTGCATATAGGAAATGATAGTATATTTGTGTGCTGAGCTTATACATGAATTGGATATGATGGTGAAATTGGTTACAATTATTGATATGTCGGTAGGCTCTACATGTAATAAAATAGGCGATATTTGTGTGACTAACTAAATTGCAATCTTTGTGTTTTACCCACATCAAATATCGGTTGTTTCATCATTCGAATGCTAGGTGAATCTAGACATGCCATGAGACCAGGATCTTGATGCGTTCTTAGCATAATTTGTTTGCTCTAGTGCCTATATCTGTCAAATATATAATCTAGAGTTAAACACCTCTTACACAACTGATGGTTCTGGTGAAACTCTCGGATGGAAACCAGGAAGTCAGTATGTTTGCCCTTGATTCAGTTTCTGAATTCATTGTATATCCAGATAATAGTTGGATACCCGCTACCCGAATCATCTGATTCTTTACAAATCTCAAATTCATACGAATCTATCTGATTCTCTGTCCATACACATATACTCATCTGAAGATTCCATGACTCCATATATATCATTCATCTCATTCACTTTCAGACCAAGACAGTTGATTCTATACTTCAAATCCACTTGGTTTATTTTTCTGTGCTAAGAATACTACCTTCATGCTAGTGATTGGATCATGATCTAGTGAAATCTTACATTGTGTCTTATTTCATTCCATCTCGATTGTGGGGTACACATTGTATTGACTAAATCTGACCTTAATCATCACACAATATCTACTGAAATATGATGCATGAGTTTAAGTGGATAAACATACTGGCAATTGATGTTGAACTGTATAGATCTTGATTTGATATGAAGTGTAATGAGACAGTGTGCATTTATGATCCTATGTCAATTTTAGTTCACCAAAAAGAGAAAAGAAAAGGATAAAATAAAGAAAAATGTGATATTAAATAAGTGTTGTTCATTTGATATGTTTTATAGTTCAGTATTGCAAATATAGTTAATATTCTAGTTCTATACGTGTTATAGTGTGTTTAGTGTGTTTGTGTCATAAAAGTCAAAGTTTGTTCTTATATTTTTGTTCATGTTTGATAGAAAATACTTTATGATATGTTTCTTGTGTGTTTTTGTGTTATATAGTGTTATAGTTGTTGTTTAGTATACATAAAATTTGTTCAAAAACATCTTCGAACAGATCTTAATAATTTTGAGATCGGATTGTTGACAAAAGGCTAAAATATTTCAGTAAGTAAAAAGTTTTTGAATGAATAATATGTCTGAAATCTACTTCGTCCGAAATAGTTCTAGATCGAAAAGTCGGGTTCAAAATATGTTTTCGTCCGAAATCTCTGAAGGTATACACATGTTTTCGATCGAAATCTGTTTCACCGCCATTGTTGAGTTTTCGAGCTTGATTCTGAATTCATCCAAGTATCATGTTTTCGTGCGAAATCTCCAAGGTGTTCGAGATTTGTTACAACATTGAGTTTTTTCGACATTGAGGTATGTTTTCTTTACCCATAGAGTAAGATAAGATAGATCCATGGACCTAAATTTGATAGTTTTTGAACCGTCCAAAATCTTTATTGAATGGTCCAAAATCTTTGAGGAATGGATCAAAATTGTTTTCGGATGGAAATGAAGAGTCATAACTTTGATTTGTGCGAAAAAGATTTCGATCGAATCAGTTTTTGATGGAAATGGATTTTTGATAGTGGGTTTTCATTCGAAATCTCTGGAGTTGAGTTTTTCTATGAAATTATGTTTTCGTTCGAAAAGGTTTTTGAACATGGAGTTTTCGACCGAAATCTTTTGAGTTGAAATTTTTATTAGTTTGAGTTTTCGATCGAAAAAGATTTTAAGCAGGCCTTTTCGTCCAAAATCTTTGGAGTTAGCAAAATTTGAAAAATTTCTAATACTTAATCTTTTGTTTTGTGCAGTCATGATTCGATTAAAGTTTGATGCTAGGCACAATATTTGTGCGTGTTTGACCTCAAGTACCAGTAAATCAAGAGGGTATGAGGACATAGTTCGGTTTCTCAACAAATCAAGGATATTAACCGCAATATTAACTCAAGTAACTGCTTATGAATCACAAATTCGAGAATTCTGGAATAATGTCGAATACAAACATGTCAATAAGTAGATTTGGATAGAAAGTACTGTTGGCGGGAAGAAGATCAAAATTAATGAACAAGTGATCACGGAGGTGTTGAATTTCAGGGACAATGTTAACTTTCCGTACAGAATCAGTTATACTCGAGGTTTACAGATTATTCAAACTGTAGATTATGAAGGTGATTTTCCAAGTAGACAAGTTAGTAAGACCTTATTAGGGAAATAGTGGAGATATTTGGTGCATGTCTTCATTCATTGTCTAGGACCGAGGACTGGTGCTTTTGATCAGATCGGTGAAGTCTTTAGCCGTGCTCTAGTTTGTCTAGCTACTCATCGAAGATTCAACTTCTCAAGGATGATATTTTAGGCGATGATAAACAATTTTGTTGGACCAAGGCAGAACAACAAATTCTTGCTATATCTGAGGTTCTTACAAATGATCATAAACAAACTACTGCCAGATTTACCGAACGATGGAGTAGAACTGCCACTATATCATATGTCAGAAGCAATATTCAGTAGCATGAACACAATCAGGAAGAAAAGTAAATTATTTGGGCAATTGACACCGTTATTTGCTAATATGCTTGAAGAAAACCCTGATCCAGATTTTGGAGTGAATGATGAAGTTGATGATATTCTGAGTAGTGGCGTAGAAGATAATGAAGGTGATGATGATGATGATGATGGCGATGAAGGAGGTGATGATGGTGAAGGTGGTGCAGTTCAAGGAAATGTTAATCAAGAAAGTGAACAACCTGTTAATAATCAAGTACCGGAAGCTGAAACTAAGAATGAAGTTCCTATAGTTGATAAATCAGCAGGTGTGAAGGATAGTGATCAAGGCAAGAATGTTGGTTCAATTTTGAATGAGAATGAACCAGTGAAAGAATTAGAGAATGTTCAAGTTGATGTTCCTGTGGCAACATGTAATGTTGAAGTAACAGCAACAACTAACACTATAGTAAAGAGAAAAGAAGATGAGGCTGAAAAGACCGTTCCTTCTAGACCTCCTCCGTCTAAAGGTATTGTGCTCAAATGTAGGTCCCTCCGGGTGGGTGTGTCGGATCGTGATCGTGTGAGTATGTAGCCTAGTCACAAGGTGCGGAATTCCCGTGACTGGGTGGAACAAGGTACAACGACAAATGTAAACATGACAAACAACACAAGCTCGTACTATAAATACACGTTCTATTATAAACGAGGTGTTTCAAACATGTCACACCCCAACAGACGGCGGAATACGTCGGGGCGGACGTGTGGACTGTTCATAAGCTCATGATCAATTAAAGTTTCATATATTAATTACATCAAGATTTTATTACAATAGTTCAAATCAACAACCAAAATCAAATGCATCAACATGTTCAATTTCTTTGTTTACTGAGTCCAAATCCTATATATAGTATCTTGCATATGATCTCATGCCCTAGTACCTGAAACATGATGAAAACAGTGTCAACTAAAAATAGTTGGTGAGTATACATAGGTTTTGACACCACAAGTAAAGTTCAAATGTTTTGTGTACAAATCATATGATACATGGTTTATAAAGCATTTATGGAGAATCTAAGTTAAGCTAGTTGCACAAATGTAACCTTGTAACTGAAGGGCATAACAACACATGTTATCCTGATGTAAATGTAGGGCATAACAACACATGTTATCCTGATGTAAATGTAGGGCATAACTGTAACATCCATGATTTTCTGATACTATTTTAATTTGTTTTATACAATAATGACTCACTATTTCAAACCTGTTTTCACCCGACAACATATGGAACACTAATAATTATTTTAACACGTAGCAATTTGAAGTTTCATCTGTACGTAAACATATTATTTTCCTAGTTGGATTCAAATAACAAATATGTGTACATTTATATATATATATATATCGGCTTTGTTGTAATAAACAAGAAAAAAGAATTTAAAGCAAATAAAATAGGTCTTGAAACCCATGGAATTAAGCTTGAACTCCCAACTTTGAACCCCCACCCTTTAACTTGGACCTTTACACATCAACTTGATCCTATTCAAAGAAATTGGCCCTATTTTGACTATAGAAAGTCAACAACGATGGATTCTTGCAATTCAGCACTTAATTCGATCAATACCCAAAATCGTTGTACTTTCCTTGTTTACATAACTAATTATCAATCAATTTCTCACCCAATTAACAAACAATTTATCTCGAATGTCAATCAAATTTGAAATTCAAACTGATTTGACTATTCAGAGTCAAACCCAAGCAATCGGATTCAAATCATAGATATAAAACGCGTTTTAGATCCGTAAATCACGCTTAGACTTGTCTCGCATGTTTAAAAACCCAAATCGTGACCCAATTGTAAGGCCCCAAACCCGGGAGGCCTCACTCGTTGGATTTACTCATTCACAAACAGTTATTAAACTTGAATATCAAATAACGCAGCGAAAAAATTCATTAAAACATACTCATAACATTGTTCAACATGCGGAAGCGTAACATAGTCTAATACATAAACATAACATAAACTAATCATAACAGGATGCCAGTCTTCATGATCAACCGGGTAACTCTTCTCGCTTGCCAAGCATCACCGTCCATCATCCATACCTGCCTTAACCTGAATGTGGATACTAAAAAGTCAGCTACACTGGTGAGTTCCAGTTTTTCATTCGATTTAAGAAATGGTTCATCATTCAATAATTCATTAGGGTTTAACATCATGTATAAGAAAACAGGGCCTTTCGTTCATCACTAAAACATTCAAACATTTATCATCATCATAAACACGTTGAACGGATCGTTCGTTTAAAACATTTAACATTCATTTAAGTCATACATTACTATCTAAATCTGTGTTACCATTCGTTCCGTCATTTAGTATTGTATTGCCCCTAAGGCTTAACTGCACGAAGACCGACAATACAATACATTCTGTCACGTCCAATTTTCAACCTTTCAAAAATAACTTATTTACTATTATACATGTAACTCATGTATATTTTGGTTATAATTATGAGCTTCAAGCCACGTATTAACAGTTCTTTATATATATATTAACCTTTTATATAGTTAGTAATATTATAAAATGGAATTTCCATATAAAATAGCTTGAAAATAAAATCAATAATGTGTTAGTTTACAAGCTTTAAATATATATATATATATATATATATATATATATATATATTATATCCAAATTTCAAGTCTAGGACTTTTCTGAAACAAAGAAATCCCCCCTTAGCCATTTGAACCCTCAACCTTGAACCCCTTTTATCTCAAATTGGACCTTTGACTTGGATCTTTGACCACATCAACCTATTTTCACTTTTGAAGTCAAACAACCCTATTGTACTTGTAATTCTAGGCTTTCGTCAATCAATTCCAACTGTTTTGGACATCCCACGTATACCTAATGTAAGGCCCCAAACCCGGGAGGCCTCACTTGTTGGATTTACTCATTCACAAACAGTTATTAAACTTGAATATCAAATAACGGAGCGGAAAATTTCATTTAAAACATACTCATAACATTGTTCAACATTCGAAAGCGTAACACAGTCTAATACATAAACATAACATAAACTAATCATAACGGGATGCCAGTCTTCATGATCAACGGGGTAACTCTTCTCGCTTGCCAAGCATCGTCGTCCATCATCCATACCTGCCTTAACCTGAATGTGCATACTAAAAAGTCAGCTACGCTGGTGAGTTCTAGCTTTACATAAAACCTTAACATAACATTTTGCCAAAAACATTACATTTGTTTAACCAAAGCGTACGTAAAGCATGCAATAACTTAACATCATCTTAACATCGTAACATAACATCATAACATAAGTCAACATGAACCGAATCTGCGCCTTCTCGTAACCGTCAATTCCATACATCGCATACCAGCGGATGAACTTAAGGCTCGTTACCTCTAAGTCATCTGTCACACAGGTCCCCTAAGGCTCGTTACCTCTAGGTGGACCAAACATATGTCTCATAAGGCTCGTTACCTCTAGGTAGACCAAACATACGTCTCCTAAGGCTCGTTACCTCTAGGTAGACCAAACATACGTCTCCTAAGGCTCGTTACCTCTAGGTAGACCAAACATACGTCTCCTAAGGCTCGTTACATCTAGGTAGACCAAACATACGTCTCCTAAGGCTCGTTACCTCTAGGTAGACCAAACATACGTCTCCTAAGGCTCGTTACCTCTAGGTAGACCAAACATACGTCTCCTAATGCTCGTTACCTCTAGGTAGACAGAACATAACTTAGGCACTATTTCCCCGCAAGGAATAGTACCTTCCATCGGGATCCCGGTAATCCCATGGGTGACCGTCGTCACCCCATCATCAACCAGTTGTACAACCGTTAGCCAGCCACAAAGGCCCCCCGTAAGGGTGAGGCCAATACATACATACATACCTTAGCTACCGTAGGAACTCGTGGCAGATTAGTTCATTCGTGACTTTCATAAAACCTTTAACTCTTTTTTTTAGTTAAAGCACTCGTACGATTTATTAAACAAAACATCATCTCTTTCGTAAACCTTTCGTAAACTTCGTTTGGCAAAACATTTCATAAACATCATCTCTTAAACATCATTTCGTAAACATCATATCGTAAACATCATACCGTAAACATCGTTTCGTAAACATCATATCGTAAACATCACAGCGTAAACATCGTTTCGTAAACATCATTTCGTAAACATCATTTCGTAAACCTCATTTCGTAAACTTCATTTCAAAACATCATTCCGTATGTATGCACACCAGCCCAAAAACATTTAATTAAAACTATTAAAGAAGGGCTTCTAGAACTCACCTGATAAGCTAATCTGGGTTGTCCTAAACAAAGGTCCGCCAACGTCACTTCCGATCTGAATTGATTAGTTAAATACACATCAGACCAAATCCCGACTCTATCGGTTTAACCTTCTAAACATACTGACTTTACCTAAACAGCCTGATGCCTGCGCACTTAGCAAGTGCGCAGGGCCTTGCTCTTGCGTACTTAATAAGTGCGCAAACTTTGCTTCATGCGTACTTGATAAGTACGCCGGATCCTCTTCCTGCATACTTGATAAGTAAGCAGGACCCTCTTCCTGCGTACTTGATAAGTACGCAGGATCTGCTTCCCCGCAAAAACCTTAACTTTCGCATTCGGGTCTGATCACGTCAAGATCCCGAACTTGTTTACATTCAATATGTTTGCTTTTCATTAAGGATATCAAATCCATGTTTTTTCTTCCAGTTTCATCCGTAAAAACGTCACATTTTCGTCCAAAACCCGAAAAACCCCAAAACAAACAAAAACTCAGATCTAGGCTAGACCTTACCTGTATCGAGCTTCTGATCCGGAGGTTCTTCTCACAAGCTCTAGAGCTACACACTTCTTCAATCTCGGGTCGATCCGCTAACTTTCTCTCTCTACAATTTCTCTCTCTAGATGTTGCAAATGAGAGAAATGGGTGGTGACCTTGGCTATTTATAGGGGAGGCTCCCCTTCAAGCCCGCCAGCCCATCCAGCCCGGCCCGTCATGCCTCGTTCATTTATTCCGTTATTATAACTGTCGTTTTATTTTTGGGATGTTACAAGTCTACCCCCCTTACAATAGGTTTCGTCCCCGAAACCTATCATAAGTCAAATAGTTGAGGGTACGACTCCCTCATTTCCGTCTTCGTTTCCCAAGTGGCTCCCGACCCTTTTCGATGCTTCCATTGAACTTTAACCAATTGGATAATCTTATTACACAAACGCTTCTCCTTTCTGTCTAAGATGGCCACGGGTTCTTCGATGTAGTTAAGGCTGTTGTCGACCTCGATGTCAGTAAGTGGTACGTGAGCCGATTCATCCGCCAAACACTTTCGCAAGTGTGATACATGGAAGGTAGGATGAATTCCACTTATTTCATCAGGCAACTCTAACCGATAAGCGACTTCACCAACCTGCGCCATTATCCTGAATGGTCCGACAAACCTCAGACTTAACTTTCCTCTCTTCCTGAATCGTATGATTCCCTTCCAGGGTGACACTTTCAACATTACTCTATCCCCAACATCAAACTCAATAGGCCTTCGTCGTTTATCCGCGTAGGATTTCTGACGATCTTGAGCGGCCTTCATTCTTGCTTTGATTTGATCAAACCTTTCCGACGTTTCTCTTACGACTTCAAGACTTCCTAATTCCTTCTGTCCAATCTCACCCCAACAAACCGGGGTCCTGAATCTTCTCCCATACAACATTTCGTAAGGCGGCATGCCTATAGTCGTGTGATGACTATTGTTGTAGGAGAATTCGGTAAACGGAAGATGACTATCCCAGCTACCGCCAAAATCGATAACACAAGCCGAAGCTTATCCTCCAATGTCTGAATGGTCCTTTCGGACTGACCATCCGTTTGTGGGTGGTATGCCGTGCTGATATTAAGCCTCGTGCCTATCGCCTCGTGAAATCTTTTCCAGAACCTCGATGTGAATCGTGTGTCCCGGTCAGATACGATCCTCAAGGCATCCCATGCCGTGCTACTACTTCGTTAATAAATACTTCCGCTAACCTTTCCGATGAGAACGTCTTGCGAATAGGTAGGAAATGAGCACTCTTCGTTAAACGGTCCACAATTACCCAAATGGTGTCATGACCTTTAGCTGTGCGAGGTAGCTTGGTTATGAAGTCCATGGTAATGTGTTCCCACTTCCATTTCGGTATGTCAAGTGGTTGAATCTTTTCATACGGTTTCTGGTGTTTGGCCTTTACTTGTGAGCAAGTTAAGCACTTGCTTACATACTTTGTCACTTCATGTTTCATTTCAGGCCACCAGTATTCCTTCCTCAGATCTTGGTACATTTTATTGGTACCAGGATGGATAGAGTATCGAGACTTATGAGCCTCATCCAAGATTTTGTTTCTAAGCTCGCCACCCATAGGTATCCATACCCGTCCAAAACGTGTCCTAACACCAAGGGTGTTATATTCCAACTTGTCATGTTGGCCAACCATTCTTTCCTTCTTTATGTTTTCTTCCTTTAGTGCTTCATCTTGAGCTCCTTCAATTTCTCTCATCACATCTGATGTTACTATCAACTGGAAAGCTTTCACTCTAATAGGAGTAGGCACATCCTTTCGACTTAGAGCGTCAGCCACCACGTTTGCCTTTCCAGGATGGTACATGATCTCACAGTCATAATCTTTCAGGAGTTCCAACCATCATCTCTGCCTCATATTAAGCTCTCATTGTTTGAAGAAGTACTTCAAACTTTTGTGGTCGGAGTAAATAGTAAACTTCACCCCGTAGAGGTAGTGCCTCCAGATTTTCAATGAAAATACGACAGCAGCAAGTTCCAAATCATGAGTCGGATAATTAGCTTCGTGAATCTTCAACTGCCGTGACGCATACGCGATCACTCTTCCGCGTTGCATCAATACGCATCCCAATCCCTGACCCGAAGCATCAGAGTATACCACTAAGTCTTCATTGCCCTCGGGAAGGCCAAGACTGGAGCTTTGGTTAGCTTCTCTTTCAATTCCATAAACGCCTCATCCTGGGTCGACCCCCATTCGTACTTTACCTCCTTCCGAGTCAACTTTGTCAATGGCGAAGCTATTTTCGAGAAATCGTGGATGAATATCCGATAGTAGCCTGCCAATCCCAAGAAACTACAGATTTCGGTTGGCATTTTAGGAATATTCCATTCCCTTACCGTCATTATCTTTGCTGGGTCAACCATAATGCCATTCGGGTTAATGACATGACCTAGGAATTGGACTTCCCTAAGCCAGAACGCACATTTGGAGAACTTAGCATACATCTTTTCCTTCTTCAGAGCTTCCAATACCTCCTTCAAGTGACACACGTGATCACCCTCATTCTTGGAGTAGATGAGGATATCATCTATGAACACGATTACCAGTCCAACATTGGTCGACAAACTCTATTCATCAAATCCATGAACGATGCGGGGGCGTTCGTCAATCCAAAAGACATTACCGGAACTCGAAATGTCCATAACGCGTGCGAAATGCAGTTTTTGGTGTGTCTTCTTCCCTCACCTTCAACTGATGGTACCGGGATCGAATGTCGATTTTTTAGAACCAACTTGCGCCTTGCAATTGATCGAACAGGTCGTCGATCCTTGGTAAAGGGTACTTGTTCTTCACCGTTTGTTTGTTCAACTCGTGATAATCAATACACATTCTCATCGAACCATCCTTCTTCTTCACAAACAACACCCTAGGTGAGATGCTCGGTTGTATAAATCCCTTCTCAAGTAGTTCGTCTAATTGGGCCATAAGTTCTTTCATTTCCACTGGTGCTAGTCGATATGGAGCCTTAGCCACGCGCTGGGCATCTGGTACTAAGTCGATTCAAAATTCAATCTCTCTGTCGGGTGGTATCCCAGGCAAATCCTCTGGAAACACCTCTAGGTACTCGCGTACCACGGGTACATCGTCTAGTTCCTTCACTTCCTTACACTTGTCAATTACATACACCCGATAAGCCTCGCATCCGCGCCTCAAGTAATCTGTTGCCTTAATCATTGAGATGACGTTTGGCATCGGGGTGCCACGATCTCCAAAAATCTCGACTTCGCTACCATCCGGAGCGTTGAGTCGGATTATCTTCCGTTTGCATATAATTTGCGCTTCATTGGCAGTTAGCCAATCTATAACTAACACGACATCGAACCCACCCAAAACCATAACAAACAATCTGACAGGGAACCTATGACCTTCTATTTTTATTGTGGAGTTGTCAACTACATTGGTCACTCTCGCAGTTCTACCCTAAGTGGTTTCTACGCTAAAGGCCCTTTATAGCTTACTCATAGTGTACTTCACTCGTTTACAAAAAGTCTCAGATATAAAACTCTTACTGACACCCGAATCAAATAACACAAAAACAAAAGTGTTGTCAAGGATGAACGTACCTGACGCCACATCGGGGTCTGCCCTGGCTTGTTCTTGTGTCAGTGCGTACGCACGAGTCTTTGCTCGGGGCCTCTCTTCTTTCTTCTCCTGGCCTTTCCCTTTCCCGGCTTCACCCATCCTGGGCTTGGTGCATTCCCGGCTCATATGACCGCTTTCACCACAATTATAACATTTAATGTCTTGCCTGCATTCACAGGAGTAGTGCCCAGTCTTGCCACATTTGTAGCACAGATTTGTCCCTAGCCGACATTCACCCGTATGTCTTACCCCACATTTTTCACAGACTGCCGTCTCACCTACCCTGGCCTGTTTATCCCGAGCCCCAAACAACCTCCCACCCGATCGCTTAGCGGGAAAACTCAGCTTCCTCTTGGGCTCTTCAATGGCAACGACATTCAGCGCCAGATCATCAAATACCACTCCGCTCAGTTCTACTACCGAATCATAGGTAGTAGGGGCGTTTGCTTTAACATAGGTGCGGACCTGGTCCGGCAGCCCTTTAATGTAACAGGAAATCTTTCTTTCCTCAGTCGTGATAAGGTGTGGCACCAGACGTGCCAGTTGATTGAACCGTGTGGTGTACTGCCGGTGCGTCATGCTCCCGGCCTTAATCCCCAGAAATTCCCTTTCTACCTTTTCGATCTCATTCCTTGGACAGAAATTCTTGATCACCAAAGTTTTCAAATCCGACCACATCATTGCATCCACAGTCTCGTCCCCTTTTGTAACATCCCAAAAATAGTAAATAAGTAAATAATAAAGCGATAGAGATTTAATCATAAAAAAATGAAAGAAAATGGATGGGCTTGGCTCGACTCCAACGGGCCGAGGGAAGCCCAGGTATATAAGGGTCGAGGCAGGCTTAGACTCTCATTTTTCACCAACACTTGCAATCTAGAGAGAGAAAGGAGAGTCGGGTCTAGAGAGAGAAAGTTGACGGATCGACCCGAAATTGAAGGAGCACGTTACTACTGAGCTCGTGAGCAAAACCTCCGAATCAGAATCACAATCCAGGTAACGATTCGACCTTAAACTGAGTTTTTCTTCGTTTTGGGGTTTCTCGGGTTTTAGCTAAATAGGAGACGTTTTTATGGTTGAAACCTGATAATAAGCTTAGAATTAGCATCTAGAATGAATACCGCACGTTTTGATCAAAGAAAATTGTAAGATTAGCATGATCGGATTAACATGCAAGAAATTCGGACTTGTCCAGGAAGCAGGTCTTGCGTACTTATCAAGTACGCAAGAAGGATGTCATGCGTACTTATCAAGTACGCATGAGGAAGATCCTGCGTACTTATCAAGTACGCAAGAAGAATGTTCTGCGTGCGCACTTACTAAGTGCGCAGGTAGCAGACCAATTAGTAAAGTCAGTATGTTCGCCTAATTCAGTATGATTAAACCGCTAGAGTCGGGATTGGGTCTGATGTATATTTAACTACCTAATTCAGATCGTACATGACGTTGTTGGGCCTTTGTTTAGGACAACCAAGACTAGCTTATCAGGTGAGTTATATGTGCCCCCTTCTATGTTATGTGCAAATCATTTTAAATGTTTTGGGGCTGAAGTGTATACACTAAATGAATAAATGCTATGAATGTCAATGTGATCATACGTGGTATACAAATATATATATATATATACTTATATATGAAAATGAATTATGAATAAAGAATGAAACGTATGATTATAAAGAATGAATGAAAGAAGGACATAACGTAAATGAATGAAATCTTGCTTTATATTATATATATATATTGCATGTTATGAATGTATGTAAACGTTATGAACCCTTCTATGACAACGGCTACTTCGGTAGACAGACGACCACGTGACTATTTTGCAACCGGGACAAAAAAATGTTCCTTCGCAAGCTAGTACGTATAAAAAGGCACTAATTGACGGTCGAAGCAAATGCCTTAACTCAAGTAGAACGGTTGCATACATAATGGTCGCGTGGGAAACGGATGCCCTAGGGCAGACGGACAAAATGACGGACTGCGATGGTAGGACGGTTTAAGTGCGGACGGACAAAGGTTGCCGGACGGATTTAAGTTTCGACGGACGGTTTTCTAGAGCTGGACGGTTTATGAAAAGGGCTACGACGGTAGTTCTCACTGCGATGTATTTGTGACATTCGCGACAAGTATGATGGGTTGATCACCCTTAAGTTTATGGCCAAATGAATGTTCTCCCCAAGTAAGTATGTATGTACATATGTATATACTCAATATGAATGTTATGTGAGAACAGTAAAGCAAAGAATATGTAAAAGCTCGAATGTTAAGTATATTATATATACATATATATAATACTCATGATAAGATAAATATTATGTATGATTGTCTCTAAACTAGAACTCACCAGCGTTAGCTGCCTTTTAGTATACATTTCAGGTAAAGGAAGGAAGGGTCGTGCGATGGCGTGAAGGTTACCCGACACAAGACTGACATCCCACTTTTATATATGTTAAGACAATGTTATGTATTTAATTGTTAAGACTTCCGCTGTCATGTTATGTTACGTTTTTTTATGATTGAATTCGAATGTTTTAAATTTAAGATCAGTATTTATGACTATGTTTATGAGTCAATCCAACAAGTGAGGTTACCTGGGAAATGGGGCCTTACACCTTTGGCTTGACGTACACCTTCCCACCAATGGGATGATTGCTCTCTCAAGGAGTTAGCAGCAAATTTCACAACTTGGTCTGCTCGACACTCGCTCAGACGGATGGCGGCTTCTATACATATCACCCAGTCAAAAGTAGCCACCGCGTCCTTTTTTCCAGTGAGGACCGGTGGGTCACATGCTTTAAATGACTTGTAGTCGCATTCGCGTGCAGGCGGCGTGTTGTCAGTCTCGTTGTTCTGGGCACCAATTGCCGCACTAGACCCACCCTCCCCATTAACCTTCTTCAATGCTTCTGCCAACAGACCTGGCAGAGAAGTCTTCATCAACTCTGTGAACTCTCGAGCTATAGCTGCTCTCACTTCTGGTTCAAAAGTGAAAGGTTGTTCGTCAACCAGTGTCTGCTCAGTTCCATGCACACTAACCGCTGGTTCAGTGTGAACACTTCCTTCTTCACTATACTCTTGGCGCGCAGGGATCCTGCCGCGCCCACCGTTACGTCCACCGGTACGGCCCCCACCACGCCTTCCGCTCTTTTGTCCCGCCATTTCATTCTATAAGACAAGGAATCCAATGTCATCACGCTAGTTAACAAATAAAATTCAACAAGCACTGTAAGATGTTAATATACACTGGCCATCTGCAATTAACCATTACACTACCTTTCGATTTCTATTTGACCACCTTTGTGATTCCATCAGAACACAAGTCCTTACCTAACCCTTTCTAAGGCATACTATATATGTAAATATATACTACCTTCATACCTGATGCTGTGGCTTGAGTTACCCGTACTGGCATCCGCTTTCGGTCCCGTTCACAGTTTAAGTTCAGACACTGGGAGTGTCCGAATCTCTTAAACCATTGCTCTGATACCAACTTGTAAGGTCCCAAACCCAAGAGGCCTCACTTGTTGGATTTACTCATTCACAAACAGTTATTAAACTTGAATATCAAATAACGCAGCGGAAAATTTCATTTAAAACATACTCATAACATTGTTCAACATGCGGAAGCGTAACATAGTCTAATACATAAACATAACATAAACTAATCGTAACGGGATGCCAGTCTTCATGATCTGTGACAATCCGGACTTTTCAGTTAGTACTGTTAGAAATTCCATTAAGTTTCCTGTTAAAACCTAACCCAGTTAACTCGATATTAAATCCCAAGGACTATTTCTGCCAATTTCTGATCTTAAACTGCAGGGACTAGTTCTGCCTAGTCCCAAAACTTGAATTGTTGACTCCCAAAGTCAAAATCAATTCAAATGAATCCTATTTGACTTTGTAAAGTCAAAATCATGACCTTTGATCTAAATTTGAATTCCATAACCAATTTCTATTCGAATTATTAACTGAATTATACGTATATGTCATTTACTCTCATCATTAGAGCATTAAAGCCTGTTAATGATTCGAATTAAACCCAATTATGTCCATTAAACCCAATTATGTCCATTAAACCCGTAACCGTCGCCCCTATCATCATCGATCATCAAATTGAACAAATTCATGTATTACTCGCACAAATTGAACTCTTGCACACGGCAAGCAAGACCCTGCGAAGCTTTTGCACATACCACATTCACCAGAGATGCAACCAGAACCGCCGAGATTAAGCAATTCAAAGTCGGGCCTACATTTGGTCAATCACCATCAATCCGGCAACGTTTCTGGTAATTGTTTGCATCCACACTTTCGTTTTTATTCATGGATTGAAAACCCTATGCTAATTGGAGTGTATAACACCAACCCGATCAGGATCGAATTCTAGGGTTCTTATCATTTCCAGTTTAATCGAACCCTAGTCTAGACTCAAACAAAATTCAGTTAACCTACACAGTTCGATTCGCAATATCATCTTCTTTGAAAACCCCCTGTCAATTCAATGTTTTATTATAGAAATTGTTGTGAATCGTAATCTAGGGTTCATATGAAACCAATTTATCAAATTCAACTATAAACCACGTTTAAATCCAATTAAATTACGCCGTTAGACTCGTAATCTTCTGTAGATCGAAAGCCCTATGAAACCTTTGGCTTCTATCATCGATTTAATCTTGACCTAGTAATTAGGGTTTGTTCTTGAATCAATTTGGGGGTTTTGACCTTAACGGCTATCTCAATCAAATTAAACCTCATGGTTGGATTCGCAACCATCTTGTTATCAAAAACCCCATAAATCCAACAGTTTCTAACATCAGAATCGATCTAATCGAATTGGCATTCACACCTAGGGTTTCGGCCTGTTTTTCATAAATTTAATGATCTTAAACCTAACCATTTTGCAATTAGCTTCACTCACAGACTCGCCTTAGATCAATGAACAAAACCCCTATATTCCTATGTTAAATCGAAGTCGAAATCATGAGTATTAGGACAGTCTCGATCGCAGGTGTATTTGGGGAGGGATACCACAGGTACTGGTAGCATAAAACCAATTCAATCCGGGTATCTAACGCGATACCCTAGCGGGAGGGACTGGTTAGAGACTTGTGCGTGTGTGGGAGATACCCGGGTTCGAGACCGGGCTCCCACAATTAATTTTTGAACATTTTTTTGGTAATATTTAATTAATAAAAATCAAACCCTATATTATTACAATAATATATAAATGAGTTTTAGCCCGGGAAACAACCCGTAGGCTCGGGTTTGAATTTTGTAACAAATTTTATTATTTATTCCACTTTTAAAAAAATAATGTAATTAGGTACTTTTCAAACTGTGATCTCGTATAAAATAATATAATTATATTATTTTCAACCCGTGACCGGTATTAATAAAACAATGTATAAGTTATATTATTTCCCTAACCTTTGTAAACAACTCAAGCGTATGAAAATAATTATGTAATTATTATCCGTTATCAACATTCGGCGCGTGACGCAAATTCCCTAATATCGTTATGATAAGATATGTATATATTTATATAAATATAAAGCTCCGTCGACACGGTCGTTTATTCCTAAATCCTTAGAATGCGTTAGGACATTCTAACATTCTGTGTCGCTGTCACAATTCCCATTATTATCCCTAATTTTGTGTTAATAATTTTAGGGCATTCGTAAGTCTTTTGAGACTTACACTCGTGGTTCCAACTTGTCTCTTGTGTGATACTACCTACAACGCAACGCAGGTGAGTCTTCACGGCCCCTTTTTACTGTTTTAACTTGGGGGAGAAAACATGATTAAACTATTTTGAGATTTTGTAATTCGTATGTTATCGATGTTAAAGCTAAGCGTAACATGCTATCACAGAAAGTCCTCATATTATAACGGACCGTTAATATGGATCTTAGCGAGGTAATATTTAGTAGTACTACTGGGTTTGACAAATCCCACCCGCGTGTTAGTCGCGCTAACTCGATTAGAGATCGAACGGGTGAAATGTTAGCCTACTCACACCGCCAGTGTTGATAGACCTGGCAGGAGGCGAATAAATAAACAGTCAGCTTCGGTTGCGAGCGCTTGAGTTAAACATGAACATAGGTTAGCTACCTATAGATACATATTGAATGATCATAAATCTGGTAAACGTTTATTTATATATTGAAACCTGTGAACTCACCAACCTCGTGTTGACATATTTTCTTACATGTTTTCTCAGGTCGCTAAGATAAGGCACAGGTGCACATTAGGGCATGCATGGGATTCATCTATTTTGATTGTTGCTTATTTATGTTTGTTTGGATTATTTTGTATTGTACTTGGCTTGGTTGGACATTTGGACTTTTGGACTTTTGGACTTTTGGTTTGGGCGCGTGTGTTTTGCGCATTTACTTTTCTTTACGCTTCCGCATTGAAACTCTGATTGATATGATATTTTCATTTGAGTCCCATGTAGAGTCGTTCAAAGTAACTAATGTCTGAGATCCTGGTTCGTCACTTCCTAAACGGTAAAACTCCGTTATGTAACATCCCAAAAATAGTAATTTAGTAAACAATAACGCGATAGAGGCTTAATCGTCATAAAACAAAAGAAAAACGGATGGGCTTGGGCTCGGCTCCAACGGGCCGATGGAAGCCCAGGTATATAAGGGGCAAGGCAGCCCACTTCACCATTTCATCATTCTAGAGAGAGAAAGGAGAGCTCGGGTCTAGAGAGAGAAAGTCAACGGATCGACACGAGATTGAAGGAGCACGTTACTACTGAGCTCGTGAGCAAAACCTCCGAATCAAAATCACAATCCAGTTAAACTGAGTTTTTCTTCGTTTTGGGTTTCTCGGGTTTTAGCTAAATAGGAGACGTTTTTATGGATGAAACCTGAAAATAAGCTTAGAACTAGCATCTAGAGTAAAAACCGCACCTTTTGATCAAAGAAAATTGTAAGATTAGCATGATCGGATTAACATGCAAGAATTTCGGACATGTCCAGGAAACAGGTGCTGCGTACTTATCAAGTACGCAGGAAGGACGTCCTGCGTACTTACCAAGTACGCAGGAGAAAGATCATGCGTACTTACCAAGTACGCAGGTACGCAGGAGAAAGATCATGCGTACTTACCAAGTACGTAGGTACGCAGGAGAAAGATCATGCGTACTTACCAAGTATGTAGGAGAAAGATCATGCGTACTTGTCAAGTGCGCATGAGCAAGGCCCTGCGCACTTACTAAGTGCGCATGCAGCAGACCAGTAAGTAAAGTCAGTATGTTTAGAATGATTAAACCGTTAGAGTCGGGGTTGGGTCTGATGTGTATTTAAACTACCTAATTCAGATCGTACGTGACGTTGTTGGTCATTTGTTTAGGACAACCAAGACTAGCTTTTCAGGTGAGTTCTATGTGCCCCCTTCTATGTTATGTGCGAAATGTTTTCAAATGTTTTGGGGCTGAAGTGTATACACTAAATGAATAAATATTATGAATGACAATGTGATCATACGTGGTATACAAATAAATATATATATACCTATACACGAAAAGGAATTATGAACAAAGAATGAAACATATGATTATATAGAATGAATGAAAGTATAACACAATGTGTAAGAATGAAATCCTGCTTTATATCCATGTATATATTGCTTGCAAAGAATGAAATAATGTTATGGATGCTTCAATGATAACGGCTACTTCGGTAGACGGACGACCACGTGACTATTTTATAACTGGGACAAGTGCATTCCGTCATCAGCTAGGACGTACGAATGCCACAAGTGCGTTCCTTCATCAGCTAGGACGTACAAAAGCCACAAGTGCGTTCCTTCATCATCTAGGACATACTAAAGCTATTAACGGATGGTCGAAGCAATTGGCATATTATGATAAGTAGAACGGTTGTATAAATAATAGTCATATGGGAAACGGATACCTTCGGGTAGACGGGCGAATTACGGCCTACGACGGTAGGACGGTTGTAAGTCATTACGGACGGAAAAAAGTTGCCGGACGGTTGTAAGAATAAAATTACGGACGGACACTAGTTGCCTGACGGTTGTAAGAATGGCGGGCCATGACGATGGACCGTGGCGCTTGTCTTTGTGACATTCGCAAACAAATGACGGGTTGATCACCCTTAAGTGTATGACCCATGAAAGTTGAGAAAAGAAAAGGTGAATGCATATATAAATATGTAATCACAAAAGAAAGATGAAAGAAAAGCAAAAGTTATGAATACGTATTTATATATATGTAATCACATAAGAATGAAGAAAGAAAAGTAAAAGCTATGAATACGTATTTATAGAAATGTATGTATATAATTATGTATACTTATAAAGAAAAGAATGATCATACTTAATAGTTTTAAACTAGAACTCACCAGCGTTAGCTGACTTTTAGTATACATTTCAGGTACAGAAAGGAAGGGTCGTGCGAAGGCGTGAAGGTTATCCGGCACGAGACTGACATCCCACTTTTATTTATGTTAAGACAATGTTATGTTTCAATTGTTAAGACTTCCGTTGTTATGACATGTAATTTGAATGATGTTTGCTTCCGCTACTTCTGAATGTTTTAAATTTAAGTTCAGTATTTATGACTATGTTTATGAGTAAATCCAACAAGTGAGGTCACCCGGGAATGGGGCCTTACAAGTTGGTATCAGGGCAATAGTTTGAGAGATTCAGACATCCCTAAATGTCTGGATTCAAACTGATTATGGGACCAACGAACGGATGTCAGTATGGGTAACCAACGCCAACGCTAGCACGGTAAGTAAGTACTAGAGTTAATACACTTGGATAAGAATAGATACCTTAACTTAGAATAAATAGATGTCAATGTCACAACCGATTTGAAGAGTTTTGAACCCGAAAAGCAATGTAAATTAGTAATCACAAACCGGTCACTGTAATTAAAAATTTACCTTGCTCGTACAGTTCTAAACTATGATCTGAAGGAATGACATTGATGTATCCCCTTTTATAACTATCAGGAAACTAGGAATTATGGCTGGTGGAGGAAGAACAGGACGCCAAGGCGGTCGCACTGGCCAAGTAGGTAGACCTCCGTTGAATCAAAGACTAGAAGAAGAAGAGAGTGTGCACGCAGAACACACCGAGAGTGTGCACGAAACAGAAGTGACCCCAACTGGAGACGATAATCCAGGACCTATACAGTTGGAACCCGAACTCAGGGATGCTATTGCCCGTGAAGTTGTGCTCACTCTGAAGAAAGTATTGTCTGATCTACTATCTGAGGCACTAAAGAAAAGTAAAGAGGATGATGAAGGAGACCATGAAGAGAAAGTGTATGATAGTGATGGGGATAAAGTGAAAGTGGGATCAAGCAATCGTGGGTGCACTTACAAAGGATTCAAAGACGGAGACCCACCCAAGTTTGATGGGAGCAAGGATTCAGTGGCAACGCTTGAATGGATTGAGAGGATGAACGCTGTATCTAACATCAGCGAGTGTCGACTAGACCAGGCGGTTAAATATGTTGCTCATTCAGAGAACAAAGTCGCCAAACGCTATCGCCAGAATGACATGGGAACACCTGAAGAAGCTCATAATCCAAAAGTTCTGCCCACAGAACGAGATTGATCGTGTGGAGAACGAGTTCCTAAACTTTAAGGTGGGTAACAAGACGCACCGCCAGTATACCTCTAGATTCAATGAGCTAGCTCAACTAGTACCCCACCTGGTGGAGACAGAAGAGCGAACGATCAAGTATTATGTGAAGGGCCTACCTCTAAGGGTTCGTGTCCATGTGAAAGCCAACCTACCCTCGACCTTCGAGTCGGTAGTAAATCTGAGCGGAATCGTCTACGACGATTATGCCAATGAGGACCCACCAACAGAGACCCAAAAGAGAAAATGGGAGAACCCGTCTAGAGGCACCGGAAGAGGTAATGTAACAACCGAAATTAAGAAACCAAGGTCAGAAGGGTATGAAACTTGCAAGAAATGTGGAAGGCAACATCTTGGCGAGTGTCGAGTCGGCACCACCACATGTTGTAGGTGTGGGAAGGCGGGACACTATTCTCGCGACTGTTTGAGAGACACTAAATGCCAAAGTTGTGGAAAATTTGGACATCTGACCAAGAATTGCAGGAAAACCAGACAATCTGGTTCGGGAAAAGAAAAGGAACAAGAACAGCCAAAGGCTAGGACACGAGCCTACGCCCTGACTGAGGAGGAAGCAAGGAGAAACCCTGATGTTGTGTCAGGTACGTTCCTAGTTAATGATGAACATGCTGCTATTTTATTTGACTCTGGTGCTAGTAAAAGTTTTATATCCAATGCATTTAGCCGTAAACTAGGTTGCACTATCAACACCATAGTAAAGGCCTTTAGCGTACAAACTGCCGTTGGTAAAAATTCGGCAGTATTTCAAGTAACAGAGGATTGCGTCATAGAAATAGAGGGTCATAAGTTTCCTTCAAGATTATTCCTTCTCACCTTAGGAGGATTCGATATAGTATTGGGTATGGATTGGCTAGCTGCCAACGAAGCTCAAATCATATGTAAACGCAAGAGGATACACCTCAAAGCTCCTAGCGGCAGTCCAATTACAGTTTATGGGGATTGGAATTGCACGATGCCGAACATCATCTCAATGATCAAGGCCACATGAGGCGCGGTTGCGAAGCTTATTTGGCATATGTTATTGATGATAGAATGAAAATGAATGAACTCAAGAATGTACCCGTGGTGTGCAACTTTCCGGAAGTATTCCCTGAGGATCTACTTGGGTTACCACCCAATCGGGAAATAGAATTTCAGATTGACTTATTGCCAGGAGCTGAGCCCATTGCCAAAGCCCCCTACCGTTTGGCGCCATCAGAAATGAAAGAATTGATGTCTCAACTAGAGGAACTAACAGAAAAAGGATTTATTAGACCGAGCATCTCACCGTGGGGCGCTCCGGTACTATTTGTAAAGAAAAAGGACGGCAGCATGCGCATGTGCATTGACTACCGCGAGTTGAACAAGAGGACAGTAAAGAACAAATACCCACTGCCTAGAATAGACGACCTTTTTGATCAACTACAAGGTGCAAGTTGGTTTTCAAAGATCGATCTTAGGTCGGGTTACCATCAGTTGACAGTAAGAGAAGATGACGTACCAAAGACCGCGTTTCGCACGCGTTATGGGCATTATGAGTTTCTTGTGATGTCCTTCGAATTGACCAACGCACCAGCAGCGTTTATGGATTTGATGAATAGAGTATGTCGACCCATGTTAGATCGATCAGTGATAGTTTTTATAGACGACATACTGGTATATTCGAAAAGCGAGGGTGATCACAACTGTCACCTAAGGGAGGTTCTAGAGGAGCTAAACTAGGAAAAGTTGTACGCAAAATTCTCCAAATGCGCGTTCTGGCTTAGGGAAGTCCAATTCCTAGGTCATGTAATAAACCCAAACGGCATTATGGTGGATCCTGCAAAGATCGAGACAGTAAAGGAATGGAACGTCCCAAAGACACCAACAGAGATACGAAGTTTTCTGGGATTGGCAGGCTACTGTCGAAGGTTCATTCAAGATTTTTCAAGAATAGCCTCGCCACTAACTAAGTTGACACGGAAGGAAGTGAAATATGAATGGGGTCCAACCCAAAACAACGCGTTTGAGGAACTTAAGGCACAATTAACCCAAGCTCCAGTCTTGGCGCTACCTGAGGGAAATGAAGACTTAGTAGTCTACTCTGACGCTTCGGGTCAGGGTTTAGGTTGCGTACTTATGCAACGATGGAAGGTAATTGCTTACGCCTCGCGACAACTAAAGATTCACGAGGTTAACTACCCAACACACGATCTAGAGTTAGCGGCAGTAGTTTTCGCGTTGAAAATATGGAGGCACTATCTGTATGGAGTTAAATGCACCATTTACTCCGATCACAAAAGCCTGAAGTACTTTTTCGGGCAAAAGGAATTAAACATGAGGCAAAGGAGGTGGTTAGAGCTACTGAAAGACTACGACTGTGAGATATTGTACCATCCAGGCAAGGCAAACGTGGTGGCTGACGCTTTAAGCAGAAAGGAAGAATCAGAATCTATATGGATCAAAGCGTGTCAGCTGATTATAACACCAGATTTGATGAGTGAAATATTAAAGGCACAAGATGAAGCACTATTAGAAGGAAATATAAAATGGGAAAGAATAGTTGGACAACAAGGGAATTTGGATGCAAATGCATACGGTGTACGAACTTGGTTTGGCCGGATGTGGATACCTAAGATTGGCGAGCTTAGAGCCAAAATACTCGATGAGGCCCATAAGTCTCGTTTTCTATCCACCTCGGGACAAACAAAATGTATTAAGACATGAAGAAAGAGTACTGGTGGCCGGGCATGAAGAATGATGTGACTGAGTACGTGAACAAGTGCTTGACGTGTTCACTAGTTAAGGCCGAGCACCAGAAACCATGCGGTAAAATGCAACCTTTACCAATACCGGAATGGAAGTGGGAGGAGATCACGATGGACTTCATTACCAAGATACCGCGAACAGCTAAAGGCAATGATACCATTTGGGTGATCGTCGACCGCTTGACGAAAAGTGCTCACTTTTTTCCAATAAGTGAGACTTCTTCGTCAGAAAGACTAGTAGAAATATTTATCAAGGAAGTTGTGAGTAGACATGGTATGCCGCTGTCGATTGTGACCGACAGGGATACTAGATTCACGTCAAGGTTTTGGAAGAAATTCAATGAAGCAATGGGCACTAGACTGAACATCAACACCGCTTACCACCCCCAAACCGATGGTCAATCGGAAAGGACCATTCAGACCTTGGAGGACATGCTCCATGCCTGTATCATTGACTTCGATGGGAGCTGGGACAGCCATCTACCATTGGCAGAATTTTCATATAACAACAGTTATCACTCGACTATTGGCATTCCGCCATTTGAAATGTTATATGGGAGGAAATGTAGGACCCTGGTTTGTTGGGGGGAAATTGGACAAAAGAATTTTGCAAGTCTCAAAGTGGTCAAAGCTACTTCCGAGAAATTTGATCAAATCAAGGCTCGAATGAAAGCCGCAAAAGACAGACAGAAATCATACGCGGATAAGAAAAGAAGGGATTTAGAGTTTCAAGTGGGAGACATGGTACTGTTAAAGGTATCACCATGGAAATGAATCATTCCATTCAGAAAATGTGGCAAACTAAGCCCAAGGTTTGTCGGACCTTTCAAGATTTTAGCCAGAGTGGGTCAAGTTGCTTACAGACTCAACCTACCCGTTGAGCTTAGTGGAATACACCCTACTTTCCACGTGTCGCACAAACGCAAGTGCCTAGCTGACGACATAGCTGACATACCTTACGATGAGATCGAAGTGGATAACAGTCTAAATTATGTAGAGGAACCGATAGCCATCCTTGACCGAGCTGAGAACGACTACGCAATAAGTCGATTCCTTTAGTCAAAGTACAATGGAAGCACAGAAAAGGGTCAGAAGCTACATGGGAAAAAGAAGACGAGATGAGGGGACTATACCCTCAATTGTTTAACGTATAAATAGTTTCGAGGACGAAACCTCTTTAAGGAGGGTAGACTTGTAACATCCCAAAAATAGTAATTTAGTAAACAATAACGCGATAGAGGCTTAATCGTCATAAAACAAAAGAAAAACGGATGGGCTTGGGGTTGGCTCCAACGGGCCGATGGAAGCCCAGGTATATAAGGAGCAAGGCAGCCCACTTCACCATTTCATTTTCATTTCAACATTCTAGAGAGAGAAAGGAGAGCTCGGGTCTAGAGAGAGAAAGTTAACGGATCGACACGAGATTGAAGGAGCACGTTACTACTGAGCTCGTGAGCAAAACCTCCGAATCAGAATCACAATCCAGGTAACGATTCGACCTTAAACTGAGTTTTTCTTCGTTTTGGGGTTTCTCGGGTTTTAGCTAAATATGAGACGTTTTTATGGATGAAACCTGAAAATAAGCTTAGAACTAGCATCTAGAGTAAAAACCGCACATTTTGATCAAAGAAAATTGTAAGATTAGCATGATCGGATTAACATGCAAGAATTTCGGACTTGTCCAGGAAACAGGTGCTGCGTACTTATCAAGTACGCAGAAAGGACGTCCTGCGTACTACTTACCAAGTACGCAGGAGAAAGATCATGCGTACTTGTCAAGTGCGCATGAGCAAGGCTGTGCACTTACTAAGTGCGCAGGCAGTAGACCAGTAAGTGAAGTCAGTATGTTTAGAATGATTAAACCGTTAGAGTCGGGGTTAGGTCTGATGTGTATTTAAACTACCTAATTCAGATCGTACGTGACGTTGTTGGACCTTTGTTTAGGACAACCAAGACTAGCTTTTCAGGTGAGTTCTATGTGCCCCTTCTATGTTATGTGCAAAATGTTTTCAAATGTTTTGGGGCTGAAGTGTATACACTAAATGAATAAATGTTATGAATGTCAATGTGATCATACGTGGTATACAAATAAATATATATATACCTATACACGAAAAGGAATTACGAACAAAGAATGAAACGTATGATTATAGAGAATGAATGAAAGTATAACACAATGTGTAAGAATGAAATCCTGCTTTATATCCATGTATATATTGCTTGCAAAGAATGATATAATGTTATGGACGCTTCAATGATAACGGCTACTTCGGTAGACGGACGACCACGTGACTATTTTATAACCGGGACAAGTGCGTTCCTTCATCAGCTAGGACGTACGAATGCCACAAGTGCGTTCCTTCATCAGCTAGGACGTACAAAAGCCACAAGTGCGTTCCTTCATCAGCTAGGACTTACTAAAGCTATTAACGGACGGTCGAAGCAATTGGCATATTATGATAAGTAGAACGGTTGTATAAATAATAGTCATATGGGAAACGGATACCTTTGGGTAGACGGGCGAATTACGGCCTACGACGGTAGGGCGGTTGTAAGTCATTACGGACGGACAAAAGTTGCCGGACGGTTGTAAGAATAAAATTACGGACGGACACTAGTTGCCGGACGGTTGTAAGAATGGCGGGCCATGACGATGGACCGTGGCGCTTGTCTTTGTGACATTCGCAAACAAATGACGGGTTGATCACCCTTAAGTGTATGACCCATGAAAGTTAAGAAAAGAAAAGGTGAATGCATATATAAATATGTAATCACAAAAGAAAGATGAAAGAAAAGCAAAAGTTATGAATACGTATTTATATATATGTAATCACATAAGAATGAAGAAAGAAAAGTAAAAGCTATGAATACGTATTTATAGAAATGTATGTATATAATTATGTATACTTATAAAGAAAAGAATGATCATACTTAATAGTTTTAAACTAGAATTCACCAGCGTTAGCTGACTTTTAGTATACATTTCAGGTACAGAAAGGAAGGGTCGTGCGAAGGCGTGAAGGTTACTCGGCACGAGACTGACATCCCACTTTTATTTATGTTAAGACAATGTTATGTTTCAATTGTTAAGACTTCTGCTGTTATGACATGTAATTTGAATGATGTTTGCTTCCTCTACTTCTGAATGTTTTAAATTTAAGTTCAGTATTTATGACTATGTTTATGAGTAAATCCAACAAGTGAGGTCACCCGGGAATGGGGCCTTACACGTTAATTGAAATTTGGGGGTGTGACATGATCAACCGGGTAACTCTTCTCGCTTGCCAAGCATCACCGTCCATCATCCATACCTGCCTTAACCTGAATGTGCATACTAAAAAGTCAGCTATGCTGGTGAGTTCTAGCTTTACATAAAACCTTAACATAACATTTTGCCAAAAACATAACATACATTTGTTTAACAAAAGCGTACGTAAGGCATGCAATAACTTAACATCATCATAACATCGTAACATAACATCATAACATAAGTCAACATGAACCGAATCTGTGCCTTCTCGTAACCGTCAATTCCATACATCGCATACCAGCGGATGAACTTAAGGCTCGTTACCTCTAAGTCATCCGTCTCACAGGTCCCCTAAGGCTCGTTACCTCTAGGTGGACACAAAATATGTCTCATCAGGCTCGTTACCTCTAGGTAGACCAAACATACGTCTCCTAAGGCTCGTTACCTCTAGGTAGACCAAACATACGTCTCCTAAGGCTCGTTACCTCTAGGTAGACCAAACATACATCTCCTAAGGCTCGTTACCTCTAGGTAGACAGAACATAACTTAGGCACTATTTCCCCGCAAGGAATAGTACCTTCCATCGGGATCCCGGTAATCCCATGGGTGACCGTCGTCACCCCATCATCAACCAGTTGTACAACCGTTAGCCAGGCACAAAGGCCCCCCATAAGGGTGAGGCCAATACATACATACATACCTTAGCTCCCGTAGGAACTCGTGGAAGATTCATTCATTCGTGCCTTTCATAAAACCTTTACCTTTTTTTTTTAGTTAAAGCACTCGTACGTTTTATTAAACAAAACATCATCTCTTTCGTAAACCTTGTTTGGCAAAACATTTCATAAACATCATCTCTTAAACATCATTTCGTAAACATCATATCGTAAACATCATACCGTAAACATCATACCGTAAACATCGTTTCGTAAACATCATATCGTAAACATCACATCGTAAACATCGTTTCGTAAACATCATTTCGTAAACATCATTTCGTAAACCTCATTTCGTAAACCTCATTTCGTAAACCTCATTTCAAAACATCATTCCGTATGTATGCACACTATCCCAAATACATTTAATTAAAACTTATAAAGAAGGGCTTTTAGAACTCACCTGATAAGCTAATCTGGGTTGTCCTAAACAAAGGTCCCCCAACGTCACTTCCAGTCTGAATTGATTAGTTAAATACACATCAGACCAAATCTCGACTCTAACGGTTTAACCTTCTAAACATACTGACTTTACATAAACAGCCTGATGCCTGTGCAGTTAGCAAGTGCGCAGGGCCTTGCTCTTGCGTACTTAATAAGTTCGCAAACTTTGCTTCATGCGTACTTGATAAGTACGCAGGACCCTCTTCCTGCGTACTTGATAATTACGCAGGACCCTCTTCCTGCGTACTTGATAAGTACGCAGGATCTGCTTCCCCGCAAAAACCCTAACTTTCGCATTCGGGTCTGATCACGTCAAGATCCCGAACTTGTTTACATTCAAAATGTTTGCTTTTCATTAAGGATCTCAAATCCATGTTTTTCTTCCAGTTTCATCCGTAAAAACGTTTCATTTTTGTCCAAAACCCGAAAAACCCCAAAACGAACAAAAACTCAGATCTAGGCTAGACCGTTACCTGTATCGAGCTTCTGATCCGGAGGTTCTTCTCACAAGCTCTGGAGCTACACATTTCTTCAATCTCGGGTCGATCTGCCAACTTTCTCTCTCTATGGTTTCTCTCTCTAGATGTTGCAAATGAGAGAAATGGGTGGTGACCTTGGCTATTTATAGGGGAGGCTCCCCTTTAAGCCCGCCAGCCCATCAGGCCCGGCCCGTCATGCCTCGTTTGTTTATTCCGTTATTATAACTGTCGTTTTATTTTTGGGATGTTACACCTAAGCTAATATCGATCAAATCCAGACCCAATTAACACCCAATTCAATCAATGTCGCGGCCAAATTTGAAACTCAAAACAGTTTGACTTCTCATAGTCAAACCAAGTCCAACGTCAACTACTGCGAGCAGCTAAAGCATAACCTTTTGAGTGTTTCTCAGATGTGTGATAAGGAGTACTCAGTCATGTTTGACAAATCTGAATGCATGATTCTCAAACCTGGGTTTGAGGTTCCTGAAGAATGGATTTTGATGCGTGCGCCAAGAACGAATGAAACCTATCAGATCGACATGAGCGTGGCGAAAACCACATCTTCAGTTGCAACTTGTTTTCTTACCAAAGTGACAGAGCTTGACTCAATCTTGTGGCATAGGAAACTCGGACATATTTCTTATCGTAAAATTAACCATCTTGTCTGAAACGGTTTAGTTACCGGGGTTCCTAAGCTGAGATTCTCCATTGCAGATGACTGTATGCCTTGTAAAAAAGGCAAACGGCAACGGAAGTCTCACAAGCCCAAGCTCCAATACTCAATCGATACCCCTTTGGAGCTCTTACATATGGATCTGTTTGGGCCCATAAGTATCAGGAGTATTGGAGAGAAGTCATACTTTCTAGTTGTAACTGATGATTTCTCACGTTTTTCTTGGGTGCATTTTTTAGGTACAAAGGACGAGACTGTTGACATTCTTCAATACCTGATCTTGAGCTTGGAATCTTTTTGCAAGTTGAAGGTTAGAAGAATAAGGAGTAATAACGGAACTGAATTCAAGAATAATTTAATCGAGCTTTTCTGTCTCAAGAAGGGTATCCATCATGAATTTAGTGCCCCGTACACACCTCAGCAGAACGGAGTTGTAGAAAGGAAGAACAGAACCTTGATCGAGATTGCAAGGACAATGATATCATATGCAAAGCTTCCTGTAACTTTCTAGGCAGAAGTAGTAAATACAGCTTATCATGTTTTGAACAGAGTTCTGGTTATGAAAAGGCACAACAAGACCTGCTATGAGTTGATCAACAATCGACCTCCCAACCTTGACTACCTAGTTCCTTTTGGTAGTCCTTGTTCCTTATTGCTACACTACAAGAATCGAAAATCTAAATTTCATGCAAAAGCAGTGGAAGGCATCTTCTTAGGATATGTTGCCAATTCACCACGCAAGAGAGTGTATAATATAGGAACTTGTACTATCAAGGAATGGTTCGAAGTGGATTGTAGCAAACACAACATTCCACCAGAACCAATTGGTCCAGCTTGGGGTTTCGATTATGATGCGCTATTCAAGTCTTTCAACCTTCCTGATTTATCTGCTGATGACGGCGATGACTCCAACTTCTCAACCCGTGCCACTGTACCTATTGTAACTCCCGATTCTAATGTTGCATCTGCATCTGGAACTCATGATAGTGATAACATTGAAGTTGTTCATGTTGGTGGAAATGACGCTCCAGCAAATCCTAACACTCGTGTAGGAAATGAAGCTACAGCTGATCTAATCAACATTAAATCATTTTCCTCTAGATCACAGAATATGGGGGAGTTGAGCAAAAAATCTAGACACAAATCTCCAGGAACCGCTCATACCAGAGATGAGAGTGCATAAGAATCATCCAATTGACAACATTATTGGTGATCCTCATGTCGGTGTTCAGACTCGTCATAGAACCATTGCTGAGAACACTAGTTTGTACGCTGAGATACTTGACACTGCTATCATGGAAACATGTTTGCATGCTACATTCGTGTCCCAATTGGAGCCGAAGAATATGAAGGAGGCTCTCGTTGACAACTGCTGGATTGAGGCGATGCAAGATGAACTGTCCCAATTCCAAAAGTTGCATGTGTGGGATTTAGTTGACTTGCCAAGAGGCGTACAACCAACTGGAACCAGATGGGTGTTCAAGTGCAAAATGGATGATCGTCATGTCGTAGTGAAGAATAAAGCAAGTTTGGTTGTTCAAGGATTTTATCAACAAGTGGGTTTGGATTACACTGAAGTATATGCCCCAGTTGCTAGACTTGAGGCCATTCGACTGTTTCTGGATTATGCCTCCTATGTCGGCTTCAAGGTTTATCAACTTGATGTGAAGAGTGCTTTCCTATACGGAAAAGTTCATGAACAGGTCTATGTCACTCAACCTCCCGGCTTTGAAGATCCGCATAATATCAATAAAGTGTATAAGATCGACAAAGCACTTTATGGTCTTCATCAAGCACCTCGGGCATGGTATGAGACGTTATCAAAACACCTACTGTCAAATGGTTTCGACCGTGGACAGTTTGACTCGACCCACTTCATTCGGAAAGCAGTTGGTGATATTCTACTCGTACAGGTGTATGTCGACGACATTATCTTTGGGTCTACAAATGAAGAGATGTGTAGGGAATTCGAACAGGTGATGAAGTCCAAGTTTGAGATAAGCAACATGGGTGAATTGTCGTTCATCCTGGGTTTGCAAGTCAGTTAAAGAGAGGATGGCATCTATCTACATCAAACTAAGTATGTGCAGGACATCTTGTCAAAATACAAGATGAATGATAGCGGTACTTATGGCACACCTATCCCTGTTAATCACTGTTTGCATCCAAACAAAGATGGAAAGGATGTGGATTGTAAATTGTACCGTGGGATGATTGGTTCTCTCTTGTATCTCACAGCTTCAAGGCCTGACATAATGTTTGCTGTATGTTTTTGCTCAAGGTTTCAGTCACAACCGAAGGAGTCTCATATGATAGTTGTAAAGAGGATTTTCAGATACTTGAAAGGGAAACCCTGATTGGGTCTTTGGTACTCTAAGCAGCAGTCATTTGACTTCAAAGCCTACACTGATTCAGACTATGGTGGTTGTAACCTTGATAGAAAGTCAACTTCTGGTGGATGTCAATTATTGGGAGACAGGCTGGTTTTCTGGCAATGTAAGAAGCAGTCAACGGTTTCTGTCTCAACATGTGAAGCAGAATACATTGCTGCAGCTAGCGGTTGTTCTCAGATATTGTGGATTCAGCAGCAATTGAGAGACTACGGCTTGAACTTCACTGGAACTCCTCTGTTCATTGACAACAATGCCACCATGTCCATCATAAACAACCCGGTGAAACATTCCAAAACTAAACATATTGAAATTTGCCACCATTTCATCCGTGATTGTGCTGGAAAGCATCTCATTGAACTTGTAAAGGTTCACACGGATGACAACTTTGCTGACCTTTTCACTAAGGCGTTTGATCGAACACGTTTTGAACATCTTGTCAACATGATAGGAATGTTCAATTCGGAGTGAAAACTTGTTTTTCTTAAATCAATTCAATTCATGAAAGTTAAATTTTATTTTGTAAGGCCCTAAACCCGGGAGGACTCACTTGTTGGATTTACTCATTCACAAACAGTTCTTAACTTGAATATCACATAACGCAGAGGAAAATACTTCATTAAAACATAACCATTACATTGTTCAACATACGGAAATGTAAACATGTCTAAACATAACTTAACGAAATCAAAACATAACGTGATGCCAGTCTTCATAAGCGTCTAGGTAACTCTTCATCGCTAGCCAAGCATCGCCGTCCAACCTCATAACCTGCCTTAACCTGAATGTGCACACTAAAAAGTCAGCTACGCTGGTGAGTTCTAGTTTTCGTTCGATTTAAGAAATGGTTCATCATTCAAAACATTCATTAGGGTTTAACATCACGTAAAAGAAAACAGGGCCTTCCGTTCATCATTGAAAACCTTTAAACATTTTTCCTCATCATAAACACATTGAACGGATCATTTGCTTAAAACATATAACATTCATTTAAGTCATACATTACAATCTAAATATGTATTACCATTCGTACCGTCATCTAGTATGGTATTGCCCCTAAGGCTTAACTGCACGAAGACCGACAATACCATACATTCCGTCAATTCCCTTTTGTATTGCCCCCAAGGCTTAACTGCATGAGGACCGACAATACCCATTCAGTTTCCCCTATGGCTCTCATGTCCATAGACTGACAACTTCCATCGACGGCTATGGCTCACGGCCATAACACCGTCGGATCATAATTTAACCTTACATAGGGTCACGTTAACCCCTGAGTAACCGTCGTTACTCCTTACCAGTTGTACAACATCAAAACCATTGGCAGGCCACCAAGACACTACCCCTGTTGCTCTTATGGCAACTATGGCTCGCTGTCCATAATCTACCACAAGGCTGGGAATTACATTCCCAGACTTCATTCGTCAATTCCATTCATTCGACATATTAGATTTGTAATGACTTCTTTAAAACCTTTGCCCTTTTTCTTTTCTTTTCATAAAACCTTTTCATTCATTTTCGAAACCCTTTACCTTTAGTTTAAACCATTTCTTTATAAACATTTCATTCGTAAACCTTCCATTCATAAAATTTTCTTTCCATAAACCGTTCATTCCAAATCATTTCATTTCATAAACATAGTTTCATCAACATCTTTTTATATGCATAGTTTCATAAACATCGTTTCGTAAAACATCATGTAACCTTCCTGATTTTCACGTTTTTATTTTGGTACAATAAGACATGTATGAATTTCAATCTTAGTGAAATGATTATATCAAGCCCTACTTTTATAAATTACAGCTTCAAAATTTCCTACCCGCATTTGTTCTAGAATCCCTATATACACATAAATATTTGAACACATATGTGTATATATATACATTTATACATCATACAAGTACATATACACATATATATATATATATACATATATATATACATACTCAAACATGATACAAGTACATACACATATACATGCATACTAGTTTGAACCCTAACCGATTGAACCCTAAATTAAACCCCACACACTGAATTTGACTTTTAAAAACATTAATTTTGACTTCTTGAACTCCATTGACTTTCAAAAGTCAAAGCAGCCCAAACCTCGTAAATTCGAGGCAGCCATCGACGGGTTTTTATTGAATTGGACTCCACACGGTTGCCCAAACCAGAATCGACTCGATTACCAGCCCAATTCGACCATTTACGCGGATTATTTCAAATTTCGAATAGTTTGACCTCCTATAGTCAAACCGCGTTCAAATCCTTTCCAAATCAAGACATTTAATGCAATTAACACCCGTACATCCTTCCATGACTGATCTCGCATGTATTAGAGCCTATTTCCCGACCCAATTCATTCACAGCAGATCGAATTTACGCGTAGTCATAGTCGACGGGCGTTACTTGCAAATCACAGTCGAATCACGTAATTAAGAGGGAATTAAACGAAATTATACACTCCCACACTTTCGCACAGATCATTACAAACTCCCTAAACACCCTATCGGTCCTCATTTCACCTCCTGCTTACCAATCGATCACCAAGAACATCGTCTCTGTCCACCTAGTCGACGGCCTTCGTTACGCAACCATTACAGGTATGGTTTACACCATTCAGTTCGTTCTGACCCGCTCATCGAAAGCCACTTATCAATTTACTAAAGCTAATCCAAATCGAATTCGAATTCTGATGATTTCTCCAACTTGTTCATACGTTTTCTTTTAAAAAGGGGATTTCGATTTAATTCGGGTAAACCATTTAAGTTTTTACTTTCCGTATTATACTAGCGAACCATCTAGTTCAGCCGGTTTGGTGCATGTGCGACTGAACTAGATGGTGTGGGTTTGAAACTCACAACCCTGACCTTTTGCGCGTGGAACCTGTCCTGAACCCAATCCCCTCTCAATCACATGTTAAAACAAATTCGAATCAAGCCAGTGGCAAGGACGCACAACTGGTCCAGCGGTTGGTACTTGTTTCCCTGACCAGACAGACCCGGGTTCGATCCGGGCGAGCCTATTTATTTTTAAAACCCTTTTCTAAAACTCCAAAAATCTTATAAAAAATATTTTTATAAACCTTACTGTAGAACCAAAGACTGATTGCTACCAAATTATTCTAAGTACAAATGCTGCTGATAGGCCTATCAGCAGCATTCAACACATATGGCTGCTGATAGGCTTATCAGCAGCACACAACACATGTTGCTGCTGATAGGCTTATCAGCAGCATTCAACACTTGTTGCTGCTGATAAGCTTATCAGCAGCGTTCAGCACAAGTTGCTGCTAATAGGCCTATCAGCAGCAATATTCTCATTCTTGCTGCTGATAGCTATGTTCCCTGAAGACAAATCGTTGCAGCTGACTATCCATGCCAAGCGTCACTGACAACTTTCTGCAAAAGCAACTGACACACTCAAAGCAGAAGGAACCTCAATGGTGCAACCAATGACGGACGACAATGCTCTTCCCCGAGCATGCAAACAATGATGAATAAAGAAAACGCTTCAATAAAGTTAGCTAGTTTAGCTTTAACGTGTATTATTAGCTTTTGTACAAAAGATCAACGGTCTGTGTTCGATCTGATCCTTAGAATCAAGGGTCTGTCTTGATTCTAAGTTAGTATAAATACTGTGTAAACACTTCATTGTAAGTGTGCTTCTTCACTGAGTTTTCATTTGTAATCGTTTATTCACAAAGCTTAATATAACAGTGTTCTTATCAGTATTCTTTCTGTTTACTCGATTGTAATTGTGTAGTTGTTATTGTTTCCGCCAATCTCAACTAAGAACAGAACCATCTTGTAATTTTACGATCCTATAAGTGGTATCAGAGCTTTGGCTCAGATTAAACAAGCTCACACTTGTTTAATCACTTCTGATTCTATTCTAAACCCTCTCTTTCATTAAGTTACCAAAAACAAAAATGGCACAAAGCAATGCGTTTGAAGACATTGGCAGCATCAACCGACCACCAAGGTTGGTATCTGGGGAAGACTACGACATGTGGAAAAATCGCATGGAAAGCTTCTTCTGCTATCAGGAGTACGGAATGTGGAAATCCATCAGGGATGGACCCTACACTCCCATGGTGGCATCTACTGACTCTGGAGGACCATCAGTTCCAAAGGATCCTTCCAAATACTCAGAAGAGGATATAAAAAGGATGGAGGTGGACTTCAAGGCACAAGGAGCTATCCAAATGTGCCTTCCAAATGAAGTTTTTCACAACTTCAGAAGTCACAAAACTGCTAAAGAGCTCTGGTTGGCTCTTAAAAAGATGTTTGCTGGCTCTGAAGAAGTCAAGGAAAACAAAAGAGACATACTGAAGCAGCAGTATGAAAACTTCGTCTGGAAGGAAGGTGAGTCTCTAACTATTCTATACAACAGATTTACCTATCTTGTAGGTGAGCTGCAGTGCTCAAAGGTTAAGCTAGAGAATGAAGATATTCTTAAAAAGTTCATCAGGTCTCTACCAAGCTGCTGGACACTTTACACAGTGTCAATCAGAAGAACAGAGAATCTAAAGACTCTCCAAATGACTGAGCTCTTTGGAATGCTCAAAACCTATGAGCTAGAGATGATTCAGGCAAAAGAACGAAGCTCAAGCTATCAAAATGCCTCAACATCCACCACCACCTCTGCCCTCCACTCTGACCACTCAAGTCCTAGTTCCAGCAACTACTATCCTACCACTGTCACCCATCCACAAACTCCCACCTCTCAAACAAACAGCTCACCATTTCTCCTAGAAGCTCCTCCTCAAACATCAACCTCTGCTGCTTTTGTCTCTGGAAACTCAAGCAACATGTTCTTTATCAAGGAGGATCTGGAATGCTTTCATCCAGATGATTTAGAAGAAATGGATATACAGCACTCATTTGCCATGCTCTCTATAAGAGCAAAAAGGTTCTACTCTAGAACCGGAAGACCCATTCCAAGTAACAACTCCAACACCAGAGTTGGCTTGGACAAAAGCAAAATAAGATGTTACAACTGTAACCTACTAGGTCACTTTGCTAGAGAATGCAAGGCACCAAGAACAAATTCAGCTACCACTCAGTCAAGACAAGCTCACCAAGCCCAACCCAGACAACAACAACACCAAGCTACTCCTCCAGTTCAAACTGCAGCTTGTGCAGCTGTTGGAACTTCTGAGTTCGACTGGAGCTTCCAATATGAAGAACTGCCTGTCAACAATCAAGCTCTTATGGCTGACACTACAGAGATACCACCTCAGGTATTTGAACATCTCTGCTCTCAAGCCTGTATTGATAAAGTTCTGGGTTATAGAAAGCATAACAAAAATCTGATAGATCAAAATGAAGAGTTTCATCAGATGAAATCTGAGTTCAAAAAGGTTGAAAACACTTATAAAGAAAAAATTAACTGCCTTAAGAAAGAGATTTCATCACTAAAACACGAACAAACTAATCTGGAAACTCAGATTGATGATCTACTGGTCAAACTAAAAGCTACCAGAGCTGAACTGGCAGAACAGAAGTTCATGTTGAAAAATATGAATTTTCCTCCAAAAAGCTACAAAGACTTTTAGATATTCAAGTCCATGAGAAAGTAAAAACTGGACTTGGGTATAACACTGATTAGTACAAATCTGTTCCTCCTCCTGCTGACTATATTGCCATATACGAACCAAGCTTCAATGTTGAAAATCTTGACACTACTAACCGAAACCTTGATCCTTCAACGGATGAACCTTTCATCGAAGACTGCACTACCTCATCGGAATCTGAGTCAACTCACTCAGACCATGGTGAAGTCCCATCTGAAGTTGTTCTGAATAGAGTTGCAGTTCCTACTGTTCTTCCAGCTGTTATAGCCCCTGTACCATTCAAACAGATCAAGATCAGCTATCCTCCAGATGGAAGAAAGCTAGAAAAGGGACAGACATCAGAACCCACAAACCCCAAGCCTCAGTTCATGCCAATCAGAAAGAGAAAGGTATCTGATGTATGTTGTAAGCCTGAAGAAAAAGTTCCATATGTTCAAAGGACCCTAGAAGAAGCCACATTTGAACATAACAAAGCTCAACAATGGAACTTCAAGGATCTGTCCCAAAGAAAGGACTATGTCTACCTTTCAAAAGACAAACTAGCAAAATCATGCTTTGTGTGTGGCAGATATAACCACACTGCCAGCACCTACTTTCATTACCTGGAATATCAAAGAAATTCAAAGCAGCATGACTTTGAAAAGACTAACAAAAATAAGAAGGTAAGAAGCTACGAAGACAAAGCAACAAAGTTCAAAAGGTCTTTATCTCCCTCAAGAGTGAAGCTGCCTAGATCTCAACAAACTTGCATCATTTGTGGTGAATCAGACCACTTTGCTGTAAACTGTAAGTTTAACCCATTCAACCAGATCCTTCATCAAGCTCCTCAAAAACAAAGGGTAAAGAAAGATCAGCATACATCGGTTGTTAGTCCAGTTCAGCCCAAGAAAACAAAGCAGAAGCCTTCAGCAGCAACCAAGTGTGCTGCTGATAAGCTAAAATCCTCCACAGCAAAATCTGCAGTTGATAAGGCAAAAACATCAGCTGCAAAAGTGCCCACTGCTGATAAGGCAAAATCCAAGGTAAAGCCAACAGTAGTAAAGAATGCTGACACTTCAACAAAGCTGTCAGCAGCAAGATCTGCTGTCAACAAGCCAGAAACATCAGTAGCAAAATCCGCTGCTGATAGTGTGAGGAAAACTAGAAAAACACCAATAAGGCAATGGAAAGCCAAATTATATTCAAGCACTGTCATTGGTTCCATTGACTGCAAACATACTGAAAAGGATAAACTAACAACCATCTTTTTCAAGTCTGCAGACTCTTGGGTTCCTCCTACTAATTAGAAATCTATCATGTGCAGGGACAGCCAGGTCACAAGAATAACACTTGGGTGGTAGATAGTGGTTGTTCTAGGCACATGACAGGCAACAGATCCATCCTCTCAAATTTCAGACACTTTAATGGAGGATATGTTGCCTTCGGAAGTGATTCAAAAGGAGGATCCATTACTGGACAAGGAACTGTGTCCAACGAAAGAATGAGCATTGATAAGGTCAACTATGTCAAAGAATTGGACTTCAATCTCATGAGTGTTTCCCAGGTCTGTGATCAAAAGCATTGGATGCTCTTCACAGATAAAGAATGCTTTGTACTATCTCTAGGCTTATCTACACCTCCTCTAGAGAGCAATCTACTGACGGCCCAGAGAAAAGAAAATCTCTACGTACTGGACATGAATGAGGTCACTCCATCTGGGAGCGTCTCCTGCTTTTTGTCAAAAGCCTCAGTTGATGAATCAGCTCTCTGGCACAGGAGATTAAGCCATGTTAATATCAAAACCATTAACAAATTGGTGAAGAATAATCTTGTCAGAGGGATTCCTGATAAAGAATTTCAGCTGGAAGATCACTGCATAGCATGCCTAAAGGGGAAGCAACACAAAAGTTCTCATAAGCCCAAGACCCTGAATTCAAATGACACTCCACTGCAACTACTGCATATGGATCTTTTCGGTCCTACAAATGTCATGTCTATGGGCAAAAAGTCATACTGTCTGGTGATAACAGATGACTACACCAGATTCTCATGGGTATTCTTCTTGAGAACTAAAGATGAAACTGCTGAAATTCTCAAAACCTACATTCTCAGGTGTGACACCCGACATTTCAAGTCAATATCCGTACATGTTATAAACGAGTTTACAATATAGTTGTTTTCGAGATTTACTTAATTTCACAATCAAGGACATTAAGGTCTAACAAAAACCGTACATTGTCTCATTTTACATTTTGGTAACTCTATAAGTTACCGGTTCATATACCCGTATAACCCGACTAAATACGAACACTAGTGGTTAAATTGAATAACCAGAAAAAAAAATATATATATATATATATATATTACACAAAAATTTACGTTGAACTATAACCAAATTTATTTACCATTTAAAAACTCTAATCAATATTAAGTTACACTTAAATCTAATTATTTGTTTTAATTAACCCAACCCACCCCTTGACTTTCTCGGCCGAAGCCAGAGAATAGCCCCCTTCATTCACACTACTGTACTTCTCTCATTCAAATTCTTTAATCCTTATACCATACCTTTTGCCTTCTAAAACTTGACAAAGAGTTTACCTTCCATCATATCTATCACTTACCAATTCCAAACACACCCTCCACCGTATTTTTCTCTCTTTACGGCAACAACATCAACGCCTTCATCCTCATCATATTTTCAAGAGTTCATCCATTTTCAAGCTCAAAGTTATCTATCTTTTGGGTGTTATACGAAACATCCAAGTGTTTTTCTCGAGAATCAAGCTAAGGAGCTCAAGATCATTCCCTGTTTCTCTCAAAATCATCATCTCTGTTTAGAGGTAAAAACTCGATACCATCCATATTATTTTCTTTGAAACCGTAGCAAAGCATACAGTTTATTCGAACGTAAGTAAAATAACCAGAAAAGTGTGTCGAATTCAAGATTAAAACATGAATATATGCGTATATGTATGAATAAAGTTTTGAAACTGATTCTGTCAATCAAAATTTCAGTAATCGAAACTATAGTTTCGATACCTGTTTACTTAATCGAAACTAGGTAGTTTCGATACCAGTTTACTTAATCGAAACTAGGTAGTTTCGATACCTGTTTACTCAATCGAAACTAGGTAGTTTCGATACCTTTCTTGCTCAATTGAAACTAGAAAGTTTCGATGCCCCGTTTGCTCAATCGAAACTAGGAAGTTTCGACATCTGTTCTGTTCAATCGAAACTAAGTAGTTTCGATACCTGTTTCAGGCCCATTGGGCAGTAACTTAGAACTATTTTATAACGAAACAAGTGTTGAAAAACTAAAAAGATATTTAAACAAAAGCAATCAGAATTGCTAAGTCGGTGAACAATTTGCATATGAGACATTCGGTCATAACACGAATTACCCTTTTTGTATTTAGGGTACGAATAGTCAAGTTTGACTAGAACAATTATCATTGCAAGCATACACAAACTCAAGGTGAGTTCATGGCCCCTCTTTTAGCTTTTTAATGTTTTGTAAACATCGGGGGAGAAACATACTTACATAACATATTTGAAAATATGAAACCTATTTGCTTACACGTTTGACAACACGAACATTTTGGTTTGACTTTTGTGACACAATTACTTACAATATCTGAAAGCATGAAAAATAAATGTTTGATACATTTGAGAAAACATGAAACACATTTCAAACATTTTCATATGGTAACAAGAGAACAAGACCCGACCTTTATGTTTGCATGAGTTAACACATATAGAGCGCTGGAAGTCCCCTGACCATCATATTTATAACCATTAGCTATAGGTTAGCCTGGGATTCTATGGATAGTACTATTGGGATTGACACCCCCGGTCATGGTTAGTCGCGCTAACCATGGGTCCCTCTGGCCAAATGACCGCATAGTGTTCAAACATTGCTCGTGAGGTATGAGCGAGGGGCAAACCACCTGTGTCATGGTTTGGTTATGCCTCATGTATGTACATATTATTTGTATTCCTAGCTAGTCTACAAATGGGTCAACATTACTTGTTCTGTTTATCATATATGTATACTTAGAACAATTTGCGAACAATTGGATTTACAAGAACTATTTAATTGGGAAAACTACTTATTTTATGATGGTTAAGTCATGGACATGTTTTCAGGAAAAATGACTTATTTTATGACTACGACGTCATCACATGTTTTCATTGGGAAAACTACTCGTTTTATGACTATGAAGTCATCACATGTTTTCATTGGGAAAACTACTCGTTTTATGACTATGAAGTCATCACATGTTTTCATTGGGAAAACTACTCGTTTTATGACTATGAAGTCATCACATGTTTTCGAGGAAAACAACCTTACATTAAACCCGTGTACATATTTTCAATGTTTTCAAGGAAAACAGTTTCGTATCATGGCCATGTACACAATATCAACGTTTTCAAGGAAAATCACTTTACATTGCAACAATCAAACCTGCGAACTCACCAACCTTTGTGTTGACATTTTTAAGTATGTTTTTCAGGTAATTCATAGCCATGGCACGGTTGGAATAGGCTAGCTATGTTGGAACAAGTCCTAGTAACCGGACGGGCCTATCAAGTCTCAAGTCTACCATTTAACTAGCAGGACTTAGATCATTGTATTTATTTAGTTTTAGTAATCGTATATGTAATCAAGTCTTAGAAATCACCATTACAGCTTCCGCTATCGTGTAATGAACTTTGCAACCTGTATTTATTTAATAAGTAAATAAATCTGGGGGTGTGACAGATTGGTATCAAAGCAATGGTTTTAGCGAATTAGGTTTCCTTAGTGACACCTAGGCTCTAACCGGCCTCATTTAGGGACCAAGATTTCTAAGACTTGCATCACACTAAAAACACCCAAGACTTGAGCATAGGAATTCCAACTGTTTCCAAACAATTTGTGTAGACTATTAGTGTATGGAGTTACACTAGGGTACCATTAGCTACACTAATACAATTACATGGCACATGTAGTGAAAACTTAAACACATACAATAATGTGGAAATAATAAACACTTATAACATGTTACTGTTCGGATTACGAGTCAAGAATAACGGGTACTCAGCATACTGCAACCTTAGAAGATCGAGTTACGAGCTGAGCTTGGACGACGACGGCGGCGATCGTCAGTTACCGATCTTGGTATCACAACAGGCTGAACCCGTACCAGAATCTGTACCTATACCTGCACCACAACTACTCCAGCCATGGAGGCAACTATCTTTCTAACGTATTTGCGGTATAAATACTCTCTTTCATAAGTTGTCGGATCGGATACCTAGACCCTCGCCATGATATGTGGTAGGCATGATTGCCCAGACAGAAGGGAATTCAAGGTGAATAAGCAGGACTAAATGGGAGAGAACTCCAAGGGTTAGGAGACCCAGACATACATCAGGATCATGTGGATCCATGCATATATACAGACTTGGAGCATGAGTTGTTCGACACTCGTTTGAGGATCTCTGCCCAACACATAGTGCCTGAACTTCACCATGCACATTTTTTTAAGAGACACTGGTGGTGCCTCTCTACCATTAGCCTCATCCGACAACTGCCATATTCGGCAGATTCATGAGTAGTGGTACACATAATTAAGAGTAATCCGATAAAACAATGCACACTCCTGTACAAATGTGCAAACGCAATCTAATGATCATTTCAAATCCCTTTTGCTTAAAAGCTAGGGATATAAGAAACACTATAGGGATCGGGCAAGGCAAATTATCATTACGTGTGCACACGTAATCATAATTTGCAGTGCATGGGAACTTTAGTGAGTCTTGCTGTCTAAGCTGATGATCAACCCATGTTCTCAATCACTTGAGTAAGGATTGAATCTTAACAAATCAGACTTCTCAATTAGGTGCTCACAAAGCATTAGGTGCTCACAAAGCATTCTCCTAGTTTTGGAGGAGCGAGAGAAATTCAAATTGAATTCAACCAATCCTTAGTGAATCCTGAACGGCGAAGGAATTCGCACATTCATTCTTTGAGATTCTACTGGTCAAGATAGCTTTAAATTGAGCATTACCACAACCCACGCTTACAATAATTGCACAATTATTGTGGGAGATTATAGCATAATCTCAAGATCCATCGTACAATTTAGTCTCACATATACTTGAAATTTTCGTCAAGAGTGCCAGGCACTAACTCCGGTAATGGGGCAGAAAATATTTCTGACCCGCATACACATAGTACCTATGAGGTATTGTGGAAACTCTACGTGAGACAAGTAGCTAGTCTGACATTTCAAAACATAAGTCAAACAGGGTTGCTCTCACAGTCATTGACATTCAATATACCTTTAAGTCTAACTATTCTCTCGGTAATGGATAAGCCGGGGTAATTGCTCAAGCGAATGCCAAGGAAACCTAAGTGTGGACTAACGACTATTGTCTCACTAACATGGAAACGACATGCAAAACTCTTAAAGGAGTCCCAAATGAAGAATTTCATGCTAATCTCATTAGCTCATGATATGCATAAGGGGCGTAAGCTCGAGCTATTCACAACAGGCCACTGTCCACAAAGAGTTGAGAAGAATAATTTATTACTCTTTTGTACTCGCACTTCCCAAGGGTTCATCTTGATGGATGGATCCTAAATTTAGCCTAGAAGAGAGGTGTGATTGCATCTTTCACTCCTAGTTTTCTATAATTGGGAAGCTCTAGAGCATCTATTGTTAAGAAATGATCTCTTGGAGTAGACTCAATTAGAATACAAAAGTCTCGACGTTCAACACTCATTACCTCAAGTTTATCCTTGTGCTAAATTTTGAGGCTATAACCTGAATGAGTGGAATACGTAATGGTAAGTCACCAAAGCACCATTCAAACACTAAGGGAGTGCATACACACTATATGACTAATAGTTGGCTATCAACCTCTTCTGCCAACTTAATGGGTTGACAAACCCATAGCCCATTTTGGGGAAAGCACTAATTCGATGAGACCATTCTCACAGTATTACTATTCATTCCCTCAGCTAGACAGAATGTGAACATTCCAAACAAACATCGAACTTCGTATGGCTTACATACTTTGAAGGTATGGTAGTCGAGACATGAGTTTACATATCAGGACGCTACAACCCAAAGGCTAGTCTGCCTCGAAAGGTAGTGCAAGCAAAGGGGTAAAGTGGTGATTAGACTCGAAGTTTGCAAATAAGAGCTCCCAAGGAACATCAATTCCTAGCTCCATGAAGGCACATGGAGAGGAAAATCCTAGAAAACATGAAACCTGAAATAAGAGAAAAGTCTTAGTCCGGGAAAATGCTTTCAAAAAGCATAAGAGGGACAAACATAAAGTTTCATTTTCATACTGTTTCATTTCTACCCAATATACAACAAAAACTTGGACACCTCGTCGAGTAATTCTTTCATAAGACCTATAGTGCGTAGACGAATAAAGAGTATGTGCCAACATACGCTCAAGATTCGCAGGCACCATTCCTTTCATTACCAGGAATGAGCATCACATAATCCTACCATATTGAGGGTAATCAAATAAAGGGATTCTTACACGTTTAATATCGTTAGTCGGGGAAATATTCGCTTTGCTTTCGAATACTGACTACCAAGTAAATGGAATCAAACAATTGAAGCCTAAGTTGGATGATACAGATATAATTTGGGTACCAGGTATTGGTAGCCTATGTGGGAGGTTATGGATGAAGTCCATAAGCCCAAGTACTCCGTTCATCCAGAATCGAATGAAACGTATAAGGACCCAGAGGAACTCCATTATGTGGCCAAACATGAGAGGAAAAATAGCTATCTATGCTAGGAGATACTTGGCAGTACAAGTAGAATGTTAGGAATCACCTGAGTGATTACAACAAACACATATTTATCAATGGGAAAGGGAAGAGAATTCCATGGATTTCATTACAAATCCACCCAGAACACCTAGCGACTATGATACTATATGGTAATCGTCAGTCGTTTGACGAAATCCGCTCATTCCCTACCAATAAAGGAGACAGATAAAAGTAAGAAGCGAGCAAGGCTAAATATTAAGGGAATTAAGGCTAAGCATGGTATACCAATTGCCATTTTCTCTAATAGGGACAGTCAAATCATGTCAAGAACCTGGCAGTCAGTACAAGAAGCCTTGGGCACACGCCTTGACATGAGCATTGCACATCATCCCCAGATGAACGGTCAATGTAAAAGGACCATCCAACTTTAAAAGATGTGCTTCGTGCGTGTGTAATCAATTTCGAAGGAAATTGGGATACTCACCACCGTTGGCTGAGTTTTCATATAATAAAAACTACCATACCAGCATTAAAGCCGCTTAGTTGAGGCTTTGTATGGTTGTAAGTGTCACTCATCGCTATGTTAGGTAGAGGTTGGCAAAAAGCATTTGAATGGTCCTGGTAGTTGTCTAGGAAACCATTGATAAGATTGTCGAAATCAAAGATCGTCTGAAAACCACTCAAGACAGACGAAAGAGAGTTGTGCTAGCAACAGACGAAAGCCATTAGAATTCCAAATTGGAGACCGAGCCTTGTTAAAGGTCTCACATTGGAAAGGAGTTGCCAAGCGTGGCAACTGTAGCAAACATAACCATAAATACATCAAATCGTTAGATATACGGGCTAGGGTTGGCCCAGTAACCTACAAGCTTACGTTGTCACGGGGAATTAAGCAATATACAAGATTCGTTTCATGTGTCAAATCTCAAGAAGTATTTATCAGACGAAACGTTGATCATACCGCCTAATGAAATTCACATTGATGATAAACTTCATTTCATCGAGGAACCGATTGAGATTTCAGATTGGAAAGTGCAAAGGTTGAGACGTAGTCGAATCAAACTGGTTAAAGTACGTTGGAACTCAAAACGTGGTCCTGAGTATACATGGGAACGAGAAGATCAAATGAAAACGAAATACCCCTCCTTGTTTAAGGATACACCAGTTCAAGAGGACACAAATTGAATTTCGAGATGAAATTCTTTTAACATGGGGAGAATGTGACACCCGACATTTCAGGTCAATATCCGTACATGTTATAAACGAGTTTACATTATAGTTGTTTTCGAGATTTACTTAATTTCACAATCAAGGACATTAAGGTCTAACAAAAACCGTACATTGTCTCATTTTACATTTTGGTAACTCTAGGAGTTACCGGTTCATATACTCGTATAACCCGACTAAATACGAACACTAGTGGTTAAATTGAATAACCAGAAAATATATATATATATATATATATATATATATATATATATATATATATATATATATATATATATATATGTATATTACACAAAAATTTACGTTGAACTATAACCAAATTTATTTACCATTTAAAAACTCTAATCAATATTAAGTTACATTTAAATCAAATTATTTGATTTAATTAAGCCAACCCACCCCTTGACTTTCTCGGCCGAAGCCAGAGAATCCCCCCCCCCCCCCCCTCATTCACACTACTGTACTTCTCTCATTCAAATTCTTTAATCCTTATACCATACCTTTTGCCTTCTAAAACTTGACAAAGAGCTTACCTTCCATCATATCTATCACTTACCAATTCCAAACACACCCTCCACCGTATTTTTCTCTCTTTACGGCAACAACATCAATGCCTTCATCCTCATCATATTTTCAAGAGTTCATCCATTTTCAAGCTCAAAGTTATCTATCTTTTGGGTGTTATACGAAACATCCAAGTGTTTTTCTCGAGAATCAAGCTAAGGAGCTCAAGATCATTCCCTGTTTCTCTCAAAATCATCATCTCTGTTTAGAGGTAAAAACTTGATACCATCCATATTATTTTCTTTGAAACCGTAGCAAAGCATACAGTTTATTCGAACGTAAGTAAAATAACCAGAAAAGTGTGTCGAATTCAAGATTAAAACATGAATATATGCGTATATGTATGAATAAAGTTTTGAAACTGATTCTGTCAATCAAAATTTCAGTAATCGAAACTATAGTTTCGATACCTGTTTACTTAATCGAAACTAGGTAGTTTCGATACCTGTTTACTCAATCGAAACTAGGTAGTTTCGATACCTTTCTTGCTCAATCGAAACTAGAAAGTTTCGATACCCCGTTTGCTCAATCGAAACTAGGAAGTTTCGACATCTGTTCTATTCAATCGAAACTAAGTAGTTTCGATACCTGTTTCAGGCCCATTGGGCAGTAACTTAGAACTATTTTATAACGAAACAAGTGTTGAAAAACTAAAAAGATATTTAAACAAAAGCAATCAGAATTGCTAAGTCGATGAACAATTTGCATATGAGACATTCGGTCATAACACGAATTACCCTTTTTGTATTTAGGGTACGAATAGTCAAGTTTGACTAGAACAATTATCATTGCAAGCATACACAAACTCAAGGTGAGTTCACGGCCCCTCTTTTAGCTTTTTAATGTTTTATAAACATCGGGGGAGAAACATACTTACATAACATATTTGAAAATATGAAACCTATTTGCTTACACGTTTGACAACACGAACATTTTGGTTTGACTTTTGTGACACAATTACTTACAATATCTGAAAGCATGAAAAATAAATGTTTGATACATTTGAGAAAACATGAAACACATTTCAAACATTTTCATATGGTAACAAGAGAACAAGACCCGACCTTTATGTTTGCATGAGTTAACACATATAGAGCGCTGGAAGTCCCCTGACCATCATATTTATAACCATTAGCTATAGGTTAGCCTGGGATTCTATGGATAGTACTATTGGGATTGACACCCCCGGTCATGGTTAGTCGCGCTAACCATGGGTCCCTCTGGCCAAATGACCGCATAGTGTTCAAACATTGCTCGTGAGGTATGAGCGAGGGGCAAAACACATGTGTCATGGTTTGGTTATGCCTCATGTATGTACATATTATTTGTATTCCTAGCTAGTCTACAAATGGGTCAACATTACTTGTTCTGTTTATCATATATGTATACTTAGAACAATTTGCGAACAATTGGATTTACAAGAACTATTTAATTGGGAAAACTACTTATTTTATGATGGTTAAGTCATGGACATGTTTTCAGGAAAAATGACTTATTTTATGACTACGACGTCATCACATGTTTTCATTGGGAAAACTACTCGTTTTATGACTATGAAGTCATCACATGTTTTCATTGGGAAAACTACTCGTTTTATGACTATGAAGTCATCACATGTTTTCATTGGGAAAACTACTCGTTTTATGACTATGAAGTCATCACATGTTTTCGAGGAAAACAACCTTACATTAAAGCCGTGTACATATTTTCAATGTTTTCAAGGAAAACAGTTTCGTATCATGGCCATGTACACAATATCAACGTTTTCAAGGAAAATCACTTTACATTGCAACAATCAAACCTGCGAACTCACCAACCTTTGTGTTGACATTTTTAAGTATGTTTTTCAGGTAATTCATAGCCATGGCACGGTTGGAATAGGCTAGCTATGTTGGAACAAGTCCTAGTAACCGGACGGGCCTATCAAGTCTCAAGTCTACCATTTAACTAGCAGGACTTAGATCATTGTATTTATTTAGTTTTAGTAATCGTATATGTAATCAAGTCTTAGAAATCACCATTACAGCTTCCGCTATCGTGTAATGAACCAATCGTTGCAACCTGTATTTATTTAATAAGTAAATAAATCTGGGGGTGTGACATCAGGGTAGAGAATCAAAGCAATCAAAAGGTGAAGATCATAAGGTGTGACCAGGGCACAGAATTCAAAAACCACACTTTGAATTGTTTCTATGAAAGCAAGGGGATAGAAAGACAATACAGTGCTCCTAGAACTCCTCAACAAAATGGAGTTGCTGAAAGAAGAAACAGAACTCTTATTGAGTCAGCACGATCTATGCTGGCCGACTCTAAACTGCCGCTCATATTCTGGGCAGAAGCGGTTAGCACAGCCTGCTATGTGTAAAATCGAGTTCTAATTGTCAAACCCTTCAACAAGACACCCTATGAACTATGGTTCCAAAGAATTCCCTACATTGGGTTTCTAAAACCTTTTGGGTGTCCATGCACAATTCTCATCACACATGGGATTCTTCCTAAGTTTGGTGCAAAATCTGATGAAGGATATTTCGTAGGCTATTCCTCTCAATCAAAGGCCTATAGAGTATTCAACTCAAGAACAAGAATTGTAGAAGAATCTGCAAATGTGGAATGCAGAGAACACATTGTCTGTGAGCAGGGAAAAGGACCAAACTGGCTCTTTGAAATAGATTCTTTCTCCCAGATATTTGAGCCTCTCACCTTCTCAAACATGGAGTCTACGTCTACACAATCTCCTGCCTCCACTTCATCCGCTGACTACAGAATGGATTTTCCCAAATCTTCTCTCAGTCTGAGAAAACCATCAGCTGATCCTCCAGCAGTTGTGGAAGCAATTGAAGCAAGTGAAGCAGGAACAAGACTGTCTGACGTAATCAGCAGCAGCCTATCTGATACTGACAATCTAAATGAAGACTCTTCGGTACATGCTGTAAATGCTGATAATGCTATTGCCGAAAATATTGAACTGGACAATACTGTTGAAGACTCTTCCACCTTGAATGAAGAGTCCCCTGATCAAAATCAAAGCTATCTGGAAGAAGGGATACAGCTGGAGGTGGTACCAGCACAGAGGATCCACAAAGAACATCCTCAAGAGAATATTATCGGCCAAATACACCAAGGAGTTCTCACAAGAAGCAAATCTCATGAGGCCAATATATGCTTGTTTTCATGTTTCCTATCCCAGGTGGAACCCAAGAAGATAGATGAAGCACTCAAACACAGCAGCTGGATTGAAGCAATGTAGGAAGAATTGCTGCAATTCAAGAGGCAGGATGTCTGGAAACTTGTTGATCTTCCACCAGGCAAATATGCCATCGGCACACGATGGGTCTTCAAGAACAAGCAAAACGAGAGAGGCATTGTAGTAAAAAACAAAGCCAAACTTGTAGCTCAGGGGTACACTCAGGAAGAAGGAATCGACTATGATGAAGTCTTTGATCCCGTTGCCAGACTAGAGGCCATCAGAATCTTCCTAGCATATGCTGCATCCAAGAACTTCACTGTCTATCAAATGGATGTAAAAAGTGCCTTTCTGTATGGGAAGATTGGTGAGGAAGTATACGTCAAACAGCCTCCAGGCTTTATAGATCCCGCACATCCTACTCAAGTATTCAAACTAGACAAAGCTCTATATGGCCTACATCAGGCACCAAGAGCCTGGTATGAAACCTTATCAGGATATCTACTAAACAACAATTTTAGAAGAGGTGCCATTGACCAGACCTTGTTTATGAAAGATGAAGGGGGAGAAATCTTACTAGTTCAAATTTATGTTGATGATATCATCTTTGGATCAACAAGGAAACAACTGTGTAAAGACTTTGAGATTTTGATGCACTCAAAGTTTGAAATGAGTTCAATGGGTGAACTAAATTTCTTTTTGGGTCTACAAGTCAAACAGGTCCCAAATGGAATCTTCATCAGCCAATCCAAATATGTAAAAAGCATTTTGGAAAGATTCAAAATGGCTGACTGCTCTGCTGCAAGAACCCCTATGCAAGTTCATCATCAACTGACTCCAGACAAAGATGGTCAAGATACTGATCAACATCAATACCGTGCAATGATAGGGTCTCTCATGTATCTCACTGCCTCAAAGCCAGATATCATGTTTGCAGTATGTCTCTGTGCACGATTTCAAGCAACTCCAAAAGCTTCACATCTTCAGGCTGTCAAGAGAATCTTTAGATACCTAAAGGGTGCCTCAAGACTTGGACTATGGTACTCAAAAAATGACATGTTTAATCTGTATGCATACACTGACAGTGACTATGGGGGATGCAACTTAGACAAAAAGTCCACTTCAGGAGGATGTCAGTTTCTGGGAGGAAGGTTAATTTCATGGCAGTGCAAGAAGCAAACATGTGTTTCAACTTCTACAGCTGAAGCAGAATACATTGCAGCTTCAAGTTGCTGTGCACAAGTCATTTGGATACAAAATCAAATGTTGGACTATGGGATGAATTTTATGGAAACACCAATTCACATTGACAACATGAGTGCTATCTCAATCACAAACAATCCGGTGAAGCACTCAAAGACAAAGCACATTGACATCAGGTATCATTTCATAAGAGATCAAGCTGAGAAAAAGAGGATTATTCTAACCAAAGTTCATACAAATGAGCAATATGCTGATTTGTTTACAAAACCTTTTGATGAAGCCAGATTTAAATATTTAGTTGAATCCATTGGTATGATGAACTTTGATTAAAATCTTTCTCTAAAAATTTCTATTTTAAAATGTGTTTTGTCTTATGTTGTAAATAAAAGTTATCAGTCAGCAGCACTTTTGCTTTTCAGCTGCTGACAGGTTTAATATTCAGCAGCAAATGATTTGCCACTGACTGCCTTAAGTTATCAGCAGGAACAAGTTTTCCTGCGGATAGCTTTAAGGCCATCAGCAGCAACATCCCTGCTGCAGATCATTGCATCTATCAGTAGCAATTAAGTTTGTTGCTGACAGACTTAACCTTCCACAGCAACCAAGCTTGCAGCGGACATGCTTATCCATCCACAGCAACCAAGTTTGCTGTTGATGGGTAAATTTAAGTCCAAATTAACTTTTACCCGCTGTAAAAAAAATCAACGTCAGTCTTTACCATGACTGCCTCGGTGCATTACAGCTGTAACAATAAAAGGTAAATAAGGTTGTACGGTACAAGTCATTTTTCTTTTTCTCACCTCTGCCGTTATAAAAAAAAATCAAATTTCCTTACCAACCCTTCACCTTCAACATCACTTTCTCACAAATCCCAACCAACCCTCATCCACCAACCTTCAAACCTTCCATCCATGGAAGGATCTCTGGAAATCAATCAGGTACACTGGAAATCAAAATGGGTATACAGTAGAGAAAACGCTGATGGGCCCTCCATGGAAGTATCTCTGTCACACTCTTCTCCAATGCATATCTCAGAAGAAAAGCAAATGGCATCAAGTAAACTCCGGTCTTGCCACCACAAAAAAGAAGGACAAGGTGGAGAGTTGACTCCTTCTGGATGTTGTAATCGGCTTAAGGCTCTGCCGTCCTCGAGCTGTTTTCCGGCGAAGATTAGACGTTGCTGGTCTGACGGGATGCCTTCCTTGTCCTGGATCTTTGCCTTCACGTTGTCGATTGTGTCAAAGGATTCGACCTCAAACGTGATCGTCTTACCAGTTAGGGTTTTCACGAAGATCTGCATTTTCGCCGATTTGGAGTGATAAGATGAAGCTGTTTCCAAAAAGGTACTCAGGGGTCAATGTTCCATTGTTATCTACAATGCTGAACATACAAAGTACCCCGGGTGACAGTTCAGAAATCCCAGCTGATACTGATCCCACACCCTCCACCTCACAACTTAAATAACAGTCTGCTTCTACTATTCGAACCCCTGTGCACACCACTAAGGATGCACAGGTACAAAAAATCACTTCACCTCTTTTGGATGATATCGATCAACCGGAATACAGGGTCCCGGTTGAAACAACTAGAAAAAGGGGCAAGAGAACTCCTTCTTCTCTTGCCTCTAAGGCCCAAACCCAACCTAACAGCCCTCACTCAGAATCACAACATTCTGATGAGAATATCATAAGGGATAGCTGTCACACCCCGACCGATGGCGGAATCATCGAGGCGGACAATGTGATGATTGTTCAAAAGCACATGATAACTAAAGGTTGCATAATTCATTAATTAAATTTAAAGACAACAAGTTCCAAATACAATAAATTTCAAATAACCTAGTCTAGTTCAAAACATTAATTTATTTAACTAGGTCCATAGTTCCTAAGTGGAAAGATCTTCGGCAGGCAGTCACATATCCAAACCTGAAACATTATTTAAATCAAATTTCAACTAAAAAGTTGGTGAGTACATAGGTTTAGTAAATCCGGTAAATAGTAGTGTAAATCGTTTTGCAACTCATTATTTATCTTGTTAAACATAGTATATGATGTATCATTTATTTAATCACAATTCAAACCGAGTTTGACGCGCTTGAACAGAGCACAACAGCAAAGTCCGGTATGTTTGAATATAGTTACCCACTATATCCGATATGATTGAATATAACACGCGGTTATATCCGAGTATGCAGTAATAAACACCCTAACCGGGTGGGCTGGTCAGGCACAATAGATCTATCAATATTACAGTTGGTTGTCTTGTGTTTTAAATGCATGTACATCCAAAGAATAAGCATATAGTCTCATTTATAACACGTATAAACAATTTGATTGAGTAGCATGAAATAATGTTTCACCCCAAAGTATGTAAAAGTGTAAAATAGGGGCTATGTAACTCACCTGGCTAGCGGATATGATAATCCACGAGAGTAGGTGATACGGATGTTTGAAACCTAAGCACGATGGAACCCTATGTAGATAAATGGGTATTATTATATGCTTATAGGTGTGTATCCGTATTTAATTGTGTATAGGTTTATAATAATATTTCTTAAAATTATTTGTGTAAAGTGTAGGTTTAGATTTACTTGAAATCCCTGATTTTGATCGAAACTGTTTCAGGTATCGAAACTATGTTCAAGCATCGAAACTATGTTCAAGTATCGAAACTATGTTCAAGTATCGAAACTATGTTCAAGTATCGAAACTATGTTCAATTATCGAAACTATGTTCAATTATCGAAACTATGTTCAAGTATCGAAACTATGTTCAATTATCGAAACTATGTTCAATTATCAAAACTATGTTCAATCGAAACTACTAGTTTCGATTGACCACAGAGTTGTCGAAACTTTCTTCTATCGAAACTACTTAGTTTCGATGAGTAGTTATTATGTATTATGTATTTATATAATACTAACAAATGAAAGAAAAGTCTTTATTTGACTAATTATATTGATATTTTATATATTAAAATTTATTTTAACAAGTTTATTAAAAATAATGCAAGGTTCATAAAAAAAATGAGGCATTTTATATATTAAATGTATTTTAATAAGTTTATAAAAATGTTACAAGATTTATAAAAATTATGGGACATTTTATATAAAAATGTGTTTAAATAAGTTTATAAAAATATTATAAGATTTATAAAAATATATGGGATATTTTATATACATAAACATGTATTACAAGATTTATAAAAATTGGAATAGTTTATAGATAAAAGATCATTTAATTGATTTCAAAATAAACGAACGATCAAACCGACTCGTTTTAGTCTTTAGTGTATAAAAATAATATTAAAATAAGTTAATATAATTAAATAAAAGAAAAAAATGAAAACAGAAGCAAAATGGGGTTGGGCCGGAGGCCGGAAGGTTCGAACCCGCGACCTCAGCCTCGGACACATACACGCATAACCAGCCGGGCTACTGCCCATCGCTGGTTATGTGTGTAACGGATAAATTAAGTACACAGGGGTAATTCAGGTCTCTAGACCTCGGTGACCGGCAAACCGTGTCCGAGGACATTGGGTTTGCCCGGTAACTCTCGTGCGATTGCTGTGATTTCGACTGGGATTGTTTACCTGATGATAACAGAAGCTAATGGAACCGAAATGAGGTTCGAACTTGGTCGCGAAGGGCCTGGACGGCAGGGCTTTGGAACTCAAAAAAGTCACAAGCTGGGATCGATTTCTGAGTGGAATTAGCTCTTGTAACCCTGGTCACAGTTTCACTCAGGGTCGACGAAGGTGATGGGGTCCTCAATTTGGAGTGAAAGTGTGTGGAAGGAGGGTAGCCAGTTCGCGCAGGGCCGACCATGGCCATTTATAGCCGGGCTTGATTCTTATGTTCAACGTGCAATTGGGCACGTCCCGACATTAGTCTGGACGAGACGAAACTAATTAGACATTCAACAGGCGTGGGGGTGGCTTGTTGGGTACGAATTCGAACGTGTATATCTCGGCCACCAACAGGATCAGGCGATCCTTATGTTGGGGAGACCAATTGGTCGAGGGGTATTGTTCGCGTGGGGGAGACGAAGCCAGAGAAGCCTTTGTCGGCTGTTGAGGTGCAGGGAACAGTCCTGTCGGGCGTTCGCCGGAGAAAGCCTTGGACCGCCGGACCATTGTTGGGGGTGACCGGATAAACGAATTGGGTATTGCCAGTTTTAGTCCTTGAAGTTTGGTTTGACTTAAATTTAGTCCCTGGAATAACTTCGGATTAAACCTTTTAGTTTGCTTTGTCCAGGAATGGTCCCTCAATAGGTTTCAGTTTTAAAACCTTCTAGTTTGATGAATTACCAAACAACCCTTGAACTTTTATTTAACTAAATTAATTTAACTTCTTTTAAATAAGATTAATTTAAAAATGTTTTTATAAACTTATTTTATTTTTTTTTATTATTATAAATAATTTTTGTAAAGGTTATTTATCTTATTTAAATAGTTTCTTTTATTAAATATGTAACTTTTAAAATTTAGATTTTATATAAAATTTTATATAAGTTTTTAAAACTTATAAAATTTTAATTAATTTATATCCGTGAAATAAAATACCTAATCGTATAAATCTAAGTAAAACTCTTACACTTTATTGAAATAAGAGATGATTACACGATAAATATAACACAAGTGCGTGAATGAAAATCCGAAACGTCACAGTCTCCCCATGTTAGAGGAATTTCGCCCCGAAATTCAACTAGTGGAGGCTATGAAAAGAGATGCGGATACTTGGTCTTTTTTTGGTCTTCACGTTCCCAAGTGAACTCGAGTCCACGTTTAGACTCCCAACGGACCTCGACAATGGGGATGCGGCTACGCTTGAGTTTCTTGACTTCTCGGTCCATGATTTCCACAGGTTTATCAACAAAGTGCATTTTCTCGTCAATACGCACTTCATCAAGGGGGATGTGGAGGTTCTTATCGGCTAGACACTTTTTCAAATTAGACACATGAAAAGTCGGATGGACGTTGCTGAGTTCTGAAGGGAGATCGAGTTTGTAGGCCACTTTTCCTACCCTTTCGAGTATCTTGAATGGACCCACATATCGAGGTGCAAGTTTTCCTTTCTTTCCAAATCGGACTATGCCTTTCCAAGGTGATACCTTTAGAAGGACCATATCTCCAACTTGAAATTCCAAGGGTTTCCGTCGCTTGTCGGCATAGCTCTTTTGCCGACTTCTTGCTACCCGAATGTTGTCACGGATAAGAGAGACTTTATCGGTGGTTTCTTGGATAAGTTCGGGACCGGTGATTTGTGCTTCGCCAATTTCATTCCAACAAATTGGTGAACGACATTTTCGTCCATAAAGAGCTTCAAACGGTGCCATGTTAATACTTGTGTGATAGCTGTTGTTGTAGGAGAATTCAATCAATGGTAGGTGAGAATCTCAATTGCCACCAAAGTCAATGACACAAGCTCTAAGCATATCCTCAAGAGTTTGGATTGTTCGTTCGGTTTGTCCATCAGTTTGAGGATGGTAAGCCGTACTTAAATCCAAACGAGTACCAAGTGCTGATTGTAATGATTGCCAAAATCGGGAAGTAAAACGCGAATCACGATCGGAGATGATGTTCAAAGGGATTCCGTGACGACTTACGATTTCATCAATGTAAATCCGAGCCAATTTCTCGACTCGATAGTCCTCACGAATGGGTAAGAAATGAGCAGACTTTGTAAGTCGGTCGATAATAACCCAGATACTATCGTGCCCACTAGCAGTGCGTGGTAGTTTGGTGATAAAATCCATAGCAAGGTTCTCCCACTTCCACACGGGAATTTCAGGTTGTTCGAGGAGTCCAGAAGGCTTTTGGTGTTCGGCCTTCACTTTAGAACAAGTTAGGCATTTTGCCACAAAGAGGGCAATATCCTTTTTCATGCCGGGCCACCAATATTGCTGACGAAGACCCATGTACATCTTATCAGCTCCAGGATGTACCGAATATCGAGTCTTATGGGATTCATTCATCAAAAACATACGAAGATCGTCGCGATCGGGAACCCAGATACGATCCAAGTAATACAATAGGCCGTTGGCTTTGGTTTCTAGCAAGAGTTCTACACCACACGCCATTTCTTGATACATGTTTCCCTCGGTAATCGAGGTGTGTTGTGCTTAGAGAATGCGGGCTTGGATATCATTATGAATACGAACACTATGAAGCATGATACGTTCTTTACGACTCAAAGCGTCGGCTACAACATTTGCTTTGCCGGGGTGGGTAGCGAATCTCGCAGTCGTAGTCGTTAAGAAGTTCGACCCATCGTCGTTGCCTCATATTAAGCTCTTTTTGATTGAAAATATGTTGGAGACTTTTGTGGTCGGTGAAAACCACGCATTTGGTACCATATAAATAATATCTCCAAATTTTCAAGGCGAAAACGACAGCACCAAGCTCGAGATCATGGGTCGTATAGTTCTTCTCATGAATTTTGAGTTGACGTGATGCCTATGCAATTACTTGGCCACGTTGCATAAGGACACAACCAAGACCTTGGTTGGATGCATCACAATAAACGACAAAGTCGTCATTGCCATTAGGAAGTGTTAGAATAGGAGCATGGCAGAGCTTGTGCTTGAGAATTTGAAAAGCTTCCTCTTGCTTGGGTCCCCACTCGTAAGATTTACCTTTATGAGTCAAGGCAGTGAGCGGAACCGCAATCTTGGAGAAATTTGAGATGAAGCGACGATAGTAACCCGCTAGTCCAAGGAAGGAACGAATCTCGGTAGGAGTCTTAGGAGTACTCCAATTCTTTACCGCTTCGATTTTCGCCGGGTCCACATGAATTCCCTTATCGTTGACTATGTGTCCCAAAAATTGAACTTCCTTTAGCCAGAATTCACACTTGGAGAACTTGGCGTATAGTTGTTCTTTCTTCAAGAGTTCTAAAATTAAACGAAGATGTTGTTCATGCTCCGCTTTCGTCTTAGAATAGATAAGAATGTCGTCAATGAAAACGATCACGAACTTGTCCAAATAAGGTTTGCATACACGGTTCATGAGGTCCATGAAGACCGCAGGTGCATTAGTCAACCCGAAGGGCATGACCATGAACTCGTAGTGACCATATCTAGTCCGAAAGGCAGTCTTCGGAATGTCTTCATCGAGAACACGAAGTTGATGGTATCCGGAACGAAGGTCAATCTTGGAGAAACATGTTGAACCTTGAAGCTGATCGAAAAGATCGTCGATACGGGGTAAAGGATATCGGTTCTTAATTGTAAGCTTGTTGAGTTCACGATAATCAATGCACATTCGAAATGACCCATCCTTTTTCTTTACGAATAGCACGGGAGCGCCCCAAGGTGAATGGCTCGGGCGGATGAATCCTTTGGATGAGAGTTCTTGTAATTGACTTGCAAGCTCTTGCATCTCGAAAGGTGCAAGACGATAGGGGGCTTTTGCCACGGGAGTTGCCCCGGGCACAAGGTCGATACGAAACTCCACCTGTCTAGTGGGAGGGAGACCAGGTAAATCCTCGGGGAATACCTCGGGAAAATCTCGGATGATGGGAATGTCTTGCAATTTCTTACCCTTGTCTTTCGTGTCAACTATGTGGGCCAAGAAGGCAACGTACTTTTTCCGTAAGTACTTTTGTGCCAATGTGCAAGACATGAGTTGAAGACCACTACACGGCTTTTCACCGAAAATAACTAACGTGTCGCCCGAAGGGAGAGGTATACGAATGCTCTTTTCGTAGCAAATAACCTCGGCATGGTGTTTGGATAACCAGTCCATGCCAATTATAATGTCGAAACTCCCCAATTGCATTGGAAGGAGATCAACGGAGAATTCATGACTATTAAGCTCGAGATTGCAGTTGCAGATAACAGAATTTATGGTAATAGATTTCCCGTTTGCTATCTCCACGGATTAAGAATTGTCAAGTCTCGTTCTTTGTTTAGCAAGTCGAGATTCAAAAGTAAGAGACACGAAACTCCTATCGGCACCGGTATCAAATAAAATGGATGCATAATGTTTGTTTACGAGAAACGTACCGTTTATTACGTCGTTGTTTGCTTGTGCCTCATTAGCGTTTATATTAAACGCTCGTCCTTGGGGACCACCTTGGTGATGAAGTTTTGGGCATCGGTCACGGAAATGGTTTGGGTCTCCACACTCGTAACATGCCCGACCATTGAGAAGTGCCGGATAGTTTGGACGGTTGGCTGGAGCAGCTTGGTGGACGGGAGTACGGGTACGGCAAGTAGTGACCACATGTCCATATCGTCCGCAGCTTGAGCACAATCGGCATGGTAGATTGGCAGGATGATGGTACTTGCAGGTCTGGCATTGGGGATTCGGGCCCTGATAAGTTTTCGGGTTTTGACCCAAAGGGGCCACTTGAAGAGCAGGTACAGCGGGAGTTACGGCTGCGAAGTTTCGACCCTTTCGTTTCTTGTTGCGGTTAGAAGGCTCGGGTTTTACATCTTTGACAGCTGCAAGATTGGAGACAACCTTCTTGGAACCCTTTCTTGTTAAGGTTCCGGATTTGACGTGGTTGTCGGATAGTGTAGTGGATAGACGGATGGCAGCTTCAAGTGTAGGAGGATTGCTTCCTAACACAGCATCTTGAATTTGCATAGGCAGGCCGCCTATGTATTTTTCAATTCCCCGAGCAAGGGGAGTGATCATATGAGGCACCAGCAGACTTAGCTCTTGAAACCGGGTGGTGTAAGCCAGATTATCCCCGCTGTCTTGGGCAAGATCCCAAAATTCAGCCTCGAGCTTCCTCATTTCATTCCGAGGACAGAATTCATCAGTCATGGCCTTCTTTAGATCATCCCATGATAAGGATGTAGCAACCTCAGCACCACGAGTGCGTTTCTCACCGTTCCACCAGGTGAGGGCTCTCTTTTGGAGTACACTTGTGGCATAACGAACCCGAAGATTATCGGGACAGTCGCTGTTTAGGAATGTGCTTTCCATGCTTTCAAACCATTGAAGTAGGCCGGTAGCACCTTCAGTCCCGAAGAATTTAGTAGGATTGCACGAGTTAAAGTGCTTAAACGTGCAATGAGGCGGGTTGGTACCACCGTTCCCTTGGATGTTGTGAGACTCGTCACTGTTGTTATTTGCTTCGGTCATTTGCTCTACTAGCTGGGCAAGGAGAGTAGCAAGATCCGGGTTGGAAGTGCTAGAGTTTGCACGTCGACGAGGCATTCTAACACCATAAGAAAAGACAATGATATTTTAGATAAGACGGATAAATATGAGTTATAGCGGGAAATAATGTAAGCAGAAATACGAGATTTATCATGACGCGTGCCAATGCATGTGTATTTATTCTAAGTTGATAGGGGAAACCAAGTCATCTTTTCCGGGTAGGACATGATGTTATAGATCATTATTTGCATAATAGGAATTGCCGGGACTTGCATGCATTACAAATCGTTATTACGTGTGCACCCGTAATAATGATTTGTTTTGCATGTTTGTCTAGTTCTTCCTATCTTGCTATAATGTCCCCAAATTTTAAGTATAAGTTCGGATTGTATCCTTGCGAATACATTGACTTATCAACGTTAATTAATTTCCCGAAACTTTCAAAGAGACATGCTTTAGCCTATAGGTAAACACTCACTTCAGGAATTCCCAGGAAAGCATACGGGTCCGTTTATTTGGATTTATACGAAATGCTTTCCTAGACAGAAGACCCAATGTACAGGTGTCACCCTTCCAGATTGCACGTGTCCTTTACTGGTCTCAAGAAATTAAGTCGTTGACGAGATTTTCAAGATTTTGATATACTTATGAGTACAAAATGTGTAGGAATTGTTGCAATTAATACGGATTAGGAAAGAGTATGGATAAGGATGGGTAGTGTATTTGTTTGCATAAGTTTGTTTGTCAAATGTGTATGTAAAGTATGTATCATGTATCAAGGTCTTGCATGTATGTGTATAAGTCTCATGTACCAAACTTGGGAAAATTCAAATATTACCTAACTACAAATAATTCACATAGCATTTAATCATTTAGCACATAGCACATAAAAGTGAGTCCTAGGGTTATAGTCTAGGTCATTGTGTCTAATAACCTAATTCCCTATAACCATGGCTCTGATACCAATCTGTCACACCCCGACCGATGGCGGAATCATCGAGGCGGACAATGTGATGATTGTTCAAAAGCACATGATAACTAAAGGTTGCATAATTCATTAATTAAATTTAAAGACAACAAGTTCCAAATACAATACATTTCAAATAACCTAGTCTAGTTCAAAACATTAATTTATTTAACTAGGTCCATAGTTCCTAAGGGGAGAGATCTTTGGCAGGCAGTAACATATCCAAACCTGAAACATTATTTAAATCAAGTGTCAACTAAAAAGTTGGTGAGTACATAGGTTTAGTAAATCCGGTAAATAGTAGTGTAAATCGTTTTGCAACTCATTGTTTATCTTGTTAAACATAGTATATGATGTATCATTTGTTTAATCACAATTCAAACCGAGTTTGACGCGCTTGAACAGAGCACAACAGCTAAGTCCGGTATGTTTGAATATAGTTACCCACTATATCCGATATGATTGAATATAACACACGGTTATATCCGAGTATGCAGTAATAAACACCCTAACCGGGTGGGCTGGTCAGGCACAATAGATCTATCAATATTACAGTTGGTTGTCTTGTGTTTTAAATGTATGTACATCCAAAGAATAAGCATATAGTCTCATGTATAACACGTATAAACAATTTGATTGAGTAGCATGAAATAATGTTTCACCCCAAAGTATGTAAAAGTGTAAAATAGGGGCTATGTAACTCACCTGGCTAGCGAATATGATAATCCACGAGAGTAGGTGATACGGATGTTTGAAACCTAAGCACGATGGAACCCTATGTAGATAAATGGGTATTATTATATGCTTATAGGTGTGTATCCGTATTTAATTGTGTATAGGTTTATAATAATATTTCTTAAAATTATTTGTGTAAAGTGTAGGTTTAGATTTACTTGAAATCCCTGATTTTGATTGAAACTGTTTCAGGTATCGAAACTATGTTCAAGCATCGAAACTATGTTCAAGTATCGAAACTATGTTCAAGTATCGAAACTATGTTCAATTATCGAAACTATGTTCAATTATCGAAACTATGTTCAAGTATCGAAACTATGTTCAATTATCGAAACTATGTTCAATTATCGAAACTATGTTCAATCGAAACTACTAGTTTCGATTGACCACAGAGTTGTTGAAACTTTCTTCTATCGAAACTACTTAGTTTCGATGAGTAGTTATTATGTATTATGTATTTATATAATACTAACAAATGAAAGAAAAGTCTTTATTTGACTAATTATATTGATATTTTATATATTAAAATTTATTTTAACAAGTTTATTAAAAATAATGCAAGGTTCATAAAAAAAATGAGGCATTTTATATATTAAATGTATTTTAATAAGTTTATAAAAATGTTACAAGATTTATAAAAATTATAGGACATTTTATATAAAAATGGGTTTAAATAAGTTTATAAAAATATTATAAGATTTATAAAAATATATGGGATATTTTATATACATAAACATGTATTACAAGATTTATAAAAATTGGAATAGTTTATAGATAAAAGATCATTTAATTGATTTCAAAATAAACGAACGATCAAACCGACTCGTTTTAGTCTTTAATGTATAAAAATAATATTAAAATAAGTTAAGATAATTAAATAAAATAAAAAAATGAAAATAGAAGCAAAATGGGGTTGGGCCGGAGGCCGGAAGGTTCGAACCCGCGACTTCAGCCTCGGACACATACACGCATAACCAGCCGGGCTACTGCCCATCGCTGGTTATGTGTGTAACGGATAAATTAAGTACAGAAGGGCAATTCTGGTCGCTGGACCTCGGTGACCGGCAAACCGTGTCCGAGGACATTGGGTTTGCCCGGTAACTCTCGTGCGATTGCTGTGATTTCGACTGGGATTGTTTACCTGATGATAACAGAAGCTAATGGAACCGAAATGAGGTTCGAACTTGGTCGCGAAGGGCCTGGACGGCAGGGCTTTGGAACTCGAAAAAGTCACAAGCTTGGATCGATTTCTGAGTGGAATTAGCTCTTGTAACCCTGGTCACAGTTTCACTCAGGGTCGACGAAGGTGATGGAGTCCTCAATTTGGAGTGAGAGTGTGTGGAAGGAGGGTAGCCAGTTCGCGCAGGGCCGACCATGGCCATTTATAGCCGGGCTTGATTCTTATGTTCAACGTGCAATTGGGCACGTCCCGACATTAGTCTGGACGAGACGAAACTAATTAGACATTCAACAGGCGTGGGGGTGGCTTGTTGGGCACGAATTCGAACGTGTATATCTCGGCCACCAACAGGATCAGACGATCCTTATGTTGGGGAGACCAATTGGTCGAGGGGTATTGTTCGCGTGGGGGAGACGAAGCCAGAGAAGCCTTTATCGGCTGTTGAGGTGCAGGGAACAGTCCTGTCGGGCGTTCGCCGGAGAAAGCCTTGGACCGCCGGACCATGGTTGGGGGTGACCGGATAAACGAATCGGGTATTGCCAGTTTTAGTCCTTGAAGTTTGGTTTGACTTAAATTTAGTCCCTGGAATAACTTCGGATTAAACCTTTTAGTTTGATGAATTACCAAACAACCCTTGAACTTTTATTTAACTAAATTAATTTAACTTCTTTTAAATAAAATTAATTTAAAATTGTTTTTATAAACTTATTTTATTTATTTTAATTATTATAAATAATTTTTATAAAGGTTATTTATCTTATTTAAATAGATTCTTTTATTAAATATGCAACTTTTAAAATTTAGATTTTATATAAAATTTTATATAAGTTTTTAAAACTTATAAAATTTTAATTAATTTATATCCGTGAAATAAAATACCTAATCGTATAAATCTAAATAAAACTCTTACACTTTATTGAAATAAGAGATGATTACACGATAAATATAACACAAGTGCGTGAATGAAAATCCGAAACGTCACAACAGCCACATTATTAGGGAGACTTCTTTGGATGTCTCTCTATTAGGATCAGGATCACTTCCCGGATCCATAGAACAGCCCCCTGAGCCTTTCCTTTTTCTTGTGAACTTAAGTGTTGAGGAACCTGATCAAAATAATGTTCCTTCTCCAACTACTACTATCTCGGAGGTACTGATTGATCTTGCTTCCAACACACCCAAACCCAAGTTCGTCTACCCTGAAGGTCCACTCTAGGAATTATGAAAGAGTGGATGTGGAAGAGGCTGTCACTACTGCTGGTCCATTAAATGACTACGAGGACAGTGACAACATTGCTCAGACCTCAACCACGGCAACTCACAGTGAGGATGTTTCCTTAGAAACTCCCTTCACTGAGAGGAATCCCAGGTGCCAAGAAACCATGGGTGATGGGGATGAAGAGGCCATGCCCAAAGCCCCATCTGGATCCAAGGATTCCACAGCTGTGGATGAGGACAGACTGTAACTTCATATCTTGAAATTGATGGCAAGGATGGTCATGCTAGAGGCTGAAGTGTCCAAACTAAGACACCAAGTCTCTATACATGAAGCTCATAAATTCCAAACTTTTCCTAATCTCTCCCTTGTATCAGTGGGCACCCAAACTGACGCTTATTCATCCACTGATGCACCCAAAAAGGGGGAGATGGTCCCAATGGAGGATATAAGGTTGAAAGGATAGTCAGAAACATGCAAAAGCTTCATCAACGAAGACAGTAAGAGAATTTTGGTAGCATCAGTCTAGGGGGAGTTTGTAGAAACAAAAACTGATGGCTACAAAATTCTAAGTACAAATACAGCTGATCTCACAGTTTGCTGCTGATCAACAAACTGCTGCGGACAAGCTTATCTGCTGCGGATACTTGTTCTCCTGCTGAAGAACAAATCTGCTGCGGATAGCTTTATCTGCTGAAGACCAATGTTGCTGCTGATAGGCTTATCAGCAGCATCATTCTCATTCTTGCTGCTGATAGCTGTGTTCCTTGAAGACAAATCGTCACAGCTGACTATCCATGCCAAGCGTCACTGACAACTTTCTGCAAAAGCAACTGACACACTCAAAGCAGAACGAACCTCAATGGCACAACCAGTGAAACTAAGCAATGCTCTTCTCCAGACATGCAAGCAATGATGCATAAAGAAGACGCTTCAATAAAGTTAGCTAGTTTAGCTTTAACGTGTATTGTTAGTTTTTGTTTAAGAAATCAACGGTCTGTGTTCGATCTGATCCTTAGAATCAAGGGTCTGTCTTGATTCTAAGTTAGTATAAATACTGTGTAAACACTTCATTGTAAGTGTGCTTTCGAATTAGAGTTTTCATTTGTAATCGTTTATTCACAAAGCTTAATACAACAGTGTTCTTATCAGTATTCTTTCTGTTTACTCGATCGTAATTGTGCAGTTGATATTGTTTCCGCCAATCTCAACTAAGAACAGAACCACCTTGTAATTTCACGATCCTACACTTACACTATTTGTAACAGAATAAAACCAAATTTGTAAATTTTCAATATAAATTCAGTTTTATTATAAATTTCGTTGTTCAAATTGTATATTAAAATAATTAAAACAAAAGTTTTAAATATCAAAAATTTATTTCCTAAATAAAAGCAACAAATTTTATAAAAGTTTATAAAATATTAACTCATTTAAAGCAAACTAGTATTTATATTCTTTTAAAAGATGATAAATAAAATAAGAATTATTCATTTAACTTATTTAAATAAATGAAATTATTTATTTATTTTACTTATTTATTTAAATTAAACACTATTCGCATAAGTAGAAATTCTTTTTCTAAACATATATATTTTAACATATTTTTCACAAATAAATAAATAAAACTTATTTATTTATTTAGTTTATTTAAATAAATGAAATTATTTATTTAAATTAAACACTATTTGTATAAGTAGAAATTCTTTTTCTAAACATATATATTTTAACATATTTTTCACAAATAAATAAATAAAAATTATTTATTTATTTAGTTTATTTAAATAAATGAAATTATTTAATTTATTTAAATTAAACACTATTCGTATAAGTAGAAATTCTTTTTCTAAACATATATATTTTAACATATTTTTCATAAATAAATAAATAAAAATTATTTATTTATTTAAATAAATGAAATTATTTAATTTATTTATTTAAATTAAACACTATTCACATGAGTAGAAATTATTTTTCTAAACACATATATATATTTACACTCTATATATATATGTTAGCATATTTTTCACAATTAAATAAATAAAATTAATTTATTTAAACCCAACCCTACGTCGGTGACTTTTAAATTCATACATATATACCTTGAACTCATAATACACATTAAATTCGTATTTAAGCAGAGTATGCCGTTACATGGAATAACACAAATCTATTTGTACCAACCCACACACATCAAAACCCGTTGAACCCTAGACTTAGACTTTTGTACACACTATTAACTCAATACACATTATACACTAGGTTAACGTGGTGAGTTACAAGGATCGTTTTGCCACCTAGACTCGCGTGCTAGCTACACTCTTGATTCAAGTGAGTTTACATAGCCCCTTTTTCATTTTATACTTTTGGGGTGAAACGTGATTTACTTTTTGAAACCTTTTTGCATAGACTTAATTATAATTCAATAATATGATATTATGTATTATGTGCTTTATGCTTGAATGCTATGAGTTAAGACTACATATACATGACATTAGTACAATCATTAACTCCGTACAAGCCAACGGTTAACATTGATAGATCTATTGAGTCTGACAAACCCACCCGGTTAGGGTGTTTGTTACCGACTTTACATTAGGGTAACCTGCGTGTTATGCCTCAGCCACAAGGTTTGATTGTACACACTTAGTTTAACTATATATTCTCCATAAATGCCTTAAACACGTATATCGTATGAATTGTATAAAACACTCTAAACTTGGTTATGTGTCAAAACCTATGTATGCTCACCAACTTTTTAGTTGACCTTATTTTCATCATGTTTCAGGTACTAACGCTTGAGAATAAGTACAAGATGCCTCACTTAGGACTGATGACCTAGAATTTAATTTAAAGAGACTATTTATGTATTTTTATTTACGTTATGAAATTGGTTGTTTAATTATTTAAACTTTAGTAAACCTTGAGCTTTTGAACAGTCTACATGTCCCGCCCCGACGTATTTCGCCGTCGGTTGGGGTGTGACAGATTGGTATAACAGCCTTGGTTATAGGGAATTAGGTTATTAGACACCTTTGACCTAGACTATAACCTTAGGACACCCATTATTTACCATGCTCTATGATTATATAATATGCTACATGCTATGTGTTACTTGCTTATTATATTTTGATACTTTAATTGTTAAAATTCATCAACTATTAGGCTATACTTAAATAATAAATTAAATAAACAATATCCCTACCCATACCCTAAGCCTCATAACCTTCTTACCTACTTCTCTGTCATCATCATCATAGCATGTGGAAACTTCATGAATTTAAATCTATAGAATTTCTTTACTTCCTCGTTAAGGTTTTAAACTTTGTTAATTATTAGAGGACACGTGCAATCTGGAAGGGTGACACCTGTATTCTGGGTTTTCTGTCTATGAAAGCATTTCGTATAAATCCCAATCAACCGAGGGACCCGTATGCTTTCATGGGAATTCCCGGGATGAGTGTTTACTTATAGGCTAAAGCATGTCTCCTTGAAAAATTATATGAGTTTAATTAACCTTAATGTGTCACAGTATTCAAGTGATTATATCACTATTTGAGTACAATCCAAACTATGATTTACTATTTTATTTGTTATCTTACCGTTTAAATTCAATCAACCCTCATAAGTTCTTACATCTCTTCTTGTGTTGTGCAAATCTGTAGAATGCCTCCCCGTTGAGCTACCATGGCCAACAACAACACTGATATTGCTGCTATCCTTGCATAACTTGTAACTCAACTCACTCAAGTTAATGTAATGGTACTACAAACGGTAACCATGGGACTAATGGTGGTGGTGGTGCCAACCCACCGCAATGCACTTTCAAGCATTTTAACTTGTGCAACCCCACTAAGTTTTATGGCACTGAAGGAGCCACGGGTCTCTTGCAATGGTTCGAGAGCATTGAAAGCACTTTTCTCAACAGCGATTGTCCCGACAACCTCCGGGTCCGCTATGCCACCAGCGTCTTCCAAAAACGAGCGCTCACTTGGTGGAATGGTGAAAAGAGGAATAGGGGCATGGATGTGGCAATGGCTTTGCCATGGGATGAGGTCAAACGACTCATGACCGAGGAGTTCTGTCCTCGCAATGAAATGAAGAAGTTGGAGGCCGAATTTTGGGATCTTGCCCAAGATAGTGGTGAAAATTTAGCCTACACCACCCGTTTCCATGAGCTAAGTCTTCTGGTACCTCATATGGTCACACCTTTGGCTCGGGGTATTGAAAAGTACATCGGTGGTCTGCCGATGAAGATTCAAGACACTGTTTTAGGGAAGAACCCAGCTACCCTTGAAGATGCCATCCGCCTATCCGCCACATTAACCGATAACCATGTAAAGGCGGGTACGCTAACAAGGAAGGGTGCTAAGAAAGTCCTAGACACGGCAACACCTCCTGAGCCCTCCAAAGGGATCTTTCTCCAACAACAAGAAACGAAAGACTAGGAATTTTGCTGTTGTTACCCCGGCTGCCCTAGTCAATCACGTTGCTCCTATGACTCAGAATCCAGCAAAGAAACATTATGTGGGCAGCAGCCCTTTGTGCAACACGTGCAATTACCATCATTTCCCAAATATACCGTGTCAGATATGTGCCAGCTGTGGAAGATATGGGCATTTAGCCAACACCTGCAGGGTCAAACCACACGGCAATACAGCTAACCAGGGAAACAAAGGGGTTCCAACTATCACTAATGGGAATACTTGCTTTGAATGTGGTAACCCAAACCACTTCCGAAACCTATGCCCAAAACTTATCAACCCAAATCAAGGTGGAGCTAGAGGGCATGCTTTCAACATAAATGCTAATGAGGCCCAGGCCAACAATGATGTGGTCAACGGTACGTTCCTCGTTAATAACCAGTATGCTTCCATACTATTTGATACCGGTGCCCATAAGAGTTTTGTTTCACTTAATTTTGAACCTTTGCTTGCTAAAAACCGAACTAAGTTAGAGAAAATGTTTACCGTTGAAGTAGCGGATGGAAACCCCATCATCATTGACTCCATTATCCGCGATTGTGTCATCGAACTTAATGAATATTCCTTTCCCGTCAACCTCATACCTATACAACTGGGAAGCTTTGATATCATCATAGGCATGGATTGGCTATCTAGTCATCATGCCGAGGTCGTTTGTTTCGAGAAGTGCATCCGAATTCCTCTCCCCTCGGGTGATACATTAAAAGTCTTTGGTGAGAAACCATGTAGTGGGCTTAAGCTCATGTCGTGCACTACGGCCCGGAAGTACTTACGAAAGAAGTATGTGGCCTTTCTAGCCCATATCGTTCAAAAGAAGGACCAATAGAAGGGTATTCAAGACATCCCCATCATTTGTGACTTTCCCAAAGTATTTCCTGAAGATCTATTCGGTCTTCCACCCGTTCGTCAAGTAGAGTTTCGTATCGACCTTGTACCCGGAGCTAATCCCGTGGCTAAAGCTCCATATCGTCTAGGACCTTCTGAAATGCAAGAACTTGCAAGTCAGCTCCAAGAACTTTCCGATAAAGGTTTCATTCGTCCCAGTCATTCACCATGGGGTGCACCCGTCCTATTCGTGAAGAAGAAAGATGGCTCATTCCGGATGTGTATTGACTACCGCGAACTCAACAAACTTACCATCAAGAACCGTTATCCTTTGCCTAGGATTGATGATCTCTTTGATCAACTCCAAGGTTCCACCTACTTCTCGAAGATTGATCTTCGATCCGGATATCACCAACTTCGTGTGTAAGAGGAGGATATTCCAAAGACTGCCTTTCGTACAAGATACGGTCACTACGAATTTATGGTTATGCCTTTTGGGCTAACCAATGCCCCCGCGGTTTTCATGGATCTCATGAATCGCGTATGCAAACCATACCAAGATAAATTTGTGATCGTTTTCATTGACGACATCTTGATCTACTCCAAGACCAAATCAGATCATGAACAACACCTTCAGTTGGTTTTAGACCTTTTAAGAAAAGAACAACTATATGCTAAGTTCTCCAAGTGTGAATTTTGGCTAAAGGAAGTTCAATTTTTGGGTCATATTGTCAACGAAAAGGGAATTCATGTTGATCCCGCAAAGATCGAAGCTGTTAAGAATTGGAGTACCCCTAAGACCCCTACCGAAGTTCGTTCATTTGTTGGTCTTGCTGGTTATTATCGTCGTTTCATCTCAAACTTTTCCAAGATTGCGGTCCCTCTCACGGCCTTGACCCACAAAGGTAAACACTATGAGTGGGGACCAAAACAAGAGGAAGCCTTCCAACTCCTCAAGCAAAAATTGTGCAATGCTCCTATTCTCACTCTTCCTGATGGCAACGATGATCTGGTGGTCTACTGCGATGAATCAAACCAAGGTCTCGGTTGTGTTCTCAGGCAATGGTGCAAGGTGATCGCTTATGCATCAAGACAACTTAAAATTCACGAAAAGAATTATACGACGCACGATCTTGAGTTGGGTGCGGTCGTCTTCGCATTAAAGATTTGGAGGCATTATCTCTATGGCACGAAATGTGTGGTGTTCACTGACCACAAAAGTCTCCAACACATCTTCAATAAAAAAGAACTCAACATGAGGCAACGACGTTGGGTCGAGCTCCTTAACGACTATGACTGCAAGATTCGGTACCATCCCGGTAAAGCGAATGTTGTGGCCGATGCCTTGAGTCGTAAGGACCACGTTATGCTTCATTGTGTTAGGATTCAAACCGATATTCAAAACCGCATCTTAGAAGCTCAACACTTCTCGATCACCGAGGGTAATCTGTATAACGAAATGTCATGTGGTGTTGAACTCCTATTAGAAACCAAATGGCCTCCTCTATTACTAGAATCGTATCTGGATCCCCGATCGTGATGACCTTCGCGCAGTCCTTATGAACGAGGCACACAAAACTCGTTACTCCGTCCATCCCGGGGCTGATAAAATGTACAAGGGTCTTCACCAACAATACTGGTGGCCCGGGATGAAGAAAGACATTGCACTATATGTCGCAAAATGTCTAACTTGCTCCAAAGTCAAAGCTGAACATCAACGTCCTTCTGGTTTACTTGAACAACCGGAAATTCCAGTGTGGAAATGGGAAAATCTAGCCATGGATTTCATTACCAGACTCCCTCGTACTTCTCGAGGTTATGATAGCATTTGGGTGATCATTGACCGTCTCACCAAATCTGCTCACTTTCTACCCATCCAAGAAGACTATCGGGTAGAGAAACTAGCCCGAGTCTACATTGACGAAATTGTGAGTCGCCACGGGGTCCCACTTAACATAATCTCTGATAGGGATGTTCGTTTCACCTCCCGCTTTTGGCAATCCCTCCAAACTGCTCTTGGTACACACTTGGATTTAAGCACGGCTTACCATCCCCAAACTGATAGTCAGACCGAGCGAACAATCCATACTCTCGAGGACATGCTTAGAGCTTGTGTAATTGATTATGGTGGCAATTGGGATTCACATCTATCCCTCATTGAGTTCTCTTACAACAATAGCTACCACACAAGCATCAACATGGCTCCATTTGAAGCTCTCTATGGTCGGAAGTGTCGCTCTCCTATCTGTTGGAACGAGATTGGTGAAGCACAAATCACCGGTCCCGAATTAATCCAAGAAACGTCCGACAAGATCCTACAGATCCGTAACAACATTCAAGTAGCAAGGAGTCGGCAAAAGAGTTATGCCGACAAGAGACGTAAACCCTTGGAATTTCAAGTCGGTGATCTTGTACTTCTAAAGGTATCTCCTTGAAAGGGGGCGATTCGCTTCGGGAAGAAGGGTAAACTAGCACCTCGCTATGTGGGTCCATTCAAGATCCTCGAAAGGATCGGGAAAGTGGCTTACAAACTCGAATTACCTCCATCACTTGCTAATGTACATCCTACTTTCCACGTGTCCAACCTAAAGAAATGTCTTGCTGATGAGAATCTCCATATACCTCTCGACGATGTGCGCATTGACGAAACGATGCACTTCGTGGAGAGACTGGTAGAGATCATGAGTCGAGAGATCATGGGTCGCGAGATCAAGCAACTCAAGAGAAGCTGTATCCCTATTGTCAAAGTACGAAGGGAATCTAAGCGTGGACCTGAATTTACTTGGGAACGTGAGGACCAAATGAAGCTCAATTACCCTCGTTTCTTTGCTGATACAGTCGCCCCAACTAGCTAGAATTTCGGGACGAAATTCCCTCAACATGGGGATACTGTAACCTTCCTGATTTTCACGTTTTCATTTTGGTACAATAAGACATGTATGAATTTCAATCTTAGTGAAATGATTATATCAAGCCCTACTTTTATAAATTACAGCTTCAAAATTTCCTACCCGTATTTGTTCTAGAATCCCTATATACACATAAATATTTGAACACATATATATATATATACATTTATACATCATACAAGTACATATACACATATATATATACATATATATATATACATACTCAAACATGATACAAGTACATACACATATACATGCATACTAGTTTGAACCCTAACCGATTGAACCCTAAATTAAACCCCACACACGGAATTTGACTTTTAAAAACATTAATTTTGACTTCTTGAACTCCATTGACTTTCAAAAGTCAAAGCAGCTGTAAGGCCCGTTCCCCGGATAACCTCACTTGTTGGATTTACTCATAAACATAGTCATAAATACTGAACTTAAATTAAATTAAAACATTCATCATTCAATTTCATTACATAACAGCGGAAGTCTTAACAGTTAAAAGAAAACACATCATATTCTTAAGAAACAAAAGTGGGATGTCAGTCTTGTGCCGGGTAACCTTCACGCCTTCGCACGGCCTTTTCCTTTGTTACCTGAAATGTATACTAAAAGTCAGCTAACGCTGGTGAGTTCTAGTTTAATGCAATTTACTGTAAACATTCTTTTCTTTATAGGTATAAGTGTGCATTACTGTATAATCATTCATATAAATACGTATTCATAACTTTTGCCTTTCTTTCATCTTTCTTTTCTGTATTTTCTTTTTCTGTATTTTTGTGATTTCATACATATATATATATATATGTGCATTCACCCTTTTTTCTTTCTTTCTTTACATTCATGGGTCATACTCTATAAGAGTGATCAACCCGTCTTTTACTGCGTATGTCACAAAGACATACGCCCTTAAGCTACCGTCGTAGCCCTTTTACTCGTCCGGTCCTAGAAACCGTCCGCCTTAACTTTTCCGTCCGGCCAACCTTCGGCCGTCCGCCTTAACCGTCCTACCGTCGTAGTCCGTCATATTCGCCCGTCTGCCCTAAGGCAGCCGTTTCCCATGCGACTATTATTTATACAACCGTTCTACTATAATATGCCAATTGCTTCGACCGTCCTTTAATGGCATTCGTACGTCCTAGCTGATGAAGGAACGCACTTGTCCCGGTTGTAAAATAGTCACATGGTCGTCCGTCTACCGAAGTAGCCGTTATCATCGAAGCGTCCATAACATTTTCTGTACTTTGCAAGCAATATATACATGGATATAAAGCAAGATTTCATTCTTATATGTTATGACATTCATTCAATTCATTCTTTGCAAGCAATATATACATGGATATAAAGCAAGATTTCATTCTTTCATTTTGTGTTATACTTTCATTCATTCTTTATAATCATGCTTTTCATTCTTTATTCATAATTTCTCTTTCGTGTATAGGTATATATATATATACTTGTATAACACATATGATCACATTAACATTCATAAACTTTATTCACTTAGTGTATACACTTCAGCCCCAAAACATTTGAAAACATTTGCACATAACATAAAAAGGGGCACATAGAACTCACCTGATGAGTAGTTTCTGTAATACACTAAGCTGGCTACTGGGCTTCACTAATGTCACTCACGATCTGTATAATAAAGTCATACACATAAGATGGTGCTCCTAGATGACACTAGACATTACTATGCTTGAACTCAGTAGTTTCGAGAGGTGGGTCGCATCGAAACTATGGTAGTTTCGAGCTATGGTCTTACACTCGAAACTAGGTAGTTTCGAGTCATAATCCTTCTATCGAAACTATGGCAGTTTCGAGTCATTAACTTATGAAAAATCTTAGTTTAGGTTCAAGGTGACACTCGAAACTAGGTAGTTTCGAGTCCTGAGTTCCTATCGAAACTATGGTAGCTTCGAGTCATTGGCTGCTATCGAAACTAGATAGTTTCGAGTCAAACATGACTATCGAAACTAGAGTAGTTTCGATGGGTCTGCATGTATCGAAACTATAGTTTCGATTCATGGGTCTGCACATATCGAAACTAAGTAGTTTCGATGGGTCTGCACAGATCGCCATTTCCAAAAATCTGAAGTTTTGCATGCAGGTCTGATTCGAGTCGATATCTCGGTTTTCCAAGATCAAAACGTTGGGTTTTCATTCTAGATGCTATATCTAAGCTCATTTTCATGTTTCATCCGCAAAATCGCTATCTTTTTAGCCAAAACCCGAAAACTCCCAAAACGAGCAAAAACTCATAATGTGATCGAACTGTTACCTGGATTGGATTTCTGATTCAGAGGATATGTTCACGAGCACAGCAGCAACGTCCTCTTGAATTCCCGAGTTGATCCGTCACTTTCTCTCTCTAGACCCGAGCTCTCCTTTCTCTCTCTAAAAGTTGCGTGAGTGGGGAAATGAGCAGGGAAGAGGGGCTGCCTTGCCTCTTATGCAACTGGGCTTCCCTCGGCCCATTGAGGCCGAGCCCAAGCCCGTTCCCTTTGTTTAAATACTCTGGCTAAAACACCGGTCTCGCTATTTTTTATTCGTTTTATTATTTTTGGGATGTTACAAGTCTACCCTCCTTAAAGAGGTTTCGTCCTCGAAACTGCTTATACGTTAAATAATTGAGGGTATAGTCCCCTCATCTCGTCTTCTTTTTCCCACGTAGCTTCCGACCCTTTTCTGTGCTTCCATTGTATCTTGACTAACGATATCGACTTATTGCGTAGTCGTTTCTCAGCTCGGTCAAGAATGGCTATCGGTTCCTCTATATAATTTAGACTGTTATCCACTTCGATCTCGTCGTAAGGTATGTGAGCTGTGTCGTCAGCTAGGCACTTGCGTAAGTGTGACACGTGAAACGTAGGGTGTATTCCACTAAGCTCAACGGGTAAGTCGAGTCTGTAAGCAACTTGACCCACTCTTGCTAAAATCTTGAAAGGTCCGACAAACCTTGGACTTAGTTTGCCACGCTTTCTGAATCGAATGATTCCTTTCCACGGTGATACTTTCAACAGTACCATGTCCCCTACTTGAAACTCTAAATCCCTCCTTCTCTTATCCGCGTATGATTTCTGTCTGTCTTTTGCGGCTTTCATACGAGCCTTGATTTGATCAAATTTCTCAGAAGTAGCTTTGACCACTTCGAGACTTGCAAAATCCTTCTGTCCAATTTCCCCCCAACAAACCGGGGTCCTACATTTCCTCCCATACAACATTTCAAATGGCGGCATGCCAATAGTCGAGTGATAGCTGTTGTTATATGAAAATTCTGCCAATGGTAGATGGCTGTCCCAACTCCCACCGAAGTCAATGATACAGGCCCGGAGCATGTCCTCCAAGGTCTGAATGGTCCTTTCCGATTGTCCATCGGTTTGGGGGTGGTAAGCGGTGCTGATGTTCAGTCTAGTGCCCATTGCTTCATTGAATTTCTTCCAAAACCTTGACGTGAATCTAGTATCCCTGTCAGACACAATCGACAGCGGCATACCATGTCTGCTCACAATTTCCTTGATAAATACTTCTGCTAGCTTTTCAGAAGAAGAAGTTTCTCGTATTGGCAAGAAGTGAGCACTCTTTGTCAAGCGGTCGACGATCACCCAAATGGTATCATTGCCTTTAGCTGTTCGCGGTAGCTTGGGAATGAAGTCCATTGTGATCTCTTCCCACTTCCATTCCGGTATTGGTAAAGGTTGCATTTTACCGCATGGTTTCTGGTGCTCGGCCTTAACTAGAGAACACGTTAGGCACTTGCTCACGTATTCTGTCACATCATTCTTCATGCCAGGCCACCAGTATTCTTTCTTCAAGTCTTGATACATTTTGTTTGTCCCGGGGTGGATAGAATAGCGAGACTTATGGGCCTCATCGAGTATTTTGGCTCTAAGCTCACCAATCTTAGGTATCCACATCCGGCCAAACCTAGTTCGTACTCCGTATGCATTCGCATCTAAGTTCCCTTGTTGTCCTACTATTCTTTCCCGTTTCACATTTCTTTCTAACAATGCTTCATCTTGTGCCTTTGATATTTCACCCATTAAGTCTGGCGTTATAATTAACTGACACGCTTTGATCCGGATAGGTGCCGATTCTTCCTTTCTACTTAAAGCGTCAGCCACTACGTTTGCCTTGCCTGGATGGTACAATATCTCACAGTCATAGTCTTTCAGTAGCTCTAACCATCTTCTTTGCCTCATGTTTAGTTCCTTTTGTTCGAAAAAGTATTTCAAGCTTTTGTGATCGGAGTAGATGGTGCATTTAACTCCATACAAGTAGTGTCTCCATATTTTCAACGCGAAAACTACTGCTGCTAATTCTAGATCATGTGTTGGGTAGTTAACCTCGTGAATCTTTAGTTGTCGCGATGCATAAGCAATTACCTTCCCTCGTTGCATAAGTACGCACCCTAATCCCTGACCTGAAGCGTCAGAGTAGACTACCAAGTCTTCATTTCCCTCAGGTAGTGTTAAGACTGGAGCGTGTGTTAATCGTGTCTTTAGTTCCTCGAACGCGTTATTTTGGGTTTGACCCCATTCATATTTCACTTCCTTCCGTGTCAGTTTAGTTAATGGCGAGGCTATCCTTGAGAAATCTTGAATGAACCTTCTATAGTAGCCTGCCAATCCCAGAAAACTTCGTATCTCTGTTGGTGTCTTTGGGATGTTCCATTCTTTTACTGTCTCTATCTTTGCAGGATCCACCATGATGCCGTTTGGGTTTATCACATGACCTAGGAATTGGACTTCCCTAAGCCAAAACGCGCATTTGGAGAATTTTGCATACAACTTTTCCTTCTTCAGCACCTCCAGTACTTCTCTTAGGTGACAGTGGTGATCACCCTCGCTTTTCGAATATACTAGTATGTCGTCTATAAAAACTATCACCGATCGATCCAACATTGATCGACATACTCTATTCATCAAATCCATGAACGCTGCCGGAGCGTTAGTCAATCCGAAGGACATCACGAGAAACTCATAATGCCCATAACGCGTGCGAAACGCGGTCTTTGGTACGTCTTCCTCCCTTACCTTCAACTGATGATAACCTGACCTAAGATCGATCTTTGAGAACCAACTCGCACCTTGCAGTTGATCAAAAAGGTCGTCTATTCTAGGCAGTGGGTATTTGTTCTTTACTGTCCTCTTGTTCAGTTCACGGTAGTCAATGCACATGCGCATGCTGCCGTCTTTCTTCTTTACGAATAGTACCGGAGCGCCCCATGGTGAGATGCTCGGTCTAATAAATCCTTTCTCGGTTAGTTCCTCTAGTTGAGACATTAATTCTTTCATTTCTGACGGAGCCAATCGGTAGGGGGCTTTGGCAACGGGTTCAGCTCCTGGCAGTAAGTCAATCTGAAATTCTATTTCCCGATCGGGTGGTAACCCCGGTAGATCCTCAGGGAATACTTCCGGAAAGTTGCACACCACGGGTACATTCTTGAGTTCTTTCGTTTTCATTCTATCATCAATGACATACGCCAGATAAGCTTCGCAACCGCGCCTCATGTAACTTTCGGCCTTGATCATCGAAATGACGTTCGGCATTGTGCAATTCCAATCCCCATAAACCGTAATTGGACTGCCGCTTGGAGCCTTGAGGTGTATCCTCTTACGTTTACATATGATTTGAGCTTCGTTGGCAGCTAGCCAATCCATACCCAATACTATATCGAATCCTCCTAAGGTGAGAAGGAATAGTCTAGAAGGAAACTTATGTCCCTCTATTTCTATGATGCAATCCTCTGTTACTTGGAATACTGCCGAATTTTTACCAACGGCAGTTTGTACGCTAAAGGCCTTTACTATGGTGTTGATAGAGCAATCCAGTTTACGACTAAATGCATTTGATATGAAGCTTTTACTAGCACCAGAATCAAATAAGATAGCAGCACGTTCATCATTAACTAGAAACGTACCTGACACGACATCAGGATTTCCCCTTGCCTCTTCCTCAGTTAAGGCATAGGCCCGAGTCCTTGCCTTTTGTTGTTCCTGTTCCCTCTCCTTTCCCGATCCAGATTGGCCGGCCTTCCTGCAGTTCTTTGTTAGATGTCCAAACAATCCACATATTTGACATTTGACATCCTTCAAACATTCTCGAGAGAAGTGCCCCGGCTTCCCGCACTTATAGCATGTGGTGGTGCCGGTTTTACATTCGCCAAGATGTTGCCTTCCACATTTCTTGCATGTTTCATATTCGTCCGACCTTGGCTTCTTAGTTTCAGTTGTTACGTTCCCTCTTCCTGTGCCTCTAGACGGGTTCTCCCACTTTCTCTTTTGGGTCTCTGTTGGTGGGTCCTCATTGGCATAATCGTCGTAGACGATTCCGCTCAGATTCACTACCGACTCGAAGGTCGAAGGTAGGTTAGCTTTTACATGAACACGGACTCTTTGTGGTAGACCTTTGACATAGTATTTGATCAGACGATCTTCAGTTTCCACCAAGTGTGGTACCAGTTGAGCCAGCTCATTGAATCTTGAGGTATACTGGCGATGAGTCTTGCTGCCAGCTTTGAAGTTTAAGAACTCGTTCTCCACACGATCAATCTCATTTTGTGGGCAGAACTTTTGGATTATGAGCTTCTTCAGGTCTTCCCATGTCATTCTGGCAATAGCATTTGGCGACTTTGTTCTTTGAATATTCCTCCACCAACTTAGTGCCTCATTGGTGAAAGAATGAGCGACATACTTAACAGCCTGGTCCGGGCGACACTCACTGATGTTGATTACAGCATTCATCCTCTCAATCCATTCGAACGTAGCCACTGAATCCTTGGTTCCATCAAACTTGGGTGGGTCTCCATCCTTGAAACCTTTGTAAGTACACCCACGGTTGCTTGATGCCACTTTTACTTCATCCCCGTCACTGTCATAAATTTTCTCTTCCTTGTTTCCTTCATCCTCCTCTTTACTTTTCTTCATTGCCTCGGATAGTAGATCAGGCAATACCTTCTTCAAAGTGAGCACAACTTCACGGGCAATAGCATCCCTGACTTCAGGTTCCAGCTGTATAGGCCCTGGACTGTCGTTCATAATTGGGGTCACTTCTGTTTCGTGCACACTTTCGGTGTGCTCTGCGTGCACACTCTCTTCTTCTTCAAATCTTGGGTTCAACGGAGGTCTACCTCGTCGGCCAGTGCGACCGCCTCGGCGTCCAGTTCTTCCTCCGCCAGCCATAATTTCTTAATTTCCTGATAGTCATAAAGGGGATACATCAATGTCATTACTTCAGATCATAGTTTGGAACAGTACGAGCAAGGTAAATTTTTAATTACAGTGACCGGTTTGTGATTACTAATTTACATTGCTTTTCGGGTTCAAAACTCTTCAAATCGGTTGTGACATTGACATCTATTTGTTCTAAGTTAAGGTATCTATCCTTATTTAGAGCATTAGCTTTAGTACTTACTTACCGTGCTGCGTTGGCGTTGGTTACCCATACTGACATCCGTGCGTTGGTCCCATAATCAGTTTGAGTCCAGACATTTAGGGATGTCTGAATCTCTCAAACTATTGCTCTGATACCAACTTGTAAGGCCCGTTCCCCGGATAACCTCACTTGTTGGATTTACTCATAAACATAGTCATAAATACTGAACTTAAATTAAATTAAAACATTCATCATTCAATTTCATTACATAACAGCGGAAGTCTTAACAGTTAAAAGAAAACACATCATATTCTTAAGAAACAAAAGTGGGATGTCAGTCTTGTGCCGGGTAACCTTCACGCCTTCGCACGGCCTTTTCCTTTGTTACCTGAAATGTATACTAAAAGTCAGCTAACGCTGGTGAGTTCTAGTTTAATGCAATTTACTGTAAACATTCTTTTCTTTATAGGTATAAGTGTGCATTACTGTATAATCATTCATATAAATACGTATTCATAACTTTTGCCTTTCTTTCATCTTTCTTTTCTGTATTTTCTTTTTCTGTATTTTTGTGATTTCATACATATATATATATATATGTGCATTCACCCTTTTTTCTTTCTTTCTTTACATTCATGGGTCATACTCTATAAGAGTGATCAACCCGTCTTTTACTGCGTATGTCACAAAGACATACGCCCTTAAGCTACCGTCGTAGCCCTTTTACTCGTCCGGTCCTAGAAACCGTCCGCCTTAACTTTTCCGTCCGGCCAACCTTCGGCCGTCCGCCTTAACCGTCCTACCGTCGTAGTCCGTCATATTCGCCCGTCTGCCCTAAGGCAGCCGTTTCCCATGCGACTATTATTTATACAACCGTTCTACTATAATATGCCAATTGCTTCGACCGTCCTTTAATGGCATTCGTACGTCCTAGCTGATGAAGGAACGCACTTGTCCCGGTTGTAAAATAGTCACATGGTCGTCCGTCTACCGAAGTAGCCGTTATCATCGAAGCGTCCATAACATTTTCTGTACTTTGCAAGCAATATATACATGGATATAAAGCAAGATTTCATTCTTATATGTTATGACATTCATTCAATTCATTCTTTGCAAGCAATATATACATGGATATAAAGCAAGATTTCATTCTTTCATTTTGTGTTATACTTTCATTCATTCTTTATAATCATGCTTTTCATTCTTTATTCATAATTTCTCTTTCGTGTATAGGTATATATATATATACTTGTATAACACATATGATCACATTAACATTCATAAACTTTATTCACTTAGTGTATACACTTCAGCCCCAAAACATTTGAAAACATTTGCACATAACATAAAAAGGGGCACATAGAACTCACCTGATGAGTAGTTTCTGTAATACACTAAGCTGGCTACTGGGCTTCACTAATGTCACTCACGATCTGTATAATAAAGTCATACACATAAGATGGTGCTCCTAGATGACACTAGACATTACTATGCTTGAACTCAGTAGTTTCGAGAGGTGGGTCGCATCGAAACTATGGTAGTTTCGAGCTATGGTCTTACACTCGAAACTAGGTAGTTTCGAGTCATAATCCTTCTATCGAAACTATGGCAGTTTCGAGTCATTAACTTATGAAAAATCTTAGTTTAGGTTCAAGGTGACACTCGAAACTAGGTAGTTTCGAGTCCTGAGTTCCTATCGAAACTATGGTAGCTTCGAGTCATTGGCTGCTATCGAAACTAGATAGTTTCGAGTCAAACATGACTATCGAAACTAGAGTAGTTTCGATGGGTCTGCATGTATCGAAACTATAGTTTCGATTCATGGGTCTGCACATATCGAAACTAAGTAGTTTCGATGGGTCTGCACAGATCGCCATTTCCAAAAATCTGAAGTTTTGCATGCAGGTCTGATTCGAGTCGATATCTCGGTTTTCCAAGATCAAAACGTTGGGTTTTCATTCTAGATGCTATATCTAAGCTCATTTTCATGTTTCATCCGCAAAATCGCTATCTTTTTAGCCAAAACCCGAAAACTCCCAAAACGAGCAAAAACTCATAATGTGATCGAACTGTTACCTGGATTGGATTTCTGATTCAGAGGATATGTTCACGAGCACAGCAGCAACGTCCTCTTGAATTCCCGAGTTGATCCGTCACTTTCTCTCTCTAGACCCGAGCTCTCCTTTCTCTCTCTAAAAGTTGCGTGAGTGGGGAAATGAGCAGGGAAGAGGGGCTGCCTTGCCTCTTATGCAACTGGGCTTCCCTCGGCCCATTGAGGCCGAGCCCAAGCCCGTTCCCTTTGTTTAAATACTCTGGCTAAAACACCGGTCTCGCTATTTTTTATTCGTTTTATTATTTTTGGGATGTTACAGCAGCCCAAACCTCGTAAATTCGAGGCAGTCATCGATGGGTTTTTGTTGAATTGGACTCTACACGGTTGCCCAAACCAGAATCGACTCGATTACCAGCCCAACTCGACCATTTACGCGGATTATTTCAAATTTCGAATAGTTTGACCTCCTATAGTCAAACCGCGTTCAAATCCTTTCCAAATCAAGACATTTAATGCAATTAACACCCGTACATCCTTCCATGACTGATCTCGCATGTATTAGAGCCTATTTCCCGACCCAATTCATTCACAGCAGATCGAATTTACGCGTAATCATAGTCGACAGGCGTTACTTGCAAATCACAGTCGAATCACGTAATTAAGAGGGAATTAAACGAAATTATACACTCCCACACTTTCGCACAGATCATTACAAACTCCCTAAACACCCTATCGGTCCTCATTTCACCTCCTGCTTACCGATCGATCACCAAGAACATCGTCTCTGTCCACCTAGTCGACGGCCTTCATTACGCAACCATTACAGGTATGGTTTACACCATTCAGTTCGTTCTGACCCGCTTATCGAAAGCCCCTTATCAATTTACTAAAGCTATTCCAAATCGAATTCGAATTCTGATGATTTCTCCAACTTGTTCATACGTTTTCTTTTAAAAAGGGGATTTCGATTTAATTCGGGTAAACCATTTAAGTTTTTACTTTCCGTATTATACTAGCGAACCATCTAGTTCAGCCGGTTTGGTGCGTGTGCGACTGAACTAGATGGTGAGGGTTCGAAACCCACAACCCTGACCTTTTGCGCGTGGAACATGTCCTGAACCCAGTCCCCTCTCAATCACATGTTAAAACAAATTCGAATCAAGCCTGTAGCAAGGACGCGCAACTGGTCCAGCGGTTGGTATTTGTTTCCCTTACCAGGCAGACCCGGGTTCGATCCGGGCGAGCCTATTTATTTTTAAAACCCGTTTCTAAAACTCCAAAAATCTTATAAAAAATATTTTTATAAACCTTACACTATTTGTAACAGAATAAAACCAAATTTGTAAATTTTCAATATAAATTCAGTTTTATTAAGAATTTCTTTGTTCAAATTGTATATTAAAATAATTAAAACAAAATCTTTAAATATCAAAAATTTATTTCCTAAATAAAAGCAACAAATTTTATAAAAGTTTATAAAATATTAACTCATTTAAAGCAAACTTGTATTTATATTCTTTTAAAACATGATAAATAAAATAAGAATTATTCATTTAACTTATTTAAATAAATGAAATTATTTATTTATTTTATTTATTTATTTAAATTAAACACTATTCGCATAAGTAGAAATTCTTTTTCTAAACATATACATTTTAACATATTTTTCACAAATAAATAAATAAAAATTATTTATTTATTTAGTTTATTTAAATAAATGAAATTATTTAATTTATTTATTTAAATTAAACACTATTCGTATAAGTAGAAATTCTTTTTCTAAACATATATATTTTAACATATTTTTTACAAATAAATAAATAAAAATTATTTATTTATTTAGTTTATTTAAATAAATAAAATTATTTAATTTATTTAAATTAAACACTATTCGTATAAGTAGAAATTCTTTTTCTAAACATATATATTTTAACATATTTTTTACAAATAAATAAATAAAAATTATTTATTTATTTAGTTTATTTAAATAAATAAAATTATTTAATTTATTTATTTAAATTAAACACTATTCACATGAGTAGATATTCTTTTTCTAAACACATATATATATTTACACTCTATATATATGTTAGCATATTTTTCACAATTAAATAAATAAAATTAATTTATTTAAACCCAACCCTACGTCGGTGACTTTTAAATTCATACATATATACCTTGAACTCATAATACACATTAAATTCGTATTTAAGCATAGTATGCCTTTACATGGAATAACACAAATCTATTTGTACCAACCTACACACATCAAAACCCGTTGAACCCTAGACTTAGACAAAGACTTTTGTACACACTATTAACTCAATACACATTATACACTAGGTTAACGTGGTGAGTTACAAGGATCGTTTTGCCACCTAGACTCGCGTGCTAGCTCACTCTTGATTCAAGTGAGTTTACATAACCCCTTTTTCATTTTATACTTTTGGGGTGAAACGTGATTTACTTTTTGAAACCTTTTTGCATAGACTTAATTACAATTCAATAATATGATATTATGTGTTATGTGCTTTATGCTTGAATGCTATGAGTTAAGACTACATATATATGACATTAGTACAATCATTAACTCCGTACAAGCCAACGGTTAACATGGATAGATCTATTGAGTCTGACAAACCCACCCGGTTAGGGTGTTTGTTACCGATTAGGGTAACCTGCGTGTTATGCCTCAGTCACAAGGTTTGATTGTACACACTTAGTTAAACTATAAATTCTCCATAAATGCCTTAAACACGTATATCGTATGAATTGTATAAAACACACTAAACTTGGTTATGTGTCAAAACCTATGTATGCTCACCAACTTTTTAGTTGACCTTGTTTTCATCATGTTTCAGGTACTAACGCTTGAGAATAAGTACAAGATGCCTCACTTAGGACTGATGACCTAGAATTTAATTTAAAAAGACTATTTATGTATTTTTATTTTCCTTGTATTGTTGGATTTATGTTATGAAATTGGTTGTTTATTTATTTAAACTTTAATAAACCTTGAGCTTTTGAACAGTCTACATGTCCCGCCCCGACGTATTCCGCCGTCGGTTGGGGTGTGACACATCATTTCATATGTATGCACACCAGCCCGAAAACATTATATAAAACATTTAAAAGAGGGCTTTTAGAACTCACCTGATAAGCTAATCCGGGTTGCCCTAAACAAAGGTCCCACTACATCACTTCCGATCTGAATTTGATAGTTAAATACACATCAGACCCAATCCTGACTCTAACAGTTTAACCATTCTAAACATACTAACTTTACTTAAACAACCTGATGCATGCGCACTTAGCAAGTGCGTAGACCCTGCTTTTCAAGTACGCAGGATCCTCTTCATGCGTACTTGATAAGTACGCAGTGCCCTCTTCCTGTGTACTTGATAAGTACGCAGGACCTGCTCCGTGCGTACTTGATAAGTACACACGATCTGTTTCTTCGCAAAACCCTAACTTTCGCATTCGGGTCTGATCACGTCAAGATCCCGAACCTGTTTACATTCAAAACGTTTGTTTTCCATTAAGGAACTCAAATCGATGTTCATCTTTCAGTTTTATCCGTGAAAACGTTACCTTTTCACCCAAAACCCGAAAAACGAGCAAAAACTCAGATTTAGGCCCGATCGTTACCTGAATCGAGTTTCTAATCCGGAGGTTCTTCTCACGAGCTACGGAGCAACACTTTGCTGAAATCTCGGGTCGATCCGCCAACTTTCTCTCTCTATGGTTTCTCTCTCTAGAACTTGCAAATGAGAGAATTGGTGGAGGTCTAAGCTATTTATAGGGGAGGCTCCCCTTCCAGTCCGCCGGCCCATCCGGCCCGACCCGACATGCCTCGTTCGTTTATTTCGTCATTTTAATTGTCGTTTTTTTTTTGGATGTTACAAGTCTACCCTCCTTACAATAGGTTTCGTCCCCGAAACCTATCATAAGTCAAATAGATAAGGGTACGACTCCCGCATTTCCTTCTCCGTTTCCCAAGTGGCTTCTGATCCCCTTCGATGCTTCCATTGGACTTTAACCAATTGAATAGTCTTATTACGCAAACGCTTCTCCTTTCTGTCTAAGATGGCCACTGGTTCTTCGATGTAGTTAAGGCTGTTGTCGACCTCGATGTCAGTAAGTGGTACGTGAGCTGATTCATCCGCCAAACACTTTCGCAAGTGTGATACATGGAAGTTAGGATGAATCCCACTTAACACATCAAGCAACTCTAACCGATAAGTGACCTTACCAACCCGTGCCATTATCCTGAATGGTCCGACAAACCTCGGACTTAACTTTCCTCTCTTCCTGAATCGTATGATTCCCTTCCAGGGTGACACTTTCAACATTACTCTGTCCCCAACATCAAACTCAATAGGCCTTCGTCGTTTATCTGCATAGGATTTCTGACGATCTTGTGCGGCCTCATTCGTGCTTTGATTTGATCAAACCTTTCTGACGTTTCTCTTACTACTTCAAGACTCCCTAATTCCTTTTTTCCAATCTCACCCCAACAAATCGGGGTCCTGCATCTCCTCCCATACAACATTTCGTAAGGCGGCATGCCTATAGTCGTGTGATGACTATTGTTGTAGGAGAATTCGGCTAACGGCAGATGACTGTCCCAACTGCCGCCAAAATCGATAATACAAGCACGAAGCATATCCTCCAATGTCTGAATGGTCCTTTCGGACTGACCATCCATTTGTGGGTGGTATGCCGTGCTGATATTAAGCCTCGTGCCCATCGCCTCGTGCCCATCGCCTCGTGAAATCTTTTCCAGAACCTCAATGTGAATCGTGTGTCCCGGTCAGATACGATCGTCAAAGGCATCCCATGCCGTGCACTACTTCGTTAATAAATACTTCCGCTAACCTTTCCGACGAGAACGTCTCGCGAATAGGTAGGAAATGAGCACTCTTCGTTAAACGGTCCACAATTACCCAAATGGTGTCATGACCTTTAGCGGTGCGAGGTAGCTTGGTTATGAAGTCCATGGTAATGTGTTCCCACTTCCATCCCGATATATCAAGTGGTTGAATCTTTCCATACGGTTTCTGGTGTTCGGCCTTTACTTGCGAGCAGGCCAAGCACTTACTTACGTACTTTGTCACTTCATGCTTCATTCCAGGCCACCAATATTCCTTCCTTAGATCTTGGTACATTTTATTGGTACCAGGATGGATAGAGTATCGAGACTTGTGAGCTTCATCCAAGATTTTGGTTCTAAGCTCGCCACTCATAGGTATCCATACCCGCCCAAAACGTGTCCTAACACCGAGGGTGTTATATTCCAACTTGTCCTGTTGGCCAACCATCCTTTCCTTCTTTATGTTTTCTTCTTTAAGTGCCTCATCTTGAGCCTTTTCAATTTCTCTCATCACATATGATGTTACCACCAACTGGCAAGCTTTCACTCTAATAGGAGTAGGCACATCCTTTCGGCATATAGCGTCAGCCACCACGATTGCCTTTCCAGGATGGTATATTATTTCATAGTCATAGTCTTTCAACAGTTTCAACCATCGCCTCTGCCTCATATTAAGTTCCTTTTGTTCGAAGAAGTACTTCAAACTTTTATGGTTGGAGTAAATCGTAAACTTCACCCCGTAAAGGTAGTGCCTCCAAATTTTCAACGCGAATACGATAGCAGCAAGTTCCAAATCGTGGGTTGGATAATTAGCTTCGTGAATCTTCAACTGTCGTGAGACATACGCGATCACTCTTCCGCGTTGCATCAACACGCATCCCAATCCCTGACCCGAAGCGTCAGAGTATACCACTAAGTCTTCATTGCCCTAGGGAAGGGCCAAGACTGGGGCTTTGGTTAGTTTTTCCTTGAATTCCTTAAACGCCTCATCCTGGGTCGATCCCCATTCGTACTTTACCTCCTTCCGAGTCAACTTTGTCAATGGCGAAGCTATTTTCGAGAAATCCTGGATGAATCTCCGATAGTAGCCTGCCAATCCCAAGAAACTACGGATTTCATTTGGCGTCTTAGGAATATTCCATTCCTTTACCGTCACTATCTTTGCTGGGTCAACCATAATGCCGTTCGAGTTAATGACGTGACCTAGGAATTGGACTTCCCTAAGCCAAAACGCGCATTTGGAGAACTTAGCATACAACTTTTCCTTCTTCAGAGCTTCCAATACTTCCTTCAAGTGACACGCGTGATCACCCTCATTCTTGGAGTAGATGAGGATATCATACATTAACACGATTACCGATCGATCCAGCATTGGTCGACAAACCCTATTCATTAAATCCATGAACGCTGCGGGGGCGTTCGTCAATCCAAAAGACATTACACGGAACTCGAAATGTCCATAACGCGTGCGAAATGCGGTTTTCGGTATGTCTTCTTCTTTCACCTTCAACTGATGGTACCCGGATCGAAGGTTGATTTTTGAGAACCAACTTGCGCCGTGTAATTGATCGAACAGGTCGTCGATCCTTGGTAAAGGGTACTTGTTCTTCACCGTACGTTTGTTCAACTCGTGATAATCAATACACATTCTCATTGAACCGTCTTTCTTCTTCACAAACAACACCGGAACACCCCATGACGAGATGCTCGGTTGGATAAATCCCTTCTCAAGTAACTCGTCTAGTTGTGCCATTAACTCTTTCATCTCCACTGGTGCTAGTCGATATGGAGCCTTAGCCACGGGTTGGACATCTGGTACTAAGTCGATTCGAAATTCAATCTCTCTGTCGGGTGGTATCCTAGACAAATCCTCTGGAAACACCTCTGGGTACTCGCGTACCACGGGTACATCGTCTAGCTCCTTCACTTCCTTACACTCGTCAATTACGTACACCAGATAAGCCTCGCAACCGCGCCTCAAGTAATTTGTTTCCTTAATCATCGAGATGACGTTTGGCATCGGGGCGTCACGATCTCCAAGAACCACGACTGTGCTACCGTCCGGAGCCTTGAGTCGAATTATCTTTCGTTTACATATAATTTGTGCTTCATTGGCAGTTAGCCAATCCATTCCTAACACGACATCAAACCCACCCAAAACCATAACAAACAACCTGACGGGGAACCTATGACCTTCTATTTTTATCGTGGAGTTGTCAACTACATCGGTCACTCTCGCAGTTGTTCCCTCAGCGGTTTCTACGCTAAAGGCCCTTGCTAGCTTACTGACAGTGTACTTCACTCGTTTACAAAAAGTCGCAGATATAAAACTCTTACTTGCACCCGAATCAAATAACACAGAAACAAAAGTGTTGTCAAGGATGAACGTACCTGACGCCACATCGGGGTCTGCCCTGGCTTGGTCTTGCGTCAGTGCGTACGCACGAGTCTTTGCTCGGGGCCTCTCTTCTTTCCTTTCCGGGCCTTTTCCTTTCCCGGCTTCACCCATTCTCGGTTTTGGGCATTCCCTACTCAGATGACCGGCATCCCCACAGTTATAGCACTTGAAGTGTTGTGTGCATTCACGGGAGTAGTGCCCGGTCTTGCCACACTTAAAGCACAAGTTAGATCCCATACTACATTCACCTGCATGCTCCCTTCCACACTTCTTACAAACAGTCGGCTCATTCACCCGAGCCCTCTTATCGCGAGTCCCAAACATTCTTCCACTAGTTCGCTTGTTCGAGAAGCTCGGTCTCTTCTTCGGTTCTTCAATGGCAACGACATTCAGTGCCAGATCATCGAATACCACGCCGCTCAGTTCTACTACCGAATCATAGGTCGTAGGGGCGTTTGCCTTAACATGGATGCGGACCTGGTCCGGCAGCCCTTGAATGTAACAGGAAATCTTTCTTTCCTCAGTCGTGATAAGGTGTGGCACCAGACGTGCCAGTTCATTGAATCGAGTTGTGTACTGCCAGTGCGTCATGCTCCCGGCCTTCAAACCCAGTAATTCCCTCTCTACCTTCTCAATCTCGTTCCTTGGCAGAAATTTTTGATCACCAAAGTTTTCAAGTCAGCCCACATCATCGCATCCACAACCTCGCTCCCTTTTGCTTGACGTACACCTTCCCACCAATGGGATGCTTCCTCTCTTAAGGAGTTAGCAGCAAATTTCACAACTTGATCCGTTTGACATTCGCTCAGACGAATGGCAGCCTCCATACGAATCACCCAATCAAACGTAGCTACCGAGTCTTTCTTCCCAGTCAAGACTGGCGGGTCACATGCCTTGAAGGACTTGTAGTCGCAACCACGGTTAAGCGGTGCGTTGATTGCCTCAGTGTTCGGGGTATCAACCGCCGTGTCTGACCCACCCGTCTCATTAACCTTCTTTAATGCTTCTGCCAACAGTCCTGGCAAAGAAACTTTCATTAAGTCTGTGAACTCTCGAGCTATGGCTGCCCTCACTTCTGGTTCAAAAGTGAAAGGTTGTTCTTCAACCTGTGTCTGCTCGGTTCCATGCACACCAACCGTCGATTCAGTGTGAACACTTCCTTCTTCACTATACTCTTGGAGCGTAGGGGTCCTGCCGCGACCGCCGTTATGACCACCGGTACGACCACCGGAACGGCCCCCCCACGCCTTCCGTTTCCTCTTCTTGCCATTTTGTTCTATAAGACAAGAATCCAATGTCATCATGCTAGTTAACAAATAAAATTCAATAAGTACTGTAAGATGTTAATATACACTGGCCATCTGCAATTAACAATTACACTACCTTTCGATTTCTATTTGACCACCTTTGTGATTCCATCAGAACACAAGTCCTTACCTAACCCTTTCTAAGGCATACTATATATGTAAATATATACTACCTTCATACCTGATGCTGTGGCTCGAGTTACCCGTACTGGCATCCGCTTTCGGTCCCATTCACAGTTTAAGTTCAGACACTGGGAGTGTCCGAATCTCTCAAACTATTGCTCTGATACCAACTTGTAAGGCCCCAAACCCGGGAGGCCTCACTTGTTGGATTTACTCATTCACAAACAGTTCTTAACTTGAATATCACATAACGTAGCGGAAAATACTTCATTAAAACATAACCATTACATTGTTCAACATACGGAAACGTAAACATGTATAAACATAACTTAACGAAATCAAAACATAACGTGATGCCAGTCTTCATAAGCGTCCGGGTAACTCTTCATCGCTAGCCAAGCATCGCCGTCCAACCTCATAACCTGCCTTAACCTGAATGTGTACACTAAAAAGTCAGCTGCGCTTGTGAGTTCTAGTTTTCGTTCGATTTAAGAAATGGTTCATCATTCAAAACATTCATTATGGTTTAACATCACGTATAAGAAAACAAGGCCTTCCGTTCATCATTGAAAACCTTTAAACATTTTTCCTCATCATAAACACATTGAACGGATCATTTGTTTAAAACAGTTAACATTCATTTAAGTCATACACTACTATCTAAATCTGTATTACCATTCGTACCATCATCTAGTATGGTATTGCTCCTAAGGCTTAACTGCACGAAGACCGAAAATACCATACTTTCCGTCAATTCCCTTTTGTATTGCCCTCAAGGCTTAACTGCATGAGGACCGACAATACCCATTCAGTTGCCCCTATGACTCTCATGTCCATAGACCGACAACTTCCATCGACGGCTATGGCTCACGGCCATAACACCGTCGGATCATAATTTAACCTTACATAGGGTCACGTTAACCCCTGAGTAACCGTCGTTACTCCCTACCAGTTGTACAATATCAAAACCATTGGCAGGCCACCAAGACACTGCCCCTGTTGCTCTTATGGAAACTATGGCTCGCTGTCCATAATCTACCACAAGGCTGGGAAATACATTCCCAGAATTCATTCGTCAATTCCATTCATTCGACAGATTAGATTTGTAATGACTTCTTTAAAACCTTTGCCCTTTTTCTTTTCTTTTCATAAAACCTTTTCATTCATTTTCCAAACCCTTTACCTTTTGTTTAAACCATTTCTTTATAAACAATTCGTTCGTAAACCTTCCATTCATAAAACTTTCTTTCCATAAACCGTTCATTCCAAATCATTTCATTTCGTAAACATAGTTTCATAAACATCGTTTCGTAAAACATCATTTCATATGTATGCACACCAGCCCGAAAAACATTATATAAAACATTTAAAAGAGGGCTTCTAGAACTCACCTGATAAGCTAATCCGGGTTTCCCTAAACAAAGGTCCCACTACGTCACTTCTGATCTGAATTTGATAGTTAAATACACATCAGACCCAATCCTGACACTAACAGTTTAACCATTCTAAACATACTAACTTTACTTAAACAACCTGATGCCTGCGCACTTAGCAAGTGCGTAGACCCTGCTTCCTAGGTACTTGATAAGTACGCAGGATCCTCTTCCTACGTACTTGATAAGTACGCAATGCCCTCTTCTTGCGTACTTGATAAGTACGCAGGACCTGCTCCATGCGTACTTGATAAGTACGCACGATCTGTTTCTTCACAAAACCCTAACTTTCGCATTCAGGTCTGATCACGTCAAGATCCCGAACCTGTTTACATTCAAAACGTTTTTTTTCAATTAAGGAACTCAAATCTATGTTCATCTTTCAGTTTTATCCGTGAAAACGTTACCTTTTCACCCAAAACCCGAAAAACCCAAAAACGAACAAAAACTCAGATTTAGGCCCGATCGGTACCTGAATCGAGTTTCTGATCCGGAGGTTCTTCTCACGAGCTATGGAGCAACACTTTGCTGAAATCTCGGGTCGATCCGCCAACTTTCTCTCTCTACGGTTTCTCTCTCTAGAACTTGCAAATGAGAGAAATGGTGGAGGTCTAAGCTATTTATAGGGGAGGCTCCCCTTCCAGTCCGCCGGCCCGACCCGACATGCCTCGTTCGTTTATTTCGTCATATTAACTGTCGTTTTATTTATTTTTATTTTTTTTGGGATGTTACATATTTCTTTTAAGTTTTCTGTATAGTTCTTTTAATTTTCAAATATTTTACAAAAAATCCAAACAAAATAGAAAAACAGAAAATTTCAAAGTTCTCTTGAGAAAAGAGGAAATGATAGTACATCAGAAATGATCTAAACGTCCTAGATTGCACATATGGGAAATGATTGCGTCATGCTTACTTGATTGTTTAAATTGTTGTGTTTTTAATCTGCTTATTTACAAGTAATTTGAATTATCAGTAGGCTGTAAGTGTCTTTGAATCATTAGTAGTGTGGAAAGTAAATCAATACTACAACTGTGATTTGAACCCATGTTTGCTAGTGTGTGCGTAAAAGAATGCAAAAGATCACTATCAGATACATAATGTTAGAGTTTGGCAATTATTTTCTACTGAGACGAGTTTTAGGTTAGGTCGTTAGTACAATTAATGAGGTTCCTCTCACTGCCCATAATCACAAGTATGCAATGAGAGATTGAATCAAGACATGTCTTTACATCAACCGTTGAGCGTGTATTCACCCTTGAATCACTCCTGATTCATTGAATTCAAATCCAGATAAAATTTGGATCCACTTACCTAAATCCTCAAACACCATATTCATTATCCTGAATCATCATACCGATATTCACTAAAGAAATCACATGAAACCAAGACAAATGAATCACCTGATTCTGAATCTTATGATTCCTGATAATCCTTATGGATTATGTTTGATTTTTCCAGTGCTAATTGATGTAGCCTCATTCTGGAAATTTAGAAAATCATTGGGAAAATCTTAGATGCCTTGAGATATGTGTAAAGTAAGTTCATAGCATAAATGTGGGGCTGTATATTAATAACTATTACCATAACACACAAGAACATGATACTAAGATGCTCATGGTTTCAAATCATATAATATTGCCAACTTGAATTACTTATTTATGTGCTTATTACGTATGAATAAATCTTAATCCATGACATGATCCCATATTCTTTGATATTTATCTTGTATCATTATTGCTATAGATTAGCCTGATATGATCCTCTGCTCGTGTCATTAAACAAAAATAGCTTGTGTGTGAATATGTGTATATCGTTATTCTGAAAAGATCAAAAAGATTTTAAGTTTGTGTATAGTTCAAATTCCAATCAGAAAAACCAAAAATATTTGTGTTTAACCTTCGTGAATTGACTTTGAATCCTCTTGATTGAATGTGCTTATCATATTCGTTATTTGACTTTGACTTCTTCATAATTTGAGTTGAAAATTGACTTCACATAAGTCTCTGCGTACTTAACAAGTGCGCAAGGGTTAAACCCTGCGTACTTATCAAGTACGCAAGACTTAAGTCATGTGTACCTAGTAAGTACGCAGGAGTTAAGTCCTGCGCACTTAATAAGTACGCACGAATGTTGTAGTCCGGGTATATAAACAGGTGTTAGAATTTTTTCTCGGTTCATCTCATTCAAACGAACTTAACACTGTTGTATACTCCCTGTTCGATTTTCACTCAAAATTTGTGTGATCCCAAACTCGTTTTTTGTCCCGATCATTGTTTCATCTTCTGTTAAACAATCTTTGGTGAGAATCTGAGACCATTTCATCCGTTAAATCATGAGTTATGGAACGATTTATGACATTGGAGAACTAGGTTTTTGAACTTCGATTCTTGACAATTTTGGGTTGTTTCCGACCGGCATTATGACCTAAATGTCACACCCCAACCGACGGCGGAAACGTCGGGGCGGGACATGTAGACTGTTCATGAGCACAAGGTTCGCTAGATTTCAATATTAAACCATCCATTTCATTTCAAACAATTCAAACACAAATAGCAAAATTCAACAAGTACATAAATGAAAATACAAATTGTTCTTTGAATTTAAATTAACTAAGTCCAAACTTAAGTGTAGCATGTCTTGATCAAACTCACACATTAGCACCTGAAACATGAATAAAATAAGGTCAACTAAAAAGTTGGTGAGCATACATATGTTTGTACATAGATAGTGTAAATCCTTACATGTCATGATAAAATAAGGCATTTATGGGGAGCAGCTATTGTGTAACTAAAGTACAATCAAACCTTTGTAACTAGCATGCAAATTGTGTTGTCGGTAACAATCACCCCAATCTGGGTGGGTTTGTCAGACTCAATAGATCTATCATTGTTAACCGTCGGCTTAAATAGTTAATGATTGCACATAATTTGCACACAAAAGTTAACACACCTAGCACACAAACATAAAGCTCAAATTTGCACACATGAATGTAAATAGGATTTGTGTTTGTGTAGTTTGTGTAAATGTAAACTATTGTTTGTATAATATTCATGATTCACCCCAAAAAGTGTAAAAGAGAAAAGGGGGCTATGTAATACTCACTTGATTCAAGGGTGTTGCTAGCACGCAAGACTAGGTAGCAAAACGGTCCTTGTAACTCACCACGTTAACCTAGTGTGTAATGTATATTGAGTTAATAGCGTGTACAAAAGTCTATGTCTAAGTCTAGGGTTCAACGGGTTTTGATGTGTGTGGATTTGTACAAAAAGGTTTGTGTTATTCCATGTAAAGGCATGTTATGCTTGTATAAGAATTTAATGTATAATATGAGTTCAAGATATATATGTATATATATATATATATATACACATATATATATGTATGAACTTAATAGTCATTGACTTAGGGTTGGATTTAAATAAATAAAATAAATAAAATAAATAAATAATTTTATTTATTTATTTATGAAAAATATGTTAAAATATATAGAACGTAAATATATATTTATGTTTAGAAAAAGAAATTTTATTTGTGTGAATAGGGTTTAATTTAAATAAATAAAATAAACAAATAATTTTATTTATTTATTTATGAAAAGTATGTTAAAATATATAGAATGTAAATATATATTTATATTTAGAAAAAGAAATTTTATTTGTGTAGATAGGGTTTAATTTAAATAAATAAAATAAACAAATAATTATATTTATTTATTTATGAAAAATATGTTAAAATATATAGAATGTAAATATATATTTATATTTAGAAAAAAAAATTTATTTGTGTAGATAGTGTTTAATTTAAATAAATAAAATAAACAAATAATTTTATTTATATATTTGTGAAAAATATGTTAAAATATATAGAATGTAAATATATATTTATATTTAGAAAAAGAAATTTTATTTGTATAGATAGTGTTTAATTTAAATAAATAAAATAAACAAATAATTTTATTTATTTATTTGTGAAAAATATGTTAAAATATATAGAATGTAAATATATATTTATGTTTAGAAAAAGAAATTTTATTTATGTAGATAGTGGTTAATTTAAATAAATAATTTCTACTTTATTTATTTATGTTTAAAGATTTGAAAAAAAATATAAAGTTGTGTAAATTATATTTATGTGTAAAATCTAACGTTTAACTTTTTTATTGTGGATTATAATAAATAAATTTTATTTATTTATCATCTTTAAAATAAATACTAGTTTGCTTTAAATAAGTTAATATTTTATAAACTTTATAAAATCGATTATTTTTATTTGGAAATTAATTTAAATACCTAAATTTTTGTTTTAATTATTTAATATACTATTTTTGTAGCCGTAAATTCATAATAAAATGAATTTATATTAGAAATCTGTAGATCTGATTTTATTTTGTTAACAATACTGTGAGGTTTTATAAAATAATTTTTATAAAATTTTTGGAGCTTCAAAACTGGTTTTTAAAATTTAAACAAGCTGTAGTGCCTGACCGCTGGACTGGTGGCCTAGAACATGCACTGGTCTCGGGTTACACGGGTATTAACAGGAACACGACAGTAGGCCGGATCTGGTTTTAGGGTGTCCACAAAAAGTCTCGGTACATGGGTTTCGAACCCACGCCATCTAGTCCACCGGTGCAATGGCTTAACCGGCTGGGCTAGATGGTTTCGCTGGTTAAGTATTGAGTCTAAAAGTATTAAAACATATATTAGATTAGGAAATTTTCCAGATTCAAATACCTATGAACCGAGCATGAACCCTAAATCGAAATCGATATCGATAAATGTTGTTACCCCGAATTGATAAGGGGCTTTCGATCGGAATGGAAAGACGATTCGTATGCAATAAACCTTACCTGATTTGGTTACAAGACGAGCACGAATAGTAGAAAGCTAGGGTTTGATAATCCTCGAGCTCAATCGGACTCCGGAGGTGAAATACGGGTAAATTGAGAGTTGGGAGAGTTTGTGTGGAGGTATACGCGAGTGAGAGAGGGATTTAATTTTTTTAATTCCGTTCATAAAGGTCGATTTGATTTTGATTTTGGCCGAAACAGTCATCGGGCTTGATTTACGCGTAAACGGTTTGGTTTTGGGTGAATAGAGTCGTGTTTGAGGTCTGAATACACCCAAGGACAGATTGAGCATGATTTCCGGGATTGATTACGCGTCATTTACACAAATTAACCACGGATTGATACCGTTTGACTTTGAGGATTCAAATTCGTTTGAATTTTGAATCTTACCCGCTAAATTGTGTGGATTCGCGTGATGGTTGGGCCTGAAATGGATCGTTTGTTGTTTGTGTAATCACAGAAATCCAAACCAACATGAATTCGGTTGATGGCAGACTTAGATTTTTGCAATTTGGTACTTTTTGACTTTTAAAAGTCAAACAGATCGATTTTTTTTTTTTTGAAATTGTGTTTAATTCTTTTGAACTTTTTGACTTTTAGGAGTCAAGCATTTGTAATTAAGGGTCCAAGATCAAAGTGGTTCAATGCTTGAAGGTTCAATTGTTTAGGATTCAAAATCATCGTGTACAAAGTTGTATAAATGTGGGTTTAAAGTTGTATGGTATATACATACACATGCTTGTATATATACATAGGGTTTTATTAATGTGTCCAAGTGTAAAACTTGTGAGTGGGAATGAACCCTTGGTCTTACATGCTTGCATGAATGAATTAAAAACATTGCACCCGAATTTGGATTTAAAATATGTTTTATTGAACTGAAAATAAGGACGAGAAGATCATAAAAGTTACAGTATCCCCATGTTGAGGGAATTTTGTCCCGAAATTTAACTAGTTGAGGCGACTGAATCAGCAAAAAGGTGCAGCTACTTGAGCTTCATTTGGTCTTCACGTTCCCAGGTAAACTCGGGTCCACGTTTTGATTCCCAATGAACTTTGATAATAGGAATACAGCTTCGCTTGAGTTATTTGATCTCGCGATCCATGATCTCTACAGGTTTCTCAACGAAGTGCATTGTTTCGTCAATGCGCACGTCGTCAAGAGGTATATGGAGATTCTCATCAGCAAGACATTTCTTTAGGTTAGACACATGAAAGGTAGGATGCACATTGCTCAGTGATGGGGGTAACTCGAGTTTGTAAGCCACTTTCCCAATCCTTCTAAGGATCTTGAATGGACCCACATAGCGAGGTGCTAACTTGCCTTTCCTTCCAAAACGGATCACACCCTTCCACGGAGACACCTTTAGAAGAACAAGGTCCCCGACTTGGAATTCCAAGGGATTTCGTCGTTTGTCGGCATAACTCTTTTGCCGACTTCTCGCTACTCGAATGTTGTCACGGATTTGGATAATCTTGTCGGATGTTTCTTGAATTAGCTCGGGACCGATGATTTGTGCTTCACCAATCTCATTCCAACAGATAGGAGAACGACACTTACGGCCATAAAAAGCTTCAAATGGAGCCATGTTGATACTCGTGAGGTAGCTATTATTATAGGAGAACTCGATTAGGGATAAATGTGAATCCCAATTGCCACCAAAATCAATTACACAAGCTCTAAGCATGTCCTCAAGAGTTTGGATTGTACGCTCGGTCTGACCATCAGTTTGGGGGTGGTAAGCCGTGCTTAAATCCAATCGTGTACCAATAGCAGTTTGGAGAGACTGCCAGAAACGGGAGGTTAATCGAGCATCTCTATCGGAGATTATGTTTAAGGGAACACCATGACGGCTCACAATTTCGTCAATGTAGATTCGGGCCAATTTCTCAACCCGATAGTCTTCACGGATAGGCAAGAAATGAGCAGATTTGGTGAGGCGGTCAATGATTTCCCAAATGCTATCATAACCACCTGAGATGCGAGGAAGTTTGGTAATGAAGTCCATAGCTAAATTCTCCCATTTCCACACGGGAATTTCCGGTTGTTCGAGTAAACCGGAAGGATGTTGATGTTCGGCTTTTGACTTTGGAGCAAGTTAGACATTTGGCAACATAGAGGGCAATGTCTTTCTTCATACCGGGCCACCAATATTGATGGCGAAGATCTTGATACATTTTATCCGCACCAGGATGGATAGAATAACGAGTCTTGTGGGCCTCGTTCATGAGAAGTGTACGGAGATCATCGCGATCGGGAACCCAAATACGGTTCAAGTAATAAAGTAAGCCATTGGGTTTTGATTCAAGTTGAAGTTCAACACCACACGATATTTCCTCGTACATGTTACCCTCGGTGACCGAGACGTGTTGAGCTTCTAGGATACGATTTTGCATGTTGGTTTGAATTTGGGCACAATGAAGTATGACATGGTCCTTTCGACTCAAGGCGTCGGCTACAACATTCGCCTTGCCGGGATGGTAATGAATCTCGCAGTCATAGTCGTTAAGGAGTTCAACCCAACGTCGTTGCCTCATATTGAGTTCTTTTTTGTTGAAGATGTGTTGGAGAATTTTGTGGTCGGTGAACACCACACATTTCGTACCATAGAGGTAATGTCTCCAAATCTTCAATGCGAATACAACCGCACCCAACTCGAGGTCGTGCGTCGTATAATTCTTCTCATGAATCTTAAGTTGCCTTGATGCATAAGCGATTAATTTACCTCGTTGCATGAGGACACAACCGAGACCTTGGTTGGAAGCATCACAGTAGACAACTAGATCATCATTCCCATCAGGGAGAGTCAAAATAGGAGCATCGCACAACTTTTGCTTGAGTGTTTGGAAAGCTTCTTCTTGCTTTGGTCCCCATTCATAAGGTTTACCCTTGTGGGTCAAAGCGGTGAGAGGAACAGCAATCTTAGAGAAATTTGAAATGAAACGACGATAATATCCCGCAAGACCAAGAAATGAACGAACTTCGGTGGGGGTCTTAGGGGCATTCCAATTCTTCCTAGCTTCGATCTTAGCAGTGTCAACATGAATTCCTTTTTCGTTGACGATATGACCCAGGAATCGAACCTCCTTTAGCCAAAATTCACATTTGGAGAACTTGGCATATAGTTGCTCTTTTCTCAAGAGGGCCAAAACCAATCTAAGGTGTTGTTCATGATCGGATTTAGTCTTGGAGTAGATTAAGATATCATCAATGAAGATGATCACGAATTTGTCGAGGTATGGTTTGCACACACGATTCATGAGGTCCATGAAAACCGCGGGTGCATTGGTTAGCCCAAAAGGCATGACCATGAACTCGTAGTGACCATACCTTGTTCGGAAGGCAGTCTTTGGAATATCTTCCTCTTGTACACGGAGTTGGTGATAACTAGATCGAAGATCAATCTTCGAGAAACAAGTAGAGCCTTGAAGTTGATCAAAGAGATCATCAATTCTAGGCAATGGATAACGGTTCTTGATGGTAAGCTTGTTGAGTTTGCGGTAGTCAATACACATGCGGAATGATCCATCCTTCTTCTTGACGAATAAGACAGGTGCACCCCACGGTAAATGACTTGGACGGATGAAGCCCTTGTCGGAGAGCTCTTGGGGTTGACTTGCAAGCTCTTGCATCTCATAAGGTGCAAGGCGGTATGGAGCTCTAGCCACTAGGTTAGCTCCAGGTACAAGTTCAATGTGAAATTCTACTTGCCGAACGGGTGGAAGACCGGATAAGTCTTTGGGGAATATTTCGGGAAAGTCCCGGATGATGGGGATGTCTTGTATATTCTTCTCTTTGACATCCTTCTGAACAATATGAGCTAAGATGTAACATCCCAAATTCTCTAACACTTAAAACGTGAGGGTTCGTTTAAGACTAGTGATATCAAAACGAAAGTATGGCATGATAGTTAAATACCAAGTTAATTAACAGTTGAAAAATGAGAGTTATACAAAGTTAAAGGGAAAAAAAATGAAAAATTACTAAAACCTAAACCCATTTTATTTACTCTCAGCCGCCATCGACGATTCAGCCCTCACTCCCATTCTTGTGAACCTGCAACTCCATTCCCTTCTCCCTCTCGTCGGCAATACTACCCCCCCACACCTCTTCACCATGAAAACCCTAATCCGACCGTTAAAACATCAAGCTTGCTCGGTTCTCAGCTCCGTTTCAAGCTCACGAGGACGATAACAACACAGAAACCGGTGACAGCGGTGTTTCTTAGCATTTCAGGTCTGTTAATGGTGGTTCACGGCTGCTAAAGGTGGTGTGAGCTGCTGCCATGGCTTCGGCAGCAGCAGTGAAGTCCTCTGTGTTTCCGGTTACGGCGGTTCAGCAGCAGTAGTTTCGGGTGGATGATGATGGTCCGAGTGGTGGCTCACAGCAGTGGTTTCGAGTATGGTGGTGGCGACGAGATTATGGCAGCAGCAGTGAGTTCTTGTTCACGGCAGTAGTTTCGGGTATCGGTTCAGCAGCAGTAGTTTCGATAGGATGATGATAGTAGTTTCGGAGATGGTGATGCGGGTTTAAATGGCAGCGTGATTAAGGTAGCTGTAACTTCACGGTAATGGTTCGAGTGGTGGCTCACAGCAGTAGTTTCGGGTGTTTGGTTCAGCAACAATAGTAGTTTCGATGGTGAATATGTGAAGTGGATAACAGTAGTGGTGATAATACGGAGATGGTGATGCGGGTTTAGATGGCGACGTGATTAAGGCAGCTGTAACTTCGTGGTAATGGTTCGAGAGGTGGTTCAACAGCAGCAGTAGTTTCGGGTTTGATGGTAAGCTTCACGATGACGACAGGGTGAGAAACAGGATGGAAACGGGTCTTCCGGCAACCCTCACGGCAGCAGAATTAAGAGGGTAAGCTGCTGCCATAGCTCCGGCAGCAGCGGGGTGTCCCTAGTAGCCTGGTTACGGATGCGGCGATGATGTTGGTATTGGAAACAACCTCGCGGTGGTGGCAATATGATGGTCTCAAGTAGTTTCGATGATGATGATGAATGCCTAGATAGTAGTTTCGATGGTGATGGTCCTGTGATAAATAGTTTCGATGGCAATGGTGATTCAACATCAGCAGTAGTTTCGATGATGATGAGGATAACATGGTAGTAGTTTCGATGATGATGATGATGATATGATAATAGTTTCGATAGTGATAATTCAAGATAGTAGTTTCGATGGTGGTGGTTGATAGCAGTTTTGAAGTTCTATGATGAAGGTGATGATACGATAATGATGATGATCACATGAAGGTGGTTCATAATGGGTCTAGTTGTGGGTATTGTAGAAAAGAGCGGTTCGGGTCTCGGTTACATTACGGGTTCATGTATGGAAGGTATATCTCTTAAAACTTAGAATGATAATTAGGAATATTAGCTTTAATATGAACATTGGATTAGAGGACGTATAGCAATGAGCTTATATAATAAATAATAACCGACAAGATTATGATTATTTTGGTAAGGGTAACTTAATAAAAGTATAGAAAGATGGACCTTGATGCTAGAAGATAAAACCCGATTATTTCGGACTATTGGTTATGATTTGGTAATGGAAATAGACAAGTTATATTGTCGGGTTTTAGATAAAAACAAACGAGACTCTGCCCAATTTTATTAGGATTAAAGAAGTATATATTTTAAATATGGACGTCCTCTTTAGGGATTGGGATTGTTTGGGAAGGAAAACTAATGTATCGGAGCTACCATAGTTTCGATATGAGCCACGATCCGAAGCTAAGTTTACACCAAAAGTTACCTATCGAAACTACAAGTTTCGACTGAAGCAATCCATCGAAACTATCAAGTTTCGATATAAGTAAACCCATCGAAACTACTAAGATCAAGTATAGTAATATCTAATGCCATCTAGGAGCACGACCTTATGAGTATGACTTTATTATACAGATCGTGAGTAACACTAGTGACGCTCTGTAGCCAGCTAAGTGTAATTCGGAAACTACTCATCAGGTGAGTTCTATGTGCCCCCTTCTATGTTATGTGCAAATGTTTTCAAATGTTTTGGGGCTGAAGTGTATACACTAAGTGAATAAAGGTTATGAATGTTAAAGTGATCATATGTGTTATACAAGTATATATATATACCCATACACGAAAGAGAAATTATGAATAAAGAATGAAAAGCATGATTATAAAGAATGAACGAAAGTATAACACAATATGAAAGAATGAAATCCTGCTTTATATCCATGTATATATTGCTTGCAAAGAATGAAATGAATAAATGGCATAACATGTAAGAATGAAATCTTGCTTTATATCCATTTATATATTGCTTGCAAAGTACAGAAAATGTTATGGACGCTTCGATGATAACGGCTACTTCGGTAGACGGACGACCATGTGACTATTTTACAACCGGGACAAGTGCGTTCCTTCATCAGCTAGGACGTACGGATGCCATTAAAGGACGGTCGAAGCAATTGGCATATTATAGTAGAACGGTTGTATAAATAATAGTCGCATGGGAAACGGATACCTTCGGGTAGACGGGCGAATTACGGCCTACGACGGTAGGACGGTTGTAAGTCATGACGGACGGACAAAGGTTGCCGGACGGTTGTAAGAATAAAATGACGGACGGCACTAGTTGCCGGACGGTTGTAAGTATAGGCGGGCCATGACGATGGACCGCGGCGATTGTCTTTGTGACATTCGTAAGCAAATGACGGGTTGATCACCCTTACAGAGTATGACCCATGAATGTAAATAAAGAAAGAAAAAGGGTGAATGCATATATATATTTGTGTATGAAATCACCAAAAATACAGAAAAGAAAATACAGAAAAGAAAGATGAAAGAAAGGCAAAAGTTATGAATACGTATTTATATGAATGATTATACAGTAATGCATACTTATACCTATAAAGAAAAGAATGTTTACAGTAAATTGCATTAAACTAGAACTCACCAGCGTTAGCTGACTTTTAGTATACATTTCAGGTAACAAAGGAAAGGCTCGTGCGAAGGCGTGAAGGCTGCCCGACACAAGACTGACATCCCACTTTTGTTTGTTAAGAATATGTTATGTTTTTATTTGTAAAGACTTCCGCTGTTATGATTATGTAATTGAATGATGGATGTTTCAATTTAAGTTCAGTATTTATGACTATGTTTATGAGTAAATCCAACAAGTGAGGTCACCCGGGAAAGGGGCCTTACATAAGAAGGCCACGTACTTTTTTCGTAAGTACTTTTGAGCAGTAGTGCATGACATTAACCTGAGTCCCTTGCAAGGTTTTTAACCAAAGACTCTTAACGTTTCTCCTGACAGAAGGGGTATTCGGATGCATTTCTCAAAACAGATGACTTTTGCATGGTGATTTGACAGTCAATCCATGCCTATGATGATATCAAAACTTCCTAGTGGCATTGGCACGAGGTTGATTGGAAATGTATGATCATTAAGTTCTAGAGAACAGTCATGGATAACGGAGTCTATTGTAAGGGAGTCACCATTTGCTACTTCAACAGTGAAGGTTTTCTCTAATTTGGACCGTGTTTTTGCATGTAAGGGTTCAAAGTTAAGTGACACAAAACTTTTATCTGCACCGATATCAAATAAAATGGAGGCATATTAACTATTAACAAGGAACGTACCGTTGACCACATCATTGTTGGCTTGAGCTTCAATGGCGTTTATGTTGAAAGCACACCCACGAGCTCCGCATTGTCTAGCATTGATGAACTTCGGGCACTGGTCACGGAAATGATTCGGGTTTCCACATTCATAACAAGCATGCCCATTAGCTATGGCGGGAACACCTTGATTAGTCACTTGTTGATTGGTTCGGGTTGGTGGGTTGACTTGGCCTGCAAGTGCTTTGGCTCTACAAACATTGACCGTATGGCCACATTTCCCACAGTGAGTGGAAAGGCGACAGGGAATGTTTTGGAGGTGGTGATAATTGCATGTGGCACAGAGTGGGTAGGTCCCCACATATGGCTTCTTGACTGGTGCTTGAGCCATGGGAGCAACTTGGTTAACAGGCATAGCAGGAGTGACCACAGCAAAATTTCTAGCCTTTCTTTTTTTGTTATTGTGGTAGGGTTCAGTTTTGGCTTCTTTGATGTGTACAGGAGTGGTTGTGGTGTCGGGAGCCTTCTTGGTGCCTTTTCTAGTTAGGGTACCTGCTTTCACATGGTTGTCGGTCAAAGTAGTAGATAATCGGATAGCATCTTCGAGTGTTGCGGGATTTCTCCCTAAGACAGTATCCTGAATCTGCCTAGGTAATCCACCAATATACTTTTCAATGCAGCGGGATAAGGGTGTGACCATATGGGGCACAAGGAGACTCAGTTCATGGAACCGGGTTGTATAAGCCAGACTTTCACCACTGTCTTGGGTAAGATCCCAAAACTCAGCTTCCAGCTTGTAACATCCCAAAAATAGTAAATAAGTAATTAATAATACGATAGAGATTTAAATGTCATAAAACGAAATAAGAACGGATGGGCTTGGGCTCGGCTCCAACGGGCCGATGGAAGCCCATGTATATAAGGGGCAAGGCAGCCCACTTTCTCCACTTCACCTTCATTTCACCATCCTAGAGAGAGAAAGGAGAGCTCGGGCCTAGAGAGAGAAAGTCGACGGATCGACACGAGATTGAAGGAGCACGTTACAGCTGAGGTCGTGAGCAAAACCTCCGAATCAGAGTTCCAATCCAGGTAACGATTCAACCATAATCTGAGTTTTTGTTCGTTTTTGGGTTTCTCGGGTTCTAGCTAAATAGGAGACGTTTTTATGGATGAAACCTGATAATAAGCCTAGAACTAGCATCTAGAATAAAAACCACACGTTTTGATCAAAGCAAATTATAAGATTGGCATGATCGGGTTAGCATGCAAGAATTTCAGATTTTTGGTCCAGGAACCAGGTATTGCGTACTTACCAAGTGCGCAAGAAGTATTCTCTGCGCACTTGTCAAGTGCGTATGAGTATGGTCCTGCGCACTTAGCAAGTGCGCAGGCAGCAGACAGCAGGCAGCAGGCCGGTTAAGTAAAGTCAGTAAGTTTAGAATGATTTAACCATTAGAGTCGGGGTTGAGTCTAATGTGTATTTAACTACCTAATCTAGATCGGAAGTGACATTGTTGGACCTTTGTTTAGGACGACCTAGAGAAGCTTATCAGGTGAGTTCTATGTGCCCCCTTCTATGTTATGTGCAAACCTTATTAAATGTTTTGGGGCTGAAATGTATACACTAAATGAATAAATGATATGAATTTTAATGTGATCATACGTGATGTATTAATATATATTTTATATATATATATATAAGAGAATCAATTATGAACAAGGAATTAAACGTATGTTTACAAAGAATGAAGGAAATAATGGCATAACATAAATAAACGAAATCTTGCCTTATAATTATTTATATTGCATGTTATGAATGTATGTATACGTTATGGACGGAAACGAAGCTAACGGCTACTTCTGTAGACGGACGACCACGTGACTATTTTGCAACCGGGAAAGATACGTCCTTCGCAAGCTAGGACGTACAAAAAGCATAAAAGGGCGGTCGAAGTAAGTGCTAAAATAGTATAACGGTTGCATAAACAATAGTTCGCGTGGGAAACGGATGCCTTAGGGCAGACGGGCGAATATGACGGACTACGACGGTAGGACGGGTAAGAAGGACGGCCGAAGGTTGGCCGGACCAAAGTTAAAGCGGACGGTTTCTAGGACCGGACGAGTAAAAGGGCTACGACGGTAGCTCAAGGGCGTATGTCTTTGTGATATACGTACCGTAAGTTGGGTTGATCACCCTTATGTGTATGACCAATGAAAGTTAAGGAAAGAAAAGGTGAATACATATCTATGTAATCACATAAGAATGAAGAAAGAAAAGTAAAAGCTATAAATACGTATTTGTAGAAATGTATGTATATAATTATGTATACTTATAAAGAAAAGAATGATCATACTTAATAGTTTTAAACTAGAACTCACCAGCGCTAGCTGACTTTTATTATACATTTCAGGTACAGAAAGGAAGGGTCGTGCGAAGGCGTGAAGGTTACCCGGCACAAGATTGACATCCCATATTTATATATGTTAAGACAAATGTTATGTACTTAATTTTAAAAGACTTCCGCTGTTATGTCATGTCATGTTACGTTATGTAATGAATGAATTCGAATGTTTTAAATTTAAGCTCAGTGATTATGACTATGTTTATGAGTAAATCCAACAAGTGAGGTCACCGGGGAAAAAAGGGCCTTACAAGTTGGTATCAGAGCAATAGTTTGAGAGATTCAGACATCCCTAAATGTCTGGACTCAAACTGATTATGGGACCAACGCACGGATGTCAGTCATGGGTAACCAACGCCAACACTAGCACGGTAAGTAAGTACTAGAGTTAATACACTTGGATAAGAATAGATACCTTAACTTAGAACAAATAGATGTCAACGTCACAACCGATTTGAAGTGTTTTGAACCCGAAAAGCAATGTAAATTAGTAATCACAAACCGGTCACTGTAATTAAAAATTTACCTTGCTCGTACTGTTCCAAACTATGATCTGAAGAAAATGACATTGATGTATTCCCTTTATGACCATCAGGAGACTAAGAACTATGGCTGGAGGAGGAAGAATAGGACGCCGAGGCGGTCGCACTGGCCGAGTCGGTAGGCCTCCATTGAATCCAAGACATCAAGAAGAAGAGGATGTGCACACGGAAAACACAGAAAGCGTGCACCAAACTAATGTCACCCCAACTGGGGGCGACCATCAATGGTCTCTACAGTTAGAACCCGAGGTCAGAGATGCTATTGCCCGTGAGGTCGTGCTCACTTTAAAGAATGTGTTGCCTGACTTGCTGTCTGAAGCCTTAAAGAAAATCAAGGAAGACGACGAAGGTAACCACGAGGAAAAAGTATATGACAGCGACGGGGATGAAATAAAGATGGGATCAAGCAATAGGGGGTGCACTTATAAAGGTTTCAAGGATGGAGACCCCCCAAATTTGACGGGAACAAGGACTCGGTGGCCACCCTCGAGTGGGTCGAGAGGATGAACGCCGTCATCAACATCAGCGAGTGTCGACCAAACCAAGCTGTTAAGTACATTGCTCATTCTTTCACCAACGAAGCACTAAGTTGGTGGAGGAACATTCAAAGAACTAACTCACCCAATGCTATCAACAAGATGACGTGGGAAGACTTGAAAAAGCTCATAATTCAAAAGTTCTGCCCACAGAATGAGATCGATCGTGTGGAGAATGAGTTCCTAAACTTCAAGGCTGGCAACAAGACTCATCGCCAGTATACATCAAGATTCAATGAACTGGCTCAACTAGTGCCACACCTGGTGGAAACTGAAGATCGTTTGATCAAGTACTATGTTAAGGGATTGCCACAACGGGTCCGTGTTCATGTAAAAGCTAACCTACCCTCGACCTTCGAGTCGGTAGTGAATCTGAGCGGAATCGTCTACGACGATTATGCCAATGAGGACCCACCAACAGAGACCCAAAAGAGAAAGTGGGAGAACCCGTCTAGAGGCACCGGAAGAGGGAACGTAACAACTGAAACTAAGTAGCCAAGGTCGGATGAATATGAAACATGCAAGAAATGTGGAAGGCAACATCTGGGCGAATGTAAAATCAGCATCACCACATGCTATAAGTGCGGGAAGCCGGGGCACTTCTCTCGAGAATGTGTAAGAAACGTCAAGTGCCAAGTATGTGGATTGTTTGGACATCTGACAAAGAACTGCCGGAAGGCCGGCCAATCTAGTTCAGGAAAAGAGAGGGAAAAGGAACAGCCGCAGGCTAGGACTCGAGCCTACGCCCTAACTGAGGAGCAAGCAAGGGGAAACCCTGATGTTGTGTCAGGTACGTTCCTAGTTAACGATGAACATGCTGCTATTTTATTTGACTCTGGTGCTAGTAAAAGTTTTATATCCAATGCATTTAGTCATTAACTAGGTTGCACTATCAACACCATAGTAAAGGCCTTTAGCGTACAAACTGCCGTTGGTAAAAATTCGACAGTATTCCAAGTAACAGAGGATTGTATCATAGAAATAGAGGGCCATAAGTTTCCTTCTAGATTATTCCTTCTTACCTTAAGAGGATTCGATATAGTATTGGGTATGGATTGGCTAGCTGCCAACGAAGCTCAAATCATATGTAAACGTAAGAGGATACACCTCAAAGCTCCTAGCGGCAGTCCAATTACGGTTTATGGGGATTGGAATTGCACGATGCCGAACATCATCTCGATGATCAAGGCCGAAAGTTACATGAGGCGCGGTTGCGAAGCTTATTTGGCATATGTTATTGATGATAGAATGAAAACGAATGAACTCAAGAATGTGCCCGTGGTGTGCAACTTTCCGGAAGTATTCCCTGAGGATCTACCTGGGTTACCACCCGATCGAGAAATAGAATTTCAAATTGACTTATTGCCAGGAGCTGAGCCCGTTGCCAAAGCCCCCTACCGATTGGCTCCGTCAGAAATGAAAGAATTGATGTCTCAACTAGAGGAACTAACAGAAAAAGGATTTATTAGACCGAGCATCTCACCATGGGGCGCTCCGGTACTATTTGTAAAGAAGAAGGACGGCAGCATGCGCATGTGCATTGACTACCGCGAGTTGAACAAGAGGACAGTAAAGAACAAATACCCACTGCCTAGAATAGACGACCTTTTTGATCAACTTCAAGGAGCGAGTTGGTTCTCAAAGATCGATCTTAGGTCGGGTTACCATCAGTTGAAAGTAAGGGAAGAAGACGTACCAAAGACCGCGTTTCGCACGCGTTATGGGCATTATGAGTTTCTCGTGATGTCCTTCGGATTGACCAACGCACCAGCAGCGTTCATGGATTTGATGAATAGAGTATGTCGACCAATGTTGGATCGATCAGTGATAGTTTTTATAGACGACATACTGGTATATTCGAAAAGCGAGGGTGATCACCACTGTCATCTAAGAGAGGTTCTGGAGGTGCTAAAGTAGGAAAAGTTGTACGCAAAATTCTCCAAATGCGCGTTCTGGCTTAGGGAAGTTCAATTCCTAGGTCATGTAATAAACCCAAACGGAATCATGGTGGATCCTGCAAAGATCGAGACAGTAAAGGAATGGAACATCCCAAAGACACCAACTGAGATACGAAGTTTTCTGGGATTGGCAGGCTACTATCGAAGATTCATTCAAGATTTTTCAAGAATAGCCTTGCCACTAACTAAGTTGACACGGAAGGGAGTGAAGTATGAATGGGGTCAAACCCAAAACAACGCGTTTGAAGAACTTAAGGCGCGACTAACCCAAGCTTCAGTCTTGACTCTTCCTGAGGGAAATGAGGACTTGGTAGTCTACTCTGACGCTTCGGGGCAGGGTTTAGGTTGCGTACTTATGCAACGAGGAAAGGTAATTGCTTACGCCTCGCGACAACTAAAGATTCACGAGGTTAACTACCCAAGACATGATCTGGAGTTAGCAGCAGTAGTTTTCGCGTTGAAAATATGGAGGCACTATCTGTATGGAGTCAAATGCACCATTTACTCCGATCACAAAAGCCTGAAGTACTTTTTCGAGCAAAAGGAATTAAACATGAGACAAAGAAGGTGGTTAGAGCTACTGAAGGACTATGACTGTGAGATATTGTACCATCCAGGCAAGGCAAACGTGGTGGCTGACGCTTTAAGCGGAAAGGAAGAATCGGAACCTATACGGATCAAAGCGTGTCAGCTGGTTATAACACCAGATTTGATGAGTGAAATATTAAAGGCACACGATGAAGTGCTATCAGAAAGAAATATAAAACGGGAAAGAATAGTAGGACAACAAGGGAATTTAGATGCAAATGCATATGGTGTACGAACTAGGTTTGGCCGGATGTGGATACCTAAGATTGGCGAGCTTAGAGCCAAAATACTCGATGAGGCCCATAAGTCTCGTTATTCTATCCACCCCGGGACAAACAAAATGTATCAAGACTCGAAGAAAGAGTACTGGTGGCCGGGCATGAAGAATGATGTGACTGAGTACGTGAACAAGTGCTTGACGTGTTCACTAGTTAAGGCCGAGCACCAGAAACCATGCGGTAAAATGCAACCTTTACCAATACCGGAATGGAAGTGGGAGGAGATCACGATGGACTTCATTACCAAGCTACCGCAAATAGCTAAAGGCAATGATACCATTTGGGTGATCGTCGACCGCTTGACGAAAAGTGCTCACTTCTTACCAATACGTGAAACTTCTTCGTCAGAAAGACTAGCAGAAATATTTATCAAGGAAATTGTGAGCAGACATGGTATGCCGCTGTCGATTGTGTCCGACAGGGATACTAGATTCACGTCAAGGTTTTGGAAGAAATTCAATGAAGCAATGGGCACTAGACTGAACATCAGCACCGCTTACCACCCCCAAACCTATGGACAATCGGAAAGGACCATTCAGACCTTGGAGGACATGCTCCGGGCCTGTATCATTGACTTCGGTGGGAGCTGGGACAGCCATCTACCATTAGCAGAATTTCATATACAACAGCTATCACTCGACTATTGGCATGCCGCCATTTGAAATGTTGTATGTGAGGAAATGTAGGACCCCGGTTTGTTGGGGGGAAATTGGACAAAAGGATTTTGCAAGTCTCTAAGTGGTCAAAGCTACTTCCGAGAAATTTGATCAAATCAAGGCTCGAATGAAAGCTGCAAAAGACAGACAGAAATCATACGCGGATAAGAGAAGAAGGGATTTAGAGTTTCGAGTGGGGGACATGGTACTGTTAAAGGTATCACCATGGAAAGGAATCATTCGGTTCAGAAGACGTGGCAAATTAAGTCCAAGGTTTGTCGGACCTTTCAAGATTTTAGCGAGAGTGGGCCAAGTTGCTTACAGACTCGACCTACCCGTTGTAACATCCCGAGTTTTAGAGCACGAGAGAATTCACGAGGAATTAAAACTTAAATAAAAAGAAAGGAAGCAGGCTTGGGCCGGGGTGTATGGGCCGAAAGGGGAAGGGTTTGGGCCCTTATAGGCCTCAAGAACAACCCAAAAGCCTCATTTCCATCCTCCATTTCCGGATTCTAGAGAGAGAAAGTGAGAGAGAGTCTAGAGAGAGAAAGTCCCGGTTTTTGGATTAGAGCTTCAAGGATCGTTAGCAAGAGTCTCGTGGGTGTTTAGCAACGAAAAGGTAGTGATTACAGGTAACCGATTCTCCTAGATCTGAGTTTTAGTTTGTTTTTGGGTTTTTCGGGTTTTGGGTGAAAGGGTTATGTTTGAACGGATGAAACTGAAAGATAAGCCTAGATTTGAGTTCCCTAATGGAAAACGAACGTTTTGAATGCAAACAGGTTCGGGATCTTGAAGTGATCAGACCCGAATGCGAAAGTTAGGGTTTTTCACCAAGAACAGGTCGTGCGCACTTGCTAAGTGCGCACAGAGCAGGTCCTGCGCACTTGCTAAGTGCGTAGGAAGAGGAACCTGCGCACTTGCTAAGTGCGTAGGAAGGGAAGTCTGCGCACTTGCTAAGTGCGCAGGAAGCAGTGTCTGCGCACTTGCTAAGTGCGCAGGCATCAGGTCTGATTAAGTGAAGTCAATATGTTAGAGTAGTTACACCATTAGAGTCGGTAGTGGTCTGATGTGTATTTAACTAATCAATTCAGATCAGAAGTGACGTTGTTAGACCTTGTTTAGGACAACCCGAATTAGCTTACCAGGTGAGTTCTAATCCCCTTTTTGCCTTCTTTAGGGGTGGTATGCATACTTAGTGTAAAGTGTTTATTATATTTTATATATTATAAACTGAAGAGAAAAGCTATGTTTTAGTGAAAGGTTTAAAAGAGGAAAAAGTATGTCTTCAGTAAAGTAAGATATATCATTTGGCAAGCGTTTACTATATTTTCATATACATAAACAAAGGCATGATTATATGTACTAGTATGTTTCCAGTAAAGTAAGATATATCATTTGGCAAGCGTTTACTATATTTTCATATACATAAACAAAGACATGATATATGTTCTAGTATGTTTTCAGTAAAGTAAGATATATCATTTGGCTAGCGTTTACTATATTTTCATATACATAAACAAAGGCATGATATATATGATAAGCTATGTTTCAGAAAGTGAGATGTATTTTATGATAAGCTATGTTTCAGAAAGCAAGTTATATTTTATGGCAAGCGTTTACTATATTTTATATACATAAACAAAGGCATATTATATATGAAAGTTATGAACAAGATTTACAGAAAGTTTTATGACAGTAAAGTGAACAGCTTTCCTTCGGGAATGAGTACCAGTTTGTAAAGGTCCTTGGGACAGATGTTACTTGTACAAGATGTCAGATATGGGTTCTACCCATTAGTAAGGACCTTAGGGTTCGTTAACAGTTGTACAATTGGGATGAGTGACGGCGGTCGCTCGGGAGGTCCACGCAACCTCCCCTTAGTGTTAAGCGGTATTGTCGGTTCATGGACGTTAGCCATGGGGGCATTGACCAGGTACTCGTCGGTTCATGGATGTAAGCCATGGGGGCGGTACAGTAGTGACAAAAGAATTAACGGTTAAGCGGTAGTGTCGGTTCATGGTGTAAGCCATGGGGGCATTGACCAGGTACTTGTCGGTTCATGGATGTAAGCCATGAGGGCAGTACAGTAAAGATGAATTGACGGTTTATTATACGTTTTAAACTGTTTGAAAAGTAAAGTATGCAAAGTTTAGCCTTATGGGCAGTATATATATGTTTTAGTAAATCTTTTGTATAATTGATTTAAAGTAAACGTTAGAACTCACTCAGCGTTGCTGATTTTTAGTATGCACATCAGTTAAGTGTAGGTGGCATAGATGGAAGTGGATGCTTGGCTTGGCGAGAAGAGTTACCCGAAGATCAGCATCTGGCATCTTGTTTATGTTTCTTTTGATTATGTTGATTAAGACTAGTTTCAGTTGTATTTGACAAGTTATGTTTAGACATGTATGTTTCCGCTGTGTATGTTGAAGTTTTAAATCGTTTCCGCTGTGTTTATGATTGTCTTAAGTTTAAAGTGCTATGTGTTGATGAGTAAATCCAATACGTTAGGTCTCCCGGGTTCGGGGCTCACAAGTTGGTATCAGAGCCATAGTTTGAGAGATTTGGACATCCCCGATGTCCAGACTTAAACTGAGAACGGGACCAAGTAGCGGATGCCAGTATGGGTAACTCAAGCCAAAGCATCAGAAGCGTATAGTAAGTAAAGTTTACCTTTTAGAGTGTCAAGATAAGAATAGAGGCTTTAGTGGAGCCATGAAAGCGAATAAATAGAACAACAAGAAGTGATGTAATGGTTAATTGCAGATGGCCAGTGTATATTAATATCTTACCTTACTTATTGTGTTCTACATATTCCCTAGCATGCTGAAATTAAATCCCTTTGTTCCCTATCTTTCAGTTAGAAATGGCAAGACGTGGAGGAACAAGAGGAAGTGGAGGAGGAAGACGTGGTGGACGTACAGGCCGTCGCAGTGGAACTAGCATAAATCAAATGATCGAGGGGAGTGTTCACACTACCCATACTGACACAGAGGTTAGTCAGCACAATGTTGAACATGCGGAAGGAGATGACCAGACGTTTGAGTTTGAACCAGTAGTACAAGCAGCTATTAGTCGCGAGTTTACCCGATTGCTGAAAGAAACCTTACCGGCTATACCAGACGAAGCGTTGAGGAAGGCTAAGGAGAACTCCAATGTAATCCTAGCCACTGAAGGGCCAGTGGTGCTTCCAGCTGCGGGAGAACCAATCCTGGTGGAGAATGTTGCACCGCCTACTCGCGGATGCGATTACAAGACATTTCGTGGTTGTGATCCCCTTGAGCTAACTGGGGAGAAAGAAGCAGCAGATACTTTAGATTGGATCAATGGCATGGAATCCACCATCAGCCTCAGTGACTGTCGACCGGATCAAGCGGTCAGGTTCGCAGCTAAGTCACTAAAGGGAGAGGCATCACACTGGTGGGAGACTGTGAAACAAGCGAAGGGTGACCAAGCGGTCGAGTTAATGAGGTGGAATGATCTGAAGGCGTTAGTAATTTCGAAGTTCTGCCCTAAGAATGAAGTCCACAAGGTGGAGAGAGAGTTCCTGACTTTGCAAGCCGGACTCATGACTCACAGACAATATACTTCCAAGTACAACGAACTGGCACGCCTGGTGCCTCATCTTGTAACCACAGAAGAGAGGAGGATTCATTATTATATTCAAGGGTTGCCTCCAAAGATACGTACATTTGTAAATGCCAACACACCGAGTACCTTTGAGTCGGTGGTTGTTCTGAGCGGAGTTGTCTACGATGACATTGCCTCTGAAGTCATTTCTGAAGCGCCTATGAAACAAGCGGCTAAGCGGACTGGGGAGGACCTTCAAGGTCCTAATGATAAGAGGTCAAGGTTAGAAGCGGAGGGTTTGTGTGGAAAATGTGGAAAAAGGCACGGAGGAGAGTGCAGAGCTGGGCAGGTGGGATGTTTTAGGTGTGGCAGGTTTGGACACCAATCGCGGGACTGCCCGGAAAGGCCAAGGTGCCACAATTGTGGGGAACAGGGACACAGGAGCCGAGATTGCAGGAAACCCAAGAAAGCGGAAGCGGGAGGATCCGGAAAGGGTAAGGCTGTAGAGAAGGAACCTTACATCAACAAGGCCACAGCAAGGGTTTACCAGATGACTCAGTAAGGTGCGTTGCAAGCTCTTATTTGTTATATGGCAAGTTTATGTTATTATTTCCTTACTAAATTAGTTAGCCCCATTAGTCTAGATGCCTTAGAATTTAAGAAGCCCAAGGTCAAGCTCCCAGTGGTAGTTGATCACAATGGCCTTCATGACCAAGCTGCCTTGCATAGCTACGGTTCATGCCACCCGTTCTGTGATTTGCTATCAGTGTAGCTTATGGCAGGTTTCGAGGACGAAACCTATTGTAAGGAGGGTAGACTTGTAACATCCCGAGTTTTAGAGCACGAGAGAATTCATGAGGAATTAAAACTTAAATAAAAAGAAAGGAAGCAGGCTTGGGCCGGGGTGTATGGGCTGAAAGGGGAAGGGTTTGGGCCCTTATAGGCCTCAAGAACAACCCAAAAGCCTCATTTCCATCCTCCATTTCCGGATTCTAGGGAGTGAAAGTGAGAGAGAGTCTAGAGAGAGAAAGTCCCGGTTTTTGGATTAGAGCTTCAAGGATCGTTAGCAAGAGTCTTGTGGGTGTTTAGCAACGAAAAGGAAGTGATTACAGGTAACCGATTCTCCTATATCTGAGTTTTAGTTCATTTTTGGGTGAAAGGGTTATGTTTGAACGGATGAAACTGAAAGATAAGCCTAGATTTGAGTTCCCTAATGGAAAATGAACGTTTTGAATGCAAACAGGTTCGGGATCTTGAAGTGATCAGACCCGAATGAGAAAGTTAGGGTTTTTCGCCAAGAACAGGTCGTGCGCACTTGCTAAGTGCGCACAGAGCAGGTCCTGCGCACTTGCTAAATGCGCAGGAAGAGGAACCTGCGCACTTGCTAAGTGCGCATGAAGGGAAGTCTGCGCACTTGCTAAGTGCGCAGGAAGCAGTGTCTGCGCACTTGCTAAGTGCGCAGGCATCAGGTCTGATTAAGTGAAGTCAGTATGTTAGAGTAGTTACACCATTAGAGTCGGTAGTGGTCTGATGTGTATTTAACTAATCAATTCAGATCGGAAGTGACGTTGTTCGACCTTGTTTAGGACAACCCGAATTAGCTTACAAGGTGAGTTCTAATCCCCTTTTTGCCTTCTTTAGGGGTGGTGTGCATACTTAGTGTAAGTGTTTATTATATTTTATATATTATAAACTGAAGAGAAAAGCTAAGTTTTAGTGAAAGGTTTAAAAGAGGAAAAAGTATGTTTTCAGTAAAGTAAGATATATCATTTGGCAAGCGTTTACTATATTTTCATATACATAAACAAAGGCATGATATATGTACTAGTATGTTTTCACTAAAGTAAGATATATCATTTGGCAAGCGTTTACTATATTTTCATATACATAAACAAAGGCATGATATATGTGCTAGTATGTTTTCAGTAAAGTAAGATATATCATTTGGCAAGCGTTTACTATATTTTCATATACATAAACAAAGGCATGATATATATGATAAGCTATGTTTCAGAAAGTGAGATGTATTTTATGATAAGCTATGTTTCAGAAAGCAAGTTATATTTTATGGCAAGCGTTTACTATATTTTATATACATAAACAAAGGCATATTATATATGAAAGTTATGAACAAGATTTGCAGAAAGTTTTATGACAGTAAAGTGAACAGCTTTCCTTCGGGAATGAGTACCAGTTTGTAAAGGTCCTTGGGACAGATGTTACTTGTACAAGATAACAGATATGGGTTCTACCCATTAGTAAGAACCTTAGGGTTCGTTAACAGTTGTACAATTGGGATGAGTGACGGCGGTCGCTCGGGAGGTCCACACAACCTCCCCTTAGTGTTAAGCGGTATTGTCGGTTCATGGACGTTAGCCATGGGGGCATTGACCAGGTACTCGTCGGTTCATGGATGTAAGCCATGGGGGCGGTACAGTAGTGACAAAAGAATTGACGGTTAAGCGGTAGTGTCGGTTCATGGTGTAAGCCATGGGGGTATTGACCAGGTACTTGTCGGTTCATGGATGTAAGCCATGAGGGTAGTACAGTAAAGATGAATTGATGGTTTATTATACGTTTTAAACTGTTTGAAAAGTAAAGTATGCAAAGTTTAGCCTTATGGGCAGTATATATATGTTTTAGTAAATCTTTTGTATAATTGATTTAAAGTAAACGTTAGAACTCACTCAGCGTTGCTGATTTTTAGTATGCACATCAGTTAAGTGTAGGTGGCATAGATGGAAGTGGATGCTTGGCTTGGCGAGAAGAGTTACCCGAAGATCAGCATCTGGCATCTTGTTTATGTTTCTTTTGATTATGTTGATTAAGACTAGTTTCAGTTGTATTTGACAAGTTATGTTTAGACATGTATGTTTCCGCTGTGTATGTTGAAGTTTTAAATCGTTTCCGCTGTGTTTATGAATGTCTTAAGTTTAAAGTGCTATGTGTTGATGAGTAAATCCAATACGTGAGGTCTCCCGGGTTCGGGGCCTCACACCCGTTGAGCTTAGTGGAATACACCCTACGTTCCACGTGTCGCACTTACGGAAGTACCTAGCTGACGACACAGCTCACATACGTTACGACGAGATCGAAGTAGATAACAGTCTAAATTATGTAGAGGAACCAATAGCCATCCTTGACAGAGCTGAAAAACGACTACGCAATAAGTCGATTCCTCTTGTCAAAATACAATGGAAGCACAGAAAAGGGTCAGAAGCTACGTGGGAAAAAGAAGACGAGATGAGGGGACTATACCCTCATATATTTAACGTATAAGCAGTTTCGAGGACGAAACCCCTTTAAGGAGGGTAGATTTGTAACATCCCAAAAATAGTAAATAAGTAATTAATAATACGATAGAGATCTAAACGTCATAAAACGAAATAAGAACGGATGGGCTTGGGCTCGGCTCCAACGGGCCGATGGAAGCCCAGGTATATAAGGGGCAAGGCAGCCCACTTTCTCCACTTCACCTTCATTTCACCATCCTAGAGAGAGAAAGGAGAGCTCGGGCCTAGAGAGAGAAAGTCGACGGATCGACACGAGATTGAAGGAGCACGTTACAGCTGAGCTCGTGAGCAAAACCTCCGAATCAGAGTTCCAATCTAGGTAACGATTCAACCATAATCTGAGTTTTTGTTCGTTTTTGGGTTTCTCGAGTTCTAACTAAATAGGAGACGTTTTTATAGATGAAACCTGATAATAAGCCTAGAACTAACATCTAGAATAAAAACCGCACGTTTTGATCAAATAAAATTATAAGATTGGCATGATCGGGTTAGCATGCAAGAATTTCGGATTTTTGGTCCAGGAACCAGGTATTGCGTACTTACCAAGTGCGCAAGAAGGACTTCCTGCGTACTTACCAAGTACGCAGGAGGAAGATCCTGCGTACTTACCAAGTGCGCAAGAAGTATTCTCTGCGCACTTGTCAAGTGTGCATGAGTATGGTCCTGCGTACTTAGCAAGTGCGCAGGCAGCAGACAGCAGGCAGCAGGCCGGTTAAGTAAAGTCAGTAAGTTTAGAATGATTTAACCATTAGAGTCGGGGTTGAGTCTAATGTGTATTTAACTACCTAATCCAGATCGGAAGTGACATTGTTGGACCTTTGTTTAGGACGACCTAGAGAAGCTTATCAGGTGAGTTCTATGTGCCCCCTTCTATGTTATGTGCAAACCTTATTAAATGTTTTGGGGCTGAAATGTATACACTAAATGAATAAATGATATGAATGCTAATGTGATCATACGTGATGTATTAATATATATTTTATATATATAAGAGAATCAATTATGAACAAGGAATTAAACGTATGTTTACAAAGAATGAAGGAAATAATGGCATAACGTAAATAAACGAAATCTTGCCTTATAATTATTTATATTGCATGTTATGAATGTATGTATACGTTATGGACGGAAACGAAGCTAATGGCTACTTCTGTAGACGGACGACCACGTGACTATTTTGCAACCGGGAAAGATACGTCCTTCGCAAGCTAGGACGTACAAAAAGCATAAAAGGGCAGTCGAAGTAAATGCTAAAATAGTATAACGGTTACATAAACAATAGTTCGCGTGGGAAACGGATGCCTTAGGGCAAACGGGCGAATATGACGGACTATGACGGTAGGACGGGTAAGAAGGACGGCCGAAGGTTGGCCGGACCAAAGTTAAGGCGGACGGTTTCTAGGACCGGACGAGTAAAAGGGCTACGACTGTAGCTCAAGGGCGTATGTCTTTGTGATATACGTACCGTAAGTTGGGTTGATCACCCTTATGTGTATGACCAATGAAAGTTAAGGAAAGAAAAGGTGAATACATATCTATGTAATCACATAAGAATGAAGAAAGAAAAGTAAAAGCTATGAATACGTATTTGTAGAAATGTATGTATATAATTATGTATACTTATAAAGAAAAGAATGATCATACTTAATAGTTTTAAACTAGAACTCACCAGCGTTAGCCGACTTTTAGTATACATTTCAGGTACAGAAAGGAAGGGTCGTGCGAAGGCGTGAAGGTTACCCGACACAAGACTGACATCCCATATTTATATATGTTAAGACAAATGTTATTTACTTAATTTTAAAAGACTTCCGCTGTTATGTCATGTCATGTTACGTTATGTAATGAATGAATTCGAATGTTTTAAATTTAAGCTCAGTGATTATGACTATGTTTATGAGTAAATCCAACAAGTGAGGTCACCCGGGAAAAAGGGGCCTTACACAGCTTCCTCACTTCATTCCGAGGACAGAACTCTTTGGTCAATAGTCTCTTAACCTCATCCCATGGTAAGGCCATGGTTGCCACTATACCTCTAGTTCTCTTTTCCCCATTCCACCACGCGAGTGCCCGTTTTTGGAAGACACTTGTGGCATGACGGACACGAAGGTTATCGGGGCAGTCACTATTGAGGAAGGTGCCCTCAATACTTTCGAACCACTGAAGGAGTCCCGTAGCTCCTTCGGTACCATAGAACTTAAGAGGGTTACACGAATTGAAGTGTTTGAAGGTACATTGTGGTGGGTTGGCACCACCACCACCATTAGTTCCATGGGTACCACTAATGGCTCCATTAGCTTGGGTGAGTTGAGTTACAAGTTGTGCAAGGATAGCAGCAATGTCGGTATTGTTGTTGGCCACGGTAGCACGACAGGGAGGCATTCTACAGATTTGCGCAACACAAGAAGAGACGTAAGAACTTATGAAGGTTGATTGAATTTAAAAGATAAGATAACAAATAAAATAGTAAATCATAGTTTGGATTGTACTCAAATAGTGATATAATCACTTGAATACTATGACACATTAAGGTTAATTAAACTCATATAATTTTTCAAGGAGACATGCTTTAGCCTATAAGTAAACACTCATCCCGGGAATTCCCAGGAAAGCATACGGGTCCCTCGGTTGATTGGGATTTATACGAAATGCTTTCCTAGACAGAAAACCCAGAATACAGGTGTCACCCTTCCAGATTGCACGTGTCCTCAAATAATTGACAATGTTTAAAAGCCTTAACGAGGAAATAAAGAAATTTTATAGATTTAACTCCATGAAGTTTCCAAATGCTATGATGATAATGATAAAGAAGTAGGTAAGAAGGTTATGAGGCTTAGGGTAAGGGTAGGATATTTTTTATTTAATTATTATTTAGGTATAGTCTAATAAATCATGAACTTTAACAAATAAGGTATCAAGATGAAATAAATATTAATATAATAAGCATGTAACACATAATCATGAAGCATGGTATAAGTGGGTGTCCTAAAGTTATAGTATAGGTCAAGGGTGTCTAATAACCTAGTTCCCTATAACCAAGGCTCTGATACCAATCTGTCACACCCCAACCGACGGCGGAAACGTCGGGGCGGGACATCTAGACTGTTCATGAGCACAAGGTTCGCTAGATTTCAATATTAAATCATCCATTTCATTTCAAACAATTCAAACACAAATAGCAAAATTCAACAAGTACATAAATGAAAATACAAATTGTTCTTTGAATTTAAATTAACTAAGTCCAAACTTAAGTGTAGCATGTCTTGATCAAACTCACATATTAGCACCTGAAACATGAATAAAATAAGGTCAACTAAAAAGTTGGTGAGCATACATAGGTTTGTACATAGATAGTGTATAAATATGAATAAACAAATCCTTACATGTCATGATAAAATAAGGCATTTATGGGGAGCAGCTATTGTGTAACTAAAGTACAATCAAACCTTTGTAACTAGCATGCAAATTGTGTTGTCGGTAACAATCACCCCAATCTGGGTGGGTTTGTCAGACTCAATAGATCTATCATTATTAATCGTCGGCTTAAATAGTTAATGATTGCACATAATTTGCACACAAAAGTTAACACACCTAGCACTCAAACATAAAGCTCAAATTTGTACACATGAATGTAAATAGGATTTGTGTTTGTATAGTTTGTGTAAATGTAAACTATTGTTTGAATAACATTCATGATTCACCCCAAAAAGTGTAAAAGAGAAAAGGGAGCTATGTAATACTCACTTGATTCAAGGGTGTTGCTAGCACGCAAGACTAGGTAGCAAAACGGTCCTTGTAACTCACCACGTTAACATAGTGTGTAATGTATATTGAGTTAATAGCGTGTACAAAAGTCTATGTCTAAGTCTAGGGTTCAACGGGTTTTGATGTGTGTGGATTTGTACAAAAAGGTTTGTGTTATTCCAGTAAAGGCATGCTATGCTTGTATAAGAATTTAATGTATAATATGAGTTCAAGGTATATATGTATATATATATACATATATATGTATGAACTTAATAGTCATTGACTTAGGGTTGGATTTAAATAAATAAAATAAATAAATAATTTTATTTATTTATTTGTGAAAAATATGTTAAAATATATAGAACGTAAATATATATTTATGTTTAGAAAAAGAAATTTTATTTGTGTGAATAGGGTTTAATTTAAATAAATAAAATAAACAAATAATTTTATTTATTTATTTATGAAAAATATGTTAAAATATATAGAATGTAAATATATATTTATATTTAGAAAAAGAAATTTTATTTGTGTAGATAGGGTTTAATTTAAATAAATAAAATAAACAAATAATTTTATTTATTTATTTATAAAAAATATGTTAAAATATATAGAATGTAAATATATATTTATATTTAGAAAAAGAAATTTTATTTGTGTAGATAGAGTTTAATTTAAATAAATAAAATAAATAAATAATTTTATTTATTTATTTGAGAAAAATAAATAATAACAAGAATTTCATATATACCACTAAAAAACTTCCATAATATTTCATTACCCAATCAAAATTTTTTTATATCAAATGTACTATATGTTAAAATATATAGAATGTAAATATATATTTATATTTAGAAAAAGAAATTTTATTTGTATAGATAGTGTTTAATTTAAATAAATAAAATAAACAAATAATTTTATTTATTTATTTGTGAAAAATATGTTAAAATATATAGAATGTAAATATATATTTATATTTAGAAAAAGAAATTTTATTTGTGTAGATAGTGTTTAATTTAAATAAATAATTTCTACTTTATTTATTTATGTTTAAAGATTTGAAAAAAATATAAAGTTGTGTAAATTATATTTATGTATAAAATCTAACATTTAACTTTTTTATTGTGGATTATAATAAATAAATTTTATTTATTTATCATCTTTAAAATAAATACTAGTTTGCTTTAAATAAGTTAATATTTTATAAACTTCATAAAATCAATTGTTTTTATTTGGAAGTTAATTTAAATACCTAAATTTTTGTTTTAATTATTTAATATACTATTTTTGTAGCCGTAAATTCATAATAAATTGAATTTATATTAGAAATCTGTAGATCTGATTTTATTTTTTTAACAATACTATGAGGTTTTATAAAATAATTTTTATAAAATTTTTGGAGCTTTAAAACTGGTTTTTAAAATTTAAACAGGCCATCCGATTCGAACCCGGGTGGCTCCTGTACAAGCTGTAGAGCCTTACCGCTGGACTGGTGGCCTAGAACATGCACTGGTCTCGGGTTACACTGGTATTAACAGGAAAACGGAAGTAGGCCGGATCTGGTTTTAGGGTGTGCGTAAAAAGTCTCGGTACATGGGTTTCGAACCCACGCCATCTATTCCAGTAGTGCAATGGCTTAACCGGCTGGGCTAGATGGTTTCGCTGGTTAAGTATTGAGTCTAAAAGTATTAAAACATATATTAGATTAGGAAATTTTCCAGATTCAAATACGTATGAACCGAGCATGAACCCTAAATCGATATCGATAAATGTTGTTACCCCGAATTGATAAAGGGGCTTTCGATCGGAATGGAAAGACGATTCGTATGCAATAAACCTTACCTGATTTGGTTACAAGACGAGCACGAACAGTAGAAAGCTAGGGCTTGATAATCCTCGAGCTCAATCGGACTCCGGAGGTGAAATGCGGGTAAATTGAGAGTTGGGAGAGTTTGTGTGGAGGTATACGCAAGTGAGAGAGGGATTTAATTTGTTTAATTCCGTTCGTAAAGGTCGATTTAATATTGATTTTGGCCGAAACAGTCATCGGGCTTGATTTAGGCGTAAACGGTTTGGTTTTGGGTGAATAGAGTCGTGTTTGAGGTCTGAATACACCCAAGGACGGATTGAGCGTGATTTCCGGGATTGATTACACGTCATTTACACAAATTAACCACGGATTGATACCGTTTGACTTTGAGGAGTAAAATTCGTTTGAATTTTGAATCTTGCCCGCTAAATTGTGTGGATTCGCGTGATGGTTGGGGCTGAAATGGATCGTTTGTTGTTTGTGTAATCACAGAAATCCAAACTAACACGAATTCAGTTGATGGCCGACTTAGATTTTTGCAATTTGGTACTGTTTGACTTTTAAAAGTCAAACAGATCGATTTTTTTTAAATTGTGTTTAATTCTTTTGATCTTTTTGACTTTTAGGAGTTAAGCATTTGTAATTAAGGGTCCAAGATCAAAGTGGTTCAATGCTTGAAGGTTCAATTGTTTAGGGTTCAAAATCATCGTGTACAAAGTTGTATAAATGTGGGTTTAAAGTTGTATGGTATATGCATACACATGCTTGTATATATACATAGGGTTTTATTAATGTGTCCAAGTGTAAAACTTGTGAGTGTGAATGAACCCTTGGTCTTACATGCTTGCATGAATGAATTAAAAACATTGCACCCGAATTTAGATTTAAAATATGTTTTATTGAACTGAAAATAAGGACGAGAAGATCATAAATGTTACACTAAAATACGTTTAAAATCATCATTCAAAGCTCAATCATCTAGAATTCATCCTTAACTTGTCTTGATTTTGGTTTTGACCTCTTGCTTGAGCCGAAGGTTCACGTCGGTTCGCACCTAGGTCAAAATGATAAGGTTTTAGTAACATTTTTGTTGGTTTTGGTTCCAGTGGTCTTTAACATGTTTTTTGACTATGTGGTGACCATAACCTACAACAAGATCCCTCATTCATGGATTCTGGAAATTCAAAAAAGTTTTAAGTGATGGGGTCCTGCGCACTTATCAAGTACGCAACAAGTAATTCATGCGTAGTTGCTAAGTACGCAAGACTAACTACCTGCGTACTTGCTAAGTACGCAGGAATGGACACTTAGAAATTTTTATAAGTCTAGAAACTTGTTCAATGTGAATGTGCTATACCTTATGATGTTTATTCAATTCCAATGATGCTTCTTGTTCTTATTGTGTTTACTGGTTGTTTTTGCAGTGATGGCTCGTGCATTTACAAGTGAGTTTAATCTGCTTGCACTTACTAAACCGGAATGGAAGGGTGCTGCACTTGAGTACCGGGAGATCATTGATTTTTTGAACCGCTCAAGGATAAGCTACGCTATCTCAGCAGACCCTGTTGTATCAAGACCGTACTTGGAGCAGTTCTGGGATACGGCAGAACATGACTGCACAGTAACTACTAATGTCATTCGGGCTACTGTGGCAGGTCATGACATTGCCATTTTTGAGGACATTGTCAGAAGAGTTTTACAGTTCTGGGATCGTGCAACCGACCCAACTTCCTATCCTGATTACTTTGTGTATGGGTGTTGGAGGCAACGAATGGGATACGTCGGTGTGCAAGAATATGCATCGTACAAGAAGATGTGGGTGCTGGATCAGTGGAGGTACTTTGCCCACATTATGATCGTGTGCATGTCTTCCAGGAAGGCAGGGAAGGATGCCATGGGTCATGATAAATGATGTTATCAATGATCAGATTAACACATTGGAGAGGCATAGGTTCTTGTTATACCCAGATTTGTACAACTCTTGATAAATGATGCGTTGCCTAATCTACCTGCTTTTGTGGAGAGACTGCAAGTTAAGCGGGTGGCCAAGAGAGTTTTCTCACAGTTCTTAACGCCAGGCAGTGTAGAACCTACCCCTGAGCATACTCCACTCTTTGGCCACCTGATCAATGAAGCGTATGTGGTGCCTGCAGATTGGAGATGGTATAGTGCAGAGTCTGAGCCTGAACTCAGTTAACACAGTGATGAACAACAGGAAGAGGAGGAAGTTGAATCTGAGGATGATGTGTCTAAAGACGAAGGAGACGAAGAACAGGGAAGTGGGGGTGCTGAAGAATCCGACTCAGAAAGGACCGAGTCAGATTCATCTGATTCTGATGATGCACCATCCCAGGCACACCCAAGGAGATTGACGAAGGTAACCCTTCCCGGGTCATCTTCCAAGAGAAAGAGACAAGAGACTAGCAGTGAATATGAGCCCGATTCTGATTCAGACGCTGCTATACAAAGACGCATACGGGAAAGTATCAATAAGCGTCGGGGAGATAGGCCACATCAACCTATTCTTCGTGAGGTGGAAGTAAGTGCTCAGAGGCAAGTAACTGTGACAGCTACAAGCACTGAATCGACTTCTACTTCACCTTTACAACAGCTTTATCGACGACAGAGGAGGAGGCCATTGGTAACATTTGTTGAGGCTGCTAGTACTATCACATAGGAGGTTCCTGTGATAGTAACCCTCCTTGTACAATCTGTCCGGGTGGCGGTAACGACTCCAATTCTAACCGAGTCTGTCACCATCATCCCTACCACCATCCAAACCACCATCCCTACCTCAATCCCCATAACCACTCTCCAACACATCAGTGAACCATTTCCTGAGTTAGATTTTACTCATGGATTTGATTTTGATGAAATCTTCACCCTCCCAACTCATCAAGCCAAAGCATCATCGTCAAGGGGTCCTGATCCTAGAGATGCCAGGATCGCTACTCTAGAGACTCACGTTGCTGGATTACTTGAAATGGTACGGAAATCACTTGACGAGTCTAACAAGCAACAGGGCCAGGTAAACTCACTGTATGATGAAGTTGCTGCTTTGAAGAAACAACAAGCGGTTGATGAAAATCAGTGTAAGGAGCATGATGCTATGGTTAAACTAGTCTGTGACATGGCCTAGACGCTTGCTGCTCATGGGGAGAGATTGAAAGAATTATTGGAAAAGCAACCACCTAAGCCTAGCAGTGAAGAGGCTTGTCACTCAGTTGATCTAACTAAGGGTGATGATCAGGACAAGGATCCTGAAGCCAGACCGAGTGGAAGTGAGCAACAATCGTTGGCTTTGGCGATTGTTCCCATTTATGTCGTGCCTATGGCTAAGGGGGAGTGTACTCGGAATGAAGGAGGAGGTGATGCTGTGGGTCGTGATAAAGGAAAGTTTATGGCTGATGTACTGAAAGATCTGTCTGACGACATGTTAGAAGATGTGATCCTATTATTAGAGCCAGACTATTCCAAAGAAGCACAGATCGACGCTCTCTTCAATCTGGGAGAGGGAGAGATCGAGTCTGGTGACGATTGGGATGAGGATGTTGTGATTGAAGTTCCCAAGGGAGACGGGGAAGGAGAATATGAGTTTGAGGATGGAGAGATTTTCGAAGCTCCATTCTTTGAAACTAATCTTGACACAGGTTCAGTCGAGCCTGTAAGTACTGTTAGGGCGTCGACTGAAGCCTCTCCTACCGACCCTACACCTGTGGATCCAGAGGCATAGAAAAGCAAACATACGCCTGCAAGTTCATCAAAGGATCCGGCTCCTGTCTGGCAAAAGACATCAATCATAGACAAACATGGAGCGACAGGTATGATCTTAGCTGTGAGGTTCTAGGTTGACAAGAAATTGTTTGCAATTAAGCAAGTTGGGGGGGGTTCAATACTTGAAACCAACCAGTGAAGCTTTTAGCTCCTTGTCAAAGTTCGACCTTATGAACCTAGTAAACCAAGAGCTGCTGGGTCACTCAAATCACGCAATAGCGATGGGTTTGTGGCAGGTTCTATAGCGAGAGGTATGATCTGGGAAGTTCAAAATGTTTAAGCCTCAAGTTCCCAAGCGAGTCAGGGACAAGAACGTCAGACATCTTGTGACTAATAAAAGCTTAAAGAAACTGGTATACAAGCTAATGCTGTGTGAAACCAAGATTCCTTGAGCAAGTTATCTCAGGATATCCTCGGTAACATATGGTACTGGTAAGTAGATCCTAAATCGGGCGGGGCAGTGGTGATTGGAAAGGTGTGGTCCGAGAGTGGAAACTTAGTGCCAAGGGAACTTATCAGAGTTTTTGATGAAGTCTGCTTCATAAACTTTTCTGTGAAAGATCTGGAAGTGCTAGCTGATAAGTACTGCATGTACACGGACGAGTGGACAAAGTTCCTTGCTTCTAAATACAACAAGGTGGCCAAGTTCTGCCTTGATTACAAGGAGAAGATGGAAGCTAAAGTTGGGGAGCAGTGAAGACCGAAGACAATCCAAAGCTGTTGTCAAGGGGGAGTTTGTTGAAGCACGTTTGTGTGACAAACACTCTGGATATTGTCTTAGCGTTTGTTCTTGTCTTGTATGTATTAGTCTTTGTATGTTAGTGTCTGTATGTATTAGTTATCGAGTTGTAATTACTAATGTATGTAATAGTCGTCTGTTTTCTTTCAGTGTTTTGCGCACTTAGCATGTGCGCAGGAAAAACTTCCTGCGTACTTAGCAAGTACGCAAGAATACTATGCGTACTTGTCAAGTACGCAGGAACAATTTGCCCTGCGCACTTGTTAAGTGCGCAGAGATCTGGTCTAGTATAAATAGGTTGTGGTGACAGAAGTTATGTATGCACTCATTCTCTCTGTAATCGGCTGTGATTATCAATAGACGAAGTTTGAAAGTATCTTGTGTCTTTGTTGTCGGTTTACTTTTTGTTGATTGATACTCCACCTAGTCACGGGCATTCCGCACCCGGTTCGACTAGGAACACACTTGCTTGTGACGATCCGAGACACCCGAGGGACCTACACAGGAACCGGGCATTGAGGTTCATAAGGCTCGAGGATGATAAGAATATCCAGCAAAGGATGGATGCTGCAACCAATTATAGTCAACCCAATCGAAAGACTGAATCTGCACCCTTCAAGCCTTATAGATCCAAGCCTTATTCTAAGCCTGACAATCACAGGATTAATGCTGTGGAGGACGACGACGACGAAGACGAAGAAGAGTATCGTAGACTATCTGAATACTGTTTTTCTCTTGATACAACTGGTTTATTATTTGCTATGCAGGATCTTTATGAAAAAGACAGGTGGCCTCGCAAATTTGAGAAGAACACAGGATGGAAGGATAAGTCCAAGTGGTGTGCATTCCATGAGGACTTCGGCCATGTAACCGAAAATTGTATTGCTCTGCGAAAAGAGATAAGTTATCTCTTAAGCAAAGGACATCTCAAAGAATTTCTAGGCAAAGGAAAGAATAAGGCTAAGGATCTTGACAGGATCCCGCAGAGACCAACATCCCCGCAGCCGGATGCCAAGGTAATAAGTTTTATATCTGGTGGATCTGACATTGTGGCACTTCTTACTCTGCAGCAAAGAGGAATGCCAAGGAAGCAAAGACAGAGAAAGGGGACAGGCCTACCAAGACCTCTAGCCTGACTGAAGAGAAAGTTATATCTTTTGACGAAAGGGACCGAATTGACATACAGGATCCTCATCACGACGGCTTGGTGATCACTCTGTATATTGCAAACCACTTCATTCGTAGGATACTACTTGATGGAGAGAGTTCGGTAAATATCATACAGCTTGAAGTCCTAAAGAGAATGTGGATCTCGGATTCTGAAATTATCTCAAAATCCTTAGTGCTAGTGGGATTCAGTGGAGAGATCAAAAACACAGCTGGAGTGATAAAGCTACCAATATACATCGAATAGGTAAATGCTATACATAAATTTTGTGTTATTGATTCTTCGTCTTGCTATAATATTATTCTAGGGAGACCTTGGATTCATGACATGAAGGCAGTACCCTAACATATCACCAATGTGTCAAAATGCGGACCCCCTGGGGTAGTGAAGATCAACAATGACCAACAGGAGGCAAAAAAACTGTTATACTTCTTCAATGAAAGCCTCCGCCAAAACCAGGCAAGCATAGCAATTAAAGAAACAAGCCCGAGACGTCTTGGAGACCAAAGAGCAGGATGTTAAAGAAATAGCCTTAAGCGCGGAGGATCCTGACGTCAAGGTGCTTATTGGAACCAATATCCCCAAGGATATTGAACAAAATCTTATAGAGTTACTAAAAAGCAGAACCTCAACCTTCGCCCGGAAACATGAAAACATGACAGGTATCTCTAAAGATATTATTACACATAAATTGGGTATTGATAACAGTTTTAGGCTAATACACCAAAAAAGAAGGAAATTCGCACCATAAAGGAATGTAATTATCCAGGAAGAGGTTGCAGTCTGTCCTCATCCACAGTTGTGGAATCCTTGGATCCAGATGGGGCCTTAGGCCTAGCCTCTTCATCCCCATTACCCATGGTTTCTTGGCACCTGGGATTCCTCTTAGTGAGGGGAGTTTCCAAGGAAGCATTCTCACTGTGAGTTGCCGTGGTTGAGGTCTTAGCAATGTTGTCACTGTCCTCCTGGTCATTTGATGGACCAGCAGTAGTGACAGCCTCTTCCACATCCACTATTTCATAACTCCTAGAGTTGACCTTCAGGGTAGAAGAACTTGGGTTGGGTGTGTTGGAAGCAAGATCAGTCAGTACCTCCGAGATAGTGGTAGTTGGAGAAGGTACATCATCTTGATCAGGTTCCTCAACACTTAAGTTCAGAAGAGAAAGGAAAGGCCCAGGGGGCTGTTCTATGGATCCGGGAAGTGATCCTGATCCTAATAGAGAGACATCCAAAGGAGTCTCCCTAATAATGTGGCTGTCCCTTATGATATTCTCACCAGAATGTTGTGATTCTGAGTGAGGGCTGTTAGGTTGGGTTTGGGCCTTGGAGGCAGGAGAAGGAGTTCTCTTGCCCTTTTTTCTAGTATATGTCGTTGCAACCGGGGCCCTGTGTTCCAGTTGAACGATAACATCCAAAACAGGTGTAAGTAATTTTTGTGCCTGTGCATCCTTAGTAGTATGCACAGGGGTTCGAATGGTAGAAGCAGACTGTTGTTTAAGATGTGAGGTGGAGGGTGTGGGATCAATATCAGCCGGGATTGCTGAACTGTCACCCGGGGTACTCTGTATGTTCAGCATTGTAGATAACAATGGAACATTGACCCCTGAGAACTTTTTGAAAACATTTCTCATGTTATCACTTTTTGATTTGTTTTTATAACGGCAGAGGAGAGAAAAAGAAAAATGACTTGTACAGTACAACCCAATTCATCTTTTATTGTTACAGCTGTAATACACCGAGGCAGTCATGGTAAAGACTGACGTTAATTTTTTTTTTACAGCGAGTAAAAGTTAATTTGGACTTAAATTTACCCATCAGCAGCAAACTTGATTGCTGTGGATGAGTGAGCCTGTCCGCTGCAACCTTGGTTGATGCGGAAGGTTAAGTCTGTCAGTAGCAAACTTATCTGCTGCTAATGGATTTAATAATCCGCAGCAAGGATGTTGCTGCTAACAGTCTTAAAGAAATCCGCAGGAAACCTGTTCCTGCTGATAACTTAAAGCAGTCAGCTGCACATCTTTTGCTGTTGAGGATTAAACCTGTCAGCAGCTGAAGGACAAAAATGCTGCTGACTTATAACTTTTATTTACAACATAAGACAAAACACATTTTAAAATAGAATTTTTAGAGATAGATTTTAATCAAAGTTCATCATACCAATTGATTCAACTAAATATTTAAATCTAGCTTCATCAAAAGGTTTTGTAAACAAATCAGCATATTGCTCATTCGTATGAACTTTGGTTAAAATAATCCTCTTTTTCTCAGCTTGATCTCTTATGAAATGATACCTGATGTCAATGTGCTTTGTCTTTGAGTGCTGCACCGGATTGTTTGTGATTGAGATAGCACTCATGTTGTCAATGTGAATTGGAGTTGCCATGAAAGTCATCCCATAATCCAACATTTGATTTTGTATCCAGATGACTTGTGCATAGCAACTTGAAGCTGCAATGTATTCTGCTTCAGCTGTAGAAGTTGAAACACATGTTTTCTTCTTGCACTGCCATGAAATCAATCTCCCTCCCAGAAACTGACATCCCCTTGAAGTGGATTTTTTGTCCAAGTTGCATCCCCCATAGTCACTATCAGTGTATGCATACAGATTAAACATGTCATTTTTAGAGTACCATAGCCCAAGTCTTGAGGCACCCTTTAAGTATCTAAAGATTCTCTTGACAGCCTAAAGATGTGAAACTTTTGGAGCTGCTTGAAATCTTGCACAGAGACATACTGCAAACATGATATCTGGCCTTGAGGCAGTGAGATACATGAGAGACCCTATCATTGCACGGTACTGATGTTAATCTGTGTCTTAGCCATCTTTGTCTGGAGTCAGTTGATGATGCACTTGCATAGGGGTTCTTGCAGCAGAGCAGTCAGCCATTTTGAATCTTTCCAAAATGCTTTTTACATATTTGGATTGGCTGATGAAGATTCCATTTGGGACCTGTTTGACTTGTAGACCCATGAAGAAATTTAGTTCACCCATTGAACTCATTTCAAACTTTGAGTGCATCAGAATCTCAAAGTCTTTGCACGGCTGTTTCCTTGTTGATCCAAAGACGATATCATCGACATAAATTTGAACTAGTAAGATTTCTCCCCCTTCATCTTTGATAAACAAGGTCTGGTCTATGGCACCTCTTCTGAAGTTGTTGCTTAGTAGATATCCTGACAAGGTTTCATACCAGGCTCTTGGTGCCTGATGTAGGCCATACAGAGCTTTGTCTAGTTTGAACACTTGAGTAGGATGTGCAGGATCTATAAAGCCTGGAGGCTGTTTGATGTATACTTCCTCACCAATCTTCCTATACAGAAAGGCACATTTTACATCCATTTGATAGACAGTGAAATTCTTGGATGCAACATATGCCAGGAAGATTCTGATGGCCTCCAGTCTGGCAACAGGAGCAAAGACTTCATCATAGTCAATTCCTTCTTCCTAAGTGTAGCCTTGAGCTACAAGTCTGGCTTTGTTTTTTACTACAATGCATCTCTCGTCTTGCTTGTTCCTGAAAACCCATCGTGTGCCAATAGCATATTTACCTGGTGGAAGATCAACAAGTTTTCAGACATCCTGCCTCTTATATTGTAGCAATTCTTCCTGCATTGCTTCAATCCAGCTGCTGTGTTTGAGTGCTTCATCTATCTTCTTGGGTTCCACCTGAGATAGGAAACATGAAAACAAGCATATATTGGCCTCGTGAGATTTGCTTCTTGTGAGAACTCCTTGGTGTATTTGGCCAATAATATTCTCTTGAGGATGTTCTTTGTGGATCCTCTATGCTGGTACCACCTCCAGATGTATCCCTTGCTCCAGATTGCTTTGATTTTGATCAGGGGTCTCTTCATTCATGGTGGAAGAGTCTTCAACCGCACCACATCAATATTTTCAGCAAGAGGATCAGCAGCATCTACAGCATTTACCGAAGAGTCTTCATTTAGATTTTTAGTTTCAGACAGGCTGCTGCTGGTTATATTAGACAGTCTTGTTCCTGCTTCACTTGCTTCAATTGCTTCCACAACTGATGGAGGATCAATTGATGGTCTTCTCAGACTGATAGAAGATTTGGAAAAATCCAGTCTGTAGTCAGTGGATGAAGTGGAGGCAGGTGTTTGTGTAGACGTAGACTCCATATTTGAGAAGGTGAGAGGCTCAAATATTTGGGAGAATGAGTCTATGTCAAAGAGCCAGTTTGGACCTTTTCCCTGCTCACAGACAATGTGTTCTCTTCATTCCACATTTGCTGATTCTTCCACAATTCTTGTTCTTGAATTGAATACTCGATAGGCCTTTGATTGAGAGGAATAGCCTACGAAATATCCTTCATCAGATTTGGTACCAAACTTAGGAAGAACCCCATGTGTGATGAGAATGGTGCATGGACACCCAAAAGGTTTTGGGAACCCAATGTAGGGAATTCTTTGAAACCAAAGTTCATAGGGTGTTTTGTTGAGGAGTTTGACAATTAGAACTCGGTTTTGCACATAACAGGCTGTGCTAACTGCTTCTGCCCAGAATGTGAGTGGCAGTTTTGAGTCAGCCAACATAGATCTTGCTGACTCAATAAGAGTTCTGTTTCTTCTTTCAGCAACTCCATTTTGTTGAGGAGTTCTTGGAGCACTGTATTGTCTTTCTATCCCCTTGCTTTCACAGAAACAGTTCAAGGTGTGGTTCATGAACTCTGTGCCTTGATCACACCTTATGATCTTCACCATTTGATTGCTTTGATTCTCTACCCTGAGAATGTAGGATTTGAGAATTTCAGCAGTTTCATCTTTAGTTCTCAAGAAGTATACCCATGAGAATCTGGTGTAGTCATCAGTTATCACCAGACAGTACGACTTCTTGCCCATTGACATGACATTTGTAGGACCAAAGAGATCCATATGCAGCAGTTGCAGTGGAGTGTCATTTGTATTCAAGGTCTTGGGCTTGTGAGAGCTTTTGTGTTGCTTCCCCTTTAAGCATGCAATGCAGTGGTCTTCCAGCTGAAATTCTTTGTCAGGAATCCCTCTGACAAGATTATTCTTCACCAATTTGTTGATAGTTTTGATATTAACATGGCTTAATCTCCTGTACCAGAGAGCTGATTCATCAACTGAGGCCTTTGATAAAAAGTAGGAAACACTCCCAGATGGAGTGACTTCATTCATGTCTAGTACATAGAGATTTTCTTTTCTCTGAGCAGTTAATAAAATGCTTTCTGGAGGAAGTGTGGATAAGCCTGGAGTCAGTACAAAACATTCTTTATCTGTGAAGAGCATCCAATGCTTTTGGTCATAGACCTGGGAAACACTCATGAGATTGAAGTCCAATTCTTTAACATAGTTGACCTTATCAATGCTCATTCTTTCGTTGGACACAGTTCCTTGTCCAGTAATGGATCCTCCCTTTGAGTCACTTCCAAAGGCAACATATCCTCCATTGAAATGTCTGAAGTTGGAGAGGATGGATCTGTTGCCTGTCATGTGCCTGGAACACCCACTGTCTACCACCCAGGTGTTATTCTTGTGACATGGCTGTCCCTGCACATGATAGATTTCTAATTAGTAGGAGGAACCCAAGAGTCTGCAGACTTGAAAAAGATGGTTGTTAGTTTATCCTTTTCAGTATGTTTGTAGTCAATGGAACCAATGACAGTGCTTGGAGATGGTTTGGCTTTCCATTGCCTTGTTGGTGATTTTCTAGTTTTCCTCACATTGTCAGCAGCAGATTTTGCTACTGATGTTTCTGGCTTGTTGACAGTAGATCCTGCTGCTGATGGCTTTGTTGAAGTGGCAACATTCTTTGCTGCTGAAGGCTTTGCCTTGGATTTTGCCTTATCAGCAGTGGACACTCTTGCTGCTGATGGCTTTGCCTTATCAGCAACAGATTTTGCTGCAAAGGAGCTTATCAGCAGCAGACTTGGTTGCTGCTGAAAGCTTCTGCTTTGTTTTCTTGGCCTTAACTTGACTAACAACCGATGTATACTAATCCTTCTTTACCCTTTGTCTTTGAGGGGCTTGATGAAGGATCTGGTTGAAGGGGTTAAACTTACAGTTTGCAGCAAAGTGGTCTGATTCACCACAATTGATGCAAGTTTGTTGAGATTTAGGCAGATTCACTCTTGGGGGAGATAGAGACTCCCTAAACTTAGTTGCTTTGACCTCGTAGCTTCTTACCTTCTTGTTTTTGTTAGTCTTTTCAAAGGCATGCTGCTTTGAATTTATTTGGTATTCCAGGTAATGAAAGCAGGTGCTAGCAGTGTGGTTATATCTGCCACACACAAAGCATGATCTTGCCAGTTTGTCTCTTGAAAGGTAGACATAGTCCTTTCTTTGGAACAGATCCTTGAAGTTCCATGGATGAGCTTTTTTATGTTCAAAAGTGGCTTCTTCTAGGGTCTTTTGAACATATGGAACTTTTTCTTCAGGCTTACGACATATATCAAATACCTTCCTCTTTGTGATCAGCTTTTACTGAGGCTTGGGGTTTGTGGGTCCTGATGTCTGTCCCTTTTCAATGTTTAGCTCTCTTCCATCTGGAGGATAGCTGATCTTGATCTGTTTGAATGGTACAGGGGCTGGAACAGCTGGAAGAACAGTAGGAACTTCAACTCTATTCAAAACAGCTTCAGATGGGACTGCACTGGTTTCATTATGGTCTGAGTGGGTTGACTCAGATTCCGATGAGGTGGTGCAGTCTTCGACGAAAGGTTCATCCGTTGAAGGATCAAGGTTTCGGTTTGCAGTGTCAAGATTTGCAACATTGAAGCTTGGTTCGTATATCATAATATAGTCAGCAGGAGGAGGAACAGCATTGTACTGATCATTGTTATACCCAAGTCCAGTTTTTACCTTCTCATAGACTTGAATGTCTAAAAGTCTTTGTAACTTTTTGGAGGAAAATTCATATTTTTCAACATAAACTTTATGTTCTGTCAGTTCAGCTCTGGTAGCTTTTAGTTTGATCAGTAGATCATCAATCTGAGTTTCAAGATTAGTTTGTTCGTGTTTTAGCGATGAAATCTCTTTGTTAAGGCAGTTAATCTTTTCTTTATAAGTATGTTCAACCTTTTTGAACTCAGATTCATCTGATGAAACTCTTCATTTTGATCTATAAGGTTTTAGTTATGCTTTCTATAACCCAAAACTTTATCAATACAGGCTTGAGAGCAAAGATATTCAAATACCTGAAGTGGTATCTCTGTAGTGTCTGCCATCAGAGCTTGATTGTTGACAGGCAGTTCTTCATATTGGAAGCTCCAGTCGAACTCAGAAGTTCCAACAGTTGCACAGGCTGCAGTTTGAACTGGAGGAGTAGCTTGTTGTTGTTGTCTGGGTTGGGCTTGGTGAGCTTGTCTTGACTAAGGAGTAGCTGGATTTGCTCTTGGTGCCTTGCATTCTCTAGCAAAGTGACCCAGTAGGTTACAGTTGTAACATCTTAGTTTGCTTTTATCCAAGCCAACTCTAGTGTTGGAGTTGTTACTTGGAATGGGTCTTCCGGTTCTAGAGTAGAACCTTTTTGCTCTTATAGAGAGCATAGCATACGAGTGTTGTATGTCCATTTCTTCTAAATCATCTGGATGAAAGCATTCCAGATCCTCCTTGATAAAGGACATGTTGCTTGAGTTTTCAGAAACAAAAGCAGCAAAGGTTGATGTTTGAGGAGGAGCTTCTAGGAGAAATGGTGAGCTGTTTGTTTGAGAGATTGGAGTTTGAGGATGAGTGATGATGGGAGGATAGTAGTTGCTTGAACTAGGACCTGAGTGCTCAGAATGGAGGGTAGAGGAGGTGGTGGTGGATGTTGAGGCTGTTTGGTAGCTTGAGCTTCTTTCTTTTGCCTAAATCATCTCTAGCTCATAGGTTTTTAGCATTCCAAAGAGCTCAGTCATCTTGAGAGTCTTCAGATTCTCAGTTCTTCTAATTGACACTGTGTAAAGTGTCCAGCAGCTTGGTAGAGACCTGATGAACTTCTTGAGAATATCTTCATTCTCTAGCTTCACCTCTGAGCACTGCAGCTCTCCTACAAGATAGGTAAATCTGTTGTATAGAACAGTTAGAGACTCACCTTCCTTCCAGACGAAGTTTTCATACTGCTGCTTCAGGATGTCTCTTCTGTTTTCTTTGACTTCCTCAGAGCCAGCAAACATCTTCTCAAGAGCCTCCCAAGGCTCTTTAGCAGTTTTGTAACTTCTAAAGTTATGAAAAACTTCATTTGGAAGGCACATTTGGATAGCTCCTAGTGCTTTGAAGTCCACCTCCATCTTCTTTATGTCCTCTTCTGAGTACTTGGAGGGCTCCTTTGGAACTGGTGAACATCCAGAGTCAGCAGAGGCCACCATGGGAATGTAGTGTCCATCCCTGATGGATTTCCACATTCCGTACTCCTGATAGCAGAAAAAACTTTCCATGCGATTTTTCCACATGTCTTAGTCTTCCCCAGATACCAATCTTGGTGGTCGGTTGATGCTGCCGATGTCTTCAAATCCGTTGCTCTGTGCCATCTTTGTTCTTGGTGACTTGATGAAAGAGAGAGAGTTTAGAATAGAACCAGAAGTGATTAAACAAGTGTGAGTTTGTTTAATCTGAGCCAAAGCTCTGATACCACTTGTAGGATCGAGAAATTACAAGATGGTTCTGTTCTTAGTTGAAATTGGCGGAAACAATAACAACTACACAAGTGTAATCGAGTAAGCAGAAAGAATACTTTTAAGAACACTGTTGTATTAAGCTTTTGCAGATAAACGATTACAATTGAAACTCAATCAAAAAGCCACTTACAATGAAGTGTTTACACATTATTTATACTCACTTAGAATCAAGACAGCCCCTTGATTCTAAGGATCAGATTTAACACAGACCGTTGATCTGTTGTATGTAGCTAACTATTACACGTTTAGTCTAAAACTAGTTAACTTTATTGAAGCATCTTCTTTATGCATCATTACTTGCATGCTTGGAGAAGAGCATTGTTGTCCGTCTTTGGTTGTGGCATTGAGGTTCCTTCTGCTTTGAGTGTGTCAGTTGCTTTTGCAGAAAGTTGTCAGTGACGCTTGGTATGGATAGTCAGCTGCAACGATTTGTCTTCAAGGCACAAGGCTGTTAGCAGCAAAGATGATGATCAGCAGCAAGATGTAACCATCCAAAGCTGCTGATGATTTGCCTGTCAGCAGCATCAAGTATTGATGCTGCTGAGAAGCCTATCCACAGCAACTTTGGTCTTCAGCAGATAAGGCTATCCGCAGCAGATTCGTTCTTCAGCAGGAGAACAAGTATCCGCAGCAGATAAGCTTGTCCGCAGCAGTTTGTTGGTCAGCAGCAAACTTTGAGATCAGCAGCATTTGTACTTAGAGAATTTTGTAGTCATCAGTCTTTGATTCTACACGATACCATAGAAGAACCAAACAAAATAAAAGTTCCGTAGATGAAAACAAAGTTTAAAAGATGACACATGGATATGTGACAACATATATTGGTCGTCATTGACAAAGAAAGACGAGATTAACCTTTTTAAGTAAATAAACTACCCAACCGAAATTTGTGACCAGAATATAATTTCCTTGATTAACTACATAGATCTTAGATGAAGCATCTGTGTCTAGCACAAATTTTTTTGTAAAGTCAAGGAGGACTAACACCGGTGCAGACACCAGGGCATGTTTCAATTGCTCAAAAGCTTGTTGAGCTGTTTCAATCCACTGAAATGTATCTTTCTTTAAGAGGTCAGTTAAGGGTCTAGCAATAACTCCAAAAGACTTGATAAACCGCGTATAATAGCCAACCAGCCCTAGAAAACATCTCAATTGTTTAAGGTTTTGAGGAATTTGCCATTGTTGAATGGCTATAGTTTTCTTTGGATCAGTTTGAACTTCCCTGAAATAATATGCCCAAGCTACTCCTAACTTCTTGTTGCAGTATAACTTACACCAAGAACAATGATATTTAGTAGATGTGTCAAGACGGCAGGTCAAACAACGGGTCAATTTCAAGTACATGTCAAGTCAATTGAGTTTACCCAAAAACACTTTCTTGTTCAGTTTTTGACAACTTAAATAAATTTTTAATGCAATAATATACGGTTATAAAATATATCATTACAATAATAATCTAAATCTTTATAGAAAACCGTTTAAAAGACCGTATGCAATAAAACTACAAAGCATGTGACTTACAATCTGTTTGAACCATTCGGCCCTTTGTAGCTAAATAAATTTATTTAAACCGTTTGAGATTAAAGAACAGCCCAAATCGGCCCATTCAGGGTCGAAATTGCCACCCCGGGTATTTAGAAATATGACTATAAGGACAGAATAACATATTGGTTGTTAAATAAGGGATTATAAGACCTGAAGTTCATATTCATTAAACATGTCGACCCAATCTTTCTGTATAAGCTATTGAAACCCTCTTAAAAAATGAGAACTTTGTTGATGAATCTGAAAAAAGATGTTATATAATATTACACATTTCATGAAGCACAAGTAATGCACAAGATCAAAAAAGAGGGAGGAAACTATAAAAAACCTGAGTATTGAGGCGGTGACTGGCAACAAGATGAATAAACGTTATAACATTCTCATTCACAAACCTGAGTATTGAGGCAGTAACAGAAAAACAAAAACGTGAACCACTCTTCTGCCATCAAGGCATCCAACTGGAAGCATATTGAAAGTCGTAGTTGTCAAACCGCACCTACAGAAATTATTAGCAACTTTAACAAATGATATGGCAAGATGCAGATTCATTACAGCATAACATATTAATAGAGTAAGTTCACTGGTCTACTATTAGGCTATACATTAAGACCACATTTCCATTACATAATCTTCAAGCATTCTCCAAACAAAAGGACATAGAAAAGCTTTGGATTTTATCACAATAGATCTGACCAGACCAGATCTGGCCAGATCGAATCTAATAACCCCATAAATCATCTCAAATTAGCAGATCAATCACAAACAAACCAATAAAAAAAACCATCAGCAAATTACGATGATAAATACAACTCGAAACCATTTCGTACTTGTCTTGGTTTACATCATTTGTTTAACTGGGATTGACTTGTTGAGAAATAGCTGCATCGTGATTCATGATTCAATATTTTGTTTAAGAACACATGTACAAAAAATTAGATGTGCTGATCCAAACCATTCCATCACTGCATGCCTTTCTATCACTGCAAAAAGTGACCAGTCAAAAATACTTGAAGCAAAATAGAGTGGCAAGATAATATTATACATCACCTTTGCATATTCATACTTCTGCAAATCAACAAATATTTCACCACAAGAGTCCCTACAATCAACAGTATAAAATGAAACTCGCTTTGACAACTTGCGCCATTTCTCATTCACCGAGTTCTGCAGCATGACAGAAAAATTTACGAAAATGAGCTCATATGGATGCAGAGCTTACCCACAAGAAAACATTCCCATTGATTCACACAAAATGTTTATATAAGCTTTCTTGTAAAGTTGCATTTATTGTAAGACTAACACGAAAGACAAGTATACCTTGGCAGCAAATGAGCAGCAGCTGATGACCACCACATCAAACTTTTCAAAGAAATCTACATCAAAACTTGAGAAATCACATGTATAAAACCAATAATTATGATGAGGTCTTAGTAGATTTCAGAAAGATACTAAAATAAGATATGATGGTTGCATAAATAATTGGGATTAAAAGCTCAGAATTGATAGATCTTAATGATTATTATGTCCTACAATGAAAATTAAGCATACCTATTTCTACATAAACATGAACCATAGGGTTAAAAATTTTCAAACAAAGCTCTACAAGAGAACCTCCACCACCCATGTTTTCATCAAATGGAATCAAGATGTTAGCACCTAATGCTTCTTCTATGACCGGATTATCATCATTTAAGGTCAAACTTCCTACCCCAGCCAGAACAATGTTCGTGCAGAACTGCATCCATAATTCTAGACCAAATCAAAATAGTATAAAATACAACTAAATGAGACCAAAATATAACAAAAAAATATCAGGTAGCTCAAAATCCACCGGTTTAAAGAAGTTAAAATTCATATAAAATCAAATAAATTCTAAAATTCATATGTAGATGGTTGCTTGGAGAAAATTACCTGCCATGAACGCTTAACAATCTTTGAAGATCACACACCATATTAGACACAAATCTGTCAAATTAGACACAAATCGGCCAAATTAGACATATCGGTAGAGATCAAGAGTATGAGAGAGAGAGAGAGAGAAAGAGATGTAAAGAAAAAAACCCTAACTCTTCGTTTTCCTCTTTGACTCCCTTCATCCTCTTTAACTCCCTTCATCCTCTTCTCCAGCAAAGAAAACAAATCGAAAGCCTAAAAGAAAGATGTAAAGAAAAAACCCTAAATCTTGACACCCTTATGCTCTAAACAAAGAAAACGAAAACTGAATGTAAAAACAAACTAATCACGTAAAGCTAAGAATCAGATGAATATCATACCGTAAACTGTAGCACAGAGCGGAGGATGTACACAGTGAGAACATGTCTCTGATGAGATTAGCAGGGGAGGGCGGTGGTGTCTGAAGAGGGTGGGGGAGAGAGATCGAGAATGGGGAGACGACGGCTGAAAGCCTGAAATGGGATTAGGGCTGTGTTTGGGATTACTTATTTGAAACTCCTTATGACTTATTCAAAAAGGTAATAAGTCATAAGTCATAAGTCACAATTTGTAACTTCTCAAAAACTTTAGGATTTTCTTTGAAAACTACTTATTGACTTATGCTATAAGTTAATAAGTTATAAGTAATAAGTAAGGATGGACTTACTTCTTGAAAAATGGTATAAGTAGGCTAAATAAGTAGCTTTCCCAAACACCTTATTAACTTATATAAGTTAATAAGTAGAGTAAATAAGTAATCCCAAACACCCCCTAGGTTTCGGGTTTTGAAATTCAAAAAGTGGGAGAGCCACTGAACTTCTAGGTTTAGGCGGGGTTTATGACGGAATGCAATAAACACTTGTACATTGTGTTTAATAAATTGTAAAGTTCTTAATTTTAAGACTTTTGTGTTAAAAGACCCTTTTGTCCTTTAAATATCTATATTATATATAGTATATATGTATCTATTTAGAATTTAAATAAATAACTTACATATATGGATATAATTATTTGTTTATAAAATAGTGGGACTTAGAATAACTATTTTATGTATTTATACCTAATCATGTATAGTAAATTCTTAATTAAATGAAGTAAATGAGTGTATAAGTAGATATATCATATTACATATAACCCTAGTGATGATGTATCATGAATGTACAACTTGTATTTAATATGAAATAATTCAGGACTGAAGTTGTAATAATATCATTGCACAAATTAAAACATAAGAAAAACCCTAAATGTTACAGTATCCCCTAGTTGAGTGAATTTCGTCCCGAAATTCAACTAGTTGAAGTTACTGAATCAAGAAAGAGGTGTGGGTATTTGTGCTTCATCTGATCCTCACGTTCCCAAATGAACTCTGGGCCACATTTAGATTTCCAACGAACTTTGACAATAGGAATACGGCTTCGCTTGAGTTGTTTTATTTCACGATCCATGATTTCCACGGGTTTTTCAACAAATTGCATAGTGTCATCAATGTGCACTTCGTCGAGCGGAATGTGAAGATTTTCGTTTGCTAAGCATTTCTTGAGGTTGGATACATGAAATATAGGATGCACATTGCAAGGTGCTGGAGGAAACTCGAGTCTGTAAGCCACTTTTCCAATCCTTTCAAGGATCTTGAATGGACCCACATAGCGAGGTGCAAGTTTACCCTTCTTCCCAAAACGAACCACGCCCTTCCAAGGAGATACCTTTAGAAGTACAAGGTCCCTGACTTGGAATTCGAAGGGTTTTCGTCGTTTATCGGCATAGCTCTTTTGCCGACTTGTTACACCCCAATCGACGGCAGAATACGTCGGGGCGGTACATGTAGACTGTTCATGGACACAAGGTTGACTAGATTTCAATATTTTAATCATCAAATTTCATTTCAAACAAATCAAACACAACCAAATTCAAACAAGTACGTAAATGGAATACATAATATCCTTTATTTAAATTTAACTAAGTCCTAAGCCTATGTGTAGCATGTCTTGATCAAACTCACACATTAGCACCTGAAACATGAATAAAATAAAGTCAACTAAAAAGTTGATGAGCATACACAGGTTTATACATAGATAGTGTATAGATGTGAATAATCAAATCCTTACATAACATGATAAAATAAGGCATTTATGGGGAGCAACTATTGTGTAACCAAAGTACAATCAAACCTTTGTAACTAGCATGCAAATTGTGTTGTCGGTAACAATCACCCCAATCTGGGTGGGTTTGTCAGACTCAATAGATCTATCTGTGACAACCCGACTTTTCAGGTTAACTCAGTTAGCAATTCCGTTAAAAATCCTATAGAAAACTTAACCTCGTTAACTAACCCAGTTAAATCTAACCATAGGGTTTAAATTCAGTCATTTCTTAACCTCAAACTCCAAGGACTAGTTCTGCCAAGTCCCAAGACTTAGATGGTTGACTCTCAAAGTCAAAATCAAACTCAAAATAGTCTTGTTGACTTTCTGAAAGTCAAAATCGCAATCATTTAATCAAATTCAAAATCAAAAATCGATTTGTATTCGATTCTGTAACCGTTTTACATGACCACGACATTAATCGATCATCATTGAACCAATAACACCGCCATTATGCTCTAATTAATCCCATTGATGGGAATAATGGCCGTAACCGTCGATTCCCATCGTTTACACTATCATTGTTAACCGTCGGCTCAAATAGTTAATGATTGCACATAAATTGCACACAAACAGTTAACACACCTAGCACTCAAACATAAATCTCAAATTTTGCACGCATAAATGTAAAGAGGATTTGTGTTTGTGTAGTTTGTGTAAATGTAAACAATTGTGTTTATAGAGTTCATGTTTCGCCCCAAAAAGTGTAAAAAGTGTAAAAGGGGCTATGTAATACTCACTTGATTCAAAGGTGTAGCTAGCACGCAAGACTAATAGCAAAATGATCCTTAAAATCTCACAATGTTAACCTATTATGTAAAGTATGTTGAATTAATAATGTGTATAAAAATCTATGTCTAAGACTATGATTTAATTGGATGGACACAAGGGATTCGAGATTGTAGGTGGTGATTTTGGTTTATACTTGGATATGTGTTTTTATAAAATTAAAGTTTGAAATGAATAGTTTAAAATGATTTAAATTAGAGTTTGGGTTTAAATAACTAAATAAATTAAATAGTTGATATTTATTTAATTAGTTACAAAAACAATGTGAATTATATTAGATAAAAATAAAATAAATAATTTTACTTTATTTATTTATTTATAAAGATATGTAAATAATGTTGATGTATAAAATTAATAGTAATTATATATTTTTAGTGTAGATTAAAATAAATAATTTTTTTTTATCATTTTGAAAATAAGTATATGATTACTTTAAATAAAATTGGCATTTTATAAACTTTATGAAAACAATATTCTTATTTGGAAATTAATTTAAATATTTAAAATTTTGTTTTAAACCTTTAATATACTATTCTAATCATAAATTCATAATAAAATGAATTTATATTGAAAGATAATGAATTTGGTTTTATTCTGTTAAAAATTTTGTGAGGTTTTATAAAATAATTTTTATAAAATTTATGGAGCTTTAAAACTGATTTTAAAAAAATAAACACGCCACCCGGTTCGAACCCGAGTGACTCCTGTACATGTTGTAGTGCTTTACCACTAGGCTGGTGGTCTAGTTCATGTACTGGTCTCGGTTTACACGGGTATTAACAGGAACAAGCAGTAGGCCGGATCTCGTTTTAGGGTCCGCGCAAAAAAGAGGGGTGTGGGTTTCGAACCCGGACCACCTGGTTTGATGGTGCAGTGAACTAACCAGCCAAACTAGGTGGGTTCGTTGATTAACTAGAAACCCATAATTCTAAATACGAAAAATGCGATTGATCAAATCCCCAAATCAGAATAACATTCATATGAACAAGAACCCTAATTCAATTTGATTCGTGTTTGATGGTTTTTGTTCTTACGATTGGATATGGGGCTTTTGGTAAGGACTAGAAAATGATTCGAATGATACCAAGACTTACTTGAATGATATGGGCACGAATGCAGACGGCTACGAGTTTGTCTCGACTGCTCCCGGTGTCAAATCGAAGTCCAGAAACGAAATGGGGTGCGTTTAGGGTTTCAGAGAGTTTTTATGAGGGTATGTGAACGTGTGTGAGCAGTTTAATTTGTTTAATTTCATTCCGATTATGTGTTTTGATTACGATTAATGGAGGATAGCTGTCGGGATTAATTTTCGCGATTACAGTTTGATTTTGGATGAATCGAGTCATGCTTGAGGTCTGAATTCATTTGAGATCAATCGGTGCGCGATTTCCGGGGTCCATTACGCGTCAAATACACAAATTGATTAGAGATTGACACAGGTTTGACTATGCGAAGTTGTAAGGCCCCAAACCCGGGAGGCCTCACTTGTTGGATTTACTCATTCACAAACACTTATTAAACTTGAATATCAAATAACGCAGCAGAATCATTCATTCATCATAATTAAAACTTGTTCAAACACGCGGAAGCGTAGCATTATCAAATACATAAACATAACATAAACAACTCATAACAGGATGCCAGTCTTCATGTCATCCGGGTAACTCTTCTATCTTGCCAAGCATCACCGTCCTTCACCATAACCTGCCCTTAACCTGAATGTTCATACTAAAAAGTCAGCTACGCTGGTGATGTGACACCCGACATTTCAGGTCAATATCCGTACATGTTATAAACAAGTTTAAATTATAATTGTTTTGTGATTTACTTAATTTCACAAACAAGGACATTAAGGTCTAACAAAAATCGTACAGGGTCTCATTTCACATTCTGGTAATTCTAGGAGTTACCGGTTCACGTACCAGGATAACTCGACTAAATACAAACACTAGTGGTTAAATTTACACTTAAATCAAATGGTTTGATTTATTTAACCCCACCCACTCCCATTGACCAGAAATCTCGGCCTCAAGGCCATGTGGGTCCATCCCACACCCTAAATTTCAACATCTTCTACTTTCTTAAGCAATCTCCCATACCACCTCATTTTCTATCAATTCATCAAGAGCAAAAACCCTCAACCCCTGTCATCTCTCTCTTCTTCTACGACAACAACAAGAATACCTATCTCCACTTTCTTTTGGGGTTCTTCCATAATCGAAGACTCGAATCCTTTATTTCGGTGCTATAAGGAGAGTTCCAAGTGTTTTCTCAAAGGGTTTTAGCAGGAGAAGTCAAGATCATTCTCTTTTTCTCTCAAAAATCGTCATCTCTGTCCAGAGGTAAAAACTCGATATTATCCACTTTATTTTCTTTAAAACCGTATCTAAGCATACAAAAGGTTCAATCGCAAGTAAGATAACAAGAAAAGTGTGTCAAATTCAAGATTTGAACATAAAAATATACAGGACGAATTCTGTCAATCAAAGTGCAGTAATCGAAACTAGGAGTTTCGATACCTGTTCAATCGAAACTAGGAGTTTCGATACCTGTTATTCAATCGAAACTAGGAGTTTCGATACCTATTCAATCGAAACTAGGAGTTTCGATACCAGTTTACTCAATCGAAACTGATCGAAACTAGGTAGTTTCGATACATATTGCTCAATCGAAACTAGATAGTTTCGATACCCTTCTTGCCAATCGAAACTAGATAGTTTCGATACCTAACTACTCAATCGAAACTATGAAGTTTCGATACTCAATTGCCCAATCGAAACTAGGAAGTTTCGACATCTGTTCATCAGTCACATTGGGCAGTAACTTAGAACTGTTTTTATAGCAAAACAAGTGTTGAAAATCTAAGAAGATATTTAAACAAAAGCAACTAGATTTACTAGGTCGATGAACAATTTGCAATATGAGACGTTCGGTCTTAACACAATTTACCCTTTGGTATCTAGGGTACGAATAGTCAAGTTCGGCTAGAACAATTATCATTGCAAGCATACACAAACTCAAGGTGAGTTCACGGCCCCCTTTTAACTCTTTACTGTTTTGTAAACATCGGGGGAGAAACATACTTACTTGTTATGTTTTGAAAACATGAATTACATTGTTTATACGTTTGACAATATGAACATTTTGGTTTAACTTCTTGTGAGTCTCCCAACCCCACTTTTACTACTGGTTTTTAAATTGTTTTTAAACAAACGGGGAGAAAACTTGCTCAACTAAACAGCTGGACACAACAACACACAACGATTGTTCGGACGAACAACACACAACGATTGTTCGGATGAACAACACTCAACGATTGGGGGAAACACATACTTACAATTATTTTATGGGATAACAAGAGAATAAGGCACGACTTGTATGTTTACATGAGATGAGAACAACAATTTGAGGCCGGAAAAGTCCCCTGGAACAACGTAGTAACCATTAACTGTAGCCTAGGGTCCTATGAATAGTACTATGGAGAGTGACGTCTCCCGGTCATGGTTAGTCGCACTAACCACAATCTGGAGGATTTATGGCCGCATAGAACCGGATAACGAAATTAGGGGCGTGTACAATTGTCATGGTTTGGTTACGCCTCATGTAGGAACATATTATTTGTATTCCTAGCTAGTTTACAAATGGGTCAACAATTCTTATTCTGTTTATCACATACACCTGAAACTATTTACGAACAATTGAATTTAAACAAAGGGTTCTGATCAGGTTAAAGTGATCAGGTATAAACAAAGGGTTCTGATCAGGTTAAAGTGATCAGGTTTAAACAAAAGAGTTTTGATCCGGATAAAGTGATCATGTTTATACAAAAGGGTTCTGATTAGTTAAATCGATCAGGTTTAAACATATTTTATGACGGTTAAGTCATGATAATGTTTTCAAATGAAAACTACTTAGTTTTATGACGGTAAAGTCATGAACAGGTTTTTGGGGAAAAACTATAAGCACTAATATAACTAACTCTGTGAACTCACCAACCTTCGTGTTGACACTTTCAAGTATGTTTCTCAGGTGACCTCTAGCCATGGCGCGGTTGGAATAGGCTAGCTATGTTGGATCAATTCCTAGTAGCTGGAAGGACGTAGAATATCAAGTCTCAAGTCTGTCGTTGATCTAGAAGAACTTAGATCATAGTATTTCTTAGTTTTAGTAATTGTATATGTAATCAAGTCTTAGAAATCATTATTACAGCTTCCGCTATCGTGTAATGAACCAATCGTTACAACCTGTATTTATTTAATAAGTAAATAAAATATGGGGGTGTGACAGGTGAGTTCTAGCTTTACATAAAACCTTAACATAAACATTTTGCCAAAAACATAACATACATTTGTTTAACAAAAGCGTACGTAAAACATGCAATAACTTAACATCCTCAAAACATCGTAACATAGCATCATAACATAAGTCAACATGAACCGAATCTGCGCCTTCTCGTAACCGTCAATTCCATACTTCGCATACCAGTTGATGAACTTAAGGCTCGTTACCTCTAAGCCATCCGTCACACAGGTCCCCTAAGGCTCGTTACCTCTAGGTGGACCAAACATATGTCTCCTAAGGCTCGTTACCTCTAGGTAGACCAAACATACGTCTCCTAAGGCTCGTTACCTCTAGGTAGACCAAACATATGTCTCCTAAGGCTCGTTACCTCTAGGTAGACAGAACATAACTTAGGCACTATTTCCCCGCAAGGAATAATACCTTCCATCGGGATCCCGGTAATCCCATGGGTGACCGTCGTCACCCCATCATCAACTAGTTGTACAACCGTTAGCCAGCCACAAAGGCCCCCCGTAAGGTGAGGCCCATACATACATACATACCTTAGCTCCCGTAGGAACTCGTGGCAGATTCATTCATTCGTGACTTCCATAAAACCTTTACCTCATTTTAGTTAAAGCATTTATACGTTTTATTAAACAAAACATCATCTCTTTCGTAAACCTTTCGTAAACTTCATTTGGCAAAACATTTCATAAACATTATCCCGTAAACTTCATTTCGTAAACATCACATCGTAAACATTATTTCATAAACATCGTTTCGTAAACCTCATTTCAAAACATCGTTTCGTATGTATGCACACCAGCCCAAAAACATTTAATTAAAACATTTAAAGAAGGGCTTCTAGAACTCACCTTATAAGCTAGTCTCGGTTGTCCTAAACAAAGGCCCAACAACTTCACTTCTGATCTGAATTGATTAGTTAAATACACATCAGACCAATACCGACTCTAACGGTTTAACCCTTCTAAACATACTAACTTTACTTAACCAGAAAAGGGTCGGAAGCTACGTGGGAAAAAGAAGACGAGATGAGGGGACTATACCCTAAATTGTTTAACGTATGAACAGTTTCGAGGACGAAACCTCTTTAAGGAGGGTAGACTTGTAACATCCCAAAAATAATAAAACGAATAAATATAGCGAGACCGATGATTTAGTCGGAATATTTAAACAAAAGGGAGCGGGCTTGGGCTCGGCTTCAATGGGCCGAGGGAAGCCCAGGTATATATATAAGGCAAGGCAGCCCTCTTCCCTGCTCATTCCACTCTCACGCAGCTTCTAGAGAGAGAAAGGAGAGCTCGGGTCTAGAGAGAGAAAGTCGACGGATCGTCACGAGATTGGAGGAGCACGTTACAGCTGTGCTCGTGACCATCTTCTCCGAATCAGAAATCCAATCCAGGTAAGCGTTCGATCATAATCTGAGTTTTTATGACTTTATAGGATTTTTCGGGTTTTGGCTAAAAAGGTAACGATTTTGCGGATGAAACTTGAAAATAAACTTAGGATTAGCATCTAGAATGAAAACCGAACGTTTTGACCTAAGAAAATGAGATATTGACTCGATCAGACGCGCATGCAAAAACTTCGGATTTTTGGGGAAGACGATCTGTGCAGACCTATCGAAACTACATAGTTTCGATATGTGTAGAACCATCGAAACTACATAGTTTTGATATGTGCAGAACCATCGAAACTACATAGTTTCGATATGTGCAGACCCATCGAAACTACCATAGTTTTGATATGAGCCACGATCCGAAGCTAAGATTACACCTAAGTTACTTGTCGAAACTACCAAGTTTCGACAGAAGCAACCTATCGAAACTACCAAGTTTCGACAGAAGCAACCTATCGAAACTACCAAGTTTCGACAGAGGCAACCTATCGAAACTACCAAGTTTCGACAGAGGCAACCTATCAAAACTACCAAGTTTCGGTAGAAGCAACCTATCGAAACTACCAAGTTTCGATAAAGCAAATCCATCGAAACTACTAAGTTCAAGCATAGTAATGTCTAATGTCATCTAGGAGCACTACCTTACGAGTATGACTTTATTATACAGATCGTGAGTGACATTAGTGACGTTCAGTAGCCAGCTTAGTGTATTTCAGAAACTACTCATCAGGTGAGTTCTATGTGCCCCCTTCTATGTTATGTGCAAATCATTTTAAATGTTTTGGGGCTGAAGTGTATACACTAAATGATTAAATGTTATAAATGTCAATGTGATCATACGTATACATATAAATACTTATATATGAAAATGAATTATGAATAAAGAAAGAAGCGTATGATTTTAAAGAATGAATGAAAGAAGGACATAACGTAAAAGAATGAAATCTTGCTTTATATTACATATATATTGCATGTTATGAATGAATGTAAACGTTATAAACCCTTCTATGACAACGGCTACTTCGGTAGACGGACGACCGCGTGACTATTTTGCAATCGGGACAAAAACGTTCCTTCGCAAGCTAGGACGTATGAAAAGGTATTAATGGACGGTCGAAGCACATGCCTTAACTAATGTAGAACGGTTGCATACATAATGGTCGCGTGGGAAACGGATGCCTTAGGGCATACGGACAAAATGACGGACTACGACGGTAGGACGGTTTAAGAGCGGACGGACAAAGGTTGCCGGACGGATTAATGAATGACGGACGGTTTTCTAGAGCCGGACGGTAATGAAATGGGCTACGACGGTAGTTTTGACAGCGATGTCTTCGTGACATTCGCGACAAGTATGACGGGTTGATCTCCCTTAAGATTGTGGTGTGACATTCCGGATTTTTAAATTACGCTTTTGTAATACATAATATGTAATCGTTGTTCTATTTAATGAAATGCAAATGTTTCTATTTAATTTTGTACAAAATATATATATATATATATATTTTATTTTATGAATTTAAAATAATTAAAATTTTATAAGTTTTAAACTTATATAAAATTTTATATAAAAATCTACATTTAAAAAGTTGCATATTTAATAAAATAACATATTTTAATAAGATTAATAACTTTTATAATAAAATAAGTTTATAAAAATATTTTTGTTTTTATTTGATTTAAAAAAATTAAATTAATTTATTTAATAAAAAGTTTAGGGTTCGTTTTGTGATTAACCAAACTAGAAGGTTTTAAAACTAAAATCGTTTGAGGGACTGTTTCTGGACAAACCAAACCTCAGGGACTCATCCGTAATTAATTCAAGGACTAAATTAAAACAAGATCAAACTTCAGGGACCAGTTTTGCCAATACCCAATTCGTATTCCCGGTCGCCCCCTTCCCCCATTGTCCGGCGGTCCGAGCTTTTCTCCGGCGACCCCCGCGACAAGGATGTTTCCCTGCACCTCAACACCCGACAAAAGCATCCCCGACTTCGTCTCCCCCACGCGACCAATACCCCTCGACCAATTTGTCTCCCCATCATCCCAATCGTCTGATTGTGTTCATAGCCGAAAGTTCACACCTCTAATACGGCCCCGACAGTCAACCTCCACGCCTGCAAGTGATCTCGTTAGCTTCGTCTCGTCCAGACGAATGTCCAGACACACTCAATTACATGTTTCATTATAAGGATTGGGCTCGGCTATAAATGGCCCTTACCAGACCTGTTCGAGCTCGCCCACCCCCTTCCACCCACTCTCACTCCAAATTGAGACTGCCATCACCTTCGCCATCCTCAGACGAAGCTGTGACCAGGATATCAAGGCCTGACTCCATCCCGAAGCCTGAAATCACGATCTTGGTATTTTCGACAAAAAGGCCTGCCGACCAGACCCGTTACAACTCGGTTCGAGCCTCGAATCGATTCCATTAGCTTCTGTTATCATCAGGTAATCTATTCCAAACAAAATCACGGCATTCGCTCGAGGATTGCCGAGCAAAGCCCGAGTCCTCGGGCGCGATTGCCGGATTGCCGAGGACCAGCGACCAACTTCTAAGTCGTGTATATCAATTAATCAACACACACATAACCAGCGATGGGCAGTGGCCCGGCTGGTTATGCGTGTGTGTGTTTGTGTCTCAGGTCGCGGGTTCGATCCCGGTTAGCCTACGGCCAAATTTTTTTTATTTATTTTTAATTCTGTTTTCATTTATTTATTTTATTTAATTATCCTAATACTCTTTTTATGCAATAAATACTAAAACGAGTCGGTTTACTCGTTCGTTTATTTTAAAATCAATTAAACTATATTTTTATAAACCATCCCATTTATTTTATATATATATAAACTTATTAAAATACATTATAATATATATATAATATCACATACTTTTATAAATCTTGCAATATTTATATAAACTTAATTAATTACATTTTTAGACATAAAATATCCTATATTTTTATAAATCTTGTAATATTTTTTATAAACTTACTTAATTACATTTTTAGATATAAAATGTCCATATTTATATAAATCTTGTAATATCTTTATAAACTTATTTAATTACATTTTAGTTATAAAATGTCCTATATTTTTTTTAAATCTTGTAATATCTTTATAAACTCACTTAATTACATTTTTAAATATAAAATGTTCTATATTTTTTTATAAATCTTGTAACATTTTATAAACTTATTAAAATACATGTAATATATAAAATGTCTCATTATTTTTATATGAACCTAGCAATAATTTTAATAAACTTGTTAAAATAAATTTTAATATATAAAACATCAACATAATTAATCAAATAAAGACTTATCTTTTTATTTATTATTATTGTTTAAATACATAATGATTAATTATTTAAAAATGTAAAATTTTATAAGTCAAAGTTTTACAAAATCATATTCATTTTCTACCACATTTTATATTACGGATATTATTATAAAACCTATACTCATTTAAATACGAATACGCACATACATATAAACATACAATAATACCCATTTGTCTACATAGGGTATCAACGTGCTTAGGCTTCCACATACTTATCACCTACACGTGTGGAAAAATACCCGCTTGCAAGGTGAGTTACATAGCCCCTATTTTACATTTTCATACATTTTGGGGTGAAACATTATACATGCTACTCACACTGTTTATACGTGTTATACATGAGACTATATGCTTATTCTTTGGATGTACATACATTTAAACACAAGACAACCAACTGTAATATTGATAGATCTATTGTGCCTGACCAGCCCACCCGGTTAGGGTGTTTATTACTGCATACTCGGATATAACCGCGTGTTATATTCAATCATACCGGATATAGTGGGTAACTATATTCAAGCATACCGGACTTAGCTGTTGTGCTCTGTTCAAGCGCGTCAAACTCGGTTTGAATTGTGATTAAATAAATGTTACATCCTATGCTATGTTTAACAAGATAAACAATGAGTTGCAAAACGATTTACAACTACTATTTACAGGAAATACTAAACCTATGTACTCACCAACTTTTTAGTTGACACTTGATTTAAATAATGTTTCAGGTTTGGATATGTGACTGCTTGCCGAAGATCTCTCCACTTAGGAACTATGGACCTAGTTAAATAAATTAATGTTTTGAACTAGACTAGGTTATTTGAAATGTATTGTATTTGGAACTTGTTGTCTTTAAATTAAATGAATGAATTATGCAACCTTTAGTTATCATGTGCTTTTGAACAATCATCACATTGTCCGCCTCGATGATTCCGCCATCGGTCGGGGTGTGACAGATTGGTATCAGAGCCATGGTTATAGGGAATTAGGTTATTAGACACAATGACCTAGACTATAACCCTAGGACTCCCTTTTATGTGTTATGTGCTAAATGATTAATTGCTATGTGAATTATTTGTAGTTAGGTATTATTTGAATTTTCCCAAGTTTGGTACATGAGACTTATACACATACATACAAGACTTTGATACATGATACATACTTTACATACACATTTGATCAACACACTTATGCAAACAAATACACTACAAATCCTTGTCCATACTCTCTCCTCATCCATATAAATCGCAACATTTCTACACATTTTATACACATAAACTCTCAATTCTACTAAAATCTTAAAATCTCGTCAACGACTTAATTTCTTGAAACCAGTAAAGGACACGTGCAATCTGGAAGGGTGACACCTGTACATTGGGTTTTCTGTCTAGGAAAGCATTTCGTATAAATCCAAATAAACGGACCCGTATGCTTTCCTGGGAATTCCTGACGTGAGTGTTTACCTATAGGCTAAAGCATGTCTCTTTGAAAGTTTTGAGGAATTATTTAACGTTGATAAGTCAATGTATTCGCAAGGATACGATCCGAACTTAAACTCAAAATCTGGGGACATTATAGCAAAATAGGAAAAACTAGACGAACATGCAAAACAAATCATTATTACGGGTGCACACGTAATAACAATTTGTGGTGCATGCAAGTCCCGGCAAATTTCTATTATGCAAATAATGATCTATAACATCATGTCCTACCCGGAAAGGATGACTTAGTTTCCCCTATCAACTTAGAATAAATACACACGCACTAGCACGCGTCATGATAAATCTCATATTTCTGCTTACATTATTTCCCGCTATAACTCGTATTTATCCGTCTTATCTAAAATATCCTTGTCTTTTCTTATGATGTTAGAATGCCTCCTCGACGTGCAAACTCTAGCACTTCCAACCCGGATCTTGCTACTCTTCTTGCCCAGCTAGTAGGGCAAATGACTCAAGCAAATAACAACAGTGACGGGTCTCACAACATCCAAGGGAACGGTGGTACCAACCCGCCTCATTGCACGTTTAAGCACTTTAACTCGTGCAATCCTACTAAATTCTTCGGAACTGAAGGTGCTACCGGCCTACTTCAATGGTTTGAAAGCATGGAAAGCACGTTCCTAAACAGTGACTGTCCCGATAATCTTCGGGTTCGCTATGCCACAAGTGTACTTCAAAAGAGAGCCCTCACCTGGTGGAACAGTGAGAAACGCACTCGTGGTGCTGAGGTTGCTACATCCTTATCATGGGATGATCTGAAAAAGGCCATGACTGATGAATTCTGTCCTCGGAATGAAATGAGGAAGCTCGAGGCTGAATTTTGGGATCTTGCCCAAGACAGCGGGGATAATCTGGCTTACACCACCCGGTTCCAAGAACTAAGTCTTTTAGTGCCTCACATGATCACTCCCCTTGCTCGGGGAATTGAAAAGTACATAGGCGGCCTGCCTATGCAAATTCAAGATGCTGTGCTAGGAAGCAATCCTCCTACTCTTGAAGCTGCTATCCGCCTATCTGCTACATTATCCGACAACCATGTCAAAGCCGGAACCTTAACAAGAAAGGGTTCCAAGAAGGTTGTGTCTACTCTTGCGGCAGTCAAAGATGTGAAACCCGAGTCTTCTAACCGCAACAAGAAACGAAAGGGTCGAAACTTCACAGCCGTAACTCCCGCTGTACCTGCTATTCAAGCGGCCCCTTTGGGTCAAAACCCGAAAATTTATCAGGGCCCGAATCCCCAATGCCAGACCTGCAAGTACCATCATCCTGCCAACTTACCATGCCGATTGTGCTCAAGCTGCGGGAGATATGGACATGTGGTCACTACCTGCCGTACCCGTCCTCCCGTCCATCAAGCAGCTCCAGCCAACCGTCCCGTCTATCCGGCACCTCTCAATGGTCGGGCATGTTACGAATGTGGAGATCCAAACCATTTTCGTGACCGATGCCCAAAACTTCATCGTCAAGGTGGTCCCCAAGGACGAGCGTTTAACATAAACGCTAATGAGGCACAAGCAAACAACGACGTGATAAACGGTACGTTTCTCGTAAACAATCATTATGCATCCATTTTATTTGATACTGGTGCCGATAGGAGTTTCGTGTCTCTTACCTTTGAGTCTCAACTTGCTAAACAAAGAACGAAACTCGATAATTCTTATTCCGTGGAGATAGCAAACGGGAAGTCTATTACTATAAATTCTGTTATCCGCGACTGCAATCTTGAGCTTAATAATCACAAATTCTCTGTTGACCTCCTTCCAATGCAATTGGGAAGCTTCGATATTATCATTGGCATGGACTGGTTATCCAAGCACCATGCCGAGGTTATTTGCTACGAAAAGTGTATTCGTATACCTCTCTCTTCGGGCGACACGTTAGTTATTTTCGGTGAAAAACCGTGTCGTGGTCTTCAAATCATGTCTTGCACATTGGCACAAAAGTACTTGCGGAAAAAGTACGTTGCATTCTTGGCCCACATAGTTGACACAAAGGACAAGGGTAAGAAATTGCAAGACATTCCAATCATCCGAGATTTTCCCGAGGTATTCCCCGAGGATTTACCTGGTCTTCCTCCCACTAGACAAGTGGAGTTTCGTATCGACCTTGTGCCCGGGGCAACTCCCGTGGCAAAAGCCCCCTATCGTCTTGCACCTTCCGAAATGCAAGAACTCGCAAGTCAATTACAAGAACTCTCATCCAAAGAATAAGGGAATTCATGTGGACCCGGCAAAAATCGAAGCGGTAAAGAATTGGAGTACTCCTAAGACTCCTACCGAGATTCGTTCCTTCCTTGGACTAGCAGGTTACTATCGTCGCTTCATCTCAAATTTCTCCAAGATTGCGGTTCCACTCACTGCCTTGACTCATAAAGGTAAATCTTACGAGTGGGGACCCAAGCAAGAGGAAGCTTTTCAAACTCTCAAGCACAAGCTCTGCAATGCTCCTATACTAACTCTTCCTAGTGGTAATGACGACTTTGTCGTTTATTGTGATGCATCCAACCAAGGTCTTGGTTGTGTTCTAATGCAACGTGGCCAAGTAATTGCATACGCATCACGCCAGCTCAAAATCCATGAGAAGAACTATACGACCCATGATCTCGAGCTTGGTGCTGTCGTTTTCGCCTTGAAAATTTGGAGACACTATCTTTATGGTACCAAATGCGTGGTTTTCACCGACCACAAAAGTCTCCAACATATTTTCAATCAAAAAGAGCTTAATATGAGGCAACGACGATGGGTTGAACTTCTAAACGACTACGACTGCGAGATCCGCTACCACCCCGGCAAAGCAAACGTTGTAGCCGACGCCTTGAGTCGTAAAGAACATATCATGCTTCATAGTGCTTATATTCATAACGATATCCAAGCCCGTATTCTCAAAGCACAACACACCTCGGTTACCGAGGGAAACATGTATCAAGAAATGGCATGTGGTGTAGAACTCTTGTTAGAAACCAAAGCCAACGGCCTATTGTACTACTTGGACCGTATCTGGGTTCCCGATCGCGACGATCTCCGTATATTTTTGATGAACGAGTCCCACAAAACTTGATATTCGGTGCATCCCGGAGCTGATAAGATGTACATGGGTCTCCGTCAGCAATATTGGTGGCCCGGCATGAAAAAGGATATTGCCCTTTTCGTGGCAAAATGCCTAACTTGTTCTAAAGTGAAGGCCGAACACCAAAAGCCTTCCGGACTCCTCGAACAACCTGAAATTCCCGTGTGGAAGTGGGAGAACCTTGCTATGGACTTTATCACCAAACTTCCACGCACTTCTAGTGGACACGATAGTATTTGGGTTATTATCGACCGACTTACAAAGTCTGCTCATTTCTTGCCTATTCGTGAGGACTATCGAGTCGAGAAATTGGCTCGGATCTACATTGATGAAATCGTAAGTCGTCACGGGATCCCTTTGAACATCATCTCCGATCGTGATTCGCGTTTTACTTCCCGATTTTGGCAGTCATTGCAATCAGCACTTGGTACTCGGTTGGATTTAAGTACAGCCTACCATCCTCAAACTGATGGACAAACCGAGCGAACAATCCAAACTCTCGAGGATATGCTTAGAGCTTGTGTTATTGACTTTGGTGGCAATTGGAATTCTCACCTACCACTGATCGAATTTTCCTACAACAACAGCTACCACACAAGTATTAACATGGCACCGTTTGAAGCTCTTTATGGACGAAAATGTCGTTCACCGATTTGTTGGAACGAAATTGGTGAAGCACAAATCACCGGTCCCGAGCTTATCCAAGAAACCACCGATAAAATTTTTCTTATTCGTGACAACATTCGAGTGGCAAGGAGTCGGCAAAAGAGCTATGCCGATAAAAGACGAAAACCCTTGGAATTTCAAGTAGGAGATATGGTTCTCCTAAAGGTATCACCTTGGAAGGGCGTAGTCCGATTTGGAAAGAAAGGAAAACTTGCACCTCGATATGTGGGCCCCTTCAAGATACTCGAAAGGGTAGGAAAAGTGGCCTACAAACTCGATCTTCCTTCAGAACTCACCAACGTTCATCCGACTTTCCATGTATCTAATTTGAAAAAGTGTCTAGCCGACGAGAACCTCCACATCCCTCTTAATGAAGTGCGTATTGACGAGAGGATGCACTTTGTTGAGAAACCCGTGGAAATCATGGACCGAGAAGTCAAGAAACTCAAGCGTAGCCGCATCCCCATTGTCAAGGTCCGTTGGGAGTCTAAACGTGGACCCGAGTTCACTTGGGAACGTGAAGACCACATGAAGACCAAATATCCGCATCTCTTTTCATAGCCTCCACTAGTCGAATTTCGGGGCGAAATTCCTCTAACATGGGGAGACTGTGACATTCCGGATTTTTAAATTACGCTTTTGTAATACATAATATGTAATCGTTGTTCTATTTAATGAAATGCAAATGTTTCTATTTAATTTTGTACAAAATATATATATATATATATATATTTTATTTTATGAATTTAAAATAATTAAAATTTTATAAGTTTTAAACTTATATAAAATTTTATATAAAAATCTACATTTAAAAAGTTGCATATTTAATAAAATAACATATTTTAATAAGATTAATAACTTTTATAATAAAATAAGTTTATAAAAATATTTTTGTTTTTATTTGATTTAAAAAAATTAAATTAATTTATTTAATAAAAAGTTTAGGGTTCGTTTTGTGATTAACCAAACTAGAAGGTTTTAAAACTAAAATCGTTTGAGGGACTGTTTCTGGACAAACCAAACCTCAGGGACTCATCCGTAATTAATTCAAGGACTAAATTAAAACAAGATCAAACTTCAGGGACCAGTTTTGCCAATACCCAATTCGTATTCCCGGTCGCCCCCTTCCCCCATTGTCCGGCGGTCCGAGCTTTTCTCCGGCGACCCCCGCGACAAGGATGTTTCCCTGCACCTCAACACCCGACAAAAGCATCCCCGACTTCGTCTCCCCCACGCGACCAATACCCCTCGACCAATTTGTCTCCCCATCATCCCAATCGTCTGATTGTGTTCATAGCCGAAAGTTCACACCTCTAATACGGCCCCGACAGTCAACCTCCACGCCTGCAAGTGATCTCGTTAGCTTCGTCTCGTCCAGACGAATGTCCAGACACACTCAATTACATGTTTCATTATAAGGATTGGGCTCGGCTATAAATGGCCCTTACCAGACCTGTTCGAGCTCGCCCACCCCCTTCCACCCACTCTCACTCCAAATTGAGACTGCCATCACCTTCGCCATCCTCAGACGAAGCTGTGACCAGGATATCAAGGCCTGACTCCATCCCGAAGCCTGAAATCACGATCTTGGTATTTTCGACAAAAAGGCCTGCCGACCAGACCCGTTACAACTCGGTTCGAGCCTCGAATCGATTCCATTAGCTTCTGTTATCATCAGGTAATCTATTCCAAACAAAATCACGACATTCGCTCGAGGATTGCCGAGCAAAGCCCGAGTCCTCGGGCGCGATTGCCGGATTGCCGAGGACCAGCGACCAACTTCTAAGTCGTGTATATCAATTAATCAACACACACATAACCAGCGATGGGCAGTGGCCCGGCTGGTTATGCGTGTGTGTGTTTGTGTCTCAGGTCGCGGGTTCGATCCCGGTTAGCCTACGGCCAAATTTTTTTTATTTATTTTTAATTCTGTTTTCATTTATTTATTTTATTTAATTATCCTAATACTCTTTTTATGCAATAAATACTAAAACGAGTCGGTTTACTCGTTCGTTTATTTTAAAATCAATTAAACTATATTTTTATAAACCATCCCATTTATTTTATATATATATATAAACTTATTAAAATACATTATAATATATATATAATATCACATACTTTTATAAATCTTGCAATATTTATATAAACTTAATTAATTACATTTTTAGACATAAAATATCCTATATTTTTATAAATCTTGTAATATTTTTTATAAACTTACTTAATTACATTTTTAGATATAAAATGTCCATATTTATATAAATCTTGTAATATCTTTATAAACTTATTTAATTACATTTTAGTTATAAAATGTCCTATATTTTTTTTAAATCTTGTAATATCTTTATAAACTCACTTAATTACATTTTTAAATATAAAATGTTCTATATTTTTTTATAAATCTTGTAACATTTTATAAACTTATTAAAATACATGTAATATATAAAATGTCTCATTATTTTTATATGAACCTAGCAATAATTTTAATAAACTTGTTAAAATAAATTTTAATATATAAAACATCAACATAATTAATCAAATAAAGACTTATCTTTTTATTTATTATTATTGTTTAAATACATAATGATTAATTATTTAAAAATGTAAAATTTTATAAGTCAAAGTTTTACAAAATCATATTCATTTTCTACCACATTTTATATTACGGATATTATTATAAAACCTATACTCATTTAAATACGAATACGCACATACATATAAACATACAATAATACCCATTTGTCTACATAGGGTATCAACGTGCTTAGGCTTCCACATACTTATCACCTACACGTGTGGAAAAATACCCGCTTGCAAGGTGAGTTACATAGCCCCTATTTTACATTTTCATACATTTTGGGGTGAAACATTATACATGCTACTCACACTGTTTATACGTGTTATACATGAGACTATATGCTTATTCTTTGGATGTACATACATTTAAACACAAGACAACCAACTGTAATATTGATAGATCTATTGTGCCTGACCAGCCCACCCGGTTAGGGTGTTTATTACTGCATACTCGGATATAACCGCGTGTTATATTCAATCATACCGGATATAGTGGGTAACTATATTCAAGCATACCGGACTTAGCTGTTGTGCTCTGTTCAAGCGCGTCAAACTCGGTTTGAATTGTGATTAAATAAATGTTACATCCTATGCTATGTTTAACAAGATAAACAATGAGTTGCAAAACGATTTACAACTACTATTTACAGGAAATACTAAACCTATGTACTCACCAACTTTTTAGTTGACACTTGATTTAAATAATGTTTCAGGTTTGGATATGTGACTGCTTGCCGAAGATCTCTCCACTTAGGAACTATGGACCTAGTTAAATAAATTAATGTTTTGAACTAGACTAGGTTATTTGAAATGTATTGTATTTGGAACTTGTTGTCTTTAAATTAAATGAATGAATTATGCAACCTTTAGTTATCATGTGCTTTTGAACAATCATCACATTGTCCGCCTCGATGATTCCGCCATCGGTCGGGGTGTGACATGTGGCCAATAAGTGTTCTCTCAAAAAAGAAAGTATGTATGTACATATGTATATACCCTCAATGAATGTTATGTGAGAATAGTAAAGTAAAGAATATTTAAAAGTATGAAGATATACATATATATACATTATATTCACGATAAGGTAAATATTAGGTATGGTTGTCTTTAAACTAGAACTCACCAGCGTTAGCTGACTTTTAGTATACATTTCAGGTAAAGGAAGAAAAGGTCGTGCGATGGCGTGAAGATTACCCGACACAAGACTGTCATCCCACTTTAATACATGTGTTAAGACTTCCGCTGTCAAGTTATGTTATGTTATGTAATTGAATGATGAATGTTTTTAATTTAAGTTCAGTATTCATGACTATGTTAATGAGTAAATCCAACAAGTGAGGTTACCCGGAAAGGGGCCTTACATACAATTATATTTATTTTTACCAAACGTATGAATGCATGCACACATGTATTTCTACACATGCACAAATGTGTTTTACGACGTTACACATACATGTAAACATATATTTTTAGAAGAACTTGACAGCATGCTTTCAAGATTTATGTATCTACACATACATATACTTTATGTATACCCATACACATACAAATGGTTTCACATGCATTGATACACTTATAAATGTATTTATTTATCATGAACTTACATACATAAATATACATGAATCTACACATACACATACTTTATGCATACCCATACATATACATATATAATATTTGGGTTTTTAACATGATCATCTTCATATTTATTTCTAGAACTTGTTAAGTTACAAATATATATATATATATATATATGTATATATGTTCTGAAAGGTCAGATTACCATCGTACAATTCAGTCTCACAGTTACTTGAAATTTACGTTAGGAGTGCTATGCACTAACTTCTGTAATGGGGTAGAAAATTATTTTGACCCGCATACACATGACACCTATGGGGTATTTTGGACGCCCAACATGAGACAAGTAGGTAATCTGTCCTTTCAGAATATTTGTCAAACAGGTGTACCTACTTATCTTATGGCGGGCTTCCATAATACCCCATAGGTGTCATGTGTATGTGGGTCAGAATAATTTTCTACCCCATTACAGAAGTTAGTGCATAGCACTTCTGACGTAAATTTCAAGTAACTGTGACACTGAATTGTACGATGGATCCTGAGTTTATGCTATAACCTCCCACAATAATTGTGCAATTATTGTAAGTGTTGGTTATGGTAACGCTCAATTCGAAGCCTTCATGACAGGTAGAATCTCAAAGGATGACACCTATAGGGACCATCGTACAATTCAGTCTCACAATTACTTGAAATTTACGTCAAGAGTGCTATGCACTAACTTCTGTAATGGGGCATAAAATTATTTTGACCCGCATGCACATGACACCTATGGGTTATTGTGGAAGCCCGACATGAGACAAGTAGGTAATCTGTCCTTTCAGAATATTTGTCAAACAAGTGTAACTACTTGTCTCATGTCGGTCTTCCATAATACCCCATAGGTATCATGTGTATGCGGGTCAGATTAATTTTCTGCTCCATTACAGAAGTTAGTGCATAGCACTTCTGACGTAAATTTCAAGTAATTGTGAGACTGAATTGTACGATGGATCTTGAGATTACGCTATAACCTCCCACAATAATTGTGCAATTATTGTAAGTGTTGGTTGTGGTAACGCTCAATTGGAAGCCTTCGTGATAGGTAGAATCTTAAAGGATGAATGCGCGAAAATCTTCGTTGTTCAAGACCCACTAAGGATTAGTTGAATTCAATTTGAATTTCTCTTGTTCCTTCAGAACTGTGAGAATGCTTTGTGAAAATCTAATTGAGAAGTCTGATTTTTTAAGATCCAATCCTTAATCAAGTGACTAAGAATATGGGTTGATCATTAACTTGGACAACAAGACCCACTAAAGTTCCCATGAACTGCAAATTATGATTACGTGTGCACCCGCAATGAAAATTTACTTTGCATGGTCCATATAATGTTTCTTCTATCCCAAGATTTTATTCAAAAGGGATTTCAAATGTTCATTAGATCGTGTTTACACACTTGCGCATGAAAGTGCATTGTTCTATCGGATTAGTCTTAATTATGTGTACCAATACTCATGAATCTGCCGACTACGGCTGTTGCCAGATGAAGTTAATGGTAGAGAGGGACCACCGGTGTCTCTCAAAAATAAAATGTGTATGGTGGAAGTCAGGCACTATGTGTAAGGCAGAGATCCTCAAATCAGTGTCGAGCAACTTATGCTCTAAGTCCGTATGTACGTATGGATCCACATGATCCCGATGAGTGTCTGGGTCTTCCGACCCGTGTAATTCTCTCCTATTTAGTCCTGCTTATCCACCTCGGGTTCCCTTCTACCCGGGCAGTCCCGTCTGCCATATCTCATGGCGAAAGTCTAGGCATCCACTCCGACAATACATGAATAGGAGTATTTATACAACACGTATGTCATAATGAAAGTTGACTCCACGGCTGGGGTAGTTGTAGGTGTAGTGTAGGTATAGGTGCATATTCGAGTACGGGTTTAGCCTGTTAGGGTGCTAAGATCGGTGAGTGGCGATCACTACCGTTGTCGCCCAAGTTCGGCTCATAACTCGATCTTCTAGGGTTACAGCGTGTTGAGCACCAGTTATCCTTGATTCGTAATCCGAACAGTGACACTTTGTTAAGAAACATCGTAGGTGTCTATTTGTACGTGCTAAGCGTTCATTACGTGAGCCATGTAATCGTATTAAGTATTAATGTAGCTAATGATACCCTAGTGTAACTTCATACACTAATAGTCTACACAAGTTGTTCGGCCACGGTTGGAATTTCTATACTCAAGTCGTAGGTGTTCTTAATGCAATGTAAGTCTTAGATATCTTGGTCCCTGAATGAGTCTAGTTAGAGCCTAGGTGTCACTAAGGATACCTAATTCACTAAAACCATTGGCTCTGATACCAATATGTCACACCCCCAAATTTATTTACTTAATAAATATATCAAGGTCGCAGCGATTGGTTCATTACACAATAGCGGAAGCTGTAATAGTGATTTCTAAGACTTAATTACTAATACTAAGTAATACAATGATCTAAGTCCTTCTAGATCAATGATGGACTTGATACTTGATAATATATGCCTCTTCAGCTACTAGGATTTGATCCAACATAGCTAGCATATTCCAACCGCGCCATGGCTAAGGGTTACCTGAGAAACATACTTGAAAGTGTCAACACAAAGGTTGGTGAGTTCATAGAGTTACTTATTTCAGTGCAAAGCAGTTTTACCGAAAACATGATGATGACCTCACATTCATAAAAACAAGTAGTTTTCCCCGATAACATGCACATGACCTCACAGTCATAAAAACGATTAGTTTTCCCCGAAAATACGCACATGACCTCACAGTGATAAAAACAAGTAGTTTTCCCCGAAAACATGCACATGACCTCACAGTCATAAAAACAAGTAGTTTTCCCGAAAACATGCACATGACCTCACAGTCATAAAAACAAGTAGTTTTCCCCGAAAACATGCACATGACCTCACAGTCATAAAAAGAAGTAGTTTTCCCGAAAATAAGACGATGAATTTCTTGTAATTCCAATTGTAAATAAATAATTCGAGGCATATATGATAAACAAAACAATTATTGTTGATCCATTTGTATGCTAGCTAGGCTTATAAATAATATGTTCATACATGAGGCCGTAACCAAACCATGACTGGTGAATGCCCCTCACTCGCTTTCCACAAGTACGGAATAAGACAATATGCGGCCATTCAACCCTCCAGGTTGTCGGTTAGCACGACTAACCATGACTTGGGGCGTCACCCCAATAGTACTATCCATAGAATCCAAGGCTCCAAGCTAATGGTTACAAATTATGGTGATGTTCCGGGGACTTTAAGAGCTCTCTAATTGTTCCCTCGTGTAAACATAATGATAGTGTCTTGTTTTCTTGTTATCATATAAAAATATTTGCAATGTTTTCTCAGGTGCATGAAACAACAATGTTTCCAAATGTATTGAGAAATAATGTAAAATATGATATGTAAGTATGTTTCTCCCTCCGTAGTTTACAAAACATTAAAAAGCGAAAAGGGGGTCGTGAACTCACCTCGTGTTTGATGTATGCTAGCAAATAATAGTGTGCTAATAGTTTCTGCCTATCCGTACCCTAATTACACAAGGGTACCTTAGTGTTAAGACTGCACGTCTTACATACAAGTTGTTCACGCGACGTAACGAATCCAGTTAAGGATATCTTTGTTTAGCAAAAACGATGTTTACGTGTTATGACTCATTGGTGATTATTATTTCCGTCTAGATGTTTGTATATTTTCCGAGAAAATGTTACGTTCCAATATTGGTGACATGTTACGAGTACAAATATAATCTTAATTTTTGTCTAACCATATATTCAATCAAAATCATGGTCCACGTTATGAAAGTATATTTCATCAATAATTTCACGTATTTATATATATATATATATATAATTATTTCTCAAAAATAACTACATATGTTCTCAAATATCTTTCAAGTATTCCCATGCATGTTTTTATATTTTTATTATTTCACGTAGGCACAAACTCATGCTACTACGTCCACATTATTTACTTGTTTACGTTCGACATGATTTCAATTATATTTATTTTTACCAAACATATGAATGAATGCACACATGTATTTCTACATTTCTACACATGCACAAATGTGTTTTACGACGTTACACGTACACGTAAACATATATTTTTAGACGAACTTGTCAGCATGCTTTCAAGATTTATGTATCTACACATACATATGGTTTCACATGCATTTGTACATTTATATATGTATTGATTTATCATGAGCTTACATATATAAATATACATGAATCTACACATACGCATACTTTATGCATACCCATACATATACATACATAATATTTGGGTTTTTAACATGATCATCTTCATATTTCTTTCTAGAACTTGTTAAGTTACATATATATATATATATATATATATATATATATATATATATATATATATATATATATATACACACACACATATGTCATGTTTTTATCAAATAACAAAAACTCCTTTATAAACATATTCCATAAACATGCATATCTACATACATATTTTGGCACACATGTATATATATCCACATTTTTCATGTTTCGCTAATTTTTAAACGTCTTTTTATTTCCTTTGATTGTATCATCAAGTTACAAGTATGCATAGATATACATATATATTTTCGGCATGCATACATATCAAATAACCTAAACTTTTCATAAAACATGTTCCATGATCATCAACTACATCTATACACACACACACACACATATATATATATATATGTATATTACGGTTTTATATATATACATACTTGACTTGTTTCAGATATTGAATCCTTAAGGTTACCACATGTTAGTCTTTATAAAAATCACCAAACTTTATACATACTTTCGTTTTTAAGGTGAACAACATGCTTGATTCAAGATTTATAAATGAAAGGCTAGAGATTAGAGTCGGTTTTCATGCCACCAGTCTAGCTAAGGAAGAAACACAAGTAGAAGATGGTGAAACTTGAATTATCTAGTTAAAGCTTTCCTAAAACTCCAAGACTCCTTGAATCTCCAAGACTCTAGCTAGAACCTCTTATGGAACTGTTCTTGAAATTTTTAGTTGCGTAATGTGTGTGTGTACTTGGTCGTATAAGAAGAGAAAGAGGAGGAGAGATTGTGTGTTTAACTCACTAACCATTATTACAAGTATGGTACATGAAAGATCGATTTGATCTTTACTTGAATCTTTGGTTGAATGGGCATGGGCTTGTATGACAGAACATGATTAGTCAAGGTTTGGTATGTGGGTGGCCCCCATCTGGCCACCTTCGGCCGAGAAATGGGTTAGGGGAGGGGGGTTGGATCTAGTTCATGCTCTATTTACATTCCAATGGTAGTTTGCTAAATCGGTGGTGGTGTGATCCCGGTTTGGCGTTCTAGTGATATTATAACCGGGGTTTGAACTTTAATGATAAATGACGTTCGGTATTTTATGTTGTGAGACTAGTTTTGCTAATTCACCCAAGATTTGTGTCATAGTTAATAGTTGTAACATCCTAAAGTTTCAAGAAATGAAAGTATAAGGATTAGAGTGCAATTGGCTTAAAGTTCAAGGGCTGAAAATGAAAAATCTAAAGTTGGAGTGGATATCAGACCGATATCATTTCTCCCATCGGTCCGAAGTGAGCCAAGGGCCAGATGTCCGACCGATATCAGTTAGATAGTGGTCCAATAACCGCCATTGCGCCGCAACCCTTGATAATGACACATGTTGGATGACTCACCATTGAGATCTGACGTGTGTAAAATAGATATCGGACCGACATGAAAGCATAGCGGTCTGCTAGGTCCATAACGGACCGATATCATATACATAACGGTCCGATATGTGCTCGCCAAGACAATAAGCCGCCTCACTTGGATGTCGGACCGACATCGCCAAGGATAACGGTCCGACATGGACCCTAACTGTGAGGCCCCAAACCCGGGAGGCCCCACGCGTTGGATTTACTCATTCACAAACAGTTCTCAAACTAGAATATCAAATAACGCAGCGGAAAATTTCATTTCAAACATAACATTACATCGTTTAACATGCGGAAGCGTAACATTTTCAAATACATGTACATAACAAAAACAACTCGTAACGGGATGCCAGTCTTCATATCATCCGGGTAACTCCTCAAGCCGCCCAGCATCACCGTCCATCATCATAACTTCCTTAACCTGAATGTGCATACTAAAAAGGTCAGCTACGCTGGTGAGTTCTAGTTTTAACATAAATCATTAACATCAAATATTTGCCAAAAACATAACATCATACTTTATTTAATAAAAGCGTACGTAAAATATGCAATAACTTAACATCATCAAAACATCGTAACATAGCATCATAACACTAGTCAATATGAACCGAATCTGCGCCTTCTCGTAACCGTCAAACCCATACATCGCATACCAGCGGATGAACTTAAGGCTCGCTACCTCTAATTCATCCGTCATCCAGGTCTCCTAAGGCTCGTTACCTCTAGGTGGACCAAACATACGTCTCCTAAGGCTCGTTACCTCTAGGTAGACTAAACATACGTCTCCTAAGGCTCGTTACCTCTAGGAAGACTAAACATACCATAGGCAATATTTCCCCGCAAGGAATAGTACCTTCCATCGGGATCCCGGTAATCCCATGGGTGACCGTCGTCACCCCATCCTCAACCAGTTGTACAACCGTTAGCCAGCCACATAGGCCCCCGTAAGGTGAGGCCAATACATACATACATACCTTAGCTCCCGTAGGAACTCGTGGCAGATTCGTTCATTCGTGACTTTCATAAAAACTTTACCTCGTTTTAGTTAAAGCATTCGTACGTTTTATTAAATAACACTTCATTCGTAAACCTTTCATAAACTTCGTTTGGCAAAACATTTCATAACATCGTCCTTCGTAAACATCGTTTTATATACCTCATTTCGTAAACATCGTTTCGTATGTATGCACACCAGCCCAAAAATATTAATTAAAACATTTAAAGAAGGGCTTCTAGAACTCACCTTATAAGCTAGTCTCGGTTGTCCTAAACAAAGGTCCAACAACGTCACTTTCGATCTGAATTGATTAATTAAATACACATCAGACCTAAATCCCGACTCTAACGGTTTACTCGTTCTGTTACAGGTGAATACACTGACTTCACTTACTGATGCAGACCTATCGAAACTACTTAGTTTCGACAGGTGCAGGCCCATCGAAACTTCTAGTTTCGATACCTGCAGGCCCCTCGAAACTTCTAGTTTCGACACCTGCAGGCCGCTCGAAACTTCTAGTTTCGACACCTGCAGGCCGCTCGAAACTCTAGTTTCGATACCTGCAGAACTCAGCTATCTTCCCCGTGAAAAACCCTAACTTTCGCAATGCAGGTCCGACCTGGTCAAGATCCGGACTTTTTACATTCATAACGTGTATTTTCCCTTCGTGATTCCAGATTTATAACCCTTTCCTCATTTGGTTTATAAAAACCCGTCATTTTCCCGAAAATACCCGGAAACCCAAAAACGAACAAAAACTCAGATTTGGTTCGGGTGTTACCTGATTTCGAGATTCTGATCCGGAGGTTTTGCTCACGAGCTCAGTAGCAACAAGCTCCTTCAATCTCGGGTCGATCCGCCAACTTTCTCTCTCTACGGTTTCTCTCTCTAGATTCTTGCAAATGAGAGAAATGGTGTGTGTGTTGGCTATTTAAAGGGAGGAAACCCCCCCTTCCTTCAAGTTTGCCGGCCCAACCGGCCCGGCCCGTTACGCCTCGTTCTTTTATCCCGTTCGTCCCGGTTCAACCCGTTATTTAAAATCCTCATTTATTTTGGGATGTTACAAGTCTACCCCCCCTTACAATAGGTTTCGTCCCCGAAACCTATCATAAGTCAAACAGTTGAGGGTACGACTCCTTCATTTCCGTCTCCGTTTCCCATGTAGCTTCCGATCCCTTCCGGTGCTTCCACTGGACTTTAACCAACTGGATAACTTTGTTACGTAAACGTTTCTCTTTCCTGTCTAGGATGGCCACAGGTTCTTCGATGTAGTTAAGGCTGTTGTCGACCTCGATGTCCGTAAGTGGTACGTGAGCCGATTCATCCGCCAAACACTTTCGCAAGTGTGATACATGGAAGGTAGGATGAATCCCACTTAACTCATCAGGCAATTCCAACCGATATGCGACTTCACTAACCCGTGCCATAATCCTGAATGGTCCGATAAACCTCGGACTTAACTTTCCTCTCTTTCTGAATCGTATGATTCCCTTCCAAGGCGACACTTTCAACATTACTCTATCCCCAACATTAAACTCAATAGGCCTTCGTCGTTTATCCGCATAGGATTTCTGACGATCTTGGGCGGCCTTCATGCGTGCTTTGATCTGATCAAACCTTTCCGATGTTTCTTTAACGACTTCGAGACTTCCCAATTCCTTCTGTCCAATCTCACCCCAACAAACCGGGGTCCTGCATCTTCTCCCATACAACATTTCATAAGGCGGCATGCCTATCGTCGTGTGATAACTGTTGTTGTAGGAGAATTCGGCTAATGGCAGATGACTGTCCCAACTGCCACCAAAGTCGATAATACAAGCACGAAGCATGTCCTCCAACGTCTGAATGGTCCTTTCGGTCTGACCATCCGTTTGCGGGTGGTATGCCGTGCTGATATTAAGTCTCGTACCCATCGCCTCGTGAAATCTTTTCCAGAACCTCGATGTGAATCGTGTGTCCCGGTCGGATACAATCGTTAAAGGCATCCCGTGCCGTGCTACTACTTCATTAATAAATACTTCTGCTAATCTTTCTGACGAGAACGTCTCGCGAATAGGTAGAAAATGAGCACTCTTCGTTAAACGGTCCACAATTACCCAAATGGCGTCATGACCTTTAGCTGTGCGAGGTAGCTTGGTTATGAAGTCCATGGTAATGTGTTCCCACTTCCATTCTGGTATGTCAAGTGGTTGAATCTTTCCATACGGTTTCTGGTGTTCAGCCTTTACTTGCGAGCAAGTCAAGCACTTGCTTACATACTTCGTCACATCACATTTCATTCCAGGCCACCAGTATTCCCTCTTCAGATCTTGGTACATTTTATTGGTACCGGGATGGATAGAGTAACGAGACTTATGAGCCTCATCCAAGATTTTGGTCCTAAGCTCGCCACCCATAGGTATCCATATCCGCCCAAAACGTGTCCTAACACCAAGGGTGTTATATTCCAACTTGTCCTGTTGGCCAACCATCCTTTCCTTCTTTATGTTTTCCTCTTTAAGTGCCTCATCTTGAGCCTTTTCAATTTCTCTCATCACATCTGAAGTTACCACCATTTGGCAAGCTTTCACTCTAATAGGAGCAGGCACATCCTTCCGGCTTAGAGCGTCAGCCACCACGTTTGCTTTTCCAGGATGGTACATGATTTCACAGTCATAGTCTTTCAAAAGTTCCAACCATCGCCTCTGCCTCATATTTAACTCCTTTTGCTCGAAGAAGTACTTCAGACTTTTGTGATCGGAGTATATGGTAAACTTTACCCCATAGAGGTAGTGCCTCCAAATTTTTAATGCAAACACAACAGCAGCAAGTTCCAAATCGTGAGTCGGATAGTTGACTTCATGAACCTTCAGCTGTCGTGATGCGTATGCGATCACTCTTCCACGTTGCATCAGCACACACCCCAACCCCTGACCCGAAGCGTCAGAGTATACCACCAGGTCTTCATTGCCCTCGGGAAGGGCCAAGACTGGAGTTTGGGTTAGCTTTTCTTTTAACTCCTTAAATGCCTCATCCTGCTTCGGACCCCATTCGTACTTTTCTTCCTTTCGTGTCAACTTTGTCAATGGCGAAGCTATTTTCGAGAAATCCTGAATGAATCTCCGATAGTAGCCTGCCAACCCTAAGAAACTGCGGATCTCCGTTGGCGTCTTAGGAATATCCCAGTCCCTTACCGTCGTTATCTTTGCTGGGTCTACCATAATGCCGTTCGGGTTAATGACGTGACCTAGGAATTGGACTTCCCTAAGCCAGAACGCGCATTTGGAGAACTTAGCATACAACTTCTCCTTCTTTAGAGCTTCCAACACTTCCTTCAAATGACAAGCGTGATCACCCTCATTCTTGGAGTAGACGAGGATATCATCAATGAACACAATTACCGATCGGTCCAGCATCGGTCGACACACCCTATTCATCAAATCCATGAACGCTGCGGGGGCGTTCGTCAATCCGAAAGACATTACGCGGAACTCGAAATGTCCATAACGCGTGCGAAATGCAGTTTTCGGTATGTCTTCTTCCCTCACCTTCAACTGATGGTACCCGGACCGAAGGTCGATTTTCGAGAACCAACTTGCGCCTTGCAATTGATCAAACAGGTCATCGATCCTTGGTAAAGGGTACTTGTTCTTTACCGTTCGTTTGTTCAACTCGCGATAATCGATACACATTCTCATCGAACCGTCTTTCTTTTTCACAAACAACACCGGAGCACCCCACGGCGAGATGCTTGGTTGGATAAATCCTTTCTCAAGTAACTCGTCTAGTTGTGCCATTAATTCTTTCATTTCCACTGGTGCTAGTCGATATGGAGCCTTAGCCACGGGCTGGGCATCTGGTACTAAGTCGATTCGAAATTCAATCTCTCTATCGGGTGGTATCCCAGGCAACTCCTCTGGAAACACCTCCGGGTACTCGCGTACCACGGGTACATCGTCCAGTTCTTTCACTTCCTTACACTTGTCAATTACGTATACCAGATAAGCCTCACATCCGCGCCTCAAGTAATCTGCTGCCTTAATCATCGAGATGACGTTGGGCATCGGGGCATCGCGATCCCCAAGTACTTCCACTTCGCTACCGTCCGGAGCCTTGAGTCGGATTATCTTTCGTTTGCATATAATTTGAGCCTCGTTGGCAGTTAACCAATCCATACCTAACACGACATCAAACCCTCCCAAAACCATAACAAATAATCTGACGGGAAATCTATGGCCTTCTATCTTTATTGTGGAATCGTCAACTACTTCGGTTACCATTACGGTTCTACCCTCAGCGGTTTCTACATTAAAGGCTCGTTCTACTTTACTAACCGTGTACTTTACTCGTTTACAGAAAGTTGCAGATATAAAACTCTTACTGGCACCCGAATCGAATAACACTGAAACAAAAGTGTTGTCAAGGATGAACGTACCTGACGCCACATCGGGGTCATTCCTGGCCTGTTCTTGCGTTAGTGCATACGCTCGAGTCTTCGCTCGGGGCCTTTCCTCCCTCTTCTCTGGGCCTTTCCCTTTCCCGGTCTCGCCCATCCTGGGCTTAGTGCATTCCCGGCTCATGTGGCCACTCTCCCCACAGTTGTAGCATTTGATACCGTTCGGGCATTCTCGGGAGTAGTGCCCGGTCTTGCCACATTTGTAGCACAAATTTGATCCCAACCGGCATTCACCGGCATGCCTTCCCCCACACTTCCCACAGACTGCTAATTCATTTACCCTGGCCCGTTTGTCCTGAGCCCCAAACAACTTCCCACCCGATCGCTTAGCGGGAAAACTCAGCTTCTTCTTAGGCTCTTCAATGGCAACGACATTCATTGCCAGATCATCAAATACCACGCCGCTCAGTTCTACTACCGAATCGTAGGTAGTAGGGGCGTTTGCCTTAACATATGTGCGGACCTTGTCCGGCAACCCTTGAATATAACAAGCGATCTTTCTTCCTTCAGTAGTGATAAGGTGTGGCACCAGACGTGCCAGTTCATTGAACCGTGTCGTATACTGCCGGTGCGTCATGCTCCCAGCCTTCAAACCCAGAAATTCCCTTTCTACCTTTTCGATCTCATTCCTTGGACAGAAATTCTTGATCACCAAAGTTTTCAAATCATCCCACATCATCGAATCAACCACCTCGTTCCCCTTAGCCTGGCGTACACCTTCCCACCAGTGAGATGCTTCCTCCCTCAAGGAGTTAGCAGCAAACTTCACGACCTGATTCGGTCGACATTCACTCAGACGAATGGCGGCTTCCATACGAATTACCCAGTCAAAAGTAGCCACCGCGTCCTTCTTTCCAGTCAGAACCGGCGGGTCACATACCTTGAATGACTTATAGTCGCAGCCGCGAGCAGGCGGTGCGTTAACGGCCTCAATGTTTGGAATATCAGTTGTCAGTTTAGATCCGCCCTCCTCATTAGCCTTCTTTAGTGCTTCTGCCAGTAGTCCTGGCAAAGAAGCCTTCATCAATTCGGTGAACTCACGTGCCAGAGCCGCTCTTACTTCCGGTTCAAAAGTGAATTGTTGTTCTTCAGCATGAGTCGGCTCAGTCCCGTGCACACTAGCTTCTGGCTCAGTGTGAACACTTCCTTCTTCACTGTACTCCTGGTGAATAGGAGTTCTACCTCGGCCACCACCGGTACGACCACCGGTACGGCCCCCACCACGCTTTCCGTTCCCTCTTCTTGCCATTCCGTTCTACAAGACAAGGAAATCCAATGTCATCACGCTAGTTAACAAATAGAATTCAACAAGCATTGTAAGATGTTAATATACACTGGCCATCTGCAATTAACCATTACACTACCTCTTGATTTCGATTTGACCACCTTTGTGATTTCCATCAGAACCCAAGTCCTAACCTTAACACTTCCTAAGGCATACTATATATGTAAATATATATACACTACCTTCATACCTGATGCTGTGGCTCGAGTTACCCGTACTGGCATCCGCTTTCGGTCCCATTCTCAGTTTAAGTTCAGACACAGGGAGTGTCCAAATCTCTCAAACTATTGCTCTGATACCAACTTGTGAGGCCCCAAACCCGGGAGGCCCCACGCGTTGGATTTACTCATTCACAAACAGTTCTCAAACTAGAATATCAAATAACGCAGCGGAAAATTTCATTTCAAACATAACATTACATCGTTTAACATGCGGAAGCGTAACATTTTCAAATACATGTACATAACAAAAACAACTCGTAACGGGATGCCAGTCTTCATATCATCCGGGTAACTCCTCAAGCCGCCCAGCATCACCGTCCATCATCATAACTTCCTTAACCTGAATGTGCATACTAAAAAGGTCAGCTACGCTGGTGAGTTCTAGTTTTAACATAAATCATTAACATCAAATATTTGCCAAAAACATAACATCATACTTTATTTAATAAAAGCGTACGTAAAATATGCAATAACTTAACATCATCAAAACATCGTAACATAGCATCATAACACTAGTCAATATGAACCGAATCTGCGCCTTCTCGTAACCGTCAAACCCATACATCGCATACCAGCGGATGAACTTAAGGCTCGCTACCTCTAAGTCATCCGTCATCCAGGTCTCCTAAGGCTCGTTACCTCTAGGTGGACCAAACATACGTCTCCTAAGGCTCGTTACCTCTAGGTAGACTAAACATACGTCTCCTAAGGCTCGTTACCTCTAGGAAGACTAAACATACCATAGGCAATATTTCCCCGCAAGGAATAGTACCTTCCATCGGGATCCCGGTAATCCCATGGGTGACCGTCGTCACCCCATCCTCAACCAGTTGTACAACCGTTAGCCAGCCACATAGGCCCCCGTAAGGTGAGGCCAATACATACATACATACCTTAGCTCCCGTAGGAACTCGTGGCAGATTCGTTCATTCGTGACTTTCATAAAAACTTTACCTCGTTTTAGTTAAAGCATTCGTACGTTTTATTAAATAACACTTCATTCGTAAACCTTTCATAAACTTCGTTTGGCAAAACATTTCATAACATCGTCCTTCGTAAACATCGTTTTATATACCTCATTTCGTAAACATCATTTCGTAAACATCGTTTCGTATGTATGCACACCAGCCCAAAAATATTAATTAAAACATTTAAAGAAGGGCTTCTAGAACTCACCTTATAAGCTAGTCTCGGTTGTCCTAAACAAAGGTCCAACAACGTCACTTCCGATCTGAATTGATTAATTAAATACACATCAGACCTAAATCCCGACTCTAACGGTTTACTCGTTCTGTTACAGGTGAATACACTGACTTCACTTACTGATGCAGACCTATCGAAACTACTTAGTTTCGACAGGTGCAGGCCCATCGAAACTTCTAGTTTCGATACCTGCAGGCCCCTCGAAACTTCTAGTTTCGACACCTGCAGGCCGCTCGAAACTTCTAGTTTCGACACCTGCAGGCCGCTCGAAACTCTAGTTTCGATACCTGCAGAACTCAGCTATCTTCCCCGTGAAAAACCCTAACTTTCGCAATGCAGGTCCGACCTGGTCAAGATCCGGACTTTTTACATTCATAACGTGTATTTTCCCTTCGTGATTCCAGATTTATAACCCTTTCCTCATTTGGTTTATAAAAACCCGTCATTTTCCCGAAAATACCCGGAAACCCAAAAACGAACAAAAACTCAGATTTGGTTCGGGTGTTACCTGATTTCGAGATTCTGATCCGGAGGTTTTGCTCACGAGCTCAGTAGCAACAAGCTCCTTCAATCTCGGGTCGATCCGCCAACTTTCTCTCTCTACGGTTTCTCTCTCTAGATTCTTGCAAATGAGAGAAATGGTGTGTGTGTTGGCTATTTAAAGGGAGGAAACCCCCCCTTCCTTCAAGTTTGCCGGCCCAACCGGCCCGGCCCGTTACACCTCGTTCTTTTATCCCGTTCGTCCCGGTTCAACCCGTTATTTAAAATCCTCATTTATTTTGGGATGTTACAAGTCTACCCCCCCCTTACAATAGGAACATCTCTGTTGGAGGTACTACTGTGGAGGATAATCACCACAGTTTATGATATATGATGAGTATGAAAGTATACTATGCATGATGAATATGAATACATGAAATGCATGGTGAATACGTGAATGCATGATGATAAGTGCAAATATAAGTGAACTTGATGGAATGAGTCTAAATCCTAAAATGGAATAACGGAGTACTCACGTAGTGTTAAAAGGGTGGTGGATACGCCGCTGGTACTTCCTATATATAAACCCTTTTAATGCAGCGTGGAGAAACCGTTACGAAGTTTTAAGGTGAGGACTGGTTTGGAAAATAAATCAAGCATATACGTGAAATGAATCAAATGCTTGATACATTTGGGAGGCTGTGAGTCAAAGATACTCAACGTCCCAAATGAAATGAGATACCCGGCTTGTAAGGTGGATCTCAATAAATAATAAAGAAGAAAACTAAAAGGAACTCCAAGCATACGGGGCTGAGGAGAAAAGATTCCAAGCCTTCGGGGTTGAGAAAAAAGGAATTCCAAGCCTTCGGGGCTGAGGAGGAAAACATTTCAAGCCTACGGGATTGAGGAATGAATAAGTCTTCATGACAAATGCGAGGGGTCAATACTGACGAGTATAAGAACCTTACCAATAATCGGACCGAAGGTACGGCCTAAGATGGTTGCGAGGGGGTTAGCACACCCTTAAAATATATAAATACCTTGATCGGAGGTACGTCCGAAGATGGTCACGGGCACACCGAGAGCCCGAGAGAACGTGAACAATAATAAGAACCTAAAGAGTTCATAATGAAATGAAAAGATGCAGTGTACTTACTTAGCGAAAGCTAATTCAAAAACGTTTTTCAAACACTGTAGGAAAGAGGCACATGGGATGAAGCTTCCTGAGGACGGAATGGTCGGAGATGAAAGATCCTTATATAGTATGATGTAATCATATCATCTTATATAAAACAATAATTATAAATTAAAAAGTTACCTTAGCCATTTAATGGCAAGGTTTTGTTAAACTGGGACCGTTTTCTGTAATATAATGCTCTGATGAAATAAGAGATAAGTAGGATGTTTTAGGTTGGTATTATAGCACGGTTTGAAGGATTTAAGTATCAAAAGGGGATGCTTAAACTCAAACCATAAAGTGCTCGTGGTATAAATAAGGATTCAATCCGAGGTTGTCCAAGGAAGAAGGTATGTTTAAATTCCAGTGCTTAAACATAAATGTATGAGTATACGTGGGCAGAACTTTGTATGAGATAAGCTCCATATGATAATTGAGAGTATCATGATACGTAACATACATTGCTTTATACCTGGCCAGTATTGGAGCTAATGTATGGGACCATCATGATATCGCAAACATCATATGATAACTTATGTCAGCAAATAGTAAGTCGGGAATGTGAATATGTATGATTAAAGATGCATTAATGAATGTGCATATGTGTAAAATGCATAGATGGGGCCTTATATAAAACCCTAGAATACTTGAATAGGGTTAAACTAATAAAAGGCGTGTAGTATAAAACCCTAGACTATGATTACAGTAGTCGAACGAAAGGTTAAACGAAATCCATGTATCAGCAAACGATGGCTGAACATCAGAATGACAAAATACACGATGAAGGAAGTCATAGAAGAACTGAATCTCCACTTCATAACGAGAATGAGGTGGAACAAGTCCCGAAAAATATCCAAAGATAAATTGCATTAGAGGTAGGAAAGGGATTCGATGCAAAATTCCCGATCTTACAAGCAGATCTACAGAACTCATAAGAAAGCTGGTTTGAAAGCCACAAAGATGTTACTCATAATGGAGAAGGAAGAAATCCAAAAGTTGATACGAAGTCAACTCGTTGTACGTATAAGGATTTCATGACTTGTAAACCTTTAGAGTTTAAGGGAGCTGTTAATCCCTTAGAAAGTCAGAGGTGGATCACCTCAATAGAAAGGGCATTCGATACATGCCACTATGAGAAGGAGGATGAAGTCACCTTCGCCACCAATCAGCTAAAAGAACGAGCTGATTATTGGTGGGGAGTAGTGTAGAGAGAAAAAGGTAGAGAGAATCAAAGAGATAAGTTAGGAAGAGTTCAAGGATCTTTTCTTGAAACACTATTGCCCTCGAGCGGTAATTGAAAGAATCACCAAGGAGTTTCTTTAACTCTGTCAGACAACAGAGACGGTGGATGAGATCACAAGGATCTTCTTTGACAAAGCTTGATTCTGTCCGGCTTTGTTAAGAACCCCTGAGATGTGGATGAAGAGATACCATCTCATTTTGAAAACAAAGATTAGAGAGCGTATCCATCTTTCCAAGTGCGCAAACTTGGAGGAAATGATTGATTGGGCTTGGGAACGCGAGACTGAGCTCAAGAGACAAGCTGAGCGAGACTGGCAGAGAAAGGAGAAAGTTATCCTTCTCCCATGCCTCTTAAGAGGTTTAAGTTTAGTAAACTGGGAGGTGGTTCCTCCCAAAGGAAAAGTATCCAAAATTGCAAGACTTGTGGAAGAAGGCACTCGGGGGAGTGCCGATTCAAGTCCATGACTTGTAACAAATGTGGGAAGGCAGGACACACTGCATTGCAGTGTATGAGTGGAACCAGATTATGCTACAACTGTTATAAACCAGGATATTTTAGCAGGGAATGTCCTGAGTTAAATTTTCAGACGGAAAAGACCAGAGAAGGTTAAGAGTAGCAGAAAATGAAGTTAAAAGGATCGAGGCTCCGAAGCCAAAGGGAAGGGCTTTTCAGATCACTACAGAGGAAGCGAAAGATGTTCCTGACGTTGTATCAGGTACATTTCTCTTGAATTCCCTACCTGCTAGTGTTTTATTCGATACAGGAGCTAGTCGATCGTTTATTTCATTAAAATATGCGAACTCTAGAAACTTCAATAGAAGTAGATTTGCTAAGGCATTAGAAGTCAAAATCGCGAGTGATCGCAACTACGTAGTGACTGAAATATGCCAAGATTGCCGACTACTGATAGAGGAACAAGAATATTTCGTCAACTTAATTCTGATGCCAATGCAAGAATTTGACATGATCATTGGAATGGACTGGTTGTCTTCACATGCTGCAACGATTATATGCAATCAGAAGATTGTACGACTCATGACGCCAACAAGAAAGAAAGTTAGTGTCATTGGTGAACGACGGAACCAGATCACGCTGTGTACGATGGCCAAGATAAGTAGCTACATGAGACAAGGTCATCAAGCCTTCTTAGCCTGTGTAGCTGATGTAAAGATGAAAAGGAAAGAATTGGATCAAGTTCCAGTAGTAAAAGAATTTCCATAAGTATTTTCAAACGATCTTCCAGGTGCCCCACCTGAAAGATAAATCAAATTCAAAATCAATTTAATTCCTGAAGCTAAGCCGGTAGCTAAGACTCCATACCGGTTAGAACCAACAGAAATGAAGGAGTTGATGTCACAACTACAAGAGTTGTTGGACAAGGGATTTATACGTCCTAGTGTATCCCCTCGGGGTGCACCAATTCTGTTTTTGAAAAAGAAAGACAGTAGTATGAGAATGTGTATAGACTACCATGAATTAAACAAATTGACTGTCAAGAATAGGTATCCTTTACCTAGAATTGATGGTCTGTTTGATCAATTGCAAGTATCAAGTTGGTTTTCCAAAATTGACTTAAGATCCGGTTATCATCAAGTCAAGGTACGAGAAGAAGATGTACCTAAGACAGCATTCAGAACTCGTTATGGACACTATGAATTTGTAGTGATGCCTTTTGGAGTAACAAATGCTCCGGCAGTTTTCATGGACCTCATGAATAGAATATGTCGGCCAATGTTAGACAAATTTGTAATTGTCTTCATTGATGACATTCTGATTTATTTAAAGAATGAAGAAGAACATTCACAACACTTTCGGGAAGTACTTAGTACTTTACGGAAGGAGAAACTATACGCCAAATTCTCAAAATGTGCATTCTGGTTGAGAGAATTTCAATTTCTGGGTCATGTTATTAATACAGAAGGTATCTTAGTAGACCCGTCAAAGGTAGAGGCTGTGATGAAATGGTCTCCACCTAAGAATCCATTGGAAGTTAGAAGTTTTTTGGGATTAGCTGGCTATTATAGAAGGTTCATCTATGACTTCTCTAAGATAGCCACCCCATTAACTAAGTTAACTCAAAAGAACTCGAAATACGAATGGAATGTGACACAAGAGAAGGCATTCCATACTTTGATAGAAAAATTGACACAAGCACCGGTTCTGGCATTACCAGAAGGTGTAGAAAACTTTTTGGTGTATTCTGATGCCTCAAAACTTGGGTTAGAATGTGTTCTGATGTAAAGAGGAAAGGTGATAGCCTATGCCTCTCGACAGCTAAAGACACATGATGTCACACCCCGCCAAGGCGGAAACGCGAGGCACGACGTTCACTGGTTTCCAAAGCATATGATTACCGCAAACACATACATGATAAATGGATACATAAATGAGTTTAAAGTTTTACATTACAAAATGTAAAATGAGTTTACAAAACATTAAGATTTCACAAATATGACTCAATTCAATGAGTTATACAAGGGAAATCCTCCTTGAGTAGTATCCATCGTGCATGCATGTAATCTACATTGCTAACCTTGAAATCACGTTTAGATACCTGAAAAACATACTTAAAATCGTCAACACGAGGTTTGTGAGTTCACAGATTTAATCAAATAGTTCTTTGCAAAATTTCATTGTTCGTAAATAGTTTCAGTTGTATGTGATAAACAGAATAAGAATTGTTGACCCATTTGTAAACTAGCTAGGAATACAAATAATATGTTCCTACATGAGGCGTAACCAAACCATGACAATTGTACACGCCCCTAATTTCGTTATCCGGTTTTATGCGGCCATAAATCCTCCAGATTGTGGTTAGCGCGACTAACCATGACCGGGAGACGTCACTCTCCATAGTACTATTCATAGGACCCTAGGCTACAGTTAATGGTTACTACATTGTTCCAGGGGACTTTTCCGGCCTCAAATTGTTGTTCTCATCTCATGTAAACATACAAGTCGTGTCTTATTCTCTTGTTATCCCATAAAATAATTGTAAGTATGTTTTTCCCCCAAATATTGAAAACAGTAAAAAGGGGCCGTGAAACTCACCTTGAGTTTCTGTATATACTTGTGATAAAACTTGTTGTAGTCAACCTTGACTATTCGTACCCTAGATACCAAGGGTAAATTGTTGTTAAGACCAACGTCTTAATTGTAAATTGTTCACCGACCTTGTAAATCTGGTCGTTTTTGTTTGAATATCTCCTTAGTTGTTCAACACTTGTTTTGTTATAAAAACAGTTTTGAGTTACTGCCCAAATGGGACTGTTGTACAGGTGTCGAAACTTCTTAGTTTCGATTGGGCATATGTGTGTCGAAACTACTTAGTTTCGATGGAGTGGTTAGGAGTCGAAACAATCTAGTTTCGATTGAGAAAAAGGTATCGAAACTACCTAGTTTCGATTGAGTATTTGCTATCGAAACTACCTAGTTTCGATTGAGTAAAAGGCATCGAAACTCCTAGTTTCGATGGATCAACAGGTATCGAAACTCCTAGTTTCGATTGAGTTAAATCGAAACTCCTAGTTTCGATTACTGAACTTCTGTTTGACAGAATCAGTCCTGCATATTTTTATGTTTTAAACTTGAATTCGACACACTCTTTTTGTTATCTTTCTTGCGTTTAAATAAGATGTAAGTTTAGCTACGGTTTTAAAGAACATAATATGAAAAATATCGAGTTTTTACCTTTAAAACCGAGATGAAAATGATGAAGAAAACAGAGAATGGTCTTGACTCTTTTGCAGAAACTCTTAAAATTCTTCTTAAAACACTGAATTGTGGTAGGATTTCGCTTAAAAACTCGGCTTCGATTTTGAAGAGAAATGGAAGTTTGCCGTATGAAAATGAGAGAAAAATGAGGATTGTGAGGTTTTTGATTGAAAGGAGTATGGTTATGTTCTGAGTTTTTCGCAAGTGGGAGTATGGGTTAATTTGAAAATATGTGAGATTGGGGATGGTTTCCTCTGCCCTTCGACCGAGAAGTCAAATAAGTGGGTTTGAGGTTAAAATAAATCAAACCATTTGATTTAAGTGTAACTTAATATCGATTAGAGTTTCAAAAGGGGTAGTTTAATTTGGTTTATTTTCTCACGGTATTATAAATTTAACAAGTTTATGGCTCGTTAAAGAAAAACATTGAAATCTTGGATTGTATAATCCGTTGAGGTGATTATTTGTAGGTATAAACACCTAAAAGTGACGCTACCCAATAGCGTTTTCGAAAGAGTTTGTTAGTTTACTTTTACGTATACTATATGATTTATTCTAAAAATAAGTTATTGACCAACGAAACGTATACGCCTGGATATTTAATTTATCCACTATTGTTCGTCTTAGTCGGTTTGTACTGGTACTTGCACCGGTAATTCCTAGAATTACCCAAGTATAAATTGAGACCATGTACGATCTTTGCTAGACTCTAAAGTCCTTGTTTGTGAAATTAAATAAATCACAAAAGTAATTATAATGTAAACTCGTTTATTGTAATGTAAACTTGTTCATAATGTATACGGATATTGACCTGAAATGTCGGGTGTCACATTCTCCCCATGTTAACAGAATTTCGTCCCGAAATTCAATTTGTGTCATCTTGAACTGGTGTATCCTTAAACAAGGATGGGTATTTTGTTTTCATTTGGTCCTATCGTTCCCATGTATACTCAGGACCACGTTTTGAGTTCCAACGTACTTTAACCAGTTTGATTCGACTACGTCTCAGCTTTTGAACCTTCCAATCTGATATCTCAATTGGTTGCTCGATGAAATGAAGTTTATCGTCAATGTGAATTTCATCAGGCGGTATGATCAAAGTCTCGTCTGATAGACACTTTTTGAGATTTGACACATGAAACGTATCATGTACATTGTTTAGTTCTTGGGGTAGCTTGAGTTTGTAAGCTACAGGGCCAACCCTAGCCAGTATTTCGAACGGACCAACGTATCTAGGGTTGATCTTACCACGGTTACCAAACCTTGCAACGCCTTTCCATGGTGAGACTTTTAACATTACTCGGTCACCAATTTAAAATTCTAATGGTTTTCGTCTGTTGTCAGCATAGCTCTTTTGTCTATCTCGGGCCGCTTTCAAACGGTCCTTAATTTTGAAAATCTTATCAGTGGTTTCCTGGAAAATCTCAGGGCCTGTCAAATGTTTTTCACCAACTTCCGCCCAACATAGCGGTGAGCGGCATTTACGACCATATAAAGCTTCAAACGGTGCTGCTTTAATGCTCGTATGGTAACTGTTATTGTAGGAAAACTCAGCTAATGGTAAATGAGTATCCCAATTTCCTCCGAAATCAATTACACACGCACGTAGCATATCCTCTAAAGTTTGAATGGTCCTTTCGCTTTGACCATCTGTTTGTGGGTGATATGCCGTGCTCATGTCAAGACGTGTGCCCATGGCTTCTTGTAATGATTTCCAGATTCTAGACACGAATCTGCTATCTCTATCCGAGATAATAGAAATTGGCACTCCATGCCTAGCCACAATTTCCTTGATATAAAGCTTTGCAAGTTTCTCGGTTTTATCAGTTTCTTTCATAGGTAGGAAATGAGCTGATTTTGTCAATCGATCGACAATTACCCATATGGTATCATAACCACTGGATGTCTTGGGTAATTTTGTGATAAAATCCATAGAAATTTGTTCCCATTTCCATTGGGGAATTTCAGGTTGTTGTAATAAACCAGACGGTTTCTGATGTTCGGCTTTTACTTTTGAACATGTTAAGCACTTACTGACATATGTGGCAATATCTCCTTTCATATTGGGCCACCAATATAATTCTTTTAGATCCTTATACATTTTATCTGAACCTGGGTGAATGGAGTACCTGGACTTGTGGGCTTCGTCCATAACTAACTCCCGTAAGTTACCAAAACGGGTCACCCAAATTCTATTCATGAAGTATAAAGTGTCATCTGACTTAGACTCCAATTGCTTTATCATTCCTCGTAAAGCTTCATTCTGAATGTTTTCTTCTTTGATTGCCTCTTGTTGTGCCATCCGAATTTGAGTAGTAAGATTCGTATGAATTGTCAATCCTAAGGCACGAACACGAAGAGTTTTAACTCGTTCTTTACGACTTAAAGCGTCTGCTACGACATTGGCTTTACCGGGATGGTACTTGATATCACAATCATAGTCGTTTAGTAGTTCTACCCAACGACGTTGTCTCATGTTAAGTTCCTTTTGATCAAAGATATGCTGGAGACTCTTGTGATCAGTAAAGATAGTACATCTTGTACCGTAAAGGTAATGTCTCCAAATTTTGAGCGCAAACACAACTGCACCCAATTCCAAGTCGTGGGTCGTATAATTCTTTTCGTGTACTTTTAGTTGTCGTGAGGCATATGCGATGACTTTTTCTCTTTGCATTAACACACAACCAAGTCCTTGGTGTGATGCATCGCAGTATACAACAAAGTTGTCGATTCCCTCAGGAAGGGATAAGATTGGTGCACTACACAGCTTCCGCTTCAGTAACTGAAAAGCTGACTCTTGCTTGTCACTCCAATCATACCTCTTTTCTTTCTGGGTTAATGTGGTTAAAGGCAAGGCTATTTTTGAAAAATTCTCGATGAATCGTCTGTAATAACCGGCCAAACCTAAAAATTGACGTACTTCTGTCGGAGTCTTTGGTGCTTCCCAGTTTTTGATCGTTTCAATTTTAGATGGATCAACGTGAATTCCTTCCTTGTTGATGACATGACCAAGGAAATGCACTTCTCGGATCCAAAACTCACACTTAGAGAATTTAGCGTAAAGTTTCTCGTTTCTGAGTAGTTCTAAGATTAATTTCAGGTGATGTTCATGATCCTCCTTAGTTCGTGAATATATTAATATGTCATCGATGAATACAATCACGAATTTATCCAAGTATGGCTTGCACACGCGGTTCATGAGATCCATGAAGACAGCTGGTGCGTTCGTCAAACCAAATGGCATAACTAGGAACTCGTAGTGACCGTAACGAGTCCTAAATGCTGTCTTTGGTACATCTTCTTCTTGGATTCTTAATTGATGATACCCTGAACGTAGATCAATTTTTGAATAGAAGCTAGAACCTTGTAGTTGATCGAACAAATCGTCTATTCGAGGAAGTGGGTATCGGTTTTTGATTGTAAGCTTGTTCAATTCTCGGTAATCAATACACATCCTAAAGGTTCCATCCTTTTTCTTTACAAATAGGACCGGAGCTCCCCAAGGTGAGAAACTCGGTCTTATGAAACCTTTATCAAGCAACTCTTGTAGTTGATTTGATAATTCTTGCATTTCAGAAGGTGATAATCGATATGGTGATCGGGCAATCGGTGCGGATCCTGGTACCAAATCGATTCGGAATTCGACTTGCCTCGGTGGTGGTAATCCAGGTAAGTCTTCAGGAAAAACTTCGGGGTAATCCCTAACGATTGGAATATATTCAAGTCGACGTTCCTTGGGTTTCTTTTCGACGACGTGAGCCAGAAACACGCAATAGCCTTTACGTAAACACTTACGAGCTTTCATGCAGTTTATCATCCTTAACGTTACTCCACTCTTCTCACCTTGAATCGAAAGAACTTCTCCGTTTGAGAGTGGGATTTGGACAATCTTCTCAAAGCAAACAATCTCGGCATGATTCTTTGACAACCAATCCATGCCAATAACAACGTCAAAGCTTCCTAAATCAACGGGTAACAGATCTATACTAAATGTGTGGTTTTTAAGACATAAGGTACAACCCTGAATGACTTCTTCGGTATTAATTAATTTTCCGTTCGCTAATTCAATTGTATACTTTTGGTCTAGTTTACTGGGCTTAATACCGAGTAGGGACTTAAAGTCATTTGACACAAAACTCAAATCAGCACCCGTATCAAAAAGTATAGAGGCATAGTGATTATTTATCGGGAACGTACCAGTGACAATGTTTGGATCTTGTCGTGCGTCACCAGCCCCCATCACAAATGCTCTTCCACGGGCCTGATTGTCGTTTCAGTTCTTCAACTTTGGACAGTCTTTTCTGAAGTGCTTTGGATCTCCACATTCAAAGCATCCCTGATTCATCCTTTCTGTTCCTGGGTTGACTTTTCCTGCTACTTGATTTATCTTGTTAGGGTTTGTATTGCTCCTACAGTCATGGGCTAGATGTCCATACTTTTTACATTTTCCACATTGGGTAAACTTTCCACTGTGATGATATCCACAATTGTCACACCTTGGTCGTGCTCCAAGGTATCCTTTTTGTTCCATAGTGTTGGCGACAAAGGCTTTCATAGTTTCAGGTCTCTTGTAAATTTGATTCTTGTTTTGATTAATTGGTTTTCCAAACCATTTCCTCTTTTCTCCAGATTTCCCTCCTTCGGTCTCCTTCTTCTCAAACAAACCATCACGTACAGCATTATCCCTTAGCTTGAAAGCTAGAGTTATGGCGCTCTTGGCATCCATAGGGTTCGATGAAGTCACCAGACTTCGGATTTGAGGTGCGAGACCCCACAAGTATCTTTCAACCTTCTTGTATTCTGGGGTAACCATGTGTGGAACCAAGATTGCTAACTCATTGAATCGGTCAGTGTAGCCAGCAACATCATCTCTTATCATTTGTAAATTCCACAATTCAGATTCGATCTTTTGTAACTCATTTCGAGGACAATATTCCTCGATCATCATGGCCTTCAGGTCTTCCCATGACAACTCATATGCTGTCTGCCTTCCCAAAGTCTTTATTTGTGAATTCCACCAAGTTAAAGCTTTATCAGTGAGTGAGCATGTAGAATACTTCACCATGCAGTCAGCGGTGCATTCACTAATATCAATCACCGATTCCATCTTCTCTATCCATCTCATTAGCCCAACTGCACCCTCGGTGCCATTGAAGTTACGGGGTTTGCAAGATAGAAAGGCCTTGTAGGAGCACTTTCTATTTGGTGCATCTGTAGAATTACAAGTCATAACGTCAATAATTCGGATCATGACCATGTGTTACGGCTTATTTATTTTATTACCTCCGGAACCTCCGGAACCTCCAGCTGTACCGCTTCCTCCTGCACCTCCTGCACCGGTACCACTGCCGTTTCCTCCTCCACTATTTCGATTCGCCTCATACTGTTGCATGGCAGCAGCTACTCGCTGTGCTATGAGTTGTTCCACATTTGGAGAAATTGTCTCGTTGTTGTCACCAGTAGTGTTACGGGTTGTCCTACGCTTAGGTGCCATGACGTTCTTTCTAATCATGTCAATTAAAAAGAAACAACATTATATAAAAATAATGATAGATCATGACATAAGGATACAACAACATCAAACGTAAACAACTATCATTACAACATAAACCATTACATACATAGTACATTGTTCCCAAAAGATAAGGATACAAAAAGGATGGGTTCACATGACCTCATCAGTACTAAAGTTTTAAACTACTTAATGTACTACGGGCACAACCCGCCCGTAATAGGTTTAAAAGAAGAAGTGAGAGTACAATCCAATCATCATGGCAAGTCCCGCCATGACAAAGCTAGCTCTCGCCACAAATTCTGCAGCCAACGTCCTTTCCTCCAGTGCTTCCACCATGTCTCGGACAGTGACAGTGAACTGCCAGTCCATGTCGGCTCTCAACTCCAGATAGTTAGTGGCATCCTGTATGTTTCGGGTGCGGTCATCTAGAGTCTGAACTCGAGATCCGAGTCCTTAACGAAGTCGCGTGGCTGCATCCCCCTGTGCCCGGATGTCATCTAGGAGATCATCAAGACGCTCCTCATGCGTACGAACGCGTGCTACTAGTGTAGGCACTGTGAGCTCTATGGCTTCTCCAGTGTGAGGTAGGGGTGTTGGGGAGTTAGAAGACTCTCCAATCTCAAAGGTAGATGGGATGCTCTCCATCTCCCTCCATCGGGCCAGAGTACGTGGCATCCAACGGATAGTTCCCACAGTCGGGTGGTAACAGGGTCGTTTCCTTGATGGCTCTTCATCAGTCTCTAAGTCCTTCGGGTCACGGGCTGCTAGAGTCCTCTTGTGCGGAAGTCGAAACTTCTTTCTAGCGCTTTGTACCTTCACTGGTCCTCCGCTTTTCTTTCGGTAGACGATAGGCGGTTTTCCCAAGGCGACATTAGGTGGTGTGGAGCTACGGGTTTGTACTCGATTTTTGGGATGTGAGGCGGAAAGTTCCTCGTTTGATTCAGTGTCAGAGACGGGATCAGAATGTGAATGTGACGACATGCTTGTGACTACAATATCCATATGACAAAATGACTAGTTATACAATGCTTATGCAATGAAAACGTTTTAGTGAGTCATTTAGATTATAGACTAGGTTCCAATTTAGATTCCTAGTTCGCTATAATCAATGGCTCTGATACCAAGTTTCTGTCACACCCCGCCAAGGCGGAAACGCGAGGCGCGACGTTTATGGTTTCCAAAGCATATGATTACCGCAAACACATACATGATAAATGGATACATAAATGAGTTTAAAGTTTTACATTACAAAATGTAAAATGAGTTTACAAAACATTAAGATTTCACAAATATGACTCAATTCAATGAGTTATACAAGGGAAATCCTCCTTGCGTAGTATCCATCGTGCATGCATGTAATCTACATTGCTAACCTTGAAATCACGTTTAGATACCTGAAAAACATACTTAAAATCGTCAACACGAGGTTGGTGAGTTCACAGGTTTAATCAAATAGTTCTTTGCAAAATTTCATTGTTCGTAAATAGTTTCAGTTGTATGTGATAAACAGAATAAGAATTGTTGACCCATTTGTAAACTAGCTAGGAATACAAATAATATGTTCCTACATGAGGCGTAACCAAACCATGACAATTGTACACGCCCCTAATTTCGTTATCCGGTTCTATGCGGCCATAAATCCTCCAGATTGTGGTTAGCGCGACTAACCATGACCGGGAGACGTCACTCTCCATAGTACTATTCATAGGACCCTAGGCTACAGTTAATGGTTACTACATTGTTCCAGGGGACTTTTCCGGCCTCAAATTGTTGTTCTCATCTCATGTAAACATACAAGTCGTGTCTTATTCTCTTGTTATCCCATAAAATAATTGTAAGTATGTTTTTCCCCCAAATATTGAAAACAGTAAAAAGGGGCCGTGAAACTCACCTTGAGTTTCTGTATATACTTGTGATAAAACTTGTTGTAGTCAACCTTGACTATTCGTACCCTAGATACCAAGGGTAAATTGTTGTTAAGACCAACGTCTTAATTGTAAATTGTTCACCGACCTTGTAAATCTGGTCGTTTTTGTTTGAATATCTCCTTAGTTGTTCAACACTTGTTTTGTTATAAAAACAGTTTTGAGTTACTGCCCAAATGGGACTGTTGTACAGGTGTCGAAACTTCTTAGTTTCGATTGGGCATATGTGTGTCGAAACTACTTAGTTTCGATGGAGTGGTTAGGAGTCGAAACAATCTAGTTTCGATTGAGAAAAAGGTATCGAAACTACCTAGTTTCGATTGAGTATTTGCTATCGAAACTACCTAGTTTCGATTGAGTAAAAGGCATCGAAGCTCCTAGTTTCGATGGATCAACAGGTATCGAAACTCCTAGTTTCGATTGAGTTAAATCGAAACTCCTAGTTTCGATTACTGGACTTCTGTTTGACAGAATCAGTCCTGCATATTTTTATGTTTTAAACTTGAATTCGACACACTCTTCTTGTTATCTTTCTTGCGTTTAAATAAGATGTAAGTTTAGCTACGGTTTTAAAGAACATAATATGAAAAATATCGAGTTTTTACCTTTAAAACCGAGATGAAAATGATGAAGAAAACAGAGAATGGTCTTGACTCTTTTGCAGAAACTCTTAAAATTCTTCTTAAAACACTGAATTGTGGTAGGATTTCGCCTAAAAACTCGGCTTCGATTTTGAAGAGAAATGGAAGTTTGCCGTATGAAAATGAGAGAAAAATGAGGATTATGAGGTTTTTGATTGAAAGGAGTATGGTTATGTTCTGAGTTTTTCGCAAGTGGGAGTATGGGTTAATTTGAAAATATGTGAGATTGGGGATGGTTTCCTCTGCCCTTCGACCGAGAAGTCAAATAAGTGGGTTTGAGGTTAAAATAAATCAAACCATTTGATTTAAGTGTAACTTAATATCGATTAGAGTTTCAAAAGGGGTAGTTTAATTTGGTTTATTTTCTCACGGTATTATAAATTTAACAAGTTTATGGCTCGTTAAAGAAAAACATTGAAATCTTGGATTGTATAATCCGTTGAGGTGATTATTTGTAGGTATAAACACCTAAAAGTGACGCTACCCAATAGCGTTTTCGAAAGAGTTTGTTAGTTTACTTTTACGTATACTATATGATTTATTCTAAAAATAAGTTATTGACCAACGAAACGTATACGCCTGGATATTTAATTTATCCACTATTGTTCGTCTTAGTCGGTTTGTACTGGTACTTGCACCGGTAATTCCTAGAATTACCCAAGTATAAATTGAGACCATGTACGATCTTTGCTAGACTCTAAAGTCCTTGTTTGTGAAATTAAACAAATCACAAAAGTAATTATAATGTAAACTCGTTTATTGTAATGTAAACTTGTTCATAATGTATATGGATATTGACCTGAAATGTCGGGTGTCACACATGAAGCAAACTATCCAACCCATGATCTGGAATTTGTTGTAGTGGTGTTCGCACTAAATATCTGTAGGCATTACCTGTACGGAATGAAGTGTGTGATTTATACCGACCACAAAAGTCTTAAGTATTTCTTTGACTAAGAGGACTTAAACATGAGGCAACGACGATGGTTAGAACTGGTCAAGGATTATGATTGTGAGATCTTGTATCATCCCGGAAAGGCTAACGTGGTAGCCGATGCTCTAAGCCACAAAGAAGAGCATCATCCTATTCGGTTGAAAGCATATAAGTTAGTGATAACTCCTGATTTCGTGAGCCAGCTTCGAGATGCACAAATCGAAGCATTAAAAGGTGAGAATGTTAAGAAAGAAAGAACGGCTGGTCAGGAGAAGTTTCTAGAAGAGAATGGGTATAAAGTCAAGACTCGATTTGGTCGTATGTGGATACCACGATCAGGTGAGTTTAGACTTAAGATTCTCGATGAAGCTCATAAAACACGATATTCTGTTCATTCGGGTACTACGAAAATGTACCAAGATCTGCGCATATATTATTGGTGGACCGGAATGAAGTTTGATATCATGAAATATGTAGCTAAATGTTTAACTTGCCTATAAGTTAAAGCAGAACATCAGAAGCCATACAGAAGGTTACAACCATTAGAAATCCCAGAATGGAAGTGGGAACATATCACTATGGACTTCATAACCAAGCTACCAAAAACAGCTAGGGGTTATGATACCATTTGGGTGGTTGTAGATCGGTTAACTAAGAGTGCTCATTTCTTAGCAACACGTGAGACATACTCTTCATAAAAGTTAGCTGACCTATTTATAAAAGAGTTCCAGACATGGAGTGCCAGTCTCGATTGTTTCTGATCGAGATAATCGTTTCACTTCACGGTTTTGGAAAAAGTTCCACGAAGAGATGGGAACTAGACTTCTAATCAGCATAGCATATCATCCTCAAACTGATGGACAAAGTGAGAGGACAATACAAACTCTTGAAGATATGTTGCCTGCTTGTATATTTGATTTCGGGGGAAGTTGGGATAGCCATCTGCCATTGGCAGAATTCACATACAATAACAGCTATCATTCCAGTATTGGTATGCCACCATATGAGATGCTATATGGTAGAAGATGTAGAACTCCTGTATGTTAGGGAGAAATTGGGCAGAAAGATTTAGGCTGCAAACAAATAGTTCAAGCCACGTCAGAAAAGCTTGACTTAATCAAGGCACGTTTGAAAGCTGCACAAGATAGACGAAGTCATACGCAGACAAGAGAAGTAGACCAATAGAATTCCAAGAAGGAGATTACATCTTGTTGAAAGTATCTCCTTAGAAAGGTCTAATCTGATTCAAGAAAAGTGGAAAGCTAAGTCTACGATTCATTGGTCCTTTCAAAATCATTAAAAGAGTCGGAAAAGTAACTTATCAATTAGAGCTACCCGAAGAATTGAATAAGATATACAACACGTTTCATGTATCTTATTTAAGGAAATGTTTGGCGGATGAAGCTGCACACGTTACTTTAGAAGAGATAGAGGTTGATGATAAATTAACTTACGTTGAAGAACCTATCAAGATTCTAGACACAAAAGAAAAGCAGTTACGTCACAAGACAATCAAACAAGTGTTAGTGCTATGGAAGCACAGAAAAGGATCAGAAATGACTTGGGAAACTGAGGATGAAATGAGAAAGAATTATCCTCAACTCTTTAAGGATTAACAGGTTTCGAGAACGAAACCTAATTTAAGGGGGGGAGAGTTGTAACATCCCAAAGTTTCAAGAAATGAAAGTATAAGGATTAGAATACAATTGGCTTAAAGTTCAAGGGCTGAAAATGAAAATCTAAAATTGGAGTGGATATCGGACCGATATCATTTCTCCCATCAGTTCGAAGTGAGCTAAGGGTCAGATGTCAGACCGATATCAGTTAGATAGCGGTCTGATACCTGCCATTACGCCGCAACCCTTGATAATGACACGTGTTGGATGACTCACCATTGAGATCTGGCGCGTGTAAAATAGATATCGGACCGACATGAAAGCATAGCGGTCCGCTATGTGCTCGCCAAGCCAATAAGCTGCCTCACTTGGATGTCGGACCGACATCGCAAGGGATAACGGTCTGACATGGACCCTAACTCAGCCTATAAATATTTGGCTTCAGCCATTCATTTGAAATCACAAACACCATCACCACTACTATCACACACACGTATACCAAGGAGATCAGAGTGACGGTTCAGAGCACGGTGATTTAGAGTACGGTACGCTGAGAGTGCGGTTCGGGTCAGGAAAGCGACTAGACAAGGAACGAACTTAGGAACTACCTAAGGATAAAGTAATTACACTGGACCCGTACCCTAGACACGATTATGTGAACTATATGATTAAATGATATGTGTTATGTGCTATGTATATGACGAGGGTACAGGGTAATAAAGGGTTAGTCTAAACACTAAACGAGAATAATGGAGTAGTCACGACGTATTCAAGGGGTGGTGGATACGCCGCTTTACTTCCTATATATAAACTTCTTGGTATTTCATGGTGAAACCATTATGAATGTTTAGGGGTATAGACTAAAAGACAGAAATAAATCTATAGTAAACGTACGGGAGAACTTTCGACCGGTATGTAGTTATCTGACAAACGAAATGTTTTGTCTAAGGAAAGAGTAGTGTATAAATATCTCATAGACCCGTCACTCTTTCCTGGGAACATCTCTGTTAGAGGTACTACTCTGGAAGGATAATCACCCTAGTTTACGATATATGACAAGTATGAAAGTATACTATGCATGATGAATATGAATACATGATGAATACATGAAATGCATGGTGAATACGTGAATGCATGATGATACGTGCAAATATAAGTGAACATGATGGAACGAGTCTAAAAACGGAGTACTCACGAAGTGTTAAAAGGGTGGTGGATACGCAGCTGGTACTTACTATATATAAATCCTTTTAGTGTAGCGTGGAGAAACCGTTATAAAGTTTTAAGGTGAGGACTGGTTTAGATAATAAATCAAGCATATACGTGAAATGAATAAAATGCTTGATACATTTGGGAGGCTGTGAGTCAAAGATACTCAAGGTCCCAAATGAAATGAGATACCCGGCCTGTAAGGTGGATCTCAATAAATAATAAAGAAGAAAACTAAAAGGAAATCCAAGCCTACGGGGCTGAGGAGAAAAGATTCCAAGCATTCGGGGCTGAGGAAAAAGGAACTCCAAGCCTTCGGGGCTGAGGAGGAAAACATTTCAAGCCTACGGGGCTGAGGAATGAATAAGTCTTCGTGCCAAATGCGAGGGGTTTATACTGACGAGTATAAGAACCTTACCAATACTCGGACCTGAGGTACGTCCTAAGATGGTTGCGAGGGGGTTAGCACACCTATAAATATACAAATACCTTGATCGGAGGTACGTCCGAAGATGGTCACGGGGGCACCGAGAGCCCGAGAGAACGTGAGCAATAATAAGAACCTAAAGGGTTCATAATGAAATGAGAAGATGCAGTGTAGTTACTTAGCGAAAGCTAATTCAAAAACGTTTTTCAAACACTGTAAGAAAGAGGCACATGGGATGAAGCTTCCTTAGGACGGAACGATCGGAGTTGAAAGATCCCTATATAGTATGACGTAATCATATCATATTATGTAAAACAATAATTATAAATGAAAAAGTTACCTTAGCCATTTAATGGCAAGGTTTTGTTAAACTGGGACCGTTTTCCGCAATATAATGCTCTGTTGAAATAAGAGATAAGTCGGATGTTTCAATAGTATAACTATGTTATGCATGTTCACATATAGATAACTAATCATGATCCGTTGTGAACCAAAATTTTTGTACTAGTTACCATAAAATAACGTCACCAATATATATTTTGTGGCGAAATATGTTTCTGGACTTTACGTGTCTTATTATTTGTTAATCACCAATGATCGTACGCTACGGGTTATAAATGTTCATGACCTAGTAATTCTTATAATTACTAAAATGTAGGTGGTGTAATACACGTTTCATTGCTAGACTTATAACATCACTTGTCAAACTTAAATAGTTCCGGAATTTGCAGTATGAACGTGTTTGTAACGGATATGGATATTGACCTGATTTGTGGGGCGTCACATTTAACATTTAGGGTTTTTCTCATGCTTAAAACTTGTGCAATAACATTTTTTTCAATTCCAATTCATGATCATTTCAATTTATTATACTAATTTCAAGTGATGCTATATCACAATGGTTTTATATCCACATATACACATACTTGTTTTATTCAATTAAGGGATTTAATTTTATTATAATACATATAATTAAGTATAAATGCATGGCAAGTATTTTATACAAGATGTTGTTTAAAACACCATTTTCTTGTAAACATACAAGTATATATAAGTTATGTATGTAAATTCCAAATGATATATATATATATATATATATATATATATGTTACTTTTTATAACAACATATAATACTAATAACCCATATCAATAATTAACTAATCTTATATATATATATATATATATATATATATATATATATATATATATATGTAGGACAAATTTTATAAAACCTATTGAACTCATAGTGTTAGTTTCATAAATATTATTATATAAACACAAAGGGTTAAAGGAAATGAATTTAGTTGAACCCCTTTTGAACCATTGAACCCCCTTAAACATCTTGGGCCCCTCAATTTGAACCCTTTACAATTTTTTAAACAAAAATACATAGGTTTGACTTTTGAAAGTCAAGCCGGACCAATTCTCTCAAATTCGTGCAAGATTCATCAAATTCAAGTGTTAAAACTGTAATTGATCCATTGTAAACCATCGTGCAACTGATTGGATCCAGTTTAACGCATCAATTACACCTACAATCAAAGAATTTGAGTTCAATCATCTTATAACCAAACCTAATCAACCTCACATTCAATTCGTACGCACCTAAAATTGGGCTATAAAATCGAACCCACACCTTCAATACAGACACCACAAACTTTCTACACCTCTGTATCCATCGCATTCATCCTCCAGAACTCCGACGAGAAATTCCGACGCCGGCTCCCTAGTCGTTCTCCCTCAATCCTCAACAATTTCAAGTAAATTTGATACCCTTAGTTTCGTTTTGATGTAAGGAATGAAAGCCCCTTGAATTCGGGTTTGATAGGGTACGAATCGGGTGACATTGGGGTTAGGGTTTGGGACGAGGACGATTGGGGGAAGAAGGCGAACGAGGGTTATGGGTTAAAAACTATTCGTGTCTGATAATAAGCAAGGCATACGCCCAGGATCAACCGATTAAAACTCAAGCCCCACACAGCAAAGGTCGCGGGTTCGAATCCATCCCCTCACCTTTTTGTTGCGCGTGAATTAATCATGAAACCCGGCCCTCACACGAATGCGGGTAAACAATTTAAAGGGCATGTCAATGATCACTAGGACCAGCCTGGTCTAGTGGTTGCGCGCGTTGGCTTTTGCCAGACAAACCCTGGTTCGAGTCCCGTGGTTTGTTTTATTTTTTTATTTCATTTTTAAAAACATATTTTAATCCCATTTTTTTAATAAAAAATATTTATAAATCACCCAAGGCTCGAGAATATTTTATGAACCAAATGGTAAACCTAACAATTTTAAATAAATAATTAATCATTTTAGAAGGTTAAAAACTAATAAACTTTTAATAAAAACCTATATAATTATTTTACTTAAACCTCTACGAACTATTTTCAGTACCTAATTAATTAGAACAACTTACGCCCTCTTTACCATTTATTTATTTTAATAAAGAGTTACATTAACTATTAAAACATTATAATTTATTAACCTAATCATCTATATATTTCAGTAGATATTAGTTAAACTCTTATCAATTTAATTGTAACAAGTTAATTATTCTTAGATATATATATATATATATATATATATATATATATATGTGTGTGTGTGTGTGTGTGTGTGTGTGTACACATATATTTAACTCTTTATTAAACAAACGTATTATTTACAACAAATAATTGCACAACATTCAACCTAGCTCATTCCTTTATACTTTAGTCTTTTGAGCATGTCTTTGATACGTATACAAATTCAAACATAGGTTAACCTTGTGGTTAGCAAGACAACTGTGCAACTACCCGTACTTGTGATTTCAAGCTACAAATCCAATGTGAGTTTACATAGCCCCTTTTTCATATTTACAACTTCGGGGTGAAACATGATTTCTTTCAAACTATTTGCAATTGTTACAATTCAAACATTATGATCAATGTCGCAAAAGTCGCTAGGCGCTCCCTAGTCGGAGTCGGGAGTACTCGGGAAGTACTCGGCCTAGGCGGAGAGTACTCGGGGAGTACTCGGACTAGTCCTAGAGTACTCGGGCCTCGGCAACCTACCTTGTAGCGATTACTCGGGGAGTACTCGGCCTCGGAGACCTCGTTTTACAACATTGATTATGATCATGTGTGCAATTTGTGCCTTATGCTTGAGTACTATTAGTGCAAACAACATTTACATACTTTTTGTGCATAGTGCAAGTGCAATCATTAACCCAGTACAAGCCGACGGTATACAATGATAGATCTGTTGAGTCTGACCAACCCACCCAGTTAAGGTGATTGTTGCCGAAAACACTTAAGGATAACATTATTGTTATTTCTATTAGTCATAAGGTTTGATTGTGCGTCCCAGTTTAAACTATAGTGATTCTCCATAATTGCCTTATTAAACCATGATATCATATGAATTGTATACAAACATTGATAACACTTGTTATGCTAAAACCTATGTATACTCACCAACTATTATTAGTTGACTTTGTTTTCATCATGTTTCAGGTGCTAACAATTGAGAGTTATGTTCAAGATTCATCACATAGGAAATTGCAAGACCTAGTTAATTAATTAAACTTTGTTTGAAGTATTTTATTCCTTGTCTGTCTTTGTTTTGATGAAACAATTGTTATGAATTTGAATTTAATGAAATATGCAACTTTATTTTTGATCATGTGCTTATGACAGTCTACACGTCCGCCCTGACGTATTCTGCCGTCGGTTAGGGTGTGACAGATTGGTATCAGAGCCATGGTTATAGGGAATTAGGTTATTAGAAATCCATGACCTAAACTATAACATTAAGACACCCATTTTATACCATACTACATGCTATGTGATGCCTTACTTGTTAGATTACTTAATAGTACTTCTATCCTAAGACTCTTATCCTTCTTACCCCTACCTCGTCAAGGCTTTAAACTCTAGTAATTAGTAGGGAACACATGCAATCTAGAAGGGTGACACCTGTATTCTGGGTTTTCTGTCTAGGAAAACATTTCGTATAAATCCAAATCAAGCAAGGACCCGCATGCTTTCCTGGGAATTCCCGGGATGAGTGTTCACTATAGGCTAAAGCATGTTTTCCCAAAAATTTCATGAATCTAAATAATCTTGATAAGTCATAGTATTCAAATGGTTATATTACCAACAAAGTACAATCCGAATATAATTATTCTTATCCTAGTATTGTTTCTTCTATAGCATCCCTCCTTGTCGTGCCAACGAGACCAACAACAACAACAATGATCTTGCTGCCCTCCTTACCCAACTTGTGAACCAACTCACTCAGGCCAACAACAACAGTAATGGAAATGCTACTGGTGGTGGTGGTGGTGGTACCAACCCGCCCCAATGCACCTTCAAACACTTTAACTCATGCAACCTCATCAAGTTCTATGGTACAGAGGGAGCTACAGGCCTCCTTCAGTGGTTTGAAGGCATTGAAAACACTTTCCTCAACAGTGACTACCCTGACAATCTCAGAGTCCATTATGCTACGAGCGTTTTCCAGAAACGGGCGCTTACTTGGTGGAACGGTGAGAAAAGGAATAGAGGTATTGATGTGGCAATGGCATTGCCATGGGATGATGTGAAGAAACTAATGACCGAGGAGTTCTGTCCTCGGAATGAAATGAAGAAACTGGAAGCTGAGTTTTGGGATCTTACCCAAAACAGTGGTGAAAACTTGGTCTACACAACTCGTTTCCATGGGTTAAGTCTCCTAGTGCCACACATGGTCACACCTCTGTCTCGGGGTATTGAGAAGTACATAGGGGGACTACCTATGAATATCCAAGACACAGTGTTGGGAAGAAACCCCACCACTCTTGAAGACGCTATACGCCTAGCCGCCACGTTAACTGACAACCACGTGAGGGCGGGTACGTTGACAAGAAAGGGTGCGAAGAAGATCAGTGACCAGACAACCCCATCTGAAACGACCAAGGTGGACAAGCCCGAAACTTCTTTCAATAATAAGAAGCGCAAGGCTAAGAACTTTGCTGTCGTTACCCCTGCTGCACCCATCACTCAAGTTGCACTTGTGGCTCAGAATCCCAACAGAAGGCTATATGTAGGTGTCAATCCTCATTGCAACACATGTAAGTATCATCACTACCCGACTGTACGGTGCCGTCTATGTACAAGTTGTGGGAAATATGGACATGTGGCTAACACTTGCCTAGCTGGACCCTCGTTGCCCAAACCAACCCAGGAAACCAAGTCAATCCGCTAGTTGCCAACCAAGTTGTAACAGCTATTGCCAATGGGTGCGCTTGCTATGAGTGTGGTGACCCAACCCACTTTCGGGATCATTGCACAAGGTTGGTTAATGCAAATCAAGGTGGTGCCCGTGAGCGTGCTTTCAACATAAACGCTAATCAAGCCCAAGCCAACAACGACGTTGTTAATGGTACATTTCTCGTCAATAACCAATATGCTTCTATTTTATTTGATATCGGTGCCGATAGGAGTTTTGTATCACTCAAATTTGAGCCATTACTTGCAAAAACACGAACTAAGTTAGAGAAAACCTTCACTGTCGAAGTAGAGGATGGAAATCCCACACTATAGACTCTATCGTCCGTGATTGTTCTCTTGAGCTTAACAAACACACTTTCCCTGTCAACCTCACACTAATGCAATTGGGAAGCTTCGATATCATCGTAGGTATGGATTGGTTATCCAACCACAATGTCGAAGTCATTTGTTTTGAGAAATGCATTCGAATTCCTCTTCCTTCGGGTGACACTTTACGAATCTTTGGTGAGAAGCCTAATAGTGGACTCAAACTCATGTCTTGCACCTTGGCACAAAAGTACTTGCGAAAGAAGTACATAGTCTTCCTGGAACATGTTGTGGAAAAAAAGGACAAAGGGAAGGAGATTCAAGACATTCCGATCATTCGAGATTTTCCTGAGGTATTTCCTAAAGATCTATCCGGTCTGTCGCCCGTACGACAAGTGGAGTTTCGCATCGACCTTGTACCCAGAGCTAATCCAGTAGCTAAAGCTCCATACCGACTTGCACCTTCGGAGATGCAAGAACTTGCAAGCCAACTCCAAGAACTTGTTGATAAAGGTTTAATCCGTCCAAGTCATTCACCTTGGGGTGCACCTGTCTTATTCGCCAAAAGGAAAGACGGTTCATTCCGGATGTGCATTGACTATCGTGAACTTAACAAACTTACCATCAAGAACCGTTCCCCATTACCAAGGATTGACGATCTCTTTGACCAGCTTCAAGGTTCAACCTGCTTCTTAAAGGTTGATCTTAGGTCTGGTTATCACCAACTTCGTGTGCATGATGAAGATATTCTAAAGATTCCCTTTCGTACAAGGTACGGTCACTACAAATTTATGGTTTTGGACTAACCAATGCACCTGTGGTTTTCATGGACCTTATGAACCGTGTGTGCAAAACTTATTTGGAAAAATTCGTAATCGTCTTCATTGACGACATCCTGATCTACTCCAAGACTAAAGCGGATCATGAGCAACACCTTAGGTTGATTATAGACCTTTTGAAGAAAGAACAACTCTACGCCAAATTCTCCAAATATGAATTCTGGTTGAATGCAGTTCAATTATTGGATCATATTGTCAACGAAAAGGGAATTCATGTGGATCCTGCTAAGATCGAAGCTGCAAAGAATTGGAGTACACCTAAAACCCCTACCGAAGTTCGTTCATTCCTTGGTCTAGCGGGTTATAACCGTCGATTCATCTCTAACTTTTCCAAGATTGTTGTCCCTCTCACTACCTTGACGCATAAGGGTAAACCTTATGAGTGGGGACCAAAGCAAGAAGAAGCTTTTCAAACTCTCAAACAAAAGTTATGCAACGCCTCTATCCTAACCCTCCCTGATGGGAATGATGATCTTGTTGTCTACTGTGATGCATCAAACCAAGGTCTTGGTTGTGTTCTTATGCAACGAGGCAAGGTGATCGTTTATGCATCAAGGCAGCTAAAGATCCATGAGAATAATTATACGACGCACGATCTTGAGTTGGGTGCGATCGTCTTCGCATTGAAGATTTGGAGACATTACCTTTATGGCACAAAATGTGTGGTGTTTACTGACCACAAGAGCCTCCAACATATCTTTAATCAAAAAGAACTCAACATGAGGCAACGGCGTTGGGTTGAACTTCTTAACGACTACAATTGTGAGATTCGTTACCATCCTAGTAAGGAAAATGTCATTTCAATTTATTATACTAATTTCAAGTGATGCTACATCACAATGGTTTAATATCCACATATACACATACTTATTTTATTCAATTAAGGGATTTAATTTCATTATGATACATATAATTAAGTATAAATGCATGGCAAGTATTTTATACAAGATGTTGTTTAAAACTCCATTTTCTTGTAAACATACAAGTATATATAAGTTATGTGTGTAAATTCCAAATGATATATATATATATGTTACTTTTTATAACAACATATAATACTAATAACCTATATCAATAATTAACTAATCTTAAATATATATATATATATATATATATATATATATGTATGTATGTAGGACAAATTTTATAAAACCTATTGAACTCATAGTGTTAATTTCATAAATATTATTATATAAACACAAAGGGTTAAAAGAAATAAATTTAGTTGAACCCCCTTTGAACCATTGAACCCCCTTAAACATCTTGTGTGACACCTGCAAAATTTCAGAATCCAAAACCCAGTTGTTGGGCTAAAACCCATCTAGGCCCAATAAGGCCCAATAGGAAGTCAAGTCCATTTGAGGCCCGGTAAGGATCCAAGCCCGTTAGAAATCCAAATTTACACAATCCGAATATCATATTAGTCACACGATTTCATTTAATGACTCGTTACGCGATTCTGAGAATTTAAGAAAAGATATAAGAACGTACGCGGTTCAGAAATTCTAAACGTTAAACGTGTTAAACAACGGTTTTTACCGGGTATTCGACAGAACGATTAAATGAATTAATGAATTATTGATATTAAGTATTAATATTCATTTGAAAAGACTGTTCGGATAAATACACGTGTAGTACGTGTATACGAATGTTAAACCACGTTAGATCCTCGTAAAACTAACGACAGCGGTACGGTTATTACCGATACGACAAATATTATAAATATTTGTTTATAATAAAAATGTTATTAATAACCGGAGAGTGAAACGATAAATCCGACGAACAGACTCACACACGCGTTGTCAGCTCATACCGACTCGAATATTCTCCGGTAATAAGCTAACAAAATAAATTATTTGAATATTTATTTTAGTATTAATATTTATATTATGAACGACAAATATTAATCGGGAACTAAATGCATGACGATATTTTGGGTTTGACACGCGTTAGTGGTAGGTAGCCTACCCACTTAAAACGCTAGATATATATATAAAATCTTCTCATCTTTTTCCTCATTTGCACAACAAACACACACACTTGTGTGTGTGTGTTCAGAGAGAGAACGAGAGAAAGGAAGGGGGGGGTCGGCCACCATTCGGCGGCCTCCTCCGGCGAGCATGAACGGAAGAACAACGGCGGAGAGCAGCGGCGCACGGTGGCGCAGCGACAGCATCAGGAGGCGGCGACGCACAGCGGCGGATCTCAGCGGACCCGCGAGTGGCGGCAAGTGCACCACCTCATCTGATAGATCTCGACGTCCTGAGTCCGATGGTGGTGGTGGTTTGCACTAGATCGCGACGGTGGTGGAGATTCCGGCCAAAAACACTTTTCCGGCGACCTCGACAAATGGGGCTTTTGCTAGAAAAGGGTTCCTAAAGGTCCGATCTACGCATACGAAGAAGTTTGGGTCGAAAAAGTGAAGCTTTCCGGCCAAAACCACCAAATCCGGCCACTGTCCGGTTTTCCGGCTGCGGCGGAGACCAGCGGCGCTGGTGGGGCTTGGCGAGACGAGTTCATGGCCGCTTGAATCACCTCAATCGGAGTTCGTATGATCAAGTTATGAGCGAAACAAGTTTCTTCTCGCGTCGTGCTCAGCTTTTCGTACAAAACCGCTTAGAACGGCTTGTAGGCTAAGGTATGACCCGAAACACTTATATATCTATTGTCAGGTAGTAGCACGGGACCTATAAATTTTGTCGGGGACGTCTTTTGAGAACGTTTTTCGGGCACGTTAAATTGTATTATAATGATATAGTTTTTATATATTTATCAAATAATTGTCGAATTGAAGTATGACTTTAGTATTAGGATCTAAAGTGCGGTTTATTGGATTATTGGTGTAAGTTGGTGTTGTAATTGGACAATTGGATATTGTCGGGTTTAGCCAAAAACAAACGGGACTCTGCCCAATTTTCGTTAAAAATAAAGAATTTGGTTTCTACAACTTAGATGTCCTCAACATGGGTTGTGTTTAGATTTGAAACCATAATGTTAGGGCACGATCCTAGTTATATTGTTGTTGATATTGACAACACTTGTTTGAACAATAGGAACCGTTTAGGATCGTTGCGCTCACTTGTTGTCAGTTGAGCTTGTGATCGCATTTGCTGGACTTGAGGTGAGTTCACTGTCCCCTTTTAACTTTTAATGTTTTAGAAACATCGAGGGAGAAACATACTTCCATAACACGTTTGAAAACACGAAACATCATTACTTGATACATCTTAGAAAACATGGAACACATACTTATAAACATTTTCATATGGTAACAAGAAAACAAGACCCGACCTTTATGTTTGCATGAGTGAACACGTTTGGAGCTCGTAAAGCCCCCTGACCATCATATTTTATAACCATTAGCTAAGGATAGCCTGGGATTCTATGGATAGTACTATTGGGATTGACACCCCCGGTCATGGTTAGTCGCGCTAACCATGGGTCCCTCTGGCCAAATGACCGCATAGTGTTCAAACATTGCTCGTGAGGTATGAGCGAGGGGCAAAACACCTGTGTCATGGTTTGGTTATGCCTCATGTATGTACATATTATTTGTATTCCTAGCTAGTCTACAAATGGGTCAACATTACTTGTTTTGTTTATCATATTCATTGAAACGTTTTCGTGCAGATGGATCTGCCAATCACTTATACACCAATGGTTTTGCCATTCGTTTACGTGGAAATGTTTTTATCAATGTTTTCAAGGAAAACAGTTTCATATTATGGCCATGTACACATTATCAATGTTTTAAGGAAAAACGACTTATTTTATGACTATGACGTCATCACATGTTTTCGTTGGGAAAACTACTCGTTTTATGACTATGAAGTCATCACAGGTTTTCATTGGGAAAACTACTCGTTTTATGACTATGAAGTCATCACATGTTTTCATTGGGAAAACTACTCGTTTTATGACTATGAAGTCATCACATGTTTTCATTGGGAAAACTACTCGTTTTATGACTATGAAGTCATCACATGTTTTCATTGGGAAAACTACTCGTTTTATGACTATGAAGTCATCACATGTTTTCATTGGGAAAACTACTCGTTTTATGACTATGAAGTCATCACATGTTTTCATTGGAAAAACTACTCGTTTTATGACTATGAATTCATCACATGTTTTCATTGGGAAAACTACTCGTTTTATGACTATGAAGTCATCACATGTTTTCATTGGGAAAACTACTCGTTTTATGACTATGAAGTCATCACATGTTTTCATTGGGAAAACTACTTGTTTTATGACTATGAAGTCATCACATGTTTTCATTGGGAAAACTACTCGTTTTATGACTATGAAGTCATCACATGTTTTCATTGGGAAAACTACTCGTTTTATGACTATGAAGTCATCACAGGTTTTCATTGGGAAAACTACTCGTTTTATGACTATGAAGTCATCACATGTTTTCGAGGAAAACAACCTTACATTAAACCCGTGTACATATTTTAAATGTTTTCAAGGAAAACAGTTTCGTATCATGGCCATGTACACAATATCAATGTTTTCAAGGAAAATCACTTTACATTGCAACAATCAAACCTGTGAACTCACCAACCTTTGTGTTGACATTTTTAAGTATGTTTTTCAGGTAATTCATAGTCATGGCATGGTTGGAATAGGTTAGCCTTTTGGATTAAACCCTAGAAGCCGAAGGAGTATGATCGTCAAACCTCAAGATGGCTTTCACCTATACATGGTTCTAGGACAATGTACAAGTTTATTATAGTATTTGTAATGGTGTTCAATATTCAGAAGTCTTTACTTTAACTTCCGCTGTTGTGTAATGTTACCAATCGTTGCAACCTTAATTTATTTATTTATTCAGTAAGTAAATAAATTTGGGGGTGTGACAGATTGGTATCAGAGCCAATGGTTTTAGTGAATTAGGTTTCCTTAGTGATACCTAGGCTCTAACCGGACTCATTTAGGGACCAAGATTTCTAAGACTTGCATCACACTAAGAACACCCAAGACTTGAGTAAAGAAATTCCAACCGTTGCCGAACGATTTGTGTAGACTATTAGTGTATGAAGTTACACTAGGGTATCATTAGCTATACTAATACAATTACATGGCACATGTAATGAACACTTAAACATATATAACAATATGGAAATAATAAACACCTACGACATGTTACTGTTCGGATTACGAGTCAAGAATAACGGGTACTCAGCATACTTCAACCTTAGAAGATCGAGTTACGAGCTGAGCTTGGACAACGACGACAGCGATCGTCAGTTACCGATCTTGGTATCACAACAGGTTGAACCCGTGCCAGAATCTGTACCTATACCTGCACCACAACTACTCCAGCTATGGAGGCAAATATCTTTTTAAAGTATTTACGGTATAAATACTCTCCTTCATAAGTTGTCGGATCGGATGCCTAGACTCTCGCCATGAGATATGGCAGACAGGATTGCACAGACAGAAGGGAATTTAAGGTGGATAAGCAGGACTAAGTGGGAGAGAACTCCAAGGGTCAGGAGACCCAGACATACATCAGGATCATGTGGATCCATGCATATATACAGACATGGAGCACGAGTTGCTCGACACTCATTTGAGGATCTCTGCCCAACACATAGTGCCTGAATTTCACCATACACATTTTATTTTAAGAGACACTGGTGGTGCCTCTCTACCATTAGCCTCATCCGACAACATACAAATTCGACAGATTCAGGAGTATTGGTACACATAATGAAGAGTAATCCGATAAAACAACACACACCCCTGTGCAAATGTGCAAACACAATCTAACGATTATTTCAAATCCCTTTTGATTAGAAGCTGGGGATAGGAGAAACACTATAGGGATCAGGCAAGGCAAATTATTATTACGGGTGCACACGTAATCATAATTTGCAGTGCATGGAAACTGTAGTAAGTCTTGCTGTCCAAGCTAATGATCAATCCATGTTCTCAGTCAACTGATTTTAACAAATCAGACTTCTCAAGTAGGTGCTCACAAAGCATTTTCCTAGTTTTGGAGGAACGAGAGAAATTCAAATTGAATTTAACCAATCCTTAGTAAATCCTGAACGATGAAGGAATTCGCACATTCATTCTTTGAGATTCTACTTGTCAGGAATGCTTCAAATTGAGCGTTACCACAACTAACACTTACAATAATTGCACAATTATTGGGAGATTATAGCGTAATCTCAGGATCCATCATACAGTTCAATCTCACAATTGCTTGAAAGTTACACCAAGAGTGTTATGCACTAACTTCAGTAATGGGGCAAATATTATTCTGACCCGCATACACATGACACCTATGGATATGGTGGAAGCTTGACATGAGACAAATAGGTAATCGGACATTTCAGAATATCGGTCTCACAGGATTGCTCTCGCAGCCATTGACATTCAATATACCGTTAAGTCTGACTATTCTCTCGGTAATGGATAAGCCGGGGTTGATGCTCAAGTGAATGACAAAGAAACCTAAGTGTGGACTAATGACTATTGTCGCACTACCAGGAAAACGACATGTAAAACTCTTAAAGGAGTCCCAAATGCGGAATTTCATGCTAATCTCATTAAGTTCATGATATGCATAAGGGACGTAAGCTCGAGCTATTCACTACAGGCCACTGTCCACAAAGAGTTGAGAAGAATAATTCATTACTCTTTTGTACTCGCACCTCCCCAAAGTTCATCTTGTTGGATGGATCCCAGATTTTAACCTAGAAGAGAGGTGTGACCGCATCTTTCACTCCTAGTTTTCTATAATTGGGAAGCTATAGAGCATCTATTGTTAAGAAATGATCTCTTGAAATAGACTCAGTTAAAATACAAAGCTTTGACATTTAACACTCATTACCTCAATTTTATAGCTTAAACCCTTGGACTAGGGACTTAAAGGCTATAACCGATATGAGTGAAATACGTACTGGTAAGTCGTGACAATACCATTCGAATGCCAGGGAAGTTGCAGACAAACTGTAGTATCAGTTGTTAGCAAATTCTGAAACTCCGTGATCCATTCCGACCAACTTGACAGGAAATAAAGAACCTAAGTCGAAATCCGAGGATTTAATTCTGTGTACGCTACCAGGAAGATGAACAAAGGACGAATCAATTCCGGAAGTTTTACTTGACTGTCGTCTATTTCCTGACATCCGCTTAATGAGAAGTCAAGCCTTTGATTAGACAAACCATGATTTCACATCGCAGTCTACCAATTTAGTGGGTTAGCAAGCGCTGAATCAGTTTCGGGGAAACACCATTCTTATGAGGCTACTTCCACGATGCGACTGTTTACCTTCTCACCTAGACGAACCGCGACTTTTCCAAGCAAACATAGAACTTCTTAAGACTTATCTATTTCGTGGACATGATAGTCAGGTCATGAGTTCACAAATCAAGATATTACAGCCTAAATACCAGACTACAGTAGAAGTGCAGTGCAAACGATGGTAATGAGGTATTAAACTAAAACTTCGCCAGTGAAACCATACGAGAAATCTTGAAACCTTTAATCCGTTGTGACCAATGTTGATGGAAAAATCTCATATGGCACAGAACCTAATATGAGAGTATAACTTTAAGTCCCAGAAAATGCCTTCGTGGAGTATAAGGGAACAATCATAACGTTTCGTTTATGAATTCTATCACTACTATCCGAGTACAAGAAGGTGATGGATATGCAGTTAGAAAACGAATAAGTGAAACTATGTCACTAACACTTAGCAACTGTTTGAGAGCCATTCTCACTTCTCCTTGAACCCATTAAGATTATTAATCTTTAGTATCTGTTGAGCCTAGCCAACTAAAATATTCTCAAATACTTTGATATTCTCTTTCTTCTTCATCTAGATTCACCTTCATCTTTAGATGAACCTTAAAAAATAAAAAAAAAAAAAAAAAAAAAAATCTAGATGATTCAATGGGACTACGAGAATTTATTGTGGCGAGTTTGTTAATCGATATCCGTTTCGTTTAGATTTCAATCTAAATCAAATTACGGATAACATACGTGATGATGTTATCAGTAATGGAATTTGATAAAAACTAGGATCAATCTCAGGAGATCATGTCTCCGTAAAATTTTATCCCATATCATAGTTGTTTAATTCGTTAACTAGACAACTACTGACGTTCCATTAAACCATTCCAGCTCCTTTGTGAGAAATTGTATACACTGACATTATTGTCTTGAACTCAATTGAATCAGTTTAACCTACATACTGATTTGACGGACAAAATGTCAAAATTAAAATCTTTCATTCTAGAAGATTGAATGCACCAAGATGTTGACCCGTCGCGATGAACGGTCGATTACCTGATTTGGACTAACACATGGACATCTCATTAAAGAATCTGACCTATCTTTACCAAACGCGTGATAATTTTCTTTTAGATCCTAGCACGATTTGGTTTTCTGGAGAGAAAACCCGAATATGAATAATGAAGTATGTACCTATATATACTTTCAGAAATACGTGTGCATGAACGCACTTTTGTCTTTCATTATGAATGATAATGATCATACAGTTCCACTCTGATGAGAATGATCACATAATGAAATGCTTCGTCATCTGATCCTTGATTGTTTATTTTGGTGTGTGAGTTGTTCACTTGGTTAGTGAAAACTCATTATTATAATTCACATCGACCAGGCAATTCTCTTGATGACTTACTCATTACATGAAAGTGACCCCACTGATTGTAATCCCGTTGTTCATGGGACTCTAGTAATGAGTTTATCACTTCAGGGTATAGCCAACGCCGTTCCCTTGACGATATATTCAACGAAAATTCCTAAATCTACTCATTCGAATTTAAGGTATACTCAACAGTAACGTTATACTGTTACATGATAAGAGAATATCTCAAATCCGTACACATCCAATATCGTTAATTGGTGAGATATCCACCTTATCTTCGTATACCAACTGCTATTTGGAATGAGTCGACATTCTTCGTAAGAATCCAAAAATGGAAAAGGATACGAAATCCTAATCCATGTGTTAATATCAAATTTCGAGGACGAAATTTCTTTATGGATGGGAGAATGTGACACCTGCAAAATTTCAGAATCCAAAACCCAGTTGTTGGGCTAAAACCCATCTAGGCCCAATAGGAAGTCAAGTCCATTTGAGGCCCGGTAAGGATCCAAGCCCGTTAGAAATCCAAATTTACACAATCCGAATATCATATTAGTCACACGATTTCATTTAATGACTCGTTACGCGATTCTGAGAATTTAAGAAAAGATATAAGAACGTACGCGGTTCAGAAATTCTAAACGTTAAACGTGTTAAACAACGGTTTTTACCGGGTATTCGACAGAACGATTAAATGAATTAATGAATTATTGATATTAAGTATTAATATTCATTTGAAAAGACTGTTCGGATAAATACACGTGTAGTACGTGTATACGAATGTTAAACCACGTTAGATCCTCGTAAAACTAACGATAGCGGTACGGTTATTACCGATACGACAAATATTATAAATATTTGTTTATAATAAAAATGTTATTAATAACCGGAGAGTGAAACGATAAATCCGACGAACAGACTCACACACGCGTTGTCAGCTCATACCGACTCGAATATTCTCCGGTAATAAGCTAACAAAATAAATTATTTGAATATTTATTTTAGTATTAATATTTATATTATGAACGACAAATATTAATCGGGAACTAAATGCATGATGATATTTTGGGTTTGACACGCGTTACTGGTAGGTAGCCTACCCACTTAAAACGCTAGATATATATATAAAATCTTCTCATCTTTTTCCTCATTTGCACAACAAACACACACACGTGTGTGTGTGTGTTCAGAGAGAGAACGAGAGAAAGGAAGGGGGGGTCGGCCACCTTTCGGCGGCCTCCTCCGGCGAGCATGAACGGAAGAACAACGGCGGAGAGCAGCGGCGCACGGTGGCGCAGCGACAGCATCAGGAGGCGGCGGCGCACAGCGGCGGATCTCAGCGGACCGGCGAGTGGCGGCAAGTGCACCACCTCATCTGATAGATCTCGACGTCCTGAGTCCGATGGTGGTGGTGGTTTGCACTAGATCGCGACAGTGGTGGAGATTCCGGCCAAAAACACTTTTCCGGCGACCTCGACAAATGGGGCTTTTGCTAGAAAAGGGTTCCTAAAGGTCCGATCTACGCATACGAAGAAGTTTGGGTCGAAAAAGTGAAGCTTTCCGGCCAAAACCACCAAATCCGGCCACTGTCCGGTTTTCCGGCGGCGGCGGAGACCAGCGGCGCTGGTGGGGCTTGGCGAGACGAGTTCATGGCCGCTTGAATCACCTCAATCGGAGTTCGTATGATCAAGTTATGAGCGAAACAAGTTTCTTCTCGCGTCGTGCTCAGCTTTTCGTACAAAACCGCTTAGAACGGCTTGTAGGCTAAGGTATGACCCGAAACACTTATATATCTATTGTCAGGTAGTAGCACGGGACCTATAAATTTTGTCGGGGACGTCTTTTGAGAACGTTTTTCGGGCACGTTAAATTGTATTATAATGATATAGTTTTTATATATTTATCAAATAATTGTCGAATTGAAGTATGACTTTAGTATTAGGATCTAAAGTGCGGTTTATTGGATTATTGGTGTAAGTTGGTGTTGTAATTGGACAATTGGATATTGTCGGGTTTAGCCAAAAACAAACGGGACTCTGCCCAATTTTCGTTAAAAATAAAGAATTTGGTTTCTACAACTTAGATGTCCTCAACATGGGTTGTGTTTAGATTTGAAACCATAATGTTAGGGCACGATCCTAGTTATATTGTTGTTGATATTGACAACACTTGTTTGAACAATAGGAACCGTTTAGGATCGTTGCGCTCACTTGTTGTCAGTTGAGCTTGTGATCGCATTTGCTGGACTTGAGGTGAGTTCACTGTCCCCTTTTAACTTTTAATGTTTTAGAAACATCGAGGGAGAAACATACTTCCATAACACGTTTGAAAACACGAAACATCATTACTTGATACATCTTAGAAAACATGGAACACATACTTATAAACATTTTCATATGGTAACAAGAAAACAAGACCCGACCTTTATGTTTGCATGAGTGAACACGTTTGGAGCTCGTAAAGCCCCCTGACCATCATATTTTATAACCATTAGCTAAGGATAGCCTGGGATTCTATGGATAGTACTATTGGGATTGACACCCCCGGTCATGGTTAGTCGCGCTAACCATGGGTCCCTCTGGCCAAATGACCGCATAGTGTTCAAACATTGCTCGTGAGGTATGAGCGAGGGGCAAAACACCTGTGTCATGGTTTGGTTATGCCTCATGTATGTACATATTATTTGTATTCCTAGCTAGTCTACAAATGGGTCAACATTACTTGTTTTGTTTATCATATTCATTGAAACGTTTTCGTGCAGATGGATCTGCCAATCACTTATACACCAATGGTTTTGCCATTCGTTTACGTGGAAATGTTTTTATCAATGTTTTCAAGGAAAACAGTTTCATATTATGGCCATGTACACATTATCAATGTTTTAAGGAAAAACGACTTATTTTATGACTATGACGTCATCACATGTTTTCGTTGGGAAAACTACTCGTTTTATGACTATGAAGTCATCACAGGTTTTCATTGGGAAAACTACTCGTTTTATGACTATGAAGTCATCACATGTTTTCATTGGGAAAACTACTCGTTTTATGACTATGAAGTCATCACATGTTTTCATTGGGAAAACTACTCGTTTTATGACTATGAAGTCATCACATGTTTTCATTGGGAAAACTACTCGTTTTATGACTATGAAGTCATCACATGTTTTCATTGGGAAAACTACTCGTTTTATGACTATGAAGTCATCACATGTTTTCATTGGAAAAACTACTCGTTTTATGACTATGAAGTCATCACATGTTTTCATTGGGAAAACTACTCGTTTTATGACTATGAAGTCATCACATGTTTTCATTGGGAAAACTACTCGTTTTATGACTATGAAGTCATCACATGTTTTCATTGGGAAAACTACTTGTTTTATGACTATGAAGTCATCACATGTTTTCATTGGGAAAACTACTCGTTTTATGACTATGAAGTCATCACATGTTTTCATTGGGAAAACTACTCGTTTTATGACTATGAAGTCATCACAGGTTTTCATTGGGAAAACTACTCGTTTTATGACTATGAAGTCATCACATGTTTTCGAGGAAAACAACCTTACATTAAACCCGTGTACATATTTTAAATGTTTTCAAGGAAAACAGTTTCGTATCATGGCCATGTACACAATATCAATGTTTTCAAGGAAAATCACTTTACATTGCAACAATCAAACCTGTGAACTCACCAACCTTTGTGTTGACATTTTTAAGTATGTTTTTCAGGTAATTCATAGTCATGGCATGGTTGGAATAGGTTAGCCTTTTGGATTAAACGCTAGAAGCCGAAGGAGTATGATCGTCAAACCTCAAGATGGCTTTCACCTATACATGGTTCTAGGACAATGTACAAGTTTATTATAGTATTTGTAATGGTGTTCAATATTCAGAAGTCTTTACTTTAACTTCCGCTGTTGTGTAATGTTACCAATCGTTGCAACCTTAATTTATTTATTTATTCAGTAAGTAAATAAATTTGGGGGTGTGACATCTTGGGGCGCTCAATTTGAACCCTTTAAAATTTTTTAAACAAAAATACGCAGGTTTGACTTTTTAAAGTCATACCGGACCAATTCTCTTAAATTCGTGCAAGATTCATCAAATTCACGTGTTAAAACTGTGATTGATCCATTTTTAACCTCTGTGCGACTGATTGGATCCATTTTAACGCATCAATTACACCTTCAATCAAAGAATTTGAGTTCAATCGTCTTATAACCGAACCTAATCAACCTCACATTCAATTCATACGTTACACCTTAAATTGGGCTATAAAATCGGACCCACACCTTCATTACAGACGCCACAAAATATCTACACCTCTGTATCCATCGCATTCATCCTCCAGAACTCCGACGAGCTCAAGAAATTCCGAAGCCGGCCCCCTAGTCGTTCTCCCTCAATCCCCAACCATTTTAGGTAAATTCGATACCCTTAGTTTCGTTTTGATGTAAGGAATGAAAGCCCCTTTAATTCAGGTTCGATCGGGTACGAATCGGGTGACATTGGGGTTAAGGTTTGGGACGGGGAGGATTGGGGAAGAAGGCGAACGAGGGTTATGGGTTAAAAACAATTCGCGTATGATAATAAGCAAGGCATACACCCAGGATCAACCGGTTAAAACTCTAGCCCCGCACAGCAAAGGTCACGGGTTCGAATCTAGCCTCGCACCTTTTTGCTGCGCTTGAATTAATCCTGAAACCCGGTCCTCACACGAATGTGGGTTAACAATTTAAAGGGCCAGTCAATGATCACAAGGACCAGCCCGGTCTAGTGGTTGCGCGCGTTGGCTTTCGCCGGACAGACCCGGGTTCGAGTCCCGTGGTCTGTTTTATTTTTTTATTTCATTTTAAAAAAAAAAAATTTATTCCCATTTTTTTTATAAATATTATTTATAAATCACCCAAGGCTCGAAAATATTTTATGAACTAAATGGTAAACCTAACAATTTTAAATAATTAATTAATCGTTTTAGAAGGTTAAAAACTAATAAACTTTTAATAAAAACCTATATAATTATTTTATTTAAACCTCTACGAATTATTTTCAGTACCCAATTATTTAGCACAACTTATGCCCTCTTTACCATTTATCTATTTTAATAAAGAGTTACATTAACTATTAAAACATTATAATTTATTAACCTAATCATCTATGTATTTAAGTAGATATTAGTTAAACCCTTATCCATTTAATTGTAAACAAGTTAATTATTCTTAGATATATATATATATATATATATATATATATATGTACACATATATTCAACTCCTTATTAAACAAATGTATTATTTACAATACATAATTGCACAACATTCAACCTAGCTCATTCCTTTATACTTTAATCTTTTGAGCATGTCTTTGATATGTATACAAATTCAAACATAGGTTAACCTTGTGGTTAGCTAGACAACTATGCAACTACCTATACTTGTGATTTCAAGCAACAAATCCAACGTGAGTTTACATAGCCCCTTTTTCATATTTACAACTTTGGGGTGAAACATGATTTCTTTCAAACTATTTGCAATTGTTACAATTCAAATATTATGATCATGTGTGCAATTTGTGCCTTATGCTTGAATACTATTAGTGCAAACAACATTTACGTACTTTTTGTGCATAGTGCAAGTGCAATCATTAACCAAGTACAAGCCGATGGTATACAATGATAGATCTGTTGAGTCTGACTAACCCACCCAGTTAAGGTGATTGTTGCTGAAAACACTTAAGGATAACATTATTGTTAATTCTATTAGTCATAAGGTTTGATTGTGCGTCCCAGTTTAAACTATAGTGATTCTCCATAATTGCCTTATTAAACCATGATATCATATGAATTGTATACAAACATTGATAACACTTGTTATGCTAAAACATATGTATGCTCACCAACTATTATTAGTTGACTCTGTTTTCATCATGTTTCAGGTGCTAACAATTGAAAGGTATGTTCAAGATTCATCACATAGGAAATTGCAAGACCTAGTTAATTAATTAAACTTTTTTTGAAGTACTTTATTCCTTGTCTGTCTTTGTTTTGATGAAACAATTGTTATGAATTTGAATTTAATGAAATATGCAACTTTAGTTTTGATCATGTGCTTATGAACAGTCTACACGTCGGCCCCGACGTATTCCGCAGTCGGTAGGTGTGTGACATCACAATATGATCCTCATAGACAAAAGAGCACCAAAATCCACCACCCTTTGCATCGATACCTTCACCGAGTGATCATCCACACCATTGGTGGGCGTAAGGATAGTACCGGAGTTGTAACAGTCAGAGACATGTTCCACTTACACTGCCTCATTGATCAGATTCCTTATAATTTGGCCTACAGTCTTGCCAAAATTTTCACTCGTGCTTACATGTACTCTTCCATCAGCCACATCTTTGGAGGTACCTACATTACTCACTTAGCAGCATACTTGGGGGTCCTAACTCCTGTAAACCTTGGTATGCTTACCAATTTGGATCTGTCGATGGAAGAGGTAAACATGCAGATGTTGATCAACATGAGGATGATGAGGAAGATACAAGGGGTGTATAGACTGGTAGACCACCGGGGCAATATTTGGCAAGGAGCAGTAATTCCATCAGATGGAGAAGGGGGAACCATTACCACTACTGCAACATCACGCGAAGGAGCTAGGTATGTACCATACTACTGCCGATCCCACCATGTTGGACTTAATGATCCGTATGGGTCAACCGGGGCAAAAGATTGATGGCATGCAACAGGATTTCTGCTATCACACATAGGATCCGTATGCCCACCAACAGTATCAGCAGCAGCCCCCCAGGTCCGCATCAGCAGTGGCCCTATCCTCCATTTTAGTTGCATCTCTTTCTCCCTTCATCTATGATATTTGTGGTTCTTGGATATTTCGTGACATTTGTTGTTTGTTTGACATTTGATGGTTGTTTGATTGTCTAGTGGTTGGACATTGACATTGCAGGTTTTTTACCGGTTACCTCGGTAACCGTTGATAAGGTGGCACCACCACGACCTCTTTTTAGCCGCCTTAATGGCGAATATTAGTTTTAACTCTTTTTTTTTATTTTCAAGTAATTGTTTTATATTTTGAGCATTGCATAACATCACAGGTATTACATGTTTTGGTTCGTGCTTGGAAATGCGTTTTTGGCAGTCGTGGAATTCGACCGTACGCACGATGATGACGTATCATCAGGGGAGTATTATTTTCCTTTCACCCCTATTTTACCCATGACATTTACTACATATCATATTTTCGTACAATGAGAACATTGTCAAATTTTATGTGTGGGGTGGAAGCTTACCAATACATTGACTGCCTGATTTTGTCCTAAGTATTACAAGTGCATGATTAACAACTACCCAATCTATTGAATTAAAATATATATAGAAGTAATAAAAACATTTTCAAAAAAAATCTGTAAGCATGAAGCTTCTTAAATAAACTTAAAGCATGAGTCTTAAAAATCATTTGGCATATCGACATAATAATAAAAACAACAATTTGGAATACCATTGAAGTGAATCAAGGAAACAAATAGGTAAGATTAAGAAGCACAACTGAAAGAAAGAAATAAGTCTATGCACACTTTTACTTTTATTACCCTTTACCTTCCGTTTCATGTGAGAATTTAAGCCTATCCGAGCATTATCACATAAACACATCAAGTTTTTGATGCCGTTGATTATTACATATTTCACATGCTCATTTCGTTTGATAGAGTGTTTGCTAATTATTGCTTTGCATGTTAGAACTTGTGTAAAATACACATTTCAAAATCATGGACTAAAAGAATGCATAAAAATGATTGAGGTATTAGGATTAACCCATTTTCTTTAGCTTTTTCTTATTTCTTTTACCGACCCTAAGCATTACCCCCTAGTTAGCCCCTTTGAGCCTAAACCTTCTCATTTCTTAACCCACATTTCACACCCATAGACCCGAGAAATTAACCTTTTTTATCTTTTTAACCATTTTCATTGAAAATCGACTTGGCTTTGATTTGAGGACTAATTATCTGCCACTAGTTATAGATTTGTATTATGTTTGAAGAAGGAAACTCTTTTCATTTCACAAAAAAAAGAGAGCTATTATGCAAAGAGGTAGGGGCAACAACAAGAAGTTCATAACCACCCAAAATATTGAAGAAATCTCATCAAAATAGAATCAAACTTACTCGAAAAATTGGAGTATGCAAAGCTGATCAAAGTGGATGTATTAGGAGAAAACAGTCGAATGATTCATGTGAAATTGATAGTAATGTGTATTTCAAAAACAAGAAGGAGTTGCCATTCTTGAAGAAGGGATTTGGTCTTGACAATCTGACCTTAAAAGAGTCCTAAGATTAGTCACAATGTCTAATCTAAGTTAAATAAAGAGATTGTTTACCTTTAAGATCATTAAGCCAAGTTAGATTTTCAACATTTAGCAACTTTTTCCAAATACTTCCTACCATAACCCTAAGCCAATCATTACAACCCTTTACAAAGACCTCTTAATTTATGCACATATTTTATGTCAATTAATGGAGATTTGATTTCTATACAAGCCTATGATTATGCAAGCATTAATTGTGGCATTGAATGTTCTTCTTAACATACCTTATCCATATATTTAACCCGAGTGTTGAGTGAACATTTGTGAGACTGTAATTTTATGCATAATCATAGTTCTATCAAGTATATTTGGCTTGCTACCCTCTTGTGGGGAAACACTCGAAAAGTATAACCACCAAATCATTGTTTTTAAGAAGCCATTCAACCATTTGGGACGAAAGCTTTGGGTTATCATTTAATCAATACTTTACTTCTATGAGTATAATCATGCATGAGTTTGCTTGAGGACAAGCAAAGTTTAAGTGTGGGGTGTTATGATATGTCCAAAATTATAAATATTTTCCATGCATAATTATCCCCATAATCATCACAATTATTAACAAAATGACGGGAATTGATACTTAATCTATTCATTTGTGTTACAACAGGATGATTGGCCTTGATTTGTAAAAACATGAAAAAATCACACAAAATCAAGGAGAAATCAACATTCGGAAGTCAATTGAACGAACCTGGACCCAGAAAGTCAAAGCAGGAAGTCAAAAGTCAACAGGGAGCTAAAGTGGGCACATGTACGGGCGTGCATCCCAATGCACGGTGTAACATTCCTGATTTTCCGACCCTATTTGAATTTATTTTAATTAATAAAATAACAATACGACATTAAATCATATACTTGTTCAAACCTACACCTCATTAATTGTTAGCCGATTGTATTCAATTCGAAGATATAGAACTCTTAATCATGTGGTAACACCTCCTAGAGTTAATACAGTTAGTAATCCCGTTAATTTTCTGTTAAATCTTAACCAAGCTAATTCTGTCAAAGTTGAAGTTGCAAGGGCTGAATCTGTAAATAACCAGAAACCCTAGTAGGCACGGTCGCGCCACGTGTTGGCACGGTCGCGCCTCGTCTGGCACGGTCGCGTCTATTATTGGCACGGTCGCGCCTGAGTAACAGTCAAAACGTAAATGCAGTTTCAAAACGCTTGGTCGTTCGAATTCGAATACTATGTGCGTTTCATTTCCTGTATCAAAGAAAATAATCGTCTATTTCGATTACTATCATCCAATTGCAAATTCTCTCAAGAAAAGCCATCCAATATTTCTCCCAAGCCTCGAATCATTATTTTCGATCCCGTTGCTACCAAATAATCAAGAAACTCAATCCTCCAATCATCTCTAAGGTTGCTGAAGGAGTTGGAACAGCCGGAATAGCAGCAGAAGCCGCCGGAAGCCACTTTCTCCGTCGCCGGAACTCCCTTCTACCGATCGCTATCAATTCCTTTCTGTTTTAGGTAATTGAATCATTCCTCTTGTTCGTTTCAATCCATATATCAAAAGCCCCATATTAATTTGGGCTTCCATTATAGAAATCATCCCGAATCAGAATCTATGTTTCATTCCAAAATGGGTTAATCGAATATGACTTTAAACATGTTTTAAAAGCAATTAATCTACACCAAAAGACTCGTAATAATCTTGTGAATGAAAGCCCTATCAATCCCGACTCCATCAATATAAGGATCAACCAATTCGCGTCTGTTTTGAAAGAGACACGGTCGCGCTAATCATCTAGCGCGGTCGTGCCTCGGGAGACGCGGTCGTGCCGACTTCTAGCGCGGTCGTGCCTCCTGCTCAGACACAGTCATACTCGTTGGCTAGACTTGGTCGTGCCCCAGAAGCATAGACACGGGCGTGCCTGTCCAAGGCACGGTCGTGCCTAGTGATTTACTTAACTATGTCCTCTGTTGATCAACACGGTCGCGCCCTGGCTAGCGCGATCGCACCCGTGGTCCGAGCACGGTCGTGCCCTGTCTAGGCGCGGTCGTGTGTGTTGACAGAATATTTATAATTTTTATTTCTTTTTACAAATAGTATTTCAGATTTATTTTTAAAATAAAAATGATTGAAATTATAAAAACCTGTATTATTGTTTATTTAGAAAAGATCAAGTATTTAATCTTAAAATAAATGGAAATTATTTAAAGTTCAACATTTAATTCATAAACTCTACTCTTAAATAATATTGTTATGTTTAAGTTACATTTTATAAATAATTGAATAAGTTAATAATTATTTATTTGATTTATAACTAAACAAAAACATTTATTTAATTATACTAAATTACATATAATACCTACGTTATTTCCATAAACTATAATTATTTAATTTACTTAAGTAATTATCCCAAAATCAAACCTTATTTAAAATGTTCTAAAAATATTCATTTCGAATCTTCTATTTTACTTTCAAGTACCAAATCATTAACTCCATCCAATTCAACCATAGACTTAGACTTAGACTATTGTGCATTATTAATGCAATATATTACACTTTAGGTTATCTTGTGCATCTCAAGGATCATTATACTATTTAGTATTTGTGCTAGCTACGCCTTCGAAACAAGTGAGTATTCACAACCCCTTTTTACTCTTTTACATTTTTGGGGTGAAACATGAACACTATTCAACTTACATGTTTACATTTACGCAAACAACACAAGTACAAATCCTACTTACATTCATGTGTGCAATTTGAGCTTTATGCCCGAGTGCTAGGTGTGTTAACCTCTTGTATGCTATTATGTGCAATCATTAACTTTTCAAGCCGACGGTTTTCAATGATGGATCTATTGAGTCTGACAAACCCACCCATGGTACGCGGTGATTGAAACCGACAACACACTTTGTTTTGCATGCTAGTTACAAAGGTTTGATTGTACGTTTGGTTACACAATAGCTGCTCCCCATAAATGCCTTATTTATCATGTTATGTAAAGGATTTGGTTTACAAACTATATGCTATCTATTTACAAACTTGTGTTATACTCACCAACTTTTTAGTTGACCTTATTTTATTCATGTTTCAGGTGCTTTCATTTGAGTTTGATCAAGACATGCTACACATAGGCTTTGGACCTAGTAATATTAAATCAAAGACAAATTGTATTTCATTATGACTTTGAACTTATTTCGTGTTTGTTTGAATGGGAATGGATTTAATATATTACAATCTAGTCAACCTTGTGCTCATGAACAGTCTTACATGTCCCGCCCCGATGATTCCGCCATCGGTCGGGGTGTGACAGATTGGTATCAGAGCCTTGGTTATAGGGAACTAGGTTATTAGACACTCTTGACCTAGACTATAACTTTAGGACACCCATACAATGCTATACTACTACATGTTACATTATCAATTCATGTGTGATTATTTTTTTTCTTACATGCCAACCTAAGTACTCACACTACATACAATACATAATGACTTATGTGTCACACTACTTGATAACTCTTGTGCCTACACTCATTACTACCTACATGCTATATGAATATTTCCTATGTGAATATCTTCATATGTTATACTATATGATTACATTACATGATACAATATTCAATAGTTTATGTGTCAACTTTTCCTTCTATTCATAGCTACCTACTTAAATTATTTAAACACTATCCTAAGTTGACACACACACATACTCACCAAATTGTTCATACACATTTAGACTCCCATACATGATACCATCACCTTTATGAGCAAAGACTTAAATTATTGGGCCTAATGTCCACCAATAATAAACCAAGAAGCCCATCTATCCTTCAAGAAGAAGAAGCCCACTTAAATGTATAAATCTTACCTTGGGCCTCAAAGCCCAGTCCACAACAATTCTCATCTTAACCATGAGCCCAACAATAGTATTATTAATACATGATGGCTGGAAGAGTGTGTAAGCCCAAGAGGAATTCTGGCTAAGGAAAGATAGGGTACTTAAGCGTGTCTTAGTGACCCACCCCTCTTTCCTGGGAATTCTCCTTAGGGATACATTACTTATAGGTCAAGTGTATTTCTAAAATACTATCGTGAAGGTTCGGCGTTATGACTAGTCAAACTCTAAAACCCATAAGAACTTCTATATTTGACACTTCATATTTCATTATCACTTACAACTTTTTCATTGTTTTTCTGTTAGACATGGACTCCTACGCTCCTCCCTCCCCGGTTTACTGTCCTGGGTCAGAATCTGATTGGGAAGAAGACACGGAGACACCCGTTTATCGATCACCAACACCCCCACCCGCTAGGCCAAGGTTCGATGTAAGGGCGTACGGGATTGGGAACACCGACCCGAGACTTCGAACACCTGGATCACCCGTACCCATAAACCCATATCATACACCACACCTCCACAATCAATTGCCACCCCCACTAAGAGACCCATACCTAATGCCCGACCCATACCATCCTAACCCTTGGGTAAGACAAACCATAGCACCCACTGGTGTTATGGGGATTCCAACCCATGACCTCCATCAATATGTAAGAACCTCAGAATTTGAGAGGCAAAGGTTAGAGCAGGGGATAATACACGATTTACAAGGACAAAGAATTGATAGTCTAGCAAACCAATTAGGGTACCAAAAGGAGTTGATCTCCATCCTCGAAAAGGAAGTTCAAGAGCATCGCACGGAGACCGCCAGGGCTGAAGCCAGATCTACTACTAGAGTGACCATAGCGGTGTTCATCTTGGCGATTATTTTCTTCCTAGTGGAAAGCTACCTGAGACGTTAGAAGAAGCTTCTACTGATTTCCTTTAAATTTTCATTTTGAAAACCATTACCCTATGTTTTGAATAATGTTTAACATTTCAGTATTCAGTCAATTCCATATATTTCAACTCTACAGTTATTTTTCATTGATTTGATCCGTGGAACGTAAATTACACCTGTTATATTTTCATCAAACCTTCTCAAATATTACTTCTTTCATTCAACATGATTTAGTACATTACCAACAATCTCTTTCATTAAATAAATCATCCTATTTTTTTTTTATTTAAACAAAACCTCGTTATCTTGTTTAAATAAAATGTTTAACGAAATTTTAGATAATACCAAAAACATAAATTTTCCATAAAACTTTTTACCTAATAGGAAAGGTTAATGCAACCATTTTTATAAAAATATTAATTTCTTTCTTCTGATAAATAATTTTGATTTTTCTTCATTAAAGTAAATATTTCTAAAGTTGGCTAAATTAATATACTATAACTTATTTAGCCAATAGTTGAAAATTTAAGTTAAAAAAAAATATTTTCTCATAAATTGCATATCCATTTAAAATATGCGATTCAATGATCTCACTACTTTATATATCTTCAACCAAAGACATTTTCCCACTTTCTATATTAAAACAAAGGCCCGTATTGGTAAACATAATTCCCGAATAATTCCAAAACCTCCTCACTATCTTTCACTTGACGCTTCAAGAGACGATCTATACCGCGTAAACGTTAACCTTTTCCCACCAACATCAATGAGATTTGAGGACTTGAACCTAACTACCACATGATCAAGGACGCCAAACAACACGTTTATCTGCAACACTCGATCACATGCAAAACCCGTTAGTACACATCGCACGCGAAGTTCAAAACTCATGTATGCCCGTTTACAATATACCCAACGCAACCACATGATACATGAAACTAGTTGCCTACAAATTACAATTTGCTCGATTGATCACGTAATGCACGAAACATGTTTATTTGCAATACATATGCTATTGGATCGAGCACATGATACACGGAACTTAGATTGTTTGCAATCTACGTGATACATAAGAATTGCTTCATTGATACATAATTCTAGATTGACCACACTGTACATGAAACTTGTTTGATTACAAAGTACTTTATACTAAACGGTGTACACTATACAAGATACATGATGCTACGTTGCTAACACTATACATGAGGTCCATTTCCTTCGATACACATAATACTATGTTGTTTACATTACACGTTATGGTTTACCGATTACAAAATACAAGATGCTAAATTGTTTACTTTACATACATGAGACTTATGTGCTTACTATATACTCGAAACAAAATTTGCTTACAATTATTACAATGGATCGATTTCATTATACACAAGACATGGTCATGCACTTTGTACACCAAAGTTGAAGACCATGATACATTTAGACGCCTTGGGGTTTGACGTATTCTAGTTCAAACACGAGCAAGCTAAGAAACTTTCAGTGTTACTACTTTACTACTCTTTGGGTGCAAACCTGATTTGATGCATAATTAATTGTTAGCGACTTTTATGTGTAAACAATAGACGTGATAATAGTGAAATTGTGCCCTTACCCGCACACAATGGAATGATCTATACGGACCATACGATGATTTGAATAATTACGGGTGCACACGGAATTATAAAAATCAGCGCATGGAAACTATAGTGAAATTTTGTAGTGTGTTGTGACCTAAAACTTATCATGATATGTAACGACGAGACTGATGTGATATGACGAGGGTATGGTGGATACGCCTATGGTACTTCCTATATATAAGTGTCCTATCATATTATCAAAAGTAGCGTTGTTCGTGTCACGTGAAGTTTTGACCTAGAGTTTGTGAAATCTTTTACCCTTTAACAATTTTGAGCACATTAGTCTATATCTTACACGAACTCAAAATTTTAAAATTCCCCCCATTTCCATTTCAAATAATACATCTCACCTTCATTTTATTATTCGTCCAATCTTCTTCTTAAACAATGTCAACCGTTGCACCCCTTTGAAATCCAACAATCAAAATTCAGCGAGAATCAAAAACTCCCTCCTCCTTCTTGATCTTAGCAGCCTCCATTAATTAAATTTTGGGACGAAATTCCCTTAACATGGGGAGACTGTAACATTCCTGATTTTTCGACCCTATTTGAATTTATTTTAATTAATAAAATAACAATACGACATTAAATCATATACTTGTTCAAACCTACACCTCGTTAATTGTTAGCCGATTGTATTCAATTCGAAGATATAGAACTCTTAATCATGTGGTAACACCTCCTAGAGTTAATACAGTTAGTAATCCCGTTAATTTTCCGTTAAATCCTAACCAAGCTAATTCTGTCAAAGTTGAAGTTGCAAGGGCTGAATCTGTAAATAACCAGAAACCCTAGTAGGCACGGTCGCGCCACGTGTTGGCACGGTCGCGCCTCGTCTGGCACGGTCGCGTCTATTATTGGCACGGTCGCGCCTGAGTAACAGTCAAAACGTAAATGCAGTTTCAAAACGCTTGGTCGTTCGAATTCGAATACTATGTGCGTTTCATTTCCTGTATCAAAGAAAATAATCGTCTATTTCGATTACTATCATCCAATTGCAAATTCTCTCAAGAAAAGCCATCCAATATTTCTCCCAAGCCTCGAATCATTATTTTCGATCCCGTTGCTACCAAATAATCAAGAAACTCAATCCTCCAATCATCTCTAAGGTTGCTGAAGGAGTTGGAACAGCCGGAATAGCAGCAGAAGCCGCCGGAAGCCACTTTCTCCGTCGCCGGAACTCCCTTCTACCGATCGCTATCAATTCCTTTCTGTTTTAGGTAATTGAATCATTCCTCTTGTTCGTTTCAATCCATATATCAAAAGCCCCATATTAATTTGGGCTTCCATTATAGAAATCATCCCGAATCAGAATCTATGTTTCATTCCAAAATGGGTTAATCGAGTATGACTTTAAACATGTTTTAAAAGCAATTAATCTACACCAAAAGACTCGTAATAATCTTGTGAATGAAAGCCCTATCAATCCCGACTCCATCAATATAAGGATCAACCAATTCGCGTCTGTTTTGAAAGAGACACGGTCGCGCTAATAATCTAGCGCGGTCGTGCCTCGGGAGACGCGGTCGTGCCGACTTCTAGCGCGGTCGTGCCTCCTGCTCAGACACAGTCATACTCGTTGGCTAGACTTGGTCGTGCCCCAGAAGCATAGACACGGGCGTGCCTGTCCAAGGCACGGTCGTGCCTAGTGATTTACTTAACTATGTCCTCTGTTGATCAACACGGTCGCGCCCTGGCTAGCGCGATCGCACCCGTGGTCCGAGCACGGTCGTGCCCTGTCTAGGCGCGGTCGTGTGTGTTGACAGAATATTTATAATTTTTATTTCTTTTTACAAATAGTATTTCAGATTTATTTTTAAAATAAAAATGATTGAAATTATAAAAACCTGTATTATTGTTTATTTAGAAAAGATCAAGTATTTAATCTTAAAATAAATGGAAATTATTTAAAGTTCAACATTTAATTCATAAACTCTACTCTTAAATAATATTGTTATGTTTAAGTTACATTTTATAAATAAATGAATAAGTTAATAATTATTTATTTGATATATAACTAAACAAAAATATTTATTTAATTATACTAAATTACATATAATACCTACGTTATTTCCATAAACTATAATTATTTAATTTACTTAAGTAATTATCCCAAAATCAAACCTTATTTAAAATGTTCTAAAAATATTCATTTCGAATCTTCTATTTTACTTTCAAGTACCAAATCACTAACTCCATCCAATTCAACCATAGACTTAGACTTAGACTATTGTGCATTATTAATGCAATATATTACACTTTAGGTTATCTTGTGCATCTCAAGGATCATTATACTATTTAGTATTTGTGCTAGCTACGCCTTCGAAACAAGTGAGTATTCACAACCCCTTTTTACTCTTTTACATTTTTGGGGTGAAACATGAACACTATTCAACTTACATGTTTACATTTACGCAAACAACACAAGTACAAATCCTACTTACATTCATGTGTGCAATTTGAGCTTTATGCCCGAGTGCTAGGTGTGTTAACCTCTTGTATGCTATTATGTGCAATCATTAACTTTTCAAGCCGACGGTTTTCAATGATGGATCTATTGAGTCTGACAAACCCACCCATGGTACGCGGTGATTGAAACCGACAACACACTTTGTTTTGCATGCTAGTTACAAAGGTTTGATTGTACGTTTGGTTACACAATAGCTGCTCCCCATAAATGCCTTATTTATCATGTTATGTAAAGGATTTGGTTTACAAACTATATGCTATCTATGTACAAACTTGTGTTATACTCACCAACTTTTTAGTTGACCTTATTTTATTCATGTTTCAGGTGCTTTCATTTGAGTTTGATCAAAACATGCTACACATAGGCTTTGGACCTAGTAATATTAAATCAAAGACAAATTGTATTTCATTATGTACTTTGAACTTATTTCGTGTTTGTTTGAATGGGAATGGATTTAATATATTACAATCTAGTCAACCTTGTGCTCATGAACAGTCTTACATGTCCCGCCCCGATGATTCCGCCATCGGTCGGGGTGTGACACACGGCCGTGCAAAGGCCAAAAATGCCCCTTGTACTGCCTAGAGCTGCCAGATTCCTTCACATGCAAGAAAAGGGTACTTTGCACACCCGTGCAATCAAATGCACGACCGTTCATTGCCAAAATCTCAGCCTATAAATAGCATGCTCATTCTAAGCATTTAGGTCTGAGAAGGTATTGATCTTGAATCGTTAGGGTTTATGAGAAAAGGGTATGCGTAAATGGGCTTTAACCCGTCGTTATAGAAGATGGAGCGCGTCATCCTTAGGTCCGCGTTATTATTTGTTGAGAATGTTTTTGGGAGGGAAAAGATAGCTGAGAATTAACCACATGATGAAAAGTGGCAAAAACATTTAGCTTTTTATTAGAAGAGGGATTAGTAAAGAAGATTTATGAATTAAATAATGATATTTTAAGATAAGATATGATTGAAATTACCATATTTATCTAAAATTAATAGTTTACCATATTTGTAATAACGGTATTGAAAAAAATAAGAGGGAAAAAGAATGTTCAGGCTCACAGAATTGTGACACGTAGCGTAACCAGTTACTTAATTATTAAGTATAGATAGTTTCTATTGTTGTGATGTTAAAACTCATGGCAAAGGATATAAATGTCAGTTTATCATTGATTTTCTGTGTGTGGTGATTGTGATTGACCTGACGGTTATGAATAGTTAGTTTTGGTACGAGTTGCAAAAAAGACACGTCCAAACACCCCGTTTAAACAACATAAGAACATCCAAACACTATCTCTTACAACCGTTTTATTCATCATTGATTCTTGTTTTCTAATATCACATTGTCACTTTCAACCCCCTTTCTCTAAGACCATATAGTGGTTATCTTTACAATCACCAAACTTTGCTCTTAAGTAAAGAGTATTGAACATGGTTTTTATTAGAGCTTAATATGTGCTATTGTCAATGTGATATGAAGGTGATCAAAGAACTGTTAGACTCGTATTTTGACCAACCGAACAAAAGCAAACGGGCTAAAAAGTGGCCTAACTTAAAACAAGCATAACTTTTGATCTATCAGGAGTTAGATGCAAGTAAATATAGACAACATTCGGATCCAATTTTCCTCATTTTGAGCCCTAATTTTGACTTTGACCGTTTTCCCCCAAATTTCATGATTTTGATTGATTTTGCAAAGGATTAATCGTGGTTTTCATTAAAATTACGTATTTATTTAGTCATTTACTTTTAATTCTGACGTGCAAAATTTGGAATTTCCCGGTTTACTTTGTCTCATTCAGTAATATATCAATCTTATTTCAAAGAGTGTGTTCTTTTTTGACTCGTTTCTTGTTGTCATTTTGTATTGAATTACTATATGTGCAATCTCAACTTAGAGTAGAGCGAAGAGATTCTTGGAAATTCAAAAGCTGAGGGAGAACAAAAAAGAATATGATGTGAAAACTTCAGTATCATATATCAAGCAAATGGCAAGCACAAAGTTTATAGAAAGTGCAGAAGCACATTTCCGTCTTAATATCGACCCAAAATATAATGATCAACAGCTGAGAGCAACTGTGAGTTATTTGATTTGGACTTGGTGTATACTATATATTACCGCTTAATAATAATTTCTGATGTTTCAAATCTTGGATTGTAGGTGAATTTGCCCAAAGGCACCGGACAGGTCGTTAGGGTGGTTGTTCTGACTCAAGGTTTTTTTTTGTCAATTTTTTTCTCATCAAAATTAGACCTTTTAGAGGATTTTTTTTGAAGTCAGTGATTATGATATTGTGGTATTCATTTATGAGTTACGGGAATCGACAGGTGAAAAGTTGGATGAAGCAAAAAATGCAGGAGCTGATATAGTTGGTGGAGAGGACTTGATAGAACAAATTAAAGGAGGATTCATGGAATTTGATAAACTTATTGCAACTCCTGATATGATGCCTAAGGTTTTATATTTAAGATAATTGTGTTCTCTTGATATGTTAACCGAATGAATTACGATGGAGTGGGAACCTTAGAGAAGCCTATCTTGGGCCCATGGGATATAAACCTGTTCTCGATTATTCCATTTCTTGATGTTAGCAATGTACAGTGGTTAAATAGGATCATTTTCTTCTCGGGACCATTTACTTTTTTTCATCATGTGGGAATTAGAATTAATTCCAATTTATCTACTTCTATCTATGTGGGGAGGAAGAGAAATGTCTCTATCGGCCACAAAATTTATTTTGCACACGGCGGGGGGTTCTATTTTTCTCTTAACGGGAATTCTGGGCGTCAGTTTATATGGTTCTAATGAACCAAAATTAAATTTTGAAATATCAGTTAACCAGTCGTATCATGTGGCTTTGGAAATCATATTCTATATTGGATTTTTTATTGTTGTTGCTGTCAAATTGCCGATTCTACCTCTACATACATAGTTACCAGATACCCACGGAGAGGCGCACTACAGTACTTGTATGCTTCTAGCCGGAATTTTATTAAAAATGGGAGCGTATGGATTGATTCGGATTAATATGGAATTATTACCACACGCTCATTCTATATTTTCTCCTTGGTTGATGATAGTAGGCACAATACAAATAATCTATATAGCTTCAACATCTCGCGGCTAACATAATTTAAAAAAAGAATAGCCTATTCATCCGTATCTGATATAGGTTTCATACTTATAGGAATTGTTTCGATAACCAATACGGGACTCGATTTTTTTGGCAGGAACGAATAAAATACTAATAACTATAACTAACGCATACATACATGTATCGACCATATCATACTTTGCAGACCATAGATGAGTTTAAGAAGGGGAAAGTGGAATACCGAGCCGAGAAAACAGGAATCGTTCACTTGCCATTTGGGAAGGCAAATTTCTCAGAAGAAGATCTTATCATAAATCTTCTTGCTGCAGTGGTAAACCTAGTTTTTATTTTTAAATTATAGCAAGTGTTTTGTAATCATAATGATCTGTTAATTTGGCAGAAATCGGTTGAAACAAACAAGCCAAGCGGGGCGAAAGGAGTATACTGGAAAAGTGCCATATATGTTCATAAATGGGGCCTTCGATCCGGTTAGATATATAGGACATGCTTGATTTCAAGCTTCAGTAGAATGAATGTAAACCATAGATGTAAATTAAATCATCTGCTTCTTAATTAGCTTCTTAAGGTCTGTTCTTGGAAGATGCATCATAGCATAGCATGGATTAATTAGATTTTTTTTTTCCAATCCAACAAAACATATGTATTTTGTCAATTTGTTTTGATTTTACTTCTCTAAATGTTGTTAATTTCTACTTCATCATTTTAACTCTTGTTTTTATTCTTTTTCATATGAGTAAAGATATCTTCTAATAATTAATTAATTCAAATATTTCTTTATTATGACCATAACTGTGATCTAGAATATGAACTCTACCTTGTGATTTTGAAATTTAACCACTATTTGTATCTTAGGGCATGTTTGAGATTATTTATTTTAAGCTCCTTATTAACTTTTATAAAAAGTTATAAGAAGTTTTGAAAAGTAAGTTCCCCCTAACTTTTTAATAACTCATTTTCCCCTCTTTAAAAAGTTAAAACAAGTAGCAAAAGTCACATTTCCCAAACACTTTTTTAACTTATAAAAGTTAATAAGTAGTTTCAATAAATAATCCCAAACACCCCCTTAATCCGCATTTTTTTAAGATTTCTCACATAGCTAAAAGGAAGAGAATTTTCATGGGCTTCATGGAGTGGCTCATATTATCTATAGTGTTCTAAAACAAGCCTAATAGTATATGAGAAAGACAAATAGAGAGGGAAAGATTTGTATTATTGATGATCATTAGAATGAAATACAACGAGGTTTATACAGGGGATGTAAACTTATGGAACAAGCTAATCTATATTAGTCATTGATAACCACAATACTGTATATAATCATATCTATAACACTCCCCCTTGGTTATCAATTTCATACGCTTTGAGATGCTGCCTCGTTAAAAACCTTGCCAAGGAAAACCCAGTGGGACAAAACCTTAGCTAAGTGAAAAAGAGTGCAGCGCGTATTTCTCCCCCTGGTGATTAATAGTTAAACTCCTTGAGTCGACGCATCCCGATCCCATGAACCAATTTCTTAAACGTTGAAGTCGGAAGTGATTTGGAAATCAAGTCTGCCAAATTTTTGTTGGAACGAATTTGTTGGACAGTAATGTCGCCATTCTTTTGCAAATCATGTGTGAAAAAGAACTTCGGCAAAATATGCTTCGTTCTGTCGCCTTTGATGTATCCTTCCTTAAGTTGAGCAATACATGCTGCGTTATCTTCATATAAGATTGTCGGCCCCTCATCTCCGGAAGAAATGCCACAAGTTCCACGAATGTGCTGGATTACAGTCCTTAACCAAACACATTCTCGACTAACTTCATGGATTGCTAATATTTCTACATGATTAGATGAAGTGGTTTGTGATTGTCTGCTTTACGGAACGTCATGAAATTGCAGTGCCTCCACTTGTGAATAAATATCCAGTTTGAGATCGACCAGTGTGAGGATCAGACATGCACCTTGCATCTACAAAACCAACCAAACTTGTTTTCGATTGGTTAGTAAAATACAAACACATATCTTTTGTACCATGAAGATATCGAAATATTTGTTTTACTCCATTCCAGTGCCTCTTTGTCGGGCATGAACTATATCTTGCCAATAAGTTTAAAGAAAATGATATATCTGGTCGTGTATGGCTAGCAAGAAACATTAGTGCGCCAATTGCACTTAAATATGGTACTTCTGGACCAAGAATTTCCTCTTCATTTCTCGGAGGTCGGAATGGGTCTTTTTCAACATCAAGCGACCTTACAACCATTGGAGTACTTAATGGATGTGATTTATCTATATAACATATTCAGATTCTGATCTCTTGATAAAAATGCATGGACAAACAAAATCATTTTTTTAACCTTCTTTCAATAAATACTCACTAAGGCGATTATGTCACATACGCCCAGATTGTTTTAGCCCATATAGTGATTTGTTTAATTTAACTGAAAGATGTTCTCGAGAACTAAATTTACATGATTTCTGCAGTTTGAATCCTTCAGGGAGTTTCATGTAAATATCGGTATCAAGTGAGCCATAGTGGTAGGCTGTCACAATATCCATTAAACGCAGATCAATCCCTTCTTGTATTACCAGACTAATAAGATAACGAAAAGTTGTCGCATCCACCACCGGAGAATATGTCTCCTCATAATCAATTACAGGTCATTGTGAAAATCCTTGTGCTACTAATCGTGCCTTGTATCGTTTAATCTTATTCTTTTCATTACGTTTTCGCACAAACACCCATTTATATCCGACGGGCTTTACACCTTTAGGTGTATGGACTACCGGTCCGAAAACGTCTCGTTTCGTAAGGGAATTCAATTATGCCTCAATTGCGTCTTTCCATTTTGACCAATCATTTCTATATTTACATTCCTCAACAGATCTTGGTTCTTGATCCTCATTGTTTTCCATTACTTCTAGCGCTACATTATATGAAAAATTGTCATCGACGTCGATTTTGTTTCAGTTCCATACATTTCTAGACATGATATAACTCATTGAGATCTCTTCATTTTCAGGTACCTGAGGTTTTGCTATGAGTGAGATTTACTTAGGTACGTTTGTCTGTCTGTTGTTTGTAACATACTTCATGGACTAAAAGATACATCGAGGATTCGATTCCTTTTTTGAACTTACAAGTTATGTAACCTCTACACTTGCTTCATGGAGTGAATGAAAGAACAACGGTATTTAAGGAAAAGGGTTATCTAAACTCTCCTATGAAGTTAATAACAAGCATTATCAAAATAGTTAAGAACGAAAGTTATTAAAGGAAAATGAAATTAATAGAAAATGAAACGGACTAAAAGCGTATATTATATATAGTATAAGGGTTAAAAATGAAAATTAAAAAATAAAAGTAAAAACTTTATAGTTTTACTGTTCACAGGTTCCCTATTGTTTAGTATAACTAGTAGTTTTACCAGTCGCGCGTTGCGACGGCTTCGAAACGTACTCTAACTCGAATTCCCACGTCACGCGGTGTGAAGCGGATATGGCTACTCGTTTAACCCTAAAAGAAAATGTAAAAAAACAAAAGAAAAAAACCAAAGAAAAAAAATGTTTTGATAACGATACAAAATACTTAAACGCGTGTTTGAGAAATCTAAAGCATAAAATATTAAAATGCGTGATTGGAAAACATAAGGAATATTAAAAGTACAAAATAAAGTAAATCCACATCAATCTTAAAACATGAAAATGTGCGCAACGGTAAAAATAATGTTACTAAAAGAGAGACATAAAATAAAATAATAAAAAGCCAAAATAAAATAAAAAAACAACCGGTTCGGGTCATCGAAAACCATAAAAACGAATACCAATACGGGTTTGGATAATAGCAATACCTACAACGATGTTGTTCTTTCAAATGAAAACGTAGATGCAGCGGAAAAAATAATGTTACTAAAAGAGAAACATAAAACTAAATAATAAAAAAGCAAAAAAAACACACAAAAAAACTACCAGTTCGGGTCGTTGAAAATCATAAAAGCGAATACCAAAACGGGTTCCGATAATACCAATACCGACAATGATGTTCACTCATAATTCGCTCAAATGAAAACGCAAGCGCAACGGTAAAAATAATGTTACTAAAAGAGAAACATAAAACTAAATAATAAAAAAGCAAAAAAAACACAAAAAGCTACCGATTCGGGTCGTCGAAAAACATAAAAGCGAATACCAAAACGAGTTCCGATAATACCAATACCGACAATGATGTTCTTCGCTCATAATAGGTTCGGCTCGTAACGGTACAACAACGGTAATGGCACTCGCTACAGACAACGATAAAAAAAGCTCGATTTTGAAATAAACTCCGTTTTCAAAAAAAATATATATCAGAACGTTGACAAAAAAAACTAAAAACAGCCGCGTAATCTGTATTTTAGAAAAACTTAACGAACGAAAGCTATTAAAGGAAACAAAATTAATATAAAATAAAACGGGCTAAAAGTGTATATTATATATGCATAGTGAAAATAAAAATTTAGAAAAAAAAACTTTTATGCTTCAAGTGGTTGTACGATAGTGTATTGGAGAGGAGTTCTTTACTACTCACCACTTGCCTTTTGTTTAGTATAACTAGCAGTTATCATTCGCGCGTGCTGCGGGACGAATCTAATTTTACAACTTGCTAAAATTAATTTGAAAGCAATTCAACCTCCTTAATAATACCATGTTCAATGATACATGTTTCAATGCAAAGTCTAGGCTATTATAATGTTTTGACTTCTGATACATTAAAAAAAACTTGCAAATATAAACTTTATAAAACTTAGCTATACTCATAGCATCATTAACATGTATAATAACAATACTCACCTTCACCTTCACCATCACCTTCACATTCAGTAAGTATGCAAATCATATACATGATCATCAACAACCATCTCATATACATGATCATCAACAACTATCCACTTGGCCTGAAGGGCATGGCACTTCTCTCCAACTGCAACTCAAGAACTCCAGTCGAGCGTGCCCGCAAACATCTAGTGATAGTTTATTAGCCTCCTATATGAGTCACTTCCTTTTGTTTCCTGAAACAAGATATAGTTTTTGTAAACATATTTAACAAAGTTGGTTATTTTTATTTATTTATTTACAAAATATGTCCAAAAGTGTCTTGACCTAACCCGACCCTTTACTAAAAATTCCAGATTATTTTCTTCACCCTTGTTTTCAATCTCATTGATATTAGGATCCCATGTGTACTGCATTCCTTGCTTTTCTTTTTTAGTTCTTGGTGATACTCTTTTTCATGTAACGCCATCTGTAGCAACAGGAAAAAAAATAATACAAATTTAATAACTTTTTCAAACAAAAAATACTAAAAATATTGCCAACCTTTTGTTTTCTCTCAGCAGCTTCTTTAGCCTTTGTCCTGTCAATGATCCCTTCAGCAGGTAGATTCTGTGCATTCTCAAGATCATCGTATTCGCCAAATGTTAAGACCCTAAACTGTATTAAACTGATAAAATATTACTGCTGCCAAGAAAATGGGCATCACAAAAGGCAAAAAAATTCATCACTTACACAAAAAAGAAAAATTATAATTTCATAAACATGGAAAAAAAACAAACCTTAGATTTATATTGACATCATATGAAAAATAAAGCCCACGTGTCTTTTCTTCAACTTTTAAAAAGAAGTTAAAATCTGGAACAAATTGTTAGTAGCCAGCAGGGCAACCCAATAACTCGACCCGTACTATTAAAATCATGTTTAACCATGAACTCGTTTTGACCTGTTATCGGACCCGCCAAGTATATCCTTATCAGTTAAGAAGCAAGCCAACAGCAACAGATGAAACGGCAATCTGCAAAACAGCAACTGGTTTCCCTTGAGAAAACCCAAGATCTTGTGTAGTAGCTTTCATAACAGTATCAACCGGCCCCTATATAATATAGAGAAACATACACTTAGATGATGCCACTTTTACCATTGAACTCTATTATGCTGTTGAAAATATTTCTGGCTCTTAATAGTTTTAGATTAAGAGAAAGGCATGGCAGATTAACCTAAAGAAAATCATAAATAAATGTATGTGGAAAAGAAAACGTGTCAAAACATACACGTTCCCTTCCTATGGTGGACTGTGTCAATTTGCTATCAAATTTCTTCGAAGGAGTGCAACTCTGATGTTCCTGCAAATTGAACACTTGTCCTTAATGTTGATAGAGAAACATTACATATAAAGGTTAGATAATATACTATATGCGTCAGTGAATCACCACCATTTTCATCAAAAAGCAAAAAAAAAATGATATTCAAATTAGTACTTCGTAATTAGTATTATAACTAACAAAAATAAAATCAAAGAAGTGAAAGTTAATCACAAATTATCCTCAAATTAAAAGGGGGAAAATCTTGTCGTCCTTTTTTGTTTTGAGATTCTTTCCAGCAATACTTATCCCACAAATGCGATTCATAACAAACGGTTGACATGTAATTTGTATTGTCGCAAACCAAGAACAATAAAAACTAAACATAGGTCAGCTTAGAAACGAAGGTTGTGATAATTAACAAACAAATAAATCATTTAATTAACGAAGAAAAAAAATCAAACGAACGGAGTACAAAATAAAAGAACGCAAGATATAAAAAGAAGAGAAGATACCAATTCCTATCAGCAAAGTAGGTGCACATGAACGTTGGTCTAGTGTCTCTTCAAGAGATTCATTTTCTTGCGTTATTGTTACATCGGACCATCTTCATTATTTGCCCCCTTTTCTTTCGAGGATTTTTATCTTTGGAACCGATTGGTCTACCACGCTTCAGACGTGCATTAGACTCATTACCAATATATGGTTGTCCTTCTGGGACATCAATCTTTATCGAAGCATTAACAACTGGTATATGTGACTTAGTCACTCTCTTTGGGTCAGTGAATGCGTCTGGTAATTGATTTGCTAATCCTTGTAAATGAATTATCCTTTGAACTTCTAAGTCACATTGTTTAGTTCGAGGATCAAGATGAGTTAATGATAATTCATTCCAATTTATATTACTTACCTGTTGTTTTTCATCTCCCCCTAATGTTGGAAATGCTGATTCATTAAAATGACAATCACCAAATCGAGTCGTAAATAAATCTCCTGTTAATGGCTCTAAATACTTAATGATAGATGGTGATTCATACCCAACATATATTCCTAACCTCCTTTGAGGTCCCATCTTTGTGCGTTGTGGTGGAGCGAATGGAACATATACGGCACAACAAAAAATTCTTAGATGGGAAATATTTGGTTCCTGACCAAAAACCAACTTTAATGGGGAGGAAGTATGATAACTAGTTGGCCTGATGTGAATTAGTGTTGCTGCATGTAAAATTGCATGCCCCCAGGCAGAAAATGGTAATTTTGATTTCATAATCATTGGTCTTGCAATCATTTGAAGTCGCTTGATAAGCGATTCAGCAAGCCCATTTTGTGTATGTACATGAGCCACATGATGCTCTACACTAATCCCAATAGACATTGTCACACCCCAACCGACGGCGGATTATACGTCGGGGCGGACGCGGTTGTTCAATAGCACAAGGTTGACTATTAAAGTTTCAATATTTCATTAATGAATAATTTAAGGTTCAATACAAGGAAGAAAGATACGAATACAACATTTAATTTAAGTAGTCTAGGTCCAAAGCATCCTATGTGATCACGAATAAGTCTCATGATGTAAACCTGAAACATGTGAAAGAATCTGTCAACTACAAAATAGTTGGTGAGATACAAAGGTTTTGACACAGTTTAACAAGTATTTGAAAAGTATTACAATTCACTATGATTCATGCATTCTATAATGTAAGTATGAGAAAACAAGCATGTTAGACATTGTGCACATCAACCCTCCGACCAAGTTTAGGCATAACCCGCAGGTTACCCTTATAAGTCTCAAGTTTAAAGTTTAATGTAGTAACAAACACCAAGGGCTCCCCCCCGAAGGGGTCAATCAATCAAGGTGGATTGGTCAAATGCAATAGATCTATCATTGTTACTATTGGCTTGATCAAAGTTAATGAATGTGCTAGTTTTAAGTTTAATCTAAGCATACAAGTCTCAAGTTTAACATAAGAATAAACACGTAGTCATAGTTGTACAAGAATTGTATAAGTTTAAGAATTGTGAACATATTTCACCCCAAAAGCATAAAAGGAAAAAGGGGCTAAGTATACTCACATGGATTGGGTGACGAGTATCCGACAAGAGTTTGCAATAATTGGAGAGGGAGAATATCCTCACGATATGCCTAAGAATATAAGTCTAAAGTTTTAAGCAAAAAGTCTAAGACAAAGGATCTAAGATTTCAAGATTTGACTAGGGTTCCAAATGAGGGACGGGAATGATTGTGTTTATAAAGTTTAAGTCAAGTTTTAATAAGGTTTTGAACGAGTCATACTAGACTTGAATTTCAAAGTTTAATAGTTTAAAATAATTATTGTTTAAAATAATTATTTAAGATAAGGATTAAAAATAAATAATAATTATTTCAAAAGTAAAATAATTATTAAATACAAAGTATTTAAAGACTAAATAGTGATTAAGGATAAATAATAATTATTTCAGAATAAATAATTATTAAGGATAAATACTTATCTTATAAGGATAAATATTCTGTTTAATCATTTAAAGTATTTAGATGTTAAATAATTAATCTTGTAAATAAATGATGTTTAAAATGTGCTAAGTTCAAATAATATGAAATTGTAAGCATAAATAATTACGTTTAAATATAATTTCTTATAAGGTTCACATTTTCATTATAAGTTTATAAATATATTTTTAAAGTCTAAAAGAAACCATAAGTTTAAAATAGAATTCTATTGATTTATAAGTGTTTAAAGTTTTCATTTAGTTTTTATAAAGTTTATAAGTTTTAAACTATTTAGAATCTAAATAAAGTATAAATATCTTCCTTGTTTTTAACCAAATAAATAAATGTGTTTAAATAAACAAGCTATATTCATTTATTTTAGAAATAATAATTTTTCCGATATATAAAATCTTCTCTGTTGGAATTTTATAAAGTTTAAAAGTATTTTGTAATTTTTAAGAATTTAAAACTATTTTTAAAGAATTGAACATTATTGGTTTTAACCAAATTTTAATTAAATAAAATAGTTCTGGAATACAAAAGTGTAAATAAAATTCATTTTTATGTTTATAAAAGTTTAACAAAATTTATAAAAGTTTAAAAACTGTTTTTAAAGAGGTTAAAACAATTAAAAGTGGGCAAAACCGGTTCCCCGGATTCGAACTCGGGTCTGGGACCGGGTCGCAATCACACACACTGTCTTAACCACCCGGCTACGGGCCTCGCTGGTGGTTTATACAGAAAAAAAATTTAAATACACAAGTTCAAATCAATCCCAAATCCTTATGAACCCTAGAACCCAAATCCATCGAATACATATCGATTAGCCATCTGTTAATCGAATAAAACATGGGGCTTTCGATCACAGAGGGATTTCGAGTCGATTGGTCATTGAGATTACCTGAATTGATGCAGAAATGAGGGAGAACGAGCTGGGTCCTCGTCGGCGGCGGTCGTAGGCTTCAATCGAGGAATGCGGGGGACGAGAGACCAAATTGAGTGTTGGGAGTGTTTGAGGGTGATTTCGTTGAGCTGAGGGAGTCGATATATATAGCCAAGTTGGCAATAAATGCTCGGTTGGTTGGGAAGATGAGGGTTGAACGGCCGAGTTTGAATTTGACGAATGCGTGGGTCTCGGGCCATGTCCGAGCATTGATGATTCTTGGGTTACGGTCGCACGCGTGAGGCGATGGCCGAGGTTCGTTGAATGTGGACGATTTCGCGATTTGGATGAAATGGGTGAAAAAAACGGGGCTAGCGGGTATCGAACCTGGAACCGAATTCTGTTTTCGGTGTTTGGGGTTATTACAAAACAGGCCCCTGATGTTTGGAGTCTTTATCACTTTGTGTTAAAACATAAGTCTTGAGTTTAAAACAGTTTTCAGAAATGACAGGTTAGCTCCTCGACTTTTATAAGGTAAATATGTTTTATTAAAACTCAAATAAGTTTTAAGAACTTTAATAATTTACAAGGTTATTGGTTTACAAGTTTTTTAAAAAAATTAATAAACAATTTAAATTGGTTTATTTAATTACCACTTAAAAGTTTCAGAACGAATTTCGAATGTTAAGATATATATATATATAAATATATTCATACTTTTTAAATAAATTTCACATATATATATATATATACATATATATATGTGTGTTTTAAGTATAAATTATTTATATATATTAATTTAAAATTAATATTTATTGTTTCAAGGGAATAGTTTTAACACGAACTCGAGTTTCACTTTAGTAACACGTGCAAAAAGATAGGTCGGAAAATCTCGGACATTACAGACATGCAATAATCATTAAATGTTTGGAATGTAAATTCACCAGCATTGTCCAACCGAATTTTCTTGATGGGGTAATCTGGAAAATGTGCCCTTAGCCTTATTAATTGAGCAAGTAGTCGTGCAAATGTCATATTACGACTTGATAATACACACACATGGGACCATCTAGTTGATGCATCAATTAAGACCATGAAATATCTTAATGGTCCACTAGAAGGGTGTATAGGCCCACATATATCCCCATGTATTCTTTCCAAAAAAACTAAGGGATTCAATCCCCACCTTAGTTAGTGATGGGCGAGTAATTAACTTCTCTTGTGAGCATGCAACACATGCCATGTCCTTAGATTGAAGAATCTTCTGGTTCTTCAAAGAATGCCCACATGAATTTTCTATTATTTTTCGCATCATTGTTGATCCGGGATGGCCTAACCGGTCATGCCAAATGATAAAGTTTTCTCGGTCCATAAACTTCTGGTTTATGACTACGTTTGATTCAATTGCAATAATTTTAGTGTAATATAAACCGGAAGCAAGTGCGGGTAACTTTTCGAATACATGCTTTTTACCCTAAATCATATTTGTGATTTGAAGGTACTCATCATGTCCTTCACATGTAGTCTCAATATGATATCCATTTAGACGTATATCTTTAAAGCTTATTAGATTTCTTTGAGACAATGGGGAAAATAATGCATTGTTAAATTTGAATTGTGTTCCCCTGGTAACACTATATAAGCGTCCCCAAAACCTTCAATTAATTTTGTACTACCGGATATAGTACTAACACTTGCCTCTTTTATAATTAAATTAGAGAAATAATTCATTTTCTTGAAAATTGCATGTGTAGTTGCACTGTCTATTAGACATACGTCTTCTTCATTAATAGGCAGTTTAGTTAAACGCTCCATATGGTTCAAAATAAAACAAAGACTCATAAATAAAATGTTTAGTATGCTTCAAAATAAATACCATAAATAAAATGTCCCATATGCTTCAAAACAAAACAGAATTTCAAACAAAATGTCTAAAAAAAACTTCAAGCACATAACATAACTTAAAATCTAATTGTTCAAATGTAAGGAAAATTGTAAGCATCCAACTGATTTGTATCAGTAAGGGAACCACTAGGGATATTAAGAAGGAAATCATCAGCATCCATATGAGTTGTATCAGTATGGAATTTTGGACCATCGAGGATATCAACATTGCCATCCTCATACGTGAGATTTGTCTCTATTCCTTTCCCTTTTTCTTTAATGGAAAGTGGGTAAAGTTACACCAAGTGTTTGGGTGTACGACAGGTACGAGCCCAATGATTGTTACCTCCACACCGATAACATGCATTTGGTGTAGTCTCTTTTCTCTTATTACTTTTATCATCATTAGATTTATTTCCATTGTCATGGTACTTTTGGTGGGTTCTAGTGTTTTTAAACTGAACTCCACTATAACTTCCCCGGCTATATCCACGTCCACGACCACGATGGTAACCACGACCACGTCCACGACTTCCACTTTGTTCATTATATGTTGCCACAATCGCTTCTAGGAATGGGGTTGTACCAACCGGACGGGTCTCATGATTTTTCATTAGGAGCTCATTGTTTTGCTCGGGCATAAGTATACATGATATCAGGTCACTATATTTGGTGAAACCCTTTTCACGATATTGCTGCTGTAGGAGCACATTTGAGGCGTGAAAGGTAGAGAATGTTTTTTCCAACATCTCCTTATCAGTAATATTTTCGCCACATAGAATCAGTTGTGACGTGATTCTAAACATTGCCGAGTTATACTCACTTATAGACTTGAAGTCTTGCAACCTTAAGTGAATCCACTCATAACGAGCTCTTGGTAATATTACAGTTTTCTGGTGGTCATACCTTTCTTTCAATTTGGTCCAAAGAACAAGTGGATCCTTAATAGTGAGATATTCACTTTTTAAAGCCTCATGGATATGATGGCGTAAGAAGATCATTGCCTTTGCTTTATCTTGGATAGTTGTTTTATTTCCTTCTTTAATTGTATCCCCAAGATTATTAGCATTCAAGTGAATTTCAGCATCCAATACCCATGACAAATAGTTCTTTTCCGTAATGTTTAAAGCCAGAAATTCAAGCTTTGCAAGATTTGACATGATGAACTATATAACAGCAAAGCATATGGATTAATTATAAAATCTAATAAATTTAAAATTTAGAATAAGAATGATTATAAAATAAAACAAGATTATTAAAATATATGTTTAAACTCTCCATATTAAATTTTGTATATAAAGTTATTACAGAAAGTATATTCATAGTTAATAGGTGGAAGAATCGTATGTATTAAAATATTTTGTTTGTAATTAATTTGAAATACATATATTATTGATTTCATCACAGTTTTTATCATGTATTGTAAAAATATAATAGTAAATATTCTATATAAGTTAAAGATTAATGACAAAAATAGGTGTCAAATGGCGGAAAAAGAAAACTGTAATCAGGTAATTTAGGAGAAAAAAATTGTAATTAATAATTAACAATAAAATCAATAAGTGCTAATAATTTAAAATTTTATTTTAATTGTTGCCAATTGATTATGTTATTTTTCTTTATTATTGCAAAACTGATAAAAGTTCTTTTATCACAAATCTCTTGCTGAGTTTAACCATTTTTCTGATCTGTTTTATATAAACGACGTAAAAAAAATAATTAATAATAAATCTCCATCTTAACCCGAAACTGTATAAATTACAACATGGATTATATTGGGAGATATAAGAAAAGAATAACACAAATCTCTAACACAACCCAAAATTATATGAACTACAATAGGATTTATGTTTTAGAGAATAAAGAACAATAAAAATTAATTTACCTTATGATAATACGATCCAACTCCAAAAGCAATCGCGCTGATAACGTGTTCTAAAACAAACCTAATAGTATATGAGAAAGACAAATAGAGAGGGAAAGATTTGTATTATTGATGATCATTAGAATGAAATACAATGAGGTTTATATAGGGGATGTAAACTTATGGAACAAGCTAATCTATATTAGTCGTTGATAACCACAATAATATATATAATCATATCTATATATAACATATATGATATTTTTTATATGCTATATATTATCTAATCTTTATTATCCGACATTCAAGCGATACTGCTTTATCAAATACTTTCAAAAAATGACACTAGTAAAAAATCCTATATCCATAACTTATAACAAAAAGTTAGATACCGAAAGAGAAAATAAAAGGAGACATATATTGCTACACCACTGTAGATAACCATACAACACTGACAACCTATATGAGTCATATAGCCCTATACAACTCGTATTACGCTTTACGGGAGCCTATACGAGTCGTATTGGCTATACGGGTCATATTGGGCTATAGGAGACACAATACGGGATACGATACGAGCCGTATTGGGCTAAACGAGACACGATACGACCTATATTATGTTTGATATGGGGATGTGACTGATGTAACATGTCTATAAATTGTCGGCTTTCACTTTTGAACTATACGACCTATATGATGAGGGCTATACGACCCATGTGATAAAGGCTACACGACCCGTATAGCCTTATGATGTGAGGAGATTGTGTACGCTTAACAAATCCCAAATAAAATCAACATATTATTATAATAAGTTAACATAAATTTTAGAAGAAAAAATAACATAAAACATGGATGGTTTTGGTTTATTTATTTAGGCTAAATTACAATTTTTGTTTTTTATAATTACCCAAATCATGGAATGAATCTTTTAAAATTTTAACTAACTCACTCTCTTTTATTTGAAAAGTTATCTCATTTCTTGTCATTTTAACTAACCAGGGTTAAATATTTTTATTAAGTTAACAACATTATTGTCTTTTTATTCATAAATGATTATTTTTGTAAATGCTAAAGATTTTTTTTCTTTTCTTTCTTTTACTTTTATTCTTCTTTTATTTTTTTTATCACTTTTATTTTATAGATTTTGTTTAAAATTTTATTAATTAATTAACCAACTTATTTATTTTATAAAGTTATATAATTTATATATTTTTTATTTAATTTATTTATTTTCGATTGTTCGAATAAGTAATATACTTTTCTCACTTTTATTTCACATATTTTTTTAAAATTGTATTAATTAATTAAGCAACTTATTTATTTTATAAAAATAAATTTTTTATATTTTTATAATCTATTTATTTTTGTTTTTTTATTAAGCTATTTACTTTTATCATTTTTATACTAGAAAATAGGTATTTAAATTTTTTTAATTAATAGCTATTTAAAAATTATGAAACGTTTCAATTCTAAACAAACTTTTTTTAAAATAATAAAAGTTAAAGAAAATGTTTAAAAAGTTATAAAACATTGAAAATAACCTTTTTTATAAAATATGTCGATTTAATAATATATATATTATTTTATTAGAAACTTTTTCACTAACTTTCTTTAAAGAATATTTTTTGAATAGAAATTTTGTTTATCTAATATGATTAGGAGTGAAAAGATTGAAGTTTTCAGAAAACACCTATTTTGGTAAAATATTTTTTAAATAATCCATTTTGGTAAATAAGTTTTCCACCAACACCTTTTTAGGAAAAAACTCATACAAATTTGCTAGTAGTTTAAAGTTTATTTTGCAATCATACACTCCATCATGAGGTCTTGTTATCAGTCGAGCAAGTGTTCAATGGATGCTCATTTGTTCTATAGCATAATTTTAACCCAAAAGGTTTTAACTGAGAAATTTGTGAACTAATGATACAAGGTTAATCGATTCGATATCAATGTGTTATGCGTATTAATTAATATCTAATTAAATCTCAAATTAAAGAATGAATCAAACGGGTGAAATGTTGGTTATTGGTTGTCAAGATCGAGCATTGGGGCGTTCAAATCGGCTCTAACGTTTCGAGGATATCATAAAACAATCGAGAATAAGCTAGGGGTGTCCTTTTTATCCGAAACCAGAATACCGAACCCGGCGTGGATTAACCCGAACCCGATTAAGATGAAACCCGAACAACCCGAACCCGTTTAAGATGGAACCCGAACCCGAAGGTAGTATTCGGTTTGATAACTGGGTTAAAAAATGTTAATCGGGTTAACCCGATTAACCCGAATAATAATAAAAAGGTAATTTTATTATTAATACTTATATATAAACTTAGCTCAATATATATGTAACCATTTTTAATGCTATTTTATTTGAATTTTTTTAATATATGACTGGAAACGGACGAGCGAATATAAATGTGGCAATTCGAAGAGTGAACATTTTATTTGTTGATACGATTTGACGTTTTTTTTAAAATTTACACGATTGGTTGATGCGGTTTGGTTTTATGCTTATTTTATTTGGTTTTTTTAGTTAATATATGTGTTTACTACATGAGTTTGAATGAAAGATCATATTGGGAGTATTTTTATTTGACATTTTGTGCTTATTATTTAATAAATATCATGTTAAGTTAAACTGTAAAATATGCTTTGCAACTTTTTCTTTAGAAACCCGAATACCGATTAACCTGACCCGAATAAACCCGAATCCGAATAACCCAAAATTGATTAACCCGTATCTTATTTGGGTCGATAAACTGTAACATCCTGAGTTTTAGAGTGTGAAAGAATTCACGAAAAATTTAAAACTTATATAAGAAAAGGGAAGCGGGCTTGGGCCGGGGTGTATAGGCCGAAAGGGACAAGGGTTTGGGCCCTTATGAGTCTCAAGACCAGCCCCAACCCTCATTTGCAACACCATTTTCGGAATTCTAGAGAGAGAGCGAGAGAGAGCTTAGAGAGAGAAAGTCCCGGTTTTCGGAGTGAGCTTCAAGGATCGTTAGCAAGAGTCTCGTGAGTGTTTATCAACGAAAAGGAAGCGTTTACAGGTAACCGATTCTCCTAGATCTGAGTTTTTCTTCATTTTGGGGTTTTTTTCGGGTTTTGAGTAAAAAGATGGTGTTTTTGCGGATGAAACTGAAAGAAAAGTAAAGATTTGAGTTCTTAAACGAAAAACAAACGTTTTGAATGTAAAAAAGTCCGGATCTTGACAAGGTCGGACCTGCATGCGAAAGTTAGGGTTTTTCACGGGGAAGAAGGCTGGTCTGCGCAGGTCGAAACTAGAAGTTTCGATAGGTCTAGGACATGTATCGAAACTAGAAGTTTCGATAGGTCTGGGACATGTATCGAAACTAGGTAGTTTCGATAGTCAGCATGTATCGAAACTAAGTTTCGATAGTCAGCGTGTATCGAAACTAGAAGTTTCGATAGGTCTGGGACATGTATCGAAACTAGAAGTTTCGATAGTCAACCTGTATCAAAACTAGGAGTTTCGATAGGTCTGCAGGTATCGAAACTAGGAAGTTTCGAAGAGCCTTAAGTTCAGAAATAGTGAAACAGTTCAGTGTCGAGTTAAGTCTAATACGTGTCGAATTGTTATGATTGTTTAGATTGAGTGAGATCCGGTAGATCATACCAGCTAAGATACCAGGTGAGTTCTAATCCCCTTTTTGCCTTCTTTAGGGGTGGTGTGCATACTTAGTGTAAAGTGTTTATTATATTTTATATATTATAAACTGAAGAGAAAAGCTATGTTTTAGTGAAAGGTTTAAAAGAGGCAAAAGTATGTTTTTCAGCAAAGTAAGATATATCATTTGGCAAGCGTTTACTATATTTTCATATACATAAACAAAGGCATGATATATATGATAAGCTATGTTTCAGAAAGTAAGATGTATTTTTATGATAAGCTATGTTTTAGAAAGCAAGATGTATTTTATGATAAGCTATGTTTTAGAAAGAAAGATATATCATTTGGCAAGCGTTTACTATATTCTCATATACATAAACAAAGGCATGATATATGTGCTAGTATGTTTTCAGTAAAGTAAGATATATCATTTGGCAAGCGTTTACTATATTTTCATATACATAAACAAAGGCATGATATATATGATAAGCTATGTTTCAGAAAGTAAGATGTATTTTTATGATAAGCTATGTTTTAGAAAGCAAGATGTATTTTATGATAAGCTATGTTTTAGAAAGAAAGATATATCATTTGGCAAGCGTTTACTATATTCTCATATACATAAACAAAGGCATGATATATGTGCTAGTATGTTTTCAGTAAAGTAAGATATATCATTTGGCAAGCGTTTACTATATTTTCATATACATAAACAAAGGCATGATATATATGATAAGCTATGTTTCAGAAAGTAAGATGTATTTTATGATAAGCTATGTTTCAGTAAAAGCAAAGATATATCATTTGGCAAGCGTTTACTATATTTTTATATACATAAACAAAGGCATGATATATGTTAAGTTATGAGCAAGATTTACAGAAATATTTATGAACAGTAAAGTGAACAGTTTTCCTTCGGGAATATGTACCAGCTATAAAGGTCCTTGGGACAGATGTTACTTGTACAAGATGTCAGATATGGGTTCTACCCATTAGTAAGAACCTTTGGGTTCGTTAACGGTTGTACAACTGGGATGAGTGACGGCGGTTGCTCGGGAGGTCCACGCAACCTCCCCTTAGCGTTAAGCGGTATTGTCGGTTCATGGACGTGAGCCATGGGGGCATTGACCAGGGTATTGTCGGTTCATGGATGAATCCATGGGGGCATTGACCAGGTACTCGTCGGTTCATGGATGAATCCATGGGGGCGGTACAGTAGTGACAAGGAATTGACGGATAAGCGGTATTGTCGGTTCATGGATGAATCCATGGGGGCATTGACCAGGTACTCGTCGGTTCATGGATGAATCCATGGGGGCGGTACAGTAGTGACAAGGAATTGACGGATAAGCGGTATTGTCGGTTCATAGTCGTTGATCATGGGGGCATTGACCAGGTACTTGTCGGTTCATGGATGTAAGCCATGAGGGCAGTACAGTAAAGAGGAATTGACGGTTTATTATACGTTTTAAACTGTTTGAAAAGTAAAGTGTGTTAAGTTTAGCCTTAATGGCAGTATATATATGTTTTGAAAAGTAAAGTATGTAAAGTTTTGCTTAAGAGCAGTATGTATGTATTAGTAAATCTTTTATATAAATGATTTAATGTAAACGTTAGAACTCACTCAGCGTTGCTGATTTTTAGTATGCACATCAGTTAAGTGTAGGTGGCAGTGGATGGAAGTGGATGCTGGGCTTAGAGAGAAGAGTTACCCGAAGATCAGAGTCTGGCATCCTGTCTATGTTATTGTTTTAGTTGATTCAGACAAGTTTCAGTTTGTATGTTGACAAGTTATGTTTAGACATGTTATGTGTTTCTGCTGCGTATGTTAAAGTTTTAAATCGTTTCCGCTGTGTTAAAGAATGTCTTATGATTAAGTTCTATTTGTTGATGAGTAAATCCAATAAGTGAGGCCTTTCAGGAAAGGGGCCTTACAAGTTGGTATCAGAGCCATAGTTTGAGAGATTTGGACATCCCCGATGTCCAGACTTAAACTGAGAATGGGACAATTAGCGGATGCCAGTACGGGTAACTCAAGCCAAAGCATCAGAAGCGTATAGTAAGTAAAGTTTACCTTTAGAGTGTCAAGATAAGAATAGAGGCTTTAGTGGAACCATGAAAGCGAATAAATAGAAAACAAGATGTGATGTAATGGTTAATTACAGATGGCCAGTGTATATTAACATCTTACCTTACTTATTGTGTTCTACATATTCCCTAGCATGCTGAAATTAAATCCCTTTGTTCTCTATCTTTTAGTTAGAAATGGCTAGACGTGGAGGAACTAGAGGGGGTGGAGGAGGAAGACGTGGTGGGCGTACATGCCGCCGCGGTGTAGCTAGAACCAACCAAGAGATTGAGGGGAGTGTTCACACTACCCATACTGATACGGTAGTCAGTCAGCACAATGTTGAACATGCGGCAGAAGATGATCAGACGTTTGAGTTTGAACCAGTCGTACAAGCAGCTCTCGGTCGTGAGTTTACCCGACTGTTGAAGGAAACCTTACCGGCCATACTAGACGAAGCCTTGAGGAAGGCCAAGGAGAGCCCTAACACAACTGAAGAGCCTGTGGTGCTTCCAGCTACGGGAGGACCAGTTCTGGTAGAGAATGTTGCACCGCCTACTCGCGGGTGCGATTACAAGGCATTTCGTGGTTGTGATCCCCCTGAGCTAACTGGAAAGAAAGAAGCAGCTGATACTTTAGATTGGATTAATGGCATGGAGTCGACCATTCGTCTTAGTGAATGTCGACCGGAACAAGCAGTCATGTTCGCTGCAAAGTCATTGAAAGGAGAAGCAGCACACTGGTGGGAGACGGTGAAGCAGGCAAAGGGTGACCAAGCGGTCGAACTAATGAGGTGGAATGATCTGAAAGCGTTAGTAATTGAGAAGTTTTGTCCTAAGAACGAAGTCCACAAGGTGGAGAGAGAGTTCCTGACGTTGCAAGCTCTTATTCGTGATATGGCAAGTTTATGTTATTATTCCCTTACTAAATTAGTTAGCCCCGTTAGTCTAGATGCCTTAGAATTTGAGATCGCCCGAAGATAAGCTCTCAGCGGTAGTTAATCAAAATGGCCTTCATGACCAAGCTGCCTTGCATAGCTACGGTTTATGCCACCCATTCTGTGATTTGCTATCGGTATAGCTTATGGCAGGTTTCGAGGACGAAACCTATTGTAAGGAGGGTAGACTTGTAACATCCTGAGTTTTAGAGTGTGAAAGAATTCACGAAAAATTTAAAACTTATATAAGAAAAGGGAAGCGGGCTTGGGCCGGGGTGTATAGGCCGAAAGGGACAAGGGTTTGGGCCCTTATGAGTCTCAAGACCAGCCCCAACCCTCATTTGCAACACCATTTTCGGAATTCTAGAGAGAGAAAGCGAGAGAGAGCTTAGAGAGAGAAAGTCCCGGTTTTCGGAGTGAGCTTCAAGGATCGTTAGCAAGAGTCTCGTGAGTGTTTATCAACGAAAAGGAAGCGTTTACAGGTAACCGATTCTCCTAGATCTGAGTTTTTCTTCATTTTGGGGTTTTTTCGGGTTTTGAGTAAAAAGATGGTGTTTTTGCGGATGAAACTGAAAGAAAAGTAAAGATTTGAGTTCTTAAACGAAAAACAAACGTTTTGAATGTAAAAAAGTCCGGATCTTGACAAGGTCGGACCTGCATGCGAAAGTTAGGGTTTTTCACGGGGAAGAAGGCTGGTCTGCGCAGGTCGAAACTAGAAGTTTCGATAGGTCTAGGACATGTATCGAAACTAGAAGTTTCGATAGGTCTGGGACATGTATCGAAACTAGGTAGTTTCGATAGTCAGCATGTATCGAAACTAAGTTTCGATAGTCAGCGTGTATCGAAACTAGAAGTTTCGATAGGTCTGGGACATGTATCGAAACTAGAAGTTTCGATAGTCAACCTGTATCGAAACTAGGAGTTTCGATAGGTCTGCAGGTATCGAAACTAGGAAGTTTCGAAGAGCCTTAAGTTCAGAAATAGTGAAACAGTTCAGTGTCGAGTTAAGTCTAATACGTGTCGAATTGTTATGATTGTTTAGATTGAGTGAGATCCGGTAGATCATACCAGCTAAGATACCAGGTGAGTTCTAATCCCCTTTTTGCCTTCTTTAGGGGTGGTGTGCATACTTAGTGTAAAGTGTTTATTATATTTTATATATTATAAACTGAAGAGAAAAGCTATGTTTTAGTGAAAGGTTTAAAAGAGGCAAAAGTATGTTTTTCAGCAAAGTAAGATATATCATTTGGCAAGCGTTTACTATATTTTCATATACATAAACAAAGGCATGATATATATGATAAGCTATGTTTCAGAAAGTAAGATGTATTTTTATGATAAGCTATGTTTTAGAAAGCAAGATGTATTTTATGATAAGCTATGTTTTAGAAAGAAAGATATATCATTTGGCAAGCGTTTACTATATTCTCATATACATAAACAAAGGCATGATATATGTGCTAGTATGTTTTCAGTAAAGTAAGATATATCATTTGGCAAGCGTTTACTATATTTTCATATACATAAACAAAGGCATGATATATATGATAAGCTATGTTTCAGAAAGTAAGATGTATTTTTATGATAAGCTATGTTTTAGAAAGCAAGATGTATTTTATGATAAGCTATGTTTTAGAAAGAAAGATATATCATTTGGCAAGCGTTTACTATATTCTCATATACATAAACAAAGGCATGATATATGTGCTAGTATGTTTTCAGTAAAGTAAGATATATCATTTGGCAAGCGTTTACTATATTTTCATATACATAAACAAAGGCATGATATATATGATAAGCTATGTTTCAGAAAGTAAGATGTATTTTATGATAAGCTATGTTTCAGTAAAAGCAAAGATATATCATTTGGCAAGCGTTTACTATATTTTTATATACATAAACAAAGGCATGATATATGTTAAGTTATGAGCAAGATTTACAGAAATATTTATGAACAGTAAAGTGAACAGTTTTCCTTCGGGAATATGTACCAGCTATAAAGGTCCTTGGGACAGATGTTACTTGTACAAGATGTCAGATATGGGTTCTACCCATTAGTAAGAACCTTTGGGTTCGTTAACGGTTGTACAACTGGGATGAGTGACGGCGGTTGCTCGGGAGGTCCACGCAACCTCCCCTTAGCGTTAAGCGGTATTGTCGGTTCATGGACGTGAGCCATGGGGGCATTGACCAGGGTATTGTCGGTTCATGGATGAATCCATGGGGGCATTGACCAGGTACTCGTCGGTTCATGGATGAATCCATGGGGGCGGTACAGTAGTGACAAGGAATTGACGGATAAGCGGTATTGTCGGTTCATGGTCGTTGATCATGGGGGCATTGACCAGGTACTTGTCGGTTCATGGATGTAAGCCATGAGGGCAGTACAGTAAAGAGGAATTGACGGTTTATTATACGTTTTAAACTGTTTGAAAAGTAAAGTGTGTTAAGTTTAGCCTTAATGGCAGTATATATATGTTTTGAAAAGTAAAGTATGTAAAGTTTTGCTTAAGAGCAGTATGTATGTATTAGTAAATCTTTTATATAAATGATTTAATGTAAACGTTAGAACTCACTCAGCGTTGCTGATTTTTAGTATGCACATCAGTTAAGTGTAGGTGGCAGTGGATGGAAGTGGATGCTGGGCTTAGAGAGAAGAGTTACCCGAAGATCAGAGTCTGGCATCCTGTCTATGTTATTGTTTTAGTTGATTCAGACAAGTTTCAGTTTGTATGTTGACAAGTTATGTTTAGACATGTTATGTGTTTCTGCTGCGTATGTTAAAGTTTTAAATCGTTTCCGCTGTGTTAAAGAATGTCTTATGATTAAGTTCTATTTGTTGATGAGTAAATCCAATAAGTGAGGCCTTTCAGGAAAGGGGCCTTACATAAACAGGTATAATTCTTATAACAAAAACCCGAATAACTCAAAACCCGATTAAAAAACCTAATAAACACCCTAGAATAAGCCTTCGCCATCACTAAAAGAGTCAACGGTCCGCGTTCTTTAAACGCAGGTTTTAGGTTCACGTATAGTTTTATAAAAACCCTTCAATCCATCCATCAAATCCAACACCCACCAAAATATGCAGATTTTCGTCAAAACCCTAACTGGAAAGACGATTAGAGCATTCCCATCAGATTCTTCATCCCCATCTCTATAATTACACTAAAAATTACTAACTTTTTTCTCTCATTTTCAATTAAATAATATTTTTTTATACTTTTATCATTACCTTTTATCTCTCCTCCACTCACAACCACTTTAAAAAATATTAAAAAATTAATAAGGGTGAACAGTGTTTTCCCCAAATATACAAAAAAATTGTACATTTTTTCTCTCCTTCACTCACAACCACTTTAAACCAATCCATAAAATATGCAGAATCCACTCACAAACAAATAGGGACATTGATGAATGCTCTTACTCTTGAAGTCGAGAGCAGCGACACCATCGACAATGTCAAATCCAAGATCCAGGTTCCAGTTTCCTTTTCTTTTCGTTTTTCCAATTTTGATTATGACACTCTAATCGCTTTCTGTACTGAAATTAGGGTTTTACTATCTCATGACATACGTATTAGATGATGTTCTATGGTTGGATTAGATTTTGATCGTGTTCATATGATTAATTGCGATTCTTTTGAGGGTTGTTATTTGCATTTTGAAGGACAAAGAAGGTATTCCTCCGGACCAGCAGAGATTGATTTTTGCTGGGAAGCAGTTAGAGGATGGGCGAACACTTGCAGACTACAACATCCAGAAAGAGTCCACACTTCATCTTGTTCTCAGATTGAGAGGAGGAACCATGATCAAGGTAAAGACTCTTACAGGGAAAGAGATTGAAATCGACATTGAACCCACCGATACAATCGATAGAATCAAGGAAAGAGTGGAAGAGAAGGAAGGAATCCCTCCTGTGCAGCAAAGGTTTAAAACATTTCTTTCCTAAAAACTTTTTTTAAGTTCAATTTGATTTGATTGTTGAGTTATTCAAGCATGTGATCATGAATTCATCAAGTGTATGATATGAATTATTTGCTCTATACTCAACCTTTGTGGAACGCCCGCATAATATAAGGGTATTTTGGTCATTTTTAAAATTTTTGAAGTGAAGGGATGCATTTGAAATGAAGGGTGGAAGCATGGTTTATGATGTCATATGCTTTTCTGTACACTTGTTAAGATCTCCGGCAGTCACACTCACACTTGTGAGTGACTGTGATCGTTTAGCTCAGTTTTGTTCTTTCTCTATCGAGGCATAATGTTATGAGATGCTTGATGATGACGTTAATTCCCCATTTTTTTAACCGATGATATTCAATACAAAACCAATTTAAAGTAGAGAACCACATAGGCCCTTGTAGTAGTCTAGCCATATATAGTTGGAAAGAGAGAGAGAGAGGAGGTTACGAGGGTTCTTTTGTGTATATATATATTTTTGAACGACAAGGCAACACCTAGATATTCTAGGATAATTGGGTTTCCCATGGGCAACACCTAGAACATTCAGGGCAGCCCACCCCAGGAGGAACCCCTAACTGGATAAACCCCTTGACCTGGCCACAGACCCCTTTTTTGCTGTGGCCCGGATTCGAACCGGCGACCTCCCATTTGGAAGTCACCGGGGTACCGCCAAGGCAAAGCCCCTTTGGTGGTTTTTTTAATATATAAATAAGATCCGTCACCTCTCTTTTTCCAGCACAAAGAAGCATGTTTGTTAATTTAAGTGTGAATAGAATATAAATTATATTTGTAGTTGAAGTTGTACTAATGGTGGGAGTTTGCTTGGGGCAGGCTTATATATGCTGGGAAGCAGCTTGCAGATGACAAAACTGCAAAGGACTACAACATTGGGGGGTTCTGTACTTCATCTTGTTCTTGCATTAAGAGGTGGCTGTTGCTAAGCTTTAAAAAGGGTGTTAAATGCTATGTTATACATAATTGATGTCGCATTCAACGGTATTCCATATGAGGAGATGAGATAAGAGATTTGAATTGTCTGATTTCCTCATAACAGTGGTATTTGTGTTTCTATTTGTACTCCAATTGATGCTTTTAATTCTGTTTTGGCATTTGCATTGGAATAACTTGTCTTGTCTTTTATGTTTTTTCTTGATTTTTAAATCTGATAAAATGGTATATGGTTAGGGAAACACTAATGCTGTTTGATTTGAATGGATCCTGTTGGCATGTTCATTCAAACACTAACATTTGTAAAATTTTTATTATCAAACTTGAACATGTGCATCACTGCATCTTCATTATCTTTTATCTTCTATAACATAATAAAGTTCTTAGTATTAAATATTTTCCTCTTTGACAAACCCGTCACGCTGGTACGAGCGAATGCGAGCCCACTTCTTATCATATTTTAATAGCTAGTTGTATTTTTATGCTTTTGTTATCACTTTTTAGTAAAACTACTAATGTTTTTGATCTAAACAAGTTCCTCTAACCAATGGTACCAAAATAGCAACAAGGTCATTTAAAAACATTATTTTAAATATGTGTTTTGTGCACTTGTAAATTTGAACTCACGTCACTTTTGTGAGGGGAGGGCAAACACTAGACCACTAAGTCATGAATGTTTTAGATATGTTGAAGCATAAATTCACGGGATGGCCTCGACAATTCATGAGCCGCTCCTTATCGAATTTATGTTTGAAATCAATTACCATATATTAGGGCAACAATTTAATATTTTTAGCAATCAACTCAGTAACATATGTTCATAAAAAAAGTTGGATCTTTCAACTCATTAGAACCATTTCCTGTTTAACTACTGTAACCTGTGAAATAAATAACCAGACTTTAAGTAAATTAATCAAATTGCCAACTCTAGTGTTCCAGAATGCCCGAACTAAACAACATATATACATACAAACTAACACTATACAATTCCATACCTGGTCAATGAAAGGCACAATGAAGTTGTATCAAATGAACAAATAATGATAAATACATGAACTTGTAAACCAACTAAAATTCAGCATTCTACAAATAACCAGAAAAATAAAAAATAAAAAAAGCCTTCAGTCTGTTATATTGAAACATAATTTTGCTTCATCCCATGGACCATTAATCTCAAACTTATACTCTTGAATTCTGATCAACCAATAAGGACACACCAAGTTAACAAAAACCAACACCCCCAACTAGAGGTGGTCAAAAGAACCGGATCCGAATCCGATCCGATGGATTATCCGAAACCGGATCCGGCTAGAACCGGATTTTTTGGAACTGGTCGGGATTTTTTCAGAAACGGCGGATCCAGAAGCGGTTTAGGAGTTCTTGACGGACCGGATAAAAATCGGACAAAAATTGGACATTTTGGAACCGGTTAGAACCGGTTCTAGCCGTTAGAGGGTAAAAAAAAGGCTATATAGCCGTTTATGGCCGTTTTTTTGTATTTTTTTGGGTTGTTTGAGGCTAGAAACTATGTATAAATAGGTATGGGTTAGTTCACCACAACATCCTAGCTCTCAAAACTAAAAAACGCTCTCAAAACGTAAAAAAACGCTCACTTTAACGGGAAAAAAACGCTCCCATGGCTTCCGCTTCTGCTTCCGCTTCCGCAAGCACTCAAAATTCGGTTGGTGGTTCTACTAGCGAAGCCACGGTGGTGAGAGTACTTCCTTGCTCCCGAAACCAAGAGATATGGGCTTATTTCGATTTATGCGAAATGTCGAACGGTTCGCAAAAGGCTCGTTGCAAACGTTGTGGTAAAATTTTGGGTGCTGCGGGAAATAGCACTTTGAGGAAACATATTGGTAGTTACGCAAAACACACTCAAGGTGAAGATCAAACTCAAATTGGTAGGGATGGAGGATTTTGGCAATACAATGTCGAGAGGGTTCGTGAAAGAATGACACATTTCGTCATTCAAGAAGGGTTGCCTTTTGATCACTTTGATAACCCGCGCTTGACGAGGATGATACAAGAGACGCTTCAACCGAGCTACACCAATGTAAGTCGTTCTACTTTGAAAAGAGATTGTTTAAAAATGTGGAAAAGAGCTAAAAAAGAATTAATCTTAGGTTTTGAAAATTTAAATACCGGCATTAACTTAACCACGGACGTTTGGTCCGCTCCACATGGTTTACCCGAATCGTACCTTTGCGTTACCGCACATTGGGTTCAACCCGAGTCGTGGCAAATGATGAAGCGTACGATTGCGTTTGATTATTTTGGATATCCACATACCGGCGAAAACTTATTTTATATTTTAGACTCGGTAATTCAAACTTATAAAATTCAACCAAAAATATTTTCAATATCTTTTGATAACGCTTCAAATAACACAAACGCGGTGGAAAAATTAAAAATAAAATATGAACCGCCTTGTAACGGTGTTTTCTTTCATAGTCGATGTGTTGCACACATCATTAACTTGGTTGTGCAAGACGGTCTAAACGTCCAAGAAATAAGAGAAGTGAAAGAAAATTTTAAAGTGATTTTACGGGAAGTTTTTAGCACAAGCAAAAAAAGATATATAAACTATAGAAACTTGTGCCAACAAACGGATTTCATCTTTTTAGGTCCAAATTGGGACGTACCTACTAGATGGAACTCGACATGAAAAATGTTTGAATCGGTCTTAAGGCAAAGAGTTACTTTAAAACATTTTCATGATGAACTAGTGCAAAATAAACGTTGTTCACAAAAATTTGATCGAGAAACTAACTAATTTGCTTGAGGTTTTTAAAAATGCAACTACATGTTTATCGAAAGTTTATTATCCTACGTCTTCGCTAATACTTCAACAATTATACTTAATATGTAATAAATTAAAAGAGTTTGAATATCACAGCACTATTTTTAAAAAAATGGTAACACCTATGAAAGCTAAATTTAAAAAATATTTTTTGAAAATGCCGACCGTTGTTACATGTTCGGCCGCCTTAAACCCAACGATTAATGTAACCGGTGTTGAAACATTAATTGGATCAATATCGGACGATTTAAATATGTTCGAGGAAGACCCAAATTTTGAATCAAATGCAATAAGGGATTTCAATTCGGCTTTTAATAATATGTTTGATTATTATTTACGCAAATATGGTGGAAGTGGTGATCCATCAAACATACGTGAATCAATGGGTTCGGGTTCGGGTTCAAGTTTTAGTAGTTTAAGGAACCCGGTGCTAAATTTATTTAACACTTTAAGAAACGAAAATACTAAACGAGCTCGTGGAAGCACACCAAGTAACGAGCTTGGAAGATATCAAGCAACCGACTTTATTTCAACTCTAAGATCCGAAGAGTTTGAAAAGTTTGATATCTTGAGTTGGTGGCAAAGAAGGGAATCCCAATATCCCATTCTAGCCGCAATGGCCCGTGACCTATTAACCGTCCAAGCTTCCACGGTAGCTTCGGAATCTGTTTTTTCTCTTAGTGGCAGGGTTTTATCTATTCGAAGAACGAGGCTTACACCGGAATCTATGGAGATGTGTATTTGCTTGAAGAACCATTTGGATGCCGCCGAACGTGTACAACATGTTGCAAAACTAGAAGGCGAGCTTGACATTGAACAAGAAATACACGAATTCGAAGTAGAACAAGGGGCGACGAATCCACTTTCTGACGAAAAATAAGCTTATGATGAAGCCCAACGTATCTCAAGCGAAGAAGATTGAAAACCGATGTTACGAAGACTAAGACGAGTAGACGACGAATAACAAGTCATAATAAATAATATATATTTTGTGATTCAATTATGTTTTTTGTAATTTTTTGGTACGAACTATTGTTAAATCACTTAAAAAATATAAAAAATAAATAAAACATGTATTTTATAGTGTATCTTTGTTAATTTGTTAATTTTTTTTTTTTTAAATCCGGTGGAACCGGTTTTTTTGTCCGGTCCGATTCCTTATATCCAGTCCGGTTCCAAAAGGTTCCAAGTCTCCACTCCCTTAACCGGATCCGATCCGGAACCGGTTCCATTGGATCCGGTCGTTGACCATCGTTGACCGATCCGGATCCGAAAAAAATCCGGTTTGTGCACCTCTACCCCCAACACCACCACAAACAACAGTTTATGCAACCTGTAAACACAGGTCAATGTCATTGCCATTGCCATCAACACAAATGAGAAGAAAAGGTGCAACCGAAACGAGTACTTCTTAAGGCAATATGTAACCAACGGCGCAAACAGGAAAACCTTAAAGGAAAACAGGATTATAGCAAAAACAAGAACCCTTGATGGAAGGCGAGAAGCGATCAAGAGTGAAGCTACAATCGAAGCGTTTAAAGAGATATTACTCGTTAAATTTGGATTTTCAAGCGCTCCGGGAGCTTTTATTGTTGACCCAGAATAATTATGCAAAAACAGATGCAGAATAACAAGTGACGTGGTCAACGCCCATATGGAATCCGAGCTGATTGACCGGGTCAATGTGTGGTATATCGGAGACGATACATACAGACCGGTTGTGAAAAATAAGATTTTGATGGCGTAACCGAGTAGGAGGTTGAGTGAGAGCATTTTGGCGGTTTAGAGAAGAATAAAGAAGCCGGATCCAACAAGGGTAATATCAAGAACTATTAGAAAGTTTTCGGTTATTGTGGAGTTAAGAGTGTGGGTCCAAACTAAAACGACAAGTGCTACAATGCAAAGGTACTGAGAAATGGAAACTGAATCCAGCATTACTTTTAGCATGTCTCGTTTGACAACATTTGCATTCATGACCATTTCTTGAAGGAAAGTGTCGTCCGTGTGGTTATCATCAGAACCCGGCTGCATACCTCCATAGGCAACTTTTCTCCATCTCCTTTGTGGTCTCTCCATTGTCAAAATTTACCTATTTACCCATTACAAATCATTAGAACATATATATGAAATTCATTGGATGGCAGGGTAGAATTGGAATGGTATGATTACTTACAATATCACATTCATATATTCAATTCATTTATCTTTCTACACAAGTAAACTCAAAGCTTACATCCCACATTTTTTTAATTGTGAGAATCCATTACTGGAAACTAACTCATGGGACCCCAACAATACCCTGCTAACCAATGGGACTAGGTAAAACGCAACTTGTGTTGGGCATGTGGCCTTCAAGGGGGTTAAAGGCAGAAAACCAGTGAAGTTGGATTCGAACCTGAGACCTCTACCCTTCTCCGTTGGCCTCGGATCAAATCGTTTCAACCGGGTGATACGTGTCACAAATTAATACGAGTCATACTACCATGTCCATCATCTACAACTTCCACATCCTCCATACACACACACGTCCCCATGCACACTCACCACAAAATTATGCAATTCTCAAATGTTCCTTTCTGTTTAGTTTTCTTTCTTTTTGTTTAGCAATACTAGGATAGTGGGTAGTTCATTTTCAATCATGTTCACATAAAAGGCCTTCCTTGTTTAGGTATTAGGATATGAATGAAAAATATGAAAATTGACCCATTTGCTTGGTTTTAAAAAGCGAGAATCGCACCGAAGCGACAAGGTCTAAATCCGAAGCGCAAATCGCAAAAGCGGACCGATTTTCGTACGCAAAGCGCAAGGTGCTTATATAAATTTTTTTATATATCCAATTGGTTTTTAGCATCCCCTACCCAAAATATAACCATAAATAAGGTTTATATATGATTTAATGTATAAATTACTTACATGTACAACCTCTTTAGCTAAATGTATAACACTTTGAAGCACGAAAACAGCCCCTGTACAAGAATCGAGCCTTTAAGTGCGATTTTTTTTCAAAAAAGTGCGAGTTTTGTACCGAGTTGGGTTACATGACTCGCTAGAGTCTGCGCCCTAGGTCGAGTCACGAGTTAAGCGCGCTTACTCGCGGTTTTTAAAACCAAGCCCATTTGTCTCCTCTTCATCTTGAATTTTCTTTGGGAGAGTGGTTATCTTGAATCAACCATAACACCGGGACTCAAGTGATTACCACTACACCACCCCCTTGAAGGTTCAACCGGTGTAATTAGTTATGGCCTTTATCAAGGAATGCAATCCAACAGGTATATGTTGGATTAAAAAAAATAAAAATAGAGAGCCAACAACAAAAATTGACTTACATTTATCATTTATGAAAATCAAGAATCAAGAATAGGTCATATGATTACTAATTTCAAAATGGTTATCCCTAAACAAAACACTTCTTAATTAGTTGTTGAAATTGATAAATCTTGAAATTAATACTTAATAGCTTCCTGTTCAAAATAGATGGAGAAACAGAGGGCATACCCATACCCAAATCATCTAAAGCTCGTAATGTTGGAACATATCAAATGAACATAAACTACCCAAAACATCTAAATCAATAATGTTAGAACAGATCAAATGACCAATAATCCTCAATTTTATTGTCCTAGTCGACTACCGATATGAAAAATCAAAAGGTAAATTGACTAACTATAACCATACTAACAGTTTTGGTTTACCAAGTGCATATTTATGGTATAAATCAAAGCGTAATTGTGAGAAAAAAATAACTGATACAATTACCTAAATCCACAGCAGCCACCGGAAGACCGTAGGACCGAATCAATTTCTTTTCTACGCTTGGTTTTAAATTGCGCGATGCGCTCCGATGCGTTTGGTCCCAAAATCCGATGCGCGATGCGTTTTGCGCGATGCGAGCGCATCACGTATGCGATGCGCTCTTTATTAAAAAGTACTAAAATATTATTTATTCATAACAAGTTGTAAAAACATACTTAAACAAAAAAGAAGTTATACAATAAGAAGATAGAATTTCATTTTTTTTGTCCAATGACTAAATGAGGCATGCTAAAATACTTCCAAAAGCACAAAAAAGCATACTAAAGTATTTCCAAGAAAGAAAATGTTGAATAAGCCAAGGAAGAACGTACAACAAGAAGATAGAATTTCATTTTTTTGTCCAACTATTTCTCCAGATCCAGGCCCAGACCCACTTTCGGTTTATACACAGACCCAAATTCAAAAACCCAAAAAATCTGCCAAAAAATCATAGTTGCGAGCATCAGAGCGCTACATGCGAACTCCGCATAATGCGAGCAACGGCGCAATATCCACGCATCATGTAATCGCTATGCATCAGGTGCAGCGATGCGCCAACTCCAGCGCTACGGCGCAAAACGCATTATGCGCGCAATTTAAAACCAAGTTTCTACGTTACAGAATCGATTTGAAACCCTAACTTGGATTGAGATTGTTCCCACTAAGGGTTCTAGGGAAATCTCAAATGAGTAGAAGCATAGTGATTGAAGACAATGTCGGCTGGAGAGAAAATAAAAAGGAAACTAGTATTACCTCGGGAAGTTCAATGTAAAGCAAACTAGTATTAAGAGCGTTCAAAGTATGTTCCCTGTCTCTATAATTTAACTAAAATTCACCATTATCTTTAAATTTTGTTTATTTTCTAAAAACATCCCACATCTCATTCTCTATCTCTATCCCTATATTCTTTTTTTTATTATTTCTTTCTCTTTCTTCCATTTACAATCTTAATTAATAACTATTTCGTCTTATTATCTTTTTCTATAATATTGATTTCAATAAAATTTTATAAAAGTTACGGGTCGTGCTATTTTAATGCTAACCAAATCTCATGAACCAGCATCAAGGGTCTTTCTCAAATCCTACAAACCAGAAAAGGGTAACCAACAGTGGCATTAATGATTAACCAAATACTAACCTGCCAATTTGGTCCTTGACTTGAAAGTTATAAGTCCAGTTTCATTTTGGGGGAATTGGACAATTAGTGCCAATAATAATTCAATTCAATTCAATTCCATCCAACATTTCCAAACAAAAAATCCCTCATTCCCACTTTAGATTTGAGCTATGCAGTCGATATCGCCGATATATCGGTCGGTGATATCTCGGTTATCGGTCCTATGCAAAAATATCGGTCAAAATATTATCGGTGATATTTACCGAGATATCGCTGAGATTTTGATTCCATAATATCGGTTGTTTCACCGAGTTTCTCGGTTTACTAATCTTGGCCCTTTTTTTAACATTTTTCTGCCCCAAAGCCCATTCCCCTTTAAAAATGTTGGCCCAATGCTTTGTACCCATAGCCAAAACCATCTAAGTAAATGCCCCAACTCCCTAATACACCCACGTTCGCACTTCGCACACCTGCTAGATCATGTTTCTAATATAAAATATTGACACTTTTTAGTTTTGACTTTTGATTTGACTATTAATATTATATATGTATATATATATAAGTTTATGCATGATATAAAAATTACCGATATCCCACCGCGAGAACCGATATCTCAAATATCGATCCTTGACCGATAACCGATATTTTTCCGCATTAACTGCATAGGATTTGAGATATGAAACACAAAATCATATATGAATCTTGAATCTATAACTAGTATGAATCTGACTATTTGAGATAATCATATAAGAAATTTCATATAAACACCATACATTTTGCTTACCAAACAACTGTCACAATAGATCTTGCATTTAGAAACAATAATACCGCAAATCAAAACAAAAAGAATATATGAAAGAATCAATTCTTTGAAGACAATGAAGTTATCAACAAGTAATTGCAAGCAAGCAGCAGATAATCTCATATTCCCCACATAAAGATGATTAATATCGTTAGACAAGAAGTATGATCAAATCAAAGGCTTGAGTGTTGATATTCAAAATTTTGAAATACTCATGACTTTAATCCCCAAAACCTAAACTCATTAAGCAAATAAAATCAACAAAATATACAGCAATAACTCCAATAATCCAAAAAAATAAATAAATAAATAAATAGACCTACTAAAAGATAAAATCAAATAACTTTCATATGAATTCAATCAAACCCATTAAATTGGGGGAAACGATTAAAACAAAAAATAATAACAAATTACTAACCTTTTTCTCCAAACTTGCAGAGGAATTTCTATCGGTGCTTAAAAATGGCATACCAATAAACCCTCAGAATCAAACCAGTGGGTTAATACCAACTTCTCTCCCGAAATTGGTCCAATATATCGAAGATTATAGCTTCACAATCATTATTAAACGAAAACCTAAATCAACAATTATGCAAACAGAAGCGAATTAGAAGATTTTTGACAGAAAGTAGAAGCGAGTGTCTAGAAATTACCAGTTCTTTGAGTTGACAAGCATCGCAGTACATTATCTCTGTTGGACTCGAAACTTGTTGGGTAAAATCATTTTGAATCCCGATTCAACTATGATACATTGCTTGTGGAACAACCCCTTTTCGAGGGAAGAGGGAGGGGTTGTTGGAAAGAAGAGAGATACGGATGAATTTGTGGATCCACAATGTGGCGATTTACTGTAGCAAACCCAAAATTGCTACGGATTATAAGAGACCTTATCATGGATGACAATGAAACCCGAATCCGATTACAAAACCCGAAACCTAAATCATTCAGGGTATGGGTCGGGTAATCGGGTATGAGACCGGGTTTGGATTACATTTGAAATTTTTAGCGGGTTTGGGACGGGTATGGGATATGGTCATATACCCATTTACCCGATTATATACCCGACATATATTTCTTTCTTTATTATTTAATTTAAGTGTATATATCGCATTTATTTTAAGTATATATATACCGTATTTATTTTAAATGTATATATACCAAACATGATTTTATTTTATTTCTTTTTTATTTTAATTACAACTTTATATATACCTGATAGATACCCGACGTGTTTTGGGTCGAGTATACCCAACGGGTATTTTTTACAAACTAATGGGTTTACCCGAAACCCGTGGGTATACTCGATAGAAACCAGACGGGTTTTAGGCCGGGCATGGGACAAGATTTTATAACCGGGAATGGGGTTGGGATTACCTAAACCCGACCCATTGTCATCCCTAAACCTGATGGAGCATTCAAATAGAAAAAGACCCTATCTTTTTCTCTTAAATTTTGAAGATATGTGATGGAAACATATACTGATGCGAATGCTCTAAGAAAACTACAGGATGAAACCCGTGTTTCGTGGGGTAGTGTAAAAATTAGTAAGGTTAAATAAGACCTCAAAAATTTCATGTTGAAATGCAAAATAAGTATGTTGGTATGGTAAATTCAGAATTTTATGATGTAAAAGGAAAAAAAACTATAAAAAAACGAAACCTTGAAGCAGCTTCGATAGCTTGAACGTTCGTGCTTCGATGGCTTATATATCATCACGAAAACTCAGTTTTGAATGAAATTTATATTAAAACGTAGAGAAAAGTAAGTATGTCGCAGCGGTACATTCGGGATTTTGTAAATCATATTTTAAAAGTTCTAAATGAAAAACAAAATATGCTGAAAATTAATTATAAACATAAAAAATATAAGAAAAAACAAAGACGTGTGGGAGGAAAAACTAGAGAACTGGCTAGGGAGGTGGGATGGTGTGCTGGAATCGAACCTGCGTCGCGCAGGTGAAGGGGCGGCTCGTGAAGCATTGTGCCAACACCCAAGTTTGTTTAAAATCCGTTCCAACACACGCGCGCGCCCACGCACATACATATCTCTATCTCTATACCTAATAAATAAAAATCCTAAGGGGCACGTGTCACTCTATTGTGTCTTTTCAACCTTTTTTTCTCGCATCTCTCTCCTATTAATTATACAAATTTTTTTAATTATTTTTATATTTTTTTGTTTCCCGCATCTCTCTCATATTAAATAATAATAATTTCTATAATTTTTTTTATAAAACTTTTTTACTTAAAAAAAGTTAGGTTTGCTATAAAACAATTTTTTTATTGTTTTGTAAAACATTTAAAAAAAATAACTATATAACATTTCTAGAATTTGTATTAAAAAACTATGTAACATGTCATAAATATGTAATATGTAAATCTTTATTACTAAGTATATAATATTACCTTTATTCAACCATGTATATATATATATATATGAGAAAGCTTTTTATTCGTTAGAAAACTCGAGAAAATCGTCCCAAATGAACTACGAATGAACTCATTTTGGCGGCGTTTGAACCGACTTGGTGTAACATCCCAAAAATAAAACGACAGTTATAATAACGGAATAAACGAACGAAGCATGACGAGTCGGGTCGGATGGGTAAGCGGGCTATAAATAGCCTGTGCCACCCCTTTTCTCTCATTTGCAACTTTTAGAGAGAGAAACCATAGAGAGAGAAAGTTGGCGGATCGACCCGAGACTTCAGCAAAGTGTTACTCCATAACTCGTGAGAAGAACCTCCGGATCAGAAACTCGATTCAGGTAACGATCCGACCTAAATCTGAGTTTTAGTTCGTTTTTTGGGTTTTTCGGGTTTTGGGTGAAAAGGTAAGGTTTGAACGGATGAAACTGAAAGATAATCATGGATTTGAGTTCCTTAATGGAAAACGAACGTTTTGAATGCAACAGGTTCGGGATCTTGACATGATCAGACCCGAATGCGAAAGTTAGGGTTTTTCGCGAAGAACAGGTCGTGCGCACTTGCTAAGTGCGCACGGAGCAGGTCCTGCGCACTTGTTAAGTGCGTAGGAGGAGGGACCTGCGCACTTGCTAAGTGCGCAGGAGGAGGGACCTGCTCACTTGATAAGTGCGCAGGCAGCAGGGTCTGCGCACTTGCTAAGTGCGCAGACATCAGAACTGGTTAAGTAAAGTCAGTATGTTAGAATGGTTAAACCGTTAGAGTCGGGATTGGTCTGATGTGTATTTAACTAATCAATTCAGATCGGAAGTGACGTTGTTGGACCTTCGTTTAGGACAACCCATAATAGCGTATCAGGTGAGTTCTAGAGCCCTCTTTTAAATGTTTTGTTAAATGTTTTGGGCTGGTGTGCATACTTACTAAATGATGTTTTAACGAAATGATGTTTAAACGAAATGATGTTTTAACGAAATGATGTTTTAACGAAACGATGTTTACGAAAGGAAAGGTTTTGAAGTGTTTTTGCCAAAAAGGTTTACGAATGTTTATGAACGGTCTAAATGAGTAAGTGTTTAATGAAAAGGGAAAGAGGTAAATGTTTAAAGAAATCATTACAAATCTAATCTGTCGAATGAATGGAATTGACGAATGAAGTCTGGGAATGTGATTCCCAGCCTTGTGGTAGATTATGGACAGCGAGCCATAGTTACCATAAGAACAACAGGGCAGTGTCTTGGTGGCCTGTCGATGGTTTTGATGTTGTACAACTGGTAAGGGAGTAACGACGGTTACTCGGGTGATGACGATCATCCTAAGTGAAAAGGGTAAAGGAAATCAATGTCGGCGATACGTAACGGTTGATTTCCAAAGGAAAGATGCGTGTTGGGCAATGACGGCGATACGTAACGGTTGACCCCACGTAATGAATGGTTGGGCAATGACGGCAATACGTAACAGTTGACCCCACGTAGTGGATGGTTGTGGCAATGACGACGATACGTAACGGTTGCCCACAACACCAAAGGTTCCTTCGGGGACACTGTGACGCGTAAAGTAAGATATAGAATTAGATAACGATAATGTATGACTTAAATGAATGTTAAAAGTTTTAATGAACGATCCGTTTAAACGGTGTTTATGATTTATGATGTTGATGATGATATGGGTACGAAAACTTTTTAAAGATGTTAGATTATTACATGCTTTTGTGAAAGGTTTTACTAAATGAATGAATGATATGTTTTTGGCAAATGTTGATGTTAAAGTTTTTATGAAATGATAGAACTCACCAGCGTAGCTGACTTTTAGTATGCACATTCAGGTTAAGGCAGGTATGGACGATGGACGGTGATGCTTGGCGAGCGAGAAAAGTTACCCGGTCGATCATGAAGACTGGCATCCCGTTATGAGTTGTTTATTTTAAGTTTATGTATTTGACAATGTGCGCTTCCGCTTGTATGAATAATGATGACGTTATATTTGAATGAAATTTTCCGCTGCGTTATTTGATATTCATGTTTAAGAACTGTTTGTGAATGAGTAAATCCAACAAGTGAGGCCTCCCGGGTATGGGGCCTTACAAGTTGGTATCAGAGCAATAGTTTGAGAGATTCGGACACTCCCAGTGTCTGAACTTAAACTTTGAATGGGACCGAAAGCGGATGCCAGTACGGGTAACTCGAGCCACAGCATCAGGTATGAAAAGTAGAGTATGTGTATGTAGTATGCCTTAGAAAGGGTTAGGAAAGGACTTGTATTCTGATGGAATCACAAAGGTGGTCAAATAGAAATCGAAAGGTAGTGTAATGGTTAATTGCAGATGGCCAGTGTATTTTAACATCTTACAGTACTTATTGAATTTTATTTGTTAACTAGCGTGATAACATTGGATTCCTTGTCTTATAGAACGAAATGGCTAGGAGAGGGAACGGAAGGCGTGGTGGGGGCCGTACCGGTGGTCGTACCGGCGGTCGAAATGGTGGGCGTGGCAGGATCCCTGCGCGCCAAGAGAATAGTGAAGAAGGAAGTGTTCACACTGAACCGACGGTTAGTGTGCATGGAACTGAACAGACATTGGTTAAAGAACAACCTTTCACTTTTGAACCAGAAGTGAGAGCAGCTATAGCTCGAGAGTTCACAGAATTGATGAAGACTTCTCTGCCAGGTCTGTTGGCAGAAGCATTGAAGCAGGTCAATGGGGAAGGTGGGTCTAACCCGACGGTTGATACCCCGAACACTGAGGCAATCAACGCACCGCCTGCTCGCGGATGCGACTATAAGTCCTTCAAGGCATGTGACCCGCCAGTCCTGACAGGAAAGAAAGACGCGGTAGCTACGTTTGACTGGATAATCCGTATGGAGGCTGCCATCCGTCTCAGCGAATGCCGAGCGGATCAAGTTGTGAAATTTGCTGCTAACTCCTTGAGGGAGGAAGCATCCCATTGGTGGGAAGGTGACTTGAAAACTTTGGTGATCAAGAATTTCTGCCCAAGGAACGAGATTGAGAAGGTAGAGAGGGAATTTATGGGTTTGAAGGCTGGGAACATGACGCACCGGCAATATACAACCCGATTCAATGAACTGGCACGTCTAGTGCCACACCTTGTCACTACTGAAGAGAGAAAGATTGCCTGCTATATTCAAGGGTTGCCGGACCAGGTCCGCACCTATGTTAAGGCAAACGCCCCTACTACCTATGATTCGGCAGTAGAGCTAAGTGGCGTGGTATTTGACGATCTGGCACTGAATATTGTTGCCGTTGAAGAGCAAAAGAAGAGACCGAGCTTCTCAAACAAGCGATCTGGGGGAAAGATGTTTGAGACTCGTGATAAGAGGGCTCGGGTGGATGAGCCGACCGTTTGTAAGAAATGTGGGGTAAGACATGTAGGTGAATGTAGACTGGGTTCTAACTTGTGTTTCAAATGTGGCAAGACCGGGCACTACGCCCGTGAGTGCACACAACACTACAAGTGCTACAACTGTGGGGATTTCGGTCATCTGAGTAGGGACTGCCCGAAGCCCAGGATGGGGGAAACCGGGAAGGGAAAGGGCCCAGAAAAGAAGGGAGAGGGATCTCGTGCGAAGACGCGGGCGTACGCACTGACGCAGGATCAGGCTAGGAAGGACCCTGATGTGGCGTCAGGTACGTTCATCTTTGACAACAATTTTGTTTCCGTGTTATTTGATTCGGGTGTCAGTAAGAGTTTTATATCTGCGACTTTCTGTAAACGAGTGAAGTACACTGTTAGTAAGTTAGAAAGGGCCTTTAGTGTAGAAACCGCTGAGGGTAGGACTGCGAGAGTGACCGATGTAGTTGACAACTCCACAATAAAAATAGAAGGTCATAGGTTCCCTGTCAGATTGTTTGTTATGGTTTTGGGAGGGTTTGATGTCGTGTTAGGTATGGATTGGCTAACTGCCAATGAAGCACAAATTATATGTAAACGAAAGATAATCCGACTCAAGGCTCCGGATGGTAGCAAAGTCGAAGTTTTTGGAGATCGTGACGTCCCGATGCCAAACGTCATCTCGATGATTAAGGCAACAGATTACTTGAGGCGCGGATGCGAGGCTTATCTGGTGTACGTGATTGACAAGTGTAAGGAAGCGAAGGAACTAGACGATGTACCCGTGGTATGCGAGTACCCGGAGGTGTTTCCAGAGGATTTGCCTGGGATACCACCCGACAGAGAGATTGAGTTCCGAATCGACTTAGTACCAGATGCCCAGCCCGTGGCTAAGGCTCCATATCGACTAGCACCAGTGGAAATGAAAGAACTTATGGTACAACTAGACGAGTTACTTGAGAAAGGATTTATCCAACCAAGCATCTCACCTTGGGGTGCTCCGGTGTTGTTCGTAAAGAAGAAAGACGGTTCGATGAGAATGTGTATTGATTATCGCGAGTTGAACAAACGTACCGTGAAGAACAAGTACCCGTTACCAAGGATCGACGACCTGTTTGATCAATTACAAGGCGCAAGTTGGTTCTCAAAGATCGACCTTCGATCCGGGTACCATCAGTTGAAGGTGAGGGAAGAAGACATACCGAAAACGGCATTTCGCACACGTTATGGACACTTCGAGTTCCGCGTAATGTCTTTTAGATTGACAAACGCCCCTGCAGCGTTCATGGATTTGATGAATAGAGTTTGTCAACCAATGCTGGATCGGTCGGTAATCGTGTTTATCGATGATATCCTCATCTATTCCAAGAATGAGGGTGATCACGCATGTCACTTAAAGGAGGTGTTGGAGGCTCTGAAGAAAGAAAAGTTGTATGCTAAGTTCTCCAAATGCGCGTTCTAGCTTAGGGAAGTCCAATTCCTAGGTCACGTCATTAACCCGAACGACATTATGGTTGACCCAACAAAGATAGTAACGGTAAGGGAATGGAATGTTCCTAAGACGCCAACTGAAATCCGTAGTTTCTTGGGATTGGCGGGCTACTACCGGGAGATTCATCCAGGATTTCTCGAAAATAGCTTCGCCGTTGACAAAGTTGACTCGGAAGGAGGTAAAGTACGAATGGGGTTCGACCCAGGATGAGGCGTTTAAGGAATTGAAGGAAAAGCTAACTCAAGCTCCAGTCTTGGCCCTTCCCGAGGGCAATGAAGACTTAGTGGTATACTCTGACGCTTCAGGATTGGGATGCGTATTGATGCAACGCGGGAGAGTGATCGCGTACGCATCACGGCAGTTGAAGATTAATGAAGCTAATTATCCGACTCACGATCTGGAGCTTGCTGCTGTCGTGTTCGCATTGAAAATCTGGAGGCACTACCTTTACGGGGTGAAGTTTACTATTTACTCAGACCACAAAATTTTGAAGTACTTCTTCGAACAAAGAGAGCTTAATATGAGGCAGAGACGATGGTTAGAACTCCTAAAAGATTATGACTGTGAAATCATATACCATCCTGGAAAGGCAAACGTGGTGGCTGACGCTCTAAGCCGAAAGGATGTGCCTACTCCTATTAGAGTGAAAGCTTGCCAGTTGGTGGTAACATCGGACGTGATGAGAGAAATTGAAAAGGCTCAAGATGAGGCACTTAAGGAGGAAAACATAAAGAAGGAAAGGATGGTTGGCCAACAGGACAAGTTGGAATATAACACCCTTGGTGTTAGGACACGTTTTGGACGGGTATGGATACCTATGGGTGGCGAGCTTAGAACCAAGATCTTGGATGAGGCTCATAAGTCTCGTTACTCTATCCATCCCGGTACCAATAAAATGTATCAAGATCTGAGGAAGGAATACTGGTGGCCTGGAATGAAACGTGATGTGACGAAGTATGTAAGCAAGTGCTTGACTTGCTCGCAAGTAAAGGCCGAGCACCAGAAACCGTATGGAAAGATTCAACCACTTGATATACCGGAATGGAAGTGGGAACACATTACCATGGACTTCATAACTAAGCTACCTCGCACAGCTAAAGGTCATGACACCATTTGGGTAATTGTGGACTGTTTAACGAAGAGTGCTCATTTCCTACCTATTCGCGAGACGTTCTCGTCGGAAAGGTTAGCGGAAGTATTTATTAACGAAGTAGTAGCACGGCATGGGATGCCTTTGACGATTGTATCTGACTGGGACACACGATTCACATCGAGGTTCTGGAAAAGATTTCACGAGGCGATGGGCACGAGGCTTAATATCAGCACAGCATACCACCCGCAAACGGATGGTCAGTCCGAAAGGACCATTCAGACATTGGAGGATATGCTCCGTGCTTGTATTATCGACTTCGGTGGCAGTTGGGACAGCCATCTGCCGTTAGCTGAATTCTCCTACAACAATAGTCATCACACGACGATAGGCATGCCGCCTTACGAAATGTTGTATGGGAGAAGATGTAGGACCCCGGTTTGTTGGGGTGAGATTGGACAGAAGGAATTAGGAAGTCTCGAAGTCGTAAGAGAGACGTCGGAAAGGTTTGATCAGATCAAAGCGCGAATGAAGGCCGCACAAGATCGTCAGAAATCCTATGCGGATAAACGACGAAGGCCTATTGAGTTTGATATTGGTGACAGAGTAATGCTGAAAGTGTCACCATGGAAGGGAATCATACGATTCAGAAGGAGAGGAAAGTTAAGTCCGAGGTTTGTCGGACCATTCAAGATAATGGCACGGGTTGGGGAAGTCGCTTATCGGTTGGAGTTGCCTGATGAGTTAAGTGGGATTCATCCTACTTTCCATGTATCACACTTGCGAAAGTGTTTGGCGGATGAATCGGCTCACGTACCACTTACTGACATCGAGGTTGACAACAGTCTTAATTACATCGAAGAACCCGTGGCCATCCTTGATCGGAAGGAGAAACGTTTACGTAATAAAGTTATCCAATTGGTTAAAGTCCAATGGAAGCATCGAAAGGGATCGGAAGCCACTTGGGAAACGGAGAAGGAAATGAGGGAGTCGTACCCTCATCTATTTGACTTATGATAGGTTTCGGGTACGAAACCTATTGTAATGGGGGTAGACTTGTAACATCCCAAAAATAAAACGACAGTTATAATAACGGAATAAATGAACGAGGCATGACGAGTCGGGTCGGATGGGTCAGCGGGCTATAAATAGCCTGTGCCACCCCTTTTCTCTCATTTGCAACTTTTAGAGAGAGAAACCGTAGAGAGAGAAATTTGGCGGATCGACCCGAGACTTCAGCAAAGTGTTACTCCATAACTCGTGAGAAGAACCTCCGGATCAGAAACTCGATTCAGGTAACGATCCGACCTAAATCTGAGTTTTAGTTCGTTTTTGGGTTTTTCGGGTTTTAGGTGAAAAGGTAAGGTTTGAACGGATGAAACTGAAAGATAATCATGGATTTGAGTTCCTTAATGGAAAACGAACATTTTGAATGCAACAGGTTCGGGATCTTGACATGATCAGACCCGAATGCGAAAGTTAGGGTTTTTCACGAAGAACAGGTCGTGCGCACTTGCTAAGTGCGCACGGAGCAGGTCCTGCGCACTTGTTAAGTGCGCAGAAGGAGGGACCTGCGCACTTGATAAGTGCGCAGGCAGCAGGGTCTGCGCACTTTCTAAGTGCGCAGACATCAGAACTGGTTAAGTAAAGTCAGTATGTTAGAATGGTTAAACCGTTAGAGTCGGGATTGGTCTGATGTGTATTTAACTAATCAATTCAGATCGGAAGTGACGTTGTTGGACCTTCGTTTAGGACAACCCATAATAGCGTATCAGGTGAGTTCTAGAGCCCTCTTTTAAATGTTTTGTTAAATGTTTTGGGCTGGTGTGCATACTTACTAAATGATGTTTTAATGAAATGATGTTTAAACGAAATGATGTTATAACGAAATGATGTTTTAACGAAACGATGTTTACGAAAGGAAAGGTTATGAAGAGTTTTTGCCAAAAAGGTTTACGAATGTTTATGAACGGTCTAAATGAGTAAGTGTTTAATGAAAAGGGAAAGAGGTAAATGTTTAAAGAAATCATTACAAATCTAATCTGTCGAATGAATGGAATTGACGAATGAAGTCTGGGAATGTGATTCCCAGCCTTGTGGTAGATTATGGACAGCGAGCCATAGTTACCATAAGAACAACAGGGCAGTGTCTTGGTGGCCTGTCGATGGTTTTGATGTTGTACAACTGGTAAGGGAGTAACGACGGTTACTCGGGTGATGACGATCATCCTAAAGTGAAAAGGGTAAAGGAAATCAATGACGGCGATACGTAACGGTTGATTTCCAAAGGAAAGATGCGTGTTGGGCAATAACGGCGATACGTAACGGTTGACCCCACGTAATGAATGGTTGGGCAATGACGGCGATACGTAACGGTTGACCCCACGTAGTGTATGGTTGTGGCAATGACGGCGTGTCACACCCCGACCGATGGCGGAATCATCGGGGCGGGACATGTAAGACTGTTCATAGCACATGGTTGACTAAATTGAAATATATTAAAGTCAAATTGCATTTCAAATAATCCAAGTACAAAACCAAATTCAAACAAGATACATAAAATAATTCATAAAGTTCTTGATTTATTTTGCTAATTCCAAATCCTATGTTGAACACGTCTTGAATCAATCTCACATATTGGGGCCTGAAACATGAATAAAATAAAGTCAACTAAAAAGTTGGTGAGTATAACACAGTTGTATATAGATAGCATATAGTTGAAAACAAATCCTTTACATGACATGATAAATAAGGCATTCATGGGGAGTAACTATTGTGTAACCAAATGTACAATCAAACCTTGTAACTAGCATGCAAAACAAAGTGTATTGTCGGTTTCAATCACCGCGTACCATGGGTGGGTTTGTCAGACTCAATAGATCCATCATTGAAAACCGTCGGCTTGTATAGTTAATGATTGCACATAAGAGCATACAAAGGTTAAACACACCTAGCACTCGGGCACAAAGCTCAAATTTTTGCACACATGTATGTAAATAGGATCTTTGCACTTGTGTTGTTTGTGTAAATGTAATTGTGTAATGTGTAATGAGTATAGAGTTCATGTTCCACCCCAAAAGTGTAAAAGAGTAAAAAGGGGTTGTGAATACTCACTTGGTATGGAAGTGAAGCTAACAAGGAATATAGATAGCAAAAGATCCTTGAAAAGCACACTTTAACCTAAATAGTAATATGCATTGAATCACATAGATGTATAAAGTTTAAGAATGAAAGTTGGATTTGTATGTAAAACCATTGGTTTGTATTTAAAAAGGATTGAATAAAATATATAAAGTTTGAGGTAAAATATGTTTGAAACAATTTAATTAGGTTTGAATTAAATAAATAAGTGTATAACTATAGTTTATGAAATAATGTCAATATTAATTGTAATTAAGTATAAATAAATAAAACGATTTTGATTTAAAATGTAAAGTAAATAAGTCATCATTATTTATAAATCTTATAACTTAATTATTTAAAATATCATTTAAGTGTAAGATGATAAATATAAATTTAATTTTTATAAACTTTTCAATAAATTACATTTATGCCAAGATTAAACTTTTAATCTATTTTTAAATACAGAAAACATATTTTTTATAAAATCTGAAACATTTACTGATTAAAATATAAAAATTATAATTCTGTTAAAAATTCTGAGTCTAGCACGACCGTGCCTCGGAAGGACACGATCGTGCTCAAACCACGGGCGCGACCGCGCTAGTCGGGGCGCGACCGGGTTGATCAATCAGGAGCACAATCTAGACAAGTCATTAGGCACGACCGTGCCTTAGCCCGGCACGGTCGCGTCTAAAATTTTAAGACACAACAGAGACTAGCCCAAAGGGCATGACAAGGTCTGGACGGATGACACGACCGCGCTTCTAGTCGACACGACCGCGCTAAACGAGGCACGGCCGCGCTAGATGATTAGCGCGACCGTGTCTAAACTAAATCAGACACGAATCGAGAATTTCTTGTATTTTAAACACTGGAATTGTTAGGGCTTTTGATTAATAGGTTATTAAGAGTCTTTTCATATAACTTAATTGTATGGAAATCGAGTTTAAGTATGGGTTCGATTAAATCATTTTTATTGGAAACATGGTTTCTGATTCTGGTCGATTTCTATTGTGGAAGCCCAAATTGGATGAGGGCTTTTGATAATGATACTGAAATGAATGAGAAGACGATTATATTTACCCTGAAAAGAAACGAATTTATAGAGAACGGTTGGAAGGAAGCTCCGGCGACGACGGCTCGAGTTCCGACGATCTTTACTGCAACTCCGGTCAATCCAGACAGTCCGGAAGCTTCAGAGATGGTTTGATATCGCGATTCTGCTACTGAGTTGGGAGAATTTGGGTCGAAAAGCTTTGAGAGAGTTTCTTTCTTGAAATTTGCTTGAGAGAGTTTTCTTGCAAATGAATACTGAGGCGTTTGGGATTTGAAAAGTGGTAATACAATTGTTAAGGGGAAAAGAAACGTATAACGGTTTCGGATTCGAACGATCGGGTGATTAATCTGCATTTACATTTTTCTGTTACGCAGGCGCGACCGTGCCTAGGCACCGGGCGCGATCGTTCCAGAGCAGGTCGCGCGACCGTGCCAAAGCACTTGGCGCGACCGTGCTAGAACGAAGCACGACCGTGCTAACTAGGGTTTCTTGATGTTTTTCAATTTTAGTCCTTGACTTTTCAGGTTTGATAAGTTTGTACCAAATAGTTTCTTGTATAGCGTTTAAATGTAAATAATCGAGTAAAACTTGCGAATTTGTATAGGATCATTGCATTAAATTTTACGACGAGAAAATAATGAGGCATTGCACGAGTATAGAACTTGAAATTGCATTACATTGAACTGAAATAGGCATACTAAAATCCGAAATGTTACAGTCTCCCCATGTTGAGAGAATTTCGTCCCGAAATTTAGCTAGAGGAAACAACATTATTAGTAAAAAGATGAGGGTACTTGAGCTTCATTTGATCTTATCGTTCCCAAGTGAACTCAGGACCACGCTTAGATTCCCAACGAACTTTAACGATAGGAATGCGACTTCGCTTGAGTTGCTTGACTTCACGATCCATAATTTCCACCGGTTTCTCAACGAAGTGCATCTTTTCATCAATGCGCACGTCGTCAAGCGGTATATGGAGATTTTCGTCAGCGAGACACTTCTTTAGATTAGATATATGAAATGTAGGATGCACATTGCCAAGAGATGGAGGTAACTCGAGCTTGTAAGCCACTTTCCCAATCCTTTCAAGGATTTTGAATGGACCAACATAACGAGGTGATAACTTGCCTTTCTTTCCAAAACGGATCACACCCTTCCATGGAGATACCTTAAGAAGAACGAGATCACCGACTTGGAATTCCAAGGGTTTTCGACGCTTGTCGGCATAACTCTTTTGTCGACTCCTCGCTACTCGAATATTGTCACGGATTTGAATAATCTTGTCGGAAGTTTCTTGAATTAACTCAAGACCGGTGATTTGTGCTTCACCAATCTCGTTCCAACAGATCGGAGAACGACACTTGCGACCATAGAGAGCTTCGAATGGAGCCATGTTGATACTTGTGTGGTAGCTATTGTTATAAGAAAACTCAATAAGGGATAAATGTGAATCCCAATTGCCACCAAAATCGATTACACAAGCTCTAAGCATGTCTTCAAGAGTTTGGATTGTTCGCTCGGTTTGACCATCAGTTTGGGGATGGTAAGCCGTGCTCAAATCCAAACGAGTACCAAGAGCAGATTGGAGAGATTGCCAAAATCGAGAAGTGAACCGAGCGTCTCTATCGGATATTATGTTCAAGGGAACGCCATGACGGCTCACAATTTCATCAACGTAAATTCGGGCTAATTTCTCCACTTTGAAGTCTTCACGAATAGGCAAGAAATGGGCATATTTGGTGAGTCGATCAATGATCACCCAAATACTATCATAACCACTCGAGGTGTGAGGGAGCTTGGTAATGAAATCCATAGCTAAATTCTCCCATTTCCACACGGGAATTTCTGGTTGTTCGAGTAAACCAGAAGGACGCTGATGTTCGGCTTTGACTTTGGAGCAAGTTAAGCATTTGGCAACATAAAGAGCAATGTCCTTCTTCATACCGGGCCACCAATAAAGCTGACGAAGATCTTGGTACATTTTATCCGCACCAGGATGAATAGAATAACGAGTCTTATGAGCCTCATTCATGAGAATTGTACGGAGATCATCGCGATCGGGAACCCAAATACGGTTCAAGTAATATAGTAAGCCATTGGTTTTAGATTCAAGAAGAAGTTCAACACCACACGACATTTCTTCATACATGTTACCCTTGGTAACCGAGACGTGTTGAGCTTCCAGGATACGGGTTTGAATATCGGATTGAATACGGGCACAATGAAGCATAACATGGTCCTTTCGACTCAAGGCATCGGCTACAACATTCGCTTTGCCGGGATGGTAACGAATCTCGCAGTCGTAGTCGTTAAGGAGTTCGACCCAACGTCGTTGCCTCATATTGAGTTCTTTTTGGTTGAAGATATGTTGAAGACTTTTGTGGTCGGTGAATACCACACATTTCGTGCCGTATAGGTAATGTCTCCAAATCTTTAACGCGAATACGACCGCACCTAACTCGAGATCGTGCGTCGTATAATTCTTTTCATGAATTTTGAGTTGTCTTGATGCGTAAGCGATCACTTTTCCTCGTTGCATGAGGACACAACCAAGACCTTGGTTAGAAGCATCACAATAGACAACTAAATCATCATTTCCATCGGGGAGAGTCAAAATGGGAGCATTGCACAACTTATGCTTAAGAGTTTGGAAAGCTTCTTCTTGTTTCGGTCCCCATTCATAAGCTTTACCCTTATGGGTCAAGGCGGTAAGAGGGACAACAATCTTTGAGAAGTTTGAGATGAAACGACGATAATAACCCGCAAGACCAAGAAATGAACGAACTTCGGTAGGAGTCTTCGGGGCATTCCAATTTTTAACCGTTTCGATCTTAGCAGGATCAACATGAATACCCTTGTCGTTGACGATGTGACCAAGAAATTGAACTTCTTTTAACCAAAATTCACATTTGGAGAACTTGGCATATAGTTGTTCTTTCTTTAAAAGGTCCAAAACCAATCTAAGGTGTTCTTCATGGTCGGCTTTAGTCTTGGAATAGATTAAGATATCGTCAATGAAAACGATCACGAATTTATCAAGGTACGGTTTGCACACACGATTCATGAGGTCCATGAAAACTGCGGGTGCATTGGTTAATCCAAAAGGCATAACCATGAACTCATAATGACCATACCTTGTTCGGAAAGCAGTCTTAGGAATGTCATCTTCTTGAACACGGAGCTGATGATAACCAGATCGAAGATCAATCTTTGAGAAACACGTAGAACCTTGAAGTTGATCAAAGAGATCATCGATTCTAGGCAAAGGATAGCGATTCTTGATAGTAAGCTTATTGAGTTCGCGATAGTCAATACACATGCGAAATGATCCATCCTTCTTCTTTACAAATAAGACGGGTGCACCCCACGGTGAATGACTCGGGCGAATGAACCCTTTATCGGAGAGTTCTTGAAGTTGACTTGCGAGCTCTTGCATTTCGGAAGGTGCAAGACGATAAGGAGCTCTAGCAACAGGGTTAGCTCCGGGCATGAAATCAATACGGAACTCGACTTGACGAACGGGAGGAAGACCGGATAAATCTTTAGGAAACACTTCGGGAAAATCTCGAATAATGGGAATGTCTTGGATACTCTTCTCCTTGACATCCTTTTGAACAATATGAGCTAGGAAGGCGATGTACTTCTTTCGCAAGTACTTTTGAGCAGTAGTACAAGACATCAATTTAAGACCCTTGCAAGGCTTTTCACCAAAAACCCTTAAGGTTTCTCCCGAAGGTAGCGGAATTCGGATGCACTTTTCAAAGCAAATAACTTCGGCATGATGATTTGATAGCCAATCCATACCTATGATAATGTCAAAGCTTCCTAGTGGCATTGGAATAAGGTTGATTGGGAATGCATGATCATTAAGTTCTAAAGAGCAATCATAGATAATAGACTCAATTGTAAGGGAGTCACCATTTGCTATTTCAACGGTGAAGGTTTTCTCTAATTGGGATCGTGTCTTTGCAAGTAAAGGCTCAAAATTTAGTGACACAAAACTTTTATCGGCACCGGTATCGAACAAAATGGAGGCATATTGACTATTAACAAGGAACGTACCATTAACCACGTCGTTGTTGGCTTGAGCTTCGTTGGCGTTAATGTTGAAAGCACGCCCACGAGATCCACCTTGTCTAGTATTTGCGAGCCTTGGACATAGATTACGAAAATGATTCGGGTCACCACACTCATAACAAGCACGCCCATTAGCAATGGCGGGAGCACCTTGATTAGCCACTTGGGGTACGGTTTGGTTTGGAGGGTTGACTTGGCCCGTAAGGGCTTTGGTCCTACAAACATTAACCGTATGACCATATCTCCCACAATAAGTACAAAGGCGACATGGGATGTTTTGGGGATGATGATAGTTGCAGGTGGCACAAAGTGGGTAAATTCCACCATATGGCTTTTTGACTGGTGCTTGAACCATAGGTGCAGCTTGGTTCACGGGAACAGCAGGAGTAACCACAGCAAAATTTCTAACCTTCCTCTTTCTAGTGTTGCGAGAGGGCTCGGTTGTAGCTTCTTTGGTGTGGTTAGGAGGGGTTACGGTTTCAGCAACTTTCTTAGAACCCTTTTTGGTAAGAGTTCCAGCTTTAACATGATTATCGGTTAGGGTAGCAGACAGGCGGATGGCATCTTCCAAAGTAGCAGGATTTCTACCTAAGACAGTATCTTGAATTTGTCTTGGTAGCCCACCAATATACTTTTCGATGCAACGAGATAATGGAGTGACCATGTGGGGCACAAGAAGACTCAATTCATGGAACCGAGTTGTGTAAGCCAAGTGTTCCCCACTATCTTGGGCAAGATCCCAAAATTCGGCCTCTAACTTCTTCACTTCATTGCGAGGACAGAACTCCTCGGTCATAAGCCTTTTGACCTCATCCCAAGGTAAGGCCATAGCTACATCAACACCCCTATTCCTTTTCTCCCCATTCCACCATGTAAGTGCCCGCTTTTGAAGGACACTAGTAGCATGACGAACACGGAGGTTGTCGGGACAGTCACTATTAAGAAAGGTATTCTCAATACTTTCGAACCATTGGAGGAGTCCGGTAGCTCCTTCGGTTCCATAAAACTTTAGGGGATTGCACGAATTGAAGTGCTTGAAGGTGCATTGGGATGGATTACCACCATTTCCACCATTACCACCATTATTACCACTATTGCTTCCATTGCCATTAGTGGCACCATTGGCTTGGGTGAGTTGTGTCACCAATTGAGTAAGGATAGCAGCAATGTCGGAGTTGGCGTTAGCGGCGGGAGCACGACGAGGAGGCATTCTACAGATTTGAAACACAAGACAAGAGAGATTGTAATAACTTATGAGAATTGCTAGGATTTAATAAAATGAGATAACAAAATAAAAGATAGATAATCATAGTTTGGATTGTACTCAAAAGTGACAAAAATTCACTTGAATACTAAGGCATATTAAGGTTAATTTAAACTCATATAATTTTCAAGGAGACATGCTTTAGCCTATAGGTAAACACTCATCTCGGGAGTTCCCAGGAAAGCATACGGGTCCCTCGGTTGATTGGGATTTATGCGAAATGCTTTCCTAGACAGAAAACCCAAAATACAGGTGTCACCCTTCCAGATTGCACGTGTCCTCAAATAATTTAACAAGTTTAAAAACCTCAACGAAGAAATAAAAATTTTATTTAAAGATTTTTGCTTCAAGAATTTTCCACATGCTTAGAAAGGATAAAGATAGAAAAAGAAGATAAGAATAATAAGAGGTTTAAGACATAGGGAAGGATATTATTTATTTAATTATTATTTAAGAATATCCTAATAAGTCATGCATTTCTAACAAAGAAGGTAGCAAATATAATAATAATTAATCATGGTAAGCATGTAGCACATAGCATGTAACACATAGCACAAAATCATGAAGCATAGTATAAGTGGGTGTCCTAAAGTTATAGTCTAGGTCAAGATGTCTAATAACCTAAATCCCTATAACCAAGGCTCTGATACCAATCTGTCACACCCCGACCGATGGCGGAATCATCGGGGCGGGACATGTAAGACTGTTCATAGCACATGGTTTACTAAATTGAATTATATTAAAGTCAAATTGCATTTCAAATAATCCAAGTACAAAACCAAATTCAAACAAGATACATAAAATAATTCATAAAGTTCTTGATTTATTTTGCTAATTCCAAATCCTATGTTGAACACGTCTTGAATCAATCTCACATATTGGGGCCTGAAACATGAATAAAATAAAGTCAACTAAAAAGTTGGTGAGTATAACACAGTTGTATATAGATAGCATATAGTTGAAAACAAATCCTTTACATGACATGATAAATAAGGCATTCATGGGGAGTAACTATTGTGTAACCAAATGTACAATCAAACCTTGTAACTAGCATGCAAAACAAAGTGTATTGTCGGTTTCAATCACCGCGTACCATGGGTGGGTTTGTCAGACTCAATAGATCCATCATTGAAAACCGTCGGCTTGTATAGTTAATGATTGCACATAAGAGCATACAAAGGTTAAACACACCTAGCACTCGGGCACAAAGCTCAAATTTTTGCACACATGTATGTAAATAGGATCTTTGCACTTGTGTTGTTTGTGTAAATGTAATTGTGTAATGTGTAATGAGTATAGAGTTCATGTTCCACCCCAAAAGTGTAAAAGAGTAAAAAGGGGTTGTGAATACTCACTTGGTATGGAAGTGAAGCTAACAAGGAATATAGATAGCAAAAGATCCTTGAAAAGCACACTTTAACCTAAATAGTAATATGCATTGAATCACATAGATGTATAAAGTTTAAGAATGAAAGTTGGATTTGTATGTAAAACCATTGGTTTGTATTTAAAAAGGATTGAATAAAATATATAAAGTTTGAGGTAAAATATGTTTGAAACAATTTAATTAGGTTTGAATTAAATAAATAAGTGTATAACTATAGTTTATGAAATAATGTCAATATTAATTGTAATTAAGTATAAATAAATAAAACGATTTTGATTTAAAATGTAAAGTAAATAAGTCATCATTATTTATAAATCTTATAACTTAATTATTTAAAATATCATTTAAGTGTAAGATGATAAATATAAATTTAATTTTTATAAACTTTTCAATAAATTACATTTATGCCAAGATTAAACTTTTAATCTATTTTTAAATACAGAAAACATATTTTTTATAAAATCTGAAACATTTACTGATTAAAATATAAAAATTATAATTCTGTTAAAAATTCTGAGTCTAGCACGACCGTGCCTCGGAAGGACACGATCGTGCTCAAACCACGGGCGCGACCGCGCTAGTCGGGGCGCGACCGGGTTGATCAATCAGGAGCACAATCTAGACAAGTCATTAGGCACGACCGTGCCTTAGCCCGGCACGGTCGCGTCTAAAATTTTAAGACACAACAGAGACTAGCCCAAAGGGCATGACAAGGTCTGGACGGATGACACGACCGCGCTTCTAGTCGACACGACCGCGCTAAACGAGGCACGGCCGCGCTAGATGATTAGCGCGACCGTGTCTAAACTAAATCAGACACGAATCGAGAATTTCTTGTATTTTAAACACTGGAATTGTTAGGGCTTTTGATTAATAGGTTATTAAGAGTCTTTTCATATAACTTAATTGTATGGAAATCGAGTTTAAGTATGGGTTCGATTAAATCATTTTTATTGGAAACATGGTTTCTGATTCTGGTCGATTTCTATTGTGGAAGCCCAAATTGGATGAGGGCTTTTGATAATGATACTGAAATGAATGAGAAGACGATTATATTTACCCTGAAAAGAAACGAATTTATAGAGAACGGTTGGAAGGAAGCTCCGGCGACGACGGCTCGAGTTCCGACGATCTTTACTGCAACTCCGGTCAATCCAGACAGTCCGGAAGCTTCAGAGATGGTTTGATATCGCGATTCTGCTACTGAGTTGGGAGAATTTGGGTCGAAAAGCTTTGAGAGAGTTTCTTTCTTGAAATTTGCTTGAGAGAGTTTTCTTGCAAATGAATACTGAGGCGTTTGGGATTTGAAAAGTGGTAATACAATTGTTAAGGGGAAAAGAAACGTATAACGGTTTCGGATTCGAACGATCGGGTGATTAATCTGCATTTACGTTTTTCTGTTACGCAGGCGCGACCGTGCCAAGGAGAGGCGCGACCGTGCCTAGGCACCGGGCGCGATCGTTCCAGAGCAGGTCGCGCGACCGTGCCAAAGCACTTGGCGCGACCGTGCTAGAACGAAGCACGACCGTGCTAACTAGGGTTTCTTGATGTTTTTCAATTTTAGTCCTTCACTTTTCAGGTTTGATAAGTTTGTACCAAATAGTTTCTTGTATAGCGTTTAAATGTAAATAATCGAGTAAAACTTGCGAATTTGTATAGGATCATTGCATTAAATTTTACGACGAGAAAATAATGAGGCATTGCACGAGTATAGAACTTGAAATTGCATTACATTGAACTGAAATAGGCATACTAAAATCCGAAATGTTACACGGCGATACGTAACGGTTGCCCACAACACTAAAGGTTCCTTCGGGGACACTGTGACGTGTAAAGTAAGATACATAATTAGATAATGATAATGTATGACTTAAATGAATGTTAAAAGTTTTAATAAACGATCCGTTTAAACGGTGTTTATGATTTATGATGTTTGATGATGATATGGGTACGAAACCTTTTTAAAGATGTTAGATTATTACATGCTTTTGTGAAAGGTTTTACTAAACAAATGAATGATATGTTTTTGGCAAATGTTGATGTTAAAGTTTTTATGAAATGCTAGAACTCACCAGCGTAGCTGACTTTTAGTATGCACATTCAGGTTAAGGCAGGTATGGACGATGGACGGTGATGCTTGGCGACCGAGAAGAGTTACCCGGTCGATCATGAAGACTTGCATCCCGTTATGAGTTGTTTATGTTAAGTTTATGTATTTGACAATGTGCGCTTCCGCTTGTATGAATAATGATGACGTTATGCTTGAATGAAATTTTCCACTGCGTTATTTGATATTCATGTTTAAGAACTGTTTGTGAATGAGTAAATCCAACAAGTGAGGCCTCTCGGGTATGGGGCCTTACACTTGGTCTTTAGGTTTTTGGGGGTCCGGTGTGGGGGGTGGGTTAGGTTTTTGGGGGGTCGGGGTTTTAGGTTTTTGGGGGTGGGGTTTAGATTTTAGGGTTTAGCTTTAGGGTTTATATCGAGTTTAACGAGCCGGTTCTAACGCCGCTTGAATGAGTTCAATCGGAGTTTGTTTGGGTCGGTTTTCGCGAGTTTTCTCACGAAGAGGACCAAAAAACTCATTGTTCAACCCTCTCTCTATATATATATATGAATGATCATAAGAAAACTCATTGTTCATGAGAAAACCAAAAAACTATTTATTAAAGTTAAAAAAAATAATTAAAAAAAATCATAACTCAAAATATAAATCAAAAACTAAAAAACTGATTCGGAGACCTTGTTCCCCACGTCGTCTTCTTTAAAAAAAAAAAATTCAGCGTTTTGCTACATATGTGTAGCATAGTTAGCTTTTGGGGGTGTTTTTTTGGTTTAGTTTAGCTTTTAGGTTAGGTTTTTGGGGTGGGTGGGGGGTTTAGGTTTTTTTGGGGGGGGGGGGGTGGGTGGGTGGGGTGAGGGGTTTAGGTTTTTGGGTGGGGGTTAGGCTTTTGGGTGTACTACACATATGCAGCACCTTTAACGAGGTGTTTTTTGGTTTTCTTATGAAAATGAGTTTTCTAGTGAACTCACCCATATATATATATATATATATATATGTATATATATATATATATGTATATATATATATGTATATATATATATGTATATATAGGGGATGAATATTTTGAAAACCCATCCTATTAGAGAAACCATAAAAACTCATTTTACACCACATATTTCATTTGTTCTTTTGGTTTGTGTGGTTGATATTAAAAGTAATTAAAAAACTAAAATCCTTTTTAATAACCATTTAATTTAATAACAAGAAGTGTAATATAGACATTTTACCCCATTCAACCATATTTTCTAGTTTTTTAAAAAGTCAACTAATCATATCAATAATATCTCTCCTCTTTTTTTTAAATACTATTAATAATTTTTAGTTTCAATTAAAAAAATAATAAATCATAATTGATCTTTGTTTATATAAAAAAAACGAAATTTAAATTTTATAAAAACAAGGTTTATTTTATTTTTTTCAAATTTCAGATTTTAAGATGAGATTTTTTTTCATATTCAAAACCTAACAGAGGTGGTGTTACATATATTAGATAGGAACTCGCAAAAATATTAAATATGTAGATAGCAAATGTTACATATGTAGCCAGTGTTGTAAAAATCGCTAGGCGCTAGTCGGGCGGTGGGGTGGGGCCTAGGCCTAGGCGGGATTAATCGGGGCCTAGGCGGGATTAATCGGATTGGAATTTTTATATGTAAATTTCAGTTTTTTATATATATACACACATTTTTACATGTAATTTTTATAAAAATGGTCATTTTTATATATATACACACATTTTTATATGTAATTTTCATAAAAATGTTCATTTTTAAACCACACCAAAGGTTTTCGCCTGAATTTGGCCGGAAAGTTCAGGTTTTCGCCATAAATTGGCCGGAAATTTCAGGTTTTCGCCAGAATGTTCGCCGGAATCTGTCCGCCTAGGTCCGCCTAGGCCCGCCTAGGACCGCCTAGGACCGCCTAGGCCGCCTAGGACCGCCTAGGCCCAAAATTCCTCCTTAGCCGAGCGCCTAGCGATTAATCGGCGCCTAGGCGCGATTTTTACAACACTGTATGTAGCTAACAAAAAAAAGTCAATATATATAATCAGTGACGGTTTATCGCTTGAACATTAGAATATTTACATTATGTAACTAGCAAACGTTACATATATAACTATAAAAAAATGTTACATATGTAACATTTGGTAGTTACCTCTGTAAACATAAAAAAATCACATATACAATACATTACAACTGTGCCTTTGTTTCTTTTCTTCATCTCTCATCTCATGGGTTCTGATTTGTGCGATTCAGTTCTGAATTGGACGATTAGGTTGTGATTTTGGACGATTAGTTCAACTCTGCGAGAAGATCTGTTAACATTATGTAACTAGCAAAATGTTACATATGTAACTAGCAAAATGTTATATATGTAACTAGGATTGTTACATATGTAGCTAACAAATGTTACATATGTAGCTAACAAAAGAGATTTGGATTTATACCTGTATGAATAGCTGACATAGCTCAGATCAATGTAATCAAAGCTAATCATAGATCCTTAAAGTTTTATCTAGATGCAATCAGTTTTTTGGTGTGCCACTACAATCGAGATATGGAGGAGTACCAATACAACGACTTCTCCAATTCGCCACACGACAGCCTCATCCCGGAACACCCAGATATGGAGAAGTACCAACACAACAACAATATTTACAAAACGAGTCAATTTCGACCGATATTTTTTCGAGCCTTTTTAAATGAGCTTTATGAAAAACCCAAATCCAAAATCAAACAAATTGTTAACCATTATTACAAAGTATAAAACAAAATGTATCATACTCACGAAAATAATTATTTTAACCTCTATTTGATGTAAATCATTTTCAATAATTGTCAAATTAATGTATACATATTTAAAAAAAAATCTAACCGAGAAAGAAAAACTCACCAAAAGATTTCATTTGGAGCTTTTGATCACATTTTGTCCCATCCTAACATGTACTTCTGATCCACAATCCAAAAGAAAACATTTGTTTGTTCAAGCAAGCCAATGATTGGATTCAAGCAAATTAACAAAAAAACCACTCAATTAAATGATTCAAGAAGATTAACAAAAAAAAGTACTCACCAATTACGACCAAGAACTTTTTCAGCCCCATATCTCAAAAAACGAATTGACGTCGGCTCAAGCAAGCCATCGACGGGGAACTATAAGGGTCTTCATCAGATTCTCTGACTGGCTTCTCCGATGGATGAAGAACTACTTGAATCGTGATGGCGGCGACAACGGGTCTTGAACTTAGATTCTCCGGTATGCGGCGACAACAAATTCTCTGGTATGGCGGCGACAACGGCTACAACAATCGACTCTCCTACACGCATGGGGGCACTACGATTTTGTAAAGATGGAACTTAGATCTAAAAAGTTTAGAGAGAAAAAGATGAGAGAGTCAAAAAATGGATCTTAAACTTTGTGTTGATTTTGAAAATAAAATAAAGAAAGATCAAGTCAATGTTAGGAGAAGATGGGACAAAAAAGTAAATGACTATTATGCCCTTATTGCTTAAAGACAAAAGTCATGGTAAAAGGCATATGTGGCAAAATATGGGCCACATGATGTGTTTTCATGATTTTCTTTACTAATGTGAGTTTTCATTCTATAGTTTCCATATATATATATATATATATATGTATATATATATATATATATATATATATATATATATATATATATATATATATATACACACATACATACTAGGTTAAAACCCACGTTTTACATGGGTCGAATAAATATAACTTTTTATTAAACAACATTTTCTATAAAGATTATATGCTAAATATTATTAGTCATCGGTGAAATAAAAAATAATAAAGATTTAAGAATTATAAATAACAAATAATGAAGATTTAAGAATTATAAATTTGTATTTTAAAATAAGATATCATTGAAATTTTCTTATCATTTAGTAATTTTTAATATAATATTAGAATAAATTTTAGATATTTAATTATTTAACATCATCATTATTTAATAGGAGAGAAATGTGAAAAACAAAAATCTAGATTTCAGCAGAAGTCGACATGTAGCAAGTATAGTTATTTATTTATTATAATATAGGTTAGAAACCCGGTATATTATACATGCTGAATAAATGTAGTGTTATATATACTTAATAATAAAGATCTAATATTACATATTTATGACATATTACATAATTTTTTAATACAAATTTTAGAAACGTTATATAATTATTTTTTAAAAATGTTTTATAAAAAGAATGAAAGAAATGTTCAAATTATAAAAATGTTTTATGAACAAAGCTATTTTTTTAATTAAAAAATATTTTATAAATATAGTTATAGAAATCATTAATATTTAATAGGAGAGAGAGGCGGGAAACAAAAATTATAAATTTTGTTTATAAAAACTTGTATAATTAATAGGAGAGAGAGGCGGAAAAAAATGTGAAGGATGAACATGGAAATGACATGTGGCACTCCAAAACCTTTATTTATTAGTATTTATAGATTTATATATATATATATATATTATATATATATATAAGGTGCGGTTCAAATGATAACCGATATTTATGTGATAGCCGTGATAACCACTCTCAAACATAATGTTACGTATATGTAACAGTTATTATTCTGTTAGTCTTACATATACGTAACACTATGAGTCACGTATATGTAACATTACGTGTCACGTATATGTAACATTACGTGGTACGTATATGTAAGACTCCCCATTTTCGTATTTATGTTCAAAGAGTATTTAATAATCAAAAGAAAAAATAATTTATAAATTATCTGATTGTTTGAGAATGGTTATCAGGGTTATCATATAAAAAACTGGTTATCATTATAACTCTTCCCTATATACACACACACACATAACTAAAAAGAATTGTTACTATTCACACAGACCTGCATCTTTAATAATATATATATATATATATATATATGTATAGATAGCTATATATGAATTTTATTGATTAAGTGTGGCTTATAAATGTTAGATAACTAGGTACTTCTCATGTCTGCATACAATGGGAAGTTTGTATGTTATAAAATAAAAATATTCATTTACAGTGGTATTAGGTTTAATTACACAAAAAGGTGTTGTGTGTAACGAAAAGATAAAACGATAACATGCCTAAAAAGATCTGCGTGTATTTTACATCGATGGTAGCCATATTGACCGGTGGAAGGTAGTAAGTACTTTCATTAACAGAAATAATAATAATAATAATATTAAAGAAAATAATAATTAATAATATTATAGCCAATATAAAAAAAGTTGTAGGTCCACATGACTCTTCTCAGATCGATCTCGTGACAGGACGTCTCTATAACACGGAGTGCGGAATCCTACCGTGTTAACGTTTGTATACGAATTGACAATAGAAACAATAGGTAAATAAACTTCTCTTTGTATATCACCAAAACATAGAGTTTACAAGATTTTCTGAATACGATCAATTCAGTCTTACTTAACAGAATCTGTAAACAACTATTTATAGACACAAGCTCTGCAGTAGGCGAACTTAACAAGTTCGCCTCAAATAGACGAGGCGAACTTACTCTAGGAGAACTTGTTCTAACACTTAGACAAAATCTATACAATTACATAAAAACATAAAGACAATAAGACCTAAACTATTACAAAGCTTTTGTCATACATTCTATGTCCTAACAGACTCCCCCTTGACAATAACTTGATCTTCTGTCTTCAGTCTTTATGACGAGCTCTTCCAGTTATCTGGTAATCTGCTTCCTGCGTGCACTCCATATCTCTGACAGATCTCCAACACTCTTTTATACTACAATCCTTGTTCTCTCCATTCATCAATAAACATAATCTTATTCTTTCTTAACGTCCTCTGATCTTTCTTTGAGAAGTTAATAAGATTCATTGCATCATAGAAACTAACAATGACCTTATTATCTTTATCATCAATTCTAGCTTCACCAGTATTCACATCTACGTACCACCATTTCATATTCCCCAGAAAATCTTGTGGTATTTTCTTCAATGGTATCTTCTGTACAGCACGTACTGGCTTGAACTTATACTTCCAGGTCACAATCTCAGTCTTTTGATCTACACTCTTCACTCTTTTTCCTTTCTGTGGCTTTAATCTTTCATACTTCCCTGATCCACCTTCTCTTTTTATCAAGTTGGCAATCACATCGGCTAATCCATATTTTGATCTATTAATCAGTGGTTTAATAGCTAGACCATTCATTTCACACCTTGGCAAGGTATTGAAATATTTGATCCTAGGCTTTAAGTATTGAACACCATTAGATCTCTTAAGAGCAAACAACTTCATGTCATCATCATAAAACCAACTGATGATTCTTCCAATACACATCTCTTTATTCACATATCTTTCTTTCTGAGCAGGTTGTATAAGTGACTTGGGTAGTACTTTCATCCAACTGTTAATTACTTCTCTCCACTGTTCTCTAGTCATTCCTGTATTTCTATACATCACAGGTTCTTCATTCGGCTTAGGAGACACAGGATGAGTAGTATCAGCATCAGAATCTATCTTGGATTGAGCAGTATCATCAGGTGTAGTGATATCTTCAACAGAGTCCATAGAATCTGTTACTCCTTCATAAGAAAACTCAGGAATAGTATCATATTGGATGAAGTTATACGGTACATTCAGACCATCACTGCCTTCATATGTAACTTTATCTTTACTCTTTTCTATCTCAATCTCTACAATCTCTCCTTCTTCAACTTCATTATCCAACATATCCTCTTCAATATCATCAAATTATTCATCAATATCATCCAAACATTCTAACTTCTCAGCTTCTTCTTCTTCTTCTTCTTCAGAATTAGCAAAGAATTCCAATAATAAAATTTCTTCGTTCACTCCAGAATCATTCTTGGTTCCTTCAACATTACCTGATGTAGACTCCCCTTGAACTCTTGATATTGGATTCACGTCAGCGTATTGACGATCACCCTCAATATTACCACTAGGATCATTGTCACCATCATCCTTTCTTTGAATAGACTCAGTATGACAACTATCATGTATCCTTAACTCCCCCTGAGCGTCAAGACGCTCAACAAGTTTGGATACCAATAACTGCATGTCAGCAATCTGTGTAGCTTGAGCCAGAAGAACCAACTGTCTCTGAGTATTAGTAGTCACAAGAGTATCTACCTGAGTCTGCAATACAAGCACCTGAGATTCAAGGAAGATAATCCTTTTAGAATCAGAAGGCGTAGAAGGACCAGCGTCAGATGAGTGTTGAACATGTGGAGAAATCACCGGAGATGGATGTTTAGATGAAGGAGGTGTAACCAGTAAGGAAGCAACAAAAGTAGCGTCCTCAACACCTTGAGATGAATGTGCAGCAGCAATAGAAGCAGACATAAGCTTCTGAGTTTTTGGAATCGGATGTGCATCACTATCAGAATCCGAGCTCTCATCGATTAATGTTCTCTTTCCAAGTACTGATCCAGAAGGAGGATTCCGAACAGACTTATGCCTCGGCTTTCTGGCTTTAGATTTAATATGTTTCCCCGCATTTGCCAATGGAAAAGTAGCCAATCTCTCATAATGATCTGAGCTAAAATCTCTAGACGAATCAGAGTCAGTAGCTTCAGAATCAGGTAAAATAGTATCACCGGAACTCGTATCCACCACATTCCCTTCAGCTTCATGAATGGGTGAGTTCATAACTTCATTATTAAAATCTTCCATATTCATACCCAAATCTTGTTCATTTCCTTGAGCAACGTCTTCCTGAACTGGTTCATTAACAGGAATACGAACCTGTACTTGAGGAATAGGAACTTGTTGTTGTGGAATAGGAACTTGTTGTTGTGGAATAGGAACTTGTTGTTGTGCTTGTACCTGAGCTTGAACTTGTTGTGGTTGTTGTACTTGATTCTGGACTTGTCCTTGAACTAACTCCTCAGGATGAAACAAATTATCATTAGGAGGCTCAATATAATCAGGATTGATTAAATGACCAAACAAAGGAGTCGGAACTGGAATCAAAGCAACATTTTGTTGTTTAACCTTAGTACAATCAGTAAAGATTCTTTTGGACATAGGAGTCAAGGTCAAACGTATTGGATGCTGTGGTAAATCTGGAATTAAATGGTTCAGAATCATTTGCAAGAACCTAGGGTACGTAAGAAACTCTTGACCTTCTGGAGGATTGATTTGCATGACCAACTCACGGTATATATATAAAGCAAAGTTAAATCGTTTGTTTAGGGTCAATGCAACCATTGCAGCTTGTAATGCACTCTTCAAACCATCAGTTTCAGCCTTTCTTGGAGACAAACATTGAATGATTACGTGCATAAAATACCTCCATTCTCTAACTAAACCACCTTTTCTTGCTTGAGTATCATTTGGTCTGCCTCTGTAATCCATCCTCTGAAACACCCCATAATCAGTGTTCCAGGATAAGACATAGGATCTTCATTAGCACCTCCCAATGCCAAAGCAACACGAATAGTTTCAACTGAAATAGCTACCTCTGTATTATTCACCGTTGCACGAAGGACATGAGGTTCAACATCTGTGTCTTGATGTACTGTATCCCAGAATTGTTGTATCCCAGAATTGTTGTATATATGGTAAGCTGATGTATGGATCCGTGGATAAGGCCACATGTAAACGTGAATGATTCAAGAAGTTAATAATTCCTTGGAAATTAACAGCTTCAGACATATTCAGATCTAACAACGCCACTTGATTATGTTTGTACTCAACACGATGAGCCATCTGTAAATGTATTAGACAGAGAACACACATTAGTCATATAAGAAATAAAAAAATTTCACACACAAAAAAAAAATTTACAAGTCCAAACACTGCTTAGCCCTTAGGCGAACTTAATAAGTTCGCTTAGTGTTGCAAGAGGCGAACATAAAGTTCGCTTGAACAAGTTCGCCTGAACAAGTTCGTCTGAACCAGTTTGTCGAATCAAATTCAACAGCAGAATCCAAAAAGTTCAAATCATCAAAAATTTTCAAATCAAACACATCATAAGCAACGATTCACAACAACTAAACAATATTAAGCTTCAATTTCAAGATTTAAACCCTGATAAACTTGATTTACTCAGAAAAGCGTAAGAATATCAAAAACGACGAACACAGGGTAAAAAAAAACAATTTCCCATCGATTTAACGGATAAAAATCCATGAAAGTATCTTAGATAGACTCGCAATTCAAATCCGATCCAGAAACAAACACGAAAATTTTAAATTGAAAAACCCTAGTTCAAAATTTCACAAGTTTGCTAAACACCCAGTAAGTTCGCTCAATAAGTTCGCTCCACAGTGAAAATGGTAATAAGAATAAGTTCGCCTGACCAAAATATTTATCCACACAATTAAGTTTGCTTCATTAGACGAACTTGTTAAGTTCGCTTAACAAGCTCCATGCGAAAATATTAAGTTCGCTTAATCAGAAACATGCGAACATATTAAGTTCGCTTCAAACCTTTGCCTTGAATAATTTCTTCACTTTCAACACGTCACATTCTTGTGAACTTCCATCTGTAGCATGTATCCGATCCAATCCCGAGTCATTTTAATAAAGAATAAAATTTTCATGGAAGATAGAAACAAAATAGTTTTGGATTTTATCTGTACAAACGGAATCACATATTTTTGGCTTTTATCTAAGCAAACTGAAACACATATTTTTGGATGACCATCATGAGTAAGAAGATCATATCAGTATATGATCAATTCATCACACAATCTATTATCAACTGTGGGTAACCTATGATATGAAACAATCAAACTTGTTTTTATGTAACTCATATCTTTTTCAATTTTTTTATGTAATTTTTTTTCAATGAATATTTATAAATCCATCATATTCACTTTTCAACTTTTCAATCAATTTGAATAATACTTGAAATGATACGCGATAAATTTCAAAGTAAACAAGATTAGGTCATGAAATGCTCAATTTTTCATTCTAAATTTGTAATACAAAGCACGAATTCTTAAGTTGTCAATATTATATAATTTGAAACTATAAGCATTTTTCTTCCAAATTCATGTGAGTTAGTACCATTTAGATGAAAAACATCATGTACCCCACATATATGCCAACATAAATTTAAATTTTCATTATCTTCAAGACATACACAGTTTATTACAAGATTAGATCAATCTCCAAGATGAAATTATCTCTATTAGCACAAGTATAAAATAGCAGATCTCAAAGGATATAAGAATCAGGATGATTCAGAATCAAAAGATTCTAATGAATTGACTTTATAATGAGAATCAATAGATTCAGGTAGGAGGATCCAACTATTATCTGGATAAATTTCAGTGAAATCAGAATAGATGATGTATCTAACTGATCCAAGGGTTAGTATATGTTCTAACAGATGTTGTTAGAAAACATATCTTAGTTCATCAACACATTGCATGTTTTTCGGGGCATGGGCAGTGAAGTGAACTGAAAGAGATTGTGCTAAAGACATAATTCGATATTGGTCTCATGAAATTCTTAAAACCATATATTCTTTATCTGATAATGATCTTTTACACACACACCCAGGCATATAATGGATTCAAATCACAAATGTAATCATATCATATTTAATTTTCACACTACTATTGGTTTAAAAACGCTTCTAGTCTATTGACAATTCAAGTTTCAAACTCATATTCAAATTAAAACATATTATCAAGATTAGAGCATTCAAAACACTATCATTTCTCATTTATGCAGACTTTGGAATTTAGATCAAATCAATTTACTTTAAACTATCATATATCAAAGGTCTACTATGGTCATGTGTAATGAACTATTCCCTGATGTACTATCATTTCTTCTCTAACTTCAAATGATGTCAATTTTATATTTTTCATTTTGTTTTGAATTTTTATAAATAACAATTTTTGACTGAAATTCAAAATGCAGAAATGTAATAAGGCAATAAAAGAAATTTAAAACAAAATCTCCCATGAAAAATTGTTTTTGAAAAACTTTTATTCTGGATTGATCATACCGATCATTTTGATCAGAAATTCAAACCTGGTACGATCAGATGCCTTGGTAAAAAGATCAGCAAAATTATCATCTGTATGTACCTTCACCAGCTCAATCAACTTTTTATCTGCACAATCATGGATAAAATGATATCTAATTTCAATGTGCTTTGTTTTACTATGCTTAACAAGATTATTTGTGATAGAAATTGAAGCATTATTATCAATAAACATGGGGGTTCCTGTAAAATTCAAACCGTAGTCTCTTAATTGCTGTTGGATCCAAAGATATGTGAACAACGACTTGCAGCAGCAATGTATTCTGCTTCACATGTTGAAATGGAGACCGTAGTTTGCTTTTTTGCATTGTCAGGAAACTAGACGATTACCCAAAAACTGGCAACCACCTGTAGTAGATTTCCTGTCCAAACAACAACCACCAAAATCAGAATCAGTGTATGCATTGAATTCAAAGTTAGAACCATGTGGAAACCATAGTACCAATCTTTGTTTTCCTTTTTAGATAACGAAAGATTCTCTTTACTGCAATCAAATGAGACTCTTTTGGTTTTGCTTGGAATCTGGAACAAATACACACAGCGAACATTATGTCTGGCCTTGAAGCGGTTAAGTACATGAGAGATCCAATCATTGCACGGTAGAGTCGGCAGTCAACTTCTTTTCCATCCGGGTTAGAATTCAATTTATGATTGACCGGAATCGGAGTATCATATGGGGTACAGTCCTCCATCTTGAACCGGCTCAAGATGTCCTTTACATACTTGGACTGATGAATAAAGAAACTATCTTCCTTCTGATTAACTTGAAGACCTAGGAAAAATGATAACTCTCCCATAGCTGACATCTCAAACTTCGATTTCATAACACTCTCAAACTCTTTGCATAACCCTTCATTTGTAGAGCCAAAAATAATATCATCTACATATATCTGTACCAGTAGATATTCTCCCCCTACTTTCTTAATGAATAAAGTCGAGTCAATTTGGCCACGAACAAAATCATTATCCATAAGATGTGTAGACAACGTTTCATACCACGCTCGGGGAGCTTGATGAAGACCATAGAGAGCTTTATCAAGCTTGAAAACTTAAGACGGATTAAGTGGATCTTCAAACCCCGACGACTGACACACATAAACCTCCTCCTTGACTTTACCATATAAGAAAGCACTTTTTACATCTAATTGAAACACCTTAAACCCTTTGTATGAAGCAAAAGCAAGAAACAACCGTATAGCTTCAAGCCTAGCAACAGGAGCATAAACCCCGGTGTAATCAATTCCCTCTTGTTGATTGAAACCTTGTACAACTAATCTTGCCTTATTTCTCACCACAACACCTCGATCGTCTTTCTTGTATTTAAACACCCACTTTGTACCAATTGGATACACACCCTTTGGAAGATCTACAAGATTCCAAACTTTGAGTTTGTCAAAATGAGCAAGTTCTTCCTGCATGGCCTCTATCCAATTGTTATCACGTAACACCATTTCGACATTCTTTGGTTCGACCTGAGAAATAAAACAGAAATGTGAGCATACATCAAGAACACCGGTATCCTTAATACCTGTATACAAGCAAGTGTTTTCAATAATAGAACGCGTTTGCACTCCATCTCGCAAATTTCCAATGATATTTGTAATCGGATGAGATTTGAGTTCCTTGATTGATGCAACCTCAGGAACCGGCAACACATCAACTTGAGTTGTATCAGATTGATAAGACATATCTTGATTAACTGGTATCTCCGAGTCCAGATTTGTAGGAATCTCCCCCTGAGCCTGTGTCGAATTAGAAGGTTCATCAACTAACAAAGGATCAGCAGAAGAATCTTGGAAAATAACATTGTCGTCCTCACTATCAGACTCTTGTGTTCCCGAACAAGAAGCAACATTAGGATCTGGAGCAGATGTAGAGGGAACAGATGATTGTGGAACTGCAGGCGGTAGAAAACCACTATTCTGTGCATCCTGACATGAATCATATAATACAGCCGCTTCCTTAAGAGAAATATCAAAAGGGAATTGAAAAGACTTGAACAAATTCTCATAATTAAAAGCCCAGTCTGGTCCAATCGCCATTTGAGGTAAAGACCGATTAGAACAGTCAATACGAAACCATTCTTCAACCCGACGATTCTCTTTGTTATAAACCCTCTTGGTAGGAGAATTTGCAACATACCCTAGAAATATCCCTTTAATAGCCTTAGCACTGAACTTGGTTGAGACATCTCTAACTTTCAACAGGGTGCATGGATTACCAAAAGGTAGTAACTATTCCAAATTCGGTTTCCGATTATTAAGCAACTCATTGCATGTCTTGTTGTGTCGCTTAACGGTCAAGACTCTGTTCAAAACATGACACACACTATTCACAGCCTCAGCCTAAAAAGTAACTGGAAGCTTAGAATCTGCAAGCATCGTACGTGCCGTTTCAACCAAAGTACTGTTCTTTCGTTCAGCAACTCCATTTTGTTGAGGTACATATGGCACTGAATTCATGATGAATTCCCTTTTGAAGACAAAATAAACCCATCTTGCTATTTTTAAACTCGCTGCCATTGTCACTCCTAATTCTTCTGACTTTCTGTTTGCACAAATTCTCTAAACCCAGGATTAAGAATTATACCAACTCTGTGGTTTCGGCTTTAGAAGCAAGGAACTTAACCCATGAAAATCTAGAGAAATCATCTGTTACTACCAGACAGTAAGATTTACCGCCAATGATCCTGATACTAATCGGTCCGAACAAATCCATATGCAGTAGCTCCAAAGGAGTCACAATAGAATTCTTTGTCTTAGATTTGTTGGACTTCTTGTGTTGTTTCCCCTTCTTGCAAGGAATACAGTCATCAGGAACGGAAAATTTCATTTTCGGAACACCAATAACCAGATCATTCTTCACGAGATAATTCATTTTTCGATATTTGATGTGAGCAAATTTCCTATGCCACAAAATAGAATCCGACTCAGACGCCTTGGAGAGTAAACATGTAGGAATTGAATCCGTTGTTGTAGCAACACTCATGTCTAGGACATATGTGTCATTTCTCCTCGGAGCCTTCATTAGAATCCATTCTTCAGGAATAACAAAGCCCGGTTTCAAGATATAACACTCAGAATCGTTGAAATGAAATGAAAACTTCTTGTCACACACTTGAGATACACTCAAAAGATTGTGTTCAAGTTGCTCCACATAGTTCACTTTTTCAAATTTGACTTTATCATTCTTCAAAGTACCTTGTCACACCCCCAAATTTATTTACTTAATAAATAAATACATGTTGCAACGATTGGTTCATTACACGATAGCGGAAGCTGTAATAGTGATTTCTAAGAGTTGAATACATACACAAATACTAAGACTAAGTAATACAATGATCTAAGTTCTTCTAGATCAACGACAGACTTGAGACCGGATAATCTATGTCCTTCCGGCTAGTAGGAATTTATCCAATTATAGCTAGCCTATTCCAACCGTGCCATGGCTATGAATTACCTAAAAAACATACTTAAAAATGTCAACACAAAGGTTGGTGAGTTCACAGGCTTGATTGTTGCAATGTAAAGTGATTTTCCTTGAAAACATTGATATTGTGTACATGGCCATGATACGAAACTGTTTTCCTTGAAAACATTGAAAATATGCACACAGGTTTAATGTAAGATTGTTTTCCTCGAAAACATGTGATGACTTCATAGTCATAAAACGAGTAGTTTTCCCAATGAAAACATGTGATGACTTCATAGTCATAAAACGAGTAGTTTTCCCAATGAAAACATGTGATAACGTCATAGTCATAAAATAAGTCGCTTTTCCTTAAAACATTGATACTATGTACATGGCCATAATATGAAACTGTTTTCCTTGAAAACATTGATAAAAACATTTCCACGTAAACGAATGGCAAAACCATTGGTGTATAAGTGATTGGCAGATCCATCTGCACGAAAACGTTTCAATGAATATGATAAACAAAACAAGTAATATTGACCCATTTGTAGACTAGCTAGGAATACAAATAATATGTACATACATGAGGCATAACCTGTCACACCCCAACCGGCGGCGGAAACGTCGGGGCGTGAAGCTTGCAGACTGTTCATAGCTCATGGTTTGCTAAGGTTGAAATAATTAAACATGCAGTTTTCATTGAAATCAAACAACAATCCAACAAGTACACGAAACATAACAAAATACATAACAATGTTTATTTTAGAGCCTTTTAACTAGGTCCTCAAACTAGGTGGAAGCAACTTGTAATCATCTCAATTGTTAGCACCTGAAACATGATTTAAAAACAAGGGTCAACTAAAAAGTTGGTGAGCATACATAAGTTTTGTCACACAAATAAGAGTTCAAAACTGTTTATACAATTCCTTGATTCACATGGTATATAAGACAAATATGGAGAATCTATAGTTATACTAGGTGCACAATCAAACCTTGTGACTGAGGCATAACACGCAGGTTACCCTAATGTAAAGTCGGTAACAAACACCCTACCCGCGTGGGTTTGTCAGACTCAATAGTACTATCCTTGTTTACCGTTGGCTTGTACAGAGTTAATGATTGCACGAGTTGCGTCATGTATGTATAGTAATAACTCATAGCATTCAAGCATATTGCACAAATAATTCATGTAATCAAGTAAGAATTGTACTATGAAAGAGTTGCAATTTGTTTAATGTAAATCATGTCCACCCCAAAGGTGAAAAAGAGTAAAAGTGGGGTTATGTAGACTCACTTGTGTTGGAGAGTGTAGATTGCACAACCAAGTAAATGTTAAGTGTTTGTGGGTCACGGAGCTTGACCTATCGAGTAAATGTATGACGTGTATTAATGCGGTGTATAAGGTTTAAAGTAACTATAGTGTTTTAGTGTATTGCAAGCGTAAGGATTTGCACTAATGAATTGTATCGTTTAGTTATGTATTTAAAATATAAGGTAGTGTGGTATATATATTTAATTGAATGTAATATAAACAAACGAATTCGTTTTATCTACTTATTTTAGAAAACGTCACAAAATATAAAGTAGTTTATATTTATATAAGTTTTATTTGATGTAACTAAGATTTATACAATTGGTTTATAAAAGTCTTTTTCATAATAAAGTGTTTTATAAAATCTTGTTATAATTTTTTATAAATTTAGAAACTTTAAATGAAAATGTATTTTCAAATGGTAAGAATCAGTTTAAAACAATTTAATCGATGAAAATAATTGTTGTGCTTAATAATGGTGAGATTCTGTTTAAACAGTTAAGTTTATAACATAAGTTTTATAAAAATCATCAAATCTGAGAAACTGTAAAGATTCAGTTCTGACTGAGCATGACCGTGCTCATCAACGGCACGACCGCGCTCGCCTCCGGGCGTGACCGTGGTGGTCTGGAGCGCGCCCTGGTCGAGTCAGAAGGCTACAGAGGTTCTGGTCATGGAGCACGACCGTGCTCGTGTCCGGCACGACCGCGCCTAGTGTTTGTTTTTGGTCAGGACTTGTTTGCTCGGTAAGCACGACCGGGCCTTACTCGGACCACGACTGTGCTTGGTCAGGCACGACCGCGCTCAGTGATGAGCGCGACCGTGTTGGGTCTTTTCCAGACTCAATTCGCTCGATTCTTATATTAAACACTTCTGGATTCTCAGGGCTTTCATTTAGTGGATGATTACGAAGCTATCTATAAGGTTTAATTGGATTTATTTCGTGTTTAAGTGGTAGTTCGACTAAAAGTGTAGTTTCGTTTTCTCGTTCAAAAATCTGGCCGATTTGAGTGTTTCTACTACGAATTGGCATAGGGCTTTCGTAGTAGGGGGTGATACGAAGCTAGTGGTGTATTACTTACTTGTTATAATAGGGCAATTTAATGCAGTCGGCTATGGGTCGACGGCTTTGCTTCTCGGCGATCAATCGGACGACAGAGGTTGTATGAGTGTCGAGTGAGAGTTCTGGGTGATTGTGTGGATGCATATGAGGGTGTAGGAAGCGTGCAACTGGCTCTATATCGACGAATTCGCGAGTCATGATTGTGGTGGGTATGGGATTAAACAAATCTGTAAATTGGAGTGTAATTGATGCGTGTTGCAGGTTGTATTCAGACAAGTATGGTCTGACGCGCGAAAACCGGCTTTGACCATTCTTTAAATTTTGCGAAATCGTCGAGTATGGCTGTGATCTGACTTCTGCAGAGTCACGTGGTTTCAGCAGCGCGACCGTGCCTGTATTAGGCACGACCGTGCTTAGGTCTTCAGGCGCGACCGTGCTTAGTCTTAGGCGCGACCGTGCTTGCCTAGTTTTGTAGTTTTTGAGTTTTGTCAGTTTTGGTACTCGGGGCTTGTGAGATAATGGCGTTTTCAGTTGTTATTGTAACATAATGTATTGTATGTGTAATTGCTTTTACGGTTGTTGCACACGAATTGAAATTGAAATACTCGTTTATTGCATCGAAACGTTTACATGGTAAAAAAAAAAAAAAAAAAAAGAAGCCAGAAATGTTACATAACCAAACCATGACACAGGTGTTTTGCCCTTCGCTCATACCTTACGAGCAATGTTTGAACACTATGCGGTAATTTGGCCAGAGGGACCCATGGTTAGCGTGACTAACCATGACCGGGGGTGTCAATCCCAATAGTACTATCCATAGAATCCCAGGCTAACCTATAGCTAATGGTTATAAATATGATGGTCAGGGGACTTCCAGCGCTCTATATGTGTTACTTCATGCAAACATAAAGGTTGGGTCTTGTTTTCTTTCTACCATATGAAAATGTTTGTAAGTACGTTTTATGTTTTCCCGAATGTATCAGGCAATGATGTTCCCAACTGTAGTAAACAATGATGTCTCATGTTTTCAAACTTGTAAGCATGTATGTTTTCCCCCCGGTGTTTCTAAAACATTTAAAAGTTAAAAGGGGCTGTGACACTCACCTGGAAATGTGTTATGAACAATAATATCCTCCTGATAGGAATGGAATCCATTGTCCACCTGATATGATGGTAACGGTATAATGTCCTACTCGAATTCTACGATACCTGTAGATGTTTAAAGAGCTTTATGGACTAACACTAATATTATAGAGTAAGTCTAAACTCGTGTCTAGTTATCACATGTGCGGTTGAGCTCTATTGATTCTTAACGGTATTATCGATTCGGTAATATTAGTTGGTTAATTTGAGTCGAGTTTCTTAACTCGAATATGTTTCAATAGTTATATACAAAATTTTAGTTTGTCGTGTACACGATCGTATATAGCTATGTGCACGTATAATTAGTAATAATAATTCAGGTTCATGCCTCCTTTAGCAGAATGTATACGACTACATGATTTAGTAAAATCATTGCAGGACATATAATGTGTTCATACACATATTTGTAAATATAAATATATACTTCTTCATATATTTATATAGTTTCAAAACCCTGAAATATAGTTGTACCGTATTGTGTTTTGGAATAACATTCCTTAATAGGATTTGCTCGTCTTTATGTAAATATATACACGTAATACACCTACTTTAGTATATTCGTTTATCATATTTTGATTACTCGAATCATCACCGAAAATATATATGTATTTAACTTCATTCATTGAATGTAACCATACACTTATTTGTTTCCCACAAAACATAGATTACATTTTATATATGAAATATTGTTTTAATACGAGATTTAAAAGTATGTAATTACATGCACATTTATACTACTTTTATATGGTGTTTTAGCGTCTTACGTTTAATTAGCGTTTGTATCAATCTATATACCAAATTTTACGGTCATATATTTATTCCTACTCGTATTCAATTATTGTGTTACATTATAATCATTTGATTTTTGTAAAAATGTGAATATTCAAATGCATACATGTATCTATATGTACATAAGTATATATATATTTATGTGGTACGTTTATATACATGAAAGATATAGTTGTATCAACACTTGTTAATTTTCAAATCCTCGATTAGCCAGTAACTCTATAGTTTTATTCGTATGGGTTCAAAAATGCGTAGACGTGATATCTAAGATATGAACTTATACAAAATACATTAGTTGTGCCACTTATTCCCGTTCATAACCATCAATAGTTTATATATAACGAATATTTTGAAAATATTTAAACGACCTAAGTACTTATTATTCGTATATCTATACAACGATCATTAGTCATTACTTATTATATGCTCACGTTTATGTTTCCTGTTTAATAATTATATATTTTGTTTGAATGGATCGCTCTTGATTAAATATACGTGTTTGTGGTCCGTTAATAACAATTATTAATTTAATATATATTGTCGTTGTTAACGAATTGTTTAGGCTCAACGTGATTCGACCTCACATGCGTTTAACTTTCGTGTAATAAACAGAATTACGGTAGCGTGCGTTTATACCTCTCATAAGTCTCGTTTAGGAACCCACGTGTCTTAAACCTCACGGTTTTCGTAATATCTACATTTGGCATCCGTTGACCCTAGTTTGACCAGATTTGACTATGTTTGACAAGGGCTCGGGATGTTGTATCTTGTTCAAAAATCACATATTTATACTCAGGAATGAAACCCGGCAACCAAATGTACTAGATCTAGACGAAAATAAAATCAACTGTAAGGTATCCCGTTTATCATAGAGAAACAAACCTCAAACTTCATAGATCGGGATAGTAGGACGATGATTGAAGCAGATCCGACCGGTTTGGGGTTCGCCGGAGACTCGTCGGAAAATCGGGAGTGGCCGGAAAACAGAAAGTCGCTCCCCTTTTTGTCGGATCTAGGCGGATTTGGTCTTGGATGGCAAGAAATCGCGAGAGGGAAGGCGGGAAACTCACCGGAAAATCCAGGAACTTGCCGGAACACCGGGTGGTGGCGGAACCCTAGTCGCCGCCACCCTTTGGAGACGGTTTACACCTCCACCGCCCTGAGTTAGGGAGAACCACCACCACCATCGGAAGTAGGACGACGAGATCTACCCGAAAAACAACTCCACTTGCCGCCACTCGCCGGAGGACGGTCCGCCACCGTGCGCCGCTGCCTTGCTGTGACACCCGACATTTCAGGTCAATATCCGTACATGTTATAAACGAGTTTACATTATAATTGTATTTGTGATTTACTTAATTTCACAAACAAGGACATTAAGGTCTAACAAAAACCGTACATGGTCTCATTTCATATTTTAGTAATTCTATGAGTTACCGGTTCACGTACCAGGATAACCCGACTAAATACGAACACTAGTGGTTAAATTAAATAACCAGAAATATATATATATATATATATATATATATATATATATATATATTACACAAAATTTACGTTGAACTATAAATTATTTTTAAGACTAAATCATATAATATACGTAAAAGTAAAATAATGAACCTTTCGAAGACGTTACCATGTAGCGTCACCTTTAGGTACGTATACCTACAAATAATCACCTCAACGAATTATACAATTCAAGATTTCAATATTTTTCATTAACGAGCCATAAACTTGTTAAAATTATAATACCGTGAAGAATCTAAACCGAATTAAACTACCAATTAAAAATCTAATTGATATTAATACCCTTAATAAGTTAATTAACCCAACCCACCCCCTTGACTTTCTCGGCCGAAGCCAGAGAAGACCCCCCCCATTCACACTACTGTTTTTCCTCTCATTCAAATTCTTTATCTTTAAACCCATACCTCATGACTTCAAAACTCAGATATAAACCATACCACCTCAATCACCATTCTCACGAACCCCTTTCATCATTCTCACTTTCTTACGGCAATCTCCCCAATTTTCTTCAAGTTGAAGTCAAGTTTTAAGGCAAAATCTACCATATTTCGGTATTATAAGGAGCTTTCAAGGATTTCTAACCAAGAGAATTCAAGACTATCTTCTCTGTTTCTCTCAAAATTCATCATCTCTGTTTAGAGGTAAAAACTCAATATTATTCATATTATTTTCTTTAAAACCGTAACTAAACATACAGTTTATTCGAACGTAAGTAAAATAACCAGAAAAGTGTGTCGAATTCAAGATTAAAACATGAATATATGCGTATATGTATGAATAAAGTTTTGAAACTGATTCTGTCAATCAAAATTTCAGTAATCGAAACTATAGTTTCGATACCTGTTTACTCAATCGAAACTAAGTAATTTCGATACCTGCTGTTCAATCGAAACTAAGTAGTTTCGATACCTATTACTCAATCGAAACTAGGTAGTTTCGATACCTTTCTTACCCAATCGAAACTAGGTAGTTTCGATACCCAGTTTGCTCAATCGAAACTAGGTAGTTTCGACATCTGTTCTGTTCAATCGAAACTAGGTAGTTTCGATACCTGTTTCAAGCCCATTGGGCAGTAACTTAGAACTATTTTATAACGAAACAAGTGTTGAAAAACTAAAAAGATATTTAAACAAAAGCAATCAGATTTGCTAAGTCGGTGAATAATTTGCATATGAGACATTCGGTCATAACACGAATTACCCTTTTGTAATTAGGGTACGAATAGTCAAGTTGACTAGAACAATTATCATTGTAAGCATACACAAACTCAAGATGAGTTTCACGGCCCCTTTTTACTGTTTTCAATATTTGGGGGAAGAACATACTTACAACTATTTTTATGTGATAACAAGAGAATAAGACTCGACTTTTATGTTTACATGAGTTAAACGATTTTAGGCTGCTAAAGTCCCCTGGAACAATTTAGTAACCATTAACTGTAGCCTAGGGTCCTATGAATAGTACTATGGAGTGTGACGTCTCCCGGTCATGGTTAGTCGCGCTAACCACAATCTGGAGGATTTATGGCCGCATAGAACCGGATAACGAAATTAGGGGCGAAGAACAATTGTCATGGTTTGGTTACGGCTCATGTAGGAACATATTATTTGTATTCCTAGCTAGTTTACAAATGGGTCAAACAATTCTTATTCTGATTATCACATGCAACTGGAACTATTTACGAACAATTGAATTTTACAAAGATCTATTTGATTTAAACCTGTGAACTCACCAACCTCGTGTTGACAATTTTAAATATGTTTTTCAGGAAATTGATGTGATCGCAAGGTTAGCAATGTAGATTACATGCATGCACGATGGATATAACTATTTGGGGGATTTCTCTTGTATAACTCATTGTAATAGAGTCATATTTGCGAAATCTTCACTTTTGTAAACCCAATTTACATTTTTGAAATGTAAAACTTGAAACTTGTTTATGTATCCATTTATCATGTATGTATTTGCGGTAATCATATGCTTTGGAAACCATGAACGTTACGCCTCGCGTTTCCGCCTTGGCGGGGTGTGACAGACTTGGTATCAGAGCCATTGATTATAGCGAACTAGGAGTCTAAAACGGAACCTACTCTATAATTTAAATGACTCACAAAATATTTTCATTGCATAAGCATTGCATAACCAGTCATCATATCATGTGGATATTGTAGTCACAAGCATGTCGTCACATTCGCACTCTGACCCCGTCTCTGCCTTTGAATCCAACGAGGAACTTTCCGCCACACGTCCCAAAAATCGAGTACAAGTTCGCAACTCCACACCACCCAATGTTGCCCTGGGAGAACCGCCTATCGTCTACCGAAAGAAAAGCGGAGGACCAGTTATGGTAAAGAGTGCTAGGAAGAAGGTTCGATTTCCACGCAAGAGAACCCTGGCCGCCCGTGACCCGGAAAACTTGGAGACTGATGAGGAACCACCTAAGCAACGACCCTGCTACCACCCTACTGTGGGGACTATCCGTTGGATGCCCCGTACCCTGGCACGATGGAGGGAGATGGAGAGCATTCCCTCTACCTTTGAGCTCGGAGAGTTCTCCAACTCCCCAACACCCCTACCCCACACTGGGAAGCCATGGAGCTCACAGTGCCTACATTAGTAGCACGCGTTCATACGCACGAGGAGCGTCTTGATGACCTTCTAGATGATATTCGGGCACATGGGGACGCAGCCACGCGACTACGTCAAGGGCTCGGATCTCGAGTACAGACTCTGGAGGACAGCACCCGAGACATACAGGGTGCCACTGACTACCTAGAGTTGAGAGCTGATATGGACTGGCAGTTCACTCTCACGGTCCGAGACATGGTGGAGGCGCTGGAAGAAAGGACTTTGGCTGTAGAATTTGTGGCTAGGGCTAGCTTTGTCATGGCGGGACTTGCCATGATGATTGGGTTGTACTCCTACTTCTTCTTTTAAACCTATTATGGGCGGGTTGTGCCCATAGCACATTATGTAGTTTCAAACTTTGGTACTGATGTGGTCATGAGAACCCATCCCTTTTTGTATCCTTGTCTTTTGGGAACAATGTACTATGTATGTTTTAACTATGTATATGATGGTTTATGTTGTAATGATGGTTGTTTACGTTTGAGGTTGTTGTATCCTTATGTCATGATCTATCATTATTATTATATAATGTTGTTTCTTTTTAATTGATATGTTAGAAAGAACGTCATGGCACCTAAGCGTGGGACACCCCGTAACACTACTGGTGACAACAACGAGACGATTTCCCCAAACGTGGAGCAACTCATAGCACAGCGAGTAGCTGCTGCCATGGAGCAGTATGAGGCAAATCGAAATAGTGGAGGAGGAAACGGCAGTGGTACCGGCGGAGGAGGTGCAGGAGGTAGCGGTACAGCCGGAGGTTCCGGAGGTAATAGAATAAATAAGCCATAACACATAGTCATGATCCGAATTAATGACGTTATGACTTGTAATTCTACAGATGCTCCAAATAGGAAGTGCTCCTACAAGGCCTTTCTATCTTGCAACCCCCGCAACTTCAATGGCACCAAGGGTGCAGTTGGGCTAATGAGATGGATAGAAAAGATGGAGTCGGTGATTGATATTAGTGAATGCACCAATGACTGCATGGTGAAGTATTCTACATGCACGCTCACTGATAAGGCTTTAACTTGGTGGAATTCATAAGTGAAAACCCTGGGAAGGCAGATTGCATACCAACTGACTTGGGAGGAGCTGAAAGCCATGATGACTGAGGAGTACTGTCCTCGAAATGAGTTGCAAAAGATCGAATCTGAAATGTGGAATTTACAAATGATAGGAGATGATGTGGCTGGTTACACTGACCGATTCAATGAGTTAGCAAGTTTAGTTCCACACATGGTTACCCCAGAATACAAGAAGGTTGAAAGATATTTGTGGGGTCTCGCACCTCAAATCCGAAGCCTGGTGACTTCATCGAACCCTATGGATGCCAAGAGCGCTATAATTCTAGCTTTCAAGCTAAGAGATAATGATGTGTGTGATGGTTTGTTTGAGAAGAAGGAGACCGAGGAAGGAAGGTCTGGGGAAAAGAGGAAATGGTTTGGAAAACCAAGTAATCAAAACAAGAATCAAACTTACAAGAGACCTAGAACTATGAAAGCCTATGCTGTCAACACTGTGGAACAAAAAGGATATCTTGGAACACGACCGAAGTGTGACAAATGTGGATATCATCATAGTGGAAGGTGTACCCAATGTGGAAAGTGTAAGAAGTATGGACATCTAGCCCATAACTGTTGGGACAATGCGAACCCTAATAAGATCAATCAAGTAGCAGTAAAGGTCAACCCAGGAGCAGAAAGGATGAATCAGGGATGCTTTGAGTGTGGAGATCCAAAGCACTTTAGAAAAGACTGTCCAAAGTTGAAGAACCGAAACGACAATCAGGCCCGTGGAAGAGCATTTATGATGGGGGCTGGTGACGCACGACAAGATCCAAACATTGTCACTGGTACGTTCCCGATAAATAATCACTATGCCTCTATACTTTTCGATACGGGTGCTGATATGAGTTTTGTGTCAAATGACTTTAAGTCCCTACTCGGTATTAAGGCCAGCAAACTAGACCAAAATTATACAATTGAATTAGGAAACGGGAAATTAATTAAAACCGAAGAAGTTATTCAGGGTTGTACTCTATGTTTTAAGAACCACACATTTAGTATAGACCTACTACCTGTTGACTTGGGAAGCTTTGACGTTGTTATTGGTATGGATTGGTTGTCGAAGAATCAGGCCGAGATTGTTTGTTTTGAGAAGATTGTCCAAATTCCACTCCTGAACGGAGAAGTTCTTTCGATTCAAGGTGAGAAGAGTGGAGTAACATTAAGGATGATAAACTGCATGAAAGCTCGTAAGTATCTACGTAAAGGCTATTGCGTATTCCTGGCTCACGTCGTCGAGAAGAAACCCGAGGAACGTCGACTTGAGGATATACCAATCGTTAAGGATTATCCTGAAGTCTTTCCTGAAGACTTACCTGGATTACCACCACCGAGACAAGTCGAATTTTGAATCGATTTGGTACCAGGAGCCGCACCGGTTGCGCGATCGCCGTATCGATTAGCACCTTCTGAAATGCAGGAATTATCAAATCAACTCCAGGAGTTGCTTGATAAAGGTTTCATAAGACCGAGTTTCTCACCTTGGGGAGCTCCGGTCCTATTCGTAAAGAAAAAGGATGGAACCTTTAGGATGTGTATTGATTACCGAAAATAAAACAAGCTTACAATCAAAAACCGATACCCACTTCCTCGAATAGACGATTTGTTCGATCAACTACAAGGTTCTAGCTTCTACTCTAAGATCGATCTACGTTCGGGGTATCATCAACTAAGAATCCAAGAAGAAGATGTACCAAAGACGACATTTAGGACTCGTTATGGCCACTACGAATTTCTAGTTATGCCGTTTGGTTTGACGAATGCACCAGTTGTTTTTATGGACCTCATGAACCGAGTGTGCAAGCCATACTTGGATAAATTCGTGATAGTATTTATCGACTATATATTAATATATTCACAAACCAAGGAGGATCATGAACATCATCTGAAATTAATCTTAGAACTACTCAGGAACGAGAAACTTTACGCTAAATTCTCTAAGTGTGAGTTTTGGATCCGAGAAGTGCATTTTCTTGGACATGTCATCAATAAAGAGGGAATTCATGTTGATCCATCTAAAATAGAAGCGATCAAAAACAGTGAAGCACCAAAGACTCCGACCGAAGTGCGTCAATTTTTGGGTTTGGCCGGTTATTACAGACGATTCATTGAGAATTTTTCAAAAATAGCCCTGCCCTTAACCACATTAACCCAGAAAGAAAATAAGTATGATTGGAGTGACAAGCAAGAGTAAGCTTTCCAATTACTGAAGCAGAAGCTGTGTAGTGCACCGATCTTATCCCTTCCTGAGGGAATCGGCAATTTTGTCGTATACTGCGATGCATCACATCAAGGATTTGGTTGCGTGTTAATGCAAAGATACAAAGTCATCGCATATGCCTCACGACAACTAAAAGTGCAAAAAAAATTTTACGACCCATGACTTGGAGTTGGGCGCAGTTGTGTTTGCACTCAAGATTTGGAGACATTATCTTTACGGTGCAAGATGCACTATCTTTACTGATCACAAGAGTCTTCAACATATCTTCGATCAAAAGGAACTTAACATGAGACAACGTCGTTGGGTAGAACTACTAAACGACTATGATTGTGATATCAAGTACCATCCCGGGAAAGCCAATGTCGTAGCAGACGCCTTAAGTCGCAAAGAACGAGTTAAAACTCTTCGTGTTCGTGCCCTCGGATTAAAAATTCATACGAGTCTTACTACTCAAATCCGAATAGCACAACAAGAGGCACTAAAGGAAAGGAACATCCAAGCTGAGGCACTACGTGGAATGATCAAACAATTGGAGTCTAAGTCGGATGATACGTTTTACTTCATGGACAGAATTTGGGTGCCGAGTAACGGTGACTTACGTGGGTTGATTATGGATGAAGCCCACAAGTCCAGGTACTCCATTCACCCGGGTTCAGATAAAATGTATAAGGATCTGAAAGAACTCTACTGGTGGCCGAACATGAAAGGAGAAATTTCTATTTATGTCGGTAAATGCCTGACATGTTCAAAGGTAAAGGCAGAACATCAGAAACCGTCTGGCTTGTTACAACAACCCGAAATTCTCCAATGGAAATGGGAACATATTTCTATGGATTTCATCACGAAATTACCCAAGACTTCCAGTGGTCATGATACCATATGGGTAATTGTCGACCGTTTAACGAAATCTGCTCACTTTCTGCCAATTAAAGAAACCGACAAGACAGAGAAACTTACAAGACTCTACGTTAAAGAAATTGTGGCAAGACACGGAGTGCCAGTTTCTATTATCTCTGATAGAGACAACAGATTCGTATCTAGAATCTGGAAATCATTACAAGAAGCCATGGGCACACGTCTTGACATGAGCGCGGCATATCACCCACAAACGGATGGTCAAAGCGAAAGGACCATTCAAACTTTAGAGGATATGCTCCGTGCGTGTGTAATTGATTTCGGAGGAAATTGGGATACTCATTTACCGTTGGCAGAGTTTTCCTATAATAACAGCTACCACACGAGCATTAAGGCAGCTCCGTTTGAAGCTTTATATGGTCGTAAATGCCGCTCACCGCTATGTTGGGCGGAAGTCGGTGAAAAACATTTGACAGGTCCTGAGATTGTCCAGGAAACCACTGATAAGATCTTCAAAATTAAAGACCGTCTGAAAGCGACCCGAGACAGACAGAAGAGCTATGCTGATAACCGACGGAAACCATTAGAATTTCAAATTGGTGACCGAGTAATGTTAAAAGTCTCACCATGGAAAGGCGTTGCAAGGTTTGGTAGCCGTGGTAAGCTCAACCCTAGATACGTTGGACCATTTGAAATACTGGCTAGGGTTGGCCCTGTAGCCTACAAGCTCAAGCTACCGCAAGAACTAAGCAACGTACACGATACATTTCATGTGTCTAATCTCAAAAAGTGTTTGTCCGACGAGACTTTGATCATACCACCTAATGAAATTCATATTGATGATAAACTTCATTTCATCGAGGAACCGATTGAGATTACAGATTGGAAAGTTCAAAGGTTGAGACGTAGTCGAAACAAACTGGTTAAAGTACGTTGGAACTCAAAACGTGGTCCTGAGTATACAGGGGAATGAGAGGACCAACTGAAAACAAAATACCCCTCCTTGTTTAAGGATGCACCAGTTCAAGATGGCACGAATTGAATTTCGGGACGAAATTCTGTTAACATGGGGAGAATGTGACACCCGACATTTCAGGTCAATATCCGTACATGTTATAAACGAGTTTACATTATAATTGTTTTTGTGATTTACTTAATTTCACAAACAAGGACATTAAGGTCTAACAAAAACCGTACATGGTCTCATTTCATATTTTAGTAATTTTAGGAGTTACCGGTTCACGTACCAGGATAACCCGACTAAATACGAACACTAGTGGTTAAATTAAATAACCAGAAAAATATATATATATATATATATATATTACACAAAATTTACGTTGAACTATAAATTATTTTTAAGACTAAATCATATAATATACGTAAAAGTAAAATAATGAACCTTTCGAAGACGTTACCATGTAGCGTCACCTTTAGGTACGTATACCTACAAATAATCATCTCAACGAATTATACAATTCAAGATTTCAATATTTTTCATTAACGAGCCATAAACTTGTTAAAATTATAATACCGTGAAGAATCTAAACCGAATTAAACTACCAATTAAAAATCTAATTGATATTAATACCCTTAATAAGTTAATTAACCCAACCCACCCCCTTGACTTTCTCGGCCGAAGCTAGAGAAGACCCCCCCCCATTCACACTAATGTTTTTCCTCTCATTCAAATTCTTTATCTTTAAACCCATACCTCATGACTTCAAAACTCAGATATAAACCATACCACCTCAATCACCATTCTCACGAACCCCTTTCATCATTCTCACTTTCTTACGGCAATCTCCCCAATTTTCTTCAAGTCGAAGTCAAGTTTTAAGGCAAAATCCACCATATTTCGGTATTATAAGGAGCTTTCAAGGATTTCTAACCAAGAGAATTCAAGACTATCTTCTCTGTTTCTCTCAAAAATCATCATCTCTGTTTAGAGGTAAAAACTCAATATTATTCATATTATTTTCTTTAAAACCGTAACTAAACATACAGTTTATTCGAACGTAAGTAAAATAACCAGAAAAGTGTGTCGAATTCAAGATTAAAACATGAATATATGCGTATATGTATGAATAAAGTTTTGAAACTGATTCTGTCAATCAAAATTTCAGTAATCGAAACTATAGTTTCGATACCTGTTTACTCAATCGAAACTAAGTAATTTCGATACCTGTTGTTCAATCGAAATTAAGTAGTTTCGATACCTATTACTCAATCGAAACTAGGTAGTTTCGATACCTTTCTTACCCAATCGAAACTAGGTCCAGTTTGCTCAATCGAAACTAGGTAGTTTCGACATCTGTTCTGTTCAATCGAAACTAGGTAGTTTCGATACCTGTTTCAAGCCCATTGGGCAGTAACTTAGAACTATTTTATAACGAAACAAGTGTTGAAAAACTAAAAAGATATTTAAACAAAAGCAATCAGATTTGCTAAGTCGGTGAATAATTTGCATATGAGACATTCGGTCATAACACGAATTACCCTTTTGTAATTAGGGTACGAATAGTCAAGTTGACTAGAACAATTATCATTGCAAGCATACACAAACTCAAGGTGAGTTTCACGGCCCCTTTTTACTGTTTTCAATATTTGGGGGAAGAACATACTTACAACTATTTTTATGTGATAACAAGAGAATAAGACTCGACTTTTATGTTTACATGAGTTAAACAATTTTAGGCCGCTAAAGTCCCCTGAAACAATTTAGTAACCATTAACTGTAGCCTAGGGTCCTATGAATAGTACTATGGAGAGTGACGTCTCCCGGTCATGGTTAGTCGCGCTAACCACAATCTGGAGGATTTATGGCCGCATAGAACCGGATAACGAAATTAGGGGCGAAGAACAATTGTCATGGTTTGGTTACGGCTCATGTAGGAACATATTATTTGTATTCCTAGCTAGTTTACAAATGGGTCAAACAATTCTTATTCTGATTATCACATGCAACTGGAACTATTTACGAACAATTGAATTTTACAAAGATCTATTTGATTTAAACCTGTGAACTCACCAACCTCGTGTTGACAATTTTAAGTATGTTTTTCAGGAAATTGACGTGATCGCAAGGTTAGCAATGTATATTACATGCATGCACGATGGATACAACTATTTGGGGGATTTCTCTTGTATAACTCATTGTAATAGAGTCATATTTGCGAAATCTTCACTTTTGTAAACCCAATTTACATTTTTGAAATGTAAAACTTTAAACTTGTTTATGTATCCATTTATCATGTATGTGTTTGCGGTAATCATATGCTTTGGAAACCATGAACGTTACGCCTCGCGTTTCCGCCTTGGCGGGGTGTGACACTTGCGCCGTCGTGCGCTTTGCTGTCGCTGCCATGCTCTTCGCGGCTGAGCCGCCGTCGTCTGTCGGAGGTCCACCAGAGGGTGGCCGGACCCTGCCCCTCTCTCTCTCCCGATTTTGGTTTCTCTCTCTAGAGATTTTGTGTGGTGGGAGCAAATGAGGAAGAGGAAGTCTCTAATCCTTATATATCTAGGGTTTGGGTGGAGGCTTCCAAGAGAAGTAACACTGGTTTAGAGAAAACACGTATCCACTCGAATCTCCGTCATGATTAAATTTACGAATTATTATTTTAAAGTGCTTAGAGTTATGAAACATTATTATAAATACCATTTAAGTGTTTAAATCGTGAAATTTCTGTTTCGTTTGGTAATTACACCGGTACACGTCCGCATTGCGTCTCTAACATATTCGTCCATTCAAACGTTTCGCGCTACGAGTATTATTATTATTATTTCACTAATAATATTAAAATAAATATTTATAATATTTGTCGCATCTAAATACGCATCGGTAACAACCGTACCGCTAGCGTTAATCTTACGAGCATTCTGCCGCGGTTTAACGTTCACATAAACGCGCTACACGTGTACTTATCCGAATAGTTTTTCCAAGTGAATATTAATTCTTAATATTAATAACTCGTTATCTTATTTAATCTTCTTACCGAATATACGGTAATAAACCGATGTCTGACGCGTTTAACGATTAAATTTTTGAATCGCGTAACGAGTCATTAGATGAAACCGTGTGACTAATACGATGTTTGGATTATGTAAACTTGGACCTATAACGGGCTTGAATCCATATTGGGCCTCAAATGGGCTTGAATTTCTATTGGGCCTAGTTGGGTTAGCCCAACAACTGAGTTTTAGGATCCTGAATTTTACGGGTGTCACATACCTTGACCAGTTATGTACCCGCCTTTATTTCCAGCAAAAGCGACATAACCACCATCAATATTAATAACATCTTCCAGCAAATGAATATTCCCTGTCATACGTCGAGAACAACCACTATCCACATACTACGTATTGTTGATAGTCCTCCTTGGTTGCCCCTACATAAACAAAGAAAATCAGTTAGAAATAGGAACCCAAGACATTGTGGTCTTGGGTCGTCCATATGGATCAAAATAAACAACTTCAAGCAATTCACAATCAACATTGTCATCAACCTTTGGAACATACGATTCACAATTTGACCTTCTCAATGAAGACATAGTATGATTAATTGGAAAAAACATTATTATATTTATGATTATCAGATTCAGATATTTCCAAAAATTTCTTTAATTTTCTGTTACGTCTTCTTCGTTGTGGTCTAGAAAGTTTGACCTAAGGTTGAGAATCTTTTGGAATTCCAACATGTGGAATTTCAAACTTATTTTGAAAAACAACTGGTTTAGAAATATGCTTATCATGTTGCTTAAATCTCAAAGATTTAGCAAATGATTGACAAGGCACATTCTTTACAACACTAGACGTAGGCTTTCCCATATTTGGTCTTTTCAAAATCGTCACCACTCGTTGTTGTGAGGAAACACTCTTTAATTTGCCTTGATTCTTATAAGGACAGTGAATTAGAATATGACCAGCTTCATTACAGTGAAAGCAAACTCTTCTATCTTGATGATTTCTGATATAAGGAGTTTTTCTTGAATTTGATGACCCTTCCGATGAACAAGCTTCAAAATATTTTACTGAACAGTTGACTGGCTTCTTTTGAACAAAAACTTGTTTAGTAACCGTTGATGAATTCTTCTTCTGATGACTAACAGCAACAAAACCACTTGATTGTAACATTTTGGAAATATTATGTTGATCAACTTTCACTTCATCAGGTTATTTTAAAATGCATCTATCACGAGTAACATTTTTCACTACCTTTGGTTCATCAAGTTGCACTTCCTTAGGAATGCATTCAACCTTTTTATCATAAAAAACTTTAGATCATATCTTCACCAGTTATTGGATTCACTTTCAACACCGTCTTTGGATCAATTTCCTCTTCATGAATAATTTCTGGTTCAACCACATAATTTGCATTGAATGGTGGAGGAATAAATCCAATTACAACAACCCTCTTTGTAGGATCAACATTAGCATTAAAGTAATCCAATACCACAGATGAATTTTCAAAATTTTCCAGCTTTCTATCTAATTTGATCACTTCAGATTCTTTATCAGAAATTTCTTTGTTCTTCTGAGCGACAATTTCATTTCACTTCTCAATCTCAGCATAAGCCATATCCAGATGATATGTTTGTTCCTTATATTTCAATCCCAAAGAGTTCAAATCTCTTTTCAAAGACTCAATTCTATCTATACACAATTTATCATTATCTTTCAATTTTTGATTAACTGAATGCATCGATTTCATATCACAAATTAAATTTGTATTATCATCCATTACTTTTTGCAGTTGATCTTTTATACTGATGCAATTAGAGCAATAAATGTGACAGAAAAAATCTTTTACCTTTGAAGGATCTGACATATCTGCCATGAAGACTTTTGCAATCGGAATATTTTCAGAATCAGCACCATCAGAAGAATTTTGAGTTAATACTATATCATCTTCAGATACACCAGATGCAATATCAGACTCAACATTTTGTACTTGATCATGCTCTTCATCAGCACTTGGCAAACTCTCACCATCACTTGAGCTATCATCATCAGTTGACTCCTCAGATTTTGCAGAATGAATATCAGCTACAAAAGCTTGACTTACTGTACCAACCAAATCTTCAAGATGAATACCCCAGTCATAAATTTCATCATTTTGAGCAACCAAAGCAGATGATGCAGATGCATGATTAGAATTTCCAGAGCCAGAGGAGCCATGTGGCTGATTACGATTGCTTTGGAAGTTATTAGGCTTCTTCTGAGAATCAAATTCAACTTTTGGTTTCGTACATTCTTTGGCAAAATGACCATACTCCTGACAATTATAGCAACGAACTTTGGTTTTGTCAAATCCCATACGTGAACGACTGTTAGAACCGATATACTTCCTTCCAGTCTTCTTAAAAAAAATCCTTTGCTTGTCGCATCAGCATAGCCATGTTCCATTGAATGTTCATCTCTTCCAGATCAACATGATCAATTTGTCTGAAATCCTCTTCAATAACATCTGGATCATCAATCTTTCCTCCAATAAAATTTTCATAAGAAGCCATAAAGGAAGAAAACATTGCAAAATAATCATCAGCAACTCTGTGATTCATATTATGTGTTCCAGGTGATGAAGAAGCTGTATTTGCAGAGAAACCAGAATGACTTGAAACTCCAAAACAATGATCATTAGAAACATCTTGAGTATCACCAGAAAAGAACGCAACCCCTGCACCAGTTTTGCTAGAAGTCTTAGCAAAATACATTGAAGGATCTTGAATATGCTCTATATTGGTTTCCTTCTTCTTCATATTCAAATCATGTGATTGAATCTTTCCAAGAACCTCTTCAAGAGACATAGTTTACACTTGACATTCTCTTTTATCAAAACTGAATGCACATCAAATTTAGATGGTAATGCCTCCAAAAACTTATCATTTATCTCTTCAGTCTCATAAACCACTTGACAATTCACTCAGCAAATGATAGAATCTCGTTGCAAGATCATCTAAAGATTCATTTTGAAAGTGCTTGAATACTAAGAACTGCTTCTTCAGTAATTCTTTTCTGCTTTTCTTAACATCCAAACTACCTTCACACCGCTTTTGTAACGCTTCCCACAATTGTTGAGAAGTCCCGAATTGTTTAAAACTATGATAAATTTCTTTAGGAAGAGACATTGAGATACTAGCCATAGCTTTCTTTTCCCTATCAAACAGTAATTTTTCTTCTGTGGTTAAAGCAGATACTGATTTAGGAACATCATCCTTTCCCATCCAAGTATATGTCGGATGTGTATAACCTTCCAAGATTGGAATCCATAAACTTGTATCAGTAAAAGACACGAACTGATCAAACCGATCTTTCCAGTTAGAATAATCTGCAAGACTTAACAATTTGGGTGGTTTCTGAGATGTACCAATCTCGTTATCGTAATTTAACATGTTAGTCACTTGCACCATATTTGCCATTTTCAGAAAAATTTCCATGTATTAAACAAGTACTCCGCTCAGGCGAAGATAATAAGTTCGCTTCAAATCCAAACAAGTGAATTTGATTAAAACAAGAAAATCCGGTAAGTTCGCCCACTGAATAAGTTCGCTTAAACTGAGAGAAGCGAACTTGATAAGTTCGCCTGCAACAAATCTCAGCAAGTTCGCTTGCTTCAGCTGTAACAAACTCACGAACCCAAGCACGAACAAACATCACCTAAAATCATCATTTCTCACAGATTAAAAGGAATTTGAAGAAATTGGACCATAGGATTTAGTATTTTATGAATTAGAACACTTCTATTGGATTAATTTCACCAAAATACAATTCAAATCCACGAATTCAGCAGCAAAATCAACTTCAAGAACTTGAAAACTCCATGGATACAAAACTTCTAAAAATGATCAATTTCTTATCAAATTGTACACAAAGTCGTCTCTAATCACCATGAATCAAACACAAATCACGAGCAAAAGATCTGATACCACTTGTAGGTCCACATGACTCATCTCAGATTGATCTCGTGACAGGACGTCTCTATAACACGGAGTGCGGAATCCTACCGTGTTAACGTTTGTATACGAATTGACAATAGAAACAGTAGGTAAATAAACTTCTCTTTGTATATCACCAAAACATAGAGTTTACAAGATTTTCTGAATACGAACAATTCAGTCCTACTTAACAGAATCTGTAAACACCTATTTATAGACACAAGCTCTACAGTAGGCGAACTTAAATAGACTAGGCGAACTTAACAAGTTCGCCTCACATGAGACTAAGTTCGCCTCTAATAGGCTAGGTGAACTAGATAAGTTCGCCTCTAGCAGAACTTGTTCTAACACTTAGACAAAATCTATACAATTACATAAAAACATAAAGACAATAAGACCTAAACTATTACAAAGCTTTTGTCATACATTCTATGTCCTAACAAAAGCTCACAAATAATAGTAATAATAATAATATGGGGAGGATATATGTACACACATGTGTTATATGGACATCGTAATCATTACATCGCATACGAGTCATATTACATCATATGGATCGTATGTGCTCGAATGAAAACACATCAGTCACACACTGCTCCATAACAGGCAGTATATAAAGATACAGGCGTTGGTCCATACGGGTCATATGGGTGTAAACGACCCGTATGTTAGGGTTTCATGCAAGGGTTTCAAAACTCTTTTAAGATGTACAGCGGAAAAACAAGCACAAACCGATCTATGCCAAACCCTAGATCATCCCACCAGGAGTCCAGATGCAAACCAAATATTCAATAATCAACCATAGGGAATTTAGGGTTATACCTTTCGAGACTAGGAGACGGCAACCAAGATGTAACACCACGTGACAACAATCCAATCGATATATCCGGCTATACAAACTAAATCCGCAACTCTAATCCACTCGTACAAAATCAGATCTCTATTTGGTTTGTATCTAACACTCCTGAATCCAAAACTGAATCTCTATTTGATTACCTTCATGCGCAGCAACTGTGCGTATCAAGTTGTTTGCATGCGTATCATGCTAGTCATGTGTAGCAACGACTGTTCATGCGTACCAAGTTGTTTGCATGCGTATCATGCTAGTCACGCATAGCAAGGTTTTGCTACAGATAAGAGCCAATGAGCGTCGTTTGGGTCATGAAAAACCTAACAAACCTAGATAGCCAGGGCAAGTAAGGTATCGTATCCAAAGAGGAGCAGGTGGTCAGTGTAATAGGTCTCGTCTTATTAATCTATCCTAAACCTAATTAAATTATATAAATTAACCTAAGAATGGAAAACTGATTTTTGGTTGATTATTTACTGCAAAGAACATAAACTTGATTAACTAAACAAATAGAGAAAAGAGTAACCACCCGGGGATTCAGATTCAATAAGCAACATAGGACCTACTCCCACCTAGTTAGGAAATCAAATAGACATGACTTTGCAAAACGTTGGATTCAAGTGATAAAGATAAAACAAGATTTTAAAGACTCGCTCGTTCACAAATTACCAATTCACAATTGCAAAACACAACACAAAATCAATGAGCTCACGATACAAGGAAACTGAAAACTGATGATATTGCACTAATGCTTAAACAAAGATAAGCTGTTTAAATAAACCAACACGTAATTGAATTCATATGACTTAAGATGTCAATAAAAAACTCAATCCAAACCTAGGCGGAATTACAATCAAACAGTTACCTATACGAACCCTTCACCCAGAGGTGATCACCGAAAAAGTAGCAAATCATAATAATAATAAAGAAATTAGAAACTATCACCACAATTATCCATTAAAATTAATCAACTAAAATTCTTAATCTCCTACAAACTAAATAAAAATAAACTAACAGAACCTCCAATTCCTGTCCTCGAAATCCGTGCACAAAACCAATGTTGCGTTCCTATTCTTTTCTCCTCTGGTCAACGCGAACAGCCAAAGGCTGCCTCGTTTTCCATGCCCAGTTAACACCTTAAGTCTGACGTCCAACCTCCTGCGTGACCTACCCTTCTTTTAGGGATCGATTATACATACACCACCCCACTATCCGTACACTGGTCCGCCTACATCTATACAATTCGTATGGCCTCTACCAGTCATATAGAGATCAGATAGGTTAGAATTCTTCGGCGGCTGGATTGTACGACTCGTATAGAGTCTATACGACTCGTATGGGCCTATACGATTCGTATGACTTGGAATTTTAAAATTTTGTTATAATCTTATTTTTTATATTTCGTATTATCTAAAATAATATAATATAATTAAAACTAGCCATTTGAAGTCGGTGAATGACAATAAATTTAAAACGCTTACAACTTTTAAGAGCAAATAATAAATTGATTTCATAACATTTGAAATAACTTAGATACATTTTTTAAAAGATAACATTTAATTTGTTTGAAAGTAAAAGATTTTATTAGTGTTCCCTACATCCGCCATCGACCTGCAATTGTTTTACCATAAAAGTTTCAAACTTGTTTTACTATAAAACGGTTTAATCAAATATAGTAAACCACTAAAAAATAAACAACCACATATAGTAAATAATCAAACAATAAACAAAACATGATAAATAAACAAACAATAAGCACCCAAAAGTTTAAACATTAATACCACAAGTTTTTATACATCAAAAGATAAAAAAAAATATACACAAGCTAGTAATACAATTAAGTCCTATTGAGCTGGATCATGCTGCTGATCTGGATACTGTCGGGCCGGTGGTAAAGAGATCGATCCTCGCTGCCGTTGCCTGATCAATCTCTCGAGCAATCTGACACTACTGCAAGTCCTCCACACACACTCCAGATCTAATAGCATGCTGGTGCTGTGGCGGGCGCTGTACGGCTAGTCAAGATGGTGGGGATGAACCTGTGGAGGCCGGTGGTGCGGACCCTGTGGTCATGCCCCCTGAAATTTCTGGTGTTGCTGTGGTGGCTCCCAAACGGTCCGCCTATCTAGGGAGAATCGAAGACCCTGGCCTGGAATATCTGTTGCGATACCTGTCAGCATACAGGTTTGACGACCTATCGGTTAAATCGGGTAACTAATCGTCATGTTGCGCCGATGAGCCTCGGGAAAACACCCAACATGTTAGCAAGACACGTGACATAAGCGCCACAAGTGATCGCACCATCAGGCCTCGGGGTGACATGGTGGGCAAAGTAATCGGCCATCAACCAAGCTAAGTTGCACCTCTGAGGTGTAAGTAAACAATACAAGTAAAACAGGTCCCTCTGCGTGACCCACTCCTGGTTCTGAACCCGCCCCGATATGGTGGTCGCAATCAATTGATGTAAATATCTGTGCAGCGGGTCTCTGATATTGGTGACCTTTTCCTTCGAAAGGAAAGGCATGTCACCAATCTGTGGCCACCACGCTCGAAGAAAATCGTTGTCATTTGCTACCCTACCCATCAAAAAAATATTTGTAACCATCTCTGGCTCGGTGGATAAACCAACACAAACAACAAACTGAGGCAACGTAAGCTGATTATCCTTGCCATATAAACAGATGCGGACCACCACATGCTCCTGAAGGCCTGCTTGTAACACCCCAAAAAGAATAGGGACTAAAATAGCAATTAAACAAAACCTCGAGGGGCTGAATTACACAAAGTCCAAAGTCCAGGGACCAAAAGTGAAAAATTGAGTTTCTAGGACTGTGACGGACCATCACAGGAGGTAAGGGTCTGTTAGGGACAATGACGGACCGTCACAAGATATAACAGTCCGTTACGGGCTCGACAAGGAAATCAACATGACGATGACACGTGTTTGCTGACTAACGGCCGTAAAACAACGTGTGGAAACCCTATGACGGTTCGTCAAAGGGTGTAACGGTCGGTCACATCCGCAAAATACACCGCTCAACCAGATGCCAAAACATGGCAGCTGAATCGCGAACCCTAAGTCGGTGACAGACCATCACCATAGGTAACCGTCCGTTACGGAGAGGCGGTGACGGACCGTCATGGCCCGTAATGGTCCGCACGAAGCCAATTTTAGCCTATATAAGGAGGATCGATGGGAACTCTTTCTGTATCCCAAACACACATCCAAAACACACATTTAAGATCATGAGCTCTGATATGTCGTGTTTAGATATGTAAATAAATAAAATATATAAAAATATATATTTCTTTTAGAAATGGTTTCACGAGATCAGGTTTTAAATTTATAAAATGATAAATACTCAAACTAAATACACACAATAGGCAAGTGTACCTATCGCAGCGTAATATAGTTTAGGTAAGAACCAAGTATCGAACCAATGGACACGGTCGAGTTCCAAAACTCAACGTTTGTTATCGTTTAGCCGGTTTAATTAGTGAGTGGGTTGTGTGCGCTTGTGAAGCAGGAAAGTAAATGACAGAAAAGTAAATGACGGTAAACTAAATGATAGAAAAGTAAAAATGTGCGTGAAGTGTGTAACAGAAATGTAACTAGCAGGAAAGTAAATATCTCGAGGACGATCAGGTCACGAAGAGTATTGCTTTGGGCTTCGAATCCGCTTGGTATATGATAATGTTAAGTTGACTAATCTGGTGGTATGACGAATACAAATGTGTGAACGGTACACCGCTAGAGCCTCATTCTCACAATATTTGGTTCACGAATTATGTTCTTTAGAATAAAATGGTAGGATTCCCGGTTAGGGACATCGTTCCCCTTAACTCTTTGAATGCTATCTCCAAGTTGGTTTGAGACATCAAACTTAAATATCTTTATTATTAGTTGAAAGAGTGATTAGACTTTGTTCACCGGGAGGCGGTGCAACAATGGACCATGTGTAAAGACGTACCGTTCCCAACATGAGTTCACCAATTCTTGGTTTCATAACAAGTTCGTATAAAGACGTACGATCTTATTAGTATTAACCAAGCCTTGGCTTATCAAAATCAGCTTGTATAAAGATGTACAAGTTTCAAGATAAGTTTGATTAATAAGGTTTTACGGTCTTACACTTTAAAATCAAGAACACTCACAAGTGTAAAGACAAAATCAAGTAATAGTAAAAATCCATCATAAAGATGGTTTTAAGAGCGAATGACTAAAGAACATATACATACCATTAGATTAATACGTTAAACATCAACATAAACCAAACTTCATCTTCACCCTAGCAATACAAAGAGTTTAGCCACGATTGGTAATACTAACTAGCGTAACGCTGAGTTTCGTAGGCTCCCCTGTTGCGGACAAAAATGAGGAGCCTCTCTACTCTCTACTCTAACTACGAAATACTCTCTCTGGAATAGTGTCTTGATGTATGTTTTGGTGTGTCTAATGAAGAACTCAAACTATCTATTTATAGGCCTCAAAATGAGTAATGCACGACCGTGCATTGGTTTGCACGGGCGTGCAAACACCTCGGCAATCAAACATGGTACAGAGGGTAGTGTACTAGAGCCTTGGGGAGCAAGTTGGGCAATGTACGCCCATGCATTGGGATGCACGACCGTGTATCCCCTCCTTGCTTCCTAGTTTTGTCTTTTAGTTGCTTGTTTGACTTTCGTTGACCTTGGTTGACTTCTTGGGGGTCAAACCTCAGGAACGATCTTTCAAAAGGCTTGATTTCTTGGTGTTTTCGATTGGTTTTAGCTTTGTTTATCTCAGGACACCGAATAACCTACAATTATGAAATATTAACGTTTTAGGTATCAATTGCAAGGTTATTATTCAATTAGTACCATAATATGAGGATTATTATGCATGAAAAACATGTATAATTTAGGGCATATCAAGCTCGTTTCCCAAAGTTGGTTCACGATTTTAAGTTCGGTTTCCAACTTTTCATCCCCAATACGCAGTAGATAGTTCGAGGTAAGGTTCTGATTAGTTTCTTACGACTTGGTTATACCACTAAGCTAGGTATGTATGTTTAAGTAACGTCATGATGACTTAGGACTTTGAGCCAAGTAATTGCGCTATTATAAGTCAATTAAGGTTATTACAGGAAAAGAAGGAAAGCTAGAGGTGAGTTCTATGAGGCCCCATTTTAAATGCTTTTAATGCTTTAAATATTTTGGGCCGGTATGCATGCTATGAAAGATTTGACGTGAATACTTTATGCCCCTTGATTTAAATACTTTGGGCTAATATTCATGTATTGCAAGAAGTTATGGGTCTAAAACCATAACATTCCTGTAACGGAGTATTCATGAGGTATCAAAGGGGTGGTGGGAACGCCGTTGGTACACCTTATATATAAATCTCTTTTTAAAATATGGTTTGAAAGAAAGAATGTTTTGGCATGATCCGCCATGATAAAATTTTTTTTAAAAATTGGTTTTGACACGTAAAATGTTTTTAGAGCTTACCATGAATTACCATGGTAAGGGCACAGAGAAGTCCTGGTTGGAAGTACCTTGACTTGAAAGATGTCTTGACAATGATTGTCTTGACATAAAAAAGAAACATATTTTGGCATGTTTTCTGCCATGCTAATATTTTGGACCTTAATGGTCTGTAAAGAAAAAGATTTTGCCACGTCCGGCCATATGCCACATAATATCTTGTAACTTAGGGAACACAGACTGCCATATTCATTTGTGGGATATGGTGGGGTCCCATTGTACAATGGCAGATTAAGTGGTGATGTTGGACCTTGCTATTATGATTAAGCTCGTTTAGGTGTTTTGGTATAACCGTGGACTTGAAGTTCACGGATAGGATGTTTGGGCCGACTATAGGCCGAGTACATGTACTATGTGCTTAGTATTGCATAGCTAAGTATAAATATGTGTATACCCTAACCGTATGTGGTTAGCGGTCATTGTGTTTTTCTTTGTAATCTCGATTAAGCAATAAAAATCGTTTTACTTTGAATTCCTTGTTCTTGAATCACCACACTAAGTAGATTCCGCGTACTTTGTGTGAGAGTTTGATATCTTGTTCGTATTCGTTCGTGTGTTTGAAGATCCATAAAGAGATTTGGGACTTACAATTGGTATCAGAGCTATTGAAGTCATTCAAGGCTCGGTTTTTTATATCAAGGATTCAAGATTCAAGGTATTCTTTAAGTTTTGGTTGTTTTTTGCTACTAATCAGTTGCGTTTGTGTTAGTTCTTCATCTTTTCTGCTGAGAATCAAGGAACTATCGCTGTTTTTCGTGAAATCATTGCTATATTGCTTCTGTTAGAAAGGATCTGTTCTGAAAAACTGCTCAAAATCACCTTTGTGTTCATCAGCAGTTTTCTAGATTCAAAATTCAAAATCCAAAATCCCACAATTCTCAGGATTGATTTTTCAAACTAGATAAAGTCAAAGATTTGATTAGCGTTGGTTCACGGGAAGAGTACTCGGGTACACTTCACGGTTAGTTCACGACTCAGGTTCACGGTGTGACAACCGACAAAATTCCAGGTCATTATTTGTACAAATCCCAGTCACATTTACATGAACCATTTGCATGGTATACTTAATTTGGTTTAATTAGGCCATTTCATGCATAGCAAAGTCCACTCATGTCACGTCTTGCATCTGGTAATTTTTAGGAATTACCGGGTCACACACCAGTTAACCCGACACGCACGTACGTTGGTGACAAATATCAAATGTTACGAAAACATTCTATCTCATCATGTTATGTGATTATATGTGTAATAATATAAATATATAGGTAAATATATATTTGGTTATTATTTGGGTTCGTTAACGCGTATTTTAAACTTATACGTACTTTACGCATTTAACGCGTCTAAACGATGAACGTGTGTCTATATATATATGTATATGTGTGTATATATATATATTATAAACCCGACACATTTTTGTTTATATTATTACGGTCATGAATTTATATATTAAACCAAGTATTTAGAGGGTATTATTTGCGGTTAGTGTACCGCATTAACATACTACCATCACCTCACCATAATCACCACCTTACCCTACTCATTTCTTCCACCCATTCACGACACCAACCATGCCCAAATCCCATCATTTGGTGACTTGTTTGACTAACACTTTTGGTGCTCCATACATGTCAAGTCCATGTAATCATGGTGTAGATATATTTTTGTGTGTTTAAAAGGAAAGGGTTATTCATTTGAAACACACCTCCTAAATCTCTATCTCTAAATATCAGCTCTCTCCCCCTCTCTCTTTACTCACTCCATAGAACCAAAAATCACACACACAAATATCTTGTAATTCCAAGTAAAGATCAAGGTATTTCCAAGTGGTTATAAGTATTCAAGCCATCGTTCTTCCATAAAATCCTTCTCCTTGCTTAATTTAAGAGAGTATCCTCATACTTAGTCTTAATATTTTGAACCTACTAGTTGTTTTGTGTAGGAGATTCACCCAAATAATGGATTGGTCAAAGAAAAAGTCGCCACTTTATACACGTTGTTGCTGGCTGAATTTTTAGCCAACTTTAGGGAGTCGTATCTCGGTCAAAACTAAACCAAAATGGACGTTTCTTGAGTCTAAAATTAAGTTTAAAGAGTTCTCTATCCATCCCAAGTGATTTCGTGATTTTTGGTGGAGATTTGATACCCCAAAAGGTCGATAAAAGAAAACGGATGTTTGGACAGATTCATAAGGTCAACTTGTATAGATCATAAATCACTAAAAAATGGTACAAATGATTTGATTCTTTTTCCTAAAACTAGCATTTTGTATTGCTAATAAAACCTATATGGCCACTTATGATGAAATCAACATTTTGACCCCTCAACCGTCAAGATTCCCGAGACCTATCCTACAAAACCGAATCTGTTAACCTATTTGTGTTATGATTTTTATTTGAAACCCTTAAACCCCTTTATAAATTATGATCTATGCGTTTCTATAGAGCCAAGATACTTATTTGAGTTTGGTAAAAAATCTATAAATTATTGAGTTCTATAAATTAACTAAAAACGCGACACAAGTTGACTTAAAAACCCCAATACATTGCTAAAAGCTATTTTAATATAAAAGTTTTACCTTCCATACTATATATTTATTTTCAACCCAACCCTGATGTTGTTGCGTAAACGTAAAGACATTTCTTAAGATATATAAATTATTTATATAAGTGTATATTGTCACAACTCGTCACCAACGGTCGTCATGTCAAAACTGTCGAAAACATAAACTAATATTCATGTCGAGTCTAGTTGGGTGAATCGTATACATGATCAACTTACACATTAGAAACATTGTTTAGACCTTAAATGAGGAGGAACCCGAGCAGGTTCCTAAGACTGATTTCGGTGAGGAGGTTTAAAGCTCCCGTGGATGAGGAGACTTTGGAAGCGACCCCAGAGGCAGTCAAGACCACTGTTGAGCCTGCGCCCAAGAGGTGTAAGACCGATTATAGGAGATGACATTCGATGCCCAAGACACTACATATGTGGAGGGATGAGAAGGGTATTCCCTCGACTTACGAGATTGGAGAGCCATCTCATGCGGCGCGATCACTACCACTCATGGGAGAGCCCGTGGAGTGCACCATCCCCACCCTAGTGGCTTGCGGTGTCCGACATGATCAGAAGATACAGACGATGCAGACTGACGTCGAGGAGGTTTAGGAGGATGTAGGTCGCCTGAATGACCTAAGAGAGCATGTGTTCACTATTGACGATGGGTTTCATCTTGAAGCCTAGGCACTCCTATCCCTGTATGATAGCTCATTAGAGGTCGAGGACAGGATTACTGCCTTATACCAGAGGATTGTCGCCATAAAGCTGAAAGCAGTGACAACAGAGTTGAGGGCGGTTGAAGCCGAGCAACGAGCCACCGCAGTCGAGGAGCGCGCTGCATACTCGATGGCGCTTGGGGTTGTTTGTGTCTTGCTAGCCTCTGCTGCCGTCCAGACAGGAGCATTTTCTCACCTATCTAGATGGACCCACATGGGAGGGTTGTGCCCATATTGTATTTATAGTAGGAAAAACTTGTATTAGTGGGGCTTTGTACCACACCCATTTTGGTTTCTTTTGAAAACTACATAACAAGTTATTTCCATCTATTTATATTATGGGTATCGTGATGATTGTGGATGTTGTGGTTGTTTACATTTCCTGTTCATATGTTGACATTATTTTATATATTGTCTTATTTTTTTACTTGTGTATTAGAAAGAAAGCATGGCGCCGAAAGGAAGACCTAGATGTAACACCCGACAAGACACTGGAACAACACAAGCCATGAACTCAGAGGAGATAGAGCAATTGGTATCTCATCGAGTAGCTGTAGTGGCACAATATGAAACCAACCGAAACATTGGATCCGGTGGTGTAAGCGGAGACAATGGTGCCGGCGATAGCGGTACTGGTGGGCACGACAATGGGACTGGAGGTATGACGGGTTATCCAATTGCATATTATGTCCTACTTATAGAAATCATGTTTATGATTCGTTAATCATTAACCTGGGGATATTGACAAATACATGAACGAATGATGCTTCGAGAGGTTGCACCTACAAAGTCTTCATGGATTGTAAACCTCGCAACTTCAATGGTTCAGAAGAAGCAGTAGGTCTTGTTCGTTGGATTGAAAAGATGGAGTCCGTCTTCAACATCAGTAATTGTGCTAATGACTGTAAGGTTAAGTATGCAACTTGCACTTTCTAGGATGAAGCACTCTCTTGGTGGAACTCGCAAGTCCAAACACTAACTACGGATGTTGCTTACCAGTTATCATGGGATGACTTGAAACACATGTTGAGGGAGGAGTATGGCCCTAGGAACGAAATCCTGAAGATTGAGGTTGAATTTTGGAACTTAACTATGGATGGAGCCGAAGTGGCAGCTTATACCACTCGATTCCATGAACTTGCACGACTTGTTCCACACATGGTTACTCCGAAAATCAAGAGGATTGAAAGATATATTTGGGGTCTTGCACCTAAAATTCAGAGCATGGTAACCTCATCTAAGCCTACCACTATTCAAAGCGCTGTGAGATTGGCACATGACCTGACTGATCAAGCAGTCCGTTCTGGGGTATTGGTGAAAAAGGGTTCTGGTAGCAAGAGGAAGTGGGATGTTAATTTGGGGCAAGGTTCAGGACATCAAGTCAACAAGAAACCAGATACTATGATGGCATATGCCGCGGACACAATTGAGAAGAAGTCGTACACTGGAAACCAACCCAAATGAAACAAGTGTGGCTTCCATCATTTGGGTACTTGTGCAAGCTTTACCTGTAACAAGTTCAAAAAGCCCGGGCACTTGGCTAGGAATTGTAGAAATCTATTAACGGGGGGAGAATGTGACAACCGACAAAATTCCAGGTCATCATTCGTACAAATCCTAGTCACATTTACATGAAACATTTGCATGATATACTTAATTTGGTTTAATTAGACCATTTCATGCCTAGCAAAGTCCACTCATGTCACATATTGCATTTGGTAATTTTTAGGAATTACCGGGTCACACACCAGTTAACCCGACACGCACGTACGTTGGTGCAAATATCAAATGTTACAAAAACATTCTATCTCATCATGTTATGTGATTATATGTGTAATAATATAAATATATAGGTAAATATATATTTGGTTATTATTTGGGTTCGTTAACGTGTATTTTAAACTTAGTACTTTACGCATTTAATGCGTCTAAACGATGAACGTGTGTCTATATATATATATATGTATGTGTATATATATATATATATTATAAACCCGACACATTTTTGCTTATATTATTACGGTCATGAATTTATATATTAAACCGAGTATTTAGCGGGTATTATTTGCGGGTAGTGTACCGCGTTAAACTACTACCATCACCTCACCATCATCACCACCTTACCCTACTCATTTCATCCACCTATTCACGACACCAACCATGCCCAAATCCCATCATTTGGTGACTTGTTTAACTAACACTTTTGGTGCTCCGTACATGTCAAGTCCATGTAATCATGGTGTAGATTTTTTTTTGTGTGTTTAAAAGGAAAGGGTTATTCATTTGAAACACACCTCCAAAATCTTTATCTCTAAATCTCAGCTCTCTCCCCCTCTCTCTTTGCTCACTCCCTAGAACCAAAAATCACACACACAAATATCTTGTAATTCCAAGTAAAGATCAAGGTGATTCCAAGTTGTTATAAGGATTCAAGCCATCGTTTTTCCATCAAATCCTTCTCATTGCTTGCTTTAAGTGAGTATCCTCATACTAAGTCTTAATCTATTGAACCTACTAGTTGTTTGTGTAGGAGATCCACCGAAATAATGGATTGGTCAAAGAAAAAGTCGCCACTTTATACACGTTGTTGCTGGTAGAATTTTTAGCCAACTTTAGGGAGTCGTATCTTGGTCAAAACTAAACCAAAATGGACGTTTCGTGAGTCTAAAATTAATTTTAAAGAGTTCTCTATCCATCCCAAGTAATTTCGTGATTTTTGGTGGAGATTTGATACCCCAAAAGGTCGATACGAGAAAACGGGTCAATGCTGAAATGTTTGGACAGATTCATAAGGTCAACTTGTATAGATCATAACTCACTCAAAAATGGTACAAATGATTTGATTTTTTTTCCCTAAAACTATCATTTTGTGTTGGTAATAAAACCCATATGGCCTCTTATGATGAAATCAACATTTTGACCCACCAACCGTCAAGATTGTCGAGACCTATCCGACAAAACCGAATCTGTTAACCTATTTGTGTTATGATTTTTATTTGAAACCCTTAAACCCCTTTATAAATTATGATCTATACGTTTCTATAGAGCCAAGACACTTATTTAAGTTTGGGAAAAATTCCATAAATTATTGAGTTCGATAAATTAACTAAAAACGCGACACCAGTTGACTAAAAAACCCGAATACATTACTAAAGGCTATTTTAATATAAAAGTTTTACCTTCCATACTATATATTTATTTTCAACCCAACCCTGATGTTGTTGCATAAACGTAAAGACATTTCTTAAAATATATAAATTATTTATATAAGTGTATATAAATATATCTTATTGTCACAACTCGTCACCAACGGTCGTCATGTCAAAACTGTCGAAAACATAAACTAGTATTCATGTCGAGTCTAGTTGGGTGAATCGTATACACGATCAACTTACACATTAGAAAAATTGTTTAGACCTTAAAGTGTCTTATTTTACCATAGGGCATGGTTAGGTCGGCTCACGTATTCACGGACTTTGCTAGTTGCTATTTGTTTTGCTTTGCTTCATTGTTTGCTCATCAGGTGAGTCTCACGGCCCCTTTTTTAATACTTTTGCTTTTAAATACTTGGGGGAGAAAATATGCTAGCATCACATTTTGGATACGATTAGAAACATGACATCATTGGTTACATGAGTAGACTCATTATCACATCTAAGTCCTCATTTATAATGTGACCATTAGCTATGGGTAGACGTGGTATTGTGAATAGATTTATTTGGGTTGACACCCTCACCCATAGTTAGTCGTGCTAACCTTGACTGGAGGTCAAAACGGGTGCATTATTGTCCATCTCATTTTAACGTTTTGCGATAGGACGTTGGTAGAGGCAGAAACAGAAACAGTCAAGTTTGATCATTGGACTCATGGTAACTGCATCAGTGGTTGTGTTGTTTCAGCAATGCAATGTGTACGAACTCGTTATCTGACATCAAAGTGTTTTATGTAAAAACAAAGTCATTTAATATTGAAACCTGTGAACTCACCAACATTATGTTGAATTTTTAAGCATGTTTTTCGCAGGATGGTGGAGTCTGTCACACCCCTAATTTCAACTAACGGAATTTTACCGTTTGGGAAGTGACAAACCAGGATCGCAGTCATTAGTTACATTGAACGACACTATATGGGACTAAAATGAAAATACATCATAAATGATCAAAGTAAGTGAGGAAGCGTAAAACGAAAGTAAATGTGCAAAACAAACGCAAGAAAAGTCCCAAAGTGTCCAGTCCAAACGAATTCCAAAAACAAAGTACAAGCAATTCAACAATATTAATTTATAAATAAATCATAAGACTCGATGCATGCCGTATGCGTGCACCTGTGCCTTATCTTAAGTGACCTGAGAAAACATGTAAGAAAACGATGTCAACACGAGGTTGGTGAGTTCACAGGTTTCATTATATAAATAAACGTTTACCAGATTTATTGTACAATCAACATATATATATATCGACGGGTAGCTAACCCATGTTCATGTTTGCTATTATGCTCGCAACCGTAAACTGACTGTTTGAATGCCTCCCACCAGGCCTATCATCCATGGTGCACGTTTAGGTCAATATTGCACCCGTTCGATATCCAATCGAGTTAGCGTGACTAACGCGGGTGAGGTTTGTCAAACCCAGTAGTACTACCCAACATACCTCGCTATTCTCATATTTAAACGGTTCGATGTGAGGACTTTCAAGATAGAGTTTACGCATAGTCGTAACAAGTGATACAATATGAAGTACAAAAATCAAAAAGAGATTGCGTCATGTTTTCTCCCCCAGTTTAAAAGCAGTAAAAGGGGCCGTGAAAACTCACCTGATTGCGTAGGTAGTAATCACACAAGTATGAGATTGAAATCTCAAGCGTTAGCCTGACACGGCTCACGAATGCCCTAAAATTACAAACAATAATTAGGGACTCATTGAGATTTGTGACGACGACACGGAAGAAGGAACTTCCTAAAAGTAACGCTCTAATGACCATGAGTAGACGAATGTGTCCACGAGAATACAAGATTCTTGAATTATTCAATTAAGAAAAACTACGATTTGCGACGAGTGACAAATAATAATAATATAAAAATATATATCTATTTAATTGAGTTCTAGGATTGAAAATAATGTATTATTTTATAAACGAGTTTTAAATAACGGATACGAGTTACAAGACTAAACCCGAGTCTATGAGTGGTTTTTCCGGTATTTAAAAACATATTAATTTAATATAAAAATTATTGTTTTGAGAATATAAATATAAATCAAATATTCTGACCAAAGGTTTTCTCACACACGACCGCGCCTAAGACAAGGCACGACCGCGTTAAGGTCACGGCCACGACCGTGCTGGTCGGAGGCGCGACCGTGTTGATCAAACAGAAGACACAACAAAGCTGATCACTAGGCACGACCGTGTCTGAGCCAGGCACGACCGTGTCTAGGGTTCTGAGGCACGACCAGGTCTAGCCAAGAGGCACGACCGGGTCAGAGTGTGAGGCACGACCGTGCTAAAACCTGGCACGACCGTGTCTCCTGGATTTACAGTTACAAAGTTTGACAGAACAAGCCAACAAGTCCAAATCCGTTTGGTTTCGATTGCGATTGACCAAAAGGAGATGGGGGTTTCACAAAACAGAACCTTGCGAAACTACCCATGACAATTAATTGGATTGAGATTTGGATCTAGGTTGGTAATCGACTAAACCCCAAATGTATGAACCATAGAATAGGGTTTACCCCGAATTCGATGATATACGCCCTAATTAACATAGGGTTTTCAATCCAAGAATGAAAATGAAGATGTAGGAAGTTTTAATTACCAAAATAGATGACGGATTGGTAGTGCACGGCTAGAACTTGATTCGACCGCGACGGGTTTGATCTCCGGCTACCACGACTTCAACTCCGGCCAAATTGGACTGTGCAAAAGCTTCAAGGGGACTCATACTAGACTCGCAGATGATCAAATGAGAGAGATACACACGGATTAATCGAATTTGGTTGTAAATGGGCGTTGAGTCAATGGTTACACAATAATTATCCATAATTGGGTTTAATTCGGAGTAATAACAAGGTTTAAAGTCTTAATGATACTCGTTAAAGGTAGGAACGTGTAGAAAGGTTACGAAATCAAACGAATTTGCGATTAAAGACTGCGTTTACGTTTCAACTGACAAGAGGCGCGATCGTGCCAACAAGAGGCGCAACCGTGCTAAGGCACTTGGCGCGACCGTGCCTACTAGGGTTTCTGGTAATTTACATAACCAATCCTTGCAACTTCAGCTTTGGTAGAAATGATCCCTTGGTTTTAGAATTGAGTTAACTTGGTTAAGATTTAACAGAATATTTAACGGAATTACTGATGGGGTTAACTTGAAAAGTCAGATTGTCACTTCATCCCCTAGTTGAAAGAATTTTCGTCCCAAAAATTAAATAATAAAAATAAAAAAAATTCCGGATGTCACATCATCCCCTAGTTGAAAGAATTTTCATCCCGAAAATTAAAATAGTACCTTAAGAGCTTGACGTTGAGTGCTTGAACAGATTAGGATACTTGCGCATCATCTGATCCTCACGCTCCCACGTGAATTCCGGTCCGCGTTTCGAGTTCCAATGGAATCTGACAATAGGGATTTTACTGCGTTTAAGCGTTTTGACTTCCCTATCCATAATTTCCACAGGTTCTTCGATGAAACACAACTGTTCATCGATGTGTAATTTCCCAAAACGAATGACACCCTTCCAAGGTGAGACTTTTAACAAGACCATATCCCCTACTTGAAATTCTAACGGTTTACGACGCTTATCGACATAACTCTTTTGACGGTCACGAGCTGTTGCCATACGGTTTCTAATTTGAATGATTTTCTCAAAAGTTTCAAGTACGAGTTCAGGACCTGTAAGTTGACTATCCCCAACCTCGGCCCAACAGATAGGAGATCGGCATTTACGTCCATACAATGCCTCGAATGGAGCTGCCTTGATGCTAGTGTGATAACTGTTGTTGTAGGAGAACTCCACCAACGGTAGGTGAGACTCCCAGGTGTTACCGAAATCAATCACACAAGCTCGTAGCATATCCTCCAGGGTTTGAATAGTACGCTCCGTCTGGCTATCAGTTTAAGGATGGTATGCTGTGCTCATATCTAGACGCGTGCCTAAAGCTTTATGTAACGATTGCCAAAAACGAGAGGTGAATCTTGCATCACGATCCGAAATGATAGAGATTGGCACCCCATGCCGAGAGAATACTTCTTTCAAGTAAATACGAGTAAGCTTATCCATTTTGTCGATTTCCTTGATTGCTAAGAAGTGAGCGGACTTTGTAAACGATCAACAATTACCCAAATGGTATCACATCCGGTAGGAGTTCATGGCAATTTTGTGATAAAGTCCATGGACATCTGCTCCCATTTCCACGTGGGAATCTCTGGTTATTGTAGAAGACCAGAAGGCTTTTGATATTCAACTTTGACCTTCGCGCAAGTCAGGCGCTAGCTCACATAGGTGGCTATATCGGCCTTCACTTTTGGCCACCAATACAGAACCTTTAGATCGTGATACATCTTGTCGGAACCTGGATTAATAGAGTAACGAGATTTATGAGCCTCATCCATGACTAGTTCCCTTAAGTTTCTGAATACTGGAACCCATATTCGCTCAGCGAAGTAGCGAATACCGTCAGATTTGACCTCGAGTTGTGCTTCCATACCACGCGTACCTTCCAGCGGTAGGTTCTCCTTTTCCAAGGCTTCGAGTTGAGCACTGCGGATTTTGTCAGGTAATCCGGGGTGTATTGTAAGCTGTAATGCTCGAACTCGTTCGGGCTTGGTTTCCTTTCGACTTAGGGCATCAGCTACAACATTAGCCTTACCCGGATACCGGATCACACAGTCATAATCACTCAAGAGCTCGACCCAATGAAGTTGTCTCATGTTCAGCTCTTTTTGTTCGAAGATATGCTGAAGACTCTTGTGATCGGTGTAGATGGTGCACTTGGACTGTACAAGTAGTGCCTCCATATCTTAAGTGCGAAAACTACAGCTCCCAGCTCTAGGTCATGAGTGGTGTAGTTTTTCTCATGAATCTTTAGCTGACGTGAAGCATATGCGATCACCTTTTCTTGTTGCATTAATACACAGCCTAAACCCTGAATGGATGCATCACAATACACCACAAAATCATCTGTTCCTTTCGGAAGAGCTATAATAGGTGCACTGCAAAGTTTCTGTTTAAGGAGCTGGAATGCTGACTCTTGGTTATCGCCCTAGTTGTAGGCTTTACCCTTTTGAGTTAAGGCAGTGAGAGGTTGTGCAATCTTAGAGAATCCCTCGATGAATCGACGGTAATAACCAGCCAATCCCAGAAATTGTCGCACCTCATTCGGAGTCGTCGGTGCTGCCCAATCCTTGATGGCTTCTTTCTTTGATGGATCGACATGTATTCCCTTCTTTTTAACCACATGTCCTAATAATTGAACTTCCCAGATCCAGAATTCACACTTGGAAAACTTAGCATACAGCTGCTCCCTTTTAAGTAATTCTAGAATTAAGTGTAGATGTTCCTCATGTTCCTCCTTGTTCTTGGAATAAATGAGAATGTCGTCGATGAAAACGATGACAAATTGATCAAGGTATGACTTACACACACGGTTCATGAGGTCCATGAACACCGCGGGTGCGTTGGTTAATCCGAAAGGCATGACCATAAACTCATAGTGGCCGTACCTTGTCCTGAAAGCAGTCTTAGAGATATCCTCATCTCAGACTCTCAATTGATGGTAACCGGACCTAAGATCTATTTTGGAATAGAAGCTTGATCCTCGGAGTTGGTCAAAGAGATCATCTATACTAGGCAGAGGATAACGATTCTTGATTGTGACTTTATTCAGTTCACGGTAGTCGATACACATATGGAAAGTCCCGTCCTTCTTCTTGACAAACAGAACTGGAGCTCCTCATGGCGATGAGCTAGGTCGGATGAAACCTTTATCCAACAATTCTTGTAACTGAGTGGATAGCTCTTGCAATTCACTAGGTGCTAATCTGTCAGGTGCCCCAGCGATCGGTGCCACTCCGGGTGCTAGGTCGATTTGGAATTCAACTTGACGGTGTGGTGGCAGACCAGGAAAGTCTTCGGGAAACACTTCCCGAAAATCACGAACGATGGGAATATCATCAATTTTCTTCTCTTTTGATGGTTGCTCGACAACGAGTGCCAGAATAGCAGTATGACCTTTACGCAGGCACTTCTGCGCTTTCATGAATGATATGATGCCTACGACTGTACCACTCCTTTCGCCTTGAACGGAAAGGATTTCTCCACTAGGGAGAGGAATGCGAACAATTTTCTCACGACAAACAAATTTAGCTTGGTTTTAAGATAACCAATCCATACCAATAATTACATCAAAACTACCAAGTGTGACTGGCATAAGGTCGATATCAAGTATATGAATAGCTAGCTCAAGCTTACAACCCTTAAGAATGTGGGTTGCTTCAATTATTTGGCCATCAGCTATCTCTATTATATACTTAGTTTCTAACAGGGTTGGAGTTCCTTTTATCATATCACTAAGCTTCTTAGATATAAAACTCCTATCAGCACCGGTATCAAACAGAATAGAAGTGAAGTAATTGTTTAAGAGAAACTTACATGTGACCGCATTATGATCATATCGAGCTTCTCCAGATGCTAGTACGAAGGCTCGTCCTTTCGCACCATTCCCTCCATTATTGGCATTATTGCCACTGTTTTTGTTGCCTTGATTGTTGTTGTAACCATTGCGTTAACGTTACCATTGCCATTACCATTTCCATTACCATTTCCATTACTACCCCTCTTTGACTAAGGACAATCCCTCTGAATATGTCCCTCCTTACCGCACTGAAAACATCCTCTTGTAAATTCCTATGGTCGAAATGGTTGCTTGTTCAGAAGTGCAACCCTACAGTCTTTCGCAGCGTGGCCCATCTTACCACACCGCTGGCAACGTTGTCGGTCACAAGTGCCTGTGTGGTAATAGCCACATTTGTTGCACTTGGGATACTTCCCAGCATATTCACCCTGATGCGGACCTGAAGAGGTCGTCTGATTGAAGTTCTTAGTAGGCTTAAACTTACGCTGCTGCTGCGGTTGATTAAACTGGGGTCCCTTGGAGCTGGAGTGAGAGTTGGAGTTGTGATCAAACTTGCGCTTATGGTTGTCAGTGAATTTAGAGACCGAACCTCTCGGGGGTAGAGTCCCTTGAGTCACCGCCTGATCGGTTAACTTGTGGGCGAGTCTGATAGTCTGCTGGATGCTAGTAGGGTTGGATGAAGTAACCATACTCTGAATCTGAGGCACCAAGTTTGCAATATACAACTCAATCCTCTTGTAATCAGGAGTCACCATATGCGGGCACATGGTAGCAAGCTCATGGGAACGAGTGGTATATAGCTCAATTTCTGAACCTTCCATCTTCAGGTTTCAGAATTCTCCTTTCAACTTTTGAATTTCATCCCTAGGACAGTATTCCTCCTTCATCATTGTCTTAAAATCCTCCCACGGGAGTGCATTGGCCATAGCTAGACCCAACATTTGGACCTGAGCATTCCACCAAGTGAGAGCCGGGCCCTCCAAAGTTCTAAAAGCGAACTTGACCTGATTGGCCAATGGGCAGTTGCCCATGGCAAATACCGATTCTACTTTTTTGAACCACCGAAGTAGTCCGACAGCTCCTTCGACTCCACTAAATGTGTGGGGCTTGCAGTCCATAAATGTTTTGAATGTGCATGCTGGTTGCTGATTCTGCTGACCTTGATTAGAAACATAATATAGGCTCGAGGTTATAAGGCTTAGGAAAGGCGCTTTGAGGGATGAATTGACCTCACTAGTCAATGGTTATAACATTTACCTGCAGCATTCTGTGCTGCTAGAGCCTCAGCCACACTATCATTGATTAGTGCCGCCAGCTCCGCTGATGTCATGTTGATGATACCTTGACCTCCACGTCCTCTTCCCGACCTGATTCTTCACATTCATAAATACAAAACAATGAGTAATATATCACATATTAACATTATTTATGTACAAGTAAGGAAATACAACATCTAACATTTTGAAAATTAAATAAATTGTAAAGCTACAAAATAAATAACTCAAAACATTAAACTTCTCATGCTTTTATTGAATGGGAACAACCTTACCCATCTAGGTTGAAAAGAGAAATAACATAAGCAAAAACATGATTGAAAAGGAAAGATAGAATAGAAAGATCATCAAACATCCTCGTAATCGGAAGAAACGTATGATTGTGCATCGTCGATCTCCACCGGTTCCTCCTCGGGTGGCTCCTCCTCTAAGGTCTCATCCTCGAAGGGCTCCTCCTCGTCGTCCGAAAGTGGAACGTCCTCTGGAAATAGGGCTGCTTGTAGTTGAGCTTTTAAGCGGGTCACTCTCTCCCGAAGTCCTTCAGCAGCATGGTCTGCTACTTGTAGTTGGGCTTCCAGATGAGTCACTATCTCCAGAATCCCTCCTACATCATGGTCCGAGGTGTCCACCCTCGTCTCCAAATGTGTAACCCGATCCACCAAAAGGTTATGGACCTGATCCGTTGCTGCTAGTTCAGTGGTCAGATGCTCTATTTGCTCCTTGTTTTCCTCCATTTGTGGATCTCATTCTAGAATGCCGGGTATCTCACCAGTGGCTTCCTTCATTGCTTTTAACTCCTTAGTTATGATAAACACAAAAGCTGCAAAAGCTTGTTCCGTGGTGCATGGCAAGCTTGGGAAAGTAGAGGATGAGGAAGTTGAACAAAAATAGGGTGATGGAACATTTCCCATCTCGATCCATCTTTGGATCATCTTCGGATATGCATTCCAATTAAGTGTTGTGTTCCTTGCTTATGCATTACTTGGTTCACACCTGTTCTACCGAGTTGTCACTAGAACTAGTCCGGCGCCTTTTGGGCTACGTGGATGATAAGGTAGATGCCTTAGGTGATGGTGGCGGGGTTGACGACATGATCCTGTAACATAATACATAAGTGCCAATACATAACGCTTATGATATGTAACTAATGTGTGAGGTTATAGTCTAGTATGCAATCCTAGTTCTCTATAACCAATGGCTCTGATACCAATCTGTCACAACCCCAATTTCAACTAACGGAATTTTACCGTTTGGGAAGTGACAAACCAGGATCACAGTCATTAGTTACATTGAACGACACTATATGGGACTAAAATGAAAATATATCATAAATGATCAAAGTAAGTGCGGAAGCGTAAAACGAAAGTAAATGCGCAAAACAAATGCAAGAAAAGTCCCAAAGTGTCCAGTCCAAACAAAGTCCAAAAACAAAGTACAAGCAATTCAACAATATTAATTTATAAATAAATCATAAGACTCCATGCATGCCCTATGCGTGCACCTGTGCCTTATCTTAATCGACCTGAGAAAACATGTAAGAAAACGATGTCAACACGAGGTTGGTGAGTTCACAGGTTTCAATATATAAATAAACGTTTACCAGAATTATTGTACAATCAACATATATATATCGACGGGTTGCTAACCCATGTTCATGTTTGCTATTACGCTCGTAACCGTAAACTGACTGTTTGAATGCCTCCCACCAGGCCTATCAACCATGGTGCACATTTAGGTCAATATTGCACCCGTTCGATATCCAATCGAGTTAGCGCGACTAACGCGGGTGAGGTTTGTCAAACCCCGTAGTACTACCCAACATACCTCGCTATTCTCATATTTAAACGGTTCGATGTGAGGACTTTCATGATAGAGTTTACGCATAGTCATAACAAGTGATACAATATGAAGTACAAAAATCAAAAAGAGTTTGCGTCATGTTTTCTCCCCCAGTTTAAAAGCAGTAAAAGGGGCCGTGAAAACTCACCTGATTGCGTAGGTAGTAATCACACAAGTATGATATTGAAATCTCAAGCGTTAGCATCACACGGCTCACGAATGCCCTTAAAATACAAACAAAAATTAGGGACTCATTGGGATTTGTGACGACGACACAAAATAAGGAACTTCCTAAAAGTAACGCTCTAATGACCATGAGTAGACGAATGTGTCCCCGAGAATACATGATTCTTTAATTATTCAATTAAAAAAACTATGATTTGAGACGAGTGACAAATAATAATAATATAAAAATATATATCTTTTTTAATTGAGTTCGAGGATTGAAAATAATATATTATTTTATAAACGAGTTTTAAATAACGGATACGAGTTACAAGACTAAACCCGAGTCTATGGGTGGTTTTTCCGGTTTTTAAAAACATATTAATATAATATAAAAATTATTGTTTTGAGAATATAACTATAAATCAAATATTCTGACCAAAGGTTTTCTCACACACGACCGCGCCTAAGACAAGGCACGACCACGTTAAGGTCACAGGCACGACCGTGCTGGTCGTAGGTGCGACCGTGTTGATCAAACAGAAGACACAACAAAGCTGATCACTAGGCATGACCTTGTCTGAGCAAGGCACGACCGTGTCTAGGGTTCTGAGGCACCACCAGGTCTAGCCAAGAGGCACGACCGGGCCAGAGTGTGAGGCACGACCGTGCTAAAACCTGGCACAACCGTGTCTCCTGGATTTACAGTTTCAGAGTTTGACAAAACAAGTCAACAAGTCCAAATCCTTTTGGTTTCGATTGCAATTGACCAAAAGGAGATGGGGGGTTTTACAAAACAGAACCTTGCGAAACTACCCATAACAATTAATTGGATTGAGATTTGGATCTAGTTTGGTAATCGACTAAACCCCAAATGTTTGAGCCCTAGAATAGGGTTTACCCCGAATTCGATGATATACGCCCTAATTAACATAGGGATTTCAATCCAAGAATGAAAACGAAGATGTAGGAAGTTTCAATTACCAAAATAGATGACGGATTGATAGTGCATGGCTAGAACTTGATCCGACGGTGACGACTTTGATCTCCGGCTGCCACGTCTTCAACTCTGGCCAAATTGGACTGTGCAAAAGCTTTAAGGGGACTCGTACTAGACTCGCAGATGATCAAATGAGAGAGATACACACGGATTAATCGAATTTGGTTGTAAATGGGCGTTGAGTCAACGGTTACACAATAATTATCCATAATTGGGTTTATCTCGAAGTAATAACAAGGTTTAAAGTCTTAATGATACTCGTTAAAGGTAGGAACGTGCAGAACCTTACGAAATCGAACGAATTTGCGATTAAAGACTGCGTTTACATTTCAGCTGACAAGAGGCGCGACCGTGCAAAAACAAGGCGCGACCGTGCCTACTAGGGTTTCTAGTAATTTACAAAACCATTCCTTTCAACTTCAGCTTTGGCAGAAATGATCCCTTGGTTTTAGAATTGAGTTAACTTGGTTAGGATTTAACAGAATATTTAATGGAATTACTAACGGGGTTAACTTGAAAAGTCGGATTGTCACAGAGTCACACCGAAGTCGCATGCATTTAGGAGCCTTTTGGGAGTTTTCCTTTTATAGTCTACGTGTCATAAGCCATAGCCGTAAAACTCGTCTTTTGTGAAACATTTGAAACATGTCTTTTGGGAAACAATTGGAAAACATGTCGTTTATGAAACAATTTGCATTTGGTTTTTGTTTAAACATTTGAAACCTTTGGTTGGTTTGTCTAGTTGTGGTTGTTAGATGTAAACAAAGGCTGTGGAAACCATATTCGTTATATCTCGCGTTTCTGCCGTGGCGGGGTGTGACAGATTGGTATCAGAGCCCTTGGTTATAGCGAACTAGGTTGCATTGGGTAGGCCTAGACTATAGACGTAGAACATATAGCATGATCATTTTCATAACATGTGCATTCATATGACTCATATTTCTATATGTACGGATATTGCTAATGTCACAACTATGTCGTCTGCCTCTTACCCGATTGACATATCCGACTCCGAAGAGGAGTATGAGTATGCGCCATCGACACCAGCATCATCCATATCATCATCTTCTGCGCCATCAGCACCACTACTATTTGCATGTACATGATCATGATAGCATCCCGATGAAGGAAAATGAGGAGGAGCCCAAGCATGATCCTAAGACTGATTCAGTGAGGAGGTTTAAAGCTCCCGTGGATGAGGAGACTTTGGAAGCGACCCCAGAGGTAGTCAAGACCACTGTTGAGCCTGCGCCCAAGAGGTGTAAGACCGATTATAGGAGACGGAACTGGATGCCCAAGACACTACATATGTGGAGGGATGAGAAGGGTATTCCCTCGACTTACGAGATTGGAGAACCATCTCACGCAACGCGATCACTACCACTCATGGGGGAGCCCGTGGAGCGCACCATCCCCACCCTAGTGGCTCGCTGTGTCCGACACGATCAGAAGATACAGATGCTGCAGACTGATGTCAAGGAGGTTTAGGAGGATGTAGGTCGCCTGAATGACCTAAGAGAGCATGTGTTCACTATTGAAGATGGGTTTCATCTTGAAGCCTGGGCACTCCTCTCCCTGTATGATAGCTCATTAGAGGTCGAGGACAGAAACATGCATACGAACATGCATCCGTTACGTGTCTCCCAGCCAGGGAGAGACATATACACGGACATGGATCACATAGTATTTCATTACCACTTGTGTACCTACGTGCAAACATAACATGCAAAGTCCTTACACACTCGGACCGTTAATATATGGAGTATAGCGAGGAAATTTGAGTAGTACTACTGGGTTTGACAAACCCCACCCGGGTTAGTCGCGCTAACTTGATTGAAGGTCTAACGGGTGTAAATTGTCCTAAACATTTTCCATTGTTGATGTTAGCAATGGCGGAAGGCATCTCAAACATAAACAGTCAGCTTCGGTTACGAACGCTTAGAGTAACTTGTATATTGTCTAGCTAGCAATAGGTGTGACTTACGTATGTGGATCCAGCAACACTCAAACAGTTTATTTACATACAAACCTGTGAACTCACCAACCTCGTGTTGACACTTTTTCTTACATGTTTCTCAGGTCTCTTTGGCACAGATTGCACACTTAGGACATGCATGGAGTCCTACTGTCATATCATTCATTTCAAACACTTTAAACAGTTTTACTTATTTACATTAATTGACGCTTGTTGCGTGTAATTACTTTTAATTTCATTCTAACGTTTACGCTTCCGCATTTAACTCTGAACATTTATGTTATGACTTTTTAAGTCTCATATAGTGTCGTTTGATGTAACTAATGACTGAGATCCTGGTTTGTCACGCACCAAACGGTAAAATTCCGTTAGTGGAATTTGGGGGTGTGACATATGCCGCGGGCACAAATGAGAAGAAGTCGTACACTAGAAACCAACCCAAATGAAACAAGTGTGGCTTCCATCATTTGGGTACCTGTAACAAGTGCAAAAAAGCCCGGGCACTTGGCTAGGAATTGTAGATCTACCAAAGCTGTTGTAACATCTGGTGCCAACCAGGGAGTGTCCGAAGTTGAGGAACCAAGGTCCGAACCCGGCTCGTGGAAGAGCATTCACGATTGGAGCTAGGGATGCATGAAAAGATCCCAACGTCGTTACTGGTACGTTCCTTGTCAACAATCACTATGCTGCTATACTTTTTGACGCTGGTGCCGATAGAAGTTTTGTTTCGACTGACTTTAGCCCACTAATTGAGATGAAATCAACTAAGTTGAACGATAAATATATTGTAGAATTGGCTAACGGCAAGTTAATTAAAACTAATGAAATAGTTCAAGGGTGTAATTTGACCTTGGAAGATCACCCCTTTAGCATAGACTTGATACCCATAGAACTCAGTAGTTTCGATATCGTTGTAGGCATGGATTGGCTTTCAAAGAACCGAGCTGAGATTATTTGTCATGAGAAGATATTTTCCAATGGTGAAACCTTCTCTATCCAAGGAGAGAAGAGTGGAACCACGTTGAGAATTATCACATGCATGAAGGCCTAGAAGTACTTGCGGAAGGGATATCATGCTATTTTGGCACATGTGTCGGAGAAGAAGCCGGAAGAGAAATGACTTAAAGACATACCGATCGTTCGAAACTATCCAGAAGTATTTCCTAAAGATTTGTCTGGACTTCCACCGCCTAGGAAAGCGAATTTTGAATTGATTTGGTACCTGGCGATGCACCGATCACACGACAACCATACTGTTTAGCGCCGTCAGAGATGCATGAACTATCCAATCAATTGCAAGAATTTTTGGATAAGGGATTCATAAGACCTAGTTTCTAGCCATGGAGAGCTCCAGTTTTATTTGTAAAGAAGAAGGACGAAACCTTTAGGATGCTTATCGATTACCGGGAATTAAACAAGTTGACGGTCAAGAACCGATATCCACTTCCTAGGATAGATGATTTGTTTGATCAACTGCAAGGTTCTAGTTTCTATTCGAAGATTGATCTACGCCAGGGATATCATCAATTGAGGGTTCAAGAAGAAGACATTCCAAAGACCGCATTAGGACTCATTACGACCATTACGAGTTCCTAGTCATGCCTTTTGGTTTGACAAATGCACCAACAGTTTTCATGGACCTCATGAATAGGGTTTGCAAGCCTTATTTGGAAAAATCCGTGATCGTATTCATCGAATGCATCCTGATATACTCAAGAACCAAGGAAGAACATGAGAAACATATGAGGTTGATCTTAGAACTTCTTAAGGATGAGAAATTGTACGCCAAATTCTCGAAATGTGAATTTTGGATTCGAGAAGTGCAATTTCTTGGTCACGTGGTTAATGAGAAGGGTATACACGTTGATCCATCCAAGATTGAAGCAATTAAGAATTGGGAAGCACCAAAAACTCCAACCGATGTGCACCAATTCTTAGGCCTGGCCAGTTATTATAGGCAGTTTATCGAGAACTTTTCTAAGATAGCCCAGCCGTTAACGAACCTGACTCATAAATACAAGAAGTTTGATTAGGGAGATAAACAGGAATCAACTTTTCAATTATTGAAGCAAAAGTTGTGTTGTGCTACAATTCTATCACTCCCTGAGGAACCGACAATTTTGTAGTATACTGTGATGCATCACACCAGGGTCTTGGCTCTGTGTTGATGCAAAAGGAAAAAGTCATCGCGTATGCATCCCGACATCTCAAGATTCACGAGAAAAACTACACTACCCATGATTTTGAATTAGGAGCTGTAGTGTTTGCTCTCAAGATCTGGAGACACTATCTATATGGTACAAAATGCACTATTTTTACCGACCATAAAAGTCTTAAACACATATTTGACCAGAAAGAGTTGAACATGAGGCAGCGAAGATGGGTCTAGTTACTCAATGACTACGAATGTGACATTCGCTACCATCCTGGCAAGGCAAACGTTGTAGCAGATGCCTTGAGTAGGAAAGAACGAGTCAAGACGCTGCAAGTGCGAGCATTGGGGATGACGATTCATACGAGTCTCACCACTCGAATTCATGATGCTTAGCTTGAGGCACTCAAGGAAGGAAAATTAGAGAATGAGTCCTTACGAGGCATGGACAAACAGTTTGAAATCAGATCCAACGAAACTCATTATTTCATGAATAGAATTTGGGTATCGAGTTTTAGAAATTTAAGGAAATTGGTAATGGACGAAGCACACAAGTCCAGGTATTCAATTCGTCCAGGCTCAGACTAGATGTACAAGGATCTCAAGGAGTTATATTGGTGGCCTAACATGAAAGCAGAAAGGATCTCAAGGAAATTGGTATGGACTTTATCACAAAATTACCTAAGACATCAAGTGGTTACGACACTATATGGGTAATTGTCGACCGATTGACAAAATCTGTGCACTTCCTACCTATCAAGGAGATAGATAAGATGGAAAAGTTGACCAGGATCTACGTGAAAGAAGTTGTCTCAAGACATGGAGTGCCGATTTCTATTATCTCGGATAGAGATAGTCATTTTACTTCAACATTTTGGCAATCGTTGCAGAAAGCGTTGGGGACACGCTTTGACATGAGCACCGCGTATCACCCACAGACAGATGATCAAAGTGAAAGGACCATCCAGACTCTGGAAGACATGCTCAGAGCCTGTGTAATAGACTTCAGAAACAAATGGGATACTCATCTGCCACTATCTGAGTTCTTGTACAATAATAGTTATCACACTAACATCAAGGCCGCACCTTTTGAGGCACTTTACGGTCGAAAGTGTCGATCACCTTTATGTTGGACAGAGGGTGGTGATAGCCTACTCACTGGACCTGAAATCATTCAAGAAACGACCGATAAGATCTTCAAGATCAGAGACAGAGTCAAAACCGCCAGAGATCGCTAGAAGAGTTATGCTGATGTGAGACGCAAACCCTTGGAATTCCAAGTTGGAGACAAAGTGCTTTTGAAAGTCTCACCTTGGAAAGGGGTTATCAGTTTTGGCAAACGAGGAAAGCGAAACCCTAGATTCATTGGACCGTTTGAAATCCTGGCTAGGGTTGGCCCTGTAGCTTATCGACTTAAGCAACCACAAGAACTCAGTGGTGTACACGACATATTTCATGTGTCAAATATGAAGAAGTGCTTATCAGATGAAACACTTGTTATACCACTTGAAGAAATTCAAATTGACGACAAGCTTCCTTTTGTTGAAGAACCAGTAGAAATCATGGATCGTGAGATCGGGAAGCTAAAACGAAGTCGCATTCCTATTGTAAAAGTCAGATGGAACTCTAGACGAGGACCAACGCGAGGAACATATGAGACTCAAGTATCCCGCTCTATTTGAGAACACCCCAGCAACAGATGACACAAACTGAATTTTGGTATGAAATTCTATTAACGGGGGGGAGAATGTGACAACCGACAAAATTTCAGGTCATTATTCATACAAATCCTAGTCACATTTACATGAACCATTTTCATGATATACTTAATTTGGTTTAATTAGACCATTTCATGCATAGCAAAGTCCATTCATGTCACGTCTTGCATTTGGTAATTTTTAGGAATTACCGGGTCACACACCAGTTAACTCAACACGCACGTACGTTGGTGACAAATATAAGATGTTACGAAAACATTCTGTCTCATCATGTTATGTGATTATATGTGTAATAATATAAATATATAGGTAAATATATATTTGGTTATTATTTGGGTTCGTTAACGCGTATTTTAAACTTATACATACTTTACGCATTTAATGCGTCTAAACGTTGAATGTGTGTCTATATATATATATATATATATATATATATATATATATATATATATATATATATGTATGTGTGTGTGTATATATATATATTATAAACCCGACACATTTTTTGCTTATATTATTACGGTCATGAATTTATATATTAAACCGAGTATTTAGCGGGTATTATTTGCGGGTAGTGTACCGCGTTAAACTACTACCATCACCTCACCATCATCACCACCTTACCTTACTCATTTCTTCCACCCATTCACGACACCAACCATGCCCAAATCCCATCATTTGGTGACTTGTTTAACTAACACTTTTGGTGCTCCGTACATGTCAAGTCCATGTAATCATGGTGTAGATATTTTTTTGTGTGTTTAAAAGGAAAGGGTTATTCATTTGAAACACACCTCTAAAATCTTTATCTCTAAATCTCAGCTCTCTCCCCCTCTCTCTTTGCTCACTCCCTAGAACCAAAAATCACACACATAAATATCTTGTAATTCCAAGTAAATATCAAGGTGATTCCAAGTGGTTATAAGGATTCAAGCCATCGTTCTTCCATCAAATCCTTCTCCTTGCTTGCTTTAAGTGAGTATCCTCATACTAAGTCTTAATTTTTTGAACCTACTAGTTTTTTTGTGTAGGAGATTCACCGAAATAATTGATTGGTCAAAGAAAAAGTCGCCACTTTATAGTTGTTACTGGCAGAATTTTTAGCCAACTTTAGGGAGTCGTATGTCGGTCAAAACTAAACCAAAATGGACGTTTCTTGAGTCTAAAATTAAGTTTAAAGAGTTCTCTATCCATCCCAGGTGATTTCGTGATTTTTGGTGAAGATTTGATACCCCAAAAGGTCGATACAATAAAACGGGTCAATTCTGAAATGTTTGGACAAATTCATAAGGTCAACTTGTATAGATCATAACTCACTCAAAAACGGTACAAATGATTAGCTTCTTTTCCCTAAAACTAGCATTTTGTGTTGGTAACAAAACCCATATGGCCTCTTATGATGAAATCAACATTTTAACCCCCCCAACCGTCAAGATTCCCGAGACCTATCCGACAAAACCGAATCTGTTAACCTATTTGTGTTATGATTTTTATTTGAAACCCTTAAACCCCTTTATAAATTATGATCTATATGTTTCTATAGAGCCAAGACACTTATTTGAGTTTGAGAACAATTCCATAAATTATTGAGTTCGATAAATTAACTAAAAACGCGACACAAGTTGACTTAAAAACCCGAATACATTAATAAAGGCTATTTTAATATAAAAGTTTTACCTTCCATACTATATATTTATTTTCAACCTAACCCTGATGTTGTTGCGTAAACGTAAAGACATTTCTTAAGATATATAAATTATTTATATAAGTGTATATAAATATATCTTATTGTCACAACTCGTCACCAACGGTCGTCATGTCAAAACTGTCGAAAACATAAACTAGTATTCATGTCGAGTCTAGTTGGGTGAATCGTATACATGATCAACTTACATATTAGAAACATTGTTTAGACCTCAAAGTGTCTTATTTTACCATAGGGCATGGTTAGGTCGGCTCACATATTCACGGACTTTGCTAGTTGCTACTTGTTTTGCTTTGCTTCATTGTTTGCTCATCAGGTTTTTGTTTAAACATTTGAAACCTTTGGTTGGTTTGTCTAGTTGTGGTTGTTCGATGTAAACAAAGCCTGTGGAAACCATGTTCGTTACATCCCGCGTCTCCTCCATGGCGGGGTGTGACACACAGGGTTTTAGTTCACGGTCGGTTAGTTCTCGGGTTTAGATTCACGGCAAGTTGTTCTCGGGTTCATGTTTACGGCTGAAGTTAACTTCACGGCTTCAAGCAAGTTCAGGTGTTTTACTGAGTGTTCATGGTTAGACATAAGTTTACGTTTTCATTTAAGTTGATATCCAAGTTTTACAAGCTAGATCAAGGGATTTACAATATGATAAAGATGATATCTCAACAAACCATGAATCTTAATAGTATGCTAGACCTTCAAATTGGTACAAGCAAAAAACGACCAAGACTCACCTCTGTAGAAGATTTTGTTGACTGGAAATATAGGTACCATAATTATGTCATGCATTCAGAAGCCAAAATGTGGAGGAGTATTATCAGGGGTCCTCAGATTCCTATGTACACCAAAGAAGATGGTACAAAGTCACCTAAGCAGATTGAGAACTATACTGATGAAGACTAAGATCTAGTTGAACGTGGTCTAAAGGCTTTGGCCTCTCTAACTATGGCACTGTCACCTGATATTGACCATAGTTTCAAATAGTGTACTTCTGCTAAACAATTATGGGAGTATTTGGAGAATGTTTTTGAAGGGAATGATGACATGAAAGCCAGTAGGAAAGAGATGCTTTTGCAGAAGTTTAACATGTTCAATCATATTCTGGGAGAATCTCTAGAGGTACAGCTGTAAAGGTTTACTATGTTAGTAACTGAGATGAGAGGTGCTCAGATTGAATTAAGCACTAGTGATTTGAATAGGAAGCTGCTGAATGGTCTCCCATAAAGCTGGGACATGAATGTTGCTCTACTGAAGAGAACTAAGGATTTGAATGCTACTCCTCTGAATGATTTGATTTCATTCATCAAATCTTATGATCCTAATGACAAGCAGAGAAAGATGAATCATGCAAACAGCTTGAACTCAGCTGGGGCACAAAGTAGCAGCAGTGAATTTTTGTCCAGTGTGTCTCACGGAGGATCTGGATCTGGAGAAGCTACTACAAGTCAATCTGCAGCTGCTAAATCTACTACACCAGATCAATAGGCATATTCTACTCAGCATGTAAAACTAATTGAAGCTAATACCTCTCTATGCACTGGTATTATGAATTGCTATGCTTCTTTTGCGTCTGGAAATCTGTCTCCATCTGAGATACTTACCGCTGAGTTGAATCAAATTCATCCTGAAGATGTTGAGGAGAGCTGGATATTTCATGGCAACTGGCTATGGCAGTCTTTAGAGCAAAGAACTTCATCAACAAAACTGGAAAATTCAGATGGAGTGAAGATACTGGAAAGAAGATCGGGTTCAACAAGTCGAATCTTCGTTGCTACAACTGTCATAAACCAGGTCACTTTGCTAGAGATTGCTCTAAGCCAAAGGAGCAAAGGAGTGGTGATGCAGGTCAAACTACAGGAGGAACGTCTATGGATAATTCTAAAGCCCTAATTAGCCAGCAAACAGGTGGTTATGACTGGGGAGATCAGCTGAATGATCTCAATTTGAATCATGCATTTATGGCTGACATCACTGCAGAATCTTCTTCTACCTCTTCTTCTACTAATCCACCTGAGGTAACTGATCGATGTCGTTTGGTCGGTCAAAAAGTAATAAAATAAATAGTAAGTGGAAAGTCGAGTCGTCTCTATGAGAAATTGGTGGAAAGAATAAATTGTAATAGTTTAGAGAATTCTTTTGATTAAAATTCAAATCAAATAAAAATGCAACCTCCTTCAAACTTCAGGTTCTAGGTTTCATATAAACTCAATTGTTCAATTGGACACCACATGTACATAGTGTTGGAAAATCAGTTAAAACAGTAATTGAAAACATGTTGTTGTCAACAAACCTATGCAACCAGTTTTATCATAAACCAGTATAATTCAACTTCCCAATTTATAAGTGCCAAGTTTACCCCCTTTAGTCACCCAACCCGCTCTAGGTTTTATCATCAACCGAACAAGATTGTAAAGAACGAAAAATCAAAGCATATAAATAAACTGTTTAAATTAACCAATACATCAATACATAAATCCATCAAGTTATTGTCAGAAACTAAACAGATCCAAAACCATAAACAACTGAATTAAATATAAAACCTATACGAACCGTCCGCGTGAGAAAAGACACAAGAGGTTTAGCCGCTCATAATAACTAAGAAATCAAATGTTGTCACTAAACGATTCTTCATTAAAAATTAAACTATTTTGTTCTAAAACTTAAAATAAAAACAATACATAAAAACCTTCCCTTGATCTAAATCTCAATCGAGTCATAACGATATTTGATGGTTTCTTCCTTGCCTCGTAAACCGTGCCCTTTGACACCTCCGAATTCTGTTCATGTGGCTCCTGTTGCAGCCACCAAAACCCAAAAAGAACCCCCTTCAATCTCGTGACCTGTTTCTTCTTTTACTTGTGGACTCCATGTCCCATAAAAATAAATTTAGTCTAATGACCAAAAAAGTTCACGAGAAGTTCCTGATTGAAATTTGAAATTGAAAATATATATATATATATATAAAATAATAATAATAATAATTTAATCATTTAGAGTCAAACTAGTTTAATTTAATTATCTTTAATTATTTCCTAATTTAGTTTATATGACTTTTATTGTTTTTAAAGTATTATATATAAAAACCTTTAAAATATAAAAACAAGTCAAACTAAATTATTTCACACATTATTTGGTTTAAAAAAATATGATTATATACAATTAGTACGGGTAAATCAACCACTCATCACATCCCCACACTTGACTTTTTTCGTCCCGAAAAAGAATCTGCAATGGAATCAAAATTGGAAACTGACTTTCACAATCTCATTATTTTATTAGCACAAATATAATTACGCGTTAACTGTAACAATTGGTATTCTGTCCGATTAAACACAACCACCGACTCATCAAGCCCCCAATTCTGTGATCTACTATCCTATTCATTACCAAGCAGACAGTCTATCTATGGATCTCACACTCAGAAAGCTACGACTCAGCCTAATCACATCTCAAGGTCATGTTTAGGCCCGGGTTAAACCTTATATATTTCCCACCACTATAAACACTAATTTATAAGTTTTAAAAATCAAATGAATTATGGATCGATAAACGAATGATATGAGCTTTTATTAACGTTATATGAGTAAACCTTAACCATTAGTGTTTCAACCAAGCCACTATCACGGAGGGCAACACATAGGCTTCAGTTTTTTTAGCAATGAAGAACATAAGATTCGGTTTAGTGGTGTTTAACAAGGTTGCCATCCCAAAAGGTAACACATAAACCTAACTTAGTCATACATGATTGATCCCTTAAGGATATGCCCATAGGCGTTTCAACCAAGCTTGTAACCCGGAGGGTAACACGTAGGTAGATATCAAGATTTCAATTTAATTAATTAAGCTCAGAAATGGTGGATTATAGAATGCAGACGCCACCAACTTTCGGATTTATTCTCATAAAAAGAAAGCGGTGTGCTGTAACATCCCAAAAATAATAAAACGAATAAATATAGCGAGACCGGTGATTTAGTCGGAATATTTAAACAAAAGGGAGCGGGCCTGGGCTCGGCTTCAATAGGCCGAGGGGAGCCCAGGTATATATATAAGGCAAGGCAGCCCTCTTCCCTGCTCATTCCACACTCACGCAGTTTCTAGAGAGAGAAAGGAGGGTCTAGAGAGAGAAAGTCGACGGATCGTCACGAGATTGGAGGAGCACGTTACAGCTGTGTTCGTGGCCATCTTCTCCGAATCAGAAATCCAATCCAGGTAAGCGTTCGATCATAATCTGAGTTTTTATGACTTTTTAGGATTTTCGGGTTTTGGCTAAAAAGGTAACGATTTTGCGGATGAAACTTGAAAATGAACTTAGGTTTAGCATCTAGAATGAAAACCGAACGTTTTGATCTAAGAAAAATGAGATATTGACTCGATCAGACGAGCATGCAAAACTTCGGATTTTTGGGGAAGACGATCTGTGCAGACCTACTTAGTTTCGATAGGTGCAGAACCATCGAAACTACATAGTTTCGATATGTACAGACCCATCGAAACTACCCAGTTTTGATATGTGCAACCTATCGAAACTACCATAGTTTCGATATGAGCCCACAATCCGAAGCTAAGATTACACCTAAGTTACTTGTCGAAACTACCAAGTTTCGACAGAAGCAACCTATCGAAACTACCAAGTTTCGACAGAAGCAACCTATCGAAACTACCAAGTTTCGACAGAAGCAACCTATCGAAACCACCAAGTTTCGACAAAAACAACCTATCGAAACTACCAAGTTTCGACAGAAGCAACCTATCGAAACTACCAAGTTTCGATAAAGGAAATCCATCGAAACTACTAAGTTCAAGCATAGTAATGTCTAAGGTCATCTAGGAGCACTACCTTACGAGTATGACTTTATTATACAGATCGTGAGTGACATTAGTGACGCTCAGTAGTCAGCTTAGTGTATTTCAGAAACTACTTATCAGGTGAGTTCTATGTGCCCCCTTCTATGTTACGTGCAAATCATTTTAAATGTTTTGGGGCTGAAGTGTATACACTAAATGATTAAATGTTATAAATGTCAATGTGATCATACGTATATATATAAATACTTATATATGAGAATGAATTATGAATAAAGAAAGAAGCGTATGATTTTTAAAGAATGAATGAAAGAAGGACATAATGTAAAAGAATGAAATCTTGCTTTATATTACATATATATTGCATGCTATGAATGAATGTAAACGTTATAAACCCTTCTATGACAACGGCTACTTCGGTAGACGGACGACCACGTGACTATTTTGCAACCGGGACAAAAACGTTCCTTCGCAAGCTAGGACGTATGAAAAGGTATTAATGGACGGTCGAAGCACATGCCTTAACTAATGTAGAACGGTTGCATACATAATGGTCGCGTAGGAAACGGATGCCCTAGGGCAGACGGACAAAATGACGGACTACGACGGTAGGACGGTAAAGAGCGGACGGACAAAGGTTGCCGGACGGATTAATGAATGACGGACGGTTTTCTAGAGCCGGACGGTAATGAAATGGGCTACGACGGTAGTTCTGACAGCGATGTCTTCGTGACATTCGCGACAAGTATGACGGGTTGATCTCCCTTAAGATTATGGCCAATATGTGTTCTCTCAAAGAAAGTATGTATGTACACATGTATATACCCTCAATGAATGTTATGTGAGAACAGTAAAGTAAAGAATATTTAAAAGTACGAATATACATATATACATTGTATTCATGATAAAATAAATATTATGTATGATTGTCTTTAAACTAGAACTCACCAGCGTTAGCTGACTTTTAGTATACATTTTAGGAAAAGGAAGAAAGGGTCGTGCGATGGCGTGAAGGTTACCCGACACAAGACTGACATCCCACTTTAATATATGTGTTAAGACTTCTGCTGTCAAGTTATGTTATATTATGTAATTGAATGACGAATGAATTGTAATTGAATGACGAATGTTTTTAATTTAAGTTCAGTATTTATGACTATGTTTATGAGTAAATCCAACGAGTGAGGTAACCCGGGAAAGGGGCCTCACAAGTTGGTATCAGAGCAATAGTTTGAGAGATTCAGACATCCCTAAATGTCTGGACTCAAACTCATTATGGGACCAACGCACGAATGTCAGTATGGGTAACCAACGCCAACGCAGCACGGTAAGTAAGTACTAAAGTTAATGCTCTTGGATAAGAATAGATACCTTAACTTAGAACAAATAGATGTCAATGTCACAACCCATTTGAAAAGTTTTGAACCCGAAAAGCAATGTAAATTAGTAATCACAAACCGGTCACTATAATTAATAATTTACCTTGCTCGTATTGTTCCAAACTATGATCTGAAGAAATGACATTTATGTATTCCCTTTATAACTATCAGGAAATTAAGAATTTATGGCTGGTGGAGGAAGAATAGGATGACGAGGCGGTCGCACTGGCCGAGTAGGTAGACCTCCATTGAAGCAAAGACATGAAAAGGAAGAGAGTGTGCATGCAGAACACACTGAGAGTGTGCACGAAACAGATGTGACACCAACAGGGAACAATAGTCCAGGGCCTATATAGTTAGAACCCGAAGTCAGAGATGCTATTGCCCGCGAGGTCGTACTTACTCTGAAGAACATATTGCCTGACCTACTATCTGAGGCATTAAAGAAAAGCAAAGAAGAGGATGAAGGGAAAAATGAAGAGAAAATTTATGACAGTGACGGGGATGAAGTAAAAGTGGCATAAAGCAATCGAGGGTGTACTTACAAAGGTTTCAAGGATGGAGACCCACCTAAGTTTGATGGAACCAAGGATTCGGTGGCTACTTTCGAATGGATTGAGAGGATGAACGCTGTAATCAACATCAGCGAGTGCCGACCAGATCAGGCGGTTAAATATGTTGCTCATTCTTTCACCAATGAAGCGCTAGGTTGGTGGAGAAACATCCAAAGAACAAAGTCGCCAAATGCTCTTGCCAGAATGACATGGGAAGACCTGAAAAAGCTCATAATCCAAAAGTTCTGCCCACAAAATGAGATTGATCGTGTGGAGAACGAGTTCCTAAACTTCAAGGCTGGCAACAAGACTCATCGCCAGTATACTTCAAGATTCAACAAGCTGGCCCAACTGGTACCACACTTGGTGGAAACTGAAGAACGTATGATCAAATACTATGTCAAGGGTCTGCCGCAAAGGGTCTGTGTTCATGTAAAAGCTAATCTACCATCGACCTTCGAGTCGGTAGTCAACCTGTCTGGAATCGTCTACGACGATTATGCCAATGAGGACCCGGCACCTGAGACACAAAAGAGAAAGTGGGAGAACCCGTCTAGAGGCACCGGAAAAGGGAAAGAAACAGCTGAAATTAAGAAACCAAGGATGGACGGATATGAAACATGCAAGAGATGTGGAAAGCAACATCTGGCCGAGTGTCGAATCGGCACCACCGTGTGTTATAAGTGCGGGAGGCCAGGGCACTACTCCCGAGATTGTTTGAAGGACGTCAAATGTCAAGTATGTCGATTGTTTGGACATCTGACAAAGATCTGCAGGAAGGCCGGCCAATCTGGTTCGGGAAAAGAGAGGGAAAAGGAACAGCCGCAGGCTAGGACTCGGGCCTATGCCTTAACTGAGGAAGAAGCAAGGGGAAATCCTGATGTCGTGCCAGGTACGTTTCTAGTTAATGATTAACGTGCTGCTATTTTATTTGATTCTGGCGCTAGTAAAAGCTTCATATCAAATGCATTTAGTCGTAAACTTGATTGCACTATCAACACCATAGTAAAGGCCTTTAGCGTACAAACTGCCGTTGGTAAAAATTCGGCAGTATTCCAAGTAACAGAGGATTGCGTCATAGAAATAGAGGGACATAAGTTTCCTTCTAGATTGTTCCTTCTCACCTTAGGAGGATTCGATATAGTATTGGGCATGGATTGGCTAGCTGCCAACGAAGCTCAGATCATATGTAAACGTAAGAGGATACACCTCAAAGCTCCTAACGATAGTCCAATTACGGTTTATGGGGATTGGAATTGCACGATGCCGAACGTCATCTCGATGATGAAGGCCGAAAGTTACATGAGGCGTGGTTGCGAAGCTTATCTGGCATATGTTATTGACGATAGAATGAAAACGAAAGAACTCAAGGATGTACCCGTGGTGTGCAGCTTTCCGGAAGTATTCCCTGAGGATCTACCTGGGTTGCCACCCGATCGGGAAATAGAATTTCAGATTGACTTATTGCCAGGAGCTGAGCCCGTTGCCAAAGCCCCCTTCCGATTGGCGCCGTCAGAAATGAAAGAATTAATGTCTCAACTAGAGGAACTAACAGAAAAAGGATTTATTAGGCCGAGCATCTCACCGTGGGGCGCTCCGGTACTATTCCTAAAGAAGAAAGACGGCAGCATACGCATGTGCATTGACTACCGTGAATTGAACAAGAGGACAGTAAAAAACAAATACCCATTGACTAGAATAGAAGATCTCTTTGATCAACTGCAAGGTGCAAGTTGGTTTTCAAAGATCGATCTTAGGTCGGGTTATCACCAGTTGAAGGTGAGAGAAGAAGATGTACCAAAGACCGCGTTTCATACGCGTTACGGGCATTACGAGTTTTTAGTGATGTCATTCGGGTTGACCAACGCACCAGCAGCTTTTATGGACTTGATGAATAGAGTATGCCGGCCGATGTTGGATCGCTCAGTGATAGTTTTCATTGACGACATACTAGTTTATTCGAAGAACGAGGGTGATCACCACTGTCACCTAAGAGAGGTCTTGGAAGTGTTAAAGCAGGAAAGGTTGTATGCAAAATTCTCCAAATGTGCGTTCTGGCTTAGGGAAGTCCAATTCCTAGGTCATGTGATAAACACAAAAGGCATCATGGTAGATCCTACAAAGATCGAGACAGTAAAGGAATGGAACGTTCCAAAGACACCAACAGATATACAAAGCTTTCTGGGATTGGCAGGCTACTATCGAAGATTCATTCAAGATTTTTCAAGAATAGCCTTGCCACTTACTAAGTTGACACGGAAGGAAGTGAAGTATGAATGGGGTCAAACCCAAAACAACGCGTTTGAGGAACTTAAGGCACGATTAACCCAAGCTCCAGTCTTAACTCTACCTGAGGGAAATGAAGACTTGGTAGTCTATTCTGACGCATCGGGGCAGGGTTTGGGGTGCCTACTTATGCAACGAGGAAAGGTAATTGCTTACTCATCGTGACAACTAAAGATTCACGAGGTTAATTACCCAACACACGATTTAGAGTTAGCAGCAGTAGTTTTCGCGTTGAAAATATGGAGGCACTATCTGTATGGAGTCAAATGCACCATTTACTCCGATCACAAAAGCCTGAAGTACTTTTTCGGGCAAAAGGAATTAAACATGAGGCAAAGGAGGTGGTTAGAGCTACTGAAGGACTATGACTGTGAGATATTGTACCATCCAGGCAAAGCAAACGTGGTGGCTGACGCTTTAAGCAGAAAGGAAGAATCGAAACCTATACAGATCAAAGCGTGTCAGCTGATTATAACACCAGATTTGATGAGTGAAATATCAAAGGCACAAGACGAAGCGCTATTAGAAGGAAATATAAGACGGGAAAGAATAGTAGGACAACAAGGGAATTTGGATGCAAATGCATACGGTGTACGAACTAGGTTTGGCCGAATGTGGATACCTAAGATTGGCGAGCTTAGAGCCAAAATACTTGATGAGGCCTATAAGTCTCGCTATTCTATCCACCCCGGGACAAACAAAATGTACCAAGACTTGAAGAAAGAATACTGGTGGCCTGGCATGAAGAATGATGTGACAGAATACGTGAGCAAGTGCCTAACGTGTTCTCTAGTTAAGGCCGAGCACCAGAAACCATGCGGTAAAATGCAACCCTTACCAATACCAGAATGGAAGTGGGAGGAGATCACGATGGACTTCATTACCAAGCTACCGCGAACAGCTAAAGGCAATGATACCATTTGGGTGATCGTCGACCGCTTGACGAAAAGTGCTCACTTCTTGCCAATACGTGAGACTTCTTCATCAGAAAGACTAGCAGAAATTTTTATCAAGGAAATTGTGAGCAGACATGGTATGCCGCTGTCGATTGTGTCTGACAGGGATACTAGATTCACGTCAAGGTTTTGGAAGAAATTCAATGAAGCGATGGGCACTAGATTGAACATCATCACCGCTTACCACCCCCAAACCGATGGACAATCGGAAAGGACCATTCAGACCTTGGAGGACATGCTCCGGGCCTGTATCATTGACTTCGGTGGGAGCTGGGACAGCCATCTACCATTGGCAGAATTTTCATATAACAACAGTTATCACACAACTATTGGCATGCCGCCATTTGAAATGTTGTATGGGAGGAAATGTAGGACCCCGGTTTGTTGGGGGGAAATTGGACAGAAGGATTTTGCAAGTCTCGAAGTGGTCAAAGCTACTTCCGAGAAATTTGATCAAATCAAGGCTCGAATGAAATCCGCAAAAGACAGACAGAAATCATACGCGGATAAGAGAAGAAGGGATTTAGAGTTTCAAGTAGGGGACATGGTACTGTTAAAGGTATCACCATGGAAAGGAATCATCCGATTCAGAAAGCGTGGCAAACTAAGTCCAAGGTTTGTCGGACCTTTCAAGATACTAGCAAGAGTGGGTCAAGTTGCTTACAGACTCGACCAACCCGTTGAGCTTAGTGGAATACACCCTACGTTCCATGTGTCGCACTTACGCAAGTGCCTAGCTGACGACACAGCTCACATACCTTACGACGAGATCGAAGTGGATAACAGTCTAAATTATATAGAGGAACCGATAGCCGTTCTTGACCGAGCTGAGAAACGACTACGCAATAAGTCGATACCGTTAGTCAAGATACAATGGAAGCACAAAAAAGGGTCGGAAGCTACGTGGGAAAAAAGAAGACGAGATGAGGGGACTATACCCTTAATTGTTTAACGTATGAACAGTTTCGAGGATGAAACCTCTTTAAGGAGGATAGACTTGTAACATCCCAAAAATAATAAAACGAATAAATATAGCGAGACCGGTGATTTAGTCGGAATATTTAAACAAAAGGGAGCGGGCCTAGGCTCGACTTCAATGGGCCGAGGGGAGCCCAGGTATATATATAAGGCAAGGCAGCCCTCTTCCCTGCTCATTCCACACTCACGCAGTTTCTAGAGAGAGAAAGGAGAGCTCGGGTCTAGAGAGAGAAAGTCGACGGATCGTCACGAGATTGGAGGAGCACGTTACAGCTGTGTTCGTGGCCATCTTCTCCGAATTAGAAATCCAATCCAGGTAAGCGTTCGATCATAATCTGAGTTTTTATGACTTTTTAGGATTTTCGGGTTTTGGCTAAAAAGGTAACGATTTTGCGGATGAAACTTGAAAATGAACTTACGTTTAGCATCTAGAATGAAAACCGAACGTTTTGATATAAGAAAAATGAGATATTGACTCGATCAGACGATCATGCAAAACTTTGGATTTTTGGGGAAGACGATCTGTGTAGACCTATCGAAACTAGGTGCAGAACCATCGAAACTACATAGTTTCGATATGTACAGACCCATCGAAACTACCCAGTTTCGATATGTGCAACCTATCGAAACTACCATAGTTTCGATATGAGCCCACGATCCGAAGCTAAGATTACACCTAAGTTACTTATCGAAACTACCAAGTTTCGACAGAAGCAACCTATCGAAACTACCAAGTTTCGATAAAGCAAATCCATCGAAACTACTAAGTTCAAGCATAGTAATGTCTAAGGTCATCTAGGAGCACTACCTTACGAGTATGACTTTATTATACAGATCGTGAGTGACATTAGTGACGCTCAGTAGCCAGCTTAGTGTATTTCAGAAACTACTCATCAGGTGAGTTCTATGTGCCCCCTTCTATGTTACGTGCAAATCATTTTAAATGTTTTGGGGCTGAAGTGTATACACTAAATGATTAAATGTTATAAATGTCAATGTGATCATACGTATATATATAAATACTTATATATGAGAATGAATTATGAATAAAGAAAGAAGCGTATGATTTTTAAAGAATGAATGAAAGAAGGACATAACATAAAAGAATGAAATCTTGCTTTATATTACATATATATTGCATGCTATGAATGAATGTAAACGTTATAAACCCTTCTATGACAACGGCTACTTCGGTAGACGGACGACCACGTGACTATTTTGCAACCGGGACAAAAACGTTCCTTCGCAAGCTAGGACGTATGAAAAGGTATTAATGGACGGTCGAAGCACATGCCTTAACTAATGTAGAACGGTTGCATACATAATGGTCGCGTGGGAAACGGATGCCGTAGGGCAGACGGACAAAATGACGGACTACGACGGTAGGACGGTAAAGAGCGGACGGACAAAGGTTGCCGGACGGATTAATGAATGACGGACGGTTTTCTAGAGCCGGACGGTAATGAAATGGGCTACGACGGTAGTTCTGACAGCGATGTCTTCGTGACATTCGCGACAAATATGACGGGTTGATCTCCCTTAAGATTATGGCCAATATGTGTTCTCTCAAAGAAAGTATGTATGTACACATGTATATACCCTCAATGAATGTTATGTGAGAACAGTAAAGTAAAGAATATTTAAAAGTACGAATATACATATATACATTATATTCATGATAAAATAAATATTATGTATGATTGTCTTTAAACTAGAACTCACCAGCGTTAGCTGATTTTAGTATACATTTCAGGTAAAGGAAGAAAGGGTCGTGCGATGGCGTGAAGGTTACCCGACACAAGACTGACATCCCACTTTAATATATGTGTTAAGACTTCCGCTGTCAAGTTATGTTATATTATGTAATTGAATGACGAATGAGATGTAATTGAATGACGAATGAGATGTAATTGAATGACGAATGTTTTTAATTTAAGTTCAGTATTTATGACTATGTTTATGAGTAAATCCAACGAGTGAGGTAACCCGGGAAAGGGGCCTCACAAGTAATTGTAACACCTTAGGCGAATCCCACATCGGCCGTGCACAAGAGAGATCCTTGGTTCATAAGAAAATGCCCTGCCTCTTAAATCAACAACGCGTTTTGGGGCTTAATGTAGTGGATGAGAGGAGAACTCCACAGTTAAGCGTGCTTTGGTGGGAGTAATCCAGGGATGGGTGACCCCCTGGGAAGTTTTCACCCGGGCAACCAAAAACAAATCCGTGAGCTCTTAGTGGGAAAAGCGGACAATATTGTTGGTACGAGGGGCCAGATATTACAAATGGTATCAGAGCCACTCTTGTGTCGTTCGGGATGGTGGGGCAAACCTCAGCGATCACGGTGGAGTCCCCGGGGGTGTTCAAAAGGACACCTTAGGCGAATCCCACATCCCTGAATTGGATGGTGGGGCAAACCTCATCGAGGACGATGAGTCCAAAAGGGGGGGGGGTGATTGTAACACCTTAGGCGAATCCCACATCGGCCGTGCACAAGAGAGATCCTTGGTTCATAAGAAAATGCCCTGCCTCTTAAATCAACAACGCGTTTTGGGGCTTAATGTAGTGGATGAGAGGAGAACTCCACAGTTAAGCGTGCTTGGGTGGGAGTAATCCAGGGATGGGTGACCCCTTTAGAAGTTTTCACCCGGGAAACCAAAAACAAATCCGTGAGCTCTTAGTGGGCAAAGCGGACAATATTGTTGGTACGAGGGGCCAGATGTTACATGTGCCAAAGATTTTAAAAACTTATAAACTTTTGCTTATAGTGGTACCTATCACCCTATATTGACAGTTTCAACCTTACCGACACTCCTAAGATGAGAACCCACAAGACATCCTGAATTAATTAACCAATTAAGCCTAGATACACTATCAAAATGTTTAAGCTCTTTAAGTCGGTTGGGCCTACCAAAACGTTACAAGTTAGACGCACTTTCTATTATTTATTATTCATTTATTTCCAGAAGCAGTTTCCAATTCTAATTATCATCTTTCATTTATTTGCAAAAATTATAGTCCAAGGACATTTTTGAATTGTTTTTAATTTTTATGGATTTTCTGAATTTTTCTTTACTCTACATACTTAGTCTCACCTCCCCACACTTAAACTCTACATTTGCCCCCAATGTAGGATGAAAGACCATGAAAATATAAAAATACATAAACAAAATTATACAGAGAATTGGAAAGGACTTAGCTGGTCGCAAGCTGACTATCTGAAATCCAAACTCATACGATCGTATAGCGTTTCCTTCACGATCGTATTCCAATTCTGCTATTGGGTTGCCTTTTTCAAGAACATCAAGCTAGAAACATCACCACCATAATGGAGATTGAGTACAGGTGGATCAATCCAAAACTGGCAAAATTAAACTCAAAACAAACCCAAAAGCATCAAACCGACTCAATGTAAAGACTCGATAAAAAATAAATACATAAATAAAAGACCCTACGGAGTAGACACGACTCAAAAATACACAATAAAAATGAAAATACAATCCTAACTCATTGTGGTAGGAATCACGATTGCATTTAGCATATGCAACAAGCCTTTTAAACCCCTCGGTAACCCGAGTGGACGAGTTGAGTCTCGCGAGGGTTTATAGAGAACACACCCACAACGTTCATTTAACTAGACATAAATAAACTAACATACCTTAGGCTGCCTCCCACGAGCGCTAAGTTTAACGTCTTTAGCCAGATGCAATGTACTTGAATGGCATTATGGTGGTCGGGTGGGGTGCTTACAATCTTCCTTCCCCACACTTACGTTCCTCTCATCATCATATTTTCTCCGCGCCTTCACAAACAAGGCAAATAGTTCTTGCTCTGCATCCTAAAGTTGCTGTTTCTGTCCCTTCCGTTTCCTTTTCTTCCTTCCCTTGGCTGGAGTCTCACCATCCTTATTCTCAGCTGCCTTGTCAAACACAACACCATCTTTCTTTTCCGTGTGATTCACCTTTTCACGTGATTCACACTTGTTAGCATTCAGGTTAAGTAATATTGAAAATATTTTAAGGTCATCTTCTGAGCTCCAAATCTCATTCTCACCGTTCCCTCAGAACAATTAATAGTTGCTCTAGCAGTGGCCAAGAACGGTCTACCCAAAATAACAGTTAGTTGTGTGTTCTTGACACAATCTAACACCAAGAAATCCACTGGGTAGTAAAACTCCCCTACCTTCACAATCACATCCTTTACAATCCCCCGAGGATGCGTGGGAGTCTGATCAGCCAACACCACAGTGCTGTGGACTCTCTGTAACGGGCCAAAATCATACTGATCGTACAGACTCCCCGGTAATATACTCACACTCGCCCCAAGATCCAGCAACGCTTTATCCAGTTTAAATTCACCTACTTGTATTGAAATAATAGATGCCCCTGGATCTTGGAGTTTCGGGGGAAGGGTACCCAACAACATGGCATTCACACTAGCACTTAGCTCAACTTGTTTAGGACATTTGTGCCGTCGTTTTTGGGTACTCAAACCTTTCAGACACTCAAAATTTTCAAGATTTTCTTTAAGCGTATTCAAAAATGGTAAGTTAATTTTCCGCTTTTCAAAATTTTCCCATCTCACATCTTGTGTTGGGTCCCGTTCACTCAAAACTGGTTTGATCAACGCCGAAGGAAATGAAAATTTCAAAGATTTTTTCACATTTTCATTTTTCACTTTACTTTGTGACATAAAATCCTGATTAAGTTCAAATTCAGACTCACTATGCTCCACCACTCTCTCTACAATCATTGGTGGAGTCTGTTCAACATTAGAAACCCCAGAAGATGTTTGGAGACTTACCGCATTAATGTGTGCATTGTTTGTGGTTTGGGAACTTGAAGACTGATGTAACATCCCGTAAATTTATAATCTAATATTTTGGGTCAGTGGACTGCCCGACCCAATATTATATGTTATTGATGAGTAAGATATGTCATGCATGAGGCGTTTTAATGACATTAACAAACACTATTAGTTGTTTAAAGAGAGTCCGAGACAGATTAATTGTTTTAATCAATGTTCGGGGATTAGATGGTGCGAGAAAGAAGTACGTGGACCTAAGCGAAAATATGCGTGGTTTAAATACCACATCATGGGAAAAACCTAGGTCATTGTCGACCTATGGGGAATGCGCGATGGCCAAGAGCAAGGGAGAAGGAGAGTGAACGACGACGAGGGCGGTCGGATGAGGAAAACAAAGGCGGTGACGCGCGGGTTTCAACCGGGGCGCCTCCATATCGTATTGAGGTAATGCTGTTTGCATTGTTTATTATCATTTTGCGTGAGATTATGATTACGGTTTGGGACGATTTAGACCGAGCTTGTAGCTTGCTGGTCTTGAGTTAGTGGGTTAGTGTTATAAAGGTCACAGTGTTGACCTGGATGATTAATTTGAGACATGTTCGTGTTGGGCTACGCGTTTGCGGGTATGCGGCTTACAGAAGGAAAGCTTCGCGACCGTTGAGTTTCTAATCCCCTACTTTTAAACGTTTTACTGATTTTGGGGCTATCGTACACACTTACATGAGATTATTATTATATTAAACATGTTATGAGTTTTGGGTTAAACCCGATGAGTTTATGAATCTAACTATTCAAATATGGGGTTTAGAGATAGCATATCTCCATCCTCTTTTACCACACTTGTAGATTTGATAAACAGGTGTCGGGAAAGAGAGGTGGAGTTGAGGAGGCAATAAGCTAGAGGGGAAAAGAGTAAAAGGGAGATTGTGGATCAAGTGGTGAATAAGATAAAGGGCGGGAGCCCTAGTAAGAAGTCTTTTAGCAAGTTCTCTCCTCGAGGGTGCAAAGTTTGTAGGAAAGATCATTTCGGGGAATGTAGGAAGGGGACTTTGAATTGTTATAAATGTGGGAAGCCAGGGCATATGGCTAATCAATGTCCAAGCCAAATCCGTATATGCTATAACTGTTACAAGCCCGGGCATAATAGGGCGGATTGTCCCGAGCTGAAGCAAGGTGGAAGTGAAAGGAAGGTTGAAATACTAAAGCCAAAGGGTAGAGCTTTCCATATCTCGACGGAAGAGGCAAAGACTAACCCGGAAGTGGTGTCACGTACATTCAAGATTAACTCATTACCTGCACTAGTACTATTTGATACGGGGGCTAGTCGTTCTTTTGTTTCCTTAAAATTTGTTAAGCATTCTTCATTTCTAAGTAGCAAGTTAGATGAAACATTAGAAATTGAGGCGGCTAATGACAAGAGCTGTCTAGTTTTCGATGTTTATAAAAACTGTAAGTTAAGGGAGGGGTGAAACGTTCTTTATAGACCTAATTCCTATGACCATGGGGGACTTCGATGTGATAGTGGGGATGGATTGGTTATCGAAGAACAAAGCAAATGTTCTATGTGGACCTAAGGCGATAAACTCGACTCCCCGTCGGGTGAGTCCATTTACATAGAAGGTGAGAAGAAAGGAAAAGTAAGATTGTGTTCTTATGTGAAGGCAATAAAGTACATGGCGCGTGGGTGCAAGGCGTATATGACTTGTGTTGCGGAAGTGATCGAGAAAGTGAAAGAAATTTGAGATGTTCCGGTTGTGAATCAGTTTGAGGATGTGTTTCCAGATGAGTTACAGGGGGTCCCACCGGAGAGGGAAGTAGAGTTTGAGATTATTTGATGCTGGGTGCTAAGCCGGTAGCCAAGGCACCTTATAGGTTGGCACCGCCGGAGATGAAAGAGTTAATGGAGAATTTACAGGAACTTCTTGATTAAGGTTTCATACGCCCAAGCGTCTCACCTTGGGGTGCCCCCGTTCTCTTCGTTAAAAAGAAGGACGGAAGCATGAGGATGTGTATGGACTGTCGGGAGTTGAATAAGTTGACGGTGAAGAATAGGTACCCATTACCACGGATTGACGACCTTTTCGATCAATTGAAAGGGGCGTCATGGTTTTCTAAGATTGATTTGAAGTCCGGGTATCATCAGTTGAAAGTGAAAGAAGACGACGTTCATAAGACGGATTTCCGTACTCGTTACGGTCACTATGAGTTTACGGTTATGCCATTCGGTTTAACCAACGTACCCGCGGTTTTCATGGGTCTTATGAACCGGGTGTGTAGGCCATTCCTCGACCGTTCGGTCATTGTGTTTATTGACGATCTTCTCATTTATTCAAGGAGCGAAGGTGATCATGCTTGTCATTTGCATGAGATTCTTGAAGTTCTTCAAAAGGAAAAGCTTTATGCAAAATTTTCTAAGTGCGCATTTTGGTTGCGCGAAATCCAATTCTTGGGTCATGTGATTAATGAGAAAGGGATTATAGTCGACCCATCCAAGATAGTGGCGGTAAAAGATTGGTTATCACCGAAGAAGCCTTTGGAGATTAGAAGTTTCTTGGGGTTGGCGGGTTACTATCAACATTTTATTGAGAACTTCTCTCGGATTGCCTTGCAAATGACGAAGTTAATGCGTAAGGAGACTAAGTTTGTATGGGGTTCCGAGCAAGAATCCGCGTTTCAACTCTTGAAGGAAAAGTTGACTAAGGCACTTCTTTTATCCTTGCCGGACGGGACCGAAGATTTTGTTGTGTTTTCGGATGCCTCGCATTTGGGGTTGGGGTGTGTATTAATGCAAAGGGGGAAAGTGATTGCTTACGCGTCTAGGCAATTGAAGACTCACGAGGTGAATTACCCTACCCATGATTTAGAACTTGCGGCCGTGGTTTTCGCACTCAAAATTTGGAGGCATTATTTATATGGGGCTAAGTGTACGATCTACACGGATCACAAAAGTCTCAAGTACTTCTTTGACCAAAAGGACCTCAACATGAGGCAAATGCATTGGCTTGAATTGGTCAAGGACTATGACTGTGAGATACTCTATCATCCGGGTAAAGCGAATGTAGTGGCGGATGCGCTTATTCGGAAGTCGAGTCATGCACCTATTAAGGTGAAGTCATTCAAGATGACAATTTCATCATCTCTTTTAGATGAAATTCGGGAGGCTCAAGTGTTAGCACTTGGTGGGGATTTGAAGAAAGAACGAATGGTTTCATATGTTGACAAGCTTGGGGAAAATAACACGGGTTCATCGGACTTTGTGCTTTTGAAAGTCTCTCCTTGGAAAGGGGTGATACGGTTTAAAAAACGGGAGAAGTTGAGTCCACGTTTCATCGGACCGTTTAAGGTGTTAGCAAGGGTGGGTGCGGTGGCTTATCGTTTGGAGCTACCAGAGGGACTAAGTAGACTTCATAACACGTTTCATGTGTATCATTTGTGAAAATGTTTGGCGGATGAATCTACTTTTGTCCCATTGGATGATATAGAGTTGGATGAAAAGTTGAATTATGTTGAGGAACCTGTGGCAATCTTGGATAGAAAGGTGAAGCGTTTACGCAATAAAAAGACTAGCCAAATTTTGGTGAGGTGGAAACATAAGAAGGTAGCGGAAATGACTTGTGAAACCGAGGAGGAAATGCTCAAATATTATCCGAACCTTTTATGTGAAGACGGGTTTTGGGGACGAACCCCAAATAAGGGGAGGTGATTTGTAACGAACCAAAATACAAGTTTCGTTATAAAATAAATAAATGTTCTAAATAATATCTTGGTGGAAATAATATTTTATAAATAAGTTGAAACAAGTGGGTTTCAAGTTTTTATGGAGTTATGTTAGTATTTGTGTAGTTTTGGAATGAAAATGGATGAAATGGAAGTTGAGGGACGAAAAGTGCAAATATGGCAAATCTGCCATATTTGACTTATATGAAGTCAAAATTCAGGATTTTGGTGGGTGTGGGTGTTGATGGTTGCATGAGAAAAAGGAGGAAGAGGAGAAAATTGACCAAGAACGAAATTGGTGACTTGCATGCTCTGGATTTAGGTGTTGATTCACATAATACCTTTCTAACATCAAGTAAGTTCCTCCTTCATCTATTGAATCCACCATAAATGGTGTTCTTGGTGGGTTTTGGGTGAAATCCAAAATTTATGATGCATGGGTTAAATTAGGGTTAGATTGTTGATAATCTAGCTGAAATAAAGGTAAAGAATGATGAATAACATCCTAGAACTCTTTGATTTTGATTATGAGAAGTCAGGGTTCATATGGAGAAATTTGGGGGTGTTTGGATTACGATGATAAGATGATTAAGTGTTTATATGATGTTAGACACTTGAGCAAACACCAAATTAACCTAATGATTTAAATTGAATGAAAAATTAGTGTTAAGGTAAGGATAATGAAACTCAAGTAGGTGAGTTTGGGGTGATAGAGGGTGTTTGGATATGAGTATAACTCAAACGGGTCAATTTGGGTTGGAAATGGGAAAATTGGGTCGTGAACCCAATTATAATGTGATTTTGTTGTATGTTAGATTACTAAACTAGGTGTATATGTTTAGGTAATCAAATTGCAAAACTTGAAGGTGGTGCGGGGTCTTCTAACCCGAAAGGTAAGTGCTTTTGCACTTACTTAGTATTGATGATAAATGGTGTGACAGGCAATGTTGTATGCATAATGTTTTAAGTGATATAAATGTGATTGATTGTAGTTATAATTGTATTACTATAATGGAAATGTGAATATGAGTTTACGATCTAAGAATCATGATGGAAATGTGATAATGAGGTTATGGTTTAACTACTATAATGGAAATGAGGTTATGGTCTAAGTATCATAATGGAAATGGGATACGAGGTTATGATCTAAGTATCATAATGTAAATGAGGTTATGACCTATGTGCCATAATGTAAATGGAAATGTGTTAATTATGAATGATAAATAAAAAGAATGAAACTTGTAGGTGAAATGCAAGTGATATGTAGCCTAATTACAAATTGGGTGGAAACGGGGCAAATTGGTGAATGGGTGAAAACAAGTAGTATTTACTTGTTTGATATGTTTTATCTTCATTACTAATGGTGTTTTATGTGGTGTTATGTAGGAAAATCTCTGGGATAGTCAAGGTCAAGTCTATGGCGAATGTTGGATTCTCGTATGCACTTTTTGGTGATTTTCGGGTGTAATTAGAAGTCCATCTTTTGGATGTAAATGGATACTTGAAAATGTAGTTTGATGTTAAAAAATGTGGTATGAATGTTTTTGGTCAAAACCCAAGTGTTGGGAATTTTTGGGTGTCATGTTGTAATGGTAAAAGTTGGAAAAAATGGTTAAGTGTTGAATTCTGCAGGTCTGGAAACTTTCTGGAAAAAGGGGCTATTCGCGCCACGTGAAAAGTTGGGTTCTGGTCTTCGCGTCACGCGAAGACCTGGTTTCCCGGACCTGCCCTTTTTGGACTCCTTCGCGCCACGCGAAGGGAGGGGCCCCGGTTTTCGCGACACTCGAAGATATAAAAAAAAATTCTTGGGAAGAATGCTTCCGCGTGTTTTAATGATTTAATAATCGGTGTTTGAAAATAGAGTGTTACAATTGTGTGGGATGCATGTGCATCCGTTGTGTGGAAAGTAGAATGTTAGTGTGAATATGAAGGGAAACGTTTAGGATCCGAGCAGTAACGTGGATAACCAATCACATTTGATCACCGTGATTCGGTAGTCTATGGTTACTCTTATATTCTGAACTTGTTACCTTTAATAGTCGCATAAACGTTCTATCTTGAGTAGGGTTAGATGGCTAAGACGAATCATACGAGATCGGGCAGGCATGAAGCTCTTGCTAGGAGGAATGCAGGACGACAAGTCAAGCCGACGACGGCTGCAGATGGAACTTCCAGTGAGTTAGGAGTAGTGTTGGCCACCTTTGAGCACAACAAAGCTCACCCCTAGAACTTTAAAGACCTATTAAAAAGAAAGGACTATGGTTACCTTTCAAGGGACAAACTGGCCAAATCATGCTTTGTCTGTGGAAAATACAACCACACTGCCAGCACCTGCTTTTACTACCTTCAGCAGCAAGGCAACTCATTTCAGAAACTCTCTTTCCCCATCAAGGAAGCAGCTGCCAAAGCCTCAACAATCTTGCATCATCTGTGGTGAATCAGACCACTTTGCTGCAAATTGTGAGTTTAATCCCTTCAACCAGATCCTTAATCAAGCCCCTCCTAAACAAAAGCCTATCAGCATGAGAACTTCTACAAAGAAGTCCTCAGTCAACAAGGCAAAGAAGGATAAACACACATTGGTTGTTGAACCATCAGCAGCCAACAAAAATGTTAGTAATCAAGCCAAGCCCAAGAAACAAAAGGACAAGCCTTCAGCAGCAACCAAGTCTGCTGCTGCTCAAGCAAAACCATCAGCAACAAAATCCACTGCTGCTGATAAACCGAAGTCCTCAGCAGCAACAACATCGGCTACTGATAAGCCAAAGTCATCAGCAGCAAAATCTGCTGCAGATAAAGCAAATCCATCAGCAGCCAAAGCAACAACAGTTGCTGATAAAGCAAAGAGATCTGGAAAACCATCTCCTCAGCAATGGAGAGCCAAGATCCCAGCTTTGATCCCTCCAAGAATCATCATTGGTTCGGTGGAATGCACACATGCTGAATGTGATATTCCAAGAACCCTTTTCTTCAAGGATGTAAGCTCTTGGCTTCCTCCCACTAACTAGATCTCTCTCATGTGCAGGGCCAGCCAGGTCACAAGAATAACACCTGGGTGGTTGACAGTGGTTGTTCCAGACATATGACAGGCAACAGATCCATCCTCTCCAACTTCAGACATTTCAATGGAGGATATGTTGCCTTTGGGAGTGACTCAAAAGGAGGATCTGTCACTTGACAAGGGACTGTGTCAAATGAAAGAATGAGTATTGATAAGGTAAATTATGTCAAGGAATTGGAATTTAATCTCATGAGTGTTTCCCAGGTATGTGATCAAAAGCATTGGATGCTCTTCACAGACAAAGAATGCTTTGTGCTATCTCCTGGCTTATCCAAACCTCCTCAAGAGAAGATTTTATTAACTGCTCAGAGAAAAGAAAATCTTTATGTGATTGACATGAATGAGGTCACTCCATCTGGAAGTGTATCCTGTTTTCTGTCAAAAGCCTCAGTTGATGAATCAGCTCTCTGGCACAGGAGACTAAGCCACGCTAACATCAAAACCATCAACAAATTGGTGAAGGACATTCTTGTCAGAGGGCTTCCTGATAAAGAATTCCAGCTAGAAGATTACTGCATTGCTTATCTGAAGGGAAAGCAACACAAGAGTTCTCACAAGCCCAAGACCTTGAATACAAATGATACTCCACTACAGCTGCTGCATATGGATCTCTTTGGTCCTACAAATATTATGTCAATGGGTAAGAAGTCATACTTTCTGGTGATAACTGATGACTACACTATATTCTCATGGGTATACTTCTTAAGAACTAAAGATGAAACTGCTGAAATTCTCAAATCCTACATTCTTAGGGTAGAGAATCAAAGCAATCAGAAAGTGAAGATAATAAGGTGTGATCAGGGCACAGAGTTCAAGAACCACACTTTGAACTGTTTTTGTGAGAGCAAGGGAATCGAAAGGCAATACAGTGCTCCAAGAACTCCTCAACAAAATGGAGTTGCTGAAAGAAGAAACATAACTCTAATTGAGTCAGCCAGATCTATGTTGGCTGACTCAAAACTGTCTCTCACATTTTGGGCAGAAGCAGTAAGCACAGCCTGCTATGTGCAAAATAGAGTTCTCATAGTCAAGCTTCTCAACAAGACACCATATGAACTATGGTTCCAAAGAGTCCCATACATTGGATTTCTAAAACCTTTTGGATGTCCATGCACAATTCTAATCACACATGGGGTTCTTCCTAAGTTTGGTGCCAAATCTGATGAAGGATATTTTGTGGGCTATTCCTCTCAATCCAAGGCCTAAATATTTTTCAACTCAAGAACAAGAATTGTGGAAGAATCAGCCAATGTGGAATGCAGAGAACACATTGTCTGTGAACAGGGAAAAGGCCCAAACTGGCTTTTTGACATAGACTCCTTCACCCAAATATTTGAGCCTCTCATCTTCTCAAATATAGAGTCTTCTTCCTCTCAAGCACCTGCTTCCACCTCCTCTGACTACAGACTGGACTTTCCAAAATCTTCTATGAGTCTGAGAAGACCATCCATTGATCCTCCTTCTGTTATGGAAGCCATTGAAGCAAGTGCAGCCAGAACCACACTCTCAAATGTCACCAGCAGCAGCAGCTTGTCTGAAAATGAAAATTTTAATGCAGACTCTTTGGTAAATGCTGTAGATGCTGCAAACACTATTGCTGATAACACTGATGTAGCTGTTGATCTTGAAGACTCTTCAACCATGAATGAAGAAATCCCTGATCAAAATCAAAGCAATCTTGAACAAGGGATACAGCTGGAGGTGGTACCAGCTCAAAGGATCAACAAGGAACATCCTCTGGATAATATAATTGGCCAAGTTCACCAAGGAGTTCTAACCAGAAGCAAATCTCATGAGGCCAATATGTGTTTATTTTCATGTTTTCTATCTCAGGTGGAACCCAAGAATATAGATGAATCTCTGCAACACAGCAGCTGGATTGAGGCAATGTAGGAAGAGTTGCTGCAATTCAAAAGATAGGAGGTCTGGAAGCTTGTTGATCTTCCACCTGGTCAATCTTCCATTGGCACAAGATGGGTATTCAGGAACAAGCAAGATGAGAGAGGCATTGTAGTCAAGAACAAAGCCATACTTGTAGCTCAAGGCTACACTCAAGAAGAGGGAATTGACTATGATGAGGTCTTTGCTCCTGTTGCCAGACTGGAGGCCATCAGAATCTTCCTGGCATATGCTGCATCCAAGAATTTCATGGTCTATCAAATGGATGTCAAAAGTTCCTTTCTGTATGGGAAGATTAGTGAAGAAGTATATGTCAAGCAGCCTCCAGGCTTTGTAGATCCTGCACATCCTAACCAAGTGTTCAAACTAGACAAAGTTCTATATGGCTTACATCAAGCCCCAAGAGCCTGGTATGAAACTTTGTCTGGATATCTGCTAAGAAACAACTTCAAAAGAGGCGCCATTGACCACATCTTTGTTTATCAAAGATGAAGGGGGAGAAATCTTACTGGTTAAAATCTACGTAGATGATATCATCTTTGGATCAACAAGGAAGAAGCTGTGTAAAGATTTCGAGATCCTTATGCACTCAAAGTTTGAAATGAGCTCAATGGGTGAGCTAAATTTCTTTCTGGGTCTTCAAGTCAAACAAGTCCCAAATGGAATCTTCATCAGCCAATCTAAATATGTCAAGAGCATTCTGGAAAGATTCAAGATGACTGACTGCTCTACTGCTCGAACCCCTATGCAAGTACACCATCAGCTGACTCCAGACAAAGATGGTCAAGACACTGATCAACATCAGTACCGTGCAATGATAGGATCTCTTATGTATCTCACTGCCTCAAGGCCAGATATCATGTTTGCAGTATGTCTCTGTGCAAGATTTCAAGCAGCTCCAAAGATTTCACGTCTTCAAGCCGTCAAGAGAATTCTTAGATACCTAAAGGGAGCCCCAAGACTTGGGCTATGGTACTCTAAAAATGATAAGTTTAATCTGTATGCATACACTGACAGTGATTATGGGGGATGTAACTTGGATAAAAAGTCCACTTCAGGGGGATGTCAGTTTCTGGGAGGAAGACTTATTTCATGGCAGTGCAAGAAGCAAATATGTTTTTCAACCTCTACAGCAGAAGCAGAATACATTGCAGCTTCAAGCAGAATACATTGTCATCTGGATACAAAATCAAATGCTGGATTATGGGATGACTTTCATGGCAACTCCCATTCATATTGACAACATGAGTGCTATATCAATCACAAACAATCCGGTGCAGCACTCCAAGATAAAGCACATTGACATCAGGTATCATTTCATAAGAGATCAATCTGAGAAAAAGAGAATTATTTTAACCAAAGTTCATACCAATGAGCAATATGCTGATTTATTTACAAAACCGTTTGATGAAGCTAGATTTAGATATTTAGTTGAACCTATTGGTATGATGAACTTTGATTAAAATATGTCTCTAACATTTGTCTTTGTAAATATTTTTGTCTTTTGTTATAAATAAAAGTTACAAGTCAGCAACATCCATTTAAGTTATCAGCAGGAACAAGTTTCCTGTGGATAGCTTTAAGGCAGTCAGCAGCAACACCCTTGCTGCGGATCATTGCATCCATCAGCAGCAATAGAGTTTGCTGCTGACAGACTTAACTATCCGCTGCAACCAAACTTGCAGCGGACAGGCTTAATCATCCGCAGCAACCAAGTTTGTTGCTGATGTGTAAAAATAAGTCTAAATTAACTTTTACCCGCTGTAAAAATTTCTTTCAGTCTTTACCATGACTGCTATAGTGTATTACAGCTGTAACAGTAAAAAGTGAATGAGGTTGTACTGTACAAGTCACTTTGCTTTTCCCTCCTCTGCCGTTATAAGAACAAATCAAATCTCTTCACCACCCCTTCACATTCAATTTCGCCCTAACTCCCATCACTTTCCCTCAAGTCCCCACAACATTCAAAGCCTTCCATTCTTAACCACCCTTCAAAATCTTTACCTTTCCCTCCAAACCAACAAAAATGGTAGACATAAACAATCCTGATGATAAGTTCTCCCCATATCACAACCTCACGGCATACTTAACCAAAGGAAAGAAGTCTGAGGGATTCGACGATATGATTGATTTTCTGTGCTGATCAAAGATACATTTTGCACTAACAGTCAACCCTACCATTTATATTCCTCATATGGAGGATTTTTGGAACACCGTAGTCTACTCTACCGAACAGGGGATTCCTCAAATAAAAGCCAAGGTAGACGGCAAGGACATCATCATATACGAGGCTACTCTCCGAAAACATCTTTAGCTTCAAGATGAGGGGGCAGCCATCTCATACTCAAAGGAAGAATACATGAGGACCTTGGAAATCAAAATGAGTACACAATCAAGAAGGCACTGATGGGCCCTCCATAGAAGTATCTCTGCCACACTTTTCTACAATGCATATCTCAGAAGAGAAGTGGATGGCATCAAGTGAGCTCTGCACTTGCCTCTGCTGTTCACGGTATGATTACTTGCCAAGGTTTCAACTTTGCACACCTCATCTTTGAAGGTTTGAGATATAACCTTCAAGAGGGTGCAAAGAAACAATTTTTTATGTACCCTAGATTCTTGCAGGAGGTTTTCAACCAGGAACTAAAAGATCTCTCAAAACCTGCAAGAATCTACATCATGGTGGGTCATAAAAATAATATTTTTCAAAGTATGAGAATTGTTCCCAAAAAGTTCTCAGGGGTCAATATTCCATTGTTATCTACAATGGTGAACATACAAAGTACCCAGGGTGACAGTTCAGCAATCCCAGCTGATACTGATCCCACACCCTCCACCTCACATCCTGAACAACAAGCTGCTTCCATTGCTCGAACCCCTGTGCAAACTACTAAGGATGCACAGGTACAAAAATCACTTACACCTGTTTTGGATGTTATCGTTCAACTGGAACAAAGAGCCCCAGTTGCAACGACATATACTAGAAAAAGTAGCAAGAAGACTCCTTCTCTTCGTGTCTCATAGGCCCAATCCCAACCTAAAAGCCCTCATACAGAATCCCAACATTCTGATGAGAATATCCAAAGGGATAGCCATACCATTAGAGAGACTTCCTTGGAAGTTTCTCTATTAGGATCAGGATCACATCCCGGATCCATAGAACTACCCGCTGAGCCATATCATTATTTCTCTTCTCTGAACTTAAGTGCAGAGGCACCTAGTCAAGATAATATACCTTCTCCAACTACCACTATCTCGGAGGTACTGATTGACTTGGCTGCCGGTGCACCTAACCCAAGTTCATCACCCAAGAAGGTTCACTCTAGTGGTACTGACAGAGTGAATGTGGAAAGGGCTGTCACTACTCCTGGTACATCAACTGCCCAGGAGGACAATGACAACATAGCTAAGACCCTAACCACGACAACTCACAGTGAAGATGTTTCCTTTGAAACACTCTTCACTGAGAGGAATCCCAGGCGCCAAGAAAACCAGGGTGATGGGGATGCAGAGGCTAGGCCTAAGGCCCCATCTAGCTCCAAGGATTCAACAACTGTGGATGAGGACAGACTGAAACTTCATAACATGGAATTGATGGCCAGGGTAGCTATGCTAGAGGTTGAAGTGTCCAAACTAAGACACCAAGTCTCTGTGCATGAAGCCCATCAATGCCCTCCAGTATCCTCTCCCTCCCTTATATCAGTGGGCACTCAAACAGATAACTCTTTAGACTTCCTACACAAGGTCTTTGAGCTCAGATCACTCATCTGCAACATCAAGGTCTTTGAGCTCAGATCACTCATCTGCAACATCAACTCCTTTGAAAGTCAAGAAATGATCAAACTCATCAAGGCTTCTCTTTATAAGAAGGAATCTCCTGCAATGAATGACTCTGACTCAGATCTATCCTTCCATTCTTCACCAACAATCAAACTGAACACAAAAGAAGAATCCAAGAGAAGAGAACAGGAAAAGGTGAAGGATTGTTGGAAAGAAGTGACAGGTATGGAATGGGAAGAAGATGAAGAAAGTGTCCTTCCCTTGTCCATTCCCCAAACTGCCAATGAAGCTGAAGCTGAGATCCCAACAGCATCTACTACATCTGTTGTGGTCAATGAAGCTGAAGCAGAGGCATCCAACAAAGACAAGGGGAAGGGACTCATGACTAAAGAAGATGAAGAGAGGATAATGAAGGAGAAGAAAGAAAAAGAGGAAAGAAGAAGAAGAAGAGAAGAAGATGAGATGGCTGAATTACGAAAAGCCCAAGACAGAAAACAGCCATTCTTGTGACACCCAGCATTTCAGGTCAATATCCACATTTCATAAACGCACGTTCATAATTATTATTTCCTGATATTTTATTTTGACTAAGTAAAGTCAAGAAGTCTAGCAAAGAAGTTTGTTCCAAGTCTAGTAAACCGTAAAGAGTTACTAGAAAAAGTAAGCAGGATAACCCGACTTAATGCGAACGTAAATGGTTAAATAAAATAACCAGAAAAATATATATATATATATTACACAAAATTTACGTCGAGCCAAGATTCTAATATTTTCTTCAACGAGCCATAAAATGGTTAAAAATTATAATACCGCGAAGAATCGAAACTGAATTAAATTACCCCTTTAAAACTATAATTGATACTAATATCATTAATAAATTAATGATTAAAATTGTTATCATTAACCCCAAACCCACTTCTTGACTTTCTTGGCCGAGAGTCAGGGGAGCCATGCTCCCACTTGCCTGATTCACTTTGATTCAGATGAAAACCATACTCTTCAGTCGAAACTTCACCATCCCTTTCAAACCTTCTCTTTTCTTACGGCAAATTCCCAATTCTCTTTCAAATCGAAGTCCAGTTTTAAAGCGAAAATCACCACAATTCGGTGTCATAAGGAGAATTTCAAGTGTTCTTGAAGAAAGCTTAGCAAAAGATTCAAGACTACTTCTCTGTTTTTCTCTAAAGATCGCCATTCTCGGTTTGAGGTAAAAACTCGATACCATCCATATTATTTGCTTTAAAACCGTAACTAAACATACAAATCGTTCAAACGCAAGTAAGATAACAAGAAAACTGTGTCAAACTCAAGATTTGAACATAAAAATATACAGAGTGAATTCTGTAAATCAAAATGCAGATATCGAAACTATAGTTTCGATACCTGTTAGTCAATCGAAACTAGGAGTTTCGATACCTATTGATCGAAACTAGGAGTTTCGATACCAGTTATTCAATCGAAACTAGGAGTTTCGATACCGGTTGTTCTATCGAAACTAGGAGTTTCGATATCTATTTACTCAATCGAAACTAGGAAGTTTCGATACCTGTGTACAATCGAAACTAGGTAGTTTCGATACTATTCTTGCCAATCGAAACTAGGAGTTTCGATAACCGTTTTGCCCTGTCGAAACTAGGAAGTTTCGACATCTGTTCTGTTCAATCGAAACTAAGAAAGTTTCGATACCTGTTTATTAGCCCCATAAGGCTGTAACTCAGAACTATTTTCATAACAAAACAAGGTTGGAAAAACTAAAAAGATAATTAAAACAAAAGTAATCAGATCGGCTAAGTCAAGTGAACAAATTGCGTTTAAGACGAGTAGTCTTAACATGTATGTTATCCTTGTGTAAATAGGATACGGATAGGCGAATCTGCCGTCATTCAAATTTTTGCTAGCATTTATACTGTCGAGGTGAGTTTCACTAATCCCCTTTTTCTAAGTTTTTGAAATGATTTGGGGTGGAAACATACTTGTAAAAGACTTTTGTGTATAAATGAATGGAACTAATGATCTGACCGTATGTATGTATTGAGGGAACAATAAAGCGCTTAAAGTCCTCGTAATAAATTAGTAACCATTAGCTATGGATTTAGCCCGGGATTATATGAATAGTACTATTGGGGGTGACGCCTCCGGTCATGGTTAGTCGCGCTAACCAGGGGTCAAAATGGCCGAATGACCGCATATTGTCTTACTCGCAGAAAGGCGAGGGGAGGCACAGAAAGTTGGGGTTTGGTTACGGTCTCGTACATTACATACTATTTTGTATTCCTTGCAAGCTTACAAATGGGGTCAATAGATCGGATTAGTAATCATATTCATTGGTAATACATACAAAAGAGTTCTGATCAGGGTAAAGTGATCAGGTTTATCAAAAGAGTTCTGATCAGGTTAAAATGATCAGGTTTTACACAAAAGAGTTCTGATCAGGGTAAAGTGATCAGGTTTATCAAAAGAGTTCTGATCAGGTTAAAATGATCAGGTTTTACACAAAAGTGTTCTGATCAGGGTAAAGTGATCAGGTTTAAAGTAAAGAATTCTGATCAGGTTAAAGTGATCAGGTTTAAACGAAAGAGTACTGATCATGTTAAAATGATCAGGTTTAACAAAGAGTTTTGATCGGCAAAAAGATCAGATTTAAACATTGGGTTTATGATAACTCTTTATAATAACTTGTGAACTCACCAACCTCGTGTTGACAGTTTTAAGTATGTTTTCAGGAAATTGAACGTGGTCATCAGGTTAGCAATGTAGGTTACATGCATGCACGTGGATACGGCTTTTGGGAGGATTTCTCTTGTATAACTCATGGTCTTGAGTCATATTTGCGAAATCTTAAACATTTGTAAACTCAAATTGATATTTTGTAATGTAAATATTTTATATTCAGTTATGTATCCAATTACATGTATGTGTTTGCGGTAATCATATGCTTTGGAAACCAGTGAAAGTCGCGCCTCGCGTTTCCGCCCTGGCGGGGTGTGACAGAACTTGGTATCAGAGCCATTGATTATAGCGAACTAGGTGTCTAAAACGGAACCTAGTCTATAATTAGAATGACTCACTAAAATGTTTTCATTGCATAAGCATTGCATAACCAGTCATCATGTCATGTGGATATTGTAGTCACAAGTATGTCGTCACATTCACACTCTGACCCCGTTTCTGACTCTGAATCCAACGAGGAACTTTCTGCCTCACGCCCTAAAAATCGAGTACAAGTTCGCAGCTCGACACCACCCAATGTCGCTCTGGGAGAACCGCCTATCGTCTACCGAAAGAAAAGCGGAGGACCAGTTAAGGTGCAAAGTGCTAGGAAGAAGGTTCGACTTCCGCTCAAGAGAAACCTGGCAGCCCGTGACCCGAAAGACTTGGAGACCGATGAGGAACCACCGAGGCAATGACCCTGCTACCACCCTACCGTGGGAACCATTCGTTGGATGCCTCGTACCCTGGCACGTTGGAAGGAGATGGAGAGCATCCCATCTACCTTTGAGCTTGGAGAGTCTTCTAACTCCCCAACACCCCTACCCCACACTGGAGAAGCCATAGAGCTCACTGTGCCTACCTTGGTAGCTCGCGTTCGTACGCATGAGGAGCGTCTTGATGATCTCCTAGATGATATTCGGGCACAGGGGGATGCAACCAGGCGCTTACGTCAAGGGCTCGGATCTCGAGTACAGACTCTGGAGGATAGCACTCGAGACATACAGAGTGCCACTGACTACCTCGAGTTGAGAGCTGATATGGACTGGCAGTTCACTCTCACGGTCCGAGACATGGTGGAGGCGCTGGAGGAGAGGGCTTTGGCTGCAGAATTTGTGGTGAGAGCTAGTTTTGTCATGGCGGGTCTTGCCATGATGATTGGGTTATACTCCCACTTCTTCTTTTAAACCTATTATGGGCGGGTTGTGCCCATAGTACATTATGTAGTTTAAAACGTTAGTACTGATGAGGTCATGTGAACCCATCTCTTTTGTATCCTCGTCTTTTGGGAACAATGTACTATGTATGTTTTGACTATGTATGTAATGGTTTATGTTGTAATGATAGTTGTTCATGTTTGATGTTGTGGTATCCTTATGTCATGATCTATCATTATTGATATATGATGTTGTTTCTTTTTAATTGACATGTTAGAAAGAACGTCATGGCACCTAAGCGTGGGACACCCCGTAACACTACTGGTGACAACAACGAGACAATTTCCCCAAACATGGAACAACTAATAGCACAGCGAGTAGCTGCCGCTATAGAGCAGTATGAAGCAAACCGAAATAGCGGAGGAGGTGCAGGAGGTAGCGGTACCGCAGGGGGTAGCGGTACAGCAGGAGGTTCCGGAGGTTCCGGAGGTAATAAAAAAAAAATAAATAAATAAGCCATAACACATAGTCATGATCCGAATTAATGACGTTATGACTTGTGATCCTGCAGATGCTCCAAATAGGAAGTGTACCTACAAGGCCTTCCTATCCTGCAAACCCTGCAGTTTTAATGGCACCGAGGGTGCAGTAGGACTAATGAGATGGATAGAACATATGGAGTCGGTGATTGATATAAGTGAATGCGCCGCTGATTGCGTAGTGAAGTATTCTACCTGCACGCTCACTGATAAAGCTTTAACTTGGTGGAATACTCAAATGAAGACTTTGGGGAGAGAGACAGCGTACCAATTGTCTTGGGAAGATTTGAAAAACATGATGATTGAGGAATACTATCCTCGGAACGAATTGCAAAAGATTGAAACTGAGATGTGGAACCTACAGATGATAGGAGATGATGTAGCGGGATACACCGACCGCTTCAATGAATTGGCACTTCTGGTACCGCATATGGTCACACCAGAACATAAGCGTGTGGAGAGGTATCTGTGGGGACTTGCGCCTCAAATTCGAAGCATGGTAACATCATCTAATCCAATAGATGCCAAGAGTGCTATAACTTTAGCATTCAAACTAAAGGATGATGCAGTACGTAATGAATTGTTTGTGAGGAAGGAGAATGAGGAAGGTAGATCTGGGGAGAAAAGGAAATGGATGGGAAATTCAAGTAACAAATCTGGAAAACAAGAGTTTAAGAAACAAGGAACTGTGAAGGCTTTTGCAGCCAACACAGTGGAAAGAAAGAAGTATGATAGGGGCCTACCGAGATGTAAGAGGTGTGGAAATCATCATGCCGGTGTTTGCATCAAGTGTGGAAAATGCGACAAATTTGGTCACACCACTCAAGCTTGTCGAACTAACAACCGATTGGGGAAAATTAAACCGGGATGTTTTGTATGTGGTGATCTAAAACACTTCAAGAAGGATTGTCCCAAGTGGAAGAATCAGAACAACGCTCATGCACCAGGGAGGGCATTTGTGATGGGTGCAAGGGACGCACGCCAGGACCCGAACATCGCCACTGGTACGTTCCCGATAAATAATCACTATGCCTCTGTACTTTTTGATTCGGGTGCGGATATGAGCTTTGTGTCGAATGATTTTAAATCCTTACTCGGTATTAAGGCCAGCAAACTAGATCAACGTTATACAATTGAATTAGCAAATGGGAAATTAATAGAAACCGGAGAGGTCTTTAGGGGTTGTACTTTATGTTTAGAAAACTGTACATTCAGTATAGACCTTCTACCCGTCGAGTTAGGGAGTTTTGATATTGTTATTGGTATGGATTGGTTAACCAAGAATCGTGCCGAGATAGTATGCTTCGAGAAGATTGTACGTATTCCCCTACCAAGCGGAGAAATTCTTTCAATTCAAGGCGAAAGGTGTATAACGATGTTAAAAACGATAAACTGCATGAAAACTTATAAGTATCTACGTAAGGGTTATTGTGCATTCCTGGCTCACATCGTCGAGAAGAAACCCGAAGAACGTCGACTTGAGGACATACCAATCATCAGAGATTATTCGAAAGTATTTCCCGAAGACTTACCAGGAATACCACCATCAAGACAAGTCGAGTTTCGGATCGACCTAGTACCAGGAGCCGCACCAGTTGCACGATCTCCGTATCGTCTAGCCCCTTCCGAGATGCAGGAACTGTCGAGTCAACTACAAGAATTACTTGACAAAGGTTTCATAAGACCGAGTTTCTCACCATGGGGAGCTCCGGTCCTATTTGTAAAGAAAAAGGATGGAACCTTTAGAATGTGCATTGATTACCGGGAATTGAACAAGCTAACAATCAAAAACCGGTATCCTCTTCCTCGAATAGACGATTTGTTTGATCAACTTCAAGGTTCCAGTTTCTATTCTAAAATTGATCTACGATCAGGGTATCATCAACTGAAAATTCAGGAAGAAGACATACCAAAAACAGCTTTTAGGACTCGTTACGGTCACTACGAATTCCTAGTTATGCCATTTGGCTTGACTAATGCACCAGCTGTTTTCATGGATCTCATGAACCGCGTGTGCAAGCCGTACTTGGATAAATTCGTGATTGTGTTTATCGATGACATATTGATATATTCACGAACCAAGGAGGAACATGAATATCATTTGAAATTAATCTTGGAACTACTCAGGAATGAGAAGCTTTATGCTAAATTCTCTAAGTGTGAGTTTTGGATCCAAGAGGTTCACTTTCTCGGACATGTCATTAATAAGAAGGGTATCCATGTGGATCCATCTAAGATTGAAGCTATCAAAAACTGGGAAGCACCAAGAACTCCGACTGAGGTGCATCAATTTCTGGGTTTGGCAGGATATTACAGGCGATTCATCGAGAATTTTTCAAAGATAGCCTTGCCTTTGACCACGTTAACCCAGAAGGACAAAAAGTTTGATTGGACTGATAAACAAGAATCAGCTTTTCAATTGCTGAAGCAAAAACTTTGCAGTGCACCAATTCTATCCCTTCCCGAAGGGACTGACAATTTCATTGTGTACTGTGACGCATCACACCAAGGTTTGGGATGTGTATTGATGCAGAGAGAAAAAGTCATAGCGTATGCATCCAGACAGCTAAAAGTACATGAGAAAAATTATACGACCCACGACTTGGAATTGGGTGCAGTTGTGTTTGCACTCAAGATTTGGAGACATTACTTATACGGTACAAAATGTACTATCTTTACAGACCACAAGAGTCTCCAGCACATCTTTAATCATAAAGAACTTAACATGAGGCAACGTCGTTGGGTAGAACTACTGAATGATTACGACTGTGATATCAAGTATCACCCTGGCAAAGCAAACGTCGTAGCAGATGCCTTAAGTCGTAAAGAACGAGTTAAAACACTACGTGTTCGTGCCCTAGAATTGACAATTCATACGAGTCTCACGACTCAAATTCGGATGGCACAACAAGAAGCAATCAAAGAAGAAAACAGTCAGAACGAAGCTTTACGAGGAATGATAAAGCAGTTGGAACCAAAGTCAGATGACACTTTATACTTCATGAATAGAATTTGGGTGCCATGTTTTGGTAACATACGGGAGTTGGTTATGGACGAAGCCCACAAGTCCAGGTACTCCATTCACCCAGGTTCGGATAAAATGTATAAGGATCTGAAAGAATTCTACTGGTGGCCGAACATGAAAGGAGAAATTGCTATTTATGTCGGTAAATGCCTGACATGTTCAAAAGTAAAAGCAGAACATCAGAAACCGTCGGGATTGTTACAACAACCCGAGATACCTCAATGGAAATGGGAACAGATTTCCATGGATTTCATTACAAAGTTACCCAAGACGTCGAGCGGGTATGACACTATATGGGTAATCGTCGATCGTTTGACGAAATCAGCTCATTTTCTACCCATCAAAGAAACGGATAAAACCGAGAAACTTGCAAAGCTTTATATCAAGGAAATTGTGGCTAGGCATGGAGTACCAATTTCTATTATCTTTGATAGAGACAGCAGATTCGTGTCTAGAATCTGGAAATCGTTACAAGAAGCCATGGGCACACGTCTTGACATGAGCACGGCATATCACCCACAAACAGATGGTCAAAGTGAAAGAACCATTCAAACCTTAGAGGATATGCTCCGTGCGTGTGCAATTGACTTCGGTGGAAATTGGGATACTCATTTGCCACTAGCTGAGTTTTCATATAATAACAGTTACAACACCAGCATCAAAGCCGCTCCGTTTGAGGCTTTGTATGGTCGAAAATGTCGTTCACCGCTATGTTGGGCAGAGGTTGGCGACAAACATTTAACCGGTCCTGAAGTTATTCAAGAGACCACAGATAAGATTTTCAAAATCAAGGATCGTCTGAAGGCCGCCCGTGACAGACAAAAGAGTTACACGGATAACAGACGAAGACCTTTAGAATTTCAAGTAGGAGACAAAGTCATGTTAAAGGTCTCACCTTGGAAAGGAGTTGCAAGATTTGGCAACCGTGGCAAGCTTAACCCTAGGTACGTTGGACCGTTTGAAATATTGGCTAGGGTTGGCCCTGTAGCTTACAAGCTCAAGTTGCCACAAGAACTAAGCAATGTACATGATACGTTCCATGTATCAAATCTCAAGAAGTGTTTATCAGACGAGACATTAATAATACCGCCTGATGAGATTCACATAGACGACAAGTTGCACTTCATTGAGGAACCTATGGAAGTCACAGATTGGAAGGTTCAGAGAACAAGGCGCAGCCGTGTTAAGCTGGTCAAGGTACGTTGGAATTCAAAGCGCGGCCCCGAGTATACGTGGGAGCGGGAAGATAAAATGAAATCCAAGTACCCGTCATTATTTACAAAAACACCAAGTCAGAGTGATAAGAACTGAATTTCGGGACGAAATTCTCTGTAACATGGGGAGAATGTGACACCCAGCATTTCAGGTCAATATCCACATTTCATAAACGCACGTTCATAATTATTATTTCCTGATATTTTATTTTGACTAAGTAAAGTCAAGAAGTCTAGCAAAGAAGTTTGTTCCAAGTCTAGTAAACCGTAAAGAGTTACTAGAAAAAGTAAGCAGGATAACCCGACTTAATGCGAACGTAAATGGTTAAATAAAATAACCAGAAAAATATATATATATATATATATATATATATATATATATATATATATATATATATATATATATATATATATATTACACAAAATTTACGTCGAGCCAAGATTCTAATATTTTCTTCAACGAGCCATAAAATGGTTAAAAATTATAATACCGCGAAGAATCGAAACTGAATTAAATTACCCCTTTAAAACTATAATTGATACTAATATCATTAATAAATTAATGATTAAAATTGTTATCATTAACCCCAAACCCACTTCTTGACTTTCTTGGCCGAGAGTCAGGGGAGCCATGCTCCCACTTGCCTGATTCACTTTGATTCAGATGAAAACCATACTCTTCAGTCGAAACTTCACCATCCCTTTCAAACCTTCTCTTTTCTTACGGCAAATTCCCAATTCTCTTTCAAATCGAAGTCCAGTTTTAAAGCGAAAATCACCACAATTCGGTGTCATAAGGAGAATTTCAAGTGTTCTTGAAGAAAGCTTAGCAAAAGATTCAAGACTACTTCTCTGTTTTTCTCTAAAGATCGCCATTCTCGGTTTGAGGTAAAAACTCGATACCATCCATATTATTTGCTTTAAAACCGTAACTAAACATACAAATCGTTCAAACGCAAGTAAGATAACAAGAAAACTGTGTCAAACTCAAGATTTGAACATAAAAATATACAGAGTGAATTCTGTAAATCAAAATGCAGATATCGAAACTATAGTTTCGATACCTGTTAGTCAATCGAAACTAGGAGTTTCGATACCTATTGATCGAAACTAGGAGTTTCGATACCAGTTATTCAATCGAAACTAGGAGTTTCGATACCGGTTGTTCTATCGAAACTAGGAGTTTCGATATCTATTTACTCAATCGAAACTAGGAAGTTTCGATACCTGTGTACAATCGAAACTAGGTAGTTTCGATACTATTCTTGCCAATCGAAACTAGGAGTTTGGATAACCGTTTTGCCCTGTCGAAACTAGGAAGTTTCGACATCTGTTCTGTTCAATCGAAACTAAGAAAGTTTCGATACCTGTTTATTAGCCCCATAAGGCTGTAACTCAGAACTATTTTCATAACAAAACAAGGTTGGAAAAACTAAAAAGATAATTAAAACAAAAGTAATCAGATCGGCTAAGTCAAGTGAACAAATTGCGTTTAAGACGAGTAGTCTTAACGTGTATGTTATCCTTGTGTAAATAGGATACGGATAGGCGAATCTGCCGTCATTCAAATTTTTGCTAGCATTCATACTGTCGAGGTGAGTTTCACTAATCCACTTTTTCTAAGTTTTTGAAATGATTTGGGGTGGAAACATACTTGTAAAAGACTTTTGTGTATAAATGAATGGAACTAATGATCTGACCGTATGTATGTATTGAGAGAACAATAAAGCGCTTAAAGTCCTCGTAATAAATTAGTAACTATTAGCTATGGATTTAGCCCGGGATTATATGAATAGTACTATTGGGGGTGACGCCTCCGGTCATGGTTAGTCGCGCTAACCAGGGGTCAAAATGGCCGAATGACCGCATATTGTCTTACTCGCAGAAAGGCGAGGGGAGGCACAGAAAGTTGGGGTTTGGTTACGGTCTCGTACATTACATACTATTTTGTATTCCTTGCAAGCTTACAAATGGGGTCAATAGATCGGATTAGTAATCATATTCATTGGTAATACATACAAAAGAGTTCTGATCAGGGTAAAGTGATCAGGTTTATCAAAAGAGTTCTGATCAGGTTAAAATGATCAGGTTTTACACAAAAGAGTTCTGATCAGGGTAAAGTGATCAGGTTTATCAAAAGAGTTCTGATCAGGTTAAAATGATCAGGTTTTACACAAAAGTGTTCTGATCAGGGTAAAGTGATCAGGTTTAAAGTAAAGAATTCTGATCAGGTTGAAGTGATCAGGTTTAAACGAAAGAGTACTGATCATGTTAAAATGATCAGGTTTAACAAAGAGTTTTGATCGGCAAAAAGATCAGATTTAAACATTGGGTTTATGATAACTCTTTATAATAACTTGTGAACTCACCAACCTCGTGTTGACAGTTTTAAGTATGTTTTCAGGAAATTGAATGTGGTCATCAGGTTAGCAATGTAGGTTACATGCATGCACGTGGATACGGCTTTTGGGAGGATTTCTCTTGTATAACTCATGGTCTTGAGTCATATTTGCGAAATCTTAAACATTTGTAAACTCAAATTGATATTTTGTAATGTAAATATTTTAAATTCAGTTATGTATCCAATTACATGTATGTGTTTGCGGTAATCATATGCTTTGTAAACCAGTGAAAGTCGCGCCTCGCGTTTCTGCCCTGGCGGGGTGTGACAATTCTCCTCAAAGAACAACAGATCCAGCTGTATGCAAAACAGCTGGATGATCTGAAAGTCAAAATTCCTGCTGTTTATCAAATTCAAGAAGCTGAAGCTCTTGCTCTTCAACTGCAGGAACAATTTAATAGAGAAGAAGAAAGAGAAAAGAAGAAGAAGGAAGAGACCAAGTTCAGAATAACTGATTCTGAACTAGCCAAAGAAATGAGAGAGGAGTGGATAAAGGCTCTGGTTTCTCAAGGTGAGGATGCTGACTACCTTGAGAAACTATCAAATAAAGAAATATACAGAGCCTTCATGGGTCAGCAGGGTCAATTGGCAAACAAGAAAATGGATGAAGAAGAAAAAGCCAAACAAAAATCCAAGAAGACCATTGCCTTTAACAGAAGATCCCATGAAGAAAGGAAGGTCATGATCGACTTCCAAAAGGCTAGAGGAGAGAGTGGAAAAAGGCTGGGTCCCATGAATTTCACAAACCTGCAAGCCCTTTACCTTAGAGTCAAAAAGGAAGAGGAAGAAAGACTGGGGAAGAAAGGCTTAAAGAAGAGGGTAATTAATCAAGAAGAAGAAGAAAAGAAACCAAAGAAACCCAAGCCTTCTCCCTCATCCACCACTTCCTCTATCCAACAACCTTCCACTCTCCATCCTAGACCTCCCTCCTCTCCACCCACAAAGTCCAAATCCTCCCACCCAGCTCCTACTCATCAACAACCTCCCAAGAAGAAAAGCAAACTTACTACTAAACCAGAAGACTCAAAAGAAATCGTCAACTGGTCCTACAACACTCAAGATCAAAGGTTTGAAGTATTCAGGGGGAAGAACAGAAGAAAGAAGATCACTCTATGCAACTGTTGATGAGATATTACAACTTCCAGATTCTGATCTCAGAAGAATAATGGAGCTGGGTGAAGCTCATGAGCCCGAGAATGAAGGTGGGAGATATCTGTTGCTGGTGATCAAACATCACTTCAACCCCAGCAAAGATGAAATTATTGATGCCAAACCTCTCTAATCCCACTCTCCATTCATTAGCTGGTCCTACAATGCTGAAAAGGATGAATTCACACTAACATATGTTAAAGGACAGAAGATGAGGTGTCTAAGAAAGGCTATCTTCAAAATGCCAAGCAAAGATATCAAGACTCTATGTGACCTTCCTCTTAACAATCCCAGCAAGGACCCAAGAGGCTATGAGGTTGCAAGAATCGTCAGCCACATACAAAAGCTTCAGCAACAAAAGCAGTAAGAGAGTTTTGGTAGCATCAGTCTAGGGGGAGTTTGTAGAAATAAAGACTGATGGCTACAAAATTCTCTAAGTACAAATGCTGCTGATCTCAGAGTTTGCTGCTGACCAACAAACTGTTGCGGATAAGCTTATCTGCAGCGGATACTTGTTCTTCTGCTGAAGAACAAATCTGTTGCGGATAGCCTTATTTGCTGAAGACCAGAGTTGCTGCGGATAGGCTTCTCAGCAGCATCAACACTTGATGCTGCTGATAGGCAAATCATCAGCAGCTTTGGATGGTTGTGTCTTACTGCTGATAAACAACTCTGCTGCTGATAGTTATCCTTTCATTGAAGATCAAACGTTGCAGCTGACCAGCCTTGCAAAAGCAAAAGCAACCATTACCACTGACAACTTTTTGCTGCTACTCTGACACACTCCACGCAGAAAGAATGTCATTGGTATAAGACAATAAAAGACAACAACGCTCTTCTCCAAGCATGCAAACAATGATGCCTTAGAATACGTTTGAATAAAGTTAACTAGCATAGTTATTATTATTGTCTGTACATGTAGAATAGCTTCAATACAAGATCAACGGTCTGTGTTAGATCCGATCCTTAGAATCAAGGGTCTGTCTTGATTCTAAGTTACTATATAAGTAGTACTTAGAGTCATTGTATCTTAGTGCTTTTCTTAGAGTTTTCTCTGTAATCTTGTAACCATTGAAGCTTAATACAAATTGCATTTATCAGTACTTCTTGTATTTACTTGTTTAATTTGATTAAGTTGTGATTGTTTCCGCCAATCTCAACTGGAATAGAACCATCTTGTATTTACCGATCCTACACCGATTCCCCGGCAACGGCGCCATTTTGATCGATGTCATTTGGTCGGTCAAAAATAATAAAATAAATAGTAAGTGGAAAGTCGAGTTGTCTCCACGAGAAATTGGTGGAAAGAATAAATTATAATAGTTTAGAGAATTCTTTTGATTAAAATTTAAATTAAAAAAAAATGCAACCTCCTCTAAATTTCAGGTTTTAGGTTTCATATAAAACTCAGTTGTTCAATTGGATAACACACAGACTTAATGTTGGAAAATCAGTTAAAACAGTAATTGAATACAAGTTGTTGTCAGCAAATCTATGCAACGAGTTTTTGTCATAAACCAGTATAATTCAACTATCCAATTTACAAGTGCCAAGTTTACTCCCATTAGTCACCCAACCCGCTCTAGTTTTTATCATCAACCGAACAAGATTGTAAAGAACGAAAAATCAAAGCACATAAATAAACTGTTTAAATTAAACAATACATCAATCCATCAAGTTATTGTCAGAAACTAAACAGATCCAAAACCATAAACAACTGAATTAAATATAAAACCTATACGAAACGTCCACCTGATAAAGCCACAAGAGGTTTAGCCGCTCATAATAACAAAGAAATCAAATACCGTCACAAAACGATTTTTCATTAAAAATCAAACTATTTTGTTCTAAAACTTAAAATAAAAACAATACATAAAATCCTTCCCTTGATCTAAATCTCAATCGAGTCCATAGCGATATTTGATGGTTTCTTCCTTGCCTCGTAAACCGTGCACTTTGACACCTCCGAATTCTTCTCGTGTGGCTCCTGTTGCAGCCGTCAAAACCCAAAAAGAACCCCCTTTAATCTCGTGACTTTTTTTTTAACGTCGAACAATGAATGTTGTGACGTCGCATCCCCGTCACATGGGAGAGACTCATACAACTCCAACCAATATGTTGTCTTAACCGGGCCTATTTGGCGTCAGAGTTGGAGAGCATCCAAGGAAAAATCCCACCCAATACGGCCCCTTCCGATCTTGAGTGGGAGCCGAGGCTCGAACCCTGGATCGACGTGGATAAAACCCAGGTACATCAACCTAAGAGCTAGGCCTCATTTGCATGCTACAAAAACTAATGGGGAGGGCAGGAGCTCATTGACCCTTCAATCTCGTGACCTGTTTCTTCTTTTACTTGTGGAATCCATGGCCTATATAAATAAATTTAGTCCAATGGCCATAAAAGTTGATTTAAGTCCTAGTGTTTATCCACGAGAAGTTCCTGATTGAAATTTGAAATTGAAATATATATATATATATATATATATATATATATATATAATAATAATAATAATAATAATAATAATAATAATAATAATTTAATCATTTAGAGTCAAACTAATTTAATTTAATTACCTTTAATTATTTCCTAATTTAGTTTATATGACTTTTATTGTTTTTAATGTATTATATATAAAAACCTTTAAAATATAAAAACAAGTCAAACTAAATTATTTCACATATTATTTGGTTTAAAAAAATATGATTATATACAATTAGCATGGGTAAATTAACCACTAATCAGTAACTGCTAATTTATGCTCTCAGTTATGTATTGATAAGGTAGAACCGTATAGAAAACATAATGTTGAGTTGATTTTCGAACGTGAGAATCTTAAGTATCAAAAATCTAAGTTTTCAAAAACAGAAAAAGCATATAAAGATGTAATAGAAGCGAATAAGAAAGATATATCCTTGTTTAAATCTCAACTCAGTGAAAAATGTTTTGTGCTTACTGATGCTAAGCAAGACATTGATAGATTGACCACAGAATTAGAACAGGCAAAATCTAACTTTGCTGAAGCTAAATTTAAGGTAGAATTCTTTGGCCAATCCAGTAAGGTAGTTGATATGCTTGAGAATCAACTTCACAAGCCGGGCAATGGGAACAAAGGGATTGGGTTCCGTTCAATGGAAATTGTACCACTGTTCCACCTTCTATCGAGGAACAAGTAGAGGAGTATAAAATATTATCCTCTGGAAATTTGTCAAATATTGATGAATCCAAATCATCATCAATAGCTTCAAATGTTATATGTGTCAACAATTCTAATACTTCTACATCATGTGTAGACACAGTAGAAATACATGATTGGTCGAGTGAGGATGATGAAATTGATGAGCCACAAGTTTGCAATTTGAATTTGAAATCTAATAACCATAAAAACAATGCTTTTGTCAGTTCAGTTTTTAAAGGAAACAAACATTATGTATGTGATTTTATTGGTTTGAATGATTCTAGTAATAAATCATCTGCTTTGAAATATGTGAAAGTAGTTAAAGGTACGGTCTTTGTAAAACCACCGGTCAATGGTAAAGCTGAAAAACATGTTTTTAAGAAAACCAAACCTGTGATCAAGCAAATGGCCTCTGTTCAAACCTTAAATGCTTCATCTAAGCATCATACAAAGGATCAATTTTATTCTGAATATGATCATCATTATAAGAGGTTTGAACAAAGTCATGCTCATCAACACAGGAAACCGGAGCAGGTCACCAATAACAAACAGGGTGGTTCATCTCATCAGTGGTCGAACAGGTCAAGCTTTGCACCATATGCAAAAAAAGCATTCATGTTATACCTGTGGCGAATCTGGTCATTTGGCAAGAAATTGTGTACATCGTCCATATGTGCGTTATTATGAGCAACATTAGAAGACTACACAAAGGAGAGTCACTCACTCTAATCCAGTGAAGGCAACATAGCCCAAGGCAATGAAGAGTCAGTCACCCTCTGTTAAGCCTTCTGATGGTGATTGGATTGTTGCAAAGCAAAACAGAGAGGCTTATTTTGAAAGACAAAAAATTAAGCAGAATAAACAATAGGAGAAACCTAACTCTCATGTTATAAAAGAAAGAAAAGCTTTTGTTCTGTCTAAACCTATCTGGAAAGCTAAAGAAAAACATGAAGCAACACCGAAAATTGAATCTAATAGTGATATGTGTCTGCACGAAGTGTCCTCTATTGATGCTTTAGGAATACCCAGATCTACATAGCCTGGGTACCAATGACTAATTAATCTCCCATTTCGTGCAGGAACGACCACGGAGGACTGTCAATAACCTATGGTTCGTTCATAGTGGTTGTTCCAGGCACATGATATGAGACATATCTGTACTTCATGATTTGCAACTTTTTATGGAGGTTATGTTTCCTTTGCGGGAGGTAAAGGTGGCAATATAAGTATGAAAGGTACTGTGGTAAATGGTTCTCTAAGTTTTGATGACGTAAGCTACGTCTCTGAGTTAAATCATAGCTTGCTAAGTGTTTCCAAAATTTCTGATAAAGACTATTCAACACATTTCACAAATAAGGAATGCTTAATTTTAAAACCGGGCTTTGTGATGCCCGAGGAATGGATTTTGTTAAGAACACCCCCTAAGGGAAACTTATATGTTATTGACATGAACAGTAAAGCTGCTTATGAAAATACATGTCTTTTATCAAAATCTGCTGAGACAGATACTATGTTATGTCATCGTCGTCTTGGCCATGTTAATTTGAAAAATCTTAATCGAATTGCAAAGGTAATCATGTTCGTGATCTACCTATCCAGGAGTTTTTTTCTCAATTGAGAAATGTGTTGCATGTGCCAAAGGGAAACAACACAGAAAGCCCCACAAGTCAAAGTTGATCAATTCAAATGACTGTATTCTCCATCTACTTCATATGGATCTCTTCGGTCCAGTGAATGTGATGAACATCGGGAAAAAGTCTTATTGTTTAGTTATTACTGATGATTACTCACGTTTTTCATGATTTTTCTTTTTGGCTAACAAAAGTGAGACTGTAGAACTGATTAAGAACTTCATCATATTGGTGGAAAATCAAAGAGATGTGAAAGTAAAGGCTATTTGGTGAGACAATGGAACATAATTCAAGAATGCAGTTTTGAATCAATTCTGCATTGAAAAAGGGATAACTAGACATTACGGTGTCGCTCGCACACCTCAACAAAATGGTATAGCCAAGCAAAAGAATAGTGCTCGAACGATGCGTTCTGAATCCAAGCTGCCATTATTCTTCTGGGGTGAAGCACTAAACACGGCATGTTATGTGTTGAATCGAGTTCTCATCAACAAACGTCTACAGATGACTCCATATGAAATTCTCTATATTGAAAAACCATAGGTTAGGTACTTCAGAGCTTTTGGATGTCCGTGTACTGTCCTACACACGGAGTCCACACCAAATTTCAATGAGAAAGCTGATGAATGTTACTTTGTGGGATATGTTTCAAATAACACAACCTACAGAGTTTACAACAAAGTCACCAAAGATATCAGAGAGTAAACCTACGTAGACTGGCAGGAGCAAAATCCAACTGATGCAGAATGTGGACCAGCATGGTTATTTGATTATCATTCTCTCTTTAAATAATTTAATGTATACACTGATGTGATTGTAGGAACTGATAATGATTCTTTTGAAATGAGTGATGAAGATGACGGTCCATACACAGGACCAATGCTGATTGTTGATCCACCGGAAGTTCTTAGGCTAAATTCTTCTGCTTCATCTTCCTCTCAGGAGCCGGTTCCTGATGTAACTAATGTCTCTGAGGTTTCACCGGTGACTACCAAGGACTCTACATTTGCAGTAAATGAAGGTAATTCTACATCTGATACTGCAGATGCCTCTCAATTCTAGGAGTCGATTCCAGATGAAAGTGTGGTCGAGAAGCCGATTTTCGAAAACAATGATGAACCCGATGAAGAAACACAAGAGAATCTGACTAATTTTCCTGTCACAGTCCAAGTTCCTGACACTCCATCTCATCAGACAAACAAGGATCATATGGTGAGCAACATCATTGGCTCATTAACTGAAGGTGTCAAGACTAGAAGTACGAGTAGGAGTATCAACCGATATCTCTACTCCTACTTTATTTCTCACATTGAACCAAAGAATATCATGATGGCTCTACTTGAGCCAAGCTGGGTTGATGCCATGCATGAGGAGTTGAATCAGTTTGCCAAGCTTAAAGTATGGGAGTTAGTGCCATTGCCACCTGGCAAGAAAGCTATTGGCACACGTTGGGTATTTAGAAATAAGCAAGATGAAAGCAAAGTGATCATTCAAAACAAAGCTCGACTGGTAGTTTAAGGGTGCTATCTGCAAGAAGGGATCGATTATGAGGAAGTGTTTGTGTAGGTCCCCAATTCTGTGCGTGACGGATCTCTAGACTCACGGTACGACACGGTGATAACGTGCGGAATCCATGATCAACGTGCTCGTGTAACTCAATCAACAACAACGGTGTAAATAAACTCTTTGTATTCCACCAATATCATGTTACAAGAATTCTCTCTCGTCTACTCTGATATCGTCTCTTCTGTCTCACCGTTCTGATCTATTTTCTCACTCTCTCTGTTTACTGATATCTCCTATTTATAGCCACAGACCTGCACCAGGCGAACTTAACAAGTTCGCTTCACTGTGCTTAGGCGAACTTATTAAGTTCGCCTCTAATAGGCTAAGTGAACTTAATAAGTTTGCCTCTTATAGACTTAAGCGAACTTATTAAGTTCGCCTCTGATAGACCAGGCTAACTTATTAAGTTCGCCTCTGATAGGCTAAGCGAACTTATTAAGTTTGCCTCTAGCAGAACTTACACAGAATTTTATCAACAGTTACAAAACATGTCCTAACAGACTCCCCTTGAACTGTTGCTAACAATTCTATCAATTACAAGTCAAAGACTCTAAGACTAAGACATAATATCTTCAAGCTCGTTGTCACCAGAATATGCTCCAACAGACTCCCCCTTGACAACAGCTTCAGAAGATTGTCATCCGTGTTCAAATATCATCAAACAAGTTGTAGTCTTCGTCTTGTTCATCTGCACACTTTCTCTTTCTATCTAGAAGAAAACTTGGGAGAAGGACCCCTTGTCAACTTCTGTTTGCAATATTCAGATTTTGCAAAGGAGAACAACCAAGAATAACCAACAATTAAGATTTCTATGGAAGCTGGAAAAATAAAATCTTTTTGGTTTTTCAAACATAAGAAACACAAAATCTTTTTGGTTTTTCTCTATATAAACTGAAATGTAAAATACAAAATCACATCTTTTTGGTCGAACATCACGAGTAAGAAGATCATATCAGTATATATGATGAATCAATCACACATTTTTGATATAAAATCCATATAATATCAAATGGTATCCTATGTTATTCTTTTAAACCTTGAGCAATCAAACGAATATCTTTCAAGATTATCACACTCTATCTTTTCAAGACTTTCATATTGCATGTTATGATACGCGATAAACATTCAAAGAAAATAGGATCAGGCTATGACACACAAATTTAAATTGTCAATATTATAAGATTTGAAACTAAAGCATCTCATTCCCACTTTCTTGTGAGTTAAAGTACCATTTAAGTATGAAATACAACGTGTACCCCACTAGTATGCCAACAGAAAGTAAATGCACTATCTTCAAGACATATAAGATTTTACTAAAGATTATCCGAATTTCCAGAATGAGGAAACATCACTTAGCACATGGATAGCAGAATCCAAATTGGATTGTATATGAATCAATGAGATTCAGAATCGAATGATTCAATGTCTTGGCTTATATATGTGGAATCATAAGATTCAGGTACGTGGATCCAACTGTTATCTGGATTATGAATTCAATGGAATCAGTAAAGATGATTTATCAATATGATCCAAGGGCTAGTATATGTTTGACAGATGTTGTCAAGTACATATCTTGATTATACTTCAAATTACATGCTTTTCGGGACATGGGCACTGAAGCAAATCGAATGAATAGTGCTAAGGACATAACCCGAAACTGATCTTATAGGAAAATCTTTATTAAAATCTAATATCTTTATCTGATAGTGATCTTTTAACACACACACCCAGGCATAAAATGGGTTCAAATCACAGTTGTAACATATGAAATTATGTTTTCACACTACTAATGGTTCAGTGACGCTTGCAGTCTACTGACAATTCAAATTATATGCATGCACAACACTATCATTTCCTATTTGTGCAGTCTCTGAAGTTTAGATCAAAACATATAATTCAGATATATTAACATAAAGCACCAACCAGTCAATCTAAGGTCATGTGTGAAAGAACATCTACTGATGTACTATCATCTCTTCTTTAACTTCAAGTAATGTCGAGTTTATCTTTTTCAATTTGTTGGGCTTTTTCAAAATCTTTTTCAAAGAAAGTAAAACAAACGAAAATAAAATCTTCCATGAAAACATTTTAAGAAAAAACATTTTACTTGGTTACTCAGGATTAAGCAATTCAATCAATTAAAAACTCAAACCGATGTAATGCTGTAATTGAATATCATTGCCTCTGTCACCAACACAGTTCTGTACTCCCCCTGTCCTGTAGACTCCCCCTCAACTAGTCAAATGGTTGCATCAACGACTTTATGCTCACCATCGTCATCCTAAGTTTCAGGTTATCATTTGGACTTTGTAAAACTGTTTCCAAAACGTTGTGTGTGACATATTCTCTCCCTTGAGAATCAAGTCGTTGAATCAAATAGATTCTCAGTTATCAACAACTCGTTACTCTTGCAGATTTCATTCCCTGTCTTGTGCTATGAACAACCACTATCAACAACCTAAATGGTATTAATAGTCCCTCTTGGTTAATCCTGCACAACTAACAAGAAACATTAATTTGAAATTGGGACCCAAGCCATGGTAGTCATGGGTCGTCCATCTGTATCAAAATAATAAACCTCACTCCATTCACAATCAAATCTCTCATCAATTTTTGGAGATTGTTCCGACGAGTCAGAAACAGAAACTTTAGATTTACAAACATACTTTTGTTCATTAAGTTATTTTTGCTTAAAATGTGAAGTGTTTGAACATTTTCTTTCATTTGAATATTGATTTGATTGTGAAAACTCTTGTTGTTCTAAAAGTTTTCTCAATCTTCTGTTTCTCCTCCGTCTTTGAGGTCTAGAAAGCCTAACCTCAGATTTTGAATTACCCTTTGGTGTAACATGAGGTTTAACCACATTTGGGTTAACATAAGGCTTACCATGATTTCTTACCTTTTCTGGAGTAACATGTCGGTTACCTTTGGCTTTGTGAGAACAATCAATCCGTATGTGACCCACAAGACCACAGTAAAAGCAAGATCTCGTCTCACGATATTCTCTCATATAAGGAATCTTCACATGATTAGATGCATTTGAAGAAGATTCTCCTACATGAAATTCTTTTGGAGTTTGAGAATGAATAAACTTTTTCTCAACAGGTTTTGATTCAGGTTTCATCTTTTCAGGAACTACATGCTTCTTTCCTTTATTTTTGTAAGGACAGGTCACCACAATGTGTCCCATCTCATTACAATGAAAACATGTACGCCTGTCTTTATAATCTCTGACATATGGAACTCTCCTTGAATTTGATGAACTTCCAAATGTGTAACTTCCAGATGAATTAGAATCAACCTTTGAGTCTTCTATCTTAACCTCTTTCGGTTTCCCCTCTACCTTAGCTTCATCAAAATATTCATCATCACTCTCATCAGAATACACCATATCTTCACCTGTGACTGGATTCACCTTCAACACAGTCTTAGGATCTAAATCCTCATCTTTTATAATCTCAGGTGTAACAGAATAATTTCCATTGAATGGTGGAGGAACATAGCCAATACCATTAGTTCCCTTCCCCTCTTCAGTATTATCATGATAATATTCTAATAAGAATGATGAATTTTCAAAGCTTTCTAACTTTCTATGCAATCTAATCACCTCTGCTTTAGATTCAGCTAGTTCCTTATCTTTCTCAGCAAGATCATTATTTCTTTTCTCAATTTCTGCAAAGGACATATCCAGGTGATATGCCTGGTCTTTAATATTCAAAGTCAGAGAACTTATATCACACTTGAGTGATTCTATCCTCTCAACACACACATTCTCATTATCCTTTAATTTTTGATTTACCGTGTGCATTGATTTCATATCACAAATGAGGTTTACATTGTCATCCATAACCCTCATCATTTTATCCTTAACTGAAATATAGTTAGAACAAAACGTCTCAGAGTTAGAAAATACCTCAGGTTTTACTTCTTAAGAAGATGCACCAGGAGCCATGAATACGTCATCATCAGCTTCACTATTTTGATCAACAATGACAGGCTCTGCATCAGTTTCTAAGTCACTCAGATCATCTTCAAGTGTCTGAAAACTTTCTTCACTCATCACATCAGTCTTAGTAGATTGAGTACTTTCACCAGAACGAATACTCTCGCTATCAGATAAATCTACAGAAGAATCACTTTGAGAATAACTCGGCTTCTCCAATACTTCTTTGATCAAGACCACAAACGTTTGAGAAGTTGCTTCACCCTTTTTCTTCAATGCTTCCCATAGATCTCTTGAAGTAGGACACTTCCCAAGACTATGAATAATTTCTTTTGGTAAAGACATCTTTAAAGTTTCACACGTTTTCATTTCTCGATCAAACTTCTGCTTTTCTAGTTTAGTAAGAGCTGCCACTGGTTTAGGAACATCATAATATCCCATATAGTCATAAGTAGGATGCACATATCCTTCAAATATGGATGTCCAAAAGTTTTCATCAGTTTCTGATACAAACTGTTCGAACCGGACTTTCCAGCTACGAAAATCTGATATGCACAAAAGTCTCGGTGGCATAGTTCTAATCTCATTATCATCACATGAAATTGACATTTTGAAATTTTTGCGAAAATATCCGGAAAAAATTTCCCGCCAAAATACTCTTTTTAAAAAATTTCGAAAATTCAAAATTTCAAAAATGATTCAAAACGACCATATAAGCTTTCCCTAAAAAATTTGAACAAGAAGAATTTTCCCACCAAAATACTCTTTTTTTCGCGCCAAAATACTCTTTTTTTCGCGCTAAAATACTTTCTTTTTTTTTTAAGAACACTAAGTTCGCCTGATACTGTACAAGCGAATTTGACCAAGCGAACTTGTTAAGTTCGCCTGACCTTCACCAAGCGAACTTATTAAGTTCGCCTAATACTGAATGAAGCGAACCTATTAAGTTCGCCTATAAGTTCGCCTGCAATAGAACGTTAAGTTCGCCTGGTTCAGCTGTTCAACCCAAACACGAACAAAAAATTTCGAAAATCATGATTTCTTGCTGAATTGATGGAATTTAACTAAATTGAACCGTAGGAATGTGTAGGAACTGATTAGAAACACTTCTATCGATCAATTTCATCAAATGAATCCAAAATCAATCCAAATTGATAAAAAATCTTCCATTTTTATCAAGAACACGAAAAAGATGAAAAATCCTTCAAATTCTCTGAATTTTGATGTTGATTGGACACGAAAACACCACGAATCTTCTGCTAATCAAGAGCAATAGCTCTGATACCACTTGTAGGTCCCCAATTTTGTGCGAGATGGATCTCTAGACTCGCGGTACGACACGGTGATAACGTGCGGAATCCATGATCAATGTGCTCGTGTAACTCAATCAACAACAACGGTGTAAATAAACTCTTTGTATTCCACTAATATCAGGTTACAAGAATTCTCTCTCGTCAACTCTGATATCGTCTCTTCTGTCTCACCGTTCTGATCTATTTTCTCACTCTCTCTGTTTACTGATATCTCATATTTATAGCCACAGACCTGCACCAGGCGAACTTAACAAGTTCGCTTCACTGTGCTTAGGCGAACTTATTAAGTTCGCCTCTAATAGGCTAAGCGAACTTAATAAGTTCGCCTCTGATAGGCTAAGCGAACTTAATAAGTTCGCCTCTGATAGACTTAAGCAAACTTATTAAGTTCGCCTCTGATAGACCAGGTGAACTTATTAAGTTCTCCTCTGATAGGCTAGGCGAACTTATTAAGTTCGCCTCTAGCAGAACTTACACCGAATTTTATCAACAGTTACAAAACATGTCCTAACAGACTCCCCTTTAACTGTTGCTAACAATTCTATCAATTACAAGTCAAAGACTCTAAGACTAAGACATAATATCTTCAAGCTCGTTGTCACCAGAATATGCTCCAACAGTTTGCACCAGTTGCTCGTCTAGAAGCAATCAGGATTTTCTTGGCATATGCATCTTATATGAACTTCACAGTTTATCAAATGGATGTCAAGACAACATTCTTGTATGGAAAAGTGAAGGAGGAGATTTATGTTAGTCAACCACCGGGGTTTGAAGACTATGATCATCCTGATTGCGTATACAAACTGGATAAGGCTCTGTATGGTTTACATCAGGCACCTCGTGCTTGGTATACCACTCTGACAGACCATCTGCTTGCTCATGGCTACACTCGAGGAGCCATTGATCAGACCCTGTTCGTTAGGAAGGTGGATAATGATCTCATTTGTGCAAATCTATGTGGACGATATCATCTTTGGGTCAACAAATGATGACTTGTGCGCCGAATTCAGAAAGGTCATGGAAAAGAAGTTTTAGATGAGTGCTTTGGGTGAAATGACGTTCTTTCTTGGTTTACAAGTGAAACAATCGACTGATGGTACTCTTATTCATCAAGGGAAATATGTGGATGATATTCTGAAAAAGTTCAAGTTTGCTGATGCTCAAGCTGCTACTACACCTATGTCTGCTCAGCCTGTTCTGGATGCCGACACAACTGGGATTGCCGTTGATCAGAAACTCTATCGATCTATGATTGGTTCACTGATGTATTTAACGGCCATTCGCCAGGACATCAGTGTGCCCGTTATCAGGCCATTCCTAAGATGTCCCATTTAACTACTGTTAAGCGTATCTTTCAGTATCTAAAGGGCAAGCCTCAGCATGGCCTTTGGTATCGTAAGGATTCTAATTTTGACTTGTATGCTTTCTCTGACAATGAATATGGAGGGTGTCAGCTTGACGGGAAATCTACAAGCGGGGGATATCAATTTCTGGGAGATAGGCTTATCTCATGGCAATGTAATAAGCAACACACAGTCACCACCTCCACTGCTGAGGCTGAATACATTGTTGCTTCGGCTTGTTGCTGACAAGTCATCTGGATGCAACACCAATTGTTGGATTACGGTTTGACTTTCCTAAACACTACAACTTTATGTGATAATGAGGCTGCCGTGCTTATTGTTAAAAATCCCGTACAACATTTCAAAACCAAGCATATTGATATCAAGGTGCATTTTACCCGGGACTGCTTTGAGAGAAATCTTATCTGTCTTAAACGTGTTGATTCTGACAACAATGTTGCAGATATTTTCATGAAAGCATTTGATACATCTCGATTCAATGTGCTTGTAGAATCCCTGAAAATGATTGGTTTTAAAGATTGAACAGGTCACAAAAAGATTTTTCTTTATATTTTAAATTTGTACTTTTTTTATTTAATTTTTTTATGCACAAATTGAGGAGGAGAAATCAAGAAAATACAAAAAAGAGTTTTGTTTCTTAGTTCGTTTGAGTCTAGAAATCAAGAAAAATACAAAAAGAGTTTTGTTTCTTAGTTCGTTTGAGTCTACTTCTCGTTCAAATAAAAGAAAAAAAATACAAAAAGAGTCTTCTTTTATTTTATTTGAGTCAAGAAACATATAAAAAGAGTTTTGTTTCTTAGTTCGTTTGAGTCTACTTTTAGTTCAAATAAAAGAAAAATACAAAAAGATTATGTTTTTTGCTTGAGTCGATAGTTTGCAAATAAATGGGAAGTGATATGAATGTTCGTTTCTTAAGGATTAGATCAATATATGTAGGGCACTGAGTTGAATTGACTAGGATCTATGTTGGATATGTTGATAGGCTCTGCAGGTGATACACTTGAACTAAATAATCTTGTGGCCTTGGTGGGTAACATCTCATAGATTAGTGTAATTATTAATTTGCTGTTAAAAATTGAAAACTTAAACATAAAGGTTGTTGAACTATGGATAAACCATGCTTATTGAGATTGCACAAACCGAGACCCTTCACAAAGGGGTTGTGATCTGACTTGTTACAAGTATGTGTATAGAGTATATAAATAAAAGACATGCGTTGTCATGCAAAAAGTGAAAAGACACTTAATGAAAGTGCAAAGCAGAATTCTGAGCAAAAAGACACGCAATGTTAACGTCGTGCTATAGGAATACATCAAAAGATATGTCTAAAGGCGTACACAAATGTGTGTATATATATATATATATATTTGGGCCATGGTGACTGATATAAAAGGTTTTTCACGAATTTAGGATACATAAGTCCGTCTTGCTGTATTCGTGGGCAAAATTATGATACTCCTAAAATCAGCTCACAAACCCATGCTAGTTATGCTCAATTAGTTATTAGTTAGGTGCTCAAAAGTTCACGAGGAAGGCAAGGTTTACCTGATAAGTTGTGGGGTCCATTAAAGTTTATCAAGAATTCACATAATTCATAGACAAATAATTAGAGGTTTCTAAGATATGAGTGTGGTACCCATTGAGTCATAAATAATTCTACCAAAAAATGATAATTAAATCACAGTGAAAGACTTAGGTTTGGAACTAAAGCATGAGTTTAGAAGGATCTGTATATTGACAATCTACTTGACTTGTCTAAGTAAATACATGCTAAAAAATGTTCTTTGGTCTGCCTATAGAACGATATGATCCCATTGCAAACTTCCTAACGGCTCGTTGTTGCTAGTGTGTATAGATATGGCTCTATTTTAAATTTGTTTTATTTTTATTTTTCTCTTATTCTTTTTATTTTATTTTGTTTAAATCATAAAAAATGACCAAGTTTGATTTTAGAAATAACTCATCTAAGGGATTAATCAATTCTTGTGTATTCAGGTTATTGGTGTGGCGCACCAAGGTTCACGGTGGGCCCCCACTTAAGTGAGACGGGATCTATTTAAAGCTGAAATAAACCCTAATGTGGGGTTCCAAGTTCACGGCTCTATTCATATTTTCTCCTATAACCTTCTTGGTGAAAGATTAGCTGAGCTACCGATTTCTTTGTGTTTTGGCTTGATCTACAAGATTTATTGCTGCTTCAGGTATATTTCATAGGCTATTTAACATCATAAATTGCTCAACAATCTTGCCCAATCATCATCTCGACCGTAAACCTCGATCCTTAAAGGTCTCATACTCATAACCTACGAATCCATGGGTGAAAGTTGAAATTGAATGGTTGTATGGGTTCGTGATGAGTTGGCGAACACAGGGGTAGAAGTATAAATTCTCGAATCAAAGCATTTATCGATCAATTTGATGAAATCACTCTGACAGGTGTTGCTCGCAAAGATGAGGTTCACGGCGTGTGGTTCAAAATACCGTGAACCTTTTCAAATTCCCGTATACGGTTTTCATGTACGGTAAACCATAAGGAGGTCGTGAACCTAGTGCAAGGCCGTAAACTTCTTCCTAGCCGAGAACCTTTAGTTTGTCGTGAACCCTCAGCAGGGCCGTAATCCCTTCTAAGCGGAATACCCTTGACTTTTCAAGAATCTTTTCAAAATTAATTTAATTATTATTTATTAATTATGGTTCTAAATTATTAAGCTTTGTGCAGATATGGCTGAGATGAAATTTGTTCTTGACCACAAGGTGTGTGCTTTTACTATGGACCCGCCTGAGGAGTATGGATACTTTCAATCCATGGTTATGGCGTTGATACTTTCCCCTATCAACTTTGCTGTTATGGAGAACCCCATCATCTACAGAAGCTTTATACAGGAATTCTGGGAGACTGCTACCATACATCCAAATGACAATGGGAAGAATGCATTCTTGGAACTGTGTAGAACAAAAGAGTTAAAGTTTCAGAGGCTATTATCAGAGAGGCACTACAGTTGGTGATCAAGCCGAGTATCTAACAAAGCTAGCTGCGGATACAGTCACTCCTGTTCTTCTGAGAATGGGATATGAAGGGAACTATCCACCTGTCTACAAGAAGTTACTGAACCCCTACTCGAGATATCTTACACATGTGTGCATGAATTGCTTATCTGGAAGAAAAGGTGGCTTTGACAAACTAAATGCCACTACCTCTTCAGCTATGGTTGCCCTAGCCATGAGCTGGAACTACAACTTCTCTAAGATGGTGTTTGAAGAGTAACCTGAAGGGGGCAAAGAAGGATAATTTTATGATGTTTGCATGATTCCTCTAGATTATTCTCAACAAAAATCACGCTGATATGGCACTTACAGTGGAAACTCTTGATCTGAAGGCCATGGGTCCTATGATTTTCAAGTATATGAATGTGAATAAACAGGGCAAGAGAGTATTTCATGGGCTGCATCCCCTTGAAAAATTTGGTAGACTCGCTGCCCTGGAAGACGAAGTACAGGAAGAACCGGCTGCTCAGGTTGAAGCTGAGGTTGCTAAAGATCATGAAGTGCAAAAACTACAACCTCCACAACCACAAATAGAGCAACAAATTGAACCACAACCACAAGAACCTGATGTGCCTGAGTCAGAAACTGCTGAATTTTTATCTTCAACTGACAATGATGGTACACTAGAAAGACCACTAGTACCTATCAATCGGTACGTTTGGGAATTCGAACGCAAAAGACACTGAGTTGATATTCCTCCTCTTACCTCTTCGTCTAACCAAGCCGACACCGTTCCAGAGTACTGATGTGTTGTAAAGCACACATCCTTTATTCCATTGTATTTGTGCATTCTTAGATAGTTTTGTGTTTGTTTTTACTCGTTTTAGGTGTGTTTTGAGTCATGTCAGGTTTACAGGTGCTCGTGTGGAATACAAAGTCAAATCATGAAGAAATCGAGCCCGGGAAGAAGTCCCAGAGAAAAAAGATTGAAAAAAGTTGGAATTTCAAGGCTTCGCGGTACGCGAAGAGGGAACTCAATATCCTCGTGGTATGCGAGGAAACCTAAAAAGTGGCCCGACTGTTTTGGCCTTCGCGGTACATGAAGGGCCAGGCTATGTGTCTCGTGGTACGCGCGGGCCTTATAAAATCGCAAAAAGCTCTAATTTGTTATTAAATCGAATTTGATTGCCATAATGAGGGGAGTTCGAGTTTTAGCTGTCAGAGGGATAATCCAGGGCGATTTTAGGTTCGTTAGTTTAACATAATTGGTTCCCAAGTATCGATCTTTTATCTTTGATTCATTGTTTTAAACTATGTTTGATACTTTTGCTTCTGTTTTGGATGTTTTAAGTATGATTCTAGGCTAAACATTATATAAACTACCTAGGTCATTGATGATAACTTGTTAAAGTTTTGTTCTTTTATCGGTTCTAGGATTCTAATGTTGGTTTGATGATTTTGGAAAGATATTAGTTCAATAATTATGATGTTATGCATGCTTTGAATCTGATTTATAATTGATTATAGTTCCATATGCTACTTGTGAATGTCTTTCAGTTTGAGTAGTGTATCTAGGTCATAGACTGTGTGTTTGTGATTAGGCGATGGTTTGCTAGACATAGTAATCCATAGGAACGGTGATTGGGAGTAGGTTAGATCTGAGTGTTCTTCTTATCTCGATACCTGAAAGGTGAGAGGTAGTCGGTCAGTCTTCGTTATTAGGATTCTGAGTGTAAACTGTCTGAGAGGAAGTTACCTTAGGTTCTTAGTAATTGTTGCTAATCTGAGTCATAGCTTGTTGATCTGAGATTACCCCGTGCATTCCTTGAATATGCAGTGAATGTGAGACCGAGAGGTGATCTGTCTGTAGGGTACAGTATTGTCGTTGGAGAGAGACTGAAAGGTAATCCAACATCTGGTGAGCGTTTTGCATCTTTAGAGTTTCCTTTTGGTAACACCCTGAGAGTGATTAGGGATCCACTAGGTGGTATAGAGCTGTTATCCTTAGATACCTAGATCCATCATTGTTTCCATAACCGGTAGAAGTCTTAGCCTTGCAAGTAGGACCTAGGTAGTGTTCTTCTCATTCTTGATATTTCACGAGTCTCTTGTTTGATTGTTAGAGTCGTTCATCTGTTTTCTTTACTTTTAATCAGTAGTTTATAGAAAACCCCCCAAACCAATAATCTTAGTTCTAGTCAGAGTCTAGTTTAGTTATACAGTGTCTCTAGGGTTCGATAATCCAGTTTACCATTAGGCTTTACTACATTCGATAGGTTCACTTGCCTGTTAATGCGGTTTAGTTTATAGGTTTTCTAGAGTATTAATAGTGTGCCTAGGTTAGGTTTTTAATACAGTTTTTATAGACCATCTGGGCGACATCAAGTACACACCGGATCAAGATCTTCAATCAAGACCCAGAAAAAGAAGAGATCCAAGAAGTGCTCATTTTCCACAAACTCCAACACCTATACCAACACCAACACCTACTCCAACACTTTCCTCATCCACACAGCCACCACAATCACCACTACCCACCTCAACCCTACCACATCCATCATCTCAGGTGAGCCCCAATATTGCCGCTTTCGACACTGATCAGTTCTTTGAGTCATCAGCTGAAGCTTACAGAGCCGAGAAAGCAAGAGCCATGTTGAAGCTTCTACTCCAGCTCCTGTGGATCCATATATCCTACAGGAAAGAGTGTTTGTACTAGAACAACAGGTGGAAGCTCAAAATGCTAAAATCCTGTCTTTGGAAGCCAATCAAGGCTATCTAACTGCTATGGTATTTGAATTAAAGAAGAAGCTAGAGGACCTAGAAGCCAAGGATACTGAGAAACAAGATTATGACAATAATGACAATGATAATGATAATCAGGGAGGTGGAGATGCTGGGGGAAGTAATCAGGGGAATCAAAATGAAGACAATCAAGATGATGACCTTTATGATTTTCATTTTGAAGGGAATCTTGATGATAATCAAGATGATGTGTCTCCTGATGATGTAAACAAAGATACAGATACAAGCCCCGTGGATGCATCTACTATTGGAATGTTTGAGAGTTCTTCTGATTCAGAGCTTGAGAGACTGAATCAAGACATTGATGATGAAGTCAATCTAATCAGCTCCACTACTGAAGTAAATGAATCAACCAATGCAGGAGCAAAGGCAAGAAAAGAATGTCCTTCATGGTTATTACCACCTGGTCCACCTACAGAAACTCATGTTACAACAAGTATTGATGGATACTATTCAAAAAGAGGTGACGGGTCAGGGATTGCTTCCAAGCAATTTGATGAGGAGAAGAACATGTTCGTGGTGAAGAGGAACAACGGTCGGCTAGAATATTACAAGCATGTAAATGACTTTAGCTCCTGGACTAAACTATATCTTTGGGAGCTAAATGAAGCATATTTTGTCAACAGAGGAAACGTTACAATGGAAAACATGTTTTATGACTTTCTTAATTGACAGTATCTGACAAACTTTGCCGGTATGAAGACCGCTGACTCAAAATTGAAGAAAGCAAAGGGTGTCAATGACTCTCATACTGGTAAAAGTGTGTATAGCTTTATCTGGCCAGCAACAAAGATCACTAAGAAAGTGCATGTTCACAAGAAATACCTATGAACTCACTGAAGGACTTTCAGTTTTAGGCTTATGATCCAGTTTCTGCTGAACCTATGATTGTGACCAGAACTACTGAGTTTAGAATTATAGATCCTTTTGATCTATCAAAATTTAGGGAAGAAGACATAAATGTGTTGGCAAGGAATCAAATCAGAAGTGATCAACTGTGGGAACAACAAGCTAAAATCTCTAATGTAGCAGTTGCTGATATCGTTTGAAAGAAACTTTATGCGGGAAGTGGAAGCCATAACGAAGATATGAACTTCTAAAGATCATTTGATAGCTTAATCCTGGGGGGAGATCGTAGGACGATGTTATTATAATTAAGTTTGTTTAGGTGTTTGGAATAACCGTGAACTTGAAGTTCATGGCTAGGATGTTTGGGCCGGCTATAGGCCGAGTACATGTATTATGGGTTTTGTATTGTATAGCTAAGTATAAATATGTGTATACCCTAATCGTATGTGGTTAGCGGTCATTGTGTTTTTTCTTTGTAATCTCGATTAAGCAATAAAAATCGTTTTACTTTGAATTCCTTGTTCTTGAATCACCACACTAAGTAGATTCCACCTACTTTGTGTGAGAGTTTGATATCTTGTTTGTATTCGTTCGTGTGCTTGAAGATCCATAAAGAGATTTGGGACTTATAGGTGACGACTGCTTAGAGGTTAATGTGACCTCACAGATATGTTATGCTAGAATAATATTATGTTGGGCCAGAAGTTAATGAGTTTTGAAAACATGTCATATAAAACCATTTATGTTTGAGATAGAGGTCAAAAAATGTTTTGACTAAAAATTAGAACTCAGCAGTGTAAGCTGAGACGCTGGAGCATGTATATCAGGTAAAGAGGTAGCTTATTGTAGTAAAGGCAAGGAGCTAGCATAGAGACATCAAGAAAATGCTATCTGGCACTATCTGGAAGATTGGCATTACATGGATAGATTGTACTTGTACTTTCTTTCAGATTGTATATTAATCAATTATGAAATAAAATAAAGATTTTAATATTTCGCTGCGTAAAGATCTCTGTAATACTATATGTTTATGAGTAAATCTAGCACACGTGACGGACATCTCGGGCCAAGCTGGGATGTGGGCGTCACAGGTTGGTATCAGAGCTATGGTGGAATACAAAGAGAAAGTTTATTTACATGCCGTTTCTATTGTCAATTCATACACAAACGTTAACACGGTAGGATTCCGCACTCCGTGTTATCGAGACGTCCTGTCACAAGATCGATCTGTAGATGAGTCATGTGGACCTATAAGTGGTATCAGAGCATTTGCTCGTGATTTGTGTTTGATTCTTGATGATTAGAGACTATTTTGTGTACAATTTGACAAGAAATTGTTGATTTTTTCAAGTTTTTGTATCCATGGGGTTTTCAAGTTCTTGAACTTGATTTTGCTGCTGAATTCGTGGATTTGAAGTGGATTTTGGTGAAATCAATCCGATAGAAGTGTTCTAATTCCTAAAATACTAAATCCTATGGTCCAATTTCTTAAAATTCCTTTTAATATGTGAGAAATGATGATTTTAGGTGATGTTTGTTCGTGTTTGGGTTGAAGTTCTTCCTGAGTTTGTTACAGCTGAAGCAAGCGAACTTGCTGAGATTTTGTTGCAGGCAAACTTAGCAAGCGAACTTATCAAGTTCGCTTCTCTCAGTTTAAGCGAACTTATTCAGTAGGCAAACTTACTGGATTTTCTTGTTTTAAGCGAACTTATCAAGTTCGCTTGATATCAAATTCGTTTGTTTGGATTTGAAGCGAACTTATTATCTTCGCCTGAGGGGAGTACTTGTTTAATACTTGGAAATTTTTCTAGAAAATGGCAAATATGGTGCAAGTGACTAACATGTTAAATTACGATAACGAGATTGGTACATCTCATAAACCACCCAAATTTTAAGTCTTGCAGATTATTCTAACTGGAAAGATCGGTTTGATCAGTTCGTGTCTTTTACTGATACAAGCTTATGGATTCCAATCTTGGAAGGTTATACACATCCGACATATACTTGGATGAGAAAGGATTATGTTCTTAAATCGGTATCTGCTTTAACCATAGAAGAAAAATTATTGTTTGATAGGGAAAAAAAGGCTATGGCTAGTATCTCAATTTCTCTTCCTAAATAAATTTATCATAGTTTTAAATAATTCAGGAATTCTCAACAATTGTGAGAAGTGTTACAAAAGCGGTGTGAAGGTAGTTTGAATGTTAAGAAAAGCAGAAAAGAATTACTGAAGAAGAAGTTCTTAGTATTCAAGCACTTTCAAAATGAATCTTTAGATGATCTTGCAACGAGATTCTATCATTTGCTGAGTGAATTGTCAAGTGCTTCAGTGGTTTATGAGACTGAAGAGATAAATGATAAGTTTTGGAGGCATTACCATCTAAATTTGATGTGTATTCAGTTTTGATAAAATAGAATGTAAAGTATAAAACTATGTCTCTTGAAGAGGTTCTTGGCAAGATTCAATCACATGATTTGAATATGAAGAAGAAGGAAACCAATATAGAGCATATTCAAGATCCTTCAATGTATTTTGCTAAGACTTCTAGCAAAACTGGTGCAGGGGTTGCGTTCTTTTCTGGTGATACTCAAGATGTTTCTAATGATCATTGTTCTAGGGTTCCAAGTCATTCTGGTTTCTCTGCAAATACAGCTTCTTCTTCATCTGGAACACATAATATGAATCACAGAGTTGCTGATGATTATTTAGCGACGTTTTCTTCCTTTATGGCTTCTTGTGAAAATTTTATTGGAGGAAAGATTCATGATCTAGATGTTATTGAAGAGGATTTCAGACAAATTGATCTTGTTGATCTGGAAGAGATGAACATTCAATGGAACATGGCTATGCTGATGCAACAAGCAAAGGATTTTTTGAAGAAGACTGGAAGGAAGTATATCGGTTCTAACAGTCGTTCACGTATGGGATTTGACAAAACCAAAGTTCGTTGCTATAATTGTCGGGAGTATGGTCATTTTGCCAAAGAATGTGTGAAACCAAAAGTTGAATTTGATTCTCAGAAGAAGCCTAATAACTTTCAGAACAATCGTAATCAGTCACATGGCTCCTCTAGCTCTGGAAATTCTAATCATGCATCTTCATCATCTGCTTTGGTTGCTCAAAATGATGAAAATTATGACTGGGGTATTCATCTTGAAGATTTGGTTGCTACAGTAAGTCCAGCTTTTGTAGCTGAGATTCATTCTACAAAATATGAAGATTCAACTGATGATGATAGCTCAAGTGATGGTGAGAGTTTGCCAAGTGCTGATGAAGAGCATGATCAAGTACATAATGTTAAGTCTGATATTGCATCTGGTGTATCTGAAGATGATATAGTATTAACTCAAAATTCTTCTGATGGTGCTGATTCTGAAAATATTCAGATTGCAAAAGTCTTCATGGCAGATATGTCAGATCCTTCAAAGGTAAAAGATTCTGTCTGCCATATTTATTGCTCTAATTGCATCAGTATAAAAGATAAAATGCAAAAAGTAATGGATGATAACACAAAATTAATTTGTGATATGAAATCGATGCATTCAGTTAATAAAAAATTGAAAGATAATGATAAATTGTGTGTGAGTCTTTGAAAAGAGATTTGAACTCTTTGGGATTGACATATAAAGAACAAGCATATCATCTGGATATGGCTTATGCTGAGATTGAGAAGTGAAATGAAATTGTCGCTCAGAAGAACAAAGAAATTTCTGATAAAGAATCTGAAGTGATAAAATTACATAGAAAGCTGGAAAATTTTGAAAATTCATCTGTGGTATTGAATTACTTTAATGCTAATGCTGATCCTACAAAGAGGGTTGCTGGAATTGGATTTGTTCCTCCACCATTCAATGCAAATTATGTGGTTGAACCAGAAATTATTCATGAAGAGGAAATTGATCCAAAGACGGTGTTGAAAGTAAATCCAGTAACTGGTGAAGATATGATCTATGATTCTGATTCTGAGGATGAAGTTTTTTATGATAAAAAGGTTGAAGGCATTCCTAAGGAAGTGCAACTTGATGAACCAAAGGTAGTGAAAAATGTTACTCGTGATAGATGTATTTTAACAGAACCTAATGAAGTGAAAGTTGATCAACCTAACCTTTCCAAAATGTTACAATCAAGTGGTCTTGTTGCTACTGGTCATCAGAAGAAGAATTCATCAACGGTGACTAAACAAGTTTTTGTTCAAAAGAAGCTAGTCAACTGTTCAATAAAATCTTCTGAAGCTTGTTCATCGAAAGGGTCATTAAATTCAAGAAAAACTCCTTATATCAGAAATAATCAAGATAGAAGAGTTTGCTTTCACTGTAATGAGGCTGGTCATATTCTGATTCATCAGAAGAAGAATTCATCAACGGTGACTAAACAAGTTTTTGTTCAAAAGAAGCTAGTCAACTGTTCAATAAAATCTTCTGAAGCTTGTTCATCGAAAGGGTCATTAAATTCAAGAAAAACTCCTTATATCAGAAATAATCAAGATAGAAGAGTTTGCTTTCACTGTAATGAGGCTGGTCATATTCTGATTCATTGTCCTTATAAGAATCAAGGCAAATTAAAGAGTGTTTCCTCACAACAACAAGTGGTGACGATTTTGAAAAGACCAAATGTGGGAAAGCCTACTTCTAGTGTTGTAAAGAATGTGCCTTGTCAGTCATTTGCTAAATCTTCGGGATTTAAGCAACATGATAAGCATATTTCTAAACCAGTTGTTTTTCAAAATAAGTTTGAGATTCCACATGTTGGAATTCCAAAAGATTCTCAACTCGAGGTTAAACTTTCTAGACCACAACAAAGAAGACGTAACAGAAAATTAAAGAAATTTTTAGAAATATCTGAATCTGATAATCATAAAAATGAAAAAGATACGAGTTACATAAGAATGAGTTTGATTGTTTCATATCAAGTTTTTTTGGGTGCATATCATAGGTTACCCATAGTTAATAATAGACTGTGTAATGAATTGCTCATATACTGATATGATCTTCTTGCTCATGATGTTCAACCAAAAATATGTGTTTTAGTTTGCTCATATAAAAACCAAAAATATGTGTTTCAGTTTGCTCAGATAAAAACCAAAAATTTGTGATTCCGTTTATACAGATAAAATCCAAAAATAGTTTGTTTCTATCTTCCATGAAAATTTTATTTTTTTATTAAAATGACTCGGGATTGGATCGGATACAAGCTAAAGATGAAAGTTCACAAGAATATGACGTGTTGAAAGTGACGAAATTGTTCAAGGCAAAGGTTTGAAGCGAACTTAATATGTTCGCCTGTTTCTGATTAAGCGAACTTAATATGTTCGCCTGGGGCTTGTTAAGCGAACTTAATTGTGTGAATAAATATTTTGTTCAGGCGAACTTATTCTTATTACCATTTTCACCGTGGGAGCGAACTTACTGGTTTTAGCGAACTTGTAAAATTTTGAACTAGGGTGTTTTGATTTGAAATTTTCGTGTTTGTTTCTGGATCGGTTTTGAATTGCGAGTCTATCTAAGGTAATTTCATGGATATTTATCCGTTAAATCGATGGGAAATTTATTTTTTAACTCTGTGTTCGTCGTATTTTGAGGTTCTTACGCTTGTCTGAGTAACTCAAGTTTATCTGGGTGTAAATCTTGAAATTGAAGCTTAATAGTGTTTAGTTGTTGTGAACCAATACTTACAATGTGTTTGATTTGAACATATTTGATGATTTGAACTTTTTGGATTCTGCTGTTGAATTTGTATTGACAAACTGGTTCAGGCGAACTTGTTCAAGCGAACTTGTTTAGGCGAACTTATTATGTTCGCCTCTTGCAACACTAAGCGAACTTATTAAGTTCGCCTAAAGGCTAAGCATTTTTTGGACTTGTATTTTTTTTTTTGTGTGTGAAATGTTTTTATGATTTTTTTTCTTTTGTTTGTTATATGACTAATGTGTGTTCTATAAGGCCCCAAACCCGAGAGGCCTCACTTGTTGGATTTACTTATTCACAAACAGTTCTTAAACATGAATATCAAATAACGCAGCGAAAAATTTCATTCAAACATAACGTCATCATTGTTCATACATGCGGAAGCGTAAACATTGTTTAAAACATAAATACATCATAACTAAACATAACGGGATGCCAGTCTTCATAGTCAGTCGGGTAACTCCTCTCGCTAGCCAAGCATCACTGTCCATCCTCATAACATGCCTTAACCTGAATGTGCACACTAAAAAGTCAGCTATGCCGGTGAGTTCTAGTTTTCGTTTGATTTAAGAAATGGTTCATCATTCAAAACATTCATTAGGGTTTAACATCACGTATAAGAAAAGAGGGCCTATCATTCATAAACCTTCAAACATTTAAACACATTGAACGGATAATTTGTTTATAACATTTAACATTCATTTAAGTCATACATTACTATCTAAAATCTGTATCTTTCTTTACGCGTCTCGGTGTCCCCGAAGGAACCCTACATGTCGTGGACAACCGTTACGTATCGCCGTAATTGCCACAACATTCCGTCAATTCCCTTTTTGGTATTGCCCCCAAGGCTAACTGCACGAGGACCGACAATACCCATTCAGTTGCCCCTATGGCTCTCATGTCCATAGACCGACAACCTCCATCGACGGCTATGGCTCTCAGCCAAAACACCGTCGGATCATAATTTAACCTGACGTAGGGTCACGTTAACCCCTGAGTAACCGTTGTTACTCCATACCAGTTGTACAACATCAAACCATTGGCGGGCCACTAAGAAACTGCCCCTGTTGTTCTTATGGCAACTCTGGCTCGCTGTCCATAATCTACCACAAGGCTGGGAATCTCATTCCCAGACTTCATTCGTCAATTCCATTCATTCGACAGATTAGATTTGTAATGACTTCTTTAAAACCTTTGCCCTTTTTTCTTCTCTTTTCATAAAACCTTTTTACCCGTTCTCGAAACCCTTTACCTTTACTTTAAACCATTTCTTTATAAACATTCGTTAGTAAACATTCCATTCATAAAACTTTCTTTCCATAAACCGTTCGTTCCAAATCATTTCATTTCGTAAACATAGTTTCATAAACATCATTTCATAAAACATCATTTCATATGTATGCACACCAGCCCGAAAACATTATATAAAACATTTAAAAGAGGCTTCTAGAACTCACCTTATAAGCTAGTCTCAGATCTGTCCTAACTACGACCCAACGAGCGTCACACGTGACCTGAATTGGTTACAAAACACATATATCAAACCTAACCTCCATTCACACTTTTACTCAGCTGATATACGCGAACATAATGCTAAGTTCGCTTCCTCTGGCCTAGGCGAACTTAATAAGTTCGCTTACCTTTGGCCAGGCGAACTTAACTTAGGCGAACATAATAAGTTCGCTTACCTTTGGCCAGGAGAACTTAACTTAGGCGAACATAATAAGTTCACTTACCTTTGGCCAGGCGAACATAATCAGGCGAACTTGATAAGTTCGCCTCCACCAAGCGAACTTGACAGGCGAACTTGCTAAGTTCGCCTGCACCAGCAGTTATCTTCCCAAACAGTCCCGAAATTCACGCATTTGAGTTCGATTATGTCAAAACTTCAACTTTCTTTGCTCAAAACAACCGGTTTTCATTCCAGATACTAAACCTAAGCTTATTCTCAAATTTCATCCGTAAAAACGTCCTATTTTCACCCGGAAACCCAACTTAAGCAAAAATCTCAAATTTAGCTCGAATGGTTACCTGGATGACGATTCTGATTTGGAGGTTTCCTTCACGAGTGCAGGAGACACGAGCTGGTGCAATCTTGTGCGATTTCGACACTTTCTCTCTCTACGGGTTTTCTCTCTCTAGAATTGCAAAAGAGGAGAAGTGAGGGCCTTGGGCTATTTATAGGGGAGACCTCCCCAAGCCCGTTTCACGACCGACCCGGCCCGACTTCTGCCCGCTTGAACTCGCAAACTTTATTTCTCGCCATTTTAGGATGTTACAAGTCTACCCCCCTTACAATAGGTTTCGTCCCCGAAACCTATCACAGGTCAAATAGATAAGGGTACGACTCCCTCATTTCCGCCTCCGTTTCCCATGTAGCCTCCGATCCCTTTCGGTGCTTCCATTGGACTTTAACCAATTGGATCACTTTGTTACGCAAACGTTTCTCCTTTCGGTCTAAGATAGTCACAGGTTCTTCAATGTAGTTAAGGCGGTTGTCGACCTCGATGTCGGTAAGTGGTACGTGAGCTGATTCATCCGCCAAACACTTTCGTAAGTGTGACACACGGAAGGTAGGATGAATCCCACTTAACTCATCGGGCAACTCCAACCGATATGCGACTTCACCAACCCGTGCCGCTATCCTAAAAGGTCCGACAAACCTCGGACTTAACTTTCCTCTCTTCCTGAATCGAATGATTCCCTTCCAGGGTGACACTTTCAACATTACTCTGTCCCCAACATCAAACTCAATAGGCCTTCGTCGTTTATCCGCATAGGATTTCTGACGATCTTGTTCGGCCTTCATTCGAGCTTTGATTTGATCAAACCTTTTCGACGTTTCTTTTACGACTTCAAGACTTCCTAATTCCTTATGTCCAATCTCACCCCAACAAACGGGGTCCTGCATCTTCTCCCATACAACATTTCGTAAGGCGGCATGCCTATCGTCGTGTGATAACTATTGTTGTAGGAGAATTCGGCTAACGACAGATGACTGTCCCAACTGCCACCGAAGTCTATAATACAAGCACGAAGCATATCCTCCAATGTCTGAATGGTCCTTTTGGACTGACCATCCGTTTGCGGGTGGTATGCTGTGCTGATATTAAGCCTCGTGCCCATCGCTTCATGAAACCTTTTCCAGAACCTCGATGTGAATCGGGTGTCCCGGTCAGATACAATCGTCAATGGCATCCCATGCCGGGCTATTATTTCGTTAATAAACACTTCTGCTAACCTTTCCGACGAGAACATCATGCGAATAGGTAGGAAATGAGCACTCTTCGTTAAACGGTCCACAATTACCCAAATGGCGTCATGACCTTTAGCTATGCGTGGTAGCTTAGTTACGAAGTCCATGGTAATGTGTTCCCACTTCCATTCCAGTATATCAAGTGGTCGAATCTTCCCATACGGTTTCTGGTATTCGGCCTTTACTTGTGAGCAAGTCAAGCACTTGCTTACGTACTTTATCACTTCGTGTTTCATTCCAGGCCACCAATATTCCTTCCTTAGGTCTTGGTACATTTTATTGGTACCAGGATGGATAGAGTACCGAGACTTATGAGCCTCATCAAAGATTTTGGTTCAAAGCTCGCCACCCATAGGTATCCATACCCGTCCAAAACGTGTCCTAACACCAAGGGTGTTATATTCCAACTTGTCCTGTTGGCCAATCATTTTTTCCTTCTTTATATTTTCTTCTTTAAGTGCCTCATCTTGAGCCTTTTCAATTTCTCTCATCACATCCGATGTTGTCACCAACTGGCAAGCATTCACTCTAATAGGAGTAGGCACATCATTTCGGCTTAGAGCGTCAGCCACCACGTTTGCCTTTCCAGGATGGTATATTATTTCACAGTCATAGTCTTTCAATAGTTCCAACCATCGCCTCTGCCTAATATTAAGTTCCTTTTGTTCGAAGAAGTACTTCAAACTTTTGTGGTCGGATTAAATAGTAAACTTCACCCCGTACATGTAGTGCGTCCATATTTTCAATGCAAATACAACAGCAACAAGTTCCAAATCATGAGTCGGATAGTTGACTTCGTGAACTTTCAACTGCCGCGGCGTATATGCAATCACTCTCCCGTTGATAGATTCTTGTGTAGTCTTGACTATACCTCTCTCGTTCTTGATAGACGTTATCTTTTTCAGCATCGTACATCCCTAGTCGGTCTTTCACATCTAACCGTTAGGGTTCTTATATCGTCATTCTATGTGAAATGTCTTATCAAACTCGGAGTCGTCCACAGAAGACTCCATGGCCATAATTTCAACTCCTCGTTAAGGTTATCCACCTTGCCATCTGGACGGTTACTATCGATCGTCTCTCGACTATTTGGATCATTGTGTATACCTCATAAGCTATCCATGGTGCATTCGTCCTTGAAGGACCATACCATGTCGTTCTCGAATGAATCATAATATCCCGTTCCCGAATGATTCCTACTATCAAGTTTTTGAAGGCACCGTACCATCTCATTCCCGAAGGAACCACATCGTCCCGTTCCCTAAGGAACCATATCGCTTCATTCCGGAAGGAACCGTATCGCTTCGTTCCAGAAGGAACCGTATCGCTTCGTTCCCGTAGGAATCATATCAGGTATCCCCCAAACATATGAGGTATCCCTTATCACACTCAACTTGTCGGGAAGGTATTCATTCAGATGGCACACTAGTCACTTGAACTTTTCATTCATATTTTCATACACAATCTCCTTCTAGTCTTTCTTTCAAACGTACTTGTCAGGTTTTACGTTTCACATCGTTGGTTCATTGAACACCATTCTTCCTACATATCACTGGATGGTCTTAGGGATTGGCATCCCATCTGACCGACAATATATATTCTCTAGCTACTCGTTTCCGTTAGCCTTTTCTGCATGCATTTCTTCTAAAGTCACATTCGTTGGTCTTACTATGGATAAATGACACGTACGGTGACACTTGTACTTTCATTTCCTTTCTAGTTTCAGTGGGTCCCTCAACGGCTTTCCAATTCTAACAACACTCGCAGCTATTGATTAGACTTAGACATAGTAGAGCGTTCTTTGAGTCGCCTTGAATTTCTTCTTAGTGCACATGCCTTACTTCACATTGTTGGTCAAAAATTGTCCTTCACATTCATTCTAGAAAAACAATCCTTGGGTCGGATCTGGTTTGATTTGGTTTAGTCTGCACGCCCTAATTAACATTAAGGTTCCCGTCTCTTGTTGTTGTTGGTATATCTATTTTCTTGTTTTAGGAGATACTCTTATTAGTTGTCTTGGACTGTCTTCTACATGAAAAGATGTCATTTGTGCATTCGTGTACTCATATATTCTTTGGACATACACTTGTGTGGTTATTTCCTTCATGCTCATGCATACTTTGACAGCAGACCGATCCTTATTCGTCATAACACGATTGTACTAATCGTAGTCCACACTATGTGACACCCGACATTTCAGGTCAATATCCGTACATGTCATAAACAAGTTTACAATATAATTATTTTTGTGATTTACTTAATTTCACAAACAAGGACATTAAGGTCTAACAAAGACTGCACATTGTCTCATTTTATATTTTGGTAATTCTAGGAGTTACCAGTTTCCATCGCAAATGACCAGAAAAATATATAGGCATATATATTACACAAACATTACGTGTAACAATAAATTATTTTTAGAATAAAATTATAATACCGTAGGGAACCTAAACCGAATTAAAATTTCCTTTGTAAAACTATAATTGATATTAATACCCCTAATAAACTAATACTTAAAACTAATTATTAACCCTCAAATCACTTTTTGACTTTCTTGGTCGAAGCCAGAGAAAACCATTCCCCCCTTCACTCGACCCATACCATACCTGAGAAAACTCAGATAAAACCATACCTTCTCAGTCTCAACCTCACAATCCCTGTCATTTTTCTCATTTCATACGGCAATTTTTCCCCATTTCTCTCCAAATCGAAGTCAAGCTCTAAGGCAAAACCTACCATAATTCGGCGTTTTAAGAAGAATTTCAAGTGTTTCTAAAGGAAATTTAACAGAAGAATCAAGATCATTCTCTGTTTTCTCTCATCATCTTCATCTCTGTTTTAAGGTAAAAACTCAATACTATCTACATTATTTTCCCTAAAAACCGTAGCTAAATATACAAAATGTTCAAACGCAAGTAAGATAACAAGAAAAGTGTGTCAAAATCAAAACATAAAAATATACAGGACTGATTCTGTCAAAACAGAAGTCCAGCAATCGAAACTGGGAGTTTCGATACCAGTTTACTCAATCGAAACTGGGAGTTTCGATACCTGTTTACTCAATCGAAACTAGGAGTTTCGATACTAGTTGTTCAATCGAAACTAGGTAGTTTCGATACATATTTCTCAATCGAAACTAGGTAGTTTCGATACCCTTCTTGCCAATCAAAACTAGGTAGTTTCGATACCAGTTTTTGCTCAAATCGAAACTAGGAAGTTTCGATATCTAATCTGCACAATCGAAACTAGGAAGTTTCGACAACTGTCCTACTCAATCGAAACTGGGTAGTTTCGATACCCAACTACTCAATCGAAACTAGGAAGTTTCGATACTCAATTGCCCAATCGAAACTAGGTAGTTTCGATACCTGTGTCAGTCCCCTTTGGGCAGTAACTAAGATCTGTTTTATAACGAAACAAGTGTTGAACAAATAAGAGGATATTTTAAACAAAAGCAATCAGATTTACTAAGTCGATGAACAATTTGCATATAAGACGTTCGGTCTTAACACAATTTACCCTTTGGTATCTAGGGTACGAATAGTCAAGTTTGACTACAACAAGTATCATTACAAGTATACACAAAAACAAGGTGAGTTTCACGGCCCCTTTTTACTGTTTTCTATATTTGGGGGAAAACATACTTACAACTATTTTATGGGATAACAAAAGAATAAGGCACGACTTTTCTGTTTACATGAGATGAGAACAACGAGTTGAGGCCGCTAAAGTCCCCTGGAACAATGTAGTAACCATTAACTGTAGCCTAGGGTCCTATGAATAGTACTATGGAGAGTGACGTCTCCCGGTCATGGTTAGTCGCGCTAACCACAATCTGAAGGATTTATAGCCGCATAGAACCGGATAACGAAATTAGGGGCGTGTACAATTGTCAAGGTTTGGTTACGCCTCATGTATGAACATATTATTTGTATTCCTAGCTAGTTTACAAATGGGTCAACAATTCTTATTCTGTTTATCACATACACCTGAAACTATTTACGAACAATTGAATTTTACAAAGAACTACTTGATTAAACCTGTGAACTCACCAACCTCGTGTTGACAATTTTAAGTAAGTTTTTCAGGAAATTGACGCGATCACAAGGTTAGCAATGTAGATTACATGCATGCACGATGGATACAACTTTTGGGGGATTTCTCTTGTATAACTCATTGTAATAGAGTCATATTTGCGAAATCTTCACTTTTTGTAAACTCATTTACATTTTTGAATGTAAAACATTAAACTTGTTTATGTATCCATTTATCATGTATGTGTTTGCAGTAATCATATGCTTTGGAAACCATGAACGTCGCGCCTCGCGTTTCCGCCTTGGCGGGGTGTGATAGATTGGTATCAGTGCCAATGATTATAGCGAACTAGGAGTCTAAAATCGAACCTAGTCTATTATCTAAATGACTCACTGAGACGTTTTCCATTGCATATGCATTTCATAACTTATCCTCATAATGTACGGATATCGTAGACACTGAATATCGTCACACACTAACTCCATTTCGACTTCAGACCCATGGCACCCAAAAGAAGGACACCGCGTGACACTACTGTGAAAACAACACGACGATTTCCGCAGAAGTTGAGCAACTTATATCACAACGTGTAGCCGCCGCCTTGGAGCAGTATGAAGCCAATCGGAATAACGGCGGAGGAAATGGTAGTGGTAGCGGAGGAGGTGCAGGAGGCAGTGGCACTGCTGGAGGTTCTGGAGGTAACAGAATGTGTAATCACCTCTGTAACACAGTCGCGATCTAAGTTAACAACATTATTAAAATATTGACTTGTGACCCTACAGATGCTTCGAACAAGAAGTGCACTTATAAGGCCTTTCTATCCTGCAACCCTCGCAACTTCAATGGCACCGAGGGTGCAGTAGGCCTGATGAGGTGGATTGAGAAGATGGAATCTGTGATTGATATTAGTGAATGCACAGCTGACTGTATGGTGAAATATGCCACTTGCACACTTGCTGACAAAGCATTAACCTGGTGGAATTCTCAGATGAAAACATTGGGAAGACAGACTGCCTACCAGCTATCTTGGGATGATCTAAAGGCCATGATGATCGAGGAGTACTGTCCTCGGAATGATTTGCAGAAAATCGAAACTGAAATGTTGAACCTTCAAATGATAGGAGATGATGTGGCTGGTTACACTGACCGATTCAATGAGTTAGCAAGTTTAGTTCCACACATGGTTACCCCAGAATACAAGAAGGTTGAAAGATATTTGTGGGGTCTTGCTCCTCAAATCCGAAGCCTGGTAACTTCATCGAACCCTATAGATGCCAAGAGAGCTATAATTCTAGCTTCCAAACTAAGAGATAATGCTGTGCGTGATGGTTTGTTTGAGAAGAAGGAGACCGAGGAAGGAAGGTCTGGGGAAAATAGGAAATGGTTCGGAAAACTAAGTAATCAAAACAAGAATCAAGCTTACAAGAGACCTGAAACTATGAAAGCCTATGCTGCCAACATTGAAGGACAAATTGGATATCTTGGAACATGACCAAAGTGTGACAAGTGTGGATATCATCACAGTGAAAAGTGTATCAAATGTGGAAAATGTAAAAAGTATGGGCATATGACCCATAACTGTTGGAGCAATGCAAATCCTAATAAAATTAATCAAGTAGCCGGAAGGATCAAACCAGGAACAGGAAGGATGAATCAGGGATGCTTTGAGTGTGGAGATCCAAAGCACTTTAGAAAAGACTTTCCGAAGTTGAAGAACCGAGACGACAATCAGGCCCGTGGAAGAGCGTTTGTGACGCACGACAAGATCCAAACATTGTCACTGGTACGTTCCCGATAAATAATCACTATGCCTCTATACTTTTCGATACGGGTGCTGATATGAGTTTTGTGTCAAATGACTTTAAGTCCCTACTCGGTATTAAGCACAGCAAACTAGACCAAAATTTTACAATTGAATTAGCAAACGGGAAATTAATTAAAACCGAAGAAGTCATTCAGAGTTGTACCTTATGTTTTAAGAACCACACATTTAGTATAGACCTACTACCTGTTGACTTGGGAAGTTTTGACGTTGTTATTGGTATGGATTGGTTGTCGAAGAATCACGCCGAGATTGTTTGTTTTGAGAAGATTGTTCATATTCCTCTCCCGAACGGAGAAATTCTTTTGATTCAAGGTGAGAAGAGTGGAGTAACATTAAGGATGATAAACTGCATGAAAGCTCGTAAGTACCTACGTAAAGGCTATTGCGTATTCCTGGCTCACGTCGTCGAGAAGAAACCCGAGGAACGTCGACTTGAGGATATACCAATCGTTAAGGATTATCCTGAAGTTTTTCCTGAAGACTTACCTGGATTACCACCACCGAGGCAAGTCGAATTCCGAATCAACTTAGTACCAGGAGCCGCACCGGTTGCGCGATCACCGTATCGATTAGCACCTTCTGAAATGTAGGAATTATCGAATCAACTCCAAGAGTTGCTTGATAAAGGTTTCATAAGACCGAGTTTCTCACCCTGGGGAGCTCCGGTTCTATTCATAAAGAAAAAGGATGGAACCTTTAGGATGTGTATTGATTACCGAGAATTAAACAAGCTTACAATCAAAAACCGATACCCACTTCCTCGAATAGACGATTTGTTCCATTAACTACAAGGTTCTAGCTTCTACTCTAAGATCGATCTACGTTCGGGGTATCATCAACTAAGAATCCAGGAAGAAGATGTACCAAAGACGGCATTTAGGACTCGTTATGGCCACTACGAATTCCTAGTTATGCCGTTTGGTTTGACGAACGCACCAGCTGTTTTTATGGATCTCATGAACCGAGTGTGCAAACCATACTTGGATAAATTCGTGATAATATTTATTGATGATATATTAATATATTCACGAACCTAGGAGGATCATGAACATCATCTGAAATTAATCTTAGAACTACTCAGGAATGAGAAACTTTACGCTAAATTCTCTAAGTGTGAGTTTTGGATCCGAGAAGTGCATTTTCTTGGACATGTCATCAACAAGGAAGGAATTCACGTTGATCCATCTAAGATAGAAGCGATCAAAAACTGGGAAGCACCAAGGACTCCGACCGAAGTGCGTCAATTTTTGGGCTTGGCCGGTTACTACAGACGATTCATCGAGAATTTTTCGAAAATAGCCCTGCCTTTAACCACATTAACCCAGAAAGAAAAGAAGTTTGATTGGAGTGACAAGCAAGAGTCAGCTTTCTAATTACTGAAGCAGAAGCTATGTAGTGCACCGATCTTATCCCTTCCTGAGGGAATCAACAATTTTGTCGTATATTGCGATGCATCACACCAAGGACTTGGTTGTGTGTTAATGCAAAGAGACAAAGTCATCGCGTATGCCTCACGACAACTAAAAGTGCATGAAAAGAATTATAGGACCCATGACTTGGAGTTGGGCGCAGTTGTGTTTGCACTCAAGATTTGGAGACATTATCTTTACGGTACAAGATGCACTATCTTTACTGATCACAAGAGTCTTCAACATATCTTCGATCAAAAGGATCTTAACATGAGACAACGTCGTTGGGTAGAACTACTAAACGACTATGATTGTGATATCAAGTACCATCCTGGTAAAGCCAATGTCGTAGCAGACGCCTTAAGTCGTAAAGAACGGGTTAAAACACTCCGTGTTCGTGCCCTAGAATTGACAATTCATACGAGTCTCACGACTCAAATTCGGATGGCACAACAAGAGGCAATAAAAGAAGAAAACATTTGGAATGAAGCTTTACGAGGAATGATAAAGCAGTTGGAGCCAAAGTCAGATGACACTTTATACTTCATGAATAGAATTTGGGTGCCATGTTTTGATAACTTACGGGAATTGGTTATGGACGAAGCCCACAAGTCCAGGTACTCCATTCACCCAGGTTCAGATAAGATGTATAAGGATCTAAAAGAATTATATTGGTGGCCCAATATGAAAGGAGATATTGCCACATATGTCAGTAAATGCTTAACTTGTTCAAAAGTAAAAGCCGAACATCAGAAACCGTCTGGCTTGTTACAACAACCAGAAATTTCCCAATGGAAATGGGAACAAATTTCTATGGATTTTATCACAAAATTACCCAAGACGTCCAGTGGTTATGACACAATATGGGTAATTGTCGATCGTTTGACAAAATCAGCTCATTTCCTACCTATCAAGGAGACGGATAAAACCGAGAAACTTGCAAAGCTTTATATCAAGGAAATTGTGGCTAGGCATGGAGTGCCAATTTATATTATCTCTGATAGAGATAGCAGATTCGTGTCTAGAATCTGGAAATAATTACAAGAAGCCATGGGCACACGTCTTGACATGAGCACGGCATACCATCCACAAACGGACGGTCAAAGTGAAAGGACTATCCAAACATTAGAAGATATGCTCCGTGCGTGTGTAATTGATTTCGGAGGTAATTGGGATACTCATTTACCGTTAGCAGAGTTTTCCTATAATAACAGCTACCACACGAGCATTAAAGCAGCTCCGTTTGAAGCTTTATATGGTCGTAAATGCCGCTCACCGCTATGTTGGGCGGAAGTTGGTGAAAAACATTTGACAGGCCCTGAGATTGTCCAGGAAACCACTGATAAGATCTTCAAAATTAAGGACCGTCTGAAAGCTGCCCGAGACAGACAAAAGAGCTATGCTGATAACAGACGGAAACCATTAGAATTTCAAATTGGTGACCGAGTAATGTTAAAAGTCTCACCATGGAAAGGCGTTGCGAGGTTTAGTAACCGTGGTAAGCTCAACCCTAGGTACGTTGGACCGTTTGAAATACTGGCTAGGGTTGGCCCTGTAGCTTACAAGCTCAAGTTGCCACAAGAACTAAGCAATGTACATGATACGTTTCATGTATCAAATCTCAAGAAGTGTTTATCAGACGAGACGCTAATTATACCACCTGACGAGATTCACATAGACGACAGGTTGCATTTCATCGAGGAACCGATTGAGATTTCTGATTGGAAAATTCAAAGGCTGAGACGCAGTCAAATCAAACTGGTTAAGGTACGTTAGAACTCAAAGCGTGGCCCTGAGTATACATGGGAACGAGAAGACCAAATGAAAACAAAATACCCATCCTTGTTTAAGGATACGCCAGTTCAAGAAGACACAAATTGAATTTCGGGACGAAATTCTGTTAACATGGGGAGAATGTGACACCCGACATTTCAGGTCAATATCCGTACATGTCATAAACAAGTTTACAATATAATTAATATTGTGATTTACTTAATTTCACAAACAAGGACATTAAGGTCTAACAAAGACTGCACATTGTCTCATTTTATATTTTGGTAATTCTAGGAGTTACCAGTTTCCATCGCAAATGACCAGAAAAATATATAGGCATATATATTACACAAACTTTACGTGGAACAATAAATTATTTTTAGAATAAAATTATAATACCGTGGGGAACCTAAACCGAATTAAAATTTCCTTTGTAAAATTATAATTGATATTAATACCCCTAATAAACTAATACTTAAAACTAATTATTAACCCTCAAATCACTTTTTGACTTTCTTGGCCGAAGCCAGAGAAAACCATTCCCCCCTTCACTCGACCCATACCATACCTGAGAAAACTCAGATAAAACCATACCTTCTCAGTCTCAACCTCACAATCCCTGTCATTTTTCTCATTTCATACGGCAATTTTTCCCCATTTCTCTCCAAATCGAAGTCAAGCTCTAAGGAAAAACCTACCATAATTCGGCGTTTTAAGAAGAATTTTAAGTGTTTCTAAAGGAAATTTAACAGAAGAATCAAGATCATTCTCTGTTTTCTCTCATCATCTTCATCTCTGTTTTAAGGTAAAAACTCAATACTATCTACATTATTTTCCCTAAAAACCGTAGCTAAACATACAAAATGTTCAAACGCAAGTAAGATAACAAGAAAAGTGTGTCAAAATCAAAACATAAAAATATGCAGGACTGATTCTGTCAAAACATAAGTCCAGCAATCGAAACTGGGAGTTTCGATACCAGTTTACTCAATTGAAACTGGGAATTTCGATACCTGTTTACTCAATCGAAACTAGGAGTTTCGATACATATTGCTCAATCGAAACTAGGTAGTTTCGATACCCTTCTTGCCAATCGAAACTAGGTAGTTTCGATACCAGTTTTTGCTCAAATCGAAACTAGGAAGTTTCGATATCTAATCTGCACAATCGAAACTAGGAAGTTTCGACAACTGTCCTACTCAATCGAAACTGGGTAGTTTTGATACCCAACTACTCAATCGAAACTAGGAAGTTTCGATACTCAATTGCCCAATCGAAACTAGGTAGTTTCGATACCTATGTCAGTCCCCTTTGGGCAGTAACTAAGATCTGTTTTATAACGAAACAAGTGTTGAATAAATAAGAGGATATTTTAAACAAAAGCAATCAGATTTACTAAGTCGATGAACAATTTGCATATAAGACGTTCGGTCTTAACACAATTTACCCTTTGGTATCTAGGGTACGAATAGTCAAGTTTGACTACAACAAGTATCATTACAAGTATACACAAAAACAAGGTGAGTTTCACGGCCCCTTTTTACTGTTTTCTATATTTGGGGGAAAAACATACTTACAACTATTTTATGGGATAACAAGAGAATAAGGCACGACTTTTATGTTTACATGAGATGAGAACAACGAGTTGAGGCCGCTAAAGTCCCCTGGAACAATGTAGTAACCATTAACCGTAGCCTAGGGTCCTATGAATAGTACTATGGGTCAACAATTCTTATTCTGTTTATCACATACACCTGAAACTATTTACGAACAATTGAATTTTACAAAGAACTACTTGATTAAACCTGTGAACTCACCAACCTCGTGTTGACAATTTTAGGTATGTTTTTCAGGAAATTGACGCGATCGCAAGGTTAGCAATGTAGATTATATGCATGCACGATGGATACAACTTTTGGGGGATTTCTCTTGTATAACTCATTGTAATAGAGTCATATTTGCGAAATCTTTACTTTTTGTAAACTCATTTACATTTTGGAATGTAAAACATTAAACTTGTTTATGTATCCATTTATCATGTATGTGTTTGCGGTAATCATATGCTTTGGAAACCATGAACGTCGCGCCTTGCGTTTCCGCCTTGGCGGGGTGTGATACACTAGCTCCTTGGAATCCTTCATACTTATGCTCGTCTGACTTAGGTAAACCGACGTTTCATTCCTCCTTATCTTGCCCGTGGCTCGTACTTGCTGACATCATTCACTGTTGTAAGGTACACCATCTTTGACATCGTTACCATTACTAATGATAATCGTTACTCGGGTGACTAACATCTCGTAGTCGTGGTTGAGTAATTGGATCAACTCTGATACGTAAGCATTAATCAATACCATAAGATTCACCATCATGCACGTGCACCTGTAAATTCACAATTTCACGGATCCAAACGAAATTACCAATTTACCTTACTCGAGCATTCTAGTTCCTCTTATAACACTTCCTAATACTCGCGTCTCTTCAAAGTTGAGATTTTTTTTCGGTATTCTCCTCGACACCTCTTACCACTTTCGCGATAAGTCAACACAACGGAGGACATCTCGCATCACACTCGTACGGTCTCATGCACACTACCTTCCGGTTCCGCAAGAACTCTTGCCTTTTTACTATAAACTTGGTGGGCGAGAATCCTACCGTGTCACCCGGTACGACCCCCACCACGCCTTCCGCCTATTCTACCCTCCATTTCATTCTAAAAGACAAGGAATCCAATGTTATCACGCTAGTTAACACATAAAATTCAACAAGCACTGTAAGATGTTAATATACACTGGCCATCTGCAATTAACCATTACACTACTTTTCGATTTCTATTTGACCACCTTTGTGATTCCATCAGAACACAAGCCCTTACCTAACCCTTTCTAAGGCATACTATATATATAAATATATACTACCTTCATACCTGATGCTGTGGCTCGAGTTACCCGTACTGGCATCCGCTTTCGGTCCCATTCATAGTTTAAGTTCAGACACTGGAAGTGGCCGAATCTCTCAAACTATTGCTCTGATACCAACTTGTAAGGCCCCAAACCCGAGAGGCCTCACTTGTTGGATTTACTCATTCACAAACAGTTCTTAAACATGAATATCAAATAATGCAGCGGAAAATTTCATTCAAACATATCGTCATCATTGTTCATACATGCGGAAGCGTAAACATTGTTTAAAACATAAATACATCATAACGGGATGCCAGTCTTCATAGTCAGTCGGGTAACTCCTCTCGCTAGCCAAGCATCACCGTCCATCCTCATAACATGCCTTAACCTGAATGTGCACACTAAAAAGTCAGCTACGCTGGTGAGTTCTAGTTTTCGTTTGATTTAAGAAATGGTTCATCATTCAAAACATTCATTAGGGTTTAACATCACGTATAAGAAAACAGGGCCTATCATTCATAAACCTTCAAACATTTAAACACATTGAACGGATCATTTGTTTATAACATTTAACATTCATTTAAGTCATACATTACTATCTAAAATTTGTATCTTTCTTTACGCGTCTCTGTGTCCCCGAAGGAACCCTACATGTCGTGGACAACCGTTACATATCGCCATCATTGCCACAACATTCCATCAATTCCCTTTTTGGTATTGCCCCCAAGGCTAACTGCACGAGGACCGACAATACCCATTTAGTTGCCCCTATGGCTCTCATGTCCATAGACCGACAACCTCCATCGACGGCTATGGCTCTCAGCCAAAACACCGTCGGATCATAATTTAACCTGACGTAGGGTCACGTTAACCCCTGAGTAACCGTCGTTACTCCATACCAGTTGTACAACATCAAACCATTGGCAGGCCACTAAGACACTGCCCCTGTTGTTTTTATGGCAATTATGGCTCGCTGTCCATAATCTACCACAAGGCTGGGAATCTCATTCCCAGACTTCATTCGTCAATTCCATTCATTCGACATATTAGATTTGTAATGATTTCTTTAAAACCTTTGCCCTTTTTTCTTCTCTTTTCATAAAACCTTTTTACCCGTTCTCGAAACCATTTACCTTTACTTTAAACCATTTCTTTATAAACATTCGTTAGTAAACATTCCGTTCATAAAAATTTCGTTCCAAATCATTTCATTTCGTAAACATAGTTTCATAAACATCATTTCATAAACACATCATTTCATATGTATGCACACCAGCCCGAAAACATTATATAAAACATTTAAAAGAGGCTTCTAGAACTCACCTTATAAGCTAGTCTCAGATATGTCCTAACTACGACCCAACAAGCGTCACACGTGACCTGAATTGGTTACAAAACACATATATCAAACCTAACTCAATTCACACTTTTACTCAGCTGATATAGGCGAACTTAATGCTAAGTTCGCTTCCTCTGGCCTAGGCGAACTTAATAAGTTCGCTTACCTTTGGCCAGGCGAACTTAACTTAGGCGAACATAATAAGTTCGCTTACCTTTGGCCAGACGAACTTAACTTAGGCGAACATAATAAGTTCCCTTACCTTTGGCCAGGCGAACTTGACAGGCGAACATAATCAGGCGAACTTGATAAGTTCGCCTCCACCAAGCGAACTTGACAGGCGAACTTAAGTTCGCCTGCACCAGCAGTCATCTTCCCAAACAGTCCCGAAATTCACGCATTCGAGTTCGATTATGTCAAAACTTCAACTTTCTTTGCTCAAAACAACTGGTTTTCATTCTAGATACTAAACCTAAGCTTATTCTCAAATTTCATCCATAAAAACGTCCTATTTTCACCCGAAAACCCGGAAACCCAACTTAAGTAAAAATCTCAAATTTAGCTCGAATGGTTACCTGGATGACGATTCTGATTTGGAGGTTTCCTTCACGAGTGCAGGAGACACGAGCTAGTACAATCTTGTGCGATTCCGACACTTTCTCTCTCTACGAGTTTTCTCTCTCTAGAATTGCAAAAGAGGAGAAGTGAGGGCCTTGGGCTATTTATAGGGGAGACCTCCCCAAGCCCGTTTCACGACTGACCCGACCCGACTTCGGCCCGCTTGAACTCGCTAACTTTATTTCTCGCCATTTTAGGATGTTACATGTTCTATGTCCAATACATTTACAGATGGCTTGTCGTGTTGAGTACAAACATAATCAAGTGGCGTTGTTAGATCCAAATATGTCTGAGGCTGTTAATTTCCAAGGAATTATCAATTTCTTGAATTGTTCACGTTTACATGTGCCCTTATCCACAGATCCGTACATCGGCTTACCGTATATACAACAATTCTCGGATACAGTACATCAAGACACAGATGTTGAACCTCATGTACTTCGTGCAACGGTGAATAATACAGAGGTAGCTATTTCATTGGAAACTATTCGTGCTGCTTTGGCGTTGGAAGGTGCTAATGAAGATCCTATGTCTATCCTAGAACACTGATTATGGGGTGTTTTCAGAGGATGGGTTACAGAGGCAGACCAAATGATACTCAAGCACGAAAAGGTGATTTAGTTGGAGAATGGAGGTATTTTATGCACGTAATCATCCAATGTTTGTCTCCAAGAAAGGCTGGTACTGATGGTTTGAAGTGTGCGTTACAAGCTGCAATGGTTGCATTGACCCTGAACAAATGGCTTAACTTTGCTTTATATATATACCGTGAATTGGTCATACAAATCAATCCTCTAGAAGGTCAAGGGTTTCTTATGTACCCTAGGTTCTTGCAAATGATTCTGAACCTTTTAATTCCAGATTTACCACAACATCCAATACGTTTGACCTTGACTCCTATGTCTGAAAGAATCTTTATTGATTGTACCAAGGTTAAACAACAAAATGTTGCTTTGATTCCAGTTCCGAATCCTTTGTTTGGTCATTTAATCAATCCTGATTATATTGAGTCTCCTAATGATAATTGGTTTCGTCCTGAGGAGTTAGTTCAAGGACAAGTCCAGAATCAAGTACAACAACCACAACAAGTTCAAGCTCCGGTACAAGCACAACAACAAGTTCCTATTCCACAAGAACAAGTTCATATTCCTGTTAAAGAACCAGTTCAGGAAGATGTTGCTCAAGAAAATGAATAAGGTTTGGGTATGAATATGGAAGATTTTGATAATGAAGCTGTGAACTCACCCATTCATGAAGCTGAAGGGAATGTGGTGGATACGAGTTTCGGTGATACTATTTTACCTGATTCTTAGGGTACTGACTCTGATTCGTCTAGAGATTTTAGCTTAGATCATTATGAGAGACTGGCTGCTTTGCCATTGGCAAATGCAGGGAAACGTATTAAATCTAAAGCCAGAAAGCCAAGGCGTAAGTCTGTTCGGAATCCTCCTTCTGGATCAGTACTTGGAAAGAGAACACTAATCGATGAGAGCTCGGATTCTGATAGTGATGCACATCCGATTCCAAAAGCTCAGAAGCTTAAGTCTGCTTCTATTGCTGCTGCACATTCATCTTAAGGTGTTGAGGACATATTACTTGTGACATCCGGCAATTTAGGGTTAACCGCGTTAACCAAATTCTTTCAAAATCTAACCTAGTTAACAAATCTCAAACTACAGGGACTAATCTTGCCTACATTCAAACTCACATGCACGAAATCGGAAGGACCTATCTTGTAATTAGCCTTTAGTTAATACCCGTTGACTTTTGAAAGTCAAACAAACATATTCTTAACCAAATCCAAACTTCAGGGACTAGTTCTACTCTTTCCAAAACTTTAGAACCTGAAACTTCAGGAATCAATTCTCTAATTTGCCCAATTTTAAATTTCATTGACTTTTGAAAGTCAAACCAAGCATGCTTGAGCCTGAATTCGTGAATTATAATGGATTTTCATTTGAATCAATAACTGAAAACATGATTAACATCATAAACGTCCATCATTAGCACCTTAACACCTAAATTAATTCGAATTTAAACCCAATTATGGGCATTCAAACCTTAACCGTCGACTTCATGTTCATACACCCTCAAATTCATCGAATTCATGCACCAATCCTCGAAATAACACCATGTGCACCTTATTCGAACACCAGAGAAGCTGTTGCACGCATCAATTCGATCGGAGAAAGAAACAGAGTTGCCGGAAACCAATTAAGTCACAGCCGACATCCGATTTAGCCGATCACAGTCAATTCAAACACGAATCTGGTAAATTCTTACACATGTAGCTTCGTTCTTATTCATTAATTGAAAACCCTATGATAATTTAGCCTTATAACATCAAATTGATCAAAGTTCAGATTCTAGGGTTCATATAAAACGGGTTTAATCGAACCCCACCTCTGAACATGTTTAAATCAAATTAAATCACTCCATTAGAATCACAACACTTCGTTTATGGATAACCCTATGCTAATTCAGTCAACCAACATCGAATTGATCATGACCCCGTAATTAGGGTTTGTTCATAATCGATTTTGGGGTGTTTGATCTTAAACAAAGTTTCAATCAAATTAAATCATACCTGTAGTTTCGAAATCACTCGTTTACTAAAAACCCTCTGATTCCAACCAATTTCATTATCGGAGTTGATCAAATCGATCCCTTGTTCTTATTCTAGGGTTTCGGATTCTAAAACAAAACTTTAATGATCTTAAACTTGTTATTTTTTTTATTAAACTCAACTATAGATTCGCAAGACCCTAATGAACAAAACCCCTATGATCTTGAAGCCATTCGCGGTCAAATCCGATGGTATTAGGACTGGTTTCGATCGAATTCGTGTGTGGGGGAAGAACACGGTAGAATCAAAGGTTAAAACCATTTATGTCTGAGTTTGGTTGCGATACCCTAGCGGGCGGGACTGCTTAAGACTATGTGCTGGTGTGGGAGAGACCTGGGTTCGAGTCTCTCCACACCCTTTTCTTTTTAAACCGATTTTTAAGGAATATTTTTAATATAAAAACCACCCCCATAATATTATATTGATATATAAACGAGTTTTAACCTCGAAAATCAACCGTAGGCTCGAGTTTAGCTTCATAACCCGTATTTAATTCTATTCCCACTTTTAAAAATAACATCTTTATATTATTTTCAAACCACCACTCTAAACAAAAATAATATATTTATATTATTTTCGACCTTGTGACCTAGATTATAAATAATAAATATATTTTTATATTTTCGCCACGATTATAAACTTTATGAAAGGATTCAAAAATTATGAATAATATAATTTATTATTTATTTACTCACGTCTATTCATTCAATTAAAAATAATATATTTATTATTTGTACACGCAAATGTTTATTATATTGGTCTTACAAACTTAAAGGTAGTATATTTATTATATACTATTCTTCTAGACCATGTTTGGTACGAACACACGAATGTATATATTTATATATTTATTATTCGTATATAGAAACGTTCGACACGAAACATATTTACCTTAATTATTAAATTAAGAAACCCCTATTTCCTGTAGATACGTTCGTCTACTCATTGATCCTTAGAATGTATATGACATTCAAATCTTCCGTGTCGTCGTCACAAAATCCCATATGTTCCTAACTTATGTGTTAATAATTATAGGGCATACGTAAGCCGTGCAGGCTAACATTTGAGGTTCCAAATCTCATAATTGTGTGATACTACCTACTACGCAACGCATGTGAGTTTCACGGCCCTTTTTACTCGTTTTACTGTTGGGGGAGAAACATGTACACAAACTATCATACTTTTACTTGTTTCCCCGTGGGGGAGAAATAGGTACGCATACAAACATTATTTTACATTTTTTCCCGTTAGGGGAGAAATCATGACACAACTATTTTAGATTATTTAATTCTTATGTTATTACTGTTGAGGCTAAGCGTGACACACTATCACAGAAAGTCCTCATCATACATCGAACCGTTAATATGGATCTTAGCGAGGTAATGTTTAGTAGTACTACTGGGTTTGACAAGCCCCACCCGCGTTAGTCGCGCTAACTCGATTGGAGGTCGAACGGGTGAAATGTTAGCCTACTCACATTTGCCAGAGTTGATAGACCTGACAGGAGGCATATAAACACAAACAGTCAGCTTCGGTTGCGAGCGCTTTAGTAAGACATGAGCATAGGCTAGCTACCTATAGATATGCATATTGAATGTACATAATCTGGCAAACACTCTCTAATTGCAAACTTGAAACCTGTGAACTCACCAACCTCGTGTTGACACTTTTTCTTACATGTTTCTCAGGTCGCTAAGGCACAGGTGGCAAACCTAGGACATGCATGGAGTCCTACTGTCATTGCATTCTTATGCAAACATTTAAAACAATCCATTTGTTTTATTAAACTTAATTTAGGCGCGTTTGTTTTGCGCATTTACTTTCTGGTTTAAAACGCTTCCGCATTAACTTTGAACTTTTATGTTATGACATTTTAAGTCTCATATAGTGTCGTCTGATGTAACTGATGTCTGAGATCCTGGTTTGTCACCTTCCAAACGGTAAAACTCCGTTAGTGGAAATTGGGGGTGTGAAAGATTGGTATCAGAGCCGTTGGTTATAGAGAACTAGGATTGCATATTAGACTATAACCTTACACATTAGTTACATGGCACAGACACTCATACCTGATACATATAGCACCTATACATACATTGTAGTGCAGGCATGTAACACCATCCGTATCACCCTCAGTTGGAAAGGGACACATCATTTGCATTGCATCATCATTCCCAATGGCGACACTCGGAGAATCACCAGAACATCATCCACTCCCGTCCGAGGGCAGCGAGACAGAGCTTTCGGAGGAGTCACTTGTATCACCATCACCCGTTGGGTATGGTGGGATTTCCTAGGTCCATGTTATGGACGACACTCAGCTAGCATATGTCTCTTTGGGAGTAAGGATCGTCGGAGGCGAGTCCCTACTGTACCCACTAGCAACAATACGCCAAGTGAAGGCAGACCGTTGCGCGCATTATTGCAGAATCCATTGACACGTAGATGTTATCACATTTTCGAGCCATGGGCTCGCTTCCTTGGTCAATATTCTGTTGAGAATAGATTGAAGACAAAGTTGGGAACGCATATTCAAACCCTATTCTGACTCAGTTGAAAGGACGACTACTTTGCTGCTTCGTGTAACTCGTATCCATGAATTAGTTTCACTTCTCGAAGTCGTGTTTCATGTGCATGATTGCTTCATGTGCATGTTCCCATATACAATCCACTGGATTGGACTCTCGTATTGTGTTTCAACTCGAGTGAATACTCGGATCAAAGGATTCCTGACTACTCATCCTGATATAAGTTCTAGTTGATTAACTTGTGGTTGATGACTAAGCCTCTCGATGGCTTATCATATCTGACAACACTCTGTACTCGGAAATACAAACTAAAGGACATTTTGACAGAGGACAGGGAAAATTAGGATGAGCATGCAAAGCAAATTATCATTACGGGTGCACACGTAATAGTAATTTGAGGTGCATGTAAGTCCTGGTGAAACCTAGTATGGATAAATGGTCCTAATATGTGATCTACATACTTATATTTCTATTGACGGTAGAAATTCACGTAACCCGCTCAACGACTATTTGGTATCATTAAACATGTTTAACAATTGATAGACGCGACTATCATGTTGAAGGTATTTACGAACACACTGAACTATCATCCATAAGATCCATCATTTGATTTCACTCATGTAAGAGCCTTAGTGAACTTAAGACACTCATCCAGACTTGATTAATGAAACCATCTCGATTGAAACTCTAGTAGAACCTCATGGTAAATCCACCGACTCCAACTATGTAAGCGGAATTTGGGAAGTCCTTCCTAAACTAACACATTATTCCTTACAATCCAATAATAGATTCCATTTGACCTTGTTACCTCATCCGGTGACTAATCCTTGGTCTAATTTGATTCATACACCAGCATATCCAGTTATTCCAATGACATTGGAAAACGGGTATTTAATCTAACTGACCATTAGTTGAATGCGATTTCTTAAACGGATATCCTATCCCTTATACTACTAGAATCTTTACTTCATGGAAATTTTCTTCCTTGCATGTGAACTTTTTCCCTTAGCCCTTGCGTTGACCGATGCTTACCTTATAAGCGCAGGTCTCACTAGAAGTCTCAGCATGACTTCACAAACTTCATGTTGGTGCGGTCGTACTCCAACTCAATCAGACTTTAGGTATACCATAGAGATAACAGACGGTCAAATAATCGAAGTGACTCACGTTCTTATAGGATATAAACTCGGATTAGCTAGTCATAAGCTTGACATTGACCCCATGTCAGTCACACTTGGCAGTTTTGACATGATTGTCGGTATGTATTGGTTATTTAAGAACTAGCCGATATCATTTGTCGTGACAAAATCATTCGCATTCCTCTCCCGAGTGGAGAAACCCTTCTGTCTAAGGCAAAAGGATTGGTGATGTCGTAGGCATCATATCCTTCATGAAAGCACATAAGTGCTTACGTAAAGGGCATACTGCTATTCTGGCTCTTGTCACCGGGCAACCATCCAAAGAAAAGAAGATTGATGACATTCCGATCGTTCGTAACTTCCCGGGAGTAATTCCTGAATACCTGCCTGGTCTTTAACCTCACCGTCAAATAGAATTCCAAATCGACCTAGCACCTGGAGCAGCGCCGATTGCTCGGGCACCGTACATACTTGTACCTAGTGAGTTACAACAGTTATCTACACAACTGCCAGAGTTGTTAGATAAGAGATTTATCAGACTTAGCTCATCGCCATGGGGAGCTCCGATCTTATTCGTCAGGAAGAAAGATGGAACTTTCCGTATGTGCATCGATTACCATGAGCTGAACAAAGTAACTATCAGGAATCATTACCCTCTACCTCGTACCAAGGCACCCGCAGTGTTCATAGACCTCATGAACCGTGTGTGTAAACCTACCTTGATCATTTCGTCATCGTTTTTCAATGATAACATCCTCATCTATTCCAAGAATAAGGAAGAACATGAGGAACACCTACGCTTAATCCTTGAATTGCTGAAACAAGAGAAACTGTATGCCAAATTCTCTAAGTGCGAATTCTGGATTCGTGAAGTACAGTTGTTAGGACATGTAGTTAACGAGAACGGAATACACGTCGATCCATCTAAAATAGAAGCCATCAAGGATTGGGCGGCACCGACGACTTCAACAGAAATGCGACAATTTCTGGGATTGGCTGGCTAATATCGTCGATTCATCGAGGGATTCTCCAAGATTGCCCAACCTCTCACTACTTTAATCCAGAATGGTAAAGCTTATAACTGGGGCGACACCCAAGAGTCATCATTCCAACTCTTTAAGTAGAAACCTTGCAGTGCACCCATCCTATATCTTCCCGAGGGAACGGATGACTTCATAGTGTATTGTGATGCCTCCACTCAAGGTCTCAGTTGTGTACTAATGCAACGCAAGAAGGTTATCGCATATACTTCCCGACAATTGAAAATTCATTAGAAAAACTACACAACCCATGATTTGGAATTGGGAGCTGTAGTATTTGCACTGAAAATCTGGAGACATTACTTGTACGGTACCTAATACACTGTCTACACCGATCACAAGAGTCTTCAGCACATCTTTGAACAGAAAAAGTTGAACATCCGACAACGTCATTGGTTCGAACCTTTGAACGACCATGACTGTGCGATCAGATACCATCCGGGCAAGGCTAATGTAGTAGTTGATGCTCTATACCGTAAGGACACCAAACCCAAACGAGTTCGAGCATTACATTTTACTATTCATACTAGATTACCTGACAAAATCCGTAGTGCTCAACTCGAAGCCCTTAAAGAGGAAAACCTACTGCTGGAAGCCACACGCGGTATGGAAGAACAACTTAAGGTCAAATCAAATGACATTCGCTACCTGGCAGAGCGAATATGGGTTCCAGCGTATGGGAACTTAAGAGAACTAGTTATGGATGAAGCTTGCAAATCTTGATACTTTATTCATCCAGGTTCTGACAAAATGTATCATGACCTAAAGGTGCTATATTGGTGGCCAATGATGAAGGCTGATATAGCCACCTATGTGAGCAAGTGCCTGACTTGCGCAAAGGTCAAAAATAGAATACCAAAAGCCTTCTTGCTTACTGCAGCAACCATAAATTCCTATGTGGAAATGGGAGCAAATTTCCATGGATTTTATCACCAAATTACCTTGAACTTCTAGCGGATGCGACACCATCTTGTGGTCGTGGATCGCTTGGCAAAATCTGCACACTTCCTCGCAATCAAAGAAACCGACAAGGTGGAAAAACTCACTCGTATTTACTTGAAAGAAGTAGTCTCTCGGCACGGTGTGCCAATTTCTATCATTTCGGATCGAGACGCTCGATTCACATCATATTTCTGGCAATCTCTACAAAAAGCTTTAGGTACGCGTCTAGATATGAGTACGGCGTACCATCCTCAAACTGATGGTCAAACGGAACGTACCATTCAAACCTTAGAGGACATACTACGAGCTTGTGTGATCGATTTCGGTAACACTTGGGAGTCTCACTTACCTTTAGGGGAGTCCTCCTACAACAACAATTATCACACTAGTATCAAGGCAGCACCATTAAAGGCATTGTACGGACGTAAATGCCGATCTCCTATCCGTTGGGCTGAAGTTGGGGATAGACAACTTACAGGTCCCGAGCTTGGATTTGAACGTTCGAAACTTCTGAAAAGATCGTTCAAATCCGAAACCGTATGGCGGCAGCTCGTATTCGTCAAAAGAGCTACGCCGATAAGCATTGTAAACCGTTAGAGTTTCAAGTAGGAGATATAGTTCTACAAAAAGTCTCACATTGGAAAGGTGTAATTCGCTTCGGAAAACGAGGCAAACTGAACCCTCGTTATGTTGGACCATTCTAGATAATAAAGAGAATTGGCCAGTAGCATATCAACTGGACCTACTTGAAGGACTTAGTGGGGTACACGACGCCTTTCATGTCTCGAACTTGAAGAAAGGTCTAGCAGACAAGACACTGGCGGTTCCTATTGAGGAACTACATATTAATGAAAAACTGCGCTTCATTGAAGAACCGGTAAAAAATCATGGATAGGGAAGTCAAAACCCCAAGCATAGTAAGATCCTTATTATCAGAGTTCGTAGGAACTCGAAACGCGGACCGTAATTCACATGGGAGTGCGAAGACAACATAATATGCAAGTATCCTCATCCGTTCAAGCAATCCACATCAAAAACCTAAGGTACTATCCTAATTTTCGGGACGAAAATTCTTTCAACTAGAGGATGATGTGACACCAAAAATTTTTATTTTTTATTATTTTAATTTTCAGGACGAAAATTCTTTCAACTAGGGGATGATGTGACATCCGGCAATTTAGGGTTAACCCAGTTAACCAAATCCTTTCAAAATCTAACATAGTTAACAAATCTCAAACTACTGGGACTAATCTTGCCTACATTCAAACTCACATGCATGAAATCGGAAGGACCTATCTTGTAATTAGCCTTTAGTTAATACCCGTTGACTTTTGAAAGTCAAACAAACCTATTCTTAACCAAATCCAAACTTCAGGGACTAGTTCTACTCTTTCCAAAACTTTAGAACTTGAAACTTCAGGGATCAATTCTGTAATTTGCCCAATTTTAAATTCCATTGACTTTTGAAAGTCAAACCAAGCATGCTTGAGCCTGAATTCGTGAATTATAACGGATTTTCGTTTGAATCAATAACTGAAAACACGATAAACATCATAAACGTCCATCATTAGCACCTTAACACCTAAATTAATTCGAATTTAAACCCAATTATGGGCACTCAAACCTTAACCGTCGACTTCATGTTCATACACCCTCAAATTCATCGAATTCATGCACCAATCCTCGAAATAACACCCTGCGCACCTGATTCGAACACCAGAGAAGCTGTTACACGCGTCAATTCGATCGGAGAAAGAAACAGAGTTGTCGGAAATCAATTAAGTCACAGCCGACATCCGATTTAGCCGATCACATTCAAATCAAACACGAATCTGGTAAATTCTTACACATGTAGCTTCGTTCTTATTCATTAATTGAATGATAATTCAGCCTTAAAACATCAAATCGATCAAAGTTCAGATTCTAGGGTTCATATATAACTGGTTTAATCGAACCCCACCTCTGAACATGTTTAAATCAAATTAAATCACTCCATTAGAATCACAACACTTCGTTTATGGATAACCCTATGATAATTCAGTCAAACAACATCGAATTGATCATGACCCCGTAATTAGGGTTTGTTCATAAACGATTTTGGGGTGTTTGATCGTAAACACAGTTTCAATAAAATTAAATCATACCTGTAGTTTCAAAATCACTCGTTTACTAAAAACTCTCTGATTCCAACCAATTTCATTATCGGAGTTGATCAAATCGATCCCTTGTTCTTATTCTAGGGTTTCGGATTCTAAAATAGAACTTTAATGATCTTAAACTTGTTATTTTTTTATTAAACTCAACTATAGATTCGCAAGACCCTAATGAACAAAACCCCTATGATCTTGAAGCCATTCGCGGTCAAATCTGATGGTATTAGGACTGGTTTTGATCGAATTCGTATCTAGGGGAAGAACACGGTAGAATCAAAGGTTAAAACCATTTATGTCTGAGTTTGGTTGCGATACCCTAGCGGGCGGGACTGGTTAAGACTATGTGCTGGCGTGGGAGAGACCCGGGTTCGAGTCGAACCCGGGTCTCTCCACACCCATTTCTTTTAAACCGATTTTTAAGGAATATTTTTAATATAAAAACCACCCCCATAATATTATATTGATATATAAACGAGTTTTAACCTCGAAAATCAACCGTAGGCTCGAGTTTAGCTTCATAACCCGTATTTAATACTATTCCCACAATTAAAAATAACATCTTTATATTATTTTCAAACCACCACTCTAAACAAAAATAATATATTTATATTATTTTCGACCTCGTGACCTAGATTATAAATAATATATATATTATTATATTTTCGCCACGATTATAAACTTTATGAAACGATTCAAAAATTATGAATAATATAATTTATTATTTATTTACTCACGTCTATTCATTCAATTAAAAATAATATATTTATTATTTGTCCACGCAAATGTTTATTTTATTGGTCTTACGAACTTAAAGGTAGTATATTTATTATATACTATTCTTCTAGACCATGTTTGGTACGAACACACGAATGTATATATTTATATATTTATTATTCGTATATAGAAACGTTCGACACGAAACATATTTACCTTAATTATTAAATTAAGAAATCCTTATGTCCCGTAGATACGTTCGGCTACTCATTGATCCTTAGAATGTATATGACATTCAAATCTTCCGTGTCGTCGTCACAAAATCCCATATGTCCCTAACTTATGTGTTAATAATTATAGGGCATACGTAAGCCATGCAGGCTAACATTTGAGGTTCCAAATCTCATAATTGTGTGATACTACCTACTACGCAACGCAGGTGAGTTTCACGGCCCCTTTTTACTCGTTTTACTGTTGGGGGAGAAACATGTACACAAACTATCATACTTTTACTTGTTTTCCCCGTGGGGGAGAAACAGGTACGTAGACAAACATTATTTTACATGTTTTTCCCGTTGGGGCAGAAATCATGACACAACTATTTTAGATTATTGTAATTCGTATGTTATTACTGTTGAGGCTAAGCGTGACACACTATCACAGAAAGTCCTCATCATACATCGAACCGTTAATACGGATCTTAGCGAGGTAATGTTTAGTAGTACTACTGGGTTTGACAAGCCCCACCCGCGTTAGTCGCGCTAACTCGATTGGAGGTCGAACGGGTGAAATGTTAGCCTACTCACATTTGCCAGAGTCGATAGACATGGTAGGAGGCATATAAACACAAACAGTCAGCTTCGGTTGCGAGCGCTTTAGTAAGACATGAGCATAGGCTAGCTACCTATAGATATGCATATTGAATGTACATAATCTGGCAAACACTCTCTTATTGCAAACTTGAAACTTGTGAACTCACTAACCTCGTGTTGACACTTTTTCTTACATGTTTCTCAGGTCGCTAAGGCACAGGTTGCACACCTAGGACATGCATGGAGTCCTACTGTCATTGCATTCTTATGGAAACATTTAAAACAATCCATTTGTTTTATTAAACTTAATTTAGGCGTGTTTGTTTTGCGCATTTACTTTCTGGTTTAAAACGCTTCCGCATTAACTCTGAACTTTTATGTTATGACATTTTAAGTCTGATATAGTGTCGTTTGATGTAACTGATGTCTGAGATCCTGGTTTGTCACCTTCCAAACGGTAAAACTCCGTTAGTGGAAATTGGGTGTGTGACATTACTCCTGTTCCTACGGTTTCTAAATCTTCTACTGTACTTCAAAGCCTTCTGATTCTGAAAGGATTACCTTCCGTGAATCACAGGTGCTTGCATTGCAGACTCAGGTAGATACTCTTGTGACTACTGATACTCAGAGACAGTTAGTTCTTCAGGCTCAAGCTACACAGATTGCTGACATGCATTTATTGGTATCCAAACTTGTTGAGCGTCTTGACGCTCAGGTGGAGTTAAGGATACATGATACTTGTCATGCTGAGTCAATTCAACGAAAGGATGATGATGATGATAATGATCCTAGTGTTAATGTTGAGGGTTATCGTCAATACGGGGCTGACGTAAATCCAATATCAAGAGCTTTGGGGGGGTCGACATCACATACTATTGAAGGAACCAAGAATGATTCTGGAGTGAATGAAGATATTTTATTATTGGAATTCTTTGTTGATTCTGAAGAAGAAGAAGCTGAGAAGTTAGAATGTCTGGATGATATTGATGAATTATTTGATGATATTGAAGAGGATGTGTTGGATAATGAAGTTGAAGAAGGAGAGATTGTAGAGATTGAAATAGAAAAGAGTAAAGATAAAGTTACATATGAAGGAAGTGATGGTCTGAATGTACCATATAACTTCGTCCAAGATGATGTTATTCCTGAGTTTTCTTATAAAGGAGTAACAGATTCTACGGACTCTGTTGAACATATCAGTACACCTGATGATACTGCTCAATCCAAGATAGATTCTGATGTTGACACTACTCATCCTGTGTCTCCTAAGCCGAATGAAGAACCTGTGATGTATAGAAATACAGAAATGACTAGAGAACAATAGAGATAAGTAGTTAATAGTTGGATGAAAGTACTACCCAAGATATGTGAATAAAGAGAGGTGTATTGGAAGAATCATCACTTGGTTTTATGATGATGACACGAAGTTGTTTGCTCTTAAGAGATCTGATGGTGTTCAATACTTAAAGCCTATGACTAAGTATTTCAATACCTTGCCAAGGTGTGAAATGAATGGTCTAGCTACGAAACCACTTATTAATAGATCAAAGTGTGGATTAGCCTATGTGATTGCCAACTTGATTAAAAGAGAAGGTGGATCAGGGAAGTATGAAAGATTAAAGCCACAGAAAGGAAAACGAGTGAAGATTGTAGATCAAAAGACTGAGATTGTGACATGGAAGTATAAGTTCAAGCCAGTATGTGTTGTACAGAAGATACCATTGAAGAAAATACCACAAGATTTTCTGGGGAATATGAAATGGTGGTACGTAGATGTGAATACTGGTGAAGCTAGAATTGATTGTGAGAATTGATGTCGTTTTGTTTTGTGTGTTATTCAAAGATCCATCTAGAAGATTTGGGACTTACAATTGGTATCAGAGCCATTGAAGTCATTCAAGGCTCGGTTTTTTTTATATGAACGATTCAAGACACAATTTCTTCATCGTTTTCTGCTAAAAACCATGGAAATATTGTTATTTTGCTGCTGCGAGAAAGATTTTCTATTGAAAAGTGCTCAGGATCTTGATCGTGTTCATCGGGGTAGGTTTGAAATTCAAAATTTGAATCCCTTAATCTTCGGGATTATTTTTGGAAATTGAATCAAGTCAAAGCTTGATTCATGGGGTGCTTTTCATGGTAAAGATACAGGGCTTAAGGTTCTCGGGTTGGTCTTTTGGATCAAGATTCATGGCTTGTTCACTCGGTTTAGCTTCATGTGTAGACTTCACGGTTTAAGCTAAGTTCACTGTTTAAATTGAGTCCACGGCTTGGCTTAAGTTCAGGGATTTCAACTTTATTCACGTGCTTGTCTTGGTTCTCGGTTAATTTCAAGTTCTCGGGTGAACTTGCTCTCACGGGTTCAATTTTTAATTAATTTTACAGGTTAGATCAAGGACCTTATACTCCGATAAGATGAATTCTCAATAGACCATGAATCTCAACAGCATGTTGGACCTACAAATTGGAACAAGCACCAAACCACCAAGACTTACTTCTGCTGAAGATTTTTTGGATTGGAAGTTCAGATATTAGAACTATGTCTTACTTTCTGAGGCTAAGATGTGGAGAAGTATCATTAAGGGACCTCAGATTCCCATGTATGACAAAGCAGATGGAACTAAGGCACCTAAACAGATAGAGAATTATACTGATGAAGATTTTGATCTTGTTGAAAGGGATTTAAAAGCTTTGGCCTCACTTACTATGGCTTTATCACCTCATATTGCTTATAACTTTAAAGAATGTACATCTACTAAGCAATTATGGGAGTCTTTGGAAAAGACATTTGAAGGGAATGATGATATGAAGGCAAGTAGGAAGGAAATGATCCTGTAAAAGTTCAATATGTTTAATCATATTCTGGGTGAATCCTCAGCTACAAAGGTTCACCAGGTTAGTTTCTGAAATAAGAGATGCTCAAATTGAATTGAGCATTGGAGACTTGAATAGAAAGTTGCTGAATGGAATCCCACAAAGCTGTGACATGAATGTTGCTTTGATTAAGAGAACTAAAGAATTGAATGCTATACCTTTGATTGAGTTGATTTCAATCATCAAATCATATGATCTTGAGGATCAGTAAAGAAAAGCCAATCATGTGAAAACAATCAACTCTGCTGGGGCACAGAGCAGCAATAGTGCTTTTTTGTCTAATGTGACCCTAGGAGTGTCTGGATCTAGGAAGCAATTTCTGGTAATTTTGTAGCTACAAAGTCTACTGTACCAGAGCAGCAGACACATTCAGCACAACATTCTAAGTTGACAGAAGCAAATACATCTCTATGCACTGGAATCATGAACTGCTATGCAGCTTTTACTTCTGGAAATTTGTCACCGTCAGAAATGCTTACTGCTGAGCTTAATCAAATCCATCCAGAAGATGTAGAGGAGTTGGGCATTTCTTGGCAACTGGCCATGGCTGTGTTTAGAGAAAAGAACTTCATCAACAAAACTGGAAAATTCAGATGGAATGAAGATACTGGTAAGAAGATTAGCTTCAACAAGTCAAATCTTCGATGCTACAATTGCCATGAACTAGGTCATTTTGCAAGGGAATGCACTAAACCCAAGGAGCAGAGGGGAACTGAAGCTGGATCATCTGTAGGGGGAAAAGGTGTTGACAACTCCAAAGCCTTAATCAGTCAGCAAACTGGTGGATATGACTGGGGAGATCAACTCAAGGAACTGAATCTGAACCATGCTCATGGCTGACATTATTGAAAGCTCTTTTTCTACTTCATCTTCTGCTACTCCACCTGGGGTAACTGCTATCTATGCTCTAAGCTTTGCATTGATAAGGTAGAATTAAGCAGAAAACATAATGTTGTTTTGATTTTTGAAATTGAAAATCTCAAGTATCACAAAACCAAATTTTCAAAAACTGAAAAAAGCTTTAAAAGAAGTCATAGAAGCAAACAAAAAGGATACATCATTGCTTAAATCACAACTTAGCGAAAAAATTTGTGTACTTACTGATGCTAAACAAGAAATTACTCGGTTGACCACTGAATTAGAACAAGCAAAATCAAATTTTGCTGAAACTAAATTCAAAGTGGAATACTTCGGTCAAGCTAGTAAAGTTGTTGACATGATGGAAAAACAACTTCACAAACCTAGAAACATGTCTAAAGGGATTGGGTATAATAACATGCCTCCTCTGTTTAACGGGAACTTTGCCAATGTTCCTCCCTCTGTTGAGGAACAAGTAGAGGAGTTTAAAGTGTTGACTTTTGGAAATCTGACAAAGACTGATGAATCCAAATCATCATCATCCTTAGCTTCAAATATTAAATTTGTGAACAATTCTAATGTTTCTACATCATGTGCAGAAACAATAGAAATACAGGGTTGGTCAAGTGAGGATGATGAAGTTGATGAGCCAAAAGTTTGTAGTTTAAATTTGAAATCTAAATATAATAGAGTAAATTACAGATATCGTCCTTTATGTTTATACCCTTTTTCAGATTGAGTCCTTTAGCAAAAAAATTATCAGCTATCATCCTTTATTTTTAAAACCCTTGCACCCCATGTCCTTTACCCCAAACGACGTTAACTTTTATAGTTAAAACCCCTCACGTGGCCCCCACGTGAGGGCAAAAGAGTCTTTAACCCTAAATCTTCATCTATCCAACCATCATCACCACCACTAGATCTTCATCATCTCCCACCCCCACCTCCTCCGCCTCATATCCGACACCATCATCTCCACCCTCTACGATCTCATCTGCGAGTCCCCTACACTTCACTCCCCATCGCCACCGTCATCTCCACCTCCTCGCCCTATCCTTTTCAAAGATGAGAGAGAGGGTTTTGTTTAATTTTAATAACAACCGTTCAGATTTGACGCTGGTGAATGAGGACCAGACCGCCGGAGGTGATACAGATCCATCGTCGTTGTGGCTTACCGATCCGATATCTTCTGCCGCCGCCACATGCGCCACCGATGTAACTGCAGTCCCACCTCCGACAACTGCTATTATCCTGTCGAACAACTCAATTCCAAGTCAGATCCTAATTGAAAACCCTAACCCTAGCTCTATAGTTCATAATTCTAATCGTCAATCCATCACAAATCAAAATCAAAATCAGGGTTTGTTTGGTAGCAGGGAATTGAGTTTCTCTGAATTTGAATCGTTGGACGGAACCACCGGCGGCAAATTTGGGAGTTCTTCTCATTCGTTTCAAAAATGGACAAAGCATCCCTCCTGGGAGACGCGATTTCCTACATCAACGACCTCAGATCGAAGCTTCAAACCACAGAATCCGATAAGGAAGAACTGAAAACCCCACTTGAAGCAACAAAAAAAGAACTATTAACGAAATATTCACTACAATCATCTTCATCAACAGTTGTAGGGGACTCGCAGATGAGGGAGAGAGAGAGAGTTTAGAGAGAAAGAGAGTTGAGAGAGATAAAGAGATGAGAGAGGGTTTATTATTTTTGTTTATATATATATATATATATATATATTTGTGGGTAAAAAGACCAAAACACCCTCATGTGCAAGGCACATGAATAGAGTTAACTGAAAAACTTAACGCCCGTTAGGCTAAAGGACGTAAACCGCAACAAATTTAAACGTAAAGGATGATACCTGATAATTTTTTTGCTAAAGGACTCAATCTGAAAAAGGGTATAAACATAAAGGACGATATATGTAATTTACTCAAAACAATAAAAACAATTCTTTTGATTGTGTTTTAAAAGGAAACAAACCTTATGTGCGTGATTTTGTTGGTTTGAATAATTCTAGTGCTAAATTAACTTTTGTGAAACTTGTGAATGAGATTAAAGGTACTATTTTTGTAACACCTATAGTTAATGGTAAAGTTAAAAAACATGTTTTCAAGAAACTCAAACCTATGATAAAGCATACGGTACCTGTTCAAACCTCAAATGCTTCATCTAAGCATTTTACAAAGGATCAATTTAATTCTAAATATGATCGTCTTCATAAGAGGTTTGAACAAAACCATGCTCATCAACACAGGAAACCTGAGAAGGGATTCAATCACAAACAAGGTGGTTCATCTCATCAGTGGTTAAACAAGTCAGGCTTTGCATCTTATGCAAAGAAACAGTCATGCTATACTTGTGGTAAGTCTGGTCATTTATCTAGAAACTGTGTTCATCGTCCATATGTTCCCTACTATGAACAGAATCAGAAGACTATACATGAGAAAGTCACTCACTCTAAGCCAATGAAGGCTACCCAGCCCAAGGCAATGAAGAGTATGTCATCTTATCTTAAGCCTTCCGATGGTGATTGGAATGTTGCGAAACAAAACATGCAGGCTTACTTTGAAAGGCAAAAGATTAAACAAACTAAGCAAAAGGAGAAATCTAGATCTCATGTTTCTAAAGAAGGTAAAACGCCTAGCCTACCTAAGCCTGTCTGGAAAGCTAAGGAGAAGATTGAATCGACATCCAAACTTAAGTCAAATAATGATATGTTTCTACAGGAGGTGTCATATATTGGTGCTAATGGAATACCCAGATCTACTATGGCATGGGTACCAATAACTAATTAATCTCCCATTTCATGAAAGAAAAGCCAAGGAGGACTGTCAATAACCTCTGGTATGTTGATAGTGGTTGTTCCAAGCACATGACAGGAGACATATCTCTACTTCAGGACTTGCAAAATTTTGATGGAGGTTATGTTTCCTTTGAGGGAGGGAAAGGTGGTAAAATAAGCAGGAAAGATACTGTGGTAAATGGTTCATTGAGTTTTCATGACGTAAGCTATGTCTCTGAGCTAAATCATAGCTTGTTAAGCGTTTCCCAAATTTGTGATAAAGATGTCTTAACACATTTCACAAATAAGGAATGTTTGATTTTAAAACCGGGCTTCGTGGTGCCCGAGGAATGGATTTTGTTAAGAACACCCCGTAAGGGAAACTCTTATGTTATTTTCATAAACAATATGTCTTTTATCAAAATCTACTGAATTTGATGCTATGATGTGGCATCGTCATCTTGGCCATGTTAATTTAAAAAATCTAAACAATATGTCTTTTATCATGTTCGTGACTTACCTATCAAAGAATTCTTTTATATTGAGAAATGTGTTGCATGTGCCAAAGGGAAACAACACAGAAAGCCCTATAAGTAAAAATTGATCAATTCAATTGACTGTATTCTCCATCTGCTTCATATGGATCTCTTTGGTCCTGTGAATGTGATAGGCATCGGGCAGAAGTCTTACTGTTTGGTTATAACTGATGATTACTCACGTTTTTCATGGGTTTTCTTTTTTGGCTAACAAAAGTGAGACTGCAGCACTGATTAAGAATTTTATCATTCTGGTTGAAAATCAAAGGGATGTGAAAGTAAAGGCTATTAGGTGCGACAACGGAACTGAGTTCAAGAATGCAGTCTTGAATCAATTATGTATTGAAAAGGGATAGCTAGGCAATACAGTGCAACACGTACACCCCAACAAAATGGTGTGACAGAGCGAAAGAACAGAACCCACATTGAGGTTACTAGAACCATGCTCTCTGAATCCAAGCTGCCTTTAATCTTTTGGGTTGAGGCTGTTAACATAGCTTGTTACAAGCTGAATCGAGTTCTTCTCAACAAACGACTACATATGACTCCTTATGAGATTCTTTACAATGAGAAGCCAGGGGTTGGGTACTTTAGAGCCTTTGGATGTTCGTGTATGGTCCTACACACGGAATCTACTCCAAAGTTCAATGAGAAGGCTGATGAATGCTACTTTGTGGGTTATGGTTCTAACACCACCGCCTACAGAGTTTACAACAAGGTTACCAAAGAGATCAGGGAATCAACTTATGTTGATTGGCAAGAGCAGAATCCTACTGATGCAGAATGTGGTCCAACATGGTTATTTGACTATCATTCATCTTTAAAACGTTTATTGTTTACACTGATGTGATTGCCAGAACTGATAATGATTACTTTGAGCTGAGTGACGATGATGACGGTCCAAACACCGGACCAATGCTAACTGTTAATCCACCAGAAGTTCTAAGGCAACAAAATGCCGATGTTTCTTCTTCTACTCGGGAGCCGGTTCCTGATGTAACAAATGTCTCTGAGGATTCACCATTAACTGAAGAGGACGCTACATCTATTGTCAATGAAGGTACTTCTACACCCGAGACTTCGGATGCCTCTAGATTCCAGGAGCCGATTCTTAATGAAAGTGTAGTCGAGAAGCCGATTTCCGATAATACTGATGAGTCCAATGAAGAGACACAAGAAAATGTAACCAATCTACCTATGACAGTTCAAGTTCTTGAAACTCCATCTCATCGGATTAATAAGGATCATCCGGTGGATAGCATTATTGGGTCATTAACTGATGGCGTCAAGACAAGAAGCACTGCTGGAGAGATTAATAGATGTTTATATTCATGTTTCATCTCTCAAATCGAACCAAAGAATATATAGATGGCTTTCCTTGAGCCTAGCCGGGTTGATGCCATGCATGAGGAGCTGAATCAGTTTGCAAAGCTCAAAGTTTGGGAGCTAGTGCCATTGCCACCAGGGGTTCTATCAGCAAGAGGTAATCGATTACGAGGAGGTGTTAGCACAGATTGCCCGTCTGGAAGCAATCCGAATTTTCTTGGCATACGCATCATATATGAACTTCACAGTTTATCAGATGGATGTCAAGACCGCATTTTTGTATGCAAAGGTCAAGGAAGAAATTTATGTGTGTTAACCACTTGGGTTTGAAGATTGTGATCATCCGGATTATGTATAAAAACTGGATAAGGCTATGTATGGCTTACATCAGGCACCTCGTGCTTGGTATGCCACTCTGACAGACCATTTGTTAGCTCATGGTTACACTCGTGGTGCAATTAATCAAACGTTGTTCATTCGAAAGGTGGATGATGAACTAATTCTAGTGCAAATTTATGTGGACGATATCATATTTGGGTTCACAAATGAGGATTTATGAACAAAATTCAGGAAGGTTATGGAAAAGAAGTTCGAAATGAGTGCCTTGGGTGAAATGACATTCTTTCTCGGGCTACTGGTTCAACAATCAAGTGATGGTACTCTCATCCATCAAGGCAAATACATGGATGACATTCTTGACAAGTTCAAGTTTGCTGATGCTCAAGCTGCTTCTACACCTATGTCTGCTCGGCCAGTTCTAGATGCCGATTTAAATGGGGTTCCGTTGATCAAAAACAATATCGATCTATGATCGGTTCATTGATGTACTTAAGGGCCAGTCGTCTAGACATCATGTTTGCTGTGTGTCAGTGTGCTCGTTATCAAGCCAATCTCAAAATGTCCCATTTAACTGCTGTTAAATGTATCTTTCGATATCTCAAGTGCAAGCCTAGGAATGGCCTTTGGTACCCCCAAAGATTATAATTTTGACTTGTATGCATTTTCTGACAGTAATTATGGAGGTTGTCAACTTGACAGGAAATCTACAAGTGGGAGAAGTCAATTTCTAGGAGATAGGCTAATTTCTTGGCAGTGTAAGAAGCAACACACAGCCTCCACCTCCACTTCTGAGGCTGAATACGTTGTTGCATCGACTTGTTGTTCACAAGTCATCTGGATGCAACATCAATTACTGGATTACGGTTTAACCTTTCTAAATACTGTTATTTTCTATGATAATGAGGCTGCTGTGCTTATTGTGAAAAAACCGGTCCGACATTCCATAACCAAGCATATTGATATCAAGGTGCATTTTATCCGGGGCTGCTTTGAGAGAAATTTCATCTGTCTTGAACGTGTTGATTCTGACAACAATGTTGCCGATGTCTTCACAAAAGCATTTGATGCATCTCGATTCAATGTGCTTGTAGAGTGCCTGAAAATAATTGGTTTTAAAGATTGAACAGGTCACAAAAAGATTTTTCTTTATGTTTTAAATTTGTACAATTTTATTACTTTTAATTTTTTTATGCACAAATTTAGGGGGAGAAGTCAAGAAAAATCCAAAAAAAGTGTCTGCTTTTAATTTTATTAGTGTCAAGAAAAAAAAAGTATGCTTTTAATTTTATTCGTGTCAAGAAAAATACAAAAAGAGTCTGCTTTCAATTTTATTAGTGTCAAGAAAAATACAAAAAAATTGTGTTTCTGTTTGAGTCGGTCGTTTGCAAATAAATGGGAAGTGATATGATTGTTCGTTTCTTAAGGCTAAGATCAACACATGTAAGGCACTAAATTGAAATGACTAGGATCAGTGTTGGATATGTTGGTAGGCTCTGCTTGTGATATACTTGAATAAAATATTCTAATGGCCTTAGTGGGGAACATTAGAGTAATTTGCTATTCTTGTTACTAATAGAGAACTTAAACATAAAGGTTGATGAACCGTGGATAACCCTTGCTCTATTGGGATTGCACTAACCGAGACCCTTCACAAAGGGGTTGCGAGCTAACTTGTTACAAGTCTGTACATATTATATATATATATATATATATATATGTGTGTGTGTGTGTGTATAAAAGACATGCACTGACATGCAATAGGTGAAAAGACACTCAATGAAAGTGCAAAGCTTCTCTGCAAAGCAGAATTCTAAGCAAAAAGACACGCAATGTTAATGTCGTGCTATAAGAAAATTTCAAAAGGATATGTTTAAAGGCATACATATAAATATACTTGTAAATATTTTTTTTTTGGGAATATGTGACTGGGAAGGGATCTCTTGTCAGGGCATGTAAGTCCATTGTGCTATGACCCTGAGCTTATTCTGGTTCTGAACATGTAAGTCTGTGGTGCTATGTTTTTAATCAAAATTGGTTATAGATTCCCTAAAAAGTTGCATAAACCCGTGCTAGTTATGCTCATTTAGATATTATTTAGGTGCTCAAAAGATCATGAGGAAGGGAAGGTTTACCTGATAAGCTGTGGGGTCCATTAAAGTTCATCAAGAATTCACTTAATTCACATTCACTGAATTACAGGTTTCTACGATATGAGTGTGTTATTCATTAATTCATAGTTAATTCTACCCAAAACATGATAACTTAAATCATAGTGAAGAACTTAGGTTTGACACTAAAAGCATAAGTTTAGCAAGATCTAAATATTAGTAATCCACTTGACCTGTCTGAGTAAAAATACGTGCTGAAAAATGTTCCTTGGTCTGCCTATAGAACGATATGATCCAATTGCAAACTTCCTAAAGGCTCGTCATTATACTAGTTGTATACACTGATACTAGTCGTATGGATCCGGCAAAAACGATAGCACTGAGGGCTGTCAGTGTGTCGCGTGAAAGTTGTTGAAATGTATTACCATACGACTAGTATGGCCCCATACTAGTCGTATGGAGGGTGTGAAAACAACCGGTTAGAATGTATATACTTGAAGTGTGTCTATGCTTTAATCGAGTCAAGTTAGTATGTTTTTATTTTATTTCATTTTATTGTATTTTTTAATTTTATTCCTCTTTAAGATTAAATGACAAAATGATCAAGTTAATTTTTTTTAAATAAATCATCTAAGGGATTGACATGTTTATCAAAAGTATTCGGGTTTCGGTGGGCCCAAAAATCCTAAAAGGGAAACCGGGAAGTTTAAGGGTTGTATAAAAACCCTTTGCAGGGCCTTAAGAGTTCACGGCTTTAACAAAATTCAAAAGAAATTCTCTACATCTTGTTGGTGATTTTCTTTCTTACTGATCTCGCTATCAAACTCAGCTATATTGATCTTTAACAAGATTTCTCAATACAGGTATACTTTATGGCTCTCTAAACCCGATATTGAACTGTGGAATAACTTGGTCGACCGTAAACCCAGACTCGTAGGTTTTCACAATCAAGGCTTGTGAATTCGTTGATGAAAGATAAAATTTAAGGGGTGGATAGGTTCGTGATGAGTAGGCGATTGAAGGTGTAGGGTTAGAAAGTGAAATTTCAAATTTTGAATCGATCAATTTAGGGATTGAAGTTATTCTTGATGTTACCCACAAACAGGTAGTTCATGCTGGACTTCAAATCACCGTGAACCCGTTGAACTTCCCGTATATGGTTGGTATCCCATGAACCCAAAAGATAACCGTAAACCCCCCTTTGGCCGTGAATCCCAAGGGAGCTGTAAACCCTTTGGAGACCGAATACCCCTTGTTTTCCCGAGAACCTTTTAAACATTAATTTAAATATGATTTGTTAATTATGGTTCTAACCTAATATGTTTTATACAGATATGGCAGAAATGAAGTTTGTTCCTGATCACAACGTGTATGCTTTCACTCTAAATCCACCTGAGGAGTATGAGTATTTCAATTCTATGGTTGTGGGGTTGACACTTTCCCCAATTAACTTCACTGTCATGGAGAATCCAATAATTTTACAGAAGCCATATTTAGGAGTTTTGGTCCACTGCATCTATACATCCAAATGACAACGGAGAAGAATGCATAATTGGAACAATTCAAGCTAAAAAGATTAGAGTCTCAGAAACTATAATCCGAACTGCTCTAAAGTTTGGTGATCTACCAGCTCATCCTATTAAGTTGAATCCAGATGTTGTCACTCCAATTCTCACAAGGATGGGTTATGAAGGTCCTTATCCTCCTTTATACAAGAAGCTACTACATCCATACTTGAGATATCTTGAACACGTGTGCATGAACTGCTTATCTGGAAGAAAAGGAGGTTTTGATGAGATCAACACTACCATCTCTTGGGCTATGGTTGCCCTAACCATGAGCTTAGACTACAACTTCTCTAAGATGGTGTTTGAAGAACTTAAAAGCAATCTGAAAGAAGGATATATTTCTTATGTATCCCAGATTTCTGCAAATCAACCTCAACAGGAATCATGCTAATCTGGAACCTACTGTTGATACTTTGGACATGAAAGATATGAGTCCACTGATATTCAAGTTCATGAATGTTAATAAGCATGGAAAAAGGGTATATCAAGGGATGCGTCCCCTTGAGAAGTTTGGAAGATTTGCTGCACTAGTTAATGAAGAAGTGGCAGAACTGGCTGTGAACGTTGAAGCCGAGGTTGCTGAGGAACAACAACTCCCTCCTCAACAACAGTTAGAGCATCAAACAGAACCAGGACCACAGAATCCAGTTGTGCCAAAGTCAGAGGATGCTGAAGTTATTTCTTCTTTTGATAGTGAAGGCACACCTGAAGGACCTTTAGCACCGATCAATCGGTTTGTCAGAGAAATCGAAAGCAAACGACGTAGAGTTGAGAATCCTCCTCTTAGCTCTTCCTCAAACCAAGCTGACATCGATCCTGATTACCTATCGGATCATGATCTTCAATCTAGACCAAGGAAGAGAATAGATTCAGGAATAGCAAGAATACCACCAACACCCACAACAACACCCACTACAACACCTTCTGTGTCCACTCAGAAACCACTTTCACCACAACCTACTAGTACCCTGCATCAATCATCAGTCTAGGTGAGCACCTCTACCAATGATTTTGACATTGATCAATTCTCCGTGTCATCGGCTGAAGCTTACAGAGCCGAGAAAGCTAAGGGCAAAAGTCTCGTGGACTCATCTACACCTGCCCCTGTGGATCCACATGTTCTACAAGAAAGAGTATTTACTTTAGAGCAGCAGGTGGAAGCTCAAAATGCAAAGATAATGGCTTTGGAAGCTGATCAGGGTTTTCTCACTACCTTAGTGTATGATCTAAAGAGGCAACTGGATGATCTTAAGGCAAAGCATACTAAGACACCTACTAATGGTGATGATGATAATAATGATCAGGGATGTGGAGACACTGGGGGAAGTGATAGAGGAAATCAAGATAAGGATAATTAAGGCAATGAACCTTTCGATTTTGATTTTGAAGGAAGTCTTGGAGATCAACAAGGTGATATATTTCCTGGTAACACGGATAAAGATGATCCTTCCAACCCAGTGGATAATCTACAAGCTGAGATGTTTGATAGATATTCAGACTCAGAGCTAGAAAGACTGAATCGAGACATTGATGATTAAGTTAATTTGTCAAGCTCTACTGCAATGTGTCTGGAAATGCTGATGCAAGCAAGACTTCAAAGAAAGAGCGACCTTCATGGATGTTACCACCTGGTCCACATCTGAGACACATGTTACTTGGAACAAAGAAGGCTACTATTCAAAGAGAGGGGACATGTCAGGTATTTCATCTTGGGCATTTGATTCAGAGAAGAACTTGTATGTGGTGAAGAGAAAAAGTAGAAGACTAGAATATTACAAGAGTGCTAAAGACTTTAGCTCGCTGACAAAGCTCGATCTTCAGCAGTTAAATGAAGCGTATTTTGAGAATAAAGGAAGAAATACAATGGCATAAATGTTTTGCATTTTCTTAAATGAGCAGTGTTTAACCAACTTTGCAAAAATGAAGACAGCGGACTCTATCGTGAAGAAAGCTAAAGGAGTTAAGGATGGATACACTGGAAGAAGCTGGTACAATGTTATCTGGCCAGCTCCAAAAACAGTAAAGATGGTTCCTGTTGACAAGAAGATGCCAGTGAATACATTGAGGGATTTTCAGTACTGGGCATATGATCTAGTTTCTGCATAAGCAGAGCTCCGAATCTTAGATCCTTTCGACTTGTCAAAGTTTAGTGAACAAGACATCAATGTGTTAGCACGAAGCCAGATCAGCCATGATCAATTGTTTGAAGAGGATGCTAAGGTATTCAGCGGAGCAGTTGCTGACATTATCAGAGAGAAGCTGTTTGCTGGGAGTGGAAGTCATGATGTAGATATCAAATTTTGAAGATATGCAAGCTTAATCCTAGGGGGAGATTGTAGGACCTAGAATATATGATTAAGCTTAGCTGGATATATGTTGGTGTAACCGTGAACAAGGATTCACGGCTTGGGTGTGTTGGCCGGCCATTAGGCCGAGTAGTTGTATTTTAGGCCTAGTATTACTTGTCTAGGTATAAATACTTCTATACCCTATTCTTTTGTGGCTAGCGGTTCATAGAAATATTCTCTCAATTGTAATCGTTAGTAGTATTATCAATATACATATTACTTTGAGAAGATCAAGTTGTGTTCTTGTTCTTGAATCACCACAATTGATAGTTTCCGCCTATTGATTGTGAGAATTGATATCGTTTTGTTTATGTGTGTGTTATTCAAAGATCCATCTAGAAGATTTGGTACTTACACTTTATCGGAACCAATCGCCTGCAAAACAACCACTACAGCAACACTTAGAATCTTGTGTAGGTCCCTCGGGTGTGGTGGATCGTCACATGCAAGTGGTCTACTAGTCGGACCGGGTGCGGAATACCCGTGACTAGGTGGAGAGTCTAACTGAACAAAGTAAACTGAACACAAGAGTCACAATAAACGTTCTTTGTATTATAAACACTCGAAGGTTACAGATAGAATACAAGCTGCGTACTTAGCAAAACTGAGTTCGTCTGAACAAATGGTTCTGCGTACTTATCCTCTGTCAACCTATCCTATTTATACAAACCTGATGCCTGCGCACTTAGCAAGTGCGCAGGACCAATTGCTCTTGCGTACTTAACAAGTACGCAGAGGTGTTCTTGCGTACTTGCTAAGTACGCAGGAGCTTTCTCCTGCGCACTTGTAAGTGCGCAACACACTTAACAGAAAAACAACAAACATTATGTAAAAGTAAATACAACTCGATAAACTATTACATAATGACTCATACATACAAAGACAAAATACAGACATTAGACATACAAACCTAGACTCTATCCAGAGTGTTGTCACAGGAAAGTGCATCAACAAACTCCCCCTTGACAACAGCTCGGGATCTTCATCGTCTTCAGTCTTCTATCTTCAGTCTTCACAGCACTGGTTCCTTAGCTTCCATCTTCTTCTTGTAATCAAGGCAGAACTTAATCACCTTGTCATATTTAGCAGAGAGAAGCTTTGTCCATTCGTCAGTGTGGATGCAGAATTTGTCTGCTAGTACCTCCAGATCGTTCACAGAGAAATTGATGAAGCAGACTTCATCAAAAACCCTGATCACTTCCTTTGGCACTATGTTTCCACTATCTGACTTACCTTTACCCATAACCACAGCCTCGCCCGTTTTTGGATCAACGTACCAGTACCACATGTCACCAAGAATATCCTGAGGTAACTTGCTCAGGGGAATCTTAGTTTCACATCGTACTGGCTTGTATACCAATCTCTTTATGGGCTTCTTAGTCACAGGATGCACAGCGTGCTTATCCTTGACTCTTCTAGGCACCTGAGGCTTAAGGTATTCAAAGTTCCCTGATCTTGCTTCCCGCTGTAGTGTTACCCACAAACCCATTGCTACTGCATTACTCGAGTGACTTAGCAGATCGCGGTTTGCAAGGTTAACTAGGTCGTATTTGGGTAAAGAGTTGAACGCCTCACTGGTGGGTTTCAAGTATTGAACCCCCCAGATCTTTTGATGGCGAATAGCTGCTTGTCCTCCTCGAACCTAACAGCCAAGATCATACCTGTCGCTCTGTGCTTGTCTGTGATAGACGTCTTTTGCCACACGGGAGCTGGACCCTTTGTAGATGCAGAAGGCATATCTTTCTCTTTTGGTGCCTCGGGGTCCACAGGTGTAGGGTCGACTGGGGAGGCTTCAGTTGTAGCTTCAACATTACTTGCCATGTCAACTGAGCCTGTGTCTGTTTCAAGCAGAGATTCGAGCGATGGTATTTCAAAGATCTCACCATCCTCTAACTCGTACTCTAGTTCCCCGTCGCCCTTGGGAATCTTGATTATCACATCATCATCATCATCGTTCCAGTCATCACCAGAGTCGATCTCTCCTTCTTCCAGATTAAGAAGAGCATCGATCTGTGCTTCTTTAGAATAGTCAGGCTCGAGATAGAGAATCTCATCAGCCACTGACTTCCCTTTGTCTCCGCCACCACCACCTGAGGTATCACCACCCTCTTGCTGAGTAGACTCCCCCTCAGCCAATGGAACAGAAGAGATGGGCACAATCGCCAAAGCTAGGTGCTCACCTCCACTAGGACCGACTTCAGGATCCTTGTCTTTATCATCATCCTTAGTCAGATCGACTGGACGACAAGACTCGGCACCGGTGGATTTCTTTTCTTTGTCTTTCTCTTTCTCTTTCTCTTTCTCTGTCTCCTTCTCCCCCTGAGCACCTAGCTTCGCGGTCAGTTCACCAACTAATTTGACCATCGTTGCGTGCTCCTTTCTCTGCAAGTCCATCCTCAGCTCAAGTGAAGTTCTGTGGCCTAGAATTATTTCGTTAGTTTTCATTAACAGTTCATTATGTGCCAAGACATTCTTCAACTGTTCATCAGTCCCCGTTCTCTGGCTACGCAGAATCTTAACTTCATCCGCCAAAGAGTTTATCTGTGGTTGTTGAGCATCAGAATCCTCTTTTGACTTTTGAAGAGTCTTCAACAAGCCAGCAACTTGGGTTTCTAGAACAGTGATCCTTGCATCAGTTGGATCAGACTGCCTAGATGATGAGGCTTCGGCGTTGTGGATGGGGGAAGAGAAGATTGTGTCAAAGTCGAACCCCTGTGAGAAGTCACCATAATTAAAGGGTTGACCTGACGGCTCTTTGGTGGGTGTTGGGGTTGGGGATGGTATGATGTGAGTGGGTGTTATGGTTGGGGTGATGGTGACTGACTCCGTGAGAAGTGGAGCAGTCACCGTCACCTGGACGGTTGGAATAGGGAGGGTCACCGTCACAGGAATCACCTCTGTGACCGCCGTGACCGCCACATCTGCTTGTACCAGTGGCCTTCTCCTCCTACTAAACAGTTGCCATGCTGGCGTGGTAGATTCTGGAATGGCATCTTCAACTTGTACTGGCTGCACAGTTGGAATCTCTTCAACCCTGGGGATGGCAACCTCTTGCCTATCACCCCTTTTCTTGTTGGTGCTCTCATGCCTCTGTCTTTGTAAAGCAGCGTCAGAGTCGGAATCCGGCTCATATTCGCTGCTGGAGCTTTGTCTCTTTCTTTTTGAAGACGATGCAGGCTGGGTTACCTGTGCCCGTCTCCTCGGATGTGCCTGTGATGGTGCATCATCGGAATCAGAAGAATCTGATTCTGTAGCCTCCGAATCGGATTCCTCAGCACCACCAACACCACCTTCATCATCACCCTCATCATTACCTTCATCATTACCTTCATCATCCTCATTCTCTTCATCCTGTTCTTCATCAGAGTGATCACTCATCTCTGGTCTCGAGTTGGGACTATACCAGTTCCAGTCCTCCGGAGCGACGTATGCTTCATTAATCAGGTGGCCGAAGAGTTCAGTATGCTCAGGGGTAGGTTCTACACTGCGTGGCTTTAGAAACTGTGCAAAGACTCTCTTGGCCACCCTTTTCACTTGCAGTCTCTCCCCGATAGCACGCAGGTTTGGCAACGCATCATCGATCAAAAGTTGCACAAACCTCGGGTATAAAAGGAACCTAAATCTCTCAGCTGTATTTATCTGGTCATTAATTGCTTTGAAAATAAAGCGTGAGAAGTTGTAGCCCCGATTGAGAGACAAGCCCATCATGGCTGCTGCAAGGTCATGACTCATCGCATCTTTCCCTGCTTTCCTGGATGAGATGCACATGATCATGATGTGGGCAAAATAACGCCATTGATCTAATACCCACATTTTCTTGTAAGAAGCATAGTCCCTTTCCCCGACATATCCCATTCTCTGCCTCCAACACCCATCCACGTAGTAATCTGGATAGGATGTCGGGTCGGTGGCAAGGTCTCTGAACTGCAGTACTCGTCTGATTGTATCTTCAAAGATTCCAATAGCCCGACCATCAACAGTAGCCCTTATGACATTAGGGGATACTGTGCAATCGTGCTCTGCAGTCTCCCAGAATTGTTCTAAGTATGGTCTTGAGACTGTTGGATTAGCCGAGATTGCATAACTTATTTTAGATCTGTTCAGAAAGTCCATAATCTCTTTATATTGTAAGGCTGCCCCTTTCCATTCTGGTTCAGTGTGCGCCAACAGATTGAATTCGTCAGTGAATGCACGAGCCATTATCTGCAAACACACACAGAAAACATAATCAGAACAATTTATAACAATGGAAATAGACACACATGACATAGAATAGTAGTTACACTTTGAAAAAATTTTCAGACTTAGAAAAATTTTCTAAGTGTTGGTCCTGGTGCACAGGATTTTACTCTTGCGTACTTAACAAGTACGCAGGAATTACTTCTTGCGTACTTGCTAAGTGCGCAAGAACAACCCTTAGCAAAAATTTCAAAGATTTAAATTCGTTCAAAATGCGGGTTGATTAGGTAGCCACTAGATCGGAATCAGGGATTCTAACCTATGGTACCATTATCAACACCATTAACCACTAAATCACGATCAAATTTTGACCTAGGTCGTCGAACGACCCACTGACGGTTCGACTTCAACCCGTCGGATCAATCGATGACCAAAGGGAAAATGTATGATCGATTAGGCAATCTAATAACTTCTTAGTGACAGTAGTTACCCAAACAACCCATTTGACCCCAAAAATTTGACGGATTTAACCTAAAAATTCTAAGTCAAAAATCGGTCCAAAAATCACGAATCTATGGATGGAATCGGCCTAGATTCTCACCAAAGAGATGAAATACGAAGATGATAATGTGGACGGGATGAAAAACGGGTTTGAACACACTCGATTTTGAGAGAAAAATCGCAGGGGGGAAAAAATTTGGTTTGAATGAGTAAACCTGAAAATTTTCTAAGTGTCAGCTTTATACCCCACTGATATTGTTCGTGCGTACTTGCTAAGTGCGCAGGAATTAACTCTTGCGTACTTGCTAAGTGCGCAGGAATTAACTCTTGCGTACTTGCTAAGTGCGCAAGTCTTACTTCGTGCGTACTTGACAAGTGCGCAGAAACTTTAAGTGCGCAATTTTCAACTCAGAATTATGAAGATTTTCAAGTCAAATAACGAACAAGATAAAAATATTCAATCGGGAGGATTCAAATACAATTCATGAAGGTTAAACATAAAATATTTTTGGCTTTTTTTGAATTAAACTTAAACAATGCATAAACTTAAAATCTTTTTGTTCTTTTCTAGATAGAAATATACAAGTATTCACACAAGTTTTTTTTTTTTTTTTTTTTTAATCAAAGACACTAGCAGAGGATCATATCAGGCTAATTTTTTAGCAAAAACGATACAATATAAACATCAAAGAATATGGGATCATGTCATGTATTACTCTTTATTCTTACGTAATAAGCACATAAACAAGTAATTCAAGTTGACAATATTATAAGATTTGAAACTATACGCATCTTTGTATCATGTTCTTGTGTATTAAGTTACTAATTATGAAATATACAACGTGTACCCCACTTAAATGCTATGATATTTTGCACTATCTCAAGGCATCTAAGATTTTTCCAATGATATTCTTAATTTTCAGAATGAAGTTACATCAATTAGCACAGAAAAATCAAGCAGAATCCATAAGGATTATCAAGAATCATAAGATTCGGAATCGAGTGATTCAATTGTCTTGGTTTCATGTGATTTTCTTCTTTGAATATCGGTATGATAATTCGGGATAATGAACATGGTGTTTGATTATAAGGTAACGGGATCCAACTTTTATCTGGATTTGATTTCAATGAACCAGGAATGATTCAAGGGTGAATACATGCTCAACGGTTGATGTAGAGACATGTCTTGATTCAATCTCTCCTTGCATACTTGTGAGTATGGGCAGTGAGATGAACCGCATTAATTGTGCTAACAACATAACCCGAAACTGATCTCAAAAGAAAATTTTTGCCAAAATCTAACATCCTTTATCTGATAATGATCTTTTCTATTCTTTTACACACACACACTTGCAAACATGGGTTCAAATCACAGTTGTAATTTAGATTTAGTTTCCACACTACTAGTGATTCAAAGACGCATACAGCCTACTGACAATTCAAATTACTTGTAAGTAAACAGATTAAAAACATAATAATTTAAACAATTAAGTAAACATGACGCAATCATTTCCCATATGAGCAGTCTATGATGGTTAGATCATTTCAGATGTACTATCATTTCCTCGTTTCTCAAGTGAACTTTTGAAATTTTCTCCATTTTCAATTTTTTTTTTTTTTTGTAAAGTATTTTAAACTAACAGAACTATACAGAAAAATTTAAAAGAAATAAAATTTAACTTCCATGAATTGAATTGATTTAAGAAAATTAATTTTTCACTCGGGATTGAGCATTCCTATCAAGTTGACAAGATGCTCAAAACGGGACCGATCAAATGCCTTTGTGAAAAGGTCAGCAAGATTGTCATCCGTGTGAACCTTTACAAGTTCAATTAAATGCTTTTCAGCACAATCACGGATGAAATGATGGCGAATTTCAATATGCTTAGTTTTGGAATGTTTCACCGGGTTATTTGTGATGGACATGGTGGCATTGTTGTCAATGAATAAAGGAGTTCCAGTGAAGTTCAAGCCGTAGTCTCGCAATTGCTGCTGAATCCATAATATCTGAGAACAACCGCTAGTTGCAGCAATGTATTCTGCTTCACAAGTTGAGACAGAAACCGTTGACTGCTTCTTGCACTGCCAGGAGACCAGTCTGTCTCCCAAGAATTGACATCTGCCAGAAGTTGACTTTCTATCAAGGTTACAACCGCCATAATCTGAATCAGTGTAGGCTTTGAAGTCGAATGACTGCTGCTTGGAGTACCAAAGACCTAATCGGGGTTTCCCTTTCAGGTATCTGAAAATCCTCTTGACAGCTATCATATGTGACTCCTTCGGTTGAGACTGAAACCTTGAGCACAAGCATACAGCAAACATAATATCGGGTCTTGAAGCTGTGAGATAAGTGATCCGATCATCCCACGGTACAACCTGCTGTCTACATCCTTCCCATCTTTGTCAGGATGCAAACCATGATTGACTGGGATTGGTGTGCCATAAGTAGTGCTATCACTCATCTTGTATTTTGATAAGATGTCCTGCACGTACTTAGTTTGATGTAGATAAATGCCATCCTCTCTTTGACTGACTTGCAGACCCAGGAAGAACGACAGTTCACCCATATTGCTCATTTCAAACTTGGACTTCATCACCTTTTCGAAATCCCTACACATCCCTTCATTGGTCGACCCAAAAATGATGTCGTCGACATATACTTGCACAAGAAGAATGTCACCTCCTTCTTTCCTTATGAAGAGAGTCGAGTCAATCTGCCCACGGTCGAAACCATTAGACAGTAAATGCTTTGATAGTGTCTCATACCATGCCCTCGGTGCTTGATGAAGACCATAAAGTGCTTTGTCGAGCTTGTACACTTTATTGATATTTTGCGGATCTTCAAAACCGGGAGGTTGAGTGACATAGACTTCTTCATGAACTTTACCATAAAGGAAAGCACTCTTCACATCAAGTTGGTAGACCTTGAAGCCGACATTTGTGGCATAAGCCAAGAACAGTTGAATGGCCTCAATTCTAGCAACTGGGGCATATACTTCTGTGTAATCCAAGCCCTCTTGTTGATAAAAACCCTGAACAACCAATCTTGCCTTGTTCTTCACAACTACATGACGATCATCCGTCTTGCATTTGAACACCCATCTGGTTCCAATTGGCTGAAAGCCTTTTGGCAAGTCAACCAAATACCATACATGCAACTTTTGGAATTGGGACAATTCATCTTGCATCGCCTCAATCCAGCAGTTGTCAGTGAGAGCCTCCTTCACATTCTTCGGCTCTATCTGGGACACGAATGCAGCATGCAGACATGTTTCCATGACACCAGTGTCAAATATCTCTGTGTAAAGACTGGTGTTCTCAGTGATGGTTCTATGACGAGTCTGAACACCGGCATAAGGATCACCAATAATGTTGTCGATTGGATGATTCCTATGCACTCTCGTCTCCGGTACAATTGGTTCTTGAATTTCTGGATCTAGATTTGTGCTCAACTCCCCCATTTCCTGTGTTTCAGCAGAAGAAGATTCAATGTTAATTGGATCAGCTGGAGCTTCATTTCCTACAGTTGTGTTAGGATTGGCTTGAGCGTCATCTCCAACAACATGAACACTTTCACTGTTATCACTGTCATGAGTTCCAGATGCAGATGCAGCATTGGAATCAGGAGTTATAATTGGTACAGTAGCACGAGTAGAAAAACTGCCGCCATTCAATAGATTATAAACATTTTCGGCGTCTTCTGCAGATAGCTCAGGAAGATTGAAAGACTTGAATAGCGCATCATAATCAAAACCCCAAGCTGGACCTTTTGGTTCTGGTGGAATGCTGTGTTTACTACAATCCACTTCGAACCATTCCTTGACAGTACGAGTTCCTATGTTGTACACTCTCTTGCAGGGCGAATTGGCAACATATCCTAAGAAGATGCCTTCCACCTCTTTCGCATGAAATTTAGATTGACGGTCTTTATACTGTAGCAACAAGGAACAAGGACTACCAAAAGGAACTAGGTAATCAAGATTGGGAAGTCGATTGTTGATCAACTCATAACAAGTCTTGTTGTGTCTTTTCACCACCAAAACTCTGTTTAAGACGTGACAAGCTGTATTTACTGCTTCTGCCCAGAAAGTGACAAGAAGCTTTGCATCTGACAGCATAGTCCTTGCAGTCTTAATCAGTGTTCTGTTCTTCCGTTCAGCAACTCCATTCTGCTGAGGCGTGTACGGCGCGCTGAATTCGTGACGGATCCCTTTCTTGAGACAGAAAAGTTCCATCAAATTATTCTTGAACTCAGTTCCGTTTTCACTCCTTATTTTTCTAACTTTCAGCTTGCAAAGAGATTCCAAGCTTAGGATCAAGTATTGAAGAATATCAGCAGTCTCATCTTTTGTACCTAAAAAATGCACCCAAGAAAAACGTGAGAAATCATCAGTTACAACTAGACAGAACGACTTACCTCCAATACTCCTGATACTTATAGGGACAAACAGATCCATGTGTAATAGCTCCAAAGGGGTATCAATAGAGTTTTGGAGCTTGGGCTTGTGAGACTTCCGTTGCTGTTTGCCCTTTTTACAAGGCATACAGTCATCTGCAACAGTAAATCTCAGCTTAGGAACCCCGGTTACCAAACCGTTTCGGACAAGATGATTCATTTTACGATAAGAAATATGTCCGAGTTTCCTATGCCACAAGATGGAGTCAAGCTCTGTCGCTTTTGTAAGCAAACAAGTAGCAACTGATGAGGTGGTTTTTGCCACGCTCATATCAATCTGATAAGTGTCGTTTGTTCTTGGTGCTCTCATCAGAATCCAGTCATCAGGAACTTTGAAACCGGGTTTGAGAATCCGACATTCTGACTTGTCAAACATCACTGAGTACTCCTTGTCACACATTTGTGAGACACTCAACAGGTTATGCTTCAGCTGCTCGCAGAAGTTGACATTGTCAAAGCTAACACAACCGTTCGAAACCACGCCTTGACACGTGATACTGCCGCCTTTTTCTCCGGCAAAGGCCACATAGCCGCCTCTAAATGGTTTAACGTCTTGAAGCAAGGCCATGTTTCCTGTCATGTGCCGGGAGCATCCACTATCTACATACCAGCGGTTAGAGATAGTACCCTTCGGACGTCCCTGCACGAGTAACAAAAGAATTAGTTAGATTTGGAGACCCAAGCCATTGTGGTCTTGGGTCGTCCATCCTTCTCAAAATAAACTACTTATTTCAACTCACAGTCATGATGACTGTCCAAAATTGGTGAATCTTTGGAGGAATTGGGAATAGGAGATTGAGAATCTTTAACTTTCTTGTTCCAGGATCTCTTTTGAATCTTAACCAGAACAGGAGACTTTGGTTCAATCACAGCCGGTGAACTTGTGGAAGCTTCACCTGATTGAGCTTTAGTCAGCTGTTCCAGCTTTCTCAACCTCTTATTCCTTCTTCTTCTCTATGGCTTAGAGAGTCTAGCCACAGGCTTCTCACCAGTGCGTGTACTACCAGATGTAGACACACGAGGTACAGCAGGTTGCTTTACCTTTCTTACAACAGATGGCTTGGCCTCAGATTTGATCTTTGGCTTAGCTATCGGTTGCACTGGTGGTTTCACCACATTTTGCTTTGGTCTGATATGAGCTTTCACTACTGGCGACTTAGGGATAACAGCTGGTCGTGAAACAACATGCCGTTTCCCTGGGTTTTAGAAGGACAGTTCACAACAATGTGACCAACCAAGCCACAGTGAAAGCAATTCCTCTTGTCAACATAAGTTCTCATGTAAGGCTCTTTAGTTCTGGCCTTAGAAAACTCACCATTGTGAGAAGGAAGAGTTGGTTTATGAACAGAAGTTTGAACTTTTACAGTTTGATGTTTGGGGGTATAATACTTTTGCAAATTCTCTTTGTAACCCAGCCCATAATGAGATGAAAAAGCCTCTTTCTTAGCTTGGTTAATATTTTTAAAACCCCTGTAAAGCATTCCCTTAAGTTTATCATTTGTTTCAATGATATCAGGTTCAGTTAAAATGCAATTATCACCATTAGTGATAATGTTTTTCTGGACTTTCTGTTCAGTCAACAACTCCTCAGAAACTACTCCTTCAGGGCAAGTGTTAACCGACCCATCCTCAGAAGCAGTAACATACTCCTCACTAGATGTGGAGTTAGCCTTACTTGAGGATTCATCCTTTTTAGGGGAATCATCCTTATCAGAGGGCTCATCTAGACAAGTGAGATCAATGTCTATCAAGCTATTGACAAACTGCCCACTTATTGGTGGAGGAATGGCATTGGTACCAAGTCCTAGGCCATTCATTTTTCTCACCACGGATTCGTAGTGTTCCACCACGAAGTGAGAGTTTTTCAATTTCTCGTTAGTGCATTTGAGCTGCAAGATCTCATTTTGCAGTTTGTTAATTTCATTGTTCTTCTATTCCAAAGCCCTATACGCAATGTCCAAATGAACCTGTTGGTCGCTTATTTTTAAAGAATAGTCTTGTTTTTCTTTCTGTAGCATTTCAAATGATTCTTTAAAACGTGATTCATTCGTTTTGTAATTTTTAGCTGCCAACTTTAGGGGTTCGATTATGTCTTGGAGATCAGAAATTTCATTTTTTAGCCCTAGACATTTAGAACAAGAAATAACAGAGAAAGGGTTAGAATCTACCTCAGATGATGAACTTTGTCCTTCTCCAATTTCCATGAGAGCGATAGTAGTGGTAGACTCCTTTTCATCAGCTACAGAAGCTTCCTCTTCTTCAGATTCAGAAGATTCCTCTTCTTCAGCTTCCTTCCTCTCGGCCTCCTTCCTCTCGGCCTCCATCAGCTCCATGATTTCTGCCATGAGACCAACCTGTGCTTGAGCAATGATGGGGTCTTCTAGATGCACACCCCAATCAAAATTTTCGTCATTCTGTGCGACCAATGCATTGGACTGATTACTTTGGGTATGATTGTGGTGGCTTTGGTTGTTTTGGCCATGGCTGTTTCCCTGGCTAGGTCTGGTAAAACCAGAGGCCGGTGCTCTGTCCTTTTGACATTAACGAGCAAAGTGTCCATAGTTTTGACACTTGTAGCACTTGGCCTTGGATTTGTCAAATCCAACCTTGGCATTAGAATGCCCGCCAATATACTTTCTTCCTGTTCTGTTCAGGAAACGCTTGGCCCTCCTCAGTAACATGGCCATATTCCACTGAATATCCATGTCTTCAATATCATCAGGATCCACTTGATTAGAAGTCCTCTTCAATAGTCTCAGGATCCGTTAGCTTTCCACCAATGAAATTCTCATATGTCAGCATGCAAGATGAGAATAGTGCTACATGATCTTCAGCTATCTTGGCAATAGCTGACTGGTTGGCTGAGCACGTATTCTGAGGAGTCTTTGAGTTTTGTTGATTTTGTTGATGAGATCCAAACCCTGATCCTGATGCATAACATGCATGACCACCACAACCATTAGAGTGGTCTTCTTCAATGGATTTCCCAGTAAAGAGTGCAATCCCAGAGCCGGAAGACATTGAAGTGGAAGTCGTCCCGTGATACATGGAAGGGTCCTGTATCTGAGGTCTTCCAGAATTCTCCCTTTTTATAAGATTCATGTTATGAGCCTGAATCTTACCGACTGCCTCATCTACTGTCATCTCGTACAACTTTGAACTTTCCCTCATCAGGGTTGTATACATCTCATATCTCGGTGGCAGAGCATCCAAAAACTTTTCCACCATTTCCTCTTCTGGATATTTAAGCTCAAACGATTTCAACTCCGTTTGTAGGTGATAGAATCTAGAGATAAGTTCATCTAAAGATTCAATTTCTATAAATCTGAAGCACTCGTATTGCTTCCGGAGCAGATCCCTCTTGCTTTTCTTGATGTCACTATTTCCTTCGAATCTTTTCTGTAAAGCTTTCCAAAGATCCTTAGAAGATTCATATCCTCGGAAACTGTGGAACAAATCCCGAGTTAATGACATAGTGATTGAACCCAATGCCTTCTTCTCTCGATCATAATTTTTCTTTTCTTCTGCATCCAGCTTAGAGATAGGCTTAGGTACGTTTTCATCAAGATACAAGTGGGTGGGATGCTTATATCCCTCAAGAATAGGTATCCATAACGATGAATCGGTGTATGAAATATAGTGCTCAAAACGGGCTTTCCAATTGGAATAATCGTTTACATTGAGCAACTTGGGAGGTTTCTATGGAGTACCGATTTCATTATCATAATTTAACATACTACTAAGGTTCTGAAGGTTTGACATGGTGAACACTTGGTCAAAAATCACAAAAGTCAGTAGCTATTGCGCACTTAGGATTGGCCTTGCGCACTTATGAATGGTCTTGCGTATTTAATATTTGCCCTTGCGTACTTGTAAGTACGCAGGAGTAAATTGTTAAGTACGCAGGATAAGTTTTAAGTTCGCAGTTCAGTCTTGCGCACTTGTAAGTACGCAGGAGATAACTCTTGCGTATTTAGCAAGTTCGCAGAAAACTGTACTTTTTGCCAAAAATGGTAAGTACGCAGGACACCTTTTTCAGCAACTCTCACCAAACTTTTTCGGTGACCTGAAACTCGCCGGAGTTGGTAAAAAATGGTCTTATGATCAATGCAATTGAGCCAAAGGGTCAGAAACAAGTTTCTAACCAACCTATGATGCTCAAAACACACAAATACACAACAAAAATCGGTTTTTGAGAGATTTTTGCTTCTAAAAAAGTGCTCAAGAGCTACCCCTTTTTTATCACAAAAATCAACAAAATAACCTCTCTTTGCTTGTAAAACTCAGTAAAAACGTCTCCAAACTCACTTACAACACTCGAATTCAAGAGCAACGCTCTGATACCACTTGTAGGTCCCAAGAGCCTCGTCGCGCAGCGGATAATAACACGATCTGTTATGCGATTTGTGTGGGAACAAAGAGACTAGACAGAGAAACACTAACAAAGATAAAAGACGATGAAACGAAACGTAATCCATAACAAAGAAGTCATCCCGTATTACAGACTACATACCGAAAGAACACACATCTCTCATCTAAGCTCACGGTCCAGGGGTCGGGAGAGCTCTTCCCGACCCGGATAAACCTAGTTCCAGAGTTCCACCTACAAATGAAGACAAGTCTTCTATTTATAGGGGTAGGAACACTTCCTGCGTACTTGACAAGTACGCAAGGCAAAAGCCTTGCGTACTTACTAAGTACGCATGGTTTGGTCATGCGTACTTGACAAGTACGCAAGGCAAAAGCCTTGCGTACTTACTAAGTACGCAGGACCAAACTGGTGTGCGGGCTAAGTACTCAGGAACACCCTCCTACGTACTAGCCACGTACACCGATACATAGAATTTAATCTATAGTTACAAAACATGCTTCTACATCTTGGATGGAGGAACCATCCAAATTTCAGCTGGAAGGATTACAACAATCAAGGACCATCTGGTTTTGGGCAACAACAATATCAGCAAAGACAACATCAGAATTTTCAACCTCGTCAACAATTCCAAGGAACTAACAAGCCAAGTAACGGTTTGAGTCTAGAGGACACGGTAACCAAGTTGATAACTACAACTGAAAGTCAAGCCCTCTTAGCAGATGCTCATCACAAACAATATTAAGAAAAGTTTAGTCTCCACGAAGCTAAATTTAGGACACATAAAGCAACTCTAGAATCCATTGAAATACAATTGGGACAGATTGCAAAACACTTATCTGAAAGACAACCAGGATGTCTTCCAAGCAATACTGAACCTAGTTTAAAAGAAAATTCTAGTGCTTTCACTCTCAGAAACAGTAAGTTTGATCTAGAATTGCAAATGCCGGAAGAAGAAGAAGTTCAAACAACACCACCAAGGGAGATATTCACTGGAGTTCCGCTTCGCCCATCTACCATAGAATCAACCACATAAGATTTGTTATCAAAAGAAACTTCACAACCCACTCCAGTAAACACTCCTGCTAAAACTTCTACAAAAACTATGGTGTGCACTCCTGAGAATATGCCACCAAATGGATGAATGTAGGTCCACATGGCTCTTCTACGGATCGTTCTCGTGATAAGACGTATCATTAACGCGGAGTGCGGAATCCTACTGAGTCAACGATTGCATACGAAATAGACAATAGAAACAATCAGGTAAATAACATTCACTTGTATTCCAACAATCACAGAGTTTACAGACTCGATTCGTTCACCTCTGTATATCTCTAAAAAGACAGACTCTCTAAACTCTATTAATAGACACATGATCTGCATTAGGCGAACTTAACAAGTTCGCCTCTAACAGACTAAGCGAACTTAACAAGTTCGCTTCTGATAGACCAGGCGAACTTGTAAAGTTCGCCTCTAGCATAACTTGTATAAACACTTAGAAAAAATTTAATACAAAAACATAAAGACATTTAGATCTAAACTATTACAAAGCTTTTGTCATACAATCTATGTCCTAACAGACTCCCCCTTGACAATAGCTTGATCTTCAGTCTTCAATCTTTATGATGAGCTCTTCCAGTTATCCGGTAATCTGCTGCCTGCATGCACTCCATATCTTCTACAAATCTCCAAAACTCTCTTTATACTGAAATCCTTGTTCTCTCCATTCATCAGTGAACATGTTCTCATTCTTTCTCAATGTCCTCTGATCTTTCTTTGAAAAGTTAATAAGATTCATTGCATCATAGAAACTCACAATGACCTTATTATCTTTATCATCAATCCTTGCTTCACCAGTAGTAACATCTACATACCACCATTTCATATTCCCAAGAAAATCTTATGGAATCTTCTTCAATGGTATCTTATGTACAGCACGTACTGGTTTGAAATTGTAGTTCCAGGTCACTATCCCAGTCTTTTGATCTATGATCTTCACACTTTTTCCTTTCTGAGGAAGCCTTTCATACTTCCCCGATCCACCTTCTCTTTTGATCAAATTAGCAATCACATCAGCTAATCCAAACTTTGATCTATTAATAAGTGGTTTTGAAGCTAGACCATTCATTTCACACCTTGGCAAGGTATTGAAATACTTGATCTTAGGCTTTAAGTACTGAACACCATCAGATCCTTTAAGAGCAAACAACTTTGTGTTATTATCATAAAACCAACTTATTATTCTTCTAATACACCTCTCCTTATTCACATATCTTACTTTCTGAGCAGGTTGTACTTGTGACTTGGGTAGCACCTTTATCCAGCTTTTCACAACTTCTCTCCTCTTTTCTCTAGTCATTCCTGTATTTCTATACATCACAGGTTCTTCATTCAACTTAGGAGACACAGTGTGAGTAGCATTAGTATCAGCATCTATATTGGATTGAACATCTTCATCATCAGTGTCAATCTTGGATCGAGCAGTATCCTCAGACATAGTGATATCTTCAATAGAGTCCATAGAATCTGTTACTCCTTCATAAGAGAATTCATGAATAACATCATCTTGGATGAAGTTATAAGGGACATTCAGACCATCATAGCCTTCATAAGTAACTGTATCTTTACTTTTCTCTATTTCTATCTCCACTATCTCTCCTTCTTCAACTTCATTATCAGACAAGTCATCTTCAATGTCATTGAATAATTCATCAATATCATCCAGACATTCTATCTTCTCAGCTTCTTCTTCTTCAGAGTCTGCAAAGAATTCCAATAATAGAATTTCTTCGTTAACTCCAGAATCATCCTTGTTTCCTTCAATTGTTTGTGATGTCGACTCCCCCTGAACTCTTGATATAGGATTAACGTGAGCAGCGTATTGACGATCACCCTCAACATTACCAGTAGGATCATTGTCTTCATCATCCTTTCGTTGAATAGACTCAGTATGACATGTATCATGTATCCTTAACTCCCCCTGAGCGTCAAGATGCTCAACAAATTTGGACACCAATAATTGCATGTCGGCAATCTATGTAGCTTGAGTCTGAATAACCAGCTGTCTCTGAGCATCAGTAGACACAAGAGTATCCACCTGATTCTATAAAGCAAGCACTTGTGATTCAAGGAAAGTAATCCTATCAGAATCAGAAGGTTTTGAAGGACCAGCCGAAGTTTGAAGAACAGACGGAATAGGAGTAATCACAGGAGGAACAAGAGTAATCACAGGAGATGGATTCTTAGATCTCGGAGGTGTAATCTATAAGGAAGCAACAAAGTTAGCATCCTCAACACCTTGTGAAGAATAAGCAGCAACAATAGAAGCAGACATAAGCTTCTGAGATTTTGGATTTGGATTAAAATCACTATCTGAATCAGAACTCTCATCAACTAATGTTCTCTTATCGAGTACTGATCCGGGAGGAGGATCCCGAACAGACTTACGTCTCAGTCTTCTGGCTTTGGATTTAATACGCTTGCCAGCATTTGCCAATGGCACGTTAGCCAATCTCTCATAATGATCCGAGCATAAGTCTCTAGACGCATCAGAGTCAGTACCCTCAGAAACAGGTAAAATTGTTTCACTTCATTCACCACATTCCCTTCAGCCTCATGAACAGGTGAGTTCACAGCTTCATCATGAAAATCTTCCATATTTAAACCTAAGTCTTGATCTTCTTCTTGAACAACTTCTTCTTGAACAGGTTCATTCACAGGCATTTGTGGAATAGGAACTTGTTGAGTAGGAATTTGTTGTCGTTGAGGAACTTGTTGTTGATTAGGAATTTGTTGTTGTTGAGGAACTTGTTGTTGAACAGGAATTTGTTGTTGCTGAGGAACTTGTTGTTGAACAGGAACTTATACAGGTTGTTGTGGTTGAGGTTGTTGTTGTTGTTGTAGATTCTGACCTTGCCCTTGAGCCAACTCCTCAGGATGAAACCAATTATCATTAGGAGGTTTAACATAATCAGGATTGATTAAGTGACCAAATAATAGAGTTTGAACAGGAATCAAAGCAGCATTCTGTTGTTTCACCTTTGTGCAATCAGTAAAGATACGTTTTGACATCGGAGTCAAATTTAAACGGATTGGATGCTGTGGGAGACCAGGAATAAGATGATTCAGAATCATTTGGATGAACCAAGGATACATTAGAAATCCTTGACCTTCTGGAGGATTAATCTGCATAACCAACTCCCGATAAATATAAAGAGCAAAGTTGAACCGTTTGTTCAAAGTCAAAGCCACCATTGCAGCTTGTAGAGCACTCTTTAACCCATCAGTACTAGCTTTTCTAGGAGATAAGCATTGGATAATCACGTGCATGAAGTACCTCTACTCTCCAACTAAACCACCCTTACGAGCTTGAGTATCATTAGGTCTTCCACGATAACCCATCCTCTGAAAACATCCCATAATCAATGTTCCAGGATATGACATAGGATCGTCATTAGCACCTCCGACAGCTAGAGCAGCACGAATAGTCTCTGCCGATATAGCAATCTCTGTATTGTTCACTGTAGCATGAAGAACATGAGGTTCAACATCCGTATCTTGATGTACTGTATCCCAAAATTGTTGAATGTACACTAAGCTTATATACGGATCTGCTGATAAGGCCATACGTAGACGTGAACGGTTTAAGAATCCAATAATCCCATGAAAATTTACAGCCTCCGACATGTTAGAATCTAATAGTGCCACTTGGTTATGTTTGTACTCAACACGACGAGTCATCTGAAAAGTATTTGGACAACAAACACAGTAGACATATAACAAACACACTTATAAAATTCACAAAAAAAAAAATTTGTAACAAAAAAAATTCACAAAAAAAAATTCACAAGTCCAAAAACCCTCTGAGCCCCTAGGCGAACTTACTAAGTTCGCTTCGTGTTGTAAGAGGCGAACATAATAAGTTCGCCTAAACAAGTTCGCTTGAACAAGTTCACCTGAACTTGTCTGCCGATACAAATTCCACACAGAAATCCAAATCCTTCAAATCGATATTTTAAACATGAATTAAACAATGGAATGACATCGATTAGTACTCACGAAACAAAATCAAGACTCAATTTTTTGATTTAATATAGATTCAGCATCAATTAGGTCAAAAACCTCTCGTTTAATACCTACGACGAAAACCGAGATAAAAAAATACTAATTTCTCACAATTTAACGGATGAATTCCAGTGAAAATACCTTCAAAACGATCGCAATCAAGAATCGATCAAGAATTTAACAGTTAACAACCAACAACACCTTTTGAATTTCAAAATTTTTTGAAATCGCTAAAATGGATAAGTTCGCTTAAATGTCTGTGGAAGAAGAATGAGTGACTAAGTTCGCCTGAACAAAAAACATTATACCTATTAAGTTCGCTTCATTAGGCGAACTTGTTAAGTTTGCTTAACAAGCCTCAGGCGAACTTAATAAGTTCGCTTCACCAGAACCAAGCGAACATAACAAGTTCTCTTCAACTTATTTGCCTTGAACAATTTTTACCAACTTTCAAAACGTCATTTCTTGTGAGCTTCCGTCAGCATCCTGTATCCGATCCAATCCTGAATCATTTTAATAAAAGATTAGAATTTTCATGGAAAATAAAAAAACAAAATCTTTTTGAATTTTATCTGTACAAACGGAATCACATATTTTTGGATTTTATCTGAACAAACTGGAATCACATATTTTTTGATGAACATCATGAGTAAGAAGATCATATCAGTATTTATCAACAACCATGGGTAACCTATGATATGAAACAATCCAACTCATTCTTATGCACCTCGCATCTTCTTCATTTTTATATACTCTTTGCAGTATTATGAATAATGTTTGAAATGATAAGCGATAAATTTCAAAGTAAACAAGATCAGGTTATGAAATGCTCAATTATTCATACCGAATTTGTAATATAAAGCATGAATTCTTAAATTTGTCAATATTATATGATTTGAAACTATAAGCGTTTATCTTCCAATTTTATGTGAGTTAGTACCATTTAGATGAAAAACATCTTGTACCCCACATATATGTCAAACAGAAATATAAATTGCACTATCTTCAAGAAATATATAGTTTATTTTAAGATTAGATCAGATTCCAAGATGAAATTATCTCTTTTAGCACAAGTATATAAAAGCAGATCCCAAAGGATATAAGAATCATGATGATTCAGAATCAGAAGATTCTAATGAATTGGCTGTATAATGAGAATCAAACAGATTCAGGTATGAGGATCCAACTATTATCTGAATAAATTTCAATGGAGTCAGACTAGATGATGTATCTAACTGATCCAAGGGTGAATATATGTTCCAACAGATGTTGTTAAACAACATATCTTAGTTCAGCAACACATTGCATGTTTTCGGGGTATGGGCAGTGAAGTGAACTGAAAAAGTTTGTGCTAAAGATATAATTCAATATTGGTCTCATGAAATTCTTTAAAACCATATATTCTTTATCTGATATTAATCTTTTACACACACACCCAGGCATAGAATGGATTCAAATCACAGATGTAATCATATCATATTTAATTTTCACACTACTATTGGTTTATAAACGCTTCTAATCTATTGACAATTCAAGTTTCAAAACTCATACACAAATTTAAAACAGATTATCAAGATTAGAGCATTCAAAACACTATCATTTATCATTTACGCAAACTTTGAAATTTAGATCAAATCAAATTACTTTAAACAATCATATATCAAAGGTCTACTAAAGTCGTGTGTAATAAACTAATCACTGATGTACTATCATCTCTTCTCTAACTTCAAATGATGTCAAATTTTATATTTTTCATTTTGTTTATTTATTTTTTTATTTTTTTTAATTTTTTTAAAACATTTAAATAAAAACTTTTTGACTGAAATTTAAAATGCAGAAATGTAATAAAGAAATCAAATAAATTAAAAACAAAATTTTCCATGAAAATCTGATATTGAAAAACTTTTATTCGGGTTTGATCATACCTATCATTTTGATCAGAAATTCAAACCTGGTACGATCAAATGCCTTGGTAAAAAGATCAGCAAAATTATCATCTGTATGAACCTTTACCAGCTCAATCAACTTTTTATCTGCACAATCACAAATAAAATGATATCTAATTTCAATGTGCTTTGTTTTACTGTGCTTAACATGATTGTTTGTAATAGACATTGTAGCATTATTATCAATAAACATGGGGGTTCCTGTAAAATTCAAACCGTAATCTCTTAATTGATGTTGGATCCACAAGATCTGTGAACAACAACTTGCAGCAGCAATGTATTCTGCTTCGCATGTTGAAATGGAGACCGTAGTTTGCTTTTTGCATTGCTAGGAAACTAGACGATTACCCAAGAACTGGCAACCCCCTGTAGTAGATTTCCTGTCCAAACAACAACCACCAAAATCAGAATCAGTATATGCATTGAAATCAAAGTTAGAACCATGTGGAAACCATAGTCTCAATCTTTGTTTTCCTTTCAAATAACGAAAGATTCTTTTTTACTGCAATCAAATGAGATTCTTTTGGTTTTGCCTGGAATCTGGAACAAATACACACAGCGAACATTATATCTGGCCTTGAAGCTGTTAAGTACATGAGAGATCCAATCATTGCCCGGTAAAGTCGGCAATCAACATCTTTTCTATCCGGGTCAGAATTCAATCTATGATTGACCGGAATCGGAGTATCATATGGGGTATAGTCCTCCATCTTGAACCGACTCAAGATGTCTTTGACATACTTGGACTGATGAATAAAGAAACCATCTTCCGTTTGATTTACTTGTAAACCGATGAAAAATGATAACTCTCCCATAGCGGACATCTCAAACTTCGACTTCATAACACTCTCAAAATCTTTGCACAACCCTTCATTTGTAGAGCCAAAAATAATATCATCTACATATATCTGCACCAGTAGGTAATCTCCCCCTGATTTCTTTATGAATAAGGTCGAGTCAATCTTGCCACGAACAAAATCATTGGCCATAAGATGTGTGGACAATGTTTATCAAGCTTGAAAATTTTAGTCGGATTAAGTGGATCTTCAAACCCTGGTGGCTGACACACATAAACCTCCTCCTTGACCCTACCATATAAAAAAGCACTTTCACATCCAATTGAAACACCTTAAACCCTTTATAAGAAGCAAAAACCAGAAACAGTCGTATAGCTTCAAGCCTCGTAACAGGAGCATAAACCTCGGTGTAATCAATTCCCTCTTGTTGATTGAAACCTTGGACAACTAATCTTGCCTTATTTCTTACCACGACACCTCGATTGTCTTTCTTGCATTTAAACACCCACTTTGTACCAATTGGATACATACCCTTCGGAAGATCAATAAGATTCCAAACTCTGAGTTTTTCAAACTGAGCAAGTTCTTCCTGAATGGCCTCTATCCAATTGTTATCATTTAATGCCATTTCGACATTCTTTGGTTCGACCTGAGAAATAAAACAGGAATGTGAGCACACATCAAGAACACCAGAATCTTTAATACATGTATACAAACAAGTATTATCAATAATAGAACACGTTTTCACTCCATCTCGCAAATTCCCAATTATATTTGTCACTGGATGATCTTTGAGTTCCTTGATTGATGCAACCTTAGGAACCGGCAACACATCAACTTGAGTTGTATCAGATTGATAAGAAATATCCTGATTAATTGGTATTTCCGAGTCTAGATTTGTAGGAATCTCCCCTTGATCTTGTATCGAATTAGAAGGTTCATCAACCAACAAAGGATCAGTAGAAGAATCTTGAAAAATAGCATTGTCTTCCTCACTCTCAGACTCTTGTGGTCCTGAACAAGAAGCAACATTAGGATCGGGAGCAGAAGTAGATGGAACCGATGAATGTGGAACTGCATTTGGTAGAAAACCACTATGATGTGCATCCTGACATGAATCATATAAAACAGCAGCTTCCTCAGGAGAAATATCATAAGGTAAAAGAAAAGACTTGAATAAATTGTCATAATCAAAAGCCCAGTCTGGTCCAATCGCCATTTGAGGTAAAGACCGATTAGAATAGTCAATATGGAACCATTCTTCAACTTGGCGAGTCTCCTTGTTATAAACCCTCTTGGTAGTAGAATTTGCAACATACCCTAGAAAAATCCCTTCAATAGCCTTAGCACTGAACTTGGTTGGGACATCTCTAACTTTCAACAGGATGCATGGATTACCAAAAGGTAGTAAATATTCCAGATTCGGCTTCCGAGTATTCAGCAACTCGTAGCATGTCTTGTTGTGTCGCTTAACGGTCAAGACTCTGTTCAAAACGTGACACGCAGTATTTACAGGCTCAGCCCAAAAAGTTACTGGAAGCTTAGAATCTGCAAGCATCATGTGTGCCATCTCAACCAAAGTCCTGTTCTTTCGTTCAGCGACTCCATTTTGTTGAGGAACATATGGCGCACTGAATTCATGATGAATTCCCTTTTGTAGACAGAATAAACCCATCTTGCTATTCTTAAACTCGACGCCATTGTCACTCCTAATTCTTCTAACTTTCAGATTGCACAAATTCTCTAAACCCAGGATTAAGTATTGTACCATCTCAGTGGTTTCAGCTTTAGAAGCAAGAAACTTAACCCATGAAAATCTAGAGAAATCATCTGTTACTACCAAACAGTAAGATTTACCACCAATGGTCCTGATAGTAATCGGACAGAACAAATCCATATGCAGCAGCTCCAAAGGAGTTACAATAGAATTCTTTGATTTAGATTTGTGGGATTTCTTGCGTTGTTTCCCCTTCTTGCAAGGAATACAATCATCAGGAACAGAGAATTTCATCTTCGAAATACCAAGAACCAGATCATTTTTAACAAGATAGTTCATCTTCCGATAGTTGATGTGAGCAAGCTTCCTATGCCACAAAATAGAATCTGACTCAGACGCCTTGGAGAGTAAACATGTAGGAATTGAATCCGTTGTAGTAGCAACACTCATGTCAAGGACATATGTGTCATTTCTCCTCGGAGCCTTCATTAGAATCCATTCATTAGGAATACCAAAGCCCGGTTTCAAGATATAACACTGAGAATCATTGAAATGAAACGAAAACTTCTTGTCACACACTTGAGATACACTCAAAAGATTGTGTTCAAGTTGCTCCACATAATTCACCTTCTCAAATTTGACTTTATCATTCTGTAAAGTACCCTGACCAGTTATGTACCCACCTTTATTTCCCGCAAAAGCGACGTAACCTCCATCAATATTTTTGACATCTTCATGCAACCGAATATTCCCTGTCATATGTCGAGAACAACCACTATCCACATACCACGTATTGTTGATAGTCCTCCTTGGTTGTCCCTACATAAACAAAGAAAATCAGTTAGAAATAGGAACCCAAGCCATTGTGGTCTTGGGTCGTCCAGATGGATCAAAATAAACAACTTCAAGCAATTCACAATCAATGTTATCATTAACCTTTGGAACAGAAGATTCACAATTAGACTTTTTCAAAGAAGACACATTATGATTAATTGGAAAAACATTATTAGATATATGTTTATCAGATTCAAATGTTTCCAAAAGTTTCTTTAATTTTCTATTACGTCTTCTTCGTTGTGGTCTAGAAAGTTTAACTTCAGGTTGAGAATCTTTTGGAATTCCAACATATGGAATCTCAAATTTCTCTTAACAAACAAATGATTTAGATCTAAGTTTATCCTGCTGCCTAAATCCCGAAGATTTAGCAAATGATTGACAAGGCATATTCTTCTCCACACTAAAAGTTGACTTTCCCTCATTTGTTCTTTTCAGAATCTTCACCACTTTTTGTTTTGAAGGAGCAGTCTTTAATTTGCCTTGATTCTTATAAGGACAATGAATCAGAATATGACCAGCCTCATTACAGTGAAAACACACTCTTCTATCATGATGATTTCTGACATAAGGAGTTTTTCTTGAATTTGAAGAACTCTCTGATGAATAAGCTTCAGAAGATGTAACTGAACAGTTAACCGGCTTCTTTTGTACATAAATTTGTGTAGGCACCTTTGATGAAAGCGGCTTTTGATAACTAGCAGCAACAAAACCACTTGATTGTAACATTTTTGACAGCTTAGGTTGTTCAACTTGCAGCTCATCAGGTTCTGTCAAAATGCATCTATCACGGGTAACATTTTTCACTATCTTTGGATCATCAAGTTGCACTTCCTTTAGAATGCCCTCAACCTTCTTATCATCAAAAACCTCATCCTCAGAATCAGAATCATATATCATATCTTCACCAGTTACTGGATTGACTTTCAATAGTCTTTGGATCTATTTCTTCTTCATGAATAATTTCAGGTTCAACCACATAATTTGCATTGAATAGAGGGGGAACAAATCCAATCCCAGCAACACTCTTAGTAGGATCAGCATTAGCATTAAAGTAATCCAATACTACAAAAGAGTTTTCAAAATTTTCCAGCTTTCGATGTAGTTTGATCACCTCAGATTCTTTATCAGAAATTTCCTTGTTCTTTTGAGCAACAATTTCATTTCATTTCTCAATCTCAGCATAAGCCATATCCAGATGATATGCTTGTTCCTTATATTTCAACCCCAAAGAATTTAAATCTCTTTTCAAAGATTCAATTCTATCGACACACAGTTTATCATTATCTTTCAGTTTTTGATTAACTGAATGCATCGATTTCATATCACAAATTAAATTTGTGTTATCATCCATGACTTTTTTCATTTTATCTTTTACACTAATGCAATTAGAACAATAAATGTTACAGACAGAATCTTTTACCTTTGACGGATCAGACATGTTTACCATGAATACTTTTGCAATAGGAATATTTTCTGAATCAGCACCATCTGAAGCATTTTGAGTTAAAACAATATCATCTTCAGCAACACCTGATGCGATATCAGAATCAACATTCTGTACTTGTTCAATCTCTTCATCAACACTCGGCACACTTTCACCATCACTCGAACTATCATCATCAGTCGACTCTTCGGATTTTTCAGAATGAATCTCTGCTACAAATGCTTGACTTACCGTACCCACCAAATCTTCTAGATGAATACCCCAGTCATGGTTTTCATCGTTCTGAGCAACCAAAGCCGATGATGCAGATGCATGATTAGAATTACCAGATGAACCATGTGACTGATTATGATTATTCTTAAAGTTATTCGTCTTCTTCTGAGAATCAAACTCAACTTTTGGCTTCACACATTCTTTAGCAAAGTGACCATACTCTTGACAGTTATAGCAACGCACTTTGGTTTTATCAAATCCCATGCGTGATCGACTGTTAGAGCCAATATATTTTCTTCCATTCTTCTTCAGAAAATCTTTTGCTTGTCGCATCAGCATAGCTATATTCCATTGAATGTTCATTTCTTCCAGATCAACAAGATCAATCTGTCTGTAATCTTCTTCAATAACCTCTGGATCATGAGTTTTTCCTCCAATAAAATTTTCATACGATGCCATGAATGTGGAAAACATAGCCAAATAATCATCAGCAACCTTTTGATTCATATTGTGAGTTCCAGACGATGAAGAGGCTGTAGTTGCAGAGAAACCAGAATGACTAGAATGACCAGAATGAATAGGAACTCCATAACACTGATCATTAGAAGTATCTTGAGCATCACTAGAAAATAATGCAACCCCTGTACCAGTTTTACCAGAAGTCTTGGCAAAATACATTGAAGGATCTTGTATATGTTCCATATTAGTCTCCTTCTTCTTCATATTCATATCATGAGATTGAATCTTTCCAAGAACCTCTTCCAGAGACATTGATATTCTCTTTTATCAAAATTGTATACACATCAAATTTAGATGGTAATGCCTCCAAGAACTTATTATTTATCTCTTCTGTCTCATACACCACTGAAGCACTAGACAATTCACTTAGTAGATGATAGAATCTTGTAGCAAGATCATCCAAAGATTCATTTTGAAAGTGCTTGAATACTAAGAATTGCTTCTTCAGTAATTCCTTTCTGCTCTTCTTTACATCCAAACTCCCTTCACATCTCTTTTGTAATGCTTCCCACAATTGTTGAGAAGACTTGAATTGTTTAAAACTGTGATAAATTTCCTTAGGAAAAGACATCGAGATACTTGCCATCGCTTTCTTTTCCCTATCAAACAATAACTTTTCTTCTGTGGTTAACGCAGACACCGGTTGTGACACCCCGCCAAGGCGGAAACGCGAGGCGCGACGTTCATGGTTTTTCAAAGCATATAATTATTGCAAACGCATACATACAACTGGATACATAAATTAAGTTTAAGGTTTTACATCCCAAAATAGTAGTTGAAGTTAAAAATTAGTAAGATTTTGCAAATATGACCCGAACATCATGGGTTATACAAGAAAAATCTTCAAAAGTTGTATCCACCATGTATGCATGAACTCTACGTAGTATTACTCTTGTTGCCGCGATTAATTTCCTGAAAAACATACTTGAAAATGTCAACACTAGGTTGGTGAGTTCACATGTTTCATATATGAATACAATGAGCAAACCAATTGCATTAAAATGATTTTACGTATATGATAAGCAAAACAAGTAATGTTTGACCCATTTGTAAACTAGCTAGGAATACAAATAATATGTACATATATGAGGCATAACCAAACCAAGACCAGGTGTTTTGCCCCTCACTCGTACCTCACGAGCAATATTAGAATACTATGCAGTCATTTGGCCAGAGGGACCCATGGTTAGCGCGACTAACCATGACCGGGGGTGTCAGACCCAATAGTACTATTCATAGAATCTTAGGCTAATCTATAGCTAATGGTTATAAATATGATGGTCAGGGGACTTTAATCCAAATGTATCAACTCATGCATACATAAAGGTCGGGTCTTGTTTTCTTGTTATCATATAAAAATAGTTATAAGTATATTCTTCCCCCAAATATTGAAACAGTAAAAAGGGGCCGTGAAACTCACCTTGAGTTTGTGTATGTTAGCAACGATAATTGTTCCAGTCAAACTTGACTATTCGTACCCTAATTACAAAAAGGGTAATTCTTGTTAAGACCGAAAGTCTTATATGCAAATTGTTCATCGACTTAGTAAATCTGATTGCTTTTGTTTAAAATATCTTCTTAGTTTTTCAACACTTGTTTCGTTATAAAACAGTTCTGAGTTACTGACCAATGGGACTGATGAACAGGTATCGAAACTACTTAGTTTCTATTGAATCAGAACAGATGTCGAAACTTCCTAGTTTCGATTGAGCAAACTGGGTATCGAAACTTCCTAGTTTCGATTGGGCAATAGGTATCGAAACTACCTAGTTTCGATCAAACAGGTATCGAAACTCCTAGTTTCGATTGAGTAAACAGGTATCGAAACTCCTAGTTTCGATTGAGTAATAGGTATCGAAACTACCTAGTTTCGATCAAACTGGTATCGAAACTCCTAGTTTCGATTGAGAAATAGGCATCGAAACTATAGTTTCGATACTGTCATTTCGTTTTGACAGAATCAGTCCTGCATATTTTATGTTTTAAACTTGAATTCGACACACTTTTCTTGTTATCTTACTTGCGTTCGAACGATTTGTGTGTTTAGCTACGGTTTTAAAGAAAATAATATGGACGGTATCGAGTTTTTACCTCTAAACAGAGATGATGATTTTGAGAGAAAACAGAGAATGATCTTGAGCTCCTTAGCTTGATTCTTGAGAAAAACCACTTGGAACTCTTCTTATAGCGCACCGAAATATGGTGGATTTTGCCTTAAACTGGACTTCGACTTGAAGGAATGTGGGGAAATTGCCGTAAGAAAATGAGAAGTATGAAAGGGATTGTGAGATTTCGACTGGGGAGGTATGGTTTTTATCTGAATTCTCGCAGGTATGTATGGGTTTTTCTGAATGTGAGTGAAGTAGAAAGTGGGAGAATAGCTCCTCTGACTTTCGGCCGAGAAAGTCAAGGAAGTGGTTTGGGTTAATAATGATTAGATTTAAGTATTAATTTATTAATGGTATTAATATCAATTAGAGTTTTTAAAGGGTAATTTAACTCGGTTTAGATTTTTCACGGTATTATAAATTTAACCAGTTTATAGCTCGTTGATGAAAAATATTAAAATCTTGGATTGTATAATTCGTTGAGGTCATTATTTATAGGTATAGATATTTAAAGTTGACGCTACCAGGTAATATCTTCGAAAGAGTTCGTTAGTTTACTTTTACGTATTATATATATATTCTAGTCTAAAAATGAATTATTGTCCAACGTAAAGTTCGTGTAATATATATGTCTAGATATTTTTCTTGGTTATTTAATTTAATCACTAACGTTCGTATTTAGTCTGGTTATACGGGTATGTGAACCGGTAACTCCTAGAAATACCAAAATATGAAATGAAACAATGTACGGCTTTTCTTAGACTTTAATGTCCTAATTTATGCAATTAGGTAAATCACGAAAACAAATATAATATAAACTCGTTTATATCGTGTACGGATGTTGACCTGAAATGTCGGGTGTCACATTCTCCCCATGTTAAAAGAATTTCGTCCCGAAATTCAATTCGTGCCATCTTGAACTGGTGCATCCTTAAACAAGGAGGGGTATTTCATCTTCATTTGATCTTCTCGTTCCCATGTATACTCAGGACCATGTTTTGAGTTCCAACGTACCTTAACCAGTTTGATTCGACTGCGTCTCAGCCTTTGAACTTTCCAATCTGATATCTCAATCGGTTCCTCGATGAAATGAAGTTTATCATCAATGTGAATTTCATTAGGCGGTATGATCAAAGTCTCGTCGGACAAACACTTTTTGAGATTTGACACATGAAATGTATCGTGTACGTTGCTTAGTTCTTGCGGTAGCTTGAGCTTGTAGGCTACAGGGCCAACCCTAGCCAGTTTTTCAAACGGTCCAACGTATCTAGGGTTGAGCTTACCACGGTTACCAAACCTTGCAACGCCTTTCCATGGTGAAACTTTTAACATTACTCGGTCACCAATTTGAAATTCTAATGGTTTCCGTCTGTTATCAGCATAGCTCTTTTGTCTGTCTCGGGCAGCTTTCAGACGGTCCTTAATTTTGAAGATCTTATCAGTGGTTTCCTGGACAATCTCAGGACCTGTCAAATGTTTTTCACCAACTTCTGCCCAACATAACGGTGAGCGGCATTTACGACCATATAAAGCTTCATACAGAGCTGCCTTAATGCTTGTGTGGTAACTGTTATTATAGGAAAACTCCGCCAACGGTAAATGAGTATCCCAATTTCCTCCGAAATCAATTACACACGCACGGAGCATATCTTCTAATGTTTGGATAGTCCTTTCATTTTGACCGTCCGTTTGTGGATGGTAGGCGGTGCTCATGTCTAGGCGCGTGCCTAGGGCTTCTTGTAATGATTTCCAGATTCTAGACACGAATCTGCTGTCTCTATCAGAGATAATAGAAACTGGTACTCCGTGTGTAGAACCAAAGACTGATTGCTACCAAATTATTCTAAGTACAAATGCTGATGATAGGCTTATCAGCAGCATTCAACACATATGGCTGCTGATAGGCTTATCAACAGCATTCAACACTTGTTGCTGCTGATAGGCTTATTAGCAGCATCCAACACTTGTTGCTGCTGATAGGCTAATCAGCAGCATTCAACACAAGTGGCTGCTGATAGCTTTATTCACTGAAGACCAAACGTTGCAGCTAACTATCCATGTGAAGCGCCTCTGACACCTTTCTGCAAAAGCAACTGCCACACTCCAAGCAGAAGGAACCTCACTGGTGCAACCAATAAAGGACAATGACGCGCTTCTCCAAGCATGCAAACAATGATTCCTAAGAAGACGTTTCAGTAAAGTTATCTAGATTAGCCTTTGCGTGTAATTTAGATTAATAAACAAGATCAACGGCTTGTGTTAGATCTGATCCTTAGAATCAAGGGTTTGTCTTGATTCTAAGTTACTATAAATACTGTGTAAACACTTCATTGTAAGTGTGCTTGTTGTGCTTTCATAGTGCTTCTTGATAGTGTTTTACTTGTAAACTTGTAATCTCAGAAGTTTAATACAACAGTGCATTTATCAGTATTCTTACTGTTTACTTGTTTACTTTGTTGGTTGTTATTGTTTCCGCCAATATCAACTAGAATAGAATCACCTTGTAATCTTACGATCCTACAAGTGGTATCAGAGCTTTGGATCAAGATTAAACAAACTAACATTTGTTTAATCACTTTCTGATTCTATTCAAAACTCTATTCTTGATCAAGTCACACAAAACAAAATGGCATAAAGTCATGGATCTGAAGACATTGGCAGTATCAACCGACCACCGAGGTTGGTGTCTGGGGAGGACTATGATATGTGGAAGAACCGTATGGAAAGCTTCTTCTGCTACCATGAATACGGAATGTGGAAATCCATAAGGGATGGACCTTTTGTTCCCATGGTGGCCTCTGCTGACTCCGGAGGACCACTAGTTCCTAAGGAACCCTCCAAGTATTCTGAAGAAGACATCAAGAAAATGGAGGTGGACTTCAAGGCATTAGGAGCTATCCAAATGTGCCTTCCAAATGAAGTTTTTCACAATTTCAAGGCTCACAAAACTGCAAAGGAATTATGGGGAGCCCTGGAAAAGATGTTTGCTGGATCTGAGGAGGTCAAGGAGAACAGACGTGACATTCTCAAGCAACATTATGAAAACTTCGTCTGGAAAGAAGGTGAGTCACTAACAGTTTTATATAACAGGTACACGTACCTGGTTGGAGAACTGCAGTGCTCCAAGGTAACGCTGGAGAATGAAGACATTCTCAAGAAGTTCATAAGATCTCTTCCTAGTTGTTGGACATTTTATACAGTGTCCATCAGAAGAACAGAAAATCTGAAGACTCTTCAAATGACTGAGCTCTTTGGCATGCTCAAAACCTATGAATTAGAAATGATTCAAGCTAAAGAAAGGAGCTCCAGTTATCAATCAGCCACCACTTCCTCCACCACCACCTCAGCGCTTCACTCTGATCATTCTGGTCCTAGTGCAAGCAACTACTATCCTCCCATTGTTACTCATCCTCAAACACCAACTGCTTCACAATCCAACTCATCACCATTTCTTCTTGAGGCACCTCCTCAACAGCCAACCTCTACTGCTTTTGTCTCTGACAACTCAAGCAGCATGTACTTCATAAAGGAGGATCTGGAATGCTTTCATCCAGATGACCTTGAAGAAATGGATATTCAGCACTCATATGCCATGCTCTCCCTCAGAGCAAAAAGGTTTTATTCTAGAACCGGGAGATCAGTTCCAAGCAACAACTCAAACACCAGAGTTGGGCTTAATAAAAGCAAGATCCGATGTTACAACTGTAACCAAATGGGTCACTTTGCTAGGGAGTGCAAGGCACCTAAAGCCAATCAGGGTGCCAGCCATCAAAGACAAGCTTACCAAGGTCAGCCCAGGCAGCAAGGAACTCCTCCAGCACAAACTGCAGCCTGTGCAAATGTTGGAACTTCAGACTTTGACTGGAGTTTTCAATATGAAGATGTTGCTGCCTCCAACCAAGCACTTATGGCAGACAATGCAGAGATACCACCTCAGGTATTTGAACATCTTTGCTCTCAAACTTGCATTGACAAAGTTTTAGGTTATAGAAAGCATAACCAAAATCTGATAGATCAAAATGAAGAGTTTCATCAAATGAAGTCTGAATTCAAAAAGGTCGAAGATACTTACAAAGAAAAAATTAACTGCCTTAAGAAAGAGATTTCTTCATTAAAATATGAACAAACCAATCTAGAAACTCAGATTGATGATCTATTAGTAAAACTTAAAGCTACCAGAGCTGAACTGGCTGAACAGAAAGTTCATGTTGAAAAATATGAATTTTCATCTAAAAAGTTACAAAGATTGTTAGATATTCAAGTCCATGAAAGGGTAAAAACTGGACTTGGATATCATAGTGACGAGTACCAGACAGTTCCTCCTCCTGCTGATTATGTTGCCATTCACCAACCAAGCTTTAATACTACAAACCTTGACATGGCAAACCGAAACCTTGATCCTTCAATGGATGCATGTTTTGTGGAAGACTGCTCCACCTCTTCAGAATCTGAGTCAACATGCTCAGACCACTGTGAAACTAGTGCAGTCCCATCTGCTCCTTTCTCTGAAGCCGGTTGTTATGTTGTTACTCCAACCATTCCATCTCCCATTCCATTCAAACAAATCAAGATTAGCTATCCTCCAGGTGGAAGAAAGCTAATCATTGAAAAGGGAGAGACATCAGGTTTCACCAACCCCAAATCTCAGTCAAAGTCAAAGGCGTTTGATATTTCTCATACACCTGGAGAAAAAGGTCCATATGTTCAAAGGACACTAGAAGAAGCCACCTTTGAACATAACAAAGCTCATCCCTGGAACTTCAAAGATTTGTTTCAAAATAAGAACTATGTGGACTCTCACAGGGACAAGATAGCAGTATCATGCTTTGTGTGTGGCAAATACAATCACACTGCCAGCACCTGCTTTCACTACCGTGAACACCAAAGAAACTCAAAGCAGCATGCCTTTGAGAAAACAAACAGAAACAAACAGGTGAGAAGCTATGATGCAAAGGCAACAAAGTTCAGAGAATCTCTATCCCCTCAAAGAGTGAAGATGCAGAAACCTCAACAAACTTGCATCATATGTGGGGAATCAAACCACTTTGCTGCAACATGCAAGTTCAACCCTTTTAACCAAGTTGCAAATATTTCATCTGTGTTCAACCCATCAGCAGCAAACAAATTCGCTGCTGATAGAGTAAAGTCCAGGAAACCAAAGGCAAAGCCTTCAGCAGCAAAAGTCTCTGCTGCTGACAAAGCACAATAAAAAACAACGACATCAGTAGCAAAAGTATCTGCTGCTGACAAAGCAAAAACTGCTACTGCTCCAGCAAAGCCCTCAGCAGCAAAATCAGCTGCGGATAAGCCAAAATTGTCAGCAACAACATCTTCTGCCGACAATGCAAAGAAAGCTAGAAAACCACCAACACAGCAATGGAAGGCCAAACAATCTCCAAGCATAACTATTGGTTCCATTGACTGCAAGCATGCTGACAATGGCAAATTAGCAACGATCTTCTACAATGCTGCATGCTACAATGATCCTCCCACTAATTGGATATTTCCCATGTGCAGGGACAGCCAGGCAACAAACAAAATACTTGGGTGGTAGATAGCGGCTGTTCCAGGCACATGACAGGCAACAGGTCCATCCTCTCCAACTTCAGACATTTCAATGGAGGATATGTTGCCTTTGGGAGTGACTCAAAAGGTGGATCTATCACTGGACAAGGAACTGTGTCCAATGAAAGGATGAGTATTGAAAGAGTCAACTATGTTAAAGAACTTGACTTCAATCTCATTAGTGTTTCCCAAGTATGTGATCAAAAGCATTGGATGCTCTTCACTGACAAAGAATGTCTTGTGTTAGCTCCTGGTCTATCTAAACCCCCTCCAGAGAAGATTCTCCTAACTGCTCGTAGAAAGGACAACTTATATGTGCTTGACATGAATGAAGCCACTCCATCCGGTAGTGTTTCATGTTTTCTGTCAAAGGCATCAGTTGATGAATCCGCTCTTTGGCACAGGAGGTTAAGCCATGTTAAAATCAAAACAATCAATAAATTAGTGAAGGACAATCTTGTCAGAGGGCTTCCTGACAAAGAATTCCAGCTAGACGATCACTGCATTACCTGCTTGAAGGGAAAACAACACAAGAGTTCCCACAAGCCCAAGACATTGAACACAAATGACACCCCTCTCCAGCTACTGCATATGGATCTCTTTGGTCCTACGAATGTCATGTCAATGGGCAAAAAGTCCTACTGTCTGGTGATAACTGATGACTTCTCCAGATTCTCATGGGTATTCTTCCTAAGAACAAAAGATGAAACTGCTGAGATTCTCAAATCCTATATTCTTAGGGTAGAGAACCAAAGCAAGCTGAAGGTAAAGATCATAAGGTGTGATCAGGGAACAGAGTTCAAAAATCACACTTTGAACAGTTTCTGTGAGAGCAAAGGCATTGAAAGGCAATACAGTGCTCCAAGAACTCCTCAACAAAATGGGGTTGCTGAAAGAAGAAATAGGACTCTGATTGAATCAGCAATATCTATGCTGGCTGACTCAAAGCTGGCCCTTACTTTCTGGGCAGAAGCAGTAAGCACAGCTTGTTATGTGCAGAATAGAGTCCTTAATGTTAAGCCTCTCTAGAAAACACCCTATGAACTATGGCTCAAAAGAGTTCCCTACATTGGCTTCCTGAAGCCCTTTGGATGTACATGTACCATCCTCATCACACATGGAGTTCTTCCTAAATTCGGTGCAAAGTCTGATGAAGGTTACTTTGTGGGTTACTCCTCTCAATCAAAGGCCTACCGAGTGTTCAATTCTAGGACTCGGATTGTGGAAGAATCCGCTAATGTGGAATGCAGGGAACATGTTGTCTGTGAACAAGGCAAAGGTCCTAACTGGCTCTTTGATATAGACTCCTTCACCCAGATATTTGAGCCTCTCATCTTCTTAAATATGGAGTGTTCTTCTTCAAAATCAACATTTTCTGCCTCAACCTCTTCTACTGACTACAGACTGGATTTTCCCAGTCCCTACATCAGGATGAAAAGACCATCCATTTATCCTCCATCAGTGGCAGAAGCTATTGAAGCCAGTATAAGTGAAGCCGGTACTTCCAACACCACAAGCAGCAATCTCTCTGACCAAGAAATCTGTAATGAAGCCTCCTCAATCCATGCTGAAGAGGCCTCTGATGCTAATACTGCTGACAATGATCAGAACCTCCAAGCTCCTCCCCTCACAACTGAAGACAATCCTGATCTAAACCAAAGCAATCTTGAAGAGGGAATACGGCTGGATGTGATACCAGCACAAAGAATAAACAAAGAGCATCCTCTGGAAAACATCATTGGCCAAGTCCACACAGGTATCCAGACAAGAAGTAAGTCTCATGAAGCCAACATTTGTTTGTTCTCTTGCTTTCTATCTCAAGTGGAACCCAAGAAGATTGATGAAGCTCTCAAGCACAACAGCTGGATTGAGGCAATGCAGGAAGAATTGCTGCAGTTCAAAAGACAAGATGTTTGGAAGCTTGTTGATCTTCCACCTGGTCAAACAGCCATTGGAACAAGTTGGGTTTTTAGAAACAAGCAAGATGAAAGGGGCATCGTGGTCAAGAACAAAGCCAGACTGGTAGCTCAAGGTTACACTCAAGAAGAAGGCATTGACTATGATGAAGTCTTTGCTCCTGTTGCCCGTCTGGAAGCCATCAGAATCTTTCTGGCATATGCAGCATCCAAAAACTTTATGGTCTATCAAATGGATGTGAAGAGTGCCTTTTTGTATGGCAAGATTGGTGAAGAGGTCTATGTCAAACAGCCTCCAGGCTTTATGGATCCTGCACATCCAAATAAGGTCTTAAAACTGGACAAAGCTCTCTATGGCTTACACCAAGCCCCAAGAGCCTGGTATGAAACTTTATCTGGATATCTACTTAGCAACAACTTCAGAAGGGGGGCCATTGATCAGACACTTTTCATCAAAGATGAAGGGGGAGAAATTTTGTTGGTCCAGATTTATGTTGATGACATTATCTTTGGATCTACAAGAAAGAAGCTCTGCAAAGACTTTGAAGTTCTGATACATTCCAAATTTGAAATGAGTTCAATGGGTGAACTAAATTTCTTTTTAGGACTTCAAGTCAAACAAGTACCAAATGGAATCTTCATAAGTCAATCCAAGTATGTCAAAAGCATCTTGGAGAGGTTCAAAATGGCTGACTGCTCTGCTGCAAGAACTCCTATGCAAGTGCACCATCAATTATCTCCGGATAAAGAAGGACAAGACACTGATCAACATCAGTACCGAGCAAAGATAGGGTCTCTCATGTATCTCACTGCCTCAAGACCAGATATCATGTTTGCAGTTTGTCTCTGCGCAAGATTTCAAGCAGCTCCAAAAGTGTCTCATCTTCAAGCTGTCAAAAGGATCTTTAGATACCTAAAGGGAGCTCCAAAACTTGGGCTATGGTATCCAAAGAATGGAAATGTCAATCTCTATGCCTACACTGACAGTGACTATGGGGGCTGTAACTTGGACAAAAAGTCCACATCAGGGGGATGTCAATTTCTTCGAGAAAGGCTCATCTCATGGCAATGCAAAAAGCAAACATGTGTCTCCACTTCAACAGCTGAAGCAGAATACATTGCAGCTTCAAGCTGCTGTGCACAGGTCATCTGGATCCAAAATCAAATGCTTGACTATGGAATGACCTTCATGCAGACTCCAATTCACATTGACAACATGAGTGCAATCTCTATCACGAATAATCCAGTGCAGCATTCCAAGACTAAGCACATCGACATCAGGTATCACTTTATCAGGGATCAAGCTGAGAAAAAGAGAATTGTCCTATCCAAGGTTCACACAAATGAGCAATATGCTGATTTGTTCACAAAACCTTTTGATGAAGCAAGATTTCGATATCTAGTTGAATCAATTGGCATGATGAACTTTGAATAAGACATGTCTCAATTTTTATCCTTCCTTGTAAATATGTCTATGTTTTTGTTCTTAATAAAAGGTTATAGTCAGCAGCACTTTTTCACTACTGACAGATTTACTCTTTAGCAGCAAAGTCTTTGCCACTGATCGCTTTAAGTTATCAGCAGGAACAAGTTTCCTGCGGATAGCTTTAAGGCGGTCAGCAGCAACCTTTTTGCTGCGGAATGAATACAACAGTCAGCAGCTACCAAATCTGCTGCTGAAAGACTTCACTATCCGCAGCAACCAAGTTTGCAACGGATAGCACACCATCGGCAGCAACCAAGTTTGCTGCTGATGGGTAAAACAAGTCTACATTAACTTTTAACCGCGGTAAAAACTACTCTCAGTCTTTACCATGACTGCTCGAGTGCTTTACAACTGTAACAATGAAAAGTGAAACAGGTTGTACTGTACAAGTGAAGTTGCTTTTTCTTCGTCTGCCGTTATATCACAATTTCAAACGTTCCCACAACCTCTTCATATTCAATTTCAAACCCTAATCTCCCATCACTTTCTCTCCCGTCCCCACAGCATTCAAAGCTCTCCATAATTAGCCACCATTCAAACACCCTTCTCTCTTCCCTCCAACTCCATAAAATGGCAGGCGCAGACATAAACAACCCCAACGACAAGTTTTCCCCATATCACAACCTCACTGCATGCCTAATAAAGGGCAAGAAATCAGAAGGTTTCAATGATATGATCGACTTCCTTTGTCGGTCCAAAATCCTCCATGCCCTAACAGTCAACCCAACCATCTACACTTCCCACATGGAAGATTTTTGGAGCTCAGCCGTGTATTCTACTGACCAGGGCACTCCCCAAATCAGAGGCACAGTAGACGGCAAGGAGATGGTTATCACTGAAGCAAAGCTCCGCCAACACCTCAAGCTTCAAGATAAAGGGGACGCCATCTCTTACCCAAGAGACGTATACATGAGGACCTTTGTATCCATAGGGTACACTGGGAATCAAACAAAATATATGATAGAGAAGGCACTCATGGGTCCTAAATGGAAGTATCTCTGCCACACTCTTCTCCAATGCATATCCCAGAAGAGGAGTGGCTGGAACCAACTCGGATCAGGACTTGCGTCGGCAATTCACGGTATGATAACTGGGGCGGGTTTCAATTTTTCCTACCTCATTCTTGAAGGTTTGAGATACAACCTTCAAGAAGGGGTGAAATCACAGTTCTTCATGTACCCAAGATTCTTGCAAGAAGTGTTCAATATTGAACACCAAGATCTTTCAAAAACTGCAAGAATCTACTCAATTCTGGGACATAAGAACAACATTTTTCAAAGCATGAGAACAGTTTCATCAAAGTTCTCAGGGGCCGATGTTCCATTTTTGTCTACAATGTTGAACACGCAAAGTGCCCAGGGTGACAGTTCAGCAAACCCAGCTGATACTGATCCCACACCCTCCACCTCACTGCCACAAACTCAAACTACTGCTTCCTTTGATCGAACCCCTGTGCATTCTACTGAGGATGTACAGGCACATAATCTACTCACCCCCAGTTTGATTGCTCAACCGGAACACAGGGCCCCGGTTGCAGCCAAATATACAAGGAAGAGGGGCAAGAGAACTCCTTCTTCTCTTGCCTCCAAGGCCCAAACCCAAGCCAACATCCCTCACTCAGAATCACAACATTATAGTGAGAATATCATAAGGGAAAGCCACACTGTTAGGGAGACTCCTTCGGAAGTCTCTCTATTAGGATTAGGATCACTTCCCGGATCCATAGAACAGCCCTTTGAGCCATTCCTATCTTCTTTGGACTTAAGTGTTGAGGAACCTGACTAAAGTGATGTACCTTCTCCAACCACCACTATCAAGGAGGTACTGATTGGTCTTGCTTCCGAAACACCCAACCCAAGTTCTTCAGCCTTGAAGGTCCACTCCAGGAGTAATGAAGGAGTGGATGTAGAAGAGGCTGTCACTACTACTGGTCCATCAAATGACCAGGAGGACAGTGACAACATCTTTAAGACCTTAACCACGGCAACTAATGGTGAGGGTGTTTCCTTGGAAACTCCCCTCACTGAGAGGAATCTCAGGCGCCAAGAAACCACGGGTGATGGGGATGCTGAGGCTCGGCCTACGGCCCCATTTGGGTCCAAGGATTCCACAACTGTGGATGAGGACAGACTGAAAGTTCATAACTTGGAATTGACGACCAGGGTGGCTATGCTAGAGGCTGAAGTGTCCAAACTACGACACCAAGTCTCTATGCATGAAGCCCATCAATGCCCAACTTTATCCACTCCCTCTCTTGTATCAGTAGGCACCCAAACTGATGCATACCTGTCTACTGATGCAACCAAAAAGGGGGAGATGGTCTCTATGGAAGAAGATAAAGACAGTCTTGACGACTGGATTCAAGAGCAGGTTGTACTTCAAAGCTCACTATTCAAGCCAGCCTTTGTCCAAATTCATGACTTGCCAGTCCCAGATAATGAAGACGAAGAGACATCTGAAGACTGGAAGTTGGTCGTCAGGGCTGTCGATGAAATGCTGAATGATGTTGAAGACACAGAACAAACAAATACATCATTCAGCATCCTTCCTGAAGCAGCAGCCATCATTGGTCAATCCTCCACCCCCCAACTATTCAGATCATTAAAGAAGCTAGAATTTGACTCCATTCTAGCTTGGGGGTATGATGGATCAGCTGAGAGGTTTTGGATTGGATGGGAGTTCAGCGGAGTAGAAGAGCTGAACTGGAACTCTCTCAATGCCCTCCAAGTCCTACAGCTATACGTATCAAACTGCATCAACAACTCAGCAGATCTCTCAGCAGAACTTGCCATTGGCAGGTCCTATGACCTAATGGAGGATAATCTACCCCACTTCGAAAGACTAATTCAAAAAGCAAAACGGGTAGCTTATCCTGAATCCTCGGCGGCCGCAGAAAGGAGACTGACTCCTAGCAATCTTGAAATAACAAGGAGCAGTCTTCTCAATGAAGAAGAAGTTCTGGGCCTTCGAAGATTCCTGTATGCCTTCCTGGTCAAGGACTTGGACGTGCTAGGTTGGGTGAGCACTAAGTCCCTTGACCACACTCTTCTGCTCAGCAACGGCTCCTCTCTCATCATCAACACCAGGAACATCCTTCAGCTGCCCTCAGACTTCCTATTCAAGATTTTTTAACTCAGAACCAACATCTACAATATTAACTCACTGGAGAGCCAGGCAATGATGGTCATCATCAAAGCCCATCTTGAAAAAGAAGGACTGATTCCTCAGAAAGAGACTGTGTCAACTTCTGATACTGACTCCAACTCTGATACTCCACAAGTTGACATCACATCTGCAGCTTTTGGCACAAGATCTTCCATCAGGATCAACTGAGGGAAATAGAAGGTCCTGAGTGTCAACTTGATGAAGACAGTGACCGTCCCTTTTCAATTCCTCAACATGCCAATGAAGCTGAGGCAGAGATCCCAATAACAGCATCATCATCTGCTGTTGTGATCAGTGAAGCTGAAGCAGAGGCACCCAATGTAAACAAAGGAAAGGGAATCATGACTGATGAAGATGAAGAGAGGCTGCTAAAAGAGAAAAGAGAGAGGGAAGAGAAAAGAAGAAGAAGAGAAGAAGAGGAGATGGCTGACCTGAAAAAGGCTCAAGAAAGAAAAACAGCCATTCTCCTAAGAGAACAAACCATCCAGCTGTATGCTAAACAGCTGGATGAGCTAAAAAGAAAGATTCCTGCAGTTGACCAGATTGAAGAAGATGCAGCTCTTGCTCTTCAACTGCAGGAACAATTCAATAAAGAAGAAGAAGACTTGGAGAAGAAGAAGAACGAAGAAGCTAAGTTAAGAATAACCGATTCTGAATTAGCAAAATAATTAAGGGAGGAGTGGACTGAAGCTCTGATCTCTCAAGGTGAGGATGCAGACTACCTTGAGAAACTTTCAAACAAAGAGATTTACAGAGCCTTCATGGGTCAGCAGGGTCAATTGGCTAGCAAGAAAAAGGCTGAAGAAGGAGAAAAAGCCAAGCTACAGTCCAAGAAGACCATTGCACTGAATAAAAGAACCCATGAAGAAAGGAAGGTCATGATTGACTTCCTTAAGGCTAGAGGAGATAGTGGAAAGAGGCTAGGTCCTATGAATTTCATGAACCTGCAAGCCCTCTACTTCAAAGTTAAAAAGGATGAGGAAGAAAGACTAGGGAAGAAGGCCTCCAAGAAAAGGGTACTTATCAAAGAAGAAGAAAAACCAAAGACAAAGAAACCCAAGCCTTCTCCCTCACCTACCTCTTCCTCAGTCCATCATCCTTCCACTCTCCTCCCCAAACCTTCCACTCCTCCACCCAACAAGTCCAAATCATCCCACCCAGCTCCCACTCATCAACAGCATCCCTTAAAGAAATCCAAATCCTCATCTGAACCTAAAGACTCAAGAAATATAGTTGAATGGGTCTACAATCCACAGGATCAAAGGTTTGAGATCTTCAGGGGGAGAACTGAAAGAAGAAGATCTACATACAGGTCTGTTGATGAGGTTCTGCAACTACCAGATTCAGACCTAAGAAGAATTTTGGAGCTGGGTGAAGCTCATGAGCCTGCAATGAGAGAAGGAAAGATCTTATGCTAGCAATCAGACGTTACTTCAACCCTAGCAAAGATGTGGTCGTGGATGTCAAACCACTCAAGTCCCACTCTCCATTTGTATCTTGGTCCTACAATGCTGATTTGGATGAGTTCACTCTGATTGATGTAAAGAAGCAGCAGATGAGATGTTTAAGCAAAGCAATCTACAAAATGCCACACAAAGACATCAAGACTCTGTCTGGACTTCCACTGAACAATCCCAGCAAGGATCCAAGAGGCTATGAGGTTGAAAGGATAGTCAGCTACATGCAAAAGCTTCAGCAGCAAAGTAATTAGAAGAATTTTGGTTGCATCAGTCTAGGGGGAGTTTGTAGAACCAAAGACTGATTGCTACCAAATTATTCTAAGTACAAATACTGCTGATAGGCTTATCAGCAGCATTCAACACATATGGCTGCTGATAGGCTTATCAGCAGCATTCAACACTTGTTGCTGCTGATAGGCTTATCAGCAGCATCCAACACTTGTTGCTGCTGATAGGCTAATCAGCAGCATTCAACACAAGTTGCTGCTAATAGGCTTATCAGCAGCATTATTCTCATATCTGCTGCTGATAGCTTTATTCACTGAAGACCAAACGTTGCAGCTGACTATCCATGTGAAGCGCCTCTGACACCTTTCTGCAAAAGCAACTGCCACACTCCAAGCAGAAGGAACCTCACTGGTGCAACCAATAAAGGACAATGACGCGCTTCTCCAAGCATACAAACAATGATGCCTAAGAAGACGTTTCAGTAAAGTTATCTAGATTAGCCTTTGCGTGTAATTTAGATTAATAAACAAGATCAACGGCTTGTGTTAGATCTGATCCTTAGAATCAAGGGTTTGTCTTGATTCTAAGTTACTATAAATACTGTGTAAACACTTCATTGTAAGTGTGCTTGTTGTGCTTTCATAGTGCTTCTTGATAGTGTTTTACTTGTAAACTTGTAATCTCAGAAGTTTAATACAACTGTGCATTTATTAGTATTCTTGCTGTTTACTTGTTTACTTTGTTGGTTGTTATTGTTTCCGCCAATATCAACTAGAATAGAATCACCTTGTAATCTTACAATCCTACACCGTGTCTTGCCACAATTTCTTTAATGTAGAGTCTCGTAAGTTTCTCTGTTTTGTCGGTTTCTTTAATTGGTAGAAAGTGAGCAGATTTCGTTAAACGGTCGACAATTACCCATATGGTATCATAACCACTGGACGTCTTGGGTAATTTCGTGATAAAATCCATAGAAATCTGTTCCCATTTCCATTGGGGAATTTCAGGTTGTTGTAACAAGCCAGACGGTTTCTGATGTTCGGCTTTTACTTTTGAACACGTTAAGCATTTACTGACATATGTGGCAATATCTCCATTCATATTGGGCCACCAATATAATTCTTTTAGATCCTTATACATCTTATCTGAACCTGGGTGAATGGAGTACCTGGACTTGTGGGCTTCGTCCATAACCAACTTCCGTAAGTTACCAAAACATGGCACCCAAATTCTATTCATGAAGTATAAGGTGTCATCTGACTTTGGCTCCAACTGCTTTATCATTCCTCATAAAGCTTCATTCTGAATGTTTTCTTCTTTGATTGCCTCTTATTTTGCCATCCGAATTTGAGTCGTGAGACTCGTATGAATTGTCAATTCTAGGGCACAAACACGGAGTGTTTTAATCCATTTTTTGCGACTTAACGCGTCTGCTACGACATTGGCTTTCCCGGAATGGTACTTGATATCACAATCATAGTCGTTTAGTAGTTCTACCCAACGAAGTTGTCTCATGTTAAGTTCTTTTTGATCAAAGATATGTTGGAGACTCTTGTGATCAGAAAAAATAGTGCATCTTGTACCGTAAAGATAATGTCTCCAAATCTTGAGTGCAAACACAACTGCGCCCAACTCCAAGTCATGGGTCGTATAATTCTTTTCGTGCACTTTTAGTTGTCGTGAGGCATACGCTATGACTTTGTCTCTTTGCATTAACACACAACCAAGTCCTTGGTGTGATGCATCACAGTATACGACAAAGTTGTCGATTCCCTCAGGAAGGGATAAGATCGGTGCACTACACAGCTTATGCTTTAGTAATTGAAAAGCTGACTCTTGCTTGTCACTCCAATCAAACTTCTTTTCTTTCTGGGTTAGTGTGGTTAAAGGTAGGGCTATTTTTGAAAAATTCTTGATGAATCGTCTGTAATAGCCGGCCAAACCCAAAAATTGACGCACTTCGGTCGGAGTCTTTGGTGCTTCCCAGTTTTTGATCGCTTCAATTTTTGATGGATCGACATGAATTCCTTCCTTGTTGATGACATGTCCAAGAAAATGCACTTCTCGGATTCAAAACTCACACTTAGAGAATTTAGCGTAAAGTTTCTCGTTTCTGAGTAGTTCCAAAATTAATTTCAGATGATGTTCATGATCTTCCTTGGTTCGTGAATATATTAATATATCATCAATAAATACTATCACGAATTTATCCAAGTATGGCTTGCACACTCGGTTCATGAGATCCATAAAAACAGCTGGTGCGTTCGTCAAACCAAACGGCATAACTAGGAATTCGTAGTGGCCATAACGAGTCCTAAATGCCGTCTTTGGTACATCTTCTTCTTGGATTCTTAGTTGATGATACCCCGAACGTAGATCGAATTTAGAGTAGAAGCTAGAACCTTGTAGTTGATCGAACAGATCGTCTATTCGAGGAAGTGGATATCGGTTTTTGATTGTAAGCTTGTTTAATTCTCGGTAATCAATACACATCCTAAAGGTTCCATCCTTCTTCTTTACGAATAGGACCGGAGCTCCCCAAGTTGAGAAACTCGGTCTTATGAAACCTTTATCAAGCAACTCCTGGAGTTGATTTGATAATTCCTGCATTTCAGAAGGTGCTAATCGATACGGTGATCGCGCAACTGGGGCGGCTCCTGGTACTAAGTCGATTCAGAATTCGACTTGCCTCGGTGATGGTAATCCAGGTAAGTCTTCAGGAAAAACTTCGGGGTAATCCTTAACGATTGGTAGGTCTTACAGTCGACGTTTTTCGAGTTTCTTCTCGACGACGTGAGCCAGGAATACGGAATAGCCTTTACGTAGATACTTATGAGCTTTCATGCAGTTTATCATCCTCAATGTCACTCCACTCTTCTCACCTTGAACCGAAAGAACTTCTCCGTTCGGGAGTGGAATATGAACAATCTTACGAAATGATGTTTTAACGAAATGATGTTTTAACGAAATGATGTTTCAACGAAACGATGTTTACGAAAGGAAAGGTTATGAAGTGTTTTTGCCAAAAAGGTTTACGAATGTTTATGAACGGTTTAAATGAGGAAATGTTTAATGAAAAGGGAAAGAGGTAAAGGTTTAAAGAAGTCATTACAAATCTAATCTGTCGAATGAATGGAATTGACGAATGAAGTCTGGGAATGTGATTCCCAGCCTTGTGGTAGATTATGGACAGCGAGCCATAGTTACCATAAGAACAACAGGGCAGTGTCTTGGTGGCCTGTCGATGGTTTTTATGTTGTACAACTGGTAAGGGAGTAACGACGGTTACTCGGGTGATGACGATCATCCTAAGTGAAAAGGGTAAAGGAAATCAATGACGTCGATACGTAATGGTTGATTTCAAAAGGAAAGATGCGTGTTGGGCAATGACTGCGATACGTAACGGTTGACCCCACGTAATGAATGGTTGGGCAATGACGGCGATACGTAACGGTTGCCCACAACACCAAAGGTTCCTTCGGGGACACTGTGACGCGTAAAGTAAGATACAGAATTAGATAACGATAATGTATGACTTAAATGAATGTTAAAAGTTTTAATGAACGATCCGTTTAAACGGTGTTTATGATTTATGATGTTGATGATGATATGGGTACGAAACCTTTTTAAAGATGTTAGATTATTACATGCTTTTGTGAAAGGTTTTACTAAACGAATGACTGATATGTTTTTGGCAAATGTTGATGTTAATGTTTTTATGAAATGCTAGAACTCACCAGCGTAGCTGACTTTTAGTATGCACATTCAGGTTATGGCAGGTATGGACGATGGACGGTGATGCTTGGCGAGCGAGAAGAGTTACCCGGTCGATCATGAAGACTGGCATCCCGTTATGAGTTGTTTATGTTAAGTTTATGTATTTGACAATGTACGCTTCCGCATGTATGAACAAGTTTTTAGTTATGTTGAATGAATGATTCCGCTGCATTATTTGATATTCATGTTTAAGAACTGTTTGTGAATGAGTAAATCCAACGAGTGAGGCCTCCCGGGTTTGAGGCCTTACAGACAACACTGCCACGATGTCCATCACAAACAATCCAGTGAAGCACTCGAAAACAAAGCATATTGAGATACGTCATCATTTCATTCGAGATTGTGTAGAGAAAATATTGATTGAGTTGGTGAAAGTCCACACGGATAACAACTTTGATGATTTGTTTACCAAAGCGTTTGATTACTCACGGTTTGAATTTCTTACTCAAATGACTGGAATGTTTAATCCTACTTAAAAAAAAGTTTTTTTTTTAAATGATTTTCATGGGAGTTTTTATTTTGTGTTTTCTTTTAGCGTAGATAAATTTTATTTTTCTTTCTTAAAATTTTCTTTAGAAAAATCAAACAAATTGAAAAAGATAAAATCAACACTGCTTGAAGTTAGAGAAGAAATGATAGTACAACAGTAGGTGATCTAAACTTCTTAGTTTACACAAACAGGAAATGGTAGTTTCATGACTGCTTGACATTGACTCTATAATGTATTAATTTAGATATCTGCATGTAATTTGAATTGTCAGTAGGCTAGAAGTGTTTTTAGACAATTAGTAGTGTGAAAACGTAATGTTATATGTCACAACTATGATTTGAACCCATGATACGCCCGATGTATGTGTGTTAAAAGATTATTATCAGATATAGAATATGGGACTTTAAGAATTTCATGACACCAGTAACGGATTATGTCATTAGCACAATTTTTCAGTTCACTTCACTGCCCATGTCCCGAAAAACATGTAATGTGTCGTTGAACTAGGATATGTCTTGATAACATCTGTCAAGCATATACTAGCCCTTGAATCAAAATCACTTGATTATCCTGATTCATTGAAGAGATTCAGATAAAAGTTGAACCACATTACCCTGTATTATTGAATCAATATATTCTTTATTCAATCTTTCATATGTTACATGATATCATTGAGAATCATCAGAACCAAGCCATTCTGATATGAATAACTTGATTCTGAATCTTTATGATTCTTTATACCCTTCGGGATCTGCTTCTTTTCCTGTGCTAATTGATGTAATTTCATCCTGGAGATTGATATACATATTCATTTGCACAAAGTCTTATATGTCTTGAAGATAGTGCAGTCTACTTTCTATTAGCATACTTGTGGGGTACACGTTGTTTTCGTATAAATATTACAAACTCCCAAGAACGTGGGATAAAAACACTTTTGGTTTCAAATTTTATAATGCTGACAACTTGAATTGACATGTATTATATTTCAAATTTGGTACAAATAAGCTAGAAAGTCATGATCTGATCCTATTTAATTTGAAGTTTATCACGTATCATTTCATGTTTTTCAAAAAGGTTTGATAGTTTGTGCTGTGAGTTGTACAAGTTACATAATTGATGTGTCATAATTTATCTGTACACAGAATACCATATGTCACCCTTAGATCTGCTAAGAATTTTATATGTGAAATGTGTGTGTGTTTCACTATATATTATATTGATATGATCTTCTTACTCGCAGTATTCGACCAAAAAAATTTGTTTTTGTTGTTTTACTGCATTACTTCAATTCAGTATGTACAGATAAAAACCAAAAAAAATTGTTTTTTTATTGTTTTACTCCTTTACTTCAATGTAGTATGTACAGATAAAAACCAAAAAGATTTGCTTTTATTGTTTTATTGCTTTATTTCAATTTCAGAAAAATCCAAAGAGATTTTAAGTGTGTTTTGGCATAAGTTTTTTTTTATTTTAAAAATACGTTTAATTTTTGTTCAGTTTATTAAACATGAAAATTCCAAAAAGATTTTATTTCTAATTTCCATGAAATCATAACCTACAAGATTTACATTTTATTTTTTTACACGTTACAGGATGAAAGTGGATCGGATTGAAAATCTGAGTGAAAATTGAAAACGTTGATATTTTTCACTTTGAGCTATGAACAAGCGAACTTGTGTGATTTTTGAGTAAGCTTAAGTTTGGGTGGCGAACTTGTTAAGTTCGCTTGCTAGGCGAACTTGTCAATAGGGTATAAATATTACAGTGGAACGAACTTGTTTATTACCTGTTTGACTCAAGCGAACTAAACCCTAGCGAACTTGTCAATAGGGTATAAATATTACAGTGGAGTGAACTTGTTTATTACATGTTTGACTTGAGCGAACTAAACCCTAGCGAACTTGTTAAGCGAATTTGATTGATTTTCAGATTCTGTGTGCTATCTCAGTGTTTTTGAGTTACATCTTGTTCAATAATCAATTGCAAATTCATTGAAGGTAAAATCAAACTTTTTCATCCAATGATTTGATCAAATTGATGATTTTAGCCTTAGGGTTGTTGCCTAGTATCTGTTGCATGCCTATTAGGGTTGATTTTGTTTGTAATATCGAAAATTGATGATATATATATGATAGTCGAGTGTTTGCGTTTGGTTTTCATGCCTTGGATCATTGGATTACCACCTGATTTGAAAGAACAAATTTTCTAAGTAGCTTTAGGGGTTCTAGCGAACATGTTCAAGCGAACTTATTAAGTTCACCACAGGGACTAGTAGCGAACTTATTAAGTTCGCCACAGGGAGCCTTACTAATTTCAGACTTGGCTTTTTTTTTTGTTTTTGAATTTTTTTTAAACTTTTGTTTTTGTTTTGTTTTATTTCTTGTGTATTTTGTATGCTAAAGTCTAATCATGTAATGTTGTGCAGATCGTGGATAGAAGAGTAGAATATAAGCACAATCAAGTGGCTCCACTTGATCCTGAGTTACCGGAAGCTTTCAATTACCGAGAAATCATAACATTTTTTAACAGATCATGGCTGAGACTAGCATTATCTGCTAACCTTGTGATCAGTCTATAGTATATTCAGCAGTTCTGGGATACAGCTAATCATGACTGTACCGTTGATCCAAATGTAATCTGTGCAACGATAAATAACCAAGAAATTGCTATATCTGTGGAAAATATAAGAGAAGCTTTTGAGCTTGGGAGGTGTTGCTGAAGATCCAATTAATTTTCCGACTACATTCATTACCGGATATTTTCATAGGATGGGCTATAAAGGCAAAGCTAATGATTCACAAGCCAGAAAGGGAGGTCTTGTAGGTCAATGGAGGTATTTGATGCACGTCATCATTCAATGCTTGTCATCGAGGAAAGCATGAACTGACGGTCTTAAGTCTGCATTACAAGGAGCTATGGTAGCTTTGACCCTGAACATACATTAAATTTTGCTTTGTATATCTACAAAGAGTTTGTTGCACAAATCACACCACCTGAGGGACAGGGTTTTATCATGTACCCTAGGTTTTTACAAGTCATTATCAACCATCTCATTCCTAATCTACCACCGTTGAATCCAAGACTTACTTTGACTCAGATGACAAAGAGAATTTTCACAGACTTTCTTAATGTGAAGCAACCGAATCCAGCATTGATTCCAGTGCCTACTGCTTTATTTGGACACATAGTTAATCCTAATTATGTGGCTCCTCCAAATGATAACTGGATACATGCTGATGAAGCTCAAGAACAACCTCAACCCGCACAGCAACAACAAGAACAACCTAATCCAGAAGTTGCACAACACAATGAGGCTGTTGATGAGAATGTTGATCATGATGACACATAGAACATGAGGTGCATATTGAGAACATGGATGCGAATCCACCATCATCTCATCCTGAGAATGTGGAAGTTGTTGACACAAGTTCTAGTTCTAGTTCAAGTGATCATGTTGAAAAAGAGAATGAGTCAACTAACTCAGAGGAAACAGAACAAGATTTCAGACCTGAGCACTATGCTCGGTTGGCTACTCATCCAAGGATTAAAAATAAGTTACCTAGGAGAAAGTCAGCTCGGGGTCCTCCTCCTGGTGCAGTACTTGGAAAGAGACAATTACGAGATGAATCTTCGGATTTTGACTATGTTCCTGATCCTCCAGTTACAAAGAAATCAAAAGCTACAACAAGTATTCATGTTGATGAAAATGTTGAATTTATGGATACTTTGATTATCACTCCAACAACATCACATAATCCTACTCCAACTGCTACTCCATCCATACCTAATCATGATAACGAGAATCTTGGTAACCTGCTTAATTATGATAACGAGATAGGTACTCCGCAAAAATCGCCAAAGCTGCTTAGTGTTAATGATTATTCGAATTGGAAAGCACGCTTTGAGCATTATATCATATACACTGATTCCTCTTTGTGGATACCTATACTTGAGGGTTATAAGCATACAACTTATACATATCTTGATGAGATTGTTCCCAAGCCTATATCTAAGCTAGATGAAGAAGAAAAGAAAGTTTACGATAGAGAAAAGAAGGCACATGGATCTATTACAATGGCCCTGACTAGAGAGCTTTTTCACAACTTCATATGATATGATAATTCGAAAGATCTCTGGAAGGCATTGCATAAAAGATTTGAGGGGAACAGTGACATCAAGAAGAGCAAAGGAGATCTCCTGAGAAAGCAGTATGAGTGCTTCAGATACCTGGAGAATGAATTTACAGATGAACTTATATCTAGATTCTATCATCTGAAAACCGAGTTAAAAGCTTATAAGCTAATGTATCCTGATGTGGAATTAGTTGTAAAGTTTCTAGATGCGTTACCACCAAAGTTTGAGTTGTATACCACTCTGTTGAGAGAGAACCCAAAGTTCTATGAGATGACGATTGAAGAAGCAATTGGAAAGGTTCAAGCACACGATATGAACCTGAAAAGAAAAGAAAGCTCAGGGAGACCTCAAATCCAAGACCCTTCTATGTATTATGGGACGTCTTCCACAGCTAAGTCATCGGGTTCAGGAATCGCCTTATTCTCAGGGAACTCTCATGAAGAAGATAAATCGAATGGTTGTGGGCATCATACATTCTTTACAGCATCTGGATCTAGTCCTCACCACCAACATTCCTCAAGGAATCCTACCTCCACATCTTCAGCTAACCAGACTGTTATTGTCACACCCCGCCAAGGCGGAAACGCGAGGCGCGACGTTTATGGTTTCCAAAGCATATGATTACCGCAAACACATACATGATAAATGGATACATAAATGAGTTTAAAGTTTTACATAACAAAAATGTAAAATGAGTTTACAAAACATTAAGATTTCACAAATATGACTCAATTCAATGAGTTATACAAGGGAAATCCTCCTTGAGTAGTATCCATCGTGCATGCATGTAATCTACATTGCTAACCTTGAAATCACGTTCAGTTACCTGAAAAACATACTTAAAATCGTCAACACGAGGTTGGTGAGTTCACAGGTTTAATCAAATAGTTCTTTGCAAAATTTCATTGTTCGTAAATAGTTTCAGTTGTATGTGATAAACAGAATAAGAATTGTTGACCCATTTGTAAACTATCTAGGAATACAAATAATATGTTCCTACATGAGGCGTAACCAAACCATGACAATTGTACACGCCCCTAATTTCGTTATCCGGTTCTATGCGGCCATAAATCCTCCAGATTGTGGTTAGCGCGACTAACCATGACCGGGAGACGTCACTCTCCATAGTACTATTCATAGGACCCTAGGCTACAGTTAATGGTTACTACGTTGTTCCAGGGGACTTTTTCGGCCTCAAATTGTTGTTCTCATCTCATGTAAACATACAAGTCGTGTCTTATTCTCTTGTTATCCCATAAAATAATTGTAAGTATGTTTTTCCCCCAAATATTGAAAACAGTAAAAAGGGGCCGTGAAACTCACCTTGAGTTTGTGTATATACTTGTGATAATACTTGTTGTAGTCAACCTTGACTATTTGTACCCTAGATACCAAGGGTAAATTGTTGTTAAGACCAACGTCTTAATTGTAAATTGTTCACCGACCTTGTAAATCTGATTGTGTTTATTTAAATATCGTTTTAGTTTTCCAACACATGTTTTGTTGTAAAATAGTTTTGAGTTACTGCCCAACTGGGACTGTTGTACAGGTGTCGAAACTTCTTAGTTTCGATTGGGCATATGTGTGTCGAAACTACTTAGTTTCGATGGAGTATATATGTGTCGAAACTACTTAGTTTCGATGGAGTGGTCAGGAGTCGAAACAACCTAGTTTCGATTGAGAAAAGGTATCGAAACTACCTAGTTTCGATTGAGTAAAAGACATCAAAACTCCTAGTTTCGATGGATCAACAGGTATCGAAACTCCTAGTTTCGATTGAGTTAACTGGTATCGAAACTCCTAGTTTCGATTACTGGACTTCTGTTTGACAGAATCAGTCCTGCATATTTTTATGTTTTAAACTTGAATTCGACACACTCTTCTTGTTATCTTTCTTGCGTTTAAATAAGATGTAGGTTTAGCTACGGTTTTAAAGAACATAATATGAAAAATGTCGAGTTTTTACCTTAAAACCGAGATGAAAATGATGAAGAAAACAGAGAAGTGATCTTGAATCTTTTGCAAAACTCTTTTCAGAAACACTTGAAATTCTTCTTAAAACAGCAAATTATGGTGGATTTCGCCTTGAAACTGGACTTCGAATTGAAGAGAATTGGGATGTTTGCCGTATGAAAATGAGAGATAAATGGGAATTGTGAGAAAAATGATTGAGGGGGGTATGGTTTTGTTTGAATTTCGAAGGTATGAGGTATGGTCCTTCTCTGAAGATTGGTTTAGAAAGTCAAGGATTAGAGAGGGGGGTTTCTTCTCTGATTTGGGCCGATTAAATATGTGGGTTGGGTTAATTTTCAAACAATTAGTTTTAAGTGTATTAATATTACTTAGAGTTTCAAATGGTAAATAAATTCGGTTGAGGTCCTCCACGGTATTATAAATTTATTCCAAAATAATTTACTGCTCCTCGTAAAGTTTGTGTAAAATAATATATATATGTATATATATATTTTTCTGGTTATTTATTTTAACCACTAGTGTTCGAATTTAGTCGGGTTATAAGTGTATGTGAACCGATAACTCCTAGAATTACCAAATGTGAATTGAGACCATGTACGGTCTTTGTTAGACCTTAATGTCTTTATTTGTGAAATTAAATAAATCACAAAAATAATTATAACGTAAACTTGTTTATAATGTGTACGGATATTGACCTGAAATGTCGGGTTGTCACATTCTCCCCATGTTAACAGAATTTCGTCCCGAAATTCAATTTGTGTCCTCTTGAACTGGTGCATCCTCAAACAAGGATGGGTATTTTGTTTTCATTTGGTCATCTCGTTCCCATGTATACTCAGGACCACGCTTTGAGTTCCAACGTACTTTAACCAGTTTGATCCGACTACGTCTCATCTTTTGAACCTTCCAATCTGATATCTCAATTGGTTGCTCGATGAAATGAAGTTTATCGTCAATGTGAATTTCATCAGGCGGTATGATCAAAGTCTCATCTGATAGACACTTTTTGATATTTGACACATGAAACGTATCATGTACATTGTTTAGTTCTTGTGGTAGCTTGAGTTTGTAAGCTACAGGGCCAACCCTAGCCAGTATTTCGAACGGACCAACGTATCTAGGGTTGAGCTTACCACGGTTACCAAACCTTGCAACGCCTTTCCATGGTGAGACTTTTAACATTACTCGGTCACCAATTTGAAATTCTAATGGTTTTCGTCTGTTGTCAGCATAGCTCTTTTGTCTATCTCGGGCCGCTTTCAAACGGTCCTTAATTTTGAAAATCTTATCAGTGGTTTCCTGGACAATCTCAGGGCCTGTCAAATGTTTTTCACCAACTTCCGCCCAACATAACGGTGAGCGGCATTTACGACCATATAAAGCTTCAAACGGAGCTACCTTAATGCTCGTATGGTAGCTGTTATTGTAGGAAAACTCAGCTAATGGTAAATGAGTATCCCAATTTCCTCCGAAATCCATTACATATGCACGGAGCATATCTTCTAATGTTTGAATGGTCCTTTCGCTTTGACCATCTGTTTGTGGGTGATATGCCGTGCTCATGTCAAGACGTGTGCCCATGGCTTCTTGTAATGATTTCCAGATTCTAGACACGAATCTGCTATCTCTATCCGATATAATAGAAATTGGCACTCCATGCCTAGCCACAATTTCCTTGATATAAAGCTTTGCAAGTTTCTCGGTTTTATCCGTCTCTTTGATAGGTAGGAAATGAGCTGATTTTGTCAATCGATCGACAATTACCCATATAGTATCATAACCACTAGATGTCTTGGGTAATTTTGTGATAAAATCCATAGAAATTTGTTCTCATTTCCATTGGGGAATTTCAGGTTGTTGTAGTAAACCAGACGGTTTCTGATGTTCGGCTTTTACTTTTGAGCACGTTAGGCATTTACTGACATATGTGGCAATATCTCCTTTCATATTGGGCCACCAATATAATTCTTTTAGATCCTTATACATCTTATCTGAACCTGGGTGAATGGAGTACCTGGACTTGTGGGCTTCGTCCATAACTAACTCCCGTATGTTACCAAAACGTGTCACCAAAATTCTATTCATGAAGTAATAAAGTGTCATCTGACTTTGGCTCCAATTGCTTTATCATTCCTCGTAAAGCTTCATTCTGAATGTTTTCTTCTTTGATTGCCTCATGTTGTGCCATCCGAATTTGAGTAGTAAGATTCGTATGAATTGTCAATCCTAAGGCACGAACACGAAGAGTTTTAACTCGTTCTTTGCGACTTAAAGCGTCTGCTACGACATTGGCTTTTCCGGGATGGTACTTGATATCACAATCATAGTCGTTTAGTAGTTCCACCCAACGACGTTGTCTCATGTTAAGTTCCTTTTGATCAAATATATGTTGGAGACTCTTGTAATCAGTAAAGATAGTACATCTTGTACCGTAAAGGTAATGTCTCCAAATTTTGAGCGCAAACACAACTGCACCCAATTCCAAGTCGTGGGTCGTATAATTCTTTTCGTGCACTTTTAGTTGTCGTGAGGCATATGCGATGACTTTGTCTCTTTTCATTAACACACAACCAAGTCCTTGGTGTGATGCATCGCAGTATACGACAAAATTTTCGATTCCCTCCGGAAGGGATAGGATTGGTGCACTACACAGCTTCTGTTTTAGTAATTGAAAAGCTGACTCTTGCTTGTCATTCCAATCATACTTCTTTTCTTTCTGGGTTAATTTGGTTAAAGGCAGGGCTATTTTTAAAAAATTCTCGATGAATCGTCTGTAATAGCCGGCCAAACCTAAAAATTGACGTACTTCTGTCGGAGTCTTTGGTGCTTCCCAGTTTTTGATCGCTTCAATTTTAGATGGATCAACGTGAATTCCTTCCTTGTTGATGACATGTCCAAGAAAATGCACTTCTCGGATCCAAAACTCACACTTAGAGAATTTAGCGTAAAGTTTCTCGTTTCTGAGTAGTTCTAAGATTAATTTAAGATGATGTTCATGATCCTCCTTGGTTCGTGAATATATTAATATGTCATCGATAAATACAATCACGAATTTATCCAAGTATGGCTTGCACACGCGGTTCATGAGATCCATGAAAACAGCTGGTGCGTTTGTCAAACCAAATGGCATAACTAGGAATTCGTAGTGGCCATATCGAGTCCTAAATGTTGTCTTTGGTACATCTTCTTCTTGGATTCTTAATTGATGATACCCTGAACGTAGATCAATTTTTGAATAGAATCTAGAACCTTGTAGTTGATCGAACAAATCATCTATTCGAGGAAGTGGGTATCGGTTTTTGATTGTAAGCTTGTTCAATTCTCGGTAATCTATACACATCCTAAAGGTTCCATCCTTTTTCTTTACGAATAGGACCGGAGCTCCCCAAGGTGAGAAACTCGGTCTTATGAAACCTTTATCAAGCAACTCTTATAGTTGATTTGATAATTCTTGCATTTCAGAAGGTGCTAATCGATACGGCGATCGCGCAATCGGTGCGGATCCTGGTACCAAATCGATTCGGAATTCGACTTGCCTCGGTGGTGGTAATCGAGGTAAGTCTTTAGGAAAAACTTTGGGGTAATCCCTAACGATTGGAATATCTTCAAGTCGACGTTCCTTGGGTTTCTTTTCGACGACGTGAGCCAGGAATACGCAATAGCCTTTACGTAAATACTTACGAGCTTTCATGCAGTTTATCATCCTTAACGTTACTCCACTCTTCTCACCTTGAATAGAAAGAACTTCTCCGTTTGAGAGTGGGATTTGGACAATCTTCTCAAAACAAATAATTTCGGCATGATTCTTTGACAACCAATCCATGCCAATAACAACGTCAAAGCTTCCTAAATCAACAGGTAACAGATCTATACTAAATGTGTGGTTTTTAAGACATAAGGTACAACCCTGAATGACTTCTTCGGTATTAATTAATTTTCCGTTCGCTAATTCAATTGTATACTTTTGGTCTAGTTTACTGGGCTTAATACCGAGTAGGGACTTAACGTCATTTGACACAAAACTCAAATCAGCACCCGTATCGAAAAGTATAGAGGCATAGTGATTATTTATCGGGAACGTACCAGTGACAATGTTTGGATCTTGTCGTGCGTCACCAGCCCCCATCACAAATGCTCTTCCACGGGCCTGATTGTCGTTTCGGTTCTTCAACTTTGGACAGTCTTTTCTGAAGTGCTTTGGATCTCCACACTCAAAGCATCCCTGATTCATCCTCCCTGTTCCTGGGTTGCCCTTTCCTGTTACTTGATTTGTCTTATTAGAGTTTGCATTGCTCCAACAGTTATGGGCTAGATGTCCATACTTTTTACATTTTCCACATTGGGTACACTTCCCACTGTGATGATATCCACAATTGTCACACCTTGGTCGTGCTCCAAGGTATCATTTTTGTTCCACAGTGTTGGCGACAAAGGCTTTCATAGTTTCAGGTCTCTTGTAAATTTGATTCTTGTTTTGATTAATTGGTTTTCCAAACCATTTCCTCTTCTCTCCAGATTTCCCTCCTTCGGTCTCCTTCTTCTCAAACAAACCATCACGTACAGCATTATCCCTTAACTTGAAAGCTAGAATTATAGCGCTCTTGGCATCCGTAGGGTTCGATGAAGTCACCAGACTTCGGATTTGAGGTGCGAGACCCCACAAATATCTTTCAACCTTCTTATATTCTGGGGTAACCATGTGCGGAATTAAGATTTCTAACTCATTGAATCGGTCAGTGTAACCAGCAACATCATCACCTATCATTTGCAAATTCCACATTTCAGATTCGAGCTTTTGTAACTCATTTCGAGGACAATATTCCTCGATCATCATGGCCTTCAGGTCTTCCCATGACAACTCATATGCTGTCTGCCTTCCCAAAGTCTTTATTTGTGAATTCCACCAGGTTAAAGCTTTATCAGTGTGTGAGCATGTAGAATACTTCACCATGCAGTCAGCGGTGCATTCACTGATATCAATCACTGATTCCATCTTCTCTATCCATCTCATTAGCCCAACTGCACCCTCGGTGCCATTGAAGTTACGGGGTTTGCAAGATAGAAAGGCCTTGTAGGAGCACTTTCTATTTGGAGCATCTGTAGAATTACAAGTCATAACGTCAATAATTCGGATCATGACCATGTGTTATAGCTTATTTATTCTATTACCTCCGGAACCTCCGGAACCTCCAGCTGTACCACTTCCTCCTGCACCTCCTGCACCGGTACCACTGCCGTTTCCTCCTCCACTATTTCGATTCGCCTCATACTGTTGCATGGCAGCAGCTACTCGCTGTGCTATGAGTTGTTCTACATTTGGAGAAATCGTCTCATTGTTGTCTCCAGTAGTGTTACGGGGTGTGCTACGCTTTGGTGCCATGACGTTCTTTCTAACACATCAATTAAAAAGAAATAACATTATATGACAATAATGATAGCACATGACATAAGGATACAACAACATCAAACGTAAACAACCATCATTACAATATAAACCATTACATACATAGTTAAAACACATATAGTACATTGTTCCCAAAAGATAAGGATACAAAAGAGATGGGTTCTCATAACCTCATCAGTACTAAAGTTTTAAACTACATAATGTACTATGGGCACAACCCACCCATATTAGGTTTAGAAGAAGAAGTGAGAGTACAATCCAATCATCATGGCAAGTCCTGCCATAACAAAGCTTGCTCTAGCCACAAATTCTGCAGCCAAAGTCCTTTCCTCCAGTGCTTCCACCATGTCTCGGACAGTGACAGTGAACTGCCAGTCCATGTCGGCTCTCAACTCCATATAGTTAGTGGCATCCTGTATGTTTCGGGTGTGGTCATCTAGAGTCTGAACTCGAGATCCGAGTCCTTGACGAAGTCGTGTGGCTGCATCCCCCTGTGCCCGGATGTCATCTAGGAGATCATCAAGACGCTCCTCATGCGTACGAACGCGTGCTACTAGTGTAGGCACTGTGAGCTCCATGACTTCCCCAGTGTGGGGTAGGGGTGTTGGAGAGTTAGAAGACTCTCCGAGCTCAAAGGTAGATGGGATGCTCTCCATCTCCCTCCATCGGGCCAGAGTACGTGGCATCCAACGGATAGTTCCCACAGTCGGGTGGTAGCAGGGTCTTTGCCTAGGTGGTTCTTCACCAGCCTCCAAGTCTTTTGGGTCACGGGCTGCTAGATTCCTTTTGTGTGGAAGTCGAAACTTCTTCTTAGCACTTTGCACCTTAACTGGTCCTCCGCTTTTCTTTCGGTAGACGATAGGCGGTTTTCCCAAGGCGACTTTAGGTGGTGTGGAGCTACGGGTTTGTACTCGATTTTTGGGATGTGAGGCGGAACGTTCCTCGTTTGATTCAGTGTCAGAGACGGGATCATAATGTGAATGTGACGACATGCTTATGACTACAATATCCATATGACAAAATGACTGGTTATACAATGCTTATGCAATGAAAACGTTTTAGTGAGTCATTTAGATTGTAGACTAGGTTCCAATTTAGATTCCTAGTTCACTATAATCAATGGCTCTGATACCAAGTTCTGTCACACCCCGCCAAGGCGGAAACGCGAGGCGCGACGTTTATGGTTTCCAAAGCATATGATTACCGCAAACACATACATGATAAATGGATACATAAATGAGTTTAAAGTTTTACATTACAAAAATGTAAAATGAGTTTACAAAACATTAAGATTTCACAAATATGACTCAATTCAATGAGTTATACAAGGGAAATCCTCCTTGAGTAGTATCCATCGTGCATGCATGTAATCTACATTGCTAACCTTGAAATCACGTTCAGTTACCTGAAAAACATACTTAAAATCGTCAACACGAGGTTGGTGAGTTCACAGGTTTAATCAAATAGTTCTTTGCAAAATTTCATTGTTCGTAAATAGTTTCAGTTGTATGTGATAAACAGAATAAGAATTGTTGACCCATTTGTAAACTAGCTAGGAATACAAATAATATGTTCCTACATGAGGCGTAACCAAACCATGACAATTGTACACGCCCCTAATTTCGTTATCCGGTTCTATGCGGCCATAAATCCTCCAGATTGTGGTTAGCGCGACTAACCATGACCGGGAGACGTCACTCTCCATAGTACTATTCATAGGACCCTAGGCTACAGTTAATGGTTACTACGTTGTTCCAAGGGACTTTTTCGGTCTCAAATTGTTGTTCTCATCTCATGTAAACATACAAGTCGTGTCTTATTCTCTTGTTATCCCATAAAATAATTGTAAGTATGTTTTTCCCCCAAATATTGAAAACACTAAAAAGGGGCCGTGAAACTCACCTTGAGTTTGTGTATATACTTGTGATAATACTTGTTGTAGTCAACCTTGACTATTTGTACCCTAGATACCAAGGGTAAATTGTTGTTAAGACCAACGTCTTAATTGTAAATTGTTCACCGACCTTGTAAATCTGATTGTGTTTGTTTAAATATCGTTTTAGTTTTCCAACACATGTTTTGTTGTAAAATAGTTTTGAGTTACTGCCCAACTGTGACTGTTGTACAGGTGTCGAAACTTCTTAGTTTCGATTGGGCATATGTGTGTCGAAACAACTTAGTTTCGATGGAGTATATGTGTGTCGAAACTACTTAGTTTCGATGGAGTGGTCAGGAGTCGAAACAACCTAGTTTCGATTGAGAAAAGGTATCGAAACTACCTAGTTTCGATTGAGTAAAAGACATCAAAACTCCTAGTTTCGATGGATCAACAGGTATCGAAACTCCTAGTTTTGATTGAGTTAACTGGTATCGAAACTCCTAGTTTCGATTACTGGACTTCTGTTTGACAGAATCAGTCCTGCATATTTTTATGTTTTAAACTTGAATTCGACACACTCTTCTTGTTATCTTTCTTGCGTTTAAATAAGATGTAGGTTTAGCTACGGTTTTAAAGAACATAATATGAAAAATGTCGAGTTTTTACCTTAAAACCGAGATGAAAATGATGAAGAAAACAGAGAAGTGATCTTGAATCTTTTGCTAAACTCTTTTCAGAAACACTTGAAATTCTTCTTAAAACAGCAAATTATGGTGGATTTCGCCTTGAAACTGGACTTCGAATTGAAGAGAATTGGGATGTTTGCCGTATGAAAATGAGAGATAAATGGGAATTGTGAGAAAAATGATTGAGGGGGGTATGGTTTTGTTTGAATTTCGAAGGTATGAGGTATGGTCCTTCTCTGAAGATTGGTTTAGAAAGTCAAGGATTAGAGAGGCGGGGTTTCTTCTCTGATTTCGGCCGATTAAATATGTGGGTTGGGTTAATTTTCAAACAATTAGTTTTAAGTGTATTAATATTACTTAGAGTTTCAAATGGTAAATAAATTCGGTTGAGGTCCTCCACGGTATTATAAATTTATTCCAAAATAATTTACTGCTCCTCGTAAAGTTTGTGTAAAATAATATATATATGTATATATATATTTTTCTGGTTATTTATTTTAACCACTAGTGTTCGAATTTAGTCGGGTTATAAGTGTATGTGAACCGGTAACTCCTAGAATTACCAAATGTGAATTGAGACCATGTACGGTCTTTGTTAGACCTTAATGTCTTTATTTGTGAAATTAAATAAATCACAAAAATAATTATAACGTAAACTTGTTTATAATGTGTACGGATATTGACCTGAAATGTCGGGTTGTCACAGTTATAGCCAAGATAGCTGAAGATCATGTAGCATTGTCTTCATCGTGTATGCTTGACTATGAGAACTTCATTGGTGGCAAGCTTACGGATCCTGAAACCATTGAAGAATATTTTAATCAGGTGGATTCAGATGACATGGAGGACATGGATATTTAATGGAATATGGCCATTATCTTGGGAAGGGCCAAGCGTTTCTTGAATAGAACTAGCAGGAAGTTTATTGGTGGGCATTCAAATGCCAAGGTGGGTTTTGATAAATCCAAAGCGAAGTGCTACAAGTGTCAGAACTTTGGACACTTTTCTCGTGAATGTCAGAAGGATAAAGCACCTGCTTCAGGATTCACAAGACCAAGCCAGGGAAATAACCAAGGAAATGGTCAAGGGTACAACAATTCTAACAACCGCAATCAAAGTCAAGGTGGAACGCCCAATGCTTTGGTAGATCAACATGACGAAAGCTTTGATTGGGGTGTTCATTTGGAGGATGCCCTTATTGCTCAAACACAAGTTGGTCTCATGGCTGAGATTGTTGAGATGATGGAAGCAGAAGAAAGGGAAGCTTCTGTAGCTGACCAAAGGGAGTCTACAACTGCATTTGCCCTCATGGCTATTAGGGAGTCATCAAATTCATCAACTGATGTAGACTCTAATTATTTTGCTGTTATTTCTTGTTCCAAATTTCTTGGCTTGAAAGAAGAAAATTCTAAGCTTCAGGACAAGGTCGAACCCCTTCGTATTGCAGCTTTAAGCTACAAAGAAAATGAAAAACGTTACAAAGATTCAGTTGAAACTTTAAAGAAAGAAAAACGTGATTTTTCACTTAAAATCAGTGAACAAACGGTTTCATTTGGATGTTGCGTACAAGCTGCAGAATAAGGTTTTGCAGTAGAATGGTAAAATTGAGAAGTTGAAGAATTCTCGCTTTGTGGTGGAACATTATGAATCAGTAGTGAGACAAGTGAATGGCTTAGGGTTGTGTACTAATGCCATTCCTCCACCGGTAAGCGGGAAATTTGTCAACGGCTTAATTGATATTGACTTGTCATGCCTTGATGAATCCTCAAGTCAGGATGATTCCTCTAACAAGGATGATTCCTCAAGTAAGGCTGACTATGCTTCTGATCAGGAGTTCTTCTCTGATGAAGGCTCTAAGAACACCATCCATGATGGTGCTGTCTCAGAGGAGTTGATTGGTGAACATAAAGTTGTGAAAAACATTGTCACTGATCGTGATAATTGCATTTTGACTGAGCCTGATACCATTGAAACAAATGAAAAACTAAAAGTAATGCTTTATGGGGGTTATAAGAATTGCAACATGGCTCTGCTTCAAGACCTTAAACCATTCAGAGGCGGCCATGTGGCCTTTGCAGGCGAGAAAGGCGGCAATATTATGTGTCAAGGCGTAGTTTAGAATGGATGTGTAAGCTTCGACAACGTCAACTACTGCAAGCAGCTAAAGCATAACCTGTTGAGTGTTTCTCATATGTGTGATAACGAGTACTCAGTCATGTTTGACAAGTCTGAATGCATGATTCTCATACCTGGGTTTGAGGTTCCTGAAGACTGGATTTTGATGTGTGCTCCAAGAACGAATGATAACTATCAGATCGACATGAGGGTGGCGAAAACCACATCTTCAGTTGCTACTTGTTTGCTTACCAAAGAGACAGAGCTTGACTCAATCTTGTGGCATAGGAAACTCGGACATATTTCTTACAGAAAAATTAATCATCTTGTCCAAAACGGTTTAGTTACCGGGGTTCCTAAGCTGAGATTCTCCATTGCAGATGACTGTATGCCTTGTAAAAAGGGCAAACAGCAACCGAAGTCTCACAAAGCTCCAAAACTCCATCGATACCCCTTTGGAGCTCTTACATATGAATCTGTTTGGGCCCATAAGTATCAGGAGTATTGGAAGGAAGTCATACTGTCTAGTTGTAACTGATGATTTCTCATGTTTTTCTTGGGTGCATTTTTCAGGTACCAAGGATGAGACTGTTTTTATTCTTCAATACCTGATCTTGAGCTTGGAATCTTTATGCAAGTTGAAGGTTAGAAGAATAAGGAGTGATAACGGAACTGAGTTCAAGAATAATTTGATGGAGCTTTTCTGTCTCAAGAAGGGTATCCATCACGAATTTATTGCCTCGTACACACCTCAATAGAACGGAGTTGCAAATAGGAAGAACAGAACATTGATCGAGACTATAAGGACAATGCTGTTAGATGCAAAGCTTCCTGTCACTTTCTGGGCAGAAGCAGTCACCACAGCGTGTCACGTCTTGAACAGAGTCCTGGTTGTTAAAAGGCACAACAAAACTTGTTATGAGCTGATCAACAATCATCCTCCAAATCTTGACTACCTAGTTCCTTTTGGTAGACCCTGCTCTTTATTGTTACAGTATAAAGACCGAAAGTCTAAGTTTCATGCAAAATCGGTGGAAGGCATCTTCTTAGGATATGGTGCCAACTCGCCATGCAAAAGAGTGTACAATATTGTTAGTAGGTCTGTGGAAGAATGGTTCGAAGTGGAATGCAGTAAACACAACATTCCACTAGAACCAACTGGTCCTGCTTGGGGATTTGATTATGATGCTCTGTTCAAGTCTTTTAATCTTCCTGATTTATCAGCCGATGATGCCGCAAATGTGTACGATTTCATTAATGGCGGCGTTGACTCCAACTTCTCAACCTGTGCCACCGTACCTATTGTAACTCCCGATTCCAATGTTGCTTCTTCATCTGGAACTCAAGAAAGTGATGACTTTGAAGTTGTTCATATTGATGGAAATGACGCTCAATATGATCCTAACAATCGCGTAGGAAATGAAGCTCCAGCTGATCCAATCAACATTGAATCTTCTTCTTCTAGAACACAAGATATGGGGGAGTTGAGCACGAATCTAGATTCAAACATCCAGGAACCGCAAGTACCAGAGACGAGAGTGCATCAGAATCATCCAATTGATAACATTATTGGTGATCCTGACACCGGTGTTCAAACTCGCCATAGAACCATTACTGAGAACACCAGTCTGTATGCTGAGATACTTGACACTGGTGTCACAGGAAACGTGTCTGCATGCTGCTTTCGTATCCCAATTGGAGCCGAAGAATGTAAAAGAGGCTCTCGCTGACAACTGTTGGATAGAGGCTATGCAAGATGAATTGTCTCAATTCCAAAAGTTGCAAGTGTGGGATTTAGTTGACCTTCCGAAGGGTACGCATCCGATTGGAACCAGATGGGTGTTCAAATGCAAGACGGACGATCAACATGTTGTAGTGAAGAATAAATCAAGGTTGGTTGTTCAAGGTATTTATCAGTAAGAGGGCCTGGATTACACAGAGGTGTATGCCCCAGTTGAGAGACTTGAGGCCATTCGACTGTTTTTGGCTTATGCCTCCTTTGTCGGCTTCAAGGTCTATCAACTTGATGTGAAGAGTGATTTTCTATATGGGAATGTTCATGAAGAGTTCTATGTCACTCAACCACCAGGTTTTGAAGATCCGCATAATATCAATAAAGTGTACAAGCTCGACAAAGCACTTTATGGTCTTCATCAAGCACCTAGAGCGTGGTATGAGACTTTATCAAAACGTCTACTGTCCAATGGTTTCGACCGAGGGCAAATTGACTCGGCTCTCTTCATTAGGAAAGGAGGAGGTGATATTCTTCTTGTACAAGTCTATGTCAACGACATTTTTTTTGGGTCTACAAATGAAGGGATGTGTAGAGAATTCGAACAGGTGATGAAGTCCAAGTTTGAAATGAGCAACATGGGTGAATTGTCGTTCTTCCTGGGTCTGCAAGTCAGTCAAAGAGAGGATGGCATTTATCTACATCAAACTAAGTATGTGCAGGACATCTTGACAAAATACAAGATGACGGATAGCAGTACTTATGGCACACCTATTCCAGTCAATCATAGTCTGCATCCAGACAAAGATGGAAAGGATGTGGACTGCAAATTGTACCGTGGGATGATCGGATCTCTTATGTATCTCACAGCTTCAAGGCCCGACATAATGTTTGCTGTATGCTTGTGCTCAAGGTTTCAGTCACAACCAAAAGAGTCTCACTTGATAGTTGTTAAGAGGATCTTCAGTTACTTGAAGGGGAAACACCGATTGGGTCTTTGGTACTCGAAACAGCAGTCATTCGACTTCAAAGCCGATACCAATTTTGATTATGGCGGTTGTAACCTTGATAGAAAATCAACCTCAGGTGGATGTCAATTCTTGGGAGACAGGCTGGTCTCCTAGCAGTGTTAGAAGCAGTCAACGGTTTCTGTCTCAACATGTGAAGCAGAGTACATTGCTGCCACGAGCTGTTGTTCTCAGATATTGTGGATCCAGCAGTAATTGAGAGATTATGGCTTGAACTACACTGGAACTCCTCTGTTCATTGACAACAATGCCACGATGTCTATCACGAACAACCCGGTGAAACATTCCAAAACTAAGCATATATAGATTCTCCATCATTTCATCCATGACTGTGCTGAAAAGCATTTAGTTGAACTTGTCAAAGTTCATACGGATGACAACTTTGCTTACCTTTTCACTAAGGCGTTTGATCGGACCCGTTTTGAACATCTTGTCAACTTAATAGGAATGTTCAATCATGAGTGAAAACTCTTTTTCAATATCAAATCATTTCATGGAAGCTAATCTTTATTTCTTTTAAATGATTTCGGTATATAGTTCTTTTTAATTTTCAAATATTTTACAAAACTCCAAACAAAATAGAAAATCTTGAAAAAATTTCAAAGTCTTTTGAAGGTAAGAGGAAATGATAGTACATCAGTTAGTGATCTAAACGTCTTAGACTGCACATATGGGAAATGATTGGGTCATGATTACTTGAAAGTTTAAGTTGTTTCAGTTTTAATTTGAATATTTGCAAGTAATTTGAATTGTCAATAGGCTATATGCATTCTTGAATTATTAGTAGTGTGAAAACTAAATCTAGACTACAACTGTGATTTGAACCCATGTTATGCATGTGTGTGTGTGTAAAAGAATACAAAAAGATCATTATCAGATAAAGGATGTAAGATTTTGGCAAATATTTTCTTATGAGACCAGTTTCGGGTTATGACTTTAGCACAATTTTTTGGTTCACTTCACCGCACATACTCACAAGTATGGAATGGGAAGTTGGGCCAAGATATGTCTTGACATCAACCGTTAAGCATATATTCACCCTTGAATCATACCTGATTCACTGAAATTAAATCCAGCTAAAAGTTGGATTCCCTTACCCAAATACATAGATTCCATATCTATTAACCTGAATTATCATATGATATTCACAGAAGAAAAACCAATCAAACCAAGACAAATGAATCACTCGATTCTGAATTTTATGATTCTTGATAAACCTTATGGATTCTGCTTGATTTTTTCTGTGCTAAACGATGTAACTTCATTATGGAGATTTGAAAATCTTTGGGAAAATCTTAGATGCCTTGAGATAGTGCAATTTAAATTTCTGTAGCATAACTGTGGGGTACACGTAGTATATCTTGTAATTAATACCTTAACACACAAGAACGTGATACAAAGATGCTTATGGTTTCAAATCTTATAATATTGACAACTTGAATTAACTTGTTTATATTGCATATTACGTATGAATAAGTAGTAATCCATGACATGATCCCATATTCTTTGATGTTTATTATGTATCATTTTTGCATACAATAGCCTGATATGATCCTCTCCTCGTGACTTTGACCCAAAAATAGCTTATGTGTATATCGTTATTCAGAAAAGATCAAAAAGATTTTAAGTTCGTGTACAGTTCATTCTTTATCAAAAATGTCAAAAAGATTTTAAGTACAGCTTATCAAAAGTTAAGAAAAACAAAAAATATGTGTGTTTAACTTCCTTGAATTGATTTTGAAACCTCTTGATTGAATGTTCATATCCGGTTCATTATTTGACTTGACATTCTTCATAATTTGAGTGGAAATTGGATATCACAAGGGTTTATGCGTATTTGTTAATTACGCAGGAATTAAACCTAAGACTTAAATCATGCGTACTTGCTAAGTACGCAAGAATTAAGTCTTGCGCACTTGTTAAGTACGCAAGACCCGAATGTGTGGGTATATATAGTGGACTTAGAAAATTTCTCAGACTTTATCTCATTTCAAATAAACCCACTGTGCTATTCCCTCCAATCCGTATTTCCTCAAAAATTTGTGTGATTCCAAACGGCTTTTTCGTCCCGATCATTGTTTCACCTTCACTTAACAATCTTTCAGTGAGAATCTTAGCCGATTCCATCCACAAATCATCATGTTTTGGACCGATTCTTGACTATTCTTGTACTATTCTTGTACCTAGGGTTGGATGTGAAAATTGATACACGTTTTGGATGTTCTTTACTGAAATTAAGACCTAAATCTTGTTTATGATCATTAGTCGAACCCTATCTACTCAATTATCGTCCTTAACATCTTTTTGATTTAGTCTTTGACCTTGGTCTGACCATCGGTTGTGGTCAGGTCTGGTTTAGGTCAAAATTGACCTGGTTATAGCCCGATTTTGGTGTTGGACTTGGTCCCATGAGTTGTAAATGCATGTTTCGACGTTGCGTTGACCTTGAGCAACATCAAAATTTGACCGTTCTTTGATTTGGAAAAGTCTTCTTTTTTCTCAAGTGTTAGACCATGCGCACTTAGTAAGTACGCAAGATATAACTCTTGCGCACTTGCTAAGTACGCAAGGTATAAACCCTGCGTACTTGCTAAGTACGCAGGAAGGCAAATTACAAATTTTTTCTATGCCTGGAAAAGTCTTCCTTGTGAATGTGCTATACCGTGTCATGTTTGTTAAATTCTAGTGATTATTCTTGTTCTTATTGTGTTCATTGTATGTTTTTGTAGTGATGGCTCGTACTTTTACAAGTGAATTCAATCTGCTGGCACTTACTGAACCGGAATGGAAGGGTGATGCACTTGAATACAGGGAGATAGTTGATTTCCTGAACCGCTCAAAGATCAGCTATGCTATCTCTGCAGATCCTATCGTCTCAAGACCGTACATGGATTAATTTTGGGCAACAACAGATCATGACTGTACAGTAACCCCGAACGTCATTAGGGATACTATAGCAGATCAACAGATAGCCATATCCGAAGACACCATCAGGAGAGTGTTACAGTTCCAGGATCTTGCAACTGACCCAATTACCTATCCTGATTACTTTGTCGATGGTTGTTGGAGGCAGAGAATGGGATACGTCGGTGCAACGGACTATGCTTCGTACAAGAAGATGTCGGTACTCGGTCAATGGCGCTACTTTGCCCACATCATGATTATTTGCATCTCTTCTAGGAAAGCAGGCAAGGATGCCATGGGTCATTACTTAGCGGCTGCAGTGGTGGGTTTATCTCTCAACAAGGGCTACAACTTCTCTAAGAATATATACAAGGCCATAACCGACCAGATCTATACGGTGGAGAAGTTTAGATTCATGTTGTATCCAAGATTTATCCAACTGCTAATCAATGATGCGTTGCCAAATATACCGGCAATTGTGGAAAGATTACAAGTGAAGAGAGTGGACAAGAGAGTTTTTGGTCAATTCTTAAAGCCAGGCAGTGTAAAACCTACCCCTGTGCATACTCCTATCTTCGGACATTTAATCAACGAAGCATATATGGCACCAGCAAATTGGAGATGGTATAGTGCAGAGTCGGAGCCTGAACTCAGTGAACACAATGATGAACAACAAGAAGAGGAGGAAGTTAAAGGTGGTGATGAGTCTGAAGATGAAGGAGACGAAGAAGCGGGAAGTGCTGGTGCTGAAGAATCTGACTCCGAAGCAACATCATCTGATTCATCTGATTCTGATGATGCACCAGACCAATCACATCCGAGAAGAACGACAGCGGTGACCCTTCTTGAGTCGTCTTCTTAGAGAAAGAGACAAGAAAGTACAAGCAGTGAGTATGAACCCGACTCAGATTCAGATACTGCTATACAAAGACAAAGACGAGAAAGTATTAACAATCGTCGGGGGGATAGGCCATTTGCGGCTATTCCTAGAGAAGTAGAAGCTAGTGCGGCACACCATCAAGTCACTAAGGTCGTGAGCACTACATCAACATCTCCTTTAACTTCCAGCCAGATGTATCGATGACAGCGGAGGAGGCAACCACATGTTAGTGCTTCACAGGGGAGGTTCATGTGATAGTATCCCTTCCATTTCAATATGTTCATCAGGTGACGGTGACGACTCCAATCCTCACTGAGTCTGTCACCATCACCCCAACCACCATTGCTACAACTTCCATCCCAACCACTATTCCCACTACCACCCTTCAACCAATCAGTGAACCCTTTCCATATGGTGATTTCACCATGGGGTTCGACTTTGATGCGATCTTCTCATCTCCACCCCATATTGTCGAAGCCTCGACATCCAGGGATCCAGATCCACGGGATGCAAGGATTGATACACTAGACACTCAGGTGGCTGGTTTACTTGAGACGGTACGGAAATCAAGGGAGGGGTCTGACAAGCAACATGGTCAGATTAATTCTTTGGTTGACGAAGTAGCGGCTTTGAAGAAACAAAGAGCAAGTGATTAGTTACAGTGTAAGGAGCATGATATGATGGTTAAATTGGTCTGTGATATGACCAAAACGCTTGCTGCTCAGGGGGAAAAGATTCAAGACTTGTTGAAGGAGAAGGAGAAACAGACAAAGCCAAGTAGTGATGAGGCTTGTCACCTAGTCGACCTGAATAAGGATGCCGACACAGACAAGGATCCTGAAGCGGGTCCAAGTGGAAGTGAGCAACAAGCGTTAGCAATTGTTCCCATTTCTGTTGTGCCTATAGCTGAGGGGGAGTCCACTAAACATGAAGGTGATGTGTCAGGTAGTCAAGGTGGTAAAGGAAATTATGCGGCTGAGGTGCTATACGACCTATCTGATGAGGTCATTCTAATGATCGAGCCGACTATTCCAAGGAAGCACAGATCGATGCTCTCAGCAATCTGGAGGAAGGAGAGATAGACTCTGATGTTGAATGGGATGTGGATGATGAAGATGTAGTGGTGGAGTTTCCAAAGGGGGATGGTGAAGGAGTTTACGAGCTTGAGGATGGAGATATCTTTGAAGCTAATCTTAACACAAGTTCAGTCGAGCCCGAAAGTACTGCTGAGGCGTCGACTGAAGCCTCTCTCACCGTTCCTAAACCTGTTGATCCAGAGCCATGGAAAAGCAAATATCCGCCTGGATGGTTTCCAAAGGATCAAGCTCCTGTCTGGCAGAATACATCCATCATAGACAAACATGGAGCTACAGGTATGATCTTGTCTGTCAAGTTCGACGACGACAAGAAGTTGTTCGCTATTAAATGAACTGGTGGGGTTCAACACTTGAAACCTACCAGTGAAGAGTTCAGCTCCCTGCCAAAGTACGATCTGGTGAACATTACAAACCGAGAGCTTCTTGGTGATTCTCATCACGCGGTAGCAATGGGTTTGTGGAAGACACTACAGAGAGAGGAAAGATTGGAGAGGTTTGACATCAATGACATCATCTTTGATGGGGTTGAAGTAATGTCTGATTGCCAGCAATATATGTCTCCCACCTTCATTCTTTGGCTCAGAGGATTCACCCAGCTCCATCATTCTTCTTAGATCAGAATCTGGAAGCTGTAGTACCTCATCAACAGATGTATAGATTGATCTTTTAGGTTCTGTCCTCCCCCTAAACACTTCAAACCATTGGTCTTGAGAGCTGTATGACCATCTGATTATTTCTCTTGAGTCTTCTGGTTTGGAAGTGGGTTTGTTTTTCTTTTTGGGAGGTTGTTGATGAGTAGGAGCTGAGTGTGTGGATTTGGACTTTGAGGGAGGAGAGGAGGGAGGTCTAGGAAGGAGAGTGGAAGGTTGTTGGATTGAGGAAGTGTTGGGTTTCTTTGATTTCCTTTCTTCTTCTTGAATGTTTATCCTTTTCTTGGAGCCTTTCTTCTCCAATCTTTCTTCCTCATCCTTCTTTACTTTAAAATAGAGGGCTTGCAGGTTCATGAAATTCATGGGACCTAGCCTCTTTCCAGTCTCTCCTCTAGCCTTAAGGAAGTCAATCATGACCTTCCTTTCTTCATGGGTCCTTTTATTAAAGGCAATGGTATTTTTGGACTTTTGTTTGGCTTTTTCTTCTTCTTCAGCCTTTTTCTTCTTTGCCAATTGACCTTGCTGACCCATGAAGGCTCTGTAGATTTCTTTATTTGATAGTTTCTCAAGGTAGTCTGCATCCTCACCTTGAGAAACTAGAGCCTTTACCCACTCCTCTCTCATTTCTTTGGCTAGTTCAGAATCAGTTATTCTGAACTTAGCCTCTTCGTTCTTCTTCTCTAGTTCTTCTTCTTCTTCTTTGTCAAATTGTTCCTGCAGTTGAACAGCAAGAGCTTCATCTTCTTCAATCTGATAAACTGCAGGAATCTTTACTTTGAGCTCATCCAGCTGTTTTGCATACAGCTGGATTTGTTGTTCTCTGAGGAGAATGGCTATGAGTCTATCTTGAGCTTTCTTTGTTTCAACCATCTCCTCTTCTTCTCTTCTTCTTCTTCTTCTTCTTCTTATTCTTTCTTCTTTCTCTTTCTTTTCTCTTAGCAGCCTCTCTTCGTCTTCTTTGGTCATGATTTCCTTTCCCTTATCTTTGTTGGATGCCTCTGCTTCGGCTTCACTGATCACAACAGCAGATGCTTGTGCTGTTGTGGGAATCTCAGCCTCAGCTTCATTGGCAATTTGAGAGGTTGATAAGGGAAGGTCATTAGCTTCATCGGTTTTGCACTCAGGACTTGTAAATTCTATCAGCATTTCTTTGATAGTGGATCTTGATTCATATGCAGCAGCAAAGATGCCAACTCGAAGGGAAGCTGAGTCAGAATCAGTGTCAGAATTTGACACATATACCGCTTCAGCAATCCTTCCTTCTTGTTCAAGATGGGCTCTGATAGTAGCTATCATTGCCTGGCTTTCGAGGGAGTTAACATTGCAGATTTTTGCTCTGAGTTGAAAGATCTTATAAAGAAAGTCTGTAGGTAGTAGCAGGATGTTCCTGGTGTTGATGGTGAGAGAGGAGTCGTTGCTTAGCAGAAAGGTGTGGTCAAGAGACTTAGTACTTACCCATCCTAGCACATCTAAGTCCTTGACAATGGAGTTGTACAGAAATCTTCTTAAGCACATAACTTCTTCTTCAGTGAGAAGACTGCTCCTTATTATTTCAAGTCTTCTAGGAGTCAGTCTTCTTTCTGCTGCTATTGAAGATTCAGGATAGGCTACTCTTTTTGCTGCTTGTATTTTTCTTTGAAAGTTGGGTAGATTATCCTCCATCAAGTCATAGAACCTGCCAATGGCAAGTTCTGCTGAGAGGTCCGTTGAGTTGTTGATGCATTATAGATGGTATAGGTGAAGGACTTGGATGCTGTTGAGAAAGTCCCAGTTTAGCTCTTCTACTCCGCCAAACTAACCTCTCAGACTTTCCATCATACCCCCAAGCTAGTATTGTATCAAACTCTAGCTGTGTTGAAGTCAGCGGAAATTGGGGGGCAGTGGAGTGACTTATGATGGTTGCTGCTTCAGGAATGATGCTGAAAGATGTATGTGTTTGTTCTGTGTCTTCGGCATCATTCAGCATCTCATCAACAACCCTGACGACTAACTTCCAGTCTTCAGATATCTCTTCTTCTTCGTTATCTGAAGCTGGCAAGTCATGAACTTGTATAAAAGCTGGCTTGAAAAGTGTGCTTTGAAATACGGCCTGCTCTTGAATCCAGTCATCAAGACCATCTGAGTCTTCCTCCATTGGGACCATCTCCCCCTTTTTGGTTGCATCAGTGGATAAATAAGCATCAGTTTGGGTGCCCACTGATACAAGGGAGGGAGTGGGTACAGTTGGGCATTGATGGGCTTCATGTATAGAGACTTGGTGTCTTAGTTTGGACACTTCAGCCTCTAGCATAGCCACCCTGACCGTTAATTCCAAGTTATGAAGTTTCAGTCTGTCCTCATCCACAATTGTGGAATCCTTGGATCCAGATGGGGCATTAGGCCTAGCCTCTTCATCCCCATCACCCATGGTTTCTTGGCACCTGGGATTCCTCTCAGTGAGGGGAGTTTCCAAGGAAGCATCCTCACTGTGAGTTGCCGTGGTTGAGGTCTTAGCAATGTTGTCACTGTCCTCCTGCTCATTTGATGGACCAGCAGTAGTGACAGCCTCTTCCACATCCACTCTTTCATAACTCCTAGAGTGGACCTTCAGGGTAGAAGAACTTGGGTTGGGTGTGTTGGAAGCAAGATCAATCAGTACCTCCGAGATAGCGGTAGTTGGAGAAGGTACATCATCTTGATCAGGTTCCTCAACACTTAAGTTCAGAAGAGAAAGGAAAGGCTCAGGGGCTGTTCTATGGATCCGGGAAGTGATCCTGGTCCTAATAGAGAGACATCCAAAGGAGTCTCCCAAATAATGTGGCTGTCCCTTATGATATTCTCACCAGAATGATGTGATTCTGAGTGAGGGCTGTTAGGTTGGGTTTGGGCCTTGGAGGCAAGAGAAGAAGGAGTTCTCTTGCCCCTTTTCCTAGTATATGTCGTTGCAACCGGGGCCCTGTGTTCCAGTTGAATGATAAAATCCAAAAGAGGTGTAAGTAATTTTTATGCCTGTGCATCCTTAGTAGTATGCACAGGGGTTCGAATGGTAGAAGCAGACTGTTGTTCAGGATGTGAGGTGGAGGGTGTGGGATCAGTATCAGCTGGGATTGCTGAACTGTCACCCGGGGTACTCTGTATGTTCAGCATTGTAGATAACAATGGAACATTGACCCCTGAGAACTTTTTGGAAACAGTTCTCATGCTTTGAAAAATATTATTTTTATGTCCCAACATGATGTAGATTCTTGCAGGTTTTGAAAGTTCTTTTAGTTCTTGATTGAAAATTTCCTGCAAGAATCTTGGGTACATAAAAAGTTGTTGCTTTGCACCCTCTTGAAGGTTATATCTTAAACCCTCAAAGATGAGGTGTGCAAAGTTAAATCCTTGGTTAGTGACCATACCATGAAAGGCGGAGGCAAGTGCGGAGCTCACCTGATGCCATCCACTCCTCTTCTGGGATATGCATTGGAGAAGAGTGTGGCAAAGATACTTCCATGGAGGGCTCATCAGCGCCATCTCGATCGTATACTCGGTCTAATTTCCAGTGTATCCAATGGATACAAAGGTCCTCATATATTCGTCCTTCGAGTATGAGATGGCTGCTCCCTCATCTTGAAGCTTAAGATATTTTCTGAGTGTGGCTTCCAAGATGGTGATATCCTTGCCATCTACTTTGGCTTTAATTTGGGGAATCCCTTATTCGGTTGAGTAGACGAAGATACTCCAAAAATCCTCCATATGAGGGATATATATGGTAGGGTTGGTTGTGAGGGCAAAGTAGATTTTTGACCGACATAAGAAATTGATCATATCATTAAATCCTTCGGATTTCTTTCCTTTGGTAAGATATGCTGTAAGGTTGTGGTATGGGGAGAACTTATCGTCAGGGTTATTGATGTCTGCCATTGTTGTATGATTTGGAGGGAAGGTTAGAATATGGGAGGCTTTGATTTGGTTAAAGATAAAGGGTTTTGACTGTGGTGGGGACTTGGGAGAAAGTGATGTGGGTTTAGGGTGAAATTGAAGGTGAAGAGGTGGAAGGAAATTTGATTTGTTTTTATAACGGAAGAGGAGAGAAAAAGCAAAATAACTTGTACAGTACAACCATATTCACTTTTTGCTGTTACAGCTGTAATACACTGAGGCAGTCATGGTAAAGACTGACGTTAATTTTTACAGCGGGTAAAAGTTAATTTGGACTTAAATTTACCCATCAGCAGCAAACTTGGTTGATGTGGATGAATAAGCCTGTCCGCTGCAACCTTGGTTGCTGCGGAAGGTTAAGTCTGTCAGCAGCAAACTTATCTACTGCTGATGGATTTAATAATCCGCAGCAAGGATGTTGCTGCTGACAGTCTTAAAGAAATCCGCAGAAAACCTGTTCCTGCTAATGACTTAAAGCAGTAAGCTGCAAATCTTTTGCTGTTGAAGATTAAACCTGTCAGCAGCTGAAGGAGAAAAATGCTGCTAACTTATAACTTTTATTTACAACAAAGGACAGACACATTTACAACAAAGGATAGACGCATTCAACTGAACCAATGATGATGCTTGGTGGTTTCTTTGCCTTCCATTGTTGAGTTGGTGGTTTTCCAGCTCTCTTTGCCTTTTCAGCGGCAGAAGCTGCATCTGAGGACTTTGACTTATCAGCAGCAGATTTTGTTGCTGCTGATGGTTTTACTTGAGCAGCTGCAGACTTTGTTTCTGATGAAGGCCTTCCTTTTGGTTGCTTGGGCTTTACTCGATCAGCAGCAGTTTTATTGGCTGCTGAAGGTTTAAGAACAGACGTATGCCTATCCTTCTTCACCTTACTGATAGGCTTTTGTATAATTGGGGTTGGAAGAAGAATCTGATTGAAAGGATTGAACTTACAATTTATAGCAAAGTGGTCTGATTCACCACAGATGATGCAAGATTGTTGAGGTTTTGACAACTGCACTTTTGGTGGAGAAAGAGAGTTTCTGAATTGAGTTGTCTTGGCTTCAAACCTTCTTACTTGTTTGTTCTTCTTTGTCTTCTCAAAAGCATGTTGCTTGAGGTTTCTTTGCTGCTGAAGGTAGTAGAAGCAGGTGCTGGCAGTGTGGTTGTATTTTCCACGGACAAAGCATGATTTGGCCAGTTTGTCCCTTGAAAGGTAAACATAGTCCTTTCTTTTGAATAGGTCTTTAAAGTTCCATGGTTGAGCTTTGTTGTGCTCAAAGGTGGCTTCTTCCAATGTCTTTTGAACATGTGAAACTCTTTCTCCAGGCGCATGACATATGGCAAACACATTTCTCTGAGGCTTTGAGGTTGAAGACTGCCCCTTTTCAACATTTAGCTTTCTTCCTTCTAGAGGATAAGTAATTTTGATTTGGTTGAAAGGTATAGGAACCGGAGCAGCTGGTAAAGGAACAGGAGTACTTGTTTGAATGACTTCAAGAACAGGCGGTTCTGGTACTTGTACTGGTGATGAGACCTCCTCAGTTTTATTGGACTCTGAGCAAGTTGACTCAGATTCTGACGAGGTAGTGTATTCTTGCACTAGTGGTTCATGTCTTGAAGGATCAACATCTCGGTTGGCCTTTTCAAGATTTGAGAGATTGAAGCTTGGTTCATGGATGGTAACGTAGTCAGCAGGAGGTGCAACGGCTTGATATTGTTCAGCATGATACCCCAGACCAGTTTTTACCTTTTCATGAATTTGAGCATCCAAAAGTCTTTGCAGCTTTTTGGATGCAAATTCATATTTGTCAACATGAACTTTCTGTTCTGCCTATTCTACTCTGGTAGCTTTTAATCTGGCCAGTAGATCATCAATCTGAGTTTCAAAATTGGTTTGTTCATGTTTTAGTGATGAAATCTCTTTCTTTAGGTAGTTAATTTTTTCTTTGTAACTGTCCTCGACCTTTCTGAATTCAGATTTCATTTGATGAAACTCTTCATTTTGATCTATGAGGTTTTGATTATGCTTTCTGTAGCCTAAAACCTTATCAATACATGCTTGGGAACATAGATGTTCATATACCTGAGGCGGTATCTCAGTTGCGTCTGCCATAAGAGCTTGGTTGTGAGTAGGCAGATCTTCATACTAAAAGCTCCAGTCAAAGTCAGAAGTTCCAACAGCTGCACAAGCTGTAGTTTGAACTGGAGGAGTAGCTTGTTGCTGTTGTTGTCTAGGTTGGGCTTGGTGAGCTTGTCTTGTTCGATCATCAGCTGGGTTTGCCCTAGGTGCCTTGCATTCTCTAGCAAAATGACCCTGTTGGATACAGTTGTAACATCTCAATTTGCTTTTATCCAAGCCAACTCTGGTGTTGGAGTTGTTGCTTGGAATGGGTCTTCCGGTTCTAGAGTAGAACCTTTTTGCTCTTATAGAGAGCATGGCATACGAGTGCTGTATATCCGTTTTTTCTAGATCATCCGGATGGAAACATTCCAGATCCTCCTTGATAAAGGACATGTTGCTTGAGTTTTCAGAAACAAAAGCAGCAGAGGTTGAGGCTTGAGGAGGACCTTCAAGAAGAAATGGTGAGCTGTTTGTTTTAGAGATTGGAGTTTGAGGATGAGTGATGATGGGAGGATAATAGTTGCTTGAACTAGGACCTGAGTGCTCAGAATGGAGGGCAGAGGAGGTGGTGGTGGATGTTGAGGTTGTTTGGTAGCTTGAGCTTCTTTCTTTTGCCTGAATCATCTCTAGCTCATAGGTTTTTAGAATTCCAAAGAGCTCAGTCATCTAGAGAGTCTTCAGATTCTCAGTTCTTCTGATTGACACTGTGTAAAGTGTCCAGCAGCTTGGTAGAGACCTGATGAACTTCTTGAGAATATCTTCATTCTCTAGCTTCACCTTTGAGCACTGCAGCTCTCCTACAAGATAGGTAAATCTGTTGTATAGAACAGTTAGAGACTCACCTTCCTTCCAGACGAAGTTTTCATACTGTTGCTTCAGGATGTCTCTTTTGTTTTCTTTGACTTCCTCTGAGCCAGCAAACATCTTCTCAAGAGCCTCCCAGAGCTCTTTAGCAGTTTTGTAACTTCTGAAGTTATGAAAAACTTCATTTGGAAGGCACATTTGGATAGCTCCTAGTGCCTTGAAGTCCACCTCCATCTTCTTTATGTCCTCTTCTGAGTACTTGGAGGGCTCCTTTGGAACTGGTGGTCCTCCAGAGTCAGCAAAGGCCACCATGGGAGTGTAGGGTCCATCCCTGATGGATTTCCACATTCCGTACTCCTGATAGCAGAAAAAACTATCCATGCGATTCTTCCACATGTCGTAGTCTTCCCCAGATACCAATCTTGGTGGTCGGTTGATGCTGCCGATGTCTTCAAATCCATTGCTTTGTGCCATCTTTGTTCTTGGTGACTTGATGAAAGAGAGAGTTTAGAATAGAACCAGAAGTGATTAAACAAGTGTGAGTTTGTTTAATCTGAGCCAAAGCTCTGATACCACTTGTAGGATCGTGAAAGTACAAGATGGTTCTGTTCTTAGTTGAAATTGGCGGAAACAATAACAACTACACAAGTATAATCGAGTAACACTATTGTATTAAGCTTTTTGCAAACAAACGATTACAAATGAAAACTCAATCAGAAAGCACACTTACAATAAAGTGTTTACACAGTATTTATACTCACTTAGAATCAAGACAGCCCCTTGATTCTAAGGATCAGATCTAACACAGACCGTTGATCTGATGTATATAGCTAACTATTACACGTTTAGTCTAAAACTAGTTAACTTTATTGAAGCGTCTTCTTTATGCATTATTACTTGCATGCTTGGAGAAGAGCATTGTTGTCTGTTATTGGTTGTGCCATTAAGGTTCCTTCTGCTTTGAGTGTGTCAGTTGATTTTGCAGAAAGTTATCAGTGACGCTTGGCATGGATAGTCAACTGCAACGATTTGTCTTCAAGGCACACGGCTGTCAGCAGCAAAGATGAGGATCAGCAGCAAGATGACCATCCAAAGTTGCTGATGATTTGCCTGTCAGCAGCATCAAGTGTTGATGCTGCTGAGAAGCCTATCCGCAGCAACTCTGGTCTTCAGCAGATAAGGCTATCCGCAACAGATTTGTTCTTCAGCAGGAGAACAAGTATCCACTGCAGATAAGCTTGTCCGCAGCTGTTTGTTGGTCAGCAGCAAACTCTGAGATTAGCAGCATTTGTACGTAGATAATTTTGTAGCCATCAGTCTTTATCTCTACAAATATTATATAAATACAAGCCTCATTTAGGCTCGCGAACTTGCTCGAGCTCGATATGTGAAGTTTGGACTCGAGCTCATTTAAGCTCGGATAGCTAAGAGTGACTCGACTCGTGTACACCAATGAAAAATAAATAAGGCAACATTTTAGAGAAGTGAAACCAAGCAAACTAAATAATTCATACCGAGTAGTTATGTACATCTTGGATGTTTGTACCATATTTGCAAAGTTTAATACATTCTTTGTTGGTCTCTAAATAATTCATACCTAGCAAAAGCCACCTGCTCGAGACACATGTACGCATTCTAAGGAAAAAAATAAAGGAAAAACAAACCTTAAAAGAATGAAACCGAACATACGCATGATTTGTACCTGTACATAGCCGGCTTCACCAACCCAACTATCATCAGGCTGGGAAAACACAACTGCTTGATTTGGTATTAAAAATGAATTCATATATACAAAAGGAATTCATTTATTTTACTCATCTGATAACAATGGTTAATCACAGCACATGGATTTTAGTTATTAAAAAGAAATTCATAATGCAGTAAAGTTGCACATGGAAGTGGATTTTATTTATTAAAAAGGAATTCAGAATGCAGTAAATTTGCACATGATAGAGGCTGTTAGTTTTTTTTAATCACTACACATGGATTTTCGAATAAAATTTTAAGACCACAAAAACCAATCTGTAGCTTAAAATGCAAAAAAAATTAACAGAAAATGGGTAATAATCTGTAGCTTAAAATGCAGAAAATTTTAACAAAAAATGGGTCATAATCTGTAGCTTAAAATGCAGAAAGTTTTAAGAGAAAATGGGTCATAATAGTAGGAAACCCGCGCGATGCGGCGGCGACGACAATTTATAAAGGGTATCACCCAAACATTTACAAAATAAACATAAACAAAATTTCGACATGGCCCATTCGTAAGAAGAGATCCTTACGAATGACAAATCTGTTTATCAACCAAACATTTACAAAATAAACAAACAAAAAAGGGTGGAAATTATGCAGTCAAACAAATTGACCAACCACCTGAATTGGGAAATTCAGGATTTTGATGAAACTGTGAGTCTTCCAATTTCATAATCCACTACCGCCTGACGCTTGTTCTCCCCGCGCTCGATAATTGATTCATTAGTGAAGATGACCTGCTCAAAGTCATATTAAAGAGAATTAGACAAAACATTAAAATGGTTGAAGGCATCCTATTTATTTTCTTCTCAATTGTCACCAAAACGCCTAAGCTTTGGTAATTTCAAAGAAATTAGCTTAAATTAGTTTATAAGTGTAGGAGCTACCCGCTTCAATAACCCGGTTGTTAGCCCAAATAAGGCATGCTCATCCTGAAAGGGCCCATTAGAGTAAAAAGCCCACAACACCTTCTATAAATATGAAGATATCATGACTACTATAGCAGGTTCTTCTCCCCCATTTTCACTCTCCTTCTCTCTGAGTGTATCGCCTAAATCATTGGTCCAGTACTAGATGTAGCTTTTCCGCACGGCAAAATGCCTAATATTTATAACGCTCTGGTAGTTAAGGGTCAAGATACTGTTGGTCAACCAATTAATGTGACTTGTGAGGTACAGCAATTATTATATACTCATATACTTATGTATGCTTAACTATCTTGATGATACTGACTTGAGCGTCGGAGTGCCCTCGAGGGCAACCCCACCGGGCCCTCTAACGAACGTTTCCTGTTGATGCAGCCCTGATCAAGATCCAAGAAGATAACAGACCGGACCGCGTATAGTCATGGAGGAGCCCTTCGGGGTCCCCCGTGGCAAAATTGGTGGCGAAATGTGCTGTATGAACTCTTTTGGGATACTAGAAAAGAGCAGCTACTACCCATTACCCCTCGGTGTGGATACTGGCTGCTACATTGGCGCCATCCGTGGGACCTTGTGTCCAAACAGAGACTGAAGAACTCCTACACCACTGAGACAGAACAAAGGGTCAGGAAAAGGAATGCTACCGCCGGTTGACAGATCATGTCCCTCCACACGACGGTTGGTTCAGGCCTTCAACCTTCTGTGTCTTGGTTACGATAGCTGGGTTCACCTTCGTCGTTCCGGGTAACAGGTTTTAAACCTCTCTCGTTACCTCCATAATAATCTGTTAGAAGTATGCTGCCATATGCATTCCGCAGGCCTGAAGGTTCTCAAAAAACCGTATGTGTGACCGTTTCACGACCTCCCACTTTCATATTTAACAATTATAGGCCTGCATAAACTTTTATGTTCATATTTAACGCTTATAGATATGTTCTATATCCTCATCTTAAGATGGCAAGTCACTCATGCGTGGTGTGTGAATGTGTAATTCCTAACTGTGAGATGGAGGAGTTGTTGGATACAACTCATGTTATGGATTTACATGAAGTTACATGTGCATAAGGCATAATTAGTAGCCCATGCATACCAAGGAGCGTATAAAAAAAAATAAAAAAAGCTTCACAATCTGAGATAATATTCGTGAGTTTCCCTACATATCAATGGAATGAGAAGACACCAGTATATACAGTGATGATGTTGACCAATGGGTATATCAAGAAAGTTATATCATATATTATCCAAGTCTACAACCATGATAGAGCATGGATGTACAAATAATACTACGCATGTTACAAGCATTTATTGTAAGGATTGCTACTGTAGTTACCATTCCTTTTTAGACTGATAGAACAATAAGAGAAGTCATAGGTTCTGACTAGGGGACAGAAACATGTTAGAGAATACAGCATCACCATACTTGAAGTCCTTTCACTCAGAAGTAGTTTACTCTCTAATGGAGAGAGAAACTTTAGCCGAACTACCTGCTAACCACCTTGGATGATACTAAGAATAAAAAACATGACGGTACATATGGCTAGCATTTAACATAAAGATATAATGCAAATAAAAAGGATAAACAACAGCATCCAATACATGAATTGTATGGTTTCTTGGGAACGAATCTCTAACACTAAGTGGATACGCAAGTGAAAAGGAAACAAGTCAAACCCTGGTAGTAGGCTCAAAAGTTGAAAAGGGTAGAAAAACCATTGGATAAATATACCACTAACGGATAAAATCCCACCAAGCATGTATAAATTAGGTGCTTTGACAGGGAACACCCATTCACAATTTTGCTATCTAAAAAAAGACCATAATAAAAGGGAGATTACAAGTTCTAAAGCCTTGGTTACAAACATCTTTTGTTAAAAAGAACTTGTTGGTGAAAGGATGGATTGTGCAGTAGGTTTTGAAACAACACCCTAGTGGAAATAAAAATCATATAAAAGTACAAATAAGCTCCGTGTCAGAAGAGTTGAGAATGACTCTATACCTAACCCAAGAGGAAAACATGAATATCCAAAAAGTGTTATAGTATCTCACATGTATACATGTTCATGACAGGACAACGCTAAAACGGTCATAATTTTTAAACTATTTTCTGTCACACTCCTCTTTGCAAATCAAGCATACCCTAGACTAGGAAAAACTTTCTCATCAAAAAGAAAAAGAAGGCGGGCATAGCCTAGGTTACGCATGGGACAAGGCCTCAAAAGTCAAAACAAAAAATCCAAGGGCACAACTCATAGAGCACATGGTACAACCAATGCTACGATTCAACCTCAAAGTCAGACGCTTTATCAAGGCGGGTCGATCTTCCGTAACCGATAAATGTTTACCCCGTAACCAATCATGCTCAACTATGAAGTCTTGGTTTCGTTTTAGTCTTTTAGAAAGATATCCCATAAGCAAACATAATCCGCCATGAATAACCCCGTAAAATGATACGAGTTAGAGGGAAGATAGAAACACGACCCAGTTCAAGTCAAACACAACACTAAATTCATAGAGGGCGACGAAAGCTTACGTTAGAAATGACTGCCTCGAACCGCGTCTTTACATCAGAGAGATTGCTCAAAAATTTTAGGACCAGTGTCGGGCGAGGCTTCCTGGGTACTTGTTCCGGCCTAGGCACGCATGAAAGTTTCGGAATGTACAACATTGGATATGAACATAGATAGCACCCAGTAGTCAAGAATTAATCTCTTCAATGGAAAATACATACCTGATGATAACACATCCTGGCCGAAGGATCATTGTTCTAAAAATTAAGTTTACATGCCTGGTAGGTCCCATGTGAAAGACGTTGCATGATTTGATAGTACCTTATCTCCAATGACAAAACCTACGACGGGACAATAAGACGATACCCGACAACCACTTCTCTAGAAAACTGCATGAAGAATGGGTTAGAAATATACCAGCACGTGATGATATAAATTACAATCAACGCGTGATTTTTATTCAAGGAATCCAACAAGAAAGAGTGTTGCTCAGGGATCATAAGCAAAGAAGCCTCGTAGCAAGAAAGAACGGGTACGCCGCTCACCATATCTAAACATAGAACCATTAACCCTGACAGCTAGCAAAGGAGCTCCCAAGTTACATAATATGTTGACAATATATTATTCAAGAGGATTCAAGAAATTGAGAAACTAGCAGAAAGGGATATTCAAGAAAGTTGACAGACATCGTGAACAGTCGAATAAATAAAAGGGGAATTGCTCGAAAAATTGTTTTATAATAACACGACAAATAAATTGAGACATGCACATCAGGATGGAACCAAGTGTGCAGGTCTGGTTTAATACGTCCAAGTAGGTCTTGCATGAAAAATATCTCATGACTACAATGACAAAAGAGGGGATACTCGACGACCACCTCTCCGAAGGATTTTATGAAGAAGGGGTTAGAGCTATTGCATATACCACTCACTTTGGACCGAAAGCCCCCAAATAGACTCCAAAGGGGATAAGACCAAGGCAAGCAAAGCCTACGAAAGGTCTATCTCACACTAAAATATCTCATACACAGAGCATTTAATACACGGGCAAGCATAATCTTGAATTCAAAGGCTTCTCAAAGGCTAGCAACATTGATCTTGAAGGCAATAAGGTGAAAAGTAAAGTGAAAAGGGCTAGGCAAGGCCTTTATTGAAGGATGAGGTATTACAAGTTCAACACTCCTAAAATACTTTAGCAGCATTAAACCGGAGGGCAAATAGAGCATGGCGTTATTGCCTACAAGTACGTCAAAAGACTAACGATTATGACACACCAAGGTTGCCAGAAGAAAACAAATGCATCACTTAGATGTTCGGCTCTGGCTATGACCGGACATCTCTGTGATGCACATATCATTACCTACCAAAGACATAAATGGTACAATCAATTACTTGCCTTTATATTGCGTATCTTATTTGATTAACGATTTACAGTAAGTTAAATATTGCTAAGGTGATGTAGCAACATTGAATTGGGAGGCTAACATGGTATATAGCTACTAATGTTAAACTCCTTCATATAAGTGTTGGGATCCCCAGGGGCAGAACAAACATCCCCCCCCCCAGGAGGAAGGAGAATCTATTCACTACATATGAAAGCCCTTGGATATTTTATTTTATAAGTGCAAGGAATACTAACAGTGTTCTGCTGGATCAATGGGTCATTATAAAAGTGTCCTTCCAACTTGAAGAATGCACACTTGCAAAGCACTGATTATGAAGGACTTACATCTCACCAGATGGAAAAGACAACTCCCATCCCTAAGGGTGGTGGAGTATTATAAAATCCTAACTCTTAAGATAGTGGATGAAAAATCCCATCTCACCAGATGGAGAAGACAACTCCCATTCCTAAGGGTGGTAGAGTATTATAAAATCCTATCTCTTAAGATAGTGGATAAAAAATCACATCTCACCAGATGAAGAAGACAACTCCCATCCCTAAGGATGGTGGAGCATTATAAAATCCTATCTCGTAAGATAGTGGATGAAAATCTCATCTCACCAGATAGAGAAGACAACTCTCATCCCTAAGGATGTTAGAGCATTATAAAATCCTATCTCATAAGATAGTGGATGAAAATCTCATCTCACTAGATGGAAAAGACAACTCCCATCCCTAAGGGTGGTGGAGTATTATAAAATCCTATCTCTTAAGATAGTGGATGAAAAATCTTATCTCACCAGATGGAGAAGACAACTCCTATCCCTAAGGATGGTGAAGCATTATAAAATCCTATCTCGTAAGATAGTGGATGAAAATCTAATCTCACCAGATGGAGAAGACAACTCCCCTAAGGGTGGTGGAGTATTATAAAATCATATCTCATAAGATAGTGGATGAAAATCTCATCTCACCAGATGGAGAAGACAACTCCCATCCCTAAGGATGGTGGAGCATTATAAAATCCTGTCTCATAAGATAGTGGATGAAAATCCCATCTCATCAGATGGAGAAGACAACTCCCATCCCTAAGGATGGTGGAGCATTATAAAATCCTATCTCATAAGATAATAGATGAAAATCCCATCTCACCAGATGGAGAAGACAACTCCCATCCCTAAGGATGGTGGAGCATTATAAAATCCTGTCTCATAAGATAGTGGGTGAAAATTCCATCTCACCAGATGGAGAAGACAACTCCTATTCCTAAGGATGGTGGAGCATTATAAAATCCTGTCTCATAAGATAGTGGATGAAAATCCCATCTCATCAGATGGAGAAAACAACTCCCATCCCTAAGGATGGTGGAGCATTATAAAATCCTGTCTCATAAGATAGTGGATGAAAATCCCATCTCACCAGATGGAGAAGACAACTCTCATCCCTAAGGATGGTGGAGCATTATAAAATCCTATCCCTTAAGATAGTGGGTGAAAATTCCATCTCACTAGATGGAGAAGACAACTCCTATTCCTAAGGATGGTGGAGTATTATAAAATCTTATCTCTTTAGATAGTGATAAAAACTCCCACCCCTTGAGGTGGTGGAGATACCTCCCATCCCATGAGATGATAGAGAATCATAAAATCCTATCTCTTAAGATAATGGATAAAAACTCTCACCCCTTGAGGTGGTGGAGATTATAATTTCACAAGAAGAGACAGATTTCAAGAAGAAACAAACTAATAACTCCCATCAAATGAGATATGAGAAAAACAAACTTTGAAGAAGAAACACAACTCTACTCCCATCCGATGAAATGGGGGAGAAACAAACTTTCAGGAGCTGAAATGATATTATCTTTCCAGAAAAAAGCTGAAGTAATATTCTCTTTCCAGAAGGAGCTGAAATGATATTCTATTTCCAGAAGGAGCTGAAATGATATTCTCTCTACAGAAGGAGCTGAAATGACATTCTCTTTCCAGAAGGAGCTGAAATGATATTCTCCATGTAGAAAAAGTTGAACTAATACTCTCTTTCCAGAATGAGCTAAAATGATATTTTATTTCCAGAAGGAGCTGAAATTATATTCTCTTTCCAGAAGGAGCTGAAATGATATCTTCTCTCCAGAAGGAGCATAAATGATATCCTCCTTCTAGAAAAAGCTAAACTAATATTCTCTTTCTAGAAGGAGCTGAAATGATATTCTCTTTCTTGAAGGAGCTGAAACGATATTCTCTTTCCAGAAAGAGCTGAAATGATATTCTCTTTCCAGAAGAAGCTGAACTAATATTCTCCTTCCAGGAGGAGTTGAGCTAATATTCTCTTTCCAGAAGGAGCTTAAATGATATTCTCTTTCCAAAAAGAGCTAAGCTGATATTATCCTTACATAAAGAGCTGAAATAATATATTTTTTTTCCAGAAGGAGCTAAACTGATATTCTCTTTCCAAAAGGAGCTAAACTGATATTCTCTTTCAAGAAAAAGTTGAGCTGGTATTCCTTTTCCCGAAGGAGCAGAACTTATATTCTTCTTTCAGGAGGAGCTGGGCTGATATTCTCCTCCCAGAATATATTTACCAAGCACATGAAAATACCACCACTCGGAAGAACTCTGAGGAGAGCAAGGTGTCACCTACCGTGTCAAGGATCCATAAGTATGGTACCTTTTTAATAAAAAGACAACAAGTTATCTATCACCTCACGGACTTAGTGGAAGGGGTGACCGAATTCCTGTATTCGAATGAGGTAAACTGATCCCATCCTTCTATGGATTTATATACATAATTGTTTCTACACAAAAAAGATTTGTTCGTTGCGCATATGGGTGGTCCTCAAGCATTACCTCGGTCAGATCCACCTTATCCACCTTCTAGTTAAACATGATACATGGACTCGTAGGTTGTGTGAAAGGACCCACATATCCCATCATTACAATCAGGGTTCCTCAAGCATTACCTCGGTCAGATCCACCTTATACACCTTCTGTTTAAGGGTGATACAGGGACTTGTAGGTGTTGTGAAAGGCCCCATATACACTCTCACGATGAAGATAGAAGAAAAAGATGTTTTGAATACTCCATGGAAAAAGTAGGAAACCCAAAAACATCTAAGTCAAAGAGACATGAAAAAAATGGTCCATCCATGACAAAAACATAGATCAAGGTCGCGTAGACCAAGTGTAACATTTCTGATTTTCATCATGTAATCGTTTGATTTCAAAAAAAAAAAAAAACAAACACATTTCAGTTTCGATTCGTGTACAAACAAACTACGATGCAGTTACATATACAAACTATTCTATTACAATAACAAATTAAACAAAAAAACACCATTATCTCACAAGCCCCGAGGACCAAAACTGACAAAACTCAAAAACTACAAAACTAGGCAAGTACGGTCGCGCCTAGGACTAGGCACGGTCGCGCCTGCCGACCTAAGCACGGTCGCGCCTAAAGTAGGCACGGTCGCGCTGATGAACCCACTTGACTGCAGAAAGTCAAACCATACCATACCTTCTGAATTCGTGAAAATTAAAATAAAGAAAAGCCGGTCTTCGCGCGTCAGACCATACCCGACTGAAATTCGCCTAAAACACGCATCAATTGTCGTCCAATTTGCACAATTAATTAATCCCATTCACACCACAACCGAGTCTCTCAAATTCTTCGATATAGAGCCAGTTGCAGGCTTCCTACACCCTCATATACACCCACTCAATCTCTCAGAACTCTCACTCGACGCTCACAACACCTCTGTCGTCCAATTGATCGCCAAGAAACGAAGCCGCTCGACCCGTAGCCGACCGCATTCGATTGCCCACTTTCAACAAGTAAGTAACACGTCTTCAGCTTTGTATCTACCTCTACTACGAAAGCCCTATGTCAATTCGTTGTAGAAACACTCAAATCGATCCGATTTTGAACCAAAAAGCCGAAACATAAATTTTACCCGAACTACACTCTAGACTTGATATAAATACAATTAAACTATGTAGAAACATTCGTAATCATCCACTAAGTGAAAGCCCTAAGAATCTAGAAGCTATTAATATAAGAATCGATCGAATTGTGTCTGAAAAAGGCCCGACACGGTCGCGCTCATCCCTGAGCGCGGTCGTGCCTGACCAAGCACAGTCGTGCCCCAGGTGTGGCCCGGTCGTGCTTACCGAGCAAACAAGTCTTGACCAAAAACAAACACTAGACGCGGTCGTGCCAGATACGAGCACGGTCGTGCTCTATGTCCAGAACCTAGGAAGTACCTTCTGACTCGACCACGGGCGCGCTCAGACCACCACGGTCACGCCCGGCAACGAGCGCGGTCGTGCCCTACTTGAGCACGGTCGTGCTCCTTGACCAGAAACTTTAATTTTATTATTTTCAAACTTAATTTAATATGTTTTTATTTAAACATTTCAAAACTTGTTTATAAAAATTTAAGTTATAAAATCCCAAAACCCGGGAATCATTTATATACCAAATCGCTGATTTAGAAATTTAAAACGATTATTTCCCGATAGTTTCAAAACCGATGAAATCATGAGTTTATATAATCATTTTTATAAACTATTTATACAAATATATATTTTGATTTAAACAAATATCGTTTATTTAAATTTTATTTAAATAAATATATATCGCTACTAATTTATTATTCCAAAACCAACCCTAAACACACAAACCACCAACGAACCCACTTTGGACACAAAATAACACAAACAGTGACACGTGTTATACCCTCATTCGATAGGTCAAACGTAGCGACCTACAACACGCTTGGTATTTTTGTTGATCTGTGCAAACTACACGCTCCAACACAAGTGAGTTACATAGCCCCTCTTTTACTCTATTTACAAACTTTTGGGGTGGAACATGCGTTCTATTTACTATGTTTACAAACTACACAATATACAATTCCACCCTACAATCATGTGTTACAATTTTGAGCTTTGTGCTTGAGTACTAGGTGTGTAGACCAACACACAGTTTGCTATTCACGTGCAGTCATTAACTATTTTATAGCGTACAGTAAACAGTGATAGATCTATTGAGTCTGACAAACCCACCCAGGTAGGGTGACTGTTACTGCCAACACGCGTTTGTTTTGCATGCTAGTTACAAAGGTTTGATTGTACTACCAGGTCACACGATGGTATCTCTCCATAAATGCCTTAATTGCCATGTTTGTATGAATTGTATACACACAACACTATATTCTATTACATGACACGAAAACCTATGTATTCTCACCAACTTTTTAGTTGACTTTGTTTTTAACCATGTTTCAGGTGACAATGTTTGAAGTATTACAAGCTGCTACATATAGGATTTGGACCTAGCAATTAATCTAAACTATTTATATTTTGTAATCGCTACATTTGGTTCTTGTATGGTATGAACTTGCTACGTGTAATGAAAATGAATGTTTAAATTATTCAAACTTTAGCAACCATGAGCTATGAACAGTCTGCACAGCTTCACGCCCCGACGTTTTTCGCCGTCGGTCGGGGTGTGACAGATTGGTATCAGAGCCTTGGTTATAGAGAATTAGGTTATTAGACACCATTGACCTAGACTATAACTTTTGGACACCCAACAATGCCATGCTACATGTTTTATGTGATACGTGCTATTTGCTATATGTCACATGCCTTATGTGTTAGTTATTTGATACTTAAATTGTTTAGACTACAAGACCTAATAAGCATACGTAAATAATAAAATAAATCGTATCCATACCCGTATCCTAAGCCGCATATCCTCCTTAACTGCTTCTATGTCATCATCGCCATAACTTGTGGAAAAACTCATACTCGTGGACCTATGCCTATCAAAAATATTTTTCATACCCGTTAAGGTTTTAGACTCTGTTAATTATTAGAGGACACGTGCAATCTGGAAGGGTGACACCTGTATTCTGGGTTTTCTGTCTAGGAAAGCATTTCATATAAATCCCAATCAACCGAGGGATCCGTATGCTTTCCTGGGAATTCCCGGGATGAGTGTTTACCTATAGGCTAAAGCACGTCTCCTTGAAAATTATATAAGTCTAATTAACCTTAATATGTCATTGTGTTCAAGTAGAAATGTGATTACTTGAAAACAATCCGAACTATGAAATAAATGTGTTATTATTCCTCCTATCCTAAATTTCAACGGATTTTTATAAATTCTCACAACACTTTTGTATCATTCTCTTTTTATAGAATGCCTCCTCGTCGTAACATCAACCGCAACAACACCGACAACGCCAACGATAGCATCAACACCAATACCAGCAATGCCAACAACAACAATAATACCGACCTTTCTGCTCTCCTCACTCAGCTGGTAACTCAACTAACTCAAGCCAATAACAACAACAATGGGAACGCCAGTGGTAGTGCTAATACTGGTGGTGGCGGTGGTGCCAACCCGCCATAATGTACCTTCAAGCATTTCAACTCTTGCAATCCCCTGAAATTTTATGGTACCGAAGGAGCCACGGGACTCCTTCAATGGTTCGAAAGTATTGAGGGTACCTTCCTCAATAGTGACTGTCCAGACAATCTGCGTGTCCGCCATGCCACTAGTGTCTTCCAAAAACGGGCACTAACCTGGTGGAATGGGGAAAAGAGAACAAGGGGAGTAGAAGTAGCAATGGCTCTGCCATGGGATGAGCTGAAAAGGATCATGACCGAGGAATTCTGTCCTCGAAATGAGATGAAGAAACTGGAAGCGGAATTTTGGGATCTTACCCAAGATAGCGGTGAAAGCTTGGCGTACACTAACCGTTTCCACGAACTCAGCATGCTGGTACCTCACATGGTTACACCTTTGTCTAGGTGTATTGAAAAATATATCGGTGGCCTACCGAGACAAATCCAGGACACTGTTCTGGGAAGAAATCCTGCAAACCTAGAAGATGCTATTCGTCTAGCTGCCACACTGACCGATAATCACGTTAAAGCAGGTACTCTTACCAAAAAGGGAGCCAAGAAAGTTTCTGACACCACAACTCCTCCTACTCATGTCAAAGAAGTTTAAAACGAACAGTATCGAAACACCAGGAAGAGAAAGGCGAAGAATTTTGCAATAGTCACTCCAGCCGCCCCAATTAATCAAGTTGCACCCTTGGCACAAAATCCAGCCAAGAAAGCTTATGGAGGTACCTACCCACTCTGCAACAACTGCAACTATCATCACCCACAAACTGTCCCATGTCGCCTTTGCAATCATTGTGGGAAACTTGGCCATACGGCCAATATCTGCCGACAAAAGGCACTTACTACTCAAGCAAACCCGGTTAATCAACCCGGAGCTAATCAAGTGGTTCCAATCAATGCAAATGGACGGGCATGCTATGAATGTGGCAACCCGAACCACTTCCGGAACCAATGTCCAAAGCTTGTGAACAATAATCAGGGCGGAGCTCGTGGGCGTGCTTTCAACATCAACGCCAATGAAGCTCAAGCCAACGATCATGTGGTCAACGGTACGTTTCTTGTAAATAAACAATTTGCATCTATACTATTTGATACCGGAGCCGATAAGAGTTTTGTGTCACTTAACTTTGAACCTTTACTTGCAAAAACACGATCCAAACTCGAGAAAACCTTCACCGTTGAAGTAGCGGATGGAAACACCATCACTATTGACTCCATCATTCATGACTGCTCACTAGAACTCAATGGTCACACGTTTCCAGTCAACCTTATACCAATGCCATTGGGAAGCTTTGACGTCATCATCGGCATGGATTGGTTATCTAAAAACCATGCCGAGGTCATGTGCTTTGAAAAGTACATCCGAGTACCTTTTCCACCGGGAGACATATTGAAAGTCTTTGGCGAGAAACCTTGCAAAGGACTCAAACTAATGTCATGCATAACTGCCCAGAAATACATTCGAAAGAAGTGCATGGTTTTCCTAGCTCATGTGATTCAAAAAGAAGACAAGGAGAGAAGAATAGAAGATATTCCCATCATTCGGGAGTTTCCCGAAGTCTTTCCCGATGACTTACCCGGTCTTCCACCTGTTCGGGAAGTAAAGTTTCGAATCGATCTTATACCCGGAGCAAACCCTGTGGCTAAAGCTCCATACCGGCTTGCACCTTCCGAATTGCAAGAACTTGCAAGTCAACTTCAAGAACTCGCTGACAAAGGTTTCATACGGCCAAGTCATTCACCGTGGGGTGCACCAGTCTTGTTTGTTAAAAAGAAGGATGGTTCATTCCGCATGTGTATTGACTATCGAGAGCTCAACAAGCTTACAATCAAAAACCGCTACCCGTTACCTAGGATTGACGACCTCTTCGATCAACTCCAAGGTTCTACTTGTTTCTCAAAGATTGATCTTCGATCTGGTTATCACCAACTGCGTGTACGAGAAGAGGATATCCCCAAGACCGCCTTCCGAACAAGATATGGTCATTACGAGTTCACGGTTATGCCTTTTGGGTTGACCAATGCACCTGCTGTCTTTATGGACCTCATGAACCGCATGTGCAAACCATACCTTGACAAATTCGTGATCGTTTTCATCGACGACATCTTGATCTATTCCAAGACTGAGGAAGAACATGAACAGCACCTTAGACTGATTCTGGATCTCCTGAGAACCGAACAATTATACGCCAAGTTCTCCAAATGTGAATTTTGGCTAAAGGAGGTTCAATTTTTGGGTCACGTTATCAACAATAGGGGAATTCATGTCGACCCTGCCAAGATCGAAGCTGTCAAGAATTGGAGTGCTCCTCAAACCCCTACCGAGGTTCGTTCGTTTCTTGGTTTAGCGGGTTATTACCGAAGGTTCATTTCTAATTTCTCCAAGATTGCTGTTCCCCTCACCGCCTTGACACATAAAGGTAAACCTTATGAATGGGGGCCAAAACAAGAAGAATCTTTCCAAACTCTTAAACAGAAGTTATGTGATGCTCCTATTCTGACTCTTCCAGAAGGAAACGATGATCTAGTCGTCTACTGTGATGCCTGTAACCTAGGCCTTGGTTGTGTTCTCATGCAACGAGGCAAGGTAATCGCTTATGCATCGAGGCAACTCAAGATCCATGAAAAGAACTATACGACGCACGATCTGGAGCTAGGTGCAGTCATATTTGCCTTGAAGATTTGGAGACATTATCTATATGGCACGAAATGTGTGGTATTTACCGACCACAAAAGCCTCCAACACATCTTCAATCAAAAAGAACTCAACATGAGGCAACGACGTTGGGTTGAACTACTCAATGACTACGATTGCGAGATTCGTTATCATCCCGGTAAGGCTAATGTTGTAGCCGATGCGCTGAGCCGTAAAGAACGCGTCATGCTCCAAAGTGTCAAGATTCATTCCGACATTCAAACCCGTATTCTAGCAGCTCAACACGTCTCGATTACCGAGGGCAATATGTATGAGGAAATGTCGTGTGGTGCTGAATTCCAACTAGAAACTAAAAACAATGGCTTGCTTTATTTCTTGGATCGTATTTGGGTTCCCAATCGCAATGATCTCCGAGAATTCCTCATGACTGAAGCACATAAGTCTCGGTATTCTATCCATCCCGGTGCGGATAAAATGTATCACAATCTTCGACCACAGTATTGGTGGCCTGGTATGAAGAAAGACATTGCACTCTATGTTGCTAAATGCCTAACCTACTCTAAAGTCAAAGCCGAACATCAACGTCCTTCCGGTTTACTTGAACAACCGGAAATCCCCGTGTGGAAATGGGAAAATCTAGCCATGGACTTCATTACTAAACTCCCCCGTACTTCAAACGGCTATGATAGCATTTGGGTAATCATTGACCGTCTCACAAAGTCCGCACACTTCCTGCCCATCCGTGAAGACTATCGGGTTGAGAAATTGGCCCGAATCTACATTAACGAAATTGTGAGTCGACACGGCATACCTTTGAACATAATCTCCGACAGAGATGCTCGTTTCACTTCCAGATTTTGGCAATCTCTGCAAAAGGCACTTGGCACACGATTGGATTTAAGCACAGCCTACCATCCCCAAACTGATGGCCAGACTGAACGAACAATCCAAACCCTCGAAGACATGCTGAGAGCCTGTGTCATAGACTTTGGTGGCAATTGGGATTCACATCTAGCACTTATTGAATTCTCCTACAATAACAGCTACCACACCAGCATCAACATGGCTCCATTCGAAGCTCTTTATGGTCGTAAATGTCGTTCTCCTATCTGTTGGAACGAGATTGGTGAAGCACAAATCACCGGTCTCGAGTTAATTCAGGAAACATCCGACAAAATCCTTCAAATCCGTGACAACATCCGAGTAGCGAGAAGTCGACAAAAGAGCTATGCCGACAAGCGACGAAAACCCTTGGAATTCCAAGTGGGTGACCTTGTGCTTCTCAAAGTATCCCCTTGGAAGGGTGTGATCCGCTTTGGAAAGAAAGGCAAACTAGCACCTCGTTACGTAGGCCCGTTCAAGATCCTTGAAAGAATCGGGAAAGTGGCTTACAAACTTGAGCTACCTCCAGCACTCATCAATGTCCATCCAACCTTCCACGTGTCCAACCTGAAGAAATGTCTTGCTGATGAGAACCTCCACATACCTCTTGACGACGTGCGCATTGATGAAACGATGCATTTCCTCGAGAAACCGGTGGAAATCATGGACCATGAGATCAAGCAACTCAAGCGCAGCCGCATTCCTATAGTCAAAGTCCGTTGGGATTCTAAACGTGGTCCTGAGTTTACTTGGGAACGTGAAGACCAAATAAAACTTAAGTATCCTCACCTATTCACCAATTCTGCAGCCTCAACTAGTTGAATTTCGGGACGAAATCCCCTCAACAAGGGGAGACTGTAACATTTGTGATTTTCATCATGTAATCGTTTGATTTCAAAAAAAAAAAAAAAAACAAACACATTTCAGTTTCGATTCGTGTACAAACAAACTACGATGCAGTTACATATACAAACTATTCTATTACAATAACAAATTAAACAAAAACACCATTATCTCACAAGCCCCGAGGACCAAAACTGACAAAACTCAAAAACTACAAAACTAGGCAAGCACGGTCGCGCCTAGGACTAGGCACGGTCGCGCCTGCCGACCTAAGCACGGTCGCGCCTAAAGTAGGCACGGTCGCGCTGATGAACCCATTTGACTGCAGAAAGTCAAACCATACCATACCTTCTGAATTCGTGAAAATTAAAATAAAGAAAAGCCGGTCTTCGCGCGTCAGACCATACCCGACTGAAATTCGCCTAAAACACGCATCAATTGTCGTCCAATTTGCACAATTAATTAATCCCATTCACACCACAACCGAGTCTCTCAAATTCTTCGATATAGAGCCAGTTGCAGGCTTCCTACACCCTCATATACACCCACTCAATCTCTCAGAACTCTCACTCGACGCTCACAACACCTCTGTCGTCCAATTGATCGCCAAGAAACGAAGCCGCTCGACCCGTAGCCGACCGCATTCGATTGGCCACTTTCAACAAGTAAGTAACACGTCTTCAGCTTTGTATCTACCTCTACTACGAAAGCCCTATGTCAATTCGTTGTAGAAACACTCAAATCGATCCGATTTTGAACCAAAAAGCCGAAACATAAATTTTACTCGAACTACACTCTAGACATGATATAAATACAATTAAACTATGTAGAAACATTCGTAATCATCCACTAAGTGAAAGCCCTAAGAATCTAGAAGCTATTAATATAAGAATCGATCGAATTGTGTCTGAAAAAGGCCCGACACGGTCGCGCTCATCCCTGAGCGCGGTCGTGCCTGACCAAGCACAGTCGTGCCCCAGGTGTGGCCCGGTCGTGCTTACCGAGCAAACAAGTCTTGACCAAAAACAAACACTAGAAGCGGTCGTGCCAGATACGAGCACGGTCGTGCTCTATGTCCAGAACCTAGGAAGTACCTTCTGACTCGACCACGGGCGCGCTCAGACCACCACGGTCACGCCCGGCAACGAGCGCGGTCGTGCCCTACTTGAGCACGGTCGTGCTCCTTGACCAGAAACTTTAATTTTATTATTTTCAAACTTAATTTAATATGTTTTTATTTAAACATTTCAAAACTTGTTTATAAAAATTTAAGTTATAAAATCCCAAAACCCGGGAATCATTTATATACCAAATCGCTGATTTAGAAATTTAAAACGATTATTTCCCGATAGTTTCAAAACCGATGAAATCATGAGTTTATATAATCATTTTTATAAAACTATTTATACAAATATATATTTTGATTTAAACAAATATCGTTTATTTAAATTTTATTTAAATAAATATATATCGCTACTAATTTATTATTCCAAAACCAACCCTAAACACACAAACCACCAACGAACCCACTTTGGACACAAAATAACACAAACAGTGACACGTGTTATACCCTCATTCGATAGGTCAAACGTAGCGACCTACAACACGCTTGGTATTTTTGTTGATCTGTGCAAACTACACGCTCCAACACAAGTGAGTTACATAGCCCCTCTTTTACTCTATTTACAAACTTTTGGGGTGGAACATGCGTTCTATTTACTATGTTTACAAACTACACAATATACAATTCCACCCTACAGTCATGTGTTACAATTTTGAGCTTTGTGCTTGAGTACTAGGTGTGTAGACCAACACACAGTTTGCTATTCACGTGCAATCATTAACTATTTTATAGCCTACAGTAAACAGTGATAGATCTATTGAGTCTGACAAACCCACCCAGGTAGGGTGACTGTTACTGCCAACACGCGTTTGTTTTGCATGCTAGTTACAAAGGTTTGATTGTACTACCAGGTCACACGATGGTATCTCTCCATAAATGCCTTAATTGCCATGTTTGTATGAATTGTATACACACAACACTATATTCTATTACATGACACGAAAACCTATGTATTCTCACCAACTTTTTAGTTGACTTTGTTTTTAACCATATTTCAGGTGACAATGTTTGAAGTATTACAAGCTGCTACATATAGGATTTGGACCTAGCAATTAATCTAAACTATTTATATTTTGTAATCGCTACATTTGGTTCTTGTATGGTATGAACTTGCTACGTGTAATGAAAATGAATGTTTAAATTATTCAAACTTTAGCAACCATGAGCTATGAACAGTCTGCACAGCTTCACGCCCCGACGTTTTCCGCCGTCGGTCGGGGTGTGACACCAAGCTTCACTCAACTTATACAAATCATCACGTTGCGGAAAAAGGTTGTTAATGGTTGCGGGGCAACTCGACAACGGTGACAGATTTTGAGGACTTAGCAATACATCCCAATACGGCACCCGGCGAATAGACTGATGAGTCTAACACCATGCAACTGGCACTACATAATGAAGGACTTTGGGGACTTGTAGGAGCTACCCCTTTGGTGGCCCAACGGCGAGGCCCGAATAACGAGAGTAAAAACATAACTACAATATGATATAGCACGGACAAGTTGAATCCTTTATCCTTATCATAAATAACAAGCACAAAGGACTGGGGGGAACTTGTAGGAGCTGCCCCCTTCAATAACCCGGTTGTCAGCCCAAATAAGGCAGGCCCATCCTGAAGAGGCCCATTAGGGTAAAAAGCCAACAACACCTCCTATAAATATGAAGACATAATGACTACCATAGCAGGTTCTTCTCCCCTATTTTCACTCTCCTTCTCTCTAATATACTCATATACTTTTATATGCTTAACCATCTTGATGATGATACTGACTTGAGCGTCGGAGTGTTCTCGGGAGCAACCCCCCAGCCCTCTAACGAGCGTTTCCTGTGGATGCAGCCCTGATCAAGATCCAAGAAGATAACAAAACATACCGCGTATAGTCATGGAGGAGCCCTTCGGGGTCCCCCGTGACGAAACTGATGGCGAAATGTGCTGTAGGAACTCTTCCGGGATACTAGAAAAGAGCAACTACTACCTATTACCCATCGGTGTGAATACTGGCTGCTACAATAAGTAATTAGGCTCTTTGAAGGCATCCTATTTATGTTCACCTAAAGAAAACATTAATCGCCCATTAGATGGAACAATCGAACAGTTAAACAAAGTCATAGCTAATTGAATTCTGAATACAAAAGAAATGGTATAGCCATGATTGAAAGCAATTGAGTGAAATTACATGCATAATCCTCGTGATATTATGAAATTTCAATGTCCCAAAAAACATAACTGAAAGAAAATCATCACAAAAAATACCTGTGTGACTGAAACCCAAAATCAAATAGCAAAAAGGCGGTTGAAAAACACATCAAAAATCAAAAATCCATTCTGCAGCGGGATCAGTCGATTTAAAACATTACCAAAATTACCTATTTCCAAAACATAAAGAAAACAAAAGCAGATTTATACCTGACAAGTTGTTAACAGTAGCAATTGTCATTCACGGCAGCCATATTATGCATGTTACATGCCGTTCAACTGATCGAGTTGCAAATCCTGCATTGAAATAGATAAATAAACAACCTGGATGGCGAAACCGCCATAACCAGATTCTGCATTGCAAGAAGAAGATCAGTAAAACCGAGTAGGAAGTGTTAAATCAATTTGGCATTAAGTAGTTTGTATGAATTATTTTGTAATTCAAATTTAAACTTGACATATACAATTAAAAAATATTTTATTTTATTTTTTCAACATAAAACCTCCTAAATCATTCCATTCAAAAAAATTACATTATTATTGAGTAATTTTTAAAAAACCAACAACTGATCATAGTACATATTATTGAGTAATTTTTACCATAATTATATATTTATTATACTAAATAAAAACTATTATATTTATAAAAATAATAGGATTTTTAGGCTCAAATATGTAGAAAAATACTAAAATAAATGCAGTAAAAAATGTAAAAAAAAATGCAGTAACAATACTAAAAAATTGCAGTAAAAAATGTAAAAAGAGTGCAGAAAAATACTAAAGATCAATACCATATTAACAAACAATCGAAGCGACATTAGCAAAGAAAGCCTATAAAGAAAACCAATATCATCAAAACAAGAAAAAGAAAATCAATTACAAATACAAACGTTGTTTACAAATGCAGTTAGTTGCCTGTAACTTGTAATAAAATGGATTTGAATCAGTTATTCCCAACATGTTTTGGCAAAAGTTTGCATATTGGTCATTTGAATGCAATTATTCTTTCATAGTAGTTGTGACTGGCTCCCCTATCAAATTTGAGAATTTATGTTAATTAGTATGTACTCAAATTTGAACTAGTGTTTGCAACATTCTGTGTTAGGCTTTCTTGAAATTGGTTTGCATGGTCATGTGGGAAATTAGTTCTTTTCAAATTAAATACTCAAAAAAGGGGCAGTTTCAATTACTCTATGCTAGACTTCCATAGTACAACCACATTGGCCTGTAAACAACCGTGTCGAGTAAAACAGGTGTAAAATTCTAAGTAAGAAACAATCAACGCAACAGCTATCACGAAGTATAATCAATAAACAACTGAAATAACCAATTTAAAAACATTAATCATGGACTATAATAGAAACACATCAAATAACCAAAAAATAAATACACATTAGCAGTAAAACAATTTTTATCAAATTAACAAACATTGGAACAAAGGCTATAAACAAAAGTAATATCATCAAACAAAGCAAAGTCTGTACATAAACCAAATCATAAACCCCAAATGAAAATACTAACCTAAATTCATACCCAAATAACATAAACAAATCAAACTAACAATGGAACAAAGGCTATAAGCAAAGTCTTTAAATAAAGCTAATCATAAACAAATTCAAGAAAACTAAAAGCCAATTTCACCAAGCATGCACAAATCAATTCAATTTTCAAAACCACATAATTAACCCAATAAAAACACATAAGACAGTTAGACAGCAAAAAAGATCTTGAAATTTTTTATAACTTTTTTGTTTACGGTTTAAAAAAAGAATCACATGTGCGCTTCTTAAACAACGAGGTGAACCAACAGCCTGTAGAAGTCTAGAACGGGGAACATCTGAGGTCAGCAGTCACAATAATACTCGTACCGGTCATAGAAGTTGTCACACCCCGGATTTAGCCTACTCGGGCGTACGACCAACGATTGGTACATGTTTCTCATTTTATCTCATCAGAGATTTATAAGCACAGCCGAATATTTTATTAACTCAGGATTTTTTCAAAAGACGGGGAATCTCCCGTTTCATTTCATTTCAAACAGGGAACCTTGATATTGTACACAAACGTTTTAATTTACAAGACCAAGGTTTCATGAGCTATTTCTTTCAACCAGATGTCTAGGGTGGACGTTCCCATTTTCATGACATCTTTATTTATTTGTCATCACATGGCTATATAAATATCCAATCATCCTTGGTTACCTGTAAAACGTTTGAATATATTTTATAAGTATAAACTGGTGAATACAAGTATATTTGAAATTATAATCTGACAAGTGTGAATAAATAGAACAATTTGTCCATAGTTTCCGGTCAATTTACACAGTCAACGTACTAACCACTAGCCACACCAGGTACCTTGGATATATTTTTACGTTCAATATTCTTCCTTACGCCTCAAGCGATGGGCTTTTTATAACAACCAAGTTTTCAACTCCTAGCCCTGTTACAGCGTCTCATCTGTAACACGTGTATATAGACGTGACTCTATGGGCTGACTGTTATATAGTAAATCAACTAATGCAACGAATGGTTGTATTAGTTCATTCAAGTCAAATCACAATCAAAACCATTTTCAGTTTTGAAATCATTTTATAAAAATACAAGTATTCACCTTGACAGAGGTTGGACTCAGGAGTCTTCTAAAATGAGATTCCTAGTGGGCAGCGTTTCTACTTAAGAACCTTGCTTGGTTTCTTCAAATGAGCGTTTCCTAGCTTCTCGGGTTCCTCTAGAGCGAAACGAAACTTTCGAAACTTAAACGTACGAGCGGGAATGGTTTTGTGATAGTGGAAATGGCTTACATAAAATGGGAATTCGAGTTTGTGTGATTTGGAAGTGAACGGCAAGTGAATTTCTATTTATAGGATGATCTGAGGTCCGTAGCGGACCGCTATGGTAGAGGATAGCGGTCCGCTACCGCATAACCCTAAACAGTCAGCATGACACGTGTCACGCTTAAAATTTGCGGCACATATTGCGGATGGCGGACCGTTAAGCTTCAGGATAGCGGTCCGCTACCCACTGAGGTAGCCATAGCAAACCGTTATGGTTGTGGTAGCGGTCCGCTACTAGTGACACATGTCAAAAACCCTAGATGTCTCGTCAGGACACGTGTTATTCCCTCATTATTGCCGTTGGGACCACGTAGCAGACCGTTTTGTATATGGTAGCGGTCCGCTACCAATGAAATTTTAGAATTTTCATTTTTGGTCCTTGTACTTTGATGTAATTACACTTATGGTCCTTATACTTTGTATTTTTATTATTTTGGGCACGAATATTTTACGAATGTTACATTGTTCCCACCTTTTGAAAAATCTCGTCCTAAAGATTTACTGAAACAGGTGCGGATACTTCTTCATTTCTGATTCTAGTTCCTAAGTGTATTCAGGACCACGTCTAGAATTCCATTTGACTTTGACCAGTTTTAACCTTCTCTTTTCCAACTTTTTAGTCTGACGATCTTCTATTTATAGAGGTTGTTCCATAAATCTTAATTTTTCATTTACCTCTATGTCTTGTGGAGGTATTATCAAAGATTCATCAGCCAAACATTTGCGAAGATTATATACATGGAATACGTTATGTATTCCACCCATCTCTTTTGGTAATTCTAACTGATAGGCCACTGGTCCAATTTGTTTAATAATCTTGAAGGGTTCAACAAATCAAGGAATTAGTTTACATTTCTTTCCGAACCGAACCACTGCTTTCCAAGGTGATACTTTTAATAACATATTGTCTACAATTTCAAATTCTAGTGGCTTTCTTCTTTTTTTGGCGTAGCTCTTCTGTCTATCTCTTATTGCTTTTAATCTTTCTTTTGTTTTAGCTACTTTGTCAGTTGTCTCATGAATAAGTTCAGTTCCTAACAATTGGTTTTCTCCTATATCAGCGCAGCATACAGGAGTTTGGCATTTCTTAACATATAAGGCTTCAAAAGGTGTCGCCTGAATTCTTGTGTGATAACTATTATTGTATGAAAATTCCATTAGGGGTAGGTGATCATTGCAACTACCACCTAAGTCTATCACACATTCTCGAAGCATATCTTCTAAAGTCTGAATCGTTCTTTCACTCCGCCCATCAGTTTGTGGATGATAGGAAATGCTTAAGTTTAGACGAGTTCCCATAGATTTTTGGAAACTTTGCCAGAATCGAGATGTAAAAATACTATCTCTATCTGACACTATGGATAATGGCACTCCATGTAAAGATACGATCTCATTTTCATATAGACGAGCCAATCTATCCATACTGATGGTTTCCTTCATTGGGAGAAAATGAGCAGATTTAGTCATTCTGTCAATGATAACCCAGATCGTATCATTTCCCCGACTTGTTAGAGAAAGTTTGGTATTAAAATCCATTGTTATCATCTCCTATTTCCAAACTGATATTTCTAATTGTTGCAATAAACCAGAAGGTTTCTGATGTTCTGCCTTTACTTGAGCGCAAGTAAGACATTTTGCAACATATATGGCATGTCTTTCTTCATGCCAATCCACCAGTAATTGTCCTTCAGATTCTTATACATTTTGTCACTTCCTGGGTGCGTCATATATTTTGATTTATGTGCTTCTTCGAGTATTCTTTCCCGAAGATTTCCGGTGATTAGAACCTAGATTCTTTAATTCATACGGAGTATTTCATCGTTTCCCTTAACTAATTGTTTAATCATGCTCTCCATTCCTTCTTGTTCTAAGTCTTCTTTTGTTTGAACAGAATGTTAAGCATCTTTTATTTGAGACAAGAGATTTACACGAAGTTCAAGTCTGAGAGCACGAACCCGTTTAGGTTTCTCCCTTTCTTTTCTACTTAAGGCATCTGCAAAAACATTTGCCTTACCTTCATGGTAACAGATTTCGCAATCATAGTCACTCAAAGATATACTTCAAACTCTTATGGTCAGTATAAACTGTAAATCTCACTCTATAGAGATAGTGTCTCCATAATTTTAGGGCAAAAATTATGGCACCTAACTCTAAATCATGAGTTGTATAGTTCTTTTCATTAGTTTTCAATTGACGAGATGCATAGGCAATAACTTTGTTTCTTTGCATTAACACATAGCCTAGGCCGTTGAGTGAAGCATCACAATAGATTACAAAGTCTTCATTGTCATCTGGCAAAGCCAATATAGGAGCATGAGTAAGTTTCTATTTCAGAGTTTGGAAAGCTTCTTCTTGCTTCGTTCCCCATTCATACTTTATATTCTTTACGAGTTATAGTAGTCAGAGGAACTGCAATCCATGAGAAATCCCGAATGAATCGTCTGTAGTATCCTGCAAGGCCCAAGAAACTATGGACTTCTGTCGGAGATTTAGGAATCTCCCATTTTGATATGGCATCAATTTTGGATGGGTGTACTTGAATACCTTCTTCATTCACTATATGACCCGGAAATTGTATTTCTCTAAGACAAAATTGACATTTAGAGAATTTAGCATACAATTTCTCTTTTCTCATAAGATCAAGGATTGTTCTGGGATGATTACCATGATCTTCCACATTTCTAGAATAAATAAGTATATCATCAATGAAAATGATAACAAATTTATCTAGATAGGGTTTACAGATACAATTCATCGTATCCATAAATGCAACAGGAGCATTAGTAAGTCCAAACAGGGTAACCGTGAACTCATAATGTCCATATCTGGTTCGGAAAGCAGTTTTAGGAATATCTTCTACTTGAAATTTCAGTTGATGATATCCTGATCGAAGATCTATTTTAGAAAAGTGGCAAGCGCCTTGTAGTTAATCAAACAGATCATCGATTATAGGAAAAGGATAACGATTTTTAATCGTTACTTTGTTTAGCTCCCGGTAATCAATGCACATCCCCATTGTTCCGTCTTTCTTTTTAACAAAAAGAATTGGAGCACCCCAAGGAAATGAACTTGGGCGAATGAATCCTTTCTCAAGCAATTCATCCAATTGATTCTTAAATTCTTTCATTTCAGTTGGGGCTAAATGGTAGGGAGCTTTGCCAATAGGAGTCGTTCCTGGTGCAAGATTGATTTTGAATTCTACTTATCTTTCTGGTGGTGTACCAGGTAATTCATCTGGAAATACATGTGCATAATTAGCGACTACCGCTACATCTTAAATCTTCTTTTGTTTTGTACTGGCAGAAATTTGAACCAAATATGCAATGCATCCCTTCTGAAGGCATTTAGCTACTTTCAGCGTTGAGATGATTCCCAAAGGTTGGTTTTGTTTGTCACCATAAATTGTTAAAGATTTTCTAGAAGGAATTTGGATTTCTATGGTATTTTTATCACAAAGGATATGGGCTTGATTACTAGTCCATTCCTAAGACAACATCAAATCCTGCTAATGTTATAGGCATTAATCATACAGGTTTGACGTGTCCCAATATTGTGATAGTACAATCATCTAGGGATTCGGAGATTTTGACAATATTTCCTTCGGCCGTTTCTACTTCATAAATCTTATCTAGTGGAACTAAGGGCTTGTCTAATAGATTATAGAATTTATAATCTATAAAACTCAAATTTGCACCAGAGTCAAATAATACTCAAGTATAAATATTGTCAATGAGGAATGTACCAGTGATTGCATCTAGAACAGCTGCAGCATCACGAGTATTAAGTACGAAAGCTCGTACATTCTTTTTATTTCCTTCATTGGCCTTTTCCCCACTAGATCCTGCTTGATTAAGTTTTCGGTAGGTCGATTTAAAATGGCCATTCTCTCCACAATTGAATCAAGAGATATTTTTCTTCTTCTGGTAGTTTTCAAATACACGCTCAGTTTGCTTACAGAAATGACAGTAAGTTTTCTTGAAGAAGCATTCTCCGGTATGCATCTTCTTGCAGATTTTGCATTCAGGGATGGAAGAATTAAATCCTCCCTTGGCAGGCTGATTTCTTTTCTTCCAAGGAGAATTATTTTTCTGATTCTTGGCCAGTTCCCTTGCCTTTCCTTCTTCCTGTTTTCTTATCATATCGTCAGTTACGATTCCTCCTAGCCGCACGACTAATGCAATGGTTTGAGGCATAGTAGCCTTGACCATATCTCTGATTTCCTCTGCATCACCCCAAATATATCTTTTAATTAGATTAGGTTCAGGGGGTAGATAGATGTGGAACCAAACGAGCATATTCAAACATCATCGAGACATACTCCCGATGTTTAGTTCCTTCCATATGGAGATTTAAAAAATTTGGTTTCAATTCTCTCTCTCTTTTATTGATGGGACAGAATCTCTCGATAACCATCTCCTTGAATTCCTCCTATTCCATTTCATAGGCCTTGTGCTGGCCCATTGCTTGGATGATGGAGGTCACCATTCCAAAGCCTCATTTTTAAACAAATTTGATGCATAAAGCACCATATCTTCATCAGCACATTTGCTGACGGAGATGCCAAACTCGGTTTTCTCCATCCATCTCAGGGCTGCCACTTCTCCCTCATTTCCAGCATATTCCAGAGGTTGACAAGTTCGGAATGCACGAAAAGTACATCATTTCTTTCTCTTTCTTTTCTTACTAACTTCTAAATCATTACTTGATGAATTGTCTCCATTTGAACTATGGTTTTCTTCCCGATTATTTTTAGATTCAGCAACCATATTTTTCGATTTATCTTGTAGGTCCAGATTTCAATCGAAAATCACTCAACAGATCGATTACACACACACACAGGCGGAATCTGTGTGTATGGTGGTGAAACAGAGGGTAGAAACAGAATTGGTGAAGATAAATAGGCAAACCACACAGGAATCAACACAAATAAGATATGAAATTGTAAGAACAAAAGATGAAATAACTCCAAATGTGTATTAATTCAGAAAACTGTGAAAGAGAGAATTTCAGGGTTACAGCCGCTAACCACACCCTAGAAATTCTTAAACTAGGCTATTTATAGTAAGTTGACAGGCATCGAAACTATGCTTACCGAAACTACTAGTTTCAGTGAAGCATTTACAAGAGAGATAAGCCTGTCGAAACTAAACTATCTATCGAAACTACTAGTTTCGATTGAACAAACCCCAATCAAAACTAAGTAGTTTCGATGGCCCAGACTTAGGAATAAAACAAGAAATTACATTAAAATTAAAATATAAGTAAATAAACTAACTCAACAATGTTCAAAAGAAATACATTGATGACAACAGCCTATACAATAATAAGACTCTACAATCTCCCCCTAAGTTGCTGCATCAATGTCTTCAACTCTTCTCTAAGCAGTTGGCCCTTGATTTGGTTTCTAGAAAAATGGCTTGACATTCAGCGACACCACTCTCTGATATGCCTTAGCATCAGCTTCATCATCTCCATGAAAGAGCTTGATGGGGTTTTTGAACAAAACTTCAAGATCTTCAGGTTGAAACTTTAGAAGCTCCATGGGCTCAAAGATCACAATATCTTCCTTGCCTTCACACTCGATCACAGCACTTCCGATGGTTGAGTTGTAAAACCATTTTCTAAAATTTTGTAGCTGTACAGGTACTGATCATGGCAGAACTATGGATTTGACAGTTTCAGCAGGCTTGTACTGAAGGCTTACCCAAGGCTTTTGAGTTCTAGGATGAATCCTGGTTTTGGATATAATCCTCTTTGAAAGAGTGGTCTTCATTGACCTGAAGTCATTGAGGGCTTGTTGTTTAAGAAACTGTTCAAAGTTACGTGTCTCGTTAACTTTTCCAGGATTTTGTAGGGGTAATTTGGCAAGTGCCCTAAGATCATATCTAGGGAGTGAGCTGAACTCATGAGAAGTTTTGAAGTGTTCTAATCCTCCCTTGTACCTCCTAACAATGTTTAATCTCCTTTCATTGTCATAGTTCCATCCCACGGTGGGTATCTTCAGCTCTTGGTAATCCGCGGACCATTCATAATACTTAGGAGGCTCCTCTATAGGCAGTCTCCTCATCCAAGGCCTATTTGGGTCGGGATAGTCTAGATTTGGTTTAGGAGGTTGAATTGGTTCAGATGGGGCGGATTCAGTGTGAATTGTTTGAGTTGGTTCAGTGGGGGTTGGTTCAGTGTGTACCAGATCAACTTTAACATTGGCTTCATCTTTATCATCGTTAGAGAGTGCCTGGATATCTTCTCCTTCCTCAGTGAAGTATCGCACCTTCTTTTCATGGAGATCTTCTGTAGCCAAAGTTTTTGGATAATCTTCATTAAATCCATAATTGTCAATCTCTTCGAGAAGAGCATTCAGCTCATGATCTGACCCAATCTCTTCTTGATCAAGGATAACCACATCAGCATTTGATTCTTTTCCTTTTCCTCTCTCTCTAGCAGCTCTCCGTTCACTAACTGATGGAAGATCATACCCGGTTTCTTCTATCTTGACTTCCACAACATCCTTTGTCTTGGCAGCTTGGCCAGTGAAGATTGTTAGTGCAGACTGAGGATTTGACACAAAGGCAGGGGAATAGGGTCCACCAGCAGAAGTGGTCTACCCCTGAGCTTTGGAAGAGGTCTCCTGTTGAGAAGATTTAATCAATGAAGCCTTGATTTGTTCAATAACATCAGATAAGTCTTTGAACTCTTGTTGTTGCTGAGAGATTATCTTTTGTTGGGTTTCCAGCTGGGTTTTCTGAACATCAAGTGGGGTATGTAAGCCGCCAACTTCCAGCCTTAGATCTTTCACTTCTTCCTTGCATTCTCTCAGTTCAGTCTTCAGATTTTCAATCACTTCATCTTGTTTTGTTATGGTTTTTTGTAACCTTTTTACCTACAGGCTCAGGGTTTTAACTCTTGGGATATATGGTGATGGATCAGGGATAGGGGATGCAGGAGGTGTAGGAACATGTGTATGTGGTAGAGATGGTTGTGGTGAAGGTGGTGGAATATGAATAGGTGAGTTAGAAGGGGTTAAGTGTTCTGGAACTTCAAATAGAGACTCTGAAGAAGAGGTTAAGGACTCCAGTCCTGTCTTTATTTTCTTGGCTAATGTTTCTTCCTTTTCATAATCTGAACTTGAATCAGCTTGCCTCTTAGAAGAGGATGCAGGAGGTTCAGTCTGCTCCTCATCTTCAGACTCATAGTCAAATTGATCATACTTAGTACCGTAGATTCTTTCGTCCAAGGTGTCACTAGACTCAGTTTCATCATGTACTTCTACTTCTAGGTTTACAACAGGTTGCTCTTCAATTACAGGTTCAAGATTCTCTAACAATTGATCCACGAAATGTGCCTCTAAGATAGGATGTTGAATGTCTTGCTCTATCTGTTGGTCAGCATCAATATCTGGCTATTGGTTCCCTAGATCTTGTTCTACCTCTTCTTCTTCAGATGATGATTTAACTAGTAGTTGTGGATCTATATTAGGAACATTCTCTTCTTCTTCTCCCAAGATATAACCAAACAGTGGAATGTCAGCAATCACTCTGTTGGTTCTTTTGCTTGAACTCTTCATGTAGCTTAAGGTCTTGGCAGTCATGTGATCAAAGACAAATATATTTCCATCTTGTTGCAAGTTAGGATGGAGATGATTAATAATAATATGAAGAACCCTAGGGTAGACCAAGAACTTTTCCTTCACTCCACCAGTCAAGATTTCCTTTAATTACCCAAATACTAGCCTAGAAAAATTGTAATCCCTCCCTTTAATCAATCCTAAGACTACTGATGCCACCATGACATTGGCTGAATCAAATCCACCTTTTCTGATAGACAGGCAGTGAATGAAGACATGTACAATTTATCTCCATAGAGGTGGAAGGGCATTCTTGATAATCTGTCTGCCCTTGAATTCATCTGGATGCCCCAATCTTCTGAAACATTCTTTAACATAAAAACTTAGAAAATCCACTGGTGCTTCATGATTATCATTAAAGTGCAGTACCTCTCTGATAGTTACCTTAGAAAAAAGAACTTCTTGGTTATGAACTGTAGCCCTGATATGCTCCACATTGTCTATAACTGTTGTAGTTGTAGTACTCAAGAATTGCCTTATAGTAGTTTCAAACACTAGTAGATTGTGGCTTAAGCAAAGTTGATGTTGGAGTTGGCCAGGAAATCAAGCACAGGAATGAAGTCTGCATTTTTGGGATCAGTAGTATGCAACACAACACATACATTGTGCATTTTGACAAATAAGAGATCCATATATGCACAAGAAAAAAATATCAAACATCAGTCCAACACTTAGAAACATTTTAGAAAGGCATGACTGAAACTACTAGTTTCGGGTGAAAAAGCAAATCGAAACTACATAGTTTCGGGCACCAAAGGGTATCGAAATAACTAGTTTCGATGGAAAACCGGTTCAAATTCTGAGAACTTCTTTTGAAAAACAAAACACCCTTAAATCGAAACAACTAGTTTCGATGACCGAATTCTGAACAAAAACACAATCATTCAAAAGCAAAGAAAACCTCAACTAAAAACTATAGACAGTTAAACAAAATATAAACATAAATAAAAGGAAAGATAAAGGTCGCCTGAGGTGTCGAAACTCCATCTTACCGAGATTTTTGAGGAAATCTGCAAAATTAAACAATAGAAGAGTGAGATATTAGCAATGATGAGTTCATAAACAGGATCTAAGCATAAAACAACCTAAAACACACGATTTCAGTCGTAACAAGGGTAAAACTATAACCCTAGCCATCGCCAAATAAAACAGTAGCAAACGTTTTGAGTAATCAAACCTGATGAAGATGAAGAAGGAGGAATCAGATAAGGGAGACTAATTTCGCAAACTTGGACTGATGACTCTGAGCTTTTATGTGTGAAAACAAAGGTGAAAAAGGTTTCGGGTGAGTGAGAGTGAACGAAGCATGAAGAATAACCTGATTATGAAGACATTCAATTTGAGCTTGACAAAAGACTAAAGTACCCCTGTCGAAACTATTAGTGTCGATAGAACAAAGTAGTTTCGGGCGGTTTAAGTAGTTTCAATGATAATGTTGTTTCGGGTGAACAGGAGATACTTTATCAGAAACAAAGGAAAAACACTCATATGTACAAAATTTAAACAAGCTAATAAGGAAGATTAAGAAATTTATATAGAAAAATAAAAATAAAAATAGTAAAAGATATAAACACTTAGCCTTGGAAAAGATCCAGCGTGAGATCATGTCTGGTCAAACCCTTCATTTTGCACTCAGCTACTGTGAATCCCTGAAGATAGCCGATATTTGTGCAAGATAAACCCGAACATTTGCTTGTACAATGTTTTCATTTGATTAAGAGGTACCATTTGAGCACGAAACACGACGTACCCCAAATTTTGAAATAAAATGATTTTGGAAGCCTATCAATCCTCAAGAAATACCTGCATTCATCTTATCATCTCTTACAGGTTAACCAGGGTACCATCTTGGTAAGTAAAAAATACCGCCAAAAGTAAAATAACATCCAACTGGATATAAGAAGTTGTAAAATGAAAAATATCCAAGTGGATATTAAAAGGTACAAACATTCTAGATCTTTGCGTAAGCAAAACAGAAGAAGTCGTAAAATTATCCAAGCGGATAGGAAAAGTTTGAACACCCGAGATCTTTGCGTAAGCAAAACAGACGGGGTCAAATCATCCAAGTGGATGGGAAAAAGATGAACTCCCGAGACCTTTGCGTAGGCAAAACAGACGGGGTCATCGGTGGTAACTCTCGTTACTTTGACGGTCACCTGGCGCATGAATCAGAATCTAACATGTAAGCCTATATCTGATTGAATCGGTTTCCTTAGCTTTAAAATGGGTTAGATGTTTCAAAAATGGGTTCAAACACACGTGTATGATAGAGAATTAGGTTTTCACACTACTAAAGAGTTATAACCGTATGTCGGGCCAACCGGCTATACCTCAGTAAGCACCATCGCTTATGGTCCATTCCATGTTCAAGAAGTGTGATCAGACTCTATCATTTCTCATAAGGTCAGATCCGATTTTCCTGAAACAAAACATGATACTTACAATGAATTTTTCTTAAGCACAAAACAAAAAATTTTCTTTTCTTTTTCACTAAACAAAGCAAATCTTTTTCTTTCTAACTTCACATTCCAATTTCTCCCCCAAAAGTTTTACTTTCAAAGGTAAATAAAGAAAACAACTATACAGAAAATTAAAATCTTTTTGGAAATCTTCCCGATTAACAAGTTTAAATAGAAAATACAATATGACAAAGGTTACTAAAAGTTAATCATGCCAAGCATCTCCACCAATTTCTCAAATTTAGAAGAATCAAATGATTTTTGTAAAGATGTCGGCGGTTTGCTTATCGGTTTTGACTTCAACGATTTTGATATGATTCTTTTTGATACAATCACGGATGAAGTGGTGTTTGATCTCAATGTGTTTGGTTTTAGAATGCTGAACGAGATTTTTGGTGATATGGGGAACAACGGTGTTATCACACAGGATGGGAGTTTCATGGAAGGTGATCCCGTAATCAAGCATTTGATACTAGATCCACCTTACTTGGGAACAACAAAGGGTTGCGGCAATGTATTCGGCTTCGGCTATGGATTTGGAAACGGTGGTTTGTTTCTTACATTGCCAGGAGACGAGGTGGTTATCAAGGAACTGACAACCCCCAGAAGTGGACTTTCGGTCTAAGTTGCATCCCCCCGTAGTCTGAATCTGAATAAGCCAAAAGATCAAATAAGTTATTTTTGGGATACCAAAGCCCAAGTTTTGGCTTGTACTTCAAATATGTTAAAATACATTTGCCAGCAACTAAATGAGAGAGTTTAGGATTAGCCTAAAAGCGTGCATACAAGCACACTGCAAACATGATGTCTGGTCTGCTAGAAGTGAGATACATAAGAGATCCTATCATCGAGCGATAGAGGTGCTGATCAACGCTTTCACCATCCAAATCAGGAGACAGGCAGTGTCGAACTTCCACGGGACTCTTGTAAGGATGAGATTCAGTCATTTTGAACTTGGTCAGGATTTCTTTGACATACTTCTCTTGATGGATAAGAATTCCCGACTCAGACTGATCTACTTGCAAACCAAGAAAGAACTTCATTTGATCGGCGGTAACTCTCGTTACTTTGACGGTCAGCTGGCGCATGAATCATAATCCAACATGTAAGCCTATATCTGATTGAATCGGTTTTCTTAGCTTTAAAATGGGTTAGATGTTTCAAAAATGGGTTCAAACACACGTGTATGATAGAGAATTAGGTTTTCACACTACTAAAGAGTTATAACCGTATGTCGGGCCTACCGGCTATATCTCAGTAAGCACCATCGCTTATGGTCCATTCCATGTTCAAGAAGTGTGATCAGACTCTATCATTTCTCACAAGGTCAGATCCGATTTTCCTGAAACAAAACATGATACTTACAATGAGTTTTTCTTAAGCACAAAACAAAAAATTTTCTTTTCTTTTTGACTAAACAAAGCAAATCTTTTTCTTTCTAACTTCACATTCCAATTTCTCCCCCAAAAGTTTTACTTTCAAAGGTAAATAAAGAAAACAACTATACAGAAAAATAAAATCTTTTTTGGAAATCTTCCCGATTAACAAGTTTAAATAGAAAAGACAATATGACAAAGGTTACTGAAAGTTAATCATGCCAAGCATCTCCACCAATTTCTCAAATCTAGCAGAATCAAATGCTTTTTGTAAAGATGTCGGCGATTTGCTTGTTGGTTTTGACTTCAACGATTTTGATATGATTCTTTTTGATACAATCACGGATGAAGTGGTGTTTGATCTCAATGTGTGGTTTTTGAATGCTGAACGTGATTTTTGGTGATATGGGGAACAACGGTGTTATCACACAGGATGGGAGTTTCATGGAAGGTGATCCCGTAATTAAGCATTTGATAGTGGATCCACCTTACTTGGGAACAACAAAGGGTTGCGGCAATGTATTCGGCTTCGGCTATGGATTAGGAAACGGTGGTTTGTTTCTTACATTGCCAGGAGACGAGGTGGTTACCAAGGAACTGACAACCCCCAGAAGTGGACTTTCGGTCTAAGTTGCATCCCCCCGTAGTCTGAATCTGAATAAGCCAAAAGATCAAATAAGTTATTTTTGGGATACCAAAGCCCAAGTTTTGGCTTGTACTTCAAATATGTTAAAATACATTTGACAGCAACTAAATGAGAGAGTTTAGGATTAGACTGAAAGCGTGTACACAAGCACACTGCAAACATGATGTCTGGTCTGCTAGAAGTGAGATACATAAGAGATCCTATCATCGAGCGATAGAGGTGCTGATCAATGCTTTCACCATCCAAATCAGGAGACAGGCAGTGTCGAACTTCCACGGGACTCTTGTAAGGATGAGACTCAGTCATATTGAACTTGGTCAGGATTTCTTTGACATACTTCTCTTGATGGATAAGAATTCCCGACTCAGACTGATCTACTTGCAAACCAAGAAAGAACTTCATTTCTCCCATAGAACTCATTTCAAAATTAGAATGCATCACATCCTCGAACTCTTTACACAACCGAGGCTTTGTGGATCCGAAAATGATGTCAAAAACGTATATTTGCACCATAATGGTATCCGCACCATCCTTTCGTTTGAACAAATTTTGGTCAGTTGCCCCTCGTCTGAAACCATTATCAAGCAGATGCATATATAACGTCTCATACCATGCACGAGGTGCTTGATGAAGACCGTATAATGCCTTGTCAAGTTTGTAAACTCTGTCAGGATAGCTTGGATCAATGAAACCAGGTGGCTGCTTGACATAAACATCCTCTTGAACTTTTTCATATAGAAATGCGCTTTTGACATCCATCTGATGAACTGTGAAGTCCATATAGGCTGCGTATGCGAGAACATTCTGATGGATTCCAAGCTAGCCACTGGTGCAAAGACATCCTTAAAGTCAATTCCTTCTTCTTGATAAAACCCCTGAACCACTAAGCGGGATTTGTTTCAAATCACGATTCCCCCTTCGTCCTTTTTGTTACGAAATACCCAACGAGTGCCGATTGGAACTTTGTTCTCTGGAAGGTCTATCAGATTCCACACATGTAACTTGCTGAAATGCTGCAATTCTTCCTGTATGGCCTCTACCCAACTGTTCTCAAGCAAAGCAGCTTTGATATTTTTAGGTTCAACTTGAGATATGAAGCAAGTGAAGAGACCGTCATTCATTGCTTCGTTGGCACTACGAGTTCGGACTCCCACATTGAGTGGACCGATGATGTTGTCTGTAGGATAATCCTTGTGAATTCTTAACTGTGGAATCTCATCCTCTTCCAAGTGGTCATCCAGATTGGTAACGTTGATGTCAGGAATAACAGCTTCCTCATTGATAGGACCTTCATTAGATGATTGTGGAGCAACATCCACTATTTGAGGAGTTTCTTCCTCAACAGTTTCACTTGTTGCCACAGAATCTGAAGGATCCTGAGTGGATTCAGCATTAGCTATAATAGGAGGATCATCTATATGCTGACTTGACGAAGAGGAGCTTGAAGCAGTAGAGGTACCTAAAATATTCATAGACATGATGGGATTAGCTGAGATAGATATGTTAGAGAAATCAGGAAGATTAAATGATTTAAACAAAGAATCGACATCAAAAAGCCAATCAGGACCGTCCCCAGCGTTCGTGTGATTGCTTTCACGCCAGTTGATATCAATGGACTCCAGCACAATCCTTCGTCTCTTGTTGTAAACACGAAAAGCTCTTTGGTTAGAGGAATAGCCACGAAATAGCATTCATCCGCTTTGGCTTCAAACTTGTTCAGCTGATTAGAAGCATTCAGCATTGTGCAAACACACAAAAATTTCCTGAAGAAATCAGTAACAGGCTTGCGCTTGTACATAATTTCATAAGGAGTCTTGTTGCAACTTTTGGTGATGAGAATTCGATTTTGCACAAAACATGCGGTATTGACTTCCTCGGTCCAAAACGTGACAGGAAGCTTAGAATCAACGATCATAGTTCTTGCTGCTTCTATCAACGTGCGATTTCTTCGTTCAGCTACACCATTTTGTTATGGAGTGCGAGATGTACTGAATTGCCGAGAGATACCCTTACTTTCACAGAAATAATCTAGAATGGCATTCTTGAACTCTGTGCCATGATCACGGTGAATAGTCTTCACACTTAAATTAAACATGTTCTCGATTTGAAGTAGATGAATCTTCAAAGTCTCTGGCGTCTCATCTTTCTTTCCTAGGAAGAATACACAAGTAAACCGAGAGAAGTCATCGGTTACCACCAAACAGTAAGATTTCCTTCCATGACTCATGACACTCACAGGACCGAAAAGATCCATGTGAAGCAATTGAAGGGGAGAGTCAATGGAATTAGTGGTTTTGGGTTTGTGATAAGATTTGTGTTGCTTGCCCTTGGAACAAGAGAGACAATGTTCCATGGGTGAGAAATCTTTTAAAGACAAACCGGTGACAATGTTTCCTCGAACAAGGCGGTTCATTGTCTTGAAATTCACATGTCCTAATCTCTTGTGCCCAAGAAAGGACTCATCCTCTGAAGCTTTTGAAAGAAAGCAGGATTCTATTCCTGATGGGTTATTCATATCCAGACTGTAAGTATTGAATCTTCGAAAAGCACGCATGAGGATTAGGTCTTCGGGAATAACCACTCCAGGCTTCAGAATCAAACATTCCTTGGAGTTGAAGAGGGCACAAAAGTCTTTATCACAAATCTGGGACACACTCATCAGATTGTACTTCAGCTGTGGGACGAAATTGAGATTCTCCAAGCTATTTACACCGTTAGACACAGTTCCTTGACCTTCAATCTTTCCACCTCTTGGATTACCTGTAAAGGCGACAAAATCTCCGTCCATTGGATGATAATCTTGCAATAAAGAAAAATGACCAGTCATATGTCTTGAACAACCACTGTCGACATGCTAGATATTGTCTCCAGTCCTCCTCAATTGTCCCTACACAAAATGAATCATTTAGACGTTTGTACCCAAGTCATTGCTAACTTGGAACTTCTTAATTTTACTATATGCATTTCGGAAGTCATAGTCAAAATCCTCCTTTAATGTGTTCTCAGAAAGATCATTATTCTTAATTTTCCAAATCCTTTTCGACCAATTTTTAGCATTTTTAATCCGTTTACGTCGCAAAGTTCTATTATGTTGTGATTTAGGCAAAACATTTGAAACACCATCAAAAGAATTTTGAATAACAGATGGTACGTTTTCTTCTTTGAAATGATATGTAGACAATTTACATGTCTTGAAAACATGGTTGGATTCCCCACAACTAAAACAAACTTTATCACATGTTGGCTTAGCCTGATAGTTGTCATCACAGGATGATGAAGATGATTATGATGTTGAGACATCAGAACTAGAGGCAACTCTTTCTTCAATATTTCTTTCTTGAATACTTTGATCTTCCTTTAATCTGAAAAAATCCAGATTGCTCACTGTTTCTTGTGGAATATCAGTCACCACAACTCCTGTACTTTTAAAATTTGCAATACAACTCATAGCATTTACAGATTTAGGAACAAACGGCAAAGCATGCTTAAACTTAGAAATAACATTTCTCAAACTGTCATGCTCAGAAGGCACAGAACCAAAATATAAGTTTTCAATGTGTTGACAAATATCTGGTTTTGACACGGACATATTATTACATTCATCCGACTCAAAGTTCATTTAAAACATTTCCCTTACTAGAACTCTCATCACAATCATCTTCGAAACCTACACAATCTGACTCTGCACAGGAAGCAAAACTGTCAGAATCTGAAGTTTGGATACAATCATCAGCAGATAAATTGCAAACAAAAGGTGTGGGAACATGAGGAATTGGCATATCAGCAAATCTTCCAGACTTGGAATATGGAGGAGGGTGAGAGTTATACCCAATGCCTTCTGTGACCTTTTTGTGAATTTGGCTGTCAATGATTCCAAAAAGAATTTTTTGATCCATACCCATGTGTTCAACTTGAAAATTTGCTTTCTCAGCCTTTTGAATTCTTTTAGTTAAAATTTGATTATTATTCTTTTGTGTAGTAAGTTGTACAATCAAAGATCGATTTTCTCCAGAAATATCACGAATTTTCTTTAAGTAAAGTTACTCATTTTTAGCCACAGAATCATACATCACCTTTATATGATCTCGTTCATCGACCAAAGCCTGGTTGATGAATCTATATTTCTGAATCTCATTTAAACAGGATTTAGCACTGCAAAGTCTAGACATTACCTCAGCTAGTACGGCAGTGAGATCCTTAGCTGGTTCAATCATGACACATTTCCCCTTCTTGATCTCGTCAATGATAGTGTCCATCAACTTGACATACCAGCGCTGTTGAGCTGGAAGTTGTAGTGGATTTGGGAGAGATGGCACCTTGCTTTCCAGATGAATTCTTCTTCTCGTGCTGCTCCTTTGATGATGGCTCCTTGCAGTTCCTTGCAAAATGACCCAGCTGGTCACAGTTGTACCATCTCACCTATTTTATATCAAACGCTAGAGTCTTTCCTTGCTTGAATCTATCCATCCCAGTCCTTTTGATGAATCTTTTGGCTCTCAAAGTTAACATAGCCATACACCAATCAATATCCATCTTTTCCAAATCATCCGGGCTGATCTGCTCCAAGTCATCAGGTTGAAAGCTAACCAGTGTCAGGTTTCCAGAAATCAGTGCATCATAGCATGACATGAAGGCAGTCATGATAGGCAAATACTCATCAGGAATCATAGTGGTTGGCTTCTGAGAGTTGGATGAAGTAGTAGGCTGAACTCCAGAAATTGAAGCTGGGACATCAGTTTGAAAATAAGTCATTGTAGTTTTGTTGGATGAAGTGGAGGAACCTTGACCCGCAAAAAGAGTTGTTTTCCAGACTGATTAGTTGGAGTGACTGCACCCTTGTTTATCTCCAACTCATAAGACTCCAGAATGCTGAAGAGTTCTTGCTGTAACAAGTCACTTAGTTTTTCAGTTTTCTTGATCATAATCCGGTACATATTCCATTCCTCGGGCAGTGAATCAAGCAGCTTCTTATTTAACTCAATAGTGGGATACTCGGTTCCCAAAACCTTCAACTTAGAGACAATGCTTGAGAATCGGTTGATTAGTTCAGACAAGGGTTCTCCAGGGACACTGATAAACATTTCATATTTCTTCTTGATCAAATCCCTCTTGCTTTCTCTAACCTCAGCACTTCTCTCATACCTGGTACATAAAGCAACCCAAAAATCTTTGGTAGTTGTATACTCAGCAAATATGTTGAACACATCCATAGGAAGAGCCATAGAAATAGATCTATAAGCCTTGTTATCTCTAGAAATTAAGGCAATATCCTTTTCATCATATTCAGACACAAGCTTGGGACATTAAACATCTGCAGTGGTAGTAACTGGCTTGTGTGGACCATCCGTGATTGACTGCAACAGAGTATGGTCATGGAACTGAAAGAAAGTCTTCATCTTCTTGGTCCAATTATCAAAGTCTTTAGTGGACACCAAGACAGGTGGTTTGTTTCCTACAACATATTCACTGTTTCTTGAAGATGCCATAACTCAGAGAAGTTAAAAGAACAAACAGTAGCTAGTTTCGGGTGAATCAGGGATGATCGAAACAACTAGTTTCGATAGAGAAAAAGCTGATCGAAACTACTAGTTTCAATAGAAGAAACAGAATCCAGAAACAACAAGTTTCGATGAAGAAGACTTAGCAGAAAATCCAGCAAACTCGGTAGAAACTACAAGTTTCGATTGATACTAGTTTCGATAGTGCAGTAGTTTCGGGGGCTCAATCTGCAAAGGTTAGTTTCGATATAACATGACAAATACCTAGTTTCGATGATACCTACTCCAGACAACAGTACATGCAAGAAGCTTAGATGACTAACCAAAAGTAGAAATTGTCTCCAAGTAGTTTCGATACATCCTTCTTCAAGCTTCAGCAGACTCCATTGATGAAAAACTTCAAAAATCAAAGATGAAAAACTCCCAATCTGATTCAGCGAAAAGCTTCCAAATAAGCTTCTAAACACAAATCAATCTTCAGATCCGAAAAACTCAAAGAAATAGTGCCGAAATCGATGAAAGAGTGCCAAAATAGTGCAAACCCAGAAAACCTTCAAATTCCAACTAAAAGTCACCTAAAATCGATCAAAACAACCTGGAAATACTCAGAAATCAAGAGCATAATGCTCTGATACCAATTATAGGTCCAGATTTCAATCGAAAATCACTCAACAGATCGATTACACACACAGGTGGAATCTGTGTGTATGGTGGTGAAATAGAGGGCAGAAACAGAATTGGTGAAGATAAGCAGGCAAACCACACAGAACTCAACACAAATAAGATATGAAATTGTAAGAACAACAGATGAAATAAATCCAAATGTGTATTGATTAAGAAAACTGTGAAAGAGAGAATTTCAGGGTTACAGTCGCTATCCACACCCTAGAAATTCTCAAACTAGGCTATTTATAGCAAGTTGACAGGCATCGAAACTATGCTTACCGAAACTACTAGTTTCGGTGAAGCATTTACAAGAGAGATAAGCCTGTCGAAACTAAACTATCTATCGAAACTACTAGTTTCGATTGAACAAACCTCAATCGAAACTAAGTAGTTTCGATGGCCCAGACTTAGAAATAAAACAAGAAATTACATTAAAATGAAAATACAAGTACATAAACGAACTCAACAATGTTCAAAAGAAATACATTGATAACAACAGCTTATACAATAATAAGACTCTACATATCTGCTTTCATAGCTTTTAGAATTTTAGGAAGAGCTTCCTCTATTTCTTCTGCAACCATTTTCTTTATTTCTGCTTTCTGTTGCAGTTGTTCAGATGTTTCATTTTGGATTTGTTTGCTCTTGCCCCTTGTATTATGAGAAGGACCTTGTTTTGACATTCTATTAAAAAGAAGGAATTTATTTTTATTCAGAATACATATTAAAAAGATCGGAAAGGAAATTTACATTTGTAGGCTCTATTCTGGGAGTCTACAGATGCTAATCTATTATTTTCTCTATCCAATTCTACTACTCGTTCCCGTAGGGCTCTAATATGATCATTATCAGAACTCTCCTCATTTTCTTGAAGATTTTGTACATTTGTAGGCTTATAATACTCATATGGCCTATTTGAATCTTGTTTTTCTTCTCCTTCAGGAACTAGATTATTTTCATAAGGGATTTCAGGTAGTACCTGATAATAATAAGGATTATAATATGGATTTTCTCCATAATTAGGATTCTGGCTTGCGGCCGTTGGAGCAGAATGAAAACTGACTGAAGGTACACAAGGATTTACTAGAGGTGTTAACTCTGTCACACCCCCAAATTCATTTACTTAGTAAATAAATAATTAAATTAGGGTTGTAGCGATTGGTAACATTACACAACGGAAGCTAAATAAAGACCTCTAAATATGCCGAACGCCCTATCTTCATCTTCTAAGGACTTAATCCAAATGTTTAACCTATTCCAACCGCGTCGTATGTATTACCTGAAAAACATGCTCAAAAATGTCAACGCAATGTTGGTGAGTTCATGGGTTTTAAATGAATATAATTGGCAAAATCATTTGTACGAAATCATTTGGAAAAAACCATTTGTATGAAATCCTTCGGCAAAAACAGTTTGCACGTAATTTATCGACAAAACTGTTCGTACGGCTACTATTGGTAAAATCCTTTGCTCGAATTTACTTGCAAAACCATTGGTACGTATACCATTGGCAAAAACCTTTTTCTCAAAATTTACTTTATGCATATGATAAACAAAACAAGTTAGCGGTTGATTTATCGAAGTCTAGCTAGCACTTATGAATTATGTGATGCACAAGCCTATTACCAAACCTTTAATGAATTCGAATTTTACCCCAGCCCATTGTACCTTTAAACATTGAGAAAAACAAGACCTAATACGCAATCATTTGACCTTACTGGTCTGGTTAGCGCGACTAACCATGATTGGGGGTGTCAACCCGAATAGTACTAGTAATATCGATCTACGGATAAGGCTATAGCTAATGGTTATAGTTTGAAATACCGAGGACCTTTATGTGTTAACTCATGCACACAAGTGAATCTGATGCTTGTTTCTCGTTTTCTAGTTATCATACCATTTGAATTTAACATGTTTTTCCCCCAAGTATAGAAAACAGTAAAAAGGGGCCGTGAAACTCACAAGGAGTTAAACCAAAATATTCATGTTATCAGAGTGTAAACAAATATGTTTCATTCTTTCAAATATGTCGTATAAGCATGTTTATCCCCCGATGTTTACAAAACATTAAAAAGCTAAAAGGGGCCCGTGAAACTCACCTGTGACGCGTCAGGGACACTAATGTCCTTCTGTTAGCAATGGAAACTAATGTCCGCGTGATAGTCATGAGCTTACGTCTTATTCGAGTTCTACAATACCTATAGGTACTTAATGTTGGAGCATATTCTAGTGACAACGAGCTTGAAGATATTATGTCTTAGTCTTAGAGTCTTTGACTTGTAATTGATAGAATTGTTAGCAACAGTTAAAGGGGAGTCTGTTAGGACATGTTTTGTAACTGTTGATAAAATTATGTGTAAGTTCATAGAGAGGCGAACTTGTTATTAGAGGCGAACTTGATAAGTTTGCCTGGTCTATTAGAGGCGAACTTATAAGTATCTTGTCGCCTATAACAGGTTTCTGTCTATATATAGATGTTTACAGATTAAGACAAGAGCAGAGAATCAGAAAAAGAGAACATAAGTGAACAAATTATCTGATTGAGTCTGTAATCTCTATGATTGTTGGAATACAAGCTTGAATGTTATTGACGTGATTGTTTCTATTGTCTTTTTTGTATACAATTACGTGATTGTTTCTATTGTCTTTTGTGTATACAATTGTTGATTCGGTCGGATTTCGCACTCCGCGTTAACAATACGTCTTATCACGAGAACGATCCGTAGAAGTGCCATGTGGACCTACAAGTGGTATCAGATCTTATGCTCATGATTCTTGGTGATTTGAGACGGTTTTGTATGCAAATTGACAAGAAATTGATCATCTTTGAAATTTTCATTTCCATGGAGTTTTCAAGCTTATTTTGCTTCTGATTTGGTGTTTTTGAAGTGGATTTTGAAGAAATTGATCCGATAGAAAGGTTCTAAATGAGAAAATACACAATTCTACGGTTTAATTTGGTCTAGTTCCTTCAAATCGGTGAATTATGAAGATTTTTGGTGCGTGTTTTTGGGTTGAAGCTGTTGATTTTTGATTCTGCTGAAGCAAGCGAACTTGCTGAAATTGTGTGCATGCAAACTTAGCAGGCGAACTTGTCAAGTTCGCTTCTCTCAAATTAGGCGAACTTAATTTTTAGGCGAACTTAATCAGATTTCTGGATTCTGGTTTAAGCGAACTTATTAAGTTCGCTTCATATTAAATTCGCTTGGGGTCAAGTTCGCTTAGGGTTAAGTTCGCTCGGTGAAGATCAGGCGAACTTAATAAGTTCGGTTGGGGTTAAGTTCGCTCGGTGAAGATCAGGCGAACTTAATAAGTTCGCTTGGAGTTAAGTTCGCTTGATATCAAATTCGCTCAGTGAGGTTCAGGCGAACTTATTAAGTTCGCTTAGGCAGTATCAGACGAACTATCAGACGAACTTGGCTAGTGTTCTTAAAAAAATGTCAATTTCATGTGATGATAATAGGATTAGAACTGTGCAACCGAGGCTTTTGTGCATGTCAGATTTTCGTAACTGGAAAGTCCGGTTCGAACAGTTCGTATCAGAAACTGATGAAAATTTTTGGAGACCAATAATAGAAGGATATGTGCATACTACTTTTAACTTTCTAGAATTTAGTGATGTTCCTAAACCAGTGACAGCTCTTACTAAAGTAGAAAAGCAGAAGTTTGATCGAGAGATGAAAACGTGTGAAACTTTAACGATGTCTTTACCAAAAGAAATCATTCATAGTCTCGGGAAGTGTCCAACTTCAAGAGATCTATGGGAAGCATTGAAGAAAAAGGGTGAAGCAACTTCTCAAGCGTTTGTGGTCATGATCAAAGAAGTATTGGAGAAGCCGAGTTATTCTCAAAGTGATTCTTCTACAGATTTAACTGATAGTGAGAGTATTCGTTCTGGTGAAAGTACTGAATCTACTGAGACTGATGTGAGGACTGAAGAAAGCTTTTAGACAGTTGAAGATGATCTGAGTGTATCATAAATTGATGCGGAGTCTGTCATTGTTGATCAAAAGGGTGAAGCTGATGATGACGTATTCATGGCTCTTGGTGCATCTTCTTCAGAAGTAAAACCTGAGGTAGTTTCTAACTCTGAAACGTTTTGTTCTAACTGTAATTCAGTGAAGGATAAAATGATGAGGGTTATGGATGACAATGTAAACCTCATTTGATATGAATTCGATGCACACGGTAAACCAGAAATTAAAGGATAACGAGAATGTGTGTATTGAAAGAATAGAATCACTGAAGAAGGATATAAATTCTCTGACTTTGAAGATCAAAGAGCAGGCATATCACCTGGATATGTCCTTTGCAGAAATTGAGAAGAGAAATAATGATCTTGATGAGAAAGATAAGGAACTAGCTGAATCTAAAGCAGAGGTAATCAGATTGCATAGAAAGTTAGAAAGCTTTGGAAATTCATCATTCTTATTAGGACATTATCATGATAATACAAAAGAGGGGAAGGGAACTAATGGTACTGGTTATGTTCCTCCACCATTCAATGGAAATTATTCTGTTACACCTGAGATTATAAACGTTGAGGATTTAGATCCTAAGACTGTGTTGAAAGTGAATCCAGTCACATGTGAAGATATGGTGTATTCTAATGAGAGTGATGATAAATATTTTGATGAAGCTAAGGTAGAGGGGAAACTGAAAGAGGTTAATAAAGAAGACTTAAAGGTTGATTCTAATTCATATGGAAATTATACATTTGGAAGTTCTTCAAACTCAAGGAGAGTTCCATATGTCAGAGATTATAAAGACAGGCGTACATGTTTTCATTGTAATGAGATGGAACACATTGTGGTGAACTGTCCTTACAAAAATAAAGGGAAGAAGCATGTAGTTCCTGAGAAGATGAAGCCTGAATCATAACCTGTTGAGAAAAAGTTTGTTCAGTCTCAAACTCCAAAAGAAGTTCATGTAGGAGAATCTTCTTCAAGTGCATCTTATCGTGTGAAGATTCCTTATATGAGAGAATATAGTGAGAAGAGATCTTGTTTTTACTGTGGTCTTGTGGGTCACATTAAGATTGCTTGTCCTCACAACACCAAAGGTAACCGACATGTTACTCCAGAAAAGGTAAGAACTCATGGTAAGCCTTATGTTAACCCAAATGTGGTTAAACCTCATGTTACACCAAAGGGTAATTCAAAATCTGAGGTTAGACTTTCTAGACCTCAAAGACGGAGGAGAAACAGAAGATTGAGAAAACTTTTAGAACAACAAGAGTTTTCACAATCTACACATTTTTCAAATGAACAAGATTGTTCAAACACTTCACATTTTAAGCAAAAAGAACTTAATGAACAGAAGTATGTTTGGAAATCTAAAGTTTATGTTTCTAACTCGTCGAAACAATCTCCGAAAATAGATGAGAGATTCGATTGTGAATGGGGTGAGGTTTTTTATTTTGATATACAGATGGACGACCCATGACTACCATGGCTTGGGTCCCAATTTCAAATTAATGTTTCTTGTCAGTTGTGCAGGATTTACCAAGAGGGACTATTATTACCATTTTGGTTGTTGATAGTGGTGGTTCTAAGCACATGACAGGGAATGACATCTGCAAGAGTAAAGAGTTGTTGATAACTGAAAAATCTATTTGATTCAACGACTTGATGCTCAAGGGGGAGAATATATCACACACAATGTTTTGAAAACAGTTTTACAAAGTCCAAATGATAACCTGAAACTTAGGATGACAATGGTGAGCATAAAGTCGTTGATGTAACCATTTGACTAGTTGAGGGGGAGTCTACAGGACAGGGGGAGTACAGAATTGTGTTGGTGACAAAGGCAAAGACATTCAATTATAGGATTACATTGGTTTGAGTTTTTAATTGATTGATTTGCTTAATCCTGAATAACCAAGTAAAATGTTTTTCATAAAATGTTTTCATGGAAGGTTTATTTTCGTTTGTTTTACTTTCTTTGAAAAAGGTTTTGAAAAAGCCAAACAAATTGAAAAAGATAAAATTGACATTACCTGATGTTAAAGAAGAGATGATAGTACATCATTAGATGTTCTTTCACACATGACCTTAGATTTACTGGTTGGTGTTTTATGTTAATATATCTGAATTATATGTTTTGATCTAAACTTCAGAGACTGCACAAATAGGAAATGATAGTGTTGATCTAATATAAGTGAACGAATTGTCTGATTGAGTCTGTAAACTCTATGATTGTTGGAATACAAGCTTGAATGTTATTTACGTGATTGTTTCTATTGTCTTTTGTGTATACAATTGTTGATTCGGTTGGATTCCGCACTCCGCGTTAACAATACGTCTTATCACGAGAATGATCCGTAGAAGAGCCATGTGGACCTACACTTAATGAGCTTTATAGACTATCCCTAATAATGTAAAGCGAGTCTAAACTCGTGTTGAGTTGTCACGTGTGCGGTTGAGCTCTGTTGATTCACTATGTTATAATACCGATCTTGTATATGTTAATAATGGTGGACGCTTAGATCCTGATTACTCAATATTGTTTGTGTTCCACTAGTCACGTTTATAAGTGTTAATCTGACAAGTATATGGTTGTATATATTCATATACATTTATAATTAATAATCATAATGCTCACTCGTGTGACTTTTAACAGAATGTGTGCAACTCTATGTTTTATTAAAACTGTCTCATGGTTTTATAATGTCTACGCATTAATGTGTATATATAGCTAAAACCCTAAAATATGTTTATACAGTTCCCATATCTTGTAAGTACACGTTCGGGTTCATGTAAGGTGTACTTAAGTCCATTTGTCAATTTTAATACATACATATATATATATATATATTTGTGTATAGGTGTTTACAATTAAGCGTTACATTGTATGATATCAATGATTTATAGAAAATATAAACATTTATAAATATACTCTTACATTTAAATCCAATTGTATATCTTCGAGAATAAATATCGTGTTACATACTGATCGTTTAATTTTAAATAAAAGGTGAATATTTGTATCCATGTGTATATTTGTAGGTATACAAATAAGTATGTATGTCTATATGGTACGTTTATGTTTATGAAAAATTATAGTTGTATTAACCCTTGTTAATTGACAAACCCACTATTAGTCGGAAACGCTATAGTTTTATTCGTATAAATTCAAATACATCAAATCGTAATATTCAAGATATGAACTTATACCAAATGCATTTGTTGTCCCATTTATCCCAAATCATAAATTGTTTATATATAACTTATATTTTATAAATATTTAACCGACTTAAGTAATTATTATTTGTATACATACAACAATCGTTAGAGATATAAATGTTCTCGTGTTACCCATTATGTTTTCACGTTTAGATTACTTGTCTAATAATTTATATAATTTGTTTAAACGAATCTCTCTTTGCCAAAACACATTAATACGACTCGTTAGTATTTTATCGCCACATTAATATTTATTTTTTCGTTAACGGATCTTTTAGGGCTCAACGCATCTAACTGCACATGCGTTTATTTTTGCGTAAGTAACTATAATTATATTAGCGTGCGCTTTATACCTTTCCATACTCCCGGTTCGCCAATGCGAAGCCGTTGACTTGAGTTTAACAGCTTTGACTAGTTTGACTTTTGATGACTGACGTTGACCAAGACTCGGGTGTGTTCAAAACGAACTTAACAATACCGATCTAACCATCATTGTCGGAATACCACCAATTTTATCCACACAAACGTCCAAAAATATCCCAGTCTCTAGATCTATGAAATATAGTAACGAGTCTAGTGTTAAGGGTGTTTATTTAACAAAAAAAACGATTTGGGTTCGGGTTTTTACCTCGGGTTGCCAGAAAACCGAGTTTCGAAACCTGTTGGTGTGGTTCGGGTGATTTGGGTTTGCCGGAACCCGAAACTCTAGCGCCGTCATCGGAGATCGCCGGAAAAACCGCTTGTTTAACGAGCCCATTCGTGATGTACTCGTATCTTGCGTAAAGTTATCTGGATAAGCATTAAAGGAATATAAATAAGATACTATAACCTTATGACTTAAATATCCGTCAGGCTATTTTTCCCAGATAATACTCGACTGGCGCATCGTTCGTTTACAATGCCTTTTCTTTTATAAGTTCCTAAAATTGTGTGACGAATTGCGCTCCGTTAATTTCTATTATTATATCATGATTATTACAATTAAGAATGGATATTTACTTAATATAGATATCTATATCAGGTCACGTATAACCTATTGACGGTTACATTATGGTATTTGCCGTTGTCGCGCGTTAGTTGTTTTATTATTACACCGCGAAGTGTATATCTGTTACGTGTTTAGTATAAGTTATCTCGAATCATTCATTGATCCATCCTACAAGTCTACATGTTAGGTTGTAATATCCCACATCGGTTGAGGGGGAGAACGAAGCCTTCCTTATAAGGTGGTGGATACCTTCTCTATCAAGACGCGTTTTTCCTGGGCGAGCAACTTGTCGGGTGAAAACAAAACCGTGAGTTCCTGGATGGGCAACCCATCGGGGGAAAAGCGGACAATATCTTGGTATGGTTTGCTTGGGCTGTTACAGATGGTATCAGAGCTAGTGGTCGGACTGGTGTGCCAGCGAGGACGCTGGGCTCCGTAAGGGGGTGGATTGTAATATCCCACATCGGTTGAGGGGGAGAATGAAGCCTTCCTTATAAGGGGGTGGATACCTTCTCTATCAAGACGCAGTTTGCCTGGGCGAGCAACTCGTCGGGTGAAAAAAAAACCGTGAGTTCCTGGATGGGCAACCCATCGGGGGCAAAGCAGACAATATCTTGGTATGGTTTGCTTGGGCTGTTACAGATGGTATCAGAGCCAGGGGCCGGACTGGTGTGCCAGCGAGGACGCTGGGCTCCGTAATGGGGGGTGGATTGTAATATCTCACATCGATTGAGGGGGAGAACTAAGCCTTCCTTATAAGGGGGTGGATACCTTCTCTATCAAGACGCGTTTTGCCTGGGCGAGCAACTCGTCGGGTGAAAACAAAACCGTGAGTTCCTGGATGGGCAACCAATCGGGGGCAAAGAGGACAATATCTTGGTACTGTTTGCTTGGGCTGTTACAGTTTTACTCTGACTAGCAGAGGTCTTGAGATTTATTTTCTTGACAAAAGAGAAAGAGATAGAGTTTTTGCATGTTTTGCCATGTCAAATGTTTTGACCATATTAGTCGGTACTGAAAGAAAATATTTTGCCACGTGTGGACAAAGGCCACATAATATCTTGCAACTTAGACGTAGAGAAGTGTTGCATTCCTTTGTGGAATGTAGTATAGACACCTTGTGCAAGGCTATGTATAAGTGGTGACGACCGCTTAGAGGTTAACGTGACCTCGGAAATACAAGTGTGCAAGTATAAAGTATTATGTTTGGGCAAGAAGTTAAGGTGATGTTTTAATACGTGTCATATAAACCCATTTATGAATGAGACAGAGGTCAAAGACATTTTTGACTAAAACTTAGAACTCACCAGCGTAAAGCTGACATATGTTTAAGCATGTGTATCAGGAAAAGATGTAGCCTCCTGCAGTCGAGGCAAGGGACAAGAGTAGAGGCATCATGCAGGCTATCTGACATCCTCTGATGAGCTGGCATTAGAATAGTTATGTTGTACTTTCTTTAGAATGTACATTAAGACAAATTTTATGATATAAAATAGTATTTTAAAGTCTTCCGCTGTGTATGATCTATGTTTTACTATATGTTCATGAGTAAATCTGACAAGTGGCCGGCATTCCGGGTGATCTGGGATGTGGGTGTCACAAGTTGGTATCAGAGCTGTAGTTTAAGAGATTTAGATACTTGCCCAAGTATGTAGACTTTAACTAGGGTTAAGAGACAGTAAGAATGCCAGTAGAGATGCTAGTCAAGATAGCCTGATGCCAAGGGAAAGGAGAAAGGTATGAGTATTTTAGTAGGAAGCATAATAGAAGGATAACTAGAGCACCGAAAGTGGCATAAATGATTAATGTTGTTGTGGCCACAGTTATTAATGTTTACAATACATACAATACACTTGTGTTCTAGCTATCAATCCATCATTCAAATACTAAAACACTCCATATCTTTTGTAGAAATGGTTGGTAAAGGTAGAGGCAGAAGAGGAGAAAGGGTTAATCCCAATACTCCTCGAAGGCAGACGCGGTCCACCGCCAATGCTGAACCAGAAATAAGACATGTGGAGAGAGAAGAGCAAGTAGAGGAACCTGTGATAGATCTACAACTTAAAAATCTTGTAGACATGGTTGTTGCCAAAGCACTAGACACGGCTCTGCCAATTTTATTGACAAGCTTAGAGGAAACTAGAAAGAAGAATGATGAAACTCAACCGGTAGAAAGAGCTAATAAGCCAGATGATGAGGATGTAGATGATTTCGATTATGATTGTGAATCTGATGATTCATATGAGGCACGACCTCGAATGAAGGGGAAGAAGGGATGTCCTTACAAGGCATTCAAAGGCGGAAACCCTCCTAAGTTTGAAGGAACGAAGGATGCCACTGTCACCCATCAGTGGATAAGAGAGATAGAAGCAGTTATCAAGATTAGTGAATGTAGAGATGATCAAAAGGTCAAGTATGCAACCCATTCATTTGTGTCAGAAGCATTGTGCTGGTGGGAGAACTTGGTCATAGCTTTGGGAGATAAAGCTATTGATCGAATGACTTGGGAAGAATTAAAAAGATTGCTGATAGAGGAGTTCTGTCCAGATAATGAGATGGACAAACTCGAGAGGGATTTTCTTAGATTGAAAGCTGGTAGTATGACTCACTGAGAATATACTACCAAGTTTAATCGAATGGCTCGTTTGGTACCCCACCCGATAACCCCTAAATCAGTACGCATCAAGCGGTACGTACAGGGTTTACCATCTGAGATACAGAGATTAGTAAAGACTTCAGATTTGAAGACTTTTTAGTCTACCGTACAGTTGGCTTCGACCATGTACGATGAAGTCTTCGGTTCCCGCCCTGCAGAATCAAAGAGAAAATGGTCAGATGTTTCTAAAAATCAAAATAAGAAGAATGGGGGAGGAGGAAAGAGACCGGAACATAGTGATGGTGACAATAAATGCACCAAATGTGGCAACTACACACTGGAGAATGCAAGTAAAGATCTAATACCTACTACAGATGTGGTAAGCCTAGACATATAGCCACCAATTGCCCAAGTAAGTCAGGGTTGAGGTGTTAAAAGTGCAAAGAACTTGGACACCGAATCATAGAATGGCCAACCTTGAAAATTTCAGCACCAGTAGTAATCAAGGAGGGGAAGGAGAAAGAAGTCTCAAAAGCCAAAAGTAGGGCCTACACATTGACAACAGAGGAAGCGAAGGCATTGTCTGGCGTAGTATCAGGTACATTTCTTGTTAATGATGTACCTGCTACTGTGTTATTTGACTCAGGAGCTAATAAGAGTTTCGTATCCTTAGATTTCTATCCTTCCTTAGCTAGACCTACCATAATATTAGACGAAATCTTTGAAGTAGAAACGGCAATTGGAAAGACGATGAAGGTGACATAAATCATTCAAGATTGTTTCATCGATCTTGAAGGACATAGATTTTCGATTAGACTATATCCAATGATCCTCGAGGGATTTAATGTAGTCTTGGGAATGGACTGGTTGGCAGCAAACTATGCCTGCATTATTTGCAACAAGAAAGCAGTACAGATACAGACTCCTAACGGCAACAGGATTACCATCCATGGTGATAAAATAAGATCAGCCGTTAAAATCATCTCTATGATGAAGGCTATGAAGTTTATGAATCAAGACAATGAGGCATACGCTATTGATTACAAAGTGAAAACTAAGGAATTAAAAGACATGCCAATAGTCTGTGACTTTCCGGATGTATTCCCAGAAGAATTACCATGAATACCTCGAGAAAGAAAAGTGGAGTTTCGAATAGACTTAGTGCATGGTGCTAAGCCTGTAGCTAAGGCACCATATCATTTAGCTCTATCATAAATGAAGGAACTAATGTCAAAACTGCAAGAGTTGTTAGACAGAGGTTTCATAAGACATAGTATCTCACCTTGGGGTGCTCCGGTTCTTTTCGTGAAGAAGAAAGATGGTAGTATGCGTATGTGGATAGACTACAGAGAGCTGAACAAGCTTACAATCAATAACAAATACCCATTACCTAGGATCGATGACTTGTTCAATCAATTACAAGGAGCAACCTGGTTCTCCAAAATCGATCTAAGGTCGGGTTATCATTAGCTGAAAGTTAGAGATGAATATATTTCAAAGATAGCCTTTCGTACAAGATATGGACATTGTGAGTTCTTTCAAAGATAGCCTTCCGTATAAGATATGGACATTATGAGTTCTTAGTAATGTCATTTGGTTTGACTAATGCCCCTGCTGCATTCATATAGGGTTTGTCGACCAATGTTGGACCGATCTGTGATCGTTGTCACACCCCAACCGACGGCGGAATCATCGGGGTGGGACATGTAGACTGTTCATGAGCACAAGGTTGACTAGATTTCAATATTTTAATTATCAAATTTAACTTCAAACAATTCAACACAACCAAATTCAAACAAGTACATAAACGAAATACATAATAGTCTTTATTTAAATTTAACTAAGTCCAAAGCCTATGTGTAGCATTCCTTGATCAAACTCACATATTAGTACCTGAAACATGTATAAAAGAAGGTCAACTAAAAAGTTGGTGAGCATACACATGTTTGTATATAGATAGCATATAGATTATGAATAAACAAATCCTTACATAACATGATAAAATAAGGCATTTATGGAGAGCAGCTATTGTGTAACCAAGTACAATCAAACCTTTGTAACTAGCATGCAAAATTGTGTTGTCGAAAATAATCACCCCAATCTGGGTGGGTTTGTCAGACTCAATAGATCTGTCATTGTTTACTGTCGGCTTGAATAGTTAATGATTGCACATAAAAGTTAGCACAACAAGCACTCAGGCATAAAGCTCAAATTGCACACATGAATGTAAAGAGGATTTGTATTTGTATAGTTTGTATAAATGTAAGCAATAGTATTGTATAGTGTTCATGTTCCACCCCAAAAAGTGAGTAAAAGGGGCTATGTAATACTCACTTGATTCAAAAGGCGTAGCTAACACGAGAGACTAAATAGTAAGATGATCATTGTAATGCACAACGTTAACCTAGTGTGGAATGTATATTGAATTAATAGTGTGCACAATAGTCTATGTCTAAGTATAGGGTTGAATTAGATGTGTGTATAAAGCTTGTGGTTTGTACTTGAAAGATATTGTATAAAATGAAAGATTTGGAATCGATATTTTTAGAACATTTTGATCAAGGTTTGAGTTTGAATAACTAAATAAATAAATTACATAATTATTATTTATTCACTTAGTTATAAAAATAATGTAGGTATTAGGGGTAATTAAGTATAACCTAAATAATTTTTGTTTAAATGTAAATTAAATAAATAATTGTTACCTTATTTATTTATAAAATATGTAACTTAGTCTTTTAGTTATAAAAATGTATCGGATGTTTTATATTAAATATAAATTTCTTTACTTTATTTTCATAAAGGTGCGTAAATAAGTTGTGTAAATAACGTTTAAGTGTAGGGTTTCACAATAAGTATAAATTTAATTTTGTAAATTTAAATAACTAACTTCTATTTATTTTAGGATTAAGAATTTGATCTTTTTAAATAAGTTAATATAAATTTTTTTATAAAATCAATTATTTTTATTTGAAAATTGATCTGAAATACTTATTATTTTTAAAATATAAAAATAATTATTCTGCCAAGATTTTTCTCACACACACGACCGTACCTGGGACAAGGCACGATCGTGCTAGGACCACGGGCGCGACCGTGCTAGTCAGGGACGCGACCGTGTTGACCAAACAGAAGACATAGCTAAGCTGTTCACTAGGCACGACCGTATATGGGCCAGGCACGACCGTGTCTAGGTTTCTAAGGCACGACCAAGTCTAGCCAAGAGGCATGACCGGGTCTGAGTGTGTGAGGCACGACCGCGTTGGTATTAGCACGACCGTGTCTCCTGAAGCACGACCGCGCTAGAAGACTAGCGCGACCGTGTCTGTTCCAAAACATGAATGAATTGCTTAAATCTTATATTGTTAATGTTGGATTTCATAGGGCTTTCATCTGTAGGGTTATTACGAGTCTATTGGAATATATTAATTGTATTTAAAACATGTACAAAGTATGATTCGATTAAACCATTTTAGAATGAACCCTAGATTCAGGTTCGTGTTAAACTGGATATTGTAAGCCCAAATCAAGTTGGGGCTTTTGATCTATGGAATAAAACGAAAGTGTAGGAGGTTTCAATTACCCGAAAAGATGATGAATCGAAGGCGTACGGTAGAGGTGAGTTCCGGCGACGACGGGTTTGATCTCCAGCGTCTTCTGCTGCAATTCCGATGAGATTGGTGTGCGTAAAACTTCAGAGAGGGTTAGTTACGGTGCATAGTTGCTTGATTTGAGAGAGTAACAATAGAAATGAATGAATTCGATGAGTAAAAGATGAAGGGGTCGGCGGTTTCAGTTTAAAATCCATAATTGGTTTTAATTCAAGTGTAATGTCGATGTTTAATTGACTAATGATGTTTGTTAATAGACGAACGTGTATAACGGTTACAAAGTTGAACGAATTTAGGATTAAAGATCGTTTTTACGTTTCAACTGTCAAGAGGCGCGACCGTGCCAAGGCACCGGGCGCGACCGTTCCAAAGCAAGGCGCGCGACCGTGCCAGAACGAGGCGCGACCGTGCCTATTAGGGTTTCTGGTTATTTATTTATAAATTCAGTCTTTGCAAATTTCAGTATTGACAGATTTGTATAAATATGAACTTATGTAGAGTTTAATAGGATATACTTGTGTAAAATTTGTGGATTTGCATTGAAACATAGTATTTAATTGTTGGTACGAATCGAACAAATCAGTGTACTAGAATTGGGATTGAAATGTATCACATTGAATTTAAATACAGATAATGAAAATCAGAAATGTTACAGTATCCCCATGTTGAGTGAATTTCGTCCCGAAATTTAGCTAGTGGAGGCGATGGCATCAATGAAGAGATGGGGTACTTGAGTTTCATTTGGTCCTCTCGTTCCCAAGTAAACTCAGGACCACGTTTAGATTCCTAACGAACCTTGACAATAGGAATACGGCTTCGCTTGAGCTGCTTGACCTCACGATCCATGATTTCTACTGGTCTCTCAACGAAGTACATTGTTTCGTCAATGTGCACGTCGTCAAGAGATATGTGAAGGTTCTCATCGGCAAGACATTTCTTCATATTAGACACGTGAAAAGTAGGGTGCACATTGCAAAGTGATGGAGGTAAGTCAAGTTTGTAAGCCACTTTCCCAGTCCTTTCAAGGATCTTAAATGGACCCACATAGCGAGGTGCTAATTTGCCTTTCTTTCCAAAACGGATCACACCCTTCCACGGAGACACCTTTAGAAGAACAAGGTCACCGGCTTGGAAATCCAAGGGTTTTTGTCGTTTGTCGGCATAGCTCTTTTGCCGACTCCTCGCTACTCGAATGTTGTCAAGGATTTGGATAATCTTGTCGGTTGTTTCTTGAATTAGCTCGGGATCGGGACCGGTGATTTGTGCTTCACCAATTTCGTTCCAACAGATAGGAGAACGACACTTGCGACCATAGAGAGCTTCAAATGGAGCCATGTTGATACTCGTGTGGTAGCTATTATTGTAGGAGAACTCGATTAATGATAGATGTGAATCCCAATTGCCACCAAAATCAATTACACAAGCTCTAAGCATATCCTCAAGAGTTTGGATTGTTCGCTCGGTCTGACCATCAGTTTGGGATGGTAGGCCGTGCTCAAATCCAATCGTGTAACGAGAGCAGTTTGGAGAGATTGCCAAAAACGAGAGGTGAACCGAGAATCTCTATCGGAGATTAAGTTTAAGGGAACACCGTGACGGCTCACAATTTCGTCCATGTAAATTCGGGCCAGTTTCTCAACCCGATAGTCTTCACGGATAGGCAAGAAATGAGAAGATTTGGTGAGACGGTCAATGATCACCCAAATGCTATCATAACCACTTGAGGTGCGAGGGAGTTTGGTAATGAAATCCATAGCTAAGTTCTCCCATTTCCACACGGGAATTTCAGGTTGTTCGAGTAAACCGGAAGGACGTTGATGTTCGGCTTTGACTTTGGAGCAGGTTAGACATTTGGCAACATAGAGAGCAATGTCTTTCTTCATACCGAGCCACCAATATTGTTGGCGAAGATCTTGGTACATTTTATCCGCACCAGGATGAATAGAATAACGAGCCTTGTGAGCCTCGTTCATAAGAAATGCACGGAGATCATCGTGATCGGGAACCCAAATACGGTTCAAGTAATAAAGTAATCCATTGGGTTTCGGTTCAAGCTGTAGTTCAACACCACACGACATTTCCTCGTACATGTTACCCTCGGTGATTGAGACGTGTTGAGCTTCTAAGATGCGCTTTTGAATGTCGGTTTGAATTCGGACACATTGAAGCATGACATGGTCCTTTCTACTCAAAGCGTCGGCTACAACATTCGCTTTGCCGGGATGGTAATGAATCTCGCAGTCATAGTCGTTAAGGAGTTCAACCCAACGTCGTTGCCTCATATTGAGTTCCTTTTGGTTGAAGATGTGTTGGAGACTTTTGTGGTCGCTGAAAACCACACACTTTGTGCCATATAGGTAATGTCTCCAAATCTTCAATGCGAATACGACCGCACCCAACTCGAGATCGTGCGTCGTATAATTCTTCTCGTGAATCTTGAGTTGTCTTGATGCATAAGCGATTACTTTGCCTCGTTGCATGAGGATACAACCGAGACCTTGGTTTGAAGCATCACAGTAGACAACTAGATCATCATTCCCATCAGGGAGAGTCAAAATAGGAGTATTGCACAACTTTTGCTTGAGAGTTTGGAAAGCTTCTTCTTGTTTTGGTCCCCATTCATAAGTTTTACCCTTGTGGGTCAAAGCGGTGAGAGGAACATCAATCTTAGAGAAATTTGAAATGAAATGACGACAATATCCCGTAAGACCAAGAAATGAACGAACTTCGGTGGGGGTCTTCGGGGCATTCCAATCTTAACCGCTTCGATCTTAGCAGGGTAAACATGAATTCCCTTGTCGTTAACGATATGACCAAGAAATTGAATTTCCTTTAACCAAAATTCACATTTGGAGAATTTGGCATATAGTTGTTCCTTCCTCAAGAGGTCCAAAACCAGTCTCAGGTGTTGCTCATTGTCGGCTTTAGTCTTGGAGTAGATTAAGATATCATCAATGAAGACGATCACAAATTTTTTAAGGTACGATTTGCACACACGATTCATGAGGTCCATGAAGACCGCGGGTGCATTGGTTAGTCCAAAAGGCATGACCGTTAACTAGTAGTGACCATACCTTGTTCGGAAGGCAGTATTTGGAATATCTTCCTCTTGTACACGGAGTTGGTGATAACCAGATCGAAGGTCAATCTTCGAGAAGCAAGTAGAACCTTGAAGTTGATCAAAGAGGTCATCAATTCTAGGCAAGGGATAACGGTTTTTGATGGTAAGCTTGTTGAGTTCGCGGTAGTCAATACACATGCGGAATGATCCATCCTTCTTTTTGATGAATAAGACGGGTGCACCCCACGGTGAATGACTTGGATGAATGAAGCCCTTGTCGGAGAGCTCTTGAAGTTGGCTTGCAAGTTCTTGCATTTCAGAAGGTGCAAGACGGTAAGGAGCTCTAGCCATGGGGTTAGCTCTGGGTACAAGGTCGATGCAAAATTCTACTTGTCGAATGGGTGGAAGACCGGATAGATCTTCGGGAAATACTTCGGGAAAATCCCGAATAATGGGAATGTCTTGGATACTCTTCTCCTTGACATCCTTTTGAACAACATGAGCTAAGAAGGCTACGTACTTCTTTCGTAAGTACTTTTGGGCGGTAGTGCATGAAATTAACTTAAGTCCTTTGCAAGGCTTTTCACCAAAGACTCTTAATGTTTCTCCCGACGGTAGAGGTATTCGGATGCACTTCTCGAAACAGATGACTTCGGCATGATGATTTGATAGCCAATCCATGCCTATGATGATATCAAAACTTCCTAGTGGCATTGGTACAAGGTTGATTGGAAATGTATGATCATTAAGTTCTAGAGAGCAGTCGTGAATAACAGAGTCAATTGTAAGGGAGTCACCATTTGCTACTTCGACGGTGAAGGTTTTCTCTAATTGGGATCGTGTCTTTGCAAGTAAGGGTTCAAAGTTAAGTGACACAAATCTTTTTTCGGCACCAGTATCAAATAAAATGGAGGCATATTGACTATTAACAAGGAACATACCGTTGACCACATCATTATTGGCTTGAGCTTCATTGGCGTTTATGTTGAAAGCACGCCCACGAGCTCCGCCTTGTCTAGCATTGATTAACCTTGGGCACTGTTCACGAAAATGATTTGGGTTACCACATTCATAACAAGCACGCCCATTTGCAATAGCAGGAACACTTTGATTAGCCACTTGGGGGTTGGTTCAGTTTGGTGGGTTGACTTGGCTTGCAAGTGCTTTGGCTCTACAGACATTGACCGTATGGCCATATTTCCCACAGTAAGTGAAAAGGCGACAGGGAATGGTTTGGAGATGGTGATAGTTGCATGTGGCACAGAGTGGGTAGATCCCAACATATGGCTTTTTGGCTGGTGCTTGAACCATAGGTGCAACTTGGTTAACAGGGATAGCAGGAGTGACCATAGCATAGTTTCTAGCCTTTCTTTTCTTATTATTACGAGAGGGTTCAGTTGTGGCTTCTTTGATGTGTACGGGAGGAGTTGTGGTGTCGGGAACTTTCTTGGTGCCTTTTCTAGTCAGAGTTCCCGCTTTCACATGGTTGTCGAATAATTTAGCAGATAAATGGATAACATCTTCGAGTGTTGCGGGATTTCTCCCTAAGACAGTATCTTGAATTTGCCTAGGTAATCCACCAATATACTTCTCAATGTAACGGGATAAAGGTGTGACCATATGGGGCATAAGGAGACTCAACTCGTGGAACCGAGTTGTATAAGCTAGACTTTCACCAGCATCTTCGGCAAGATCCCAAAACTCGGCTTCCAGTTTCTTTACCTCATTTCGAGGACAAAATTCTTCGGTCATTAGCCTTTTAACCTCATCCCAAGGTAAGGCCATTGCTACTTCCACACCTCTAGTTCTCTTTTCCCCATTCCACCACGTGAGTGCCCGTTTTTGTAGGACACTTATGGCATGACGAACACGAAGGTTATCAGGGCAGTCACTATTGAGGAAGGTATTCTCAATACTTTCGAACCATTGAAGGAGTCCTGTGGCTCCCTCGGTACCATAGAACTTAAGAGGATTACATGAGTTGAAGTTCTTGAAGGTGCATTGTGGTGGGTTGGCACCACCACCCCCATTAGCTCCATGGTTACCATTGGCGGCCCCATTAGCTTGAGTGAGTTGATTTACAAGTTGTGCAAGGATGGTAGCAATATCGGTGTTGTTGTTGGTCACGGTAGCACGTCGGGGAGGCATTCTACAGAATTGCACAATACAAGAAAAGATGTAAGAACTTATGAATGTTGTTTGGATTTAAAAGAATAAGATAACAAATAAAATAGTCAATCATTATTTGGATTGTACTCAAATAGTGATATAATCACTTGAATACTATGACACATTAAGGTTAATCAAACTCATATAATTTTCAAGGAGACATGCTTTAGCCTATAAGAAAACACTCATCCCGGGAGTTCCCAGGAAAGCATACGAGTCCCTTGGCTGATTGGGATTTATGCGAAATGCTTTCCTAGACAGAAAACCCAGAATACAGGTGTCACTCTTCCAGATTGCACGTGTCCTCAAATAATTAACAAAGTTTAAAAGCCTTAACGAGGAAATAAAGAAATATTTATAGATTTAGATCCATGGAGTTTCCACATGCTAAGAGGATGATGATAAAGGAGTAGGTAAGAATATTATGAGGTTTTAGGGTATAGGTAGGGATATTATTTATTTAATTATTATTTAAGTATATCTTAATAACTCATGAATTTTTAACAAGTAAGGCATCAAAAACGAAATAATAACTAATCATAGTAAGCATGTAACACATACCATGTAGCACATATCATATAATCATGAAGCATGGCATAAGTGGGTATCCTAAAGTTATAGTCTAGGTCAAGGGTGTCTAATAACCTAGTTCCTTATAACCAAGGCTCTGATACCAATCTGTCACACCCCAACCGACGGCGGAATCATCGGGGCGGGACATGTACACTGTTTATGAGCACAAGGTTGACTAGATTTCAATATTTTAATCACTAAATATAACTTCAAATAATTCAACACAACCAAATTCAAACAAGTACATAAACGAAATACATAATAGTCTTTATTTAAATTTAACTTAGTCCAAAGCCTATGTCTAGCATTCCTTGATCAAACTCACATATTAGCACCTGAAACATGAATAAAATAAGGTTAACTAAAAAGTTGGTGAGCATACACAGGTTTGTATATAGATAGCATATAGATTATGAATAAACAAATCCTTACATAACATGATAAAATAAGGAATTTATGGAGAGCAGCTATTGTGTAACCAAGTACAATCAAACCTTTGTAATTAGCATGCAAAATTGTGTTGTCGGTAACAATCACCCCAATCTGGGTGGGTTTGTCAGACTCAATAGATCTATCATTGTTTACCGTCGGCTTGAATAGTTAATGATTGCACATAAATTGCACTCAAAAGTTAGCACAACTAGCACTCAGGCATAAAGCTCAAATTGCACACATGAATGTAAAGAAGATTTGTATTTGTATAGTTTGTGTAAATGTAAGCAATAGTATTGTATAGTGTTTATGTTCCACCCCAAAAAGTGTAAAAGAGTAAAAGGGGCTATGTAATACTCACTTGATTCAAAAGGTGTAGCTAACACGAGAGACTAGATAGTAAGATGATCCTTGTAATGCACAACGTTAACCTAGTGTGGAATGTATATTGAATTAATAGTGTGCACACTAGTCTATGTCTAAGTCTAGGGTTGAATTAGATGTGTGTATAAAGCTTGTGGTTTGTACTTGAAAGATATTGTATAAAATGAAAGATTTGGAATGGATATTTTTAGAACATTTTGATCAAGGTTTGAGTTTGAATAACTAAATAAATAAATTACATAATTATTATTTATTCACTTAGTTATAAAAACAATGTAGGTATTAGGGGTAATTAAGTATAACCTAAATAATTTTTGTTTAAATGTAAATTAAATAAATAATTGTTACCTTATTTATTTATTTATAAAATATGTAACTTAGTCTTTTAGTTATAAAAATGTATCGGATGTTTTATATTAAATATAAATTTCTTTACTTTATTTTCATAAAGGTGCGTAAATAAGTTGTGTAAATAACGTTTAAATGTAGGGTTTCACAATAAGTATAAATTTAATTTTGTAAATTTAAATAACTAACTTCTATTTATTTTAGGATTAAGAATTTGATCTTTTTAAATAAAGTTAATATAAATTTTTTTATAAAATCAATTATTTTTATTTGAAAATTGATCTGAAATACTTATTGTTTTTAAAATATAAAAATAATTATTCTGTCAAGATTTTTCTCACACACACGACCGTGCCTGGGACAAGGCACGATCGTGCTAGGACCACGGGCGCGACCGTGCTAGTCAGGGACGCGACCGTGTTGACCAAACAGAAGACATAGCTAAGCTGTTCACTAGGCACGACCGTATATGGGCCAGGCACGACCGTGTCTTGGTTTCTAAGGCACGACCAAGTCTAGCCAAGAGGCATGACCGGGTCTGAGTGTGTGAGGCACGACCGCGTTGGTATTAGCACGACCGTGTCTCCTGAAGCACGACCGCGTTAGAAGACTAGCGCGACCGTGTCTGTTCCAAAACATGAATGAATTGCTTAAATCTTATATTGTTAATGTTGGATTTCATAGGGCTTTCATCTGTAGGGTTATTACGAGTCTATTGGAATATATTAATTGTATTTAAAACATGTACAAAGTATGATTCGATTAAACCATTTTAGAATGAACCCTAGATTCGGGTTCGTGTTAAACTGGATATTGTAAGCCCAAATCAAGTTGGGGCTTTTGATCTATGGAATAAAACGAAAGTGTAGGAGGTTTCAATTACCCGAAAAGATGATGAATCGAAGGCGTACGGTAGAGGTGAGTTCCGGCGACGACGGGTTTGATCTCCGGCGTCTTCTGCTGCAATTCCGATGAGATTGGTGTGCGTAAAACTTCAGAGAGGGTTAGTTACGGTGCGTAGTTGCTTGATTTGAGAGAGTAACAATAGAAATGAATGAATTCGATGAGTAAAAGATGAAGGGGTCGGCGGTTTCAGTTTAAAATCCATAATTGGTTTTAATTCAAGTGTAATGTCGATGTTTAATTGACTAATGATGTTTGTTAATAGACGAACGTGTATAACGGTTACAAAGTTGAACGAATTTAGGATTAAAGATCGTTTTTACGTTTCAACTGTCAAGAGGCGCGACCGTGCCAATAAGAGGCGCGACCATGTTAAGGCACCGGGCGTGACCGTTCCAAAGCAAGGTGCGCGACCGTGCCAGAACGAGGTGCGACCGTGTCTATTAGGGTTTCTGGTTATTTATTTATAAATTCAGTCCTTGCAAATTTCAGTATTGACAGATTTGTATAAATATGAACTTATGTAGAGTTTAATAGGATATACTCGTGTAAAATTTGTAGATTTGCACTGAAACATAGTATTTAATTGTTGGTACGAATAGAACAAATGAATGTACTAGAATTGGGTTTGAAATGTATCACATTGAATTGAAATACAGATAATGAAAATCAGAAATGTTACAATCGTGTTCATTAATGATATTCTAATTTACTCTAAGAATGAAAGAGATCATGCATGTCACCTCAAGGAAGTGCTGGAAACACTTAGAAAAGAAAAGTTGTATGCAAAATTCTCTAAGTGTGCGTTTTGGCTCCGAGAAGTTCAATTCTTGGGTTATGTGATAAACACAAAAGGTATTCTTGTAGATCCTTCAAAGATAGAAAGGTAATGAAATGGAACCCGCCAAAGACACCTATAGAGATTCGCTGTTTCTTAGGTTTGCCAGGTTATTATAGAATATTTATTCAAGATTTCTCCAAGATTGCTACCCCATTGACAAAACTCACAAAGAAGGAGACAAATTTTGTATGGGGAGTAGAGCAAGTAAATGCTTTTCAGAAACTATAGGAGAAATTAACTCAAGCTCTGGTTTATCTTTACCGGAAGGGACAGGGGATCTGGTAGTTTACTCTGATGCTCCGTATTAGGGACTGGGGGTGTATTGATGCAGAGAGGCAAGATTATAGCCTATGTTTCATGACAACTCAAACCCCATGAAGCTAACTACCCGACCCATGATTTAGAGTTAGTTGCTGTAGTATTTGCACTTAAAATATGGAGACACTATCTATATGGAGTTAAGTGCACAATCTACACAGAGCATAAAAGCTTAAAGTATTTCTTTGAGAAAAAAGATCTGAACATGAGGCAGCGAAGATGGTTAGAGCTGATAAGGATTATGACTGTGAAATTCTATATCACCCAGGGAAAGCCAATTTGGTGGCAGATGCCCTAAGCCGTAAGGAAGAGCAACCTCCTATTAGGGTGAAGTCATATAAGTTAATTGTGACTCCTGACTTTATGACTCAGCTCGGAAATGTCCAGGTAGAAGCATTGAAAGTAGAAAATGTTAAGAAGGAGAAAATGGCTGGACAAGAGAAATATTTGGAAGAAAATGAATATGGGGTTAAGTTTCAATTCGGCCGTATGTGGATACCATATGGGTGATAGTTGATAGACTAGCTAAGAGTCCTCACTTTTTATCGATACGTGAGACTTACTCTTCTGAAAGGTTAGCAGAAGCATTTATCAAAGAAATTGTTTCACGGCATGGAGTGCCGGTTTCAATTATATCTGACAGAGACACACGTTTTACATCGCATTTCTGGAAGAAGTTCCATGAAGAAATGGGAACTAAGTTATTGATTAGCACGGCGTATCATCCTCAAACGGATGGACAAAGTGAAAGAACGATACAAACACTTGAGGATATGTTGCGTGCTTGCATTATTGACTTTGGTGGAAGTTGGGATAGTCATCTACCTTTGGTAGAATTCTCGAACAACAATAGCTATCATGCAAGTATTGGCATGCCGCTATATGAGATGTTATATGGAAGGAGATATAGAACTCCCATATGTTGGGGAGAGGTTGGACTGAAAGAGTTGGGAAGTAAAGAAATTGTCCAAGCGACAGGTGTAAAGTTAGATCAGATTAAAGCTCGTCTGAAAGCTGCCTAGGACAGACAAAAGTCATATGCAGACAAAAGACGAAGACCGATAGAGTATCAAGTCGGAGATTACGTTCTGCTGAAAGTATCTCCGTGGAAAGGAATCATTAGATTCAGAAAGAGAGGGAAGTTGACTCCAAGATTTATTGGACCATTTAAAATTTTAGCTCAAGTAGGGAAGGTTGCGTATATATTGGAATTGCCAGAAGAGTTAAGTGGAATTCACTTGACTTTCCATGTATCACACTTACGAAAGTGTTTGGCAGATGAAACCTCTCATGTAATGCTGGATGATATAGAGGTAGACGAAAGATTGAATTATGTCGAGAAGCCAGTGGCTATACTCGACTGTAAATATAAGAGATTACGGAATAAAGTAATCAAGCAAGTGAAGGTTCAGTGGCAACATCGAAAAGGGTCTGAAGCCACATGGGAGACAGAGGAAGAGATGAAACAATCATATCCCTACTTATTCGAGTAAGTAACAGGTTTTGAGAACGAAACCTTTGTAAAGGGCGAAGATTTGTAACACCACACTTTTTAAAGAAATATAAGTGAAGGGACTAAATTTTTCATTTGATAAAATCCTAGGAGGTTAAAAGACATTATATTAAAGTATAAGGGGTTAAAATGCTATTGAATCAAAGTTTAGGGACTAAAAGTGAAAATTTATTAAAGTAGATAGATGTCGGACCGACATCTGTAGAGATATCGGTCCGTTATGTAGGGCGAAAGGGATCATTCAGGAGGTGACACTAGTCGGGTGACTAATCACTGAAGACTGACACATGGAGGATCGATATCGGAAAGATATGGAATCCGTTACGGGTGACTAATCACATGAAGACAGACTTGAGAAGTATAACGGTCCGTTAGGTGCTCGCTAAGCAAATTACACCGCCATACTTGGATAGCGGACCGACATGTAGACAGATAGCGGTCCGCTATGGACCCGACGAGCAGCCTATAAATAGTTGGACATATGACTCGATTTTAGAGCATTCACATAGTCCCAACACACTTAGAAACACCCACTTAGCCTCGGTAAGCGTGCCCAAAAGGCCCGGGTTGCGCAATACGCAAGAGATAGTTCTGAGGTAAGGTTCCGACTAGTTCCTAGTGACTTGGTTATTTTCACTAAATTAGGAACTTATGATTAAGTAATGTTGTAATGACTTAGGATCCTGATCCAAGTCATTGTGCTATTTATATAAGCATGTAGAGATCTTTTGAAAAAAAAAGTTAAAGGTGAGTTCTATGAGTCCCTTTTTAAATGTTTACTTTAAATGTTTTGGGCCGGTATGCATGCTAGAAAGATATACATAAATGTTATGTACCTTGATTAGATAGTATTAATGTTGCAAGAGGTTATGTATAAATGATGTCTAAATCTTAAAACTAAGTAACGGAGTATTCATGAGATATCAAAGGAGTGTTGGGTAACCATCCGACCGGTATGTAGTTATCTGGCAAACAAAATGTTATGTCTAAGGAAATAACGGTGTATAAATCCCTCCTGGACCGGTCATTCTTTACTGGGAACATCTCTGTTGGAGGTACTACTCTGGAAAGATAACCACCTTACTTTCTTTGATATAATATGAAGAAACCTTTACTAGAATTTAAGATAAAGACAGATTTTGAAACAAAAGGGAAAGAGGTGTAAAGAAAGGGACGAACACTTGCCTTTTTGGCACGAGTTCATAAAGTAAAGAATTTTAGAAAGAAAATGGTTTTGACACGTAAAATATTTTAGAACTTATCATGGTGCACCTAGATAAGTAATGGCAGGGAAGTCATGGTTTTACCTTGACTAGCAGAGGTCTTGACATTTATTGTCTTAACAAAAGAGAAAGAGATAGAGATAGAGTTTTTGGCATATTTTGCTAAGTCAAATGTTTTGACCATATTCGTTTGTAAAGAAAGAAAAGATTTTGCCACGTCTGGCCAAATGCCACATAATATCTTGCAACTTAGACGTAGAGAAGTATTGCATTCCTTTATGGAATGTAGTATAGACACCTTATGCAAGGTATGTATAAGTGGTGACCACCGCTTGGAGGTTAACGTGACCTCGAAAAGACAAGTGTGCAATTATAAAGTATTATGTTTGGGCAAGAAGTTAAGGTGATGTTTTAATACGTGTCATATAAACCCATTTATGAATGAGACAGAGGTCAAAGACATTTTTGACTAAAACTTAGAACTCACCAGCGCAAAGCTGACAGATGTTTAAGCATGTGTATCAGGAAATGATGTAGCCTCCTGCAGCTGAGGCAAGGGACAAGAGTAGAGGCATCATGCAGGCTATCTGACATCCTCTGATGAGCTTGCATTAGAATAGTTATGTTGTACTTTCTTTAGAATATACATTAAGACAAATTTTATGATATAAAATAGTATTTTAAAGTCTTCCGCTGTGTATGATCTCTGTTTTACTATATGTTCATTAGTAAATCCGACAAGTGGCTGGCATTCCGTGTGATCTGGGATGTGGGTGTCACAACTTAAACGTGGACTCTGAGATTAGTCTGGAATTCCTCAGGATAAGTTAGGTGATACTTTCAGTACGACCTATAACGGGAAATATCTAGAAATAAGATAATTAAAGGCATTTTGGCCAAGTGTTATTAATTTCTGAATTTCTGGATTATGACCAGTTATACGAATTTTGTTTCTGTAAGTAGGTACAAATGGCATGACGTGGTAGAGGCCTCTAGGATGCCCAACACTAGGTCTCGTACTCGCGACACGATAAACACTAATACGAATGAAAACGTCAATACAAATACTGAACCTGAGCAACTGGTAGAAGAAGTCACTATGACTGAAGCTCAATGCCATGGAGCGGTGGCATCAGAGGTCACCCAAGTACTTCAAACGACTCTACCTGAAATCCTTGATGACGCTCTTAGAAGAAGAGAAAATCCCAATGGTTTGGGAAATCAGAATGAAAGAACGAGTGGTGCCAATCTTAGAACAGAATATACTCTTCATACCACTCCAGTAGGAAACAATATAGGAACCACAGTACCCATGAAACGGTTGGCATGACAAACCAGAGTACAACAATACATGGTCACGGATGCAACTACAAGAATTTCAGTGATTGTCATCCCAATCCATTCAGTGGAAAGAAGGACGCCATTATGGCCTTGCAGTGGATCACATCTATGGAAGCAGTAATCAAGATGAGTGAATGCAGGGCAGACCAAGCAGTAATGTTTGCCGCACTTAATTTTGAAGAAGAAGCTCTTGACTGGTGGGAATCAGTCAAACAAACAAAAAATACTGTCCACAAAATGTTATGGACAAGATTGAATATAAATTTCTTCGGTTCAAAGCTGGAACCATGACTCATCAGCAAATTTCCCAGGAAAGGGGAATTCAATTCCAACCCTGATAGAACCAATCATGGAATGAAATGCCAGACTTGTCAGAAGTGTGGCCATTCTGCAACCCAGTGTCCAAATGTTAAATGTTTTAACTGTGGAGAAATAGGACACTATAGGACTTCTTGTCCTAAGCCACCTAAACAGAAAATAGGTGGTCAGAATAAAGGAACAGAACGAGTATTCGTCTTAGGAAATGGAGATGAACAGAAAAATAAAACCAAGGAAATGGCAGGTACTTTCTTAGTTAATAATATTTACGCTAAGATTTTATTTGATACAGGGGTGACTAGAAGTTTTATTTCATGTGCATTCACCCCATATTTAGGCATAAGACCAATTCCACTTATTCATGCCTATGTTGCTGAAACGGCAAGTGGCGAACAGATTAGGATAACCGAAACATACCCTGATTGTGTCATCAATTTTGGTGACGATAAGGTATTAGTTACACTAATGCCGATGAACATGAACGAATATGAGGTTATCCTAGGGATGGATTGGTTAAACCAGTACTAGGCCCAGATTTATTGTGACCAGAAAACGGTCAAGATTAAGAAACTAGATGAAACTAGTTTTATGATTCAGGGTGATAGTGAAACCAATAAGATTGAAATTATTTGTATAGCGAAAGCTAGGAAAGAATTAATTAAGGGTGACAATATATTCTTACTCCATGCCTTAAATGTTAAACCTGAAGAACAGATCGCAGATATTCCCATAGTCTGTGATCACCAGGATGTTTTTTCGGAAGAATTACCCGGTCTTCGACTCGATCGTCAGATCGAGTTCTGAATTGAACTCATTCCTGAAGCTAAACCTGTTGCAAAATCCCCTTATCGTCTAGCTCCTTCCGAACTAAAAGAACTGATGAAACAAATCCAAGAACTCTTAGACAAAGGGTTCATTCGTCCAAGTACTTCACCTTGGGGATCACCGACACTATTCGCAAAGAAGAATGATGGAAGCATGAGGATGTGCATTGATTATCGGGAATCAAACAAGCTGACTGTAAAGAACAAATATCCATTGCCTAGAATAGATCATTTGTTCGATCAACTACAAGGAGCCAAGTATTTCTCGAAGATCGATCTTTGATCAGTATGTCATCAATTAAAAGTACAAGAACAGGACATACCTAAGACTGTTTTCAGGACCCGATATGGTCACTATGAATTCCTTGTCATGTCATTTAGTCTAACAAATGCCCCTGCATCATTTATGGACCTAATTAATCGAGTTTGTAAACCTTTCCTTGATAAATTCGTCATCGTTTTCATTGATGATATTCTTTTCTATTCCCGAAGTCAAGAAGAACATGCTGAGCACCTCAGAATCATTCTAGAAACCCTGAGAAATGAAAGATTGTACAGTAATTTTTCCAAATGTGAATTTTGGAAACAAGAAGTACAATTCTCTTAGGCACGTTGTAAACAAGCATGTAATACAAGTAGACCCAAGTAAGATCGAAGCTGTCATGAAGTGGGAAGCCCCCAAGACTCTAACAGAGATCATAAGCTTTCTTGGATTAGCTAGTTACTACAGAAGATTCATTCAAAACTTTTCCAAAATTGCTACGCCTTTGACTGCTTTGACTCAGAAAGCAGCTAAGTTTGAATGGAGTACGAAACAAGAAGAAGCATTCAACATTCTCAAAGATAAACTAAGTCATGCACCGATCCTAGCATTACACGAAGGAAATGATGATTTATCATCTATTGTGATGCTTCCCGGACTGGTCTGGGTTGTGTATTGATGCAGCGAGATAAGGTTATTGCCTACGCATCACGCCAACTTAAATTTCATGAGAAGAACTATACTACGCATGATCTTGAACTTGGTTTCATAGTGTTTGCTCTAAAAATTTGGAGACACCAGCTGTATGGTACCAAATGCGTGATATATTCAGACCATAAAAGTCTCCAACATATTTTTAATCAAAAGGATTTAAATATGAGACAAAGGAGGTGGATGTAACCTATAATGACTTCGATTGTGAAATCAAATACCATCCCGGGAAGGCAAATGTAGTAGCAGATGCTTTAAGTTAGAAGGAACGAAGCCAACCGATTAAAGTAAAAGAACTACGATTAGATCTAAAGTTAGATTTAATAGAACAAATCAAAGAAATCCAACCAAAAGCCTTGGAAGAAGGGAATATCAAAAAAGAACGCATGGTTGGGAAACAGAAGTTGCTATCCAAAGGAAATAATGGAATCATGAGATTTGAGCAAAGAATCTAGATTCCAAAGCTTGGAGATATTCAAGAAATGATATTAAATGAAGCACACAAGTCAAAATATTCCATGCATCTTGGTGCCAACAAGATGAATAAAGATTTGAAGATGCATTACTGGTGGCCAAATATGAAGAGATCGATAGCACAATACATAGATAAAAGCTTGACTTGTCTTAAAGTTAAGATTGAACACCAAAAGCCAGCAGGTCAGTTACAATAATTGGAAATACCTATTTGGAAATGGGACCGCAATACAATGGATTTCGTGACTAAACTACCTAGAATCAGAAAGGACATAATGCAATATGGGTCGTGGTCGATAGACTGACCAAGTCAGCTCATTTCATAGCCATCAATGAAACATACTCTATGGATAAGTTGGCCAGGATCTATATCAATGAAATTGTGAGCCACCATGGCATACCACTGTCTATTATTTCTGATATAGACAGTCGATTCACATGTAGGTTCTGGACAAGTTTTCAGAAAGAATTGGGAAATATACTTGCCATGAGTACTGCATATCATCCTTAGACGGACGGACAGAGTGAACGTACGTTTAAACTCTGGAAGATATGCTAAGGGCATGTGTTATCGACTTCGGAGGTAATTGGGATAATCACCTCATCGAATTCTCCTATAACAACAGTTACCATTCAGGTATCAAAGCTGCACCATTTGAAGTGTTGTACGAAAGGAAGTGCAGAACTCTAGTCTGTTGGACTGAAATAGGAGACAGTAAATTATCTGGACCAGAAGTTATATAGGAAACAACATATAAGATAATCCAGATTAAACAACGGTTGAAGACTGCGCAGGATCGCAGAAGAGTTATGCTGACAGACGATGTCAACCGTTAGAATTCCAAGTCGGAGATTTTGTAATGCTAAAAGTTTCACCTTAGAAAGGTGTTGTAAGGCTCAGAAAATGAGGAAATTTAGGACCAAGGTATATCGGACCTTACAAGATCATTGAAAGGACCGGAGCAGTAGCCTACAAAATAGAACTACCCGAAGCACTACAAGGGATCTACAATACATTCGACGTATCTTGCTTATGCAAGTATTTAGCTGATCCAACTCAGGCTATTGCATTAGACGATATGCATGTGGATGAAAAACTTCATTTTAACAAACAACCAGTCAAGATTCTAGATACTTGGGAATGGAAATTAAGAAAGAAAATTATACCAATGGTGTTGGTTCAATGGCAATGTCGGATTGGAGCCGACAAGACTTGGGAATTAGAGGAACAAATGAAAGCCAAGTACCCTCATCTATTCACATCTTAAATTTCGAGGACGAAATTCTTAAAGGAGGGAAGATTTGTAACACCTCGAAAATTCCTAAGTAAATAAAGGGCCATGATTATAAGTAATACAAAGCCCAAGGACCTAAAATATCAAGATGAGAAGAACAAGGACCAAATATGAAAATTTGGAAAAATGGCCTGTAACGGACCATCACCGGTCAAAACGATCCGTTACGCATCATGACGGACTGTCACCCGTCAGGGCATTGGGGAAATGAACCTACATAATTTCTCAGAATTTGACCCGCAGGAGTAACTTGGGTCACATGTACGGCAGGAATGATGGCCGCAAAGTTTTGGGCCTTGCGCTTCCTATCATGATGGGAAGATTCGGGCTCTTCGTCTTTGTCGGACACGGAAGTAGCAGCTTTGTCGACCACTTTCTTGGTACCCTTCCTGGATAAGGTACCTGCTTTGACGTGATTGTCAGTCAACACAGCAGACAAACGGATAGCGTCTTCGAGAGTAGAGGGATTACTTCCCAATACGGTGTCTTGGAGCGGCATAGGTAGTCCACCTATGTATTTCTCAATTCTCCGCGCTAAGGGGGTAACCATGTGAGGCACGGGCAGACTTAGTTCTTGAAAACGAATGGTGTAAGCCAAATTCTCTCCGCTATCTTGGGTGAGATCCCAAAATTCAGCTTCGAGCTTCCTCATTTCGTTGCGAGGACAGAACTCGTCATTCATAAGTCGTTTCATTTCGTCCCAAGACAAGGACATAGCAGATTCGTTTCCTCGAGTACGTTTCTCACCGTTCCACCAGGTGAGCGCTCGTTTTTGGAAGACGCTGGCAGCATAACGGACTTTGAGGTTGTCGGGACAATCGCTGTTTAGGAAAGTACTATCCATACTTTCAAACCATTGAAGAAGGCCAGTAGCACCTTCCGTCCCGAAGAATTTGGTGGGGTTGCAAGAATTGAAATACTTGAATGTGCAGTATGGTGGGTTTGCACCGTTCCCTTGCGTATTAGACCCATCACTGTTGTTGTTAGCTTGGATCATTTGGCCTACTAGTTGAGTAAGTAGTGCAGCAAGGTCAGTGTTGGGATTGCTGGAGTTAGCATTAGCTGCGCGACGGGGAGGCATTCTATAAAATACCACGAGAAAAGACAAAATTTTATGAGACTTCGGACAAAATAGGCATGCATGTGCCACAGTTGGTAGACTGTTCACAATAATGTAAGCAGGAACGCGAGATGACACTCATCATGTCGCATGATAATGTATGTAAGTTCTGACTAAAACCAGATTAAAACTGATCACATAATTCATTCAAAATTTATAACACTAAAGAATAGGGGAAATAAGCCATGAATTCTATTCCTGGGAGGATATGATAACATGGATCATTATTCGCGCGATAGGAATGGCCGGGATTCGCATGCACTACAAATCGTTATTACGTGTGCACCCGTAATAATGATTTGTTTTGCATGTTCGTCTAGTTTTTTCCTATTTTGCTATAATGTCCCCAGATTTTGAGTTCAAATTCGAATTGTATCCTTGCGAATACATTGACTTATCAACGTTAAATAATTCCCCGAAACTTTCAAAGAGACATGCTTTAGCCTATAGGTAAACACTCACTTCAGGAATTCCCAGGAAAGCATACGGGTCCGTTTATTTGGATTTATACGAAATGCTTTCCTAGACAGAAAACCCAATGTACAGGTGTCACCCTTCCAGATTGCACGTGGCTTTTACTGGTTTCAGGAGATTAAGTCGTTGACGAGATTTTCAAGATTTTAATAGATTTGAGAGTCTATGAATATAAAATGTGTAGGGATGTTGCAATTTATAAGGATTAGGAGAGAGTATGGACAGGATAAGTAGTGTATTTGTTTGCATAAATGTGTTGACCAAATGTGTATGTAAAGTATGTATCATGTATCAAAGTCTTGTATGTATGTATAAGTCTCATGTACCAAACTCGGGAAAATTCAGACAATTCCTAACTACAAATAATTCACATAGCAATTAATCATTTAGCACATAACACATAAAAAGGGAGTCCTAGGGTTATAGTCTAGGTCATTGTGTCTAATAACCTAATTCCCTATAACCATGGCTCTGATACCAATCTGTCACACCCCGACCGATGGCGGAATCATCGAGGCGGACAATGTGATGATTGTTCATAAGCACATGATCTACTAAGGTTGCATAATTCATTAATAAGTTTTAAATATCAAATATCCAAATACAATTCAAGTTACATCACCCTATTCTAGAATATTACACATAATTATTTTACTAGGTCCAAAAGCCTTATGTGTAGCACCTTCAACACATAGTCACACAATCACATATCTTCACCTGAAACGTAATCCAAAACAAGTGTCAACTACGAGAGTTGGTGAGTTTACATATGTTTAAATAAAGTAAAAGTTTAGTTAAAAACGTTTATACAATTCATAGTTTGACATGGTATGATATGGCATAATGTGGAGAATTCACTATATGTATATCAATTGTAAGCATGTAATTATGTATATAAGCATAAAGGTTTAACGTGATAGGCATAGCATACCGCTACCCTAAAAGTGATAGGCATGGAATCAAGACTATGTGGGTTAAACATAATTTAAACCATCCTAAAAGTATTCATAGCATAACAAGTGATCAAGCACAAAAGCACAATAATCTACATATGTAAACACAAGTTGAATTGTATGTAAGTAAGCACAGATTACGTTTCACCCCAAAATGTATAAAAATGTAAATAGGGGATATGTAACTCACCTTGCAGCGAGGGTTTTACTTCACGCGCGTTGGTGATATTTGTATTGTTGTCATATATGACGAAATCCTATGCAAATGAATATGTATCAAATATGAATTCGTGTACACGTATATTTGTTTAAATATAGGTGGGTTTGTAATTGAAATAACATTTGCGGAAAATTATATGTTTTGAAATCATTGTACAAATAAATATTAATTTTTGTAAGATTATGTATTTTTATAAAATTTCTAATTTAAATATTTAAACTTCTTGGAATATATATATTTTTAATAACACTTGCATTTTATAAATCATAATTTACCCATTTTGAATTTCATAAAAATATTATATTTTGAATAACGCGTATTTTTATTTATTTATAAAAATGCTATTTTTTTTTATTTTTCGTGAGTTTAAATAATTAAATAACTTATGTAAACGTCGGTTCTATTACTTTATAAATTTAACGGGTTTGAATATGTCCAAAAGTCGGGTTAAAATAAACGGCCGAGTCAACGGGCTTGAAATAATTTTTAGTGGGTTATTAATATTTAAAGATTAATTAAATGGGTTTTAAACAATTAATTTAAATAAATAATAATATAAGGAAATACAATTTGATTTTAAATTACTTATTTTAATATATTTATAATACATAAATTAAGATTAAATTAGTCAAACGGATCGGGTCGGCCCAGACCCGAATCCGGGTTTAGAACGGATCCAGAAGGCTTAAAATGAGAAAAAGAGGGGGGGTGGGCCGGAGGCCACAAGTCTCGAACCCGGGACAGTTCATTCACCGCACAAGACACTGACCAGCCGGGCTATAGCTCATCGATGGTCAAGTATACGTTAAATAAATTATAACTTATAAGCGGATTGACCACTGGTTCTCGGCAACGACCAGGACTCGTGTCCGGGCATCCTCGTTTGGCCGGGAATCAGTGGGATATGGTCTAGATGATGCTCGAAATCGTTAGCATTCAGTTAAACGAGGGTTAAGGGATGAAATGCAATGATAAAACCTGAACCGATGAGGTCTGCGAAGCTGAAACGAATGTTCGAAGAAGTGCCCAGCTGGATTTTGAATCTGGTCCAAATTGAAACTTCAAAGGGGCTGGGGAGCTTCGCCTAGATGTCACGAACACCGCGGTAACCTCAATTTAAGGAGAGAATAGACGGAGAGAGTGCCATTAACGGATGAAGGTCCAGGGTTGACTTTTAACTTGAATCATAATCCCGATAGTACACACGGCAATTGATAGCTTGTGTTCACGCGCACCGACCAGACGAACAGAAGGGGTTAGGTTATAGCCGTGGAGGTACTGTGTGTCGGCCGAATTTTTATGGGTTTGACTTTAGGTTAGACAATGGCGTATCGGGAATTCTGATGATATGAAGACAAATTTGTCGGGGAAACGTGGTCGTGTGAGGGCGGCGAGTACAATGGTGCAGGTTTCGGGTGTTGAGGTGTAGAGGGACAGGGTTGTCGGGCTTCGCCGGAAAAGCGAATTATCCGCCGGACCAAGGAGCAGGGTGACCGGTAAAACGATTTGGGGTTTGGCAATTATAGTCCCTGGGGTTTGAAAACGTTTAAAACAGACCCTGAAAACATTTCAAAATAAACCCTTCTAGTTCTGATAAATTCCAAACATCCCTCCAACTTTAATTTATTTACAAACTTTAATATCCTTTTTAAACTTTAATTAATTTAAATTATATTTATATATTTTATAAATCTATTTTTTTTTGTTAAAAACTAATTATTTTTAAATAATTATCTTATTGAAATAATACATTAAATTATTTATTTAAATTAATGACTTTATTTTACTTAGATTCCTTTAAACTAAATAAAACTTAAGTATATATAAAATTTTTATAAAACTTATGTTTTTATTTAAAATTGATCATTTTGAACGGTTAATTCAATAAAATAAAATAAAAAAACATTGATTTATTTATATAAATTGTTTAATTTAATAGCATAATTTATATAGTTTATAACCTTCAAATATATATATATATATATATATTTTTAAATTAAATTTAAAAATACATAAATTGTACACCAATATACGTGTATATGTTTTCGAAATAAAATGTTAATATTTACATAATAAATTTCACAACCAAAATTTTGAAATGTCACACACCACTCCGATGCTTAAGTTAGTAACTTGATAAAATAATGATTAAAAATTAAAATAAGTAAGGATAGGAAACATACTGGCCTGATTTAGAATTTGGGTTCTAACTTACATGAAGTACGCCTTGAGATGAATGGTGTTCTAGGATCTTGGGAGGTCCTCTCCTTCCATAGTTGCCAGCCAGTAGGCAGCTTTGCCAGCCTCTGAGTCTATCAAATATGGTCCTTCCCACTTGGGTGCTAGTTTTCCTTCATTAGCGTTGATGGTATTTTGGAAGGTCTTTTTAAGTACTAAGTCACCCACTTGGAATCTTCTCGTTCTCAAGTTCTTGTTGTAAGACTTTGCTATCCTTTGCTGGTACGCTGCAATCCGGATCTTGGCATGATCCCTAATCTCGTCGATGGTATCACGATCTTGAGCGAGGGCTTCATAATTATTTTCAGGAGTTTGAAGGATGGATCTCATGGTAGGGATAATCATCTCTGTAGAGATCACGACCTCTGTGCCAAATACTAACGAGAATGGGGTTTGCCCTGTTGCATTCTTCGCGGTCGTTCTATCTCCCCAAAGGACAAAAGGTAGTTCTTCTGCCCATCTTCCTTTCTTGGCATACAACCTCTTTTTGAGGTTGTTCACAATGATCTTGTTACTAGATTCCGCCTGTCCATTAGCCTTAGGGTGGAAAGGAGTTGAGGTTATCATCTTTATTCCCCAACTGGCACAGAAGGGAACTGTTCTTTCGCTGATGAATTGGGATCCGTTGTCCCACACTATTTCTGCCAGGATCCCGAATCTAGTCATGATATTGCGCTTTATGAAAGATACTACTTCTTTGTCTCTCACTTGGATGAAGGCTTCTGCTTCAATCCACATGGAGAAATAGTTAGTCATTGCTAGCATAAATATTTTTCCTCCTGGAGCTTTGGGTAGTTTGCCAACTATGTCCATTCCCCATTTCATAAACGACTAGGGGGAGATGATTGGATGCATGGGCTCTGCTGGTTGAGGAGGTACAATGTCGTGTCTTTGGCAGGTATCACACTTCTGGGCATAGCTCATATAATCCTTCCTCATAGTCGGCCAATAATGTCCCGTTCTTAGGATTTTAGAAAAGAGTGCTCTACCCCCAGTATGGTTGCCACAGTCTCCTTTGTGTATATACTTTAGGACTTCTTGTGCTTCATGATCTTCCAGACACTTCAAATATGGACCTGCCATAGATTTTCAGTACAAAGTATCAAGGAAAATAACAAAACGTGATACCTTCATGCGGAAGGGTCTATGATTCTTTTCCTCTGTTAGGATTTTGCCATTATGTAGATATCTCTTCATGGGCAGGATCCATGATTCATTAGTTTTTTCAAGATCATGGATTTCGAGGCTCTCCGAAATTGACACTACTTTTCCCTTGTATTACAGCAGATCAATTGCTAGGCTCGTGATGTGTACAATAGGGATCTTGTCATCCGATGGTATTTTGAGAGCCGATCCTAGGCTTGCCAAGGCATTAGCTTCGGCATTCTCCTCTCTAGGAACCTGTTTAATGCTGAAGATTTAGAAGACCTATGCTAAATTTTCAACTATTTCAAGGTATTAGGCCAGCTTTTTGCCTTTTACTACATAAGAGCCATTAAAGTGTTTAGCAATTAATAATAAGTCAACGTATACCTGTAGATACCTGATCTTCATATCTTTCGCCAGTTGTAACCCTGCTATCAGGGCTTCGTATTCTGCTTCATTGTTTGTTGCTTGGAATCTACAACTAATGGATTGAGGTATAATATCCCCTTGTAGCGATTTTAGTATGATACCTAATCATGTGCCTCTTACATTAGATGAACCATCAGTGAACAGTCTCCACTTTTCTTGTGTTTCTTCCAGTTGTTGTACTTCTATGTCTGTTTCATGTTGAATATCATTGCTGAAATTTGCCACAAAGTCCGCTAGTGCTTGGGATTTGATCGCAGTCCTAGGCTCACATATCAGGTTATAGGCACTTAGCTTAACAGATCACTTTGCCATTCTTTCTGACATTTCTAGTTTTTCCAAAACTCACTTTATAGGATAGTTAGTTTTAACATGAATATGATGTGTTTCGAAATAATGTCTAAGTTTAGTAGATGTCATAACTAGTGCTAAAATTAATTTTTCAAGATGTGAATACCTGGTTTCTGCATCTAGTAGACTTTTACTTATATAGTAGACAAGATATTGTTGCCTTTCATGATCCTTGGCTAGCACAGCACTTGCAGCGTTTCCGGATACTGCCAGATATAGAGATAATGGCTCATTATCTTCCAGTTTCCCCAATAGGGGTGCTGATGACAAATATTTCTTTAAGGCTTGGAATGCTTCTTTGTGTTTTTCATCCATTCAAATCTCTTATTTTTCTTCAGGATATCATAGAACTCTTTGCATCTTTCTGAGGATCTTGAAATAAACCTGTTGAGTGCTGGTATCCTTCCTGTCAATCTTTGAACATCTTAAGTATTTGATGGTGATTTTAGGTTCAGGATTGCTTTGATTTGTTCTGGGCTTGCTTCTATCCCTCTCTTGGTTACCATATATCCCAGACATTTTCCTGCCCCACTCCAAAATGGCATTTCGAAGGGTTGAGTTTCATGTTGTACTTGTCCAAAATGTCGAATGCTTCTTTGATCCCTTATATGATCCTCGGCTTTCTTTGACTTGATCACCATGTCATCGATGTATACCTCCATTGTGTCCCCCATTTTGTCTTTGAACATCATGTTCACTAGCCTTGACAGGTAGCACCTGCATTTTTAAGACCAAAAGGCATAACAGTATAGCAATATATACCCGTCGGGGTCATGAAAGCAGTGTTTTCTTGATCCGAGGGTTCCATTTGGATTTGCTGGAATCCCGATGAGGCATCCATGAAGGTAAGAATCTCATGGTGTTAGGACATAGTTGTGTGACAATAGGCCTTGTAATAGATTAGATCTTCTATGTCTTTATGGTTTTGTAATGTTTGTTTAAGTTTTTTTATAGGCGAACTTAACAAGTTCGCCTAGGCCTAGTTTAGGCGAACTTGTTAAGTTCTCCTGCATGGCTGTGTGAGTCTATAAATAGGAGTTTACATGTTAGTTTTAGAGAGCTTTGCAATTTGTGTTCAAGATCTGTAAACTCAAAGTTTGGTGGAAATCAAAGAGGATATTATTTACATATTGTGTTGATTCTAGTATTTGTGAATGTCTTGTTTATACAGTCACACGTACATTGGATTCCGCACTCCGTATGTTTGATATACGTCACGTCTTGAGTTAGATCCATAGAAGAATCGTGTGGACCTACATGTGGTATCAGAGCTTCGTGCTCGTGATTTGTGATTGATTTGTGACGATTTGTGTATGATTTGACATAAAAAATACTGAATTTTTGAGAAACTTTCATTTCCATGGAGTTTTCATGTTCTTGAGAAGATTTTGAACTTGGTTTCATCAATTTGGAGTGGTTTTTGAAGAAATTGACCCGTTCAAAGTGTTCTAATTCATATTATATTCAATCCTATGATTTAATTTCATCAACTTCAATCAATTCAGCAAGTTAGGATGATTTTTAAGGTTTCAAGTTCGTGTTTTGGTTGAAGAATTCATCTTCCTGAGAGTTTTGAGCTGAAACAGGCGAACTTTTCTCAAATTCTGTTACAGGCGAACTTAAGAGGTAACTTAGTCTAAGTTTTTGTTCAGGCGAACTTATCAAGTTCGCTTGGCACAAGTTCGCTTAAGGAAAGAGTTAGGCGAACTTATCAAGTTCGCATGTGGGTAAATTTGTTTCAATTTTGTTTTCTTGTAATATTTTGCATATATTTGTTGTTATGGCTAACATGGTGTAGGTTACAAACATGTGCAACTATGACAATGAAATTGGTACTTCTCAAAAACCGCCAAAGTTGCTAAGTCTTGCTGATTATCCTAACTGGAAGGATCGTTTTTATCAATTTGTTTCATTCACCGATACCAATTTATGGATTCCTATTCTAGAAGGATATACTCATCCGACTTATTCATGGATGGATAGTGATAATGTTCCAAAGTCTGTATCTGCTTTAACAACTGAAGAAAAGCTGTTATTTGATCATGAAAAGAAGGCAATGGCGAGTATTTCAATGTCAGTACCAAAAGAAATTTATCACAGTTTCAAGCAGTTTAAATCTTCCAAAAAGTTATGGGAAGCTTTAAAGAAGAGATGTGAAGGTAGTTTGGATGTAAAGAAAAGTCGTAAACAATTACTAAAGAAACAGTTTTTAGTATTCAAACACTTTCAGAATGAGAATTTGGATGATCTGGCTACAAGATTTTATCATTTGCTAAGTGAATTAGCAAGTGCAAATGTAGTTTATGAACCTGAAGAGACAAATGACAAGTTTCTGGAAGCTTTACCATCAAAATTTGGTGTGTATAATGTTCTCATCAAAGAAAATGAAAAATATAAGACAATGTCACTTGAAGATGTTCTTGGAAAAATTCAATCTCATGATCTGAACATAAAGAAAAAGGAAACCAATATGGAACACATGCAAGATCCGTCAATGTATTTTGCCAAAACATCTGGAAAATCTAGACCAGGAGTTGCTTTGTATTCAGGAGATGGTTAAGATAACTCAAATGAAAATGGTTCTGGATGTTCTTATCAATCTGGTTTCTTTGCAACTACATCAAATTCTCCTGGATCACAACCAGTGAATTCACATCATGTGAGTCAAAGGGTAGCTGAAGATTATATGGCAATGTTTTCATCTTTTATTGCTTAATATGAAAGTTTTATTAGAGGAAAGATTCATGATCCAGAAGCAATTGAAGAATATTATCGTCAAATTGATCCGATTGATCTAGAAGAAATGCATATTCAGTGGAATATGGCAATGTTAATGAGACAAGCAAATGATTTTCTTAAGAAGACTGGAAGGAAGTACATTGGATCAAACAGTAGAACAAGAATGGGTTTTGACAAGACTAAAGTTCGATGTTACAACTGTCAAGAATACGGTCACTTTGCTAAAGAATGTAATAAGCCAAAAGTTGAGTTTGATACTCAAAAGAAGAACAACAATTATCAAAGTAACAGAAATCAACAAAGTTAAAGTGGTTCTGGAAATTCAGCAAATGTTTCAATATCATCTGCTTTGGTTGCTCAAGGAGATGATAACTATGATTGGGGAATTCATTTAGAAGATCTAGTTGGTGCTGTGAGTCAAGCGTTTGTGGCTGAAATTCATACTGATAAGTCATCTAGTGAAAGTTCAGAGAGTGAAGTAGAAAGTCAGAATGATGAATCTTCTAAGAATGTCATTACAGAAGAAATTTCTAAAGAAATTGATACTGAAAGTGCTGATGCAGTTCATTCTGAAGAAAATGTGTCTACAACAAGTGTATCTGAGGATGAGATTTTGTTGACTAAAAGAGTACCTGAGATGACTGAAGAGATTCCAACTGCTAAAGTCTTCATTGCAGACATGTCAGATCCCTCAACGGTAAAAGATGTTATCTGTAATATATATTGTTCTAACTGTGTTTTGGTGAAGGACAAAATGATGAAAGTCATGGATGATAACACAAACTTGATTTGTGATATGAAATCAATGCACTCAGTGAATCAGAAACTAAAGGACAATGATAAGATGTTTATTGACAGAATTGAATCACTGAAGAGAGACATTAATTCTCTAACTTTGAAGATTAAGGAACAAGCATATCGGTTGGATATGGCTTCTGCTGAGATTGAAAAGAGAAATGAAATTGTTGCTGAGAAAAACAAAGAAATTTGAGACAAAGGAGCAGAGGTGATTAAGTTACATAGAAAACTGGAATGTTTTAGAAATTCATCACTTTTGTTGGGTTATTTCAATGACAATGCTGATCCTGTTAAGAAAACAACTAGAATTGGATTTGCTCCTCCACCATTTAATGGAAATTATGTTGTAGAACCAGAGATCATTACTAAAGAGGATATTGATCCAAAGACAGTTTTAGGGGAAGAAATGGTTTATGATTCTGATAGTGATGATGAGATATTTGATGCTCAGAAAATTGATGGTGTTCCTAAAGATGTGAAGTTTGAAGAACCAAAAGTGGTAAAACAAGTCACAAGAGATCGATGTATTCTTATAGAGCCCGATGAAGCTGAACAACCAACTACTTCACCAATTTTATCTAAAAGTGGTTTTATTAGTGCTGGTGATATCAAGAAGGAGGTTTCAAAGGTTGAAAATAAATCAACAAGTGATTTTATTAAGCAAAAGGTGAATGTGGCAAAAACCAAAGACAATCAATCGTCAGTTTCAAAGACTAATGTTAGTGAATCATTCAGAAAGATGTATGTTCCAAAGAAACAAGGAGGTAGTGATGCTAAATCTACTGAAGGTTATTCATCAGTAAGCTCCTCAACTTCAAAAAGGGTTCCTTACATCCGAGAATACAAGGATAAGAGAGTTTGCTTTCATTGTAATGAGGTGGGAAATATAGTGTTATACTGTCCTTACAAAAACAAAGAGAAGAATTTTCTTATTTGAAAAGGTTACACCTGCTGTTGTTCATGGTCAATCAAGAGTAGTAAAGATTCTACAAAGACCAAAAGTGGGAAAGACTACATCTGATAATGTGATGAAACAATCTGTCAAGGAAAATTTGCCTAAGCATCATGTTACTAAACCATTTGGGTTTAAGAGAGAGATGACACAGAATGTTCATGATAGATTTGTTGATTCTAAACCAGAGTTTGTCCAATCTGGTGTTAATCTTAAAGTTGGATTCACAAAGAATTCACAACCTGAGGTCAAACTTTCAAGACCACAAAGGCGAAAAAGGAACAGGCGGTTAAGAAAAAAATTAGAAAATGATCACTTTGAATCTGAATTTCAAAATCAATCAATTTTTGATAAGAAAAATAATGTTTCAAAATCCAAAATGCCAGATTCTGATTTGCCTAAATCACCAAGGGTAAATGATAATACAAATTGTGAATTGCTTGAGGTTGTTTATTTTGATGCTAATGGGAGACCCAAGACCACAATGGCTTGGGTCCCCGTTTCTAACTGATTTCCTTTGTTTCTGTAGGGTCAACCAAGGAAGACTATCAACAACAAATGGTATGTGGATAGTGGTTGCTCCCGACATATGACAGGAAACATTTGTTTGCTTGAAGATGTTATTAAATTTGATGGTGGTTATGTCACTTTTGTGGGTAATACAGGCGGATACATAACAGGTCAAGGAATATTAAAGAATGAAAAGGTGAAGTTTGAGAAAGTCAATTATGTTGAGAAACTCGAACATAATCTACTCAGTGTATCTCAAATGTGTGATAAAAAGTTTTCATTTCATTTTAATGATGTTGAATGCTGTATTATGAAACCGGGATTTGAAATTCCTGAAGAATGGATTCTGATGAAGGCTCTGAGAAGAAATGACACATATGTTTTAGACATGAGTGTTTCTACAACAACGGATTCAATTCCTACATGTTTACTCTCAAAAGCATCTGAATCTGACTTTATTCTTTGGCAGCGGAAGCTAGCTCATATCAACTTCAGAAAAATGAATTATTCGGTGAAGAATGATTTGGTATCTGGTATTCTAAAATTGAAATTTGATGTGCCTGATGACTGCATTCCTTGCAAGAAGGGCAAGCAACACAGGAAGTCTCACAAATCCAAGAAACAAAATTCTATTGTTACTCCTTTGGAGTTACTGCATATGCATTTGTTCGGACCGATAAGTATTCGAAGCATTGGAGGTAAATCATATTGTCTGGTGGTAACGGATGACTTCTCAAGATTCTCATGGGTTAAGTTTTTGGCAACAAAGTCTGAAACGGTAGAGACAGTTCAATACTTAATTCTTGGGTTGGAGAATCTTTTGAATCAGAGAGTCAGGCGTATCAGAAGTGACAATGGCAATGAGTTCAAGAATAACAAGATGGGACTCTTTTATTTACAAAAGGGTATACATCATGAATTTAGCGCGCCATATGTTCCTCAACAAAACGGTGTTGCTGAGCGAAAGAACAGAACTCTGATTGAGGCAGCTAGAACTATGTTGGCGGATTCTAAGGTACCGGTTACTTTTTGGGCCGAAGCTGTGAATACGACATGCCATGTCCTGAATCCTGTTCTGACCGTCAAGCGACACAACAAGACGTGTTATGAGTTGTTAAATGGTCGAAAGCCTAATTTGAATTATCTTCTTCCTTTTAGAAATCCGTGTACTCTTCTGAAGATCCTGGATGTTTCTACCAAGTTAGAGAAAAGGCGATTGAAGGAATTTTTCTAGGATATGTTGCCAATTCGTTGAATAAAAGAGTGTATAACAAGGAAACACGACAGATCGAAGAATGGTTTCATATCGATTGTTCTAATCGATCTATTCCCTAGAAGGCGGTTGGTCCAGAGTGGGCGTTTGATTATGACAGCTTGTTCAGGTCTTTTAACTTTGCACCTGATTTATCTGATGAAGAAGTTACTTTACTATACAGTTCATGTCATGGTGATCAAGATTATGGGTTAACTCCAAAATCAACGATTTCACATTCCATTCCATCATCATCATCAGTTCACCCTGATCCGAATGTTGCATCGAGTTCGGGAACTCACGAGACTGATAATGAGGATGATGAAGAAATTTTTCAGGATTCTTCGGCAGATCCATTAATTGTTGATGATTCATCCAACACTACACATGTTCAGGGGGGAGATTTCTATAAATTTAGATTCAGAGATACCAGTTAATCAATCTCCTCAAATAGATACTTCTCAAGTTGATATTTTACCTGTTCCGGAGGTGGCTTCCATAAAAGAACTCAAAGATCACCTGGTGACGAATATCATTGGGAATTTGCAAGATGGATTTTAAACTCATTCTTTAACTGAAAATACTTGTTTATATTCATACATTAGAGATACTAGAATAATTGATGTTTGCTTACATTCTTGTTTTATTTCTCAGGTAGAACCTAAAAATGTGAACATGGCTTTACAAGACAATAACTGGATAGAAGCAATGCAAGAAAAGCTTGCTTAATTTGATAAGCTAACGGTGTTGAATTTAGTTGATTTACCTAAGGGAATGTATCCGATTGGCACTAAGTGGGTTTACAAATGTAAAAAGGATGATCGTGGTGTCGTGGTAAGGAACAAAGAAAGATTAGTCGTACAAGGCTTTAATCAACAAGAGGGAATTGATTACACTGAGGTGTACGCACCCTTGGCATGATTGGAAGCAATCCGTTTGTTTTTAACTTTTGCTTCGTTCAAAGGTTTCAAGGTTTATCAACTGGATGTCAAAAGTGCTTTCCTGTATGGCAAGGTGAAAGAGGAAGTTTATGTTTGTCAACCACCGGGGTTTGAGGATCCATTGTATCCTTCAAAAGTGTTCAAGCTAGATAAGGCTCTTTACGGTCTTCATCAAGTACCCCGTGCGTGGTATGAAACGTTGTCGCAACACCTTTGGACAATGGTTTCGATCGTGGTCGAATTAATTCCACCTTGTTCATAAAGAAAGCAGGGGGAGATTACCTGATGGTTCAGATCTACATGGATTATATTATATTTGGTTCAACAAACGAGGAGTTATGCAAAGAGTTTGAGAGTGTTATGAAATTGAAGTTTGAAATGTCCGCTATGGGAGAGTTGTCGTTCTTTTTAGGATTACAAGTTAATAAAAAAGAGTACGGTTTCTTTTTTACATCAGTCTAAATACGTGAAAGACATTTTGAGTCAGTTCAAAATGGAAGACTGTACCTCATATGATACTCCGATTCTGGTTAATCACAAGATGAATCCAGATCCGGAAGGAAAGGATATTAACAGCCGCTTGTATAGGGCAATGATTGGGTCTCTCATGTACTTAACAGCATCAAGGCCAGATATAATGTTTTCCGTGTGTCTCTGTTCCATATTTCAAGCAAAACCAAAGGAATCACATCTGATTGCAGTCAAACGTATTTTTCGGTACCTGAAAAGGAAACCGAGATTAGGATCATGGTTTTCGCATGGTTCTAATTTTGAATTTAATGCATATACTGACTCAGATTTTGGAGGTTGTTGTTTAGACAGGAAATCTACAAAAGGAGGTTGCCAATTTCTGGGTAATCGTCTTGTATTATGGCAATGTAAAAAGCAGACTACTGTCTCAATTTCAACATGTGAAGCAGAATACATCGCTGTTGCAAATTGTTGTTAACAAATTTTGTGGATTCAACAACAATTAAGAGACTATGGTTTGAATTTCACTTGCACCCCCATATTTATTGATAATAATGTCACAATGTCTATAACAAATAATCCAGTTAAGCATAGTAAAACAAAGCACGTTGAAATAAGATATCATTTTATTCGTGATTGTGCAGATAAAAAGTTGATTGAACTGGTGAAAGTTCATACTGATGACAATCTTGCAGATTTGTTCACCAAGGCATTTGATCGTACAAGGTTTGAATTTTTGATAAAGATGATTGGTATGATCAATCCCCAATTATTTTTTTTGCTCAAAATAATTCTCATGGAGGTTTATTTTTTATTTTTTACTGTGTTTATTTCTGAATTTCAATTTACTATCAAAAAGCTTGTTATTTATAAAAAGCCCAAACAAATTGAAAATTTTAAAATTGACGTCATTTAAGGATGAGAAGAAATGATAGTACATTAGTAGATATTCATTCACACATGACCTTAGATTGACTGGTTGGTGATTTATGATTATTCAATATATCTGAATTATATATGTTTTGATCTAAACTTCAGAGATTGCACAAATAGGAGATGATAGTGTTGTGTATCCATATAATTTAGCTTGTCAATAGGCTAAAAGTGTCTTTGAACCATTAGTAGTGTGAAAACATAATTGCATATGTTACAACTGTGATATGAACCCATTTTATGCCTGGGTGTGTGTGTTAAAATTTCATTATCAGATATAGAATATGAGATTTAAAGTGATTCATGAGACCAATGTCGGACTATATTGATTAGCACAATTTTTTAGTTCACTTCACTGCCCATGCCCTGAAAAACATGCAATTTGATGTTGAACTAAGTTATGTTTCTGACAACATCTGTTGGAACATATACTCTCCATTGGATCAATATCTTGATTCCATTGAATATCCAGATAACAGTAGGATCACATTACCCTGTATTATTGAATCAATCGATTCTTTAATCATTCATTTTACTGAAGAGTTCATCTGTTACAATCTATCATGAGATTACATATATAAGACAAGAATTTGAATCATACTGATTCATTATATCCTTTGGGATCTGTTTCTTTTCCTGTGCTAATTGAGATAGTTTCATCCTGGTGATTGATATTATATTTGCATATGTCTTTAAGATAGTGGAATTTACTTTCTGTTGGCATACTAGTGGGGTACACGTTGTATTTCATACTTAAATGGTACATTAACTCACAAGAAAGTGAGAATGAGATGCTTTTAGTTTCAAATCTTATAATATTGACAATTTAAATTTGTGTGTCATAGCCTGATCCTGTTTTCTTTGAATGTTTATCGCGTATCATTACATGTAATATGAAAGTCTTGTAAAAGATAGAGTTTGAAAATATTGAGAGACATTGGTTTGATTGGTCAAGACTTGAAAGAATGACATAGGATACCAAATTACTTTGTTACACGGATTGTTTAGTCCAAGATGTGTGATTGATATATCATATCTACTGATATGATCTTCTTGCTCATGGTGTTCAACAAAAATATATTCTTTAGTGCTTTACAATTTAGTTCATTTCAGTTTGTACAGAGAAAAACCAAAAATATGTATTTTCAAATTTGTATAGATAAAATCCAAAAAGATTTTCTGTCATGCTTCTGTGAGAATTCCAAAATTTTTTAAGGTTCGGGATTGGATCGGATAACAGGTTCCTGGTGATTGACAAGAAACATTGAGGAAGAGAAGTATGAAAAGTTTGAAAAAGTTGATAGCTCCAAAGTTCAAAATTTCTCTAAGTGTGGAGAAGAAGCGAACTTATTGTGTTCGCCTAGGTAGTAAGCGAACTTAATAAGTTCGCCTAGTAAGCGAACTTAAGGCTTGTTGCTTATATCGTTTGTTTGAAGCGAACTTGATCATATTTCTTAGAAAACTTGACTGAAGCGAACTTAGTGGTTTTTAAGTGAACTTGTTCTGAGTGTGATCGAAGTGATTGGATCTATGTTGTTGTTCTTAGTTTCTGATTATTCAAGGCTTTGCGCATCAAACCAAGGTAGTATCAAGGTTTATTATCCATTGAATTGTTCAAATCAAGCATGTTTATGATCTAGGTTACGGTTTTTGTTGCCTCGACTGGTTTTGGATCTAAACCTCGATCTAATATGTGTTATGCTTGAAATTGATGATTGATAAAGGTTCTTTGAGATGTTTTGATCATGTGGTGTTCGATTTTAACATCAAATTTCATCGATTGGAAGGTTTTTTATTTCTGTTGGTTTTTCTGAGCTTGGAGCGAACTTAAGTTCGCCTCTTGCAACTCTAAGCGAACTTAATAAGTTCGCCTCAGGGGACAGAATTAATTTTGACTTAGCATTTTTTTTTGTATTTTTTGTTTTTCATTTTTTTTTATTATTTGTTTGTATCATGTTTTAACATGTTTTGTGTGTGGTTGTGCTATGGCATTTTTTTATAGATGGATCGTTGAGTTGAATATAAACATAACCAAGTGCCGTTGGTGGATCCAAATTTATCTGAAGCGGTGAATTACCAAGAAATCATTAACTTTCTGAATAGATCAAGAATAAGTATTGTTGTTTCGGCATATCCCTACATCAGCTTGAATTACATTCAACAGTTCTGGGATACTGCACAACATGACTGTACTGTGGATCCGAATGTTATTAGAGCTACTGTCAAAAACACGGAAATAGAAATATCTGTTGATACTATTCGTCAAGCTCTACATCTTGGAGGAAATGATGATGAACCTTTGGGGTTACCTTCTACATTGATTATGGGTTGTTCTCAAATAATGGGTTACAGAGGAAGAGCTAATGATACTCAAGCGAGGAAGGGTGGTCTAGTAGAAGAATGGGGATACTTTATGCACATCATTATTTAATGTTTATCTGCTAGGAAATCTGGAACTGATGGTTTGAAGACCTCACTACAATCAACAATGGTGGCTCTTACTTTGAACTGGGGGTTCAACTTTGCTCATTATTTTTACAAGGATATTGTTACACAGATTACTCCACCGGCTGGTCAAGGATTTCTTATGTATCCGAGGTTTCTACAAATGATTCTGAATCATCTTATACCTAATTTACTGTAGTTACCACAGCATCTTACTCTAACTCCAATGACCAAAAGGATTTTCATTGATTGTAACAACATCAAGCAACAAAATCCTGCCTTGATACATGTTCAAACTCCTCTGTTTAGGCATATTATTAATCTTGATTATATTGCTCCTCCAAATGATAATTGGATACATCCACAAGAGGTACAACAACAACACCAACAACCGCAACCACAAGCTCCACAACGACCTCAACCACAACAAGTTGCACCTGAAGTACAACCAACACAAGTTAATGTACAAGTTCATGATGCTGCTCAAGATAATGTTATAGAACCTAATTTAGAGGTTCATGAGGAGGTTCATAATGTTGAAAAGGAGAATGTTAATAATGAAGAACAAGTTCATTCACTACAAGCAAATCAAGAAGGTCAAGTTAATGATACTAGCACAAGCTCATCTGGAAAAACAAATGATGCTGAATCTGATATTGATTCTAAAGCTACACAGGATTTTGGTCCAGATCATTATAATAAACTTGCTAGTATACCAGTGGCAAATGCTGGTAAACGACTGAAGTCTGTTGCTACTAAACCAAGACGTAAGTCTGTTCGGGGTCTTCCTCTTGGAACATCACTTGGTAAAAGATCGTTAAGAGATGAATCTTCTTCTGATTCTCATTATGTTCCTACTCCAAAGTCACATAAGCTATTGTCTGCTTCCATGACAGCTGCTGCAAATACTCGAGTAGCTGATGACTTGGATTTTGTGGATTCTTTGATTATATCTCCACATCTGTCTCAGTCTACTTCACCCCAAGGTACTCCTGTTCCAGTTCCTCCACCTGCTTCTTCACAAGCTCGTACGTCTAGTTCATCGAAGGATGCTAAGATTGTTGCTCTACAAGGCAAAGTCTCTTGCCTAGAAGCTCAAGTTATGGGTCTTCAAGGTTAAGTAGATGTATTAACGGCAAATGATTTTCAGAGAGAATAAACTCTTCAATTTCAAAGCAAGCAGATCTCTGAGATGCAAATTCTAATCTCACAATTGATAGAACGTATTGACGCTCAGGGGGAGATGCTTGTAGTGATTAAAGATGCTTGTCATACAGAGGCAGTTCAAATAAATGACAGATGAGTTGTTTGATGACTTATAAGATGAAGAAAATAACTCAGAGATAGAAGAAGGAGAGATAGTAGAAGTGGAGATTATCAAAGACCCAACAAGTTTGATGTATGAAGGGTGTGATGGTCTAAATGTGCCTTTTGACTTCATCCTAGATGATGTTATTCCTGAAGTAACTTCTGATGGAATGGCTGACTCTATGGACTCTAATGAAGATGTCATAATGCCTGATTCTAACCCAGATAATGCTCAGTCAAAGACTACTGAAGAACCTGTGATGTATAAGGATACAAGTATGACGAAAGAAAAATGGTTAGAGATGGTAAAAAGCTGGAAGAAAGTGTTACCCAAGTCACCATCACCATCTGTTCTGGAAGAAAAGTATGTGAATAAAGATAGGTGTGTGGGTAGAATTATCAGTTGGTTCTTTGATGAAGAAATTAATCTGTTTGCCTAAAAGAGATCTGATGGTATTCAATATCTGAAACCAAGACTTAGGTATTTTAATACTTTGCCTAGATGCGAGCTGAATGGTTTGGCAACTAAATCCTTAATCAATAATTCAAAGAATGGTATTGCTGATGCTATAGCAAGGTTGATTAGATTGGAAGTTAGTTCAGGGAAATATGATAAGCTGAAACCATAGAAGGGCAAGAGAGTAAAGAGTACTGACTCTAAAACTGGTAAATTGATTTGGAGTTACAAGTTTAAACCAGTCAAAGTTGTAAAGAAGATACCTTTGAAGAAAATTCCACAACATTTTCTGGGAAATATGAAGTAGTGGTATGTAGATGTGAACACTGGAGAGGCTAAGATTGAAGATCAAGACAATGAGATTATAACTTGTTTCTATGATGCTATGAATCTTATTAACTTCTCAAAGAAAGACCAGCACATGTTAAAGAAAAAGGAGATTATGTTTACTAGTGAATGGCGTGAGCAGGGTTTACAGTATAAGAGAGTTTTGGAGATTTGCATTACACATGGAGTGTGTGCAGGGAGTAAACTACCAGAGAATTGGAAGAGTTCAACATTAAGACAGATGATCAAGCTATTGTCAAGGGTGAGTCTGTTAGGACATAGTTATGTGACAATAGGCCTTGTAATAGTTTAGATCCTCTATGTCTTTATGGTTTTGTAATGTTTGTTTAAGTTTTGTTATTAAGTTCGCCTAGGCCTAGTTTAGGCGAACTTGTTAAGTTTGGCTGCATGGCTGTGTGAGTCTATAAATATGAGTTTACATGTTAGTTTTAGAGAGCTTTGCAATTTGTGTTCAAGATCTGTAAACTCAAAGTTTGGTGGAAATCAAAGAGGATATTATTTATATCTTGTGTTGATTCTAGTCTTTGTGAACGTCTTGTTTACACAGTTACGCGTATGTTGGATTTCGCACTCCGTATGTTTGATATACGTCATGTCTCTAGTTAGATCCATAAAAGACCCGTGTGGACCTACACATGGACTGTTGTGGTGTCAACCATGGAATCTATATATGGTAAAGGGAAAGGATCATTGGGACAGGCTTTGTTAAGGTCGGCGTATTCCACGCAGACCTTCTATTTCCCATTCTTCTTCTGTACCACTACCACGTTTGCTAGCCATCTTGGGAACTTTACTTCTCTTATCATTCCTGACTTGAGTAGCCTCTCGACTTCTTCTTAGATAATTGTATTTCTCTCAGGTGCAAATTTTCTCAGTTTGTGATGTATAGGCCTGAAACTGTTATCGAGACCAACTTTATGAGTTATAATATCATTAGATATACCTGTCATATCTTCATGTTTCCATGCGAAGGTTGACTTTCTACTTCTTACATAATCTAGGAGTTCTTGTTCAACATCCCTGGGGATATTGTATCCTACAATCACTTTAACGTCTGAATTCGCAGGATCTAGAGACACTTCCTTGGCATCCTGCTCCCTAGCTTCCAAGACGTCTCGTGCTTGCTTCTTTAATTGATATGCTTGTCTTGTTTTTTCTGACGGCTTTCATTGAAGATGTATAGCCATCCTTGGCTTCTTGTTGATCATTGTCTATCCTCCCCACTCCCCAAGGGGTTGGCGTCTTGACACATTGATGATAGGTTATGTCACACCCCGCCCCGGGCACCCCTAGGACGTTCCTGGGCTGCGACATCCATTGGCACCTTCGGTACCTGCTTTAATTTTAGAGTTTGTTTTTGTGCAGCGGAATAACGTTTGAAAATAGATCGTCTCAACTCAACCTCAAGGGTTGGTTTTGTAAATATAGAAATCTCGTCGTGTAGACAAAAGATTATATTAATTTAAATATCTGGGTTTGAAAACCCGATCATTTGTACATTTGATTTCAAATCAAAACTCTGACTCAAAGTCAGTAGGATTATAAGGAGGTAATCTGCCTAAGGAAAACATAGTTCTTCGGTAACCTAAACCTTGTTTATTCTTCAGGTTCTTTCTGTGCAATGCACGACCTATAATAACATATTTTCGGGTTGCACCGGGTCTAGGTGTGTGGCCTAACCCGGCTGTGCAACAAAACTGTCATCAGGGCTCAGGCCGCAGCCGGTCCCGGTACGATGAGGTCATTTCATTCCTTTCCTAAAAACACTTGAAAATGAACGTCAGCTATATGCTGGTGAATACTTTATGACCTCAAATCATTTTCATAAACATGGCCAAACAGTTTAATTAACAGTTAAACATTTCATGGGTGGATTCTAGTGATCACATCACTTTCTTCTGATTTAACAATTTGTATACATTGGACAAGTACGCGGGGGCTACGCGGCCGAACTGGCACTTCTGCGTGTTACGCAATCACCCGACATACAAGCCAACCCCTGCTCGGCCCAACTGGATCCGGAGCGAGTATAAATATTTGATAAAACTTTACGTACATTTCTTAGGTAATCATATCCCAGGGGTAGAACCCCTAATTCTGGGATTTAATCTTGTCCATAGGGATTGAACTCAATCCCTAATTCTGGGACTATTATGAGTAAATATTTAATTATAGTGTTTTGCCATTTTCGTAAACGTAAATCATTTGATTGTTTTGCGTGAAGGTGCCTATAGCACAATCACATCTTATAAATCATTTTGAAAAGCTCGTTCTCACCATGAGAACGTGTATCTTTGATATAGACGAGTATTCACCTTTAGTTTGAAGTTAGAGATCGAAGGATGATAATCTTAGTGCTAAGTAGCTCTTAGAGTTGACTCTTAGGGCTCTAGCACCTTAACTTGCACTTCTACGAGTTCCTCGGGTTTCCTCAGCTCTTAAACGCTCGAGTCCGGTTGATAAGCGAACGCCGGTCGAACCGGAAGGAGCCGCTCGGGAGTCGGGAAGACTGGAGGGCTCGGGAAAGGCTCGGGAGCAGAGGAAGTTCGAGAGTGAAGGTGTGGAAAATGAAATTCCAATGCTCCTCTATTTATAGGCTGATAACGGCCTCAAGTCGGACCATTATCTAGGGGATATCGGTCCGATATGCCTCCATTGTCCCGCATGCGCGCCACGTTGAAGCCATGCAAATTCTGGAGTGCCACCCGTCCATTTCGGACTGAGTGGGTAAGCCATGTCGGTCCGACATCCGTCCACGCGTCCGACATGCTGATGCATGCCCTACACGTGTCTCGACACGTGTCAGGTGCAGAGGGTTTCTAGGGGTTTGCACTTCGGACCGTTTTCTAGACCATGTCGGCCCGACATCTAACTTCTTCCCATATCGGACCGATATCTAAGTGCATGTCGGTCCGACATCCAACCTCTTCATATATCGGACCGATATCTGATCACAGGTCAGTCCGATATATCCTATCTTTCAGAATTTCTTAATTTATTTTCTGACTTTTGGGTTCTCATTAACTCCCGTTATTTCTTATGAGCTTCCAGGCAGAAATTGAGATTGGAATTTGACAGGTGTTATAGGTTGATGGTACGGATTTCATATCATGGATCCATGGTCTCTCTAATATAATGTTGTAACAGGATAGTGAGTCAATTACACAAAATTTTTGCATTGAGTTTACCCCTTCTATATAGACAGGTAGCTTGATCTCCCCAATTATGTTCTTGACTTCTCCGTTGAATCCCACCAGTACCGAGGATTTTGACACAATCTCAGCTTCAGGAACGTTCATCCTCTTTAGTGCTTCTAGCCGAATAATGTTGATAGATCAGCCTCCGTCAATCAGGATCCAGCGAACAAAATGGTTGGCCACATACAAAGTGATGACTAAGCCGTCATGGTGGCGATCTTGCACATTTTCTCTGTCCTCCTCATCGAACCAGGTCACCTTCTGGCCAGTCAAGGTTGATGTTCTCATAGGCTTGTCTTCCTTTTCTGCCTTCACTTCTTAGGCGTGTCTTTTGGCTGCAGAATAAGAAGTACCACAAATATCAAAACCACCAGATATGAAATGGATTACCTTTGCATCCGGAGGAGGGGATGTTTCTCGTTGCAGGCTTTTGTCCTGATCCTGGCTCTTATTTCTTTTTCCGCCCAGGAGTTCCTTCAAGTTTCCTTTGCTCAGGAGATAACTTATCTCTTTTCGAAGTGCGATGCAATCCTCAGTCACATGGTCGAGGTCCTCATGGTAAGCACACCACTTAGATTTATCTTTCCAAGTGGAGGTCTTGTCATTCTTCTTGGGCTATCTTGCTTTATCTCTGAGACCCTGCATTGCAAACATTAGACCTGAAACGTTAACAGAAAAAAAGTAATAATTTATTTTAGGATATTCTTCTTTTTCCTCATCATCTTCCACATCGTTGATCCTGTGGTTGTCGGTTTATGAATAAGGCTTGGATATGTGGTGTTTGTATGTTGAGGATTCTGATTTTCGGTTAGGATATTCTTAATTGGAAGGTGCGTCGATCCTTTTTTGGATCTTCTTATCCTCTTCGAGCCCTATGAATCTTAGACCTCGGTTCCTGACTTCATCCAAGTTCCTGCATGGGTTCATTACGAGATCATCGTAAAATTGAGAATCTCTTTTTAAGCCCATTTTGAAAGCTTGGACCGCAGTAGCAACATCAATATTCAGGATATCTAGGGATTCCCAACCAAACCTGCTTACAAAATCTTTTTAAGATTCATCAGAATTTTGAGTTACCCTGTATAGATCATTGGTTAGTCTCTCGAATGTTCTATTGCATGAAAATTGGTTATTAAACAAGTTAACTAAATGAGAGAATGAAGTAATTGAGTAAGAAGGAACATTTAGTGGACATTTTAAGGCGGATCCCGTTAGAGTTGATCCGAAGCCTTTGCATAAACAAGCTTCCTTTATATCCAAAGAGATTGGAATGATTTCCATCCTCTCCCTGTACTGGGCGATATGCTCTTCAGGATCTGTGGTCCCATCATACAGCTTCATGTTGGGAATCTAGAAGCATTTAAGGATCTCTGCATCACATATGGGAGGAGCGAATCTAGAGATCTTGTGACTTGATGGCGATACTTCAGGTATAGGTCGGACTACCCTGGAAATCATGTCCTTCAACTTCTTTAGTTCTCTGGCCATAATCAGACTGATCCCTGTATCCTGCACATTGTTAGTGTTTAAAAATTGATCATCCGAAATGTTACCAAAATCATGGTTTTGCGATGATGATCCCGGGGTAATGCCAAAATCCCTGATGGTAGCAGCCCTAGTTTGGTCATGAAATCTCCCATGTAGTTCCCCGGAGATCCTGAGGCATCAAAATTCAGGATCCTAGGCTGCAATAGAGTGGTCGTCGCTTCTATTGGCTTCGTCCTTTCTGATTTCATCTTCTCTATTTCTCCCATCATCATTTGATTTGTCTTATGTTGTTGTTCCATATGCTTTTTCACTTGTGAGAACAAAGAAATAATTTCATTGTTCGAGACAAGGACATGTTCCTCATTGGATCTGCTAGATCCTGGAGTGAATTGACCAACAGGAGTTCTCTTTCTGACCGGAGTGTCAATTTTCTTCTGAGATGATGGTGGGGGTGGAATAGTCTGATTCAAGCCAGTGCTTGAAGATGGGATTGCAGAAGAAGATAGTTTGGATTGGGATGACATTTTTGAAAACAGTTTTGAGAAGTAGTGATTGAATAAAAACTTTAACTGAAATTTGAGAATGAAAAGCACCACTTGCCCCACGGTGGGCACCAAATTGTTTTGACCAAAAATTACCAAAGAGAATTCTATGATCAAATTAGTAAGTGAGGTAGTGCGATTGTTTGATTCGTGTAGCAAATGTATGATAAAAATCAATAGTACAAGACAAATGATTACGAGAAAAGCCCTTGATCCTTGATAATCTCCGGCATAAAACCTCGGGAGGTAACTAATCGTCGACCTGCATCTTGTTCTTCTTATTGATGGTAACAAAGATTACAAAGTTGGAGCAGTAAAAATGATCGTACTAAGTGTTACAGAGAGTGTTCGAGAGTGTGTTGTGTGTTTCTATCGATCATTTTGCTCAAATATATAACAAAAAGAAAAATAAATAATCTCCGATTATCCCGGGGAGTACCCGGTCTTCGTTTATGACCGTTGGAGGACTTTTTTGCATGTTTTCTCCAACTGAATCTGCCGTTCTTTAGCCTTGACTAAGTCAGTACGAATTGCCTATGAAGATATATCAAAGCCAAAGAGATAATAATAATTGATTAATAAAGTTAGCATTTAGGATACTGAACTTACTCTGGATACCGAACTTATTTGGGATCCAGGATACCGGATCATAAAACTGACCCCTAACAGTAATATGTTCCCATTTCCATTTCGGAATCTCTAATGGTTGAATCTTGATGTAAGGTTTCTGATGCTCGGCCTTGACTTGCAAGCATGTCAAGCATTTACTCACATACTAAGTTACATCGTATTTCATTCTTGGCCACCAGTAGTTCCCCTTCATATCATTATACATCTTCGTTTTTCCTGGATGAATCGAATACCTTGACTTATGAGCCTCGTCAAGCACCTTTTCTCTAAACCCTCCGAACATAGGTATCCACATACAGTCACCCCTGACCCACACACCTTCACTGTTCTCAGTCAATAGTTCACGTTGACCAAAGATTCACTCTTCCCTCAGTCTCTCATCTCTCAATGCTTCAGCCTGGGCATCCTTTAGTAATGTCAGAAAATCTGGTGTTATAACCAATTGACACACTTTGACTCTAATCGGTGCATACTCCTCCTTACGACTCAATGTGTCGGCAACTACATTCGCTTTACCAGGGTGGTAAAGGATTTCATAGTCATAATCTTTTATCAACTCAAGCCACCTTCGTTGCCTCATGTTCAATTCCTTCTTCTCAAAGAAGTATTTCAAACTCTTATGGTTAGTGTAGATCGTTCACTTGATTCCATAAAGATAATATCTCCACAGTTTAAGTGCAAACACTACCGCCACCAACTCTAAGTCATGAGTAGGGTAATTCGCCTCATAAGTCTTCAATTGTCTCGACGCATAAGCGATTACCTTTCCTCATTGCATCAACGCGGAACCTAAAACCAAGTATGAAGCATCCGAATACACCACTAGATTGTTCGTTCCCTCTAGCAACGTTAACACTGGTGCCTCCGTCAATCTCTTCTTCAGCTCTTGAAATGCACTCTCCTGATCCACTCCCCATGTAAACTTCACCCCTTTCCGAGTCAGTTTAGTTAAAGGCGTCGGTAGCTTAGAGAAGTCCTTAATGAACTTCCTATAGTAGCCCGCCAATCCCAAGAAACTACGAACCTCGGTTGGAGTCTTTGGGGCGCCCCACTTTACTACTGCTTTGTTCTTTGTAGGATCCACCAAGATTCCTTCTGGATTAATAACATGCCCAGAAATTGCACTTCCCTCAGGATAAACGTACACTTCGAGAATTTTGCATAAATCCTTTCTCGTCTCAATGTTTCCAAAACTTCCCGCAAGTGCTCTCCATGCTCCTCTTAACTCTTAGAGTAGATTAGAATGTCGTCAATGAATACAGTCACCTACCTATCCAACATCGGTCGACATATGCGGTTCATCAAGTCCATGAATGTTGCCGGAGCATTCGCTAATCTAAATGACATAACCAAAAATTCATAATGCCCGTAGCGCGTCTGAAATGCAGTCTTCGGAATGTCCTCCTCTCTAACCTTTAACTGGTGATATCCCGACCTCAAATCTATGTGCGAGAACCACTTCGTATCTTGAATTTGATCAAATAAGTCATCGATACGCGGTAAGGGATACTTGTTCTTAATCGTCAACTTATTCAGCTCCCGATAGTCAATGCACATACGCACGCTACCATCTTTCATCTTATAAACCCCTTTTCTAACAAATCTAGAAGTTGCTCCATCCGCTCCTTCATTTCCGTCGGTGCTAAACAAGATGGCACTTTAGCGATCGACTGAGCTTCTGGCTGTAAATCAATCTGGAACTCAATCTATCGCTCTGGTGGTACTCCCGTCAAATCACCAGGAAAGACATCAGGGAAGTCTTGTACCATTGGTACCTCCGATAACTCCACACTTTTGCCTTATGTATTACTGACATAGGCTAGGTATGCCCCGCATCCCCACCTCAAAGACTTCACTGCTTTCATCTTTGAAATGACCCTCGGTAGAGAGCCTACACTATCACCGTACACCGTCACCTCCGTTCCCTCTAAAGATGTCAATCGTATCATCTTCTTTCGACAAACAATATCCGCATCGAGCATGGCTAACCAATCCATCCCCAACACTACGTCAAAGCCTCCCTAAGTGATAATGAATAGTCTACTAGGAAACCTATGACCATCTAGATCAGTGCAACAATCGTCTAACGCTTCAATTACCCTAGTGGGTAATCCCACCGCAGTCTCAACGCTGAACGAATTTTCAATCATTCTAGCCTTCCTACACAGGTTCTTACAAAAAGATGGGGCCACGAAACTCTTACTAGCCCCAGAATCAAATAACACAGAAGTAGGTACTTCATTAACAAGAAAAGTACCTGAGACAACATCTGGGTCATTCTTAGCTTCAACTGTAGTCATAGTGAAGGCTCTCGCCTTCGCTTTGGGTTTCTCTTCTTCCTTCTTTACTGGAGCCGTCCCCTTGCTCAACCCTGCATTTTGACCTTCCTTGGAATCCCTAGCAAGATGACCCATTCCTCCACACTGATAACATTTAGGGTCATGCGGCCAATATTTAGAAAAAGAATCAGCCTTGTACTCGCCCGAGTGCAACCTTCCACACTTACGACATAGTGCAACCTTCTGGTCTGTCACACCCCAACCGACGGCGGAAACGTCGGGGCGGGACATGTAGACTGTTCATGAGCACAAGGTTGACTAAATTGAAATATATTAATCATTCAAATTCATTGCAAATGTTCAAGACAAAACAAAATCAAACCAAGTACACAAAATGAAATACATGATTCTTTATTAAAATTATCTAGGTCCAAAACTTATGTGTAGCAAGTCTTGATCAAAATCACACATTAGCACCTGAAACATGAATAAAATAAGGTCAACTAAAAAGTTGGTGAGCATACACAAGTTTATACATAAATAGTGTATAGATGTAAATAATCAAATCCTTACATAACATGATAAAATAAGGCATTTATGGGGAGCAACTATTGTGTAACCAAAGTACAATCAAACCTTTGTAATTAGCATGCAAATTGTGTTGTCGGTAACAATCACCCCAATCTGGGTGGGTTTGTCAGACTCAATAGATCTATCATTGTTAACCGTTGGCTTGAATAGTTAACGATTGCACATAAATTGCACACAAACAGTTAACACACCTAGCACTCAAACACAAAGCTCAAATTTTGTATACATGAATGTAAAGAGGATTTGTGTTTGTGTAAATGTAAGTAATTGTGTGTATAGAGTTCATGTTTCACCCCAAAAAGTGTAAAAGAGTAAAGGGGTTATGTAATACTCACGTTGTGTCAATTGTGTAGGCAACGAGAGTAGTTATGCAGCGTTAAAAGAATTTTGCGTTATTACATTTATTAAAATACGTGAATATAATTTATTCGTTTATTCATAACAAGGTGTTGAAATATAGAGTAAATATATATTATAGCACATATTAAAATCCTAAATAAGTTTGTAAGCGTTAAAAGATAACAAATGAACAAATTTTATTATTTATTAAATATTAAAGTAGTATGCCAAAGAAATGCGGATTGTATACGTATTAATATATATATATATTAGGAAAAGTTTTATACGGCTTTAAACACTAATATAAGTATATTTAGTTTTATGGAAAAATAAATGATTTATAACCTTTGTTTTATGGAAAAGTATATTTTTTTAAACGATTAAAAGGAAACTCTAACAATTGAATTTGTAAAAATAATGGTTTGATGTTAAAGATTTTGGTTTATTGTATTAAACCAATTTAAATAATATTAGGTTTATAAAAAAAAATTATAAAATTTCCAACCCATTAAAACTGTTCAAAAAAATAAAAACATGCCACCCGGCTCGAACCCAGGTGGCTACTGATTTGAGATTGCGAGTTACCACTGGACCAGGGACACTACTCGTGACACAGAAGGGGTTCGAATTAAATTAACATGAAGATCTAGTGGAGCCGGATCTGGGTTTAGAGGTTGCGCAAAAAGGGCAAGGCTTGTGGGTTTAGAACCCGTGACCCCGCCTGTACGGGTCGTGCGACTTAACCGGTGGAACAAGGTGAATGCCTTGACAGTAAACCCATCTGATAATATTGAATAAACAAACCCAAACCACCCCCTTCGTCTCCAAATCGTATCCCAGAACCCTAGCCACCCAAATTGACCCGACTCAGTCCACGATCGAACTTGGAGTCATAGGGCTTTCATTCCTAGGATCTAAACAAAACTATAGATACACGAATTACCTGTAATGATTGCGTATAGAGGACGATCGACAGAATTTTCAGGCTCGGTGCGCTTTGATCTTGACAGCGTTTCAGAGGTGCAATGATGGTTACGACCGAGGTTAGGATGTTTGTAAGAGGGTTGGCGCACATGAGGGAGTAATTCAAACACCTTAATTTCACCTAAAAAGTTTGATTCGATCCGGATTTGATGGGGATAGCTGTCAACATGAATTACGCGTGATTTGGACAGAATGTTGGTGAATTAGGTCACGATTAGTGTCTGATTTCATAAGAGTAATAGTTGAGCATGATTTGTGGTCGATTACACGTTTCAATTTCGTGATTAGAGGGTGAATTGGACTCGGTTTGACTCTACGAAGTCAAAACCGTTTGAATTTGAAATTAGTCACTACAATGGTCAAATAAGTGGTTAGGTTGGTCTAGATTTGGTCGATCAGTGGTTTCCTATGTTTGGCAAGGCTCATAACAATTGGAATAACCGGTTTGTGGTGATGAATTCACATCAATTGGTCCTCTTTGACTTTTAAAAGTCAAACTTTTCGTCTATTAAATCGTAGTTATATATATATATATCTATATATATATATATATATGTATAATTTAAAATTTGGTTTGTTGTTTTTTAAAAAAAAAACTTTATAAATTGTATAAATGTGTCGTATCAATGTTCTATGAGATTAACCTATAAAATCCCTTGTAATAATATATATCATAATAAATAATTAAATAGATTGTAAGGATAAAAATCTTTTAATTGAAAATGAAAAATTTGGGATTGTATTGAGTGTAACTTTGGATAAAATGTTCTATACGGCATTGCACTAGCATTGAAATGGAGACATTGTTTTTTTTTGCATTAAAACCTAATATCGAGAAAAATCATAAATGCTACAGTATCCCCATGTTGAGGGAATTTCGTCCCGAAATTTTAACTAGTGGAGGCTTACTGAATCAGGAAAGAGATGAGGGTTTGGATTCTAATCGAGCCTTGTCTGATGCTTCGAGGAGTACAATCGATAACAAGATTCATGTCTGTTTCTCAAGGTCAAGCACGCATGATGGTAGTGTATTTTAGTTTAAGATATTTAAGGAGAAATTGTCAAAGGATCTAAAGGTGAAATGCGTTACTTGGAACGGATTTGATGGGAACTTGACGATTAGGGTTTGTTTAAGATGTTGCCAAATATGCTCAAAAATGTTAATGGACAAGAGGTTACACAAACATTGGTCTAGGTTAAAAGTTTACGTGACACAAACGACGCTACTTCTGATAATATGATAGGGCACTTATATATAGGAAGTACCATTGGCGTATCCACCATGCTCTTTTCATATCACGTCAGTTTCGTTGTTATATATCACGTAAGGTTTTAGGTCACAACACACGACAAATTTTACTATGTTTTCCATGCGCTGATTTTTATAATTATGTGTGCACCCGTAATTACTCGAATCATCGCATGGTCCGTATAGATCCTTCCGTTGTGTGCGGGGCAAAGGGAGGGGTACAAATTCACTTAGTTTATGCCTATTGCTCACACCTACGAGTTGCTAAAAAGTAATTATGTCCTTAAGCAGGCAGGTCAGCTAGCACTAAAGAGTAATAAGGTAGAATAACTTATAGTTCCATAGTTTGCTCGTGTTTAAACAAGAATACGTCAAACACCGAGTTGTTTTAAAGTGTTACAACTTCCTCGTGTTTGAACAAGAATACGTCAAACCTCGAGTAGCTTCAATGTGTTATGGTTTTCAAGTTTGGTGAACAAAGTGTATGACCATGCTTCATGTATATTGTGATCAATCAATTGTAACAATTGTAAGCAATGTAGTTTCATGTAAAATGTAGCACTCAAGTTTCATGTATGGTCTAGTGTCATGTAGCTTGTAACCAAATAGGTTTCATGTGTAACATGAACAACTTAGCATCATGTATTTTGTAAATAAATAAGCTTTCGTGTATTGTAAACAACGTTGCATCATGTATTTTGCAAGAAATGAATTTCACGTATGATGTTACCAACTTAGTATTTTGTATTTCGTAACCAAATAAGTCTCATGTTCAATGTGGTCAATCTAGTACTATGTCCCAAACAACGATTGTTATGTATCATGTGATCAGTTTAGTGTATGTATATTGCAAACAACTATGCTTCGTGTATTCCGTAATCAATCCCGTAGAGCGTGTGTTACAAATAATCAAGCTTCATGTATTATGTAGTCAGTGTGGAATTGGATATATTAAAAATAACTAATCTTAAGTATTAGGTGATCGTGTTGTGTATATTGTAAATGCGCATACGTAAGTTATTGAGTTTCGTGTGTGGCATATGCTAACAAGTTTTGTATGTGATCAAGTGTTGCGGAGAAGCGTGTTGTTTTGGCGTTCGTGTATAATGTGTTAGTTAGGTTCTAGCTCTTTAAATCTCGTTGAGGTTGATGGGGATGGTTAACGTCTATGCGGTATGGATCGTCTCTTGAAGCGGCAAGTGAAAGACAATGAGGGGGTTTTGAAAACACTCAGGAAAATATGTTTACAAATAACTGATCTTTGTTTGAAAATTGGAAATTGTAAATTGTTCTTGGTTGTAGATATATAAAGCAGTGAAAGTATTGAGTTAAATAATCTAAATAAATAGACAATATATGGGAAAATCCTTTTCATTAAATTTTCAGTTATTATAAGGAGAATATTTTCAAGAGGATTTATTGGCTAAACGGTAATTGTATATTAATTTAGCCAGGGTTTAGAAATAATTACTTTAATGAGGAAAATCATAATTATTTATCAATTTGAAATAATATTTTTTTTTATAAAATAGGTTGTATTAAGTTCCCTTACAAAGTGAAAATGTTTATGGAAGAATTTATATTTCTGATACTCTCTAAAAGTTTGATAAACATTTGGTTTGAAAATAACGAGGTTGTTTAAATCTAATATGATGATTTGTTTACGAGGGAGATTGCCGGTAGTGTACCAAATCGTGCTGAATGAAGAGGGTGATGCATGGAAAATTTTGATGAAAATATGATGGGTGTAATTTACACTCACTTGTCAAATCAATGAATAATAACCTTAGAGTTGGAATATATAAAATTTATTAAATGTTGAAGTGTTAAACATAGGGGAATGGTTCTCAAACTGTATATTTAAAGACAATAAATAGAAATTTCTGCTAACGTCTCTGGTAGTTTCCCACTAGAAGGAAGATAATCACCAAGACGAGCACCGCTATGGTTATTCGGGTAGTCGATCTGGCTTCAGCTCTAGCTGTTTCCGTGCGATTCTCAAGCATTTCTTTTTCGAGGATGGAAATTAACTCCTTTTGGTACCCTAATTGATTCACTAGGCTATCCATTCTCTGTCCTTGCAAGTCGTGTATTACCTCCTGCTCCATCCTTTGCCTCTCAAACTCCGGGGTCCTCACATATTGGTGAATGTCATTGATTGGAATTCCCATAGCACTAGTGGGTGCCATGGTATGCCTTACCCAAGGGTTTGGATGATACGGGTCGGGCACCATATATGGGTCTCTTAATAGGGGTGATCTAGGTGTTCGAAGTCTTGGGCCGGTGTTCTTAGCCCAATCTGCCCTTACATCAAACCTTGGCCTGGCAGTTGGGGGTGGTGGTGACCGATACACGGGTGACCTGATGTCTTCTTCCCAATCAGACTCTGCTCCGGGACGGTACACCGGGGAGGAAGGAGAGTAGGAGTCCATGTCTAGCAGAAAACAATGAGAAGGTTGTAAGTGATAATGAAATATTGATTGTTAGGCATAGGAGTTCTCATAAGTTTAGAGTTTGACTAGTCATAACACCGACTCTTCCCAATAGTATTTTAGAAGTACACTTGACCTATAAGCAATGCATTCCTGAGGAGAATTCCTAGGAAAGAGGGGTGGGTCATTAGGACGCACTTAAGTACCCTGTCTTTCCTTAGCCAGAATTCCTCATGGGCCTACACACTCTTCCAGCCATCATGTATTAATAGCACTATTGTTGGGCTCATGGTCATGATGAGAATTGTTGTGGACTGGGCTTTGAGGCCCGAAAGTAAGGCTTATATATTGTAGTAGGCTTATTCTTCTTGGAGGGTAAGTGGGCTTCTTGTTTATTATTAATGGGCGTTAGGCCCAATAGTTTTGATTTAGATCACAAGAGGTGGTGACATTATATGTTTGGGTTTAAGGGTGCATAAAAAGCTAAGTGTGTATAAGTGTGTGTTAAAACTTAGGATAGCACTTAAATGAATCTAACATATAGCATGAATATAGTACAACAATTATCAGGCAGTGTGACACATAAATTATTAAATATTGTATCAGGTAGTGTATTTACTTATGATAGTAGGTAGGAATATTCACAGAAGGAGAAATCATGTAGCATGTAGTAGCATGGAATTGTATGGGTGTCCTAAGGTTATAGTCTAGGTCAAAAGTGTCTAATAACCTAATTCCCTATAACCTGGCTCTGATACCAATCTGTCACACCCCAACCGATGGCGGAAATGTCGGGGCGGGACATGTAGACTATTCATGAGCACAAAGTTGACTAAATTGAAATATATTAATCATTCAAATTCATTGCAAATGTTCAAGACAAATCAAAATCAAACCATGTACACAAAATGAAATACATGATCCTTTATTAAAATTATCTAGGTCCAAAACTTATGTGTAACAAGTCTTGATCAAAATCACACATTAGCACCTGAAACATGAATAAAATAAGGTCAACTAAAAAGTTGGTGAGCATACACAAGTTTATACATAAAATAGTGTATAGATGTAAATAATCAAATCCTTACAAAACATGATAAAATAAGGCATTTATGGGGAGCAACTATTGTGTAACCAAAGTACAATCAAACCTTTGTAACTAGAATGCAAATTGTGTTGTCGGTAACAATCACCCCAATCTGGGTGGGTTTGTCAGACTCAATAGATCTATAATTGTTAACCGTCGGCTTGAATAGTTAACGATTGCACATAAATGGCACACAAACAGTTAACACACATAGCACTCAAACATAAAGCTCAAATTTTGTATACATGAATGTAAAGAGGATTTGTGTTTGTGTAAATGTAAGCAATTGTGTGTATAGAGTCCATGTTTCACCCCAAAAAGTGTAAAAGAGTAAAGGGGCTATGTAATACTCACATTGTGTCAATTGGGTAGGCAACGAGAGTAGTTATGCAGCTCAAATGATTCTCAAAATCACAGGTTAACCTAGAGTGAAATGTATGAACTTAAATTAATATTGCACACAAGGTCTAGGTCATGATCGAAAGTTCATTGGGTTTTGATACGTGTGGATTTAAACAAGTGTTGAATCATTTCATGTAACAGGGAATTTATATGTTATATGTATTTAGATAAGGGTTAAGTATGTTTAGAAAAATAATATTTGTTTTAGGGTTTAAATATTTTTAAATAAATAAATTTCTTTTATTTATTTATTTAAACTAGTGCGTCTTTAAAAAGAATTTTGCGTTATTACATTTATTAAAATAAGCGAATATAATTTATTCGTTTATTTATAACAAGGTGTTGAAATATAGAGTAAATATATATTATAGCACATATTAAAATCCTAAATAAGTTTGTAAGCGTTAAAAGATAACAAATGAACAAATTTTATTATTTATTAAATATTATAGTAGTATGCCAAAGAAATGCGGATTGTATACGTATTAATATATATATCAGGAAATGTTTTATACGGCTTTAGACCCTAATATAAGTATATTTAGTTTTATGGAAAAATAAATGATTTATAGCCTTTGTTTTATGGAAAAGTATTTTTTTTAAATGATTAAAATGATTGCGTATAGAGGACGATCGACAGAATTTGGTTTATTGTATTAAACCAATTTAAATAATATTAGGTTTATAAAAAAAATTATAAAATTTTCAACCCATTAAAACTGTTCAAAAAAAATAAAAACATGCCACCCGGCTCGAACCCGGGTGGCTACTAATTTGAGATTGCGAGTTACCACTGGACCAGGGACACTACTCGTGACACAGAAGGGGTTCGAATTATATTAACATGAAGATCTAGTGGAGTCGGATCTGGGTTTAGAGGTTGCGCAAAAAGGGCAGGGCTTGTGGGTTTAGAACCCGTGACCCAGCCTGTACGGGTCATGCGACTTAACCGGTGGAACAAGGTGAATGCCTTGACAGTAAACCCATCTAATAATCTTGAATAAACAAACCCAAACCACCCCCTTCGTCTCCAAATCGTATCCCGGAACCCTAGCCACCCAAATTGACCCGACTCAGTCCACGATCGAACTTGGAGTCATAGGGCTTTCATTCCTAGGATCTAAAAAAACTATTGATACACGAATTACCTGTAATGATTGCGTTTAGAGGACGATCGACAGAATTTTCAGGCTTGGTGCGCTGTGATCTTGACAGCGTTTCAGAGGTGCAATGATGGTTACTACCGAGGTTAGGATGTTCGTAAGAGGTTGGCGCATATGAGGGAGTAATTCAAACACTTTAATTTCAGCTAAAAAGTTTGATTCGATCCGGATTTGATGGGGATAGCTGTCAACATGAATTACGCGTGATTTGGACAGAATGTTGGTGAATTGGGTCGCGATTAGTGTCTGAATTCATAAGAGTAATAGTTTAGCGTGATTTGCGGTCGATTACGCGTTTCAATTTCGTGATTAGAGGGTGAATTGGACTCGGTTTGACTCTATGAAGTCAAAACCGTTTGAATTTGAAATTAGTCACTACAATGGTCAAATAAGTGTGTTAGGTTGGTCTAGATTTGGTCGATCAGTGGTTTCCTATGTTTGGCAAGGCTCATAACAATTGGAATAACCGGTTTGTGGTGATGAATTCGCATCAATTGGTCCTCTTTGACTTTTAAAGGTCAAACTTGGTCATGGGTTGTAAAATGGGTTAAAGAATGCAAAGGTTCAATTTCAAAGGTGGGGGTGTGGGGGGGGGGGGGGTTCAAATGAAGGGTTCGAGTATCCACATGTTTTGAGGGGGGTTTCAATTCGTCTATTAAATCGTAGTTATATATATATCTATATATATATATATATATTTAAATTTTGGTTTGTTGTTTTTTTTAAAAAAAAAACTTTATAAATTGTATAAATGTGTCGTATCAATGTTCTATGAGATTAACCTATAAAATCCCTTGTAATAATATATATCATAATAAATAATTAAATAGATTGTAAGGATAAAAATCTTTTAATTGAAAATGAAAAATTTGGGATTGTATTGAGTGTAACTTTGGATAAAATGTTCTATACGGCATTGCACTAGCATTGAAATGGAGACATTGTTTTTTTTGCATTAAAACCTAATACCGAGAAAAATCAGAAATGCTACATGGTCCTTCTTACTAGGCATGGTCCACTTCTTTTCCTCTGGTTTAGTCTCTGGCGCTTCTGTTCACATGACATCATCATACAATATCCCACTCAACTCAATTGCATCGTCAAAGCTCGTTGGTTGCTGAGCTTTAACCAAGTGCCTAACTCGATCCGGTAGACAAGCTATGAAAAGCTTCATCCACCTTTCATCGTTACCCGTCAAGTGTGGCACCAGACGTGCCATCTCGATAAACTTTGAAGTGTACTCGCGGTGAGTCAGCTTGCCCGCTTTGAGAGTTAAGAACTCTCGCTCAACCCTCTCTCGTTCCCTCGTAGCACAGAACTTCTTCCTTACCAACCCCTTCAGATCCTCCCAAGTCATAGCTTCCAGTTCGTGGGCAGTCTTCCTTTCCTTTACGGAGTTCCACCACTGTAGAGCTTCAGTAAAGTAAGAATGTGAAACAAACGTCACAATCTGATTTGGCCTACATTCACTGATCGAGACGGTAGACTCCATCTCAGTGAGCCAGTGATACGTACCCACCGCATCCTTGCGACCATCGAACGTAGGTGGATCACACTTTCTAAAGTGTCCATAGTCACAATTACCGCCACCTCCAGACGATTTCTTCTTCTGTAGGTCCCACCGGGGTCTCTACAGATCTGTCTAGACGAGCGACTCGACACACACACGGAGTGCGGAATCCACCGTATGCATGTTTGTATAGAGATGACAAGAACAGTAGTAATGAACACAAGATGTAAATAACTTCTCTTCTATTGCTCTCAAACTTAAATGTTTACAGAACTGAACAATCTCAAAAGCTTACAAACTAGAACATGTAAACACTATATATAAGCACACAAACTGTCACGGGTGAACTTAACAAGTTTGCCAGAACTTGACCTAGGCGAACTTGATAAGTTCGCCTGATACAAAACTTATCCCACTATTACAACTTTAAACATAAAAGACAATAAAAAGACCTATTCTATTACAAAGCTCATTGTCACAAAACATGTCTCAACATACTCCCCCTTGATAATAGGTTGCACTTTGTTCTTCAGTGTCTTTGGTCTTCATGCTTTCTTCTGACTTTCTATCTCCTGACTTCCTGCATATACTCCCTTCTCAATATACACATACAAAACTCTCTTATACTGCATGGCTTGCTCTCTCCATTCTTTGGTACACATGATTTCTTTTCTTTTGAGTGTAAGCTGATCTTTCCTAGAATAGTTGACTAGATTCATAGCGTCATAGAATCGAGCTAAGATATGTCCATCTTTCGTTTCCTTGAAAAGTTCACCAGTATCCACATCTACATACCACCACTTCATGTTTCCTATAAAGTCTTGATCAAATTTCTTCAAAGGAATCTCCTGAAGTGCCTTGACAAGTTTGTACTTGAACCGTTTGATATTTTTCTTAGTCACCGGGTCTATCTTACCACTTAATACCCTTCTACCCTTCTGTGGTTTGAGCCTTTCATATCTTCCTGTTGACCCTTCTTTCCTTATTAACCTGGCAATAACATTGGCAATTCCATCTCTCGATCTGTTAATTAATGGCTTAGTAGCAAGACTGTTAACTTCACATCTCGGAAGAGAATTGAAGTATTTCAGCCTAGGTTTAAGGTATTGAACCTCGTCTGTTCTCTTTATTCCAAATACCTTGAAATCTTCATCAAAGAACCAACTTATAATTATGCCAACGCAATGCACATCATTTATATAACGTTCTTTATGCACTGGTTCTCATGGAGTCACTGGCATCACTTTCCTCCAGCTTCTCACCATCTCAAGCCATTGCTCGTTGGTCATACCAGTATCTTTGTACATTACTGGTTCTTCATCTTCTTGTCTTTGACCCTCGGGAGTAGCAGTAACAGGGGAACATGATTTATTCACTTCAGTATCATGATCCAATTAGTCATTTATTCCCTCCAAACTTTCCTCAAGAATCTCATGATCATGGATAAAGTCTAATGATATGATCAACCCATTACACCCTTCATATGTTATAGAGTTGGTGTTCTTTTCAACTTCATATGTTATAAACTCAGCATCTTCACCGACATCATCATCACTTAACTCAACTAAACCAAGTAAACACTCAATCTTATCAGCCTCTTTATTGTCAGAATTATCAAAGAATGGTGAATTCTCCAATAGATCTACATCTTCAACATTTGTTGTATCTTTATCACTTGATCTATCACCTTCATTGTGTGATGTAAACTCCCCCTGAATAGTTGATTTCGGGATTGCATCAGATTGATGCTCACCCTTATCTCTTGTGTTAGGATCATCGTCAAATTTCAGAAAAGCCAGACACAGTTGCGCACTTGGTTTTGGCCTTGCGCACTTGAGAAATAGTCTTGCGTATTTAGATTTCCTCTTGCGTACTTGTAAGTACGCAGGAGTAAATGTAAGTACGCAGGATATAACTTAAGTTTGCACAAGTTCAATCTTGCGCACTTATAAGTACGCAGGAGATAAGTCTTGCGTATTTAGTAAGTACGCACAAAACTGTACTTTTTGCCAGAAATGGTAAGTACGCACAACACCTTTTCAGCAACTTTCACCTAACTATTCCGGTCACCTGAAACTCGCCGTAGATGGTAAAAATTCGTTTGATGATCAATGCAAATGAGCCAAAGGGTCAGAAACTTGTTTCTAACCAACCTTTGATGCTCAAAACACTCAAATACACAAGAAAAATCAGTTTTTGAGTGATTTTTGTTTCCAAAATAGTGCTCAAGAGCTACCCCTATTTTATCACAAAAATCAACAAAAATACCTCTTTTTGCTTGTAAAAACTCTGAAAACTCACTCACAACACTCGAAATCAGGAGTAAGTACTCTGATACAACTTGTAGGTCCCTCGGGTGTGGCGGATCGTCACATGCAAGTGGGTCTACTAGTCGGACCGGGTGCGGAATGCCCATGATTAGGCGGATAGTCTAGCTAAACAAAGTAAACCGACAAGAGAAAACACTTTAAATGTTCTTTGTATTATAAACACTTGAAGGTTACAGAGAAAAGCACTGAGATTACAATCTGCGTATTTGCGTCTATGTCTGCGTACTTAACTTCTGTCAACCTATCCTACTTATACCTGACCTGATGCCTGCGCACTTAGCAAGTGCGCAGGGAAAAATGCTCTTACGTACTTAACAAGTACGCAAAGGTATTCTTGCGTACTTGCTAAGTACGTAGGTGTAGGTCCCTAATTCGGTGCGTGACGGATCTCTAGACTCGCGGTACGACACGGTGATAACGTGCGGAATCCATGATCAACGTGCTCGTGTAACTCAATCAACAACAACGGTGTAAATAAATGCTTTGTATTTCACCAATATCAGGTTACAAGAATTCTCTCTCGTCTACTCTGATATCGTCTCACCTCTCTTCTTTCTCTCCTGTCTACTGATATCTCCTATTTATAGCCACATACCTGCACCAGGCGAACTTAACAAGTTCGCTTCACTGTGCTTAGGCGAACTTTAGGCTAAGCGAACTTAATAAGTTCGCCTCTGATAGACTTAAGCGAACTTATTAAGTTCGCCTCAGATAGACCGGGCGAACTTAAGTTCGCCTCTGATAGGCTAGGCGAACTTATTAAGTTCGCCTCTAGCAGAACTTACATAGAATTTTATCAACAGTTACAAAACATGTCCTAATAGACTCCCCTTTAACTGTTGCTAACAATTCTATCAATTACAAGTCAAAGACTCTAAGACTAAGACATAATATCTTAAAGCTCGTTGTCACCAGAATATGCTCTAACAGACTCCCCCTTGACAACAGCTTCAGAAGATTGTCATCCGTCTTCATATATCATCAAACACATTGTAGTCTTCGTCTTGTTCATCTGCACACTCTCTCTTTATTTCTGGAAGAAAACTTGGGAGAAGGACCCCTTGTCAACTTCTGTCTGCAATATTCAGTTTTTGTAAAGGAGAACAACCAAGAATAACCAACAATTAAGATTTCCATGGAAGCTGGAAAAATAAAATCTTTTTGGTTTTTTAAACATAAGAAACACAAAATCTTTTTGGTTTTTCTCTATATAAACTGAAATGTAAAATACAAAATCACATCTTTTTTGTCTAACATCACGAGTAAGAAGATCATATCAGTATATATGATATATCAATCACACATCTTGGATATAAAATCCATATAATATCAATTGGTATACTATGTCATTCTTTCAAGCCTTGACAAATCAAACCAATATCTTTCAACATTATCACACTCTATCTTTTCAAGACTTTCATATTGCATGTTATGATACGCGATAAACATTCAAAGAAAATAGGATCAGGCTATGACACACAAATTCAAATTGTCAATATTATAAGATTTGAAACTAAAGCATCTCATTCCCACTTTCTTGTGAGTTAAGGTACCATTTAAGTATGAAATACAACGTGTACCCCACTAGTATGCCAACAGAAAGTAAATGCACTATTTTCAAGACATATGAGATTTTACTAAAGATTATCCGAATTTCTAGAATGAGGAGACATCACTTAGCACATGAATAGCAGAATCCAAATTGGATTGTATAGGAATCAATGAGATTCAGAATCGAATGATTCAATGTCTTGGCTTATATATGTGGAATCATAAGATTCAGGTACGTGGATCCAACTGTTATCTAGATTATGAATTCAATGGAATCAGTAAAGATGATTTGTCAATATGATCCAAGGGCTAGTATATGTTTGACAGATGTTGTCAAGTACATATCTGGATTATACTTCAAATTGCATGCTTTTCGGGACATGGGCACTAAAGCAAATCGAATGAATAGTGCTAAGGACATAACCCGAAACTGATCTCATAGGAAAATCTTTATTAAAAGCTAATATTCTTTATCTGATAATGATCTTTTAACGCACACACCCAGGCATAAAATGGGTTCAAATCACAGTTGTAACATATGAAATTATGTTTTCACACTACTAATGGTTCAGTGACGCTTTTAGTCTACTGACAATTCAAATTATATGCATACACAACACTATCATTTCCTATTTGTGCAGTCTCTGAAGTTTAGATCAAAACATATAATTAAGATATATTAACATAAAGCACCAACCAGTCAATCTAAGGTCATGTGTGAAAGAACATCTACTGATGTACTATCATCTCTTCTTTAACTTCAAGTAATGTCGATTTTATCTTTTTCAATTTGTTTGGCTTTTTCAAAGAAAGTAAAACAAACGAAAATTAACCTTCCATGAAAACATTTTACTTGGCTACTCAGGATTAAGCAAATCAATCAATTTAAAAACTCAAACCGATGTAATCCTGTAATTGAATGCCTTTGCCTTTGTCACCAACACAGTTCTGTACTCCCCCTGTCCTGTAGACTCCCCCTCAACTAGTCAAATGGTTGCATCAACGACTTTATGCTCACCATCGTCATCCAAAGTTTCAGTATATCATCTGGACTTTGTAAAACTGTTTCCAAAACATTGTGTGTGACATATTCTCCCCCTTGAGCATCAAGTCGTTGAATAAAAAAGATTCTTAGTTACCAACAACTCTTTACTCTTGCAGATGTCATTCCCTGTCATGTGCTTAGAACCACCACTATCAACAACCAAAATGGTATTAATAGTCCCTCTTGGTAAATCCTGCACATCTAACAAAAAACATTAATTTGAAATTGGGACCCAAGCCATGGTAGTCATGGGTCGTCCATCTGTATCAAAATAATAAACCTCACTCCATTCACAATCGAATCTCTCATCGATTTTCGAAGATTGTTCCGATGAGTCAGAAACAGAAACTTTAGATTTCCAAACATACTTCTTTTCATTAAGTTCTTTTTGCATAAAATGTGAAATGTTTGAACATTTTCTTTCATTTGAAAATTGATTTGATTGTGAAAACTCTTGTTGTTCTAAAAGTTTTCTCAATCTTCTGTTTCTCCTCCGTCTTTGAGGTCTAGAAAGCCTAACCTCAGATTTTGAATTACCCTTTGGTATAGCATGAGGTTTAACCACATTTGGGTTAACATAAGGCTTACCATGAGTTCTTACCTTTTCTGGAGTAACATGTCGGTTACTTTTGGCTTTGTGAGGACAATCAATCCGTATGTGACCCACCAGACCATAGTAAAAGCAAGATCTCATCTCACGATAATCTCTCATATAAAGAATCTTCACACGATAAGATGCACTTGAAGAAGATTCGCCTACATGAACTTCTTTTTGCTTTATTTTCTCTGGAACTCCAGATTTTGCAACAGGTTTTGATTCAGGCTTCATTTTCTCAGGAACTACATGCTTCTTCCCTTTATTTTTGTAAGGACAGTTCACCACAATGTGTCCCATCTCATTACAATGAAAACATGTACGCCTGTCTTTATAATCTCTGACATATGGAACTCTCCTTGAATTTGAAGAACTTCCAAATGTATAATTTCCAGATGAATTAGAATCAACCTTCGAGTCTTCATTCTTAACATCTTTCGGTATCCCCTCTACCTTAGATTCATCAAAATATTCATCATCACTCTCATCAGAATACACCATATCTTCACCTGTGACTGGATTCACCTTCAACACAGTCTTAGGATCTAAATCCTCATCGTTTATAATCTCAGGTGTAACAGAATAATTTCCGTTGAATGGTGGAGGAACATAGCCAATACCACTAGTTCACTTCCCCTCTTCAGTATTCTCATGATAATATCCTAATAAGAATGATGAATTTGCAAAGCTTTCTAATTTCTATGCAATTTGATCACCTCTGCTTTAGATTCAGCTAGTTCCTTATCTTTCTCAACAAGATCATTATTTCTTTTCTCAATTTCTGCAAATGACATATCTAGGTGATATGCCTGCTCTTTGATCGTTAAAGTCAGAGAATTTATATCCCTCTTCAGTGATTCTATTCTCTCAATACACGCATTCTCATTATCCTTTAATTTCTGATTTACCGTGTGCATTGATTTCATATCACAAATGAGGTTGACATTGTCATACATAACCCTCATCATTTTATCATTAACTGAAATACAGTTAGAACAAAATGTTTCAGAGTTAGAAAATACCTCAGGTTTTACTTCTGAAGAAGATGCACCAGGAGCCATGAAAACGTCATCATCAGCTTCACTCTTTTGATCAACAATGATAGGCTCTGCATCAGTTTCTAATTCACTCAAATCATCTTCAACTGTCTGAAAACTTTCTTCACTCATCACATCAGTCTCGGTAGACTGAGTACTTTCACCAGAACAAATACTCTCACTATCAGTTAAATCTGCAGAAGAATCACTTTGAGAATCACTCTGCTTTACTACTTCTTTGATCAAGACCACAAACGCTTGAGAAGTAGCTTCTCCCTTTTTCTTCAATCTTTCCCATAGATCTCTTGAAGTTGGACACTTCCCGAGACTATGAATGATTTCTTTAGGTAAAGACATCGTTAAAGTTTCACGCGTCTTCATCTCTCGATCAAAGTTCTGCTTTTCTAATGTAGTAAGAGCTGTCACTGGTTTTGGAACATCATAATATCCCATATAGTCATATGTAGGATGCACATATCCTTCAAATATGGATGTCCAAAAGTTTTCATCAGTGACTGATACGAACTGTTCGAACCGGACTTTCCAGGTACGGTAATCTGATATGCACAAAAGCTTCGGTGGCATATTTCCAATATCATTATCATCACACAAAATTGACATTTTGAAATTTTGGCGAAAATATTCGGAAAAAATTTTCCCGCCAAAATACTCTTTTTAAAAAATTTCGAAAATTCAAAATTTCAAAAATGATTCAAAACGACCATATAAACTTTCCCTAAAAAATTTGGACAAGAAGAATTTTCCAACCAAAATACTATTTTTTTTAATCACACAACACAGATAAGTTCGCCTGATACTGTACAAGCGAACTTAATAAGTTCGCATGACTGATACACCCAAGCGAACTTATTGAGAAGCGAACTTAATAAATTCGCTTAAACCAGAAAATTTGAAATCAGATTAAGTTCGCCTAAAATAAGTTCGCCTGCTGCTAAGTTCGCTTAATCCTGTGAGAAGCGAACTTGACAAGTTCGCCTGCTAAGTTCGCCTGCAACAGAATTGCTAAGTTCGCTTGCTCCAACAAAATCAACTCAAGAACATCTCAGAACCATATTCGCGAACCAAAACTTCCGAAATTCATGATTTCTTGCTTAATTGATGGAATTTGATAAAATTGAACCGTAGGAATGTGTAGAAACTGATTTGGAACACTTCTATCGGATCAATTTCATCAAAACAATTCAAAATCAATCCAAATTTGTCAAAATTCTTCCATTTTTATCAAGAACACGAATTCATCAAAATCTCTGAATTTTGATGTTGATTGGACACGAAAACACCCCGAATCTTTTGCTAATCAAGAGCAATAGCTCTGATACCACTTGTAGGTCCCTAATTCGGTGCGTGACGGATCTCTAGACTCGCGGTACGACACGGTGATAACGTGCGGAATCCATGATCAACGTGCTCGTGTAACTCAATCAACAACAACGGTGTAAATAAATGCTTTGTATTTCACCAATATCAGGTAGGCGAACTTATTAAGTTCGCCTCTAATAGGCTAAGCGAACTTAATAAGTTCGCCTCTGATAGACTTAAGCGAACTTATTAAGTTCGCCTCAGATAGACCAGGCGAACTTATTAAGTTCGCCTCTAGCAGAACTTACACAGAATTTTATCAACAGTTACAAAACATGTCCTAACAGCAGGAGCTTTCTCCTGCGCACATGTAAGTGCGCAAAACACTTAGAAAGAAATGCAACATTCAATATGTAAAAGTAAATACAACTCGATAAACTAATACATAAAGACTCTTACATACAAAGACAATTACAGACATGAAAATACAAACTAAGACTCTATCCAGAGTGTTGTCACAGGAAAGTGCTTCAACAAGTAGTTTGTATCTGATCGAGTTGTATATTCGAGTCTTTGTTCATGTATGTTTTGGTTCTTCTCAGCAAAGTTGTTCTTGCGTACTTATAAGTACGCAGCAAATTTGTTCATGCGTACTTAGCTAAGTACGCAGGTTTGTGGGTCTGTGAGTATAAATAGCTGATAGGGTTCTTGGTTGAGATATGTTTGAACAAGTTCTTGAGAGAAAACCCTTTGTAATCAGTTCTTTGATGCTAATAGACAAAGTTTATATACTTGTGTTCGTTATCATCGTATCTAGTCATCTTGTTCAAGCTAATCACATAGGATTCCGCACTCTGTTGATTGGTTTCATCTCCTATACGTCAATCGATCTAACACCAGGGGACCTAAAAGTTGTATCAGAGCCTTTGCTCTTGAAATTGAGTGTAATAGGAGTGGTATTGAACATTTTCGACTAGATTTGAACTGAATTACAAGGTTTTTGACATGAATTTGAGGGTTATTGAGCAAAAACTGAGCGTTCTTGTTCTTCACGTTCACGAACTGAGATTGCTTCAAAACATCTCAATAGTTGTTTGATTTTGTAAGTTAATCATCAAGGGTTTGTTAGAATTGGATTTCTAAGCTTTTGGTTGGATTAATTTCACATTTTAGATACGTTTTGAGTGATTTTCAGAGTTTCAGACGTTTTTGCGTACATAGGATTTGTTCTTGCGTACTTAGCTACTTCTTGCGTACTTAAGATTTCTTCTCGCGTATTAGCTACTTCTTGCGTACTTAAGATTTGTTCTTGCGTACTTAGTTTCTCCCTGCGTACTTAATTTGTTCCTGCATACTTAGTTTCTTCCTGCGTACTTAATTTGTTCCTACGTACTTAGTAAAAAAAAATAATTTAATTGGTTCAAGAGTTACAATCATGTTGTGTTACAAGAATGAGTTTGGAACTTGGCCTCCGCCTCCTAGACTCGTATCTCTAAATGATTGTTCTACTTGGAAAGCTCGGTTTATGGAGTATGTTTCTTTGATCGAAAAAGGTTTTTGGAAACCAATAGAGGAAGGTTATACCCCTCCTACTTACCCCTTCTTGGGTGATCGGAACATTTCAAAACCTACATCAAAGTTCACGGTTGAAGAAAATAAAGAATTTGATAGAGAAAAGAAGACTAGAGAGGTTATTGAAATGGCTCTTTCACAAGAAACCAACTATAAATTTATGAGTTACTGCACTTCAAAAGGCTTATGGGAAGAAATTCAAATGAAGTGTGAAGGATGTTTGAATGTGAAAGACGTGATGATGAACTCTGTGGATTCACCAAAATCTTCGGTTGCTCAAAAAGATGAGAACAACGAATGTGAAAATCCTCTTGAAGATGTAGAAGTGAGCCACAACCAAGTTTTTAATTATAGTATTGTTTCTGAAGAAAGTGTTTGGTCAGAAGAAGCTAAGTATGATACAAAAAATGCTCAGTCAGAAGAAAGTGACGTACTACTGAAAATGAAACAAGTGATGCTGATGATGTCAAAGTTGAAGATAAGGACAACGAGTTCTCACAAGTATTCACATTTGATTGCTCAACATCACTTGACTTCTTTGAGTAGATAGTTTCTGAAACTAAAAAACCTTGTTCCAAATGTATGGAGTTGACGAGTAAGGTGAACCGTCTCTAAGATGATAACCAAAATTTGGTTTGTGATCTTGAATTTCTACGAAAGGGAACTTCCATAAAAGAAGAAAAAGATAAAGAAAGAATCAAGTTGGTAGAGGAGGAACTAGAATAGACAAAGTCAGAATTGGTTCAGTCCAAGAACAAGATTACACAATTACTTAGCATGACTGAGTTGACTGTTGAAGAAGGGGACAAGTCTGAGAAGAAGAAGGAGTCTACCAAGACAATTACGGTAGATGGAGCTTCATCTAGTTCATCATGTTAGGTAGATTCTAAACCATTTGTTCAAACTATTTATTCTAATTGCCAATTTATTAAAACAAAAATGATCGTTTACATGATCAACTCGAATCTCTTCGTGTGGCAGCATTACTTTACAAAGAAAATGAAAAACGTTTCAAAGAGAAAATTGAAAATCTTAAAAAGGATAAACATGATTTTTCAATTAAAATGAGTGAACAACAGTTCCATTTGGATGTTGCCTACAAAAAGCTAGAGGAAAAGAATCTTGAATTGGCCAAGTTGCAAAATGTGATATTGCAACTGAGTGGAAAACTTGAGAAGTTGAAAAACTCTTGTTTTCTTGTGGAACACTACTAGGCTGTAGTGAGACAAGTGAATGGCCAAGGTCTGGGAACAAACGCCATACCTCCACCAGTAAATGGCAAGTTTGTCAACGAGCCTGTTGAAATTGATCTTTCTTGTTTAGATGATAAGAATGTAGGAAAGGAAAAGTCAAAGTCTGTTGTGACTGGTGAATCTGATTCTGATGAATCATTCGATGACAACAAAGTTAAGGGTGTTTTAAAAGAGGTAAATATTGATGATGAATGTAAGGTGCAGAAGAATGTTATCACTAACCGTGATAACTGCATCCTTACTGAACCGGATGCGATTGAGACTAATGACAAACTGAAAAACATGCTTTATGGAAATTTTCAAACACTAAAAACAACCAAAGTTGAAAATTTTGTTTACAGATTTTCAAAGGGTTATGAAGAAAATTTTCAAAAGAATTTTCAATCAAATGCTCAAAAACAATCGGTTCAAACGGCAGGTGTTATTCATCAAACACAAAGTGGTGTTCGTCAGAGTGAGGCATCAACTTCAAGTGTCAAAGCTCCTTACAGAAAGATTTACAAAGAGAAGAGAGCTTGTTTTCATTGTGGTATTTTAGGACAAATTGTGGTGAAGTGTCTTCACAAGAACCAGAGTAAGAAACCAGTTGATCCACAACAGGCTAAATCATCTGTGAAGCCACCAATAAAACCAGTGGACAAATATGTTTTTCCACAGGTACAGAAAAAGAAAAGACCACATGTTCAGAAGAACGGTATTTTAAAAGGACAATCTGGTAGAATACCAAAGGCTAGTCCAAGTGTGCGCAAGCCGGTTGGTGCACAACATTACCAGACACCTGTGGTAAAATTGTCTAAACCACATAAAAGGAGACTGAACAAAAGGTTGAGAAAATTAGAAAGAGAATTTCTTGAAGGTAAATTCGATCAAAAACCTGTTTCTGGAAACATAACTGGTGAAAGCTCATTTATTCTAAAACCTGATTTTACAAAGTATAAGCACAAAGTGGTTATACTTGAGTTTTTAAAACACCAAAGTTTTCAAAATACAGAGGTTTAAAACAAGGTATGGAAAAGAAAAGATTCAGTATCAGATTTTGTTTCTGACTCTAAGTTACAACCAACGCTACTTGATGATGGGTTTGATTGTGAACTTAGAGAAGTGAGTTATGTTGGTAAAGATGGATGACCCAAGACAACTATGGCTTGGGTTTCCATTTCAAACTAATGTGTTTGTTGTTGGAAGTGCAGGGACAACCAAAGAGAAATATTACCTAAAATTTTTCTATCTTATGTGTGTTAATAGTGGTTGTGTCATGGCACATAGTGGATGTGGCACTTCTACCAAATGTCATATTCAGTCGGAAGTGGCGACATGGCATGAACTTTGCACTCAATGAGTTGTTGAAATAGCTCAACGACTTGATTCTCTGTGGGAGAGTTGAAGAAGTTACCTAATTTTTATTTGTAGTAGATGATCTAAGTCTAAGATGTTGAAGAATCTTCAAACATGGGAAGTAGGTGATTGGCAAGTGAGCATTAATATCTTGATTTTGAACCTAGTTCTGGTGTTCAGGGGAGTCATATGGACGGGGCAATCTACTGACGTGATAAAGTTTTAATTAGGTTAATATAGTGCTGTTATTGGTAACTTCTAATGATATTTTAACCTATTTTGAGTAGTTGGTGAACATGATTGGAATGGTAAATCCTGAGTGAAAAACCTTTTTCAACAAAATGTTTCATTGAAGTTAAACTTTATTTCTCTTAAATATTTTCTGTATAGTTCGTTTTTCTTTGATATATTTTCAGAAAAATCCATACAAAATAGAAAATCAAGAAAATTTCAAAGTCATTTGAGGATAAGACGAAATGATATCACATCAGTAAATGATCTAAACGTCTTGGACTGCACGTATGGGAAATGAAAGCGTCATGATTACTTGAGCTTTAAAATTTTGATTTTAATTTGAATATTTGCAAGTAATTTGAATTGTCAGTAGGCTATAAGCGTGTTTGGATCATTAGTAGTGTGAAAATTAAATATAAATTACTACAACTATGATTTGAACCCATGTTTTGCAAGTGTGTGTGTGTAAAAGAATGCAAAAAGATCATTATCAGATAAAGGATGTAAGATTTTGGCAAGTATATTCTCATGAGACAAGTTTCGGGTTATGTCTTTAGCACAATTTTTTGGTTCACTTCACTGCCCATACTCACAAGTATGCAATGAGAAGTTGAATCAAGATATGTCTTGACAACAACCGTCAAGAATATGTTACCCCTTGGATCACATTTGATCCACTGAAGACAAATCCAGATAACAGTTAGATCCCCTTAGCAAAATCCTCAGACTCCATATTTATTAACCTGAATCATCATCTGATATTCACAGAAGAAAAACCTAACAAACCAAGACAAATGAATCACTCGATTCTAAATCTTTTGATTCTCGATAATCCTTATGGATTCTGTTTGATTTTTTCTGTGCTAAACGATGTAACTTCATTCTGAAAATGTTGATACTCCTTGGGAAAATCTTAGTTGCCTTGAGATAATGAAATTTATTTTCTGTAGCTAACTGTGGGGTACACGTTGTATTTCTATAAATATTACCTTAACTCACAAGATCATGATACAAAAATGCTCGTAGTTTCAAATCTTATAGTATTGACAACTTAAATTGACTTGATTCTATTGCAAATTCGTTGAGAATAAGTTGTAACTCATGACATGATCCCATAATATTTGATGTTTATCCTGTATCATTTATTGCTAGAAATTAGCCTGATATGATCCTCTGCTCATGATTTTGACCAAAAAGAGTTTGATTGTAAATATTCCTGTATATTCGAATCTGTATCTTGTGTATATTATATGTATTTCAGAAAAAGTTTTTTTACATATTTTCCCCTATTAAACTTCTAAATTACATATATCCTTAACCACTAACTTTAATTACATATTTCCCCAGTTAACTTAAAGTTACCCAATTGCCCCTCACAAATATTTAGGATGGAGATATATGTAAATAGTACTTTAATTTGTTAATTAAGGATAAAATGGTAATAAAATAAGTTATTTTAAATGAATTGGATAAATATGTAATATATATGTTTTAGAAAAGGGAAATATGTAATTAAACTTTACGGTTGGGTAAATTTGTAATAAAGGAACTTAAGAATGGGATATATGTAAATGCCCCTTCAGAAAAAGACAAAAAGATTTTTAGTTTGTATATTTCAAGTATTGAAAAATACCGAAAAAGATGTTAGTTTTAACTTCCATGGAACATCATTTTTTTATGACTTGGGTACATCTTTGAGAATTTAGAGAAATTTAGCATATTGCATAATCTTTTGTAAGGGTTTGAGAATCCTTGAATGTAGACAAAGAGTTCTCTTTCTTATATCCCCTTCTAGTTTGAGTGCAGATATACAGGACAAGGACTTACAGATACAAGCTGGACTTCATGATGAAAGCAGACTTGTAGACAACTTCTGAAGTCATCTGAAGCTGTTGTCAAGGGGGAGTCTGTTAGAGCTTATTTGGTAGCTTGTGACAAACATCTTCAGAGCTGTTGTCAAGGGGGAGTCTGTTGGAGCATGTTTTGTGACAAGCAGCTTGAAGATTGTTTGTATTTTATGAGAGTAGTTTGTATCTGATCAAGTTTTATATTCGAGTCTTTGTTCATGTATGTTTTGGTTCTGCTCAGCAAAGTTGTTCCTGCGTACTTAGCTAAGTACGCAGGTTTGTCGACTTGTGAGTATAAATAGCTAATAGGGTTCTTGGTTGAGATAGGTCTGAACAAGTTCTTGAGAGAAAACCCTTTGTAATCAGTTGTTTGATGCTAATAGACAAAGTTTTATATACTTGTGTTCGTTATCACCGTATCTAGTCATCTTGTTCAAGCTAATCACAGAGGATTCCGCACTCTGTTGATTGGTTTCATCTCCTATACGTCAATCGATCTAACACCAGGGGATCTATAAGTGGTATCAGAGCCTTTTCTCTTGAAATTGAGTGTTATAGGAGTGGTATTGAACATTTTCGACTAGATTTGTACTGAATTACAAGGTTTTTAACATAAATTTGAGGGTTGTTGAGCAAAAACTAAGCGTTCTTGTTCTTCACGTTCACGAACTGAGACTGCTTCAAAACATCTCAATAGTTGTATGATTTTGTAAATTAATCATCAAGAGTTTGTTAGAATTGGATTTCTAAGCTTTTGGTTGGATTAATTTCATATTTTAGATACGTTTTGAGTGATTTTCAGAGTTTCAGACGTTTTTGCGTACTTAGCTACTTCTTCGTACTTAAGATTTCTTCTTGCGTACTTAGCTACTTCTTGCGTACTTAAGATTTGTTCTTGCGTATTTAAGATTTATTCTTGCGTACTTAAGATTTGTTCTTGCGTACTTAGTTTCTTCCTGCGTACTTAATTTGTTCCTGCGTACTTAGTAAAAAAATAATAAGTAAAAAAAAAAATTTAATTGGTTCAAGAGTTACAATCATGTTGTGTTACAAGAATGAGTTTGGAACCTGGCCTCCGCCTCCTAGACTCGTATCTCTAAATGATTGTTCTACTTGGAAAGCTCGGTTTATGGAGTATGTTTCTTTGATCGATAAAGGTTTTTGGAAACCAATAGAGGAAGGTTATACCCCTCCTGCTTACACCTTCTTGGGTGACACGAACATTCTAAAACCTACATCAAAGTTCACGGTTGAAGAAAATAAAGAATTTGATAGAGAAAAGAAGACTAGAGAGGTTATTGAAATGGCTCTTTCACAAGAAACCAACTATAAATTTACGAGTTACTACACTTCAAAAGGCTTATGGGAAGCAATTCAAATGAAGTGTGAAGGATGTTTGAATGTGAAAGACGTGATGATGAACTTTGTGGATTCACCAAAATTTTCGGTTGCTCAAAATAAAATATACAAAAACAAAGAAACTAAAAATAAAATATACAAAAATAAAGAAAGCTTAGCTGGAAACACGATCGTATAGCATTTCAGTCGCGCTCGTATCCCACGTATGCAAGTGGCTGCCTTGTACAAGAATCAAGCGGATGTCAGAAATCACCACCTGAATGGAGATTGAGTATGGGTGGACCAATCAAACCCTGCAAAAATAAGCTCAAGCAAAACCCACAAGCGTCATATTGACCCAATAACAAGATGCAATAAAAATAAATGACACTACTGACTTGACACGATTAAAAATAAAATTAAATAATTTTTTTTTCGCGTGTCGTGAAGAATGGGGACTGGATCTTCGCGTACCGCGAAGATCCAAATTTCTGACCGATCACCCAATCCCTCGCGTGTCGCGAATAATAGGGCTCGGATCTTCGCGTACCGCGAAGACCCTTCCTTGACAGACAGATTGGAGTAAAAATTGAGGTTTTGTCTTAGAAAAATTTTCAACCTCTAAAACTCAAAATTTTTAACTTTTCCCAAAATTGAGGTTTTCCCAAAACTTTTCCCAACTTGTTCCCCATCATTTTTCTTGCCAAAATCGACACGAACACCTGCAAAACTTAGAAAAACTACAAAAACATACCGAAAAACTTCAAAATTTACATAACTCTACACATGGTGCCCTACCTCCAGGAACTTGTGCATTGCCCTCAATTACACTTAGATGAGCCCAAAACACCTCAAAGGCTTCCCCACACTTGGTCAAATGCACACAACAAAGAAAACAAAGCAATAAAGTCCTAACTCACTTTCGTATGCATCACGGATGCATTCAGCATATGCATTAAGCCTTTTAAACATCTCAGTAGCCTGAGAGGACGAGTTTAGCCTCATGAGGGTTTCTAGGGAACACACCCACAAAGTTCATTTAACTAAAATTCAAAATCAGACAAACGTACCTTAGGCTGCCTCCTAGGAGCGCTAAGTTTAACGTCTTCAGCCAGACGCGGTGTACCTGACGCTACTTACGGTGGTCGGAAAGTGAATTCCTTTCCATTCGTCTCCTCACTTGCCTGACGGTTTTCATTCCCATCCATCTTAAACTTCCTTAGATGGTATGCATCAACCAACTTTGCAGCTTCTTTTATTTTCACAAACTCACCAGCTTCATATGTATGCTTTCCACACATGGGAGGCTTCGTTGTTTTACTTCCAGCCTCCCCACACTTAAGTGGTGCTGCATCCACTACCTTGTGCTCATCCTTCAGTTTTAACCTGCCCAACACACAACCTTTCTCTTCAGTGTCTCCCGTATCCACAATGTGACTAGGAGGACACTTGTTAGTAGCACATGATTTAGACAAGTTAACTTTATAAGAATAAGTAAAAGAATTTGTAAACATGTCTAAATTACACTCACGGCTTCCAATGGTCATGCTTACTGTGTTATCTCTACAGTTGTTCTGAGCATTGGCAGTTGACAAGAATGATCTTCTGAGCAGCACCCTTGATTGTTCCTTCTTCATGCTAGGGGCATAATCGAGCACCAAGAAATCCTCTGGGTAGTAGAATTCCCCAACCTTCACAACCACCCCTCTAATCATTCCCCGAGCACGTTTGCATGTCAAATCAGCTAACACCACGGTAGTGTCAACTTGCTAAATAGGGCCCAAATCTGCCTGATCATACAGACTTCCCGAGAGGATGCTGAGACTTGCACCATAGTCGAGGAGTGCCCGGTTTACCTTTACTCCCCCAACTTCAATCGGGATCAGGGGTTCTCTTTGCTCTCTCTCATCTTCAGCATTACTTAATTCCTCATCCTGATGAATACTTACCGCACCGACATAAGCATGCTTTGAACTGGACCTTAGATGTTGCGGGTTCGTCTTCGTATCACTTAGGAGTCTCCCATTGCTCTTCCTCAAATCTACCACCTCAGTAGCTATCTGTCCCATCTGAGTGGTAAACACTTGAACTGACTTGTCACGTACCTCGTCAGATTGGTTTTTGTTTTGGAGTTCTTGTTGGATGGCCTTCAAAAGATTGATCATCTCATTTCCACTAGACTAGTTAGAAGATCCAGATGATCCTCCTTGCTCATTCCCCCTTTGATACCCCTTCTGGTAATTACCTTGATTGTAGTTTTGATTTTGAGGTGGGAATGGTTGCTGATTTCTTTGTCCCCTTGCTTGAAAATTAGAGTTATATTGGTTTGAGGCATCCCCATAATGAAAGTTAGGGTGGTTTCTAAGGCCTGGGTGATAGGTGTTGGAATTCATGTCATAATTCCTACCACCCCCTGAATGTAGTTCACATCCTCAAACTTTCCTATGCAGTTTGCACCATTGTGAACCAACTCACCACACTGGTCACACACCTCATACGGTTGGGTTTGCTGCCCGCGGTGCCCATCTTTGCAACCTGTTTCTCTAGCTTCTCCAACCTACCCAACTCAGAACTCTGATTATCCACTATTCTCACTTCAAAGTGTCTTGCCCTTCTTGAAGACTGATCTTTCCTCTTAGATGTTCTTGCCATCTTCTCGAAATAGTCCCTGTCTTCATCCTCAATGTTGGTTCCAAATGTACCATTAGATATAGAGTTGAGGTCATGGGCATCATCATCTGTCAAGCCCTCATGAAAGGCCTTCAACATCTACCACATTTATAAACCATGGTGTGGGCAATTCTTTATTAGCATCTTGAACCGAAGGAAGGCCTCATGAAATAGCTCCCCCGACTACTGTTGAAAATTTCGGATGTTCTTCCTAGCATCACTAATCCTTTGATTAGTGTAAAACTCGTCTAAGAACTGTTGCTGCATATCACCCCAAGTGTAAATAGATGTAGACGGTAAAGAATGGAACCACTGTTGAGCCTTGTCTTCTAGTGTGAATTGGAAAAGTATCAACTTCACATCATCAGGTGTGAATCCCAGTCCCCCCCAATAGTGTTGCACCTTGCATCATAGGCACTCAGATGCAAGTAGCGCTCCCCTATTCCTTGACCATGGTATTTAGGCAGATTCTAAATAGCCTGGGAACAAACCTCAAAAGATCTACCATGTTGTTATGGAATAACAACCGGTGATGGATTATAAGCAATGGCTGGATGAAAGTGGCTCTCAATTCACCGAACATGATCCCTATCATGCCTCCTAGGAATGCCTCCCGGATTGTCAAAAGGAGAGGCAACATTCTGAGGATCAAGTCTTCTCTGTTTGTTCACGGGTTGTTGTTATGGTGGGATGTGAACTTGAATATCTTGATAAGCTGGTTGATGTTGAAAATTCTGTTGTGGAAACCTGTTATCATGCTGTTGCTCCATGTACCCCTCTTTCTGAACCCCTCCATCATACCTTATGTGAACTGGTAACCTAACCCGCTGATTATCCCTTTTGTCAGAATCTTCATTATCATTCTCATTTCCCTCAAACTCATCATCGAATTCCCCTGTTTCATCATCAAAGTTTAGGCCTGAAGTATAAGGGAGCTCCCTAAGGAAGGGTTGATTGAAAGAGAGATGGTTTTGTCTTGGGTGGTTGTGATGTGGGTGGTATGGTATCCGATACTATCCTCACGTATGGCGAAGAATAGTGAGGTTCTGGTTTGAAGTTAAAGGGTTGTCTTACTTGTGGTGGAGGTTGACCAAAGTTGGGTAGTGGTGGGATTTGGATAGTAGATTGGTCATGAGTTCCATCTGTCCGAGGAGGTGGAACAGATGGTGAGAACACACCCGAGGTGGGTTGTTCTGATGGAAGTTGGCCTGCAGGAGGCAGATCAGTTTGCTTGCCCTGATCTTGTTGATTTTCCATTTGAGTTGGAGAAATTGCTATCTTGTTTTCTCTGTGAAGAACCCTGTTATGCCGAGCAGTCTTCTCAATTTCCGGATCAAAAAGCAATGGCGAGGATTTCCTATAATGCCTTGTATGATGCATGCTTTTACAGAATCACCTGCACAACACCAACAAGAAACCCTTGTGTAATACTAAGCAAAACAAAAAAAATAACAAGAAATTAAAAACAAGAAATTTTTATTTTTGTGATTTGTTGCAAAAAGAACAAATTAACACCTTGCGCACTAACTCCCCGGCAACGGCGCCATTTTGATCGATGTCGTTCTGTCGGTCAAAAACAATCCTTAAACACCTTCACTAGTAAGGGTAAGTAGAGTATTGTATCCACGAGGAGTTGTGGAAAGTGTCACTTTGTTACAATTGTTGAAAGATAGGAGGCAGATCAATTTGCTTGCCCTGATCCTGTTGATTTTCCATTTTAGTTGGAGAAATTGCTATCTTGTTTTCTCTGTGAAGAACCCTATTATGCCGAGCAGTCTTCTCAATTTACGGATCAAAAAGCAATGGCGAGGATTTCCTAGAATGCCTTGTATGATGCATGCAATTACAGAATCACATGCACAACACAAACAAGAAACCCTTGTGTAATACTGAGCGAAACAAAAAAAAAATAACAATAAATTAAAAACAAGAAATTTTTGATTTTTGTGATTTGTAGCAAAAAGAACAAATTAACACCTTGCCCACTAACCCCCCGACAATGGTGCCATTTTGATCGATGCCGTTCGGTCGGTCAAAAACAATCCTTAAACACCTTAACTAGTAAGGGTAAGTAGAGTATCGTATCCACGAGGAGTTTGTGGAATGTGTCACTTTGTTACAATTGTTGAAAGACAGAAAGCAATAACTACTTATTTGGATTTGGATTTAAAACAATAAGGAGAGAGGTAATCCTCTCCGGGGTTCTGTTAGGACATGTTTTGTAACTGTTGATAAAATTCTGTGTAAGTTCTGCTAGAGGCGAACTTAATAAGTTCGCCTAGCCTATCAGAGGCGAACTTAATAAGTTCGCCTGGGCTATCAGAGGCGAACTTAATAAGTTCGCTTAAGGCCATCAGAGGCGAACTTATTAAGTTCGCTTAGCCTGTGAGAGGCGAACTTAATAAGTTCGCCTAATGCAGATCAGTTGTGTATAAATACCAGAACAGAGTAGTGTAGATTAGAGAAGAGACTCGGACGATATCAGGAGGGACTGAGAATTCTGTAAATTGTGTAAACTGATATTGTAGTGGAATAAAAAGAGCGTTTATTTACACCGTTGTTGATTGAGTCACACGAGCACGTTGATCATGGATTCCGCACTTTATCACCGTGTCTAACCGCGAGTCTAGAGATCCGTCACGCAACGAATAAGGGACCTACAAGTGGTATCAGAGCTATTGCTCTTGATTAGCAAAAGATTCGTGGTGTTTTCGTGTCCAATCAACATCAAATTCATCATTTTTGAGTTTTTCATTTCAATGGAGTTTTCAAGACTGTTTTGATTCTGATTTGGTGATTTTGAAGACGAAATTGACGAAATTGATCCGATAACAAGTTTCTGTTTGACAAATTACATAATCCTACGGTCCAGTTTTGATTAATTCCTTCAAATCAGTGATTAATGATGATTTCAACATGTTTCTGGTTCGCGGTATCTGTTTGAAATGTTCTTGATTTTGAATCTGCTGAAGCAAGCGAACTTGCTGAATCTGTTGTGCAGGCGAACTTAAGGAAGCGAACTTAATAAGTTCGCTTGGTGAATAATAAGCGAACTTAATAAGTTCGCTTGGTGCAGGGTAAGCGAACTTAATCAGGCGAACTTAACAAGTTCGCATCGGGTCAGTTTCAGGCGAACTTAATTCTGTAAGCGAACTTATCAAAAAAAAAAAAAAAAAAAAAAAAAAAACAATTTTTTTAGTGAACGCTTTTATAGTCGTTTTGAATCATTTTTGAAATTTTGAATTTTCGAAATTTTTTAAAAAGAGTATTTTGGCGGGAAAATTTTTTCCGGATATTTTTGTGAAAATTTCAAAATGTCAATTTTATGTGATATTAATGATATTGGAACTATGCCACCGAGACTTTTGTGCATATCAGATTTTCGTAGCTGGAAAGTCCGGTTCGAACAGTTCGTATCAGTCACTGATGAAAACTTTTGGACATCCATATTCGAAGGATATGTTCATCCTACTTATGACTATATGGGATATTATGATGTTCCTAAACCAGTGACAGCTCTTACTAAACTAGAAAAGCAGAAGTTTGATCGAGAAATGAAGACGCTTGAAACTTTAAAATTGTCTTTACCAAAAGAAATCATTCATAGTCTCGGGAAGTGTCCAACTTCACGTGATCTATGGGAAACTTTGAAGAAAAAGGGTGAAGCTACTACTCAAGCATTTGTGGTCTTGATCAAAGAAGATTTAGTGAAGCAGTGTGATACTGAAAGTGATTCTTCTGCAGTTTTAACTGATTGTGAGAGTATTCGTTCTGGTGAAAGTACTCAGTCTACTGTGAGTGATGTAGATACTGAAGTAAGCTTTCAGACAGTTGAAGATGATCTCAGTAAATCAGAAACTGATGCAGAGCCTGTCATTGTTGATCAAGCTGATGATGACGTATTCATGGCTCCTGGTGCATCTGGTTCAGAAGTAAAAACTGAGGTAATTTCTAACTCTGAGACGTTTTGTTCTAACTGTATGTCAGTGAAGGATAAAATGATGAGGGTTATGGATGACAACGTCAACCTCATTTGTGATATGAAATCGATGCACACGGTAAATCAGAAATTAAAGGATAATGAGATTGTGTGTATTGAGAGAATAGAATCGTTGAAGAGGGATATAAGTTCAATGACGTTGAAGATCAAAGAGCAGGCATATCACCTGGATATGTCCTTTGCAGAAATTGAGAAAAGAAATAATGATCTTGTTGAGAAAGATAAAGAACTAGCTGAATCTAAAGTTGAAGTGATCAGCTTGCATAGAAAGTTAGAAAGCTTTGGAAATTCATCATTCCTATTAGGATATTATCATGAAAATACTAAAGAGGGGAACGGAACTACTGGTATTGGATATGTTCCTCCACCATTCAACGGAAATTATTCTGTTACACCTGAGATTATAAATGATGAGGATTTAGATCCTAAGACTGTGTTGAAGGTGAATCCAGTCACAGGTGAAGATATGGTGTATTCTGATGAGAGTGATGATGAATATTTTGATGAAGCTAAGGTAGAGGGGATACCAAAAGCTGTTAAGAAAGAAGACTCAAAGGTTGATTCTAATTCATCTGGAAATTCTACATTTGGAAGTTCTTCAAATTCAAGGAGAGTTCCATATGTCAGAGATTATAAAGACAGGCGTACATGTTTTCATTGTAATGAGATAGGACACATTGTGGTGAACTGTCCTTACAAAAATAAAGGAAAGAAGCATGTAGTTCCTGAGAAGATGAAGCCTGAATCAAAACCTGTTGCAAAATCTGGCGTTCCAGAGAAAATAAAGCAAAAAGAAGTTCGTGTAGGAGAATCTTCTTCAAATGCATCTAATCATGTGAAGATTCCTTATATGAGAGAATATAGTGAGAAGAGATCTTGCTTTTACTGTGGTATTGTTGGTTACATTCGGATTGCTTGTCCTCACAAAGCCAAAGGTAACCGACATGTTACTCCAGAAAAGGTAAGAACTCCTGGTAAGCCTTATGTTAACCCAAATGTGGTTAAACCTCATGTTATACTAAAGGGTAATTCAAAATCTGAGGTTAGGCTTTCTAGACCTCAAAGACGGAGGAGAAACAGAAGATTGAGAAAACTTTTAGAACAACAAGAGTTTTCACAACCAAATCAATTTTCAAATGAAATAAATTGTTCAAACACTTCACATTTTAAGCTAAAAGAACTTAATAAACAGAAGTTTGTTTGGAAATCTAATGTTTCTGTTTCTGACTCGTCGGAACAATCTCCGAAAATCGATGAGAGATTCGATTGTGAGTGGAGTGAGGTTTATTATTTTGATACAGATGGACGACCCATGACTACCATGGCTTGGGTCCCAATATCAAATTAATGTTTCTTGTTAGATGTGCAGGATTTACCAAGAGGGACTATTAATACCATTTTGGTTGTTGATAGTGGTGGTTCTTAGCACACGACAGGGAATGACATATGTAAGAGTAACGAGTTGTTGATAACTGAGAAGATATTTGATCCAACGACTTGATGCTCAAGGGGGAGAATATGTCACACACAATGTTTTGTAAAGAGTTTTACAAAGTCCAAATGATAACCTAAAACTTAGGATGACGATGGTGAGCATAAAGTCGTTGATGCAACCATTTGACTAGTTGAGGGGGAGTCTACAGGACAGGGGGAGTACAGAACTGTGTTGGTGACAGAGGCAATGACATTCAATTACAGGATTACATTGGTTTGAGTTTTTAATTGATTGACTTGCTTAATCCTGAGTAACCAAGTAAAATGTTTTTCTTAAAATGTTTTCATGGAAGATTTTATTTTTGTTTGTTTTACTTTCTTTGAAAAAGATTTTGAAAAAGCCAAACAAATTGAAAAAGATAAAATCGACATTACTTGAAGTTAAAGGAGAGATGATAGTACATCAGTAGATGTTCAGTCACACATGACCTTAGTTGGACTTTATGATGCTTATCTAACATATCTGTGATAAATGTTTTGATCAGAACTTCTTAGACTGCACAGTATGAGAAATGATAGCTTCATAACTGCTTATGCTTAATAAAAATTGATGCTTGATGCTTATATTTTAATTTAGATACTAGTATGTAGTCTGAATTGTCAATAGGCTATGAGTATCTTTGGTCCATTAGTAGTGTGACAACATAATGATCTTTGTGACAACTGTGATCTGAACCCATGGTATGCCGGGTGTGTGTGTAAAAGATCATTATCAGATAAAGAATATATGATCTAAAGTACTTCATGAGACTAGTATCGGTTATGTCGTTAAACACAATTTTTCAGTTCACTTCACTGCCCATGCCCTGAAAAACATGCAATGTGTTGTTGAACTAAGATATGTTTCTGACAACATCTGTTGGAACATATACTAGCCCTTGGATCAATATCCTGATTCCATTGAATATATCCAGATAACAGTTGGATCACGCTACCCTATGTCATTGAATCAATCGATTCCTTGATCAATCTTTCTGTTACTATGAATCATGATACTTAATCCAAACCAAGACATTTGAATCATTCGATTCTGAATCATTCTGATTCTCTACTTGATATTATCCTGTGTTTATCGGTATAATTCATCCTGGAGATTGAATATTATCTTGCAATGATCTTATATGTCTTGAAGATAGTGCAAATTTATTTTTCTGTTGGCATATTTGTGGGGTACACGTTGTATTACAAAATAAATGGTACCTTAATTCACAAGAACATGGGACAAAGATACTGATGGTTTCAATTCTTATAATATTGACAACTTAGATTGACATGTTATGTGTTGCAAATTCGTATGTAATAAGCATGTTATGATCTGATCTCATCTTCTTTAAAGTTCTTCGCGTATCATTACATGTTTTGGTTGAAGCTTAAAGATTTGATCTTATCTGATATAAAGAAATGATGAATCTGGATAGGATACCATTTGATACTATATGGATTGTTTATCCAAGATGTGTGATTGATGCATTGTTTTTACTGATATGATCTTCTAACTCGTGATGTTCGACCAAAAAGATGTGATTTTGTATTTTAAATTTCAGTTTAAACAGAGAAAACCAAAAAGATTTTGTGTTTCTTATGTTTGAAAAACCAAAAAGATTTTATTTTTCCAGCTTCCATGGAAATCTTAATTGTTGGTTATTCTTGGTTGTTCTCCTTTTTCAAAAACTGAATATTGCAGACAGAAGTTGACAAGGGGTCCTTCTCCCAAGTTTTCTTCTAGAAATAAAGAGAGAGTGTGTAGATGAACAAGACGAAGACTACAACTTGTTTGATGATATATGAAGACGGATGACAATCTTCTGAAGCTGTTGTCAAAGGGGAGTCTGTTGGAGCATATTCTGGTGACAACGAGCTTGAAGATATTATGTCTTAGTCTTAGAGTCTTTGACTTGTAATTGATAGAATTGTTAGCAACAGTTAAAGGGGAGTCTGTTAGGACATGTTTTGTAACTGTTGATAAAATTCTGTGTAAGTTCTGCTAGAGGCGAACTTAATAAGTTCGCCAAGCCTATCAGAGGCGAACTTAATAAGTTCGCCTGGGCTATCAGAGGCGAACTTAATAAGTTCGCTTAAGGCCATCAGAGGCGAACTTATTAAGTTCGCTTAGCCTGTGAGAGGCGAACTTAATAAGTTCGCCTAATGCAGATCAGTTGTGTATAAATAGCAGAACAAACCAGAACAGAGTAGTGTAGATTAGAGAAGAGACTCGGACGATATCAGGAGGGACTGAGAATTCTGTAAATTGTGTAAACTTATATTGTAGTGGAATAAAAAGAGCGTTTATTTACACCGTTGTTGATTGAGTCACACGAGCACGTTGATCATGGATTCCGCACTTTATCACCGTGTCTAACCGCGAGTCTAGAGATCCGTCACGCAACGAATAAGGGACCTACAGGTTCAGGTTTGCAAACACAAGTTCTTCCTAGTCTACCTAGCAAGCAATCACATAGACAAAATCGCACATGGTTCAACGGAATTCAGCGAAAATATTTGAACGAGCTGTAAAGAAAGCCTATTCATACATAATCAAATTGTGTTAACCAATTGACACTCAAATCTCACAACGACACTGATATAAATAAACTCTAGACTGATGAGACTTGAATCAACAATTCAAAATCAACACAAATATTTTAAAGCATTCAATGGATAAATGTAATCATATGGCTTAAGATACCTATCAAAACTACAAACCAGGACCAAGTATTCCAGAAATTACAAGTGCAAACGCAAACCCTACACCCGGAGAAGATCACGGGTGATTTAGCTACTCATATTCATCACAATAATTAAAACTAGTGTAATGGAACTTACAATCATCAAAATTTAAGAACAATTGACCTAAGAATCATGGGAATCACCCTCTTGAAGCTCTGGAACGGCTGGAATAAAAAATTGAATGGTAATGGGGGCTGAGAAAGAATAAAACCTAATTTATGTTAATTTTCCCGTAAAAGCTTTCCTCACATACCGCGAGAGTCTTGGCCAAGTCCTTCGCGTACCACGAAGGACAGAATAATCAGGCGAGCTTTTTCACTTATTCGCGTACCGCGAAGAAATCTCCTCAGGTCTTCGCGGTACGCTACTTTGCTTTTGACCTTTTTATCCCCGTGCTTCGCGTCCAACTACTTTGCTTCTGTTTCCCGCTCAATTAGCACATAAAACCTGGGAGGCACATGCAACCACAAACACACATAAAACCGAACAAAGATACAAAGTAAAACAACTAAAACGAACACAATAGGACACATAAACCGGGTTATTAGACACTATATCAAAAATCGGCAGCTTAAACAGAGAGTCGACCTGGACAGTCGGCCAGATCAAGCAACAGTCGGCTCAAGCCATAGAGTCGGCTCTGGACAGTCGGCTTAAGAACAAACTCATCCCCTTTTTCTCAAAACTCAGAAAATCGAACCAAAATCGCTCAGATCTAAGACAAAATGCAAACCAGATCTATCAAGCTTCTCAAAAACATATTTCTGACCGAATTTCAATACTAATTTCTGAACTTGAAGCAGATCTAATCCAAATTTGGATGAAATACAAAATTTTTCAATAGCCCTAAAACCCAAAGTTTTCACTATATCAAGAGCACATAGGTTCTGATACCAGATTGTAGGTCCTGACAATAGGGTCCCTATGCTATGATGATTCTAGTCAAGATCTGATCAACAAATCAGCTATAGATCAGCCGTTATTGATGGAATCAATAGAAATATAAGAAAAATAGCATGGAAAATAAGAACAAAAACCCACAAAATCTGATCAGAATTCCACTGATATGATTACAATAAGCTCCTGGATTGATTACAAAGATCTACCACCACCACCCACCACGGATGAGCTCCCCCATGGTGGTGGAACAAACTAGCTAAGAAAAACCTCACCAAAAGCTAAGAAAATGAAATTACTGAGAAAAATTATATGGAGAAGAAGATCCGATTGCTATGAAAATGGTCAGGTATAAATAGGAAACCTGAGATAGTCGACATGCAGATTGCCGACTCTCGCTGAGAGTCAGCCGTAACCGACCTTGTGACTCTCTGATAGTCGGCTGAAGCCAGCCTAGCGACTCTCAGAGAGTCGGCTGAAGATAATCTAGCGACTCTCAGAGAGTCAGCTGAAACCAGCCAAGCGACTCTCAGACCCATTTTCATACGCGAACCTAGACTTCTCGTGATCACATGAATTGATTAACATCATTCTCAAACTAGACCCAACAATAAGCATATGATCAACTAAGTTCAATATATTTATTTAAAAACCAACATTTCAAAATCAGAAATTCAAATGAAACAAACAGCCAAACTAAAAGTTATATAATTGATTCAAGTCTTTATTTATTCTAGGTCTCATCCCTAAGTGAAGCATCTTGTGTATAATCTCAAATATTTGCACCTGAAACATGTAGGAAAAACAAGGTCAACTAAAAATAGTTGGTGAGTATACATAGGTTTTGACTCTACAAACAAGTTCAAAATGTAGTGTACAATTCATTATGTCACATGGTATAGATATGTAAACATGTAAAAACAACTAGAGCAAATCGGGTGGACAATCAAACCTTTGTTGACATGTTAGGCATAGCACACATGTTACCCTTGTGTTTTCAGTAAACAATCACCCAACCCGGGTGGTTGTAACATCCCAAAAATAATGAAACGAATAAATATAGCGAGACCGGTGATTTAGTCGGAATATTTAAACAAAAGGGAGCGGGCTTGGGCTCGGCTTCAATGGGCCGAGGGAAGCCCAGGTATATATATAAGGCAAGGCAGCCCTCTTCCCTGCTCATTTCCCCAACTCACGCAGCTTTTAGAGAGAGAAAGGAGAGCTCGGGTCTAGAGAGAGAAAGTGACGGATCAACTCGGGAATTCAGGAGAACGTTGCTGCTGTTCTCGTGATCATATCCTCTGAATCAGAAATCCAATCCAGGTAACGATCCGATCACATTATGAGTTTTTGTTCGTTTTGGGAGTTTTCGGGTTTTGGCTAAAAGATAACGATTTTTGCGGATGAAACTTGAAAGTGAACTTAGGTATAGCATCTAGAATGAAAAACGAACGTTTTGATCAAAGAAAATTTAGATATCGACATGATCAGATTCGCATGCAGAACATTCGGATTTTCGGGGAAGGCGATAAGTGCAGACCCATCAAAACTACTTAGTTTCGATATGTACAGACCCATCGAAACTACTTAGTTTCGATATGTGCAGACCTATCGAAACTACCAAGTTTCGATATATGCAGACCCAATCGAAACTACCATAGTTTCGATATGAGCCCCCGATCCGAAGTTAAGATAATACATAAGTTACTTATCGAAACTACCTATTGTCACACCCCGCCAAGGCGGAAACGCGAGGCGTAACGTTCACTAGTTTTCGAAGCATATGATTATCGCAAACACATACATGTAGTTGGATACATAATCGAGTTTAAAATATTTACATCACAAAATATCAACTGGAGTTTACAAAAGTTTAAGATTTCGCAAATATAACTCAAAACCATGAGTTATACGAGAGAAATCCTCCAAAAGTCGTATCCGCATGCATGCATGAAATCCTACATTGCTAACCTGAAGACCACATTCAATTTCCTGAAAACATACTTAAAAATGTCAACACGAGGTTGGTGAGTTCACAAATTATTATAAAGAGTTATCATAAACCCAATGTTTAAATTTGATCCTTTTCACCTGATCAAAACCCTTTATTTAAACCTGATCACTTAAACCTGATCAGAACTCTTTGGTTTAAAACCTGATCACTTTATCCTGATCAAAACCCTTTGTTTAAACCTGATCACTTAAACCTGATCAGAACTCTTTGGTTTAAAACCTGATCACTTTATCCTGATCAAAACCCTTTGCATGTATTACCAATGAATTTGAATACTAATCCGATCTATTGACCCCATTTGTAAGCTTGCAAGGAATACAAAATAGTATGTAATGTACGAGACCGTAACCAAACCCCGACCTTTTGTGCCTCCCCCTCGCCTTTTTGCGAGTAAGATAATATGCGGTCATTCGGCCATGTGGACCCCTGGTTAGCGCGACTAACCATGACCGGAGGCGTCACCCTCAATAGTACTATCCATATAATCCCGGGCTAAAATAGCTAATGGTTACTAACTTATTCAGAGGACTTTAAGCGCTTTACTTTTCCCTCAATACACACATACGGTCAGATCATTAGTTCAATTCATTTACACACAAAAGTCTTTTACAAGTATGTTTCCACCCCAAATCATTTCAAAAACTTTAGAAAAAGGGGGATTAGTGAAACTCACCTCGACAGTATGACTGCTAGCAAACACTTGAATAACCGTAAACCCCGCTTATCCGTACCCTAAATACACAAGGATACCTTACATGTTAAGACTAACCGTCTTAAACACAAGTTGTTCACCCGCCTTAACGAATCCTGTTAAGTGCGTTTTTGTTTAATAAAACCATGTTTTAACGTGACGACCCGTTGGTGATTATTATTCCAGTCTAGACGCTTTACTTATAATATATTTTCATATTGGTGACTAGTTACGTTTGTCAAAAATAAATATTATTTTTGCATCACAATATAATATATTTATATTATATCTCACGTATCATCATATAATCATTTTGTATTAATAATTATATAAACCACAAATGTCGTTCAAGTATGTTCTAAGCATGCGAGTCGTCCTACGTGCACATAATCCATGTTAACACGTACTCATATAATTTACTCGTTCCGAACGACATTTATTAACGTGTTTACGTTCAACATGCATTTATTTATATCTATTTATGCACACAAATATAATCATGTTTTAATAATCCAATATATATTTAAACAAGTTTCACGATAACATACGATCATTTATCCTTAATCCGAACGTCTTTATAATTTATTACTCGTGTCTAAGTTCTATGTTATCAACGTGTTCTAAATATATATTATTACATTTATTTATTCGTTTCATATTTCATTTCGATTTAACAAGTTTCCGTTGTTTACAAATATATATTATGACTTTTATATATATTTACATGCGAATGTTAAATCATTATTCGAGTTCTACAACTTAAAATCATACACCCACATATACATTTAACATATACTTTCACACTTAACCATTTTCCAAGTTAACAACTTAAACACATATACATCTAGGTATATTCCATAGAATTTTTACATGTATACATACACTTATATTTTCCTTTTTCCTCAAGTATAATTTCATACTATTTATGAATCCAACTATTTGATTATTTCTCAACCATTTATCAAATCAAACACAAACATATAGATGTTTATTTCAATCCATTTATATATATGCATGTATGTTCTGGTCTCCATTTATATATATGAAATCATACACTTCTAAGTCTTAACCAACTCAAACATGTATAAACATATGCATGTATATTTTTGACCAACATACATATATATATATTCATCTATTTTGGTTTTAATTTACTTTTATCACAATATTATATAATACTAATCAAACCAACAAATTTTACATTTATCTTTAATATTTTCGACCCATTTATATATATTTATACAAAACCTTAACTTTTATTCTTTATAAAGTTAAATTCTTAAGAAAACTCTTTTAATCTTTCAACCTCTTTGTTTATTATCATGAACAACATGTTTAGATTAAGAAAAAGAGATGGAATTAGGGTTGGGTGTCGGTTTCCTTACCACTAGTCAAGCTAGGCGACGATTTCACTAGTGAACGTTGATGGATGCTCGTATTGTTGTCAAAACCCGACTCCCTAGCTTCAAGACTCTTGATCTTTCCCCCAAGTTCCAACTTCTAAATCTCTAGACTTTGTTTCTTGAACTTGGTATGTGAATGTGTGTGCATGTGTGTGTGCCTTATGTGTATATATATATATAGAAGAGAGTTTGAGTGTTGGATGCTTCAACACTCCATCATCATTATCCTTCATGATTGATTTGAGATTGATTTGACCTTGAGTTGTCTTAACACTTGAATGGGAATGGTCTCTATGACACGATTTGATGTAGTTAGTGGATTTGGTGGATAGTGGGTGGTGGGTGGGTGCTCTCGTGATCTAATACCCGATATATGAACTTTTATGATTAAAACTCTTTATATTTCGTATCTCGACTATATTTTAATAGTCCGCCAATTTAACCCGTCATACTTAATGTTTAACTATAATATATACGTGCACTCGTAATAATAACTCGTCATCATGAACTGATATCGTTGTGTTCATTTTTAATAATCTTGTCACCAATATATATATGTTTTTATATCAAAGCGTATTACTAGACTTTTCCGGAATAAATATTTGTTAATCACCAACGACGTTCCTTGCGGGTTATAACCGTTTACTTCCTAGTAATTCTAAACATTACTAAAGTATAATATTTGTTTCTTTGCTAGACTCCATGACAACACTATGTCAAAATTATAAACCAGGAAATATAATTAATGAACGTGCAATTATGAAATATGGATATTGACCTGGTATGCTGGGTGTCACACCTATCGAAACTACCAAGTTTCGACAGAAACAACCTATCGAAACTACCAAGTTTCGATATTAGCTAATCAATCGAAACTACTATGTTCAAGCATAGTAATGCCTAGTGTCATCTAGGAGCACCATCTTATGTGTATGACTTTATTATACAGATCGTGAGTGACATTAGTGAAGCCCAGTAGACAGCTTAGTGTATTACAGAAACTACTCATCAGGTGAGTTCTATGTGCCCCCTTCTATGTTATGTGCAAATGTTTTCAAATGTTTTGGGGCTGAAATGTATACACTAAGTGAATAAATGTTCTGAATGTCAATGTGATCATATGTGTTATACAAGTATATATATATACCTATACACGAAAGAGAAATTATGAATAAAGTATGAAAAACATGATTATAAAGAATGAATGAAAGTATAACACAATATGAAAGAATGAAATCCTGCTTTATATCCATGTATATATTGTTTGCCAAGTACAGAAAACGTTATGGACGCTTCGATGATAACGGCTACTTCGGTAGACGGACGACCACGTGACTATCATACAACCGGGACAAGTGTGTTCCTTCATCAGCTAGGACGTACGAATGCCACAAGTGCGTTCCTTCATCAGCTAGGACGTACTAAAGTTATTAACGGACGGTCTAAGAAAAATTAGCATCTTATAGTAGAACGGTTGTATAAATAATAGTCGCATGGGAAACGGATACCTTCAGGTAGACGGGCGAATTACGGCCTACGACGGTAGGACGGTTGTAAGTCATGACGGACGGACAAAGGTTGCCGGACGGTTGTAAGAATAAAATGACGGACGGCACTTGTTGCCGGACGGTTGTAAGTATAGGTGGGCCATGACGATGGACCACGGCGATTGTCTTTGTGACATTCGTAAGCAAATGACGGGTTGATCACCCTTATATAGTATGACCCATGAAATTAAAGAAAGAAAGTAAAGAAAAGAAAAGGGTGAATGCATATATATATATATGAATTCACAAAGATACAGAAAAGAAAGATGAAAGAAAGACAAAAGTTCTGAATACATATTTATACGAATGACTATACAGTAATGCATACTTATAAAGTAAAGAAAAGAATGTTTATATCAAATCGCATTAAACTAGAACTCACCAGCGTTAGCTGACTTTTAGTATACATTTCAGGTAAAGGAAGATAAGGTCGTGCGATGGCGTGGAGGTTACCCGGCACGAGACTGACATCCCTCTTTTGTTTTATATGTCTTCGAACAATGTTATGTTTTTAATTGTAAAGACTTCCGCTGTTATGATTATGTAATTGGATGACGAATGTTTTAAATATAAATTCAGTATTTTATGACTATGTTTATGAGTAAATCCAACCAGTGAGGTTACCCGGGAAAGGGGCCTTACAAGTTGGTATCAGAGCAATAGTTTGAGAGATTTAGACATCCCTAAATGTCTGGACTCAAACTGATTATGGGACCAACGCACGGATGTCAGTATGGGTAACCAACGCCAACGCTAGCACGGTAAGTAAGTCATAAAGTTAATGCTCTTGCATAGGAATAGATACCTTAACTTAGAACAAATAGATGTTAATGCCACGACTGATTTGAAGAGTTTCGAACCCAAAAAACAATGTAAATTAGTAATCACAAACCGGTCACTGTAATTAAGAATTTACCTTGCTCGTACTGTTCCAAACTATGATCTGAAGAAATGACATTGATGTATTCCCTTTTTAACTATCAGGAAATTAAGAACTATGGCTGGTGGAGGAAGAACAGGACCTCGAGGCGGTCGCACTGGCCGACGAGGTAGACCTCCGTTGAACCCAAGATTTGAAGAAGAAGAGAGTGTGCACGCAGAGCACACCGAAAGTGTGCACGAAACAGAAGTGACCCCAATTAGGGACGACAGTCCAGGGCCTATACAGTTGGAACCTGAAGTCAGGGATGCTATTGCCCGTGAAGTTGTGCTCACTTTGAAGAAGGTATTGCCTGATCTACTATCCGAGGCAATAAAGAAAAGCAAAGAGGAGGATGAAGGAGACAATGAAGAGAAAGTATATGATAGTGATGGGGATGAAATAAAGATAGGATCGAGCAATCGTGGGTGCACTTACAAAGGTTTCAAGGACGGAGACCCACCCAAGTTCGATGGGAGCAAAGATTCAGTGGCAACGCTTGAATGGATTGAGAGGATGAGTGCTGTAATCAACATCAGCGAGTGTCGACCAGACCAGGCTGTTAAATATGTTGCTCATTCTTTCACCAACGAGGCCCTAGGTTGGTGGAGGAACATCCAGAGGACAAAGTCCCCAAACGCTCTTGCAAGAATGACATGGGAAGAACTGAAAAAGCTGGTAATTCAAAAGTTCTGTCCCCAGAACGAAATTGATCGAGTGGAAAATGAATTCCTAAACCTTAAAGCTGGCAATAAGACACACCGCCAGTATACTTCTAGATTCAATGAGTTGGCACAGCTGGTACCCCACCTGGTGGAGACAGAAGAGCGGATGATCAAGTATTATGTGAAGGGCCTACCTCAAAGGGTCCGTGTCCACGTGAAAGCCAACCTACCCTCGACCTTCGAGTCGGTAGTGAATCTGAGCGGAATCATCTACGACGATTATGCCAAAGAGGACCCACCAACAGAAACCCAAAAGAGAAAGTGGGAGAACCCGTCTAGAGGCACCGGAAGAGGGAACGTAATAACTGAAAATAAGAAACCAAGGTCGGACAAATATGAAACCTGCAAGAAATGTGGAAGGCAACATTTTGGTGAGTGCCGGGTCGGCTCCACCACATGTTACAGGTGTGGGAAGGCGGGGCACTACTCTCGTGACTGCTTGAGAGACACTAAATGCCAAGTATGTGGACTGTTTGGTCACCTGACTAAGGATTGCAGAAAAACCAGACAATCTGGTTCGGGAAAAGAAAAGGAACAGGAACAACCAAAGACTAGGACTCGAGCTTACGCCCTGACTGAGGAGGAAGCAAGGGGAAATCCTGATGTTGTGTCAGGACGTTCCTATTTAATGATGAACATGCGGCTATATTATTTGACTCGGGTGCTAGTAAAAGCTTTATATCAAATGCCTTTAGTCGAAAACTGAATTGCACTATCAACACAGTAGTAAAGGCCTTTAGTGTACAAACTGGCGTTCGTAAAAATTCGGCAGTATTCCAAGTAACAGAGGATTGCATAATAGAAATAGAGGGTCATAAATTTCCTTCTAGATTATTCCTTCTCACCTTAGGAGGATTCGATATAGTATTGGGTATGGATTGGCTAGCTGCCAACGAAGCTCAAATCATATGTAAACGTAAGAGGATACACCTCAAAGGTCCTAGCGGCAGTCCAATTATGGTTTATGGGGATTGGAATTGCACAATGCCGAACGTCATCTCGATGATAAAGGCCGAAAGTTACATGAGGCGCGGCTACGAAGCTTATCTGGCATATGTTATAGACGATAGAATGAAAACGAAAGAACTCAAGGATGTACCAGTGGTGTGCAATTTTCCGGAAGTATTCCCTGAGGATCTACCGGGGTTGCCACCCGATCGGGAAATAGAATTTCAGATTGATTTACTGCCAGGAGCTGAGCCCATTGCCAAAGCCCCCTACCAATTGGCTCCGTCAGAAATGAAAGAATTGATGTCCAAACTTGAGGAACTAACCGAGAAAGGATTTATTAGGCCGAGCATCTCACCATGGGGCGCTCTGGTACTATTTGTAAAGAAGAAGGACGGCAGCATGCGCATGTGCATCGACTACCGCGAATTGAACAAGAGAACAGTAAAGAACAAATACCCACTGCCTAGAATAGACGACCTTTTTGATCAACTGCAAGGTGCGAGTTGGTTCTCAAAGATCGATCTTAGGTCGGGTTACCATCAGTTGAAAGTAAGAGAAGAAGACGTACCAAAGACCGCGTTTCGCACGCGTTATGGACATTATGAGTTTCTCGTGATGTCCTTCGGATTGACCAACGCACCAGCAGCGTTCATGGATTTGATGAATAGAGTATGTCGACCAATGTTGGATCGATCGGTGATAGTCTTTATAGATGACATACTGGTGTATTCAAAAAGCGAGGGTGATCACCACTGTCACCTAAGAGAGGTTCTGGAGGTGCTAAAGCAGGAAAAGTTGTACGCAAAATTCTCCAAATGCGCGTTCTGGCTTAGGGAAGTCCAATTCCTAGGTCATGTAATAAACCCAAACGGCATCATGGTGGATCCTGCAAAGATCGAGACAGTAAAGGAATGGAACATCCCAAAGACACCAACAGAGATACGAAGTTTTCTGGGATTGGCAGGCTACTATCGAAGGTTCATTCAAGATTTCTCAAGGATAGCCTCGCCACTAACTAAACTGACACGGAAGGAAGTGAAATATGAATGGGGTCAAACCCAAAACAACGCGTTTGAGGAACTTAAGGCACGATTAACCCAAGCTCCAGTCTTAACACTACCTGAGGGAAATGAAGACTTGGTAGTCTACTCTGACGCTTCAGGGCAGGGTTTAGGGTGCGTACTCATGCAACGAGGAAAGGTAATTGCTTATGCATCGCGGCAACTAAAGGTTCATGAAGTTAACTACCCAACACACGATCTAGAATTAGCAGCAGTAGTTTTCGCGTTGAAAATATGGAGACACTACTTGTATGGAGTTAAATGCACCATCTACTCCGATCACAAAAGCTTGAAATACTTTTTCGAACAAAAGGAACTAAACATGAGGCAAAGAAGATGGTTAGAGCTACTGAAAGACTATGACTGTGAGATATTGTACCATCCAGGCAAGGCAAACGTAGTGGCTGACACTTTAAGTAGAAAGGAAGAATCGGCACCTATCCGGATCAAAGCGTGTCAGTTGATTATAACGCCAGACTTAATGGGTGAAATATCAAAGGCACAAGATGAAGCATTGTTAGAAAGAAATGTGAAACGGGAAAGAATAGTAGGACAACAAGGGAACTTAGATGCGAATGCATACGGAGTACGAACTAGGTTTGGCCGGATGTGGATACCTAAGATTGGTGAGCTTAGATCCAAAATACTCGATAAGGCCCACAAGTCTCGTTATTCTATCCACCCCGGGACAAACAAAATGTATCAAGACTTGAAGAAAGAATACTGGTGGCCTGGCATGAAGAATGATGTGACAGAATACGTGAGCAAGTGCCTAACGTGTTCTCTAGTTAAGGCCGAGCACCAGAAACCATGCGGTAAAATGCAACCTTTACCAATACCGGAATGGAAGTGGGAAGAGATCACAATGGACTTCATTACCAAGCTACCGCGAACAGCTAAAGGCAATGATACCATTTGGGTGATCGTCGACCGCTTGACAAAGAGTGCTCACTTCTTGCCAATACGAGAAACTTCTTCTTCTGAAAAGCTAGCAGAAATATTTATCAAGGAAATTGTGAGCAGACATGGTATGCCGCTGTCGATTGTTTCCGACAGGGATACTAGATTCACGTCAAGGTTTTGGAAGAAATTCAACGAAGCAATGGGCACTAGACTGAACATCAGCACCGCTTACCACCCCAAACCGATGGACAATCGGAAAGGACCATTCAGACCTTGGAGGACATGCTCCGGGCCTGTATCATTGACTTCGGTGGGAGTTGGGACAGCCATCTACCATTGGCAGAATTTTCATATAACAACAGCTATCACTCGACTATTGGCATGCCGCCATTTGAAATGTTGTATGGGAGGAAATGTAGGACCCCGGTTTGTTGGGGGGAAATTGGACAGAAGGATTTTGCAAGTCTCGAAGTGGTCAAAGCTACTTCTGAGAAATTTGATCAAATCAAGGCTCGTATGAAAGCCGCAAAAGACAGACAGAAATCATACGCGGATAAGAGAAGGAGGGATTTAGAGTTTCAAGTAGGGGACATGGTACTGTTGAAAGTATCACCGTGGAAAGGAATCATTCGGTTCAGAAAGCGTGGCAAACTAAGTCCAAGGTTTGTTGGACCTTTCAAGATTTTAGCAAGAGTGGTTCAAGTTGCTTACAGACTCGACCTACCCGTCGAGCTTAATGGAATACACCCTACGTTCCACGTGTCGCACTTACGCAAGTGCCTAGCTGACGACATAGCTCACATACCTTACGACGAGATCGAAGTGGATAACAGTCTAAATTATGTAGAGGAACCAATAGCCATTATTGACCGAGCTGAGAAACGACTACGCAATAAGTCGATACCGTTAGTCAAGATACAATGGAAGCACAGAAAAGGGTCAGAAGCTACGTGGGAAAAAGAAGACGAGATGAGGGGACTATACCCTCAATTGTTTAACGTATGAACAGTTTCGAGGACGAAACCTCTTTAAGGAGGGTAGACTTGTAACATCCAAAAATAATGAAACGAATAAATATAGCGAGACCGGTGATTTAGTCGGAATATTTAAACAAAAGGGAGCGGGCTTGGCCTCGGCTTCAATGGGCCGAGGGAAGCCCAGGTATATATATAAGGCAAGGCAGCCCTCTTCCCTGCTCATTTCCCCAACTCACGCAGCGTTTAGAGAGAGAAAGGAGAGCTCGGGTCTAGAGAGAGAGTGAGGGATCAACTCGGGAATTCAGGAGAACGTTGCTGCTGTTCTCGTTATCATATCCTCTGAATCAGAAATCCAATCCAGGTAACGATCCGATCACATTATGAGTTTTTGTTCGTTTTGGGAGTTTTCGGGTTTTGGCTAAAAGATAACGATTTTTGCGGATGAAACTTGAAAGTGAACTTAGGTATAGCATCTAGAATGAAAAACGAACGTTTTGATCAAAGAAAATTTAGATATCGACATGATCAGATTCGCATGCAGAACATTCGGATTTTCGAGGAAGGCGATAAGTGCAGACCCATCGAAACTACTTAGTTTCGATATGTACAGACCCATCGAAACTACTTAGTTTCGATATGTGCAGACCTATCGAAACTACCAAGTTTCGATATATGCAGACCCAATCGAAACTACCATAGTTTCGATATGAGCCCCCGATCCGAAGCTAAGATAATACATAAGTTACTTATCGAAACTACCTATCGAAACTACCTATCGAAACTACCAAGTTTCGACAGAAACAACCTATCGAAACTACCAAGTTTCGATATTAGCTAATCAATCGAAACTACTATGTTCAAGCATAGTAATGCCTAGTGTCATCTAGGAGCACCATCTTATGTGTATGACTTTTTTATACAGATCGTGAGTGACATTAGTGAAGCCTAGTAGCCAGCTTAGTGTATTACAGAAACTACTCATCAGGTGAGTTCTATGTGCCCCCTTCTATGTTATGTGCAAATGTTTTCAAATGTTTTGGGGCTGAAATGTATACACTAAGTGAATAAATGTTATGAATGTCAATGTGATCATATGTGTTATACAAGTATATATATATACCTATACACGAAAGAGAAATTATGAATAAAGAATGAAAAGCATGATTATAAAGAATGAATGAAAGTATAACACAATATGAAAGAATGAAATCCTGCTTTATATCCATGTATATATTGCTTGCCAAGTACAGAAAATGTTATGGACGCTTCGATGATAACGGCTACTTCGGTAGACGGACGACCACGTGACTATCATACAACCGGGACAAGTGCGTTCCTTCATCAGCTAGGACGTACGAATGCCACAAGTGCGTTCCTTCATCAGCTAGGACGTACTAAAGTTATTAACGGACGGTCTAAGAAAAATTGGCATCTTATAGTAGAACGGTTGTATAAATAATAGTCGCATGGGAAACGGATACCTTAGGGTAGACGGGCGAATTACGGCTTACGACGGTAGGACGGTTGTAAGTCATGACGGATGGACAAAGGGTGCCGGACGGTTGTAAGAATAAAATGACGGACGGCACTTGTTGCCGGACGGTTGTAAGTATAGGTGGGCCATGACGATGGACCACGGCGATTGTCTTTGTGACATTCGTAAGCAAATGACGGGTTGATCACCCTTATATAGTATGACCCATGAAATTAAAGAAAGAATGTAAAGAAAATAAAAGGATGAATGCATGTATATATATATATGAATTCACAAAGATACAGAAAGGAAAGATGAAAGAAAGACAAAAGTTCTGAATACATATTTATACGAATGACTATACAGTAATGCATACTTATAAAGTAAAGAAAAGAATGTTTATATCAAATCGCATTAAACTAGAACTCACCAGCTTTAGCTGACTTTTAGTATACATTTCAGGTAAAGGAAGATAAGGTCGTGCGATGGCGTGGAGGTTACCCGGCACGAGACTGACATCCCTCTTTTGTTTTATATGTCTTCGAACAATGTTATGTTTTTAATTGTAAAGACTTCCGCTGTTATGATTATGTAATTGGATGACGAATGTTTTTAATATAAATTCAGTATTTTATGACTATGTTTATGAGTAAATCCAACCAGTGAGGTTACCCAGGAAAGGGGCCTTACAGTGGTGTGTCATTCCTATAGATCTATCATTGTTACCGTCGGCTTGTACGAAGTTAATGATTGTACTTGTTATAATTGTAGTTTAACTAAAGTGTTCTAAACATAAAACACAAAAATACATACATGTATACATTTTTTGAATTGTATAAATTTCAAATAGTTCAAAATGTAATGACGTTTCACCCCAAAAATGTAAAAATATAAAATGTGGGGCTATGTATCTCACCTTGATATTGTGAGTTAAACTTGAACTAGATCGGGAGGACATGTGAACCGGTTTAACGATGCCCTAAATAAATAGTTGTACATATTTAATATATAGAAATGATTAAAGAAAATAAGAACGGAATGATTGGGACAAAAGGATTTGGAACGGATGAACGGACGAAAAAATATTAAAGATTTGGTTTATTACGGTAACAAGTTAAATGAGGTGATAATATATAAATGAATTTTACATGAAATAATGTTTTATAAATTTTACTTATAAAAGAGATTTTAGGTGTCAACAATAAGTATTAATTATAAATTTAATATAAATAAATATCTTATTAAGACAATTAGGTTAAAATTGTCATTATGATGGAATATTATAATATGATATAAGTTGAAATAAATAAATTTATTATTTATGAAAAATCAAATTATTGGAGGAATCTTAATATTTGTGAAAGTAATAATAGGATAAATATGAAACAATTATAAAAATTATATTCTTATTACTGATGCAATTAACATCGTATTATTAATAATACATCGTATTATTAATAATATGTTGTTTTAAAGGTATAAGTAAAATAGGTGTGTATAACCCCTTTCGTTTAAATGACGTTACAATACGATTATTCTTTAATTTTTAAGGGTTATATAAAATGATAGGGGTTATGAAAACTCACTAACATTAGCCAATGTTTTTGGAATATATAGCGGTAATAAATAAAAAGAATATATACTTAAACATGATCAAAATTTATTAAACATATATGTATAAATACCCTTTTTATTTTTTTATAAAGGATCATAATTGTAATTCCTAAAACCTATAAAAAAGGTTTGTTTATTAATCATAACATAATTATAATAACTTATACATACATAGTGGTGTGTGGGTGTGTTAAACAAGGATCAGAAAACAGAAAAGGACTTGGTCAGGGATCGAACCCGTGAACTGGTGTGAGTGAGGGGAAAGCCTTAATCAACTGCGCTGGCATATGCCTTGTTAAAGAACCAGTAACATTTTGGTTTTAACAATAGGGTTATGAGAACCCTTCTTCCACAACCTCCCAATCGCAAACCCTAGCCCCAAATCGACCATGAAAACGCACCGATTTGCAGTTAATTCATTAGGGCTTTAGTTTAGGGAATCAAAACGAGTAGGATGGTGAGTTCATTACCTGAAATCGGACCTAATGCGCTGAAAGGATGAAAGCTTCGTTTCCCAGAACCGATCGCGACTGAGAGGAGGCAGGAAAAGAATGAACTTGTGGGAATTCTATTGTGAAATGATATAGGTGCTCAAGACGTGCGTAACATCTTGTAACCGACGAGTAGTGCGAGATTTTTGGGATTTGATTATGGGTTTTAAAACTCACGACCGAAACTCCTAAATGATTACGGGTTCTCAAACAATTGGCTTGATTCCGAGTTTCCATATGATCACAACCGGTTTAGTAATTGATTTGAGCGTTTCAGGATCCCGAATTTACGGATGATTGAAAGGAATTGATGTGATTTTAACTTTCTCAAAGTCAAAGTTGGCTTTGAAGTAGTTCTAGGGTCCAAATTCAATGAAAGGGGGTTCAAATGGACTGAAGGGAGTTCAAAGGCTTAAATGAAGGGTTCAAATGAAAGAAATGAGGTCCAAAACCAATTCTTTGATAAAATGACCATTTAATTTAATTATAAAGTTTATGTTTAGTAAACTTATAAAACATGGAACATATATAAAACATTATTTATCATTACTATCATCTTTTATAAAAATAAAACTTCATTTTGTAAAATTTAAAAGCTTTAAAATTTATTTAATTAATATAACTTTATATATATATATTTATATGACATTAAAAAAATATATATAAACATATAATTCAAAAGTTATGAAATCTCAAAGCTCTAAATAGTAGTGGCATGATGTAATGTACACTTATGCTATAACAAGAAATGACATGTCATAATGTTTATTGTACAAATTGAAGTAAAATATTACAAGCAAAAGTCAGGGATGTTACAGTATCCCTAAGTTGAGTGAATTTCGTCCCCGAAATTCAACTGGTGGAGGCTACTGAAGAAGAACAGAGATGAAGGTACTTAAGCTTCATTTGATCCTCACGTTCCCAAGTGAACTCTGGGCCACGTTTGGATTCCCAAGGAACTTTGACTATTGGAATACGGCTTCGCTTGAGTTGTTTTATCTCACGATCCATAATCTCCACGGGTTTTTCAACAAAATGCATTGTGTCATCAATGTGCACTTCGTCAAGTGGAATATGAAGGTTCTCCTCAGCTAAGCATTTATTTAAGTTGGATACGTGAAACGTCGGCTGTACATTGCTGAGTCCTTGAGGTAACTCGAGTTTGTAGGCCACTTTCCCAATTCTTGTAAGGATTTTGAATGGGCCCACGTAGTGAGGTACTAGTTTACTCTTCTTCCCAAATCGAATCACCCCCTTCCAAGGATATACTTTTAGAAGTACAAGGTCGCCGACTTAGAATTCCAAAGATTTTCGTCGCTTGTCGGCATAGCTCTTTTGCCGACTTCTCGCTACTTGAATGTTGTCATGGATTTAGAGGATCTTATCGGAAGTCTCTTGGATTAACTCGGGGCCGGTGATTGGGGTTTCACCAACCTCGTTCCAACAGATAGGTGAACGGCATTTGCGACCATAAAGAGCTTCAAAAAGTGCCATGTTGATACTTGTATGGTAACTGTTGTTGTATGAAAACTCGATTAAAGGTAGATGAGAATCCCAATTTCCACCAAAGTTGATGACACAAGCCCTGAGCATATCTTCGAGTGTTTGGATTGTTCGTTCGGTTTGACCATCAGTTTGAGGATGGTAAGCCGTACTTAGATCCAATCATTTACCAAGGGCGGTTTGGAGGGATTGCCAGAAATGAGAGGTGAATCGAGCATCTCGATCGAAGATTATGTTTAATGGGACACCGTGGCGACTTACAATTTCGTCAATGTAAATCCGAGCCAATTTCTCAACTCAGTAGTCCTCACGGATTGGCAGAAAGTGAGCTGCTTTGGTTAGGCGGTCAATGATCACCCATATGCTATCATGACCACTCGATGTGCGTAGGAGTTTGGCAATAAAGTCCATGGATAAGTTTTCCCATTTCCACATGGGAATTTCCGGTTGTTTAAGCAAACCGGAGGGACGTTGATGCTCGGCTTTGATCTTAGAACACGTTAGGCATTTTGCCACATAAAGGGTAATGTCTTTATTCATACCGGGCAACCAATATTGCTAGTGAAGGCCTTTGTACATCTTATCCGCACCGGGATGTATGGAATAACGAGACTTGTGGGCTTCGTTCATAAGGAACAACGAAGATCATCACAATCGGGAACCCAAATATGATCCAAGTAATAAAGTAAGCCATTGGGTTTTTATTCCAATTGAAGTTCAACTCCACATGACATTTCATTGTACATGTTACCCTCGGTGACCGAGACGTGTTGGGCTTCAAGGATACGGATTTGAATATCGTAGTCGTTAAGGAGTTCAACCCAACATCGTTGTATCATGTTGAGTTCCTTTTGATTGAAGATATGTTGGAGACTTTTGTGGTAGGTGAACACCACACATTTTGTGCCATAAAGATAGTGTTTCCAAACCTTCAATGCGAAAATGACCGCACCCAACTCAAGATCGTGCGTCGTATAATTTTTCTCATGAATCTTGAGTTGCCTTGATGCATACGTGATCACATTGCATAAGAAAGTAACCAAAACCTTGGTTAGATGCATCACAATAGACAACAAAGTCATCATTTCCATAAGGAAGAGCTAGAATAGGAGCGTTGAACAATTTTTGTTTAAGGTTTTGAAAGGCTTGTTCTTGCTTTGGTTCCCACTCGTAAGGTTTACCCTTATGTGTCAAAGCAGTGAGGGGGATGTTTAATCTTATTAAAATTGGAGATAAATCGGCGATAATAACCTGCTAAACCAAGGAATGAACGAACCTCGATAGGGGTTTTAGGTGTACTCCAATTCTTTACGGCTTCAATCTTAGCACGATCCACATATATTCCCTTCTCATTGACAATATGGCCTAAGAATTGAACTTCTTTTAACCAGAATTCAGACTTGGAGAATTTGACATATAATTGTTCTCTTCTCAAAAGGTCCCAAATTAGTCTAAGATGTTGTTCGTGATCTGCTTTGGTTTTGGAGTAGATTAAGATGTCGTCAATAAATATGATCACAAACTTATATTGTGACATGCGGCAATTTTCAAGTTAACTCTGTTAACACAAACATCGTTATCTCAAACATTTGTTTATACAAACTCTGTTATCTCAATTAGCCATGCATATATTACATTTAATTATGATTAATTAATTGTGTCAGTTATTGCACAAACACTCACGTAGCGGTAACTCGGAGAATTACCGGATCACGCACGAGTCTAACCCGGAAAGTTGGTGAACTAATAAAAATAATTGCGAATAATTATATTATTGTAAATTATGTGAATTTACATGCTATGTGACTTTTATGTGAATAACGTGAACATTCATGAAATCGCGCATGTTTATCGAAAATTAATTGTGTTTGTTATTTTTATAGATGTTAGAATTTTATAAAAATAATAGGTAAGGGTTTTAATTGTTATTAGTGAAACTTATTTTTAGATAACCCATGGATTATCCATAATCCATATTTAAACCCATGCATGCATATATATAGAATTTAAAAAAATGAAAAATAAAACCCTAATCTTGTTTTTGCTCCTCAAAGCCGTCGATCCCAAACCCCCCAGCCCCTTGAAGCCGACGCAAACATCACCACCATACACCATCAATTCGATCTAGTTTCTTGCAATTAAACGCGTATTTGATCAATCCTTGCTATTGCTAACGCATCTACGTAAGTTTTTCCATCCGATTTCATTATTTTATGATTTCAAGTTTTATGTGGAAACCCTAGTTCATCCAAAGAAGAATTTTAGTAAAAAAAGTTGGTGACTTTGATATTGTTTTGAAGTTATTACATCTATTTGATGATTTTATTGTTATTGGTGAAACCCTAGATGCTTATTGTTCATAATTTTCCTATAATGGAAACTTTAATGATTAGGTGATGTTGTAGGATTGCATGCTAGACGTGTTTGATGATTGTTATGATTGTAATTATGCTAGTTAGGTTGTGTCTAATTAATTTGGTGCGTTGAATCTCATTAACAAAGCTAGAAATCGTAGGCTTTCCTAAAGAGGAAACTTTGTTGAAAAGTACATGTTGAATATGTGTCACACCCGTAACATTGGACATTTATCTAACCAGATTAGTACCACCAATAGATATGTTCCCAGGAAAGAACGACGGGTCTAGGAGAGATTTATACACCGTTCTTTCCTTAGACATAACATTCTGTTTGCTAGATAACTACATACTGGTTAGAAGGTCGCCTTCTAGTTACTGTGACGTTGATACCAAAACACACAGCGGAAGCTAAACCATAATATATTTCATAACAAAACTGTTTTACAGCATAAACCAAACTTCTATTACAAACTTAATTATCCGGAAGGACTTTTAGCTCTTCGAAGCGTGCATTCACTTATTATAGTTTTCAATCAACATTCATCCATAGCTATCATCTATCTAGAATGCCGTCTGCTAACCGGTCTAAAAGATTTAAAAAAATAACTGGGTCAACATAAGTTGGTGAGTTCGCTTTTAAAATCATTTGGTTTCGAAATCAGGGTTCAAAATGATATATGTTAGCAACAACTAATGATAATCTTCCAATAGCGACTACTATTGGATTACACAAACATTTCTGGGTTCGCAATATCTTGATTAAATCTTTATCACACCTAGATAACAAGCATTTTCATCATCTGCCCTATAACTGAAACAGATGGCAACTTGACCATAGTATCCACACTAGACAATAGTCTACTGCCGAAACTGAACAGTAGACCGCCCCGAAACTGAAGGCTTGGTCGATACAGGAATAACAATCATGATACACCCCACCACATGAAAGCTTTTATCTAACACATTGATAATAATTCAAGGTACTTGGTCTCAAAATATCGTTTCCACAATTCGTATTCAAATCTTGTTTCATATAAAATCATTTGATATCTTTCTTTGCCCAAAACATATTTGATAGTATTTAAAATAACATTTCATGGAAAACATCTTATTTCATATCAAAACCATTTATAAAATATTTCCCAGTTAGATGAACTCACGTTCAAAACCCTTATAAAAACAGTTCCTAGTGTGTATGAACTCACCTCGAAGTATTTTCTGAAGACTTACCTAGTCTTCCAACTCTCCATAAGGTTGAATTTCATATTGACCTAACACCCGGAGCAACACCTATTGCTCAAGCACCATATATACTTGCACCAAGTGAGTTGCATAAATTATCCACATAGCTGCAGGAGTTGTTGGATAAGGGTTTCATCCGACCTAGCTCATCTCCATGGGGAGCCCCAGTCTTATTTGTCAAAAAGAAAAATGCGACTTTCCGTATGTGCATTGATTACCGAGATCTAAACAAGGTAACTGTCAAGAACCGTTATCCACTTCCCCGCATTGACGATCTGTTCGACCAACTTCAAGGGTCGAGCTTCTACTTAAAGATCGATTTAAGATCTGGATATCATCAGCTGAGGGTCCGAGATGAAGATATATCCAAAACTGCATTCAGAACCCGATACGGCCATTACGAGTTTTTGGTTATGCCATTCGGATTAACCAACGCACCCACGGTATTCATGGATGTCATGAACCGAGTATGTAAACCCTACCATGATCAATTCATCATCGTTTTCATTGAAGATATACTTATCTATTCTAGGAGTAAGGAAGGACATGAGGAGCATCTGCGCTTAATTCTTGAACTGCTAAGGTGAGAGCAGTTTTACGCCAAGTTTTCCAAATGCAATTTTTGGATTCGCGAGGTTCAATTTTTAGGACATGTAGTCAATGAGAAAGGAATACATGTCGACCCAGCTAAAGTAGAAGCCATCAAGAATTGGGCAACACCAACGACCGCTACAGAAGTGCCATAATTTCTAGGTTTGGCTGGCTACTACCCTTGATTTATCGAGGGATTTTCAAAGATTGCTCAACCTCTCACCGCCCTAAACCATAAAGGTAAACTTATAATTGGAGCGAAACTCAAGAATCAGCATTCCAGCTGCTGAAGCAGAAACTCTGTAGCGCACCCATCCTATCAACATGACTATAGCAAAACTCACAGCACTGATTAATGACCGTTTGGCTGAAGCTTTAGTAGCCAATCCAGCTGGAGGTAAATCTTTCATCTGTCGAATCTAGTGAGTCGACACTCATTCTAAACTCATTTCCGAACCTTATGTCCCTAAATGTATTCTTGTCTTCAATCCAGATCAGCACAAGAACTATACTTTTAAGACCTTCATGGATTGCAAGCCCCACACATTTAGTGGAGATGAAGGAGCTTTTGGCTTACTCCGTTGGATGGAGAAGACTGAATCGATCTTTGCTATGTGCAATTATCCGCAGAACAACCAAGTGAAATACACATCTGGCACCCTGGAGGGTCCGACCCTTACCTGGTGGAACTCCCATGTACAGATGTTAACTTTAGATATGGCAAATGCATTGCCATTGGATGAATTCAAGACTATGCTGCGGGAGGAGTACTGCCCCCGTGAATAAGTGCAGAAACTTAAGGGAGAATTCTGGGACCTCAAGATCGAAGGATCTGAAACTGAAGCCTACAATCGTTCGCACGAGTTGGCAACATTATGTCCTCAAATGGTGACACCAGCCTACAAGAGGATCAAAAAGTACATCGACGGTCTAGTCCCTCAAATTCAGAGTATGGTGACATCCTCTAATCCTACCACAATCCACCAGACTATCAGGTTGGCTCACAAGTTAACCGATCAGGCAGTCGCTCAGGCACCCTATCCCCTAGAGGTGCAGTTTCAAAAATGGCTGACAACAAGTGAAAGTTTGACAGTGCTCACTCCAAAGCTTTCCAGTCTAACCACGACAGCAGCAGCAACAGCAGCGTAAGTTTGATCCAAGAACCTAACACAGTCTACCCCCACTCAGCAGAAGCAGGGTACATACGTTGGTAAGTACCCGAAATGCAGAAAATGCAATTTTCACCATAACAGAGCGTTTGACCAGTACCGCTACCAGCGGTGTGGAAAGATGGGCAATTTGGCCAAAGATTGTAGGGGAGAGCCGTAGAACAAACAGAAACCATCTGGTGAAGCACCCAAAGGCTGCTTTGAGTGCGGAAAGGAAGGACAATTCAAGAGAAAATGTCCTCAACTTAAGAAGAATGGTAATGGGAATGGCAACGGTAACAATAGCCAGGGTGGAAATGGCAGTAACAATGGTAATGGTGCGAAGGGTCGAGCCTTCGTGATTGGCTCAGGGGAAGCTAGGAATGATCCAAACATTGTTAACCATATAATTCCTTTAAATGTTCATTTTGCTTCTGTACTTTTTGATACTGGCGCTGATAGAAGTTTTATATCTAGAAGCTTTAGTAAACATTTAGAAACAACCCCAACCCTATTAGAACACAAGTACACCATAGAGGTAGCAAACGGTAAGGTAGTCGAGGCAACCCACATCCTCAAAGGATGTAAGTTAGGACTATCTAGTCACAAGCTCGACATCGATCTCATGCCAGTTACACTTGGCAGTTTTGACATTATTGTCGGCATGGATTGGTTATCTAAAAAACAAGCTGAGATCGTCTATAGTGATAAGGTCGTTCGTATTCCTCTTTCTAGCGGAGAGATCCTATCCATTCAGGGTGAGAAGAGTGGTGTAGTCATGGGCATCGTATATTTCATGAAGGAGCAGAAGTGTCTGCGTTAGGGTCATACCGCAATACTAGACCTTGTCGCTGAGAAACCATCCGAGGAGAACAAGCAGGAAGATATCCCTATTGTTCGTGACTTTCTAGAAGTATTTCCTGAAGACTTACATGGTCTTCCACCTCACCATAAGGTAGAATTTCAGATTGACCTAACACCCGGAGCAACACCTATTGCTCAAGCACCATATATACTTGCACCAAGTGAGTTGCATAAATTATCCACATAGCTGCAGGAGTTGTTGGATAAGGGTTTCATCCGACCTAGCTCATCTCCATGGGGAGCCCCAGTCCTATTTGTCAAAAAGAAAAATGCGACTTTTCGTATGTGCATTGATTACCGAGATCTAAACTAGGTAACTGTCAAGAACCGTTATCCACTTCCCCGCATTGACGATCTGTTCGACCAACTTCAAGGGTCGAGCTTCTACTCAAAGATCGATTTAAGATCTGGATATCATCAGCTGAGGGTCCGAGATGAAGATATATCCAAAACTGCATTCAGAACCCGATACGGCCATTACGAGTTTTTGGTCATGACATTCCGATTAACCAACGCATCCGCGTTATTCATGGATGTCATGAACCGAGTATGTAAACCCTACCATGATCAATTCATCATCGTTTTCATTGAAGATATCCTTATCTATTCTAGGAGTAAGGAAGGACATGAGGAGCATCTGCGCTTAATTCTTGAAGTGCTGAGGCGAGAGCAGTTGTACGCCAAGTTTTCCAAATGCAATTTTTGGATTCGCGAGGTTCAATTTTTAGGACATGTAGTCAATGAGAAAGGAATACATGTTGACCTAGCTAGAGTAGAAGCCATCAAGAATTGGGCAGCAAAAACGACTGCTACAGAAGTGCCACAATTTCTAGGTTTGGCTGGCTACTACCCTCGATTTGTCAAGGGATTTTCAAAGATTGCTCAACCTCTCACCGCCCTAAACCATAAAGGTAAACCTTATAATTGGAGCGAAACTCAGGAATCAGCATTCCTGCTGCTGAAGCAGAAACTCTGTAGCACACCCATCCTATCTCTGCCAGAAGAAACAGATGTCTTCGTAGTGTATTGCGATGTCTCCATCCAGGGTCTCGGTTGTGTGTTGATACAACGCGAGAAGGTTATCAAAAACATTTCCTGTCAGCTGAAAATCCATGAGATGAACTACACGACTCACGACTTGGAGTTGGGAGCCGTGGTATTCGCGCTGAAAATATGAAGACATTACTTGTATGGTACCAAATGCACCATTTACACCGATCACCAGAGTCTTCAGCACATCTTTGAACAGAAAGAGTTAAACATGCGACATCGTCGCATGATCAAACTCTTGAATTATTATGATTATGCCATCAAGTATCATCCGGGCAAAGCTAACATGGTAGTTGATGCCCTAAGCTGAAAAGAAACAAAACCCCAATGAGTTCGAGTGTTACGACTTACTATTCATACAGGATTACGCAAACAAATCTGTAAGGCTCAACTTGAAGCCGTGAAAGAAGAGAACTTATCACTGGAAGCCACACATGGTATGGAGAAGCAACTTGAGATTAAATCGGACGATATTCGCTATTTCGTAGAGCGAATATGGGTCCCAGTGTATGGAAACCTGAGGGAACTTGTAATGGATGAAGCTCACAAGTCTAGATATTCTAATCATCCTGGTTCACACAAGATGTACAATGACCTGAAGGTTCTGTACCGGTGGCCGAACAACATGAAAGCCGATATAGCCACCTATGTGAGCAAGTGTCTGACTAGTTTAAAGGTCAAAGTTAAGTACCAAGAGCCATAACTGGAAATCCTGATGTGGAAATGGGAGCAAATTTCCATGGATTTCATCACCAAGCTACCACGAACCCCTAGCGGATACGACACCATCTGGGTAATCGTAGATCGCTTAACCAAATCCGCTCATTTCCTTGCTATCAAAGAAACTGACAAAATGGAGAAATTAACCCGCATCTATCTGAAGGAAGTAGTCTTTTGGATCGGAGTGTCAATTTCAATCATTTCTAATAGAGACGCTCGTTTCACCTCACACTTCTTGCAACCACTAAAGAAATCTCTGGGCACGCGCCTGGAAATGTGCACAACGTACCATCCCCAAACAGATGACCAAAGTGAGCGTACTATTCAAACCCTAGAAGACATGTTGCGGGCTTGTGTAATTGATTTCGGTAACAGTTAGAAGACTCATCTCCCTTTAGAAGAGTTCTCCTACAATAACAGCTACCATACTAGCATCAAGGCAGCACCGTTTGAGGCACTGTATGGACAGAAATGCCGATCGCCACTCTGTTGGGTTGATGGGGGAGATAGTTAAATTACAGGTCCTTAACTTGTGCACGTGACTTCGGAGAAAATCGTGCAAATCTAAAATCGTATGGCGGTAGCTCGTGACCGTCAAAAGAGTTATGCTAACAAGAGCAGGAAACCGTTAGAATTTCAAGTGGGCGAGAAAATTCTATTAAAAGTTTCACCTCGGAAAGGTGTGATACGTTTTGGAAAACGGGGCAAGTTAAACCAGCGTTACGTTGGACCATTCGAGATAGTGAAAAGGATTGGTCCGGTAGCGTATCAACTGAACCTACCAGATGAACTCAATGGAGTACACAATGTCTTTCATGTCTCAAATTTAAAGAAATGTCTATCAGACAAGACACTTGTGGTTTCACTCGAGGACTTGGAAATCGATGAACAGTTGCATTTTATCGAATAACCATTCGAAATCATGGACCGAGAGGTCAAAACGCTCAAGCATAGCTGATGTGTCGTTTTTAATATATAAAAATATAATAAATATATTTTTAGTATAGTCTTACGCGATCAGGTTTTAAATTTATAAAATGATAATTACTTTTACTTAAAAACACACACAATAGGCAAGTGTACCTATCACATCGTAACATAGTTTAGGTAAGAACCAAGTATCGAACCAATGGACACGGTTGAATTCCAATACTCAACTTTTGTTAACGTTTAGCCAGTTTAATTAGTGAGTGAGTTTTGTGTGCTTGTGGAACAGGAAAGTAAATGACAGAAAAGTAAATGGCGGTAAAGTAAATAGAAGAAAAGTAAAAACGTGCATGAAGTGTGTAACAGAAATGTGACGAACAGAACAGTAAATAACTGGAAAGTAAATAGGTCAGAAATGATCAGTTACGAATAGTATTGCCTTGAGTTTCGTATTCCGCTTGGTACGTGATAATGTTAAGTTGACTAATCCAGTGATATGACAACTAAAAATGTGTGACCCGGGTCACCGCTAGAGCCTCGTCCTCACGAAATTTGATTTGCAAATTTAAAAGCTTTAACAAGTGGTAGTGCCTCCCGTTAAGGACAACAATTACTCTCAACCATTCGAACGGTCATCTCCGGGTTGGTTTAAGACATCGAACGTAAAATGCTTTATATTAGAGTTAAATAGGTGATTATATTTTGCTCACCGGGAGGCGGTGTAACAATGGGACCAAGTATAAAGACGTACCGTTCCCAACTTGAGTTCACCAATTCTTGGTTGCATAATAAGTTCGTATAAAGACGTACGAGCTTAATAGTGTTAACCAAGCCTAGGCTTATCAATTTGATTAAAAATGTTTTACACTTTAAAAATCAAGAACACTCATAAATATAAAGACGGATTTAGACAATAATAAAAGCCCACCAAAATGGTGGTTTTAAGGATGAATAGTTAAAGACATAAACACATCACATGGATTAATACGTTAAACATTAACATGCACCAAACTTCGTCTTCACCCTAGCAATACAAAGAGTCTAGCCACAAATGGCCATACTAACTAGCATAATGCTGAGTTTCGTAGGCTCCCCTATTATGGAAGAAGGAGGAAGAGCCTCTCCACTCACTACTACTACACTTTAACTATGGAATACGCTTTCTCTGGTGTCTTCTTGGGGTGTGTAAGGGATGCTTCAATGAAGAACTCAAGCCATCTATTTATAGACCTCAAAATGAGCAATGCACGGCCGTGCATTGGATTGCACGGACGTACATACACCTTGGGAATCAAACAGGGTACACGGGACAGTGTACTGGACCCTTGGAGAGCAAGATAGGGTTTGCACGACCGCGCATGGCATTGCACGGCCGTGCATTGCCCTACTGCTATCTAGTTTTGTCTTTTAGCTGCTGGTTTGACTTGTGTTGACCTGATTTGACTTCTTGGGGGTCAATGCTCGGGTTTGGTACTCCAAAAGCTTGATTTCTTCTTGTTCTAAGCTGGTTTTTGCTTTGTTTATCTTGGAGCACCGAATAACCTGCAATTATGAAATATGAACGTTTTAAGTATCAATTGCAAGGTTATTAATCAATTAGTACCATAATATGGGGATTATTATGCATGCAAAACATGTATAATTTAGGACATATCATAATACCCCACACTTAGACTTTGCTTGTCCTCAAGCAAACTCATGCATGATCATACCCATATCTAAAAACTTTACATGGGAAATGGAACTCCAAGTAGTTGGAATTTCTGGGATAACTCTTGAGTTGCTTATTCTATTTTTGTATTTTTCTATGATGGAATCCATGACAAGCCTACTAGAACTTCAGTTATGCATAAACTTTCACTCCTCACAATGTTCACTCAACTCAAGGGTTATATATGTATGGATAATGTAAGTTAAGTGGAACACTCAAGTTCGAATCGAATTATGCAATGATCATAAGCTTGTATGCAAATCAAGTCTCCACCAATTAACTAAGTAGTATGCATGAATTAAGAGGACTTTAAAAGGGTTGTAATGTGGCTAAAATAAAAATAAAGGGGTGAAGATGAAAATCTTTTTGGGTTTTTAGGGATTTAAAAGGTTTGAAAGGCTGCAGTTATCGTGAAACACACAGCTACGGTTTCGTGGCTTAAAATGGAAAATACTAATAGGTCCCTTTACAGTACTCGGATCATGAGGGTATAACTAATCCGAGGGCTCGTTTATGGTCAGATTTCCAAGACCTAGATCTCTCATTAGTGTCAACTCTTTCCTTACTGCGTAGTACACATTGCTGCCTCTCCGTATGGAACTTTCGGCTCGTAGCCTAACAGCTCCAACTTTGATCAGATGCATATACTCACTTTCGGAATGAGTTTGATTCTTGCTACATTTTCCATTGTGGCTCCATTTGCCACACTTCACACATTTTTCGTATCTTTTGGCTCTTCTTTTGGCGGCACTTTTTGACAGACCGCATAATGGTGGCAGTTGTTCTTGCTTGCGCCACCGTTTTCTTACATCACTAGTTGCTTTGAAAACTTTCTCTGGAAGTTCGGGAGGTAATTCAGGCTTTGCAAAATGAAGGCAGAAAAGCAAATTGAAATCAAAAGAATGCATATCCAACTCTTTAAGGTCTAACCGGTAAAAGACCAACTTTTTTTTTTTTTTTTTTTGTATCAAGACAAATTCTTCAATAACTCTTTTTTCCTCAATTTCCTTGAAATAATATTTCCATAAATTTCATGTAGATAGTTCGACTGTTTCTTCCTAATACATTCACCATCTTGTATATTCCAATTCCTTTGAGTAGAACAGATTCTTTCCGAAGTTGCCTCAATGGTAATAAAGCTGAAATAATGACATAGGATAATTTTTCCATTTTGAAGACAGTTAGCCAATAACGGGTGTTTACGAAAAGCTGGTTGGGTGATAATTGTAGGTAGTAAAAAAGAAAAGGATAAGGCTCAAATGGCTATCTAAGCGGATTATATTTTTGAGATTTTTGGATTTAAGGATAATGGTAATAAAGTCCTAGGTGCCTCAATCACTTTCATACTTCTACTAGTTCATGGTCTTGGTATGTATAAGTCACACAAGTTCTAATTATACATAAAATTCAATCGAAAAACACTCAGTAATGCCAAACGGAAGAGCATGTGAATAATTATATACTGCGCCAAAAATTTGATGCTGTGTACCTCACATGAAATAGGATGGAATAGGGTTTAGCGAATCGTTATACATAATATTCATTTGCTTCTACTTGCCATGTATTCATTTTATTTAATTAGGTGCGAACTCAAAGACGTTTTAAAGTTAAAATTTTGAAAATTTTCTGGGTTTTTATAATGTTTTAGTCAAATGGGTAGAAAATCATAAGTTGAATTTTTACTGCTTTGAGGTTACAAGTAGTGCTGAATCTCTTAATTTCACACCCCACACTTCAAACTGTGTATTGTCCTCAATGTACAAATGCATGTAATGAAATGCTATACAGGAATTTAAATGCATGAAGTTTTAAGGGAAAAGAAACCGGTACTCTCTCGGTCAATTCGGTGTATAACCTAAGGTCAAAACTTATTGGTGCTGTCAACACTTTGCTTCAAAGACTTCATCGAATTTCACATAAATTTGATGTGGTTTCCAATTCCTCAGGTTGTAGAGATGGAGTGTGATTCCTCAAAGAAGTAGAGAGACTATCTGGTGATACTATTCTAGTTGACACATAAGGGAAAACATAAAAGCAGACAAGAAAAATAAAAGGTAGTAGTTAAGCTATTAAGTTCCTAGTATCGAGAGGGCATACCTAGGGCTGAAGTATGAGAAACTTAAATTTGAAAAATCAAACCTGAGATCCATGATTCTGCCATATGCACCAACCTCTCAATTAATTCATGATCATCGGGTTGCCTCCCGGAAGCGCTACGTTTATTTAAGGGTCTTTAGCCCGACCTGTATATGTTTCATCAGTCTTACTCCTCTAGTGGAACCTCGTCCACTACTTGATCAATTGGTCCTTCGAGGTAACGCTTGAGTCGGTGGTCGTTAAATTTGAAAGTTGTCCCGTCTGTTTGTTCCAGTTACAGTGTTCCATAAGGGAATTCTTTTCGAATTATGTATGGTCCCGTCCACTTAGATCTCAATTTTCCTGGAAATAGTTGTAATCTTGAATTGTGAGGTAAGACCTTTTCTCCTTCTTGTAATTCCCCCTTCCTTAGTCTTTTATCATGAAGTCTCTTTGCCCTATCCTTGTATATCGCTGAGTTGTTGTAGGCCTGATTTCGCAGTTCTTCCAATTCATGGACTTGTAGAAGGCGGTGTTCTCTTGCACTGGATAGATCTAGGTTAACGGCTTTAAGCACCCAATTTGCTTTATGCTCAATCTCTATTGGCAGGTGACAAGCCTATCCATAAACCATTTGGTAATGAGTGGTTCCGATAGGTGTTTTGTAAGCCGCACGTAAGGCCCATAATGCATCTTCCAGTTTATCAAACTAGTCTTTCCTATTTGGACTTACAACTTTTTCCAAGATACGCTTGATTGCTCTGTTTGTAACTTCCACTTGTCCATTTGCTTGGGGATGATAAGGTGTGGACAGCTTATGGGTACAACCATATCGTTTAAGTGTCTTTTCCAATTGTGAATTGCAGAAGTGTGTTCCTCTATCACTGATTAGAGCTTTTTGTGTACCGAACTGTCACACCCCAACCGACGGCGAAATCATCGGTTGATTGTACTTGGTTACACAATAGCTGCTCTCCATAAATGCCTTATTTTATCATGCTATGTAAGGATGCTCAATTTAGTCAACCTTGTGCTATCTATATACAAACATGTGTATGCTCACTAACTTTTTAGTTGACCTTATTATATTCATGTTTTAGGTACTAATATGTGATTTTGATCAAGACTTGCTACACTTAAGTTTTGGACCTAGATAATTTTAAATAAAGGATTATGTATTTCATTTTATGTACTTGGTTTGATTTGGTTTTATCTTGAATACTTAAAATGAATTTGAATGGTTAATATATCTCAATTTAGTCAACCTTGTGCTCATGAACAGTCTACAAGTCCCGCCCCGATGATTCCGTCGTTGGTTGGGGTGTGACAGATTGGTATCAGAGCCTTGGTTATAGGGAACTAGGTTATTAGACACCCTTGACCTAGACTATAACTTTACGAAACCCACTTATGTCATGCTTCATGATTATGTGATATGTGCTACATGCTATGTGTTACATGTTTACAATGATTAGTTACTAATTTGTTTTTGATGCCTTACTTGTTAAAAATTCATGACTTATTAAGATATACTTAAATAATAATTAAATAAACAATATCCCTACCTATACCCTAGAACCTCATGATATTCTTACCTACTCCTCTATCATCATCTTCTTAGCATGTGGAAACTTTATGGATCTAAATCAAAAAAAAAGTTTCTTTATTTCCTCGTTAGGGCTTTTAAACTTTGTTAATTATTTGAGGACACGTGCAATCTGGAAGGGTGACACCTGTATTCCGGGTTTTCTTTCTAGGACAGCATTTCGTATAAATCCCAATCAACCGAGGGACCCGTATGCTTTCTTGGGAATTCCCGGGATGAGTGTTTACTTATAGGCTAAAGCACGTCTCCTTGAAAATTATATGAGTTTAAATAACCTTAATGTGTCATAGTATTCAAGTGATTTTATCACTATTTGAGTACAATCCAAAGTATGATTAACTATTCTATTTATTCTTTTAAATCCAAACAACATTCATAAATTATTACATCTTTTCTTGTGTTGTGCAATTCTGTAGAATGCCTCCTCGTTGTGCTCCCGTGACCAACAACAATACCGACATTGCTGCTATCCTTGCACAACTTGTAACTCAACTCACCCAAGCTAATGGAGCCATTAATGGTACCCATGGAACTAATGGTGGTGGGGCCAACCCACCGTAATGCACCTTCAAGCACTTCAATTCGTGTAATCCTCTTAAGTTCTATGGTACCAAGGGAGCCACAGGACTTCTTCAATGGTTCGAAAGTATTGAGAATACCTTCCTCAATAGTGACTGCCATGATAACCTTCGTGTTCGTCATGCCACAAGTGTCTTACAAAAACGGGCACTCACGTGGTGGAATAGGGAAAAGAGAACTAGAGGCGTGGAAGTAGCAATGGCCTTACCTTGGGATGAGGTTAAAAGGCTAATGACCAAAGAATTTTGTCCTCGAAATGAGGTAAAGAAACTGGAAGCCGAATTTTGGGATCTTGCCCAAGATGGTGGTGAAAGTCTAGCTTATACAACTCGGTTCCATGAGTTGAGTCTCCTTGTGCCCCATATGGTCACACCTTTATCCCGCTGCATTGAGAAGTATATTGGTGGATTACCTAGGCAAATTCAAGATACTGTCTTAGGGAGAAATCCCGCAACACTCGAAGATGTTATCCGCTTATCTGCTACATTAACCGACAACCATGTGAAAGTGGGAACTTTGACAAGAAAATGGCACCAAGAAAATTCCCGACACCACAACCCCTCCCACACACATCAAAGAAGCCACAACTGAACCCTCCCGTAATAATAAGAAAAGAAAGGCTAGAAACTATGCTATGGTCACTCCTGCTATCCGTGTTAACCAAGCTGCGCCTATGGTTCAAGCACCAGCCAAAAAGCCATATGTTGGGATCTACCCACTCTGTGCTACATACAACTATCACCATCTCCAAAGCATCCCATGTCGCCTTTGCACTCACTGTGGGAAATATGGCCATACAGTCAACGTTTGTAGAGCCAAAGCACTTGCAGGCTAAGTCAACCCACCAAACCGAATCAATCCACAAGTGGTAAATCAAGGTGTTCCCGCTATTGCAAATGGGCGTGCTTGTTATGAATGTGGCAACCCAAATCATATACGTGATCAGTGCCCAATGTTAATCAATACTAGACAAGGCGGAGCTCGTGGGCATGCTTTCAACATAAACGCCAATGAAGCTCAAGCCAACAATGATGTGGTCAACGGTACGTTCCTTGTTAATAGTCAACATGCCTCCATTTTATTTGATACCGGTGTCGATAAAAGTTTTGTGTCACTTAACTTTGAACCCTTACTTGCAAATACACGATCCCAATTAGAGAAAACCTTCACCGTCAAAGTAGCAAATGGTGATTCCCTTACAATTGACTCTGTTATTCACGACTGCTCTCTAGAACTTAATGATCATACATTTCCAATCAACCTTGTACCAATGCCACTAGGAAGTTTTGATATCATCATAGGCATGAATTGGCTATCAAATCATCATGCCGAAGTCATCTGTTTCAAGAAGTGTATCCGAATACCTCTACCGTCGGGAGAAACGTTAAGAGTCTTTGGTGAAAAGCCAAGCAAAGGACTCAAGTTAATGTCATGCACTACCGCCCAAAAGTACTTACGAAAGAAGTACGTAGCCTTCTTAGCTCATGTTGTTCAAAAGGATGTAAAAGAGAAGAGTATCCAAGACATTCCCATCATTCGGGATTTTTCTGAAGTATTTCCCGAAGATTTATCCGGTCTTCCACCCGTTCAACAAGTAGAATTTCGCATTGACCTTATACCCGGAGCTAACCCCGTGGCTAGAGCTCCTTACCGTCTTGCACTTTCTGAAATGCAAGAACTTGCAAGTCAACTCCAAGAGCTCTCCAACAAGGGCTTCATTCGTCCAAGTCATTCACCGTGGGGTGCACCCGTCTTATTCGTCAAGAAGAAGGATGGATCATTCCGCATGTATATTGACTACCGCGAACTCAACAAGCTTACCATCAAGAGCCGTTACCCTTTACCTAGGATTGATGAGCTCTTCTTTCAACTTCAAGGCTCTACTTGCTTCTCGAAGATTGATCTTCGATCTGGTTATCATCAACTCCGTGTACAAGAGAAAGATATTCCAAAGAATGCTTTCCGAACAAGGTATGGTCACTATGAGTTCATGGTCATGCCTTTTGGACTAACCAATGCACCCGCGGTCTTCATGGACCACATGAATCGTGTGTGCAAATCGTACCTTGATAAATTTGTGATCGTCTTCATTGACGATATCTTAATCTACTCCAAGACTAAATCCGACCATGAGCAACACCTTAGACTGGTTTTGGACCTCTTGAGTAAGGAACAACTATATGCCAAATTCTCCAAATGTGAATTTTGGCTAAAGGAAGTTCAATTTCTTGGTCATATCATCAACGAAAAGGGAATTCATGTTGACCCCGCTAAGATCGAAGCTGTTAAGAATTGGAATGCCCCGAAGACCCCCACCGAAGTTTGTTCATTTCTTGGTCTTACGGGATATTATCGTCGCTTCATCTCAAATTTCTCTAAGATTGTTGTCCCTCTTACCGCTTTAACCCACAAGGGTAAACCTTATGAATGGGGACCAAAACAAGAAGAAGCTTTTCAAACTCTCGAGCAAAAGTTGTGCAATGCTCCTATTTTGACTCTCCCTGATGGGAATGATGATCTAGTTGTCTATTGTGATGCTTCCAACCAAGGTCTCGGTTGTATCCTCATGCAACGAGGCAAAGTAATCGCTTATGCATCAAGGCAACTTAAGATTCATGAGAAGAATTATACGACGCACGACCTCAAGTTGGGTGTGGTCGTATTCGCATTAAAGATTTGGAGACATTACCTCTATGGCACAAAGTGTGTGGTGTTCACCGACCACAAAAGTCTCCAACACATCTTCAATAAAAAAGAACTCAATATGAGGCAACGACGTTGGGTTGAACTCCTTAACGACTATGACTGCGAGATTCGTTACCATCCCGACAAAGCGAATGTTGTGGCCGACGCTTTAAGTCGAAAGGACCATGTCATGCTTCATTGTGTCCGAATTCAAACCGACATTCAAAATCGCATCTTAGAAGCTCAACACGTCTCAGTCACCGAGGGTAACATGTATGAGGAAATTTAGTGTGGTGTTGAACTTCAGCTTGAATCAAAACCCAATGGCTTACTTTATTACTTGAACGGTATTTAGATTCCCGATCGTGGTGATCTCCATACATTTCTCATGAACGAGGCTCACAAGACTCGTTATTATATTCATCTTGGTGCGAATAAAATGTACCAAGATCTTCGCCAACAATATTGGTGGCCCGGTATGAAGAAAGACATTGCTCTCTATGTTGCCAAATGTCTAACTTGCTCCAAAGTCAAAGCCGAACACCAACGTCCTTCCGGTTTGCTTGAACAACCAGAAATTCCCGTATGGAAATGGGAAAATTTTAGCTATGGACTTCATTACCAAACTCCCTCGCACCTCAAGTGGTTATGATAGCATTTGGGTGATCATTGACCGCCTCACCAAATCTGCTTATTTCTTGCCTATCCGTGAAGACTATTGGGTTGAGAAATTGGCCCGAATTTACATTGACGAAATTGTGAGCCGTCACGGTGTTCCCTTAAATATAATATCGGATAGAGATACTCGGTTCACCTCCCGTTTTTGGCAATCTCTCCAAACTGCTCTTGGTACACGATTGGATTTGAGCACGGCCTACCATCCCCAAACTGATGGTCAGACCGAGCGAACAATCCAAACTCTTGAGGATATGCTTAGAGCTTGTGTAATTGATTTTGGTGGCAATTGGGATTCACATCTATCCCTAATCGAGTTCTCCTACAATAATAGCTACCACACGAGTATCAACATGGCTCCATTTGAATCTTTCTATGGTGGCAAGTGTCGTTCTCCTATCTGTTGGAACGAGATTGGTGAAGCACAAATCACCGGTCTTGAGCTAATTCAAGAAACATCCGACAAGATTATCTAAATCCGTGACAACATTCGAGTAGCGAGAAGTCAGCAAAAAGGTTATACCGAAAAACGACAAAAACCCCTGGAATTCCAAGTCGGTGACCTTGTTCTTCTAAAGGTGTCTCCGTGGAAGGGTGTGATCCGTTTTGGATAGAAAGGCAAGTTAGCACCTCGCTATGTGGGTACATTTAAGATCCTTGAAAGGATTGGGAAAGTGGCTAACAAACTCGACTTACTTCCATCACTTGGCAATGTGCATCCTACTTTTCACGTGTCTAATATGAAGAAATGTCTTGCCGATGAGGATCTTCACATACCTCTTGACGACGTGCACATTGACGAAACGATGCACTTCGTTGAGAGACCAGTGGAAATCATGGATCGTGAGGTCAAGCAGCTCAAGCGAAGCCGTATTCCCATTGTCAAAGTTCGTTGGGAATCTAAACGTGGTCCTGAGTTTACTTGGGAACGAGAGGACCAAATGAAGCTCAAGTACCCCCATCTCTTCACTGATGCCGTCGCCTCCACTAGCTAAATTTCGGGACAAAATTCCCTCAACATGGGGATACTGTAACATTTCTGATTTGCATTATCTGTATTTCAATTCAATGTGATACATTTCAAACCCAATTCTAGTACAGTGATTTGTTTTATTCGTACCAACAATTAAATACTATGTTTCAATGAAAATCCGCAAATTTTACATGAGTATATCCTATTAAAACCTACATAAGTTCATATTTATACAAATCTATCAAAACTGAAATTTGCAAGGACTAATTTTATAAATTAACAAGAAACCCTAATAGGCACGGCCGCGTCTCGTTCTGGCACGGTCGCACCAAGTGCCTTGGCACGGTCGCGCGCCTTGCTTTGGAACGGTCGCGCCCGGTGCCTTAGCACGGTCGCGCCTCGCGTCAGTTGAAACGTAAATGCAGTTTTAAACGCAGAATCGTTTAAAGTCGTAACCGATATACACATCATTACCAGTAATGAAAATAATAAATCGAGTAATGTCAACAATTACATCGAATAACTCCAAGAAATTCAATTAGTCTCAAAAACTGAAATCCTTTCACTTGAACCACAATTCGCCTATTTTGAATTGAAATCCTCCCAAGCAAACACTCCATCGAACCTCTCTGAAGCTCTCGAGAACATTGAGGCAGCCGGAGTTGCAGCAGAAGACGCCGGAAACCAAACCCATCGCCTCCGGAACTCGCCTCTACCGTACGCTATCTATTCATCATCTTTTCCGGTAATTGAAACCTCCTACACTTTCATTTTAGTCCATAGATCAAAAGCCCCAACTTAATTTGGGCTTACAATAGCCAATTTAACACGAACCCGAATCTAGGGTTCATTAAAAAATGGTTTAATCGAATCATACTTTGTACATGTTTTAAATACAATTAACCTATACAAATAGACTCGTAATAACCCAATGGGTGAAAGCCCTATGTTTTCCAACATTAATATCATAAGATTTAAGCAATTCGTTTCTGTTTTAGAACAGACACGGTCGCGCTAATCTCCTAGAGCGGTCGTGCTTCATAGAGACACGGTCGTGCCAATCCAAGCGCGGTCGTGCCTCACGCACTCAGACCTGGTCGTGCCCTTGGCTAGACTTGGTCGTGCCTAAGAATCCTAGACACGGTTGTGCCTGGCCCAGACACGGTCGTGCCTAGTGAACAGCTTAGTTATGCCTTCTGTTTGATCAACACAGTCGCGCCCTTATTAGCACGGTCGCGCCCGTGGTCCTAGCACGATCGTGCCTTGTCCCAAGCACGGTCGTGTGTGTGAGAAAATCTTGGCAGAATACTAAAATTTATATTTTAAAATCAATTAGCATTCCAAATGAATTTTTAATAAAAATAATTGATTTTATAAAAATTTATATTTACCTTATTTAAAAAGATCAAATGCCTATTTCTAAAATAAATAGAAGTTATACATTTAAATCTACAAAATTATATTTACATGTATTTATAAAAATAGATTAACAAAAGTTAATTATTAAATTATAATTAATATAAAACACCCGATACATTTTTATAACTTAAAGACTAGATTACATATTTTATAAATAAATAAGGTAAAAATTATGTATTTAATTTATATTTAAAAATTATTTATTTAAGTTATATTTAATTACCCTTAAGTACCTACATTATTTTTATAACTAAGTAAATAAATAATAATTTTGTAATTTATTTATTTAGTTATTCCAAACACAAACCTTAATTTTTTACAACACCATTCAAGTACAAACCACTAACACCTACCACTTCAATTCCTTATACACACATCCAATTCAACCCTAGATTTAGACATAGACTATTGTGCACACTATTAATTCAATACATATTACACTCTAGGTTAACGTTTTGCATTACAAGGATCTCGTTACTATCTAGTCTCTCGTGTTAGCTACGCCTTTTGAATCAAGTGAGTATTACATAGCCCCTTTTACTCTTTTACACTTTTTGGGGTGGAACATGAACACTATATAAACTATTGCTTACATTTACACAAACTACACAAATACAAATCCTCTTTACATTCATGTGTGAAATTTGAGCTTTATGCCTGAGTGCTAGGAGTGCTAACTTTTGTGTGCATTTTATGTGCAATCATTAACTATTCAAGCCGACGGTAAAATAATGATAGATCTATTGAGTCTGACAAACCAACCCAGATTGGGGTGATTGTTACCGACAACACAATTTTGCATGCTAGTTACAAAGGTTTGATTGTACTTGGTTACACAATAGCTGCTCTCCATAAATAACTTATTTTATCATGCTATGTAAGGATTTTTTTTATTCATAATCTATATGCTATCTATATACAAACCTGTGTATACTCACCAACTTTTTAGTTGACCTTATTTTATTCATGTTTCAGGTACTAATGTGTGATTTTGATCAAGACTTGCTACACTTAAGTTTTGGACCTAGATAATTTTAAATAAAGGATTATGTATTTCATTTTATGTACTTGGTTTGATTTGGTTTTATCTTGAATACTTGAAATGAATTTGAATGATTAATATATCTCAATTTAGTCAACCTTGTGCTCATGAACAGTCTACATGTCCCACCCCGATGATTCCGCCGTCGGTTGGGGTGTGACACGAACCGTGTGAATAATCTTTTGAGAAACCGGATGACGAATCTTGCGTCATTAGTTGGTAATGCTTGTGCTTCGACCCATTTTGACACGTTGTCAACTACTACTAGGATGTACTGATTTCCGCGAGATGGAGGGAATGGTCCAACAAAGTCAATCCCCAGGACGTCGAATATTTCACAAACTTGGATGCTTCTCTTGGGCATTTCGTCATGCTTTGAAATACTTTCTGACCTTTGACATGAGTCGCATTTGCTTATAAGCTTATGTGCGTCCTTGAAAACAGTTGGCCAGAAAAATCCGGCCTCAAAAACTTTTCTTGAAGTATAATTGGCTCCATGATGCCCTCCTGTTGGTCCTTCGTGACATTATCGCAATATCTCGTGCGCCTCCTTCCAATGCACACATCGTCGCACTATTTGATCTGTACAAACATTGAATAGATATAGATCTTCCCAGAAATAGTTCTTGATATATGCGAAGAATTTCTTTCTTTCCTGAAATTTTAATACTTTCACTAGTTCTCCGCTTGCTAAGAAATTTGCGATTTCTGCAAACCATGGGTAGTCATTGATGTCTTGTACGTGCAGTATGTATTCATGAGTGAAACTATCACTTATAGCAAACTTTTGATTTTCTTGAGTAGTTTCAAGTCGAGATAGATGATCTACTGCCAAATTCTCTGCTCCTTTTTTATCTTTTATCTCGATGTCAAATTCTTGTAGTAGGAGGATCCACCTGATTAAACTTGATTTAGTGTCTTGCTTGTTATAGAGATGTCTTAAGGCGGCATGGTAGTGTAGACTATAGTTTTTTATAAGACTAGGTACGAACGGAATTTATCAAAGGCGAAAACTACAGCTAGTAATTCCTTCTCAGTAGTAGTGTAATTTTCTTGAGGGTCATTTAAGGTTTTACTTGCATAGTGAATTGGGTGAAAATGCTTTTCGCTTCGTTGACCTAAAACTGCTCTTATTGCGTAGTCACTTGCATCGCACATGAGTTCGAAAGGTTTAGTCCAGTCAGGTGCCGTCATGATAGGTGCATTGATGAGTTTCTTCTTGAGAGTTTCAAATGCTACTAAGCAATCGTCAGAGAGTAGAAAGGGTTGATCTTTCTCCAACAGTTGTGTCAAGGGTCTGGCGATTGATGAAAAGTCCTTTATGAATCTCCTATAGAACCCCGCATGACCGAGGAAGCTTCTGATTCCTTTTACTGAATTTGGCGGTGGAAGCATTGATATAGTTTCTACTTTGGCTTTGTCGACTTCAATACCATTTTTTGAAATTTTATGTCCTAATACTATTCCTTCTTTAACCATGAAATGGCACTTTTCCTAATTTAGTGCTAGATTTGAATCTTCACATCTTGCTAGCGATTTTTCTAGGTTTTGTAGACAATGGTCGAAGAAGTTTACAAAAACTGAGAAGTCATCCATAAATACTTCCATTGATTCTTCTATCATATCATGAAATATAGTGATCATGCACCGCTGGAATGTAGCAGGTGCATTGCATAGTCCAAATGGCATACGCCTACAAGCGAAGGTGCCATAGGGACAGGTAAATGTAGTCTTCTCCTGATCTTCAGGGGCAATAGGGATTTGAAAGTATCCCGAGAATCCATCGAGAAAGCAATAGAACATATTTCTGGATAGTCTCTCTAACATTTGATCAATGAAGGGTAGTGGAAAATGGTCTTTTCGGGTAGCTTCGTTCAACTTGCGATAATCAATACATACCTGCCATCCAGTGACTGTGCGGGTTGGTATTAGCTCATTTTTCTCATTTGTGATTACTGTTATACCCCCTTTTTGGTACAACCTGAACTGGACTGGCCCATGTTGAATCTGAAATAGGGTAGATTACTCCTGCGTCTAGTAACTTGATAACCTCATTTTCACTACCTCTTTCATTTTAGGGTTCAGTCGTCTTTGGTGCTGCACACTTGTTTTGTAATTTTCTTCCAAAAGTATCTTATGAGTGCAGAATGAGGGGCTAATTCCCGTAAGATCCATTAACATCCAGGCGATAGCTTTCTTGTATTTCTTCAAAACTTGTAGTAGTTTTTCTTTCTCGTTGTTTTCCAACCTGGAGCAGATAATAACTGGAAGCTTGAATTCTTCATCTAGGAAGGCGTATGATAAATCAGGCGAAAGTTCCTTTAGTTCAAGTGTAGGTGGTTCTTTGATAGACGGTTTTGCCTTCCCACTCTAGTCTCTATCTTCCAACTCCTAAATGCCTGTTGTTTCACCATTATGATTAGTGTGTTTTATCATAAATCCTTCGCAAACTTGATATTCTTCATGTTCCTCTGCTAGCCATTCTTCTTCCTTTCCCAAGACGTCATGTATGTATTAACCTACTAGGTAGTCGAAATCATCAAAAAGAAAGGCTAGATCGTCATGACTACTTGGTCGTTTCATGGTTTTCTTTAGATCAAATGTGATTCGTTCTTGCTGGATACTTAATGCCAATCTTCCTCCCCAGACGTCAATAAGGGAAAGTGTTGTATTGAGAAATGGTCTCCCGAGAATAAGAGAGCATCGTGCTCTTCCTCTTATGTCGACCACCACAAAATCCACAGGGAAGACGAATTCGTTAATCTTTATAAGTGCGTCTTCAGCGATTCCCTTTGGATAGCGAACTGCCCTATTGTTTAGGCGTAGTTCTAATTTTGTGGGTTGAAGTTTCTTGAGATTCATTTTGTCAAATATTGCGCTAGGTAAAATATTTACGCCTATATGTAGGTCAGCAATAGTATTACCTTGGATTGAGTCTCTTATAAGACAGGAGCTCATGAATTGGTCGGGAGGTTTTCTTCCTCTCATAATAGTTGAACATTCTTCGTTCAAAGCGATTTGCGGTTGTTCTTCCATTTTTTCTCGGTTAGTCAGCATATCCTTGAGAAATTTTGCATGAGCAGGCATCTTATAGAGAAATAGTTCGTAAGGGAGATTTAGCTGAATTTGATTTAATAAAGACTGAAAGCGTTTGAACTGTTTTTCCAATCTTGGCGGTTCTAAGGTTTCTTGTATGATTTCAGCCCTTAATACACATCTTCACCGGTATTCTCCGTGTTCCCCATGGGTAACATGGTTATTACCTCCACATTCTGTTCTTGTAATGCTTGATTTACTTCGACACATGGTGGATGATCCAGAATTTCAGAAGGATCTTCATTTGGTTCTGTAGCGTAGAGTTTAATGATTTGACTCTTTATTTCCTCTAAAATATGAAATAATGTGTCTGGCTTCCAAGGATTTGGTTCGTAGGAAGCACTGTTGTGTTACTGATGGAGGTGGTGAAGGAAGTAAATCCTCAAATGGTGACAGGTGGAGAGATTTATCTCATGATCCATAGGGCGCCATATGGAGAAATAACACTCCTCAATGTGGTGTGATCCCCCACATAATTCGCACCATGAATCTGAGAAATTGTTGTCAAAGTTGAAAAATTCTTCTTCGGTAAAGTTTTCATTATAAGGATTCATGATGATATTTTTGTGTGATTTTTACTTTTAATAAGGCTAATCCATTAACTTGAATTTTTCTTGAAATCACCGTGTCCCCGGAAACGGCGCCAAAAACTTGATGTGTCATTTTTAATATATAAAAATATAATAAATATATTTTTAGGATAGTCTTACGAGATCAGGTTATAAATTTATAAAATGATAATTACTTTAACTTAAAAACACACACAATAGGCAAGTGTACCTATCGCAGCGTAATATAGTTTAGGTAAGAACCAAGTATCGAACCAATGGACACGGTCGAAATCCAAAACTAAACTTTTGTTAACGTTTAGCCGGTTTAATTAGTGAGTGAGTTTTGTGTGCTTGTAAACCAAGAAAGTAAATGACAGAAAAGTAAATGGCGGTAAAGTAAATAGAAGAAAAGTAAAAACGTGCGTGAAGTGTGTAACAAAAATGTGACGAACATAACAGTAAATAACATGAAAATAAATAGGTCGGAAATGATCAGGTTACGAATATTATTGCTTTGGGTTTCGAATCCGCTTGGTACGTGATAATGTTAAGTTGACTAATCCAGTGATATGACTACTACAAATGTGTGACCCGGGTCACCGCTAGATCCTCGTCCTCACGACATTTGATTTGCAAATTTAAAAGCTTTAACAAGTTGTAGTGCCTCCCGTTAAGGACAACAATTACCCTCAACCCTTCGAATGGTCATCTCCGGGTTGGTTGAAGACATCGAACGTAAAATGCTTTATATTAGAGTTAAATAGGTGATTATATTTTGCTCACCGGGAGGCGGTGTAACAATGGGACCAAGTATAAAGACGCACCGTTCCCAACATGAGTTCACCAATTCTTGGTTGCATAATAAGTTCGTATAAAGACGTACGAGCTTAATAGTGTTAACCAAGCCTTGGCTTATTAATCTCCACTTGTATAAAGACGTACAAGCTTCAAGAGAAGTTTGATTAAAAAGGTTTTACACTTTAAAAATCAAGAACACTCATAAATATAAAGACGGATTTAGCAATAATAAAAGCCCACCAAAATGGTGGTTTTAAGGACGAATAGTTCAAGACATAAACACATCACTTGGATTAATACGTTAAACATTAACATGCATCAAACTTCATCTTCATCGTAGCAATACAAAGAGTCTAGCCACGAATAGCCATACTAACTAGCATAACGTTGAGTTTCGTAGGCTCCCCTATTGCAGAACATGGAGGAAGAGCCTCTCTACTCACTACTACTACACTCTAACTACGGAATAAGCTTTCTCTGGTGTCTTCTTGGGGAGTGTAAGGGATTCTTCAATGAAGAACTCAAGCCATCTATTAATAGGCCTCAAAATGAGCAATGCACGGTCGTGCATTGGATTGCACGGGCGTTCAAACACCTTTGGAATCAAACAGGGTACACGGGACAGTGTACTGGACCCTTGGAGAGAAAGATAGGGTTTGCACGGCCGTGCATGGCATTGCATGGCCGTGCATTGTCCTACTGCTCTCCAGTTTTGTCTTTTAGCTTATGGTTTGACTTGTGTTGACCTGATTTGACTTCTTGGGGGTTAATGCTCGGGTTTGGTCCTCCAAAAGCTTGATTTCTTCATGTTTTAAGCTGGTTTTTGCTTTGTTTATCTTGGAGCACCGAATAACCTCCAATTGTGAAATATTAACGTTTTAAGTATCAATTGCAAGGTTATTAATCAATTAGTACCATAATATGGGGATTATTATGCATGGAAAACATGTATAATTTTAGGACATGTCAATAGAAAAATCCCAATTGTCAGAGTTCGCTGGAACTCGAAACGTGGACCGGAGTTCACATGCGAACACGAGGATCAGATTTTAGTATTCATAATTCAATTCAATGTAATGGATTTCGAACTCAATACTTGTGCACTGTCTTAATATTTTCTCGCCGTAAATTAAATGCAAGGATTCTATATAAATTCGCAAGTTTTACTCGATCATATACAATTAAAACGCTATACAAGAAACTATGTTAATCAAACTTACCAAATCTGAAAAGTCAAGGACTAAAATTGAAAAATATCAAGAAATCCTAGTCTAGCACGGTCGTGCTTCGTCCTAGCACGGTCGCGCCAAGTGCTTTGGCACGGTCGCGCGACTTGCTTTGGAACGATCGCGCCCGGTGCCTAGGCACGGTCGCGCCTATTTTTGGCACGGTCGCGCCTGCGTAACAGTCGAAACGTAAATGCAGTTTCAAAACGCTCGATCGTTTGAAATTCGAAACCGATTACGTTTTATTTTCTTTGACAAAGAAAATATCTCAGTCCATTACAATTTTTATCAATCTAATTTCGTTTTCCTCTCAAGAAACCGTCCAATATTTCTCCCAAGCCTCGAATCATTCTTTTCGATCCTGTTGCTATCAATTAATCAAGGAACTCAATCCTCCGAGCATCTCTAAGTTTTCTGAAGGGGTTGGATCAGCCGGAAATCGCAGCAGAAGACGCCGGGAAGAAATCTTGCCGTCGCCGGAACCTCCTTCTACCGCCCTATATCGATTCTCGGTTATTCAGGGTAATTGAAGCCATTTATTTCATTTAATTAGTCTCTATATCGAAAGCCCCTTATCAATTTGGGCTTACAATATGTAAATCATCCCGAATCAGAACTATTATTTTAATAAAAATGATTTAATCGATTCCACTCTTAAACACGATTTACATACAATTAATTTATATGAATAGACTCATAACAACTCAGTAATCAAAAGTCCTATCAATTCCAACGCTATAAATACAAGATTTGTTCAATTCGTGTCTGATTTGGAAGAGACACGGTCGCGCTAATCATCTAGCGCGGTCGTGCCCCATGTAGCGTGGTCGTGTCCTCCTGTCCAGACCTAGTCATGCCCTTTGGGCTAGCCTCTGTTGTGTCTAAAAATCATAGACACGACCGTGCCGAGCCAAGGCATGGTCGTGCCTGTTGACTTGTCTAGTTTGTGCCCTCTGTTGATCAACCCGGTCGCGCCCTGACTAGCGCGGACGCGCCCGTGGCTTGAGCACGATCGTGCCCTTTCGAGGCACGGTCGTGTGTGACTCAGAACTTTTAACATAATTATAATTTTATATTTTTCAATCAGTAAATGTTTTAAATTTTATAAAAAAAATATGTTTTCTGTATTTGAAAAGATTTAAAGTTTAATCTGGACATAAATATTATTTATTTGAAGGTTTATTTAAAAATTTATAAAAATTAAATTTATATTTATCTTACGCTTAAATGATGTTTTAAATGATTAAGTTACAAAGTTTATAACTAAATAAGATAATAATTATTTATTTAATTCATATTTAAAAAAAAACATTTATTTATTTATACTTAATTACAATCAATATTTACATTATTTCATAAACTATAATCATTTATTTATTTATTAAATTACATTTATCACATGCATTATTTTCATAATCAACAATTTTATAAAAATTCTATTTTTCAATTCCAAACTTTAATCAAATGTTCCAAAAATGTTTACTACAACCTTATATATTTTATTTAATACTTTTTATACACAAATTCAACCTTCAATGTTAGACTTAAACTTTGTGCACCTATTTGATTCAATATACATTACTATCTAGGTTAACTCGTGCGTATCAAGGACCCTTATTTTATCTATACTCTTTGTTTCCTACACCTGCATACCAAGTGAGTATTCACAACCCCTTTTTTACTCTTTTACACTTTTGGGGTGGAACATGAACTTTATACACATTACACATTTACATTTACACAAACAACACAAGTGCAAAATCCTATTTACATACATGTGTGCAAAATTTGAGCTTTGTGCCCGAGTGCTAGTTGTGCTAATCTTTGTGAAAACTTATGTGCAATCATTAACTATACAAGTCGACGGTTTTCAATGATAGATCTATTGAGTCTGACAAACCCACCCAAGTGGAGGTGATTGATACCGACAACACAATTTGCATACTAGTTACAAAGGTTTGGTTGTACTTGATTACACAATAGCTGCTCCCCATAAATGCCTTATTTTATCATGTTTTGTAAAGGATTTGTTTTCAACTATATGCTATCTATATACAACTGTGTTATACTCACCAACTTTTTAGTTGACTTTATTTTATTCATGTTTCAGGCCCTAATATGTGAGAATGATTCAAGACGTGCTCAATATAGGATTTGGACTTAGCAATTTAAATCAAGAATTCTATGAGTTGTTTTATGTTTCTTTGTTTGAATTTGGTTGTGCTTGGATTATTTGTAATGGAAATTTGACTTTAATATATTTCAATTTAGTCAACCATGTGCTATGAACAGTCTACATGTCCCGCCCCGATGATTCCGCCATCGGTCGGGGTGTGACAGATTGGTATCAGAGCCTTGGTTAAAGGGAATTAGGTTATTAGACATCGTGACCTAGACTATAACTTTAGGACACCCACTTATACTATGTTTCATGATTTTTGTGCTATGTGTTACATGCTATGTGCTACATGTTACATGCTATGTGCTACATGCTTACCATGATTAATTATTATTATATTTGATACCTTACTTGTTAAAAATTCATGACTTAATAGGATCTTCGTAAATAATTATTTAATAAATAATATCCTTTCATATATCCTAAAACCTCATAATATTTCTATCTTCTCTTCTATCTTTATCCTTTCTAAGCATGTGGAAAAATTCTTGAAGCAAAAATCTCTAAAATTTTTATTTCTTCGTTAAGGTTTTTAAACTTGTTAAATTATTTGAGGACACGTGCAATCTAGAAGGGTGACACCTGTATTTTGGGTTTTCTGTCTAGGAAAGCATTTCGCATAAATTCCAATCAACCGAGGGACCCGTATGCTTTCCTGGGAATTCCCGAGATGAGTGTTTACTTATAGGCTAAAGCATGTCTTCTTGAAAATTATATAAGTTTAATTAACCATAATGTGCCATGGTATTCAAGTGATTTTGTCACTTTTTAGTACAATCCAAACTAAGAACATCTATTTTTATTTTTGTTATCTCATTCTATTAAATCCTATCAAATCTCATAAGTTCTTACAATCCTTCTTGTCTTGTGAAAATCTGTAGAATGCCTCCTCGTCGTGCTCCCGCAACCAACGCCAACACCGACATTGCTGCTATTCTTACCCAATTGGTGACACAACTCACCCAAGCCAATGGTGCCACCAATGGCAACAATGGTAGAAATGGAAGCAATAGTGGTAATAATGGTGGAAATGGTGGAAATGGTGGTAACAATCCATCTCAATGCACCTTCAAGCACTTCAACTCGTGCAATCCCCTCAAGTTCTTTGGTACCGAAGGAGCTACTGGACTCCTTCAATGGTTTGAAAGCATTGAGAATACCTTTCTCAATAGTGACTGTCCCGACAACCTCCGTGTTCGTCATGCTACAACTGTCCTACAAAAACGGGCACTTACATGGTGGAATGGGGAGAAAAGGAATAGGGGTGTTGATGTAGCTATGGCCTTACCTTGGGATGAGGTCAAAAGGCTTATGACCGAGGAGTTCTGCCCTCGAAATGAAGTGAAAAAGTTAGAAATTGAATTTTGGGATCTTGCCCAAGATAGTGGGGAAATCTTAGCATATACAACTCGGTTCCATGAGTTGAGTCTTCTCGTGCCCCACATGGTCACTCCTTTGTCCCGTTGTATCGAAAAGTATATTGGTGGGCTACCAAGACAAATCCAAGATACTGTCTTAGGTAGAAATCCTGCTACTCTGGAGGATGCTATTCGTCTATCCGCTACCTTAACTGATAATCATGTGAAAGCTGGAACTCGTACCAAAAAGGGTTCTAAGAAAGTTTCTGAAACCGTAACCCCTCCTACTCACAACAAAGAAGCCACAACCGAGCCCTCTCGCGATAATAGAAAGAGGAAGGTTAGAAATTTTGCTGTGGTTACTCCTGCTGTTCCCGTCAACCAAGCTGCACCTATGGTTTAAGCGCCGGCTAAAAAGCCATATGTTGGGATCTACCCTCTTTGTGCCACCTGCAATTATCATCATCCTCAAACTATCCCATGTCGCCTTTGTACTCATTGTGGGAGATATGGTCATACTATCAATGTTTGTAGGGCCAGAGCTCTTGCGGGCCAAGTCCACCCTCCAAACCGAACCGTACCTCAAGTGGCTAATCAAGGTGCTCCCGCCATTGCTAATGGGCGTGCTTGCTATGAGTGTGGTGACCCGAACCATTTTCGTGATCAATGTCCAAGACTTGCAAATGCTAGACAAGGTGGATCTCGTGGGCGTGCGTTCAACATAAACGCCAACGAAGCTCAAGCCAACAACGACGTGGTTAATGGTATGTTCCTTGTTAATAGTCAATATGCCTCCATTTTGTTCGATACCGGTGCCGATAAAAGTTTTGTGTCACTTAATTTTGAGCCTTTACTCGCAAAGACACGATCCCAATTAGAGAAAACCTTCACCGTTGAAATAGCAAATGGTGACTCCCTTACCATTGAGTCCATTATTTATGATTGCTCCTTAGAACTAAATGACCATTCATTCCCAATCTACCTTGTTCCAATGCCACTAGGAAGCTTTGATATTATCATAGGTATGGATTGGCTATCAAATCATCATGCCGAAGTCATTTTCTTTGAAAAGTGTATCCGAATTCCGCTACCATCGGGAGAAACCTTAAGGGTTTTTGATGAAAAGCCTTGCAAGGGACTTAAGTTGATGTCGTGTACTACCGCTCAAAATTACTTACGAAAGAAGTACATTGCTTTCTTAGCTCATATTGTTCAAAAGGATGTCAAGGAGAAGAGTATCCAAGACATTCCGATCATTCGGGATTTCCCCGAAGTTTTTCCTAAGGATTTATCCGGTCTTCCTCCTGTTCGTCAAGTAGAGTTCCGTATTGATCATATACCTGGAGCTAACTCCGTTGCTAGAGCTCCTTATCGTCTTGCACCTTCTGAAATGCAAGAGCTTGCAAGTCAACTTCAAGAGCTCTCCGACAAAGGTTTCATTCGCCCAAGTCATTCACCGTGGGGTGCACCCGTCTTATTTGTTAAGAAGAAGGATGGATCATTTCGCATGTGTATTGACTACCGCGAACTCAACAAGCTTACTATCAAGAACCGTTATCCTTTGCCTAGAATCGATGATCTCTTTGATCAACTTCAAGGTTCTACTTGCTTCTCGAAGATTGATCTTCGATCCGGTTATCATCAGCTCCGTGTTCAAGAAGATGACATTCCCAAGACTGCTTTTCGAACAAGGTATGGTCATTACGAGTTCATGGTTATGCCTTTCGGGTTAACCAATGCACCCGCAGTTTTCATGGATCTCATGAATCGTGTGTGTAAACCATACCTTGATAAATTCGTGATCGTCTTCATTGACGATATCTTAATCTATTCCAAGACTAAAGCCGATCATGAACAACACCTTAGATTGGTTTTGGACCTCTTGAGAAAAGAACAACTATATGCCAAATTCTCCAAATGTGAATTCTGGCTAAAGGAAGTTCAATTTCTTGGTCACATCGTCAACGACAAGGGTATTCATGTTGATCCAGCTAAGATTGAAACGGTTAAGAATTGGAATGCCCCGAAGACTCCTACCGAAGTTCGTTCATTTCTTGGTCTTGCGGGTTATTATCGTCGTTTCATCTCAAACTTCTCAAAGATTGTTGTCCCTCTTACCGCTTTGACTCACAAGGGTAAAGCTTATGAATGGGGACCGAATCAAGAAGAAGCTTTTCAAACCCTCAAGCAAAAGCTGTGCAATGCTCCCATATTGACTCTCCCCGATGGAAATGATGATTTAGTTGTCTATTGTGATGCTTCTAACCAAGGTCTTGGTTGTGTTCTCATGCAACGAGGCAAAGTAATCGCTTATGCATCAAGGCAACTCAAAGTTCATGAGAAAAATTATACGACGCACGATCTCGAGCTTGGTGCGGTCGTATTCGCGTTAAAGATTTGGAGACATTACCTATATGGCACGAAATGTGTGGTATTCACCGACCACAAAAGTCTTCAACATATTTTTAACCAAAAAGAACTCAATATGAGGCAACGACGTTGGGTCGAACTCCTTAACGACTACGACTGCGAGATTCGTTACCATCCCGGCAAAGCGAATGTTGTAGCCGATGCTTTGAGTCGAAAGGACCATGTTATGCTTCATTGTGCCCGTATTCAAACCGATATTCAAACCCGTATCTTAGAAGCTCAACACGTCTCGGTAACCGAGGGTAACATGTACGAAGAAATGTCATGTGGTGTTGAACTCCTTCTTGAATCAAAACCCAATGGCTTACTCTATTACTTGAACCGTATTTGGGTTCCCGATCGCGACGATCTCCGTGCATTTCTCATGAACGAGGCTCGTAAGACTCGTTATTCTATTCATCCTGGTGCGGATAAAATGTACCAAGATCTTCGCCAACTTTATTGGTGGCCTGGTATAAAGAAAGACATTGCTCTTTATGTGGCCAAATGCTTAACCTGTTCCAAAGTCAAAGCCGAACATCAACGTCCATCTGGTTTACTCGAACAACCAGAAATTCCCGTGTGGAAATGGGAGAATATAGCTACGGATTTTATTACCAAGCTCCCTCGCACCTCGAGTGGATATGATAGTATTTGGGTGATCATTGATCGTCTCACTAAATCCGCTCATTTCTTGCCTATCCGCGAAGCCTTCAAAGTGGAAAAACTAGCCCGAATTTACATTGATGAAATTGTGAGCCCTCATGGTGTTCCCGTGAACATAATATCCGATAGAGACGCTCGGTTCACCTCTCAATTTTGGCAATCTCTCCAAAAGGCTCTTGGTACTCGATTGGATTTGAGCACGGCTTACCATCCGCAAACTGATGGTCAAACCGAACGAACAATCCAAACTCTTGAAGACCTGCTTAGAGCTTGTGTAATCGATTTTGGTGGCAATTGGGATTCACATCTATCCCTCATTGAGTTTTCTTACAACAATAGCTACCACACAAGTATCAACATGGCTCCATTCGAAGCTCTCTTTGGTCGCAAGTGTCGTTCTCCTATCTGTTGGAACGAGATTGGTGAAGTACAAATCACTGGTGTGACACCCGACATTTCAGGTCAATATCCGTACACGATATAAACAATTTTATATTATATTTGTTTTCGTGATTTACCTAATTGCATAAATTAGGACATTAAAGTCTAAGAAAAGCCGTACGTTGTTCATTTCATATTTTGGTAATTCCAGGAATTACCGGTTCACGTACCAGGATAACCCGACTAAATAGGAACACTAGTGGTTAAATTAAATAACCAGAAAAATATATATATATATATATATATATTTATTACACAAAAGTTACGTTGGACTATAATTTATTTTTAGACTAAAACATACGGTATAAGTAAAAGTAAAATAACGAACCCTTTCGAAGACGTTACCACGTATCGTCGCCTTTAGGTATTTATACCTACGGATAATCACCTCAACGAATTATACAATCTAAGATTTAAATATTTTTCATTAACGAGCCATAAACTTGCTAAATTTACAATGCCGTGAGGAATCTAAACCGAATTAAATTACCCCCTTAAAATTCTAATTGATATTAATACTTTTAATAAACTAATACTTAAAACTAATTATTAACCCTCAAACCACTTTTTGACTTTCTCGGCAGAAGCCAGAGAAGACCACTCCCCCTTCACTCGTCCCATACCATACCTGAGAAAACTCAGATAAAACCATACCTTCTCAGTCTCAACCTCACAATCTCTGTCATATTTCTCATTTCATACGGCAAATTTTCCCCAATTCTCTCCAAATCGAAGTCAAGTTCTAAGGCAAAAACTACAATAATTCGATGTTTTAAGAAGAACTTCAAGTGTTTCTAAAGGAAATTTAATAGAAGAATCAAGATCATTCTCTGTTTTCTCTCATCATCTTCATCTCTGTTTTAAGGTAAAAACTCGATACTATCTACATTATTTTCTTTAAAAACCGTAGATAAACATACAAAATATTCAAACGCAAGTAAGATAACAAGAAAAGTGTGTCGAATTCAAGACTAAAACATAAAAATATACAGGGCTGATTCTGTCAAACATAAGTCCAGTAATCGAAACTATAGTTTCGATATCAATTACTCAATCGAAACTAGGAGTTTCGATACCTGTTACTCAATCGAAACTAGGAGTTTCGATACATGTTTACTCAATCGAAACTAGGAGTTTCGATACTAGTTGTTCAATAGAAACTAGGTAGTTCCGATATCCTTCTTGTCAATCGAAACTAGGATGTTTCGACAACTGTCATACTCAATCGAAACTTGGTAGTTTCGATACCCAACTACTCAATCGAAACTAGGAAGTTTCGATACTCAATTGCCCAATCGAAACTAGGTAGTTTCGATACCTGTGTCAGTCCCCTTTTGGGCAGTAACTTGGAACTGTTTTTATAACGAAACAAGTGTTGAACCACTAAGAGGATAATTTAAACAAAAACAACCAGATTTACAAAGTCGGTGAACAATTTGCAATATGAGACGTTCGGTCTTAACACAATTTACCCTTTGGTATTTAGGGTACGAATAGTCAAGTTTGACTACAACAAGTATCATTACAAACATACACAAAAACAAGGTGAGTTTCACGGCCCCTTTTTACTGTTTTTCAATATTTGGGGGAAGAACATACTTACAACTATTTTATGGGATAACAAGAGAATAAGGCACGACTTTTATGTTTACATGAGATGAGAACAACAAGTGAGGCCGCTAAAGTCCCCTGGAACAACGTAGTAGCCATTAACTGTAGCCTAGGGTCCTATGAATAGTACTATAGAGAGTGACGTCTCCCGGTCATGGTTAGTCACGCTAACCACAATCTGGAGGATTTATGGCCGCATAGAACCGGATAACGAAATTAGGGGCGTGTACAATTGTCATGGTTTGGTTACGCCTCATGTATGAATATATTATTTGTATTCCTAGCTAGTTTACAAATGGGTCAACAATTCTTATTCTGTTTATCACATACACCTGAAACTATTTACGAACGATTGAATTTTACAAAGAACTATTTGATTACACCTATGAACTCACCAACCTCGTGTTGACAATTTTAAGTATGTTTTTCAGGAAATTGAACGTGATCGCAAGGTTAGCAATGTAGATTGCATGCATGTACGATGGATACAACTTTTGGGGGATTTCTCTTGTATAACTCATTGTAATGGAGTCATATTTGCGAAATCTTCACTTTTTGTAAACTCAATTTACATTTGGAATGTAAAACTTTAAACTTGTCTATGTATCCATTTATCATGTATGTGTTTGCGGTAATCATATGCTTTGGAAACCATGTAACGTCCCGCCTCGCGTTTCCGCCTTGGCGGGGTGTGACAGATTGGTATCAGAGCCATTGATTATAGCGAACTAGGAGTCTAAAAATCGAACCTAGTCTATAATCTAAATGACTCACTGAGACATTTTCCATTGCATATGCATTTCATAACTTATCATCCTATTGTACGGATATCGTAGACACTGAATATCGTCACACACTAACCCCATTTCGACTTCAGTCCCATGGCACCCAAAAGAAGGACATCGCGTGACACTACTGGTGAAAACAACACGACGATTTCCGCAGAAGTTGAGCAACTCATATCACAACGTGTAGCCGCCGCCTTGGAGCAGTACGAAGCCAATCGGAATAATGGCGGAGGAAATGGTAGTGGTAGCGGAGGAGGTGCAGGAGGCAGTGACACTACTGGAGGTTCTAGAGGTAATAGGATGTGTAAACACCTCTGAAACACAGTCGCGATCTAAGATAACAACATTATTAAAATAATGACTTGTGACCCTACAGATGCTTCGAACAAGAAGTGCACTTATAAGGCTTTTCTATCCTGCAACCCTCGCAACTTCAATGGCACCGAGGGTGCAGTAGGCCTGATGAGGTGGATTGAGAAGATGGAATCTGTAATTGATATTAGTGAATGCACAGCTTACTGTATGGTGAAATATGCCACATGCACACTTGCTGACAAAGCATTAACCTGGTGGAATTCTCAGATGAAAACCTTGGGAAGACAAACTGCCTACCAGCTATCTTGGGATGATCTAAAAGCCATGATGATCGAGGAGTACTGTCCTCGAAATGAGTTGCAAAAGATCGAATCTGAAATGTGGAATTTACAAATGATAGGAGATGATGTGACTGGTTACACTGACCGATTCAATGAGTTAGCAAGTTTAGTGCCACACATGGTCACGCCAGAATACAAGAAAGTTGAAAGATATTTGTGGGGTCTTGCTCCTCAAATCCGAAGCCTGGTAACTTCATCGAACCCTATGGATGCCAAGAGCGCTATAATTCTAGCTTCCAAACTAAGAGATAATGCTGTGCGTGATGGTTTGTTTGAGAAGAAGGAGACCGAGGAAGGAAGGTCTGGGGAAAAGAGGAAATGGTTTGGAAAGCTAAGTAATCTAAACAAGAATCAAACTAACAAGAGACCTAAAATTATGAAAGCCTATGCTGTCAACACTGTGGAACAGAAAGGATATCTTGGAACACTACCGAAGTGTGACAAATGTGGGTATCATCACAGTGGAAGGTATACCCAGTGTGGAAAATGTAAAAGGCATGGGCATCTAACCCATAACTGTTGGAACAATGCGAACCATAATAAGACCAATCAAGAAGCAGGAAAGGTCAACCCAGGAGCAGAAAGGATGAATCAAGGATGCTTTGAGTGTGGAGATCCAAAGAACTTTAGAAAAGACTGTCCAAAATTGAAGAACCGAAACGAAAATCAGGCCCGTGGAAGAGCGTTTGTGATGGGGGCTGGTGACGTACGACAATATCCAAACATTGTCACTGGTACGTTCCCGATAAATAATCACTATGCCTCTATACTTTTCGATACGGGTGCTGATATGAGTTTTGTGTCAAATGAATTTAAGTCCCTACTCGGTATTAAGCCCAGCAAACTAGACCAAAATTATACAATTGAATTAGCAAACGGGAAATTAATTAAAACTGGGGAAGTCATACAAGGTTGTACCTTATGTTTTAAGAACCACACATTTAGTATAGACCTACTACCTGTTGACTTGGGAAGTTTTGACGTTGTTATTGGTATGGATTGGTTGTCGAAGAATCACGCCGAGATTGTTTGTTTTGAGAAGATTGTTCATATTCCTCTCCCGAACGGAGAAGTTCTTTCGGTTCAAGGTGAGAAGAGTGGAGTGACATTGAGGATGATAAACTGCATGAAAGCTCGTAAGTACCAACGTAAAGGCTATTGCGTATTCCTGGCTCACGTCGTCGAGAAGAAACCCGAGGAACGTCGACTTGAAGATATATCAATCGTTAAAGATTACACCGAATTTTTTCCTGAAGACTTACCTGGATTACCACCACCGAGGCAAGTCGAATTCCGAATCGACTTGGTACCAGGAGCCACACCGGTTGCACGGTCACCGTATCGACTAGCACCTTCCGATATACAGGAATTATCTAATCAACTACAAGAGTTGCTTGATAAAGGTTTCATAAGACCAAGTTTCTCACCCTGGGGAGCTCCGGTCTTGTTCGTAAAGAAAAAGGATGGAACCTTTAGGATGTGTATTGATTACCGAGAATTAAACAAGCTGACAATCAAAAACCGGTATCCTCTTCCTCGAATAGATGATTCGTTTGATCAACTTCAAGGTTCCAGCTTCTATTCTAAAATTGATCTACGATCAGGGTATCATCAACTAAAAATTCTGGAAGAAGATATACCAAAAACGGCTTTTAGGACTCGTTACGGTCACTACAAGTTCCTAGTTATGCCATTTGGTTTGACGAACGCACCAGCTGTTTTCATGGATCTCATGAACCGCGTGTGCAAGCCGTACTTGGATAAATTCGTGATTGTGTTTATCGATGACATATTGATATATTCACGAACCAAGGAGGAACATGAACATCATTTGAAATTAATCTTGGAACTACTCAGGAAGGAGAAGCTTTATGCTAAATTCTCTAAGTGTGAGTTTTGGATCCGAGAGGTTCACTTTCTCGGACACGTCATCAATAAGAATGGTATTCACGTAGACCCATCCAAGATTGAAGCTACCAAAAACTGGGAAGCACCAAGAACTCCGACTGAGGTGCGTCAATTTCTGGGTTTGGCAGGCTATTACAGGCGATTCATCGAGAATTTTTCAAAAATAGCCCTGCCTTTAACCACATTAACCCAGAAAGAAAAGAAGTTTGATTGGAGTGACAAGCAAGAGTCAGCTTTTCAATTGCTGAAGCAGAAGCTGTGTAGTGCACCGATCTTATCCCTTCTTGAGGGAATCGACAATTTTGTCATATACTGCGATGCATCACACCAAGGACTTGGTTGTGTATTAATGCAAAAAGACAAAGTCATCGATTATGCCTCACGACAACTAAAAGTGCACGAAAAGAATTATACGACCCGCGACTTGGAGTTGGGCGCAGTTGTGTTTGCACTCAAGATTTGGAGACATTATCTTTACGGTACAAGATGCACTATCTTTACTGATCACAAGAGTCTTCAACATATCTTCGATCAAAAGGAACTCAACATGAGACAACGTCGTTGGGTAGAGCTACTGAATGATTACGACTGTGATATCAAGTATCACCCGGGTAAGGCAAACGTCGTAGCAGATGCCTTGAGTCGTAAGGAACGGGTTAAAACTCTTCGTGTTCGTGCCCTAGGATTGACAATTCATACGAGTCTCACGATTCAAATCCGGATGGCACAACAAGAGGCAATCAAAGAAGAAAACATTCATAATGAAGCTGTACGAGGAATGATCAGACAGTTGGAACCAAAGTCAGATGACATTTTATACTTCATGAATAGAATCTGGGTGCCGAGTAACGGTAACTTACGGGAGTTGGTTATGGACGAAGCCCACAAGTCCAGGTATTCCATTCACCCGGGCTCAGATAAGATGTATAAGGATCTGAAAGAACACTATTGGTGGCCGAACATGAAAGGAGAAATTGTTGTTTATGTCGGTAAATGCCTGACGTGTTCAAAGGTAAAGGCAGAACATCAGAAACCGTCGGGATTGTTACAACAACCCGAGATACCTCAATGGAAATGGGAACAGATTTCTATGGATTTCATCATGAAGTTACCCAGGACGTCCAGCGGTTATGACACAATATGGGTAATTGTCGATCGTCTGACAAAATCAGCTCATTTTCTACCTATCAAAGAGACAGATAAAACCGAGAAACTTGCAAAGCTTTATATCAAGGAAATTGTGGCTAGGCATGGAGTGCCAATTTCTATTATCTCTGATAGAGACAGCAGATTCGTGTCTAGAATCTGGAAATCATTACAAGAAGCCATGGGCACACGTCTTGACATGAGCACGGCATATCACCCACAAACGGACGGTCAAAGTGAAAGGACTATCCAAACATTAGAAGATATGCTCCGTGCGTGTGTAATTGATTTCGGAGGAAGTTGGGATACTCATTTACCGTTGGCGGAGTTTTCCTATAATAACAGCTACCACACGAGCATTAAGGCAGCTCCGTTTGAAGCTTTATATGGTCGTAAATGCCGCTCACCGCTATGTTGGGCGGAAGTTGGTGAAAACATTTGACAGGCCCTGAGATTGTCCAGGAAACCACTGATAAGATCTTCAAAATTAAGGACCGTCTGAAAGCGGCCCGAGACAGACAAAAGAGCTATGCTGATAACAGACGGAAACCATTAGAATTTCAAATTGGTGACCGAGTAATGTTAAAAGTCTCACCATGGAAAGGCGTTGCAAGGTTTGGTAACCGTGGTAAGCTCAACCCTAGATACGTTGGACCGTTTGAAATACTGACTAGGGTTGGCCCTGTAGCTTACAAGCTCAAGTTGCCACAAGAACTAAGCAATGTACATGATACCTTTCATGTATCAAATCTCAAGAAGTGTTTATCAGACGAGACGTTAATTATACCACCTGATGAGATTCACATAGACGACAGGTTGCATTTCATCGAGGAACCGATTGAGATTTCAGATTGGAAAGTTCAAAAGCTGAGACGTAGTCGAATCAAACTGGTTAAAGTACGTTGGAACTCAAAACGTGGTCCTGAGTATACATGGGAACGAGAAGATCAAATAAAGACGAAATACCCCTCCTTATTTAAGGATACACCAGTTCAAGATGACACGAATTGAATTTCGGGACGAAATTCTTTTAACATGGGGAGAATGTGACACCCGACATTTCAGGTCAATATCCGTACACGATATAAACGAGTTTATATTATATTTGTTTTCGTGATTTACCTAATTGCATAAATTAGGACATTAAAGTCTAAGAAAAGCCGTACGTTGTTCATTTCATATTTTGGTAATTTCAGGAATTACCGGTTCACGTACCAGGATAACCCGACTAAATACGAACACTAGTGGTTAAATTAAATAACCAGAAAAATATATATATATATATATATATATATATATTTATTACACAAAAGTTACGTTGGACTATAATTTATTTTTAGACTAAAACATACGGTATAAGTAAAAGTAAAATAACGAACCCTTTCGAAGACGTTACCACGTATCGTCGCCTTTAGGTATTTATACCTACGGATAATCACCTCAACGAATTATACAATCTAAGATTTAAATATTTTTCATTAACGAGCCATAAACTTGCTAAATTTACAATGCCGTGAGGAATCTAAACCGAATTAAATTACCCCCTTAAAACTCTAATTGATATTAATACTTTTAATAAACTAATACTTAAAACTAATTATTAACCCTCAAACCACTTTTTGACTTTCTCGGCAGAAGCCAGAGAAGACCACTCCCCCTTCACTCCTCCCATACCATACCTGAGAAAACTCATATAAAACCATACCTTCTCAGTCTCAACCTCACAATCTCTGTCATATTTCTCATTTCATACGGCAAATTTTCCCCAATTCTCTCCAAAGTCAAGTTCTAAGGCAAAACCTACAATAATTCGGTGTTTTAAGAAGAACTTCAAGTGTTTCTAAAGGAAAATTAGCAGAAGAATCAAGATCATTCTCTGTTTTCTCTCATCATCTTCATCTCTGTTTTAAGGTAAAAACTCGATACTATCTACATTATTTTCTTTAAAAACCGTAGCTAAACATACAAAATAATCAAACGCAAGTAAGATAACAAGAAAAGTGTGTCGAATTCAAGATTAAAACATAAAAATATACAGGACTGATTCTGTCAAACAGAAGTCCAGTAATCGAAACTATAGTTTCGATATCAATTACTCAATCGAAACTAGGAGTTTCGATACCTGTTACTCAATCGAAACTAGGAGTTTCGATACATGTTTATTCAATCGAAACTAGGAGTTTCGATACTAGTTGTTCAATAGAAACTAGGTAGTTCCGATATCCTTCTTGTCAATCGAAACTAGGATGTTTCAACAACTGTCATACTCAATCGAAACTTGGTAGTTTCGATACCCAACTACTCAATCGAAACTAGGAAGTTTCGATACTTAATTGCCCAATCGAAACTAGGTAGTTTCGATACCTGTGTCAGTCCCCTTTTGGGCAGTAACTTGGAACTGTTTTTATAACGAAACAAGTGTTGAACCACTAAGAGGATAATTTAAACAAAAACAACCAGATTTACAAAGTCGGTGAACAATTTGCAATATGAGACGTTCGGTCTTAACACAATTTACCCTTTGGTATTTAGGGTACGAATAGTCAAGTTTAACTACAACAAGTATCATTACAAACATACACAAAAACAAGGTGAGTTTCACGGACCCTTTTTACTGTTTTTCAATATTTGGGGGAAGAACATACTTACAACTATTTTATGGGATAACAAGAGAATAAGCCACGACTTTTATGTTTACATGAGATGAGAACAACAAGTGAGGCCGCTAAAGTCCCCTGGAACAACGTAGTAACCATTAACTGTAGCCTAGGGTCCTATGAATAGTACTATGGAGAGTGACGTCTCCCGGTCATGGTTAGTCGCGCTAACCACAATCTGGAGGATTTATGGCCGCATAGAACCGGATAACGAAATTAGGGGCGTGTACAATTGTCATGGTTTGGTTACGCCTCATGTATGAACATATTATTTGTATTCCTAGCTAGTTTACCAATGGGTCAACAATTCTTATTCTGTTTATCACATACACCTGAAACTATTTACGAACGATTGAATTTTACAAAGAACTATTTGATTAAACCTGTGAACTCACCAACCTCGTGTTGACAATTTTAAGTATGTTTTTTCAGGAAATTGAACGTGATCGCAAGGTTAGCAATGTAGATTGCATGCATGTACGATGGATACAACTTTTGGGGGATTTCTCTTGTATAACTCATTGTAATGGAGTCATATTTGCGAAATCTTCACTTTTTGTAAACTCAATTTACATTTGGAATGTAAAACTTTAAACTTGTCTATGTATCCATTTATCATGTATGTGTTTGCGGTAATCATATGCTTTGGAAACCATGTAACGTCGCGCCTCGCGTTTCCGCCTTGGCGGGGTGTGACAACTGGTCCCGAGTTAATTCAAGAAACATCCGACAAGATTATTCAAATCCGTGACAATATTCGAGTAGCGAGGAGTCGGCAAAAGAGTTATGCCGACAAACGTCGAAAACCCTTGGAATTCCAAGTCGGTGATCTTGTTCTTCTTGTTCTTCTTAAGGCAAGTTAGCACCTCGTTATGTTGGTCCATTCAAAATCCTTGAAAGGATTGGGAAAGTGGCTTACAAGCTCGAGTTACCTCCATCTCTTGGAAATGTGCATCCTACATTTCATGTATCTAATCTGAAGAAGTGTCTCGCTGATGAAAATCTCCATATACCGCTTGACGACGTGCGCATTGATGAAACAATGCACTTCGTTGAAAAGCCGGTGGAAATTATGGATCGTGAAGTCAAACAGCTCAAGCGAAGTCGCATTCCTATTGTCAAAGTTCGTTGGAAATCTAAGCGTGGTCCTGAGTTCACTTGGGAACGAGAAGACCAAATGAAGCTCAAGTACCCTCATCTTTTTACCGATGCCGTCGCTTCCTCAAACTAAATTTCGGGACGAAATTCTCTCAACATGGGGAGACTGTAACATTTCTGATTTTAGTATTCATATTTCAATTCAATGTAATGGATTTCGAACTCAATACCCGTTCACTGTCTTAATATTTTCTCGCCGTAAATTAAATGCAAGGATTCTATACAAATTCGCAAGTTTTACTCGATCATATACAATTAAAACGCTATACAAGAAACTATGTTAATCAAACTTACCAAATCTGAAAAGTCAAGGACTAAAATTGAAAAATATCAAGAAATCCTAGTCTAGCACGGTCGTGCTTCGTCCTAGCACGGTCGCGCCAAGTGCTTTGGCACGGTGGCGCGACTTGCTTTGGAACGATCGCGCCCGGTGCCTAGGCACGGTCGCGCCTATTTTTGGCACGGTCGCGCCTGCGTAACAGTCGAAACGTAAATGCAGTTTCAAAACGCTCGATCGTTTGAAATTCGAAACCGATTACGTTTTATTTTCTTTGACAAAGAAAATATCTCAGTCCATTACAATTTTTATCAATCTAATTTCGTTTTCCTCTCAAGAAACCGTCCAATATTTCTCCCAAGCCTCGAATCATTCTTTTCGATCCTGTTGCTATCAATTAATCAAGGAACTCAATCCTCCGAGCATCTCTAAGTTTTCTGAAGGGGTTGGATCAGCCGGAAATCGCAGCAGAAGACGCCGGGAAGAAATCTTGCCGTCGCCGGAACCTCCTTCTACCGCCCTATATCGATTCTCGGTTATTCAGGGTAATTGAAGCCATTTATTTAATTTAATTAGTCTCTATATCGAAAGCCCCTTATCAATTTGGGCTTACAATATGTAAATCATCCCGAATCAGAACTATTATTTTAATAAAAATGATTTAATCGATTCCACTCTTAAACACGATATACATACAATTAATTTATATGAATAGACTCGTAACAACTCAGTAATCAAAAGTCCTATCAATTCCAACGCTATAAATACAAGATTTGTTCAATTCGTGTCTGATTTGGAAGAGACACGGTCGCGCTAATCATCTAGCGCGGCCGTGCCCCATGTAGCGTGGTCGTGTCCTCCTGTCCAGACCTAGTCATGCCCTTTGGGCTAGCCTCTGTTGTGTCTAAAAATCATAGACACGACCGTGCCGAGCCAAGGCATGGTCGTGCCTGTTGACTTGTCTAGTTTGTGCCCTCTGTTGATCAACCCGGTCGCGCCCCGACTAGCGCGGTCGCGCCCGTGGCTTGAGCACGATCGTGCCCTTCCGAGGCACGGTCGTGTGTGACTCAGAACTTTTAACATAATTATAATTTTATATTTTTCAATCAGTAAATGTTTCAAATTTTATAAAAAAAATATGTGTTTTGTACTTGAAAAGAGTTAAAGTTTAATCTGGACATAAATATTATTTATTTGAAGGTTTATTTAAAAATTTATAAAAATTAAATTTATATTTATCTTACGCTTAAATGATGTTTTAAATGATTAAGTTACAAAGTTTATAAATAAATAAGATAATAATTATTTATTTAATTCATATTTAAAAAAAAACATTTATTTATTTATACTTAATTACAATCAATATTTACATTATTTCATAAACTATAATCATTTATTTATTTATTAAATTACATTTATCACATGCATTATTTTCATAATCAACAATTTTATAAAAATTCTATTTTTCAATTCCAAACTTTAATCAAATGTTCCAAAAATGTTTACTACAACCTTATATATTTTATTTAATACTTTTTATACACAAATTCAACCTTCAATGTTAGACTTAAACTTTGTGCACCTATTTGATTCAATATACATTACTATCTAGGTTAACCCGTGCGTATCAAGGACCCTTATTTTATCTATACTCTTTGTTACCTACACCTGCATACCAAGTGAGTATTCACAACCCCTTTTTTACTCTTTTACACTTTTGGGGTGGAACATGAACTTTATACACATTACACATTTACATTTACACAAACAACACAAGTGCAAAATCCTATTTACATACATGTGTGCAAAATTTGAGCTTTGTGCCTGAGTGCTAGTTGTGCTAATCTTTGTGAAAACTTATGTGCAATCATTAACTATACAAGCCGACGGTTTTCAATGATAGATCTATTGAGTCTGACAAACCCACCCAAGTGGAGGTGATTGATACCGACAACACAATTTGCATACTAGTTACAAAGGTTTGGTTGTACTTGATTACACAATAGCTGCTCCCCATAAATGCCTTATTTTATCATGTTTTGTAAAGGATTTGTTTTCAACTATATGTTATATATATACAACTGTGTTATACTCACCAACCTTTTAGTTGACTTTATTTTATTCATGTTTCAGGCCCTAATATGTGAGAATGATTCAAGACGTGCTCAATATAGGATTTGAACTTAGCAATTTAAATCAAGAATTCTATGAGTTGTTTTATGTTTCTTTGTTTGAATTTGGTTGTACTTGGATTATTTGTAATGGAAATTTGACTTTAATATATTTCAATTTAGTCAACCATGTGCTATGAACAGTCTACATGTCCCGCCCCGATGATTCCGCCATCGGTCGGGGTGTGACACCAACGGCAAACACGACAGGTAGTAGTTAAATTTCGAGATGAAATTTCTTTCAACAAGGGGATGATGTGACAACTTGAATTTTTGTTTCAGACAACTAGCTACATTACTCTAATTTTAGGGACGAAAATTCTTTCAACAAGGGGATGATGTGATATCCGACAATTTTCAGGTTAACTTCGGTAACACAAACATCGTTATCTCAAACATTTGTTTATACAAACTCTGTTATCTCAATTAGCCATGCATACATTACATTTAATTAGGATTAATTAATTGTGTCAGTTATTGCACAAACACTCACGTAGCGGTAACTCGGAGAATTACCGAATCACACACGAGTCTTACACGAAAAGTTGGTGAACTAATTAAAATAATTGTGAACAATTATATTAATGTAAATTATGTGAATTTACATGTTATGTGACTTTTATGTGAATTACGTGAACTTTCGTGAAATCGCGTATGTTTATCAGAAATTAATTGTGTTTGTTATTTTTATAGATGTTAGAATTTTATAAAAATAATAGTTAAGGGTTTTAATTGTTATTAGTGAACTTATTTTTAGATAACCCATGGATTCCCTAGATAACCCATGGATTATCCATAATCCATATTTAAACCCATTCATGCATATATATAGAATTTAAAAAAAAATAAAAATAAAACCCTAATCTTGTTTTTGCTCCTCAAAGCCGTCGATCCTAAACCCCCACCCCCCTTGAAGCCGACGCAAACATCACCACAATACACCATCAATTCGATCTTGTTTCCTACAATTAAACCCGTATTTGATCAATCCTTGCTATTGCTAACGCATCTACGTATGTTTTTTCATCCGATTTCATTGTTTTATGATTTCAAATTTTATGTTGAAACCCTAGTTCATCCAACACAAGAATTTTAGTAAAAAATGTTGGTGACTTTGATATTATTTTGATGTTATTACATCTATTTGATGATTTTATTGTTATTGGTGAAACCCTAGATGCTTATTGTTCATAACATGCCTAGAATGGAAACTTTATTGATTAGGTGATGTTGTAGGAGTGCATGCTAGACGTGTTTGATGATTGTTATTATTGTAATTAATCTCATTAATAAAGCTAGAAATCGTAGCCTTTCCTAAAGAGGAAACTTTGTTGAAAAGTACATGTTGAATATGAGTTGTTACACGTGCATGATGTTGTAGGATGATTCTAGTTGATCAATTATAACGTATTAAAGTATTCTAAAGTGTTGTTTGGTAGAAAACATGAAGATTGTTCATAGCTTACTAAAAGTGAAAACTTTTTAGGTTTTGGAACTTGATTTCTAGACTTGATGTATATGATGTGATGATCTTTTATGCATTCTTATGATTTCGTAAACATGTTAGGATCATGCAAAATTGTTAAGGAAGATTAACTTGTGGAAATCAAACCCCATGTTCATACATTGCTAATAATAGTAACTTTGTTGATGGAAATACGTTGAATGTTCATAGCTTGCCATGTTAGGAAGTTTTGTGAATCATGCATGTATTGTGGAACATGAACTACTTGCATATTATGTGTATTAGTATACTAAACAAACATTAAGTCACTATACGAGTCACCAACGGGTCATCGGGTCAAATTTGGTCAATCTTGGTTAACATGTTAACTATTTTTCAAAACACTTAAAACAATGGGATTGTTTGGATACTAAGGGTTTATATCAACCTGCACGAACACACACTCCTAGACCTATGTTAATAGGTGGCAGTTAGAGATTCACCGATCTTTACTTAGCTGTTTATTCGCACGCATTCTAAGGTGAGTTTCACAGCCCCTTTTCCTGTTTTAAACTAGGGGAGAAAATATGAACACAAACAGTTAGATTTTACATTCTTTTATATCACTTGTGTACTAAGCGAAAACATATCATGAAAGTCCTTACATATCGAATCGTTTAATATAAGGGAATGTCGAGGTAATATTGAGTAGTACTACTAGGTATGACAAGCCCCACCCGCGTTAGTCGCGCTAACTCGACTGGAGGTCGAACGGGTGTAAAATTGACCTAACATCTCACCATTGTTTCATTATAGACATGGTGGAAGACATCAAACACAAACAGTCAGCTTCGGTGTCGAAACACTTTAGTAACATGTTTATAGGCCAACTACCTATTGATATAATTGCATTTATTTTATCTCGTAACTTTACATATATTTGAAACCTGTGAACTCACCAACCTAGTGTTGACACATTTTAGCATGTTTTCTCAAGTCGCTAATGTACGAAACTAGATTAGGGCATGCATCGGAGTCTCATCATTTTTCACACATTGGACTTACTTTATTTACTTTGAATTCCATGGTTTTGGGCGCCTTTGTTTTGCGCATGGATTTTGTTAAACCTTTTCGCTTCCTCATTCCGCCTTTATTTAAACATTATTGGTTTTTCTTAAATTTCATATAGAGTCATTCAACGTAACTAATGACTGAGATCCTGGTTTGTCACGCGCATCGTGGTAAAACCCCGCTTGTGGATTTTGAGGGTGTGACATATATAGATAGGGTTTACATACACGGGTCATGAGATCCATGAAAACCACGGGTGCATTGGTCAAACCAAAAGACATAACCATAAATTCGTAATGACCGTATCTTGTATGAGAGGCGGTTTTTGGAATGTCTTCATCATGCACTTATTATATCACATTAGTTTCGTTACTCTTAATCACGATAGGTCTTATCTCATAACACAAATCAGAACTTACTATGTTTTGCATGCGCTGACTTTTATAATTATGTGTGCACCCGTAATTACTCTAGTCGTCGCATGGTCCGCATAGATCATCCCGTTGTGTGCAGGTCAAAAGGGGACACAAAAAAATTTCCTAGATTCATAAATATTGTACTCCATAGGTATTGTTGCTATTCGATAACCATGTCCATAGGTATCCGTGTTGGTAACCATGTTCATAGTTTCTCATGCTCGTAAGTGATCAAGTTTCAAAGTCAATCGTGTACATCAGGTTCGAGATTTCAAAGATACCCTAGTTCATAAGTAAAATAGACAATCTAGTTCATGTTCACAGATGATTCATGCAATCAAGTTTCATAGGTAGTGTAAAAAATCAAGTTTCATAAGTATTTATGTTTATGAGAGATCAAGTTCTTAACATAACGAGTTCATATATGATCATGTTTTATGGACAAACAAGTTTCATATATGGTCAAACTTCAAATTCCTAGATGTTTATGTACAATGTAGGTAGTCAAGTTTCAAATTTCAAACTCATAGATGTGCATAGTTAATATGGATAGTCAACGCACATATGAAATGATTCATATTCTTGAAATTGACTAGCAAGCTCTTACATCTCCGAGGGTGCAAGACGATGAGGGGGCATTCTATAAGAAAGATAACACAATTAAAACAAAAGACCATGAAACTTAGGTTATGGATGGAGTGATCAATTAGAGAGATTTAGACATGTGTACCAAATTGTAATAAATAAAAGAATGATGTTTAGATTATATTCATTTGGTAATATAACCAAATGGATACTTTGACAAATCAAAGTGATATAAATTCATATACTTTCAAGAAGACATGCTTTAGCCTATAGGTGAACACCCACTTCGGGAATTCACAGGAAAGCATACGGATCCCTTGGTTGATTTGGATTTATATGAAATGCTTTCCTCGACAGAAGACCCAAAGTACAAGCATTCACCCTTCCGGATTGCACATGTTCTTTTCTAATTATTAGAACTCAAAACTTTGACGAGATTTTAAAAAATTAATAGACATTAGGCCTAAGAGTTTTAATTTTTTCCACAAGTGATGATGATGATGACATAATTCCTAAGGCAAAAGGATGAAGGAATATAAGGACTTAGATAAGAATAAGTATAGGATATGGTAATACTTAGGATAACATTTAGTGTAATCAAATAGGTAACGTGTAGACTAATCAAATAATGTAGCAAATAAGATATCACACAAATAGCAATTAATGTAAACATATAAAATATCAAATAACATAGCACATAAGATAACACGTATTGTAACATGCAATATAACACATAAGATGACATGTCGGATAATCACACAAGGGACATCCTAAGGCTATATACTAGATCGTTTTTTCCAATAACGTAATTCCCTATAACCATGGCTCTGATACCAATCTGTCACACCCCAACCAACGACAAAATACGTCGGGGTGGGACATGGATATTGTTCATAACCACATGATCAACTAAGTTCAATATATTTATTTAAAAACCAACATTTCAAATTCAGAAATTCAAATGAAACAAACAATCAAACTAAAAGTTACATAATTGATTCAAGTCTTTATTTATTCTAGGTCTCATCCCTAAGTGAAACATCTTGTGTATAATCTCAAATATTTGCACCTGAAACATGTTGGAAAAACAAGGTCAACTAAAAATAGTTGGTGAGTATACATAGGTTTGGACTCTATAAACAAGTTCAAAATGTAGTGTACAATTCATTATGTCACATGGTATAGATATGCAAATATGTAAAAACAACTAGAGCAAACCGTGTGCACAATCAAACCTTTGTTGACATGTTAGACATAACACACATGTTACCCTTGTGTTTTCGGTAAACAATCACCCTACGTGGGTGGTGTGTCATTCCAATAGATCTATTATTGTTACCGTCGGCTTGTACGGAGTTAATGATTTTACTTGTTATAATTGTAGTTTAACTAAAGTGTTCTAAACATAAAGCACAAAAATACACACATGTACAAATTGTTTGAATTGTATAAATTGAAATAGTTCAAAATGTAATCATGTTTCACCCCAAAAATGTAAAAATACAAAATGTGGGGCTATGTAACTCACCTTGATATTGTGACTTAAACTTGAACTAGATCGGGAGGACGGGTGAACCGGTTTAACGATGCCCTAAATAAATAGTTGTACATATTTAATATATAGAAATGATTAAAGGAAATAAGAACAGAATGATTGGGACAAAAGGATTTGAAACAGATGAACGGACAAAAGAATATTAAAGATTTGGTTTATTACGGTAACAAGTTAAATGAGGTGATAATATATAAATGAATTTTACATGAAATAATGTTTTATAAATTTTATTTATAAAAGAGATTTTAGGTGTCAACAATAAGTATTAATTACAAATTTAATATAAATAAATATCTTATTAAGACAATTAGGTTAAAATTGTCATTATGATGGAATATTATAATATGATATAAGTTGAAATAAATAAATTTATTATTTATGAAAAATCAAATTATTGGAGGAATCTTAATATTTGTGAAAGTAATAATAGGATAAATATAAAACGATTATAAAAATTATATTACTATTAGTGATGCATTTAACATCGTATTATTAATAATATGTTGTTTTAAAGGTTTAAGTTAAATAGGTGTGTATAACCCCTTTCGTTTAAATGACGTTACAATACGATTATTCTATAATTTTTATGTGTTATATAAAATGATAGGGTTTATGAAAACTCACTAACATTAGCTATGTTTTTGGAATATATAGTGGTAATAAATAAAAAGAAATATATATTTAAACATGATCAAAATTTATTAAACATATATGTATAAATACCCTTTTTATTTATTTATAAAGGATAATAATTTTAATTCCTAAAACCTATAAAAAGGTTTTGTTTATTAATCATAACATAATGATAATAATTTATACATACATAGTGGTGTGTGGGTGTGTTAAACAAGGATCAGAAAACAAAAAAAAAATAGAAAATGACTTGGTCAGGAATCGAACCCGTGACCTGGTGTGAGTGAGGGGAAAGCCTTAACCAACTGCTATGGGCATATACCTTGTTAAAGAACCCGTAACATTTGGGTTTTAACAATAGGGTTCTTAGAATCCTTCTTCCCCAACCTCCCAATCGCAAACCCTAGCCCCAAATCGACCATGAAAACGCACAGATTTGAAGTTAATCCATTAGGGCTTTAGTTTAGGGAATCAAAACGAGTAGGATGGTGAGTTCGTTTCCTAAAATCGGACTTGATGCGCTGAAAGGATGAGAGCTTCGTTTCCAGAACCAATCGCGACTGAGAGGAGGCAGGAAAAGAACGAACTTGTGGTAATTCGATTGTGAAATAATATTGGTGCTCAAGACGTGCGTAACATCTTGTAATCGACGAGTATTGCGGGATTTTTGGGATTTGATTACGGGTTTTAAAACTCATGACCGAAACTCCTAAATGAGTTTTTAAAAAAACGTGATTCTCAATCAATTGGCTTGATTCCGAGTTTCCGTATGATCACAAACGGTTTAGCAATTGATTTGAGCGTTTCAGGATCACAAATTTACGGATGATTGGAAGGAATTAATGTGATTTTGACTTTCTCAAAGTTAAAGTTGGCTTTGAAGTAGTTCCAAGGTCCAAATTCAATGGAAGGGGGTTCAAATGGGCTAAAGGGGGTTCAAAGGCTTAAATGAAGTGTTCAAATGAAATAAATGGGGTCCAAAACCAATTCTTTGATAAAATGATCATTTAATTTAATTATAAAGTTTATGTTTAGTAAACTTATAAAACTTGGAACTTATATAAAACATTATTTATCATTACTATCATCTTTTATAAAAATAAAACTTTATTTTATAAAATTTAAAAGCTTTAAAATTTATTTATTTAATATAGCATTATATATACATATATATTTATATGACATTAAAAATATATATATAATTTAAAAGTTATGAAATCTCAAAACTCTAAATAGTAGTGGCATGATGTAATGTACACTTATGTTATAACAAGAAATGACATGTCACAATGTTTATTGTACAAATTGAAGTAAAATATTACAAGCAAAACTCAGAGATGTTACATTTTTGCTCCCCGCTCGTACCTCCCGAGCACACGGTTGAACACTATGCAGTCATTCGACCAAAACCGATCGAACCATGACCAGGGGTGTCAATCCCAAATAATACTATCCATACAATCTCAGGCTAATCCCTAGCTAATGGTTATTAAATGTTTACATAGGGGACTTTACGAGATTTCAATGTTAACTCATGCAAACATAAAGGTCGGGTCTTGTTTTCTTGTTATCATATAAAAAAATGAATACAAGTATGTTTTTCCCCCAAGTTTATAAAACAGTAAAAAGGATTAAAAGGGGCTGTAAAACTCTCCTCGTGTCAATGCAAGCTAGCAATTTAACGTTCGTGAAAGCGAGACTCTACTGGTCGTGCCCTATGTATTAAAAGATATGTCTTAGGGTCGAGAACGGACGTCTCGAATGCAAGTTGTTCATCCAACTTAGTAGATTCGGTTAGGAATGTTTTTCGTTTGGAAAAAAAATGATATTGTATTTAACGACCCGTTGGTGATTGATATTTAGTTCTTTACGTATATAAATATATTTATACTCAAAACACATATATAAGCTAACCTAACGACAACACGTCTCGAACGTCAACTAATTATATTCTTATCAATCTATATAATTATATTTAGAAGAATTATCCATTATTGTCACGATAACGTAAAATAATATATTTATTATTATTACATTATATATCTCTTTAATAATCAACTTCGTGAGATAATGCATAATCTAGTTTTGAGATTAATAAGAATACATATACATATATGTACTCGTTTCGAATAATTGGCACTAATTATTTATTAGGGTTTCGACTTAAGTAATTTTTTTAGTTCTTAGAGATTCATTAATTTCTTCCACAACGTATATTTATTAATAATTAGATATATTTATATATCATGTCCTCCAAAGTTCATAAGAGGTCACATAATATTAAATTACTCAAAATAACTATTTTAATCCGTTTAACGGTCACATTTACTGAAAATAGATATGTGGTTTTTACTATATTTGTTTTGTCAACCAAATACATCTTAAGACTTCATTCTTTCCAAAAATACCATATTTATATATATATATATATAAAAGAACATAAGAGTTAGATGATTTTCGACTGCTAAATTTGGATTAATTTAATTGCAACTTTTAAATTCTAATTTTTCATGTAGTTTCTCATAGAATTAAATATATAAATTTCAACTTATAGAAAAAATACAATGTGTCTTTATTTTATTAATTCTAATTTAAAACATTGAATGTCTAATAATTTACATCCACGTGATTCACAATAATTTTCTTTACCAAAAATATATATAAAGTCGACATTTTATAGTAAACGTTTTTATACATAAAAATGTTAAGTCTCATGTTTATGAGAACTAAAACGACCATTTTAACCTTAGTAATTAGTTAACTATTTTTATTTACCAATTCACCCGTTAACTAAATCTTGCATTTTTATCTACCCAATTTACACTACTTTGACATCTTAAGTTTCATATGTCACAACATACATGCTTTTTAACAACCTTTGCCAACAAATTTTTACACGTACTTGTATAACTAACTTTTAAGCAATTTTACCAACAAAACTTCACACACACACACACATATATATATATATATATATATATATATATATATATATATATATTCATCCACGTCACACACACACATATATATATACATATATTAACCACTAGATCAAGCCACTTTTCAAGAAAGTTTATTTATTTAAGAAAGTTTTATAAAAACATTCCACTCTTTGTTGAACAAGATGCATTTTGAGTTATAATTTAAGGAAATATTATGAGTATAAAGTGGTGAAGGTTCAAGCTCATACTACTAAACTAGCTAGGGAAGACAACAATTAGATGATGATTTTTGGAGAGGAAAAACAAGATCTTGGGCTCCTTAGCTTGAATCCTTAAGAAATTTCTTGTAAACTTCTTGAATCACCAAAAATGAAGAACTTTAGCCTTGAAAAATAAGTGATCTTTTGAAGAAAAAATATGGAGATGGGTGCTTGTTGTTATTGCCGTAAAGAGAGCAAGAAAAAGGAATGGGTTGGGGTGTGATCATGTAAGTGGGATTTGATGGATAGGTATGGAGAAGTGAAAGGATCTTAGAGTGTTCAAGTAGGTGATTGAGCATGTCTTGCAACAACAATCAAATATGTAAGATTCTTTTTTTTTTTTGGAATTGTGGGATGGCCCACAGGGGCTCTTGGTCGAGAAAAGTTTTTGGGGTTTGGTTAATTATTTTAGTAATTAAGTTTAGGTATTATTTAATTAGATATTAAGGGTATTAATCATAATTAGAGTTCTAAGTGGTAACTTAATTTTGTTTAGGTTTTTAATGATGCAAGAATTTTAATTTAATTAGTTAAAGCCTTGTTAGGTGAAAAAAATATGTTCAAATCCCAGGTTGTATAATTCGTTGATGGGATTATTTGTAGGTATAGTGCCTAAATGTGAAGCTACGCGGTAACATTTTCGAAATGGGTTCGTTGTTTACCTTTACGTGTATTATAAGTTTTAGTCTAAAACAAAGAGTTTATTGCCAACGTAAAGTTTGTGTGCTAAAGACGTCTATTTAATTTTCTAGTAATTTAATTTAATCACTAACTTTGGTATTAGACAGGTGGTAAGTGAATCGGTAACTCCTAAAATTATCAAAATATGAAATAATCAACGTATGGTATTTTCTAGACTTTCAATGTCCTAATTTATGAAATTAAGTGGATCAGGAAACATAAATAATGTAAACGCGTTTGTGTTTGTTACGGATATTGAACTGAAATTTCGGGTGTCACACCTTAAACCCTTTAAATGAAGCGAAAGCCAGAAACAAACGAATCGCTTTCAACCTCACTACAGGTGCGTACACCTCGGTGTAATCTATACCTTCTTGTTGATTGAAACCTTGTACTACTAACCTCGTTTTATTCCTCACCACGACACCTCTATCATCTTTCTTACATTTAAACACCCATTTTGTGTCGATCCGATAAACTCCCTTCGGAAGATCAACAAAATTCCAAACCTTCAATTTATCAAATTGAGCTAGCTCTTCCTCCATAGCCTCAATCCAATTGTTATCTTGTAACGCCATTTCCATGTTCTTTGGTTCAATCTGAGAAATAAAACAAGAATGTGAGCAGATATCAAGTACTTTAGTATCTAGAATGTGAGAATATAAACATGTATTTTCAAGTAAAGAGCGAGTTTTGACTCCATCGCGTAAATTCCCAATGATATTCTACACCGGATGATCTTTTAATTCTTTGATGGAAGCCACCTCAGGAACAGGTAATACATCAACTTGAATAGATTCATCTTGATAATGAACAACTTAAGTAACTGGTATCACTGCATCTAGATTGGAAGAAATCTCTCCCAAACTTTGTGTAGATATAGACGAATCATCAACAACAATCAAAGGATCAGTTAAAGAATCTTGGAATATTGAATCATCTTCGTCACTGTCAGTTTCATGAGTACCCGAACAAGATGCACCATTTGAATCAGGGATAGACGATGGAACTGATAATGGAACCGCCGATCTTGGTGTAAACCCGCAATCTTGGTCACTATTGCATGACTCATAAAGCAAAGTAGCTTCTTCAGCAGACAAATCAAGAGCAAAATTGAAAGACTTCTGAGGAATAGAACAATTCGAACAATCGATATGGAACCATTCTTAAACATGTCTTGTTTCGTTGTTATACACTCGTTTATTCAACAAATTAGCTACATATCCAAGGAAAACCCCTTCAATGGACTTTTCGCTAAACTTAGTAGGAACATTCCCGGTCTTCAGAAGAGTACACGGATTTCCAAAAGGTAGTAGATAATCCAAATTAGGCTTTCGGTTGTTTAACAGCTCGTAACACATCTTATTGTGTCGCTTCACGGTCAGAACACGGTTAAGGACATGACAAGCAGTATTCACAGCTTCGGCCCAGAAAGTTACCGGTAGCTTAGAATCCGCCAACATGGTTCTCGCTGCTTCAACAAACGTTATATTTTTTCGCTCAGCAACACCATTCTGTTGAGGAACATATGGCACGCTAAATTCATGATGAATAGCCTTTTGTAAACAAAAGAATCTCATCTTGCTGTTTTTGAACTTAGTGCCATTGTCACTTCTAATAAGCTTGGCCTTCTGCTTGCATTGTCACACCCCCAAATTCCACTAACGGAGTTTTACCGTTTGGCGTGTGACAAACTAGGATTTCAGACATCAGTTACTTCAAACGACACAATATGGGACTTAAAATGTCATAACATAAAAGTCTAGAGTTAAATGCGAAAGCGGTTTATGTCAATTAGTTACTGCGCAAAACAAACGCGCCTAAGTTTAGTTTATTAAAACAAGTGATTAGGCTAATATTTCACCCGTTCGACCTCCAATCGAGTTAGCGTGACTAACATGGGTGGGGCTTGTCAAACCCTGTAGTACTATTAAACATTACCTCGCTAGTTCCATATTAACGGTCCGATGTGAGGACTTTCATGATGGTGTTTACGCTTAAGTACACAAGTGGTAGTGAAATACTATGTGATCCATGTTTGTTTGTATACATGTTTCTCCCTGACGGAAAAACAAGTATAAGGATGTTTGTCTGCAAGAATGTTTCTCCTCAATGGGAAAACAGGTAAAAATGATGTTCGTTTGCATGCACGTTTCTCCCCAACAGGAAAACAAGTAAAATGATGTTTGTATGCATGTTTCTTCCTAACGGGAAACAAGTAAAAGAATGCTCGTTTGTATGCATGTTTCTCCCCAACGAGGAAACAAGTAAAATGATGTTTGTATGCATGTTTCTCCTCAACGGGAAAACAAGTAAAAGAATGCTCGTTTGTATGCATGTTTCTCCCCAACGGGAAAAACAAGTGAAAGAATGTTTGTCTGTGTACATGTTTCTCCCCCAATAGGAAAACAAGTAAAAAGGGGCCGTGAAAACTCACCTACGTTGCGTAGTATGTAGTATCACACAAGTATGAGATTGGAATCATAAGTGTTAGCCTGAAGCGGCTCACGTATGCCCTAGAATTATAAACATAACAATTAGGGACACATTGGGATTTGTGACGATACCACGGAAGATTAGAACGTCTTAAAACATTCAATGGACTAACGAGTAGACGAACATGTCCACGGGAGTATAGGTTTCTTAATATAATAATTAAGATAAATGCGTCCTCTAATACAAATAATATTAATTAATAAATAAATTCGTGCGTTTGTACCATTTAACAATGGCCTAAGAAAATAATATAACTAATATATTATTTCTGCACTCGTAGAAAATATACGATAATCACGTAAGTGGCAAAAATAATAAATATATTATTTTTATTCGAGAATATAAACGTCAGTAAATAATACAAATAATTATATTATTAATTAGTTTGAAACGTTACACGAGTTTTATAAACGAGGCGAAATAATATATAAATATATTATTTTTAATTATTATTAATTAGAGTCACGGGTTGAAAATAATATAAATATATTATTTTAAAAGTGGATAAAACTATTAAACATGGGTTAAAAAATCAAACTCGAGCCTACGGGTGGTTTCCCGAGCTAAAACACATTAACGTAATATAACAATAATATAGGGGTAAGTTTTTATATTAAAATAATACTAGAAAAAGCCCCAAAAATAAAATGCAGGAGACTGGACTCGAACCCGGGTCTCCTGCGTATGGGTCATGTGTGTTAACCAAGTCTGCTCGCTAGGGTATCACGATGATATCTGGATCCAATTGCTTTTAACATACAAGTCAAGTGTCCATCCCTCCCATAAGCATACCCGTTCAAATCCAGTCCCAAACCATCGATTTCGACTACGATTTGTCAAAGAAACAAAAAGGGGTTTTGTTAATCAGTCAATAACGAACCTATGGGGATGCTTAATTTGAAAGACATTAGGTTTTGGATCGTTAATACAGGTTTAAGAGAAACGAACCCTAGAACAAGAACATAGAATCGATTTGATCGATTCTGATATTGAAAGATGTTGGATTCATAGGGCTTTCAAAGAGTTGTTAATTGCGAATCTAATCATATATTTTAATTGGATTAAGATCAAGTATAGACTGGTGCTCGATTAAACCCATTTGCAATGAACCCTAGATTCCAGATTGGGATGAATTTGATAATGGGAAGTTAAATTATCATTGGGCTTTTGATTAGTGAAAGGTTGCGAAACTAAACAGGTAATTTAATTGAATTTAAATCAAGTTTACAGTAGAGTTCGACTAAACCGGAATGGGTATGAGCCCTACAATTCAATCATGGGTAATCCGATAATGTAATCCTTGATTAGTATAGGGCTTTTGGTCTAGTCATTGAAACGAAGCTATAGGTGTTGATAGTTACCAGATTAGATGACCGATTGATGGTTTTTGAGTAAATGTAGATACGACTGTGACCCAGTTGGCCTCCGATGACTTCCGCTGCTTCTCCGACTGAATTGACGCGTGCAACAGATTTACTGATGTTCGATTTAGGTGAGCAGAGTGGTAGTACGCGAGATTGATACAAGAACTTGTCGAATTCAATGGATACTTGTTGTTGGTCGACGGTTTCGACATAATTACCCATAATTGGGTAATAATTCGTGCAATGATGGATGATTAAAGTTGTAATAACGATCGTTAATGACCTTGATGTGCAAAACAGTTACAAATTCAAACAGAAACGTTCATGGAGCTTGAATTGGATTGAATGTGGTTGCGGGTTTGACTCCAAAAGTCAACAAGAAGAAAATCTATTTGATTTTGACTTTGAGAAGTCAATAGATTAGAATTTGGTTATTACATGATCAGTCCCTGTAGTTTTCATGCATGCTTGAGTTTAGAGATTGACAGAAATGATCCTTGAGGTTTGAATTAGGTTAAGAAACATGGTTAGTTAACTTTTCAAAAGTCAACAGGACATAAGTATTGAACTTTGACTTTACAAAGTCAATTAGAATTGAGTTTGGGCTAATTACACAATTGGTCCCTGAAGTTTGAGTTTAGATAATGACAAGATTAGTCCTTGGAGTTAGAGGTAGGTTAACTTAGGTTACAATTTATCTAGGTTTATCTAACAGAGTTAGTCTAAAAAGTCCGGATTGTCACATCATGCCCTAGTTGAAAGAATTTTCGTCCCGGAAATTAAAATAAAAAAAAATTCTGGGGTGTCACATCATCCCCTAGTTGAAAGAATTTTTGTCCCGAAAATTAGAATAGTACCTTAAGATTTTGACGTGGATTGCTTGAACAGATGAGGATACTTGCACATCATCTGATCCTTGCGCTCCCATGTGAATTCCAATCCGCGTTTCGAGTTCTAACGAACTCTGCCAATAGGGATTTTACTGCGCTTGAGTGTTTTGACTTCCCTATCCATGATTTCTACCGGTTCTTCAATGAATGTAGTTCCTCAAAAGGAACCGAGAGTATCTTGTCTGCCAGACATTTCTTCAAGTTTGAGACATGAAAGACATCGTGTACACCACGCAGTCCTTCTACTAGGTCCAGTTGATACGCTACTGGCCAATTCTCTTCACTATCTTGAACGGTCCGACATAACGAGGATTCATTTTGCCTCGTTTCCCGAAGCGAATCACACCTTTCCAAGGTGAGACTTTTAATAGTACCATGTCGCCTACTTGAAATTCTAACGGTTTGCGACGTTTATCGGCATAGCACTTTTAACGATCATGAGCTGCTGCCATACGGTTTCTAATTTAAACGATCTTTCAGAGGTTTTGAATACAAGTTCAGGACCCGTAAGTTGGCTATCCCCAACTTCAGCCCAACAGATAGGTGATCGGCATTTACGTCCGTATAATGCCTCGAATGGTGCTGCCTTGATACTAGTGTGATAACTGTTATTGTATGAGAACTCCACCAAAGGCAGGTGAGACTCCCAAGTGTTACCGAAATCGATCACACAAGCTCGTAGCATATCCTCTAAGGTTTGATTGGTACGTTCTGTTTGGCCATCTGTTTGAGGATGGTACGCCGTGCTCATATCTAGACGCGTGCCTAAAGCTTTTTGTAACGATTGCCAGAAACGTGAGGTGAATCGAGCGTCACGATCCGAAATGATAAAAATTGGCACTCTGTTCCGAGAAACTACTTCCTTTAACTAAATACGAGTAAGTTTCTGTATTTTGTCAGTTTCTTTGATTGCTAAGAAGTGTGCGGATTTAGTCAAACGATCTACGATCACCCAGATGGGGTCGCATCCACTAGGAGTTCGAGGCAATTTGGTGATAAAAATCCATAGAAATTTGCTCCCATTTCTACGTTGGAATCTCTGGTTGTTGAAGTAAGCCAGAAGGCCTTTGGTATTCCACTTTGACCTTTGCGCAAGTCAGGCACTTGCTCACATAATTGGCTATATCAGCTTTCATTTTTGGTCACTAATATAGCACCTTTAGGTCATGGTACATCTTGTCAGAACCTGGATGAATAGAGTATCGAGATTTGTGAGCTTCATCCATAACCAGTTCTCTTAGATTTCCGTAAACTAGAACCCATATTCCCTCCATGAAGTAGCGAATGCCATCTGATTTAACCTCGAGTTGTTCTTCCATACCACGTGTGTCTTCCAACTGTGATTCTCTACTTTAAGGGCTTCGAGTTGAGCACTACAGATTTTTTCAGGTGATCCGGTGTGAATAGCAAGTTGTAATGCTCGAACTCGTTTGGGTTTGGAGTCCTTACGGCTTAGGGCATCGGCTACCATATTAGCCTTGCCCGGATGGTATCTGATTGCATAGTCATAGTCGTTTAAGAGTTCGACCCAACGACGATGTCGCATGTTCAACTCTTTCTGGTCAAAGAAATGTTGAAGACAGTGCACTTGGTACCGTACAAGTAATGTCTCCATATCTTTAGTACAAATACCACAACTCCCAACTCTAAGTTATGAGTCGTGTAGTTCTTCTCATGGATTTTTTTTAGTTGACGAGAAGCGTATGCGATCACTTTCTCGCGTTGCATCAGTACACAACCAAGACTTTAAATGTAGGCATCGCAATACACCACAAAGTCATATGTTCCCTTTGGAAGAAATGGGATGGGTGCATTATAAAGTGTTTGCTTCAGGAGTTGGAATGCTGATTCCTGGGTGTCATCCCAGTTATATGTTTTCCTCTTTGAGTTAAGGCAGTGAGGGGTTGAGCAATCTTGGAAAATCCTTCAATGAAACGACGATAATAGCCAGCCAGTCCCAGAAATTGTCGCACTTCAGTTGGAGTTGTCGGCGCCGTCCAATTCTTGATGGCTTCTATTTTAGATGGAGCAACATGTATTCCGTTCTCATTGACTACATGTCCTAAGAATTGCACTTCACGAATCCAGAATTCACACTTTGAAAGTTTTGCGTACAATTGTTCTTGTTTTAGAAATTCTAGAATCAAACGCAGGTGTTCCTCATGTTCATCCCTATTCTTGGCATAGATGAGGATGTCATCAATGAAGACGATGACGAACTGATCAAGGTACGGTTTACACACAAGGTTCATGAGGTCCATGAATACCGCGGGTGCATTGGTCAATCCGAATGGCATGACCATGAATTCGTAGTGACCATACCTAGTTCTGAATGCCGTCTTTGAGATGTCCTCGTCTCGCACTCTCAACTGATGATAACCGGATCTAAGATCTATCTTGAAATATAAGATTGATCCTTGGAGTTGATCGAACAGATCATCAATGCGGGGTAAAGGATAACGGTCCTTGATGGTTACTTTTTTTATCTCACGATAGTTAATGCACATGCGGAAAGTCCCGTCTTTCTTCTTGACGAACAGGACTGGAGCTCCCTATGGCGATAAGCTAGGTCGAATGAAATCTTTATCTAACAACTCTTGCAGTTATGTAGATAGTTCTTGCAGTTCACTAGGTACAAGTCTGTAGGGTGCCCGAGCAATAGGCGCTGCTACAGGTACTAGATCGATTTGGAATTCGACTTGACGGTGAGGCGGAAGACCAGGCAGGTCTTCGGGAAATACCTTTGGATAATCACGAACGATCGGGATATCGTCAATCTTCTTCTCCTCAGATGGCTGCTCAGCGACGAGAGCCAAAATGGCAGTATGACCCTTACGTAGACACTTTTGTGCTTTCATGAAAAATATGATGCCCATAATAGCACCACTCTTTTCGCCTTGGACGGAAAGGGTTTTTCCACTCGGGAGAGGAAGGCGAACAATTTTATCATGACAAATTATCTCGGCTTGGTTCTTAGATAACCAATCCATACTGACAATTACATCGAAACTACTGAGTGTGACTGGCATGAGGTCAATGTCAATCTTATGGAACTTATCGTTGGAGTGTAAGGAATAACGTGTTAGTTTAGAAAGAATTCCTCAAATTCCGTTTACAGAGTTGGAGTCGGTGGTTTTACCTTGAGATTCTACTAGAGTTTCAATCTAGGTGGTTCCATTGATCAAGTTTGGATGAGAGTCTTAAGTTTACTAAGACTCTTACAAGAGTGAAATAAAATGATGGGTCTTATTGTTGATAGTTCAGTGTGTCCGTAAACATTTTCGACATGATAGTTACGTGTATCGACTGTTGAACATGTTTTACGATACCAACTAGTCGTTGAGCGGGATACGTCAATTTCTACTGACAGTGGAAACTTAAGTCTGTAACGCACAGATTTGGACCATTTATCCACACACTAGGTTTCACTAGGACTTACATGCACCTCAAATTACTATTACGTGTGTACCCATAATGATAATTTGCTTTGCATGCTCACCCTAGTTCTCCCTGTCCTATGTAAAAATGTCCTTTAGTTTGTATTGCCGAGTGCCGAGTGTTGTCAGATACGATAAGTCATCGGGAGGCTTAGTTATCAACTATAAGTTGATCAACTAGGTCTCATATCAGGATGAGTAGTCGGGAATCGTTTGATACGAGTATTCACTTGAGTTGAAACACAATACAAGAGTCCAATCCAGTGGATTGTAGATGGGGTCATGCACATGAAACAATCATGCACATAAAATACGACTTTGAGAGGTGAGACTAGTTCATGGATATGCGTTACTGGAAGAAGCAAAGTAGCCGTCCTTTTAACTGAGTCAGGATAGGGTTTGAGTATGCAATAAGCAAGGCGTTCTCAACCTTGTGGTCAATCTTTCTTCAACAGAATATCGACCAAAGCGCGAGCCCACAGCTCGGGAAAGCGATGACATCTACGTGTCAATGAGTTTCTACAATAATACGTGCAACGATCTGCCTCCACATGGTATACCTCAAGCAAGGTCCACGGGTCCGGGATTGAAGCAGAGTAGAGCTAATGAGATCGGAATATAGTTGCTAGTGGGTGCAGGAGGAACTCGCCTCCGACGAACCCAACTCCCAAAGAGATATGTGCCAGTGCTGGGTGTCATCCCTAACACGGTCCTGATAAGGCCCACTATACCCGACAGATGATGGTGGTGTGAGAGACTCCTCCGAAGGCTCAGTCTTGCTGCCCTCGAACGAGAGTGGATGTTGTTTTGGTGATTCCCCGAGTGTCTCCACTGGGAATGATGATGAAATGCGAATAACGTGTTCCTCGTCAGCAGAGGGTGATATGGATGATGTCAACATGCCTACAAGGCAATGTATGCATAGATGCTACGTGTAGCATGTATGAGTGTGTGTGTCGCGTAACTAATGTATGTGCGCTGTTATAGTCTAGTATGCAATCCTAGTTCTTTATAACCAAAGGTCTATGATACCAATCTGTCACACCCCCAAATTCTACTAACGGAGTTTTACCGTTTGGCGTGTGACAAACCAGGACCTCAGACATCAGTTACTTCAAACGACACTATATGGGACTTAAAATGTCATAACATAAAAGTCCAGAGTTAAATGCGAAAGCGGTTTATGTCAATTAGTTACTGCGCAAAACAAACTCACCTAAGTTTAGTTTACTAAAACAAGTGAATTGTTTTAAATGTTTGCATAAGAATGCAATGATAGTAGGAGTCCATGCATGTCCTAGGTGTGCAACCTGTGCCTTAGTGACCTGAGAAACATGTAAGAAAAAGTGTCAACACGATGTTGGTGAGTTCACGGGTTTGTAAGTAAATAAATTGTTGTGTGTTTGCAGGGTCCACATACGTAAGTCACACCTATTGCTAGCTAGACAGTGTACAAGTTAGTCTAAACGCTCGCAACCGAAGCATGACAGTTTGTGTTTGTTTGCCTCCTGCCTGGTCTATCAACTCTTGCCAAGTGATTAGGCAAACATTCCACCCGTTCGACCTCCAATCGAGTTAGGGTGACTAACGCAGGTGGGGCTTGTCAAACCCAGTAGTACTACTAAGCATTACCTTGCTAGTTCCATATTAAAACGGTCTGATGTGAGGACTTTGATGATAGTGTTTACGCTTAAGTACACAAGTGGTAGTGGAATACTATGTGATCCATGTTTGTTTGTATACATGTTTCTCCTTGACGGAAAAACAAGTATAAGGATGTTTGTCTTCAAGCATGTTTCTCCCCAACGGGAAAATAAGTAAAAATGATGTTCGTTTGTATCCATGTTTCTCCCCAATGGGAAAACAAGTAAAATGATGTTTGTATGCATGTTTCTCCCCAACGGGAAAACAAGTAAAAGAATGCTCGTTTGTATGCATGTTTCTCCCCAATGGGAAAACAAGTAAACTGATGTTTGTATGCATGTTTCTCCCCAACGGGAAAACAAGTAAAAGAATGCTCGTTTGTATGCATGTTTCTCCCCAACGGGAAAAACAAGTGAAAGAATGTTTGTCTGTGTGCATGTTTCTACCCCAATAGGAAAACAAGTAAAAAGGGGTCGTGAGAACTCACCTACGTTGCGTAGTAGGTAGTATCACACAAGTATGAGATTGGGACCACAAGTGTTAGCCTGAAGCGACTCACGTATGCCCTAGAATTATAAACTTAACAATTAGGGACACATTGAGATTTGTGACGACGACACGGAAGATTAAAACGTCTTAAAACATTCTAAGGACTAACGGGTAGACGAACGTGTCCACGAGAGTATAGGTTTCTTAATATAATAACTAAGATAAATGCGTAACGTGTCGAACACTCTAATACGAATAATATTAATAAATAAATTCGTGCGTTTGTACCATTTAACAATGACATAAGAAAATAATATAACTAATATATTATTTCTGAACTCGTAGAAAATATACGATAATCGTGTAAGTGGCAAAAATAATAAATATATTATTTTTATTCGAGAATATAAACGTGAGTAAATAATATGAATAATTATATTATTAATTAGTTTGAAACGTTACACGAGTTTTATAAACGAGGCAAAAATAATATATAAATATATTATTTTTAATTATTATTAATTGGAGTCACGGATTGAAAATAATATAAATATATTCTTTTAAAATTGGATAAAACTATTAAACATGGGTTACAAATTCAAACCTGAGCCAACGGGTGGTTTCCCGGGCTAAAACACATTAATGTAATATAACAATAATATAGGGCTAAGTTGTTATATTAAAATAATACTAGAAAAAGCCCCAAAAATAAAATACAGGAGACCGGACTCGAACCCGGGTCTCCTGCGTATGGGTCAAGTGTGTTAACCAAGTCCGCCCGCTAGGGTATCGCAATGATATCCGGATCCAATTGCTTTTAACATACAAGTCAAGTATTCATCCCTCTCATAAGCATACCCGTTCAAATCCAGTCCCAAACCATCGATTTCGACTACGATTTGTCAAAGAAACAATAGGGGTTTTGTTAATTAGTCCATAACGAACCCGTGGTGATGATTAATTTGAAAGACATTCGGTTTTGGACCGTTAATACAAGTTTAAGTGAAACGAACCCTAGAACAAGAACATAGAATCGATTTGATCGATTCTGATATTGAAAGATGTTGGATTCATAGGGCTTTCAAAGAATTGTTAACTGCGAATATAATCATATATTTTAATTGGATTAAGATCAAGTATAGACTGGTGCTCGATTAAACCCATTTGCGATGAACCCTAGATTCCAGATTTGGATGAATTTGATAATGGGAGGTTAAATTATAATTGGACTTTTGATTAGTGAAAGGTTGCGAAACTAAACATGTAATTTAATTGAATTTAAACCAAGTTTATAGTAGAGTTCGACTAAACCGGAATGGGTATGAGCCCTAGAATTCAATCATGGGTAATCCGATCATGTAAGCCCTGGTTAGTATAGGGCTTTTGGTCTAGTCATTGAAACGAAGCTATAGGTGTAGATAGTTACCAGATTAGATGACCGATTGATGGTGTTCAAGTAAATGTAGATCCGACTGTGAACCAGTTGGCCTCCGACGACTTTCGCTGCTTCTCCGACTGAATTGACGCGTGCAACAGATTTACTGATGTTCGATTTAGGTGAGCAGAGTGGTAGTACGCGAGATTGATACAAGAACTTATCGAATTCAATGGATACTTGTTGCTGGTCGACGGTTTTGACATAATTACCCATAATTGGGTTTAATTCGTGCAATGATGGATGATTAAAGCTGTAATAATGATCGTTAATGACCTTGATGTGCAAAACAATTACAAATTCAAAAAGAAACTGCAGGTCCCTCGGGTGTGGCGGATCTTCACATGCAAGTGGGTCTACTAGTCGGACCGGGTGCGGAATACCCGTGACTAGGTGGAGAGTCTTACGAAAAAATGTAAACCGACAAGATAATCACTATAAACATTCGTCTATTATAAACACTTGAAGGTTACAGAGAGAAGTTCTGAGATTACAAAGTTCTGCGTATTTGCTAATCTGAATGTGTATGATTGCGTACTTATCTACTGTCAACCATTCCTATTTATACAAGACCTGATGCCTGTGCACTTAGCAAGTGCGCAGGGAAATTTGTTCATGCGTACTTAACAAGTACGCATAGGTATTCTTGCGTACTTGCTAACTACGCAGGAACTACTTTCTGCGCACATACAAGTGCGCAAAACACTTAGAGAAATCTGCAACAGTCAATATGTAAAAGTAAATACAACTCGATAACTAATACATACAGACACTTACAAACAAAGACAAATACATACATGAAAGTACTAAACTAAGACTATATCTATCCAGAATCTAGCAGAGTGTTTGTCACAGGAAAGTGCTCCAACAAACTCCCCTTTAACAACAGCTCTGGATCATCTTCGATCTTTTGTCTTCGGTCTTCAGTCTTCACATCTATGCATCTTTAGCTTCCATCTTCTTCTTACAGTCAAGGCAGAACTTGAACACCTTGTCATATTTAGAAGCAAAGAATTTCGTCCATTCGTCTGTATGCATGCAATACCTGTCTGCTAGTGCCTCCAGATCTTTCACAGAGAAGTTAATGAAGCAGACTTCATCAAATACTCTGAATATTTACCTCGGCACTAAGCATCCACTTTCTGACCTCACCTTTCCAATCACCACAGCCTTGCCCGTCTTTGGATCTACATACCAGTTCCACATGTCACCGAGGATATCCTGAGATAACTTGCTCAGGGGAATCTTGGTTTCACATAGCACTGGATTGTATACCAATTTCTTTAAGAATTTCTTAGTCACAGGATGTCTTGCTGTCTTATCCTTGACTCTCTTGGGCACTTGAGGCTTGAACATATCAAACTTCCCAGATCTTGCTTCCCGCTATAGAACCACCCACAAACCCATCGCCACTGCATGATTAGAATGACCCAGCAGCTCTCGGTTTGCTAGGTTCACAAGGTCGTATTTGGGTAAGGAGTTGAACGCTTCACTGGTTGGTTTCAAGTATTGAACCCCCCCAGATCTTTTGATTGCGAACAACTGCTTATCCTCCTCAAACCTTACGGCCAAGATCATCCCTGTTGCTCCTTGTTTGTCTATGTTAGACGTCTTTTGCCAAACAGGAGCTGGACCCTTAGATGAAGTAGAAGGCATATCTTTTTCTTTTGGTGCCTCCGGATCCACAGGTGTAGGGTCAACTGGGGAGGCTTCAGTCGAGGTTTCACATTACTAGCATGCTCAACTGAACCTGTGTCGAGCTGAGCTTCGAAGGATGGAAATTCAAAGATCTCTCCATCTTCTAACTCATACTCTCCTTCCCCGTCGTCCTTGGGAATTTCAATTACTACATCCTCATCATCATCATCCAAGTCATCACCAGAGTCGATCTCTCCTTCTTCTAGGTTAAAGAGAGCATCGATCTGTGCTTCCTTGGAATAGTCAGTCTCTAAGTATAAAATCTCATCATCAGATAGATCCTTAAGCACCTCAGCCGCTGACTTTCCTTTGTCACCACCACCAGAGGTATCACCACCTTCTTGATGAGTAGACTCCCCCTGAGCCATTGGAATAGCAGAGATGGGCACAATTGCTAAAGCTTGGTGCTCACCTCCACTAGGACCGGCTTCGGGATCCTTGTCTTTGTCGTCATCCTTAGTCAAGTCAACAGGATGACAAGCCTCATCACCAGTAGTTTTCTCCTTCTCTTTCTCCTTATCTTTCTCCCCCTGAGCATCAAGCTTCTTGGTCAGATCAGCAATTAGTTTAACCATCAGCTCATGCTCTTTCCGTTGAGTATCAAACCTCAGCTCTAGAGATGACCTGTGACCCAGAATCATTTCATTTGTCCTGATTAGAAGCTCTTTCTGGGCCATGACGTTCTTCAGTCTCTCGTCAGTCCCCGTTCTCTGGCTTCTTAGAATCCTAACATCATCCACTAATGAATTAATCTGTGCTTGTTGAGCGTCAGATTCCTCCTTTGACTTCCGAATAGTTTCCAATAATCCAGCAACTTGGGTTTCCAGAACATCTATCCTTGCATCATTAGGATCAAGATGTCTGGATGATGACGCTTCGGCATTGTGAATTGGAGAGGAGAAGATGGTTTCGAAGTCAAACCCTTGAGTAAATTCCCCATAGTTGAAAGGTTGACTTAAAGGATCAATGGTGGTTGTTGGGATGTGATGACGGTTGTAGGTGTTATGGAAGGGGTGATGGTGACTGACTCCGTGAGAATTAGAGTAGTCACTGCCACTTGGGCAGATGTGATAGGGAGGGTCACTATCATAGGAACCTCCTCTGTGATTGAAGTGACTGCTACGTCAGGTTGTACCCGTGGCCTCCTCCTCCGTCTCCTGTATAGCTGCGGTGAAGGTGGGGTGGAAGCTGAATCAGAACTCGCAGCTGAACCTTGTACTTGCTGCTGAGGACTCACCACCACCTCACTAGGAATAGGTTGTTTCTGCCTATCCCCCCTTTTCTTATAAACACTTTCACGTCTTTGCCTTTGAATAGCAGCGTCAGAGTCAGAATCTGGCTCATATTCGCTGCTAGAGGACTGTCGCTTTCTCTTCGAGGATGACTCAGGAAGGGTGATCTTCGTCGTTATCCTCGGGTGAACCTGTGATGGTGCATCATCGGAATCAGAAGAATCAGACTCCGTCTCTTCCGAGTCGGATTCCTCAGCACCATCATTACCTTCTTCTTCGTCTCCACCATCAGACGATCCATCTTCACTTTCAACTTCCTCCTCTTGTTTTTGTTGTTGTTAATCTGAATGCTCACTCAATTCTGGCTCCGAATCGTGACTATACCATCTCCATTCACCCGGTGCCACATACGCTTCATTTATAAGGTGGCCAAAGAGTGTTGTGTGCTCAGGGGTAGGATCTACACTGCCTGGCTTGAGGAATTGTGCGAACACCCTCTTGTCCACCCTTTTTACTTGCAATCTCTCCCCTGTAGCAGGTAGGTTTGGCAACACATCGTTTATCAGAAGTTGCAAAAACCTAGGGTATAATAAGAACCTGAACCTCTCAGCTGTGTTAATCTGATCATTGATGCCTTTGAATATGTAGTGTGAGAAGTTGTAGCCCTTATTGAGAGATAAGCCAACCATGGCTGCAACAAGGTCATGACCCATTGCATCCTTTCCAGCTTTTCTTGAGGAGATGCACATGATCATGACGTGGGCAAAGTATCTCCATTGGTCAAGCACCCACATTTTCTTATACGCAGCATAGTCTCTCGCACCGACATATCCCATTCGTTGCCTCCAACAGCCATCCACAAAGTAGTCTGGATAGGCTGTCGGGTCGGTCGAGAGATCTCGGAATTGCAGGACCCTTCTAATTGTATCTTCATAGAAGGCGATGTCACGACCAGCCACAGTAGCCTTTATAAAATTGGGGGTTACCGTGCAATCATGCTACGCAGTCTTCCAAAATTGCTCCAGATAGGGTCTTGAAACGATCGGGTCTGCAGAAATAGCGTAGCTGATTCTTGAACGGTTCAAGAAATCAACTATCTCGCGGTACTGTTGAGCAGCACCCTTCCATTCCGGTTGAGTATTAGCTAACAGATTGAATTCGTTCGTAAATGCCCGAGCCATAATCTGCAAAAAAACACACAGAAAACATAATTAGAACAACAAGTTTCATTGGAATTGAATAAACATGACTTAGTATAGCAGTTTCTCTTTGAACTGAATTTCTAGACTTAGAAATTTTTCCCAAGCGTTGGTCCTGCGTAGTTAGCAAGTACGCAAGAATTTCCTCTTGCGTACTTGCGTACTTAACAAGTACGCAAGAATTACTTCTTGCGTACTTGCTAAGTGCGCAAGAGCCATACTTGTTCAAAATTCCAGAAGTTTAAAGATTCAACTGAAGTTCAAATAATGGGTAGATTAGGTCACCACAATGTCGGAATCTATGATTCTAGCCTATGGGACCAACATCTACACCAAACACTTGCTACATTCGGCCAATTTTGACCTAAAAGACCACCCAGATGAGCCGATGGTCAATCGAGGGTCTAATGGCAAAATCATGGATGAAATGGACTGATTAAGGGTCGATTACAGATTCTAATCAAGTTTTAACTATAAGATTTTACCCAAACAACCCAAAATTTGACTAAAACGCTCGAATTAAACCCTAAGTTTTTTAAAAATCAAATCGGTCTAAAATCACGAATACACGGATGGATTGCCTCTAGATTCTCACCAAATGATTGTTACACAATGATGATACTAGAGATGGGACGAGAAATCGGTTAGGAACACTCGAATTTTTGAGTAAAAACGTCGGAGGGAATTGAACAGGCGACTGAGAATTTGAATGTGATAAAATCAAAAAATTTTGCTAAGTCATGTATTTATACCCAACACAAAAAGGTCGTGCGTACTTGCTAAGTGCGCAAGACTTAACTCCTGCGTACTTACAAGTGCGCAAGACTTAACTCTTGCATACTTGTTAAGTACGCAGGGCTTACTTCATGCGCATTTGTCAAGTACGCAGTAACCCTTAAGTGCGCAAACTTTCAACTCAAATTATGAAGATTTTCAAGTCAAATAACGAACAAGATAAAAATATTCAATCAGGAGGATTCAAATACAATTCAGGAAGGTTAAACACAAATATTTTTGACTTTTCTGAATAAGGTTTAACTATACACAAACTTAAAATCTTTTTGATCTTTTCAAGATAGAAATATACACATATTCACACAAACTATTTTTGATCAAAGACACGAGCAGAAGATCATATCATGCTAACTTATAGCAAAAACGATACAATATAATATAAACATAAAAAAATATGGGATCATGTCATGGATTACTATTTATTCATACATAATAATCACATAAACAAGTAATTCAAGTTGACAATATTATAAGATTTGAAACTATAAGCATCTTTGTATCACGTTCTTGTGTATTAAGGTATTAATTATAAGATATACAACGTGTACCCCACTGATATGATACAATAATATAAATTGCATTATCTCAAGACATTTAAGATTTTCCCAATGATTTTCTAAATTTTCAGAATGAAGCTACATCAATTAGCACAGGAATAATCAAGCAGAATCCATAAGGATTATCAGGAATCATAAGATTCAGAATCGAGTGATTCATATGTCTTGGTTTCATTTAATTTTCTTCATTGAATATCGGTATGATGATTCAGGATAATGAGTATGGTGTTTGAATAAGGTAAGGGAATCCAACTTTTATCTAGATTTGATTTCAATGAATCAGGAATGATTCAAGGGTGAATACATGCTCAACGGTTGATGTAGAGACATGTCTTGATTCAATCTCACCTTGCATACTTGTGAGTATGGGCAGTGAGATGAACCACATCAATTGTGCTAACAACATAACCCGAAACTGACCTCAAAAGAAAATTATTGCCAAAATCTAACATCCTTTATCTGATAATGATCTTTTCTAATCTTTTACGCACACACACTAGCAAACATGGGTTCAAATCACAGTTGTAATTTAGACTTTAGTTTCCACACTACTAGTGATTCAAAGACGCATACAGCCTACTGAAAAATTCAAATTACTTGTAAGTAAGCAAATTAAAAACATAATAATTTAAACAATTAAGTAAGCATGACGCAATCATTTCCCATATGAGCAGTCCGTGACGTTTAGATCATTTCTGATGTACTATCATTTCCTCTTTTCTCAAGTTAACTTTGAAATTTTCTCCATTTTCTATTTTGTTTTTGATTTTGTAAAATGTTTTTGAAAGTTAAAAGAACTATACACAAAACTTAAAAGAAAATAAAATTTAGCTTTCATGAATTGAATTGATTTAAGAAAAACAAGTTTTTCACTCAGGATTGAACATTCCTATCAAGTTGACTAGATGCTCAAAACGGGATCGATCAAAAGCCTTTGTGAAAAGGTCAGCAAGATTGTCATCCGTGTGAACTTTAACAAGTTCAATTAAATGCTTTTCAGCATAATCACGGATGAAATGATGGTGAATTTCTATATGTTTAATTTTGGAATGTTTCACCGGGTTTGTGATGGACATTGTGGCATTGTTGTCAATGAACAAAGGAGTTCCAGTGAAGTTCAAGCCGTAGTCTCTCAATTGCTGCTGAATCCACAATATCTGAGAACAACCGCTCGCCGCAACAATATATTCTGCTTCACAAGTTGAGACATAAACCGTTGATTGCTTCTTACACTGCCAGGAAACCAATCTGTCTCCTAAGAATTGACATCCACCAGAAGTTGACTTTCTGTCAAGGTTACAACCGCCATAGTTTGAATCAGTGTAGGCTTTGAAGTCGAATGATTGCTGCTTAGAGTACCAAATACCCAATCGAGGTTTCCCTTTCATGTATCTGAAAATTCTCTTCACGGCTATCATATGTGACTCCTTCGGTTGAGACTAAAACCTTGAGCACAAGCACACAGCAAACACTATATCGGGTCTTGAAGCTATGAGATACATAAGTGATCCGATCATCCCACGGTACAATCTGCAATCCACATCCTTTCCATCTTTGTCAGGATGCAGACCATAATTGACTGGGATAGGTGTGCCATAAGTACTGCTATCATTCATCTTGTATTTTGTCAAGATGTCCTGCACATACTTAGTTTGATGTAGATAAATGCCATCCTCTCTTTGACTGACTTGTAGACCTAGGAAGAATGACAATTCACCCATGTTACTCATTTCAAACTTGGACTTCATCACCTCCTCGAATTCCCTACACATCCCTTCATTGGTAGATCCAAAAATAATGTCGTCGACGTAGACTTGTACAAGAAGAATGTCACCTCCTGCTTTCCTAATGAAGAGGGTCGAGTCAATCTGTCCACGGTCGAAACCATTAGACAGTAGATGTTTAGATAATGTCTCATACCATGCCCACGGTGCTTGATGAAGACCATAAAGTGCCTTGTCGAGCTTATACACTTTATTGATATTATGCGGATCTTCAAAGCCGGGAGGTTGAGTGAAATAGACCTCTTCATGAATTTTTCCATATAGGAAAGCACTCTTCACATCAAGTTGATAGACCTTGAAGCCGACATATGTGGCATAAGCCAAGAACAGTCGAATGGTCACAATTCTTGCAACTGGGGCATATACTTCCATGTAATCTAAGCCCTCTTGTTGATAAAAACCTTGAACAACCAATCTTTCTTTGTTCTTCACAACCACAAGACGATCATCCGTCTTGCATTTGAACACCCATCTGGTTCCAATTGGCTGAAAGCTTTTTGGCAAGTCAACCAAAGCCCACACGTGCAACTTTTGGAATCGAGACAATTCATCTTGCATCGCCTCAATCCAGCAGTTGTCTGCGAGATCCTCCTTCACATTATTCGGCTCTAACTGGGACACGAATACAGCATGCAGACATGTTTCCATGACACCAGTGTCAAGTATCTCCGAGTAAAGACTAGTTTTCTCTGCAATGGTTCGATGACGAGTCTGAACACCGGCATGAGGATCACCAATAATGTTGTCGATTGGATGATTCTTATGCACTCTCATCTCTGATACATTCGATTCCTGAATTTCTGAATCGAGATTCGTGCTTAACTCCCCCATTTTCTATGTTCCAGAAGAAGAAGATTCAATGTTAATTGGATCAGCTGGAGCTTCATTTCCTACAGTTGTGTTAGGATTAGCTTGAGCGTCATCTCCATCAACGTGAAGATCTTCACTGTTATCACTGTCATGAGTTCCAGATGCAGATGTAACATTGGAATCAGGAGTTACAATCGGTACAGTAGCACGAGTATAGAAACTGGAGTCATCGCCGCCACCCAATAATTCATAAACATTTGCGGCGTCAACTGCAGATAGATCAGGAACATTGAATGACTTGAATAGAGCATCATAATCAAAACCCCAAGCTGGACCTGTTGGTTTTGGTGGAATGCTGTGTTTACAGCAATCCACTTCAAACCATTCCTAGACAGTACGAGTTCCTATATTGTACACTCTCTTACAAGGCGAGTTGGAAACGTATCCTAAGAAAGTGCCTTCCACCGCTTTTGCATGAAACTTAGACTGGCGGTCTTTGTACTGCAGCAATAAGGAACAGGGACTACCAAAAGGAACTAGGTAATCAAGATTGGGAAGTCGATTGTTGATCAACTCGTAGCAAGTCTTGTTGTGCCTCTTCACAACCAGAACTCTGTTTAAGACGTGACAAGCTTTATTAACTACTTCTGCCTAGAATGTGATAGGAAGCTTTGCATCCGACAGCATAGTCCTTGCAGTCTCAATCAGTGTTCTGTTCTTTCGTTCTGCAACTCCATTCTGCTGAGGTGTATACGGGGTGCTGAATTCGTGACGGATCCCCTTCTTGAGACAGAAAAGTTCCATCAAATTATTCTTGAACTCAGTTCCGTTGTCACTCCTTATTCTTCTAACCTTCAGCTTGCAAAGAGATTCCAAGCTCAGGATCAGGTATTGAAGAATATCAGCAGTCTCGTCCTTAGTACCTAAAAAATGCACCCAAGAAAAATGTGAGAAATCATGAGTTACAACCAGACAGAACGACTTAACTCCAATACTCCTGATACTTATGGGGCCAAACAGATCAATGTGTAATAGCTCCAAAGGGGTATCAATGGAGTTTTGGAGCGTGGGCTTGTGAGACTTCCGCTGCTGTTTGCCCTTTTTACAAGGCATACAATAATCTGCAATGGTAAATCTCAGCTTAGGAACCCCGGTTACCAAACCGTTTCGGACAAGATGGTTCATTTTACGATACGAAATATGTCCGAGTTTCCTATGCCACAAGACAGAGTCAAGCTCTGTCGCTTTGGTAAGCAAACAAGTAGCAACTGATGAGGTGGTTGTTGCCACACTCATATCAATCTGATAGGTGTCGTTTGTCCTTGGCGCTCTCATCAGGATCCAATCATCAGGAACATCAAAAGCAGGCTTGAGAATCAAGCATTCATTCTTATTAAACATCACCGAGTACTCCTTCTCGCACGTTTGGGAGACACTCAGCAGGTTATGCTTCAGCTGCTCGCAAAAGTTGACATTGTCAAAACTGACACAACCATTTAATACCACGCCTTGACACGTGATACTTCCGCCTTTCTCTCCAGCAAAGGCCACATAGCCGCCTCTGAATGGTTTCACGTCATGAAGCAAGGCCATGTTTCCTGTCATGTGCCGGGAGCATCCACTATCTACATACCAACGGTTAGAGATAGTACCCTTCGGACGTCCCTGCACGAGTCACAAAAAGAATTAGTTAGATCTGGAGACCCAAGCCATAGTGGTCTTGGGTCGTCCATCCTTTTCAAAATAAACTACCTCTTTTAACTCACAGTCGTGATGACTGTTCGAAATGGATGAATCTTTAAAAGAATTAGGACTAGGAGATTGAGAATTTTTAGATTTGGCAGTCCAGGACCTCTTATTTTTCTTATCCGGAACAGTAGACTTTAGTTCAACAACAGCCGGTGAACTTGTGGAAGCTTCACCTGATTGAACTGAAGTCAGCTGCTCTAGCTTTCTCAACCTCTTATTCCTTCTCCTCCTCTGTGGCTTAGAGAGTTTCACCACAGGTTTCTCACCAGTACGTGTACTACCAGAGGTAGATACACAAGGTACAGCAGGTTTCTTTACCTTTCTTGAAACAGATGGTTTGGCCTCAGATTTGATCTTTGGCTTTCCCATCGGTTTAACTGGTGGTTTCACCACATTTTGTTTTGGACATTTGGGAGGATTCACTGATGGCGACTTAGGGATGACAGCCATTTTTGAAACAATAGGCCGTTTCCCTTGGTTCTTTGAAGGACAGTTCACAAAAATGTGACCAACCAAGCCACAGTGAAAACAAATCCTCTTGTCTGTGTAAGTTCTCCTGTAAGGCTCATTAGATCTTGCATTAGATGACCCGATACAGATTGGTTCTTGGGAGTATAGTATTTTTGCAAATTTTCTTTGTAACCAAGTCCAAAGTGAGCTGAAAAAGCCTCTTTCTTTACTTGATTAAGATTTTTATACCCCCCATAAAGCATTACCTTTAATTTATCATTAGATTCAATGATATCGGGTTCAGTTAAAATACAGTTATCACTATTAGTGATAATTTTTTTCTTGATTTTCAGTTCAGAAAACAACTCCTCAGATACTACTCCTTCAGGGCAAGTGTTAACCGACCCATCATCAGAAGCAGTAAAGAACTCCTCATCAGATGCGGAGTTGGCCTTACTTGAGGAATCATCCTTTTTAGAGGAGCCATCCTTTCCAGAGGACTCATTAAGACAAGTTAGATCAATGTCTACCAGGTTGTTGACAAACTTCCCGCTAACTGGTGGAGGAATGGCATTAGTACCCAACCCTAAGCTATTCATTTGCCTCACTACAGATTCGTAGTGTTCCACCACAAAACGAGAGTTTTTCAACTTCTCATTAGAACATTTCAACTGCAAGATCTCATTTTGCAGCTTGTTAATTTCATTGTTCCTTTTCTCTAACCCCTTATATGCAATATCTAAGTGAAGCTATTGATCGCTCATTTTTAGTGAATAATCACGTTTTTTCTTTTTCAATGTTTCAATTGAATCTTTAAAATGTTTTTCTTTTTCTTTATAACTTAGAGCTGCAATGCGAAGGGGTTCGGCCTTGTCTTGAAGCTTAGAATTTTCAAGTTTTAAGCCTAGACATTTAGAAAAAGAAATAACAGAAAAAGGATTAGAATCTACCTCAGACGATGAACTTGTTGCTTCTCCAATGGCCATGAGGGAAACAGTAGTAGTAGATTCCTCTTGATCAGCTACAGAAGCTTCCTTTTCTTCAGCTTCCTTCTCTTCAGCTGTCGTCCTGTTGAACACCCCAATCAAAGCTGTCGTCCTGTTGAGCTACCAGTGCATTGGACGTTCCACTTTGGCTTTAATTATGGTTGTTTGAGTTGTTGTAGCCATGACTGTTTCCTTGGCTAGGTCTGGTGAAACCCGAAGCCGGTGCTCTGTCTTTTTGACATTCACGAGCAAAGTGTCCATAGTTCAGACACTTGTAGCATTTGGCCTTGGATTTGTTAATACCAACCTTGGCATTAGAATGCCCGCCAATGAACTTTCTTCCTGTTCTGTTCTGGAAACGCTTGGCTCTCCTCAATATCATGGCCATATTCCATTGAATATCCATGTCCTCCATGTCATCAGGATCCACTTGATTGAAGTCTTCTTCTATTGTCTTGGGATCTGTAAGCTTGCCACCTATGAAGTTCTCGTAGGCCAGCATACAAGATGAAAATAGTGCTACATGATCTTCAGCTATTTTGGCTATAGCTGATTGGTTAGCTGAAGTTGTAGCGGGAGGATTTCTTGAGGTGTGTTGTTGATGAGATCCACAACCTGATCCGGATGCATAGCATGCATGACCACCACAACCATTTGACTGGTCTTCTTCAGTAGAGTTTCCAGAGAAGAGGGAAATTCCAGAGCCCGGGGATTTGGTTGTAGAAGACGTTCCATGATACATAGAAGGGTCTTTTATCTGAGGTCTTCCTGAGCTCTCCTTCTTTCTAAGGTTCATGTTATGGGCTTGAACCTTTCCAATTGCCTCCTCCACTGTCATTTCATAGAATTTTGGATTCTCTCTCATCAAGGTTGTGTACATTTCAAACCTGGGTGGCAAAGCATCCAGAAACTTTTCCACCAACTCTTCATCAGGATACTTGAGCTCAAAAGCTTTCAATTCTATCTGCAGATGATAGAATCTAGAGATGAGGTCATCTAAAGACTCATTCTCCAAAAATCTGAAGCATTCATACTACTTCCTGAGTAGATCCCGTTTACTCTTCTTGATATCACTATTCCCTTCGAATCTTTTCTGTAACGCCTTCCAAAGATCCTTAGAGTTGTCATAACCTCTGAAGCTGTGGAACAACTCCCGAGTTAATGCCATAGTGATTGAACCAAGAGCCTTCTTCTCTCGATCATAAGTTTTCTTTTCCTCTTCATCGAGTTTAGAGATAGCCTTAGGCAGTTCATCATCAAGATAAATGTGTGTGGGATGCTTATAGCCTTCTAGAATTGGAATCCATAACGAAGAATCAGTGTATGAAATGTAATGCTTAAAGCGTGCCTTCCAGTTAGAATAATCATTTACATTTAGCAGCTTTGGCGGTTTCTGAGGAGTACCGATCTCATTGTCATAGTTTAAAAGGTTTCCAAGGTTCTGAAAATTCGACATGGTGAACACTTAGTCAAATTTCAGAAAAATCAGAAACACTTGCGAACTTGATATTGACCTTGCGCACTTAGAGGAATGGTCTTGCGTATTTAAGATTTGCTCTTGCGTACTTGATAAGTACGCAGGTGTAAATGATAAGTACGCAGGATATAACTTAAGTACGCACAAGATTAGTCTTGCATATTTAGTAAGTACGCAAGAGATTATTCTTGCGTATTTAGTAAGTACGCAGCAAGACTATACTTTTTGCCAGATATGGTAAGTACGCAGAACACCTTTTCACCAACTCTCACCAAACTATTCCGGTCACTGGAAAACACACCGGAGATGGCAAAAATTGGATGGATGAACAATCAAAATGAGCCAAAGGGTCAGAAACTAGTTTCTAACCAACCTTTGATGCTCAAAACACTCAAAATACACAACAAAAGTCGGTTTTTGAGTGATTTTTGCTTCTAAAATAGTGCTAAAGAGCTACCCCTATTTTATCACAAAAATAAAAAAAACACCTCCTTTTGCTTGTAAAACTCTGTAGAAAACTCTCCAAACTCACTCACAACACTCGAAATCAAGAGCAATGCTCTGATACCACTTGTAGGTCCCTCGGGTGTGGCGGATCATCACATGCAAGTGGGTCTACTAGTCGGACCGGGTGCGGAATACCCGTGACTAGGTGGAGAGTCTTACGAAACAAAGTAAACCGATAAGATAATCACTATAAACATTTGTCTATTATAAACACTTGAAGGTTACAGAGAGAAGTTCAGAGATTACACAGTTCTGCGTATTTGCTAATCTGAATGCGTATGATTGCGTACTTATCTACTGTCAACCATTCCTATTTATACAAGACCTAATGCCTGCGCACTTAGTAAGTGCGCAGGGTAATTTGCTCATGCGTACTTAACAAGTACGCATAGGTATTCTTGCGTACTTGCTAAGTACGCAGGAACTACTTCCTTCGAACATACAAGTGCGCAAAACACTTAGAGAAATCTGCAACAGTCAATATGTAAAAGTAAATACAACTCGATAACTAATACATACAGACACTTACAAACAAAGATAAATACATACATGAAAGTACTAAACTAAGACTCTATCTATCCAGAATCTATCCAGAGTGTTTGTCACAGAAAAGTGCTTCAACAGAAACTATCGTGGAGCTTGAATTGGATTGAATGTAGTTGCGGGTTTGAATCCAAAAGTCAACAGGAAGAAAATCTATTTGATTTTGACTTTGAGAAGTCAATAGATTGGAATTTGGTTATTACATGATCAGTCCTATAGTTTTCATGCATGCTTGAGTTTAGAGATTGACAGAAATGGTCCTTGAGGTTTGAATTAGGTTGAGAAACATGGTTAGTTGACTTTTCAAAACTCAACATGACATAAATATTGAACTTTGACTTTACAAAGTCAATTTGACATGAGTTTGGGCTAGTTACACAATTAGTCCCTGAAGTTTGAGTTTAGATAATGGCAAGATTAGTCCCTGGAGTTAGAGGTAGGTTAACTAAGTTACAATTTAACTGTGTTTATCTAACGAAGTTAGTCTAAAAAGTTCGGATTGTCACATGCATAGATTCTCCAACCCTAAAATCAAGAATTGAACAGTCTCAGCCGTTTCATCTTTCGTTGCCAAGAAATTAACCCATGAGAATCTTGAGAAATCATCAGTTACCACTAGAGAATAAGATTTTCCTCCAATGCTTCGAATACTTATCAGCCCAAACAAATCCGTGTAAAAGCTCCAAAGGAGTAACAATTGAATTTTTTTTCTTAGATTTGTGGGACTTTATATGCTGCTTGCCTTTCTTGCAAGGTATACAATCATCAGGCATAGAAAACTTCATTTTGGGTACACCAGTAACCAAGTCATTTTTACCAAGTAATTCATTTATCTGAAATTGATGTGTGGTAGCTTCCAATGCCAAAGATAGAGTCAGATTCAGACGCCTTGGAGAGTAAGTAAGTAGGAACTGAATCCGTTGTTGTAGCAACACTCATGTCTAAGACATATGTGTCATTCTTCCTCGGAGTCCTCATTAAAATCCATTCTTCAGGTATAATAAATCCCGGCTTCAGAATAAAGCACTCAGAATCATTAAAATGGAAAGAAAACTTTTTATCGCACACTTGGGAAACACTGAGTAAATTGTGCTCGAGTTGCTCAACATAATTGACTTTCTCAAATTTCACTTTCTCATTCTTTAGCGTTCCTTGACAAGTTATGTATCCGCCTTTATCACCCGCAAAAGTGACATAACCTCCATCGATCTTTTTCACATCTTCAAGCAAATGAATAATTCCTATCATATGTCTGGAATAACCACTATCCACATACCAGTTGTTGTGTGTAGGCCTCCTTGGTTAACCCTACATTAACAAGAAAATCCTGTTAGAGATGGAGACCCAAGCCATTGTGGTCTTGGGTCGGCCATTAGCATCAAAATAAACTACTTCTCGTAATTCACAATTCCTATTTTCACTAGCTCTTGATGATTGAGATGATGAACCAGAACCAGAAAACTTTGATTTATGAACATTCCTTTTCTTATCTAAGTTAGGTTGATTAACAAAATCATGATTGTTTGAAAAAGAATTATTTTGATCATGTTTCAAAACTTTCTTTAATTGTCTGTTCCTTCTCCGTCTTTGAGGTTTTGAAAGTTTAAACTCAGAATGTGAATTCTCTTTGAATCCAATTTTCAGATTCACCACAGATTATGGACAAACCACTTGCTTTCTACCACCAGGTTGTACAAAACCTGGTTTACTCACACCAACTTTAACATCCACATGATGTCTCAAATCTTGCTTAAACCCGGATGGTTTAGCAAATGTCTGTTTAGGCACATTCTCTCTCCCAGATTGATACACCACATTATCAGATGTAGGTTATACCACAACAGACCTTTTCAGAATACTTGAGGTTTTGATTGACTAACAACTAGCTTAAGAATAGGCTTTGGTTTCTCTAAAATGACAGGATTCTTCTCCTTATTCTTGTAAGGACAGTTCACCAAAATATGCCCCACTTCATTACAGTGAAAACAAACATGCCTTTCCATGTATTCTCTAACATAAGGAACTCTTCTTGAATTAGAATAACTTCCCGATGTATAACCTCCAGAAGATTGCACTTCAACACCATCTCGCTTCTTCGAAACATACACTTTCCTTGATGGTTCATCAACATAAAACTTTGGAATTTGAGACAAATGGCCTTTTGTTTGATAAACTCAACTGTTGATTTGTTCTCAACTTTAGAAACCTCAGTTTTAATCACTAGCACTTACAAAAACCTTCTTGTCAATTACTGGTTTTGGTTGCACAACCTCATCAGGTTCAGTCAGTATACATCAATCTCTTGTTACTTGTTTAACAATCTTAGGTTCTTCATTCTTGACTTCTTTTGGAACACCTTAAATTTTGGCTTCATCATCAGTCTCTACATCATATACCATGTCTTCCCTAGTGACAGGATTGACTTTGAGCACTGTATTAGGATCTAAATCCTCATCTTTCACAACTTCAGGTTCAAGTATATAGTTTCCATTGAAAGGTGGAGGCCAGTACAGATCCAACAGCACCAATTCTTCTATCTTGATCAATGTTGTCATTGTAGTATCACAGCAAAAATGAAGAATTTCCAAAACCCTCTAACTTTCTGTGTAGTCTGATCACCTCTGCTTCAGAATCAGCAAGCTCCTTATTTTTCTCAACAAGAATATTGTTTCTTCTCTCAATTTCTGCAGAGGACATATCCAGATGATACGCCTCCTCCTTTATCTTCAAGGTCGGTGAATTGATATCTCTTTTCAACGATTCAATCCTTTCAACACATAACTTTTCATTATCCCTCAAAGTTTGATTTACCGTGTGAATAGATTTCATGTCACAAATGAGGTTTGTGTTATCCCCATAACTTTCATCATTATATCCTTCACAGAAACACAGTTAGAACAAAATATTTCACAGATAACATCTTTTACCTTAGTAGGATTGGATGTATCAGCCATGAATACATGCTCCTTTGCTGTAGGAATATCTTCTTTCATTTCAGGTTCTCTTTTCTTTAGAATAATCTCATCTTTAGAAGCACTTGTAGTTGAATCTTTATCATCAGAAGAATTTTCTTCAGTAACACTTTCATCAGCTTCATCATTCTGACTCTTAACTTCACTTGTTGAACACTCTTCTTCACTAGAACTGCTTGAACCATTATCCTCTGATGAATCAGTTGTATGGATTTCAGCAAAACAAACGCTTGACTTACAGTACCAACTAAGTCTTCTAAATGAATTCCCCAATCATAATTGTCATCCCCTTGAGAAACTAAGCCAGATGATGTTGACAAGTTTCCAGAATATCCAGAACTTCCAGATCCCTATTGATATTGATGTTGTCTATTTCCTTAATAATTGTTCTTCTTTTGAGAATCAAACTCGATTTTAGGCTTATTGCATTCTTTGGCAAAATGACCGTACTCCTAACAATTATAACAACGAACTTTTGATTTGTCGAAACCCATCTTGGTTCTAATGTTAGATTCAATATACTTCATTCCGGTCTTCTTCAGAATATCTTTTGCTTGCCTCATTAACATCTCCATGTTCCAATGAATGTTCATTTCTTCCAGATCAATAGGATCTATCTGCTTATAGTCTTCTTCAATGGCTTCTGGATCATGAATTTTCCCACCAATAACATTTTCATAAGATGCTATGAACGAAGAAAACATTGCCATGTAATCCTCAGCTACCCTCTGACCCACATGATGAGAACCACTTGATTGTGATCCAGGTGAATTTGCAGTTTGTGCAGAAAAACCAGATTGATACGAACACCCAGAAGAATTCTCAACATTACAATCTTGAACATCTCTAGAAAATAAAGCAACTCCAGATCCAGATTTAGCAGGCGTTTTTAAAAATACATAGAAGGATCTGAACATGCTCCATGTTTTTTTCTTTCTGCTTTAAGTTCATATCATGAGATTGTATCTTCCCCAGCACATTCTCTAGTGACATTGTCTTGTACTTTTCACTTTCTTTAATAAGCACAGAATACACTTCAAATTTAGATGGTAAAGCATCCAAGAACTTGTCATTGATTTTTCTGTTTCATAAACCACCTTAGCACTTGCAAGCTCACTAAGCAGATGATAAAACCTTGTAGCCAGCTCATCCAAAGTTTCATTTTGAAAATGCTTAAACACCAGAAAATGCTTCTTCAATAATTCCTTTTGGATTTTCTTAACATCTAGACTGCCTTCACATCTTTTCTGCAAACCTTCCCATAATTGTTTTGAAGTTTTAAACTGTTTGAACCCATGAAATATTTATTTTGGTAAAGACATTGAAATACTTGCCATTGCCTTCTTCTCTCTATCAAAAAACTAATTTTTCTTCAGCTGTCAACGTAGAAACAGGCTTCGGGAGATTATCATTGTCCAAAAACAAGTAAGTCGGATGAACATATCCTTCAAGTATTGGAATCCACAACCTAGTATCCGTGAATGAAACGAATTGATCAAAGCGATCGTTCCAATTTGGATAATCAGCTAGACTTAAAAGCTTTGGTGGTTTTTAAGGAGTTCCAATTTCATTGTTAAGCATATTGGTAAACTGCACCATATTAGCCATAACAACAAGTATATGAAAGATATCAAGTAAAAAACAAGAAAAATTGAACAAGTATGACTCCAAGCGAACTTGACAAGTTCGCTTCTTACCAACACCTAGCGAAGATGGTAAGTTCACCAGTAACTTAATAGGCTAAGTTCGCCTGTATCAGCTGAAACTTCAGGAAGATGACCTTTCAACGAAAACACGAACCAACACTTCTGAAAATCGCCATTTCTTGTAGATTTGAATGAATTTGATGAATTTGGACCGTAGGAATGTGTATAAGATGAATTAGAACACTTTGAACGGATCAATTTCTTCAAAAATACTCCAAAATTGATGAATTCAGCCCAAAAATCAACCCAAAACTCCATTGATATGAATCCTTGTAAAAACACAAGCTTTTGATGTCAAATCTCACACAAAAAGTCACTAGTCGATCTCGATCACGAGCAAAAGCTCTAATACCACATGTAGGTCCCACCGAGGTCTCAACGGATCTGTCTGGACGAGCGACTTCACAAACACACGGAGTGCGAAATCCAACGTATGCATGTTTGTATAGAGATGACAAGAAGAATAGTAATGAAGACAAGATGTAAATAATTTCTCTTCTATTGCTCTCAAACTTGAATGTTTACAGAACTGAACAATCTCAAAAGCTTACAAACTAGAACATGTAAACAGTATATATAAGCACACAAACTGCCACAAGCGAACTTAACAAGTTCGCCTAAACTTGCCCTGATAAGTTCGCCTAATACAAAACTTATCCCACTATTACAACTTTAAACATAAAAGACAATACAAAGACCTATTCTATTACAAAGCTCATTGTCACAAAGCATGTCTCAACATCTTCTCGACGTCCTCCAGGACTCTATTCTCTAGCTCCTCAAAAGCTTCTTTCACAATGTCAGGCAGATACTCCTGGATCATGTCCACCACTTCCCTCTTAACAGCGGGCACGAACCGCTGGTTCAAACTTGAACTCCTCATTACGCTCAGAGTGCACTGAAGGTTCAGTTTGCACAGATGGTTCAGTGTGAACTGACACCTCATCCCGATTAACATCCTCATTTTGAGTACCCCTGCGATTCCTCCTAGTATTGGCATCATTAGCAACTTATCTCTTCAGTGCCATTACGTTACTAAAACAATACCCAACATAGCAATTTTTAGGTACAATTTAAAACACTACGAACAGTGCAATTAGTTAACGACAGTGGCCAATCGCCATTACCCTTACGCCTTGCTTTTCAGGTTTTAAACCTTCACTGTACTGCATCTTTGGCATAACGCCCCTGTCTTAGCCTACTAACGCGACACACACACATACAGACTCATACATGGTGCTCCGGGCTTTTGGTTACCCATGATGACATTCCCACACATTGGTCCCATTCTCAGTCTAAGTCTAGGCATTGGAGAAGCCTAGATTACTTAAACAATCACTTTAATACCAACTTGTAAGGTCCCAAACCCAAGACCCCTACTTGTTGGCACAAACACAAACTAAGTAGTCTTAGACATCTAATATACTCATAATCATGCAGCAGAAATTAAAGTGTCAAACAATGGTCAACGATCCAACGACAAACATAACATAAGTCTTGTACTAAATCCAATTCAATTTAAATAAAACAGAAATGTCAATGTTATCACACGCCTAGTAACCATTAGCCATCCAGGAGCCGCCCGATCACACCTTCTCTTTACCTTTATGTAACACCCAAAAATCCATCACAATTTGAACTTTTAAAAACACGTGGCATTAAGGTTCCAAAACAACAATTAACGTATCCTCACGTTTTAGATTTATAAACATAAATTAAGCTACATAATTTCCACAAAAGTAGTTTTAACAAAAACTTAACTACCACAATTTATCCACAACTTTTAATGAAACCAAAATGTTTGTAAAGACTCCCCACGAGAAGTTTAACAAAACAATAATGAAACATGTCCACGAGAATCCAATCCACATGTTGCGAGAGCCGAGAATCACTCCGGAGCTTTCCTACATACAAAACATCAAGTTGTATATGGTTAGTAAAGATAAGCAGCCCAAGGGACCTCCCCACAAGTCCTTATAACAACGACATGCCAAAATGAAAAAAAATCAACATTTGGGCGTAGGGTGGGCGTACGACAGAGGTTTTGGGGCGTACAGTACTCTGCCCCCAGTACTCTCCACATTTTTTACTTCCAAATAACACCACATTACATACAATACCACCTATGTATGCATACTTTGGTTAGTTATCCACCCCCAACCCGAGCACCGCTACTCAATTTTCACTCATTAAGAGTTTAACAACCATTTCTATCAATTGGTTAGTTTAGGTACATATCAACCTACAACTTTAGACATATAACGACCCATTCACATATTATGTTTTACCATTCTTTTAACTTGACATATCCACATGTCTAACGAGAGTTCCACCTGGAGTATTTGACTCCATGCCGACCCATGAAGTATCCACACTTCATGTCACCCGTGAAGTACTTGACTTCACGTAACACTTCCATGAAGTATCCACACTTCATGTAAACACCTCCATGAAGTATCCACACTTCATGTAAACACCACCATGAAGTATCCACACTTCATGTAAACACCTCCCTGAAGTATCCACACTTCATGTAATCAATTAATTTACCGTTTCACACCAACGTTTGACTTTTACCATATCAAGTCATTTCTAGTCTACTATTACCACATTCTACATTTTAGTTGACCCTTGACCACATTGAGTCATTTACACCATTTAACCACATATCACCCTTTAGTTTGACCATTAACCACATGAGTCAATTTACATCTATTTACCACATTTGCACATTCAAGTTTGACTATTAACCACATAGTCTAATTACACATATTTACCACATTTGCAGATTCAAGTTTGACTATTAACCCCATAGTCTAATTACACCTAATTACCACATTTGCACATTCAAGTTTGACTATTAACCACATAGTCTAATTACACCTAATTACCACATTTGCAGATTCAAGCTTGACTATTAACCACATAGTCTAATTATACCAATTTCAACATAATAGTTTGACCCTATACCCCTAAGGTCAAATTACACCAATCTCACCATTATCTACAATGGTTTGACTTATACCTGTTGATGCACTTTCCGGTGACAACACTCTGGATAGAGTCTTAGTTTTGTATGTCTAATGTCTGTATTTTGTCTTTGTATGTTAGAGTCATTATGTAAAAGTTTATCGAGTTGTATTTACTTTTACTTGATGTTGTGTTGATTTCTTCTAAGTGTTTTGCGCACTTACATGTGCGCAGGAGAAAGCTCCTGCGTACTTAGCAAGTACGCAAGAACACCTCTGCGTACTTGTTAAGTACGCAAGAGCAATTGGTGCTGCGCACTTGTTAAGTGCGCAGGCATCAGGTCAGTATAAATAGGATAGGTTCACAGAAGCTAAGTACGCAGAACCAGTAGTTGAGTCGAACTCAGTTTTGCTAAGTACGCACATTCTGTAACCGTCGAGTGTTTATAATACAAAGAACGTTTGTTGAGACTCTTGTGTTCGGTTCACTTTGTTTAGTAAGACTCTCCACCTAGTCACGGGTATTCCGCACCCGGTTTGACTAGTAGACCACTTGCATGTGACGATCCGACACACGCGAAGGGACCTACAATACCACATTAAGTCAATTTTATATCAATTCCACCATTTATCCACAAATGGTTTGACTTATACCATGCTAAGTCAATTTAAAACAAATCACCACATTCTATAGTTTGGTTTGACTATATACCACACTAGTCAACTACAACAATTTACCACGTTTAGTTTTAACTATATTCCACATAGTTTAACTACAACACTTTTACCAAGTGACATTCATTAGTTTTACTAATTTCCACATTATGTCAACTACAACAACCCTACCATATTCACACTTTACTTTGACTATTTACCACATAAGTCAAAATCAACATCCAACACATAAATAGAAATAACAACACATCTATTTACATGTAACCACTACTTATCTACTACTAAGTAAGTGCAAAACACTTACCTTTGTCAAAGATGATCCCGCTTGATACTCCAAGCTAGCTTCCTTACAATTTGATCACCTATACAACCCAATTACAATTAGTAATCCATTGATCACGAATTGACACCAAACGCATCTTTATGATCTGAAGATCAAAACCATAACTTAGTTTAATTAACATGACCTTAATTAAACCCCCAACACCCAAATACCACCATTCAATCCAAATGACTCGTTTGACCCATTATAGTCAAACTTCTAATCCACCAATTCACCATTTCAAATTGAGGTCTAACATCCACCCTAGACGTTATGGATTACACCCATTTTAAACTTGATTAATTACACCTTAAGCAAGTTTTAACCTCCCTACATAATCATTCACCCATATTGAAAATCCCCAATTTTCACCTCAAGAACCCTAATTTGAAATGAACAAACTGGATATTAGATTCAGGTTAATCATGATTCTCCACCATTTTCAACACTAGATTAAAGTTTATAACCAACAATAAACCAAAATCCCCACACCCATTGACCCAATTCGGGTTTTCTACAAAAATCCACCAAGAACACTTTAAATGGTGATTTAGAGAAGAATGGATGCTTACTTTGATGTTTGGAATGAGAGGAATGCACCAAATCCAAGTGATTACACATGCAAGTTCTCAATTTCAGTCCTTATCTCCTCTTCCTTGTTCTCCCTTTGTCAAAATCACAATAACACACACAGATGTGTGTGTTCCGCGTAACCCACACACATGAAGCCATGGATTTTTTGAATTTTCACATTAGCCCCTTCAACTCTCATAATTGACACCTTCTTCCAAAACTAGGTATAATCCATCTTTAGCAACCAACCCTCAACTTCCATTTTATTTAATTACACCCCTTATAATATGAAAACATATTATAATAATAACGCGAAAGTTGGTTCTTTACAAATCACTCCCCCTAATTTTGGGTTTCGTCCCCAAAACCCGATCCATGAAAAGATTAGGGTAACACTCGAGTATCGATCCTCAGATTCCCAAGTAGTTTCCGCATTCATCTAAGGATCCCGCTGAACCAACACTTGGTTAATCCACTTATTCCACAAGCGTTTCACCTAACTACCTAAGGTAGTCACCGGTTCCTCTAGATAAAACATCCATCATCTATCGCCTCAATATCGCTATGAGAAGCAACATCCACTTCTCCCGCCACTCATTCCCGTGGATGAACCACGAGTAATGTATCTTGGAGTCTACACGATCCCCCGAGTAACCCCTAACGACATACCATTTTACAAACTAAAGTGAAGTCTGAATGGTTCCACTAAACGGGGACTTGACCTCCCACGTTTTCAAATCCGATACACCCCTTATTAAGGGAAACTTTTATATCGCCAAATTTCCATTTGAATTTCATTACACCTCCTCCCTAAATCCACTTAGGGTTTTCTATCCACCTTGAGTGGATTTTTCAACCACACTCAATAAACAAGATCTTTCACGCAAAGTCTCGAATCACACCACGAGTATTAGTTCACGACAACCAATAGCACCTACAAAACGGTATTCGACACCGTTCACCATTAACTAATTCAATTAATGGCATATGAATACTCAAATGGTAGTTAAGATGACACCATCTTTCAACTAATGGTAATTAGTCACCTGGTTTCCTCCGAATCGAAGTAGAAACTAACACCTCAATCCGACTCAACAGGTACAGATGTACCATGTCGCATCACACATTTCTTGAACCAAAGTTCTCCAACCACACGGGAAAGTAGGTTCCCTTTTGGTATTCGGCCTTAACCCGTAGGTAAGTGAGACAATTATAACCACACACTTGATTGTGCCTTTTTTCATCCCTAGCCACAAAAAGTTAAACTTCAAAACAACATACAACAACCCATGAGAACTATAAGTCTCATTCATCACTCACGAAGTTCAAGGACTTCAAGAATACCGATGAAGTTCGAGGACTTCAATTCAACCTTCTACGCTCTCCCGCGTATAGATTTATCAGTTCCCTCTCCAAGTTCTCTCCATTAGTTGCTACAATGAGGCTCACAACTGACTAAGAGAATATGCGATACTCCTGCCTCGTTGCATGTACACATAATCGAGTCTAATGCACGAGGCACCAAGACATCCGACAACGCATACGGTTTTCCTATGGAAGGACACGACAAAGGCCAAAGCCAAATCCTCTTTCATAAATCCAACACCATGTTTATCCTAACGACTTTAGCGTAAGTCATGCTTTGAGATTCAAAGTCTCAATCGTACAATCCCCCTTTGAAGTTCGAATTCTTCATTTTCAATCACCGGTCGTGAAGTTCTAAGACTTTAAACTCCATTTATGAACTTATAAGATTCCGCACACTATTTACCCATTGATTACTTCAATCATTGTCGGGTCAACATATATGTCTTCAGAATTCATTGCCTCATCCAATAATGGATTTCCACAAAAGCCAAAATGGCGCACCAAATCATTCCGAAGAAAGGCCTCTCCTTTCAGGGAAGTTCAGGAAACTCACAAAGATAATGAGCTAGAATGACTTTGTTTCGAAGATAAAAACGACTATCATCGAATAAACGACCACCGTATGAGCATACATGGGTCTACACACCTTTCACATTGATCCACATAAATCGCGTAACTTCTAACAAGCCAGAAAGTTACATCCACAATCCCATAGTATTCATAACGGAAATGATACCATTCAAGGGATGACATCCTCCTCTACCTTCCTTGTTGAACTAGGACTTAGCCACCTCTTCAAACCCGACATATGTACGTATACATTATTCCAACTTCTTTTCCTCAAGAGAACGGTTACACCCCAAGAAGTGACATTCGGGCATAGAACCTTTATGAACTTCTTCACGACTGGAACATCAAGTATTCCATTGCTCCGGTTGGTGTCAATGGCATGAGCCAGACATACACCAAATCATGCGCCACATGTTTCACCATCTCTAGGCGAACGGGTCGACACATTACCCTTTAGTCATACACGACATTTTATGGTTACTAACTAACCACACAAATTTCACCACAATCGTAGGACTCCATTCCATGTGATTGTTTCACCCACATCTTTCGATTCATACAATTGTCAACATTATGAATCCAAAATGTTGAACGCCTCCGAATCCACCGATTCACATAGATTTTCATCCAACAATTATACCAAAAGACATCCGTCCCATCTTGGTAGATAGATATGTTCAGGTCGACAGCCTTGAAATATCTATTTTCTCCCTTTAATTTGTGTGCTTTAACTCAGGACATTCACTTCGAATGTGTCCCAATTTGTAACCACCAAAGCACACATGATTAGGACTAGTACATTATGGCGTAGTGTGTCCCATCATTCCACTTGCGTAACTTCCACACATATGGCAACGACAAGTATTACCTCCCCAAAGGGATTTCTAGCTCGGCTAGAATATTTGGCTTTCTTGAAGCCACCACAAACTTCTTCTCACACCCCACTAGTTTCCTCGAGTTTGATCTCCATGCATCACATAATAATCAACTCCATTCGAGTTGTACACCACGAAGCATTGTCCACTCTATAAGTCAACCGATAACATTGATAAAGCCGATCTATGTTCATTCCCTCCGATACTTCAAGATTTAGGAAAGACCACACCCAGTCATGCGACGTGCCCACAATCTTTTTATTAATCCATCGGTCTATCGTATGTGAAGAAAACACCTAATTGTAAGATCCACAATGAATTGTGGATAAAGCTAACTCAAGAACGTCTCTTGAGTTCACCATGTTGCATTACCTTCACACTTTTAGGCGTTTCCCCCTACGAGGAACTCCCACGCTATTATCCGCCATTTCCGGAGTCGACTCTCTGCGAGTAGTACTCCATCCGCCCATCACAATGGATAGCTTCAAAGCCAATACCATTATAGTGATGTATTGTTTATAAACCAACAAATAAACTCCTACAATTTTACTCCTATGGTTCGCACAACACGAACCCCTTATGAAGACAAAGTTTCCTTCCTCCACGTATTCGACTACATTTGATCCTCCTGTCCTTAAAGCGTCATTCAGTTCTTCAAAGCACCGCCTCAATGAGCTCCTATCTTCCTTGAAGGAAGATTGGCACAACATTATGGAAAGCTTTAGCCATCTTCCACTAAATCGATGCTTTCCATTTCTCCCGACTATTCCAAAGTTCATCCTCATCCTCGAGGTGATACTCACTAAGACTCCTTCAAATGTGAGTCTTTAAATCAACTTCTGTCTATATATTCCACCCACTAAGTAATGATTCCCCCCAGTCATCCCTGACCGTGAAGTAATAAGTTTGTAGGTGTTCTACCTACTTATAGGCCTCTATTCTTACTCTATAAGGCTCTACTTCATCCTATGTGTATATTAATTTCCCCCACATAATCATTTATGCACAAACAAATAATATATACATATACACACATAACCACCTTCACTTACTCGTTGTCGGTGTTCATCATCATATGATTATCATGAAGATATTCACACATGTTACATTAAGAATCACACTGGCCAGACATGATTGATAATGTGATATGCCCAATTACATTCACTATCTCCATATAACGAATCCCTTAACAACTTTCAGCACAATTAGTTCACATTGGACACCAATTAGAACATACAACATCATAATCAATACAAACATCGCCCCTTTAAGCTCTGTGTCTCGGTCACGTCGTCATTGGATTCTCATTTCTCCCACCATATCAAGAGCATTTTAGGTTTGAGTTCGGTGTCTCGCACACCAAATCCCTCAAACCATTGCTCTGATACCAAGTTGTAACACCCAAAAATCCATCCCAAATTGAACTTTTAAAAACACGCGGAATTAAGTCCTAAAACAACATTTAACGTATCCACACGTTTTAGATTTGCAAACATGAATTTAACTACATAATTTCCACAAAAGTAGTTTTAACAAAACTTAACCACAACAAATTATCCACAACCTTTAATGACACCAAAATGTTTGTAAAGACTCCCTATGAAACATGTGCACAAGAATCCAATCCACATGATGCGAGACCGAGAATCACTCCGGATCATTCCTACATACAAAACATCAATTTGTATATGGTTAGTAAAGATAAGCAGCCCTAGGGACCTCCCCACAAGTCCTACAACAACGACATGCCAAAACGACAAAATTCAACATTTGGGAGTATGGTGGGTGTACGACAGATGTTTTGGGGCATACAATACTCTGCCCCCAGACCTGCACATTTTTTATCGTAAGGTAGGCGTACGACAGAGTGCTTTGGACGTACTGTACTCTGCCCTCAGACCTGCACATTTACTTTTTGGTTTTTGGTCTAGCTTTTCCATAAGCTTGTGACCCCAAATCGTTTTACTTCCAAATAACACCACATTACATACAATACCACCTATGTATACATACTTTGGTTAGTTATCCACCCCTAACCCGAGCACCGTTACTCGTTTTTCACTCATTTAACAACCATTTCTATCAATTAGTTAGTTTAGGTACATATCAACCTACAACTTTAGACATATATTGACCTATTCACATATTATGCTTTACCATTCTTTCAACTTGACATATCCACATGTCCAACGAGAGTTCCACCTAGAGTATTTGACTCCATGCCGACCCATGAAGTATCCACACTTCATGTCACCCGTGAAGTACTTAACTTCACGTAACACTTCCATGAAGTATCCACACTTCATGTAAACACCTCCATGAAGTATCCAAACTTCATGTAAACACCTCCATGAAGTATCCACACTTCATGTAATCAATTAATTTACCGTTTTACACCAACGTTTGACTTTTACCATATTAAGTCATTTTTAGTCTATCATTACCACATTCTACATTTTAGTTGACTCTTGACCACATTGAGTCATTTACACCATTTAACCACATATCACCCATTAGTTTGACCATTAACCACATGAGTCAATTTACATCTATTTACCACATTTACACATTCAGGTTTAACTATTAACCACATAGTCAAATTACACATATTTACCACATTTGCACATTCAAGTTTGACTATTAATCCCATAGTCTAATTACACCTAATTACCACATTTACACATTCAAGTTTTACTATTAACCACATAGTCTAATTACACCTAATTACCACATTTAGACATTCAAGTTTGACTATTAACCACATAGTCTAATAATACTAATTTCAACATAATAGTTTGACCATATATTACTTAGGTCAAATTACACCAATTTCACCATTATCCACAATGGTTTGACTTATACCACATTAAGTCAACTTTATATCAATTACACCATTTATCCATAAATGATTTGACTTATACCATGCTAAGTCAATTTACAACAAATCACCACATTCTATAGTTTGGTTTGACTATATACCACACTAGTTAACTACACCAATTTACCACGTTTAGTTTTAACTATATTCCGCATAGTTTAACTACAGCACTTTTACCAAGTGACATTCATTAGTTTGACTAATTTCCACATTATGTCAACTCCAACAATCCTACCATATTCATACTTTACTTTAACTATTTACGACATAAGTCAAAATCAACATACAACACATAAATATAAATAACAACACATCTATTTACATATAACCACTACTTATCTACTACTAAGTAAGTGCAAGACACTTACCTTTGTCAAAGATGATCCCGCTTGATCCTACAAGCTAGCTTCCTTACAATTTGATCACCTATACAACCCAATTACAATTAGTAATCCATTGATCACCAATTGACACCAAACGCATCTTTATGATCTAAAGATCAAAACCCTAACTTAGTTTGATTAACATTACCTTAATCAAACCCCAACACCTAAATACCACCTTTCAATCCAAATGACCCGTTTGACCCATTATAGTCGAACTTCCAATCCATTAATTCACCATTTCCAATTGAGGTCTAACATCCACCCTAGACCTTATAGATTACACCCATTCTAAACTTGATTAATTACACCTTAAGAAAGTTTTAAGCTCTGTACACAATCATTCACCCATTTTGACCCGTTAAGGTTTTATCCAATTTTTACCCAATTCTCCAAGGTTCTTGATTCATCAAATTGATTAAGGGCTTTTACTAAAAAAAAATTATTAACTCCATAAACACTTACTAACCACCAATTCATCATTTAAGTTCATCATATTAAAAACCCTCAATTTTCACCTCAAGAACCCTATTTGAAATCAACAAATTGGATATTAGAATCATGTTAATCATGATTCTCCACCATTTTAAACACTGGATTAAGGTTTATAACCAACAATAAACCAAAATCCCCACACCCATTGACCCAATCAGGTTTTCTACCAAAATCCACCAAGAACACTTTAAATGGTGATTTAGAGAAGAATTGATGCTTACTTAGATGTTTGGAAGGAAAGGAATGCACCAAATCCAAGTGATTAAACATGCAAGTTCTCAATTTCAGTCCATAGCTCCTCCTCCTAGTTCTCCCTTAGTCAAAATCGGAAGAACACACGCGTAACCCACACACAAGAAGCCATGGATTTTTTGAATTTTCACATTAGCCCCTTCAACTCTCATAATTGACCCCTTCTTCCAAAACTAGGTATAATCCACCTTTAGCAACCAACCCTCAACTTCCATTTTATTTAATTACACCCCTTATAATATGAAAACATATTATAATAATAACGCGAAAGTTGGTTCGTTACACTTTACGCGACACAACACGTTCCCTAGAACCCGCTAGCTTTTCTCGCTCGTCTTTCGACCGCGTACCTCTAAATGGGAGAACCCGTGACAATCGAATTCCCAATTCACTTCATCTTCCTCGAACTCAACATTTTCTCAAAACCCTCGATCTGGACGTTAAACGCGACGAACGACTCTCTTCCCTCTCCTCCTTGCTCTACGACGGGCGTAAGGTGCAAATGGGGTTCCCCCCTGCACCGCACCCTTTCGGGTGTGTCATCCTTGGACTGGGCTTGGCCCTCTCGCACCAATGGTCTCCCAGTCTTGGCCCGTTTCGTGATTCTAAATAAAAACCGCCAAAATCCCGCTAATTACTCGTTAATCCTTTGCTTTTAAATACATGCATACAAGCCCCGCTAATCCTCTTTAAATTATACAAATTATACAATTACACTAATCCTGTTTATTTTATAAATACCCAGGATGTTACAAGTCCGATGGTGAGGGGGGGAAACAATGCCTTCTCGTACCCGTCCCTAACAAAATCTCCAAGCGCAACTATCACAAGGTTAAGGGGCATGATACAGATAGTTGCTGGCAATTGAAATGGCAGATTGAAGCACACGTACGAGCCGGACGCCAAGCTCTTTGGGTCAAAAAATAAAGATCGCCGATGGTTGCCCCGATAAATGTTAATAGAAAAGGTGAGAAGGATCTGTTTATGATCAGGGGAGGAGTAAGACAGGTAGGCCCGACCAAGAAGCCAAGGGAGAAGCTATTGAGTCATGGATGTCGACCCCATTGAATTTTCCCCCGCAATATGGAGATTTCAATATCAGCTCGTTGACCATCAAGACTTTGGTAGGATCTTACCGCATCCGACAGATATTCATTGACACACACAGTTCATCGGACATATTGTACGAACAATGCTTCAAAAACATGGATGAAGAAGATCAACAACGATTGGAACCAGTGGACGCGCCAATTATGGGATTCTCGGGAGAAACAATACGGCCATTGGGATAGATTACATTCCCAGTGACAATAGGAGACGGAGGGCAAGTAAGAACCGTATTTCTACAATTTTTAGTCATACTAGCGGCATCACAACACAACATCATTTTTGGATGCACGTCCTTGGGGGTATTAGCGGTAGCTGTCTCTACTGCCCATGGTTTAGTAATGTTCCCAACTCCATGAGGAGTGGCGAAGGTTTGGGTGGATAAACAACTTTCAATAATGTAAATGTGTTCTAAGACGCCGACAGACACAATTTCAACCACGAAAAATGGGTTATTAACCCACGTTATCCAGATCAGATGGTCACATTAGGGGGATCGATATCTCCAAACATTAGGAACCATTTGAAGCAACTTTTTACGACGTATATAGATGTTTTTTTTTATTTTGAACCGGCGGATATGACAGGCATACCAAGGGATACGACCGACCACAAACTAAATACTTATATATTCGTAAAGTTGTTGGTACAAAAACGCCGAAGTATGGCGCCGGAGCGCCGCACGATGGTGGTTCAAGAGGTAAAGAAACTCATCAAAGCGGGCATCTTACGAGAAACTAAATACCAGACGTGGATTGTGAATCCGGTCATGGTCCGGAAACATGATTGGTCATGGAGAATGTGTATTGACTTTAAGGACCTCAATAAAGCGTGTCCCAAAGAAGCTTATCCATTGCCCAGTATTGATTTGAATGTAGACTCCTTAGCATCGTATCAATTTAAGTGCTTTTTAGATGATTTTAAGGGATATCGGGGGTTTCTGTTACACTTTTTGGGCTTAAGAACGCGGGTGCCACCTATCAGCGGATGATGGATGAAGTGTTTAACGAACAGATAGGAAAAAACCTAGAGGTGTACGTTGACGACCTAGTTGTCAAAAGCAAGGGAGAAAAGGTGATGCTCATGGATTTGTCTGAAATATTCCTACGTCTCAGAGAGTTTAACATCAAGCTAAATCCGAGCAAGTGCTCATTTGGATTCGAACAAGGAAAGCACTTGGAGGTGGAAATAACTAAGGAAGGATTCAAAGTATGCCAAGAAAAAGTAGACGCCATCACCTGCATTCCTTCACCGATATCGGTGAAGGACGTGAAGACTCTGAACGACAGGCCGGTAGCCATTAACCGGTTTCTGGCCAAGCACGCAGAAAGGTCACTTCCTTTTATAGCCACCCTGAAAAGTATTGTAACCAAGAACCAATTATGCTGGACCCCTGAGACAGAAACGGCCTTTTAGGAGATGAAGAGGTACCTGGATGATCTTCCCTCCTTAACAGCTCCTCTGCACAAGGAAACATTGAAGTTATATTTATCCGCTGCACACGCGACTATCAATGTAGTACTCATGGTGGAGCATGGGGGCGTACAGACCCCAATCTACTACATTAGCAGGGTGCTTACGGAGCCCGAGATCAATTACGCCATACTAGAAAAGCTAGTATTAGCGTTGGTACATGCTTCCAGGCGCTTGAGGAGATATTTCCAGGAACATGATATAAAAGTGTTGACCAACCACCATTTGCAACAGGTGTTGAGAAAGCCAGAGTTATCCAGACGTTTAGCTCGGTGGGCGAGTGAGCTGGGCGCGTATGATCTTGAATTTAAACCACGAACAACCATCAAGGGGCAAGTTCTTGCCGATTTCATAGTTGAGATTCCGAAAGGCCTTGCCATAGAGAATGATGAGGAATACAAGACGTGGAAGCCCTCCATTGAAGGTGAAAGATTGAAATTGTATACTGATGGCGCCTCTTGTCTAGAAGGGGCAGGGGTTGGTTTACTTTTAATTAACCTCGCAGGAGACGAATTTTCCATTGCGTTAAAGTTATCTTTCAAAACTTCAAACAATGAGACCGAATAGGAAGCTTTGATAGTAGGCCTCAAGTTAGCAATACAAAGGGACGTGCGAGTGCTAACCACACATGTGGATTCACTACTGGTACAAAACCAGTGTAATGATACTTATGAGGCAATGGATGCCAACATGTCTGATTATCTCCAAATATGCAAGACACTTATGGAAATCTTTACACACTTTGAGGTTATTCATATTCCCAAGAGCAAGAATAAGAAGGCGGCTGAGCAAATTGGCGTCCAGTTTCGGAGATCCAGAAAAAACTCTCCCCATGAAGGTGCTAAAAACTCCCGCCATTGTTGCACTCTCAGTAAACGTGATCCAGCAGGCGAACAATACATGGATGACTCCAATCACCCAATACCTTACGACATGAGAACTTCCCCCAAACAGAGCGGCTGCCCATAAGATACGAAGCAGGGCCACCATGTATCAACTCCAAGATGGAATTCTTTACCGAAAATATTTTATAGGTCCATTACTGAGGTGTGTTAATGACGAAGAGGCCAATTACTTGGTCAGGGAGGTTCACATGGGCATATGTGGGATCCACGTGGGGCCAAGGTCAGTGGTCGCTAAATTGCAAAACACCAGGCAATATAAGCCTGGCGCGCGCATCATCGTTTATTACGAAGACGGCCATTCAAAGGCGTTGTATCCATGGTGGCTAAAGCCGTAAAACTTGGTATTCACATTCAAATTCACAAGTTCAGTTTAGAATCTTAATATTCATAGGTTGCCAAAAAGTTTACAAGTAGTAAAGCATTTGAACACAAGATTACAAGCAAACAAACTGCTTAGCAAACATCACCCACAAAAAAAGGATAACAACTACACCTAGTCAAAACCAAAGAGCTACTCGTCTTCATCACTGGCCCCAAATGGCTCCAACAGTGTCTTCAGGGAAGCAATACCATCTTCATCCGCCAAGTCATGTATGTCGTCCAAGATCTCGGGATCCACATCACTGAGAGCATCATAAGCATGGCTTAAAAGTACTTGCACATCTCCAATAGGCGGGGGCAATAGTTTACCCTCCAAGCCTATTTTATGGCCCTCATGCAATCCGTCCAAACGACCAACAACATCAGCCCGCTTTATTAAAAACTTAAAGTTTCATTTTTCCATTCTTTTTTTTTTGTTTTTGAATAGAGATGTATGTAATATAAACACGTCTAATCAATGGGAATGTTGGAATACCAGAATGAAAAATGTAGTAATGTCAAATCAAATGGAGTCAACTTAACATGATTCAATTACATATGATGACATATATAGTAACCCTTTATAACTTGTTTCTTGTTAGATTCAATGTTACGAACGTAGCTTAAAGTACAATTTATCCCAATAGCCCGCTTCCAGTTTAGCAACGGCATGAGCAAGGGTGAACCCATTTTCAAGCACCCAGTTTTTATCCGCCAGCAGGCGGCTAACCTTCTCCTCCAAAGATGCTTTAGCGGATGCATGGACGGATCTCTCTGACTCCCACTCCAAACTCAGATGCTTCATTTTCAACTGATTAGCTTCAAGAATTTTGGCAATTTCCTATAGTTCGCTCCTGGCTTTCTGAAGATCGATGTCCTTTCCATTAACCATTTTTCTTTTAATCGAAGACCAACAACATGCGCCTGTCGCTCGTGCGCCAGTTTGGCATCACTCTCAGCAAGTTTGGTGTCCATCTCTTCCCGCTGCTTTCTTGATTCATCTAAGGAAGTCTCCAACTTGCTCACTAGCAGAAGAACTCACTTTTACCTTTGTAAAGGCCTCGGTGGTCGCAGATAGATCATCCTCTAACTTCTTCTTCTGCAGAATAGACAGGATAAGGTGTTTAATGTCATATTCCGCCCTCCTACATATCTCAGAATAATTAAAACTCAGAGTGGCCAAAGCAGTGGCGGTAAGATCAGATAATTTATCCATCCACTTTAACAACTCCTCATCCACTTCCCTTTCAAAGGAAGTAGTTGACTTGTTGGCAGCATCAGTGTGGGGTTTGGGACTAGAAGGTTTGGGGACAACGGCCTCCGGAGTCTTGATGGAAGCAACATCCACAGTCGGACCGACGCCGTAAACCTTAGATAGCCCTGGGTATCGGTGGAGGATCCCTCCGCGGTAGATTTGGCGAGGGAAGAATCTTAAGGGGTATTAGTCTTCTTTTCAACAATAGGTGGCCTATTACGCTTGTTTCTTTTGCATATCCGGAGAAGCCATGCGAGATTTTGGCCTATTACGCTTCTTTAACCCGGAACATTCCGAGTCCTTGACCTCGATCACCTCCACTTCTGTGCCTCCGCCAAGGTCATCACCACCCGCTGAAGTCCCCACAAGTTTACCCTCGACAGCGTTCAAAGGGTTGATGGGGGTGGCGGATGGGTCCACGTGACCAGCCACCTTACAGGATGAGCCCCCTTGTTCTTCATCATCATTATCGACATCTACACAATGCATATCCACGCCATCAATATACCCATCAGCATACATGGTGGCAGTCATCCTCACACCAACCTACAAAAGCAAAATGGTTTTAAGCATCAACGGGAAGGTTGACACAAAGAATAAACGGAATATACCTGCACTTTCCTCACCATGGCGGCCTTCCACTCATAGCGTTCCATCTATCAAAGGAGGCCCAAAACACGGCATGGTTCTGTCAAGAATAGGGTTTTCGTTGGCGGATAGCGGCACCGTCACGACATGCAGCGAGTCACGATTCGGATCCAGCAGCAGCTCAAAATAACTAAAACGCTCCCCATTTATATGTTCATAATAGGGACGCGCCAGCGGCTCGTGCCAGGCGTGACTCATTCCTAACAAGACCAATACATCCTCGCTCACACTCCGAATATCAGTAAGATGGTCACATAGCCATTTGTACATAGGCGTTTTAAATATAGACTCATGTGGAGGGTGATCTACGATTTTTTCACCATCGGCCCTAAAAACCATCTCGCCGGGGATATCACCAGCATCAATGAAGAAGAATTTGTTCCTCTAGTTCTTATCCCTTGAGCTTGACGGAACAACAGCGATAACGTTCCCAGAGGACTCCCGTTTATAGAAAGAATACCAATCCCCTTTTCTCACAGCTTGAAAAAAAATTCCCTGAACATGAGCAAGGAGGGTTCCCTCTGCATACTCCTCATTACAATCTCGAAATGGTACAGTTTTACAAGCCCTAGGGGTGAATCTGAGAAATGTGTAACTAATAATATTCCAAGACATGAAGACAGAAGCCAGAGATGGGGAGGTGGAAATGGCAAAACTTGAAGAAATCAGCATACAAAGCTATCTTCCCGTCTGGAAAGTCGAAAGCTTGACGATCTTCGGCAGGATATTCTGGACGCCATTCAGGGATGATGTTATATTCCCCTTTGAACACATTAAAATCAGAACGAGACCACTTCACTAAGTAGTCTGACACAGACGCACCACTACGACGATGACAACGAGAACATGCCATCACCTTGAATTTTCATAACGGAATATGAAGCGCAACAAAAGGAAAAAGGTGGGGAAGGAATAGGATATCACACGTGTGTATATATATGGAAGCAAAGACGGTGTATTTAAATTTTTTCAAAAAGGGAGCCGTAAAAACCGCTCGCACCAAAAAAGGACTGACAACTTTCGTAAAAAGTCACTTCGCACGTAGCCTCAACCATCCCCATATGTAATTGACAAGACGTAACATGCCTTATCCTCTGCGCTCGTTAAATGGAAACATCATTACAAATGGCTCCGCCAACATATCCTTTCATTTCTAACAATAACAGGTGCTAGATAACAGAATAATGAGTGGATACCCCTCGCAGGCAATAAGCGCCTCCTCATCGTGATCCATAGGCAATAGTCCAGCGTCCACCAGTTAGCGCTACACAGTAGACTAGGGGGACTTGAAGAGGTATAGGCCGAATGACACAGCGTGAACCCCACGCGTTCGACCCGGATCTCGTTTAGGTCACTGTCAAAGCGCTTATGGCATGTGGAAGGCGGGACCCTTTAGAAAGAATGAGAACCAATCAGAAAAGGGCGCACATAGGGCATTACATATTGGTCCAAGATAGAGGGTCCCAATACAACAGAATCAAGTGTAAATAAGAGTTTCTCTACCGGATCAAGGGCTTTTTCCACCATGGAGAACAACAGAGAACTTGGTACCAGAATCTTATGTAAATATGTTCCTTATTGTAATCGGTCAGGAAAATATATTTTAATACATCAACCTGAATTCTATACAGGCTCGAGTTTGTATTTACAATTATACATGAGAAATACATGAGTATAAAACCGTATACAAAATCGAATGAAAAAGGTAAATATAAATACAATTTATACATACTAAACAAGATTCTAATCGGAGTCTTCAACTAGTTCGAGTCTTCGACTGCAAAACGAACGTACTAATCTTTAACGGTGGTTGAAGTTTCATGCTCAACACAAGTCCCTTAAAATAGATTTCGCGACTCCTTTAAAACGAACACGTCAGTCTCTCAGGGTACAACAACCGAACAGTGTGTACTGCCAGGGATAGCTCACACGGCCGAGGTATCACCTGGTTAATGATGTCTCATGTGTATGAAAAATAAAAAAGATGAAGTTGGTGAATAAAGATTTAGAGAGTGCTGATTTTAAAATTTTTTTGGAACAAAAACATGATAGTTCTCCTCTCTAGGTTTCAACAATTTGCTAGTATCTTTTAATTTCTAATGTGTGATCTTTTCCACTTCTAGTTAAAATGAAGATTGATATTCAGTTTATATTCCCACAAAACAAAACTATAACTTCATATTTTTAATTTGTATTAACCACAATTAAAGTAGTTTAATATGGCTCCATACTTTAATTTGTATTAATCACAAATAAAGTAGTTTAATATAGATTTATAAGACAAACCAAAACCTCTATTTGATTCATGTCATGAAATATGAGTCAAAACAAAACATCCGTAATGCTTTACGACAAAGATTAATCAAGAAATTGCAACAATTTTATACTAAAATCATCAAAGTTTCATATTATTCATTGCAACCACTCAACCTCCAGCATCAATATCTCATTCATCTTAGCTCCGTTTTGGACATGGTTTGGTTCGTTTCGAAGCTCTCAAATAATAGAACACAAACTCATAAAGAAATAATTTTATTAACAACAGTTACATATAGTTATTAGTGTCCAAAGATGAGAAAAATTATTTTTCTAACATTGTGAAAAAATCATTTTCACAAATTTTCCAAAAAAACTCGACTACATTGACATTATTTCATTCAAATAAAATAAAATAAAACTGTATGTGGGTCATTAGATCTTCTAATGATAAGCCGGAAGTCGGAACCCGAGCATCTTTTTATTTTGAAAATTATTTTCATCCTTATAAATTATAAAATTCTAATCTTTTACGTTGAATATTTTATAACTATTAGAAGAAAGCAAAAAGAATGGTATGTGTTAATATTATGGGCCGATGATTTTTTTACCTTTCTTGTCACTAGATATAACTCAATCGATGTCCTACACAGTTGCTACCTTATATCTCGAACATAATGGACTCAGAAGAAGGATACGCTTCCAAATGTATACCAAAGATACAAAATAATAAGAAAAAGTATTATAATAGAGCTCAAATGAATAAAGAAGAAATAGATGAAAATACAATGCCCTCATTTTAGGGTCTTTGAGAAATGGTAGTCACTGCAGAAATTATCTTATTTTGCTTCAATAAAATTTGATATAAAGTGAATAAATGTGATTAATATACTTTAAAATTTTTGGATATCAAATAAATTTTGATATATAGCATATGGGGATAAACCTTAAGGCCTGTTTGGTTTGAGATAATAGAATGAACCAGGGAATGTAATGGACGAGTGAATTGAATGGACAAATAAAAGAAATTGATTATTACCATTCTATTGTCCTGTTTAGTTAACTTATTTGATTAAATTGAATTATTACTTCGTACTGTTTGGTAGTCAGAAAAATATTTTTAACTAATAAATTTATATTCTGGGTCGGGTCATGGGTTAGGTCATGGGACGTGTCATGGTTCGAGGCATGGGTTTGGGCATGGGACAGGTCATGGTTCAGGGCATGGGTTTGGGATTGGTTGGGTCGGGTCGGGTCATGGTTGGAGTCATGGATCGGGGCATGGTTCGGGTCATTAATTAAACAAAATCATTCGATTTCTTGAAGGAATGAAAACAAAACACCCCTCCACCAAGAAATGAAAATTATTAAAAAGGAAAGAATTATATTTCTTATGTAATGGTCCATTCTATTTCTATGTAATTAACAAACATGTTTTTTCTCATTTCAGCGCAATGACTCATTTTATGCCACCATACATTTATACATGCCTTTATGTTTACTACTTGTTAAATATTATTTTAGAAATGGGAGTATGAACGAAAACTTGATCAACATAGTATGGGTATATTCCAATCAAACATGGTGTTGAGTTATCTCTCATTGATCCATCACTAATCACCGAAGGTTTATCAACGACGTGATCCAAAAAATATTTTCTAACGTTTTGGAGTTTGAACTTTGGAGGCATTTTCATCACTACAAATCAATTTTCTAGCTTAGAGAAAAATCTTACAAGAATTACATCTAAGATTTGTTTGTTAAATGGAAATATAATATATCACTTCAGACTCAATTATATTATACCTTGTTGATGCATGTTCATCTAGGACCTTGGACCAACCTTTAATAAAGACTGGATTTAATTTATGTTGTGTCATGAACGTTTTCTTTCTATTTTATTTTGTAACGGATGTTTTAATTATGATAAATAAATATTATCACTTATTAATAGATGATCATGTGCTTATAAACAACCGCGTCAACCCCGATGTATAATCCGCCGCCGACCGGGGTGTGACAGATTGGTATCAGAGCCATGGTTATAGGGAATTAGGTTATTAGACACACATGACCTAGACTATAACCTAGGAGTCCCAAACATGAGTTAAACGCATGTATTTTATTAGGAACTCCACTCTATGTTTACTATGCACATACTTACCTATCTACACCTATCTATTTCTATCTACGTGGTGCAATTACCTGAACTACAACATCCAAGGAATGAAACTACTTAGAACTACTTGAACTACATGAAACCTACTCTTAGACTTAGTAGTCTAATCCAAATAAAACTCTCGTCAAAGGTATGTAGGTTCTAACTAATGAATGAGAACTTGTGCAATCCGAAATGGTGGATGCCTGTATTCTGGGAAATTCTGTCTAGGAATGCATTTCGTATAAATCCAAATCAACCGATGGACCAGTTATGCTTTCCCGGGAATTCCTAGGATGAGTGTCCACTTATAGGCTAAAAACTTGACTTCTCAAACATTAAAGGAACTTAAAATACCTTGATAAGTCAATGTATTCATTTGGGTACCATCCCATGTTTTTATTAAATACCTCGTGATTTTATTACCAACTCTTATACATGATTCATATCTTATGAAATTCCTGTTCATCCTTTTGTAGAATACCTCCCCTTCGTGAACGTAGGAATAACCTCACTGACAAGATCATCCAACAAATGGCTACGATCACCACCAATTGTGGTCAACCAACTGAACCAAAATGCAGCACCGAGAAATCCCACGTGCACATTCAAGCATTTCAACTCCTGTAATCCCACCAAGTACTACGGGAACGAAGGAGCCACTTGACTTCTCCAATGGTTCGAAAACATTGAGGGAACCTTCATCAATGCCGACTGCCCCGAGAACCTGAAGGTTCGTTATGCTACTAGTGTCTTCCAGAAGAGGGCACTCACCTGGTGGAACGGGGAAAAGCGTAACCGTGGGATTGAAGTCGCACTAGTTCTACCTTTGGCTGATGTCAAACACTCATGACTGATGAGTTTTTTCCCTGTAATGAGATCAAGAAGCTAGAAGCAGAGTTTTGGGATCTCAAGCAAGATAATGGTGAAAGCCTTACCTACGCCACCCGGTTTCATGAACTTAGCCTTCTGGTGCCTCACATGGTCACTCCTCTCTCAAGATCCATTGAGAAGTACATCAATGGCCTGCCCATGCAAATCCAAGATACCGTCTTGGGTAGCAACCCAACCACTCTCAAGGAGGCAATCCGTCTTGCTGCTACCCTGACGGATAATCATGTGAAAGTAAGGACCTTGTCTAAAAAGGGTGCCAAGAAAACCGTTGAGAAAACCACTACTGAACCCACCAAGGAGACCAAGGTTGAGTCTTACTTCAATGGCAAGAAAAGGAAGGGCAGAAACTTTGCCATTATCACTCCTGCTGCTCCTCTAGCCCAAGTAGCCCCTGTTGCCTTCAACCCCAACAAGAAGCCATATGCGGGAACCCTACCATTGTGTAACACATGCAAGCTCCATCATGCTGCCAACATACGATGTCGCATGTACACTACTTACGAACGTTATGGACATTGGGCTAACACCTGTCGTGTCCCACCAATCAACCAAACCTATCAACCTGTTGTTCCTGTTCCTACTGCTATCACTCAGGGTAGTTCTTGTTATGAGTGCGATGACCCAAATCATTTCAGTAACCATTGTCCTAGGTTGGTCATTGTGAACCAAGCCAACCTGAACCAGGGTAACATGGTTCAGGGAACATGAACTAGGGAAATATGAATTAGGAGAATGCAAACCCCGTGGCTCGTAGACGTGCCTTCAACATTAATGCCAACAAGGCATAAGCCAAAAACGATGTGGTGAATGGTACGTACCCAATTAATCAACAATATGGTTCTATCCTATTTGATACTAGTTCTGATAGGAGTTCCGTATCCTTTGAATTTGAACCACAACTTGCTATGAGTCGAACTAAGCTAGACAAATCCTTTGATATCTTAGTAGTGGATGGATGCTCTGTTACGTGTGACACCATTATTAGAGATTGTACCCTAAACTTAAACTTCCATGACTTCTCGATTAATCTTATTCCTATGGCTCTCGGAGGTTTCGACATCATAGTAGGCATGGATTGGCTGACCAAGCATCATGCTGAAGTCGTCTGTTTTGACAAGTATATCCGTATCCCTCTTGTCTCGGGTGACATTTTAAACATATATGGCGAGAAGTCGTCTAAAGGGCTCAAGCTTATGTCTTGCATTAACGCAAGGAAGTACTTACGAAAGAAGTGCGTAGCTTTCTTAGCACACATTATGGAGCGGAAAGACAAGGACAAGAACATCCGAGACATTCCTGTAATCAAAGACTTTCCAGAAGTATTTCCCGAAGACTTAACCGGTCTTCCTCCCGCACGTCAAGTTGAATTCCGTATTGACCTAGTGCTAGGAGCAAATCCCGTGGCTAAGTCACCCTATCGTCTTGCACCATCAGAGATGCAAGAACTTTCAAACCAGCTTCGAGAACTTTCCGACCAAGGATTTATCCGTCCTATTGTTTCTCCTTGGGGAGCACCCATTTTATTTGTCAAGAAGAAGGATGGTTCTTTTCGGATGTGAATCGACTACCAGGAACTCAACAAGCTTACTGTGAAGAACTGTTACCCACTTCCGAGAATTGATTATTTATTTGATCAACTTCAAGGCTGAACTTATTTCTCAAAGATCGATCTTCCTTCTGGTTATCACCAGTTACGAGTCCTTGAATCCGATATCCCAAAAACAGCTTTTCGCACAAGTACGATCATTACGAGTTCATGGTTATGCCCTTCGGACTAACCAATGCACCCGCGGTATTCATGGATCTTATGAACCGCGTGTGTAAACCGTACTTGGACAAGTTCGTGATCGTCTACATTGACGATATTCTTATCTATTCCAAAACAAATGCAAAGCATGAAGAACACTTGCGTTTGGTTTTAGATCTCTTGAAGAAGGAGAAGTTATATGCCAAGTTCTCCAAGTGTGAATTTTGGCTAAAGCAAGTCCAATTCCTAGGCCATATAGTCAACGAGAAGGGTATTCACGTGGATCCCGCTAAGATTGAAGCGGTGAAGAACTGGCAAGCCCCAAAGACCACTATAGAAGTCCGCTCGTTTCTTGGCTTAGCGGGCTATTATCGTCATTTCATATCAAACTTTTCAAAGATCGATGTGCCACTAACAGCCTTAACACATAAAGGCAAGCTCTACGAGTGGGGACCAAAATAAGAGGAAGCCTTTCAAACCCTGAAGCAAAAGCTGTGTGAGGCTCCTATCTTGACTCTTCCCGATGGAACCAGGGACTTTGTCGTTTACTTTGACGGTTCCCACTTAGGCCTTGGTTGGGTTCTAACGCAACGAGGTAAAGTGATTGCTTATGCGTCCCAACAACTCAAAATCCATGAGAAGAATTATACGACGCATGATCTGGAGCTGGGTGCAGTCGTATTTGCTCTCAAAATTTGGAGACACTACTTATACGGTACCAAGTGTGTGGTTTACACCGACCATAAGAGTCTCCAACACATCTTCAATAAAAAAGAACTCAGCATTAGGCAAAGGCGTTGGGTTGAACTCCTAAACGATGACTACTGTGATTTTCGTTACCATCGTGGTAAGACGAATGTCGTAGCCAATGCTCTTAGACATAAAGAGTCTATCAAAATCCAGAGCATTCAGATTCAGAATGACATTCAAACTCGCATCTTTGAGGCACAACATCTTTTAGTCACTGAAGGAAACATGTACAATGAAATGTCATGTGGTGCTGAACTCCAACTTGAAACCAAACCCAATGGGTTACATTACTTCCTGAATCGTATCTAGATTCTGGACCGTGACAATCTCCATACCTTTATCATGAACGAGGCTCATAAGACTCATTATTCTATGCATCCCGGTGCGGATAAAATGTACAAGGACCATCGTACTCAATACTGGTATGAAAAAGGACATTGCTCTATACGTGTCCAAGTGCCTTACTTGGTTGAAGGTTAAGGCCGAGCACCAACATCCATCTGGGTTACTTGAACAACCTGAGATTCCCGTGTGGAAATGGGAGTGTATTGCCATGGACTTTATACCCAAACTCTCTGTGCATCCTGGTGCGTATAAAATGTACAAGGACCTTCGTACTTAATACTGGTATGAAAAAGGACATTGCTCTATACGTGTCCAAGTGCCATACTTGCTTGAAGGTTAAGGCCGAGCACCAACGTCCATCTTGGTTACTTGAACAACCTGAGATTCCCGTGTGGAAATGGGAGTGTATTGCCATGGCCTTTATAACCAAACTCCCACAAACGTCTCGTGGTCATGATAGTATTTGGGTAATCGTCGATCGTTTGACAAAATCTGCTTATTTCCTACCCATTCGTGAAGACTATCGAGTCAAGAAATAGGCACGAATCTATATTGATGAAATTGTCAGTCGTCATGGTGTACCTCTCAACATAATTTCGGATCGCGATGGGCGATTCACTTCTCATTTCTTGCAATCTTTGCAATCATCTTTGGGCACTCAGCTGAATCTTAGTACGGCTTAACATCCGCAAACTGATGGTCAATCCAAACGAACGATTCAAACCCTTGAAGATATGCTTAAAGCCTATGTCATCGACTTTAAGGGAAATTTGGATTTACATCTACCCTTAGTCGAGTTCTCATATAACAACGGCTACCACACGAGCATTGACATGGCTCCTTTCGAAGCACTTTATGGTCGGAAATGTATATCTCCTATCTGTTGGACTGAGATTCGCGAAGCATAAATCACTGGTCCCAAACTTATTCAGGAGACTTCCGATAAGATCATGTTAATCCGAGACAACCTTCAAGTATCAAGGAGTCAGCAAAAGAGCTATGCCGACAAACGTGGAAAACCCTTGGAATTTCAAGTCGGCGATCTAGTTCTCCTCAAGGTATCCCCTTGGAAATGTGTGGTTCGCTTTGGAAAGAAGGGAAAACTTGCAGCAAGATTCGTAGGTCCTTTTAAGATCCTTGAAAGGATTGGGAAGGTAGCCTACAAGTTGGATCTACCTGAAGGACTCAGCAATGTTCATCCGACATTTCATGTCTCGAACCTGAAGAAATGCTTAGCCGACGAAAACCTCCACGTACCACTTGACGAGGTTCAGATTGATGAGTCAATGCACTTCGTGGAGAAACCTGTGGAGATCATGGACCGAGAAGTGAAACAACTCACGCGAAGTCGCATTCCAATCTTTAAGGTTCGGTGGGAATCCAAACGTGGCCCAAAGTTCACTTGGGAACGTGAGGATAAAATGAAGGCTAAATACCCACATCTATTTCCTGGACCCTCTTCCTAAACAATTTCGGGATGAAATTTCCTAAACTAGGGGAAACTATAATCCTCAGGAATTTTCAGCCTTTATCTTAACTGTTGGGTATAAAATTGAGACTGATGCTGTCAATAGAAACTACAGTATCGAAACTACTAGTTTCGGTTGAAAATTTGTTCAATCGAAACTACCTAGTTTCGATGCCTGTTTTTCAGGCTCATTTGGGGGTGGCTTGGAAAACAAGGCACATGTGCTTGGCCTCCTATATATAGTAGAATACCTCATAGGAGGAATGTGTCTGTAGAGGGAATCACCACCCCAGGGGGAGCTCACCCTAGGGTGAGACTAATTGTGAGTGTGTGAGGAGCTTTATCATTTTCATATCAATGAAAGAATCATATGTTTTATGATTTCAATTATCTGAAATTTTTCTCTTTTATATATTTATGTTCGTGTATGTGATTCCCGCACCTGTCTCTACCTTTTTGTGGTTCGAGAGTGATACCGGATCAAGGGATTCTGCCTCTTGATTCAGACTGTTTGAAGAATTTCTCCGCAGATTTGTGTTCTCAGGTCTGCTCAGGACCTACAAGTATTGATGGCAGACATTGAAGAAAAGAAGAAATGTGTCATGATTGAACTAGCTTAGGATCTCACCGCCGTACCAGCTGAGGTAATGTCTAAGCTTTGCAATGCTAAATCTTGTTTAAATGAGATTCATAAATATAGATTCATCAACCAGGCCTTGGTCGATGAACGTGATCACATAAAGGTGATGTATGATTCTGTGGCTAAAAATGAGAAACTTTACTTAAAGAAAATTCGTGATATTTTTAGAGAAAACCGATCTTTGATTGTACAACTTACTACACAAAAGAATAATAATCAAATTTTAACTGAAAGACTTCAAAAGGTTGAAAAGGCAAATTTTCAAGTTCAACACATGGGTATAGATCAGAAAATTTTATTCGGGATCATTGATAACCAAATTCATAAAAAGGTCACATAAGGCATTGGGTATAACTCACACCCACCACCGTATTCCAAGTCTGGTAGATTCGCTGATATGCCAGCTCCTCATGTTCCCACACCTTTTGTTTGCAAGTTATCTGCTGATGATTATATTAAAACTTCAGATTCTGATTGTTTTACTTCCTGTGTAGAGTCAGATTATGTTGGTTCCGAAGATGATTGTGATGAGAGTTCTAGTGATGGAAATGTTTTAAATGAACTTGAGTCGGATGAATGTAATAATATGTCCGTGTCAAAACCATATATTTGTGAACATGTTGAAAATTTGTATTTTGGTCCTATGCCTTTTGAGCATGACAGTTTGAGAAATGACATTTCTAAGTTTAAGAATGCTTTAACTTTTGTTCCTAAATCTGTTAATGCTATGAATTGTACTGCAAGTTTTAAAAGTGCAGGAGTTGTTGTGACTGACATTCCACAAGAAACAATGAGCAATCTAGAATTTTTCAGATTAAAGGAAGGTCAACGTCTTCAAGAAAGAAACGTTGAAGAACGATTTGCCTCTAGTTATGATGCCTCAACATCACAATCATCTTCATCATCTTGTGATGACAATTATTAGGCTAAGCAGACATGTGATAAAGTTTGTTTTAGTTGTGGAGAATCTAATCATGTTTTCAAGACATGTAAATTGTCTACATATCATTTCAAAGAAGAAAATGTAACATCTGCTATTCAAAATTCAGTTAATTGTGATTCAAATGTTTTCTCTAAATCACAACATAGTAGAACTCTGCGTCGTAAAAGGGTTAAAAATGCTAAAAATTGGCCGAAAAGGATTTGGAAAATTAAGAATAATGATCTTTTTGATAATACATTAAAGCAATATTCTGACCATGATTTTCGAAATGCATCTTGCAAAATTAAGACGTTCCAAGTTAGCAATGACTTGGGTACCAATGTCTACATGATTCATTTTGTGTATGGGCAATTGAGGAGGACTGGAGACAATATCTGGCATGCTGACAGGGTTGCTCAAGTCATATGACTTGTCATTTTTCTTTGTTGCAAAATTATCATCCAATAGACGAAGATTTTGTCGCCTTTGCGGGCAATCCAAGAGGAGGAAAGATTGAAGGACAAGGAACTGTAACCAACAGTGTAAATAGCTTGGAGAATGTCAACTTCGTCCCACAGCTGAAGTATAATCAGATGAGTGTGTCCCATATTTGTGATAAAGATTTTTTTGTGCCCTCTTTAACTCTAGAGAATGTTTGATTATGAAGCCTGGAGTGGTTATTCCCGAAGACCTAATCCTCATGCGTGCACCTCGAAGATTCAATACATACAGTATGGATATGAATAACCCATCAGGAATCAATTCCTGCTTTCTCTAAAAAGCTTCAGAAAATGAGTCCTTTCTTTGGCACAAAAGATTAGGACACGTGAATTTCAAGATTATGAACCGTCTTGTTCGAGGAAACCTTGTCACCAGTTTACCTCTAAAAGACTTCTCACTCGTGGAACATTGTCTCTCTTGTTCCAAGGGCAAGCAGCACAAATCTTCTCACAAACCTAAAACCACTAATTCCACTGACTCTCCCCTTCAATTTCTTCACATGGATCTCTTCGGTCCTGTGAGTGTCATGAGTCATGGAAGGAAATCCTACTACAGTGGTAACCGTTGACTTCTCTCGATTTACTTGGGTATTCTTCCTGGCAAAGAAAGATGAGACGCCAGAGACTCTGAAGATTCATCTGCTACAAATCGAGAATCTGTTCAATCTAAGTGTGAAGACTATCCGCAGTGATCATGGCACAGAGTTCAAAAATGTCATTCTAGATTCTTTCTGTGAAAGTAAGGGTATATATCGGCTGTTCAATGCACCTTGTATTCCATAACAAAATGGTGTAGCTGAATGAAGAAATCGTATGTTGATAGAAGCAGCAAGGACTATGATTGTTGATTCAAAGCTTCTTGTCACGTTTTGGGCTAAGGCAGTCAATATCGTGTGTTTTGTACAAAACCAAGTTCTTATCACTAAAATCTGCAACAAGACTCCGTATGAGATTATGTATAAGCGCAAGCCTATTATTGACTTCTTTAGAAAATTTGGGTGTTTTTGCACAATGCTGAATACTTCAGATCAGCTAAACAAGTTCGAAGCCAAAGCTGATGAGTGTTACTTTGTGGGCTATTCTTCAAATCAAAGAGCTTTTCGTGTTTACAACAAGAGACGAAGGATCGTTGTGGAGTCCATTGATATCAACTGGCATGAAAGCAATCATACGGACGCTGGGGACGGTCCTGATTGGCTTTTTGATGTCGATTCTTCGTTTAAATCATTTAATCTTCCTGATTTCACTAACATATCTGTGTCCGCTAATCCTCTTATGTCTATGAATATCCTAGGTACCTCTACTTCTTCAATCTCCTCTTCGTCAAGTTAGCACATAGATGTTCTTCCTACAATAGCTAATGTTGATTCCACTCAGGATTCTTTGGACTCTATGGCACCAAGTGAAACTGTTGAGGAAGAAACTCCTCCAATAGTGGATGTTGCTCCACAATCATTTGCTGAAGGTCCTATTGATGATGAAGCTGACCTTTCTGACAATAACATTACGAATCTGGATGAACACTCGCAAAAGGATGAGATTCCACAGTTAAGAATTCAGAAGGATCATCCTACAGACAACATCATCGGTCCACTCAATGTGGGAGTCCGAACTCGTAGTGCCAACGAAGCAATGAATGACGGTCTCTTCTCTTGCTTCATATCTCAAGTTGAACCTAAGAATATCAAAGCTGCATTGCTTAAGAACAGTTGGGTGGAGGCCATGCAGGAAGAATTGTAGCAGTTCAACAAGTTACATGTGTGGAATCTGGTGGACCTTCCAAAGAACAAAGTCCCAATCGGCATTCGTTGGGTCTTCTATAACAAGAAGGACGAAGGAGGAATCGTGATTCGAAATAAAGCCCGCTTGGTGGTTCAGGGGTTTTATCAAGAAGAAGGGATTGACTTTGAGGACGTCTTTGCACCAGTTGCTCGCTTAGAAGCCATCAGAATGTTTCTCGCCTATGCAGCCTACATGGACTTCACAGTTCATCAAATGGATGTCAAATGTGCATTTCTGTATGGAAAGGTTCAAGAGGAAGTTTATGTCCGGGTTTCATTGATCCAAACTATCCTGAAAGAGTTTACAAACTTGACAAGGCATTGTACGGTCTCCATCAAGCACCTCGTGCGTGGTATGAGACGTTATCTAAGCATCTGCTTGATAATGGTTTCACACGAGGGGCAATTGACCAAACTTTGTTCAAACGAAATGATGGTGCGGATACCATTTTGGTGCAAATCTATGTTGATGATATCATTTTCGGATCCACAAATCCTCGGCTGTGTAAAGAGTTCGAGGAAGTAATGCATTCTAAGTTTGAAATGAGCTCTATGGGAGAAATGAAGTTCTTTCTTGGTTTGCAAGTAGATCAGTCTGAGTCAGGAATTCTTATTCATTAAGAAAAATATGTCAAAGAAATCCTGACCAAGTTCAAAATGAATGAGTCTCATCTTTACAAGACTCCCGTGGAAGTTTGACACTGTCTGTCTCCTGATTTAGATGGTGAAAGCATTGATCAGCACCTCTATCGCTCGATGATAGGATCTCTCATGTATCTCACTGCTAGCAGGCCAGACATCATGTTCGCAGTGTGTTTGTGTGCACGCTTTCAGGCTAATCCTAAACTCTCTCATTTAATTGATGTCAAACGTATTTTAAGATATTTGAAGTACAAGCCAAAACTTGGGCTTTGGTATCCCAAAAATAACTTGTTTGATCTTTTGGCTTATTCAGATTCAGACTACGAGGGATGCAACTTAGACCGAAAATCCACTTCTAGGGGTTGTCAGTTCCTTGGAAACCGCCTTATTTCCTAGCAATGTAAGAAACAGACCACTGTTTCCCAATTCACAGCCGAAGCCGAATACATTGCCGCAACCCTTTGTTTTTCCCAAGTGAGGTGGATCCACCATCAAATGCTTGATTACGGGATCACCTTCCATGAAACCCCCATCCTGTGTGACAACACCGTCGTTCCCCATATCACTAAAAATCATGTTCAACATTCAAAAACCAAACACATTGAGATCAAACATCACTTCATCCGTGACTATGTCGAAAAGAAACATATCAAAATTGTTGAAGTCTGTCACACCCCCAAATTCCACTAACGATGTTTTACCATTTGGCGTGTGACAAACCAGGACCTTAGATATTAGTTACATCAAACGACACTATATGGGACATAAATGAAATATCATAAAAGTTCAGAGTTAAATGCGGAAGCAGTTTATGTCAAATAGTTACTGCGCAAAAGAAACACGCCTAAGTTTAGTTTATTAAAACAAGTGAATTGTTTTAAATGTTTGCATAAGAATGCAATGACAGTAGGACTCCATGCATGTCCTAGGTGTGCAACCTGTGCCTTAGCGACCTGAGAAACATGTAAGAAAAAAGTGTCAACATGAGGTTGGTGAGTTCACAGGTTTGTAAGTAAAAAAATTGTTGTGTGTTTGCAGGGTCCACATACGTAAGTCACACCTATTGCTAGCTAGACAATGTACAAGTTACTCTAAGCGCTCGCAACCGAAGCATGAAGTTTGTGTTTGTTTGCCTCCTGCCAGGTCTATCAACTCTGGCCAAGTGATTAGGCTAACATTTCACCCGTTCGACCTCCAATCGAGTTAGCGCGACTAACGCGGGTGGGGCTTGTCAAACCCAGTAGTTCTACCAAACATTACCTCGCTAGTTCCATATTAACGATCCGATGTGAGGACTTTCATGATAGTGTTTACGCTTAAGTACACAAGTGGTAGTGAAATACTATGTTATCCATGTTTGTTTGTATACATGTTTCTCCCTGACGGAAAAACAAGTATAAGGATGTTTGTCTACAAGCATGTTTCTCCCCAACGGGAAAACAAGTAAAAATGATGTTCATTTGTATGCATGTTTCTCCCCAACGGGAAAACAAGTAAAATGATGTTTGTATGCATGTTTCTCCCCAACGGGAAAACAAGTAAAAGAATGCTCGTTTATATGCATGTTTCTCCCCAAAAGGAAAACAAAGTAAAATGATGTTTGTATGCATGTTTCTCCCCAACGGGAAAACAAGTAAAAGAATGCTCGTTTGTATGCATGTTTCTCCCCAACGGGAAAACAAGTGAAAGAATGTTTGTCTGTTTGCATGTTTCTCCCCCAATAGGAAAACAAGTAAAAAGGGGCCGTGAAAACTCACCTGCGTTGCGTAGTAGGTAGTATCACACAAGTATGAGATTGGGACCACAAGTGTTAGCCTGAAGCGGCTCACGTATGCCCTAAAATTATAAACATAACAATTAGGGACACATTGGGATTTGTGACGACGACACGAAAGATTAGAACGTCTTAAAACATTCTAAGGACTAATGGGTAGACGAACGTGTCCACGGGAGTATAGGTTTCTTAATATAATAATTAAGATAAATACATTACATGTCGAACATCTCTAATACGAATAATATTAATTAATAAATAAATTCATGCGTTTGTACCATTTAACAATGGCCTAAGAAAATAATATAACTAATATATTATTTCTGAACTCGTAGAAAATATACGATAATCGCGCACGTGGCAAAAATAATAAATATATTATTTTTATTCGAGAATATAAACGTGAGTAAATAACATAAATAATTATATTATTAATTAGTTTGTAACGTTACACGAGATTTATAAACGAGGAGGAAATAATATATAAATATATTATTTTTATTATTATTAAATGGAGTCACGGGTTGAAAATAATATAAATTTATTATTTTAAAAGTGGATAAAACTATTAAACATGGGTTACAAAATCAAACCCGAGCCTACGGGTGGTTTCCCAGGCTAAAACACATTAATGTAATATAACAATAATATAGGGGTAAGTTTTTATATTAAAATAATACTAGAAAAATCCCCATAAATAAAATGCAGGAGACCGGACTCGAACCCGGGTCTCCTGCGTATGGGTCAAGTGTGTTAACCAAGTCCGCCCGCTAGGGTATCGCGATGATATCCAGATCAAATTGCTTTTAACATACAAGTCAAGTGTTCATCCCTCCCATAAGCATACCCGATCAAATCGACTCTCAAACCATCGTTTTCGACTATGATTTGTCAAAGAAACAAAAGCGGTTTTGTTAATCAGTCCATAACGAACCTGTGGTGATGCTTAATTTCAAAGTCATTAGGTTTTGGATCGTTAATACAGGTTTAAGAGAAACGAACACTAGAACAAGAACATAGAATCGATTTGATCGACTCTGATATTGAAAGATGTTGGATTCATAGGGCTTTCAAAGAGTTGTTAATTGCGAATCTAATCATACATTTTAATTGGATTAAGATCAAGTATAGACTGGTGCTCGATTAAACCCATTTGCAATGAACCCTAGATTCCAGATTAGGATGAATTTGTAGGTCCCGAGAGCCTCGTCGCGCAGCGGAAATACACGGACCTGTTCTGTGATTTGTGTGGGAACCAAGAAGAACATAGAGAAACAAGAACATAAACAAAAGATAATGAAGCGATACGTAATCCATAACATAGAAGTCATCACGTATAACAGACTACATACCGAAGGAGCACACATCTCTCATCTAAGCTCACAGTCCAGGGGTCGGGAGAGCTCGTCCCGACCCGGACACCTCTCAACCTTGTTCAAGAAGTTCCACCTACAAATGAAGACAAGTCTTCCATTTATAGGGACATGAACACTACATGCGTACTTGGCTAAGTACGCATGACCAATTGGTGAAAAAGCTAAGTACGCAGGAACACCCTCCTGCGTACTAGCCTAGTACACCGATATATAGAATTTAATCTATAGTTACTAAAACATGCTTCAAAAGAATTTGATAATGGGAGGTTAAATCATCATTGGGATTTTGATTAGTGAAAGGTTGTGAAACTAAAAATGTAATTTAATTGAATTTAAATCATGTTTATAGTAGAGTTCGACTAAACAGGAATAGGTATGAGCCCTAGAATTCAATCATGGGTAATCCGATAAAGTAAGCCCTGATTAGTATAGGGCTTTTGGTCTAGTCATTGAAACGAAGGTATAGGTGTAGATAGTTACCAGATTAGATGACCGATTGATGGTGTTCTTGTAAATGCAGATCCGACTGTGAACCAGTTGGCCTCTGACGACCTCCGCTGCTTCTCCGACTGAATTGACGCGTGCAACAGATTTACTGATGTTCGATTTAGGTGAGCATAGTGGTAGTACGCGAGATTGATACAAGAACTTGTAGAATTCAATGGATACTTGGTTTTGGTCGACGGTTTCGACATAATTACCCATAATTGGGTTTAATTCGTGCAATGATGGATGATTAAAGCTGTAATAACGATCGTTAAAGATCTTGATGTGCAAAACAGTTACAAATTCAAACAGAAACGATCGTGGAGCTTGAATTGGATTGAATGTGGTTGCGGGTTTGACTCTAAAAGTCAACAGGAAGAAAATCTATTTGATTTTGATTTTGAGAAGTCAATAGATTGGAATTTGGTTATTACATGATCAGTCCCTGTAGTTTTCATGCATGCTTGAGTTTAGAGATTGACAGAAATGGTCCTTGAGGTTTGAATTAGGTTGAGAAACATGGTTAGTTGACTTTTCAAAAGTCAACATGACATAAATATTGAACTTTAACTTTACAAAGTCAATTAGAATTGAGTTTAGGCTAACTACATAATTAGTCCCTAAAGTTTGAGTTTAGATAATGGCAAGATTAGTCTCTGGAGTTAGAGGTAGGTTAAATAGGTTACAATTTAACTGGGTTTATCTAACATAGTTAGTCTAAAAAGTCTGGATTGTCACAAAGTCAAAACCGACAAGCAAAGCGCCGACATCTTTCCAAAAGCATTTGATTCTGTCAGATTTGAGAAATTGGTGGAGATGCTTGGCATCATCAACTTTCAGTAACCCTTGTGCATATTGTCTTTTCTATTTAAACTTGTTAACCAGGAAGATTTCCAAAAAGATTTTATTTTTTGTTGAAGCACTTTCCTGTGACAACACTCTGGATAGAGTCTTAGTTTGTATTTTCATGTCTGTAAATGTCTTTCTATGTAAGAGTCTTTATGTATTAGTTTATCGAGTTGTATTTACTTTTACATATTGAATGTTGCATTTCTTACTAAGTGTTTTGCGCACTTACATGTGCGCAGGAGAAAGCTCATGCGTACTTAGCAAGTACGCAAGAATACCTTTGCGTACTTGTTAAGTACGCAAGAGCATTTTGCCCTGCGCACTTGCTAACTGCGCAGGCATCAGGTCAGGTATAAGTAGGATAGGTTGACAGAAGTTAAGTACGCAGGCAAAAACGCAAATACGCAGATTGTAAATTCAGTACTTTTCTCTGTAACCTTTAAGTGTTTATAATACAAAGAACGTTTAAAGTTATTCTCTTGTTGGTTTACTTTGTTTAGTTTGACTCTCCACCTAGTCACGGGCATTCCGCACCCGGTCCGACTAGTAGACCCACCTGCATGAGACGATCCGCCACACCCGAGGGACCTACAAGTGGTATCAGAGCATTTGCTCCTGATTTCGAGTGTTGTGAGTGAGTTTGGAGAGTTTTTACAAGCAAAAAGAGGTATTTTTGTTGATTTTTGTGATAAAATAGGGGTAGCTCTTGAGCACTATTTTAGAAGCAAAAATCACTCAAAAACTGATTTTTGTTGTGTATTTGAGTGTTTTGAGCATCAAAGGTTGGTTAGAAACAAGTTTCTGACCCTTTGGCTCATTTGCATTGATCATCAGACGAATTTTTACCATCTCCGGCGAGTTTCAGGTGGCCGGAAAAGTTTGGTGAAAGTTGCTGTAAAGGTATCCTGCGTACTTACCATTTCTGGCAAAAAGTATAGTTTTGTGCGTACTTACTAAATACGCAAGACTTATCTCCTGCGTACTTATAAGTGCGCAAGACTGAACTTGTGTGAACTTAAGTTATATCCTGCGTACTTACATCTACTCCTGCGTACTTACAAGTACGCAAGAGCAAATATAAATACGCAAGACCATTTCTCAAGTGTGCAAGGCCAAAGTCAAGTGCGCAACTGTGTCTGATTTTTCTGAAAGTTGACTAAGTGTTCACTATGTCGAATCTTCAGAATTTGGGAAACATGTTAAACTATGATAATGAGATCAGTAAACCATAGAAACCGCCAAAGTTGCTAAACATAAACGATTACTCTAATTGGAAAGCACGTTTCGAGCACTACATTTCTTATACCGACTCATCGCTATAGATACCAATCCTTGAGGGATATAAGCATCCCACACACATCTATCTTGATGATGAATTGCCCAAGCCTATTTCTAAACTCGATGAGGAAGAAAAGAAAGCATATGATCGAGAGAAGAAGGCACTTGGTTCTATCACTATGGCATTAACTCGGGAATTGTTCCATAGTTTTCGAGGGTATGACAATTCTAAGGATCTCTGGAAAGCTTTACAGAAGAGATTCAAAGGAAATAGTGACATCAAGAAGAGTAAGCGGGATCTTCTCAGGAAGCAGTATGAGTGCTTCAGATTTTTGGAGAACGAATCTCTAGATGACCTCATCTCTAGGTTCTATCATTTACAGACTGAGTTGAAGGCTTTTAAACTCAAGTATCCATATGAAGAGATGGTGGAAAATTTTTTGGATGCTTTACCACCCAAATTTGAGATGTACACAACCCTGATGAGGGAAAATCCTAAATTCTATAAGCTGACAGTTGAAGAGGCAATAGGAAAGGTTCAAGCTCATGACATGAACCTAAGAAGAAAGGAGAGCTCTGGAAGACCCCAGATACAAGACCCTTCTATGTATCATGGGACGACTTCTACATCCAAGTCATCTGGCTCTGGAATTGCCCTCTTCACTGGAAATCCTACTGAAGAAGACTACTCAACTGGGTGTAGTGGTTATGCTTGTTATGCTTCAGGATCAGGGTTGGGGTCTTATCATCAAAATACCTCAAGAAATCCTCCTGCTACGTCTTCAGCTAACAACTCAGCTATAGCCAGAATAGCTGAAGATCATGTAGCATTATTCTCATCTTGTATGCTTGCATATGAAAATTTCATATGTGGCAAGCTTACTGATCCAGAGACGATTGAAGAAGATTTTAATCAAGTGGATCCTGATGACATGGAGGACATGGATATTCAATGGAATATGGCCATGCTTTGGAGGAGAGCCAAGTGTTTCCTGAACAGAACAGGAAGAAAGTTTATTGGCGGGCATCCTAATGCCAAGGTCGGGTTTGACAAATCTAAGGCCAAATGCTACAAGTGTCTGAACTATGGACACTTTGCTCGTGAGTGTCAGAAAGACAGAGCACCTGCCTCTGGTTTTACCCGACCCAGCCCAGGAAACAGCCATGGCCAAAACAATCCAAACCACCACAATCAAAGCCAAGGTGGAACGTCCAATGCACTGGTAGCCCAACAGGACGACAGCTTTGATTGGGGCGGTCATCTTGAGGATGCCATCATCGCACAACACACAGGTTGGTCTCATGGATGAGATCATGGAAATGATGGAAGCAGAGAGAAGGGAAGCTTCTATGGATGACCTAAAAGAGTCTACTACTGCTGCTACAGAGGAAGAGGAGGAAGCTGAAGGAAAGGAAGCTTCTGTAGCTGAGAAAGAGGAATCGACTACTGCTGTTGCTCTCATGGCCATTGGAGAAGTAACAAGTTCATCTCATGAGGTAGACTCTAATCCTTTTTCTGTTGTTTCATGTTCTAAGTGTCTAGGGCTAAAACTTGAAAATTCTAAGCTCCAAGACAAAATCGAACCCCTAAGTATGGCAGCTCTAAACTATAAAGAAAACGAAAAACGTTTTAAAGAGTCTATTGAAACGTTGAACTGTCCTTCTAAGAACCAAGGGAAATGGCCTGTTGTTTCACAACCAGCTGTTACCCCTAGGTCGCTACCAGTGAAACAATCTCCCAAACATCCAAAGCAAAATGTGGTGAAACCACCAGTCAAACCGATGGTAAAGCCTAAGATCATATCTGAAGCTAAACCATCTGTTCCAAGAAAGGTAAAGCAACATGCTGTACCTCGTGTATCTACCTCTGGTAGTACACGTACTAGTGAGAAACTTGTGGCAAGACTCTCTAAGCCACAGAGGAGGAGACGGAACAAGAGGTTGAGAAAGATTGAACAGCTGACTTCAGTTCAATCAGGTGAAGCTTCCACAAGTTCACCTGCTGTAGTTGAACCAAAGTCTCCTGTTCCGGTTAAGAAACAGAAAATATCCTGGACTGCCAAATCCAAAACTTCTCAATCTCCTAGTTCTATTTCTTCTAAAGATTCATCAATTTTGAACAGTCATCATGACTGTGAGTTAAAGGAAGTAGTTTATTTTGAAAAGGATGGACGACCCAAGACCACAATGGCTTGGGTCTCCAAAACTAACTAATTCTTTTGTGACTCGTGCAGGGACATCCGAAGGGTACTATCTCTAACCGCTGGTATGTAGATAGTGGATGTTCCAGGCATATGACAGGAAACATGGCCCTGCTTCAAGACGTTAAACCATTCAGAGGCGGCTATGTGGCCTTTACCGGAGAAAAAGGCGGCAGCATCACGTGTCAAGGCGTGGTTTCGAACGGTTGTGTCAGCTTTGACAATGTCAACTTAACCTGTTGAGTGTCTCCCAAATGTGTGATAAGGAGTACTCGGTGATGTTTGACAAGTCAGAATGTCTGATTCTCAAACCCGGTTTTGAAGTTCCGGAAGATTGGATCCTGATGAGAGCGCCAAGAACAAACGACACCTATCAGATCGATATGAGCGTGGCAACAACCACCTCATCAGCTGCTACTTGTTTGCTTACCAAAGCGACAGAGCTCGACTCCATCTTGTGGCATAGGAAACCCGGACATATTTCGTATCGTAAAATGAATCATCTTGTCCGAAACGGTTTGGTAACCGGGGTTCCTAAGCTGAGATTTACCGTTGCAGATGACTGTATGCCTTGTAAAAAGGGCAAACAGCAACGGAAGTCTCACAAGCCCAAGCTCCAAAACTCTATTGATACCCCTTTGGAGCTATTACACATGGATCTGTTTGCCCCCATAAGTATCAGGAGTATTGGAGGTAAGTCGTTCTGTCTAGTTGTAACTGATGATTTCTCACGTTTTTCTTGGGTGCATTTCTTAGGTACTAAAGACGAGACTGCTGATATTCTTCAATATTTGATCCTGAGCTTGGATCACTTTGCAAGCTGAAAGTTAGAAGGATAAGGAGCGACAACGAAACTGAGTTCAAGAATAATTTGATGGAGCTTTTCTGTCTCAAGAAAGGGATCCGTCACGAATTCAGCGCGCCGTACACGCCTCAACAGAATGGAGTTGCTGAACGGAAGAACATAACACTGATTGAGACTGCAAGGACTATGCTGTCGGATGCAAAGCTTCCTGTCACTTTCTTGGCAGAAGCCGTTAATACAGATTGTCACGTCTTAAACAGAGTGCTAGTAGTGAAGAGGCACAACAAGACTTGTTACTAGTTGATCAACAATCGACTTACCAATCTTGATTACCTAGTTCCTTTCGGTAGTCCTTGTTCCTTGTTGCTACAGTACAAAGACCGCCAGTCTAAGTTTCGTGCAAAAGCAGTGGAAGGCATCTTCTTAGGATACGTTGCCAACTCGCCTTGTAAGAGAGTGTACAACATAAGAACTCGTACGGTCGAGGAATGGTTTGAAGTGGATTGTAGTAAACACAGCATTCCACCCGAACCAACAGGTCCAACTTGGGGTTTTGATTATGATGCGCTATTCAAGTCATTCAATCTTCCTGATATATCTGCAGATGACGTCGCAAATGTTTATGAATTATTGGGTGGCGGCGATGACTCAAGTTTCTCTACTCGTGCCACTGTACCGATTGTAACTCCTGATTCCAATGATGCATCTGCATCTGGAACTCATGACAGTGATAACAATGAAGATGTTCATATTGTTAAAGATGACGCTCAAGCCAATCCTAACACAACTGTAGGACATGACGCTCCAGCTGATCCAATTAACATTGAATCTTCTTCCTCTGGAACACAGGAAATGGGGGAGTTAAGCACGAATCTTGATCCAGAAATTCAGGAACCAATTGTACCGGAGACGAGAGTGCATAGGAATCATCCAATCGACAACATTATTGGTGATCCTTATGCTGGCGTTCAGACTCGTCATCGAACCATCACTGAGAACACCAGTCTTTACACAAAGATACTTGACACTGGGGTCATGGAAACCTGTCTGCATGCTGCATTCGTGTCCCAGTTAGAGCCGAAGAATGTGAAGGAGGCTCGCACTGACAACTGCTGGATTGAGGCGATCCAAGATGAATTGTCTCAATTCCAAAAGTTGCACGTGTGGGATTTGGTTGACTTGCCAAAAGGCTTTCAGCCAATTGGAACCAGATGGGTGTTCAAGTGCAAGACGGATGATCGTCATGTTGTTGTGAAGAACAAAGCAAGATTGGTTGTTCAAGGTTTTTATCAGCAAAAGGGCTTGGATTACACGAAAGTATATGCCCCGGTTGCTAGAATTGAAGCCATTCGACTGTTCTTGGCTTATGCCACATATGTCGGCTTCAGGTCTATCAACTTGATGTGAAGAGTGCTTTGCTTTATGGTAGAGTTCATGAAGAGGTCTATGTCACTCAACCTCCCGGTTTTGAAGATCCGCATAATATATAAAGTGTATAAGCTCAACAAAGCACTTTATGGTATGAGACATTATCTAAGCATTTACTGTCTAATGGTTTCGACCGTGGACAGATTGACTCGACTCTCTTCATTAGGAAAGTAGGAGGTGACATTCTTCTTGTACAAGTATATGTCAACGACATCATTTTTGGGTCTACCAATGAAGGGATGTGTAGGGAATTCGAGCAGGTGATGAAGTCCAAATTTGAAATTAGTAATATGGGTGAATTGTCGTTCTTCCTAGGTCTGCAAGTCAGTCAAAGAAAGGATGGCATTTATCTACATCAAACTAAGTATGTGTAGGACATCTTATCAAAATACAAGATGAATGATAGCAGTACTTATGGAACACCTATCCCAGTCAATCATGGTCTGCATCCTGACAAAGATGGAAAGGATGTAAACAGCAGATTGTACCGTGGGATGATCGGATCACTTATGTATCTCACAGCTTCAAGACCCGATATAATGTTTGCTATGTGCTTGTGCTCAAGGTTTCAGTCTCAACCGAAGGAGTCACATATGATAGCCGTGAAGAGAATTTTTAGATACCTGAAAGGGAAACCCCGATTAGGTCTTTGGTACTCTAAGCAGCAGTCATTCGACTTCAAAGCCTACACTGATTCAGATTATGGAGGTTGTAACCTTGACAGAAAGTCAACTTCTGGTGGATGTCAATTCTTAGGAGACAGACTGGTCTCCTGGCAGTGTAAGAAGCAGTCAACGGTTTTTGTCTCAACTTGTGAAGCAGAATACATTGCTGCAGCGAGCGGTTGTTCTCAGATACTGTGGATTCAGCAGCAGTTGAGAGACTACGGCTTAAACTTCACTGGAACTCCTCTATTCATTGACAACAATGCCACGATGTCCATCACAAATAACCCGGTGAAACATTCCAAAACTAAACATATAGAGATTCGCCATCACTTCATCCGTCATTGTGCTGAAAAGCATTTAAATGAACTTGTAAAAGTTCACACGGATGACAATCTTGCTGACCTTTTCACAAAGGCATTTGATCGATCCCGTTTTGAGCATCTTGTCAACTTGATAGGAATGTTCAATCCTGAGTGAAATTAATTTTTCATAATTCAATTCAATTCATGGAAGTTAAACTTTATTTCTTTAAAATTTTCTGTATAGTTCTTTTAAGTTTCAAAATATTCTACAAAAACAAAAAACAAAAATAGAAAATGGAGAAAATTTCAAAGTTAACTTGAGAAAAGAGGAAATGATAGTACATCAGAAATGATCTAAATGTCACAGACTGCTCATATGGGAAATGATTGCGTCATGCTTACTTAACTGTTTAGGTTATTATGTCTTTAATCTGCTTATTTACGAGTAATTTAAATTGTCAGTAGGCTGTATGAGTCTTTGAATCACTAGTAGTGTGGAAACAAAATCTAAATTACAACTGTGATTTGAACCCATGTTTGCAAGTGTGTGTGTGTAAAAGAATAGAAAAGATCATTATCAGATATAGGATGTTAGATTTTGGCAATGATTTTCTTTTGAGGTCAGTTTCGGGTTATGTCGTTAGCACAATTAATGCGGTTCATCTCACTGCCCATACTCACAAGTATGCAATGAGAGATTGAATCAAGACATGTCTCTACATTAACCGTTGAGCATGTATTAACCCTTGAATCACTCCTGATTCATTGAAATCAAATCCAGATAAAAGTTGGATCACTTTACCTTATTCAATCACCATATATATTATCCTAAATCACCATTCCGATATTCAATGAAGAAAATCAAATGAAACCAAGACAACTGAATCACTCGATTCTGAATCTTATGATTCCTGATAATCCGTATGGATTCTGCTTGCTTTTTCCTGTGCTAATAGATGTAGCTTCATTCTGAAAATTTAGAAAATCATTGAGAAAATCTTAGATGCCTTGAGATAGTGCAAGTTAGAATAGCATATCAGTGGGGTACACGTTGTATATCTTATAAATAATACCTTAATACACAAGAATGTGATACAAAGATGCTTATAGTTTCAAATCTTATAATATTGTCAACTTGAATTACTTGTCTATATGCTTATTACGTATGAATAAATAGTAATCCATGACATGATCCCATATTCTTTGATGTTTATTTTGTATCGTTTTTGCTAAAAGATAGCCTGATATGATCCTCTGCTCGTGTCTTTGATCAAAAATAGTTTGTGTGAATACTTGTATATTTCTATGAGAAAAGATCAAAAATATTTTAAGTTTATGCATAGTTCAACTTTATTTAGAAAAGCCAAAAATATTTGTGTTTAACCTTCCTGAATTGATTTTGAATCCTCTTGATTGAACGCTTTTATCTTGTTCGTTATTTGACTTAAAATCTTCATAATTTGAGTTGAAAGTGTGCGCACATAAGGGTCTCTGCGTACTTGATAAGTGCGCATGAGGTAAACCCTGCGTACTTAACAAGTACGCAAGACTTAAGTCATGCGTACTTAGTAAGTACGCAGGAGTTAAGTCCTGCGCACTTAGTAAGTACGCACGACCAATATGTGTTGGGTATAAATACAGGACTTAGAAAATTTTTTAGAGTTTATCACTTTCAAACTTTTTCTCCTGTGATATTCCCTCCGACCATTTTCCTCAAAAAATTTCGAGTGTTCCAACCGGATTTTTTGTCCCGCTCAGTGTTTAATCATCATCTAACATTTACTTGGTGAGAATCTCGGTCCGTATCATCCATTAAATCCCATGTTTTTGACCGATTCATCAAGGGTTTTAAGTGTGAAATTATTGACCTATTTTGGTGTTCTAAATGCAAATTAAGACCTAAAACTTGTTAATAATCACTAATCGAAACCTATTGACTCCTAATTTGTCCTTAACTTGGTTTGATCTTGGCCTTGACCCTCGATTGCCCGTTGGTTCAACTGGGTCGTCATCTAGGTCAAAAATTTGACGGGTTTAGCGGTTAATTGCAGTGGATAGTGGTCCCATAGGTCTTAATCAAGTCTGAAATTCACTTCATTGAGTAACTGCTATACTGAGTCATGTTTATCCATTTCCAATGATACGTGTTGTTCTGATTATGTTTTCTGTGTGTTTTTGCAGATCATGACTCGAGAGTTTTCTAACGAATTCAACCTGTTAGCTAACACTGAACCAGAATGGAAGGGTGCAGCGTTGCAGTACAGAGACATAGTTGATTTCTTGAACCGTTCAAGAATCAGCTATGCCATTTCTGCTGACCCGATCGTGTCAAGACCCTATCTCTAACAATGCTGGGAGACGGCGGAGCACGACTGCACGGTATCCCCCAATGTCATTAGGGCTACCGTTGCAGGTCATGTATCGCATTTTCTGAATATACCATTAGAAGGGTCCTGCAGTTCAGAGACCATGCTACCGACCCGACAGCCTATCCAGACTACTTTGTGGATGAGTGTTGGAGGCAACGAATGGGATACGTCGGAGCAAGGGACTATGCTTCTTATAAAAAAGATGTGGGTATTAGACCAATGGTGGTATTTCGCCCATGTCATGATCGTGTGCATCTCGTCTAGGAAAGCTGGGAAAGATGCCATAGGTCATGACCTTGCAGCAGCCATAGTCGGCCTTTCTCTCAACAAGGGCTACAACTTCTCCCGCTACATCTTTAAGGCCATCAATGACTAGATCAACACAGCGGAGAGGTTTCGGTTCTTGTGATACCCTCGGTTTGTGCAACTTTTGATAAATGACGCATTGCCAAACCTTCCTGCTATAGGGAAGAGACTGCAAGTCAAGCGGGTGGACAAAAGAGTATTTGCTCAATTTCTGAAGCCAGGCAGTGTAGAACCTACCCCTGTGCACACAGAACTTTTTCGCCACCTTCTAAATGAAGCATATGTGGCACCTGAAGACTGGAGATGGTATAGCCATGACTCGGAACCTGAAATGAGTGAACACTCCGATGAGCAACATGAACAACACGATGAGGAGAATGAAAGTGATGATGGATCATCTGAGGATGGAGACGACAAAGGCTGTGATGGTGGTGCTGAGGAATCCGATTCAGAAGCAACAGAATCGGATTCTTCTGATTCCGATGACGAACCATCACAAGCACACCCCAGGAGATCGGCACAGGTAACCCTACCTGAGTCGTCCTCCAAAAGGAAGCGACAAAGCTCGAGCAGCGATTATGAGCCAACATCTGACTCTGACGCTGCTCTACAAAGACAAAGACGAGAGCGTGTTCATAAGAACAGAGGAGATAGGAAAGAGGTTGCTATCCCCAGGGTAGTAGAGGTCCCGACTGTGAAGCAAGTACAAGTTCCAGCTGCCAGTCCAGATTCAGCCTCTACCCCACCAGAACAGCAATTGTACCGAAGGAGGAGAAGGCCACAAGTTCAAGCTGATGTGGCAGTCATGACAGTCATAGAGGAGGTTCCTGTGACGGTGACCCTCCCTACAACATCCGTCCAGGTGGCGGTGACTACTCCAATTGTTACGAAGTCTGTCACCATCACCCCTACCATAACACCCACTCCCATCATCTCATCCCAAATCCCAACACGCACCATTGATCCTCCAAGTCAACCCTTCACTTATGAAGATTTCTCACAAGGGTTTGACTTTGGTACCATCTTCTCCTCCCCTATCCATAATGCCAAAGCATCATCGTCTAGGCATCCTGATCCTAATGAGGCAAGGATCGATGTGCTAGAAACCCAAGTTGCTGGACTGCTGAAAACTATTCAGAAGTCAAAGGAGGAATCTGATGCTCAACAAGCACAGATTAATTCATTGGCTGATGAAGTTAGGATTCTACATAGCCAGAGAACGGGGACTAATGAGAAACTAAAGAACGTAATGGCACAGAATGAGCTATTAATGAAGACAAATGAAATGATTCTAGGCCACAGAACATCACTTGAGCTAAGGCTGGATTTACAAAGAAAAGAGCACGAAGCGATGGTCAAATTAGTTGCAGAACTGACCAAGAAGCTTGATGCTTAGGGGAGAAAGAGAAAGAGAAGGAGAAAGAGAAAGAGAAAGAAAAAGAAAAGAAATCCACTGGTGCTGAGCCTTGTCATCCAGTCGACTTGACTAAGGATGACGATAAAGATAAGGATCCTGAAGCCGGTCCTAGTGGAGGTGAGCGCCAAGCTTTTGCAATTGTGCCCATCTCTGCTATTCCAATGGCTGAGGGGGAGTCTACTCAGCAAGAGGGTGGTGATACCTCTTGTGGTGGTGGAGATAAAGGGAAGTCAGCAGCCGAGGTGCTCAAGGACTTATCTGATGATGAGATCCTTTATCTTGAGCCTGACTATTCCAAGGAAGCACAGATCGATGCTCTCCTTAATCTGGAAGAAGGAGAGATCGACTCTGGTGATGACTGGAATGATGATGATGAAGACGTGGTGATAGAGATTGCCAAGGGTGACGGGGAAGGAGAGTACGAGCTAGAAGATGGAGAGATCTTTGAAGTTCCATCCTTCGACGCTCCACTCAACACAGGTTCAGTCGAGCAGGCTAGTAATGTAGAAGCCTCGACTGAAGCCTCCCCAGTTGACCCTGAACCTGTGGACCCAGAGGCACTGAAACAAACAGACATGCCTTCTACCTCATCAAAGGGTCCAGCTCCGGTGTGGCAAAAGACGTCTATCATAGACAAGCACGGAGCAACAGGGATGATCTTGGCTGTAAGGTTCAAGGAGGAGAAGCAGCTGTTCACCATCAAAAGATCTGGCGGGGTTCAATACTTGAAACCCACCAGTGAAGCGTTCAGCTCGTTGCCCAAATACGACCTTGTGAACCTTGCAAACCGAGAGTTGCTGGGTCATTCCAATCATGCAGTAGCGATGGGTTTGTGGGTGGTTCTGCAGCGTGAAGCAAGATCTGGGAACTTTGAAATGTTCAAGCCTCAGGTGCCCAAGAGAGTCAAGGATAAGCACGATGTGCATCCTGTGACTAAGAAGCACTTAAAGAAATTGGTATACAAGCCAGTGCGATGTGAAACTAAGATTCCCCTGAGCAAGTTATGTCAGGATATTCTTAGTGACATGTGGTACTGGTACGTAGATCCAAAAACGGGCGAGGCTGTGATCATGGGAAAGGGACGTTCCGAGAGTGTGAACATAGTACCAAAAGAACTGATCAGAATCTTTGATGAAGTCTGCTTCATCAACTTTTCTGTGAAAGATCTGGAGGTTCTAGCAGAACGCTATTATGTCCACACGGACGAATGGACAAAGCTCCTTGCTTCTAAATATGACAAGGTGATTAGTTCTGCCTTAATTACAAGAAGAAGATGGAAGCTAAGGATAGACAGCTGTGAAGACTGAAGATTGAAGACGATGAAGATCCCGAGCTGTTGTCAAGGGGGAGTTTGTTGAAGCACTTTCCTGTGACAACACTCTGGATAGAGTCTTAGTTTGTATTTTCATGTCTGTAATTGTCTTTGTATGTATGAGTCTTTATGTATTAGTTTATCGAGTTGTATTTACTTTTACATATTGAATGTTGCATTTCTTACTAAGTATTTTGCGCACTTACATGTGTGTAGGAGAAAGCTCTTGCGTACTTAGCAAGTACGCAAGAATACCTTTGCATACTTTTTAAGTACGCAAGGGCATTTTGCCCTGCGCACTTCCTAAGTGCGCAGGCATCAGGTCAGGTATAATTAGGATAGGTTGACAGAAGTTAAGTACGCAGCAAAAACGCAAATACGCAGATTGTAAGTTCAGTACTTTTCTCTGTAACCTTCAAGTGTTTATAATACAAAGAACGTTTAAAGTGATTCTCTTGTTGGTTTACTTTGTTTAGTTTGACTCTCCACCTAGTCACGGGCATTCCGCACCCGGTCCGACTAGTAGACCCACTTGCGTGTGACGATCCGCCACACCCGAGGGACCTACATTTTTCTATATAGTTGTTTTCTTTATCAGTTTGTGAAAGCAAAACTTTTGGGGGTGAAATTAGAATTTGTAGTTAGTAAGAAAAAGATTTGCTTTGTATAGTCAAAAAGAAAAGAAAATATTTGATTTGTTTATTGTTTGCTTAAGAAAAACTCACTGTAAGTATCATGTTTTGTTTCAGGAAAATCGGATCCGACCTTGTGAGAAATTATAGAGTCTGATCACACTTCTTGAACATGGAATGGACCATAAGCGATGGTGCTTACTGAGGTATAGCTGGTAGGCCCGACATATGGTTATAACTCTTTAGTAGTGTGAAAATCTAATTCGCAATCGTACACGTGTGTTTGAACCCATTTTTGAAACATCTAACCCAATTTAAACTAAGAAAACTGATTCAATCACATATAGGCTTACATGTTGGATTCTGATTCATGCGCCTGGTGACCATCAAAGTAACGAAAGTTACCGCCGACGACCCATCTATTTTGCTTACGCAAAGATCTCGGGAGTTCATCTTTTTCCCATCCACTTTGACGATTTGACTGTCACACCCCAACCGACGTCGAAAACGTCGGGGCGGGACATGGAGACTCTTCATGAGCACATGGTTAAGTAAGTTATAATATATTAAATCATCACATTTAAATTCAAACCAAACAAATATCCAACAAAGTACATGAATTTCAAAAATACATAACAAGTTCCTTTATTATCTAGGTCCACAACTTAAGTGTAGTAAACTTGATCAATCTCAAACATTCGTACCAGAAACATGGTTAAAACAATGTCAACTAAAAAGTTGGTGAGCATACATAGGTTTTGACTCTAAATAGTATCATTGTGTTGTGTGCATACAATCCATACAAATCATGGTTAATAAGGCAAATATGGAGAGTTACTATTGTGAAACCTAATTGTACAATCAAACCTTTGTAACTAGCATGCAAAAACCAAAATGTGTTGTCGGTAACAATCACCCTACCTGGGTGGGTTTGTCAGACTCAATAGATCTATCATTGTTAACCGTCGGCTTGTATAGTTAATGATTGCACATGTAAATTGCACACAAAGTAGTTTACACACCTAGTACTCAAACATAAGGCTCAAATTTATACACATAAATGTAGGGTGGAATTGTATTGTGTAGTTTGTAAACATTGTATAATTGAACTCATGTTCCACCCCAAAAATGTAAATAGTGTAAAAAGGGGCTATGTAAACTCACTTGTATAGATGGTGTAGATAGCACAAACAATAGGTAGCAAAAGTGATTTTTGTAAATGACAATGTTAACCTACAGTGAGAATGTATGAATTTGAGTTAATAATGTGCACGAAGTCTAAGTCATGATCAAATGTTCATTGGTTTGATATGTGTGGATTTGTACAAGGGTTGTGTCATTTTATATGACATGATGTAAGTCATCAAAAGTTTGATATGTAAAATTGTAAGTTCAAAGTATATATAAAAAAATAATATTTGTCTTTAAGGTTTATGTATAATCAATTTAAATAAATAAATTCCTTTAGGGTATAAATAAATCTATCTTATTTGTTCATTTATAATAATGTGTCAACAAATATTGTAAATATATATCAGTATGTAAACAATTTGTATAGGTTTTGAATAAAATAATTATATAAAATTTTTATTTAAAATTTTAGTTTTTAATCCGTTAGGAATGATTAAATAATTGGTTTAAAATTTCCAAGTTGATAATTTGGTTTATAAAACAATTTCCGTGCCTTAGGGTTTTATAAAATAATTTTTATAAAGAAATTTGGGTTTAAACAAAATATATTAAAATGATTTAAAAAAAAATGAAAACTGACCAGGGACACACGACCGTGCCAATGTAGGGCAGGACCGTGCTTAGGCTCGGAACGCGACCGCGTCTCGTTAGGAGCCACAACCCTTCTTGGGGTAAAGGCATGACCGTGCTAAAGGATGAGTATGACTGTGTTGGGTTTCCTCCATAACACAAATTGACTAAATCCTATATTTATTAATGGTTGGATTAATGGAGCTTTCAAAGAATGGGTGTTTGTGAATCTAACCATGTAATTTAATTGAATTGAGGTCGTGTGTAGGGTGTAGTTCGACTAAAACGTATATGTCATGAACCCTTGGATTGATTCGCATTAAATTCGATGTTGTAAGCCCCAATTGGGTTAGGGCTTTCCATCTATAGAGGAAAACGAGCGTAGGTGTGATTTGTTACCTTAAAAGATCTCGAATTGGTGGGGTTCAACCAAATGGAGTTCCGTCTCGATCTCCGACGACTCCGGCTTCGTCTCCGGCCAAATTAGCGTGTGTAACAACTTCTGAGAGGTTCGACTAGTGTTTGTAGAGTGATTGGTTTCGAATTAGACTGACCAAATGACTGATTTGATAAATTCTAAGAATGGTTTTGATGTTTACAAATTTGACACTCTTAATTTGTAAACAAAGTCGTTAAAACGTAATAAAACTGTTTACTGATGATTTAAAATCGACATTGTGGTGCGTTTCCATTGAGGATCCGATCGGTTTGGGACGTTACCGAAATGATTTGCGTCTTTACTGCATGAGGCGCGACCGTGCCTAGAATTAGGCACGACCGTGTCTATGGTCTTGGCGCGACCGTGCTCAAGCAGCGGCGCGACCGTGTCTAAGAGTTTTCGGTTAAATGCAAGAAATTGTCCTTGTAGTTTGGTATTTGAGTTTGAGGAATGGTAGAATTAGTCCCTGAGGTTTGTGATTGGATAACTTGGACTGACTAGACTAATTGAGTGTGTGTGAGATAACAAAACTTGAGTTAACAGAGTTATCTCTAAATAGCCGGATGTCACATCATACGTATATATATATTTTTGTAAGGCTAAAATATGAATTTGTATGAATGAAATTCTGAATTTAATAAACTTTTGTAATTATGGTTAATGTGACACAATGTAATGAACCAGAATTGGAGTTGAAATGCTATTACTGCGCAAAATAAAGCATAAGAAAATCATGGAAGTTACATTGACCTCGTCTGTTTTCCTTACGCAAAGATCTAGAATGTTCGTATGTTTTTAATATCCAAGATGGTACCCTGGTTAACCTGTACGAGATGATAAGATGAATGCGGGTATTTCTTGAGGATTGATAGGCTTTCAAAACCATTTTATTTCAAAATGTGGGGTACATCGTGTTTCGTGATCAAATGGTACCGCTTAATCACATGAAATCATAGTACAAACAAATATTCGGGTTTATCTTGCACAAATATCGGCTATCTTCAGGGATTCATAGTAGCTGAGTGCAAAATGAAGTGTTTCAAGGGTTTTGACCAGACATGATCTCACGTTGGATCTTTTTCAAGGCTAAGTGTTCATATCTTTTATTATTTTTACTTTTATTTTTTATAATAAATTTCTTAATCTTCCTTATTAGCTTGTTTAAATTGTGTACATGTGAGAATTTTCCATTGTTTCTGATCAAGTATCTCATGTCACCCGAAACAACATTCCCACCGAAACTACTCAAACCGCCCGAAACTACCTCCCACCCGAAACTACTTTGCCCCATCGAAACTAGTAGTTTCGACAGGGGCATTTTGCTCATTTGTCTTTTGAAAAATTAAATGTCTTCATAATCAGGCTTCTTTCATGCCAAGTTCACTTGAACTCTCCGAACCTTTTCACCTTCATCTTCACACACAAAATCTCTTAATTCCTCGGCCTATGTTTACAAAATCAGGGTTTCTAATCTGATTCCCCCGTCGTCTTCATCATCAGGCACTGATTTCTATTCATATGTGTGCATTTTTACAAAATGCCAGACCTATGGTTTCAATTCTGAGAGTTTTACAACTAAATCTTCATAATCTTGGTCGTTTTGTGTTCACATCTTGTTATTAATCATGCCGTTGTTGATATCTCATTTGCGTATTGTATATATTTGCAGATTTCAGTTTATCACTCGGTAAGATGGAGTTTCGATTCTCACAGGAATGCAGATTTCATACATGTTCTCAACTGCATAGCCAACTCCAACATCAGCTTTGCTATAAGCCACAACCTGCCAGTATTTGAAATAACTATAAGGCAATTATGGAATACTGCAACAACAACAGTCATTGATTATGTGGAGCATATCCAAGCTACAGTTCATAATCAAGAAGTACTACTGTCTGTGGCTACTATCAGAGAGGTGCTGCACTTTAATGACAATCATGAAGCACCGGTGGAATTTCCAAGTTTCTATGTCAAGGAAATCATTGTACAAACAAATATTCGGGTTTATCTTGCACAAATATCGGCTATCTTCAGGGATTCATAGTAGCTGAGTGCAAAATGAAGTGTTTCAAGGGTTTTGACCAGACATGATCTCACGTTGGATCTTTTCAAGGCTAAGTGTTCATATCTTGTATTATTTTTACTTTTATTTTTTATAATAAATTTCTTAATCTTCCTTATTAGCTTGTTTAAATTGTGTACATGTGAGAATTTTCCTTTGTTTCTGATCAAGTATCTCATGTCACCCGAAACAACATTCCCACCGAAACTACTCAAACCGCCCGAAACTACCTTCCACCCGAAACTACTTTGCCCTATCGAAACTAGTAGTTTCGACAGGGGCATTTTGCTCATTTGTCTTTTGAAAAATTAAATGTCTTCATAATCAGGTTTCTTTCATGCCAAGTTCACTTGAACTCTCCGAACCTTTTCACCTTCATCTTCACACACAAAATCTCTCAATTCCTCGGCCTATGTTTACAAAATCAGGGTTTCTAATCTGATTCCCCCGTCATCTTCATCATCAGGCACTGATTTCTATTCATATGTGTGCATTTTTACAAAATGCCAGACCTATGGTTTCAATTCTGAGAGTTTTACGACTAAATCTTCATAATCTTGGTCGTTTTGTGTTGTCATCTTGTTATTAATCATGTCGTTGTTGATATCTCATTTGCGTATTGTATATATTTGCAGATTTCAGTTTATCACTCGGTAAGATGGAGTTTCGATTCTCACAGAAATGCAGATTTCATACATGTTCTCAACTTCATAGCCAACTCCAACATCAGCTTTGCTATAAGCCACAACCTGCCAGTATTTGAAACAACTATAAGGCAATTCTGGAATACTGCAACAACAACAGTCATTGATAATGTGGAGCATATCCGGGCTACAGTTCATAATCAAGAAGTACCACTGTCTGTGGCTACTATCAGAGAGGTGCTGCACTTTAATGACAGTCATGAAGCACCAGTGGAATTTCCAAGTTTCTATGTCAAGGAATGTTTTAGAAGACTGGGTCACCCTGATGAGTTCAAGAGTGGGCAAATCATCATGAATTCCCTTCCACCTCTCTAGAGGTATATTGTACACATCTTCATCCACTGCTTGTCCATTCGGAAAGGTGGATTTGATTCAGAAAATGCCATGGTGGCTTCTGCAATGCTAGGGCTGATCATAGGAAGGGACTACAATTTCTCAGGTCTAGTCTTTAAACAAATGAAAGAAAATCTAACCGGGGGTGCTAGAGATAATTTTTTGGTCTATCCAAGATTTCTCCAGATCATCATCAATCATCTTCATCCAAACCTGCAACAAGATGGTCATGTGTTCGTTTTTTATCATATGACAGCTAAAACACTAAGCTATATGAAAACATCAAGCAAAATAGCCAATAGAGTTATTGCCGATATTCCTCTATTTGGTCACATTTTGGTTGAAGTGGAAGATGAAGTTCCTGATGTGGATCCATAACTACAAGTTGAATCATTATCATCTGAAGAAGAAGAAGAAGAAGAAGCAGAACAGGGTCAAGGGGACCAAGAGCCGGATGTTGAAGCTGAATAACACATAGAGCAAGATGTTGAACAACCAGTTCAAGAAGCTCAATTTATGAATCAAGAGATAGAAAATTTAGATCCGTTGGATTTCCAAGTACATGATGAAAACATAGAATCTGAAGCACATGTTGATGCTGAAGTTCAAGGTAATGTGGAAGTTGAAGCTGAATCTAGTGAAACTTTGGACGAAGGCATCTATGGTACAGAGTATGATCAGTCTGATTATGAGTCTGAAGAAGAGGAGCAAACTGAACCTTCTGCATCCTCCTCCAACAGACAAGCTGAATCAAGTTCTGACTATGAAAAGGAAGAACCACTAGCCAAGAAAATCAAGACAGGGCTGGAGTCTTTAACCTCTTCTCAGAATCACTTTTTGACACTCCAGAACACCTAACACCCATTCATTCACCTATCCATGTTCCACCACCATCACTACAACCATCTCCAAAAAATGCACCTCTTCCCACACCACCTGCATCCCCTGCCCATGAAACATCATCTACTGTTCCAAGGGTTAAAAATTTTAAGTTTGGAAGTAAAGAAATTGCATGATCAAGTTATAAAAAGGGATAAAGTTATAAAGGGTTTGAAGACCGAACTAGGTGAGTGCAAGGAAGAAGTTAAAGATCTTAAGCTGGAAGTTGGAGGTTTGCATACACATCTAGATGTTTAGTAGACTCAACTTGAAAATTAAAAAAAGTTAATATCTCAACAACAACAAGATTTTAAGGCTCTATCTGACATTGTTGAGCAACTCAAGGCTTCATTGGTTAAATCTTCTCAGCAACAAACCCCTTCCACAGTTTAGGGGGAGACCACTTCTGCTAGTGGACCTTCTTCCCCTGCCTCTGTTACAAATCCTCAGTCTACATTGACTATCTTCACTGGCCCGGTTGCCAAGACAAAGGAATCTGTGGAAGTCAAGATTGAAGAAACTGAGTTTGATCTTCCCTCGACTAGTGAAAGGAGAGCCGCCAGAGAAAGAGGAAAGGGAAAAGAGTCAGATATTGAAGTGGTAATTATTGATGAAGATGAAATTGGGTCAGATCATGAGCTGAATGCTCTTTGGATGAGATTGACAATTATGGCTTTAATGATGAGTATCCAGATTATGGCTACTGAAGATCTACATAAAGAAAATGTGAGATACTTCACAGAGGAAGGAGAAGAGATCCAAGCACTTTTTGATGATGAAAAAGATGAAGCAAGTGTAAAAGTTGATCTGGTGAATACTGAACCAACCCCCACTGAACCAACTCAAACAACTCACACTGAATCCACCCCAACTGATCCAATCCAAGCTCCTAAACCAAATCTAGACTATCCCGATCCTAAAAGGCCTTGGATGAGGAAGCTGCCTGTAGAAGAGTCTCCCAAGTACTATGAGTGGTTCGCTGAATACCAGGAGCTGAAAAGACCACCTGTGGGATGGAAGTATGACAATGAAAGGGGTTTGTATATTGTGGGAGATACAAAGGAGGAGTATAACACTTTAAAACTTCTCATGAGTTCAGCTCCCTTCCAAGATATGATCTTAGGGCTTTAGCCAAATTACCCCTTCAGAATCCTGGTAAAGTTAATGAGGCACGTAACTTTGGCTGTTCCTGAAACAACAAGCCCTCAATGACTTCAGATCAATGAAGACCACTCTTCCAAAAAGAATTATATCCAAAACTAGGATTCATCCTAGAACACAAAAGCCCTAGGTAAGCCTTCGGTACAAGCCGGAAGAGACTGTCAAATCCATCATACTGCCACGATCAGTACCAGTCCAGCTTTAGAATTTCAGAAAATGGTTTTACAACTCAACCATTGGAAGTGCTGTGATCGAGTGTGAAGGCAAAGAAGACAATCATATATTTGAGCCCATGGAGCTTTTAAAATTTCAACCTAAGGATCTTGAAGTATTATTCAACAACCCCATCAAGCTCTTTCATGGAGATGATGAAGCTGATGCTAAGGCCTATCAAAGAATGGTGTCATTGAATGCCAATCCATTTTTCTAGAAACCAAGTCAAGAGCCAACTGCTTTGATGCAACAACTTAGGGGGAGATTGTAGAGTCTTGTATTTTTATAAGCTGATGTCATCAATGTATTTTGAACAATGTTAGTTTAGTTTATTTACTTGTAATTTCATTTGATGTTATTTCCTGCTTTTTAGTATAAGTCTGGGCCATCGAAACTACCTAGTTTCGATTGAGGTTTGTTCAATCGAAACTAGTAGTTTCGATAGATAGGAAGTTTTGACAGGCTTGTTTTCACTTGTAAATGCTCAACCGAAACTACTAGTTTCGGTGAGCATAGTTTCGATGCCTGTCAACTTATTATAAATAGCCTAGTTTGAAAATGTTTAGGGTGTGGATAGCGGCTGCAACCCTGAAATTCTCTCTTTCATAGTTTTCCGAATCAATACACATTTAGAGTTATTTCATTTGTTGTTCTTACAATTTCATTTCATACTTGTGTTGATTTATGTGTGGTTTGCCTGTTTATCTTCACCAATTATGTTTCTACCCTCTGTTTTACCACCATACACACAGATTTCGCCTGTGTGTGTAATCGATCATTCTGAGTGATTTTGTCTAAAATCAGGACCTAAAAGGTCAATTACAACAATTAGAATTACCTGACTGGAAATGGGATCGTATTACAATGGACTTCGTTACTAAACTACCCAGAACTCAAAAAGGGCATAATACAATCTGGATCGTGGTCGATAGACTGACCAAGTCAGCCCATTTCATACCTATCAATGAAACATACTCTATGGACTAGTTAGCCAGAATTTACATCAATGAAATTGTGAGCCGCCATGGCATACCACTGTTTATTATTTCTGATAGAGACAGTCAGTTCACATCTAGATTCTGGACAAGTTTTCAAAAAGAATTGGGAACTAGACTTACCATGAGTACTACATATCATCCACAGACAGATGGACAGAGTGAACGAACACTTCAAACTCTGGAAGATATGCTAAGAGCTTAGGTTATCGGATTCGGAGGTAATTGGGATCATCACCTACCGTTAATCGGATTCTCCTACAATAACAGTTACCATTCAAGTATTAAAGCTCCACCATTCGAAGCACTGTATGGAAGAAAGTGCAGAACTCCTGTCTGTTGGACTGAAATAGGAGACAGTCAATTATCTGGACCTGAAGTTATACAAGAAACAACAGATATGATAATCCAAATTAAACAACGGTTGAAAGCGGCTCAAGATCGACAAAAGAGTTATGCTGACAGAAGACGACGACCGTTAGAATTCCAAGTCAGAGATTATGTGATGTTAAAAGTTTCACCTTGGAAAGGTGTTGTAAGGTTCAAGAAACGTGGAAAGTTAGGACCAAGATATATCGGACCTTACAAAATCATTAAAAGGGTTGGAGCAGTAGCCTACAAGTTAGATCTACCTGAAGCCTTATAAGGGATTTACAATACATTTCACGTATCTTGCTTATGTAAGTGTTTAGCTGATCCAACTCAGGCTAATACACTAGATGATGTACACGTAGATGACAAGCTTCACTTCACTGAACAACCGATCAAGATTTTAGACACCCAGGAATGGAAATTGAGAAAAAAAATTATACCAATGGTATTGGTCCAATGGCAAGGTCGGATCGGAGCCGACAAGACTTGGGAATTAAAGGAGCAAATGAGAACCAAATATCCTCATCTATTCACATCTTAATTTCGAGGACGCAATTTCTTCAAAGAGGGGAGATTTTTAACACCCCAAAAATTTTCTAAGTAAATAAACGGCCATGGTTATATCAAGATGAAAAGAACAAGGACAAAAAAATGAGAATTTGGAAAAATGGCCTGTAACGGACCGTCACTGGTCATAACGGTCCGTTACGCATCATGACGGACCGTCACCCGTCATGACGGTCCATGCCACAAAACCGGAGGCGATTTTAGGGTTGCTAACACGTGTCTGATGACTTACCCTCGTGACTGACCGTCAAGAACCATAACGGTCCGTTACGTGGTCCGGAAGTGCGTAGTCACCAAGTCAAGGCGTGACGGACCTTCACGCCTGGTAACGGTCCGTCACGGACCCAATTCTTTCCCTATAAATAGATGATCGACTTCAGTCCCATTCTCACACAAAACACACTCCATTTCACACACAAAACACTCTGGAGATCCAATCCCAAGCCCCGGTTCGCGTACGAGAGTCCGGTTTCTGATCATTCGACTCCAAATTGACGTAGATAGTGCTGAGGTAAGCCTCCGAACTACTATTAAGCTTTGATTATACACCATTAATCTAGGATTATGTACTTAAGTAATATCATTGCATATCTAGGAGCTTTGTCCGAGGTGTTTGCCGTATTACTAATCCAATAAGCATAAATATTGTTGAGTTGAGTTCTTAAACTAGGATGCATGAACCCAATCATGACCTTGTCTGGCATGATTGATTTATTAAAATATTTTGAGTATCTTTAAACGATTACACTGATTGTTTATATATAACATATTCTAAGGTCTTATTGTATTTCAGTTGCCCGTGGAACGACATGTTGGACAGGACTTGTGGAACGGACTATGGTTTTATATATATACTGAATGACTGTTCATAGTTGCCTATGAATTTGGGTGTTGAAGCCAATGAATGTGTTCAAGATACTTTGGCGGGTCATTTTAATAAACTATCAAATGTTTTTGAATGCATGTTTTATCAAATGTTTTATAACGCATCACATGTAGACAATAGATGAGGCATTTCCAGGACTAGAATGAACAGATGAATGATCCAGATGATGGGCATGCCTGGAACTATAAGTCCCGAATGACATGTTCCTTGTTAGGAACGAACCAATGTTTTAATGTTAAAAGAAGTTATGATTTATTCTTCCATTGTGTGTTTTTGATATCAACGTCACAGTAACTAGAAGGCGACCTTCTGATCGGTATGTAGTTATCTAACAAATGGAATGTTATTTCTAAGGAAAGAGAGGTGTATAAATCTCTTCTAGACCCGTCGTTCTTTCCTGGGCATATCTCTGTTGGGGATACTACTCTGGTTAGATAACTGTCCTGTGTTACGGGAGTGACAAGTTGGTATCAGAGCCTCAATTTAAGGGGTTTAGATGATACATGAATAGTATCTAGACTTAAACTAGGACTCTAAGATTAGTTTGGAATGCTAATCTCCCAATCAAGGAAACCGACAAAATGGATAAACTTACCAGGACCTAACTGAAAGAAGTAATCTCGAGGCACGGGGTGCCAATCTCCATCATCTCAGACAGGGATAGTCGATTCATTTCATGATTCTGGCGATCGCTACAGAAAGCATTGGGTACACGATTAGACATGAGTACTGCGTATCATCCTCAGAAGAACGGTCAGAGTGAAAGGACCATCCAGACTCTTGAGGACATGCTTAGAGCTTGTGTGATCGACTTCGGAAACGGTTGGGATACTCACCTGCCATTGGTCGAGTTTTCCTACAACAACAGCTAACACACTTGTATCAAGGCCGCACCGTTTGAAACACTTTATAGAAGAAAGTGCAGATTACAGATCCGCTAGACTGAGGTGGGAGATAGCCAACTAACTGGTCCAGAAATCATTCACGAGACAACCGATAAGATCGTTCAGGTACGAGACCGAATGAAAGTTATGCATGATCATCAGAAAAGTTACACTGACGTGAGACGCAAACCATTAGAATTTCAAGTTAGAGATAAAGTCTTACTAAAAGTCTCGCCTTGGAAAGGAGTAATTCATTTTGGAAAACGTGGTAAGTTGAGCCCCCGTTACATGGACCATTTGAAATTCTGAAAAGGATTGGTCCCGTAGCTTACAAGCTCAACTTGCCACAAGGGCTTAGTGGTGTTCATGTCGTGTTTCATGTGTCGAATCTGAAGAAATGCTTGTCAAACGACACACTAGTCATACCACTTAATGAGAAATCTGTGATCAACTTCATTTTGTCGAGGAACCCATCGAAATCATGGACCGAGAGGTCAAGAGATTAAAGCAAAGTCGCATTCCCATGGTCAAGGTCCGGTGGAATTCCAGACGTGAACCGAAATTCACTTGGGAACGCGAAGACCAGATGAAGCGCAAGTACCCACAGTTGTTCGAAACGGCACTAGCTGAATTTCGTGACGAAATTCCCTTTAACAAGGGGAGTCTATGACAACCGGCAATTTCAAGTTAATAACCATCCCTAGCATTTACATGATTATGCGTATTTTCACATGCATCATACTTGATTATAGGTAATTAAGCTCATCTCGTGTCTAGCAAATTACATCCATTACATTTAACGAATCGGTAATTCGGTGAATTACTGGATCACACATGCGTCCTGTCACACGAACGTTGGTGAATTACGAACCTAATACTTTAAAATATATTCGAAGTATACAAATTATATGTAATACTGTGATATATCTTTTCATGCTTAAATTATTTTTTGACAAATTTTAGAGCGCGCTTTATTTAAAACACAGTCCTTGTTACATTGCGTATTGTACCAGTATCAACTAACTAAATTATTTTTGACAAATTATTAGTTAATGTTTAATAATTAATTAATGTCATCTTATGAATTTAATAAAACAAATTTATAAAAATAAAACTCATGATGACAATACTTGGAACTAACAAACCCATCAACACACTCCACCCCCTCTCTCCACCACCTAAATCCGCCACCCCACCTACACCACCTCTAATCATTATTTTTTTCAAATTTTAAACACCAATTTCCCTCCTATGTGAGTCTATTAATACCCACATCAATTCACTAACTCAACCTTTACAAACTTTAGCTAGTTCAAGCAAAAACCAAACCCCCATCCCTCCCCTTTGAGCTGTCGGCTCTACCCACACACACCCACACCATATTTTTGTTGAGCTCCAAGCAATACAAGAGCATCTAGTGTGATCCCGAGGGTGTACTAGGTGATATTGAATTCGAAAACACGAGCTAACAAACCTAAAACCTTGCTTGCTTACGTAAAGATTCATCTTTATATTTTTACTTATTGATTTTATCATTTATATACAAATTGTTATATTAAACCATTTCACCCATCAAACAAACATACTTGAAAGCCATAACCATGAGTTGACATGTGTTTTTGCTATTTGATTGTGTAAAAATAAACAAGTTGGTACATACAAAGGTGCATTGGAATGGTTTTATATGAGTCGATTGGTGAAAACTTGCTAATCGAGGAAACTTTATTAATTCTAAATGTATAAATGGGTTTTGTTGTGTTGGAAGTCAAAAATAGGTATTTCTATGGTACTTAAACTTAAATGGTTCGTAAGTTGTGAAAATATTGATTGGATTGTGATTTTGAACTCAAGTGAACTCTAGGATTCATGGACATACCCAATTACAATTATTATTCATATTCATTCTAAAAATAAATATACTTTTCAATTCTTTAACATATCACCAAAGGGTCGTCGGGTCAAACTTGGTCAACCTTTTCGAAATGTCAATCACATGTCCCACGTTGAGTCATTTGGGTGTATTCGGTTGCATAACCCAACCTTCACATTTCATAAACCTTATAGCCTTAACGTTTTAGGGCACGGTCACTTTCAGACTTTTGCTAGTGTTCGTGTCACGCATTTCAATCATCGCATTACCAGGTGAGTCTCACGACCCCACATTTACTTATTTTCCCTTTTGGGGGAGATTACATGCAAACCTTACTTTTCATTGGACACAATTACACTTACGTGATTTCACATGTTATATAAGCGGGTATGTATTGGTCAAAGTCCTCTCATAACTGAACCGTTAATTACATTAGAAAGCGAGGTAATCATGAATATTACTATTTGGGTTGACAAGCCTCACCCGCGTTAGTTGCGCTAACTTTGATTGGAGGTAAAAATGGGTGCATCATTAGCCTAATCACCCCATGCTAGGTGATATGCCCTAAATTATACATGTTTTGCATGCATAATAATCCTCATATTATGCTACTAATTGAATAATAACCTTGGATTTGATACTTAAAACGTTAATATTTCATAATTGCATGTTATTCGGTGTCCTGAGATAAACGAAGCTAAAACCGGTAAAAAAACACCAAGAAATCAATCCTTTTGGAAGATCATTCCCAAGCTTTAACCCCCAAGAAGTCAAAATTGGTCAACAACAAGTCAACCAACAGCTAAAAGACGAAATAGGGAGCAGGCAAGGCCTTGCACGGCCGTGCATCCCATTGCACGGTCCTGTAAACCTTGACTTGCTCCCCAAGGACCCAGTACACTGCCCTTTGTACCTATTTTGATTTGCGAGGCCTTTGCATGACCGTGCAACCCAATGCATGGTCGTGCAATGCACATTTTGAAGCCTATAAATAGATGGTTTGGGTTCTTGGTTTCACACACCACAAGATACACTACCACGGCTCAAGAGAGTCCGTTTCTGTAGTTTAGAGTAAGGAGTAGAGAGGCTCCTCCTCTTTGTACGTAATAGGGGATCCTACGAAACTCAACGTTATGCTAGTTAGTATGGCCATTCATGGCTAAACTCTTTGTATTGCTAGGGTGAAGATGAAGTTTGGTGTATGTTAATGTTTAACGTATTAATCTAGTGGTATGTTTATGTCTTTAATTATTCGCTCTTAAAACCACCTTCTAGATGGGCTTTTTATTATCTTCTAAACTTGTCTTTACACTTGTGAGTGTTCTTGATTTTGAAACGTAAAACCGTAAACCTTTTTAATCAAACTTCTCTTGAACTTGTACGTCTTTATACAAGAAGATTTTGATACGCCAAGGCTTGGTTAATAATAATAAGGTCATACGTCTATATACGAACTTGTTATGAGACCAAGAATTGGTGAACTGACGTTGGGAACGATACCTCTTTATACATGGTCCCATTGTTACACCGCCTCCCGGTGAACAAAATCTAATCACTCTTTTACTAATAATACTTAAGAATTAAAGTTCGATGTCTTAAACCAACTTGGAGATATCATTCAAAGAGTTGAGGGTAACGTTGTCCCTAGCGGGAATCATTACCATTTTATTATTAAAGATTTTAATTCGTGAACCAAATATTGTGAGAATGAGGCTCTAGCGATGTACCGTTCACACATTTGTATTAGTCATACCACCGGATTAGTCAACTTAACATTTTCATATACCAAGCAGATTCGAAGTCCAAAGCAATACTCTTCGTGACCTGATCATATTCGAGATATTTACTTTCTTGCTATTTACTATTCTGCTATTTACATTTATATTACACACTTCACGCACATTTTTACTTTTCTGTCATTTACTTTATCGTCGTTTAATTTTCTATCATTTACTTTTCTGTTTCACAAGCACGCAAAACCCACTCACTAATTAAACTGGCTAAACAATAACAAACGTTGAGTATTGGAACTCGAAAGTGTCCATTGGTTCGACACTTGGTTCTTACATAAACTATACTATGCTGCGATAGGTACACTTGCCTATTGTGTGTGTTTTAATTTTAATGTAATTATCATTTTATAAATTTAAAACATGATCTCGTGAAACCAACATTTTCAAAACAAATATATATTTCTATATATTTTATACTATCAAACACGACACATTAAGTTTTTGGCGCCGTTGCCGGGGACCCGGTGATTTCAAGAAAAAATCAAGTTACGGATTACCTTTTTAACCTTAATATTTTCCATATGCTTTTCTGTTACGTTTGTTGCAGGTAGTGTATGATCCATAGCTCAACTAATGATTTATATCAACCTTTAGCAGATCCCGAAAGTTTCTTTCACCGCCGATTACGAGAAAACCGTGCTAGAAAATGGCCGTAGAAAACCGCACTATTTCAAACTTTGCAAGACCGTCACTTGAGGCTCTTGGGTCTAGCATCACAAGGCCGATAGTTGACGCTAACCACTTTGAGATCAAATCGCATGTTATTCATATGATTCAATCATCATGCACTTTCCATGGATTACCAGATGAAGATCTACATGCCCACATTGCAAATTTCCTCGAAATTTATGACACTTTCAAACTAAACGGAGTTTCGAATGACGCAATTCGACTCCGAATGTTTCCCTTGTCCTTAAGGGAACGAGCTAAGGCAAGGCTAAACTCTCTTCCTACCATGTCAATCACTACATGGGATGATCTAGCTCAAAAATTCCTGTCAAAATACTTCCCGCCAGCAAAAACAGTGAAATTGAGAAATGATATTACCACTTTCACCCAGGAAGATGGTGAATCACTATATGAGGCATGAGAACGTTTTAAGGACATGTTGAGGAAATGTCCTCATCATGGGCTAGAAGTCTGGTTACAAGTAACATCATTCCATAATGGGTTGCATAATCAAGCTCGTCAGACACTCGACGCTACTGCATATGGTATTTTTGGAAACAAAAGGCCATAGGAAGGTTACAACCTAATTAAGGATATAGCTATGAACAGCTATCAATGGTTCAATCCGAGAAGTAATAGGGGAGCCAGGCAAGGTGTTCACTATGTCGATACTGTCACTTCACTTTCTGCTCAAGGAGACGCCCTCACCACTCGACTTAACTAAATTAACAAGGGCAAAACGACCACTGAAGCTGCTGAAGAAGTAAAAGGCATCACCGCCAATACTGCACAAGTTGACTTTATCGGAACAAATCGCCCGCAAAAAACCCCCTATAGCAACACCTATAAGCCTGGATGGATCCGAACTTCAGCTGGAAGGATAACAACAACCAAGGACAATCTGGTTTTGGATAACAACAACAGTTTCAACAAAGATAACCTCAAAACTTTCAGCCTCGTCAACAATTTCAAGGAACTAACAAGGCAAGTAATGGGTTAAGTTTGGAGGACGCGGTAACTAAGTTGATATCTACAACTAAAAGTCAAGCCCTCCTATATGATGCCCATCACAAACAATATGAGGAGAAGTTTAGTCTCCACGAAGCTGAGTTTAAGACACAGAAAAAGCAACTCTTCAGTCCATCGAAGTGAAGCTAGGACAAATTGCAAAAAAATTATCCGAAAGACAACCAGGGTGTCTTCCAAGCAACACTAAACCAAATCCAAAATCGAATGTTAGTGCTATCACTCTGAGAAATAGTAAGGTTTACCCAGAACCACAAATGCCCGAAGAAGAGGAAGAAATTCATAAACCACTAAGGGAAATATTCACTGGAGTACCACTTCGTCCGCCTGTCACAGAATCAACCGCTCAAGAATCGCCACCAAAGGAAAACCCACAACCTGCTCCAGTGAACACTCCACCTATCGTTCCGACAAAGAGAATCTTCAAATCCCACATACCATACCCAGGAAGGCTAGTGAAGCAAATGACTGATGAACAATATGATAAATTTATCATGCTTTTAAGCCAAATCCATGTCAACCTGCCTTTCCTGGATATAATTCAACAAATGCCTAAGTATGGACGTTTCTTACAGGATTTTCTCACTAACAAAAGAAACATGGAAGAAGCATTTAAAAGAATTAATGAATGTGTCGCTCTCATTGAACGATACCTTTTAAAGAAACTCTATGATCCTGGAAAGTTTTCTTTACCATGTTCTATCGGACCACTACCGATAACTTTCTTTCACAACCCGGCTAGGGGGCTAGGCGTGATGATCGAATACCAAAACAAAACACAGCGAAAATAACGTGACATATATTTTATAAATGTCATGAGTCCAACTAAGTCAAAATATACATTTACAAAGGTACATGTCATCTATTCACTAACCAAAAATAAAATACAATAATGGATTCTATCTTCTCATCAAGATCTCTCGGGTGGAATCTATGGCTCGACATAAGTCTTCTAAAGGAATCATCTATCTTCAAGCAAGCTCGTGTTTAAGTTGTTAATTTCCAACTCAAGAAGGGTACCTGAATAATGCTTAAAAATATTGTGTCAACTAAAAAGTTGGTGAGTTCACGAGTTTAGGTAATAAAACATTTATATTGAGAATTCAACAATGTATGGCATGGTGCAAATTAAACAAGTTCACAATCAACTTGTGCCCACGACCCGTGAACATCAAATAGAAACCCCTTACCCATACCCCTTATTGTTATGGGACATACTCATGTCTGCCCACATAAGTCAACAAAAATGCGCCGATATATGTCACAAGATATCTATTTATCATTCAGTGAGTGGTCTGCCCAGTCAATTAGGCCCACTATGTGCGGAGGTCTTCCCCAGATAGTACTACCCATATATCCCGTCGGCTCCTTATGGAGTTAATGGTTGTGCTAAAAGTCCGGGTTTGTTGTGGCAGCAAAAATTGTCTTGATTAATAATTACACTATAAGTATAAAAGCGTATAGAAGCATATAATCACCCCAAAAGTTTAAGTAAAAGAGGGTAAAAACCACATGAACTCACATGGTAATCTTGTATATGCCAAATCAATATGCTAAAGTTACAAGCTTGCTATCGTGTGTGTAGGCATTAAGACAAATCCTAATTATAATTATGACATTAGTATATTGTACTAGAGTAATGTCATTAACCGTGTGGTTAAGCTCGACCGATTCGTTAAGGTGTTGGGGTCGTTTTGGTAAAAGTCTCGGCTTGTAAACCTCTCATTATTATTCTAACAGTTGTATGCTATAAAAATGTTGGTTCGACGTAGTATTCTTGTATAATAGTAATACTTGTGTATATGTCTATTATAAGTAGTAAAATAATGTTTCGACCCGAATCAAAATAATAATAAATATTATAATAAGTGTTCGATTCAAATAAAGTAATACGAGGCATTATTTACTTACGTGATATAATGTATAATAAAAATGAATATATATTCGAGTAGTTATATTTGTTTCAAAAATAATAATCAAGATGCATAGTTATTTATATATTTGACTCGTACAGTGTATGTTACTTATATAGATATGTTTACCTTGAAAATACGTATTTATGGTTCATAAACATACACTTGGGTATTAGTAAATATGAATGTAAGTAAAATATGATAAACTAGGTATGCATCTATGTATGCAAAGTAAGGTTGTACACATATATTTATATATAAGTATGTTAAAAGTATATAGTTCATGAAACTTTACTTATGATATAACAAGTACTAGAACCATGTAATGTATAATTGTGTGAGTAAGTACTTAGTATTCTTGAGTATTACGTTTATATTCAAACAAGTGTTTAAGACTCCTAATATAGGTATATATATTCTATAATATGCGTTTGGTACTAATAAAAATGTAATATGATAATAACATGATGTATCAGAAGTAAAAATATTGTATTTTGGTGATATTATTAGCAATAATAAAATTAGCGTTATTGTTGATAACTATATTGATTAATAAAAGTAACATTGTTACTTAAAATATATGTTTCATTGTTGTACAAATAATAGTAGTAATAATAGTAAATATTAATTGTAACTTTAGTCATATTAATGTAAAACATAATATAAGTTTTGGTAGTCGAAGATAAATAATATTAATACTAATAATGATACATATAAATAGTTATAACATTAAATTAATGTTAGTGATAATCATAATAATACTTATAATAATAACTAATAAAAGTAATGATAATAAATATGTATGTTTAATAATTATAAAAATAATAGTAATAACAAATAATATTAATAATAAGTATAACGTTTTAGTAAAAATATCGATTCATATAATATCAATGTTATTCGATTCCAAGTAGTAACGAAAATAACATATAGTGTTAGTAATAAAAGATATTATAAGTTTTAGTAAAATTTGTAATAGTTAATATAATATAATATCAATAATATTTGTATTGTTAGTAATAACAAAAATAGAAATAATAAAATTAATACTAATTTTATTATTGATAATATTTGTAAGATAACAATGATAATATAACTTTTAAAAGTAATGATAATAATAATATAATGAAAATAATAATATTAATTAGTTTTATGTAAATATTTCTAATACTTACACCCAAATACAATAATGATGATAAAAATATAATCTTAAAGTTCTAGTAGTTATGCATATAATTGTATAAAATAGGGATCGTATAATTATATAACCATGAATATATACATTTTATATTTTTATATATAGCGTTTTATATTTATAACTAAGTGTATATGCTAATATCTATATATTTGATTTCTATATGTTTCGGTTTCTAAGTAATTATATAAGTGTATACATGTGTATGTATATTTATATTTCTAAATCATATGTTTTAGATTTGTAATTAAGTCTATATATATATATATATATATATATATTATATTTATAATTAAATGTATATATACATATATGTATGCAGTATATATATATGTATGCATATAGATTATATTTTCTTTTTGTTTGGATGGAGACCCGGTTATTACAAATACGCAAACAATGTTCGGTTTTACATCTAAATCCCGAGTGGTTGGGATCGAGTCAGGTTAGCTCAACTAACTATTACACACGTTACAAATTACAAAAATAAAAACAAATTTAACGCGCGTTTATACCTCACTACTCGTACACGAATACGCTCGTTTAATGACACTTCTAGAGAACCGGTGACACTGTTTGCCTCAGTTTCGCATCCGGCTCGTTTCTCCACTCACGTGTTCTGCTGTTGACCACCTAGGACCCGTGTTGACCGTGAGTTGACCGAGACCCGAGACTGTCGGGGACAACCCAAACAGTCCCGGTTCACCAGGTGACGTCTCGTCCACAACCATAACCTGTCAAGGTACTCGTTTAACAACCGGGAATGAAAACCAGCCACCTTTTATCACCCGGTTTAACTGGAAACTTCGCCAAAAACTAAACGAAGCTGATATTAAAATAAGTATGTTTATTTGAAAGTGTGACTTGTAAAAGGAAAAAGGAACTCACAAATAATCAAAGGTTCGCCTGAAAGATGAGGGCTGCCGGAAAAGCGAGCCGCCGTCTTCTGTCCACACCAGATTTCGTCGGGTATCCTGCCGCCATTGACACGACGGAACCATAGACTTCCATGCCGTCATCGTCTGTAGCCGTCGTCCTTGGGTGGTCGCCGGAGACGAGGGCTCTCCCTTTCTCCCTCTGTTCCTCCTTCCCGTAAGTTCTCTCTCTAGATTTAGGGTTTGGGTGATTACAGCTTTGTGAAATGAAGAGATAAAGAGAAAGTGAAAGTGATACAGGTTGTTATGTGGTTGCCGCCTTGTCTCCGCCGTAGGGTGGCCAGAATCCGGCCCCTGCCCACCTCTCTCGTATTTCTCTCTCTATAAAAGGCTTTAGGTCTTTGTTTAGCAAACTAGGAAAATGGAAGATGGAATATAGATGATTTGAATAAAAGAATCGGGTGGTTTAAAAAAAAATCTTTGTCTTGGTTTTGTAAAGATTTGTTGCAAAGATTTTTCTTGGTTGAAGAGTTGGTATCACTTGATGAAATTTTATAGGATTTTCAAAGATTTTCAAAAGATATTTAAATAATAATTAAATATTTTCAATAATAGTAATAAATAAAATGTGAGTAATAGGCAAAAACAGTGTAATATGGACTAGTTTTGTTATAACGCGTCTTTTAATTTAAATCCGAATTTTTTTTGTTCTATAACTCTTACAATAATAATTGTAGGTCCCGATTCGATGCGTGACGGATCTCTAGACTCGCGGTACGACACGGTGATAACGTGCGGAATCCATGATCAACGTGCAACGTGTAACTCAATCAACAACACGGTGTAAATAAACGCTTTGTATTACTATAATCCTTGATTACAACAGTTCTCTCCAAAACACACACTTACACCTTTTTCTTCTCTAGTGTTCTATGGAATATGAACTTGTAACTCCTATTTATAGGAACACACAGCACCTTAGGCGAACTTAACAAGTTCACTCCTAAAAATGCTTAGGCGAACTTGTTAAGTTCGCTTCTCTATGAACTTGAACAATATTCCTTAGGCGAACTTAACAAGTTCGCTCCTAAAGTTCGCTCCTAAAGATGCTTAGGCGAACTTGTTAAGTTCGCCTCTCTATGAACTTACACAGAATTTTATCAACAGTTACAAAACATGTCCTAACAGACTCCCTTTTAACTGTTGCTAATAATTCTATCAATTACAAGTCAAAGACTCTAAGACTAAGACATAATATCTTCAAGCTCGTTGTCACCAGAATATGCTCCAACAGACTCCCCCTTGACAACAACTTTAGATGATTGTCATCCGTCTTCATATATCATCAACACACTGCAGTCTTCGTCTTGTTGATCTGCACTTTCTCTTTCTATCTAGAAGAAAACTTAGGAGAAGGACCCCATGTCAACTTCTATCTACAATTTTCAGTTTATGCAAATGAGAACAACCAAGAATAACCAACAATTAAGATTTCCATGGAAGCTGGAAAAATAAAATCTTTTTGGTTTTTCAAACATAAGAAAGACAAAATCTTTTTGGTTTTTCTCTATATATAAACTGAAATGTAAAATACAAAATCACATCTTTTTGGTCGAACATCACGAGTAAGAAGATCATATCAGTATATATGAGATATCAATCACACATCTTGGATATAAAATCCATATAATATCAAATGGTATCCTATGTCATTCTTTCAAGCCTTGACCAATCAAACCAATATCTTTCAAGATTATCACACTCTATCTTTTCACGACTTTCACATTGCATGTTATGGTACGCGATAAACATTCAAAGAAAATAGGATCAGGCTATGACACACAAATTCAAATTGTCAATATTATAAGATTTGAAACTAAAGCATCTCATTCCCACTTTCTTGTGAGTTAAGGTATCATTTAAGTATGAAATACAACGTGTACCCCACTAGTATGCCAACAGAATGTAAATGCACTATCTTCAAGACATATGAGATTTTACTAAAGATTATCTGAATTTCAAGAATGAGAAGACATCACTTAGCACATGAATAGAAGAATCTAAATTGGATTGTATAGGAATCAATGAGATTCAGAATCGAATGATTCAATGTTTTGGCTTATATATGTGGAATCATAAGATTCAGGTACGTGGATCCAACTGTTATCTGGATTATGAATTCAATTGAATCAGTAAAGATGATTTATCAATATGATCCAAGGGCTAGTATAAGTTTGCCAGATGTTGTCAAGTACATATCTTGATTATACTTCAAATTGCATGCTTTTCGGGACATGGGCACTGAAGCAAATCGAATGAATAGTGCTAAGGACATAACCCGAAATTGATCTCATAGGAAAATCTTTATTAAAAGCTAATATTCTTTATCTGATAGTGATCTTTTAACACACACACCCAGGCATAACATGGGTTCAAATCACAGTTGTAACAGATGTAATTATGTTTTCACACTACTAATGGTTCAGTGACGCTTTTAGTCTATTGTCAATTCAAATTATATGCATACACAGTGCAGTCTCTGAAGTTTAGATCAAAACATATAATTCAGATATATTAACATAAAGCACCAACCAGTCAATCTAAGGTCATGTGTGACTGAACATCTACTCATGTACTATCATCTCTTCTTTAACTTTAAGTAATGTCGATTTTAACTTTTTCACTTTGTTTGGCTTTTTCAAAATCTTTTTCAAAGAAATTAAAACAAACGAAAATAAACCTTCCATGAAAACATTTTATGAAAAACATTTTACTTGGTTACTTGGGATTAAGCAATTCAATCAATTAAAAACTCAAACCGATGTAATCATGTAATTGAATGCCTTTGCCTTTGTCAACACAGTTCTGTACTCCCCCTGTCCTGTAGACTCCCTCTTAACTAGTCAAATGGTTGCATCAACGACTTTATGCTCACCATCATCATCCTAAGTTCCAAGTTGTCTTTTGGACTTGGTCAAACACTTTCCAAAAACAAGCATTGTGTGTGTGTGACATATTCTTCCCCTTGAGCATCAAGTCGTTAAATCAAATAGATTCTCAATTATCAACAACTCTTTACTCTTGCAGATGTCATTCCCTGTCATGTGCTATGAAGAACCACTATCAACAAACCAAATGTTATTAATAGTCACTATTGGTTAATCCTGCACATCTAACAAGAAACATTAATTTGAAATTGGGACCCAAGCCATGGTAGTCATGGGTCATCCATCTGTATCAAAATAATAAACCGCACTCCATTCACAATCGAATCTCTCATCAATTTTCGGTGATTGCTCCGACGAGTCAGAAACAGAAACTTTAGATTTGCAAATATACTTCTGTTCATTATGTTCTTTTTGCTTAAAATATGAAGTGTTTGAACAATCTTGTTCATTTGAAAAATGTTTAGATTGTGAAAACCCTTGTTGTTCTAAAATTTTTCTCAATCTTCTGTTTCTCCTCTGTCTTTGAGGTCTAGAAAGCCTAACCTCAGATTTTGAATTACCCTTTGGTGTGTCATGAGGTTTAACCACATTTGGGTTAACATAAGGCTTACCATGAGTTCTTACCTTTTCTGGAGTAACATGTCGGTTACCTTTGGTGTTGTGAGGACAAGCAATCCGAATGTGACCCACAAGACCACAATAAAAGCAAGATCTATTCTCACTATATTCTCTCATATAAGGAATCTTCAAACGATATGATGTACTTGAAGAAGATTCTCCTACATGAACTTCTTTTGGAGTTTGAGACTGAACAAACTTTTTCTCAACAGTTTTTTATTCAGGCTTCATCTTCTCAGGAACTACATGCTTCTTCCCTTTATTTTTGTAAGGACATTTCACCACAATGTGACCCATCTCATTACAATGAAAGCATGTACGCCTATCTTTATAATCTTTGACATATGGAACTCTCCTTGAATTTGAAGAACGTCCAAATGTATTATTTCCAGATGAATTAGAATCAACCTTTGAGTCTTCTTTCTTAACCTCTTTCGGTATCTCCTCTACCTTAGCTTCATCAAAATATTCATCATCACTCTCATCAGAATACACCATATCTTCACATGTGACTGGATTCACCTTCAACACAGTCTTAGGATCTAAATCCTCATCTTTTATAATCTCAGGTGTAACAGAATAATTTTCGATGAATGGTGGAGGAAAATAACCAATACCACTAGTTCCCTTCCCCTCTTCTGTATATTATTAAAATATCCCAGTAAGAATGATGATTTCCAAAGCTTTCTAACTTTCTATGCAATCTGATCACCTCTACTTTAGATTCAGCTAGTTCCTTATCTTTCTCAGCAAGATCATTATTTCTTTTCTCAATTTCTGCAAAGGACATATCCAGGTGATATGCCTGCTCTTTGATCTTCAAATTCAGAGAACTTATATCCCTCTTCAGTGATTCTATTCTCTCAATACACACATTCTCATTATCCTTTAATTTCTAGTTTACCGTGTGGATCGATTTCATATCACAAATGAGGTTTACGTTATCATCCATAACCCTCATCATTTTATCTTTCACTGAAATACAGGTAGAACAAAACATTTCAGAGTTAGAGACTGCCTCAGCTTTTACTTCTGAAGAAGATGCACCAGGAGCCATGAATACGTCATCATCAGCTTCACCCTTTTGAACAACAATGATAGGCTCTGTATAAATTTCTTATTCACTCAGATCATCTTCAACTGTCTGAAATCTTTCTTCAGTCATCACATCAGTCTCAGTAGATTGAGTACTTTCACCAGAACGAATACTCTCACTATCAGTTAAATCTGCAGAAGAATCACTTTGAGAATCACCCTGCTTCTCCAATACTTCTTTGATCAAGACCACAAACGCTTAAGAAGTTGCTTCACCCTTTTTCTTCAATGCTTACCATAGATCTCTTGAAGTTGGAAACTTTCCGAGACTGTCACTGGTTTAGAAACATCACGAAATTCTAGAAAGTCAAAAGTAGGATGCACATATCCTTCTGTTATTGGTCTCCAAAAATTTTCATCGGTTTCTGATACGAAGTGTTCGAACTGGACTTTCCAGCTACGGTAATCTGATATGCACAAAAGCCTCGGTGGCATAGTTCCAATCGCATTATCATTATAAGAAATTGACATTTTAAATTTTTTACGAAAATATCCGGAAAAAAATTTCCCGCCAAAATACTCTTTTTTAAAAATTTTAAAAATTCAAAATTTAAAAAATGATTCAAAACAAGTATATAAGCTTTCCCTAAAAAATTTGGACAAGAACAAATTTCCCGCCAATATATTTTTTTATTTATTATTTTTTTAAGAACACTAGCGAACTAGATAAGTTCGCTTGAAATTAGTTCGCCTGAGAATGCCTGAGCGAACTTAATAAGTTCGCCCGAACTTCACTGAGCGAACTTGACCCCAACAAAACTTGACCCCAAGCGAACTTGACCCGAGCGAACTTGTTAAGTTCGCCTGATCTTCACTGAGCGAACTTATTAAGTTCGCCTCCCTAAGTTCGCCTGCAACTGAATCAGCAAGTTCGCCTAAAACGCTGAACGAACACAGGAAGAAGAAAACTCGAACTCAGACCTCTGAATATCATGATTTCTGTTATATATGATCAAATTAGACAAATCTGAACCGTAGGAATGTGTAGGGACTGATTAGGAATACTTCTATTGGATCAATTTCATCAAAAGAATCCAAAATCAATCCAAAATAATCAAAATTCTTCCATTTTTATCAACAACACGAAAAAGATGAAAAATGCTTCAAATCCTCATCAAATTCAGTGATATTTGATGTTGATTGTACACGAAAACACCACGAATCTTCTGCTAATTAAGAGCAAAAGCTCTGATACCACTTGTAGGTCACGATTCGATGCGTGACGGATCTCTAGACTCACGGTACGACACGGTGATAACGTGCAGAATCCATTATCAATGTGCAATGTGTAACTCAATCAACAACACGGTGTAAATAAACGCTTTGTATAAACGCTTTGTATTACTATAATCCTTGATTACAACAGTTCTCTCCAAAACACACACTTACACCTTTTTCTTCTCTGGTATTCTATGGAATATGAACTTGTAACTCCTATTTATAGGAACACACAGCACCTTAGGCGAACTTAACAAGTTCGCTCCTAAAGATGCTTAAGCGAACTTGTTAAGTTCGCCTCTCTATGAACTGAACAATATCCCGTAGGCGAACTTAACAAGTTCGCTCCTAAAGATGCTTAGGCGAACTTATTAAGTTCGCCTCTCTATGAACTCACACATAATTTTATCAACAGTTACAAAACATGTCCTAACAATAATACGTGGTAATAAATATAATTTAAATATGTATTTCGTGAAATTCTCGCTCCGACTACTGTCCAATCTGGTATGCGTCGACACCGTGTGTCTCATATGCGCTCCGTTTAAATAATATTCTTACTGATAATAACAAATAGATATAAATAATGATTTAAGTTATCTATTTAATCGTGCAGTTCTAGAACAGACGGGTTAAGATCCTGTGTCGCGTGTCTACAGCGTATGCTCATAATAAATGTTTTCGTGTCCGCAATTAATTATTATTTAATAATTCCTATAATTAAATGTGGTGCCAAAATATGTCATTTAATTACTTGTTTTGATATAAACTCCGTTTCGGCTGCAGTCCATGCCAATGCGCACTAATACCGCGTATTCAAACTCGAGCTTCCGCCAGGTCCATTAAATCCAACTTTTATTTATAATTTATATTTTTATGTAATATTATGATAAATAATGTTTAAAGATTTATTGTATAGAATCTCCGTCCCGATTATTGTCTAAGCTGGTACGCGTTGACACTGCGCGTGCCAAACGCGCTCACTCTAACAATTGATTCGCGCTCCAATAATTTCTATTAATTATTAATAATAATATTATTAACTATAATAATAAATAATTATATATTTTATTATGCTATTTCTAAAATAGAAGGTATCGATCTTGTATCGCGTGTTCACACGCGTCCGCTCCGGGTAAAACGTTTCACGGTCCGCGAGTTGTTATTTATTCCTAATAGTATTAATAATTTGTTACGAAAGATATAAAGTTAATACTTGTTTATATTATTTAGTTATACCGGGTTTAGCAATATCCGCTGATTTCTAGACCGGTATTTGACGCAGTCGCGCATCCAACGTCGCATATCTCGCGTAAACTCCTAATCGGTCGCCCGAATTAAATACTAGTATTTATTAATATTATCTATTCAAGGTTTGACATCAAAATATTTTATCGCGTCAACCGGTATTAATCCGTACGAGCGCGTTAATCGCTCTAACAGTTCTCCGTGTAAACGGTTTAGTTCGTAATTATCATAAGTTATATCGAATCGTGTAATGATTTGTAAAGAAATGTTTATTATTTTGTTTTGGATTCGGTTCGTATATTGGGCATTTTGTTAGGCCGTTAATGGGTCGAGTCTGTTTATCTACGGTTGGGCCGAGCTCAAAGGGCCTAGTTCAATTGTATAAGAATAATGTGTTTATTGGGTTCTAAATGACAGCCCATAGGTTCGAGTTTGTTATCCAGTAGTTCAAGTATCCAAGTAAGTAACAAATAATAAAAAAAAATCAGACCCTAAATTTTGGGTTGTTACACTTTCGCACTCGCTGATCAAGGAGCAAATGTAAAAGTGATACCATACAACATGTTCAAAAGACTGAAGATTGGGAATCCACAGCCTGTCAATGCAACTATCGAGCTAGCGGATGAAACTATTAAATCACCTATGGGAGTTATTGAAAATTTACCGGTGAAAGTCGGCAATTTGTCTTCCCTGTCGACTTTCTGGTCTTAGAAATGGGGCTAGACTGTTCAGTCCCTTTGATTTTGGGTCGCCCATTCTTAGCCACTTCTAGAGAAACCATCAACATGAACGAATGTATTCTGACACTTATTGTTGGAAAAAATTGGTTGCCTGCAACATCGGGGGTAACGAATGTTTATCCAATGATCCCTTTGAAATTGCACAGTTCATAGACACTAATCTGGACTACCAACTGAAGAAAGCTAAGGAAATCAATAAAGGAGAGATATCAAATATTGGCAAGGATCTCAACAACACTAACTAGATTGACAACTACCGGGAGAAACAGCCGAAATTGACTAAGAAAAAGGACTTGAAGGAAGGAATGGGAGATACGGGGGAGATCCAAAGCCCCCGAAAATATACTAATGAAGCACGTACGGGTCCGGCCAATGACCATTAAATAAATGTGGCGCTTCCGGGAGGCAACCCGATGATCGTGAATAAATTGAGAAGTTGGTGCATACGGCAGAACATATGGTCCTCAGGTTTGGTTTTCCGAGTTTAAGTTTCTCGTACTTCAGTCTCCAGGTATGCCTTCTCGATACTAGGACCTTAGTAGCTTAACTACTACCTGTTATTTCCGTTTATTGTTTTTATGATTTTTTTCTTTGTGTGTCAAGTAGCATAGCATCACCAAGTAGTTTCTCTATTTCTTTGAGGAGTTTCGCTCCACCACTACAAGCTTGGACGCCGGAAAACCACATCAAATTTGTGAGAGATTTGATAAGAAGTTTTTGGCATAATATTGACTATAATCACAAGCATTGGCCATAGGTTATACACCGAATTGACCGGCGGAGTACTAGTTTCTTTTCCCTTAAAACTTCATGCATTTAAATTCCTGCACAGCATTTCATTACATGCATTTGTACATTGAGGGTAATGCACAGTTTAAGTGTGGGGTGGGAATTATAGATTTAGGACAAACTTGTTTCCTCAACGCAGTAAAACTAAACTCGTGATTTTCTAGCCGTTTGGCTAAAACCTTACTTTAACCAAAAACTTATTTTCCTAAAAACCCTAAAAATTTTGAAATATTTAAACCCTAAAAATCTAAACCTCTTTGAGTTCGTGTTTAAATAAACTAAAAGGAATAAATGGAAACATGGCAAGAAGAAACAAATGGATATTATGCATAACGATTCACAAAACCCTATCCCATCCTTTTTTCATGTGATAATAATCTAAGCATTTTAATGAGCATTACTATTATCATATTTTTGCATGCTATTTCGTTTGGTATATTGAGTGTTTTTTGATCGGATTTTATGCATAATTAGAACTTGTGTGACTTATATATATCAAGATCATGAACTGGTAATTGCATGGAAATGATTGAGGCACCTAGGACTTTATTACCTTTATATATTATCCTTAAAGCCCAAAATACAAAAACAATATCCGCCTAGATAGCCTTTTGAGCCTTAGCCTTTTCATTTCTACTACCCACATTTATCCCGGTACCAGCTTTTCGTAAACACCGGTTATTGGCTAACTGTCTTCAAGATGGAGAATTATTAGTTGATCTTATGTTCGTTATTTCAAGTTTGCAACCGTTTAGACAATTTGGAAAGAATCAGTTTTACTCAAGGAATTGGAATATACAGAAGAAAGTAGATGTATTAGGAAAAAAACAGCCGAACAATCTACAAGGAAGATATGGAAAAATTATTTCAAGAAAGTGAGGAATATGATTTATTGACAAGTTAGTCTTGATTGTCTTTAAAAAAAAATAAAAAAAAGATAGAAGTTGGTCTTTTACCGGTTATACCTAAAAGAGCTGGACATGCATTCTTTCAATTTCAATTTACTTTCTTGTATTCATTTCGCAAAGCCTAAAATACCGCCCAAACTCCGAGAAAAAGTTTTCAAAGCAACAAGTGATGCAAGAAAATGGTGGCACAAGAAAGAATAACTACCACCATTTCGCGGCTTGTCAAAAAGCGCCGCCAAAAGATATGGCAAATGTGTGAAGTGTGGCAACTGGAGCTACGATGGAAAATGCAGCAAGAATCAAACTTACTCCCAACATGAGTATACGTATCTGATCAAAGTAGGTGCTATTAGGTTGCATGCCGAAAGAACCATATGGAAAGGTAGTAATGTGTACTACGCAGTGAGTGAAGAGTTGAACATGACAAGAAGTATCGGTCTTGGCAATCTGACCATAAACGAGCCCTCAGATTAGTTATACCCTCGTTATCTGAGTACTGTAGAGGGACCCACTAGTATTTTCCATCTTAAGCCGTGAAGTCGTAGCCATGTGTTGTACGTTAGCTGCAGCCTTTTAAACCCTTTTAAAACCCTTTTAGTAACATCCCGGAGTTTGTAGACTAACGGGTTGGGTCACAGAGTAAAATCGAGTCTCTTTAAATGACGTGGGTTGAAATGAGTGTCACGTAAAACCCTATTCTAGGAATTAAAAAGACTCGGTTAGCCGATATAAGAACGGTTTGGAGTTATTACACACAAAAGGGAAGCTTGGGGACCCGGATGTAAACCGGGGAGGTTTAAATATCAACCTTAACGTAAAACGCAAACCTTAGGCCATTCGGCCTAGGAGAGGATCGGAGAAGGGGGATGACGACGACGCCAAGGGCTGATCTGATGGTGGTGTCACACGGTAGAATCCATACATCATAAAGGTAATTCTTTTCCATTAGTAGCATTGTTTACAATTGTGTTTGCAAGAACCCGACTAGGGTTTTGGTTCGGGTTAAGGTGATGGAAGGGGACGATGAAGACGAGGGCAGAGGAATGTGTGGCTGCCGGCGAAGTGGGTATGCGTGACAGTGGCGGATGGCAAGGAGGAGGACGAGGTGACAGGTTGGTAGGGTGTTCGGCTGTCGGGAGCAGAAAGGAGAGGGGGTGACGAACAAAGAGGATGCAGCCGTGATGATTGTTGCGGTGGCACACTACGGTGGTGCTCGGTGGATGTTCAACCGCAGGGGTGGTGGTGTACCACGAAGGTGAGCGTGTAGGATGGTGGGGACGACGATCGGCTAGGGTTTTGTGTGACGGGGATGACTATGGTGGTGGATGTGGTGGCTACGGGAGTAAAGCACAGCGAAGGCGATGGTGCCATGGTGAGGCATGGTCAATCTCGGGTGTGAGTTGGGGGCAAGCTAAGGTTGCATGGCAAAGTTTTGGAAGATTAGGTTTTTTTAGGGCACTTTCGTGCGTGCATGGGCGTTCAAGTTAGGGCGTGCAAGTCCTACAAGGGTCAAGAAGATGACGGCCAAGGATTTGCAGGAGGAGGTTAGGGTTTGCATGGCACACACACGTGCATGAAAGGAACCCGGTTCGGAATACAAGACGGATATCGGGATTTTATCTTATGTATACGTTATTCGACGTACGAGTTGAGCATATTCTGACCTTGGATTGTACGTTTGGTAGGTTGGGTTCAAGTGTGAACGAGCGGGTTTGCTGAACAAGGATTGGGATTCAGCGTAACCTGTGAGTTTCTAATCCCCTTATTTTAAACGTTTTATTGTGTTTGGGGCTATCATACACACTTACAAGAGGTGTGTAAGATATTATACGTGTTAAGAGTCTTGGGTTTCTAACCCGGTGTGTTTATAAACTAAAACATTGAGTAATGAGTTGGAAGGTCTACGGGGGTGTTTATGGGATTATGTGAGCTAGAGTTGAGAGTTATTAATGGGTGTTGTGTTAAGGGTTAGTCAGGGTGAGTCGAATTATAAGCTAAACGCTTATGAATACGTGTAGGACACGTTATCCTAATGCTGTGTGTGGGGTGCAGGTGTAGTTAATGAGTCATGTAAATGAAGTGTGATATTATGTGTCTTATTTGTGTATTGTGCCGTCCTTGTGACGCGGCGGGTATTGTGTTTGCATTATTGTCTTTATGACACGGCAAGCTGGATTTTGAAGGACGAAGTCCTTAGGGAGGTCACCAAAGGTGACAATGTGCAACAGGACAGTGTTGAGCTTGAGGTGTGTCGAAACGCCCTGACGAGCGTAACCCTGACGAGGGTGCAGTGATGAGGTATGTGTTTATGTGCATATATATGTGTTAAATTGCATGAAAGTGATGAGTTATAATAATTATGCATGAGATGACATTGATGTGGTGAGTAGATGATATTAATGTGGTGTGTAGGGTCAGATTGACCGTTGTGTCACGATGAGGACGTTGTGTTACAACTGCTGTGTCATTTGGTTTGGAGAATCTTGGTTAGGGTTGGTTAAGTCGGTGTCTAGAGGTTGGTTGAGATAACCATTGTTGGGTTAATATGTCTGGTAAATTTTGAGTTACCAGAGTAGTAAGCTCGATTCATGTCAGAGAGACTTACTGAGTTAAAAGGGCGGGATGTGTCTGGGTGGTGAATCTTTTGGGATATCATAAGATAACAGGGGTTATCTATATAATGATAATTTATAAAACTATTTTATAAGGACTGGAAGGTCTTGAATGGAGATAAATTTTAATTGTGACGGGTTGGTTTTTATTTAAATTAAACTATTAGAACTCACTCAGCGTAGCTGAATTTATGTGTATGTCAGATTGTGTTGCAGGTGAGCTCTGGGTTGGCGTATCTTAGCTTGGGAGCGGTACTACTCGGATCGGTGAGCAGGCATTCGTGAGGTAAACTTATTGACGATAACGACATTAAAGTGTAATTACTCTTTTAGAAAGACTTCTGCTATACGTTTGTTAAATAAAATGAATACTTTTAAAGAGGATACTCAATGATGAGAACCAACTGTAGGGTGCCCGGTTTAGGGGCCTTACAAGTTGGTATCAGAGCCATGGTTTAAGAGAAAATCGATGTTTTTATAAAAATAAAATACCTTAACTTAAACTGAAAATGGGACGAGGGTGAAACGAATGCCACCGCGAGCCAAGAGGTACGTCTTTTGAGTTATGTATTAACTATTAGAGTGTTAATTGTGTAGTCTAACACTATGTGGTGTTGTGTGGTGTGATTAAGTAATATTATGTTGAGAGTTGAGTAATGTGGAGTAGCATTAATTGTAACTATGTGAGATAGTTTGGTGTGTCGGCATGGTTTAGTGATTTTGTGTGTAACCATGTGTATTGTGCAATTGTGATTAATGTGATGATTTGCTAGATTATTGCGTGGTGCTATGTGAGTTGTGCGGGATGCATGTGCACCCGGTGTGTGTGAAAGGTAGAAAGTTAGTGTGAGTATGATGGGAAAGGTTTAGAATCCGAACAGTAATGTGGACCACCAAATTGCATTTGATCACCTTGATTTGGCAGTCTTTGATTACCCTCATATTCTGAATTTGTGCCCATAGTGATCACTCCAACGTTCTAACTTGAGTAGGATTAGGTATCTAAGATAAAGCGTAGGATATTGGGCAAGCGTGGAACTCTTACTAAGAGGAATGTAGATCGACAGGTCAAGCCGACGACTGCCGCAGATGGAGCTGACAGTGAGATAGGGGTGATGTTGGTGTTTCTCGCGCCAAGTGTAAGTGGAGCTTCGGTCGGCGACATAACACGTGGAGCTATGATTGGAAAGACGGAATGGAGAGGGAGAGAAGTGTCAGCTGTGTTGGGAATCATGCACCAGTTTTTAACTTTTAAAAACAATAATTATTTAAACCTTTTAAATAAATAAATCACATATATTTAGCAGAAGCGATTTAAGTTACATTAAACATATCAGATCTGGATTCATGTCAGTGATCCGATTACGCGCGTATAAACAATATAAAATAAACCAACCATAGGGTGTTCAAAGATTATACCTTTGACGATAACCAAATCAGAATACCTTAGATCAACGAACGTCACGCTACATGACACGTACACGAAAAATTCAGCAAAACGCCACACGGATTCTACACGAGGAAGCCAGTGGCAGCGACGACGTGCGAAAGAGACGGCGACGGCGTGCGATGGGACAGTGGCCGCCAAGGCGGCAGTGGCCTTTGCGGCGTCGGACGGCAACCAGAGGGTGAGGGGTTCGCAGGTTTTGAGTGTTGGCTAACAAAACTTGTTTAGGGTTTCAGTTAAGGTTATAGTTATGAACCTGTAACTTACAGACCGGCCCCTGAGGTATTAACAGTTAATGCCCAACTGATAATTAACTGTTTAATTAATAACCCTATAGTTTACTAATTATAAATAATCAGTAAAAATACATTTATTAATGTTTAACATTTAAACATTAACTCTCCGTAAATAGTTAATTAACTCAATCACCGATAAATATTTCTCTAAATATTAATCACCGTTTATTATATCTGTCTTTCATTAACTATAATATTTAACAATTAAACATTATATATTTGTTCGTTGCCTAAAGTGTAACTCTTTGGATCGTATCTCGTTAGTAACGTTGACTTAATTGACGATCAAACATCATATATCCAACAATCTCCCACTTGGACGATTCATCAATTAATCGGTTCAACGTAGACAGTGGTGGACGCCTAGCTGCATCTCACTGCCCCTAGCAAGGTATGACGTATTTACAATCGTCAAACTATTTTCTTGTGTACTAGTATCCTTTACTTTACCAAGTGTAACAGTCCTAGTAAGCATACCTATGTATCCTTTCTGTTTAGGGCATCCATTGAACATGAGACATGGATACAATCCACTTCTCATACATGGTTCAACTATTCTTGTTCTCGTTCTCCAATTCAAAGTAGTCTTAAACAAACTACTCTTTAGTTTGAGCATGGCTAGGCGTTTTGCACCATCTTGATTCAACGAGGGCGCTAGAATGTCCAACTCCTAATTAAAGAAGAACATAATTCCATTGGCCACGTACAACTCCCACTAAACTTCAGATTACTCCTGATCATACCCTTATTACTGCCTGTTAAGGTACAACGTTAGATAAGATCAAAGAATAATCTTTAGTCAGAGTTAGTTCTGGTATGTGCCTCGGGTCGAGGATCGATAGATCTTACCATATTCAAAACATCTCAAGACATTGATCCATGAAGATAGTTTTGAAACGAGTTACGTCTAATAATTATTCTCCAATAATTATCTGTGAGCATGGTTTCCAACTTCATGGTCTTTCATTCACAATGAACCAACCATCCGATTCACAGTAGTCTTACGTTCAGATTGATTCCCATTAATCTGATCTACTACGGACATTTAGAATAAAATATATTCAAGGATTTCTAAAACGTATAAACTATCGAACACAGTAACATCTATTTATAATGCATTTAACCGTTAAATCAAACATAAAAACTAATGTAACTGTATTGTTCGAAAACACCAAATACTAAATACAGATCAAACCCACTGTCTAGCAAATCTAAGGCCTATCCTATCAGCATGCTCCGCATGTTTAGAATGAGGCATAGGCTTAGTGAATGGGCCGGCTAGATTTTGACCCGTGTGAACTTTGTTTAACACGATGTCTCCCCGTTCTAATATATCCCAGATATAATGAAATCTTCTGAGTATGTGCGTCGTGTTGTGGTGTGACCTTGGTTCCTTAGCTTGAGCAATGGCACCAATATTGTCACACAGTATCTCGATTGGTTTCTGAGTGCTTGGCATTACACGGAGATCAGCAATGAACTTCTTCATCCAAGCAGCCTCCTTTGTAGCTTCCGAAGCGACAATGTATTCTGACTCGGTGATGGATTGAGCAACAACACTTTGGATAATACTCTTCCAAGTGATAGCACCACCATTCAGAACAAATACAAATCCCGTTTTTGATAAAGAATCATCTCAATCAGTCTGTAAGCTAGCATAAGTGTAACATTTAACAGCTAGTTCTTTTTCCAGTCCTCCACATATCAATAACATATCCTTAGTTCTTCTCAAGTGCTTAAGGATGTTCTTCACAGCTATCCAGTGACTCTCACCAGGATTCTGTTGATATCTTCTTGTCATGCTTAAATCGTACTATACGTCAGGTTTAGTACATAGCATGGCATACATGATGGAACCAATTGCAAAAGCATATGGAACCTTTTCCATTTTCTTCTTGTCCTCGTCAGACTGAGGGCACTGTTTGTTATTTAGTATGGTTCCATGTGCCATAGGAAAAAACCATCTCTTAGAGTCTTGCATGAAAATGTAGGTCCAGGTAACTCAACTATTGATCGAACTCGTGATATGACGTTTCTATAACACGAAGTGCGGAATCCTTCGTATTAACGTTTGTATACTAATCGACAATTCAAACAACACGCGTAAATAAACTTCTCGTTATATTCCAAATCACTGTGGTTACAGACTCAATCAGACAAGTTTTTCTCTTCTTGGATCGATCACATCTAATGACTCTGTAACACATATACATAGAAACACACCTGCTGTAAGCGAACTTAGTTAAGTTCGCCTGAAACAGACTAAGCGAACTTAACAAGTTCGCCTCAGTTAGACCTAAGCGAACTTATTAAGTTCGCCTCTGATAGACCAGGCGAACTTAACAAGTTCGCCTCTAGGCATACTTGTAAAAACACTTAGCAACTTTTTACAATTACTTAACAAAACATAAAGACATAAAAACTAACTATTACAAGCTTTTGTCATTACAAATCTATGTCCTAACAGACTCCCCCTTGACAATAGCTTGATCTTCTGTCTTCAGTCTTTATCTTGAACTCTTCCAGTTGTCTGGTAGTCTGCTTCCAGCATGCACACCGTATCTTCTGCATATTTCCAAAACTCTTTTATACTGTAGACCTTGTTTTCTCCATTCATCAGTATACATAATCTCATTCTTTCGCAGTGTCCTTTGATCTTTCTTTGAAAAAATTATAAGATTCATTGCATCATAGAAACACACAATGACCTTATTATCTTTATCTTCAACCCTTGCTTCACCAGTATTAACATCAACATACCACCATTTCATATTCCCAAGAAAGTCTTGAGGAATATTCTTTAATGGTATCTTGTGTATAGCACGCACTGGTCTATACTTGTATCTCCAGGTTACTTTCCCAGTCTTAGGATCTGTGTTCTTCACTCTTAGTCCCTTCGGTGGTTTCAGTCGTTCATACTTACCCGAACTACCTTCTTTCTTTATCAGGTTTGCTATCACATCAGCCAAACCATTCTTCGATCTATTTATGAGTGGCTTTGAAGCTAGACCATTTATTTCACACCTCAGCAAGGTGTTGAAATATTTGATTCTTGGCTTTAAGTATTGAACACCATCAGATCTTTTGATTACAAACAATTTTGATTCACCATCATAGAACCAACTAATGATCCTTCCTACACACTGCTCTTTATTCACATATTTCTCTTTATTAGCAGGTTGTGCTGGAGACTTGGGTAGCACCTTCATCCAACTGTTTACAACTTCTCTCCACTGTTCTCGTGTCATTCCTGTATCTCTAAACATCACAGGTTCTTCATTAATCTTCGGAGACTCAGTGTGAGTAGTTTCAGTTTCAGCACCCTTATTGAATTGAAGATTATCATCATCAGTATCCATCTTTGACTCTGCTGTATCATCAGGCAATGTGACATCTTCAATAGAGTCCATAGAGTCAGTTATTCCATCATAAGATGAGCAACTCGATATCAAATCATGAAATAAGCATATCCAAACAATCTAATATCACATTATGACCAAAAACGATGAGCAATTTGATATTTAGGTCAAAAATTAGGTCAAAATCGTCCTGGAAACAATCTGACTAAAACCGAGACTCAAAATCTTCGAATACACTCAATTTAGCGGATGAAATCCAACGAAAATACCTTTGTTAGATTCGCACTTCAATTTCGATCAAGATGCAACCAGAAATTAGCACTCACAACACAGATTAAAATTTTTGAGAATTTGGAACAAGTTCGCCTAAATTCTGAGTAAAACGATGAACATGATAAGTTCGCTTGATTCAACCCTTATTCGGATTAAGTTCGCTTGATTAGGCGAACTTGTTAAGTTCGCTTAACAAGCCTTCGGCGAACAAGATAAGTTCGCTTCACCCCTAAGTTCGCTTCACTCCAGACTGTAGAATAAGTTCGCTTCACTGATTTAAGCGAACATATTAAGTTCGCTTCACTGTACACAGGCGAACTTAATTATTGTTCAACCTTTTTGCCTTGAACACAAATATTACCAACTTCAACCTTTCAAATCTCGAACTTCCGTTAACAACACATATTTGATTCAATCCTGAATAATTTTAATAAAGGTTTAGAATTTTCATGGAAAGTAAAAATCAAAATCTTTTTGAATTTTATCTATACAGACGGAAACACATATTTTTGATTTTTCTCTGTACAAACTGAATCACATATTTTTGGTTTTTCTCTATACAAACAGAATCACATATTTTTGGTTTTTCTCTGAATAAACTGAAATGAAATATTTTTGGTTTTTCTCTATACAAACAGAATCACATATTTTTGGTTTTTCTCTATACAAACAGAATCACATATTTTTGGTTTGAACATCATGAGCAAGAAGATCATATCAGTATTCAATTAATTCATCACACATATTATCAATAACAAAGGGTAACCTATAGTAAGAGACCATTCAACTCAATTTTGTGCATTTTGCATCTTTTTCATTTTGAAACTCATTCAATTTGAATAATATTTGAAATGATACGCGATAAATTTCAAAGTAAATAAGATCAGGTTATAAAATGCTCTTATATTTATACCGAATTTGAAATATAAAGCCTGAATTCTAAAAATTGTTAATATTATATTATTTGAAACTATAAGCGTTTATTCTCCAAATTCATGTGATTTAGTACCATTTAGATGATAAACATTGTGTACCCCACATATATGCCAAATAAAAATAAATGCACTATCTTCAAGACATATATAAGATTTTACTAAAGATTATCCGAATATTCAGAATGAGGAGATATCACTTAGCACATGAATAGCAGAATCCAAATTGGATTGTATAGGAATCAATGAGATTCATAATCGAATGATTCAATGTTTTGGCTTATATTTGTGGAATCATAAGATTCAGGTACGTGGATCCAACTGTTATCTGGATTATGAATTCAATGGAATCAGTAAAGAGGATATATCAATATGATCCAAGGGCTAGTATATGTTTGACAGATGTTGTCAAGTACATATCTTGATTATACTTCAAATTGCATGCTTTTCGGGATATGGGCACTGAAGCAAATCGAATGAATAGTGCTAAGGACATAACCCGAAACTGATCTCATAGGAAAATCCTTATTAAAAGCTAATATTCTTTATCTGATAGTGATCTTTTAACACACACACCCAGGCATATAATGGATTTAAAGCACAGATGTAATCATATTCTATTTAATTTTCACACTACTATTAGTTTCAAAACACTTTTAGCCTATTGACAATTTAAGTTTCAAATTTTATATACAAATTATAAAACATATTATCAACAATAGAGCATTTACAACACTATCATTTCTTATTTATGCAAACTTTGAAAATTTAGATCAGATCAACATATTTTAATCATTCATATATCAAGGTCTACTAAGGTCGTGTGAAATAAACTAATCACTGATGTACTATCATTTCTTCTCTAACCTCAAATGATGTCAAATTTTATATTTTTCAATTTGTTTTGACTTTTTATAATTTAGACTTTTTGACTGAAAATGTAATTGCAGAAATGTAATAAAGCAATAAAAGAACCTAAAAGAAAATTTTTCCATGAAATTCTGATTTTTGAAAAACTTTTATTCGGGATTGATCATACCAATCATTTTTATCAAGAATTCAAATCTGGTACGATCAAATGCCTTAGTAAACAAATCAACAAAATTATCTTCAGTGTGTACCTTAACCAGCTCAATCAACCTTTTCTCTGCACAATCACGTATAAAATGATATCGAATTTCGATGTGCTTAGTTTTACTATGTTTAACAGGATTATTCATTATGGACATAGTAGCAATGTTATCAATAAACATGGGGGTTTCTGTGAAATTCAAACCGTAATCTCTCAATTGTTGTTGTATCCGCAGGATTTGTGAACAGCAACTTGCAGCAGCAATGTATTCTGCTTCGCATGTAGAAATGGAGACTGTGGTTTGCTTTTTGCATTGCCAAGATACAAGTCGATTTCCTAAGAATTGGCAACCACCTGTTGTAGATTTCCTGTCCAGACAACAACCACCAAAATCAGAATCAGTATAAGCAATGAAATCAAAGTTAGAACCATGTGGATACCATAGCCCTAAACGTTGTTTTCCTTTTAAATACCGAAAGATTCTTTTCATAGCAATTAAATGAGATTCTTTTGGCTTTGCCTGAAATCTGGAACAGATACACACGGCGAACATTATATCCGGCCTTGAAGCGGTTAAGTACATGAGGGATCCAATCATAGCTCTGTAAAGTCGACAGTCCACATCTTTTCCTTCCGGGTCAGAATTTAACTTATGATTGACCGGAATTGGAGTATCGTATGAAGTACAGTCCTCCATCTTGAACCGGCTCAAGATGTCTTTGACATACTTGGACTGATGAATAAAGAAACCATCTTCCTTTTGATTTACTTGTAAACCTAAGAAAAATGATAACTCTCCCATCGCAGACATTTCAAACTTCGACTTCATAACACCCTCAAAGTCTTTGCACAACCCTTCATTTGTCGAGCCAAATATAATATCATCCACATAAATCTGTACCAGAAGGTAATCTCCCCCTGATTTCTTTATGAATTAGGTCGAGTCTATCATTCCACGAACAAAGTCATTCGCCAAAAGATGTGTAGATAAAGTCTCATACCACGCACGAGGAGCCTGATGAAGACCATAGAGGGCCTTATCTAGATTGAAAACCATGTTCGGATTCAGTGGATCTTCAAACCCCGACGGCTGACACACATAGACTTCCTCCTTGACCTTTCCATATAAAAATGCACTCTTGACGTCTAATTGAAACACCTTAAAACCTTTAAAGGAAGCAAAAGCTAGAAATAGCCTTATAGCTTCAAGCCTTGCAACCGGCGCATAAACTTCAGTGTAATCAATTCCTTCTTGTTGATTGAAACCCTGGACAACTAATCTTGCCTTATTGCGTACCACGACACCTCGATCGTCCTTTTTACATTTAAACACCCATTTTGTTCCTATCGGATACGCACCTTTCGAAAGATCAACCAGATTCCAAACCTTAAGTTTGTCAAATTGAGCAAGTTCTTCCTGCATAGCTTCTATCCAGTTATTGTCATTTAAAGCCATTTCTACATTATTGGGTTCAACCTGTGAAATAAAGCAAGAATGTGAGCAATCATCAAGAACACCAGAATCTTTAATGCAAGTATACAAACAAGTATTGTCAACAAGAGAACGTGTTTTCACTCCATCCTGTAAATTTCCAATTATATTTGTTACGGGATGATCTTTGTGTTCCTTGATGGATGCGACCTCAGGAACCGGCAACACATCAACTTGAGTAGAGTCAGATTGATAAGAATAATCTTGAGGAATTGGAATTTCCGAGTCTAAATTTGTTGGAATCTCCCCCTGAGCCTGTGTCGAAGGTAAAGGATCATCACTCAACAACGGATCAGCAGAAGAATCTTGAAAAATAGCATTATCCCCCTCGCTCTCTGAATCTTGTGGACCTGAACAAGAAGCAACATTTGGATCTGGAGCAGAAGTAGATGGAATCGATGAATTGGGAACTGCATTTGGTAGAAATCCATTGTGCTGAGCATCTTGACAAGAATCATAGATAACAGCAGCATCTTCAACAGAAATGTCAGAAGATAAATGAAAAGAGTTGAATAAGTTTTCATAATCAAATGCCCAATCCGGACCAATCGCCATTTGTGGTAAAGACCGATTTGAACAGTCAATATGGATCCATTCTTCAACTTGGCGTGTCTCTTTGTTATAAACCCTCTTGGTAGTTGAATTTGCCACATACCCCAGAAAAATCCCTTCAATAGCCTTTCAACTGAATTTTGTTGGGACATCTCTAACATTCAGTAGGGTACACGGATTACCAAAAGGTAATAAGTATTCCAGATTCGGCTTTCGATTATTTAGTAATTCATAGCACGTCTTGTTATGTCGCTTGACGGTCAAGACCCGGTTCAAAACATGACACGCAGTATTCACAGCTTCAGCCCAAAAGGTGACTGGAAGCTTAGAATCTGCAAGCATCGTGCGAGCTGTTTCGACCAACGTCCTGTTCTTTCGTTCAGCGACACCGTTTTGTTGAGGAACATATGGCGCACTGAATTCATGATGAATTCCTTTTTGTAGACAGAATAAGCCCATTTTGCTATTCTTAATTTCGCTGCCATTGTCACTCCTGATTCTTCTGACTTTCAGATTGAATAAAGTTTCCAAACCCAGGATTAAGTATTGTACCAACTCAGTGGTTTCAGCTTTAGAAGAAAGAAACTTAACCCATGAAAATCTGGAGTAATCATCAGTTACGACCAAACAATACGATTTCCCACCAATGCTCCTAATACTGATAGGACCGAACAAATCCATATGTAGCAACTCCAAAGGAGTTACGATAGAATTCGTCGACTTCGATTTGTGAGATTTCTTTCTTTGCTTCTCCTTCTTGCACGGAATACAATCATCAGGAACTGAGAATTTCATTTTCGGAATACCAAGTACAATATCATTCCTAACAATGTAATTCATCTTCCTGTAGTTTATGTGAGCTAGCTTCCTATGCCACAATATTGAATCAGATTCCGACGCCTTGGAGAGTAAACATGTTGGAATTGAATCCGTTGTAGTGGCGACACTCATGTCAAGGACATACGTGTCATTTCTCCTTGGAGCCTTCATGAGAATCCATTCATCAGGACTCACAAAACCCGGTTTCAGAATATAACATTCATGATCGTTGAAATGGAATGAAAACTTCTTGTCACAGACTTGTGATACGCTTAAAAGATTATGTTCCAGCTGCTCAACATAATTCACCTTTTCAAATTTTACTTTGTCGTTCTTTAACGTTCCCTGGCCTGTTATGTACCCGCCTTTATTACCCCAAAAGCGACATAACCGCCATCAATTTTAATCACATCCTCAAGCAATTTCACATTCCCTGTCATATGTCGAGAGCAACCACTATCCACATACCATGTATTGTTGATAGTCCTCCTTGGTTGTCCCTACATAAACAACGAGAATCAGTTAGAAAGTGGAACCCAAGCCATCGTGGTCTTGGGTCGTCCGGATTGATCAAAATAAACAACTTCTTGTAATTTACAATCAATTTTATCATTCACTGTTGGAACAGAAGTTTGACAATCAGACCTTTTCAAAGAAGAACCATTTTTATTATTTTGAAAAACATTATTTGATATATTATTGTCAGATTCAGATGTTTCCAAAATTTTCTTTAATTTTCTGTTTCTCCTTCTTCTTTGAGGTCTAGACAATTTAACCTCCTGAAAAGTATCTTTTGAAATCCCAACTTTTGGAATCTCAAGATTTTCTCTGCATACAAAAGATTTAGCATGCAATGTATTTTGTTGTTTAATTCCAAGGGAATTAACAAAAGATCATCCAGTCATATCTTTATCTAAACTAGAAGACGATTTTCCTTCATCTTTTCTTTTCAGAATTTTCACCACATTTGGTTGTGAAGGAACAGTTTTCATTCTACCCTTGTTCTTGTATGGACAATTAATCAAAATATGACCAGGCTCATTGCAATGAAAGCACACTCTTCTTTCTTGATAACTTCTGAAATAAGATGTTTTCTTTGAATTTGAAGAACCATCAGAAGAACAAGCTTTAGAGGAATGCCCTGAACAATTTATCAGCTTCTTAGGAACATAAGTCTGTTTTGTCACCTTTGAAGAATTTACCTTTTGAAAACCAGCCACCACAAACCCACTTGACTGTAATATTGGAGAAAGTTTAGTTGGAATCACTTTCACCTCTTCAGGTTCTGTCAAGATGCACCTATCCCGAGTAACATTCTTCACAACCTTTGGTTCCTCAATTTTCACTTCTTTCGGAATGCCTTCAACCTTTGAATCATCAAACACTTCATCCTCTGTTCAGAATCATACACCATGTCTTCACCCGTCACTGGATTCACTTTTAATACTGTCTTGGGATCAATCTCCTCTTCATGAATGATTTCAGGCTCAACTACATAATTTGCATTGAACGGAGGAGGAATAAACCCAATACCAGCAACCCTTTTTATGGGATCAGCATTAGCATTAAAATAATCCAACACTACAGATGAATTCTCAAACTGTTCCAACTTTCTATGTAATTTTATCACCTCAGATTCTTTTTCAGAAATCTCCTTGTTCTTTTGAGCAACTACTTCATTACGTTTTTCAATTTCAGCATAAGCCATGTCTAGATGATAACCCTGCTCTTTGTATTTTAACCCAAGAGAATTTAAGTCTCTTTTCAAAGACTCAATTCTATCAATGCATAGTTTATCATTATCTTTCAGTTTCTGATTAACTGAATGCATTGATTTCATGTCACAAATCAAATTTGTGTTATCATCCATGACTTTTTGTAGTTTATCTTTAACAGAAATGCAATTAGAACAAAATATATAACAGACAGAGTCTTTTACCTTAGTCGGGTCAGACATATCTGCCATGAATACTTTGGCAATCGGAGTGTTCTCTGAATCTTCACCAACTGACGCATTTTCTGTAAGAACAATTTCTTCCTCATCAACCCCTGTCACAGCATCAGAATCAATACTTTGCTCTCTTTCTTCCTCATCTTCAACACTTGGAACACTATCACCATCACATGAATCATCACTAGAACTTTCATCATCAGTAGACTCTTCTGGTTTTTCTGAATGAATTTCTGCAACAAAAGCCTGACTCACAGCACCCACCAAATCTTCCAGATGAATGCCCCAATCATAGTTTTCGTCATTTTGAGCAACTAAAGCTGATGATGCAGATGCATGATTTGTATTTCCAGAAGGACCATGAGTTTGATTACCAGATGAACCATGTGGCTAATTCCTATTATGCTAAAAGTTAGATTGCTTCTTTTGAGAATCAAATTCTACCTTTGGTTTCACACACTCCTTAGCAAAGTGACCATACTCTTGGCAGTTGTAACATCTAACTTTGCTCTTATCAAAACCCATACGCGATCGACTATTTGAACCAATATATTTTCTCCCAGTTCTCTTCAAGAAATCTTTAGCTTGTCACATTAACATAGCCATATTCCATTGGATATTCATTTCTTCCAGATCAACAGGGTCAATCTGTCTGAAATCTTCTTCTATTATCTCAGGATCATGTATTTTTCCTCCAATGAAATTTTCATATGATGCCATGAATGAAGAAAACATAGCCAGATAATCATCAGCAACTTTCTGATTCACATGAGATCCAGGTGATGTTGAAGCAGTAGTAGCAGAAAATCCAGAATGGCTTGTATGACCAGAATAGATTGGAACTCCAGAACACTGATCATTTGAAGACTCTTGAGCATCACCAGAAAAGAATGCTGCTCCAGTACCAGATTTACCAACAGATTTGGTAAAATACATCGAGGGATCCTGGATATGCTCCATATTAGTCTCTTTCTTTTTCATATTCATGTCATGTGACTGAATCTTTCCTAGGACTTCTTCAAGAGACATGGTTTTGTACTTAACATTTTCTTTGATCAAAACCGTATACACATCAAACTTTGATGGTAAAGCCTCCAAGAATTTATCATTGATTTCCTCAGTCTCATATACCACAGATGCACTAGCCAGTTCACTAAGAAGATGATAGAATCTTGTAGCAAGATCATCCAAAGATTCATTCTGAAAATGTTTAAAAACTAGGAACTGCTTCTTTAGTAATTCTTTTCTACTTTTCTTCACATCTAAACTCCCTTCACACCTTTTCTGTAGTCTTCCCACAGTTGTTGAGAAGACTTGAACTGTTTAAAACTGTGATAAATTTCCTTTGGTAGACACATCGAAATGCTAGCCATTGCTTTCTTTTCTCGATCAAATAATAGCTTCTCTTCAGTAGTTAAAGCTGATACTGGTTTTGGAACATCATCTTTTCCCATCCATGAATAAGTAGGGTGTGTATATCCTTCCAAAATTGGAATCCACAAACTAGTATCGGTAAAAGATACGAATTGGTCAAACCGATCTTTCCAATTTGAATAATCAGCTAGATTCAGCAACTTCAGAGGTTTTTGAGATGTACCTATCTCATTGTCATAATTGAACATGTTTGTGACTTGAACCATATTTGCCATGTTAAAAAAATTTTCTAAAAAATTTCTAAGTATAGAGCTGTTTTTACCCTCAGGCGAACTTAATAAGTTCGCTTTAGTGAGTACTAAGCGAACTTGAGATCAGGCGAACAAGACAAGTTCGCTTAAGGAGGAAATCCGGTAAGTTCGCTTAACAGCTAAGTTCGCTTGAAATGTGAGAAGCGAACTTAATAAGTTCGCTTGCTAAGTTCGCCTGCACAGGAACTCAGCAAGTTCGCTTAAACTGCTGTAACAGATTCAATAGCATCTTCGTTCAAACACGAACCAAAAACTTCAAAATTCATGATTTCTCAACGAATTGATGGAATTTAAGGAAATTGAACCGTAGGATTATGAATTTTATCAAATAGAACAGTTCTATCGGACTAATTTCGTCAAAAACACTTCTAAAATCACGAATTTAGCAGAGAAACGATCTTCAAGAACTTGAAAAACTCCATTGTTGCAGAAACTTAAAAAATGTTGAATTTCTTATCAAATTGTACACAAAAACCGTCACTAATCACCGAGAATCGTACTTAATTCACGAGCATAAGCTCTGATACCACTTGTAGGTCCAGGTAACTCAACTACTGATTGAACTCGTGATATGACGTTTCTATAACACGAAGTGCGGAATCTTTCGTATTAACGTTTGTATACTAATCGACAATTCAAACAACACGCGTAAATAAACTTCTCGTTATATTCCAAATCACTGTGGTTACAGACACAATCAGACAAGTTTTTCTCTTCTTGGATCGATCACTTCTAATGACTCTGTAACACATATATATAGAAACACACCTGCTGTAAGCGAACTTAGTTAAGTTCGCCTGAAACAGACTAAGCGAACTTAACAAGTTCGCCTCAGTTAGACCTAAGCGAACTTATTAAGTTCGCCTCTGATAGACCAGGCGAACTTAACAAGTTCGCCTCTAGGCATACTTGTAAAAACACTTAGCAACTTTTTACAATTACTTAACAAAACATAAAGACATAAAAACTAACTATTACAAGCTTTTGTCATTACAAATCTATGTCCTAACAGAAAAAGCGTTGAACGACTTTATCAATGTATGTACTTTGACTTAAACCTATAAGCCGCTTTGATCTATCTCTAGAGGTCTTTATTCCCATAATATAAGAAGCTTCACCAAGATCTCTCATTGTGAAACATTTTCCTAACCAAAACTTTACGTCTTTTAGCATAGGGATATGGTTTCCAATGAGCACTATGTCATCTACATACAGAATCAGAAAAGTCACATGGCTCCCACTTGCCTTCTAGTAGACACGCGAATCATCTTCGTTTTTGACAAAACCAAACTCTTTAATTTTCTGGTCAAACCAAAGATTCCAGCTTCTAGATGCCTATTTTAATCCATATGGGTTTGTTTAACTTGCATACCTTATTAGGATTCTTTGGATCTTCAAAATCTTCCGGTTGAACCATATAGACATCTTCATTAAGATGCCCATTTAGGAACGCGGTTTTGACATCCATTTGCCATATCTCGTAGTCATAATACGCGACAATGGCAAGCAGAATCCTGATGGACTTAAGCATGGCTACTAGCAAGAAGGTTTCATCATAATCAATTCCATGAATCTGAGTAAAGTCTTTCGCTACCAACCTTGCTTTGAAGGTTCGCACATTCCCATCCATGTCGATTTTCTTCTTGAAAATCCACTTGCTTCCTACAGTCTGACTTTCGGGAGGAAGGTCAACCAAGTCCCATACATGGTTGTCATACATGGATTAGATTTCAGCGTCCATGGCTTCAAGCCATTTTTTAGATTCATAATCTAATATTGCAGATCTGTAACTAGTGGGCTCAGCCTGATCAACTATCAGGACGTCGTCAATCTGGTGAATCCTGATATACCGGTCATGTTCATGGCGATCCCTAGCACTTCTGCGAACAGCTTGTGTCACAGTTAATCTTAAACATTTCTAGATTCAGTTTCAGCAGTCTCATGCTGAATGACATGTTCAGTTTGTGGTTCTTGGATCTCATCCATATCCACACGGTTATCTCCAATCCCTCTCGCAAGAAGTTCTTTCTCCAAGAAAGTAGCTCTGCGTTTAATGAAAACTCAGTTTTCACCATGATTGTAGAAGTAGTAACCGATTGTTTTGGGGTATCCGACGAAAACAACTTTATCGCCACGGGGATTTAGCATATCTGCAGATTCACTTGTAACATATGTGTTACATCCCCAAACCCTAAGGTATGACACTTTGGGTTTCTCCCCATGCCATATCTCATAAGGAGTCTTGTCCACCTTCTTTGTAGGAGCTAAATTTATGATTCTCGTAGCAGTCTCGAGAGCAAAACACCAGAAGGAGTGTGGGAGGTTTGTACGACACATCATTGATTGAACCATATCTAATAGAGTTCGATTTCTCCTTTCAGACACACCATTAAGCTGTGGTGTTCCTGGTGGAGTAAGCTGAGAAATGATCCCACATTTCTTTAGATGTTCGTCAAAATCTTGACTAAGATATTCACCACCTCAATCAGATCGAAGCATCTTAATCGTCTTACCAAGCTGATTTTGTACTTCGTTCTGGTACTGTTTGCGCATTTCAAACGTTTCATGTTTATGCTTCATAAGATAAACATATCCATATCTACTGAAGACATCACTAAATGTTATGATGTATCTCTCTCCATTTCTAGACATTGTTTTGAATGGCCCACATACATCAGTATGTACAAGTCCTAACAAATCCTTAGCCCTTTAACCAATACCGGAAAAAGGAGCCTTGGTTAGCTTTGCACTTAAACATGATTCGCAATCATCAAATGACTCTTGACAAGTAGAATTCAGAATTCCGGCGGTCTGGAGTTTCTTCATGCGATTCTTGTTCATGTGTCCTAGTCTACAATGTCATAGATACGTATCATTGAAATCATATTACGTTTGGAGGAGATATTAAATAGAACGTTATTATCATGGACTTCTATCTCATAGATTCCGTTGTGAGGTTTTGCAGGGAAATAAAACAAACCATTTAAATATGCAGAAATAAAATCATTGTCAAAAGCATAATCAAATCCTTGTTCTCGCAAAGCGGATATTGAAACAATATTCCTAGTCAAAATAGGAATGAAACAAACATTGTTCAAAACAAGTTCTAAACCAGAAGGAAGTAAAAGAGTGTATTCTCCTACAGCCTTCACAACAACCTTTGTCCATTTCCCACATGGAGCTCCAGGTCACCTTGCTTCAGCCTCCTAACCTTCTTTAGTCCCTACAAATCATTACAAATGTGATAACCACATACAGTGTCAAACACTCAAGATTTGCTAGACCAAGAGAAGATCTCAACAACAAACATACCTGAGGACTGTCCTCCGGTAGATTTTTCTGCTTCAACTCGGCTAGATACTTCGGGCAGTTCCTCCTCCAGTGTCCGACTTCATCACAATGAAAACACTTGACATCCTTTAGAGGCTTCTTGTCAACAAATTTGCCTTTGCCCTTGCTCTTGAAGCTTTTCTTGCTTTTTCCCTTGGCTTCAGATTTCTTGACTCGGCCTTCTTTGATCATCAGCACTGGACCAGACTTAGCAGGAGCCGGTATATTCATCTCGGCAGTCTTAAGCATCATATACAGCTCCAGGATGGTCTTGTCCCAAGCATTCATATTGTAATTCAAAGAGAACTGGTCATATGATTTTGGCAGTGACTTGAGGATAATATTCTCGACAAATTCATTGCTTAAAGGGGAGTCAAGACGTGCCAGATGATCAATGTATCCCTTCTTCTTCAAAACATGAGTGCTGGCAGAAGAACCTTCTTGCATACGACAGCTTATTAGTGATCTCATCACTTCAAAGCATTCACGATGGGCCTACTGTTGAAACATGTCTTGCAGTTGCCTAATCATGTCGTATGCTGGCATGTCCACCATATTCTTTTGAAGTTCTAGCATCATAGAAGCCAACATTGTAACATCCATGACTTTTCTGGTATTATTTTATTGTACAATGACGACATTTTCATTTCATCCTATACTTGTCCAACGTAATGGGTCACATTAATTATTATTTTAAAACATGTATCAACTTAAAATTTCAACCTTTCATTTACATATCATTCTCTATTATATATACTTTATTATAGTAAACATATAAAAAATAAATCTTTTAGATATTTTTTTATCGTATAATTACATCTTTATATATATATGATTATATATGTAAAATATATATAGTTATTTATGTTAAATAAATAAATGATACAAATTTCAAATTAAATGAAAATGAAAATTGTTCTTTTATACGATGCTCGAAAATAAACAAGTAATAGTTATATTTTTATAAAAAATATAAATACGATTTCTGTAAGTAATTAAAAAGGGTTTTTTTAAAATAGTTTAGAAATTAAATGGTTTTGATTTTTAACCCCCCCCCCCCCCTCAAACCATTTTGAAAACCTCCATAACAATTAAACCCTCTTTTAACCTTGAATAGAACCCTCACTTGAACCACCATCCTATCAAGTTGGACCCTAGAACTAGATCAAACTGATTTTGACTAAGAAAAGTCAAAACAATGGCCCAATCATCAATTTCATTCGTTTTTTGAGTTGTAATCGACCAAATTTAATGCCAAATCAATGGGGATCAAAGGTTAAAAAGGAATCAAGCATCCAATTTGAAAATCCTTGTAAAAAATCACCCATTTTGGGTACCCAGCGGATCTCTCGGTCGTGAGTTTCAATCCCACCAATCAAGGTCGTAAATCTCGAGTAAATCACAGCTATAACATGCTTCCTCGTCCTTCTACTTAATCCCCGTCGTCTAGCTACTCAAATGAGTCTCAAAACCAGTCATTTTTCACTCCTCTCTATCGCGATCGGCTAGGCTGAAGCAGCCCCGTCTGTCACGACCAATCGAGTCCCGATTTCAGGTAAATTTTGTACCCTCCTATTCGTTTTGATTTCCCAAACCAAAGCCCCAAGGTTGTTGCTGTAAATATATGGTTAATCATGTTCAATTTGGGGCTAGGGTTCGCAATCTCTTGATTTGGAGAAGATGACACAAGTGGGTTTTAGGTTAAAAGCATTCACTTCTAATCTTTAATCAAGGTTTGGTGCTGGTCTAGTGGTAGACCCTTGCGCTAACAGCAAACAGGTCGCGGGTTCTAACCCTGGGTAGACCTGTTTGCTTCCTTCTTATTTCATTTCGCTTCATTTTACTTCTTTTTCCCACTCACACATAAGTACATACATATATATATATACACATATTCATATAAGTATAAACCCATGAACTTTTGAAAGATAAAAGTATGATATACATTTTTTTATATACACAATTATTGGGATAAACCAACCATTTAGAAATGTATGAGGGTTTACAATTATCATTCTTTTCAAATATATATATGTGTGCGTATACATATTTATATATGATTTTGTATAAAACTCAATACCATTTGGAACTAGTTCGTGCAAAGATACAATTTAAATGATTTTAAAATCTCGATTACAATATAAATAAATTTTGAGAGAATTCATTTTAATTAAAAATTAAGTTCCAAATAAGTATTTAAACCACTTAGTTCATAAAAAAAAATTGTGACGAGATTTTATAAAAATACATTATCATCTTTGTAAAGACTTTCCAAAAACATTTTATAAATCATTTTACATAGAAGTTTCATTTAGAGTTTAATTTACATTTAAATAAATAAAACCTCTCCTAAATATATATATACTAATATATATTTACACTACTTTTTAAAGACACGCTATTATAGTAATAAATAAATAAATGAAAATGTTTATTTATTCAAATTATTTATCCATTTTAAATAAAACCCTAAGCCAACTATTATTTTATTAAATACATACATACCTTGAATTTATATTTTATATTAAACTTTATTCAAATACAAACACAAACATATACACATCCCTTACATGATATAACATAAACCATTTGTACAAGTCCCTACACCCAATCCCGTTAAACCCTAGACATTACTGTAGACCTTGTGCATGTTCTGATTCAAGTTCATACATTTCACTCTAGGATAATTTGGTGATTTGCAAGAATCACTTTTGCTACCTATTTACTCGTGCTATCTACAGCATCAATACAAGTGAGTTTTTACATATCCCCTTTTATATTTTTTGCACTTTTGGGGTGAAACATGATTCTCTTTACAAACTTCTATGCAATAACATATATATATATATATATATAATTCTCAAATATGACTCTATGTGTTTGTTTGTGCTTTATGTTTGAATGCTATTAGTTAAGGCTATATATTCATGACACATTAGTGCAATCATTAACTCTTTACAAGCCAACGGTAGCATTAAAAGATCTATTGTGTCTTGCAAACCCACCCAGGTAGGGTGAGTGTTACCGACATTACACTAGACTATCACTTGTTGTTATGCCCTACATTAGGATAATATTTTTTTGTTATGCTCTTCATTAGAATAACATTTATTTGTTATGCCCTTCATTAGGATAACATGCGGGTTATGCCCTTCAGTCACAAGGTTTGATTGTACACTAGCTTAACTATAGGTTCTCTATAAATGCCTAGTAAACCATATGTCATATGAATTGTATAAAACATTGAAATCCATTTGTTGTGTCAAAACCTATGTACGCTCACCAACTATTTTTAGTTGAACTTGTTTTAAATCATGTTTCAGGTACGGTTATTTGATCAAGTTTACTTCATCTATGTTGTGGACCTAGTTAATTTAATAAAAAGGAACTTGTTATGTATTTCCAATTTCATGTACTTTGTTAGATTCTGTTTGTTTTGAATCATGAAATGAAATGAGATGTTTAAATATATATCAACTTAGTCAACCATGGGCTCATGAACAGTCTCCATGTCCCGCCCCGATGTTTCCGCCGTCAGTTGGGGTGTGACAGATTGGTATCAGAGCATTGGTTATAGGGCATTAGGTTATTAGACACCCTTGACCTAGACTATAACCTTAGGACACCCATATTTTCCATGCTCTATGATTATGTGATATGTGCTACATTCTATGTGCTATGTGCTATATGCTTGTTATTTTATGTGTTAATTATTTGATGCCTTATTGATTAGAATTCATTACTTATTAAGTTATATCTAAATAATACACTAGATAAACAATATCCATACCCATATCCTAAGCCTCATATCCTTCTTGCCTACTTCTATGTCATCATCATAGCATGTGGAACGTCATACTCATAGACATTAGTCTATTAAATTTTCTTTTACATCCATTAAGGTTTTAAACTGTGTTAATTATTAGAGGACACGTGCAATCTGGAAGGGTGACACCTGTATTCTGGGTTTTCTGTCTAGGAAAGCATTTCATATAAATCCCAATCAACCGAGGGATCCGTATGCTTTCCTGGGAATTTCCGGGATGAGTGCTTACTCATAGGCTAAAGCATGTCTCCTCGAAAGTTATATAAGTTTAATTAACCTTAATATGTCATAGTATTCGAGTGGTTATGTTACTATTTGAGTACAATCCAAACAAAGAATTACTTATGCTTATTTGTCCGCTTATTCTAATCCAAGAAATTCTTATAAATCCTTACATCTCTCTTTATGTTGTTTCAAATCTATAGTATGCCTCCCCGTCGCGCCACCACCACCAACAACAATAACAATGATCTTGCTGCTCTTCTCACACAACTTGTGACCCAACTCACCCAGGCCAATAACAACAACAATGGGTGCTCTAGTGGCAGTGCTAATGGTGGTGGTGGTGGCACCAACCCGCCACAATGCACCTTCAAACACTTCAATTCATGTAACCCCCTCAAATTCTATGGCACCAAAGGAGCTACGAGACTCCTTCAATGGTTTGAAACTATTGAGGGCACCTTCCTCAATAGTGGCTGTCATGATAACCTCCGGGTTTGTCATGCCACCAGCGTCTTCCAGAAACGGGCGCTCACGTGGTGGAATGGTGAGAAGAGGACTAGAGGTATGGATGCGGCAATGGCCTTGCCGTGGGATGAATTGAAAAAGATCATGACCGAGGAGTTCTGTCCTCGAAATTAAATGAAAAAGCTAGAGGCCGAGTTTTGGGATCTTGCCTAAGACAGTGGCGAGAATTTGGCCAACACAACTCGTTTCCATGAGTTGAGCCTTCTTGTGCCACATATGGTCACACCACTGTCCCGGTGCATTGAAAAGTACATCGGTGGTTTACCTAGACAGATTCAGGATATTGTTCTAGGAAGGAATCCTGCTACCCTTGAAGACGCTCTCCGCCTATCTGCCACATTACATGATAATCATGTGAAGTCGGCACGTTGACGAGGAAAGGCTCAAAGAAAGTCACTGACACCGCAACACCCTCTACACCCACCAAAGAAGTCAAATCTGAACCCTATCACAACGACAAGAAGCGAAAGGCTAAAAACTTTGTTGCTGTCACTCCAGCTGCTCCAATTAACCAAGTTGCACCCATGGCTCAGAATTTAGCCAAGAAGCAATATGGGGGCAACAATCCCTTATGCAACATGTGCAATTATCACCACTTCCCGAACATGCCATGTCGCCTATGTACCAATTATGGGAGGTATGGCCATACGGCCAATGTTTGCCTATCCAGGCCATCTACTACTCAAGATAACTAGGGAAATAGAGTCAACCAACAAGTGGTCAATCAAGCGGTCCCAGGCATTGCTAATGGGAATGCTTGCTTTGAATGTGGCAACCCAAACCACTTCCGTAACCAGTGCCCAAGGCTTGTCAATACTAATAAAGGTGGAGCTCATGGGCGTGCTTTCAACATATACACCAATGAAACTCAAGTCAATACCGATACGGTGAATGATACCATTTGAAGCAAGTGCAAGATGGAGTCAAATAGAGATTTAATCTAGAATAAATTACACATTGTAATCCTTTACGTATCTTGTTGTTATTTGAACTATTTACACCTACCACGGTTTGTCACCATTATTAAAAGAAATTGAGCTTGCTTGCCAACTTCGAGAAGATGAATCATTTCGCATGATCATTAACCACTCGTACAAACACGGACAATCTAAAACTCGACTACCCACATTGTACATGAACGCCGAGAAACACGTTTGCCCACAACACTCGACCACCTACAAAATCCGTTAGTTTACGTTACTCATGAGATTCAATAACTTACATATGAGCATTCACATGATAGGTTTATCACATGATAAAAAATACTAGATATATCACATGACACGTGAAACTTATTTGTTTACAATGTACGTGACACTAGATCATACATGAAACTTGAGTGTTTACATTATGCACGGAACTAAAATTGTTTACAATTGTTGCAATTGATTGATCACATTATACACAAGGCATGATCATTCACTTTATCCATGAATGTTGGAAGCTGCAAAACTTTAAAACCACTCAGGGTTAACGTATCCTTGTTCAAGCATGAGGAAACTATGGAACCTAAGCTATGCCACCTTATTACTCTTTAGTTGCTAATTGACCTTACTATCTAGGGACACAGCTATTAGCAGCTCATACGTGAAAACAATATACATGAACTAAGTAATTTTGTGCCCCCTCTGGACCCGCACATAATGGAGGGATCTATACGGACCATGCGATGATTTGAGTAATTACGGGTGCACACGTAATTATAAAAATCAGCGCATGGAAAACATAGTAAAATATGTCGTATGTTATGACATAAAACCTATCGTGATATACAATAACGAAACTAATGAGATATGATAAGGGCATGGTGGATACGCCGCTGGTACTTCCTATATATAAGTGTTCCTGTCATATTATCAGAAGTAACGTTATTTATGTCACGTAAAATTATATGTTATTTCGACCTGGACCAATGTTCGTGAAATCTTTAGTCCAATAACATATCTTGAAAACATTAGACTATCTCCTAAACAAGTTTGAATCATCAAATCCTCATCATTCTTATTTCAAGGAATACCTTCCGTCTTTGGAGTCCAAAATATTCTCCCGACAGATCTCCCCTAATTCTCTTAAACTAAATTCATTATCATCATTCATACCTGACCTTGAGAAACATATCTAAATCTTCTTATCAATCGTACTTCACAACCCAATTTTCAAACTTCATTCAGGATCCAAACGTGGGCCAGAGATTACTTGGGAACGTGAGGACCGAATGAAGCTCAAATACCCATACCTTTTAGATGATTTAGTAAGCCTCAACCAGTCGAATTTCGGGACGAAATTCCCTTAACATGGGGATACTATAACATCCATGACTTTTCTGGTATTATTTTATTGTACAATGATAACATTTTCATTTCATCCTATACTTGTCCAACATAATGGGTCACATTAATTATTATTTTAAAATATGTATCAACTTAAAATTTTAACCTTTCATTTACATATCATTCTCTGTTATATATACTTTATTATAGTAAACATATCAAAAATAAATCTTTTAAATATTTTTTTTATCGTATAATTACATCTCTATATATATATGATTATATATGTAAAATATATATAGTTATTTATGCTAAATAAATAAATGATACAAATTTCAAATTAAATGAAAATGAAAATGAAAATTGTTCTTTTATACGATGCTCGGAAATAAACAAGTAATAGTTATATTTTTATAAAATTTATTAATACGATTTTTGTAAGTAATTAAAAAGATTTTATAAAATAATTTAGAAATTAAATGGTTTGAATTTTAAACCCCTCCCCCCTCTAACCATTTTGAAAACCTCCATGACAATTAAACCCTCTTTTAACCTTGAATAGAATCCTCACATGAACCTCCCTCCTATCAAGTTGGACCCTAAAACTAGATCAAACTGATTTTGACTAAGAAGAGTCAAAAAAATGCCCCAATCATCAATTTCATTCGATTTTTGAATTGCAATCGACCAAATTTGATGCCAAATCAATGAGGGTCAAAGGATAAAAAGGAAACAAGCATCCAATTTGAAAATCCTTGTCAAAAATCACCCATTTTGGGTACCCCACGGATCTCTCGGTCGTGAGTTTCAATCCCACCAATCAAGCCTGTAAATCTCGAGCAAATCACAGCTATAACGCATTTCGTCGTCCTTCTACTTAATCCCCGTCCTCTGGCTACTCGAATGAGTCTCAAAACTAGTCATTTTTCACTCCTCTCTATCGCGATCGGCTAGGGTGAAGCAACACCGTCTGTCATGACCAAACGAGTCCCGACTTCAGGTAAATTTCGTACCCTCCTATTCGTTTTGATTTTCCAAACCAAAACCCCAATGTTGTTGCTGCAAATCTGTGGTTAATCATGTTCAATTTGGGGCTAGGGTTTGCAATCTCTTGATTTGGATAAGATGACACAAGTGGGTTTTAGGTTAAAAGCATTTACTTCTAATCTTTAATCAAGGTTTAGGGCTGGTCCAGTGGTAGACCCTTGCGCTAACAGCAAACAGGTCGCAGGTTCTAACCCCGGGAATACCTGTTTGCTTCCTTTTTATTTCATTTTGCTTCATTTTACTTCTTTTTCCCACTCATACATAAGTACATACATATATATATATATACACACATATTCATATAAGTATAAACTCATGAACTTTTGAAAGATAAAAGAATGATATACAATTTTTTTATATAAACAATTATTGTGATAAACCTACCATTTAGAAATGTATGAGGGTTTACAATTATCATTTTTTTCAAACATATATATATATGTGTATACATATTTATATATAATTTTGTATAAAACCCGATACCATTTGGAACTAGTTCATGCAAAGATAAGCAGATTTTAAATGAGGACTATTATTCATACAATTTAAATAATTTTAAAACCTCGATTACAATATAAATAAATTATTAGAAAAATTATTTTAATTAAAAATTAAGTTCCAAATAAGTATTTAAACCACTTAGTTCATAAAAAAAATTGTGACGAGATTTTATAAAAATACATTATCATCTTTGTAAAAACTTTCCTAATACATTTTATAAATCATTTTACATAGAAGTTTCATTTAGAGTTTAATTTACATTTAAATAAATAAAAACTCTCCTAAATATATATATGCTAATATATATATTTACACTACTTTTTAAAGACACACTATTATAGTAATAAATAAATGAAAAGGTTTATTTATTAAATTATTTATCCATTTTAAATAAAACCCTAAGCCAACTGTTATTTTATTAAATACATACATACCCTGAATTTATATTTTATAGTAAACTTTATTCAATTACAATCACAAACATATACATATCCCTTACATGATATAACACAAACCCTTTGTTCAAGTCTCTACACCAGATCCCGCTACACCCTAGACATTACTTTAGACCTTGTGCATGTTCTGATTCAAGTTCATACATTTCACTCAAGGATAATTTGATGATTTGCAAGAATCACTTTGTCTACCTATTTACTTGTGCTATTTACACCATCAATACGAGTGAGTTTTTACATAGCCCCTTTTATATTTTTGCACTTTTTGGATGAAACACGATTCTCTTTACAAACTTCTATGCAGTTACATATATACAATTCTCAAATATGACTCTATGTGTTTATTTGTGCTTTATGTTTGAATGCTATTAGTTAAGGCTATATATTCATGACACATTAGTGCAATCATTAACTCTTTACAAGCCAACGGTAGCATTAAAAGATCTATTGTGTCCGGCAAATCCACCCAGGTAGGGTGAGTGTTACCGACATTACACTAGGCTATCACTTGTTGTTATGCCCTACATTAGGATAATATTTTTTTTGTTATGCACTTCATTAGAATAACATTTATTTGTTATGCCCTTCATTAGGATAACATGCGGGTTATGCCCTTCAGTCACAAGGTTTGATTATACACTAGCTTAACTATAAGTTCTCTATAAATGCCTAGTAAACCATATGTCATATGAATTGTATAAAACATTGAAATTCATTTGTTGTGTCAAAACTTATGTACGCTCACCAACTATTTTTAGTTGAACTTGTTTTAAATCATGTTTCAGGTACAGATATTTGAGTTGATCAAGTTTACTTCATCTATGTTGTGGACCTAGTTAATTTAATAAAAAGGAACTTGTTATGTATTTCCAATTTCATGTACTTTGTTAGATTCTGTTTGTTTTGAATCATGAAATGAGATGTTTAAATATATTACAACTTAGTCAACCATGTGCTCATGAACAGCCTCCATGTCCCGCCCCGATGTTTTCGCCGTCGGTTGGGGTTTGACAAGCATCAAGCAAGAGACTTTGATAAAGTCATCAACATACTTCAACAATCCTTCTTAGGTGAGTTCTTTGCAAATGCTTCCATTCTTCCTTCATGAAGCTAAAAACAAATATTCAAATTGTCTATTTGGTTTTAAAAATCCATTAGGTGGCGAAGCAGTCAAGCTTTGGTTAAACATGTATATTACAGTATTCTGATAAAATAATCATTTGGCTTATTTTTACCTCACCTTTTAATGTTCTTAACAATTTCACTTCTATCATGAATGTCCAATGAATCTAAATGAAGTATCATTGGTCCTCATATATCTTCTTTGCCAGGCATACATATTATGACCAAACTCCAATGGTTACTGGATAAAAGAAAAGAAACTGAATCAATATATCTGATTTAAAACAAATTGCTTTTGAATGTAAATATCTCAGGAAAACTTACACTTCATAAATTAGGATAAGTATGTATGCTTTCTGAAAAATATTGACACCATTCCACCACTTTCTTAAGTTGTTGAATGATTCTTTATCAATTCCCTATTTAAGGAATACACGGACCACACAAGCATGAGTGGGAGAAATGATAATCATAATAGTCAAATAGTTTGACAGTAGAGGAAATTATACAAAGGCTACACTACATAAGGCTACACCTTGTATGATACAACTTCTTTCAGCTTAATGTAAAAATACGTGTTAAAGAAGTGAAAGTTACTTATTGCTCCATTTGTTGCGGGTACCTCCTGCTGTAAATATCTGGCCAAAAGCACAAATAATGTGATTATAACTAAAAAAACCAGTACTTTGAGATGGGATTCAATTCAAATCCATGATAAAAGCATTAGATTTCAGAATTATTGAATATTAGGTTTATTAGGATTGAGCCCACGGGTCTATTAGGTATTTAGGGTGTACATTCTATTCTCTATTTAATGACCCAACAGAAGCTTGTAATCAGTTAAACACCTACCTGATGTAAAAGTTCAAAATACATGATGTCAAGCATTTTCCACAAGCAAGGTTGTCAATCTCACCAAAAGAAATTTCAACACTATCTGGATCATCACTGTATATAAGGCAAAAAAGATATGACAGACCAATTACATTCTGTTAAAACTGTCCGAGGAAGTCATCCCCTCTTGCAAAAGAAAAGAAAAAGCAACACAAGCCTGGATGGGTAAACAAACCTATCGTCCTTTTCCCTGAAAAATTAAGATAAGACATTGTTGAAAGCAACCAAATAATAGTAAGCTATTATATAATAGTGGAAGAATTATAACCTCCTTTTCTATAGGTCCCTCCGGGTGGGTGTGTCGGATCGTGATCGTGTGAGTATGTAGCCTAGTCACCAGGTGCGGAATTTCCGTGACTAGGTGGAACAAGGTACAACGACAACTGTAAACATGACAAACAACACAAGCTCGTACTATAAATACACGTTCTATTATAACGAGGTGTTTCAAACACAAGGAACTGACTTCTGGACTGTTACAGAATTGACTCGTGCGTACTTATGATTGTGGTTACATCTCTTGTGAAAAGTGAAACAATCCAAGCTATATATAGACCCTGGGTCATGCGTACTAATAAGTATGCATGAACATCCTTCATGCGTACTTGCCTAAGAACGCATGACCACTTTGTGTACTTGACAAATACACATGAATCAATCTCCATGCGTATTTGCTTAGTACAACCAAAACATTCAATCGATTACAAGTACAAGTTCAGACATTACAACTCGATAACAACAAGGACAAATACAAATACATATAAAGACAAGACTGAAAGATAAATAACAAAAGCTTGAGCATGATCCAGAGTGCCTGTCACCAAAACATGCTTCAACAGACTCCCCCTTGACAGCACCTCTGGATGTCTTCAGTCTTCTTATGAGCTTCCAGCTTGACTCCCGCCACCTAGCCTTGACTTGTAGTCATAGCAGAATTTCACCAGTTTGTTGTAACAGGTGGCTAGCAGCTTGGTCCACTCATCTTTATGAAAGCAGTACTTGTCTACCAACACCTCCAAGTCTTTCACAGAAAAACTGATGAAACATATTTCATCAAACACCCTGACAATCTCCTGTAAGCTCATATTCTCAATCATTAAAGCCTCACCGGTTAAAGGATCTACATACCAGTACCACATGTTTCCCAACACATCTTGAGGAATTCTCCTCAGAGATATGTGAGTCTCGCAGAGTACTGGCTTGTAAACAAGCTTTTTCAAGGACTTGCGTGTCACTGGATGTATCTTTGTTTTGCCTTTGACACACCTCGGTACTTGAGGCTGAAACATCTGAAACTTTCCTGAACGTCCCTCTCTTTGTAAAGCTCCCCACATACCTTTAGATACCGCATAAGATGTATCACCACATAGTTCGTGGAGAGCTAGATTAACCAGGTCATACTTGGGTAGGGAGTTGAATGCTTATGTTGTTGGCTTTACGTATTGCACCCCACCAGAACGTTTAATTGAAAATAACCCCTTGTCATTTTCAAACCGAACAGAGAGAATCATGCCTGCAGCGCCATATTTGTTAGTGTATTGTGGCTTGTACCACGGGCCTGCTTTGTCTTCTTAAACCACTCCTGGGGCATCTTCCTCCTGGAGCTACTACTTTCCCCTGTAGCATGGACTGGGTCAGATTGGGGAACCTCAGCTGGTGTAGCCTCAACACTATCAAAGGCATCTTCAGCTCGTTCAGGTATTGTAGGAACATGAAAAATCTCCCCATCTTCAAGTTCATAGATCCCCTCACCATAACCTTTCGGGAACTCAATCACCACATCATCACCTCCTTCATCCCAGTCATCACCTGATTTAATCTCTCTTTCTTCTAACTCTGCCAATGCACCAATCATTGCTTCATTTTTCAAATATGGGCTTGCGGATAACTCTTCCAATACCTCAGCCGCTGATTTTCCTTTGTCACCTCCACCACCACCTTCCTTTTGTGTAGACTCCCCCTGTGCCATAGGCGCTACTTGTGGTGTAGCTAAAGCAACTTGTGTCTCACCACCAGCATCACTTGAGGGGCCGGTACCAGGATCCTGGTCTTGATCCTTCTCTCCTGTAAGGTTAATGTGGTGGCAGGCTTCTTCCTCAGCTTTCTTGCTGGTCTCCCCCTGAGATTCAAGCTGGTTTGTCAATTTGGCAACCAAGTCAACCATAATGTGATTTTCACCCCTTTGAATTAACATCTGGGTTTCCAATGCCTTCCGGTTGACAAAGATAGTATCATTGAGCTTAAACTGAATAGTCTGAAGTTCAAAGAATGATTTCATTTGCTCATTCATGTTGTGCCATTTATTGGTGAGTCTGGTGATCTCATCAACCAGTGAGTTGATTTGAGCTTATTGGGTTGCAACTTGAGATTCTAAGGCTGAAATCTGTGCATTTCTTGGATCCACTTCCCTGGCGATAGAAGCTTCACCAGTCTCGTGTATCGTACCAGAAAATAGCTCAGACAAATCAAAATGGTGGCCCATATCACCAAATTCAATGGAGTGAGTCATGGGCGGTAAAGTTCGAGCCGTAACAGTTACTGGGAGGGATGTTGTTGGGATTGTTGTGGGTGCAACTGTTATGGAAACTACAATGGACTCGGCCATTATAGGTTGGAGAGTTGTAGCTGTGATTTGGGTGGTTGTAGCATGAACAGAGACTATTAGTTGAGTCGTTTCCTGAATAGTAGGAACAACTATTGGTGTGATTGTTCTTCGTCTTCTCCTACTATAGAGTTGTGTTTGTTGTTCTGGAGTTTGCCATGATCGTGCCCATGCATTAATTTCCTCCATCACCACATGCCACGGACGATCACATCCGAACTTCTTTCTCCTTTCAATCATGTGCGGCTCTTCATTCTCGCTGTCAGAACTTTCATCCTCGAGTTGAAACTCTGTATCTGAACTGTCTCTTCGTCTATGTCTAGATGAGGATTCAGGAAGGGATTCCTGAATATTCCTCCTTAGATGCCTTTGATCCGATGTGTCATCGGAGTCAGAAGATTCGGTTAAGGTTCTTTCAGAGTCACTATACTCTACACCGTGACCACCATCACCACTATCACCATTATCTCTATTACTATCATTTCCATCAAAATCATTATCTCCATCATTATCAGAATCATCATCACTATCAACGTCTTGTCCATCCTCCTCTTCATCATAATGTTCACTTAATTCTGGTTCAGAATTTACACTGTACCATCTTTCATCGGCGGGGTCAACATAAGCTTCATCAATCAAATGCCCAAATAGAGGTGTGTGAATCGGTATTGGCTCTGCAGCTCCAGTCTTCAAGAATTGTACAAAAACCCGTTTATCCACATGCCTTACCTGTAACTGCTGCCAAATTGGTGGAAGATTTGGCAAAAAGTGATTGATTAACAGTTGGATAAAGCGTGGGTACAGTAGAAACCTAAATCTCTCCGTTGCATTGATTTGATCCAATATTGACTTGTAGACATAGCGTGAGAAATTATAACCTCTGTTGAGTGAGAGACCAACCATGGCAGAATCCAAATCATGGCCCATGGCGTCTTTACCTGCCTTACGAGCTGAAATGCACATTATCATAATGTGTGCAAGGTATCTCCATTGGTCTAACAGCCACGTCTTCTTGCATAAAAGGGTAGTCTCTCCATCCAACATACCCCATCCGCTGCCTCCAACATCCGTCTGTAACATACTTTGGATAACTAGTCGGATCTGTAGGTTGATCATGGAATTGTAGCACCAGACGGATTGTGTCTTCAGATATCGCAATCCTTTGATTAGCCATAGTGGCTGTAATCACATTGGGAGTTTGTGTGCAATCTAATTCGGCTGTGTCACAAAATTGTTCAAGATAGGGACAGGAGATAACAGGATTTGCAGATATTGCATAAGCGTTCTTTGACCTACTCAGAAATGTAACTATCTCTAGATAGTTAATAGTTGCACCCTTCCACTCGGGGTTGGTAAGTGCTAATAGGTTGAACTCGTCCGTGTACAGTCTTATTTCCATATCTGCAACAAACACAATAAAATAAGATTAGAACAGTTTAATGATATTAAAAGTTAAGATATAATAGACAATTAATGAAAATCTTGGACTTATAAAAATTTCACACCACTGCCTCATGTGTACTTGTGTAAGTACTCATAGACAAAACTTGTCATGCCTACTTATCAAGTACCCATGAACAAAATCCTTCATGCGTACATGTAAGTACGCATGGTCAGCATGAAGTTCAGGTTTTTGTGCAAGACCGATTTCATCAATTTGATGTATAATGTCCTTAATTCTTATCCTAAGGGTGTCGAGATAGACAATGAAACTCAATGTAACTTTGGTTAGAGCTAGTATCAAACAACACATGACTCGTTATGATCAAACATGGGTCGACGCAAGGTTACGGGCCAAACCAAGATCAAAATCCAAAATTTGTAAGTTAAAATGTTGAATTTTGTGTTAAATGACTCAATTTGATGACTAGAAACATGAATGGTTGTCCAAATTTACATGCACACATCATCTAGATCACAAAAATCGGTCATCAAAAACCCTAGTCTAGCGAACACCAAATCACTGAATTTCGGATGATTTAACGATTGGAATTGGTTGAGATTCTCACCAGATGATCTAGAGATGGTTTTAGAACTGAGTTAGTGGCTGAAAAAAGGTTTAGTAACACAGAAATTTTTGAGGCAAAATGATCAATGGAGTATGTAGAAGATGAATGTTTGAATGAGGAGTAAATGCTAAGTGTCGTTATATATACCCCGCCATTCAGATCGTGCACACTTATCTAAGTTCGCATCGTTATCCTCATGCGTATTTATAAGTACGCATGGCTTAAGCTGTGCGCACTTGATTAAGTATGCATGACTTATCACTTCCTCAAACTTTAACTCAAATGCCTTTTTTATGAAGTATTTTGAGACTTACATGATAGATATGTTCACCTGTTGTTTGTAACAAAGTTGTTTTCGGAAGTTATGAAAATATTTTTATGGTTCTTCAAACGGAATGCAAGAAACCTTTTTGTCTTTTGTAAAGTTTAAGCTAAAACATACCGAAAATCTTTTTGTTGTCTTTCAAAGGGAATGAACTGAATACAGAATAATTGAATACTTATAGTGAACGTCTTTTTGATTAAGTCATTAACAGAGGATCATATCAGGCTAAAACATATAGCAAAATTGATACAAGATAAATTTCAAAGAAATTGGGATCATATCATGACATACTCACTTAGAATCAATTTTGAAATACATATCATGTTAAATCAAACTGTCAATATTATAAGATTTGAAACTATAAGCATCTTTGGATCAAGTTCATGTGAGTTAAGGTATATTTAAAGTTCTAGAATTTGTACCCCACGGTTATGTCAACAGAAGGTAAATGCATTATCTCAAAACATCTAAGATTTTCTCAAGGATTATCTGAATCTCCAGGTTGAAGTTACATCATTTTGCACAGAAAAATCAAGCAGAATCCATAAGGATTATCAAGAATCATACGATTCAGAATCGAGTGATTCATTTTTCTTGGTTCGTGAGGTTTATCTTTAGTGAATATTTTGTAATGATTCAGGCTAATAGATATGGAATCCGAAAATTTAGGTAATGGGATCCAACTATTATCTGGATGTCATCAATGGAACAGATGTGATCCAAGGGGGGTAGTATATGCTTGACGGTTGTTGTCAAAACATATCTTGGCACAACTTCATATTGCATACTTGTAAGTATGGGCAGTGAAGTGAACCAAAAAATTGTGCTAAAGACATAACCCGAAACTAGTCTCAAAAGATAATACTAGCCAAAATCTTACATTTTATTTCTGATAATGATCTTTTAATTTCTCTTTTACACACACACGCATCATAACATGGGTTCAAATCACAATTGCAATATATATATTTGGATTTTCATACTACTAATGATTTAATTAATGCTTCTCGCCTATTGGCAATTATTTCCTCATATCCTCAAATGACAGGCTAAGAAATTTAGATCACTTCCTGATGTGCAATCATTTCCTCATATCCTCAAATGACATTGAAATTTTTGAAAGTTTTATATTTTGTTTGGTTTTCTTAAAACTTTTTATCAGAAAATAAACTAAATTTAAAATGTTAAAAGAAAATAAATGTAACTTCGAAGAAGCGATTTTGTTTAGAAAAATGATTTTCATTCAGGATTGAAAATTCCTATCATGTTGAAAAGATGTTCAAAATGTGTACGATCAAATTCTTTGGTGAAGAGGTCGGCAAAATTATTATCCGGGTGAACTTTTACAAGTTCAATTAAGTGCTTTTCAGCACAGTCACGGATAAAATGGTGACGAATTTCAATATGTTTTGTTTTGGAGTGTTTCACCGGGTTGTTTGTGATGGACATGGTGGCATTGTTCTTAAAGAACAATGGAGTTCCAGTGTAATTCAAGCTGTAGTCTCTCAATTCCTGTTGTATCCACAATATCTGATAACAGCGGCTTGTAGCAGCAATGTACTCTACTTCACATGTGGATATAGAAACTGTTGACTGCTTTTTACACTACCTGGAGACCGGCCTGTCTCCTAAGAACTGACATCCACCCGAAGTTGACTTTCTATCGAGATTGCAACCGCCATAATCAGAATGGGTATAGGCTTTGAGATTAATTGACTGCTTCTTGGAGTACCACAGACCCAATCGGGGTTTCCCTTTCAAGTATCTGAATATCCTTTTTCAACGATCAAATGAGATTCCTTTGGTTGTGACTGAAACCTCGAGCACAAGCAGAATGCAAACATTATGTCAGGTCTTGAAGCTATGAGATACATAAGAGATCCGATCATCCCATGGTACAATTTACGACCCACATCCTTTCCATCTTTGTCTGGATGTAGACCATGATTGACTGGGATAGGTGTGCCATAAGTTGTACAATCATTCATTTTGTACTTTGACAAAATGTCCTGCACATACTTAGTTTGATGTAGATAAATGCCATTCTCCTGTTGACTGACTTAAATACCTAAAATGAATGACAATTCACCCATGTTGCTCATCTCAAACTTGGTCTTCGTCACATGCTCGAATTCCTTACACATCTCTTCATTTGTAGACCGAAGATGATGTCGTCAACATATACTTGCACTAGTAGAATATCACCTCCTGCTTTCCGTATGAAGAGAGTCGAGTCAATTTTCCCTCGGTCGAAACCATTGGATAATAAATGCTTTGAAAGAGTTTCATACCACGCCCTTGGTGCTTGATGAAGACCAATAAGTTCTTTTTCGAGCTTGTATACTTTATGAGGATTAAGCAGGTCTTCAAAACCAGGTGGTTGAGTGACATAGACTTCTTCATGAAACTTTCCGTACAGGAAAGCACTCTTCACATCTAATTGAAACACATTGAATCCAACAAAGGAGGCATATGCCAAAAACAGTCGGATGTCTTTAAGTCTAGCAACTAGAGCATATACTTCAGTGTAATTCACGCCTTCTTATTGGTATAATCCTTGAACAACCAATCTTGCCTTATTTTTCACCACAACGTGTTGATCATCTGTTTTGCACTTGAACACCCATCTGGTTCCTATTGGATGTACACCTTTTGGTAAGTCAACTAGATCCCACACATGCAACTTTTGGAATTGAGACAGATCTTGCATTGTCTCTATCCAACATTTGTTAGCTAGAGCTTCCTTCACGTTCTTTGGCTCTAATTGGGATATGAATGCATCATGCAAACATGTCTCCATGATTCCGGTGCTGAGAATCTCAGCATAAAGACTTGTATTTTCAGTAACGGTTCTGTGACGAGTTTCAACACCGGCATTAGGATCTCCAATGATATTGTCGATTGGATGATTCCTATGAATTCTCGTTTCTGGTACAATGGGTTCTTGGATATTTGTTTCAAGGTTCGTGCTCAACTCCCCCAAATCTTGTATATCAGAAGAAGATTCTATGTTGATTGGATCAACTGGAGTTTCATTTCCTACACAAGTGTTAGGATCAACTCGAGCATCGTTTCCTTCACCATTAGTATCCTCTTCAGTGTCACTATCATGCGTCCCATATGTAGATGCAACATTAGGAGTATGAATAGGAACTGTTGTTCATGTTGAGAAATTAGAGTCGTCGCTGCCACTACAGTATTGATACAAATTTGCAGCATCTTCAGCAGATAGATCAGGAAAGTTGAAAGACTTAAAGAGAGAATCATAATTGAATCCCCAAGTTGGACCTGTTGGTTCTGGTGGAGTGGTGTGTTTACTACAATCCACACTTCAACAGAACGATGTTCAATATTGTACACTCTCTTGCATAGTGAATTGGCAACATATCCTAAGAAGATGCCCACCATTATTTTTGCATGAAATTTTGATTTACGATCTTTATATTGTAACAATAATGAAAATGGACCTCCGAATGGGATTAGGTAGTCAAGATTGGGAGGTCTATTATTGATCAATTCATAACACGTTTTGTTTTGTCTTTTCACCACCAGAACTCTATTTAAAACATGACACACTGTATTGACTGCTTCTGCCCAGAAAGTTATTGGAAGCTTTGCATCTGACAACATTGTTCTTGCAGTTTTAATTAAAGTTCTGTTCTTCCTTTCTGCAACTCCGTTCTGCTGAGGTGTATATGGTGCACTAAATTTATGACGAATACCCTTCTTTAGACAAAAAAAGCTCCATCATGTTGTTCTTGAGTTATGTGTCGTTGTCACTCCTTATTCTTATAACCTTCAGCTTGCATATAGATTCCAGACTTAGAATTAGGTATTCAAGAATTTCAGCAGTCTCATCTTTAGTACCTAAAAAATGCACCCAAGAAAAACGTGAGTAGTCATTAGTTACTACCAAACAATATGACTTACCACCAATACTCCTGATACTTATGGGCTGAAACAAATCCATATGCAGGAGCTCCAAAGGGGTATCAAATGAGTTTTGGATCTTTGGCTTGTGGGATTTCCATTGTTGTTTGCCCTTTTTACAAGGCATACAATCATCTGTAACGGCAAATCTCAGCTTAGGAATCCCGATTACCAAACCGTTTCGGACAAGATGATTCATTTTTCTATAAGAAATGTGTCCGGGTTTCCTATGCAATAAGATTGAGTCTATTTCTGTTGCTTTGGTAAGTAAACAGGTAACAACTGATGAGGTGGTTGTTGCCACACTCATATCGATCTGATAAGTGTCGTTCGTTCTTGGTGAACACAACAAAATCCACTCTTGAGGAACCACAAAACCAGGCTTGAAAACCAAGCATTCAGACTTATCAAACATAACCGAGTACTCTTTGTCGCACATTTGAGAAACACTCAACAGGTTTTGTTTCAGCTGCTCGCAATAGTTGACTTTGTCGAAACTGATACTACCATTAGAAACCACGCCTTAACAAGTTATACTTCCTCCTTTTTCGCCTGCAAAGGCCACATAGCCGCCTCTGAATGATTTAACTTCTTGAAGAAGGGAAATGTTGACTGTCATGTGCCGGGAGCATCCACTATCAGCATATCAACAGTTTGTAATAGATCCCTTTGAATGTCCCTGCATGAGTCAACAAAAAATAGTTAGATTTGGAGACCCAAGCCATTGTGGTCTTAGGTCATCCGTTTTTCTCAAAATAAATGACTTCTATTACCTCGCAATCATGATGGTCAAAATGGGTGACTCTTTTGGAGAGTCAGAATTAGAGATTTGAGAAATATCAAGTTTCTTTCTCCAAATTTGTTTTCTTTGAACATTGCTTTTGTCAACAACAGTTGCACTAGAAGAAGATTCACCTGGTCGACAGTTAGCTAGCTGTTCAAGTTTCCTTAATCACTTATTCCGCTCCTTCTCTATGGTCTTGAGAGTTTCACCACATGCTTCTTACCAGGTTGTGTACTACCAGGGATAGATACACAAGGAACAACTGATTTTTTGTTCCTTTTTACAGCAGATGGTGCATCCACATTTCTTGGCTTAACCATATGCTTGGTTGGTTGTTTTGGAAGTTGATTTTTGAATTGTTTTACTGATGGAGTCTTCAGGGATACAGCCGTTGTGGGACAACCGACTATTTCTCCTGATTCTTATATGGACAATTCATAAGAATGTGACCGAATGTACCACATTGAAAACAATTCCTTCTTTATTTAAAATTTCTTATGTAAGGCTCATTGCTTTTGGAGGTTGATGTCTTTTTCTGATGATGAATTGGCTTTTTCAGAAGACTCATCCAAAAAGGACAGATCAATGTCGACCGGCCCATTGACAAATTTCCCGTTAACAGGTGGAGAAATGGCATTAGTACCCAACCCTTTGCCATTCACCTGTCGTACGACAGACTCGTAATGTTCCACCACAAAACGAGAACTTTTCAATTTTGCCACTTAATTTTAGAATCTCATTCTATAGTTTGGCTATTTTGGCATTCTTTTTCTCTAATTCTCTGTAGGCAACGTCTAAATGAAATTGTTGTTCGCTGATTTTAATTGAAAAATCTTGTTTATCTTTTCTAAGATTTTCAATAGAATCGTTAAAACATTTTTCATTTTCCTTGTAGCTTAGAGCTACTCTACGTAGAGGTTCGAGTTGATCATGAATTCTATTATTTTCGTTTTTTAAGTTTAAACAGTTAGTACAAGAAACAAAAATAAAAGAATTAGAATCTCCCTCATTTGACGAACTGGATGCCTCCCCGATTGCCATTAGTGCAAATGCAGATTCCTGTTGATCAGCAGCAGCGGCTTCCCTTTCTTCGGTTTTCATTATTTCAACAATTTCTGCCATCAACCCTATCTGGGTTTGTAAGACAATGGCTTCTTCCAAATGAACTCCCCAGTCATAGCTGTCATCTTGTTGAGCTACCAGTGCATTGGATGATGCTCCCTCATTTTGACTGCGGTTGTTGTTGAAGTTCTGGTTGTTGAAATTCTGATTGCTACTTGGACTTGGTCGAGTGAACCCAGAGGCGGGTGCTTTATCTTTTTGAAATTATTTAGCAAAATGGCCAAAATTCAGACATTTGTAACATTTTGCCTTTGATTTGTCGAACCCAACTTTCGCATTTGAATGCCCACCGATAAACTTTCTATCGGTTCTATTCAAGAAACGTTTCGCCCTTCTCAGGATCATGGCCATATTCCATTGTATGTCCATGTCTTCCATGTCATCTGGATCCACTTGACTGATATCTTCTTCAATAGTTTCTGGATCAGTAAGTTTTCCACCTATGAAGTTCTCATAGGCAAGCGTGCAGGAAGAAAATAGTGCAACATGATCTTCTGCAATTTTGGTAATCACACTTTGATTACCAGACGAAATGTTCTTTGATGACTGCTGATGAAATGAACTTGACCCTAAAGCAGCAAAACAAGTATGAATACCACAACCGTTAGAATTTTCTACCTCATGAGTAGGATTCCGTGAGAATAAAGAAATTCCAGAGCCAGAGGTTTTTTGCTATGGAAGAAGTTCCAAAGTACATTGACGGTTCTTGAACTAGCGATCTGCTAGTGGTTTCTTTCTTTCTTAAGTTCATGCCATGTGCCTGAACTTTACCAATTGTTTCATCAATGGTCATCTCATAATACTTATTCTCTAAGTAGGGTTGTGTACATGTAAAACTTTGGTGGTAATGCATCGAGATATTTTTCAACAAGTTCATCATCGGGATATTTCAGTTCATAAGACTTAAGTTCAGCCTTAAGATGATAGAATCTGGAGATGAGTTCGTCAATTGATTCATTCTCCACATATCTAAAACATTCATACTGTTTTCTCAATAGTTCTCTCTTGTTCTTTTTAACATCACTGTTTCCCTCGAACCTTTTCTATAAAGCTATCCATAGATCTTTTGATGTATCATAACCTCTAAAGCTTTGAAATAAGTCACGTGTCAATGCCATGGTTAAGGAACCATGTGCCTTCTTTTCTAAATCATAAGCTTTCTTTTCTTCTATATCATGCCTAGAAATAGGTTTTGGTTGGCTTTCACCAAGAAATCCATGTGTCGGATGTTTATACCCTTCTAAAATAGGTATCCACATGTTTGAATATGAGTATGAAACGTATTCTTCAAAACGTGCTTTCCAGTTGGAATAGTCATTTATGTTCAACGGTTTTGGTGGTTTCTGTGGAGTACCTATTTCATTGTCATAATTTAGCATACTACTGAGGTTATGGAGGTTTGCCATTATGCAAGATTTCAAACATTCACACAACTTTGGTCTTACGTACTTCTGAAGTACGTATGCACAAAACTAGTCTTGCGTACTTACAAGTGCGCATGAACAACTACGCATAAGGTTTTTACCTTGAGTACACACAAGTACGCAAGAGAGGATAAGTATACAGGAAGTTAAGTACGCGGGAACGTAAGTACACAGGAATGTAAGTACGCATCGATCAGTATGAAGGGTTACTTTTTGAACAAGAGTATCCACTTGTCTGATCAAATAGTGATCTGAACTGGTTGTTGTGTATTATCAATGTGTTATAACCAATGAATCAGATTCTTGATTCTAACAAGCTTTTGATGAATGGATCAACCAAACAGCAACAACACAAGGATGGATGTAGGGATTCTCTAATATGAACAAGTGTATGGAACAAGACTCTGAGAATTACAAATGCAGATGTAATCAAAACATCATTTTGTCAGAAACAAGAGCAAATGCTCTGATACCACTTATATGTCCCTCGGGGTGGGTGTGTCGGATAGTGATCGTATGAGTATGTAGCCTAGTCACCAGGTGCGGAATTCCCATGACTAGGTGGAACAAGGTACAACGACAAATGTAAACATGACAAACAACATAAGCTCGTACAATAAATACACGTTCTATTATAACTAGGTATTTCAAACACAAGTACAGACACAAGGAAATGACTTCTGGACTGTTACAGAACTGACTCATGCGTACTTATGATTGTGGTTACATCTCTTGTGAAAAGTGAAACAAACCAAGCTATATATAGGCCCTGGGTCATGCGTAGTTGTAAGTACGCATGAACATACTTCATGCGTACTTGTAAGTACGCATGAACATCCTTCATGCATACTTGCCTAAGTACGCATGACCACTTTGTGTACTTGACAAATACGCAGGAATCAATCTCCATTCGTATTTGCTTAGTACAACTAAAACATACAAACGATTACAAGTACAAGTTCAGACATTACAACTCAATAACAACAAGGACAAATACAAATACATACAAAGACAAGACTAAAAGATAAATAACAAAAACTTAAGCATGATCAAGAGAGCCTGTCACCAAAACATGCTTCAACATTTTCCTTTCATTTACCTTGAAGTATTGGTCGTTTCTTCTTTAGTCGACTTCTTTTTCGAGGACGGAGTGAACACGTCAGGTATTTTTCAAATTCGATTACTCCTCCTAGGCTTATCATTAACTTCAAATGACATCCCTTGTGTGATCTTTTTTCCACTTGCTAAACAAGGGTCTACTCTCTTCTTTCTTAATTTCTTTCTGAAGTATAAGTTTTTAACTTCTGGATTCCTTTCTTCTTCAGTTTTTCCAGGGCTGTTCAAAATTGAAACAACTCTATGTTCATCAGAAAGCATCTCTTCATCAGAAAGCATCTTCTCCCTATGTTCATCAGAAAGCATCTTCTCCTTATGTTCCTCAGAAAGCATCTTCTCCCCCTTTAACTTGTTTATAATAGCTTCTTGTTTCAAAACATGAGATACCAACTTAGAGTGGGACATTGAGTTAAATCTTGAGAATAGCTCATGATCATCTCTTTGTGGGAAAAAAATTCGAGAGGAAGAGCTTTCTAACTCAAATTGGGGCATTGAGAATAGCTCATGATCATCTCTTTATGGGACTTCCAACTCAAATTGGGGCATTGAGCATAGCTCATGATCATCTCTTTGTGGAGAAGAGCTTAATAGCTCATGATTATCTCTTTGTTCAACTATAGGGACTTCATCTAGATCAAGCATGTGTTGAAACAATTTAACATTGACCCCAGTACCAGCTTTTGACCACATATTTGCGAAAACCTTGCCCTTCATGTTTGATAAAGCCAAACAATTTCCTTCTTGAACCAAGTCAGGTAAGTTCTTATTGAAAATATATTGCAAAAATATTGGATAAAGTAAAAAACTTTGGTGGTTTTTCTTCAATGTGAAAGCGGAGTTGACTGTAGATGTAAGCAGAATAGCTAAACTCTTGTTTAAATACCAAGGCCACCATCATTGAAGCAAGGCACTGGTTTAAAGAATCAATGGTTTTCTTCCTGCAAGACATGCACTTCAAAATTACATGTGCAATGTATCTCCACTGTGGGTAAAAGACTCTCTTATGATACTGCTTTTCAATAAGCTCCTGATTAGAACCCATCATTTCCACACAAATTAGATTTCTTTGCTCAAAATATGCCTTAACAGCATCAAGATCATAAATATATTTTTAGGATAGTCTTACGAGATCAGGTATTAAATTTATAAAATGATAATTACTTTAACTTAAAAACACAGACAATATGCAAGTGTACCTATCGCAGCGTAATAGAGTTTAGGTAAGAACCAAGTATCGAACCAATGGACACGGTCGAATTCCAATACTCAACTTTTGTTAACGTTTAGCCGGTTTAATTAGTGAGTGAGTTTTTTGTGCTTGTGGAACAGGAAAGTAAATGACAAAAAAGTAAATGGCGGTAAAGTAAATAGCAGAAAAGTAAAAACGTGCATGAAGTGTGTAATAGAAATGTGATGAACAGAACAGTAAATAACAGGAAAGGAAATAGGTTGGAAATGATCAGGTTACGAATAGTATTGCTTTGGGTTTCGAATCCACTTGGTACGTGATAATGTTAAGTTGACTAATCAAGTGATATGACTACTACAAATGTGTGACCCGGGTCACCGCTAGAGCCTCGTCCTCACGACATTTGATTTGCAAATTTAAAAGCTTTAACAAGTGGTAGTGCCTCCAGTTAAGGACAACAATTACCCTCAACCCTTCGAATGGTCATCTATGGGTTGGTTTAAGACAACGAACGTAAAATGCTTTATATTAGAGTTAAATAGGTGATTATATTTTGCTCACCGGGAGGCGGTGTAACAATGGGACCAAGTATAAAGATGTATCGTTCCCAATGTGAGTTCACCAATTCTTGGTTGCATAATAAGTTCGTGTAAGACGTACGACCTTAATAGTGTTAACCAAGCCTTGCCTTATCAATCTCTACTTGTATAAAGACGTACAAGCTTCAAGAGAAGTTTTATTAAGAATGTTTTACACTTTAAAAATCAAGAACACTCATAAATATAAAGACGGATTTATACAATAATAAAAGCCCAACAAAATGGTGGTTTTACGGACGAATAGTTAAAGACATAAACACATCATTTGGATTAATATGTTAAACATTAACATGCACCAAACTTCATCTTCACCCTAGCAATACAAAGTGTCTAGCCACAAATGGCCATACTATATAGCATAACGCTGAGTTTCGTAGGCTCCCCTATTGTGGAACAAGGAGGAAGAGCCTCTCTACTCACTACTACACTCTAACTACGGAATAAGCTTTCTCTGGTGTGTTCTTGGGGTGTGTAAGGGATGATTCAATGAAGAACTCAAGCCATCTATTTATAGGCCTTAAAATGAGCAATGCACGACCGTGCATTGGATTGCACAGGCGTGCAAACACCTCGGGAATCAAACAGGGTACACAGGACAATGTATTGGACCCTTGGAGAGAAAGATAGGGTTTGCACGACCGTGCATGGCATTTCACGACCGTGCATTGCCCTACTGCTCTCCAGTTTTGTCTTTTAGCTGCTGGTTTGACTTATGTTGACCTGATTTGACTTCTTGGGGGTCAATGCTCGGGGTTTGGTCCTCCAAAAGCTTGATTTCTTCATGTTTTAAGCTGGTTTTTGCTGTTTTTATCTTGGAGCACCGAATAACCTGCAATTGTGAAATATTAACGTTTTAAGTATCAATTGCAAGGTTATTAATCAATTAGTACCATAATATGGGGATTATTATGAATGCAAAACATGTATAATTTAGGACATATCATAATACCGCACATTTAGACTTTGCTTGTCCTCAAGCAAACTCATGCATGATCATACCCATAACTAAAAACTTTACAAGGGAAATGGAACTCCAAGTAGTTGGAAATTCCAGGATAACTCTTGAGTTGCTTATTCTATTTTTGTATTTTTCTATGATGGAATCCATGACAAGCCTACTAGAACTTCAATTATGCATAAACTTTCACTCCTCACAATGTTCACTCAACTCTAGGGTTATATATATATGGATAATGTAAGTTAAGTGGAACACTCAAGTTCGAATCGATATATGCAATGATCATAAGCTTGTATGCAAATCAAGTGTTCACCAATTAACTAAGTAGTATGCATGAATCAAGAGGACTTTAAAAGGGTTGTAATGTGGCTAAAATAAAAATAAAGGGGTGAATATGAAAATATTTTTGGGTTTTTAGGGATTTAAAAGGTTTGAAGGGTTGCAGCTATCGTGAAACACACATCTACGGCTTCATAGCTTAAAATGAAAAACACTAACAAGTCCCTTTACAGTACTCGGATCATGAGGGTATAACTAATCCGAGGGCTCGTTTATGGTCAGATTTCCATAACTAAGATCTCTTATTAGTGCCAACTATTTCCTTACTGCGTAGTACACATTGCTTATGGAACTTTCGGCTTGAAGCCTAACAGCTCCAACTTTGATCAGATGCGTATACTCACTTTGGGAATGAGTTTGATTCTTACTACATTTTCCAGCGTGACTCCAGTTGCCACATTTCACACATTTTTCGTATCTTTTGGCTCTTCTTTTGGCGGCAATTTTTGATAGACCGTAGAATGGTGGCAGTTGTTCTTGCTTGCGCCACCGTTTTCTTACATCACTAGTTTCTTTGAAAACTTTCTCTCGGAGTTCGGGCGGTAATTCAGACTTTGCGAAATGAAGGCAGAAAAGCAAATTGAAATAAAAAGGATGCATATCCAGCTCTTTAAGGTCTAACATGTAAAAGACCAACTTCTTTTTTTTTGTCAAGACAAATTCTTCAATAACTCTTTTTCCTCAATTTCCTTGAAATAATATTTCCATAAATTCCATGTAGATAGTTCGACTGTTTCTTCCTAATACATCCACCTTCTTGTATATTCCAATTCCTTTGAGTAGAACAGATTATTTCTGAAGTTGCCTCAATGGTAATAAAGTTGAAATAACGACATAGGATATTTTTTCCATTTTGAAGACAGTTAGCCAATAACCGGTGTTTACGAGAAGCTGGTTGGGTGATAATTGTAGGTAGTAGAAAAGAAAAGGCTAAGGCTCAAAGGTCTATCTAAGCGGATTATATTTTTGGGATTTTTGGATTTAAGGATAAGGGTAATAAAGTCCTAGGTACCTCAATCACTTTCATACTTCTACTTGGTCATGGTCTTGATATGTATAAATCACACAAGTTCTAATTATGCATAAAATTCAATCGAAAAACACTCAGTAATGCCAAACTCAAGAGCATGCGAATAATTATATATTGCGCCAAAAATTTGATGCTGTGTAATAGGCTTGATTTTCCTCAAATGAAAATGGATGGAATAGGGTTTAGCGAATCGTTATGCATAATATTCATTTGCTTCTACTTGCCATGTATTCATTTTATTTAATTAGGTGCGAACTCAAATAGGTTTTAAAGTTTAAAATTTTGAAAATTTTCCGGGTTTTGCAAAAGGTAGGTTTTTGTAATGTTTTAGTCAAATGGGTAGAAAATCACAAGTTGAATTTTTACTGCTTTGAGGTTACAAGTAGTCCTGAATCTCTTAATTCCCCACCCCACACTTAAAACTGTGCATTGCCCTCAATGTACAAATGCATGTAATGAAATGTTATGCAGGAATTTAAATGCATGAAGTTTTAAGTGAAAAGAAACTGGTACTCCCCCGGTCAATTCGGTGTATAACCTAAGGCCAAAACTTATTGGTGCTGTCAACACTTTGCTTCAAAGACTTCATCGAATTTCACAGAAATTTGATGTGGTTTATGATTCCTCAGGTTGTAGAGATGGAGTGTGATTCCTCAAAGAAGTAGAGAGACTATCTGGTGAAGCTATTCTACCTGACACATAAGGGAAAACATAAAAGCAGACAAGGAAAATAAAAGGTAGTAGTTAAGCTACTAAGGTCCTACTATCGAGAGGGCATACCTGGGGTTTAAGTATGAGAAACTTAAATTTGAAAAATCAAACCTGAGATCCATGATTCTGCCGTATGCACCAACCTCTCAATTTATTCATGATCATCTTAACTTTGAAAGTTGTCCCGTCTGTTTGTTCCAGTTTCAGTGTTCCATAAGGGAATGCTTTTCGAATTATGTATAGTCCCGTCAACTTAGATCTCAATTTTCCTGGAAATAGTTGTAATCTTGAATTGTAAAGTAAGATTTTTTCTCCTTCTTGGAATTCCCCCTTCCTTAGTCTTTTATCATGAAGTCTCTTTGCCCTATCCTTGTATATTGTTGAGTTCCTGTAGGCCTGATTTCGCAGTTCTTCCAATTCATGGACTTGTAGAAGGCGGTGTTCTCATGCACTGGATAGATCTAGGTTAACTGCTTTAAGCGCCCAGTATGCTATATGCTCAATCTCTATTGGCAGGTGATAAGCCTTTCCATAAACCTTCCGTAAGGAGTGGTTCCGATAGATGTTTTGTGAGCCGTACGTAAGGCCCATAATGCATCTTCCAGTTTATCAGACCAGTCTTTCCAATTTGGACTTACAACTTTTTCCAAGATACGCTTGATTGCTCTGTTTGTAACTTCCACTTTTTCATTTTCTTGGGGATGATAAGGTGTGGAAAGCTTATGGGTACAACCATATCGTTTAAGTGTCTTTTCCAATTGTGAATTGCAGAAGTGTGTTCCTTTATCACTGATTAGAGCTTTTGGTGTACCGAACCGTGTGAATAATCTTTTGAGAAACCGGATGACGACTCTTGCGTCATTAGTTGGTAATGCTTGTGCTTCGACCCATTTTGACACGTAGTCAACTGCTACTCGGATGTATTGATTTTTGTGAGATGGAGGGAATGGTCCAACAAAGTCAATCCCCCAGACGTCGAATATTTCACAAACTTGGATGCTTGTCTCGGCCATTTCGTCACGCTTTGAAATACTTCCTGACCTTGGACATGAGTTTCATTTTCTTATAAGCTTAGGTGCGTCCTTGAAAACAGTTGGCCAGAAAAATCCGGCCTCAAAAACTTTTCTTGGAGTATAACTGGCTTCATGATGCCCTCCTGTTGGTCCTTCGTGACATTGTCGCAATATCTTGTGTGCCTCCTTCCCATGCACATATCGTCGCACTATTTGATCTGTACAAACACGGAATACATATGGATCTTCCCAGAAATAGTGTTTGATATCTGCGAAGAATTTCTTTCTTTCCTGAAATGTTAATCCTTTCACTAGTTCTGCGCTTGCTAAGAAATTTACGATGTCTGCAAACCATGGGTAGACATTGATGTCTTGTACGTGCAATATGTATTCATGAGGGAAACTATTATTTATAGCAAACTTTTGATTTTCTTGAGTGGTTTCAAGTCGAGATAGATGATCTGCTGCAAAATTCTCTGCTCCTTTTTTATCTTTTATCTCGATGTCAAATTCTTGTAGTAGGAGGATGTGACACCCAGCATTTCAGGTCGATATCCATATTACATAAATGCACGTTCATAACATATATTTCCTGAAGTTTTATTTTGACTAAGTAAAGTCAAGGAGTCTAGCAAATGAATTTATATCATAATAGTAATTTGTAAGAGTTATTAGGAAATAAACAGTGATAACCCGCAAGGTACGGTCGTTGGTGATTAACAAGAATTCTATTCTAGTAAAAGTCTAGGGAGACACTTTAATATAAAAACATAAATATTGGTGACTAAACTTTTATAAAAAGTTGACTTATAAATAAATGTTACATAGCTCTATATTATTTAATGTGTATACATGTATGATATAGTTAAAGTAATAACCATGTCGGGAATTCACTAGCAGATTATTAAAGCTAGTCAAACTACACAAAATGTATGACATCTTAATAATTAAATATATTAAGGTAGGTATTATTTTCGGGTAATATACCGCGTCTAAATCGATCACATCTTCATCATGATTTACTTTGCTTACACAACACTCAAGCGTCATAATCATCATGATTATGACCAAGAGTGTAAGCAACTTAAAGATCACATCATCATAATTATATCTTTTCTTGTACTCCACTCCAGCATCAAATCGTAATGATGATGACTTGTTGAGATCTACACTCAACCCCCGTTTCATCTAATATTTATATATATACATATATATATGTATGTATATATATATAAATATTAAGGTATATAGATATATAAAGTTTAAATTATAAAAGTTCCTACGCCGGGTGTTATATCCCGGGATCACCTATCGGGTTTACACCGCCTAAAAGCCACCCAACTAATTCTTAGAATGTAACTAAAAGATTTGACAAGACCCAACTCCCACCCCATGTCCAATCTCGGCCGAAACTAGGTGGGAGCCACCCACTTTGCCTACTTCACCACATTTCTCATAATGGTTATCATAACCTCCATACTCTTTTGCCCAAGATGTCAAGCAAGATTAAATCCATATCCTCACACCATGTCTTGTGATGATTAGATTGAGTCCAACACTCCACCTCCCTCTTTCTCTTGTGGGTCATGACACCACCAAACCACCATCAAGTCACCATACTTGTTTCTCCAACACTCCACTCAATCCATCTCATGATGATGATCTTGGACAAGCTTACACTCCATCTACTTGGTATATATAGGAGTGTATGGAAAAAAAAAGCAAGAACTTTCTCTTGCTCCCTCCCTTTCTCGGGTCAAATAACACACACACATACCCAAAATAATTCAAGTGCCAAGCCCTAGTACTTCAAGAAGAAATCACCCTCAATCCCCCTCTCCAAAACCGAAAATGCAAACAATTCCCGTAACTCAGCTTCATGCCTGATTTTTGGTCAACTTTGCAAGACCATATCTCCTTCGTTACTTGGCCAAATCCGTCCATTCTTCTTCTAGAATGAAGCTCCATGTTAAGAAGGAATAACCCCAAGTGAAATAACTCGAATCCATGGAGTATTCGACCTCCAAACAGTCGGCGCAAGAAGGCCGCTCAGTGCAGGTAGAATCTGGACACCTCTTTTCATTTTCATGTTTTGAGGTACCTACACAACTCCAAATCTAGTAATTCTTTTTCACATCTCCTTTGGTTTCAATAAACTTGATTTTAGAAGAAAACCCCAAGTCATTTGGTCTTTTAAAACCATCTAAAAGTCTATTCGAAGTACGCCTAAAAATCTGAGTTTTCAAGAACAAAATAAAATATTAAAGTCTTGATGAGTTTTGCTTTATGTCTTAATGAGTCATGTTTGAATACATATATTTATACACGTACATATTCATACCTAAAATATCAAACTAGAAGGACCATGGACAAGACAAGGACACATCAAATATAAACTACATATATATATACTATGACATAAAATAACACTTGCATGATGGTGTTCTTCATAAACCCTTCATTCCATTCATGTGTTATGTTGAAGGATACATGTTCATTGTTGAAGCACTTTCCTGTGATAAACACTCTGGATAGATAGAGTCTTAGTCTTAGGTTGTTTTGTCTTGTTTGTAATTGTCTTTGTATGTAAGAGTCTTTATGTATTAGTTTATCGAGTTGTATTTACTTTTACATATTGATTGTTGCAGAATTCTCCAAGTGTTTTGCGCACTTGTAAGTGCGCAGGAGAAAGCTCCTGCGTACTTGGCTAGTACGCAGGAGTAACTTTGCGTACTTGCTAAGTACGCAAGAGCATTTTGCCCTGCGCACTTGCTAAGTGCGCAGGCATCAAGTCTTGTATAAATAGGATAGGTTGACAGAAGTTAAGTACGCAGGCTTTAGTGCAAATACGCAGATTGTAATTTCAGTGCTTTTCTCTGTAACCTTCAAGTGTTTATAATACAAAGAACGTTTAAAGTGTTTTCTCTTGTCGGTTTACTTTGTTTAGCTAGACTCTCCACCTAGTCACGGGCATTCCTCACCCGGTCCGACTAGTAGACCCACTTGCATGTGATGATCCGCCACACCTGAGGGACCTACAAGTGGTATCAGAGCATTTGCTCCTGATTTCGAGTGTTGTGAGTGAGTTTGGAGAGTTTTTACATGCAAAAGAGGTATTTTTGTTGATTTTTGTGATAAAGTAGGGGTAGCTCTTGAGCACTATTTTAGAAGCAAAAATCACTCAAAAACTGATTTTTGTTGTGTATTTGAGTGTTTTGAGCGTCAAAGGTTGGTTAGAAACAAGTTTCTGACCCTTTGGCTCATTTGCATCGATCATCAGACGAATTTTACCATCTCCGGCGACTTTCAGGTGACCGGAATAGTTAGGTGAAAGTTGCTGAAAAGGTGTTCTGCGTACTTACCATTTCTAGCAAAAAGTACAGTTTTGTGCGTACTTACTAAATACGTAAGATTTATCTCCTGCGTACTTATAAGTGCGCAAGACTGAACTTGTGCGAACTTAAGTTATATCCTGCATACTTACATTTACTCCTGCGTACTTACAAGTACGCAAGAGGAAATCTAAATACGCAAGACCATTTCTCAAGTGCGCAAGGCCAAAACCAAGTGCGCAACTGTGTCTGACTTTTCTGAAATTTGACTAAGTGTTCACTATGTCGAATCTTCAGAATCTTGGAAACCTGCTGAATTATGATAATGAGATCGGTACACCACAGAAACCACCAAAGTTGCTGAACGTGAACGATTATTCTAATTGGAAAGCACGTTTCGAGCACTACATTTCTTATACCAACTCATCACTATGGATACCAATCCTTGAGGGATATAAGCAACCCACACACATCTATCTTAATGAAACCATGCCCAAACCTATCTCTAAACTTTCTGACGAAGAAAAGAAAGCTTATGATCGTGAAAAGAAGGCACTTGGTTCGATCACTATGGCATTAACTCGGGAATTGTTCCACAGTTTTCGAGGGTATGACAATTCTAAGGATCTCTGGAACGCTTTACAGAAGAGATTTGAAGGAAATAGTGACATCAAGAAGAGTAAGCGGGATCTTCTCAGGAAGCAGTATGAGTGCTTCAGATTTTTAGAGAATGAATCTTTAGATGACCTCATCTCTAGATTCTATCATTTACAGACTGAGTTGAAGGGTTTTAAACTCAGGTATCCAGATGAAGAAATGGTGGAAAAGTTTTTGGATGCTTTACCACCCAAATTTGAGATGTACACAACCCTGATGAGGGAAAATCCTAAATTCTATGAGTTGACTGTTGAGGAGGCAATGGGAAAGGTTCAAGCTCATGACATGAACCTAAGAAGAAAGGAGAGCTCTGGAAGACCCCAGATACAAGACCCTTCTATGTATCATGGGACGACTTCTACATCCAAGTCATCGGGCTCTGGAATTGCCCTCTTCACTAGAACTCCTACTGAAGAAGACCACTCAACTGGGTGTGGTGGTCATGCTTGCTATGCTTCAGGATCAGGGTTGGGGTCTCATCATCAAAATACCTCAAGAAATCCTCCTGCTACGTCTTCAGCTAACAACTCAGCTATAGCCAGAATAGTTGAAGATCATGTAGCACTATTCTTATCTTGTATGCTTGCATATGAAAATTTCATAGGTGGCAAGTTACTGATCCAGAGACGATTGAAGAAGATTTTAATCAAGTGGATCCTGATGACATGGAGGACATGGATATTCAATGGAATATGGCCATGCTATTGAGGAGAGCCAAGCGTTTCCTGAACAGAACAGGAAGAAAGTTTATTGGCGGGCATCCTAATGCCAAGGTCGGGTTTGACAAATCCAAGGCCAAATGCTACAAGTGTTTGAACTTTGGACACTTTGCTCTTGAGTGTCAGAAAGACAGAGCACCTGCCTCTGGTTTTACCCGACCCAGCCAAGGAAACAGCCATGGCCACAACAATCCAAACCACCATAATCAAAGCCAAGGTGGAACGTCCAATGCACTGGTAGAACAACAGGACGACAGCTTTGACTGGGGTGTTCATCTTGAGGATGCCATCATCGCACAAACCCAGGTTGGTCTCATGGCTGAGATCATGGAGATGATGGAAGCAGAGAAAAGGGAAGCTTCTATGGCTGACCTAGAAGAATCTACAACTGCTGCTACAGAGAAGGTGAAGGAAGCTGAAGAAAAGGAAGCTTCTGTAGCTGATGAAGAGGAATCAACCACTGCTGTTGCTCTCATGGCCATTGGAGAAGCAACAAGTTCATCGTCTGAGGTAGATTCTAACCCTTTCTCTGTTATTTCATGTTCTAAATGTCTAGGGCTAAAACTTGAAAATTCTAGGCTCCAAGACAAAATCGAACCCCTAAGTATGGCAGCTCTAAACTATAAAGAGAATGAAAAACGTTTTAAAGATTCTATTGAAACGTTGAAAAAAGAAAAAATGTGAATATTCCTTAAAAATAAGTGATCAACAGCTTCACTTAGATGTTGCATACAGGGGGTTAGAAAAACGGAACAATGAAATCAATAAACTGCAAAATGAGATCTTGCAGTTAAAATGCACTAATGAGAAGTTGAAAAACTCTCGCTTTGTGGTGGAACACTACGAGTCTGTGGTGAGATAACTGAATGGGTTAGGTTTGGGTACTAATAGCATTCCCCCACCAGTGAGCGGGAAGTTTGTCAATAGCTTAATAGACATTGATCTCATTTATCTAGATGAGTCCTCTGATCAGGATGATTCCCCTAAAAAGGATGAATCCTCATGTAAGGCTAACTCCACATCTAGTGAGGAGTTTGTTACTGCTTTTGAATATGGGTCGGTTAACTCTTGCCCTGAAGGAGTAGTATCTGAGGAGTTGTTGACTGAACAAAAGGTAAAGAAAAACGTTATCACTAATGGTGATAATTGCATTTTAACTGAACCCGATATCATTGAAACAAATGATAATCTAAAGGTAATGCTTTACGGGGGGTATAAAAGTCTTAACCAAGCTAAGAAAGAGGCTTTTTCAGCTCATTATAGGCTAGGGTATAAAGAAAATTTGGAAAAATATTATACTCCCAAAAACCAAACTGTTAAGGTTCAGACTAATGTTCATAAACCAACTCCTCCTTCTCATAATGCTGAGTTATCTAAGGCCAGATCTAATGAGCCTTACAAGAGAACTTATGTAGACAAGAGGAACTGTTTTCACTGTGGCTTGGTTGGTCACATTTTTGTGAACTGTCCTTCTAAGAACGAAGGGAAACGACCTGTTGTTTCACAACCAGCTGTTATCCCCAGGTCGCCACCAGTGAAATCATCTCCCAAACATCCAAAGCAAAATGTGGTGAAACCACCAGTCAAACCGATGGTAAAGCCTAAGATTAAATATGAAGCTAAACCATCTATTTCTAGAAAGGTAACGCAACCTGCTGTACCTCGTGTGTCTATCTCTGGTAGTACACGTACTGGTGAGAAACCTGTGGCAAGACTTTCTAAGCCACAAAGAAGAAGAAGAAACAAGAGGTTGAGAAAGCTTGAACAGCTAACTTCTGTTCAATCAGGTGAAGCTTCCACAAGTTCACCTGATGTAGTTGAACCAAAGTCTTCTGAAAAGGTTAAGAAACAGAAGAGATCCTAGACTGAAAAATCCAAAACTTCTCAATCTCCTATTTCTATTTCTTCTAAAGATTCATCAATTTTGAATAGTCATCATGACTGTGAGTTAAAGGAAGTAGTTTATTTTGAAAAGGATGGACGACCCAAGACCACAATGGCTTGGGTCTCTAAATCTAACTAATTCTTTTGTTACTCGTGCAGGGACGTCCGAAGGGTACTATCTCTAACCGCTGGTATGTAGATAGTGGATGTTCCAGGCACATGACAGGAAACATGGCCTTGCTTCATGATGTTAAACCATTCAGAGGCGGCTATGTGGCCTTTTCCGGAGAAAAAGGCGGCAACATCACGTGTCAAGGCGTGGTTTCGAATGGTTGTGTCAGCTTTGACAATGTCAACTTCTGCGAGCAGCTGAAGCATAACATGTTGAGTGTCTCCCAAATGTGTGATAAGGAGTACTCGGTGATGTTTGACAAGTCAGAATGTCTGATTCTCAAACCCGGTTTTGAAGTTCCGGAAGATTGGATACTGATGAGAGCGCCAAGAACAAACGACACCTATCAGATCGATATGAGCGTGGCAACAACCACCTCATCAGTTGCTACCTGTTTGCTTACAAAAGCGACAGAGCTCGACTCCATCTTGTGGCATAGGAAACTCGGACATATTTCGTATCGTAAAATGAATCATCTTGTCTGAAACGGTTTGGTAACCGGGGTTCCTAAGCTGAGGTTTACCGTTGCAGATGACTGTATGCCATGTAAAAAGGGCAAACAGCAATGGAAGTCTCACAAGCCCAAGCTCCAAAACTCTATTGATACCCCTTTGGAGCTATTACACATGGATCTGTTTGGCCCCATAAGTATCAGGAATATTGGAGGTAAGTCGTTCTGTCTAGTAGTAACTGATGATTTCTCACGTTTTTCTTGGGTGCATTTTTTAGGAACTAAAGACGAGACTGCTGATATTCTTCAATACTTGATCCTGAGCTTGGAATCTCTATGCAAGCTGAAAGTTAGAAGAATAAGGAGTGACAACGGAACTGAGTTCAAGAATAATTTGATGGAGCTTTTCTGTCTCAAGAAAGGGATCCGTCACGAATTCAGCGCTACACGCCTCAGCAGAATGGAGTTGCTGAACGGAAGAACAGAACACTGATTGAGACTGCAAGGACTATACTGTCGGATGCAAAGCTTCCTGTCACTTTATGGGTAGAAGCCGTTAATACAGCGTGTCACGTCTTAAACAGAGTTCAGGTTGTGAAGAGGCACAACAAGACTTGTTACGAGTTGATCAACAATCGACTCCCCAATCTTGATTACCTAGTTCCTTTTGGTAGTCCTTGTTCCTTGTTGCTACAGTACAAAGACCGCTAGTCTAAGTTTCATGCAAAAGCGGTGGAAGGCATCTTCTTAGGATACGTTGCCAACTCGCCTTGCAAGAGAGTGTACAACATAGGAACTCGTACTGTCGAGGAATGGTTTGAAGTGGATTGTAGTAAACACAACATTCCACCAGAACCAACAGGTCCAGCTTGGGGTTTTGATTATGATGCGTTATTCAAGTCATTCAATATTCCTGATCTATCTGCAGTTGAAAGCCGCAAATGTTTATGAGTTATTGGGTGGTGGTGATGACTCCAGCTTCTCTACTCGTGCTACTATACCAATTATAACTCCTGATTCCAATGCGACATCTGGAACTCATGACAGTGATGACAGTGAAGATGTTCTTGTTGTTGGAGATGACGCTCAAGCCAATCCTAACACAACTGTAGGAAATGAAGCTCCAGCTGATCCAATTAACATTGAATCTTCTTTCTCTGGAACACAGGAAATGGGGGAGTTAAGCACGAATCTAGATCCAGGAATTCAGGAACCGATTGTACCGGAGACGAGAGTGCATAGGAATCATCTAATCGACAACATTATTGGTGATCCTTATGCCGGTGTTCAGACTCGTCATCGAACCATCACTGAGAACACCAGTCTTTACACAGAGATACTAGACACTGGTGTCATGGAAACATATCTGCATGCTGCATTCGTGTCCCAGTTAGAGCCGAAGAATATGAAGGATGCTCTCACTGACAATTGCTGGATTGAGGCGATGCAAGATGAATTGTCTCAATTCCAAAAGTTGCACGTGTGGGATTTGGTTGACTTGCCAAAAGGCTTTCAGCCAATTGGAACCAGATGGGTGTTCAAATGCAAGACGGATGATCGTCATGTTGTTGTGAAGAACAAAGCAAGATTGGTTGTTCAGGGTTTTTATCAGCAAGGGGGCTTAGATTACACGGAAGTATATGCCCCAGTTGCTAGAATTGAGGCCATTCGACTGTTCTTAGCTTATGCCACATATGTCGGCTTCAAGGTCTATCAACTTGATGTGAAGAGTGCTTTCCTTTATGGTAAAGTTCGTGAAGAGGTCTATGTCACTCAACCTCCCGGTTTTGAAGATCCGCATAATATTAATAAAGTGTATAAGCTCGACAAAGCACTTTATGGTCTTCATCAAGCACAACGGGCATGGTATGAGACATTATCTAAGCATTTACTGTCTAATGGTTTCGACCGTGGACAGATTGACTCGACCCTCTTCATTAGGAAAGCAGGAGGTGACATTCTTCTTGTACAAGTATACGTCGACGACATTATCTTTGGATCTACCAATGAAGAGATGTGTAGGGAATTCGAGCAGGTGATGAAGTACAAGTTTGAAATGAGTAATATGGGTGAATTGTCGTTCTTCTTGGGTCTGCAAGTCAGTCAAAGAGAGGATGGCATTTATCTACATCAAACTAAGTATGTGCAGGACATCTTGTCAAAATACAAGATGAATTATAGCAGTACTTATGGCACACCTATCCCAGTCAATCATGGTCTGTATCCTGACAAAGATGGAAAGGATGTAGATAGCAGATTGTACCGTGGGATGATCGGATCACTTATGTATCTCACAGCTTCAAGACCCGATATAATGTTTTGCTGTGTGCTTGTGCTCAAGGCTTCAGTCCAACCGAAGGAGTCACATATGATAGCCGTGAAGAGAATTTTCAGATACCTGAAAGGGAAACCCCGATTAGGTCTTTGGTACTCTAAGCAGCAGTCATTCGACTTCAAAGCCTACACTGATTCAGATTATGGCGGTTGAAACCTTGATAGAAAATTAACTTCTGGTGGATGTCAATTCTTAGGAAACAGATTGGTCTCCTGGCAGTGTAAGAAGCAGTCAACGGTTTTTGTCTCAACTTGTGAAGCAGAATACATTGCTGCAGCGAGCGGTTGTTCTCAGATACTGTGGATTCAGCAGCAGTTGAGAGACTACGGCTTAAACTTCACTGGAACTCCTCTATTCATTGACAACAATGCCACCATGTCCATCACAAATAACATATAGAGATTCGCCACCATTTCATCCGTGATTGTGCTGAAAAGCATTCAATTGAACTTGTAAAAGTTCACATGGATGACAATCTTGCTGACCTTTTCACAAAGGCATTTGATCGATCCCTTTTTAAGCATCTTTTCAACTTGATAGGAATGTTCAATCCTGAGTGAAAACTAATTTTTCTTAAATCAATTCAATTCATGGAAGTTAAACTTTATTTCTTTTAAATTTTCTGTATAGTTCTTTTAAGTTTCAAAATATTTTACAAAAACAAAAAAACAAAAAAAATGAAGAAAATTTCAAAGTTAACTTGAGGAGAGAGGAAATGATAGTACATCATAAATGATCTAAACGTCACAGACTGCTCATATGGGAAATGATTGCGTCATGCTTACTTAACTGTTTAACTTATTATGTTTTTAATCTGCTTATTTACAAGTAATTTAAATTGTCAATAGGCTGTATGCGTCTTTGAATCACTAGTAGTGTGAAAACTAAATCTAAATTACAACTGTGATTTGAACCCATGTGTGCAAGTGTGTGTGCGTAAAAGAATAGAAAAGATCATTATCATATATAGGATGTTAGATTTTGGCAATAATTTTCTTTTGAGGTCAGTTTCGGGTTATGTCGTTAGCACAATTAATGCGGTTCATTTCACTGCCCATACTCACAAGTATGCAAGGAGAGATTGAATCAAGACATGTCTCTACATTAACCGTTGAGCATGTATTCACCCTTGAATCACTCCTGATTCATTGAAATCAAATCCAGATATAAGTTGGATCCCCTTACCTTAAAACTCAAACACCATATATATTATCCTGAATCATCATACCAATATTCAATGAAGAAAATCAAATGAAACCAAGACAAATGAATCACTCGATTCTGAATCTTATGATTCCTGATAATCCGTATGGATTCTGCTTGATTTTTCATGTGCTAATAGATGTAACTTCATTCTGAAAATTTAGAAAATCATTGGGAAAATCTTAGATGCCATGAGATAATGCAGTTTACATTAGTATAGCATATCAATGGAGTACACGTTGTATATCTTATAAAAAGTACCTTAATACACAAGAATGTGATACAAAGATGCTTATAGTTTCAAATCTTATAATATTGTCAACTTGAATTACTTGTTTAGGTGCTTATTACGTATGAATAAATAGTAATCAATGACATGATCCCATATTCTTTGATGTTTATATTGTATCATTTTTGCTAAAAGATAGCCTGATATGATCCTCTGCTCGGGTCTTTGATCAAAAATAGTTTGTGTGAATTCTTGTATATTTTATTAGAAAAGATCAAAAAGATTTTAAGTTTATGCATAGTTCAATTTTATTGAGAAAAGCCAAAAATATTTGTGTTTAACCTTCCTGAATTGTATTTGAATCCTGTTGATTGAAAATTTTTATCTTGTTCGTTATTTGACTTGAAATACTTCATAAATTCTGAGTTTAAAATTTGTGCACTTAAGGGTTGTGCGTACTTGTCAAGTTCGCACGAAGTAAGCCTTGCGTACTTAACAAGTACGCAAGAGTTAAAGCTTGCGCACTTGTAAATGCGCAAGAGTTCAATCTTGCGCACTTGTAAATGCGCAAGAGTTAACTCGTGCGCACTTAACAAGTACGCACGACTGATTAGTGAAGGGTATAAAAATGGGACTTAGAAAATTTTCTCAGTTTCATCACATTCAAACCGATAGTTTCCCTCTGCAAATTTTTACTCAAAACCGAGTGTTCCTAAACCATCTTTTCGTCCCGTCTCTAGTTTCATCATCTCATTACATCGGTTTGGTGAGAATTTATGCTAATTCCATCCGTAATTTCGTGAAATTTGGACCGATTCTCGACTTAAAAAATTTAGGTTTATTCTTGAATTTTTGGGTAAAATTAGGGTTTTTTGGGTAGTTTCTTATCACTAATACCGGATTAGAAAACTTAATCGACTCCCATTCATCCCTTTTGGTCCTCGATTTTGATCCGTCGGTTGAATATGAATCGACAGTGGGTCGGGCGACTTTTTTGGTCAAAATTGGTCATGTGTAGGTAGTTTGTGGTGTTGATACTGGTCCCATAGGTTAGAATCATTGATTCCGACCTAGTGGCGACCTATTCGACCCGCTTTTTGAACGATCAGTCAACTTTTCAATATTCTGGAATTTTTGTCAAGTGGTGTTCTTGCGCACTTAGCAAGTACGCAAGAAGTACTTCTTGCGTACTTGTTAAGTACGCAAGAGGAAAAGACTGCGCACTTAGCAAGTGCGCAGGACCAACACTTGGGAAAAATTCTAAGTCTGAAAATTTTGTTCAAAGAGTAACTACTATACTGAGTCATGTTTGTTCATTTCCAATGATACGTGTTGTTCTGATTATGTTTTCTGTGTGTTTTTGCAGATTATGGCTCGAGCATTTACTAACGAATTCAACCTGTTAACTAACACTCAACCCGAATGGAAAGGTGCAGCATTGTAATATAGGGAGATAGTTGACTTCTTGAACCGCTCAAGAATCAGCTATGCGATCTCGGCTGACCCGATCGTGTCAAGACCTTAATTGGAACAATTTTGGGAGACGGCGGAACACGACTGCACGGTATCCCCCAATGTCATAAGGGCTACCGTTGCTGGTCAGGCTATCGCTTTTTCTAAAGACACCATAAGAAGGGTCCTGCAGTTCAGAGACCTTGCTACCGACCCGACAGCCTATCCAGACTACTATGTGGATGGGTGTTGGAGGCAAAGAATGGGATACGTCGGCGCGAGGGACTATGCTTCATACAAAAAGATGTGGGTACTAGACCAATGGCGGTATTTCGCCCACGTCATGATCGTGTGCATCTCGTCAAGGAAAGCTGGTAAAGATGCCATGGGTCATGACCTTTCAGCAGCCATGGTGGGCTTGTCTCTTAATAGAGGCTACAACTTCTCTTGCTGCATTTTCAAGGCCATCAATGACCAGATCAACACCGCAGAGAAGTTTAGATTCTTATTGTACCCTAGGTTTGTGCAACTCTTGATAGATGACGCGTTGCCAAACCCTCCTGCTACAGGGGAGAGACTGTAAGTCAAGAGGGTGGACAAGAGAGTATTCGCTCAATTCTTAAAGCCAGGCAGCGTAGAACCTACCCCTGTGCATACTGAACTCTTTGGCCACCTAATCAATGAAGCATATGTGGCACCTGATGACCGGAACTAGTATAGCCACAACTCTGAGCCTGAACATAGTGAACACTCTGATGAGCAACAACAGGAGGAAATGGAGAGTGATGATGGTTCGTCTGAGGATGGAGACAACGAAGGAGGTGATGGTGGTGCTGAGGAATCTGATTCAGAAGCAACATAATCAGATTCTTCTGATTCCGATGACGCACCATCGCAAGCACACCCCAGGAGATCGGCTAAGGTAACCCTACCTGAGTCGTCCTCCAAAAGGAAGCGACAAAGCTCAAGCAGCGAATATGATCCAAATTCTGACTCTGACGCGGCTATACAAAGACAAAGAAGGGAGAGTGTTCATAAGAACAGGGGTGATAGGCAACAGGTTGCTATCCCTAGTGTGGTAGAGGTCCCGATTGTGCAGCAACTACATGTTTCAGCTGCCAGTCCGGATTCAGCCTCTACCCCACCTACACAGCAGTTATACAGAAGGAGGAGAAGGCCACAAGTTCAAGCTGACGTGGTAGTCACGACAGTCACAGAGGAGGTTCCTGTGACGGTGACCCTCCCTACTACATCCGTCCAGGTGGTGGTGACTACTCCAAATGTCACGGAGTCTGTCACCATCACCCCTACCATTACCCCAACAACTCTCGTCACATCTTCCATCCCAACTACCACCACTGAGCCTCTCAGTCAACCCTTCAATTATGGAGATTTCACGCAAGGGTTTGACTTTGATACCATATTCTCCTCCCCTATTCATACTGCCGTGGCGTCCTCATCCAGACATCCAGATCCGAATGATGCTAGAATAGATGTTCTGAAAACCCAAGTTGTTGGACTACTGAAGACTATTCAGAAATCGAAGGAGGAGTCTGACGCTCAACAAGCACAGATCAATTCTTTGATAGATGAAGTTACAATCCTTCGTAGCCAGAGAACAGGGACTGACGAACGACTAAAAAACGTCCTGGCCCAGAATGAACTCCTAATAAAGACAAATGAAATGCTTCTGGGTCATGGATATCAGGTTTGACGCTCAAAGGAAGGAGCATGAGCTGATGGTCAAGCTGATTGCTTATCTCACCAAGAAGCTTGATGCTCAGGGGGAGAAGGACAAAGAGAAAGAGAAGGAGAAGAGGACTACTACTGGTGATGAGGCGTGTCATCCGGTCGACTTGACTAAGGATGATGACAAGGACAAGGATCCCAAAGCCGGTCCTAGTGGAGGTGAGCACCAAGCTTTAGCAATCGTGCCCATCTCTGTTGTTCCAATGGCTCAAGGGGAGTCGACTCATCAAGAGGGTGGTGATACCTCTGGTGGTGGTGGTGATAAAGGAAAGTCAGTGGCTGAAGTACTTAAGGACTTATCTGATGATGAGATCCTATATCTAGAGCCTGACTATTCAAAAGAAGCACATATTGATGCTCTCTTCAATCTAGAAGAAGGAGAGATCGACTCTGGTGACGATTGGGATGATGATGACGAAGATGTTGTGATCGAAATTCCCAAGGGTGACGGGGAAGGAGAGTACGAGCTAGAAGATGGAGAGATCTTTGAATTTCCATCCTTCGACGCTCTGCTCGACATAGGTTCAGTCGAGCAGGCCAGTAATGTAGAAGCCTCGACTAAAGCCTCCCCAGTTGACCCTGAACCTGTGGACCCAGAGGCACCGAAAGAAACAGACATGCCTTCTACTTCATAAAAGGGTCCAGCTCCTGTGTGGCAAAAGACGTCTATAATAGACAAACACTGAGCAACAGGGATGATCTTGGCTGTAAGGTTCGAGGAGGACAAGTAGTTGTTCGCTATCAAAAGATCTGGCGGGGTTCAATACTTGAAACCCACCAGTGAATCGTTCAGCTCCTTTCCCAAATACGACCTGGTGAACCTAGCAAATCGAGAGCTGCTGGGTCATTCCAATCACGCAGTGGCGATGGGTTTGTGGGTGGTTCTGCAGCGAGATGCAAGATCAGGGAAGTTCGAGATGTTCAAGCCTCAAGTGCCCAAGAGAGTCAAGGATAAGCACGCTGTACATCCTGTGACTAAGAAGCACTTAAAGAAATTGGTATACAAGCCAGTGCGATGTGAAACTAAGATTCCCCTAAGCAAGTTATCTCAGGATATTCTTGGTGACATGTGGTACTGGTACGGAGATCCAAAGACGGGCGAGGCTGTGATAATGGGTAAAGGACGTTCAGAGAGTGGGAACCTAGTGCCAAAGGAGCTGTTCAGAATATTTGATGAAGTCTGCTTCATCAACTTTTCTGTTAAAGATCTGGAGGTACTAGCAGAACACTACTGCATCTACACAGATGAGTGGACAAAGCTCCTTGCTTCTAAATATGACATGGTGATTAAGTTCTGCCTTGATTACAAGAAGAAGATGGAAGCTGAAGACTGAAGCTGTGAAGACCGAAGACTGAAGATTATCCAGAGCTGTTGTCAAGGGGGAGTTTGTTGAATCACTTTCCTGTGACAAACACTCTGGATAGATAGAGTCTTAGTCTTAGGTTGTTTTGTCTTGTTTGTAATTGTCTTTGTATGTAAGAGTCGTTATGTATTAGTTTATCGAGTTGTATTTACTTTTACATATTGATTGTTGCAGAATTCTCCAAGTGTTTTGCGCACTTGTAAGTGCGTAGGAGAAAGCTCCTGCGTACTTGGCAAGTACGCAAGAGTAACTTTGCGTACTTGCTAAGTACGCAAGAGCATTTTGCCCTGCGCACTTGCTAAGTGCGCAAGCATCATGTCTTGTATAAATAGGATAGGTTGACAGAAGTTAAGTATGCAGGCTTTAGTGCAAATACGCAGATTGTAATTTCAGTGCTTTTCTCTGTAACCTTCAAGTGTTTATAATACAAAGAACGTTTAAAGTGTTTTCGCTTATCGGTTTACTTTGTTTAGCTAGACTCTCCACCTAGTCACGGGCATTCCGCACCCGGTCCGACTAGTAGACCCACTTGCGTATGACGATCCGCCACACCCGAGGGACCTACATTCATGAAGTTATATGATCATGTGTGATTTACCTCGCAAGACCCGAGGTAGTGTCATATGATTCAAGAAGACATATGAACGATTATCATCAACATATGAACGTGAAAGGTGTTACTAAAAATATATGTTTATGGATAAAATTTGTGATATATATGTGTTAGTGTACGGTTTTGGTTAAATCATGGAAATGTTCTAGGAATTAAAGATTAGTATCCCAATATGAACATTTGATATATGTACATGGAACATATGAAGAGATTCGGTTAAAAGTAAATAATCACATGACATCGTGGAACATATGTGAATATATTTTAAGTTGTTACAAAAATAATATTTATTTTTGGTACACTTAATAAGTCACCAATAGGAAAACATATTATTTTCTCAGAAAATATGTAAGCGTCTAAACTGGAATAATAATCACCAATGAGTCGTAAATGAAAATCCTATTTTTACTAAACAAAGGCGTACTTAACGGGATTCGTTAAGTCGGATGAACAACTTACGTATAAGGCGGGTGGTCTTAACACATTAGTACCCTTGTGTGATTAGGATACGGATAGACAGGAGCTCTTAGCGCACTGTTATTTGCTAGGATATCATCGGACACAAGGTGAGTTCACGGCCCCCTGTCGCTTTTTAAAGTTTTGTAAACTGCGGGGGAGAAACATACTTACACTAAGCATTACAGTATTGTTTAATATATGTCGAAACATTGTTGTTTTATACAATTGGGAAAGCATTGCAAACATTTTTATATGATAACAAGGAAACAAGACACTAAAACTATGTCATACATGGTGAACAATAGCGCTTAAAGTCCCCGGAATAAAAACTTAGTGAACATTAGCTATGGACTTAGCCCGGGATTCTATGGATAGTACTATTGGGGGTGACGCTCCCGGTCATGGTTAGTCGCGCTAACCAGGGGTCCAAATGGCCGAATGACCGCTTATTATCTTACTCGCAGAAAGGCGAGGAGGGGCATTAAATTGTTGGGGTTTGGTTACGGTTTCATGTATGGACATAGGTATTTGTAAGCCTAGCTAGCTTACGAATGGATCAATAACACTTGTTTCGTTTATCATATGCGTTTAGAATTATTTGTACTTATTTATGACGGTAATGTCATGGGCAATGTTTTTGGGTAAAACTACTAGTTTTATGACGGTTAAGTCATGGAAACGTTTTCAGGTGAAAACTACTTATTTTATGACGGTTAAGCCATGGATACATTTTCGAGTGAAAACTACTTATTTTATGACGGTTAAGTCATAGATACGTTTTCGGGTGAAAACTACTTATTTTATGACAGTAAAGTGATGGGCATGTTTTCAAAGGAAAACTACTTATTTGATGACGGTTAAGTCATGGGCATGTTTTCAAAGGAAAACTACTTATTTTATGACGGTAAAGTCATGGGCATGTTTTCAAAGGAAAACTACTTATTTGATGACGGTTAAGTCATGTATATATTTTCAAAGGAAAACTACTTATTTTATGACAGTTAAGTCATGGGCATCTTTTCAAAGGAAAATTACTTTTTTTATGACGGTAAAGTCATGGGTATGTTTTCAAAGGAAAACTACTTATTTTATGACGGTAAAGTCATGGGCATGTTTTCAAATGAAAACTACTTATTTTATGACGGTTAAGTCATGTCTAGTTTTTCGGGGAAAACTAACTGTACTAAATTAACAAACTCTGTGAACTCACCAACCTTTGTGTTGACACTTTCAAGTATGTTTCTCAGGTAACCTTTAGCCATGGAGCGGTTGGAATAGGCTAGCTATAATTGGATAAATTCTTACTAGCGGGAAGGACATAGATTATCCGGTCTCAAGTCTGTCGTTGATCTAGAAGAACTTAGATCATTGTATTACTTAATCTTAGTATTTGTGTATGTATTCAAGTCTTAGAAATCACTATTACAGCTTCCGCTATCGTGTAATGAACCAATCATTGCAACCTGTATTTATTTATTAAGTAAATAAATTTGGGGGTGTGACAGATTTTGTATTCAAGTCTTAGAAATCACTATTACAGCTTCCGCTATCGTGTAATGAACCAATCGTTGCAACCTGTATTTATTTATTAAGTAAATAAATTTGGGGGTGTGACAGATTGGTATCAGAGCAATGATTTTAGCGAATTAGGTTTCCTTAGTTACACCTAGGCTCTAACCAGAATCATTTAGGGACCAAGATTTCTAAGACTTGCATCACACTAAAAACACCAAGACTTGAGTATAGGAATTCCAACCGTTGCCGAACAATTTGTGTAGACTATTAGTGTATGGAGGTACACTAGGGTATCATTAGCTACACTAATACAATTACATGGCACACGTAATGAACACTTAAACACATACAACAATGTGGAAATAAGAAACACTTGCAACATGTTACTGTTCGGATTACGAGTCAAGAATAACTGGTACTCAGCATGCTGCAAAGATCGAGTTACGAGCTGAGCTTGGGCGACGACGGCAGCAATCGTCAGTTACCGATCTTGGTATCACAACAGGCTGAACCCGTACCAGAATATGTACCTATACCTACAGCACAACTACACCAGCCATGGAGGCAGCTATCTTTCTAACGTAGTTGCGGTATAAATACTCTCCTTCATAAGTTGTCGGATCGGATGCCTAGACTTTCGCCATGAGATATGGCAGACAGGATTGCCCAGACAGAAGGGAATCCAAGGTGGATAAGCAGCACTAAATGGGAGAGAACTCCAAGGGTCAGGAGACCCAGACATACATCAGGATCATGTGGATCTATGCATATATACAGACTTGGAGCATGAGTTGCTCGACCCTCATTTGAGGATCTCTGCCCAACACATAGTGCCTGACTTTCACAATACACATTTTATTTTAAGAGACACTGGTGGTGCCTCTATACCATTAGCCTCATCCGACAACAGTTATATTCGGCAGATTCATGAGTATTGGTACACATAATTAAGAGTAATCTGATAAAACAATACACACTCCTGCACAAGTGTGCAAACACGATCTAATGAACAATTCAAATCCCATTGATTTAAAAGTTGGGGATAGAAGGAACACTACAGGGATCATGCAAAGTAAATTATCATTACAGGTGCACACGTAATCATATTTTGTAGTGCATGGGAACTTTAGTGAGTCTTGCTGTCTAAGCTAATGTTCAACCCATGTTCTCAGTAACTTGATTAAGGATTGGATCTTAACAAATCAGACTTCTCAATTAGGTGTTCTCAAAGAATTCTGCTAGTTTTGGAGGAACGAGAGAAATTCAAATTGAATTCAACCAATCCTTAGTGAATCCTGAATGGTGAAGGATTTCGTACATTCATTCTTTGAGATTATACTTGTCAGGAATGCTTCAAATTGAGCGTTACCACAACTAACACTTACAATAATTGCACAATTATTGTGGGAGATTATAGCGTAATCTCAGGATCCATCATACAGTTCAATCACACAATTGCTTGAAAGTTACGCAAAGAGTGCTATGCACTAACTTCAGTAATGGGGCAAAATATTATTCTGACCCGTATACACATGGCACCTATGGATATTGTGGAAGCTCGACATGAGACAAGTAGGTTATCTGACATTTCAGGATATTGGACAAATAGGGTTGTTCTCACAACCTTTGACATTCAGTACACCTTTAAGTCTGACTATTCTCTCGGTGATAAATAAGCCGTGATTTATACTCAAGCGAATGCCAAAGAAACCTAGGTGTGGACTAACGACTATTGATGCAATAACAGAAGGACGACATACAAAACTTTTAAAGGGGTCCCAAATGCGGAATTTCGTGCTAATCTTATTAGTTCATGATATGCATTGGGGGGGCGTAAACTCGAGCTGTTCATAACAGATCACTGTTCACAACAGACCACTGTCCACAAGGATTAGTGATGGATAAATTTATGCTCTTTTGTACCCACACTTCCCCAAATATCATCTTGTTGAATGGATCCCAGATTTTAGCCTAGAGGAGAGGCGTGATCACATCTTTCGCTCCCAGTTTTCTAGAACTAGGAAGCTCTAGGAGCATCTATTGTTAAGGAATGAACTCTTAACGCAGGCTCAGTAAGAGTATAAAGTTTTCGATGTTTAACACTCATTACCTTAATTTTATCCTTGTGCTAAGGATTTTGAGGCTATAAACTATATGAGTGGAATACGTAACAGTAAGTCACCAAAGTACCAATCAAATACTAAGGAGGTGCATACACACTGAATGACTTATAGTTGGCCATTGTAAAACTCATAAACCCTTTCTACCAACTTAATGGGTTGACAAACCCATAGCCCATTTTGGGGAAAACACTAATTCTATGAGACCATTCCCACAGTCCCACTATTCATTCCCTCAGCTAGACGGAATATGAATATCCCAAACAAACATAGAACTTTCTATGGCACACATACTTCGAGGGTATGGTAGCCAAGTCACGAGCTTACATATCAGGATGTTACAACCCGAATGCTAGTCTGCCGTGGGAAGATAGTGCAATTAACGGGTAAAGTGGTGATTAGACTCGACCTTCGCAAGTAAGAGCTCCCAAGGAACATCAAATCTTAGCTCCATGAAGGAACATGGAGAGGAAAATCCTAGAAAACATGAAACCTAAAATAAGAGAAAGGTCTTAGTCCGGGAAAATGCTTTCGAAAAGCATAAGAGGGACAAACATAAAGTTTCATTTCCGTACTGTGTCATTACTACCCAATATTCAACTAAAACCTGGACACCTCGTCGAGTAATTCTTTCCTAAGATCTATAGAGATCTGCCTTTGGGACAAAGTGCGTAGAGGAATAGAGGGTATGTGTTAACATACGCTCAAGATTCGCAAGCACCATTCCTTTCATTACCAGGAATGAGCATCACATAACCCTACCATATTGAGGGTAATCAAATAAAGTAGTTCTTGCACGTTTAATATCGTTAGTCGGAAAAGTATTCGCTTTGCTTTCGAATACTGACTACCAAGTAAATGGAATCAAACAATTCAAGCCTAAGTTGGATGATACAGATAGAATTTGGGTACCAGGTATCGGTATCCTATGTGGGAGGTTATGGATGAAGTCCATAAGCCCAAGTACTCCATTCATCCAGAATCAAATAAAACATATAAGGATCCTAAGGAACTCCATTATGTGGCAAAACATGAAAGGAGAAATTTCTATCTATGATGGGAGATACCCGACAGTGATAGCAGAATGTTAGGAATCACCTGAGTGAACACAAAAACCGCAGATTCCTCAATGGAAATGGGAGGAGAATTCCATAGATTTCATTACAAATCTACCCAGAACATCTAGTGGCTATGATACTATATGGGTAATCATCAGTCATTTGACGAAATCAGCTCACTCCCTACCAATCAAGGAGACAGATAAAAGTAAGAAGTGTGCAAGGCTAAATATTAAGGAAATTGAGGCTAGGCATGGTATGCCAGTTTTCATTTTCTCTAATAGGGACAGACGATTCATGTCAAGAATCTGGCAGTCAGTACAAGAAGCCTTGGGCACACGTCTTGACATGAGCACGGCATATCACCCACAAACAGATGGTCAAGGTAAAAGGAACATCCAAACTTTAAAAGATGTGCTCCGTGTGTGTGTAATCAATTTCAGAGGAAATAGGGATACTCACCGTCGTTGGCTGAGTTTTCATATAATAACAACTACAATACCAGCATTAAAGCCGCTCCGTTGAGGCTTTGTATGGTTGTAATTGTCGCTCATCTCTATGTTGAGCGGAGGTTGGTGAAAAACATTTTGTTGGTCCTGAGATTGGCTAGGAAACCATTGACAAGATCATCGAAATCAAAGATCGTCTGAAAGCCACTCAAGATAGACGAAAGAGAGTTGTGCTAGAAACAGACGAAAGCCATTAGAATTCCAAATTGGAGACCGAGCCTTGTTAAAGGTGTAAACATAACCATAAATACATCAGACCGTTTGATATACGGGCTAGGGTTGGCCCAGTAACCTACAAGCTTACGTTGTCACGAGGAACTAAACAATATACACGATGCGTTTCATGTGTCAAATCTCAAGAAGTGTTTATTAGACGAAACGTTAATCATACCGTCTGGTGAGATTCACATAGGTGACAAACCACACCCTGTTTAGGAACCTATTGAAACCACTGGCTAAAAAGTCCAGGGGACAGGGCGTAACCGTATTGAATTGGTTAAGGTACGTTGGAACTCAAAGTGTGGCCCCGAGTATACGTGGGAACGAGAAGATCAAATGAAAGCCAAGTACCCATCTTTGTTCACGAACACTCCAAGTCAAGATGACAAGAACTGAATTTCGGGACGAAATTCTCTTTAACATGGGGAGAATGTGACACCCAATATTTCAGGTCGATATCCATATTACATAAATGCACGTTCATAACATATATTTCCTGAAGTTTTATTTTGACTAAGTAAAGTCAAGGAGTCTAGCAAATGAATTTATATCATAATAGTAATTTGTAAGAATTACTAGGAAATAAACAGTGATAACCCGCAAGGTACGGTCGTTGGTGATTAACAAGAATTTTATTCTAGTAAAAGTCTAGGGAGACGCTTTAATATAAAAACATAAATATTGGTGACTAAACTTTTATAAAAAGTTGACTTATAAATAAGTGTTACATGGCTCTATATTATTTAATGTGTATACATGTATGATATAGTTAAAGTAATAACCATGTCGGGAATTCACTAGCAGATTATTAAAGCTAGTCAAACTACACAAAATGTAGGACATCTTAATAATTAAGATATTAAGGCGGGTATCATTTTCGGGTAATATACCGCGTCTAAATCGATCACATCTTCATCATGATTTACTTTGCTTACACAACACTCAAGCGTCATAATCATCATGATTATGACCAACAATGTAAGCAACTTAAAGATCACATCACCATAATTATATATTTGTTTGTACTCCACTCCAGCATCAAATCGTAATGATGATGACTTGTTGAGATCTACACTCAACCCCCGTTTCATCTAATATTTATATATACACATATATATGTGTATGTATATATATATATATAAATATTTAGGTATATAGATATATAAAGTTTAAATCATAAAAGTTCCTACACCGGGTGTTATATCCCGGGATCACCTATCGGGTTTACACCGCCTAAAATCCACCCAACTAATGCTTAGAATGTAACTACAAGATTTGACAAGACCCAACCCCCACCCCATGTCCAATCTTGGTCGAAACTAGGTGGGGGCCAGCCACTTTGCCTACTTCACCACATTTCTCATAATGGGTGTCATAACCTCCATATTTTTTTGCCCAAGATGTCAAGCAAGATTAAATCCATATCCTCACACCATGTCTTGTGATGATTAGATTGAGTCCAACACTCCACCTCCCTCTTTCTCTTGTGGGTCACGACACCACCAAACCACCATCAAGTCACCATACTTGTTTCTCCAACACTCCACTCAATCCATCTCATGATGATGATCTTGGACAAGCTTACACTCCATCTACTTGGTATATATAGGAGTGTATGGAAAAAAAAGCAAGAACTTTCTCTTGCTCCCTCCCTTTCTCGGCTCAAATAACACACACTCATACCCATAATAATTCAAGTGCCAAGCCCTAGTACTTCAAGAAGAAATCACCCTCAATCCCCCCTCTCCAAAACCGAAAATGCAAACAATTCCCGTAACTCAGCTTCATGCCAGATTTTTGGTCAACTTTGCAAGACCATATCTCCTTCGTTACTTGGCCAAATCCATCCATTCTTCTTCTAGAATGAAGCTCCATGTTAAGAAGGAAGATCCCCAAGTGAAATCACTCAAATCCATGGAGTTTTCGACCTCCAAATAGCCGGCGCAAGAAGGCCGCTCAGTGCAGGTAGAATTTGGACACCTCTTTTCATTTTCCTGTTTTGAGGTACCTACACAACTCCAAATCTAGTAATTCTTTTTCACATCTCCTTTGGTTTCAATAAACTTTATTTTAGAAGAAAACCCCAAGTCATTTGGTCTTTTAAAACCATCTAAAAGTCTATTCGAAGTACGCCTAAAAATCTGAGTTTTCAAGAACAAAATAAAACATTAAAGTCTTGATGAGTTTTGCTTTATGTCTTCATGAGTCATGTTTGAATACATATATTTATACACGTACCTATTCATACCTAAAATACCAAACTAGAAGGACCATGGACAAGACAAGGACACATCAAATATAAACTACATATATATATATATACTATCACCTAAAATAACACTTTCATTTTCCTGTTTTGAGGTACCTACACAACTCCAAATCTAGTAATTCTTTTTCACATCTCCTTTGGTTTCAATAAACTTTATTTTATAAGAAAACCCCAAGTCATTTGGTCTTTTAAAACCATCTAAAAGTCTATTCGAAGTACGCCTAAAAATCTGAGTTTTCAAGAATAAAATAAAACATTAAAGTCTTGATGAGTTTTGCTTTATGTCTTCATGAGTCATGTTTGAATATATATATTTATACACGTACCTATTCATACCTAAAATACCAAACTAGAAGGACCATGGACAAGACAAGGACACATCAAATATAAACTACATATATATATATACTATCACATAAAATAACACTTGGATGATGGTGTTCTTCATAAACCCTTCATTCCATTCATGTGTTATGTTGAAGGATACATGTTCGTAAAGTTATATGATCATGTGTGACTTACCTGGCAAGACCCGAAGTAGTTTCCTATGATTCAAGAAGACATATGAACGATTATCATCAACATATGAACGTGAAAGGGGTTACTAAAAATATATGTTTATGGATAAAATTTGTTATATATATGTGTTGGTGTAAGGTTTTGGTTAAATTATGGAAATGTTCTAGGAATTAAAGATTAGTATCCCAATATGAACATTTGATATATGTACATGGAACATATGAAGAGATTCGGTTAAAAATAAATAATCATATGACATCGTGGAACATATGTGAATATATTTTAAGTTGTTAAAAAAATAATATTTATTTTTGGTACACTTAATAAGTCACCAATAGGGAAACATATTATTTTCTTAGAAAATATGTAAGCGTCTAGACTGGAATAATAATCACCAATGAGTCGTAAATGAAAACCTTATTTTTACTAAACAAAGGCGTACTTAACGTGATTCGTTAAGTCGGATGAGCAACTTACGTATAAGACGGGTGGTCTTAACACATTAGTACCCTTGTGTGATTAGGGTACAGATAGACAGGAACTCTTAGCGCACTATTATTTGCTAGGATTTCATCGGACACAAGGTGAGTTCACGGTCCCCTTTCGCTTTTTAAAGTTTTATAAACTGCGATGGAGAAACATACTTACACTAACTATTACAGTATTGTTTAATATATGTCGAAACATTGTTGTTTTATACAATTGGGAAAGCATTGCAAACATTTTTATATGATAACAAGGAAACAAGACACTAACACTATGTCATACATGGTGAACAATATAGCGCTTAAAGTCCCCAGTATAAAAACTTAGTAACCATTAACTATGGAGTTAGCCCGGGATTCTATGGATAGTACTATTGGGGGTGACGCTCCCGGTCATGGTTAATCGCACTAACCAGGGGTCCAAATGGCTGAATGACCGCAGATTATCTTACTCGCAGAAAGGCGAGGAGGGGCATTAAATTGTTAGGGTTTGGTTACTGTTTAATGTATGGACATATGTATTTGTAAGCCTAGCTAGCTTACGAATATATCAATAACACTTGTTTCGTATATCATATGCGTTTAGAATTATTTGTACTTATTTATGACGGTAATGTCATGGGCAATGTTTTTGGGTAAAACTACTTGTTTTATGACGGTTAAGTCATGGATACGTTTTCGGGTGAAAACTACTTATTTTATTACGGTTAAGTCATGGATACGTTTTCGGGTGAAAACTACTTATTTTATGTTTTCAAAGGAAAACTACTTATTTAATGACGGTTAAGTCATGGGCATGTTTTCAAAGGAAAACTACTTATTTGATGACGGTTAAGTCATGTATATGTTTTCAAAGGAAAACTACTTATTTTATGATGGTTAAGTCATGGGCATGTTTTCAAAGAAACTACTTATTTTATGACGGTAAAGTCATGGGCATGTTTTCAAAGGAAAACTACTTATTTGATGACGGTTAAGTCATGTATATATTTTCAAAAGAAAACTACTTATTTTATGACAGTTAAGTCATGGGCATCTTTTCAAAGGAAAATTACTTATTTTATGACGGTAAAGTCATGGGTATGTTTTCAAAGGAAAACTACTTATTTTATGACGGTAAAGTCATGGGCATGTTTTCAAAGGAAAACTACTTATTTTATGATGGTTAAGTCATGTATAGTTTTTGGGGGAAAACTAACTGTACTAAATTAACAAACTCTGTTAACTCACCAACCTTTGTGTTGACACTTTCAAGTATGTTTCTCTGGTAACCTTTAGCCATGGAGCGGTTGGAATAGGCTAGCTATAATTGGATAAATTCTTACTAGCTGGAAGGACATAGATTATCCAGTCTCAAGTCTGTCGTTGATCTAGAAGAGCTTAGATCATTGTATTACTTAGTCTTAGTATTTGTGTATGTATTCAAGTCTTAGAAATCACTATTACAGCTTCCGCTATCGTGTAATGAACCAATCGTTGCAACCTGTATTTATTTATTAAGTAAATAAATTTGGGGGTGTGATAGATTTTGAATTCAAGTCTTAGAAATCACTATTACAGCTTCCGCTATCGTGTAATGAACCAATCGTTGCAACCTGTATTTATTTATTAAGTAAATAAATTTGGGGGTGTGACAGAGGATCCACCTATTATCCTTGGTTTAGCGTCTTGCTTGTTAAAGAGATGTCTTAAGGCGGCATGGTCGGTGTAGACTATAGTTTTTGATAAGACTAGGTACGAACGGAATTTATCAAAGGCGAAAACTACAGCTAGTAACTCCTTCTAAGTAGTAGTGTAATTTTCTTGAGCGTCATTTAAGTTTTTACTTGCATAGTGAATTGGGTGAAAATGTTTTTCGCTTCATTGACCTAAAACTTCTCCTACTGCGTAGTCACTTGCATCGCACATGAGTTTGAAAGGTTTAGTCCAGTCAGGTGCCGTCATGATAGGTGCATTGATGAGTTTCTTCTTGAGAGTTTCAAATGCTACTAAACAATCGTCAGAGAATAGAAAGGGTCAATATTTCTCCAATAGTTGTGTCAAGGGTCTGGTGATTGATGAAAAGTCCTTTATGAATCTCCTATAGAACCCCGCATGACCGAGGAAGCTTCTGATTCCTTTTTCTTTTTTTGCGGTGGAAGCATTGATATAGTTTCTACTTTGGCTTTGTCGACTTCAATACCATTCTTTGAAATTTTATATCCTAATACTATTCCTTCTTTAACCATGAAATGACACTTTTCCCAATTTAGTGCTAGATTTGAATCTTCACATCTTGCTAGCATTTTTTCTAAGTTTTGTAGAAAATGGTCGAATGAGTTTCCAAAAACTGAGAAGTCATCCATAAATACTTCCATTGATTCTTCTATCATATCATGAAATATAGAGATCATGCACTGCTGGAATGTAGCAGGTGCATTGCATAGTCCAAATGGCATACGCGTATAAGCGAAGGTGCCATAGGGACAAGTAAATGTAGTCTTCTCCTGATCTTTAGGGGCGATAGGGATTTGAAAGTATCCCGAGAATCCATCGACAAAGCAATAGAACATATTTTCGGATAGTCGCTCTAACATTTGATCAATGAAGTGTAGTGGAAAATGGTCTTTTCAGGTAGCTTCGTTCAACTTGAGATAATCAATATATACCTGCCATCGAGTGACTGTGCGGGTTGGTATTAGCTCATTTTTCTCATTTATGATTACTGTTATACTCCTTTTTTTGGTACAACCTTAACTGGACTGACCCATGCTGAATCTGAAATAGGGTAGATTACTCCTGCGTCTAGTAACTTGATACCCTCATTTTTCACTACCTCTTGCATTTTTGGGTTCAGTCGTCTTTGGTGCTGCACACTTGTTTTGTAATTTTCTTCCATAAGTATCTTATGAGTGCAGAATGAGGGCCTAATTCCCTTAAGATCAATTACCTTCCAAGCGATAGCTTTCTTGTATTTCTTCAAAACTTGAAGTAGTTTTTTTTTCTCGTTGTTTTCCAACCTGGAGGAGATAATAACTAGAAGCTTGGATTCTTCATCTAGGAAGGCGTATGATAAATCAGGCCGAAGTTCCTTTAGTTCAAGTGTAGGTGGTTTTTCGATAGACGGTTTTGCCTTCTCACTCTCGTCTCTATCTTCCAACTCCTCAATGCCTGTTGTTTCATCATTATGATTAGTGTGTTTTATCATAAATCCTTCATAAACTAGATATTCTTCCTGCTCCTTTGCTGGCCATTCTTCTTCCTCTCCCAAGACGTCATGTATGTAATAACCTACTAGGTAGTCGAAATCGTCAAAAACAAAGGCTAGATCATCATGACTACTTGGTCGTTTCATGGCTTTCTTGAGATCGAATGTGATTCGTTCTTGCTGGATACTTAATGCCAATCTTCCTCCCTAGACATCAATAAGGGCAAGGGCTGTATTGAGAAATGGTCTCCCGAGAATAAGAGGGCATCGTGTTCCTCCTCTTATGTTGACCACCACAAAATCCACAGGGAAGACGAATTCGTTAATCTTTATAAGTACGTCTTCAGCGATTCCCTTTGGATAGCGAACTGCCCTATTGATTAGGCATAGTTCTAATTTTGTGGGTTGATGTTTCTTGAGATTAATTTTGTCAAATATTGCGCTAGGTAAAATATTTACGCCTATATGTAGGTCAGCAATAGTATTACCTTGGATTGAGTCGCTTATAAGACAGGAGATCATGAATTGGTCGGGAGGTTTTCTTCCTCTCATAATAGCTGAACATTCTTCGTTCAACGCGATTTGCGGCTGTTCTTCCATTTTTTCTCGGTTAGTCGGCATATCCTTGAGAAATTTTGCATGAGCAGGCATCTTATAGAGAAATAGTTCGTAAGGGTGATTTAGCTGAATTTGATTTAATAAAGACTGACAGCGTTTGAACTGTTTTTCCAATCATGGTGGTTCTAAGGTTTCTTATATGATTTCAGCCCTTAATACGTCATCTTCACCTGTATTCTCCGTGTTCCCCATGGGTATAATGGTTATTACCTCCACATTCTATTCTTGTGATGCTTGATTTACTTCGACACATGGTGGATGATCCAGAATTTCAGAAGGATCTTCATTTGGTTCCGTAGCATAGAGTTTAATGATTTGACTCTTTATTTCCTCCAAATTACGAAATAATGTGTCTGGCTTCCAAGGACCTGGTTCGTAGGGAGCACTGTCTGTGTTTACTGATGGAGGTGGTGAAGGAAGTAAATCCTCAAATAATGACGGGTGGAGATTTATCTCATGATCCATAGGGCACCATACGGAGAGATAACACTCCTCAATGTAGTGTGATCCCCCACATAATTCGCACCATGAATCTGAGAAATTGTTGTCAAAGTTGAAAAATTCTTCTTCGGTAAAGTTTTCATTATAAGGATTCATGATGATATTTTTGTGAGATTTTTACTTTTAAAAAGGCTAATCCGTTAACTTGAATTTTTCTTGAAATCACTGTATCCCCGGCAGCGGCGCCAAAAACTTGATGTGTCGTTTTAATATATAAAAATATAATAAATATATTTTTAGGATAGTCTTACGAGATCTGGTTTTAAATTTATAAATTATAATTACTTTAACTTAAAAACACACACAATAGTCAAGTGTACCTATCGCAGCGTAATATAGTTTAGGTAAGAACCAAGTATCGAACCAATGGACGCGGTCGAATTCCAATACTCAACTTTTGTTAACGTTTAGCAGGTTTAATTAGTGAGTGAGTTTTGTGTGCTTGTAAAAGGAAAGTAAATGACAGAAAAGTAAATGGCGAAAAAGTAAATAGCAGAAAAGTAAAAACGTGCGTGAAGTGTGTAACAGAAATGTGACGAACAGAACAGTAAATAATAGGAAAGTAAATAGGTTGGAAATGATCAGGTTACGAATAGTATTGCTTTGGGTTTCGAATCCGCTTGGTACGTGATAATGTTAAGTTGACTAATCAAGTGAAATGACTACTACAAATGTGTGACCCGGGTCACAGCTAGAGCCTCGTCCTCCCGACATTTGATTTGCAAATTTAAAAGCTTTAACAAGTGATAGTGCCTCCCGTTAAGGACAACAATTACCCTCAACCCTTCGAATGGTCATCTCCCGGTTGGTTTAAGACATCGAACGTAAAATGCTTTATATTAGAGTTAAATAGGGGATTATATTTTGTTCACCGGGAGGTGGTGTAACAATGTGACGAAGTATAAAGACGTACCGTTCCCAACACGAGTTCACCAATTCTTGGTTGCATAATAAGTTCGTATAAAGACGTACGACCTTAATAGTGTTAACCAAGACTTGGCTTATCAATCTCCACTTGTATAAAGACGTACAAGCTTCAAGAGAAGTTTGATTAAAAAGGTTTTATACTTTAAAAATCAAGCACACCCTAAATATAAAGACAGATTTATACAATAATAAAAGCCAACCAAAATAGTGGTTTTAATGACGAATAGTTAAAGACATAAACACATCACTTGGGTTAATACGTTAAACATTAACATACACCAAACTTCATCTTCACCCTAGCAATACAAAGAGTCTAGCGACGAATGGCCATACTAACTACCATAACCTTGAGTTTCGTAGGCTCCCCTATTGCGGAAAAAGGAGGAAGAGTCTCTCTACTCACTACTACTACACTCTAACTACGGAATTGTTGGGTCTATATGCTCAAGGAATAATATCCAATAGTATTGCTATTGATATGTGATCCCAAAAGGTCACAAAATAAGCAATAATCAAGGATACGTTTAAACGTATTTAAACGTCTTAACCCCGATCAAGATATATATATATATTAACATTTTGTTAAAATTTACATGCGTAAATTATATGTGCCTTCAATCAAACTAGTATACCTATGTCTAATACGAAGGTGATCATACATATATATATTTATATATTTATTAGTATGAATATATATATATATATATATATATATATATATATATATATGCCTTGTAGGTAACTAATTAGTTTGGATAAGTGTTAAAGAATGTTAACGTGGGTATGAAGATATAATAATGACCTTCACCATGCTATTGCCTTCTCTTTCATTTGAGCCGACATTCACGGCAGAAAAGGGGGTCCCCTTTTCTTCTTCTACTAGTTGATATGACTACATATAATTATTAGGCATGGTGTTTATGTAAGGCTCATGAACATACTCTATACCTTGCATTAATTGAACTTATGAAGCCACCTTTCTTTCCTTCTTTTTCCTATATATATTACGGCTATGTGAGAGCTTTGATATATATAGCAGATTTCGTAATTCCAAGAAAAGGAAAAGAGTGGTTTAATATTTTCTACCAATTAGCTAAATGTTAGTGTAATTGGTAAAAAGTTCTTGGTAAAAAGTTTTAATAGTTCTTGACTGTTCTTTCTACATTTATATATACATATTTAGAAGGCATACCAAGAAGGAGTTCTTGAGGTTTTCTAGCATACATCTTGACAAGATTTGCGGGTTTAGTTGGCTAGCACCATCCTTGAAGCTTCATTGCTTGGTGTGGATACATTTTGAAAGAGCTTCTACTTTGATCTCTTCATACACCATCTTCAAGTGTTTAAGCAACCACTTCTCTGTAAAGTTCGTAATCCTAAACCCACTATGGTTGTTTTCGTTTTGGTTTCATTATTTTGCAATTGGATCCATGGTGGGAATCTTTAAACGCGTCAAAGATCACGTTTTTGCTTCCGTTGCTAAAGTTTTTAAAACCCTACACATGACGGAATCTCTTTCGTTTTATCTTGATTTGGATGTTTGATACCATGTTCTTGCTTAATACTTCTGTTTTAGTTGTTTTGAGTATGATTCTTGGCTAGATCATTGATATTTCCTAGGTCACATGATGAATACTTGTTAAAGTTTTGATTTTTATCGGTTTTGGATTCTAATTAATGGTTTTATGATTTTATAAACGATCTTGAGTTGATTATTGTGATGTTATTGCATGTTTAGATCTGATCTTGTGTTTGATTTCAATTCCTTGCATTGATTGTGGTTGTCTGCCAGTTTGATCTTCGTATCTTAGTCATAGATCTTAGGGTTTGTGATTAGGGTGGTTTGCTAGACGTAGTAGCCATAGGAGTTGTCTTTGATTGCTGATTAGAATTAAATGTGTATCCTAGTTCAATACCAGAGAGGTGAGAATTAGTCGTTTAGTCTTCGTCATTAGGAATCCGAGTGTCAGTTGTCTGAGAGGAAGCCGGTATTAGGTGTCTAGTGATTGTTGCTATTCGTGTCATAGTTGTTATCTTGAGATTACCCTGTGCATTCTTCGAGTGTATTGGTGGACGGAGAGACTGAGAGGTAATCTGTATATTAGGTTACTTTATCATAGTTGGAAATACCTGAGAAGTGATCCAACAATCTGGTGAGTTAGTACATCTTTAGGTTCCTTAGTTGGTGACACCCTGAGAGTGATTAGGGATCCACTACGTGGTCTAGAGTTGTTTCCTTAGAAACCCAGATCCATTATAGTTTCCATAACCGATAGAAGTTGTGCTTTGCAAGTTAGATTCCGACCTAGGTGATATTCTTCCCATTCCTGATATTACCTTTGTCCTTTGTCTGTTTAGTTGAGTCGACCTTAGTCTATTGCATCCTTAGTTTAATATTTAGTGTAGTAAACCCCCCAAACAAAATAAATCTTTAGTCCGTGTCAGAGTCTAGCATTAGTATTCAGTGTCTGTAGGGTTTGATAACTCGGTTTACCTTTAAGCTATGCTACACTCGATAGGTACACTTGTCTGTCAGGGCGGTCTAGTTCATAGGTTTTCCATTTATTACTTAGGAGTCTAGGTTAGCTTTAGTAGTTTATTTTATAGACCGTCTGGACGACATCAAGTTTTTGGCGCCGTTGCCGAGGACACTTGGCAATAGCAGTATTGACTTTGACTAGTTCTTGTTTGATTTTTGGTTTGTTTTATTTTCTTCTTCTTTTGAGTCTTATGTGTTTGCTTGTCTTCTGTGCTTATCCTACGTGCTATCTGAGTGTCTAACATAGGATCAAGTCCTTCTGTTTGTGAGTCTACATTTGTTTTCTTTTGTTCTTGTGTCAGTTTATGCACAATACTCGTTCGCAGGGATCATCACCTTATTCAGCTTCTCCAGAGCCCGAACGAGAGCTTCACGAGCGCACCCGCAACTTTCGGGAGCGTTTAAAGGAGCTGTGCAAATCTCAGGTACGTTCTACTAGCCCAATCCCATTTCCTATCATGGGCGACGATGACCTACCAGCGAGACGAACCATGCACAAGAGGGTCAGTGACGGGGTCACTAGGGCGAGATCTTCAATCACACGCCCCGTTATTCCGAACACCAATACATGGCAGATCCCATCATATGTCATGAGTACGATCACTCATGCCACCCAATTTCATGGCCTTAAGGATGAGGATGCACCGGGACATTTGTCCCGCTTCGTGCGGATATGTGGTACATTCAATATCACGAGTGTGTCTAAGGACGCTATCTACTTGCTTATATTCCCATTCTCCCTCTTTGGGCGTGCATCTACTTGGCTCGACACTCTCCCATACAATTCTATCACCACATGGGAGGATCTCGAAGCCAAATTCTTCAAGAAGTACTATCCACCTTCCAGGGCCGCTCGCCTTCGGGACCAAATCCATTCGTTCCTGATGGACCCTGACGAGCCTTATCACATGGCCTGGGAGTGGTTCAACGCGCTTTTGAGCCGATGTCCTCAGCACGTTCTTTCCGACTGGGCGCTAGTGGAGAAGTTCTATAATGGTCTCACTTTCGAGAAGCAGTAAATGTTCAACCCAGCTGCGGGAGGTCATATCATGGAGAGTGTTCGAGAGCTTCGCTCAAGCCGAACAGCAGCATCCACATTCCGTTAGGAATTCCATTCCTACTGCTAGAGCACCCGCCTTTTCTCCTAGAGGTGTGCATCAGGTCACTCCTGAGACTAGCGTGGCTTCTGCACTTGCCTCAATGGTTAACGATATTAAGGAGCTGACGCTCAGTGCACAGCGGTGTCAAGTGTGTAGGGGAGGCCACGACACCCGAGATTGCCTCGTAAATAGTCAATAGCATGTGAGCTATGCTGGAAACCAGTATCAGAACCGAGGGTATATTAACAACAACACTTATGGCTCGGGATGGAGATATGGAAATAACCCGCATGGGTTTAATGGTCGCCAACATCAATATGGAGGAGGAGAGGCTGGAGCGAGTTCAGGAAGCAGTGTCAATACAAGGAAGATTGAAGAGATGATACTCAGTTAGTGCAAAATGACAGGGATGCTAGGCAGTGATTAGATAGCCATGACACTCTCTTGAAGAATCAACAAGGAAGACATCGCTCAGAGCTTGAAAGATCGACAAGGAGGTCCATCTTCAAGCTCAAACACTTCAGTGATGGTCGTGTCAGTTAGGAGTGTGGAGAAGAAAGAGGTTGTAGAGGATGACTCCTACTCGAGTACGTATAACATTCCGTCACCTGAGGAAGTCAAGAAGATTGACTGGAGAGCTCGATTTGCTGAGATCGATGCTAAGATGGCAGAAGAGCAGGTGGACGAGGAGTAAATAGTTGAGATGCCTGCCGAGAGGGTAGTGGAGAAGAAGAAGGGGGTGGAGATGAAGTCCCCAAGGGTTGACTTGAGTCGTATTACTTACCCAGCGCGCGTGCTGCTATATAAGAACGCTAGGGAATACGGTACTTTCCTTGATATGTTTAGACAACTCAAGGTCAATCTCCCATTCATAGAGGTCCTCCAACATATGCCTAATTATGGCAAGTTCCTAAAAGATCTTCTTTCCAACAAGAAGAAACTAGGAGGGATCTCTGAAGTCTCACTTAGTGAGCAATTTTCTACTGTGGTGCAGAACAAGCTGCCCGAGAAATTGGGAGATTCGGGTCGTTTCACGATCCTGTGTCTTCTAGGCAGTTTGCCCTCGCACCACGCATTGGCCGACCTAGGTGCTAGCATTAATCTGATGCCATATTCTATATATAGACAGTTGGACCTAGGTGAACTGCAGCCGACGAGCATGAGCATTTCCTTGGCTGACCGCTCAGTCAAGTATCCATGGGGAATTTGTGGAGAATCTGTTAGTGAAAGTAGGTAAGTTTGTCTTCCCCATGGATTTCGTCATTCTGGACATGGAAGTGGATGATAGATTTTCACTCATCCTAGGACGCCCGTTCCTACGTACCGCCAAGGCGATGATCGATGTATTTGACAGGAAACTCACACTCCGTGTGGGGATGAGATTATCACATTCGATACTACTAAGTCCGAGAGGGATGTTGGCAAGCATAGCCACTCCGTGTGCATGCTTGAGGCCTTCACAGACAACCATTGGGACTCTGATCCAGAGATAGAAGTAGGTGAACCCGCCCCTAATATAGAAGAACCACCTGATTGAGCGGTGGAACTAGAGAAGTTGCTGGAACAGCCGGACGATTACGGCGATGAGGTGCCTGATGATCGGCTGGAGATGATGGCGGATTTTGAAGAGATCATAGGAAAAACCCCAAGTGTGGGGAAGTTGGTGGAGGTTGTTGAGGATCCCGATGATCCTAGTAAAGGTTTAGAGGTCCCATGTATAGAAAATCTTATTCCTAAACAGTTACTCAGCACCATTGTGGTTTCTAAGGGGAGAGTTGCTGAGCCAGTCCCTAGTTCTGACTACCCTAGGTCTAGGCCGCGTCGTAAAAGAACTCGAGAGTTAATCGATTTAGGTAACCTAGACAGAGTGCAAACCCCAAGTGTGGGGATGTTTAGAGGTGACCGCTTGTTGGAGTATTTGAATAGTGTTTCTTCGGACCGGGTAGGTTTAAGTGTTGGTGGAAGGATCTGAGTGCTATACGTGATACACATTTGAGGTTTGGTAGGATTTTTTGTTTGTTAGGGTTGTGGAGAACCGGGAGACCGCGAAGGATGAAGGCGGTGCCGATTAGAATCAAGGAGAAGCCTCCTGATCGGCTTGTTTGAGTCTAGGGCAGGTGCCCGGGATCTAGAGTTTGTGTGCACTACTTGGTCTGAGTCCGTGTCTATTTTTGTGTTTTTCGATTTATGTTTTGTTTGTGTCTTGTTTTGCATGAATTCGTGCTTGAGTCGGTGAGAAAAATCACCGGGAATGAAGTTCCAGGTAGTTTGACATATGTTTTTATGCTTGGAATAGGTTTTTAAGTAATTTGGGTGAAAAAGATTTTTAGAAGGGTCAAAAATATTCTAAGTATAAAAAGTTGAAATTTTTTTCTAAACTTTCTGTTACCAGCCACCTCTCGCGGTACGCGAAGCACAGAGGGAAATCCCTTCACGGTGCGCAAAGGACAAAACCTAGAGTCGGCTTAATTCTTGCTCCCTCGCGGTACGCGAGGGGTGCGGCCTTGGCTTTCGCGGTACGCGGGGGGGTTCCTGGTTTCACTTTTCTTCCTTTGGTTTCCCATGGTTTTCACACCAGTTTATCACCACCATCATCATCCATCATCCACTAAACCACCATTCTTCATCTACCATGCATCACCATATCATTCACCGACCACACCAACCATGGGAAACTAGAAACCAGTCGTGACCGATGACCTACCTTGCTGTGGCTTTCATGTCTATGTGTTTGCCACACATCAAGTATGTTTTTTTTCTGCATCTATCTATCTTAAGTTTTTAGTGAGTCAGTTTGAGTCAGTCGAGTCTTTTATTTTAATTTGAGTAAGTTTAATGTTGCGGGTTTGTTGTGAAGTTTATTTTGCAAGTTTTATCATTCTGCTGGTACTCAATCTCCATTCGGGCGGGGTTGATTCTCGTCTTATCTATCTTGTAAAAGCAACCCGACAGTTTGCGCAACTACGACCGAAATGCTATACGATGCACGCGAGGAAGAACAAAGCTGGATTCATTTTTGAGCATCACATTACCAGCTAAGTCGCTTCATGTTTTGTTTTATTTTTGCTTTTTTATTTTTAGTTGTGTTTTGCTTCACATTGAGGACAATGTGCTTTCAAGTGTGGGGATGTGAGTGTCTAGTTTAGGTAGTTTGTCTTGTTTATAAAAATTCAAAAATACAAAAAAAATAAAAATTTTGAAAAAAAATGTCCTTGGAAATAATTGCATATACTTGTAAAATGATAGTACAACTGGATCTTTGTTGAGTTTAAATGAATAAATAATTGAAAACATGTTTAATTAGTGATGTTTTGGTAGACCCAGCCAGCTAGTAAAGCTTAAATATCTTGTTTGTTTTGTTTAGGAATCAATTGAATTAAAATCATGATATCTTGTGGGTATTCATCTTAGAGTAATGGTAATACTGAAACTGTCAACATAGGTTGATAGGTACCACGTTAAATTAAAATTTAGAGGTTTTTGAAATTTCATGGTACACCACTTTCTTTTTATGAGAATAAATCCGAGTTTGGTGGCGCACGCATCCATAATTCTTGAGCATATTTAATTGAAATCTAAGTTTCGCCTACGTGTCACACGTCGGGTTCCAGCCTGATTGAAACACCACTGGGTTGATTCTTATGTGCTTCATTGATATGACTTAGTCTATGTGCTAACTTACGGGATAGTGACTTGGTTGAAACGCCTCTAGATGAAGTTTAATTTGCTTATGAATGCCTATTATCATCTATTAATTCATATTTCATCTGATTTCTGAAACATGTAAATTTTAGTTTAACGTGGTAGGGTAAATCTATATGGTTTGATCCTTGCCTAGATATAACCATGAGACGGGATTAGGTAGAGTTGTAGCTTTTAAGTGTGAGTCACATAGATTGATTGATAGTTGTATAAAATTAATTAGAACACATAACGGGGGCTTGAAAGTTGGTGCTTGGGTTTAATCGAACATAAATACTAATTGTTGCTTTTTAACGCGTGAGTATATTTTGCTAATTGGTAAATGATGTTTGTTAAGTTAGATCTGAGTATTGATTCCATTTGCAGCTTTTTCGAGGACGAAAAAAGGTTAAGTGTGGGGATATTTGATGTAGTGCAAAGCACACATCTTTAATCCATTGTATTCGTGCGTTTTTACTTAGCTTTGTGTTCGTTTTGAGTCATTTTTGTTGGAGCATGTTTTGTGACAACAAGCCTTGTAATAGATTAGTCTTTATGTTTAACGTTTTGTTTGTTTTGTATTGTAAAAGTTTAAATTTGCATAGGCGAACTTGTCTAGTTCGCCAGGTATAGTTGAGGCGAAATTATTAAGTTTTCCTGGATTAAGAGAGGCGGACTTAACATGTTGGCATGGACTAAGAGAGGCGAACTTAACAAGTTCGCCTAGTGCAGAGTGTGTGGCTATAAATAGTTCATGAGTGATTCAGATCTGTAGAGAGAAGACGAAAGAGTTAGAACTTAGAACAGAGGATTCATTCGTGTGTACTATTTGTGAGATAATACAAGAAGCTTTCATCGAAATCGTGTCTTGTGTGATTGTTTTACATTCGGTATTATTCGAGACGTACGTATACGAAAGGATTCCGCACTTCGTATTCGTATTACGTGTTTACAGCAGATATCGATCAGTAGACCCGCTGGGACCTACAAGTGGTATCAGAGCATTTGCTCTTGATTTTGACATCGTCTCGATCGATTTTTCACTACAAGATGGTGATTTTCGAAAGTTTCTGTGTTCCTGAAAGTTTGCTACTTTTTGGACTGAATTTTGATTGATTCCTTCATTTTTGGTTTTGTTTTACCAAAATTGTTCCGATAGAAGCATTCTAAATTGATATTTGAAGAATCCTACGGAAGGAATTTCTCTAATTCATTCAAAATCATGATTTATGGAGATTTTTTGACCTGTTCGTGCGTTTGGGTGTTAGAACTATCCTTCGTGTTCTTCAGCTGATACAGACGAACTTGTCATTCTGTTGCAAGCGAACTTGTCAGAGCGAACTTGTTAAGTTCGCTGGATTAGAAGTAGGCGAACTTAAGAGGCGAACTTGTTAAATTCGCTTCATTCAAGCTAGGCGAAGTTGTTAAGTTCGCTTCATCTAAAAACTTGTTAAATTTTTCTAAGTGTTGACGTGTTCAAGGATGTCGTCTACTTCTAGTCAAGTGACCAATATGACTCACTTACTAAATCATAACAATGAGATTGGAACTCCAACCAAGCCACCGAGACTTATGAATCTCAAAGACTATCAAATTGGAAGAGTCGGTTTGAGAATTATGTTAATATCAATGATACAAGTCTTTGGATTCCTATCAGTGAGGGATATGAGCATCCTGTTCATAGTCATATGGGTGTGTCAGATGCACCAAAACCAATTTCATCTCTTGATGATGATGAAAAGAAGCTGTATGATCGTGAAAAGAAAGCTCTTGCAACTTTATCAATGTGTTTACCTCTAGATATCTATCATTCTTTCAAGAAGTTCAAGACTTCTCGTGACCTTTGGGAAGGTTTGGCTAAAAGGTGTGAAGGAAACACAGATATCAAAAAGAGCAGAAAGGAATTGTTAAAAAAACAGTTCAGTGTTTTTGAACACTTTGAGGGAGAGTCAGTGGATGAACTCATGACAAGATATTATCATCTTCTAGGTGAAATGGTCAACAATGACATTACCTATAAAAACAGGAAGATTGTTGAAAAAATCTTGGATGCTTTACCAGTACATTTTGAGATGTACACAATAGTGATCAAAGAACAATCTGGATTTGATGAGAAAGATTCAATCATATGATTTGCACAAGCAAAAGAAAGACACAGTTTATCAAGATCCAAGCATTTATTTTGGGAATGGTACATCAAAATCTGGTGGAGTTGCTTTGTTTTCAGGTGAATCGTCTGATGTTCCTACTGATAGTTCTTCTCAAGGGAATACATGTTTTGTTGCTTCAAACTCTGGATGTTCAGCTCATAGCAAGAATGATAGTCATTCGTGTTCTACTAAAATATCTTCATCTGCAGCAAATGATATGATGGCAATGATTGCTTCATTTTTAACCTCTTATGAAATTTTTATTGGTGGTAAGATCACTGATCCTGATATGATTGAGGAGGATTTCAAACAGCTAGATAAAGATACTTTAGAGGAAATGAATATTCAGTGGAACATGGCTTTGTGGTTGAGACAAGGAAAAGATCAGTTGAAGAGGACTGGGAAGAAGTTTATTGGAGCGTCAAGCAAGACCAAGATGGGTATGGATAAGTCAAAGGTGAAGTGTTATAACTGTCAGGAATTTGGTCATTTTGCTCGAGAGTGTACTAAATCCAGAAATTAGAATCAAGGACCTTCTAACTCTTAAGACAATCCATCCAAACCAAGTACTTCTACAGCTTTGATATCTTAGCACGATGAAAATTATGACTGGAATATTCATTTGGAAGATATAGTGGCTCATGTTAGTCAAGCTTTACTGGCTGAGGTTCATCATTAAGATGGAAGTGAAAATTGTTCTTCTAATAGTGACTCTACAGATTCTGGGAGTGTAAATGAAAATGAAGAGTCATTGCCTCAGAAAAGTGCACCAAAATTTTCAAATGAAAAATTATTGACTGATGCAGCTGCTGGAAAGGTTACTGAAAAGATTGCAAAGATGTTAGCTGAAGGAAATACATTCATGGTTGATTCTAAGCAGGTACAACAACTTGACTCATGTTTAAAATGCATTGATTTAGAATTCAAAGTTACAAGATTGTGTGATGATAACACTAATCTTATCTGTGACATGAAATCAATGTACACATAGAACCAAAAGTTAAAGGAAAATGAAACTGTTTTGAAAATTAAAGTTGAGTCTTTGAGAAATGATATCAAAGTTTTGCAAAACAAAGTAAATGACCAAGCTTTTCGTCTCGATGTGTCATATGTTGAATATGAAAAGAAGGTTAATGAACTTGTTGTGTCACAGTTAGTAACAAAATTGTTACGAAAGCTTGAATGTTATAAGAATTCTAGTTTCTTGTTGGATTATTATAATAATAAAGCTTCAGGAGAAAAGGTTATTGGTGGGGTTGGTTTTTGTCCTAATGTTGATGATAGTGAGATTAAGGGTGGTGTTGGTTATTGTCCACTGTTTAATGCAAATTATACCCCGAGTGTGATTGAGGAAGTTTTGGTTGAAGATCTGGAACCAAAAACTGTGTTGAACATCAATCTTGTTACTGGAAATGACATAGTATATGATGATTCAACTTATGATGATGTATTTGATTCAGACAAGGTTGAAGGCACAGTAAAAGAATGTAAGTATGTGGAACCTGTTGTGGTGAAAACAGTGACCAGAGACAGGTGCATTCTATCTGAACCGGATGATGTGAGTGAACAACCAAAACCTAAACCTAGTTTTAAACCTTTGTAAGTGGAGGTTTTGATTCCCAAGAGACAAACCAGATTGAGAATATCTCTAATCTTGATTTTTGCAAAACGAAACTTGCAGAGGAATCTCATAAGGTTGTTCATTCATCAAACACTATGTCTCAGTGTTCATCATCTAATTCTTTCAAGGTTCAGAAAGAAACGTATGGGCGTGTTTACAAGGAAAAACGATCTTGTTTTCATTGTAATACTGTTGGTCATATCATGAAAGACTGTCCAAACAAAAACTTGGGAAAACGTCTGGAAAATCCAAGGTTGGCACGTTCTTTTGTGAATCCATCGACAAAATTTGTACACATGACTGTGGATAGTGATGTAAAGAAGCCAAATGTTCATCCTGCTTCTGAGTATGTGCAAGTTGAGTCTGTGAAAATTTTGAAGAAGGTGGAGACTACTCATCCAAAAGAAAATTTGTCTGGACCACAACGACGTCGAAGAAATAAAGGTTTGAGAAAACTTCTCGAACAAACAGTGGTAAATGACAAGTGTGACTGAAAATGTTCCAGTGACATCAAAATGGAAACCAAAATCAATTGTTTCTAGTTCGGAGACAAAATCTACTAAAATTAAGGAGAAATTAGATTGTGTGTTAAAAGAAATTGTTTATTTTGATGAATCAGGACGACCCAAGACCACAATGGCTTGGGTCTCTGTTACTAAATAATTGTTTCTCTTTGTATGCAGGGAACTCCAAGGAAGACTTTTGGCAACCATTGGTATGTTGACAGTGGATGTTCTCGGCATCTGACGGATAATCTTAATTTATTGGATAATGTGAAAGAAATTCAAGGCGGATATGTTGCCTTTGCGGGTAGGAAAGGAGGAAATATTTCTGGCCAAGGAATTGTATCGAATGGAAGATTGAGCTTTGAGAATGTCAACTATGTTGAGCAGTTGGAGCATAATCTGTTATCTGTTTCGCAAGTCTGTTATAAAGATTTCTCACTTCACTTTAATAAGTTAGAATGTTTGGTTCTAAAACCGGGATTTGTGATACCAGAAGATTGGATACTTATGAGAGCTCGTCGAAAGAATGATATATATATGCTAGACATGAGCACGGTAACAACAACGTCGTCTGTTCCAACGTGTCTTCTTTCGAATGCTTCCGAGTCCAATTCAACTTTGTGGCACCGGAAAATGGCTCACATTAATTTCAGAAAAAATGAATTATCTTGTCAAGAATGGGTTGATTTCTGGTGTCCCGGTTATGAGATTTCATGTGAATGAAGACTGTATTCCATGCAAGAATGGGAAGCAGCACAGGAAGTCTCATCCTTCAAAGTTGATTAATTCAATTGTGACTCCTCTAGAGTTGTTGCATATGGATTTGTTCGGACCTATTAGTGTCAAGAGTGAAGGAGGAAAATCTTATTGTTTAGTTGTGACTGATGATTACTGGAGGTTTTCTTGGGTAAAATTTCTTGCTTCTAAGGATGAAACAGCTGAACTTCTTAAGTTCCTAATTGTGGGCCTTGAGAAATTATTCAATTTGCAAGTCAGGAGAATTTGGAGTGACAACAGCACAGAATTCAAGAACGAAAATTTGGGTTTATTCTGTTTGACAAAGGGTATCCATCATGAATTCAGTGCTCCTTATGTTTCTCAACAGAATGGTGTTGCTGAACGGAAGAATAGAACTCTTATTGAGACGGCTCATACTATGTTATCTGATTCAAAGCTGCCGGTTACTTTTTAGGCAGAGGCCGTAAATACAGCTTGTCATGTTCTCAATAGGGTTTTGATCGTGAAGAAACACAACAAAACTTGTTATTGCTGAACAATCGAAAGCCTAATTTGGCGTATCTTTTTCCCTTTGGAAATCTATGTACCTTGTTAAAGACTCGCGATGTTCCTAAGAAATTCAGCTCGAAGGCGATTGAGGGAATTTTCTTGGGATATGTTGATAATTCTCATAATAAGAGTGTGTTTAACAAAGAATTATGTCAAATTGAAGAGTGGTTTCATATTGACTGTGATAATCGTTTTGTTCCTCAGGATACAAAAGGTCCTTCTTGGGCATTTGATTATGATGCATTATTCAGATCTTTCAATGTTATTCCTGAACTTTCTCCTGCTGAAGCTGAAATACTCTATCAGTCCTACCGCAATGATGATTCAATTGTTGATCCTCGTTCGGTTATTCCGATCGTGGATACTCCTTCAGTTGATTCGAATGTAGCTTCAACATCGGGTACAACACAACATGATGACTCTGACGATGATGAAATTGTGTTTCAGGAGTCTTCAATTGATTTCTAGGACATAGTTGATGGTTCATCAGCATCAGCATCGGTTGAGGGGGAGTTGTCTTCAAATCTTGATGCTGTTATTCGAGCTTCGGATATTCCTCAGTCTCAGGTATATAAGAATCATCCAACTGACAATATTATTGGTGATTTGAATGCTGGTGTTCAAACGAGGCATCGTACACTTGCAGAAAATTCATGTTCGTATACTCAGATTGTGGATATAGGTATCTTGGAGACGTGTTTACAAGCTTGCTTTATTTCTCAAACTTAACCAAAGAATGTGTTTGAGGCTTTGGATGATAATTGTTGGATTGAGGCCATGCAGGAAGAATTGGCTCAATTTGATAAATTGCATGTTTGGGATTTGGTTGATTTACCCAAGGGTTCAAGATCTATTGGCACAAAGTGGGTTTTCAAATGTAAACGTGATGATCGTGGAGTTGTGGTACGTAATAAGGCGAGACTTGTTGTCCAAGGTTTTAATCAGCAAGAAGGCGTTGATTACACCGAAGTTTACGCTCTAGTTGCGAGGATAGAGGCGATCCGATTATTTCTAGCTTATGCTTCTTTCAAGGGATTCAAAGTTTTTCAATTGGACGTAAAAAGTGTTTTTCTGTATGGAAAGGTAAAGGAAGAGGTATATGTGAAACAGCCGCCTGGTTTTGAAGATCCCAAGTTTCCTGACAAGGTTTTTAAATTAGATAAAGCGTTGTATGGTCTTCTTCAGGCTCCTCGTGCTTGGTACGAAACTCTATTGGTGCATTTACTTGAAAATGGATTTGAGCGTCGTGAAATTGATTCTACCATTTTCATCAGAAAAGCAGGGGGAGATTTATTACTTGTTCAAATCTATGTTGATGACATAATTTTTGGTTCGACGAATGTTGATCTATGTAAAGACTTTGAAAGAGTGATGAAGTTGAAATTCGAGATGAGCAGCATGGGAGAATTTTCTTTCTTTTTGGGTCTTCAGGTTGATCAGACGGAGGATGGTTTTTATATTCATCAAACAAAGTATGATGCTGATATTCTCAAGAAGTTTAATATGGAAAATGCTTCCGCTTCCAGCACTCCAATTCTAGTTAATCACAAACTAGATTCTGACCGGAAAGGGAAAGAGGTGAATTGTCGATTTTACCGAGGAATGATCGGGTCTTTGATGTATTTGACAGCGTCACGTCCAGATATCATGTTCGCAGTATGCTTGTGTTCGAGATTTCAGTCTAAGCCGAAGGAATCTCATTTGATTGATGTAAAGTGGATTTTTAGATTCTTAAAGGGTAAACCAAGGTTGGGATTATGGTATCCATTTAATTCTGAATTTGATTTTACAGCTTTTACAGATTCAGATTATGGAGGTTGCGGTCTGGACATAAAATCAACATCTGGTGGTTGTCAATTTCTAGGGAATAGACTTGTGTCCTGGCAATGCAAAAAGCAAACCTCAATTGTAATTTCAACATGTGAGGCAGAATATATTGCAGCAGCCAGTTGTTGTTCCCAGATCCTTTTGGATTCAACAGCAGTTGAGGGATTATGGTTTGAACTTTACAGGGACACCAATGATAATTGATAACACAGCCACCATGTCGATCACAACAAATCCTGTGAAGCATTCAAAAACTAAGCACATAGAGATTCGACAACATTTTATTCATGATTGTGCAGAGAAGAAGCTGATTAAGTTGTTGAAAGTTCATACGGATGACAATTTTGCCGACTTATTTACCAAAGCATTCGATCGTTCACGGTTTGAATTTCTTACTCAAATGATTGGTATGCTTAATCCAACGTGACAAAGGTTTTTCAAAAGGTTTTTCATGGAAGTTATTTTTTTTAGTTTTATAGATTATTTAACAGTAAATAGTTTTATGCTTTACTTTTAGATAGTTTTCTTGCTTTCTGAAAAACCCAAACAAATTGAAAAATATAAAATCGGCACTGCTTGAAGTTAGAGAAGAAATGATAGTACATCAGTAGGTGATCACATATTCATGATCATAGATTGACTACCTGGTGTCTGCTCTTATGATTATGCTTGCTTGATTTTATCTAAACTTCTAAAGTCTGCATAAACAGGAAATGATAGCTTCATGACTGCATGACAGTTTATATATAATCTTTTAATTTGAATATTTACATGTAATTTGAATTGTCAATAGGCTAGAAGCATTTTTAGTCCATTAGTAATGTGAAAACATAATGATCTATGTTACAATTGTGATTTGAACCCATGGTATGCCGAGTGTGTGTGTTAAAAGATCATTCTTATGTTGAAGAATTCGATCGGTACAATCTTTCTGTTACTATGAATTATGATACTTCATCCAAACCAAGCTATATGAATCATTCGATTCTGAATCATTCTGATTCAGTATATCCTTCGGGATCTGATTTCATTGATATGCTAATTGAGATAGTCTCATCCTTGAGATTGATCTAAACTTTGCATAGGTCTCAATATGTCTTGAAGATAGCGCAAATTTTATATTTTTGTTGGCATATTTGTGGGGTACACATTGTCTTCATATAAATGGTACTAACTCACAAGAATGTGGAATAAAAACGCTTGTAGTTTCAAATGTATGATGTTGACAATTTGAATTGACATGTAGTATATTGCAAATTCGGTATGAATAAGTTAGCATGTCATGATCTGATCTTGTTTACTTTGAAGTTTATCGCGCATCATTTCATAAATTTCTGAAAAAGGAAAAGGTCAATATTCAAAGACCATGAAAAAGAAAGATGTGATGTCTGTGAGCTGTTAGTGAATGAATAGATATTTTCAAAAGATTTAATTGTTTGTTAGCTGAGCAAAATATCTGTGTATATGCAAAATGCCATAGGTTCACCCTTAGATCTGCTAGGGATTTTATATTCAAAATGGGTATGTGATACATCAAAGATACTGATATGATCTTCTTACTCGCGGTGTTTGACCAAAAATATGTGATTCTGTATGTACAGAGAAAAAGCAAAAAGATTTTGTTTTAATCTTCCGTGAAAAATTCTTATAACTTTGTATTGAGATTGTTGTATAGGTTGCAAGTTTGTATGGGGTCCTCCTCCCAATATAATACTTGGTTAAAGGAAGTATAACACAAAACATCTAGTTCAGAGGATATGTGTAGGGAATTATTTGTCAAAGAATTGGAAGAACAAGACTTAAAGATAAAGACCAAGCTGTTGTCAAAGGGGAGTCTGTTGGAGCATGTTTTGTGACAACAAGCCTTGTAATAGATTAGTCTTTATGTTTAACGTTTTGCTTGTTTTGTATTGTAAAAGTTTAAATTTGCGTAGGCGAACTTGTCTAGTTCGCCTGGTATAGTTGAGGCGAACTTATTAAGTTCGCCTGGACTAAGAGAGGCGAACTTAACATGTTCGCCTGGACTAAGAGAGGCGAACTTAACAAGTTCGCCTGACTAAGAGAGGCGAACTTAACAAGTTCGCCTGGTGCAGAGTGTGTGGCTATAAATAGTTCATTAGTGATTCAGATCTGTAGAGAGAAGACGAAAGAGTTAGAACATAGAACAGAGGATTCATTCGTGTGTACTATTTGTGAGATAATACAAGAAGCTTTCATCGAAATCGTGTCTTGTGTGATTGTTTTACATTCGGTATTATTCGAGACGTACGTATACGATAGGATTCCGCACTTCGTATTCGTATTACGTGTTTTACAGCAGATATCGATTAGTAGACCCGCTGGGATCTACAGTTTTAATGTACATTTGAGTCTTTGTTATATTTGTAGGTGCTCGAGAAGATTACAAGTCAAATCATGAAGAAACCGAGCATGAGAGTGAAGCCGGAAAGAACAAAAGTTAAAATGTTTAATTATTGACTTCTCGCGGTATGCGAGAGAGGAAGAAAAGAGTTTTCACAATACGCAAGGAAACTCAGAGACCGACTATTTTGGCCCTCGCGGTACGCGAATGGCAGGACCATGTTCTCTCGCGGTACGCGAGAAACCTTTAGGATCCGAGGTGGTTAGAGATAGCTTTTCGGGTTCCAATTCTCTTTCGTTTGATCTTGATTTGAATGTTTGATACCATGTTCTTGCTTAATACTTCTGTTTTAGTTGTTTTGAGTATGATTCTTGGCTAGATTATTAATATTGCCTAGGTCACATGATGAATACTTGTTAAAGTTTTGATTTTTATCGGTTTTGGATTCTAATTAATGGTTTTATGATTTTGTAAACGATCTTGAGTTGATTATTGTGATGTTATTTCATGTTTAGATCTGATCTTGTGTTTGATTTCAATTCCTTGCGTTGATTGTGGTTGTCTGTCAGTTTGATCTTCGTATCTTGGTCATAGTTCTTAGGGTTTTTTATTAGGGTGGTTTGCTAGACGTAGTAGCCGTAGGAGTTGTCTTTGATTACTGATTAGAATTAAATGTGTATCCTAGTTCAATACCCAAGAGGTGAGAATTAGTCGTTTAGTCTTCGTCATTAGGAATCCGAGTGACAGCTGTCTGAGAGGAAGCCGGTATTAGGTGTCTAGTGATTGTTTTTCTTAGAAACCCAGATCCATTATAGTTTCCATAATCGATAGAAGTTGTGCTTTGCAAGTAGGATTCCGACCTAAGTGATATTATTCCCATTCCTGATATTACCTTTGTCCTTTGTCTGTTTAGTTTAGTCGACCTTAGTCTATTGCATCCTTAGTTTAATATTTAGTGTAGTAAACCCTCCAAACCAAATCAATCTTTAGTCCGTGTCAGAGTCTAGTATTAGTATTCAGTGTCTCTAGGGTTCGATAACTCGGTTTACCATTAAGCTGTGCTACACTCGATAGGTACACTTGCCTGTCAGTGCGGTCTAGTTCATAGGTTTTCCATTTATTACTTAGGAGTCTAGGTTAGGTTTAGTAGTTTATTTTATAGACCGTCTGGACGATATCAATCAACCCTGGCAATGTGTTTAGGCCAATATTACACCCGTTCGACCTCCAATCGAGTTAGCGTGACTAACGCAGGTGTGGTTTGTCAAACCCATTAGTACTACCAAATATTACCTCGCGAAATCCATATTAACGGTTCGATGTGTGTGAGGACTTTCATGATAGTGTGTTACGCTTAATCTTCACAAGTGATATCATATGAATTACAATAACCAAAAGAGTTTGCGTCATGTTTTCTCCCCCAACGGGAAAAACATGTAAAATATTGTTTGTTTGCGTGCCTGTTACTCCCCCACGGGAATATAAGTAAAAGTATGATTGCTTGCGTGTATGTTTCTCCCCCAACGGGAAAACAAGTAAAAGATGTTAGTTTGTGTACATGTTTCTCCCCCAACAGGAAAACGAGTAAAAAGGGGCGGTGAAACTCACATGTGTTGTGTACGAGTAGTAGATAGCATCACACAAGGATCCAATTAGGACCACAAGTGTTTGCCTATGAACAGCCTACGTATGCCCTAAAATTATAAGCATATTAGTTAGGGACACCTGGGATTTTGTGACGATGACACGGAAGAGTGAACATCCTAAAACATACTTAGGATTAACGAGTAAACAAACTTGTCTACGGGAATAAGGGATTTTCTCTAATTACGAACAATAGTATATAAATATTTATTCGTGTGATTGTACTATTAAAGTGGTCTTAGGAAAATAATATAACTCCGTATATTATTTTTAAGTTCGTAGGATTAACCAAATAATTATTTATGTGGCAAAAATAATAAATATATTATTTTTATTCGAGAATATAAATGTAGTCAAATAATATAAATAATTACATCATTTATAAGTTTGGAGAGTTACACAATGTTTATTAATGTGGCGAAAATAATATATTATTTTTAATCGGAGTCAAGGGTTAAAAATAATATAAATATATTATTTTAAAAGTGGGAAATAATATTAAAAATGGGTTATAAAACCAAACCCGAGCTTACGGGTGGTTTTCGATGTTAAAACATATTAATATATATTAATATTATAATATAGAGATATGTTTTATATTAGAAATAATAGTTTAAAAATAATAAAAATCAAAACAGGGGTGGGGAGACTCGAACCTGGGTTTGAACTCAAAATCGATTTGAATGATTCTTATGATAAAAGTTGTTAGAACCATAGGGCTTTTACTAATTAGGACCTTGCGAAACTGTTGGTATAGTTTAATTTGATTATGGTGGTGTTTAGGATCAAAATCCACATACCAGATTATGAACAAACCCTAATTACTGGATCATGTTCAATTCGATGATATAAGCCCTGGATTTCATAGGGCTTTCAATCTAGACATCAAAACGAGTCTAAGGACATGTTTAACTTCTATAATTGGTATCGAATTGATAGGGTTCGACTAAATCGAAAACATTATGAACCCTAGGTATTTGATCGAGTTAAATCCGATAATGTAAGCCCTGATTTTGATAGGGCTTATGTTCTAGGAGTGAAAACGAAGCTGTAGGTGCGATTAGATACCTGAATTGGTGTCAAATTGATCGAGGTCGACCAAAGAAGGTGCCGACTTTGAATGTGTTGGTCTCCGGTGACTTCTGGTGCGATTCGGTCAAATTAGTGTGTGGGATAGCTTCTGGGATGCTCGATTAAGGTGCACAGAGGTTTGATTGGGAGAATGATTATCGAATTCGATGGTTAAACGATGACGGTCGACGGTTATGACTTAATTTAGTCATTAAGTGGTTTAATTCGACAATGATGGTGATTAATTCAGTGGTTATGACCGTTAATGTCATGAACGTGCGAAATCAGTTACAAAATCCAACATAAATCAATTATAGAGCTTGAATTTGGATCAAATGTCGCGAGTTTGACTTCTAAAAGCCAACAGGGCCAAATTGCTCCTGATTTTGACTTTGTAGGTCAACATATTAGGTTTTGGGACATTGGCAGAACTAGTCCCTGCAGTTTTATGTGAATTGGAGTTTAGAGTTTGACAGAATTAGTCCCTAAGGTTTAAGATTGAGTTAAATAGGTTAGGATTTAATAGAATTTGGTTAATGGAGTTAGCCTAAAAAGTCCGGATGTCACATCATCCCCTAGTTGAAAGAATTTTCGTCCAGAAAATTAAAATAAAATAAATTTTGAGGTGTCACATCATCCCCTAGTTGAAAGAATTTTCGTCCTGAAACATAGAATAGTACCTTAAGTGTTTGACGTGGAGTGTTTGAATAGATGAGGATACTTGCGCATCATCTGGTCCTTGCGCTCCCAAGTGAATTCCGGTCCGCGTTTCGAGTTCCAACGAACTCTGACAATAGGGATTTTACTGTGTTTGAGCGTTTTGACTTCCCTATCCATGATTTCTACTGGTTCTTTAACGAAGCATAGTTGTTCATCGATTTGTAGTTCCTCAAGAGGAACTGCGAGTGTCTCGTCTTCTAGACATTTCTTCAAGTTCGAGACATGAAAGACGTCGTGTACACCACTAAGTCCTTCAGGTAGTTCCAGTTGATACGCTACTGGGCCAATTTTCTTCACTATCTTGAAAGGTCCAACATAACGAGGATTTAGTTTGCCTCGTTTCCCAAAGCGAAATTACACCTTTCCAATGTGAGACTTTCAATAGGCCCATGTCGCCTACTTGAAATTCTAACGATTTTCGACGCTTATCAGCATAGCTCTTTTGAAGATCACGAGCTGCCGCCATATTGTTTCTAATTTGAACGATCTTTTCTGAGGTTTCGAAAATGAGTTCAGGACCCGTAAGTTGGCTATCCCCAACCTCATCCCAACATATAGGAGATTGGCATTTCCTTCCGTATAATGCCTCGAATGGTGCTGCCTTGATGCTAGTGTGATAACTGTTATTGTAGGAGAACTCCACTAAAGGAAAGTGAGTTTCCCAACTGTTACCGAAATCGATCACACAAGCTCGTAGCATGTCCTCTAAGGTTTGAATGGTACGTTCCGTTTGGCCATCTGTTTGAGGATGGTACGCCGTGCTCATATCCAGGCGTGTGCCTAGAGCTTTTTGTAAAGATTGCCAGAAAAGTGAGGTGTATCGAGCGTCTCGATCATAAATGATTGAAATTGGCACTCCGTGCCGAAAGACCACTTCTTTCAGTAAAAATGCGAGTTAATTTCTCAAGCTTATCAGTCTCTTTAATTGCTAGAAAGTGAGCGAATTTATTCAAAAGATCTACGATCACCCAGATGGTGTTGCATCCGCTAGAAGTTCGGGGTAGTTTAGTAATAAAATACATGGAAATTTGCTCCCATTTCCATATCGGAATTTCCGGTTGTTGGAGCAAACCAGAAGGTTTTTGGTACTCGACTTTGACCTTCGAGCAGGTCAGGCATTTGCTCACATAGGTGGCTATATTAGCTTTCATGTTCGGCCACCAATAAAGAACATTTAAGTCATGATACATCTTATTAGAAACCAGGATGAATAAAATACCGAAATTTATGAAATTCATCCATCACAAGCTCCCTTAAGTTCCCGTACACTGGAACCCATATTCGCTCTGTGAAGTAGCAAATACTGTCCGATTTAACTTCGAGTTGGCTCTCCATACCACGCGTTGATTCCGACGGTAGGTTTTCCTCTTTTAGGGCTTCGAGTTGAGCACTGCGGATCTGATCAGGTAGTCTAGGGTAGATAGTGAGTTGTAATGCTCGAACTCATATGTGTTTAGTTTCTTTCCGGCTTAGGGAATCGGCTACTAAGTTAGCCTTGCCCGGACGATATTTGATAGCACATTCATAGTCATTCAGAAGTTCGATCTAACGACGTTGTCGCATGTTCAACTCTTTCTGTTTGAAGATGTGCTGGAGACTCTTGTGATCGGTGTAGATGGTGCACTTGGTACCGTACGAGTAATGTCTCTAGATCTTCAGTGCAAACACTACAACTCCCAACTCTAAATCATGAGTCATGTAGTTTTTTTCATGAATTTTCAGCTGACGAGAAGCGTATGCAATAACCTTCTCGCGTTGCATTAGTACACAACCAAGACCTTGAATGGAGGCGTTGCAATACACTACGAAGTCATCCATTCCCTCTGAAAGGGATAGGATGGGTGCACTACAGAGTTTATGTTAAAGCAATTCGAATGCTGATTCTTGAATTTTACTCCAGTTATAAGGTTTTCCCTTTTGGGTTAGAGCAGTGAGAGGTTGAGCAATCTTTGAGAATACCTCGATGAATTGACGGTAGTAGCCATCCAATCCCAGAAATTATCGCACCTCTTTTGGAGTCGTTGGTGCTACCCAATTCTTGATGGCTTTTACTTTAGATGGATCGACATATATTCTTTTATTGTTGACTACATATCCTAGAAATTGAATTTCACGAATCCAGAATTCGCACTTGGAAAATTTTGCGTACAATTGCTCTTGTTTCAGCAATTCAAGAATCAAACGTTGGTGTTCCTCGTGCTCTTCTTTGTTCTTAGAATAGATGAGAATGTCATCAATGAAGACGCTGACGAACTGGTCAAGGTAGGGTTTACACACACGGTTCATGCGGTCCATGAATACCGCGGGTGCGTTGGTTAGTCCGAATGGCATGACCATAAACTCGTAGTGGCCATACCTAGTCCTGAATGTAGTCTTAGAGATGTCTTCATCTCGGACTCTCAGTTGGTGATAACTGGATCTAAGATCTATCTTGGAATTGAAGCTTGATCCTTGAAGTTGATCAAACAGATCATCAATGCGGGGCAGAGGATAACGATTCTTGATGGTTACTTTGTTTAGCTCATGGTAGTCGATGCACATACGGAAAGTCCCATCTTTCTTCTTGATGAATAAGACTGGAGCTCCCCATGGCAATGAGCTAGGTATGATAAAACCCTTATCTAACAACTCTTGCAGTTGTGTAGACAATTCTTGAGGTTCACTAGGTGCAAGTCTGTATGGTGCCCGAGCAATAGGCGCTGCTTCGGGTGCTAGGTCAATCTGGAATTGAACTTGACGATGAGGCGGAAGACCAGGCATGTCTTCTGGAAAAACTTCTGGATAATCACGAACGATTGGAATATCATCAAACTTTTTCTCCTCGGATGGTTGTTCGACGACAAGAGTCAGAATGGCGGTACGACCCTTACGCAAACATTTATGTGCCTTCATGAAAGATATGATACCTACGACAGCACCACTCTTTTCACCTTGGACAGAAAAGTCTTCCCCACTCGGGAGAGGAAGGCGAACAACTTGTCATGTCAAATGATTTCAGCTTGATTTATATGTTGGGGTATAATTCAAATTAGACTAAGGATTAGTCACAGGATAAGGTAATAGGGTCAAATGGAATTTATTGTTGGAGTGTAAGGAATAACGTGTAAGCTTAGAAAGAATTCCTCAAATTTCGTTTACATAGTTGGAGTCGGTGGGTTTACCATGAGGTTCTACTAGAGTTTCAATCTAGGTGGTTCCATTGATCGAGTCTGGATGAGAGTCTTAAGTTCACTAAGACTCTTACATGAGTGAAATAAAATGATGGATCCTATTGATGATAATTCAGTGTGTCCGTAAACATTTTCGACATGATAGTTGCGTCTATCAACTGTTGAACAGGTTTAACGATACCAACTAGTCGTTGAGCGGGTTACGAGAATTTCTACTGGCAGTGGAAACTTAAGTCTGTAAATCACTGATTAGGACCATTTATCCACACACTAGGTTTCATCAGGACTTACATGCACCCCAAATTACTATTACGTGTGCACCCGAAATGATAATTTGCTTTGCATTCTCACCCTAGTTCTCCCTGTCCTGTGTTAAGATGTCCTTTAATTTGTATTGCCGAGTACAGAGTGTTGTTAGATATGATAAGGCATCGAGAGGCTTAGTCATCAATCATAAATTGATCCACTAGGACTCATATCAGGATGAGTAGTCGGGAATTGTTTGATCTGAGTATTCCCTCGAGTTGAAATACACTACAATGGTCTAATCCAGCGGATTGTATATGGAATCATGCACGCGAAATGAGACTTTGAGAAGTGAAACTTGTTCAAGGATATGAGTTACTGGAGGAGGCAAAGTAGCCGTCCTTCCAACTAAGTCAGAATATGGTTTGAATATGCAATGAGTAAGACGTTCTCAACTTTGTGGTCAATCTACCTTCAAAAGAATATCGACCAACGGCTCAGGAAAGTGATGACATCTATGTGTCAATGAGTTTCTACAATAATGCGTGCAACGATCTGCCTCCACATGGTGTACCTCAAGCGAGGTCCACGATTTCAGGCTTGAAGTAGGGTAAAGCTAGTGAGACCGGAGTATTATTGCTAGTGGGTACAGGAGGGATTCACTTCCGATGAACCCAACTCCAAGAGATATGTGACAGTGTTGTGTGTCGTCCCTAATACGGACCTGAGAAGGCCCACCATACTCCACGGTGTCATCGATAGGATCGAGCCGGTGTCTTCCTCGGCTCTGGTGGTGTAACAAGGGTGCAGATGATGGTGGTGTGAGTGACTCCTTCTAAGGCTCCGTCTTGCTGCCCTCGGACGGGAGTGGATGTTGTTCTGGTGATTCCCCGAGTATCGCCACTAGGAATGATGATGCAATGAGGATGACGTGTCCCTCGTCAGCAGAGGATGATATGGATGATGTCATCACGCCTGCAATGGAATGTATGTGTGGATGCTATGTGTATCATGTACGAGTGTTTGTGTCATGTAACTAATGCATGTGTGCGGTTATAGTCTAGTATGCAATCCTAGCTCTCTATAACCTGGCTCTGATACCAATCTGTCACACCCCCAAATTCCACTAACGGAGTTTTACCGTTTGGCGTGTGACAAACCAGGATCTCAGTCATTAGTTACATCAAACGACACTATATGGGACATAAATGAAATATCATAAAAGTTCAGAGTTAAGTGCGGAAGCGTTAAACAAAGAATTAAATGCGCGAAATAAATGCGCCCAAGTTTAGTTTAATAAAAGCAAGTGAATTGTTTTAAATTTTTGCATATGAATGAAATGACAGTAGGACTCCATGCATGCCCTAGGCCTTAGCGACCTGAGAAAACATGTAATAAAAAGTGTCAACACGAGGTTGGTGAGTTCAAAGGTTTGTAAGTAAATAAACTGTTTGAGTGTTTGCAGGATCCACATATGTAAGTCACACCTATTGCTAGCAAGACAATGTACACGTTACTCTAAGCGCTCGTAACCGAAGGTGACAGTTTGTGTTTAAATTCCTCCCGCCAGGTCTATCAACCCTTGCAATGTTTTTAGGCCATAATTACACCCGTTCGACCTCCAATCGAGTTAGCGCGACTAACGCGGGTGAGGTTTGTCAAACCCAGTAGTACTACCAAAGATTACCTCGCTAAATCCATATTAACGGTTCGATGTGTGTGAGGACTTTCATGATATTGTGTTACGCTTAGTCTTAACAAGCGATATCATAAGAATTACAATAACCAAAAGAGTTTGCGTCATGTTTTTCCCGTTGTTTTCTCCCCCAACGGGAAAAACATGTAAAATAATGTTTGTTTGCGTGTCTGTTACTCCCCCACGGGAAAACAAGTAAAAGTATGATTGCTTGCGTGCATTTTTCTCCACCAACGGGAAAACAAGTAAAAGATGTTAGTTTGTGTACATGTTTCTCCCCTAACAGGAAAACGAGTAAAAAGAGGCCGCGAAACTCACCTGAGTTGTGTACGAGTAGTTGTAATTCCTATTATTCGTAGCAGATTCAATACACAGAAACAAGAACCATGAAACGAGGTAGATTAAGAAACACATAGTTAAAGGTGTAATTATCCAAATTGTATTGATTTGTCAAATGAACTCCCTCCTTTACAAAAGTCAAACTACACAAGTATTTATACTAAGAAGACAAATAAAGACTTCATCCGAAATACATTTCAGTCGAAATGTATTTGGTCCGAAAACGATTTCGATCGAAAACGATTTCGGTCGAAATCTTTTAACTTCAAAGAATTCCTCCGACTTCAGACTGTTTTATATGCGATGGCCTACAATTTGTTCCAATAGTAGTAGATAGCACCACACAAGTATGCAATTAGGACCACAAGTGCTGGCCTGTGAACAGCCTACGTATGCCCTAAAATTATAAGCATAATAGTTAGGGACACCTGGGATTTTGTGACGATGACACGGAAGAGTAAACGTCCTAAAACATACTTAGGATTAACGAGTAAATGAACTTGTCTACGGGAACTAGGGATTTTCTTAATATAATATTTAAGATAGATGTGTTTCGTATCGAACGTCTCTAATTACAAAAAATAGTGTATAAATATTTATTCGTGTGATTGCACTATTAAAGTGGTCTTAGGAAAATAATATAACTCCGTATATTATTTTTAAGTTTGTATGATTAACCAAATAATTATTTATGTGGAAAAAATAATAAATATATTATTTTTATTCGAGAATATAAATGTTGGCAAATAATATAAATAATTACATCATTTTTAAGTTTGGAGAGCTACACAATGTTTATTAATGTGGAGAAAATAATATATAATTTTATTATTTTTAATCGGAGTCCCGGATTGAAAATAATATAAATATATTATTTTAAAAGTGAAAAATAATATTAAAAATGGTTTATAAAACCAAACCCGACCTTACGGGCGGTTTCCGAGGTTAAAACATATTAATATGTATTAATATTATAATATAGGGATATGTTTTATATTAGAAATAATAGTTTAAAAATAATAAAAATCAAAACAGAGGTGGGGAGACTCGAACCTGGGTCTCCTCCCCACCAACACACACAATTAACCATCACAGTCCGCTAGGGAATCACATACAAGTCCGGATTGGATTGGTTTTAACACACTTTGAACCCTATGGTTCCGAAATAGCGTATTTGACCCCTAAAGTTGTATAATTCATGTTTATTTGTCTATATATTTTGATTTTTTTTAGCAATGTTGGTACTTACCTTGGATGGCCGCTAGATTTCTCGGTTAAGTGATGTCGAAATGTCTATTTTACCTCTTTATCATCATAAGATGACTTTTTTTAAATTAGAAGTTTGTCACCATATTATTCATTTATATGTCTTTCAAAACTATAAAAAAAGGTTTGGGCTTTGTACACAAGGGACCCGGGTATTTATTTTTACTATTTCCAACCTTCGGGTAGAAAAATTATTAGATCTGCCCCTGTTGGCATGGTAACCAATTTCAGTTCACCAAATAGAAAACCCAGAAATCTCCTTAATCAATCAGCAAAATTAACAAATTTCAACATGAAAGCGGAGAAATTGAGACAATGATTTTCTCACGTGTATTTTGTTAAATAGATGCAAGACAAATTCTGAAGCAAAGTTTTCATACAAATTCTAAAGCAAGGTTTTCAAAAAATTGAGAGACATGTGCATCAAACAAAAGACACATACAGTAGGCTCTTACCGTGCTCCTTTAAACTGCAAACAATACAAAGATATAGAAATTATAACAACCTTAAAACATATAATGTAACAACCTTAAAACACTTAATGTAACTGGTCTCCCGCAACCTGGACCATAGATCTGACCGTGGAAGAGACCACGTCTCCCACAGCTCTGGTTGTGGACCAAACCACGTCTCCGACATCTCTGAGTGTTGTCCTTACCCATGTGAACCTTGCAATTTGACAGTATTATATAACTCAAATTCTCAAGCCCCAAATGTATTTCGTAGTAAAATACATAATAACAGTATCATATAACTCAAATGATTTTGCTATTAATTTGGGCACTTCATGTTCTTAATCATAAAATCAAAATGCCATCTCAAATTACAACCTTAAATGCTTCAACTTTTAGTTCAGTTTTGGACATTAAACAAGCAATGGAAGCTCTTAATCTCATACCTGGAAGATACCACGTCTCCCACAGCTCTGGCTGTGGACCAAACCATGTCTCCGACAGCTCTGACCAGGGCCGGCCCAATGGGACTGCGGGCAACACGACCGTAGTGGGCCCAACATCTCGAGGGGCCCAAAAAAAAATTTATATATAAAATTGGGTTTTTTTTTTAAAGTAATTGAGCCTTTTTTTTAAAGTAATTGAGCCTTTTTTTTTTAAAAAAAAGTAGGTATTTTTTTAAAAACAATGGGCCTTTTTAAAATGTAATAATTTATTTGGGCTTAATAAAAAAAATGTTGGGTTGTTGGGCCTGGCCCAGTACCATAGGCTAAAAAAAATTTCAATTTTAAAATAGAAGACATCCAACCAATTAGACTAAAAAAAAAATTTTCAGTCGCTACTCTCCAGGACTCCAGCCTCCCCTCCGCTCCGACTCCGACCACCGCTCCGACTCCGACCTCCGCTCCGACCGCCACCAGTGCGCCGACCGGCGACCAGGAGCCTCTCGCTCGCCTCCTCCAAAATATAAATACTAACCTGCCCAAGAAGGGAAACTGGTGGAGAGGTATGGTTTTTAAATTCTTTTTCAATCTCTTTGATGCACTGGTAGAAGTATCATGTAGATAAGCAACCAAACTTCCATACAAATGCAAACAAATAGGATTCTAAATTTGTTAGATAAGCCCTAATTTGTTAGAATGATTATTTGATATTAGCCCTAATTTTTTAAAACGATAGGCAATTCTAAATTTGTTAGAATGATTATTTGATATTAGCCCTAATTTTTTTATTTTAAATTGTTAAAGAAACTATGCCTCCTAAACAAGCATCGGGTGCTCAAAAACGTAAAAGGAAACAAAAAGATGAGGAAATGGTAAAGTCTCAACACGGTGCCTTACTTAAGTTTTTACCTAAACCGCCGGTTAAAGTGCATGTAGAAGTAGAAGTTGAAGAAGATGTTGAAATAGAAGTAGAAGTTGAAGAAGATGTTGAAATAGAAGTAGAAGTAGAAGATGCGGAAGAGCATGTTGTTGAGCCTAATATACATGTTGATATATTTGATCCAAGAATGTGGGATGGACTTAATGAGAATGAGATTAAAGTTTTGGTCGAGAAAGGTCCGAATAGAGATAATAACGTACAATTTGGTCCGTACAATACCAATACTAGACGATTTTCCGCAGCTTTATATACAAGAATTTTATCAAATATGGAGAAAGTTGATCGCCCATGGTTAGTTTACACCAGGTGAATATAGTGAGTAAAAACTTGCAATCAAAGGATATGCATCTGGATATTGCTATAAAAGAAATAAGTAAATTGATTGAGTACTTCAAGGAGTATAGAGTAACGGGTTTTTCAAAAGTGATTGATGAAGCTAGGGAGCTTGCTATGGAAATGGATATTGATCCGGTATTTCATCAAAAGCGTGTGATTAAAAGGAAAAAACACTTAGATGAAAGTTCAAATAGCCAAGATTGTTCATTTACACCTGAAGAAGATTTTAGAGTTAATTATTTCTTATTTCTCGTTGATCAAGCTATTGCTTCTCTTGAGACCAGATTTGAACAATTCAAAACTTATGAGAAATTATTTGGTTTTTTGTTTCCACATAAGTTGAGGGTAACTGAAGATGAAGATCTTAAGGTGTCTTGTTAGTTGCTTGAAAAGGAACTAAAGTTTGAAGGAAGATCGGATATTAATGCTGATGAACTTTATATAGAGTTGAAGCTATTTGAGACATCAAGAACAACTGAATTTAGCAACCCTACAGAGATTTTGAACCATTTGAGAGATTTCCCTCATTACCCAACTGCATGTGTTGCATATAGAATATTGTTGACAGTTCCAGTAACAGTGGCATCTGCATAAAGGAGTTTTTCTAAATTGAAGTTATTGAAATCTTACTTGCGGTCCACTATGTCTCAAGAAAGGCTTAACGGATTGGCGATAATTGCTATCGAGAACGAAGTGTTAGAGAGTAAAAACTGCGAAGATGTGATTAAAGAATTTGCAGCGAAGATTGCTAGGCGAGCTTCACGAATCACCGGTTAGATATTACGGTATGTCATTCTGATACTATGATTTTGTTATGTCTATGCTATAACGTTAATTTTCATTAAAAAAATAGTTTATAAAATTATTTATTTCGTTATGGGCTTTTTTTCGGCTCGTGTAGGGCATTCGAATCCTCGGGGCCGGCCTTGGCTCTGATCGTGGACTAGACCCATGTGAACCTTGCAATTTAACAGTATCATATAACTCAAATTGTCAAGCCCCTAATGCATTTCATAGTAAAATACATAATAACATTATCATATAACTCAAATGATTTTTCTATTAATTAGGGTACTTCATGTTCTTAATCATAACTTACATAAAATCAAAATGCCATCTCAAATTACAACCTTAAATGCTTCAACTTTTAGTTCAATTTTGGACATCAAACACCGATACAAGAACCATGAAACGAGGTAGATTCATAAACACATAGTTAAAGGTGTAATTATCCAAATTGTATTGATATGTCAAATGAACTCCCTCATTTACAAAAGTCAAACTACACAAGTATTTATACTAAGAAGACAAATAAAGACTTCGTCCGAAATACATTTCGGTCGAAATGTATTTGGTCCGAAAATGATTTCGATCGAAAACGATTTCGGTCGAAATCTTTTAACTTCAAAGAATTCCTCTGACTTCAGACTGTTTTATATGCGATGGCCTACAATTAGTTCCAACAGTAGTAGATAGCACCCCACAAGTATGCAATTAGGACCACAAGTGTTGGCCTGTGAACAGCCTACGTATGCCCTAGAATTATAAACATAATAGTTAGGGACACCTGGGATTTTATGACGAAGAAACGGAAGAGTGAACATCCTAAAACATACTTAGGATTAACGAGTAAACAAACTTTTCTACGGGAATAAGTGATTTTCTTAATATAATAATTAAGATAGATGTGTTTCGTATCGAACGTCTCTAATTACGAACAATAGTGTATAAATATTTATTCGTGTAATTGCACTATTAAAGTGGTCTTAGAAAAATAATATAACTCCGTATATTATTTTTAAGTTCGTAAGATTAACCAAATAATTATTTATGTCGCAAAAATAATAAATATATTATTTTTATTCGAGAATATAAATGTGGGCAAATAATATAAATAATTACATCATTTATAAGTTTGGATTGTTACACAATGTTTATTAATGTGGCGAAAATAATATGTAAATATATTATTTTTAATCGGAGTCACGGATTGAAAATAATATAAATATATTATTTTAAAAGTGGGAAATAATATTAAAAATGGGTTATAAAACCAAACCCGAGCTTACGGGCGGTTTCCGAGGTTAAAACATATTAATATACATTAATATTATAATATAGGGATATGTTTTATATAAGAAATAATAGTTTAAAAATAATAAAAATCAAAACAGGGGTGGGCAGACTCGAACCTGGGTCTCCTCCCCACCAGCACACACAATTAACCATCACAGTCCGCTAGGGAATCACATATAAGTCCGGATTGAATTGGTTAACACACTTTGAACCCTATGGTTCCGAAATAGCGTATTTGATCCCTAAAGTTGTATAATTCATGTTTATTTGTCCGTATATTTTGATTTTTTTAGCAATGTTGGTACTTACCATGGATGGCCGTTAGATTTCTCGGTTAAGTGATGTCGAAATGTCTATTTTACCTCTTTATCTTCATAAGATGACTTTTTTTTAAATTAGAAGTTTGTCATCATATTATTCATTTATATGTCTTTCAAAACTATAAAAAAAGGTTTGGGCTTTGTACACAAGGGACCTTGGTATTTATGTTTACTATTTCCAACCTTCGGGTAGAAAAATTATTAGATCTGCCCCTGTTGGCATGATAACCAATTTCAGTTCACCAAATAGAAAACCTAGAAATCTCCTTAATCAATCAACAAAATTAACAAATTTCAACATGAAAGCAGAGAAATTGAGACAATGATTTTCTCACTTGTATTTCGTTAAATAGATGCAAGACAAATTCTGAAGCAAAGTTTTCATACAAATTCTAAAGCAAGGTTTCAAAAAATTGAGAGACATGTGCATCAAACAAAAACACATATAGTAGGCTCTGACTGTAACAATACAACAATACAAAGATATAGAAATTATAACAACCTTAAAACATACAATGTAACAACCTTAAAACACTTAATGTAACAACCTGGACTAGACTCCCGCGGCCCGGACCATAGATCTGACCGTGGAAGAGACCATGTCTCCCACAGCTCTGGCTGTGGACAAAACCACGTCTCCGACAGCTCTGACCGTGGACCGGACCCATGTGAACCTTGCAATTTGACAGTATCATATAACTCAAATTGTCAAGCCCCTAATGCATTTCATAGTAAAATACATAATAATAGTATCATATAACTCAAATGATTTTGCTATTAATTAGGGCACTTCATTTTCTTAATCATAAAATCAAAATGCCATCTCAAATTACAACCTTAAATGCTTCAACTTTTAGTTCAATTTTGGACATCAAACAAGCAATGGAAGCTCTTAATCTCATACCTGGAAGAGATCACGTCTCCCACAGCTCTGGCTGTGGACCAAACCATGTCTCCGACAGCTCTGATCGTGGATCGGACCCATGTGAACCTTGCAATTTGACAGTATCATATAACTCAAATTGTCAAGCCCCTAATGCATTTCATAGTAAAATACATAATAACAGTATCATATAACTCAAATGATTTTGCTATTAATTAGGGCACTTAATGTTCTTAATCATAACTTACATGAAATCAAAATGCCATCTCAAATTACAACCTTAAACGCTTCAAATTTTAGTTCATTTTTGGACATCAAACAAGCAATTGAAGCTCTTAATCGCATACCTTAGCTTGGATGAAAAAAAACTTGAGTTAATATGCAATTTCTCAAAAATCAAAATAGAAATTCCACATCCTAAAACATAGGTTAATGTAAGAACCCAAAACATTGAATGTTAGGGTATGAAGGTTAATATAACAACCCTAGAACATTTAATGTAAGAACCCTAAACATTGAATGTTAGGGTAGGTTAACAACAAACAGTAATCAAACACCTGAACCTGTCGGAGCGAAATGATATTGTAACAAGTCAACAAACTTAATGAAAACTCCATAGAGCCATCCATGGGTTTGAGGCTCATTCAAATCCAAAACATCTTGAAACAACCTATGCGCTCTCCGCGTTTCTTGTATCATGATTTTTCATCATCTCTGCCAGTGATATCATGACTTCTTCCCCAACACGAGAAGAGGCCCCTTCTATCACCAACACGAGAAGAGGCCCCTTCGATCGAAAAGAGATTTTGACTCCTTCAATCAGAGATTTCAGACGATTCAACTGAAACTCGTAAAATATCGACCTGCAACTCCCGAACGTCAAATTAAGCCCCGAAAATCATCCCAAACTTCATCTCCACTGTTGTACATGCTAAATACTCAAAAATGACACTGAAAAAGATCTAATTTGATAACTTTTGAACCTTGAAAAGTTGAAAACTTTAACAAACTTTGAAACTTGCTTGAATCCCCCAAAACCAAGCACCGAAAGCTGTGATACCAATTGTAATTCCTGTTATTCGTAGCAGACTCAATACACCGATACAAGAACCATGAAACGAGGTAGATTCAGAAACACATAGTTAAAGGTGTAATTATTCAAATTGTATTGATATGTCAAATGAACTCCCGCCTTTACAAAAGTCAAACTACACAAGTATTTATACTAAGAAGACAAATAAAGACTTCGTCTGAAATACATTTCGGTCAAAATGTATTTCGTACGAAAACGATTTCGGTCGAAATCTTTTAACTTCAAAGAATTCCTCCGACTTTAGACTGTTTTATATGCGATGGCCTACAATTAGTTCCAACAGTAGTAGATAGCACCACACATGGATGCAATTAGGACCACAAGTGTTGGCATGTGAACAGCCTACGTATGTCCTATAATTATAAGCATAATAGTTAGGGACACCTGGGATTTTGTGACGATGACACGGAAGAGTGAACGTCCTAAAACATACTTAGGATTAACGAGTAAACAAACTTGTCTACGGGAATTAGGTATTTTCTTAATATAATAATTAATATAGATGTGTTTCGTATTGAACGTCTCTAATTACGAACAATAGTGTATAAATATTTATTCGTGTGATTGCACTATTAAAGCGGTCTTAGGAAAATAATATAACTCCGTATATTATTTTTAAGTTCGTAAGATTAACCAAATAATTATTTATGTGGAAAAAATAATAAATATATTATTTTTATTCGAGAATATGAATGTGGGCAAATAATATAAATAATTACATCATTTATAAGTTTGGAGAGTTACATAATGTTTATTAATGTGGCGAAAATAATATATAAATATATTATTTTTAATCGGAGTCACGGATTGAAAATAATATAAATATATTATTTTAAAAGTGGGAAATAATATTAAAAATGGGTTATAAAACCAAACCCGAGCTTACGGGAGGTTTCCGAGGTTAAAACATATTAATATATATTAATATTATAATATAGGGATATGTTTTATATTAGAAATAATAGTTTAAAAATAATAAAAATCAAAATAGGGGTGGGGAGACTCGAACCTGGGTCTCTTCCCCACCAGCACACACAATTAATCATCACAGCCAGCTAGAGAATCGCATACAAGTCCGGATTGAATTTGTTTTAACACAAAACTCCAGTAAGCCTCGCTCCCATATACACCTATGATCGAACCCAACCCCAATCCATCAAATCCGGTCGTGATTAGCCAAAATAGTAAAAGGGATTTTGTTAATCGATGTATGGCGATCCTATGGATGTAACTAATTTCAAAATCATCGAGTTTAGATTGATAAATTAGTTGATTGAAAAGCCGAAAACCCTAGATTTGAACTCAAAATCGATTTGAATGATTCTTATGATAAAAGTTGTTAGAATCACAAGGCTTTTACTAATTAGAACCTTGCGAAACTGTTGGTATAGTTTAATTTGATTGAGGTGGTGTTTAGGACCAAAATCCCCAAACCAGATTATGAACAAACCCTAATTACTAGATCATGTTCAATTCGATGATATAAGCCCTAGATTTCATAGGGCTTTCAATCTAGACATCAAAACGAATCTAAGGACATGTTTAATTTCTATAATTGGTATCGAATTGATAGTGTTCGACTAAATCGAAAACAGTATGAACCCTAGGTATTTGATCGAGTTAAATCCGATAATGTAAGCCCTGGTTATGATAGGGCTTATGTTCTAGGAGTGAAAACGAAGATGTAGGTGTGATTAGATACCTGAATTGGTGTTGAATTGATCGAGGTCGACCAAAGCAGGTGCCGACTGTGAATGTGTTGGTCTACGATGACTTCTGGTGCGATTCAGGTTAAATAGGTGTGTGGGATAGCTTCTGGGATGCTCGATTAAGGTGCACATAGATTCGATTGGGAGAATGATGACCGAATTCGATGGTTAAACGATGATGGTCGACGGTTATGACTTAATTTAGTCATTAAGTGGTTTAATTCGACAATGATGGTGATTAATTCAGTGGTTATGACCGTTAATGTCATGAACGTGTGAAATCAGTTACAAAATCAAACAGAAATCGATTATAGAGCTTAAATTTGGATCAAATGTCATGAGTTTGATTTCTAAAAGTCAACAGGGCCAAATTGCTCCTGATTTTGACTTTGTAGGTCAAAAGATTAGGTTTTGGGACTTGGCAGAACTACTCCCTGCAGTTTTATATGAATTATAGTTTAGAGTTTGACAGAATTAGTCCCTTGGGTTTAAGATTGAGTTAAATAGGTTAGGATTTAACTGAATTTGGTTAACTAAGTTAGCTAAAAAGTTTGGATGTCACACACGCTTCTTGTTCATCAGAGGTGAACAAGTCCAAACGTTGTCTTGATGCAGTCATTGGTCCACCAGCTGATCTTGGACCATCATTTGGTCCTCCAACTGGTCTGGTCCGTTTTCTAACCCCAACCAACTTTAGAATCAGTTTTCTCTTCCACCTTTTTTACTCCAGTCAGACCCCGCTGCTTTGTTTTCTGACCCCGACTTCATCTCTACCCTTCGGTGCGGTGCTGGCCTCCTTTCCCCAACCTGTTTCCTCTTGTGCCTTTTCAGTTGATCCCCCGAAAACTTGGTCCTTTTTCTGACCCCCAACTGTAGAGGGGATAATACCCCATAAATGTTGATGAATTTATCGCTAAATATTTCCGAAGGCCTCAACCACGTCCTCCTAGAGATAATTTAAACTTTTCAAGATAAGGCTAAACAAAAAGTGAACCAAGGGGGAGGTTGGAAGAAAAAGGAAGGCTGGGGTCCAAAACGAGACCGGCCGGCTAGACCAGTTGGTGCTCCAACATCAGCTAGTGGACCAATGACTGCTTCAAGATGGGTGGTTGGAAGAAGAAGGAAGGTTGGGGTCCAAAACGAGACCGACCGGCTAGACCAGGTTGCGGAAAACAGGCTGGGGAAAAGAGGCCAGCACCGCACCGTAGGGTAGAGATGAAGTCGGGGTCAGAAAACAAAGCAGCGGGGTCTGACTGGAGTAAAAAGGTGGAAGAGAAAACTGATTCTAAAGTTGGTTGGGGTTAGAAAACGGACCAGGCCGATTGGAGGACCAAATGATGGTCTAAGATCAGCCGGTGGACCAATGACTGCATCAAGACAACGTTTGGACTTGTTCACCTTTGATGAACAAGAAGCGTGAGACCGCGAGCCAGCCGGCCGATAAGACCGTAGCCTCATCTTGTGCGTTTTCAGTTGATCCGACAGTCCTGAAAACTTGGTCCTTTTTCTGACCCCCAACCAACTTTAGAGGGGAAAATACCCCGATAAAGTTGATTAATTTATCGCCAAATATTTCCGAAGGCCTTAGCCACGTCGTCATAGAGATGATTTAAACTTTTAAAGATGAGGCTGAACAAAAACCAGGTTCATGGGGCTGGAACCGTAAGGCTAAACAAAAAGCGGACCAAGGGAGAGGTTGGAAGAAGAAGAAAGGCTGGGACCAGTTGGTGCTCCAACATCAACCGGTGGACCAATGACTGCTTCAAGATGGGTGGTTGGAAGAAGAAGGAAGGTTGGGGTCCAAAATGAGACCGACCGGCTAGACCAGGTTGGGGACAACAGGTTGGGGAAAGGAGGCGAGCACCGCACCGGAGGGTAGAGATGAAGTCGGGGTCAGAAACAAAGCAACGGGGTCTGACTGGAGTAAAAAGGTTGGGGTTAGAAAAAGGACTTGAAGCGGGATGGAAAAAGGAGTCCATTACCGCAGCGGAAGGTGGGACAACTGCAACAGGTTGGGGAAAGGAGGCCAGCACCGCACCAGGGGGTGCGGCACCTAGGGAGTGGTTGTGGTAAGTTGGTTGATTTGTGCATGTGAAATTGACCTTAGTGGTCTTGATTTATAGGTGGTTTATAATACATGACTCCCAAATTCACATGAAATGAAGATGAAAGGGATGAGGCTCAATACATCGGATATTAGTGTGAGGTTTGACCAAAGTCAAGTTCAACCCTTTGTCCATAAGCATGGGGAACCATCCTCTTGTCTAAATCAAAGTTGAAAGGGGATAGGTGTAGGGGTTAGGGGGTAGCCAATTATGGGGGTTGGGGTTTTTGGATTTCAAATTTAAATCTTAACTTTTGTGAAATTGGTTTTGTGATGGTAAAAAAAACAAAACCATCCTTCTTCTTCCAACCACCCGTCTTGAAGCAGTCATTGGTCCACCAGCAGATGTTGGAGCACCAACTGGTCTATTCGACCGGTCTCGTTTTGGACCTCAGCCTTCCTTCTTCTTCCAACCTCCCCCTTGGTCCGCTTTTTTTTAGCCTTACGGTTCCAGCCCCATGAACCTGGTTTTTGTTCAGCCTCATCTTGAAAAGTTTAAATCATCTCTAGGAGGACGTGGCTGAGGCCTTCAGAAATATTTGGCGATAAATCCATCAACTTTATCGGGGTATTATCCCCTTCAGAAATGTTTTAACTTTTTTTTTACAAAATCTAAATTTGTAAACGTTGTGAATCGTAAACTATACCGAATACTGGTGTTGTACTGATACCATATCAAATTACCGAACTGATACCGTCCGAACAACATTGGTATCGATACGGGTATTCATTTTTATGGTTTTGTCTATGTTCCTACCAGTGCCATGACAAAACGAATAAAATCGGTACCGGTATCGGTAGTATCCGAACTAGTTCCGATATTCGTTTATGGTTTTTAATTGAAGTAAAACAAGTGTTGATATCATTTTGGTGTATCTCTTTCGGTTGCTACATCTACTGATATCGTACCGAATGGATACCGATCAAATGTCGTGGCAACGCGTGTTATATGTAATTTTGATAAAAGTAATTAGATAATATATTAGTTTAAGTTGTGTATTTTTCAGGACTCGCATTTATTATGTATATCGCCCACGTTTATTCCTAATGGATGTACCAGGTTCTCCTTAAACAATTTAAGGGCGTAAATCGTGTTGGGTTGGCAAGTTGAATTATTCAACACTAACTTGACTCATATACTTGTTTCTAGCGAACCCTCTTAAAATCATGCCGTGTTTTGAGTCGGCACGTTTTATATTCATTTACAAATATGAATAATACTCGTTGACTTGATAACAATTTGAACAATTAACTACTCTTATTCATATGATATTTTTTTGTAATTTGTGTCATTTTAATTATTTTTGTGTATTTATCTATATTATTTGTTATTTCAAAAGTTTGTATCAACATGTATAAAATAAATGTCAAACGAATCAAACGTCATTCAATGTGAACGTCGTAACTTTTTAGTAGCATGTATGAAAATTCACCTTAAAAAACTTGTCAAATGAGTTAAAAATCATTCTTTTAAGTTTTAAATGCACAAAATCTCTACACAGTTCGTTAGAAAATGTTGACTGTTTTTGTTGGCCTAGACGGTTCAAACAACGTATCAAATAAACACGAACACGAGATATTGGGGGACAAATCCGTGACTCTTTTCTTATTGTCAAAACGAACACACGAACTAAGAAACTTACAAGGAAAATGGACAAATAAAACTATTAACCTAGACCATTATTTATAATACTATTCTAACTTGTTCTCACAATAAATAATCTAGTCCTAAAATATGACTCCATATCTTTAAACATAAATAAATCAAACTTTAAATAAAACTTACAAAACAAACCCTTTAACCTTTTTATTAACTAATTCAAGATTAAATCCCTCAATTTTTACATCTTTAATGAGGATTGCGGGGGTAGGTGATTTTTTTAAATAAATGCAACAATTTATTTATTTTATCTAAACTATAATCAAATAAATTTTGATTAGCTTTTTATTCTAAGGAAACTAAACTATAATCAAATAAATTTTGATTAGCTTTTTATTCTAAGGAAAATTTTAAAATATTCTTAACTGGCGGTGATTTTTATAATTTTTTTTTAAAATTAAGTCTTCTTAGAACACCGACGAAAACATTCTCCATATATTGATACATTACTAAATTTGTCTTAATTTTTTAGATTTTTTACACATTACTAAAATATTCATATGTGTTCTGGAAAAAGAAGCTCTAGTTAAAAAATAATAATCAAAAAATATTTTAAAATTAATTGTTAGAATAAAAATTTAAATAAATTTTATTTCTTTAAAGATTAAATAAAACTTAAAAAGTAATTTATTTAAAAACAAAATCAAAGATACCCATCGTCGACGGATCCGAACTAAGATTTGGGCACCAGCGGATCTGCTCTAAGAGTACACATTTCAAGTTATAAGTGTTCAAGTCAAGTGCGTTTTCGTACAAAAGTCTCCACATGACCAAAATTTTTCCACTAAGAGTACATATTTAATTTAAATATTCTAAAAGTCGTGTCCATTTTGAAAACTTTGACTCATCACATGTTTATTATGAGAATTTTCAAGAAAAAGAAAATCACAAAATAACTAATCAAAGTATCTCGTATTCAACTTTTTACATGTAACTATTAAACAATTTTAATAAGAACACTCAAGTATATATCAAACTTCATTTATACTAATTTCAACTTGTTGAACAAAAGGCAATCAATCATGTGTAACTTTTTTTTCATGAATAGATAATCTTCAGGTCCAACGCCAATATAACATCATGTTTTCTTCAAAGTTTATAGTTGAAAAAGCCACTTTTGGCGGTTGTTCGTAATGACGTGAGTAAGGATATGTGAATTCAATCAAGGCATACAAATTTAACATAAATACATCAAGGTTCATCGATACTAATTTTAACTTCTTCAAAAACGTCATCAATCATGTGTAACTCAAGATCACCGGCTGATCTTGGACCATCATTTGTCCACCATCTGTTCAAACCAGCATTAGCAGTCATTCCGAGTGGGTTTGAACATGCACGTGTGAGTGGAAAGTAATAAAATTTATAAAAAAATTATAAATTTTAAAACAAATAATATTGTTATGGTTTATTATGGTTTGAACATTTTATCCGAGGGGGTTTGAACATGCACGTGTGAGTGTAAAGTAATAAACTTTATAAAAAATTATAAATTTTAAAACAAATAAAGTAATAAAATGAACATACAACGGGCGATAAATAACTTGGATAAAAATTTAAACATTTTTTCAATTTATAAATAGAGTTATTAAATATAGTATTTTACATATTTAATAATCAAATTTAATTAAATTTTAAAAACCATATTTTATTATGGTTTATTATGGTTTGAACATTTTATCCGAGGGGGTTTGAACATGCACGTGTGAGTGTACGCCTTCTATTTAAGTGTACTCTTTGTAAGCTTCATTTCATCGAGCCACGAACTAACCAGTACTTGGTCTGACCCATGACACAAACTATGGCGGACCAACGACCTCATTCCTTTAACCCATGACACGAACCATAACCCGAACGAACCCTGACGCAAACCGTGGCCCGACTCATCTTTTAACCCATGACACGAATCATGTGTAACTCAAGATCACCAGGTGATCTTGGACCATCATTTGTCCACCAGCTATTCAAACCAGCACCAGTAGTCATTGGTCCACCAGCTGATCTTGAACATTTTATCCAAGGGGGTTTGAACATGCACGTGTGAGTGGAAAGTAATAAAATTTATAAAAAAATTATAAATTTTAAAACAAATAATATTGTTATGGTTTATTATGGTTTGAACATTTTATCCGAGGGGGTTTGAACATGCACGTGTGAGTGTAAAGTAATAAAATAAACATACAACGTGCGATAAATAACTTGGATAAAAATTTAAACATTTTTTCAATTTATAAATACAGTTATTAAATATAGTATTTTATACATTTAATAATAAAATTTAATTAGATTTTATAAAACCATATTTTATTATGGTTTATTATGGTTTGAACATTTTATCCGAGGGGGTTTGTGTCACACCCCAGCCGGCGGCGGATTAAACGCCGGGGCTGACACGGTTGTTCAAAAGCTCATGATCATCTAATTAATGCGAAGATATTTATTAATCATATTAAATGATCCGTTACAAGAATAATGAAAAGACAAGATTTAACATAACATAAGTTCTAGTTTATTTTCTAGGTCCAAGTCCTACGTGAGCAGCAAGAGCCTTAAGCAGGAGCACCTGAAACATGCGAGTAAAAGTCAACTACAAGTAGTTGGTGAGCAACATAGGTTTTGACACCAATACCAAAGTTTAGATAAAGTTTACGATTCAAAAGATTCTAATGCAGATCTAAAGCATATCTAATAACACATAAGGCTCCAAGCGTACAGTTCAACCCTGGTAAAGAAATATAGCTGCCACAATCCCACGGATTGCCGTTTTGATAAAAAGGGTTAGATAACACCCGAAGTTTTTTAGTTCACATGGGGAGATACACCCATGACAATAGTTCACATCCAACATGAGGAGATACACCCATGATGATGGTTCACACCAACAACAACCCGCCAAGGTTATGTGGTAAGTTTAGTTTAGTTTCGGTTTCCCCTATAAATGATCATGTTAGGTACTGCCTTAGGCTTGCAACACAAGTTAATGAACGTACTGGCATGCATTCATGCAATGGTCACCAAATAGTTAAAGATATAAAGCATGTAGATCATAGCAAAGAATCAAGCTAATGAATCATGTAGATAAGATAGTTTAAAGCATGTTTCACCCCAAAAACAAAAGCAGTAAAAAGGGGCTATGAATACTCACTTGAATGATGAGTTAAAGCTGACTGAGTTTGATAAGTTGGATGGATATTGTGAGGAGTACTCACAACAAACCTACAAGATAGATTTGGATTCTATGATTGAGATAGGTTGTACTAGATAATAAGGTTTGGGGTTTGAAGATAAGTTTGTATAAGTTTTGGAATTTAGAAGATTGTTTAAGGTTGCCATTATATGTATAATAGTTGAGATGACACAATTTATATATTTTTGATTAAAGTATTTATAATTAAGTTGATAAACAATAATTAGATAACCCTACCAAGAATTTATAGAATAATTAGGTTTTAAATGAATGAAAGAGTTTTTGTATAATTATTTATTTAAAAATAATTATTTAATTATTTAAATAATTGTCCTTTGTCAAATAATTATTTTTTTATGTTTAAAAGATTTTAATAACGCTTAATAATAAACATTTTTAATTTATAGGGTTGATTAATAAGTTCGTCTAAGTAATATATTTATTTAGAAGTTTAAATAATACAAGGTTTCATGGACTCAAATAAAAAGAAGATTAATATAATTTTTGAAAAAAAAAATGGATTTAATTGGATTTCTAAATATTTAGTTAATATATAAATGCTTAAAAAGTAACCCAAAATAAATAAAAGTAATTTTATAAATTTTAGATTTTATTGTTTTATAGTTTTAGAATTTATATAAATTTTATTTTGAATTTTTGGAATGTTTAAAATGTAAAAAGAATGGTTTAAAAAAAATAAAATAGGAAAAACCCCTTCCCTAGGCTCGAACCGGCGACCTAACCGGGCCGCGCACACACACACACTTTAACCGTTAGACCAGGGCATGATGCCTTGGTCTAAGCCAGTTTCGATTCTACTTAACCCGCAATCCCCGGCCTCCATCTTCTTCCCCAAACCACCCGAAACCCTAGCCGAGCAATTCGCTCAATCCGGCTAATAGCCGGCCTCGATTTCATGGGGCTTTCACTCCCTGGGTTGGTATGATTCGATTGATATGATTATTACCTTAGTTAGTTGCGTAAATCGAGGGGTCGACTGAGCCACAAATCGCGGCGGTTCCTTTGACTGATCTGAGCTCCGGCGGTGTTTAACGATGGTTCTAAGGTCGTAGGGAGTCTGTAGTGTGTATCGACGACGTGTTAGAGTTGCTATTTATAGCCAATTCATTCGGAAATGAATCGATTGAGTCGCCGATAATCAAGAAGCTACGGTTATGGGTTTAGCCATTGATACGCTCATAATGGTTCAATTAAAGACAGGGAGATGGGTCGATTGGGTCTCGCGAACACAATGCCGGTTTCAATTTCGATTGACATTACCTCAGTCGTGAGATCGATTTCTTGGCTCCAAAACCGGCTTCCGCCAGAGTCGAACCCGGGATCGGTTTTGAGCAAAGGGAGAATTAGAAATCAACAGAACAAGTCCCTGAGGTTTTAAATGTTTTCATTTCCAGCATTAAGTTAGTTTTAAGTTAGATTTAAAGTTTCAGAATTTACAAATTAGGTCCTTAGACTTTCAGGTTTTATTATTTTATGTAAGAAGTTAGGTTTTTTTTTATTATTTAAGTTTGAGTTTCAAGGTTTTATAAAATAAATCCCTAAGTTTTTATAAAGTTTAATTAGACTTGAAAATTTATAAATATTTAAAATTCATATAAGTTATTTAAAAGTAATAAATTTATTTTAAATTATAACTTCACATTAATTATTTAAATTTTTAAATTGTAAATTCTTATTTTTCTCAAATGAATTTATTACTTAATAATTATACTTTAATATTTTTGTAATAAGTTTGTATTATCATAACTATAAATGTATATGTTTATTTATTAAGATAATAATAAATTAATTCATGAAATTAAATATGAGTATATAAAAGAATTCAAGAAATTTATTGAACGGTATAAATGTATACCCAACATTAAATAAGTTACAACGCCGGACAAGTTAAGATTAGGTCGGAAATTCCTCGGGGATTACAGTCTCCCCTACTTTAGGAGATTTCGTCCCGAAATTTCACTACGAGGAGGGTCCTGGGAATAGATGAGGGTACTTGGCCTTCATTTGATCCTCACGTTCCCAAGTAAAGGACCACGTTTGGATTCCCATCGAACCTTCACGATTGGAATTCGGCTTCGCTTGAGCTGCTTAACCTCCCGATCCATGATTTCCACGGGCTTCTCTACGAAGTGCATTGATTCGTCAACGTGCACCTCGTCGAGCGGTATCTGGAGATTCTCGTCAGCCAAGCACTTCTTTAAGTTCGAAATATGGAAAGTCGGATGAATGTTACTAAGCTCTTCTGGTAGATCCAACTTGTAAGCTACCTTCCCAATCCGCTCCAGGATTTTAAAAGGGCCTACAAATCTCGGTGCAAGCTTCTCTTTCTTTCCAAAACGGACTACTCCTTTCCAAGGGGATACCTTAAGAAGGACTAGATCTCCGACCTGAAATTCCAAGGGTTTTCGACGTTTATCAGCGTAGCTCTTTTGTCGACTCCTTGCAGCCAGAAGGTTGTCTCGGATTTGCAAGATCTTGTCAGATGTTTCTTGGATGAGTTCGGGGCCAGTAATCTGTGATTCCCCAATCTCCGTCCAACATATAGGAGAGCGGCACTTGCGGCCATAAAGTGCTTCAAAGGGAGCCATCTCGATGCTCGTATGGTAGCTGTTATTATACGAGAACTCCCCTAAGGGTAGGTGCAAGTCCCAATTACCCTTGAAGTCAATGACACAGGCTCTAAGCATGTCTTCGAGAGTCTGAATCGTTCGTTCGGACTGACCATCGGTTTGCGGATGGTAAGCCGTACTAAGATTCAACTGAGTACCCAAAGCTGATTGTAATGATTGCCAAAAACGAGAAGTAAACCGTCCGTCACGATCAGAGATGATATTGAGTGGTACACCGTGTCGACTAACGATCTCATCAATGTAGATTCGAGCCAACTTCTCAACTCGGTAGTCTTCACGGATAGGCAGAAAATGGGCAGATTTTGTCAAACGATCGATGATCACCCATATGCTATCATGACCACGAGACGTGTGCGGGAGTTTAGTTATGAAGTCCATGGCAATACACTCCCACTTCCACACAGGTATCTCGGGCTGTTCAAGCAAGCCAGATGGACGCTGGTGCTCGGCCTTAACCTTCGAACAAGTAAGGCACTTGGACACGTACAGAGCGATATCCTTTTTCATACCAGGCCACCAGTATTGGGTACGAAGGTCCTTGTACATTTTGTCTGCACCCGGATGGATAGAATAACGAGTCTTGTGAGCCTCGTTCATAACAAAAGTGCGGAGATTATCACGGTCAGGAATCCAAATGCGGTTTAGAAAGTAAAGTAACCCATTGGGTTTAGTTTCAAGCTGGAGTTCTGCACCGCATGACATTTCATTGTACATATTTCCTTCAGTGACCGAAAGATGTTGTGCTTCCAGGATACGGGTTTGAATATCATTTTGGATACGAATGCTATGGATCTTGATAGGTTCTTTACGACTGAGAGCATCGGCCACGACATTCGCCTTACTAGGATGGTAACGAATGTTGCAGTCGTAGTCGTTTAATAGTTCAACCCAACGCCTTTGCCTCATGTTGAGTTCTTTCTGATTGAAGATATGTTGGAGACTCTTATGATCGGTGAAAATTTCACACTTAGTACCATATAGGTAGTGTCTCCAAATCTTGAGAGCGAAAACGACCGCACCCAGCTCAAGATCGTGCGTCGTATAATTCTTCTCATGGATTTTGAGTTGCCGAGACGCGTAAGCAATCACTTTGCCTCGTTGCATAAGAACACAACCAAGGCCTAAGTGAGAAGCGTCACAGTAGACAACGAAGTCTTCAGTTCTGTCGGGAAGAGTTAGGATAGGAGCTTCACAAAATTTCTGCTTTAGAGTCTGGAAGGCTTTCTCTTGCTTTGGTCCCCACTCGTAGGGCTTGCCTTTATGCGTTAAGGCAGTGAGTGGCACCGCAATTTTGGAAAAGTTGGCTATGAAACGACGATAATAGCCAACTAAGCCAAGAAAAGAACGGACTTCGGTAGGGGTCTTTGGAGCTTGCCAGTTCTTCACTGCTTCAATCTTAGCAGGATCCACGTGAATACCCTTCTCGTTGACTATGTGTCCCAAGAATTGGACCTCTTTTAGCCAAAACTCACACTTGGAGAACTTAGCGTATAACTGCTCCTTCTTCAAGAGATCTAAAACCAAACGCAGGTGTTTCTCGTGCTCTGCTTTTGATTTTGAATAGATTAAGATATCGTCAATGAAGACGATCACGAACTTGTCCAAATACGGCTTACACACGCGGTTCATAAGATCCATGAATACCGCGGGTGCGTTGGTTAGACCAAAGGGCATAACCATGAATTCATAATGGCCGTATATTGTACGAAAAGCTGTCTTTGGGATATCAGAATCGAGGACTCGTAACTGGTGGTAACCAGAACGAAGATCAATCTTCGAGAAATAAGTCGAGCCTTGAAGCTGATCAAATAAATCATCAATCCTTGGGAGCGGATAACGGTTCTTCACAGTAAGCTTGTTGAGCTCCCGGTAGTCGATGCACATCCGGAACGAACCATCCTTCTTTTTGACAAATAACACAGGTGCTCCCCAAGGAGAAACACTAGGGCGGATAAACCCTTTGTCAGAAAGTTCCCAGAGTTGGCTTGCGAGTTCTTGCATTTCTGACGGTGCAAGACGATAAGGAGACTTTGCTACAGGATTTGCTCCAGGCACTAAATCAATGCGAAATTCGACTTGACGTACCGGAGGAAGACCAGGTAAGTCCTCGGGAAATACTTCCGGAAAGTCTTTGATCACGGGGATATCTTGAGGACTTTTGTCTTTGCTCTTCTTATCCACAATATGGGCCAAGAACGCCACGCAGTTCTTTCGTAAGCACTTTCGTGCGGTGGTGCAAGACATAAGCTTTAGCCCATTCGACGGCTTCTCTCCGTAGACTTCCAGGATGTCACCCGAGCCGAGGGGAATACGAATATACTTGTCAAAGCAGATAACTTCAGCATGATGCTCAGTCAGCCAATCCATGCCTACTATGATGTCGAAACCTCCGAGCGCCATAGGAATAAGGTTGATAGAGAAGTCATGATCGTTCAAGTTCAGAGTACAGTTTCTAATGATAGAATCACACGAGACAGAATAACCGTCTGCTACTAAGATGTCAAATGGTTTGTCTAGTTTAGCTCGGTTCATGGCAAGTTGTGGTTCAAATTCAAAAGATACAATGCTTCTATCTGAACCAGTATCAAATAGGATAGAGGCATATTGCTGGTTAATTAGGTACGTACCGTTCACCACCTCGTTGTTGGCTTGAGCCTCATTAGCATTAATGTTGAAGGCACGTCCACGAGCTGCGGGGTTTGCATTCCCTTGGTTCACGATTCCCCGGTTCATGTTTCCCTGATTTATGTTCCCTTGAACCATGTTACCTTGGTTCATGTTGGCCTGGTTTACAATGACCAACCTAGGGCATCGGTTTCTGAAGTGGTTCGGGTCACCGCACTCATAACAGGCACGACCCTGGTTGATAATAGCAGGAACCGGAACAGCAGGAACTGGAACGGCAGGCTGGTAGACTTGCGGTGCTGGAGGGATGCGGCAGGTAGCTGCCCAGTGCCCATAACGCCCGCATAGGGTGCACACACGGCATGGTGACTGGGTAGGGTGGTGTAGTTTGCAGGTGTTGCACAGCGGTGAGTTTCCCACATATTGCTTTTTGTTGGGGTTGGAGGTAGTTGGGGCTACTTGGGCCAAAGGAACAGCTGGAGTAACAATGGCAAAGTTTTTGCCCTTCCTCTTTTTGTTGTTGAAAGAAGACCCAGGTCGGGTCTCCTTGGAAGATTCAGCAGTGACCTTCTCAGGCACTTTCTTGGCACCCTTCTTGGATAGAGTTCCAGCCTTGATATGGTTATCAGATAAGGTGGCAGCAAGACGAATGGCCTCCTCAAGGGTTGCCGGTTTGCTTCCCAGGACAGTGTCCTGAATCTGCATTGGCAGGCCATTGATGTACTTCTCGATTGCTCGAGAGAGAGGAGTGACCATGTGAGGCACTAGTAGGCTGAGCTCGTGGAAACGAGTGGTGTAGGCAAGACTTTCACCACTGTCTTGCTTCAAGTCCCAAAACTCAGCTTCTAGTTTCTGAACTTCGTTCCGGGGGCAAAACTCTTCTGTCATAAGAGCCTTGACCTCAGCCCAAGATAGGGCTAGTGCAGTTTCCATTCCCCGGTTTCTTTTCTCTCCATTCCACCAGGTAAGTGCCCTCTTCTGGAAGACACTGGTAGCATAGCGAACCTTCAGGTTTTCAGGGCAGTCCGCATTGATAAAAGTTCCTTCAATGCTCTCGAACCATTGGAGAAGTCCAGTGGCTCCTTCATTTCCGAAGAACTTTGTAGGGTTGCAAGAGTTAAAATGCTTGAATGTGCACACCGGATTTCTGGGTGCAGCATTCTGGTTCAGCTGGTTCACCATGGTGGGCAGGATAGTAGCCATTTGCTGGATAATCCTGTCGGTAAGGTTGTTTCTGCGGTCACGACGGGGAGGCATTCTACAAGGGATGAATAGAGAGTTCATAAGATACGAGTTATGTTCAAGAGTTAGTACATAAGCTGCAAGTTAATAGTTAAACATGGAAGGTACCCTAGTGGGCACATTGACTTAGCAAGGCTCTGTAGGCTCATCTTAATGTCTGAGGAGTCATGCTTTAGCCTATAAGTGGACACTCATCCCAAGAATTCCCAGGAAAGCATAACTGGTCCATCGGTTGATTTGGATTTATACGAAATGCTTTCCTAGACAGAATTCTCAGAATACAGGCACCCACCCTTCCGGATTGCACAAGTCCTCATTCATTAGTTAGAACCCACATACCTTTGAGAGTTTTTGTTTGGATTAGACTTTCCAGTCTAAGAATATAGTTCACTTGTAGTTCACGTAGTTGCATCAGGTAGCTAGCAATAGATAGTTGTAGATAAGTATGGCATAGAGGAGTTCCTAAGGATATACACGAGTTAAACTCATGTTTGGGAATCCTAGGTTATAGTCTAGGTCATGTGTCTAATAACCTAATTCCCTATAATCATGTCTCTGATACCAATCTGTCACACCCCAGCCGGCGGCGGATTAAACGCCGGGGCTGACACGGTTGAAAAAAAACTCATGATCATCTAATTAATGCGAAGATATTTATTAATCATATTAAATGATCCGTTACAAGAATAATGAAAAGACAAGATTTAACATAACATAAGTTCCAGTTTATTTTCTAGGTCCAAGTCCTACGTGAGCAGCAGGAGCACCTGAAACATGCGAGTAAAAGGTGAGCAACATAGGTTTTGACACCAATACCAAAGTTTAGATAAAGTTTACGATTCAAAAGATTCTAATGCAGATCTAAAGCATATCTAATAACACATAAGGCTCCAAGCGTACAGTTCAACCCTGGTAAAGAAATATAGCTGCCACAATCCCACGGATTGCCGTTTTGATAAAAAGGGTTAGATAACACCCGAAGTTTTTTAGTTCACATGGGGAGATACACCCATGACAATAGTTCACATCCAACATGAGGAGATACACCCATGATGATGGTTCACACCAACAACAACCCGCCAAGGTTATGTGGTAAGTTTAGTTTAGTTTCGGTTTCCCCTATAAATGATCATGTTAGGTACTGCCTTAGGCTTGCAACACAAGTTAATGAACGTACTGGCATGCATTCATGCAATGGTCACCAAATAGTTAAAGATATAAAGCATGTAGATCATAGCAAAGAATCAAGCTAATGAATCATGTAGATAAGATAGTTTAAAGCATGTTTCACCCCAAAAACAAAAGCAGTAAAAAGGGGCTATGAATACTCACTTGAATGATGAGTTAAAGCTGACTGAGTTTGATAAGTTGGATGGATATTGTGAGGAGTACTCACAACAAACCTACAAGATAGATTTGGATTCTATGATTGAGATAGGTTGTACTAGATAATAAGGTTTGGGGTTTGAAGATAAGTTTGTATAAGTTTTGGAATTTAGAAGATTGTTTAAGGTTGCCATTATATGTATAATAGTTGAGATGACACAATTTATATATTTTTGATTAAAGTATTTATAATTAAGTTGATAAACAATAATTAGATAACCCTACCAAGAATTTATAGAATAATTAGGTTTTAAATGAATGAAAGAGTTTTTGTATAATTATTTATTTAAAAATAATTATTTAATTATTTAAATAATTGTCCTTTGTCAAATAATTATTTTTTTATGTTTAAAAGATTTTAATAACACTTAATAATAAACATTTTTAATTTATAGGGTTGATTAATAAGTTCGTCTAAGTGATATATTTATTTAGAAGTTTAAATAATACAAGGTTTCATGGACTCAAATAAAAAGAAGATTAATATAATTTTTGAAAAAAAATGGATTTAATTGGATTTCTAAATATTTAGTTAATATATAAAAGCTTAAAAAGTAACCCAAAATAAATAAAAGTAATTTTATAAATTTTAGATTTTATTGTTTTATAGTTTTAGAATTTATATAAATTTTATTTTGAATTTTTGGAATGTTTAAAATGTAAAAAGAATGGTTTAAAAAAAATAAAATAGGAAAAACCCCTTCCCTAGGCTCGAACCGGCGACCTAACCGGGCCGCGCACACACACACACTTTAACCGTTAGACCAGGGCATGATGCCTTGGTCTAAGCCGGTTTCGATTCTACTTAACCCGCAATCCCCGGCCTCCATCTTCTTCCCCAAACCACCCGAAACCCTAGCCGAGCAATTCGCTCAATCCGGCTAATAGCCGGCCTCGATTTCATGGGGCTTTCACTCCCTGGGTTGGTATGATTCGATTGATATGATTATTACCTTAGTTAGTTGCGTAAATCGAGGGGTCGACTGAGCCACAAATCGCGGCGGTTCCTTTGACTGATCTGAGCTCCGGCGGTGTTTAACGATGGTTCTAAGGTCGTAGGGAGTCTGTAGTGTGTATCGAAGACGTGTTAGAGTCGCTATTTATAGCCAATTCATTCGGAAATGAATCGATTGAGTCGCCGATAATCAAGAAGCTACGGTTATGGGTTTAGCCATTGATAAGCTCATAATGGTTCGATTAAAGACAGGGAGATGGGTCGATTGGGTCTCGCGAACACAATGCCGGTTTCGATTTCGATTGACATTACCTCAGTCGTGAGATCGATTTCTTGGCTCCAAAACCGGCTTCCGCCAGAGTCGAACCCGGGATCGGTTTTGAGCAAAGGGAGAATTAGAAATCAACAGAACAAGTCCCTGAGGTTTTAAATGTTTTCATTTCCAGCATTAAGTTAGTTTTAGGTTAGATTTAAAGTTTCAGAATTTACAAATTAGGTCCTTAGACTTTCAGGTTTTATTATTATGTAAGAAGTTAGGTTTTTTTTTTATTTAAGTTTGAGTTTCAAGGTTTTATAAAATAAATCCCTAAGTTTTTATAAAGTTTAATTAGACTTGAAAATTTATAAATATTTAAAATTCATATAAGTTATTTAAAAGTAATAAATTTATTTTAAATTATAACTTCACATTAATTATTTAAATTTTTAAATTGTAAATTCTTATTTTTCTCAAATGAAATTATTACTTAATAATTATACTTTAATATTTTTGTAATAAGTTTGTATTATCATAACTATAAATGTATATGTTTATTTATTAAGATAATAATAAATTAATTCATGAAATTAAATATGAGTATATAAAAGAATTCAAGAAATTTATTGAACGGTATAAATGTATTCCCAACATTAAATAAGTTACAACGCCGGACAAGTTAAGATAAGGTCGGAAATTCCTCGGGGATTACAGTTTGAACATGCACGTGTGAGTGTACGCCTTCTAGTTTACATGTACTCTTTGTAAGCTTCATTTCATCGAGCCACAGACCAACCAGTACTTGGTCTGACCCATGACACAAACTATGGCGGACCCACGACCTCATTCCTTTAACCCATGACACGAACCACAACCTGTGACACCCGACAAATTCCAGTTAACCCCGTTAACCTAAACTCCGTTATCTCACAAACTACAAGGACCAAACATGTCAAATCTTAAACCAACACCAAACTACAAGGACTATTTCTGTATTTAACCAAAACCCAAGTTGGCACGGTCGCGCCAGTGCGCGAGCACGGTCGCGCCTAGTGCAGTCAAGACGCAAATCAATTCAATAACGTCCCAAACTGTTTGAATATGAAGTTGTAACGTAAACTGGTTAATGGCGATCATCATTGAGCCATTATCTTGTGAATAAACACTCGTAAGGATCAAATTAAACTCCATTATGGTCCTTAATCTCATAACCGTCGATCCCATTATCAAATCCTTCGAATTCGATCGTTTGGGATCACCTCTGCGCAAACAAACAACACACACACCTTGTACAAACATCTGTGAAGCCTTTGCACACTCTAATTTGGCCGGAGAAGAAGCCGGAGTCGCCGGAGATCAAGTCAGGATTCCATTTGGTCGAGCTCTGTCGATTCGATAGCGTTTAAGGTAACTAAACACATCCTTAGACTCATTCCAATCCCTTGAGTGAAAGCCCTAACCTATTCAAGGCTTATATCATCGAATTAAACTCGAATCAGACCTAGGGTTCATCACGTTTTTGGTTTAATCGAACCCTGGTCTAGACATGATCTCAAACCAATTAATTTGCATGGTTAGATTCGCAAACAATGATTCCAACAGTTAATCTTACAAGATTTAATCAATTTGTTTTCTGGAAAAGTCCAGACACGGTCGTGCTAATCGATTAGCACGGTCGTGCCTCGTGACCAGGTATGGTTGTGCCTCCTGGTTAGGCATGGTCACGGCCCATGCCTAAGCACGGTCGTGCCCATACCCTGGCATGGTCGTGTGTCCCTTTGGTCTTTTGAACATAATACATTATATGCTATTATAATATTATAATTAGTTCCATTCGTTACCGGAAAACACCCGTGTACTCGGGATTGAATTTCTAATTAATTCTAAATGCTATTTTCATTTTAAAAATAATATATTTATTATTTTCATTTAAACAATTGTTTCGTTCACAATATCACACGGATTAATATTAAATATTTTATGTCGAGTTTGGTAGTGTTTTTCACATACCACATCCGTGTTAGAAACCAAACTAGGGTTTCTTTAATCCCGATGACAAGATTGTGTAGTCTTTGTTCAAAAGCATATTTAGCACTTCCGGTCTTTCCCATGTCGTCGTCACAAAATCCTTTGTTTTCCTAACAATCGTAAACATATTCTATGGCATTCGTAGACTGTCCACGTATGATCCATTTGTGGTTTTGTTGAATCCTTGTGGAGTGCTAATTACTACGCATTACACAACTCAGGTAAGTTTACATAACCCCTTTTCCTTTTTGTACATTTTTTGGGTGAAACATGATTACTCAATAACACACTATTTACAAATACATACGTACAATTCTACAATATGATCACATGTGTTTATTTGTGCTTTGTGCTTGAATGCTAACTGTTAAGGCTACATATACATGGCATACTCGTGTAATCATTAATACATTACATCAGGATAACATTTGATTGTTATGCCCTAAATCAGGATAACATGTGTTGTTATGCCCTACATTTATATGAGGATAACATGTGTTGTTATGCCCTACATTTACATCAGGAGAACAAAATTTAAACTCTTAGGCCTAAAAGCCTATTAAAATTTTAAAATCCCGTCAAAGTTTTGAATTCTGAAAATTAGTAAAGAACATGTGCAATCCGGAAGGGTAAATGCTTTTACTTTGGGTCTTCTGTCTAGGAAGGCATTTCAGATAAATCCAAATCAACTGAGGGATCCGTATGCCTTCCTGGGAATTCCCGAAGTGAGTGTTCACCTATAGGCTAAAGCATGTCTTCTTGAAAGTATAAGAATTTGAATCAATTTATTTGTCAAAGTATCCATTTGGTTATGATACCGAATGAGTACAATCTAAACACTATCATTGTAACATCCCAAAATGATGAAAAATAAAGTTAACGAGTTCAAGTGGGCCGAAGTTGAACCGGGTCAGTCGCGAACCGGGCTTGGGGAGGTCTTCCCTATAAATAGTCCAAGGCACTCATTCTTCTGCTCTTTGACATTCTAGAGAGAGAAAACCATAGAGAGAGAAAGTGACGGAATCGCACAAGATTGCACCGGAACGTGTCTCTTGCACTCGTGAAGGAAACCTCCAGATCAGAAGCTTGATTCAGGTAACGATCCGACCTAAATCTGAGTTTTTGTTCGTTTTATGGTTTTTCGGGTTTTGGGTGAAAAATCGGAAGTTTTTACGGATGAAACTTAAGAATAAGCTTAGGTTTAGTATCTACAATGAAAAACGGTTGTTTTGAGCAAAGAAGGTTGAAGTTTTGACATAACCGAACCCAAATCCGCAATTTTCGGGACTTTTGGGGAAGATGACTGATGTTGCAGGCGAACTTAGCAAGTTCACCTGTCAAGTTCGCTTGGGGAGGCGAACTTATCAAGTTCGCCTGATTATGTTCGTTTGGCAAGTTCGCTTGGCCACAGGGTAGGCGAACTTATTATGTTCGCCTGGGTTAAGTTCGCTTGGCCACAGGGTAGGCGAACTTATTATGTTCGCCTGGGTTAAGTTCGCTTGGCCACATGGTAGGCGAACTTATTATGTTCGCCTGGGTTAAGTTCGCTTGGCCACAGGGTAAGCGAACTTATTAAGTTCGCTTATAAGTTCGCCTAAGCCAGGGGAGGCGAACTTAGCATTAAGTTCGCCTATATCAGCTGAGAAGAGTGGGAATCGAGGTTAGGTCTGATATATGTGTTTTGTAACCAATTCAGATCGGAAGTGACGTGGTTGGACCATTGATTAGGACAACCAAGACTAGCTAATAAGGTGAGTTCTAGAAGCCCTCTTTTAAATGTTTTTATATAATGTTTTCGGGCTGGTGTGTACACGTATGAAATGATGTTTTATGAAATGATGTTTTATAAAATGATGTTTATGAAACTACGTTTACGAAAGGAAATGATTTGGAACGAAGGGTTTATGGAAAGAAAGTTTATGAACGAAATGCTTACGAACGAATGTTATAAAGAAATGGTTTAATGAAAAGGTAAAGGGTTTTGAAAGTGAAGGAAAGGTTTTATGAAAAGAAAACAAAAAGGGGCAAATGTTTTAAAGAAGTCATTACAAATCTAATCTGTCGAATGAATGGAATTGACGAATGAAGTCTGGGAATGTGATTCCCAGCCTTGTGGTAAATTATGGACAGTGAGCCATAGTTACCACAAGAACAACAGGGGCATTGTCTCTGTGGCATGTCAATGGTTTTGATGTTGTACAACTGGTAAGGGAGTAACGACGGTTACTCGGGTGATGACGATCATCCTAACGAACGAGGTAATGGGAAATCAATGACGGCGATACGTAACGGTTGATTTCCAAAGGAAAGATGCGTGTTGGGCAATGACGGCGATACGTAACGGTTGACCCCACGCATTGAAGGGTTGGGCAATGACGGCGATACGTAACGGTTGACCCTACGTAGTGTATGGTTGTGGCAATGACGGCGATACGTAACGGTTGCCCACAACATTAAAAGTTCCTACGGGGACATAGAGACGCGTAACGATACAGATTTTAGATAATATTGTATGACTTAAATGAATGTTAATGATTTAAACAAATGATCGTGTTTAAATGTGCGAAGGTTTACGAATGAAAGGCCCTGTTTTCTTATACGAATGTTAAACCCTAATGAATGTTTGAATGATGAACCATTTCTTAAAACGAACGAAAACTAGAACTCACCAGCGTAGCTGACGTTTTTAAGTGTACACATTCAGGTTAAAGCAGGTTATGAGGATGGACGGTGATGCTTGGCTAGAGATGAAGAGTTACCCGACTGCTTTGAAGACTGGCATCCCGTTATGTTTAGTTATGATGTAAATATGTTTTAATCAATGTTTACGCTTCCGCATGTATGAACAACGATTAAGTTATGTTTAAATGAAATTTTTCCGCTGTGTTATTTGATATTCATGTTTAAGAACTGTTTGTGAATGAGTAAACCCAACAAGTGGGGCCTCCCGGGTTTGGGGCCTCAATCATTTTATTTATTGCAATTTAGTACACATACCTAAACATTCCTTTGTAAACTAACTATTTTATTAACATCATTTTCTCATTCAAGCAAAACATTTATCAAACCCTTAGTTTACAAATATTATCTGGAATAAAAATTTTCTATAAACTTTTTCACCTTGTAAGGAAACTTAATGCAAATGGTTTTATAAAAGCATTATCTTAATTGATAATTTATTTATGACTTTTACTTAGTTAAATTAATTATTATTAAATCTTGACCTAATTATTAAATGATTTAGACATTATTTTCCTTTGAAACATTCTCTTTATGATAATTAAAATTAAATAAAAGGTTTTCTTTATTAATCCATTTACCTAGTTATCCAACTTATTATTTTCACTATTTTATTAATTTACAAACAATAATAAATTACAATTACTTATTTATTTACCAACAAAAAGCACAAATCAGTTATTCAAAAGCACAAATCAGTTATTCATAAGCACATCACTCTAAACACCTACAAAACCTTCTCGTTATCTTGCACCTTCAAAAATATATGAACATACTAGGCACTTCAAGGAGATGAATCCTTTCGCGTAGGCATTAACCATCCATATAAACCTCAAGAAGATTGAGAATTTAAAACCCACATTATACATGAACGTCAAGCAGCACGCTTTTTCGCAACACTCGACCTCCTATAAAATTCGATAGTTTACGTTACTCATGAGATTCAGTAACTTACATATTAGCATTCACATGATACATAACGCTGAATTTATCACATGATACATGAAACTTGTTTGTTTACAATATACATAATACTAGATTGATCACATGTTACATGGTTAAATTCAATATACACAATACTAGATTGTTCACATGATACATGATACATGGTTGGATACAATATACATAATACTAGATTGATCACATGATACATGATACATGGTTAAATACAATATACATAATACTAGATTGATAACATGATACATGATACATGGTTGAATACAATATACATAATACTAGATTGATCACGTGATACATGATACATGGTTGAATACAATATACATAATACTATATTGATCACATGATACATGATACATGGTTGAATACAATTGATCACATGATACATAATACTTGGTTGTTTACAATATACATGAAACTAAATTGATCACATTATACATGGGACTTATTTGCTTACAATATACATGATACTAAGTTGTCCACATTATACGTGAAACTTACTTGTTTACAATGTACATGATACTAAATTAAACGTGAAACTTGGATGTTTACATTATACATGGAACTAGATTGGGTACAATTGTTGCAATTGATGGAACAAGACATGATAATTAACTTTATCCATGAAGGTTGAAAACTACAAACTTTTAAGCTACTCGGGATTTGACGTATTCTTGTTCAAACACGAGGAAACTATGGAACCCTAAGTTATGACACATTACTACTCTTAGGCTTTCTGATTGACCTTACTCTCTAGGGGCACAGTTATTCATTAGCAACACATACGTGAAAACAATAGATATGGACTAAGTGATTATGTGTCCTCTCTTGACCCTCACACAACGGAAGGATCTATACGGACCATGCGACGATTCGAGTAATTACAGGTGCACACGTAATTATAAAAGTCAGCGCATGGAAAACATAGTGAATTTTGTCGTGTGTTATAACATGAAACCTATCGTGATATATAGTGACGAAACTAATGAGTTATGATAAGGGCATGGTGGATACGCTGCTGGTACTTCCTATATATAAGTGTTCCTGTCATATTGTCAGAAGTAGCATTGCTCGTGTCACGTGAAAATTTTATGTTATTTTGACCTTGACCAGTGTTTGTGAAATCTCTTGACAAGTAACGCATCTTGAACATATTAGACTACATCCTAAACAAGTTTCGATCATCAAATTCCCATCGTTCTCATTTCAATAGATACATTTCATCATTGACTTCCAGAATACTCTTCGACAATTCTCTCCTTAACTCTCTCCAAACCAAAATTTACTATCATCACTTATGACTTCGAGTATTGGACCTGAACCTTGTCATCAATTATACTCCTCAAACCAATTTTTTTTAATGTTCATTGAAAATCCAAACATGACTCAGAGCTCACTTGGGAATCCGAGGAACAAATAAAGCTCAAGTACCTACATCTCGTTCCTAAATCAGTAACCTCCACTGGTTGAATTTTGGGATGAAATTCCCTCAACTTGGGGATAGTGTAGCATCCAATATTGTCCCGGCCTTATTTTTATTTATTTTGTACAATAATAACACTCCATTTCAATCCCGTACTTACCACATTATTTATTATTTTAACATGAGGCGTCCGAAATATTTTCTTTTTATTTTATTAACTACGTTATTATTTTAACACTCACACGTGCATGGATGTGCCTCCTTGCTAGGCATGGTCGCGGCCCATGCCTAAGCACGGTCGTGCCCATACCCTGCCACGGTCGTGTGCCCCTTTGGTCTTTTGAACAGAATACATTCTATGCTATTATAACATTATAATTAGTTCCATTCATTACCGGAAAACACCCGTGTACTCGGGATTTAATTTCTAATTAATTCTAAATGTTATTTTCATTTTAAAAATAATATATTTATTATTTTTGTTTAAACAATTGTTTCGTTCACAATATCACACGGATTAATATTAAATATTTTATGTCGAGTTTGGTAGTGTTTTTCACATACCATATCCTTGTTAGAAACCAAACTAGGGTTTCTTTAATCCCGATGACAAGATTGTGTAGTCGTTGTTCAAAAGCATATTTAGCACTTCCGGTCTTTCTCATGTCGTGGTCACAAAATCCTTTGTGTTCCTAACAATCGTAAGCATATTCTAGGGCATTCGTAGACTGTCCACGTATGATCCATTTGTGGTTTTGTTGAATCCTTGTGGGGTGCTAATTACTACACATTACACAACTCAGGTGAGTTTACATAGCCCCTTTTCCTTTTTGTACATTTTTAGGATGAAACATGATTACTCAATAACACACTATTTACAATTATATATGTACAATTCTACAATATGATCACATGTGTTTATTTGTGCTTTGTGCTTGAATGCTAACTGTTAAGGCTACATATACATGACATACTCGTGTAATCATTAATACATTACATCAGGATAACATTTGATTGGTATGCCCAAAATCAGGATAACATGTGTTGTTATGCCCTACATTTACATCAGGATAACATGTGTTGTTATGCCCTACATTTACATCAGGATAACATGTGTTGTTATACCCTTCAGTTACAAAGTTACATTTGTGCAACTAGCTTAACTTAGATTCTCCATAAATGCTTTATAAACCATGTATCATATGATTTGTACACAAAACATTAGAACATTACTTGTGGTGTCGAAACCTATGTATGCTCACCAACTATTTTTAGTTGACCCTGTTTTCATCATGTTTCAGGTACTAGTGTATGAGATCATATGCAAGATGCTACATATAGGATTCGGACTTAGTGGACCAAGAAATTTAACATGTTGATGTATTTGATTTTGGTTGTTGATTGAACTTATGCAATGAAATCTTGATTTAATAAACAATATGAATTTTAGTTGATCATGTGCTTATGAACAGTCTACACGTCCGCCCCGACGTATTCCGCCGTCGGTTGGGGTGTGATACAACCCGAACGAACCCTGACGCAAACCGTGGCCCGACTCATCTTTTAACCCATGACACGAACATGATCCAACTCATGTAACTGTTTCATCGGGTGTGTACTTTGGCTACCCCATGAAACTGAGTTTGACATATAATAAGAAAATTGCTTTGCCCGTTTCACCGGGAATGCATTTTAACTACCTAATCTAACCTAAACAAGGTGATATGTTGCATCGGGTGTATATTATGGCTACCCGATGAAACTGAGTTTGACATAATAAGAGAATCTGAAAATAATAGTTAAATACTACATTTTTCTCAAGTTGCACTTTGATATAGTTTTGTAAGTAAGCTCTGTATTCTTGTTCTCAAGTCAGAGGTTTCTTCGGGTCTGAACCAGTTCTCGCCAAACTGAAAATTAGCAGGTTAAATAATTATATAAATATTTGCAGGTTAAATAATCAGAGAGGAAGACAACAATCAACTGGTACCATTGTTAAATGTTCCATTTTCAGTCTTTCAGGGGCATGTTTGATGAAGTATTCAACAAATAGAAGAACAAAGGCACCACAATCATACCCATTACTTTGTTGTAGAACCTGGCAGAAAAAACCAATCACATAAAACCTAAATTTTCCATTTTGGAAAGAGAAACACATATATATAGATGATTTAGACGCAATGTTGACCATGCCACATATAAGTGATTTAGACCTCAAAGAGTCGGATGATAATCGTTTGTAATCGTCAAGTTTGAGCGTTTCTCAAAGAGTCGGGTGATAATCGTTTGAAAGCATCTGAAGTTTGAGCGGTTTCTCAAAGAGATTGAGCGGGTCTTTTTTGTTTGATTTAAAATTATGGATTTGCTTAAGTTTTAGAAATTGTGTTATTTATTTATATCATATATATAGTAAATCTGTTAAAAAAAGAAGAAGATTTAATCATAAAACAATTCCTGTTAATTTTTCTTTCATTATATATTTAATCTAAATACAATCTAACTTACATTTATTAAGATTTGAAGATAGAGAAAACTGTAATTTTGCTCCCCGAGGTTTGCTCTGATTTGCAATTTTAGCCGATTGTTTTAATAAAAACCGTGCAGGAAAAATAGAAAGGAGAAAATGCGGCCAGGTGTTTTGATTGAGTGAACACGGGTTTCAGTCGAGTTTGGTGTGAAAGGAGTAAACGCATCATTTGATCCGTCAGTCCCAAAACCTGGTTTTTCAGACCCAACCAACCCCGATAAAGTTGATGAATTTATCGCCAAATATTTCCGAAGGCCTCAGCCACGTCCTCCTAGAGATGATTTAAACTTTTCAAGATAAGGCTGAACAAAAACCAGGTTCATGGGGCTGGAACCGTAAGGCTAAACAAAAAGCGGACCAAGGGGAAGGTTGGAAGAAGAAGGAAGGCTGGGTTCCAAAACGAGACCGGCCGGCTAGACTAGTTTGGGGACAACAGGTTGGGGAAAGGAGGCCAGCACAAGCTGATCTTGAAAATGGTCATCAATCAAGGCATACAAATTTAACATAAAAACATCAAGGTTCACGTAAACTAGAAGGCGTACACTCATACGTGCTTGTTCAAACCCCCTCGGATAAAATGATCAAACCATAATAAACCATAATAAAATATGGTTTTATAAAATTTAATTAAATTTGATTATTAAATATATAAAATACTATATTTAATAACTCTATTTATAAATTGAAAAAATGTTTAAATTTTTATCCATGTTATTTATCGCACAATGTATGTTAATTTTATTACTTTATTTGTTTTAAAATTTATAATTTTTTTATAAATTTTATTACATTACACTCACACGTGCATGTTCAAACCCCCTCAGGCCACGGTTTGTGTCAGGGTTCGTTCAGGTTCTGGTTCGTGTCATGGGTTAAAGGAATGAGGTCATGGGTCCGCCATAGTTTCTGTCATGGGTCAGACCAAGTACTGGTTGGTCTGTGGCTCGATGAAATGAAGCTTACAAAGAGTACACGTAAACTAGAAGGCGTACACTCACACGTGCATGTTCAAACCCCCTCGGATAAAATGTTCAAACCATAATAAAATTTGCTTTTATAAAATATGGATGGTCTTTGGCTCGACCAAGTAACGGTTGGTTCCTGTGGTTTGTCAAAATAGCCACTTTGAACCCTATGGTTCCGAAATAGCGTATTTGACCCCTAAAGTTGTATAATTCATGTTTATTTGTCCGTGTATTTTGATTTTTTTTAGCAATGTTGGTACTTACCATGGATGGCCGTTAGATTTCTCGGTTAAGTGATGTCGAAATGTCTATTTTACCTCTTTATCATCATAAGATGACTTTTTTTTAAATTAGAATGTTGTCATCATATTATTCATTTATATATCTTTCAAAACTATAAAAAAAGGTTTGGGCTTTGTACACAAGGGACCCGGGTATTTATTTTTATGATAACCAATTTCAGTTCACCAAATAGAAAACCTAGAAATCTCCTTAATCAATCAACAAAATTAACAAATTTCAACATGAAAGCGGAGAAATTGAGACAATGATTTTCTCACATGTATTTCGTCAAATAGATGCAAGACAAATTCTGAAGCAAAGTTTTTATACAAATTCTGAAGCAAGATTTTCAAAAAATTGAGAGACATGTGCATCAAACAAAAAACACATACAGTAGGCTCTGGTCGTGCTCCTTTAAACTGCAAACAATACAAAGATATAGAAATTATAACAACCTTAAAACATATAATATAACAACCTTAAAACACTTAATGTAACAACCTGGACTGGTCTCCCACAGCCCGGACCATAGATCTGACCGTGGAAGAGATCACGTCTCCCACAGCTGTGGCTGTGGACCAAACCACGTCTCTGACAGCTCTGACCGTGGACCGGACCCATGTGAACCTTGCAATTTGACAGTATCATATAACTCAAATTGTCAAGCACCTAATGCATTTCATAGTAAAATACATAATAACAGTATCATATAACTCAAATGATTTTGCTATTAATTAGGGCACTTCATGTTCTTAATCATAACTTACAAAAAATCAAAATGCCATATCAAATTACAACCTTAAATGCTTCAACTTTTAGTTCAATTTTGGACATCAAACAAGCAATGGAAGCTCTTAATCTCATACCTTAGCTTGGATGAAAAAAAACATGAGTTAATATGCAATTTCTCAAAAATCAAAATAGAAATTCCACATCCTAAAACATAGTTTAATGTAAGAACCCTAAACATTGAATGTTAGGGTATGAAGGTTAACAACAAACTGTAGTCAAACACCTGAACCTATTGGAGCGAAATGATATTGTAACAAGTCAACGAACTTAATGAAAACTCCATAGAGCCATCCATGGGTTTGAGGCTCATTCAAATCCAAAACATCTTGAAACAACCTATGCAAGCTCTCCGCGTTTCTTGTATCACGATTTTTCATCATCTCTGCCAGTGATATCATGACTTCTTCCCCAACACGAGAAGAGGCCCCTTCTATCACCAAGGGCACTTCATCGTCGTCGGCGAAACACCCTTCACCAGCATCAGAACCCCTTTCATCGTCTGCGAAACACCCTACATCATTGTCAGAACCCCCATCATCGTCGAAGAAACACCCTTCATCAGCGTCAGAACCCCCTCATTCGCGTCAGATTTTTTCATTATTTGAGGAACACTAAGGTTGCACTGATTTTTTTCATCCAAGGTCTCAGATTTTTTCGTTATTTGATCGACATTCGGAGCATCAGCGGTCTCAGATTTCTTAAACTTGATGTAAAGACAAAGTGACATTTGAAACCCTAAAGTTGCACTGATGCTGAGAACAGTCAAACACCAAATCCATTTGAAAAGTTGGAGAGTCTCGAGGAAGAGGGGTAAGAGGGAGGGAGGATGAAGATGTGACTGAAAGGTAAGAGAAGCAAGCACGCAGCATTTAATGCAAAATATTTTCTTTTTTCTTTTTTTTTAAAGACAAATTTTAATACAAGATGAGGCTAAAACCCGTGATTTTTTTTTAATTTTAATACAATATGGTACCTTAAATAATTATTATAATATTAAATTAAATAATGCATGCGTTTTCTCCTTTCACACCAAACTCGACTGAAACCCGTGTTCACTCAATCAAAACACCTGGCCGCGTTTTCTCCTTTCTTTTTTTCCTGCACGGTTTTTTTTTAAACAATCGGCTAAAATTGCAAATCAGAGGAAACCTCAAGGAGCAAAATTACAATTTACTCTATCTTCAAATCCTAATAAATGTAAGTTAGATTGTATTTAGATTAAAAATATAACGAAAAGAAAATTAACAGGAATTGTTTTATGATTAAATCTTCTTCTTTTTTTCTTTTTTTTTTTGAACAGATTTTTTGATTCTATGTGTAAGAAAATTGCACGAAACAAACAAATGGGCTGTTGATTCTGCCGATTGCGGGCCCAGCTCTCTACCGTGCTAGCCTTCTATCCCCATCCTGTTGAAGGTGCCCCACCCTCTCGTGCGGTGTTGGCCTCCTTTCTCCAATCTGTTGTAGGTACCCCACCCTCCGGTGCGGTGCTGGCCTCCTTTCCCCAACCTGTTAACTGGTCTAGCCGGCCGGTCTCGTTTTAGAACCCAGCCTTCCCCCTTCTTCCAACGTTCGATAAATAACTTGGATAAAAATTTAAACATTTTTTCAATTTATAAATAGAGTTATTAAATATAATATTTTATATATTTAATAATCAAATTTAATTAAATATAAAAAAGAGTTCACGAAACTCACATGATATGTCGAATAGCTTTAAAATATATCAATGTCGAAGCCCACTCTTATGTATAATGTCCTAATATCATCAAGCAACATTAGTACGTGAAACTGGTTACTGTGTTTACACGTGTGGTCGAGCTCAAGGGTCTTGTTATATTCCTTTTATCTTTGTCAATTCGAATGTATAATTCTATGTATGGAACATATATATTTATATAGTATCCTTAGACTATTCCCATTCATGATTTATGGTTGAGTTGTGGCACTGTTTAAAAAAAAGGCATTCTTGTATGCAACCGGGTCGTTGCCAAGACCTAGGTTGTGACCAAAACTCTTTCCACATGTCATCATCTAATTGGATTAGTGTTTTAATTTCTTTTTTCTTTTTCTTTCATAATAATTAGTTTTATTTATAATCTTTATTTTTTTAACAACTTCTAATAGTTAAGTTTTGAATTAATTACACAGATGGCCCCTGTGGTTTGCCCAAATTATGGCTTTGGCCCTTGGGATTGCTAAACTACAACTTTGGCCCAATAGTTTGCACGAAAGTAACACATATGGCCCCTGAAGTGGATGTCAGTTAAGTTTAGCTGTTAAATTTTATAAAATGACGAGAATACCCTTAGTTTAAAAGACAAAAAAAAAGAAATATTATAAATTCTTGGAACATATATGGGACCCACCAAACCCAAACCCACTTTATCATCTTCTTCCCCAACATTTATCATCTTCTTCCCCAAAAGAAATATTCAATTTCTTCATCATTCTCTTCAATGGCGACGACGGAAGCAACAAAACCGACCTTATACCGATCCCACAACCACCAGATTACCACCCGGAGATCACCGTCTCGCCGGCGCACGACGGCTTGCACTTCTGGGAGTTCATGATCGCCGGCATGGTCGAACACATGGCCATGTTCCCAATCGACACAATAAAAACCCGTATGCAAGTATTAGGATCCTGCCCCATTAAATCCGTGGTGCTCCGACAAGCTCTTCAGTCAATCCTCAAGTCCGACGGTCCCGCCGGACTTTACCGTGGAATCGGAGCGATGGGACTGGGCGCCGGTCCGGCACACGTCCTTTATTTTTCAGTATAGGAGATGTGTAAAGAGACGTTTTCGAGACGAAACCCTAATAACCCTATGGCTCATGCGGCAGCGGGGGTTTTTGCGACGGTGGCGAGTGATGCGGTGTTTACTCCGATGGATATGGTGAAGCAGAGGTTGCAGTTAGGGAGTGGGAGTCCGTACAAAGGTGTGATTGATTGTGTGAGGACTGTTTTGAGAGAAGAGGGATTTAGGGCTTTTTATGCTTCGTATCGGACTACGATTTTGATTTTCAGTTGGGATAAAAGGAACCAGTTGATATGTGTAATTTTTCTTGTGGCGGCAGCCGGAGGCGGTTGTGGTTGTCGCCGGAAATGGCGCTGGAAATGGCGCCGGAAATGGGAGGAGGAAGCTAGGGTTTGGTGGGAGAGGTGGTTTTGATTTGGAGAAGATGAAGGGTATTTTAGTCATTTCACATACACTTAACTGAAAAACTTAACTGACATCCACTTCAGGGGCCATATGTGTTACTTTCGTGCAAACTATTATGCCAAAGTTGTAGTTTAGCAATCCCAGGGGCTAAAACCATAATTTGGGCAAACCACAGGGGCCATCTGTGTAATTAATTCTTAAGTTTTTATAAAAATATAAAAACACGATCTTGCTCAGTTTTTTTTTTGTGAACACACTGGTATAAATTTTATTAAAAACAGAGTTCGTTTAAAAATTGTATTTTTTAATATAAAATAAATATTAATCACCATTGATTTATTTTATCTATTACTTGGCAACTTTCTATTGTTTGATTTTTTTTCAACATTTCGATATAAATTTTACAAAAAACAGAGTTTAAAAAAAAATTAATACAATTTTATTTAAACATCACATTATTTAAATAAACCTACAAAATAAAGCTGACATTTAAATATCAGATTATTTAAATAAAAACACGCAAACATAACTATTTCCAATGGGCGTCATCATTTGACCAATCGGAATCCGAACCATGTTCGTCGGCCAATGGATCAAGGTATTCTGGCACGCCACTCCACTCTTGTTCATATTCTGGTCCTAGATTATATTCCGGTTCCAGAAAATACTCCAGTTCCCGAAAATATTCCGGTGGAACCTGAGGGTTTGCGGGCGGCGCCGGAGGGTTTGCGGGCGCAGGAGGGTTTGCGGTGGCCGGAGAAGGGTTTGCGGGCGGCGCGGGAGGAGGGTTTGCGGGCAACGCCTGAGGTACATATTCTGGAGATGGAGGTACATCTTCTGGAGCTGGTTTTGGGATTGAAAACACGTTGGAACATCGGTTTTCCATGGTTTGAGAATTCAGAAATGAAGTGGGTTTCTCGTTAAAATGACAATTTATAGCCGTTAAAAAATATAGTCGTTAAAAACATAGCCGTTATTTTAATATAGCCGTTAAAAAATATAGACGTTAAGGTTTTGTATGTATCTTTAATTCCTCCTTATGGCTTGTATTTATAAGGGATCAGTTACTTAATCCCCCAAGCTAGTTAAGTTACCAATTAAATCCTTGTGATTATCCAATAATCACTAATAATCAACTATTTAGTTACTTACTTATATAACCCTTATATAATTATATAAATACATTTTAATTAACTTTTATATTTAATTATTCGGTAATACCAAATCACAGAACAAGTCAATTCAGTCGTTTGTAATTCCAAATTACATCTCCAATTCGCCGTTAATTATCTCAGATAATCTTGATGATTATTTGATAAATAAACATCTAGCCTTTCGGTTCAATTCGTGTAAGGCTCATTGTACTCTTTCAACGAACTTTATGATATATTGTTGCTCGTGGTGTAACTCTTTGGATCTTCTCTCGAAAGTCGTGTTGTCGAATTTCGTTATTCGGGCATAGAAGTCTAGCAGACTCCGACTTGTATCTGAATATAATATAGGGGACGTATCAAATGAAAACTCTAAGTTTTTGTGAAAACCCATAAACTTATTCTTAGTCACACATTCTATTTATTTTAATTATGCTTTTTTTTAATCAAGAAAGGCTTTTATGTCTTTTTATCACTCTCTCTCTCTTACCAGTCTCTTTTTCAAAATGACAAAAACCAGATCCATATCCTCTTTCTCTCTAAACACCTAAAACCATATCTTCTCTTTCTCTCTCTCTAAACACATGTATCCAAATCAAAGAGCAAGATCGGTCAAGCTCTAATCCGCCACCAGATCTACCGCCCCGCCACCGCTGGTCTCCGATCCGCCATCTCTCTCGCTCTCGACTTAGTCTTGTCCAAGGAACCCCGTCAACGCTGATTGATTTAGACCTATTCATCGGGGGTTCCTGGTTCAATAGGTTAATGGTGATGATGGATGTGGCAGATCTTGTGGTTCCAGGGTTCATGGTAATGTCAGACAACTTTTCTTTAAATGGTTCTTGATTTATCCTTTTATTTGGTGACATGTCATGACTTTTTAAGCATCTCATCTATGAACCCATCAAACTCAAAAGTTTATAAAAGTAAAGAAAATTTATGATCAATGTGGCAGATCTTTCGCCGTCAAAGACCAGATTTTTTGTTTGTTTGAAGGCCCACATGACAACTTGGGTAGCCTGAAGCAGCAATATGGGCTTTCCAAATCACCTTATTGGAGATTTTTCCTTTGTTTTCTTTAACAAGTCAACCTCTACTTTATTTGTGGCCACTATAAGTCATAATCATCCACCTAATTTTTACTGTATTGATTATGTTTTCATAAGATGGGTTTAATCTTAATAATTTGTTTAATATTGAGTGGTGTTGGAGATGATAATGACAAGATCAACATGGTAAGGTTCCTTTGTACCTGCTGATGGGTTTTATCTGTATTGATTTCCAAAATTTTAAAAATTTTTAAACTTGTTTAAAAAGTTTCTTGTTAAAAAAGTTTTTACACTTGTTTAAATTGTGGCTTTGTGCTTTTAAATGGGTCTGAACCTCAAAATAGGGTTTTTATACAGATTTGGAAAGCCCCAATTTTAATTTACACATGCATAAACTGAATTTACACAAGTGTAAAGAGTTGTTATTCATGTCTTTTTATGTTAATTCTGATCTTAACATGTATGAAATTGTCTTTGTACAGATTTGGAATGCCCTAATTTTAATTTACACATGTTTAAATTGAATTTACACATGTGTAAACTGAATTTACACATGTGTAAACTAAATTTACACAAGTGTAAAGAGTTGTTATTCATGTGCTTTTATGTTGATTCTGATCTGAACATGTATAAAATTGTCTTTTTTCGATTGAATTGATTTTTGTATGTGGGTTTTAGACAGGGTAGCAAGCACATGAGGGATCGAAGATCTTGGTTCAAGACGGTGTAAAAGTCGGCTTCCTTATGCATATGTTTTTTTTTTGTAAAAATATTTGTGTATTTTGGATGTAATTTTCTGTTGTAAATATGTGCAAACTAGTTTTACACATGGTTTCTTTAAAAATCATATTGATCTGGATATGGATATATGTAGAGAGAGAAAGAGTGATTTTTATTAAATCTAATAATGTAAATTTACACATTTACCCTTTTGGAGGGTTTATTAAGAATTTTAAAAAGAAAAAATCTAGATTAAATCTCAGTCACAAAATAAAATATACCAAATTGAATGTGTGGCCAGAAACGAGTTTAAGGGTTTTCACAACAACTCAGGGTTTACAACCGATACAACCCCTATATGTATATATGTGTGTGTGTATAGGGGAGGGTTTCAGAGAAAACCCTAACTTATGAAAATACTAAGAAAACCACTTTTAAACCATTGATTAAGATTGATCAATGGTTGATATCATCAATGGTTGATATTATCAATGGTAAATCTGTAAATATTTAGTACATGATTGATTTAATTAAATGCTCTAGGGGTATATTAGGTATATTACATATTTTATATTTTGAAAACAAACAAAATCCCTTAAAACACTCTCTCTCTCCTTCTGTAATATCCCAAAAACCCGACACTAATTACTCACGGTGAGGGATGGGCCAACAAAGAGAAAGAAGGGGGAAGGGAAATGGGTTTGGGCCCATTAGGAACATAGGAAGAGGGTTTAAACGCGTGAGGGTTGCCCTAGCCAGCCACCATCATCTTCATTAGCTCCAAAAAAATCATTTAGAGAGAGAGAGTAAGTGTTTTAAAGAGAGAAAGTCCAAGAATCAAGTGTTTGATCCTCCAAGTTGCTTCCAAATCAACTCTCCAGTGTTAGTGAAGAAGAATACAAGAAGAAACGTTCGATTTGATTGTTTATTAAACAATGTGTTTTATAAATAAAGAGAAAGAGGTTTATTAAACTGTATGTTTTATAAACGAGAAAGAAAGATAAGATTGTTTATTTAACTGTATGTTTTATAAACAAAGAGGAAAAAAGAAATAGATAGTCAAATACATTATTTAATCTGTAAGAGTATGCTTATACGAAGAAAGACATGCGTTAGTAGCATAGTCCTAGAGCCTAGTGCTACCCTAAGCATAGTAGAAAGTCTTGAGGTAGTAGTATAGTCCTAGTGACTAATGCTACCCAAAGCCGATGTTGCTTCATGGACCGAGACCATGACGTTCAATGTGAAAAAACCGGTACAGTGCTCGGCAGGGCACTGTATCGGGTGAAGTTGCAACTGGTTAAGATGAGTAACGACGGTTACTCTAGCGGCGATGGTCGCTAAGTAAGAATGAAAAAGCCCGCTTGGGGGCACAAATGTTCCTTCGGGAACAAAGAATGAAGAAGCCCACTTGGGGGCACATAACAGATTGTAGACGTTAATGTATGACTTAAAGAAGAGCATAAGGTAAATACGTATGTATTTAAAAGAAGAAACAAAGATTTTATTGTATTATGTGTATAATATAATATGTATGTTTAAAGAACTTTTAAAGAAAACCCCTTTTCATAAATCTAAAGAAAAACTTGAACTTATCAGCGTTAGCTGACTATTTTAGTATGCACATCAAGTAGCAAAGGAAAGAAGCATGTTTGATGTTGAACAAGTAGGAACGAATGGCTGCTGGCTGTTGCTGACCGAGACTGACGTCCCAGTAGTTTAAATGTTATGAATGTTGAACAATCCTAAACTTAAAGTTATAATTGACTCTAAAATGTAATAGACTTCCGCTGTTAGTTTTAATGTTAAATTCGAGGTTTAAGAACTATGTTTATGCTTATGTGTGCAAACTTTGAGAGGTACTCGGTTTGGGTCCTTTTAAGTTGGTATCAGATCCATAGTTTGAGAGATTCAAACATTTGCCAAAATGTCTGAACTTAAACTGAGAATGGGACAGAAGAATGGGATTTCAGTCAGAGCAGCCAAGCCCTATAAGTGGGACTGTAAAGGGCTTATAATAGAAGGTAATCCATGTCTTTACTTAGAACATAGACACTAAATACCTTAGAATAGAAAAGTAGAAATAATGTGCCTTACTGTAGAAACTTTGAATTTGAATGCGAATGTTACTCTGACAGGAAATGTTCAGAACCCGAGTAGTAAAGTAAATTAGTAAGTTCATACCGGTCACTGTAATTAGGAATTTACATTACTCTAGGTCTTGTAAATGATTACCTACCATGATGACATGAGTATTCCTTGTTCGTAGTTAGAAAATGAAAATGGTTGGAAAGAGAGGTGCAAAGAGAGGAGCATGTACTAGACGTAGGGGTAGACCTCGTGTCAACCATGTCGAAAGTGAAGAAAGTGAACCCTCGGTTCATGGATCGGTGTCGATTCATACTGAGATTGAGAACAATCTTAGCAACCATGAAGAACACTGCCAAGAAGGCTTAGTTCTGGAGCCGATTGTAAGGAAAGCTATAGCTGATGAGGTGGTCGCAGTTTTGAAGAACACTCTTCTAGCGGCGCTAACTGTGGCTCTAAAGACTATTGAGCTTGAAGGAGGAAAGGACCCGAGGGTTGAGAACAGGAACAATGTGGAAACCGAGTCTGAAAGTGAAGACTTCAACTATGATTCAAGGCGCAGATGTGACTATAAGTCCTCCGGAACTTTGATCTACAAAGCTTTGATGACAAGAAGGATGCTATTGCCGCATACTATTGGATTGACTGTGTGACTACGGTCATCAAGATGAGTGAATGCTGTGCTGACCAGGCAGTGAAGTTTGCCGCGCACTCCTTCGCACTCGAAGCACTAAGATGGTGGGAGAATGTAAAGAAAGCCAAGTCTGAGAGGGATATTGACAGGATGAAGTGGGATGATCTGAAGGCACTTATAATTCAAAAGTTCTATCCCCAAAATGAGATTGATAAAATGGAGGAAGCCTTCATGGAACTCAAGACTGGAAGCATGATGTACCGACAATTCACCTCTAAATTCAATAAGCTAACTTTGTTGGTTCCACACTTGGTGAAAACTGATGAAAGGAGGATCAAATGTTATATCCAGAAACTACCTTCGAGAGTTCGCACTATCATCAATGTCAACACCCCTTCTGATTTCGAATCTGTGGTGGCGTTGAGTGGACAGATTTTTGATGATGTGGCTGCTGAAGGCACAACCCCTGCTAAAACTCAAAGGAAGTGGTCTACTACCATAAAACGCTCGGGCGGGGACTGATCTGTGTCGAAGAAGAAGAAGCCTAGAATTGAGGAGTCTGGAGAGTGTGGAAAGAGTCACCTAGGGGAGTGCAACTATGGGTTAAACATATGCTATCATTGTGGCAAGACGGGGCACATATCCCGTGACTATACCAATGCCCAGGCCCTGTAAGTTATGGGAAATGCCACAACTGTGGCGAATCTGGACATTTCTACAAACATTGTCGTAAACCAAAGGCCGCTAGCACTGACAAGGCTAAGGAAGCTGAGAAAGGAAGGGCGAGAACCTGAGCATATGCCCTGACACAGGAAGAAGCAAGGGGAGATCCCAACGTGGTGTCAGGTACATTTATCCTTGACCATGCCTTTGTTTCTGTTTTGTTTGATTCATGAGCTAGTAAAAGTTTTTTATCCTCCTCGCTCTGTAAAAGAATGAAATACAAAACCTCTAGAATAGAACGGGCCTCCTGTGTAGAAACTGTTGTGGGTAGAAGAACTAAAGTAGTAGAACTGGTAGATGACCTTACCATAAAAATAGAAGGCCATAGATTCCTTGTTAGGTTATTCGTTATAGCCTTGGGAGGTTTCAATGTGGTACTGGGAATGGACTGGCTATCTGCCAAAGTGGCTCGAATTGTATGCAAGTGAAATATAATCCAACATAAATATCCAAGTGGTGATGAAGTCGAGGTTTATGGGGATCGTGACATCCCGCTGACGAATGTGATCTCAATGATTAAAGAAGAAAAGTATATGAGGCACGGATGTGAGGCCTACCTGGCTTATGTAATTAACAACGATGTGAAAGTAACAGAACAAAAAGATGTACCTGTGGTGTGCCACTATCCGGAGGTGTTCCCTGAGTACTTGCCTGCACTGCCGCCTGATAGGGAAACAAAATTCCAGATTGACTTACTACCAGGTGTCCAGCCCATGGCCAAAGAACCTTACTGACTAGCGCTAGGGTGTAAACGAGCCAAGCCGGCTCGCGAGCTACTTGAGATCGGCTCGCTAAAAACTCGAATCGAGCCGAGCTTAAACGAGCTCGAGCCTAAAAATAAGCATGTTTATTTAACGAGCTCAAGCCCGGGCTTCACTTTTCGAGCTAGAGCCGGCTCGCGAGCCTAAACGAGTGTATTATTTATATAATTTTTAAATTAATATATTAAAGATATATTTATAAAATAATAATTAGTATATATAAAATTATGATAAAAACAACAAAATAGTATATATTATGTATATATAAAAATTATAATAAAATTTATATAAAAATAATTATAAATATATATAAATTAATTAATAAATAATAAACGAGCCGATCCTGAGCCGAGCTCGAGCTTGAAAAATTACCCACGAGCTGAGCCCGCGCTTTAGAAATAGAGCTCGAATCGAGCTTAGCTCAAGCTCACAGCAAGTTAAACGAGCCAAGCTCGAGCCTAGTCAAGCTCGGGCTCGGCTCGGCTCGGCTCGTTTACACCCCTAACTAGTGCCATTAGAGATGAAGGAGCTGATGACTCAATTGGAAGAACTTCTAGATAAAGGTTTTATCAGACCGATAATTTCACCTTGGGGTGCTCCGGTGCTGTTTGTGAAGAAGAAAGATGGTGTCATATGGATGTGCATCGATTACCCAGAGCTAAATAAGAGTACAGTGAAGAACAAGTACCCGGTACACAGGATCGATGATCTATTTGATCGCGCTAGATGGTTTTCTAAGATTGACCTACGGTCGGGATATTATCAGATGAAAGTAAGAGAAGAAGATATACCAAAGACCGTGTTCTGCACGCGGTATGGACACTACGAATTTTGATTAATTTTTTTTGGGTTAACGAATGCCCCGACGGCATTCATGAATTTGATGAATAGGGTATGTCGACCGGTGCTGGACCGATCAGTGATAGTATTCATAGACGATATCCTCGTCTACTCAAAAAGTGAAGGTGATCACGCTTGTCACCTGCGAGAAGTATTAGAGACTCTGAAAGTGAAGAAGTTGTTTGTTAAGTTTTCCAAATGCGTATTCTGGCTAATAGAGGTTCAATTCCTAGGTCACGTGATCAATACGGACAACATTATGGTTGACCCAACTAAGATGAAGACAGTGAGGGATTGGGAAATCCCAAAAAAACCAACCGAGATACGAAGTTTTCTGGGATTGGTAGGCTACTACCGAAGGTTCATCCAGATTTTTCAAGGATAGCCTCTCCTTTAACCAAACTGACCCGCAAGCATGGTTGCAGAAGTCGCTAGGCGCTGCCAGGTCGGTCGACTGTGGAGCTGCGAGTACTCGGCCTAGGCGGGGAGTACTCGAACATGATAAATTACAAAGAAGTTAATTTTTGGGAAATTATATATATGTCAAATAACATAAGTGTACTAATATTTATAACAAAATATGTGAATATCAACATAAATAAAAAAGATACATGTTCAAATACTAAAGTATTTCAAAAACTGATATTCATTCTTTAATATTATAGACATAGTAATCATTTAATTATCGTCTTCTAATGTATCTCCATGAAAAACAAAGAAAATCCAACAATAATCGGTGAAAAACAGCAAAAATCGGTGAAAAACAGGAAAAAACAGCGCAAATCCGAGTTGACCGAGTTGGACCGAGTTGACCCGAGTTGGACCGATTTGGACCAAGTTAGACCGAGTTTGACCGAGTTTGACCGATTCCGAGTAATGTTGACCGAGTTCAAGAAAAGCGCCTCGGCACCCTACCGAGGACCGAGTACTCGTCGAGTACTCGGCCGCCTACGCCGAGTTTTACAACACTGCCCGCAAGGAAGTAAAGTATGAATGGGTTCAGGCCCAGTCTGAAGCCTTTGAAGAGTTAAAGAAGAAATTGACCCAAGCACCGGTATTGACCCTACCCGACGGTAACGAGGACCTACTGGTATATTCCGATGCTTCAGGTCAGGGGTTAGGCTGTGTGTTAATGCAACGAGGGAAAGTAATAGCATACACATCTCGGCAGTTAAAGACACACGAAGTCAATTATCCGACTCGTGATCTTATGCCCGCGGCGGAAGTCTTTGCATTAAAGATTTGGAGGCATTACCTTTACATAGTCTAATGCACCTTTATTCCGACCATGAGAGTTTGAAATACTTCTTCGCTCAAAATGAATTATAAATGAGACATCAAAGGTAGTTAGAACTGTTGAAGGATTATGACTGTGAAATCCTATACCACCCACGAAAGGCGAATGTGGTGGCTGATGCCTTGAGTCGAAAAGAGATGACAACTCCTATTAGAGTGAAGGCATACTAGTTGGTCGTGAATCCAGACCTCATGACCGAAAAAGAACGCGCCCAGAATGAATCTTTGAATGAAGAAAATATTAAACGGGAAAGGATAGAGGGCTAGCAAGGAAAGTGAGAAACGAACACGTACAGTGTGCGGACCCGGTTCGGGAGAATGTGGATACCCAAGAGTGGGGAACTTAGAGTCAAGAGTCTTGACGAGGCTCACAAGTCTCGTGTAACAACCCGAAAATAACGACTAAAAATAATAGCGGGATTTAAATCCGATTAAAGAGAATAAAAGGGGGGGTGAAGCTTATAGGCCGAAATGGGTCGTGCGGTTGGGTCGAGCGCAGGGGGAATGGCTTAAACCCTGGCCTCCCCTTCATTTTTCTCACATCCAAACAAGCTCCACCTTTCTAAAGAGAGAAACCATAGAGTGAGAAAGTCGGGTTTTGACGTCAAGAAGCACAAGGGTTGTTGGCAATCGACTCTACACGAAAAGGGAAGAAGAATCACGTCGTTTGGAGGTAAGATCATCCTTGAATATGAGTTTTTGTGTTTTCATGGGTTTTAGAAGATTTTGATAAAAAGGTGACATTTCTACGTATGAAATGCTAAACGAACCCTAAATCTAGCATCACGAGTGTAAAACACAAGTTTTGGACGTTAAAAGTTGTCGTCTTGATGTGATCAGATCTTGGCCGTCCTCCATATAAAAAACCCTAGTTTTATGCTGAGGAAGATGACCAAGCAAAACTAGCTTGCAGGCGAAACTAGACATGTAGCAAAACTGAATAGATTCTCTAGGGTATTTGAAGCGAAACTGACCTAGTTTCGCTTGAAGGTAGTTTCATATGATGCTTATTTTCGCTAGAAGTATGGAAGCCCAAGTACCATTGTTTCGCTAAGAATGTTGGAGCGAAACTAACCCTAGTTTCGCTCAGATTAGAATGAAGTTTAGAACTAACACGTTTGACTATCAATTTAGATTTTGAGCGTCTTCAATGGAGTTGAGATAGTACGTTAGAGCTAGCTGATCAGTTGAGTTCTAGAGCCCTCTTTTAAATGTTTTAATGATGTTTTGGGCTGGTGTGCATACATACGAAATGATATTTACAAAATGATGTTTACGAAAGATGTTTTGAAAGTGAAGTTCTGAAATGGGTTTACGATTTTGTTTTGCCAAAGAAGTTTACGAAGTGTTACGAAATGTTTACGAAGTGTTACAAAATGTTTACGAATGGTTTACGAATGATATGTTATTTAATAGAACGTACAAATGCTTTAACTGAAGTGTGAGGTAAAAGAAGTGAATGCTTTATGAAAGTCACAAAATATACGAATCTGCCATGGTTCCTTTGGGAATGGAAGTTATGTATGCTATGTATGTTATGTAAGTTATGTATGGGCAATTCCTTTATAGGGGCCTCTGTGGCTGGCCAACCGTTGTACCACTAGGGGTGATGACGGTCACTATAAGGATTACTGTGATCCTTGAAGTTTGGTACGTGCTATCCTTTTGGACGCCGTGCTTGAAGTTTGTTATGTTTAGGTGTTGAATGGACTAGAGGTATCAGGCCCTAGGTTTCTCTGCTAGCATGTAATGTATGGTGTTGAAGGGCCTAGTGGTGATGAGCCTCAGGTTTCTCCTCCTATATGTATGGAATTGACGGTTACGAGAAGGCACATATTCGATGTATATTTGTTGACTTATGTTTTATGTTATGTTATTGCATGCTTACGTACGCTTTTATTAATGAAGTGTGAATGTTATGTGTTTGGCGAAATATTTGAAGCTAACTTTTAGTATGCACATTCAGGTTAAGTACATGTTTGTATGTTGGACGTGGATGCTTGGCGAGCGAGAAGGGTTACCTGGTTGATCATGAAGACTGGCATCCCATTACGTTTATGTTGTTGTTTATGGTTATGTCAAGACAATGCTTATGTTTCTTGAATCTTGAACATGTTTACGTTACGTTTTATTGGAAGTTTCCGCTGCGTTATTTGGTTTTCAAGTTTAAGAACTGTTTGTTTATGAGTAAATCCAACACTTGAGGCCTCTCGGGTTTGGGGCTTTACAAGTTGGTATCAGAGCAATAGTTTGAGAGATTCAGACATACCCGATTTCTGGACTTAAATAGTGAATGGGACCAAGAGCGGGTGCCAATACTGGTAACTTGAGCCACGACATCAGACACGAAGGTAGTATATATGGTTTTGCCTTAGAAAGTAATAGTTTAGGACATGCGTTCTGATTAAATCATAAAGGTGGTCAAATAGAATTCAAAAGGTAGTGTAATGGTTAACTGCAGATAGCTAGTGTAAATTAACATCTTACAATACTTGTTGAATTCTATTTGTTAACTACCGTGATGACATTAGATCCTTTGTCCTTATAGAACGAAATGGCTGGAAGAAGAGGCGGAAGGTGTGGTGGGGGTTGTATGGGACGGTGCGGTAGGGCACCTGCTAACCGTAGGCAACCCGAAGAGGAAAGCATTCATGGTGGCACGGAATTGAGTCACCCTTAGAATGAAAGGACCCCGGAGGTCTAGCAACAATCCAGCTTCTAACTGGAAGTCAATGTAGCCCTGGCACGAGAGGTGAAGGAAATGCTACAAAACTCCCTGCCAGCTATGCTAGCTGAAGCTCTAATGAAAGCTAACCAGGGTAATGTTGGAAACTCTGGTGCCAGAGTGATGGATGACAGTGATGATGTAGAGGCGTACAGAAGGGGACCCAATCAAGGATGCATGTACAAAGGGTTCCGCGACTGTGACCCTCCGATATTGGATGGAAAAAAGGATGTTGTTACCACTTTCACGTGGATAACAAGGATGGAAGCCACCATTAACATGAGTGAGTGCCGTAAGGACCAGATTATCAAATTTGCTACACACTCACTTAGGAAAGAGGCCTTGCACTGGTGGGAGTCTGTGAAGCAGGCTAAGGGTAGCCAGGGAATGAAACCGATGAGGTTGACAAGATTGAAAGACAATTCCTGACGCTGGAGGCGGGACTCATGACCCACCGCCAATATACTTCGAGGTTTGACGAGTTGTCTAGGTTGGTTCCTCACCTAGTCACCCATGAGGAAAGAAAGGTCAAGTGTTATACGCGTGGGTTGCCCCTGAAAGTGCGCACGCATGTCAAAGCTAATCAACCTAAGACCTATGACTTTGATTTGAGTTGGGTTGTATGGGATGACTTGGATATGAGTAACCCAACCCCTGCTGAGCCAAAGAAGAAAGCAATATGGTCTGGAAAGTGAATTGGGGGAGATGTCTCGAGACATAGAGACAAGAGAATGAATGTGGCCGCTGAAAACATGTGTAGGAAAAGTGGGAAGAGGCACAGTGGTGACTACAGGGAAGGGTCGAACTTGTGCTACAAATGTGGCAAGACCGTGCACTACTCTCGTGAATGTCCACAAGGCTTTAAGTGTTATAACTGTGGGGAAATGGGGCACATGATCAGGGAATGCCCAAAGCCAAGGATTAGAAAGACTGGGAAAGGGAAAGGCATGGAAAAGAGGGATGAAAGGCCCTGAGCAAGGTACGTCCGTCCTTAATAACAAGCTAGAGAAAACCCTGATGTGGCTTCAGGTACGTCCGTCCTTAATAACACTTTCGTTTCTGTGTTATTTGATTCGGGTGCCAGTAGAAACTTTATATCAGCTGTTTTCTGTAAATGGGTAAAATACGCGGTTAGTAAAATAGAAAGGGCCTTTAGTGTAGAAACCGCGGAGGGTAAGACCATGAAAGTAACAGATGTAGTTGACAATTCCACAATAAAGATAGAAGGCCATAGGTTTCTTGTTAGATTGTTTGTCATGGTTTTGGGAGGGTTTGATGTCATACCGGGTATGGATTGGCTAACTGCTAATGAGGCACGGATTATATGAAAGTGAAAGATAATTCGACACAAGGCTTGATATGGTACCGAAGTCGAGGTTTTCAGAGATCGCAATGTCCCGATGCCAAATATCATCTCGGTGATTAAGGAGAAAGATTATATGAGGCGCGGATACGAGACCTACCTGGTGTACGTGATTGACAGTTGCAAGGAAGTGATGGAACTAAATGACGTGCCCGTGGTGAGCGAGTATCCGGAGGTGTTCCTAGAGGACTTGCCTGGAGTGCCGCCCGACTGGGAGATTGAGTTCAGCAGGAGCCCAGCCCGTGGCCAAGGCTCCATATCGACTAGCACCGATGGAGATGAAAGAGCTAATGACCCAATTGGACGAGTTACTGCAGAATGGATTTATCAGACCGAGCATCTCGCCTTGAGGTGCCCCTGTGTTGTTTGTGAAGAAGAAGGATGGTTCAATGAGAACGTGTATTGACGACTTATATGTCGTAAATTATACATATTTTGCATGCATAACTATCCCCATATTCATGACAATTTTTGACAAAATGATGGGAATTGATACTTAATCTATCCAATTATGTTACAACAGGATAATTGACCTTGGTTTGCAAAAACATGAAGAAATCACTCAAAATAGAGGAAAAATGAGCATTCGAAAGTCAGTTGAATGAAACTGGAACCAGGAAGTCAAAGCTAGAAATAAAAAATTCAACAGGGAGCAAAACAAGACAATGCACGGTCGTGCATTGCCTTGCACGGTCATGCAATCCTTGTTTTGCTCTCCTGTTCTCCCTAAAACTGCCAAATTCTGCACGTGAAAGAAAATTGTACTTTGCACGCCCGTGCAATCCAATGCACGGCCGTGCATTGCCAAAATATTAGCCTATAAATAGCAACCTCATTCTAGTGTTTTAGGTGTCTAAGATTGAGGGGTGTGAAGGCCCTAGTGCTTAGCTAGAGCTGGAACTCTCTCAGTGTTGGTCTGTTTTTAGCTTTTCTTTGTTTATTTTCCTTTTCTAAGTCTTGTAATATGAAATGATTCTTCTCGTTCAAGTAAACAAGAGGTAACCTATACCCACTTTGCCTTGGTGTTGGAATACTACCACACATTGTCTAAGGGTTAGTGAAGTCACTTGTATGGTCATTCGTGGCTAGTCTTCTTGCATTGCTCGGGTTGGTTGAACTTTAATTAATTAATGAAGTTTTTTAGTATGTTATGTTCTTAAAGTCTTTCTTTTATTTTATCTTAAAAAGACAAGAATAATTGATCTTTAAACCAACTTAATAATCTTAAATTTTGTAAGTTTCTTAAGCATGACTTCTTGTTTAGGAAGCTTATTCAAGTTTGTAAGGTCTATATACAAATCTTGGTACTACCAAGGGCTCGGTTAGTATAGATTTAATCTTATGGGTTGATTGGAGATTTGAGTATTCAACGAGTCGTTCGAGTCCTAGCTGGACCTTATAAAGCATGCCGGTATTTCTTTACTTTTCTTGTGTTAGCTTGCAGAGGAGTTCTAGCGGGAGCCATGAGGCTTGATCTTGAGAATGAAATCTATATTTATTTAAAATATTATTATAAGTAAAGACAACTATTTTAAGAATATAAATTGTTAGGTCCGAGAGTCCATAAAGTAACTTCAGAGGATGTTGAGCATTCCGACTTTCCAAAAGAAGTTACACGACTTGGTGTACGCCAGTCGACAGGATAATCTTAGTCTGAATAATAATTCACGGGACAGCCGATGGACTTGAGACGCCGTTAGGATTCAAGGAATTGTTAGGAGCAGTTGGCCGACCGTATCCACTGTTCCGTTATGAAATACTTACTCCCCTATCGAAAGGGTTAGTACTACTAACTATGACCAACCTTACTAAAATACAACGTTAATTAACAAGTGATAACAAGCAGAGTAACACCTTAAGTGAGATAAAATTCCTAATTACTTTTCTTTTTCCTTTTTACCTTTCTTTTAAACAAAACCCCATTTTCCAACTAATTATCCTAGTCAGACAATAGCGAGGGTTGAGTAAGGAATCCGTGTCCATGGTTCGATACTTGGTTCTTACCCTGACTATACTATGTTGTGATAGGTACACTTGCCTATTGTGTGTGTTTTAAGTTGAAGTAATTATCAATTTAATTTATAAATTTAAAACCTGATTTTGTGTAACTCTAAACAGAACATTATTAAAGATATATATTATGTCTCTCGTATTTGGCATCAATCTTTTGGTGCCATTACTAGGGATATTTACTTATATGTTCTTATTTATTTATACACTAAAAACACGCTATCAACTACAGGGAATTGAATAAGCATACAGTGAAGCACAAGTACCTTTTGCCAAGGATGGACGATTTGTTCGATCAATTATAAGGCGCGAGTTGGTTTTCAAAAATCGACCTTCGATCCGGGTATCATTAGTTGAAGGTAAGGGAGGAGGACATACCGAAGACAGTGTTTCACACGCGATATGGGCATTTTGAATTCCGCGCAATGTCCTTCGGATTGACAAATGCCCCGCCAGCATTTATGGATCTGATGAACAGAGTGTGCTGACCGATGTTGGACTGATCGGTGATCGTGTTCGTTGATGATATCCTCATTTACTCTAAAAGCGAGGACGATCATGTGTCTCACTTGAAGGAAGTGTTGGAGGCCCTGAAGAAAGAAAAGCTATACGCTAAGTTCTCCAAATTCTCGTTCTGGCGTAGGGATGTCCAATTCCTAGGTCACGTCATAAACCCGAATGACATTACTGTTGATCCAGCAAAAATAGAGATGGTAAGAGATTGGGACATTCCAAAGATGCCAACTAAAATCCAAAGTTTCTTGGGATTGGCGGGCTACTATCGGAGACGGGTATGGATACCCATCGGTGGGGAACATAGAACCAAAATCCTAGATGAGGCTCATAAGTCCCGCTACTCTATCCATCACGTGGCCAATAAAATGTATCAAGACCTGAGGAAATAATACTGGTGGCCTGGAACGAAGAACGATGTGACAAAGTACGTTAGCAAGTGCTTGACTTGCTCACAAGTGAAGGTCGAAAACAAGAAACCGTATGGAAAGATACAACCTCTTGAAATACCGGAATGGAAGTGGGAACACATTACCATGGACTTCATAACTAAGCTACCTCGTACAGCTGAAGGTCATGACACCATTTGGGTAAATGTGGACTGTTTGGCGAAGAGTAATCATTTCCTACATATTCGAGAGACATTCTCGTTGGAAAGGTTAGCTGAAGTATTTATCGCGGAAATTGTAGCACGACATGGAGTGCCATTGTTGATGGTATCTGACTGGGACACACGATTCACATCAAGGTTCTGGAAAAGAATTCATTAAGCGATGGGCACAAGGTTAAATATCAGTAAGACATACCACCCACAAACGGATGGTCAGTCTGAAAGGACCATTCAAATGCTGGAAGACATGCTTCATGCTTGAATCATATATTTCAGTGGTAGTTGGGACAGTCACCTGCCATTAGCCGAGTTATCCTACAACAATAGTTATCACGCGACGATAGGCATGCCGCCTTATGAAATATTGTATGGGAGAAGATGCAGGACCTCGATCTGTTGGGGTGAAATAGGATAGAAGGAATTGAGAAGCCTTGAAGTTGTTAATGAGACATCGGAAAGATTTGATCAAAACAAGGCACGAATGAATGCTGCCCAAGATTGCAAGAAACCCTATGCGGATAAGCGGCGAAGGCCTTTTGAATTTAACGTGGGAGACCGAGTAATGTTGAAAGTGTCAACCTGGAAAGAAAAGCTATACGCTGAGTCCTCCAAATTCATGTTCTGGCTTAGGAAAGTCCAATTCCTTGGTCACATCATAAACTCGAATGACATTATGGTTGAGCCATCAAAAAAGAGACGGTAAGTGATTGGGACATTCCAAAGATGCCAACTAAAATCCAAAGTTTCTTGGGATTGGCGGGCTACTATCGGAGATTCATTCAAGATTTCTCGAAAATAGCTTCGCCCTTGACAAAGTTAACACGAAAGGAGGTAAAGTACGAATGGGGTCTAACCCAGGTAAAACTTTTAGGGAACTAAAGAAAAAGTTAACCCAAGCTCCGGTCTTGGCCCTACCCGAGGGCAATAAAGACTTGGGGGTTTACTCTGATGCTTCTGATCAGGGATTAGGGTGCGTATTGATGCAACGGGGGAGGATGATTGCGTACGAGTCACGACAACTAAAAGTTCATGAAGTCAATTACCCGACCCATGATTTAGAGCTTGATGCCATCGTATTTGCATTAAACATCTGGAGGCACTACCTCTACGAAGTGAAGTTTACCATATACTCTGACCACAAAAGTTTAAAGTACTTCTTCGAACAGAAGGAACTGAATATGAGGCAGAGGCGATGGTTGGAACTCTTGAAGGATTATGATTGTGAAATCACATACCATCCTCGAAAGGCAAACTTGGTGGCCGACGCTCTAAGCCGGAAGGACGTGCCAACTCCTATTAGGGTGAAAGCTTGTCAGCTGGTGGTAACACTGGATGTTATGACAGAGATTGAGAAAGCTCAAGTTGAGGCACTTAAGAAGGAGAACATAAAGAAGTAAATAATGGTTGGTCAACGGGAAAAGTTGGAATATAACACCCTTGGTGTAAGAAAGCGTTTTGGACGGGTATGGATTCCCATCGGTGGCGAACTTAGAACCAAAATCGTAGATGAGGCTCATAAGTCCGGCTACTCTATCCATCCCGTGGCCACTAAAATTTTTCAAGACCTGAGGAAATAATACTGGTGGCCTGGAATGAAGAACGATGTGACAAAGTACGTTAGCAAGTGCTTGACTTGCTCACGAGTGAAGGCCGAAAACAAGAAACCATATGGAAAGATGCAACATCTTGAAATACCGGAATGGAAGTGGGAACAATTACCATGGACTTCATAACTAAGCTACCTCGTACAGATAAAGGTCATGACACCATTTGGGTAAATGTGGACCGTTTGGCGAAGAGTGCTCATTTCCTACCTATTCGAGAGACATTCTCGTCGGAAAGGTTAGCTGAAGTATTTATCGCGGAAATTGTAGCACGACATGGAGTGCCATTGTTGATGGTATCTGACCGGGACACACGATTCACATCAAGGTTCTAGAAATGATTTCATTAAGCGATGGGCACAAGGTTAAATATCAGTACGACATACCACCTACAAACGGATGGTCAGTCTGAAAGGACCATTCAAATGCTGGAAGACATATGCTTCATGCTAGTATCATAGATTCCGGTGGTAGTTGGGATAGTCACCTGCCATTAGCCGAGTTCTTCTACAACAATAGTTATCACGCGACGATAGGCATGCCGCCTTATGAAATGTTGTATAGGAGAAGATGCAGGACTCCAGTCTGTTGGAGTGAAATAGGACAGAAGGAATTAGGAAGCCTCGAAGTTATTAATGAGACATCGAAAAGATTTGATCAAAACAAGGCACGAATGAAGGCCGCCCAAGATCGCAAGAAACCATATCCGGATAAGCGGCGAAGGCCTATTGAATTTAACGTGGGAGACCGAGTAATGTTGAAAGTGTCAACCTGGAAAGAAAAGATATACGCTAAGTTCTCCAAATTCACGTTCTGACTTAGGGAAGTCCAATTCCTATGTCACGTTATAAACCCGAACGACATTATTGTTGATCAAGAAAAAATAGAGACGGTAAGCGATTGGGACATTCCAAAGATGCCAACTAAAATCTGAAGTTTCTTGGGATTGGCAGGCTACTATTGGAGATTCATTCAAGATATCTCAAAAATAGCTTCGCCCTTGATAATGTTAATACGAAAGGAGGTAAAGTACGAATGGGGTCCAACCCAGGAATAAGCTTTCAGGGAACTAAAGTAAAAGCTAACCCAAGCTCCAGTATTGGCCCTACCTGAGGGCAATAAAGACTTGGGGGTTTACTCTGACGCTTCTGGTCAGGGATTAGGTTCGTATTGATGCAATGGGGGAGGACAATTGCGTACGCATCACGACAACTAAAATTTCATGAAGTCAATTACCCGACCCATGATTTAGTGCTTGATGCCATCGTATTTGCATTAAACATCTGGAGGCACTACCTCTACAAAGTGAAGTTTACCATATACTCCAACCACAAAAGTTTAAAGTACTTCTTCGAACAGAAGGAACTGAACATGAGGCAGAGGCGATGGTTGGAACTCTTGAAGGATTATGATTGTGAAATCACATACCATCCTCGAAAGGCAAACTTGATGGCCGACGCTCTAAGCCGGAAGGACGTGCCAACTCCTATTAGGGTGAAAGCTTGCCAGCTGGTGGTAACACCGGATGTTATGACAGAGATTGAGAAAGCTCAAGTTGAGGCACTTAAGGAGGAGAACATAAAGAAGGAAATAATGGTTGGTCAACGGGAAAAGTTGGAATATAACACCCTTGGTGTAAGAAAGCGTTTTGGACGGTTATGGATACCCATCGGTGGCGAACTTAGAACCAAAATCCTAGATGAGGCTCATAAGTCCCGCTATTCTATCCATCCTGGGGCCACTAAAATTTATCAAGACCTGAGTAAGTAATACTGGTGGCCTGGAACGAAGAAGATGTGACAAAGTACGTTCTCAAGTGCTTGACTTGCTCACAAGTGAAGGCCGAAAACAAGAAACCGTATGGAAAGATGCAACCTCTTGAAATACCGGAATGGAAGTGGGAACACATTACCTTGGACTTCATAACTAAGCTACCTCATACAGATAAAGGTCATGACACCATTTGGGTAAATGTGGACCGTTTGGCGAAGAGTGCTCATTTCCAACCTATTCGAGAGACATTCTCGTCGGAAAGGTTAGTTGAAGTATTTATCACGGAAATTGTAGCACGACATGGAGTGCCATTGTTGATGGTATCTGACCGGGACACACGATTCACATCAAGGTTCTGGAAATGATTTCATTAAGCGATGGGCGCAAGGTTAAATATTAGTACGACATACCACCCATAAACGGATGGTCAGTCTGAAAGGACCATTCAAATGTTGGAAGACATGCTTCATGCTTGTATCATAGATTTCGGTGGTAGTTGGGACAGTCACCTGCCATTAGCCGAGTTCTCCTACAACAATAGTTATCACGCGACGATAAGCATGCCGCCTTATGAAATGTTATATGGGAGAAGATGCAGGACTCCAGTCTGTTGGGGTGAAATAGGACAGAAGGAATTAGGAAGCCTCGAAGTTGTTAATAAGACATCGAAAAGATTTGATCAAAACAAGGCACGAATGAACGCCGCCCAAGATCGCAAGAACCCCTATCCGGATAAGCTGCGAAGGCCTATTGAATTTAACGTGGGAGACCGAGTAATGTTGAAAGTGTCAACCTGGAAAGAAAAGATATACGCTAAGTTCTCCAAATTCACGTTCTGGCTTAGGGAAGTCCAATTCCTATGTCACGTCATAAACTCGAACGACATTATGGTTGATCAAGCAAAAATAGAGACGGTAAGGGATTGAGACATTCCAAAGATGCCAACTAAAATCCGAAGTTTCTAGAGATTGGCGGGCTACTATCGGAGATTCATTCAAGATTTCTCGAAAATATCTTCTCCCTTGACAAAGTTAACATGAAAGGAGGTAAAGTACGAATGGGGTCCAACCCAGGAATAAGCTTTTAGGGAACTAAAGAAAAAGCTAACCCAAGCTCCAGTCTTGGCCCTACCCGAGGGAAATAAAGACTTGGGGGTTTACTCTGACGCTTCTGGTCAGGAATTAGGTGCGTATTGATGCAACGGGGGAGGAAAATTACGTACGCGTCACGACAACTAAAAGTTCATGAAGTCAATTACCCGACCCATGATTTAGAGCTTGATGCCATCGTATTTGCATTAAACATCTGGAGGCATTACCTCTACGAAGTGAAGTTTACCATATACTCCGACCACAAAAGTTTAAAGTACTTCTTCGAACAGATGGAACTGAATATGAGGCAGAGGCGATGGTTGGAACTCTTGAAGGATTATGATTGTGAAATCACATACAATCCTCGAAAGGCAAACGTGGTGGCCGACGCTCTAAGCCGGAAGGACGTGCCAACTCCTATTAGGGTGAAAGCTTGCCAGCTGGTGGTAACACCGGATATTATGACAGAGATTGAGAAAGCTCAAGTTGAGGCACTTAAGGAGGAGAACATAAAGAAGGAAATAATGGTTGGTCAACAGGAAAAGTTGGAATATAACACCCTTGGTGTAAGAAAGCGTTTTGGACGGGTATGGATACCCATCGGTGGTGAACTTAGAACCAAAATCCTAGATGAGGCTCATAAGTCCCTCTACTCTATCCATCCCATGGCCACTAAAATTTTTCAAGACCTGAGGAAATAATACTGGTGGCCTGGAATGAATAACGGTGACAAAGTACGTTAGCAAGTGCTTGACTTACTCACAAGTGAAGGCCGAAAACAAGAAATCGTATGGAAAGATGCAACCTCTTGAAATACTGGAATGGAAGTGGGAACACAATACCATGGACTTCATAACTAAGATACCTCGTACAGCTAAAGGTCATGACACCATTTAGGTAAATGTGGACCGTTTGGCGAAGAGTGCTCATTTTCTACCTATTCGAGAGACATTCTTGTCGGAAAGGTTAGCTGAAGTATTTATTGCGAAAATTGTAGCACGACATGGAGTGCCATTGTTGATGGTATCTGACCGGGACACACGATTCACATCAAGGTTCTGGAAATGATTTCATTAAGCGATGGGCACAAGGTTAAATATCAGTACGACATACCACCCACAAACGGATGGTCAGTCTGAAAGGAGCATTCAAATGCTGGAAGACATGCTTTATGCTTGTATCATAGATTTCGGTGGTTGTTGGGACAGTCACCTGCTGGAAGACACGCTTCATGCTTGTATCATAGATTTCGGTGGTAGTTGGGACAGTCACCTGCCATTAGACGAGTTCTCCTATAACAATAGTTATCACGCGCCGATAGGCATGCCGCATTATGAAATGTTGCATGGGAGAAGATGCAGGACTCCGGTATGTTGGGGTAAAATAGGACAGAATGAATTGGGAAGCCTCGAAGTTGTTAATGAGACATCGGAAAGATTTGATCGAAACAAGGCACGAATGAAGGCCGCCCAAGATCGCAAGAAACCCTATGCGGATAAGCGACGAAGGCCTATTGAATTTAACGTGGGAGACCGAGTAATGTTGAAAGTGTCAACCTGGAAAGAAATCATATGATTCAGGAAGAGAGGAAAGTTAAGTCCAAGGTTTGTCGGACCGTTACGGATATTGGCGCAGGTTGGATAAGTCGCCTATCGGTTGGAGTTGCCTTATGAGTTAAGTGGGATCCATCCTACGTTCCACATGTCACACTTGCAAAAGTGTTTGGCGAATGAATCAGTTCACGCACCACTTACTAACATTGAGGTCGACAATAGCCATAACTATATTGAAGAACTCGTGGCCATCTTAGACCAGAAGGAGAAGCGTTTACGTAATAAAGTCATCTAATTAGTTAAAGTACAGTGGAAGCACAGAAAGGGGTAGGAAGCCACTATTGAGACAGAGTCGGATATGAGGGAGCCGTACCCTTAGCTGTTTGACTTATGACAGGTTTTGAGGATAAAACCTGTTGTAAGGGGGGTAGACTTGTAACAACCCGAAAATAACGACTAAAAATAACAGCGGGATTGAAATCAGATTAAAGGGAATAAATGGGGGGTGAAGCTTATAGGCCGAAATGGGCCATGGGGTTGGACCGAGCGTAGGGGGAAAGGCTTAAACCCTGGCCTCCCTTTCATTTTTCTCACATGCAAACAAGCTCCACCTTTCTAGAGAGAGAAACCGTAGAGAGAATGTCGGGTGTTGACCCCAAGAAGCTGAAGGGTTGTTGGCAATCGACTCTACATGGCAAGGGAAGAAGAATCATGTCGATTGGAGGTAAGATCATCCTTGAATATGAGTTTTTGTGTTTTCATGGGTTTTAGAACATTTTGATAAAAAGGTGACATTTTTACATATGACATGCTAAACGAACCCTAGATCTAGCATCACGAGTGTAAAACACAAGTTTTGGACGTTAAAAGTTGTCATCTTGATGAGATCATATCTTGGCCTTCCTCCATGCAGAAAACCCTAGTTTTATGCTGAGGAAGACGACCAAGCAAAACTAGCTTGCAGGCGAAACTAGACATGTAGTGAAACTAAATAGATTCGCTAGGGTATTGGAAGCGAATCTAGCCTAGTTTTTCTTGAAGGTAGTTTCATTTGTTGCATAGTTTCACTAGGAGTATGGAAGCGAAAGTACCATAGTTTCGCTAAGAATGCTGGAGCGAAACTAACCCTAGTTTCGCTCAGATCAGAATGAAGTTTAGAACTGACACGTTTGACTATCAATTAAGATTTCGAGCGTCTTCAGTTGAGTTGAGGTACTACGTTAGAGCTAGCTGATCAGGTGAGTTCTAGAGCCCTCTTTTAAATGTTTTAATGATGTTTTGGGTTGGTGTGCATACATACGAAATGATGTTTACAAAATGACACTTACGAAATGATATTTACGAAATGATGTTTACGAAAGATGTTTTGAAAGAGAAGTTTTGAAATGGGTTTATGATTTGTTTTGCCAAAGAAGTTTACGAAGTTTTACGAAATGTTTACGAATGGTTTACAAACGGTTTACGAATGATATGTTATTTAATAAAACGTATAAATGCTTTAACTAAAGTGTGAGGTAAAAGAAGTGAATGTTTTATGAAAGTCACAAAATATATGAATCTGCCATGGTTCCTCCGGGAATCGAAGTTATGTATGCTATGTGTTGGACCGGGACACGCGATTCACATTGAGGTTCTGGAAAAGATTCCATGAGATAATGGGCACAAGATTTAACATTAGCATCGTTTACCATCCGTAAACTGATGGTCAGTCCGAAAGGACCATCCAAACCCTCGAGGACATGCTCCGGGCATGTATTATCGATTTCGGTGGTAGCTGGCATAGTCACTTGCCATTTGCAGAATTCTCCTACAACAACAGCTATCATGCAACCATTGGCATGCCCCCATATGAGATGTTGTACGGTAGGAAATGTAGAACGCATGTTTGTTGGTGGGAGATCGGACAGAAAGACATCGCGAGTCTAGTTGTGGTCAAGGCAACTTCCAAAAAGTTTGATCAAATCAAAGCCCGGATGAAAGCCGCCAAGGATATACAGAAATCTTATGCAGATAAAAGACGCAGGGATCTTGAATTCTAGGTCGGAGACAAAGTACTGTTGAAGGTTTCCCCTTGGAAAGGGATCATTCGATTTCGAAAAAGAGGAAAGCTCAGTCGAAGGTTTGTCGGACCGTTTAAAATTTTAGCACGGGTTGGAGAAGTAGCATATCGATTAGAACTGCCTGACGAATTGAGTGGGATCCATCCTACCTTTCACGTGTCGCACTTGCGTAAGTGCTCAGCTGACGAATCGGCGCATGTGCCACTCGATGACATCGAGGTGGATGACCACCTCAATTACATTGAGGAGCCTGTGGCTATTTTGGACAGAAAGGAGTAACAATTATGAAATAAAATTATTCCACCGGTCACGGTTCAATAGAAACATCGAAAAGGATCAGAAGCATTATGGGAGGCGGAGTTAGAAATGAAGGAGTCGTACCCTCAGCTGTTTGACTTATGACAGGTTTCGAGGGCGAAACCTTTTGTAAGGAGGGTAGACTTGTAACATCCCGAAAACCCGACACTAACTACCCGACGGAGAGAAAGAAAGGGAAAGGGAAATGGGCTTGGGCCCATTAGGAACATGGGAAGAGGTAAAGGCCTAAGGGCAGCCGTAGCCAGCCACCATCATCTTCATTAGCTCCAAAAAAATCGTTTAGAGAGAGAGTGGGTGTTTTAGAGAGAGAAAGTCCAAGAATCAAGTGTTTGATCCTTCAAGTTCCTTCCAAATTGCCTCTCTAGAGTTAGTGAAGAAGAATACACGAAGAAACGTCCGATTTGAGGTAAGAATCAAACCTAAAACCTCTGATTTTCAGTTTAAATGAGTTTTGGGGTAAAACTAGAGTTTTCCTCTCAAAGTTAGGATTTTTACGAGTAGAATGCGGTTTAAAAGCCACATCTAGCTTCATGTGAACTAAACAAACGATTTAGAAGTAAAACGTTATGAACTTGGGTTGAAAACGAGCCTGTTTGAGATCCGTGTTCTTCAGGCGACACTAAGAGTGTCGCCAAATGCTTCTGGCAACACTTGACGGGCTCCAAAGGGGGATGGTGGCATGATACCCATGGTTTTCAATGATTGTGACACTTATCATTCCCTTGCAACACTGAAAGTGTCGCCATTGATAGGTGGCGACACTAGAGTGGGTGACAATTAAGTTCAGAACGCAACTTCTGGCGGCTAATGTGTGCCTGGTAACACTAAGTATCATGCGACACTGTATAGGCGACACTAGCACTCAAGTTAAAATTCACGTGTTGATTTATGCGCAGATTAGCTTGTACGTTAGCACTCGATAGACGTCCAACTCATGTTTACCTTCAATGATCAAGTGAGTTAAGAATCCCTATTTACTATTTTAGGGCTATGTGCATACTCAGAAAAGACATGTTTATAATAAAAATGTATTTTTACTTAAACATAAAGATAAGAAAAGATTACGGTTTATATAACTGTATGTTTATAAACGAGAAAAGTTTAAGAAAGAGTTTTGAGAAAGAAAATGTATAAGAAAGAGTTTCAAAGAAAGAAAACGTTTAAGAAAGAGTTTAAACAGTAAAAGAATGTTATGAAAGAAAAGAGTTAAGATAATGGTTTATTAAACTGTATGTTTTATAAACAAAGATAACAAGAAAGATAATGGTTTTATCAAACGGTATGTTTTAAAAACGATATAGAGAAAGATAAGATTGTTTATTTAACAATGTGTTTTATAAAAAAAGAAAAAGAGGTTTATTAAACTGTATGTTTTATAAACGAGAAAGAAAGAGAAAGATAAGATTGTTTATTTAACTGTATGTTTTATAAACAAAGAGAAAGTCAAATACATTGTTTAATCTGTAAGAGTATGCTTATACGATGAAAGACTTGGGGGTAGTATCGTAGTCCTAGAGGCTAGTGCTACCCTAAGCATAGTAGCAAATCTTGAGGTAGTAGTATAGTCCTAGTGACTAATGCTACCCGAAGCCGATGTTGCGTCATAGTAGAAAAACGTAAAACACAATGATAAGTACATATAACACAAGGAACTTGTATTACACATTGAACTTGTATTACACAATGAGTTGGAAAACGTAATTTTTTTTCTTTTTTTGTTTATAACGACACTATACTCGTTTTAAAGTTAAAAAAACACTCGTTTTTATGGTGTAATTTTTTTTAAAAATAATGCCGTATGTAAAAGTTATGAACGTTTAAAAATGAGGGGGAAACTTGATAAAAAGTCAACAAAAGTGGCCAAGACTAAAATACTATTACAACAATTTTTTCTCCTACAATTTAATCTCAACCATTAAATCTTTTCTACAATTTGATCTAATGACTCTAAATCCTTCTTAGAATAAGAATACTTTTTACCTGAACCTAATCCAATATTATAATACTATAATATTTAGTTGGATGAAATTAAATCGAGCTATACGTGGATATCATGGTCCGCAGCCTGACAGCCTTTAATAATAGAAAGGGAACAACCGTCGAATAGCCTTTAAAAAGGGAAAACCAAAAAACCATCAACATTGATCAATGAATTTCGGTGACCAAAAAAGTTGAATTAAATTCCATGCACATCATTATAACCACTTTATATACATTATACCACTTGACTTAATTTAAATAATTAGTTTGATATTTATTAAAATTTTAAAACATATGGTAGTTGTATAATAGGAACTTAGCAAGAAAATTTTATCATCACAAATTCAAAAGAATGCATATTCTTGCTACACCGGGCACCAGAGCCAAATCCTTAAGATCCTGTTAAGAAGAATACACCGTTAGGCTTACCGCAGGGGAGGGTCCCCTGCGATCCACCTCCGACGTGAGAATCAGGTAAGGGTGTCTTGGAAGATAAGAGTAATGAGACGAGAGTGAGTGTGATAGTAGTTGAGAGTGAATGAATATCTAATTGTGATCTTTTCGTATTTATAGTGTGGGTTCTTGGAGCAGTGAGAGTGATTCTTCAAAGATCCTTACATTCCCTTTCAGGGCCCCCTGAGCTCTCTTGACTGAGAGGCAGCTTCTCGATATCAGGCGGGACACCCAGAATAGTGTAACTAATGGACTTCTCCCTTTTCCAATACCTGCTCCGTCAAAGCCTATCTTAGGGTTTGACTCGCTTTATTCTCTATATTGCAATAAAGGGAGATTATGTTCTGGCTCTACGTCCTCTGTGTTTTTCCCATCCCGGCATCTTTGGGAAGTGTTGCATCGTCTGAAGACTTCTGGGGTTCACTTCCCAACCCGGTAATGTTCACTTGTCTTGTTTTGTCAATCCAGGCTTCTTCGTATTATTCAAAGGTACGTTAGCTTACTCTTGTCTTACCCCGCGGCTTTGTCTTCTTAGGTTGGCCTCCTTGCCTTGCCTTTCTATGGTTAGCATCCTGAGGCTACCCACATCATCAGCCCCCGGTCAGGGATATCATTGGCTTGCTTTGGCGAGGATTTTCCTGACTCAACATCTTCTCTCCTTATTTTATTCTTCTTCTAACTGATTTGACTCGTACTCATTGCCCTTTCGTAATTTCTGTCAGGCGGTGCTAGGTTCCATAGGCCAATGATTCCTCTCTTTAACCGTTCCCCCTTTTATTTATTTTTAACTTCATTTTGAAATTCAAATCAATTCCTTTTCATCTCTTTCCTTCTTCTTTCTCTCCACATTCTCTCGCATTCTTCATCCATTTTTCAGGTTAGTCTTCTTTTCCTTTTCTTCATAATGGGTGATCAGTGCGATATGGCTCGCCGAGTTTGTATGCTTGATCAGGGTAAGCTTGATGAACTCTGCGCCCTTTATTCCAATGGACCGGAATTTCAACCGACGTTTCCTTCTCCCGATCAGACTGTCAATGTTGGGTTCATTGCTTTGTACTAGGGGTGTTCATCGGTTCGGTTAACGGTTTGTTCGATTTATTCGATTCGGTTTTGATTTTTTTTAACCCTTATCCGTTAACCTAACCGAACCGAATTGGAAATTTTTCTAACCGAACTGAATTCAACCGAATAAACCGATTTCAAAAGGAAAGTATATCCGAATAAACCAAATAAATCGAATTCAACCGAATAAATCGAATAAACCGAACCGAATTGGAAATATGTCTAACCAAACAAACCGAATAAAAAAAAGTATATCCGTTAACCGAACCGAAAACCGAACTCGCAATTCAGATACGGTTAATAACCGAACCGAAAACCGAATTCACAATTCGGTTCGGTTTCTTTCGGTTTTATTCGGTTTTCGGTTTTTTTTGCACACCCCTACTTTGTACACCATGTTTTTTGAATTTTCTAACCTTCGATTGCCTCTATCTATTTTTTGTCTCAACGTTTTGGAGTACTATGGCCTTGATCTTGGTCAACTTGCCCCTTTTGGTGTTAGCAAAATTACTCACTTTGAGATCCAGTGTCTGGCATTAGGTTTTCCTCCCTCTATTGATCTTTTTCGTCAGTTTTTCCATTTGGCTAAAAATGGGGATTGGTTTACCATCCAACTTTGCAAGGAAACGTCTCCTCAATGTGTTTATCATTCGAGTCCCACCATAAAGGATTGGAAAAATTACTTCTTCTGGGTTTCATCGAGTGTTCTACCTTTCCCTCGTTCGAAGAGGGACCTTAAGGGATCTATAACCGTCATTAATCTTCCTAGTTCCTCCTTCGATCCCCATCATTTTGAATTGCTTGAGTCGAACCGTACTTGGGTTCGCCCTTTTCTTGAGGAGGTGTTAGTTTTGGCCGGTTTGAGCCATATCTAGAAATCTCCTGGGTTTCTCCCTTCTTTTACTAAATCTGGGAGGTGTATGTACTTTTTTGTTTTGTTTTACTCATTTTCGTTGTGCTTATATGGATGTTTGTTATTTTCAGGTATGGATTGGCTAGACTTGTTGGGCTTAGATAATGTTTCTGGAGTCGAGGTTGTTCTTCGCCCTCTTGCTGCTGGTGAGGGAGATGTTCCTACCCTCTACGGCCAAGTTAGTTACTCTGGGGGAGAGTATGCTAGCATTTTGCTTACTGATCCCTCCGTTGATCCTGAGGTTGAGCGAGCTGTTGTTCCCTTGCCATCTTCTTCTAAGAGAAAGAAGAAAATTCCAACTTCCATTGATGTGAAACCAAAGCGTGCCCGGACTCGGGCTTCTAAGCTTGAGCTTGCTAAGTCTTCCAGCATGCCTATTGATATTGAAGATGTTGTGGTGACCCAGATGTTTATGTGAAAACTGCCCGACTTCTAAGGTTCCTTCTACGTAATTTGATGAGGGTTCTTCTACTAACCCTTTGATATCTGACGTTGCCCCGGGGCTTGATACTGATTTTGGTGATACCCCCCATTCTCCTAAGTGGGGTGTTTTGAGTAAAGAGCTTGTCACTGACCCTGTTGTGAGTAGGAAGTTAGTTTCACATTTTGCTACACCTGCGCAAAGGTTGAAGTACCACCAATTGACTGATTCTGATCTTGTTGACCATATATTTAGTATTTCAGCTCATCTGGGTAGCCTTTTTCCTGAAGTTGGTTTGCGTTTTAACTCTGCTTTTGCTCATCGTGATACTGTACGTAAGAAAATGTCTATCGTGAATAATAAATGCAAAGAGTAGCAGGCTCGTTTATCTGAGCTGGGGCAACAGTTTGTTAGCTTGAATGAGGAGTTGAGTAAGTGTGTCGGTTCATTGACTAAGATGAATCTCAAATTTCAGGAGAAGGAGCGTTTGTTGAACGACCGGTTCGCTTCTCTTCAATCTAAAGTTGAATCCAAGCGTGTGTACCTTAGAGCATGAAAGGGTTGCCCTTTCTAAGGAAAAGAAAGTTTTTAAACATGATGAGTAGAAAATGAAGGAGTCTATGGGACGTCTGCTTACTACTAACCAAGAGCTTAGGCACAGCCTCTCTGTTCTCGCTGACGAGAAGGCTTGGTTGATTAAGAAGGGGTTTGCCCATTTTTTCGGTCTTCTTCGTTCTAGTTATGAATTTCTCGGCCCTCTTGCTACTTTGCAAAAGGCTGCATATGATCACGGTGCTCATGCTGGTTTAAGCCAAGGCTAAGAACTTTTTTCTGTCAATCCTATTGAAGATGCCCCTCTGTATCGTCCTGATTCGAAAGCAGTGCATAAAGAGGAAGCTAAGGCATTCCAGACGGTTGCCTTCCATTTTTTGCAATATCTTGTAGGTTGCTTTGATAAGCCTTTGTCTGTATTGAAGTCTATGAAACCTGATGTTCGATCTAAAAAGGATATGCTGCAGATGATGCACCTTAGGACCGGAAGTGGATAGACCAATCAAATGAGTCATGGTGTTTCATCCGTCAACATGCTTTCTCCAACTCAGGTTACTCCGGGCGTTGCTCTTTGCGAAGTTCTTCCTTCCTCTGTCTCCAAAGTTATTAATGATGATCAAGCTCCAAGCCCTCCTGATGCTGGCAAGGCTTCTCTTGATGGGTCGGCTTCGGGTGCTGTTGGTGGTGATGTTGGTGAAGTCTGATTTGCTTGATGTTTTAACGGTTGTGTTTCTAGACTTTTGATTGCGTTTGTGTTTGCTGTTACATGACTCTTAATCTCTGTTTGTATGTTTACTTTTGTCTTGTGATGTTGGGCCGTAGGCCATGTATGACAATTTGGTCTTGTGCCACTTATCTTCTATCTATCTTTGCTTTGTTATGTTGTTTATTTGTTGTTTGGCGAAGAAATTTGTTGCGTCGTTTGTGAGGGCTTTGTTTTTGTATACTGCGCGGTTTTGTTCATGGGTAGGTCAAGGCCGGATCCCATGGAGCGTTATTGTGTTTAGGAGATCACCCTTTACATGAGAAGGTCAAGGCCGAAACTCATGGAGTTTATTTTTCTAAGGGTTCTCCACCCTATTATGCCTTTTTCTTTGTGACATTTGTTGTAGGTTGGAGTTTATATAGCTTGTTTTGCTCCTATGGTTGATTTATTCTTTGTAATCGTAGGCGTTTGTTTCTTTCTTATGGCATAAAGGCCATTGGCGTTGTTGGCTTTTGCATGCCGTTTGTTAGCCATCTCTTGCGCATCTATGGTTACAAGTTTTTCCTTTGTAACTAAGTGTTTCTTTGTGAGTTTCCAGTGTATGTGTGTTTGTGTAAGGCCCCTTTCCCGGGAGGCCTCACTTGTTGGATTTACTCATAAACATAGTCATTAATCACTAAACTTTTAATTAAAAACATTCAAAACACAGCGGAAGCATACATCATTCAATAACATAACATAGCAGCGGAAGTCTTAACATTAAACATAACATTGTCTTAACATAAATAAAAGTGGGATGTCAGTCTCGTGCCGGGTAACCTTCACGCCTTCGCACGACCCTTCCTTTCTGTACCTGAAATGTATACTAAAAGTCAGCTAACGCTGGTGAGTTCTAGTTTAAAACTATTAAGTATGAACATTCTTTTCTTTATAAGTATACATAATTATATACATGCATTTCTATAAATACGTATTCATAGCTTTTACTTTTCATTCTTCATTCTTATGTGATTACATATATATAAATGCATTCACCTTTTTCTTTTCTTAACTTTCATGGGTCATACACTTAAAGGTGATCAACCCGTCATTTGTTTGCGAATGTCACAAAGACAAACGCCACGGTCCATCGTCATGGTCCGCCATTCTTACAACCGTCCGGCAACTAGTGTCCGTCCGTCATTACCTTACAACCGTCCTTCCGAAGTAGTCCGTCATTATCTTACAACTGTCCTACCGAAGTAGTCCGTCATTATCTTACAACCGTCCTACCGAAGTAGTCCGTCATTATCTTACAACCGTCCTACCGAAGTAGTCCGTCATACTTACAACCGTCCTACCGTCGTAGTCCGTCATATTTGTCTGACTGCCCTAAGGTATTCGTCTCCCACCCGAACTAATTATACAGTCGTGCATCGATTTCGGGACTTACTCCACCGTAGTGGCCTGTTTAGTCTACCTTTCTAGACTTTCATTTCTGACTGCATAATAGTCGAGTGGTCGTCCGTCTACCGAGGTAGCCGTTATCATTGTTCCATTCATAACGTTTATTCATTCATAGCAAGCAATATATACATGGATATAAAGCAAGATTTCATTCTTACACATTGTGTTATTCTTTCATTCATTCTATATAATCATACGATTCATTCTTTGTGCATAATTCATTTTTGTATATATATATAACATATATATTAGTATATCACGTATGATTACATTAACATTCATATCATTTATTCATTTAGTGTATACATTTCAGCCCCAAAACATTTAATAAGGTTTGCACATAACATAGAAGGGGGCACATAGAACTCACCTGATGAGTAGTTTCTGAGATACAGTTAGCTGGTTACTGAGCGTCACTAATGTCACTCACGATCTGTATAATGAAGTCATACTCGTAAGGTAGTGCCACTAGACATTACTATGCTTGAACCTAGTAGTTTCGATGGATTTGTTTATATCGAAACTTGATAGTTTCGATAGGCTGCTTATGTCGAAACTTGGTAGTTTCGATAGGCTGCTTATGTCAAAACTTGGTAGTTTCGATAGGCTACCTATGTCGAAACTTGGTAGTTTCGATAAGTAACTTAGGTGTAATCTTAGCTTCAGATCGTGGGCATATCGAAACTATGGTAGTTTCGATAGGTCTGCATATATATATATATATATATATATATATATATATATATATATATATATATATATATATATATATATATATATATATATATATATATATATATATATATATATATATATATATATATATATATCGAAACTATGGAAGTTTCGATGGGTCTGTATATATATATATCGAAACTATGTAGTTTCGATGGGTCTGCACATATCGAAACTAAGTAGTTTCGATGGGTCTGCACAAACCATCTTCCCAAAAATCTGAAGTTTCTGCATGCGAATCTGATCGTGCCAATATCTCGATTTTTCTTAGATCAAAACGTTCGGTTTTCATTCTAGATGCTATACCTAAGCTCATTTTAAAGTTTCATCCGCAAAATCGTCATCTATTGGGCTAAAACCGAAAATCCCAAAAAATCATAAAAACTCAGATTATGATCGAACGCTTACCTGGATTGGATTTCTGATTCGGAGAAGATGATCACGAGCACAGCAGCGACGTTCTCCTGAATTTCTAAGTCGATCCGTCACTTTCTCTCTCTAGGCCCGTGCTCTCTTCTCTCTCTCTAGAACTTGAGATTGGTGGAAAATGAGAAGTTTGGGTAGCCATTGCCCTTATATACTTGGGCTTCCTTCGGCCCGTTGGAGCCAAGCCCAAGCCCATCCATTTTTCTTTCGTCATTTGAAAATTATAATTTCGATCGTGCCATTATTTATTTATTACCAGTTTTGGGATGTTACAGTTTGTGTAAAATAAAAGCTTATGTCATTGCAAGTTTTCTTCTTTCATTGATGATTCAACAAGGAGTGTGGCTTTTCAGCCCAAAAACATTCTTCGTACGGACACTTGAAAAGGAAAAACAAGACAAAACAATCTGAATCATGCTTTAACTTCCTTTCTTGCAACTTCCTTGTCTTCTATGCATAAAAGCGTCAGAGATTCATGGCGTTCCAGTGCCTTGGCACTGGTTTGCCATCCATGTAGGTTAGCTTGTAGGATCCTCCTTTGTGAGCCTCTGATACTTGGTAAGGGCCTTCCCACTTGGGTCCTATCTTTCATGTGCTTTGTTGTCTGCTAGCTTTGTTTTTCCTTAGCACCAGGTCTCCTGGGCGAAAAGTCTTGTGCTTCACCCTTGCATTATAGTACTTTTCCAACTGCTTCTTGTATTTGGCTTCTTTCATCCTCGCGTTCACTCTTCTTTCCTCTGTTAACTCTAGGTTTAGCATCAGGTCCTCATTGTTGCTTTGGCTCCTGAAACCTACCCTTCTTGGTGAGTGGACTCCAATTTCTGTTGGAATCATAGCCTCTGTTCCGAACACCAGGCTAAAGGGTGTTCTGCTATTGCTTGTCTTCTCAGTTGTTTTGATTGCCCATAGGACACTTGGTAGCTCCTCTACCCAATTCTTTCCGTGTTTTCCCAGCCTTGTCTTTAACCCTTCCACTATGCTCATTTTCATTCTTTCTACTTGGCCGCTAGCCTGAGTATAGGCCACCGATGTGAATGTTTGCTTAATGTGGAAACCTTGGTACCATCCTCGAAAAGGTCCCTCCAAGAATTATTTGTTGTTATCAGTTACTATCTCCCTTGGTAGACCAAACCTGTAAATTATGTTTTCCTAAAAGAATTTTATGACTTGCTTTCCGGTGATGGTTGTTACTGGTTTAACCTCAGGCCACTTGGTAAAGTAGTCCACCACCACTAATAAGAACTTGATTTGCAGTTGCTTTCAGGGAAAGGACCCACAATGTCCATTCCTCATTTGTAAAACGGACGGGCAGAGTTTATTGGCACCAAGTCGTGCTTGGAAACGTGCTTTACTGGTGCATGGAGTTGGCATGGCTAACATTTCCTTATCTCTTCCTTGGTATCCTTGTGCATGGTCGGCCAGAAATACCCTAGGTTCATTACTTTTGAGACTATCGTCCTTGGACCTGCGTGTGTTCCACAAACTCCCATGTGCATTTCCCTGATAATATAATTGGCCTGCGTTGGGTCTACACACCGAAGTAGAGGGGCCAAGTACCTTTTTTGAACAATTATCCCTCTACTAGGGTGTACTGCGGCGCTTTCAACGTCACCCTCCTAGCTTCATCTTCATCCTCTGGTATCAGCCCTTGCGCCATGTATTCTTTAATTGGGGTCATCCAATTATCTTCTTCTTCTATAATCACATCAGTCACGACTTTCCCCTTCACTGAGCTTCCTTCTAGTACCTCTACTAACACTTTCTTTGTCAAATGGGCAAAAGCTAGGGATGCTAGCTTGCTGAGAGCGTCTGCTCGTTTGTTTTGTGTTTGGGAGATCTGGATTATAGTACACCTTTCGAAGCTTCCGGCCATTTGCTTTGACATGCTTTTATACATCTTCATCACTTCTTCTTTGGCTTCGTACTATCCATTGACCGGATTTTCAATTAGGAGTGAATCGATACGTACCTGTAGTGTTCTCACTCCAATTTTCTAGGCCAACCTCAATCCTGCTAGGAGGGCCCCGTATTCGGCCTCCTTGTTCATGCTTGAGAAATCCAAGTGGAGGGCGTATGTAAGTTCCGTATCCTCAGGGTCAATGAATATAAGGCCGGCTGCCGAGCCTTCCGGGCTTCATGGTCCATCTGTGTATAATAGCCATTATCCCTCTTTCCTTTGTAATTTATCCAGATCACTACCTTCATGCGTGTAACATCCGGCCCCTCGTACCAACAATATTATCCGCTTTGCCCACTAAGAGCTCACGGATTTGTTTTTAGTTGCCCGGGTGAAAACTTCCCAGGGCGTCACACATCCTTGGATTACTCCCACCCGAGCACGCTTAACTGTGGAGTTCTCCTCTCATCCACTACATTAAGCCCCAAAGCGCGTTGTTGATTTAAGAGGCAGGACATTTCTTATGAACCAAGGATCTCTCTTGTGCACGGCCGATGTGGGATTCGCCTAGGATGTTACAATCACCCCCCTTTTGGACTCATCGTCCTCGATGAGGTTTGCCCCACCATCCAATTCAGGGATGTGGGATTCGCCTAAGGTGTCCTCCTGAAAACCTCCGGGGACTCAACCGTGATCGCTGAGGTTTGCCCCACCATCCCGAATGGCACAAGAGTGGCTCTGATACCATTTGTAACATCCGGCCCCTCGTACCAACAATATTGTCCGCTTTGCCCACTAAGAGCTCACGGATTTGTTTTTGGTTGCCCGGGTGAAAACTTCCCAGGGTCACCCATCCCTGGATTACTCCCACCCGAGCACGCTTAACTGTGGAGTTCTCCTCTCATCCACTACATTAAGCCCCAAAATGCGTTGTTGATTTAAGAGGCAGGACATTTCTTATGAACCAAGGATCTCTCTTGTGCACGGCCGATGTGGGATTCGCCTAGGGTGTTACAATGCGCCCTTCCCTCAACGTCCCCAACTTCGCTCTCCTCTTCGCCTTCTATAGATGATTCTAGGACAAAGTCAGCCAAGATCTAGCCCTTTACTGTGACCCTGGGAACGTAGGTAACCTCATGTTTCCCCATCTCTACTGCCCATTTTGCTAACCTTCTAGCGACTTTGGGTTTCGTTATGATACTTTTGATAGGGTAATTGGTTAATACTTTTACTAGATGTGTCCGGAAATATCTTCTCAACCGTCGGGCCGTGTGTACCACCACTAGGGCCAATTTCTCTAGGGTCGAGTAATTTACCTTAGCCTCTTTGAGAGCTCTGCTTACAAAGTAAACTGGTGATTGGGCTCCTTCTCTGTCTATCACCAATACCTTGCTTATAGCTTCTTTTGCTGCCGCCGCGTATAATGACAACGTTTCGCCGGGTTTCGGGGCTACCATCGATGGTATGTTGGCAATGTGATTTTTCAATTCTTCAAACGCTTTATCTGCTTCCTCTGCCCAGAGGAATTTTTTCTTAGCTGAGCTCCCCTTTAGCATCTTGAAGAAAGGTAGGGAGCGCTCTGCCAGTGCTTGTCATTCAAGCTTTGTACTCCTTCCTTGTTTTTGGTAACTTCATGTCGCGTACAACCTTCACTTTGTTCGGATTTGCCCTTATTTCTTGCTTGCTTACTACATGGCCCAAGAACTTCCCTTCTTTTAAACCAAAGGAACATTTCCCTGGGTTCTGCTTTATGTTTATTTTCCTTAGGTTCTTAAATGTTTGTTCAATGTCTTTGATCATGCCTTCCTCGCTTTGACTTTTTATAACCAGGTCATCAACATACGTCTCCATGTTCTTCCCTATTTGTCTCTCGAACACCTTATCAATCAAGCGTTGGTACGTTGCGCTCGCGTTCTTCAGACCGAATGGCATCTTTCTGTATCAAAAGATCCCTTTTGGTGTATAAAAGGCTGTCTTTTCTTCTTCCTTATGCTTCATCTTGATCTGGTGGTACCCTTTATAAGCATCTAAAAATCACTTCCATTCGAACCCAGCCAAGGAATCAACCTTGAGGTCAATTTCTGGCAGTGAGTAGCAATCTTTGGGGCAAGCCTTGTTTAGATCCTTGAAATCAATGCACAACCGCCAGCTTCCGTCCGCCTTCTTGACCATCACAGGGTTTGCCACTCAGGTGTGATACTTTACCTCCATGGGGATACCTATAGACACCAATTTGTTAATTTCAAGGCAAATAGCCTGGCACCGGTCTGGTGCCAGACCTCTTTTCTTTTGTGTTACCGGCATGTGTTCTGGGGATATATTTAAAGATTGTCCAGCCAGTTCTCTGGGTACCCCAGTCATATCCCCCAGGGTCCATGCGAAAACATCTGTGTTACTCCTCAGGATTTGCAGGAGTCTTTGTCTTCCTTCCTTGGAGATATCTTTCCCCACTTGTATTGTTTGCTCCGGGTTTATCTTGTTTATGCTGACTCTTTCCTCTCCATTATCTTCCATTTCGTTTTTCGTAGATGCTACGAACATTGAACCTTGAGCTGACCTTACCGTACAGATTCCTCCTTTTGTTGGGAACTTCATCATGGCATGGGCCGTTGAGACCACGGCTTCAAAGGCGCAAATGCCTAGTCTTTCAATGATAATGTTGTACCTTGAGGCTGGCCGAATTACAAGGAAAAGCATGTCTTCAGTTCTTTCCGGGCTGCCATCGCCGATTCGTACTTTCAGTTTTATTTCTCCCAGGGGCCAAGCTTTCTCGCCCGAGAACCCGACGAGCGGGGCCTTAGAGGGTGTCAATCTCTTGCGCGTTTCTTTGTCCAACTGCAGGAAATATTGCTCATACATGACCTCCGAGCCACTGCCTCCGTCCAGGTACACCCGACTTATCCGTCTACCACCTATGTTTGCTTTTATGACCATGGGAGAATACATGGACTCCCCCGGGCCTAAAGGTGGGAAAGATGTCTCTCTCTTCGGCCACTTTCTTTCTCTGTCGAAACCTAATTCTCTTCTTACTTTCTGTTTTACACCATATGACACCATCATGATCTCTCTACTTTTGCCTCTATCCTTTTTCGATCTTGAGCTTTTGTCGCCTTCCCTTTGATGTCTTTAGTTAAGTGTGTCACTTCTCCGGACTGAACGGCGGCTTCAATTCTTTTCTTGAGTTGGAAACAGTCATTCGTGTGGTGTCCTGCATCGCCATGGAACTCACAGTACCTATGAGCTATCTTGGCGTCTGGGGGTTTGACTCCAGGTTTTGGTGGTGTAAAACCAAATCTCGTTTCTTCAGTTGCTAGTATTTCCTTAGGTGTTTTGGTCAAGGATGTGAATTGCACCTGCCTGTGCATGTCTTCACTTCGATCTTGATGTCTTGAGTAGGAATGGGGGTGTGCTTTTCTTTCATAGGATTTTCTTGGGATGCTACTATAGCTTGGGTTTCTCTTTTCTACAAATGGTTGGAATGGTCGGTTTCGCCCTCCTGGTGTGGGGGTTCCCCACCCGAGGGTTCTTACTTTCTTAGACATCTCCGGGGTTTCCGTGGCTTCCTTTCCTCGGAGAAACGCCTCCGTTCTATCCATGGCCTCCTCCATGCTCTTAGGAATGTTTCTATTGAGTTCTTCTATGAGTTGCCTAGGCCGGACCCCATGGATGAAACCTGAGATACGCATATGTTTGGTGGCCCCATTGATACTAAGGCCTTCCAGCTTGTATCTTCCCATTAAAGCTCGGAGGTCCTCATCTTCCTTCTGTATAATGTTGTGTAACACAACCGGGTCTTTGGTGTATCTTTTTTTCTGCATGAAATGGGCCAAGAAGTTCAGACTTAGGTCTTCGAAAGAGTCAATGCTTCCACATGGTAAATTGTTAAACCACAACCTGGCTGGTCCGACAAGGGTTTATGCGAACATGTGGCACCATATTGGCATAGGCCACTGCTCTACCATGGCTGCCCCAGAGAAGAGCTCGAGGTGGTCTTTAGGGTATCCCAGCCCGTCGTACACCTTGACATTGGATGGCATCTTGTTTTTAGGTGGAAATTTGAAGTTGGTGATTCGTGGGGAGAATTTTGTTTGGGCGTTGGGCATGTATGGCAAGGACAAGTCACTACCCAAGCTATAGGTTGTCATGAGTGGGTGAGTGTAGGTCATTAATGGTGTGTTGGTCATTGGGGTGAAGGGGTATGGGAAGTATCCAGGTTGAAAACCTGGGGTTGGTAGGGAAAAAGGGGTTTGGAATCTTGGAAAACTCTGGGCAGCCCCAGGTTCCGTGAGTGGGGGTGGAGGCTGAAAAAACCCTCCCTTCGAGAGTATCTGACATGAGGAATAAAAGATGAGGTACCTTGTGTCATGGCCATGCTGGGTCAGGCTGGGTCAGGCTGGAAGTGCCATGAGGAACCTGCCCCATCATGGTCGGGTTTGTCATGATCATTGGCATGAGGGAGCACACATCTTTTATTCCTTTGTTTTCGTGTGTTTTAGTTAGTTTTACATTTGTTTTGAGTCGTTTTTAGTTCGTTCTGAGTCTTTGTCATGTTTACAGGTGCTCGTGTGCAGTATAAAGTCAAATCACGAAGAAATCGAGCAAGAGAAGAAAGTCCGGAGAACAAAAGAAGAAAAGTTGAATTTCTAGTCCCTCGCGGTATGCGAAGGGAGAGCCAAAGTTCCTCGCGATATGCGAGGAAACTCAGAATTGAGCCCGACTAATTTGGCCCTCGAAGTACGCGAGGAACCCGGTCATGTCTTTCGCGGTACACGAGAGATGGAAAATCCGTGAGAAAACCCTAATTTGCGAATTAAATAGATTTTGATAGCCATTATGTCAAAAGTTCGGGGTTTAGCCGTCTACAGAGGTGCTAGAGGCTATTTTGGGAGTTAGGAGGTTAATTGAGGTGAAAAGTTGGAGACTTTGGATCCCATGTTCGTTAGTTTTGCGTATTCGGTTTTCAAGATTGAATCTTTGTCTTTGATTTCTGTGTATTGAATCTTTGTCTTTGATTTCTGTGTTTGAACCATGTTTTATGCTTTTACTTCTGTCTTGAATGTTTTAAGTATGAGTCTAGGCTAAAACATTGATACTTCCTAGGTTTGTGATGAATACTTAGTAAAGTTATGATTTTTATCGGTTTTTGGATTCAATGTTTAGATTAATGATTTTGTAAAAGATTTTAGTTTCATTATTATGATGAATATGCATATGTAGATCTGTTTTGCAATTGATTATAGTTCTGTATGTTATTTGTGGATGTATTCCAGTTTGAATACCATATCCAGATTAAAGACTGTGTGTTTGTGATTGTTTTTATGGTTTGCTAGACGTAGTATCCCATAGGAGCTGTAGTTGAGAGTTCTTTAGATCTGAGTGTTCATCTTATCTCGATACCCAAAAGGTGAGAGATAATCGGTTAGTCTTCGCCAATACGATTTCGAGTGTAAATCGTCTGAGAGGAAGTTCCCTTGGGTTCTTAGTGATTGTTGCTAGTCCGAGTCATAGTGTGTTGATATGAGATTACCCCTTGCATCCTTGATGTATTGTGGACATTGAAACCGAGAGGTGATTTGTCTTTTGGGTACATTATCATTGTTGGAAAGACTGAAAGGTAATCCGACCATCTGGTGAGTTTAGTACATCTTTAGAATTTCTTAGTTGGTGACACCCTAAGAGTGATTAGGGGTCCACTAGGTTGTATAGAGCTGTTATCCTTAGTTACCCAGGTCCATCATAGTTTCCATAACCGGTAGAAGTTTGTGCTTTGTAAGTAGGATTCCGACCTAGGTGGTATTCTTCCGATTTCTTGATATCCCCAAGTCCTTGTTTGATAGTTAGACTCGATCTTTAGTATTCTGCATTATTAGTTTAATCAGTAGTGTAGAAAACCCCCCAAACAATCATCTTTAGTTCGAGTCAGAGTCTAGTTTTGCTATAGTAGTGTCTCTAGGGTTCGATAATCCGGTTTACCATTAAGCTGTGCTACACTCGATAGATTCACTTGCCTGTCAGTGCGGTCTAATTCATAGGTATTACGTTTATTACTTAGGAGTCTAGATTAGGTTTTATTTGTTAGTTTTTATAGACCGTCTGGGTGACATCAAGTTTTTGGCACCGTTGCCGGGGACACTTGGTAATAGCAACATTAGCTTTGAATAGTTCTTTGTGTGATTTTTGGTTTTTTCTTTCTTTCTTTTATTTTGAGTCTTAATTTTGTGCTTTGTCGTATCTGCTACTTGTGAACGTACTCATTCGCCGGGATCGCCACAGTATTCAGCTTAAGAAGAGCCCAAACGAGAGCTTCATGAGCGCACCCGCGACTTCGGGGAGCTTTTGAAAACGTTGTGCAAAAACCAGGTACGTCCCACTAGCCCAGTTCCTTTTCCTAAAATGGGCGACGCTGACCCATCATCGAGACGTATCGTACACCAAAGAGCCAGTGGTGGGGCCACTAGGGCGCGATCTTCGATCGCCCGCCCCGCTATCCCTAATACCAATACTTGGCAGATTCCGTCACATGTCATGACCTCGAGGATGAGGATGCACCTGGACATTTGTCCCGCTTCGCACGCATATGTGATACCTTCAATATCACGGGTGTATCTAAGGATGCAATCTACTTTCCATTCTCGCGGGCGTGCTTCCATTCTCGTCTCTTTCCATTCTCGCTCTCTAGGTGTGCTTCCACTTAGCTTGACACCCTCCGTGACAATTCCATCACCACCTGGGTGAATCTTCAAGCCAAGTTCCTTAAAAAGTACTATCCACCTTCCAGGGCCGCTCGCCTTAGGGACCAAATCCACTCCATCCGGATGGACCCTGACGAGCCTTATCACATGGCCCGGGAGCGGTTCAATGTGCTGTTGAGCCGATGTCCCCAGCATGGTCTGTCTGACTGGGCGATTATGGAGAAGTTCTATAATGGCCTCACCTTCGAGAAGCAGCAAATATCCAACACAACTGCGGGAGGCCATATCATGGATAAGTTGGAACCTGTTGAATACGAGGAGATGTTTGAGAGCTTCTCTCTCGCTGAGCAACATTGGCCATCTACTAGGACTTCCATTCCTAGCGCTAGGGCACCCGCATCTTCTCCTAGAGGTGAGCATCAGGTCAACCCTGATACTAGCGTGGCTGCTGCACTCGCAGCGATGGCGAATGAGATTAAAGAGCTGAAGCTGAGTGTTCAAAGGTGTGAGGTGTGCAGAGGAGGCCATGACACCAGGGACTGCCCGTCAGTCAGCAGAAGCAGGTGACCTTTGATGGCAACCAGAACCAAGGGTACAATAATAACTATAACAATTCTTATGGCTCGGGATGGAGATCTCGAAACAACCCGCCTGGGTTTAATGCCCACCCTAATCAGCATAGAGGAGGTGAAACAGGAGCGAGTTCTGGGAGCAATGCTAGGGATAAGAAGATTGAAGAGATGTTGGAGAACCAGACTCAGATTCTCACTCATTTAGTGCAGAGAGACAAGGAGACCCAGCAGAGGTTGGATGCACATGATACCTGCTGAGAAATCAACATTCTGCATTCCATGATCTACAGCGCACGGTGGGAGACATCGCTAAAAGCCTGAAGGATCGACAGGGAGGTCCGTCTTCATGCCCTAATGCTTCAGTGATGGCCGTGTCTACTAGGAGTCGAAGAGTAGAGGAGAGGGAGCAGCCATTGGTGGAAAAAGAAGAAGAGGAGCCGGTGGATGAGGAGATAGTGGTTGAGAAGCCTGCCAAGAAAGCAGAGGAGAAGAAGAAGGGGGCGGAGGTGAAGACCCCCGAGATTTACTTGAGCCATGTTCCCTACCCAGCGCGCTTGCTACCTCATAAATATGCTAGGGAATACGGTAACTTCCTAAACATGTTCAAACAACTCAAAGTCAATCTCCTGTTCATAGAGGTCCTCCAGCATATGCCTAAGTATCGCAAGTTCCTAAAAGATCTTCTTTATAACAAGAAGAAGCTGTAGGAAGTCTCTAAAATCTCACTAAGTGAGCGATTTTCTGCGGTGGTTCAGAACAAACTGTCAGAGAAACTGGCAGATCCGGGTCACTTCACGATCCCGTATCTACTTGGCAGTTTTCTCTTGAACCACGCGTTGGCGGACCTGGGCGCTAGCAACAATATGATGCCCTATTCTATATACAAGAAGCTGGACCTAGGAGAACCACAACCAACGCGCATGAGCATATCCTTGCTGGTCGCTCAGTCAAGTATCCACGGGGAATAGTGGAGAATCTTTTGGTGAAAATAGATAAATTTATCTTCCCCATGGATTTTGTCATTCTTGATATGGATGTGGATGCTAGAGTCCCACTCATCCTTGGGAGCCCGTTTCTGCGCACCGCCAAGGCATTGATCGATGTCTTTGACGGGAAGCTCACACTTCGTGTGGGGGACGAGTCTGTTACTTTTGATGCTGCAAAGTCCATGAAGGAGGCTGGTGAGCAAAGCCACTCCGTGTGCATGATTGATTCCTTCATAGACGATCATCGGGACTCTGATCCTGGAGAGACAGATGTTGGTGAACCCGACCCTGGTTTAGGAGAACCATCTTATTGGGAAGTGGAATTAGAAGAGCTATTGGATGCACTGGATGAATACGGTGATGAGTTGCCTAGTGATTTGCAAGAGATGATGGTAGAGCTAGAGGGGATGATTGGGAAAACCCCAAGTGTGGGGAAGTTAGAGGATGTAGAGGATCTTGAGGACCCGGGTGAGAGCTTAGAGGTTATACCATTAGAGATACATATTCCAAAGCCCTTACCCATTTCTGTTGATCATGGTGAGGGGAGTGGGACTGAGTCACCCCGTAGGTCTAGACCACCCCGTAAGAGAACCCGTGCATTGAGTGATACATGTGATTTAAGGGTAGTGCAAACCCCAAGTGTGGAGACGTTTAGGGGTGATAAGTTGTTGAGCTACTTGAATCAAGTTAACTTCGGACCTGGTAGGTATAAGTTATGGTGGAAGGACCTAATTGATACACGTAATAAAGGTTTGGTTGGTGCTTACTTGTTGGTAATGTGGAGAGTGGGAAAGCCGAGTCGAATGATAGCGGTAGCAGTTAAAATCAAGGAGAAGCCTCCTGGTAGGCTTATTTGAGTCTCGGGCAAGTGCCTGGGATGTATAGTTTGTATAAGTCTTGGTTTATGTTCATGACATTTTATGCTTTTTGGTGTGCGTGTCTTTGTTTGTGTCATGTCTCGCAGGGATTCACGCTTTATTCGGTGAGGAAAATCATCAGGAACGAAGTTCCAGGTATTTTTACTTTGGTTTTTATATTTGGAAAAGGTTTTAGAGAATTTGTGTGGAAAAAGTTTGAGGGGTGAAAATTTGGCTAAGTATAAAAAACCCTCAAAACTTTCTGTCACCAGTGCTTTCTGTGGTACGCGAAGATCAGGGAAGACTTCCTCACGGTACACGAAGACCAAGAAAAATGGCCGCTTAAATGCCACTTCCTCGTGGTACGCGAGGAGTGATCCCTGACTTCTCGCGGTACGCGAGGCCTCCCCGGGTCCTTCCCATTTCCTTATTTTCCCATGGTTTCCCGCCACCGTTTGCTGTCCACCACTACCACCACATTCACTCACCATTACACCACCCTTCATGACTAACATCCATCACCATCACCCATATCCACTGACTACCATCACCAGGGGAAACATAAGAACCGTTCATGACCGATGATCCACCTTGCTTGTGGATTCATGTCTATGTGTTTGCTACCTATTGGGTGCGATTCCCTAATCTATCTTGAGTCTTAGTGAGTCTGTAGAGTCTTTTATTTTTAATTTGAGTCTGTATTTTGAGTCAGTTTAATGTTGTGGGTTTGCTGTGAGTTTAATCTTTTGCAGGTATTGATCGCTCCATCCGTACTTAATCTCCATTCGGGCGGGGTCGATCCTGATCTTATTATTATCTTGTAAAGGTAACCCGACAGTCGATTATGCAACCGCGACCAAAATGCTATACGGTGCACACGTGGAAGAGCAACGCTGGATACACTTCAATGCATACATTACCAACTAAGTGTTCCCAGATTATTTTTGTCTTTTTATTTTTAGTTGTTTCTTGGTTCACATTGGGGATAACTGAAAAAATTTGAAAAAATGTCCTTTGAAATAAATGTTTTTGCATAATAAATGGAAAATGATAGTACAACTGGTTTTGCTTGTTGAGCTTTTAAATGATTTAAATGATAGAAAACGCTTATAACTCGTGATGTTTTGGTATACCCAGCTAACTTGAAGAGCTTAAATAGCCTGTGAGTGTTGATTATGAATTTAATTGAATTAAATCATGAAATCTTGTGGGTACTCATCTTAGGGGTGTCGGTAAAGTTGAAACTGTCAACATAGGGTGATAGGTATCACGTTAAGCTAAAATTTAGAGGATTTTGAAATTTCATGGCACACCACTCTCTCTTTATGAGAATAAATCCGAGTGTTGGTGGCGCCCGCTTCCATAAATCCATAATTCCATATTTGATTAGAATCCTAAGTTTTTCTTATGTGTTACTCTCCGGGATGGCCACTTGGAGAAAACACCAATAAGTAGTTCTTATGTGCTTCATTGATTAGAACTGTAGTCTATGTGTTACCCTCCGGGATAGCGACTTGGTTGAAACGCCTCTAGACGAAAGTTCATCTATTTAATTTAATGCTCATCCATTCATTCATTGATCATCTTAATTTCTAAAACCTGTAAATCTTAGTTTAACGTGGTGGGAAATCTATATGGTTTAACCCGGCCTAGACATGACCGTGAGACGGGATTAGGTAGAGTTGTAGCTTTTGAGTGTGAGTCACATAGATAGATTGATATGCTATATAAAATAGAATTAGAACACAAAGCGGGGGCTTGAAAGTTGGTGGTTGGGTTTAGTCGGACAGAAATACAGATTATTGCTTTTTAACGCATGAGTATGTTTGAATAATTGATTAATTGAGATTGTGAAAGCGATGTCCAGTTATGATTCCATTGTAGACTTTTTCGAGGACGAAAAAGGGTTAAGTGTGGGATGTTTGATGTAGTGCAAAGCACACATCTTTTATTCCTTTGTTTTCGTGTGTTTTAGTTAGTTTTACATTTGTTTTGAGTCGTTTTTAGTTCGTTCCGAGTCTTTGTCATGTTTACAGGTGCTCGTGTGAAGTATAAAGTCAAATCACGAAGAAATCGAGCTAGAGAAGAAAGTTTGGAGAACAAAAGAAGAATAGTTGAATTTCTAGTCCCTCGCGGTACGCGAAGGGAGAGAAAAAGTTCCTCGCGGTACGCGAGGATACTCAGACTTGAGCCCAACTAATTTGGCCCTCGCGGTACACGAGGAAATCAGCCATGTCTTTCGCGATACGCGAGAGATGGAAAATCCGTGAAAAAACCCTAATTTGCGAATTAAATAGATTTTGATAGCCATTATGTCAAGAGTTCGAGTTTTAGCCGTCTACAGAGGTGCTAGAGGCGATTTTGGGAGTTAGGAGGTTAATTGAATTGAAAATTTGGAGACTTTGGATCCGGGGTTCGTTAGTTTTGCGTATTCGGTTTTCAAGATTGAATCTTTGTCTTTGACTTATGTGTTTGAACCATGTTTCATGCTTTTACTTCTGTCTTGAATGTTTTAAGTATGAGTCTAGGCTAAAACATTGATACTGCCTAGGTTTGTGATGAATACTTAGTAAAGTTATGATTTTTATCGGTTTTTCGATTCAATGTTTGGATTAATGATTTTGTAAAAGATTTTAGTTTGATTATTATGATGAATATGCATGTTTGGATATGTTTTGCAATTGATTATAGTTCCGTATGTTATTTGTGGATGTGTTCCAGTTTGAATAGCGTATCTAGATCATAGACTGTGTGTTTGTGATCGTTTGTATGGTTTGATAGACGTAGTATCCCATAGGAGCTGTAGTTGAGAGTTCTTTAGATCTGAGTGTTCATCTTATCTCGATACCCGAAAGGTGAGAGATAATCAGTTAGTCTTCGACAGGACTTCCAAGTTAGTCCCTCTAGTGCCGGTTGTCTCCTTCAAGGTTCCTGGTATGGGCCGGATGACCTGGTTCTCCGGCTCTTCTTTATACGATAGTCGTACTTTCAGCCCTCTCGTTCGTTCCTCTTGGACGTACTCATGCATCAGTTCTTGGAGGCGTAGGAAATTTTCTCTTACCCCCTAAGGAGTCAGTTCGATCATGTCACTGACCTCCACCATATCTTCAGAAGAATCAAAGTGTACGTCTTCGGCTGGTCCTTTGTCTTTGGACGTCATGGCACCTAGAGGCAACAAAAAGAAAAGAAACGAAGTTGAGGAGCTCAACTTGTGGTTTACACGAAGTTGGGCCCCGTGGTGGGCGCCACTTGTTTCTGCACCGGGCACTAGAGCCAAATCCTTAAGATCCTGCTAAGAAGAATAAACCGTTAGGCTCACCGCCGGGGAGGGTCCCCTGTAATCCACCTCCGGCGTGAAAATCCGGTAAGGGTGTCTTGGAAGATAAGAGTAACGAGATGAGAGTGGTGTAGTGTGATAGTAGTTAAGAGTGAATGGATGAATACCTGATGGTGATCTTTTCGTAATTATAGTGAGGGTTCTTGGAGCAGTGGGAGTGATTCTTCAAAGATCCTTAACTTCCCTTTCAGGGCCCCTGAGCTCTCTTGATCGAGAGGCAGCTTCTCGATGTCATGCGGGACACCTAAAACGATGTAACTAATGGACTTCTCCCTTTTCCAATACCTGCTCCGTCAAAGCCTTTCTTGGGGTTTCACTCGTTTTATTCTCTAAATTGCAATACAGGGAGATTACTGTTCTGGCTTTGCGTCCTCTGTGTTTTCCCCATCCAGGCATCTTTGGGAAGTGTTGCGTCGTCTGAAGACTTCTGGGGTTCACTTCCCAACCCGGTACTGTACCACTACTTGAAAACTTGGCATTTGAGACCAAAAATTTGCCACCGATAACGACGGTCACAAAATTAGCCACCGATATATGACCGTTTTGTAAAATTAATATTTGCCACCGGTACGCCGGTAGCAAAACTTGAGTTGAGGGGACTTTTTATTTTTCTTTTTATGTAAAATTAAACTTGAGGGGGATTTTTGCATTTTAGTTGAATTAAAGGAATTTGATATGTGATTTCTAGGGTTTACTTTATACGAGAACTCATAATCTCTCTTTTCGTTCATTTCATCTTCCGCTTTCTCTCTCTAAGGGGGTGTTTGGGATTACTTATTTACTCTACTTATTAACTTATTAACTTATATAAGTTAATAAGGTGTTTGGGAAAGCTACTTATTTAGCCTACTTATACCATTTTTCAAGAAGTAAGTCCATCCTTACTTATTACTTATAACTTATTAACTTATAGCATAAGTCAATAAGTAGTTTTCAAAGAAAATCCCAAAGTTTTTTAGAAGTTACAAATTGTGACTTATGACTTATGACTTATTACCTTTTTGAATAAGTCATAAGGAGTTTCAAATAAGTAATCCCAAACACAGCCTAATAGAGCTAGTCAGGCTTCCTCTAATTAGGTATCCTCCACACGCGGCGGTGCTCGGTTTTGTAGTTGCCGGAGACGGATAGTAGGTTACCATGGGACAACACTCGTTGATCTACAGTTTCAAATACACAGCCTCACCACAATCCTCTACATTCTCAATTCACCCTCGTTCTTTCTATCTCTACACGATGTCGTGGCGGAGGTCCTTCCTATCAAGCCGAACCACCAGTCGCTCCAATTCACTCAAGGAATTAAGAAACCTATCAAAATCGCCGGAAATCGACATTGCTGAACCGAACTACTGCGAGAATGGAGGAGGTCATTGGTCTAATATGTTGCCGGAGCTCTTAGGAGAGATAATCAAGCGAGTGGAAGCGATCGATGACAGGTGGCCGCTCCGGCGAAACCTAGTCGCTTTGTGGCTGTGTGAGTAAAAGGTGGAGAGAGGTTAGTAGAGAGATGGTAAAGCCTCCGGTTCACGGCGGGAAGATTACCTTTCCTTCCTAACTGAAACAGGTACTATTTGATTTTTTTTGCGTTTTTTTAAATTTGTTATATGATTTTTATGTCGTTGATTCAATGTTTCAGACTCGAATTAGTTACTCGAGTCTGTTTTGCCCTAATTTTATTGTGAGAATGCTCTAGATTTGTTTATTAATCAGAAGAAAAGTCAAATTTCAGAAAGTCAAACTTGTTTAGTAGGAATTTTTAGGAACAGATTGATAGATGCTTACCTCTGTTTATGGTTGACAATGTTACCTAGGTCTTATTTTGAAGTTATCTATAATAAACAATGTTCATGCAGATATCTAGTTATTTAGGGGTCATTTTTATCATGAAATAATCTGATTTTTAAAACTTCAAACAACATCCTGTTTTGTTACGGTTGATTATCTTATTCGGATTATTCTATTTCACATAGTTACTTTCAAAATACAATGTCAAACTCGCGCATAGTTAAAATTCCTGTATTTGTATTTCTAACAAAAAAACCTTTTAGGTTTCCAGATTAGGATAATTTCAATGTTCTTTTGGGTGAATAATTTTAAAATCTTTGCAGCCTGGTCCGTGTGATTCTCCAATTCAGTGCCTTTCCTATATGTTCAAGCTTGTCGACATGGGAACTTCTTTCGTATATGTTCTTTTTATTGTTTCACTCAACCTCCTATACATGAAAATGGCATGAATATTTGTAGAGGAAATTCACTTCCCTTTCCTTGAACCGTCTTAGTTACATATATTTCCTTTAAGGTTCTATATTTTGCTAGAACTATGATTTATGTTTGCAGAAAGTGAACTTCTTATACATCGCTTGGCTAATAGTTATCATAGGAATTTATGCTTTAGTCATGAACTTGTTTAAAAGCTCACATCCTTGGATATTTTGAATGGGTCTTTGGATGTAAAACATCCCCTATTTCTGCACATTGTTTTCCATAATTTTTTATTTATTAGAAATGAGACATGGAACTTGATTCTTTCATCATATGTTGACTAACATTATCTTTTTTATTTATGAAGCATACTGTGTCGTTGCGGTTGAATCCATTGGTAGACAGGTTCCATTTGCGACAGGTTCCATTTGCTTTTATTGAGCGCATCAAGGAAGACTTCACCAAGAAATATGGTGGTGAGAAAGCTGCAACAGCTACTGCCAACAGCCTGAACAAAGAATTTAGGATGTGATGATTTTTTTTTGCATATATTTCTAATTTGTAGGCCAATACTTTTAGTTTTAAATCATACACTGTTGTTAATCTAAAGGTTTTATGCAGTTGTGCGGCTTATGGGACGTGCTGCTTCCCACATTACATTAGAGTGTGTTTTACAAACTCATCCAAATATCCCTCTTATCGGAGTTCACCATTCAACTTTTGGAAAAGGGTAGAAAATGACTTCCTCTTGGCTCTTACTATTTTCTCCATTCAATATGTTCTTGTAAATCATGAGTATTGGAAATACAGAGTGAAACATTCTCTTTGGAAGGTGACATTGAAGGTATATATGGTGGATCAACATGTTTCAAGAAATTATTTTAGATTTACAAGCTTCTTAAAATGCCCAATTTGACCCACAAATGCCTAAATGCCTTTCTTGGTTTGCCCTGGATGTGTAACTTTGAAAATTTAATTTATTGATTTTATTCACTTCACTTATTCTTTTAGGTGCTTGAATTTCTGAAGACATGCATTGTATCAATCTCGCACTCCCAAAAAATGGGAGAAATTGTTGTTTATCTATTGCTCTCTGATTCTTCAGTTCACAATGCTCTATTTCTCATTGTTTGTATAACAACACCAACTTTAGAGGTTTGCTTTGAATTTCCCTTCATACATATTCCTTGACTCTAGTCAAATATTGGATTAATACTTTCTGCAGAAATAATCTCACCAACTTCTTGCAGAAACTTTATGTTACTGGCGAAAATAATTTTGTTTATTTATTTATTTTCTTTCTGTTTCCGGACTATGTGCATTATCTCCATCTTTGGAAGGTTGCTTTTTAGCTCTTCCAGCAAGCACCACAATAGGGTCTGTGTTATTCTACAATGTTTTGGATCTCTGTTCGCCTGTGTTTAAAAAAGCGCCGTGAGGCGCTGCCTTAAGCGCGAGGCGCCCCGAGGCGCTTGAAGCGCGAGGCGCCCCGAGGCGCTTGAAGCGCGAGGCGAGGCAAGGCGCCGCTTCATGTATTTTCACGTTTTTTTTCACTGTTTTGTTATGAATTTGAGTTCCAATTGCAGTTCCTCTTTACTTAAATCAGTTTTTTAAGTTGTTTTTTGTGAAAATTACTCAAAGGAGGAGTTTTTAGACTGAAATAACATTTAGTGGGAGGTTTTAAGAATGTTACTAAATTTTTTATTACTTTTTTTAGCTTAGCGCCTCGCATACGTGAAGCCCTCGCCTCGCGCTTGAGGCGTGGCGCCTCGGATTTTGGGACCGAAACGCTTCGCCTCGCCTCGCGCTTTTTTAAACCAACCTGTTCACACTATGAGGTTAATTATTATTATTCATGGAATGATGAATGTTTGCATGATTTTAGTTCATAAATCCATCCTGAATTGAATTTCAAACTCCATCCATTTCATCCCACAATTTTAGGAACGTCACTTCACTACAGATATATTCTTTTACAAAGCCGAAGCCTTTTTTGTTACCAAACATCTGAAAGGATTGTGTTCTTATAGATCTTAAACAAAAACTGAGATGAATGCATTGTGTTTTTGTAGCCCATTACTTTAGTAATCTTGAAGAAACATATGAATGCATTGTGTTTTTGTAGGTTAAATCAAGAATGATGGGAGATGCAAGTTACAAAGGCACCATAGATTGTTTTGTGAAGACACTGAAAAATGATGTAAGCTATAGCTCAAACACAATATCTATTAACACAAGCTTGTTATTTGAGTTTGAGAAGTATCATATGTTTACTTAAATCAATCAGTTTAGTAATCTTGTATAAAAAAGAAAGTGATCGTGTACAGCCTTTAAGTTCATTTTTCTTTTTTTCTTAATGTTGTCAGGGACCATTTGCTTTCTACAAAGGCTTTATCCCAAATTTTGGAAGGTTGGGTTCCTGGAATGTCATCATGTTTCTGACCTTGGAGCAGGTATATATTACCATCCAAAATCCACTTCACATTTTTTTCGTTCTCAGGAAGTTTTCAAGCAAAGTTAAGTACTAGTCTATCGTCTTCATTACAAGAATTAATGAAATTGGTTTTGGTCAACATGGTTTTTCTTGTTTGATATTAGAGGGTATTTAAAGGCCTTTTAATTTGATAGTGGCTGAACATTCTTTTGAAATAAACCCCTCTCACTGAAATAGTGGTATTTATTAACTAGTTTAGAGTGATTAAGAAATAAACCCCTCATTGAAATAGTAATGTAGTGGTAATGTGATTAGTTGATCCTTGGAAAATTAGTTACTAAAGTAAGAAATTATTGCTATATTGACTTTTTTTGGGTATAAATTCAGGATAATGATGAGCGTACATGATCATCTGTGGTACTGATCAATCTTTTAAAACCACTCGGCCCTAATAGATGGCCATATCCACCAACAAATGAGTCATTTGCCGCAAGAAATATGAAGTTTCGGATTTGATTATCAAATGCTTGATAAACTTACAAAGGTCAGTTTTTAGATATATTATTTAGCTTCCACACATTGGTCTTTCTTTAATATTTGCTATTTTTGCTTCAATTTGATACAAGTCAGAGCACAATTTATGAGGTTGACCTTGATCGCATTCTCCAACGCATTCATATGTATTTGCAAGATCTTGTTCAATTTATTCTTCAAAGGACCTGCTCATAATTTATTTAAACCTTTTTAGAGATGTCTTGTTTGATTATTGTATATTTTGTTTACAAATTTATGAATTTGTATTGTAGTTTGAATGTATATTTATTTTAAGAGATTTTTGATAAGTTAGGGTTGATTTGTATTTGAATATTTCGTGGAATTTAAATGTATTTTGAAATTTTGATAATTGATTATATTTAAAAAAAAAGTGATCATTATTAACAGGTTTAAAATAAAGAAATTAAAAACATTTTGGTCGCAAAACGTTCACTCAAAGTGGTCGCAAAACTGTCGCAAACTGAAGCGGTGGCAAAAGGCAGAAAGCGGTGGCAAAAGGCTGAAGCGGTCGCAAATCGGTGGCAAAAGGCTGAAGCGGTCGCAAATCGGTGGCAAACTGAAGCGCTCGCAAATCGGTGGAAAACTATAGCGGTCGCAAATCGGTTGCAAAAGAAGGCGGTCGCAAAATTTGCAACGGTTTTTAGCGTTGCAAAATTGGTCGCAAAATGTAGTAGCGGTCGCAATTCGGTGGCAACAGGGCAACTGCGATGTGCATTTTTCCCACTGCATTTTCGGTCGCAATTGACCTGTTGCGACCGTTTTGCCGTCGCAAATGCCCAGTTTTCTAGTAGTGTACACTTGTCTGGTCTTGTCAATCGAGGCTTCTTCGTATTATCTAACGGTACATTAGCTTACTCTTGTCTTACCCCGCGGCTTTGCCATCTTAGGTTTGCCTCCTTGCCTTGCCTTTATGTTGTTAGCGTCCTGAGGATACTCACGTCATCACATATCACATATGTATACTCATGCATATATGTATGTACGTAAGTTCATAACTTTTTTTTTAAATTGAAACAGTTTATTATATGAGTATGAATTTAATTAGTGTTTTGAATATACAAATTGTTGGGAATAACATAAATGATTGATGATAAAAAAAATGAAAAAGACAAGTCAGATCCTATCGAGGAAAAGTTCCTACCGAAGGAAGTTAGCACCGAAGTCACTTAGTGCCGAGTACTGTTCATAAGGGTTGCTACTTGTGAAGACAAGGTTGCTACTTATGAAGACAAGGTTGTTACTGAGGGGGTGTTGTTACGGATGATATGATAAAGAATGCTAAAGGACATTCCAACCGAGCACAATGATAGAAATCGCACTTAGATAAGAATGGTATCAAGACTTGAAATTAGTATTTTTAGTAAACATATTAACTTAATTATCAGGATAATTATAGTCATATGTATATAGCTTAAGGAATTATAATTAACTATATCAATTAGTCAATTGAGAGTGATTCCTAGAAAATTTTTCTTATTGGCTTTTTTATTAAGATCGATCTTGTATGTGATTAACTGTATGATTTTTTTTTTACTAATAAACAAACGATATAATCAACAGAAGTAATATAGAAGAAACAAGTAAAACCAGTCAATCACAAATGAAACAAGATTTTAAGTGTTTCATTTACTAATTCATTCATGTGTATAGTGTTTGTGTTATAACAAACACATTCTATTGACTTAGTTTCCAAAACTAAGTGCCATAACATTATTCCTAACATCTAATATTATAAGCTTCTCTCCTTCCTAAACATTTTAGACTCCAGAGTTGGGAGATCTCATACAAAATAGCATGTTTATGCCCAAATAATCTCCCAAAACGACTCTTGATCATTATCAAGATAGGCACAAGGGTTACTACTCTCAAAACTCTCATCCGAACCATGTATAAATTCATCAGAAATTTGTTGGGATAGTGTTTGTGAAGATCGACTCGTGCAAACCATGGTCGCATGTTGGCATTTCATATTAAATATCTCGGCTTTAGCTTTGGCTAGTTGCGCTTGAAGTTCGTTCACTTGGTTCTGAAGCTGAAATATGGTCCCGACACTTCCATAAACGGGGTCTATGATTCTTGCGTTAGCTTCGTATACCATGCTACTAACCGCATCGGCTCTTTCAGATTCTTGTAGTTCCTGAAAGTGTTGGCATAAGTCAAGTAATTGCATATATTGTTCGTTTTTCTTAAAGAAAAGGCGATCTCAACATTATTTACAAACGACACATTATATTTCATTATAAATCATAACCTTTTCTTATATTTTATTTTATTTTTGCAATTATATTGTTTGATTTTATATCGACCAAGTATAAAAGTCTTGAGTCCATCAGCACAAAAATATTTAAACCATACTTGGTTTTTCTTGTAATCAAAAGTTATTAAAGTTAATTTCTTCTGAATTTACATGAATGTTACTAGTTTTATTTTTTTATTATTAATTCTTAAAATTTTAAACTTAATTATGTATTTTATATTTAACACAAATCTTTTTTCATTTATAAATTAATTATTAATACGCAATTTAAATTACTAGTAGAACACATGTATATTTCATACAAAAGTTTCCGACAAAAGTAATTTCTCACAAATTAGCGACAATCCGACAAAACAAAAACAAAAAAGTAACCAAAAGATTTGCACGTCAATAATTTCAAATAACTTTTCGTGTTTGTTGGAAAAAACTATAAGTGTTTTTTTACCTTTAATTCGAGTATAGTATTGCTACATTTTTTTGTAAAAACAAAATCGACACTTAATGAAATTGTGCTACTTTTCGTAAATGTGCTGGTTTCTAGTAAAACAACACAATTAACTGTGCTGCATTGTAAAACAGCACAATTAACTGTGCCGCTTTATCATAAAACAACACCAAACATAACAATTAATTATGCTGTTTTACTATAAAACAACACTAAAACAACACGGTTAGTTGTGTAACTTGCTCTTCTTAGCTAACCAAGCACAAACAAAACCAGCACAACAAAATTAGTATATCAAACCAGCACAAAACAACATTTTGATGCATTAGCTTTTTGTTGCCTACCACCGAACCGTTTTGTTGGTGTATGGATGCTTTAAATTTTTATTTTTAAAGAATGCTACCAAATTAGGCACATAATAATCGACTAAAAGTAGCACAAATTAAAGAAAGCAGCACATTTACGTAAATTGTGCTGTTTTACCAGAAACCACCAAGTTTTTAATGTGCTAAATTGTGCTGTTTTACCAGAAACCAGCACATTTACGTAATGTAGCACAATTTCATTAATTGTCGATTTTATTTTTACAAAAAAAATATAGCAATACTATACTCAGATTAAAGATAAAAAACGCTCGATTTTATGGTGTAATTTTAAAAAAAAAACTAATGTCCTATGAAAAGGTTATGAACGTTTAAAAAAAGTGGGAGAAGTTGAAAAAAGTCAACAAAAGTGGCTATTACTTAAATAACCTTCCACCCTTTTTTTTACACTTAAATCTCTACATTTGATCATCCAATTGAATGGATAAGATTGTTTTTTAAGCTTTTTAGCCAAATTACACTTTTTATTTAAACCTCCTCATATATATATATATATATATATATATATATATATATATATATATATATAACAATGTCTGTTATGTATACTACAAAATCATAATTAGACAAGTGAAGTAGGTTTGATTCATTTCTAGCCATTTTTTAGTTGCATATATTTGGCTTCCAATATTTGTTATCTACTAAATAAAGCATTTACTAATTTAATTAGAAATAAATACTGATTTGCACGTCAATAATTTCATTCATTTTTCTTTCAATAACCATTTTTTGTGTTCTTATTGTTGATTTGCTTATGTGCGATTTCATCTAATGTGCCATATTTGTTAAAAACAAATGTAATACTTGGATCAAAATATATTTTAGTTAATTGAAATTAATGTTTAGTCACTAATATAATACCATTATAGAAAAAATAATAACAAATTTTATGTAAAAAGTAATCATATTGAATAGTTAATGTCAAATAAATATTAAAAACATCACATTCACTTTTGAATAATAAGAAATAAAAATCCCTAAATTTATTTAAACTATTTTTTATTAAAAATACGACCAATAACTTTTAGTTCAACACAACAAGCAAGGGTTTCATAGCTTGGTATTGATCTATGAAAAACGACTTCTATAAAAAGAAAATCCAAGTACGAGTCAAGAAAATAGCGTATGCACAATCTTATTAATTACCTGTAACAACTTAATTATGTTGCTAGCACCGAAAACACGATGGGCCATAGTGAACTTAAGAGGTTCACTAGGAGGAAAATGAGGTGCCAAAATGCAGTTTTCTACGCATCTTCTTCTCAATATCTTACAAGCAGCACATGGAGTCGCTATAACTACATCGGTAGTAGAATGTTGTGGTGGCTTTGAACCATCATAATAGCTGCTCGCCATCTTGTTGTGGTGTATATAGATGGTGAAGAGAACCTCACTTAATGAGTAAATAGATTTTTGATATATTGGTTTGTTCTAATATATATAGACAATGAATGAAGTTAGAAATAATGATACGGAAAATAAAATAAATAAACTTGACCATCGTTCAAACTAGTGGGACATTGGCGAGTTTGCATTATGATTGTATTTATGAAATAGCAAGAAATTGAATTGGATAGTTGGAAAACGGATAATCTTTGACTGAAAATTGATGGCCGATTGGGTGGGCTGAGATATGATACGGTGGCTCACTTGCCAAGTGTCCAACAATCCTATCTGCCATATGTTGACGTGATAATGATATGTTGACCAACAGAAAATCATATATCTCTTCAATTTGCACAATATCATATTAATAGGTTTCTATAGGTATTAATTAAAATTTGTATGCTGATGCTATCTATAATGGTTTAATAAAAAATGTAATTACACCGTCCTGTCACGTCACTGTCATGTTAGTACAAAGACAATGACTATCAGAATTACTAAGCAATGTAATTATTTCACTATCACGTCACAAGTTAATAATAAAAAACATAAATTAAACATAAAAAATTGCATTCATAATTTAATAATAAAAAACATAAAAAAATCACGTAATAATAAAATAAATATAAATTAAACATAAAAAAATTAGATTAAAATTTTTATCTAATTTTCATTAAGTTGGTATTTTCTCCTAATTTCTTGCTTTCGGTTTTCCATAATTTCACGATCCGACGTGTTTGAAGATGTTGCCCATTTACCTTTGGAATTTCTCCCAGGTGGACGAAACAGTTAAACCGGTGCACCGTTTCATCCGATGCACCAAGCTCGTCATCGGTATCATTATGATTAATTCGGGAACATCTAAACGATGACGATTGACTCGAAGTGTGACGTTTCGGATTTTTCATTCGCGTACTTGTAATATAATTATCGTGTAATCATTCTCAAATTAAATAAAATACGAGTGTTTTATTTAGTTTTATACAAATAGGTATTTTCATTTTACGGATTTAAATTAATTAAAATTTTATAAGTTTTAAAATTTATATAAAAAAAAAATCTAAATTTAAAGGTTGCATATTTAATAAAATAACCTATTTAAATAAGATAAATAACTTGTATAAAAATTATTTATAATAATAATAATAAAATAAGTTTATAAAATATATTTGAAATTAAAAGAAATTAAAGAAATTTATTTTTATAAAAGTTGAGGGGTTATTTTGAAAATTTTCAAACTAGAAGGTTTTAAGATAAAATCTGTTGAGGGACTATTTCTGTACAAATCAAACTACAAGGATTCATCCGTAATTATCTCAGGGGTCGAATTAAAACAAAATCAAACTACAGGGACTGAAACTGCCAAATTGCAAATCGACTTTCCGGTCACCCCTTACGTTTGTCCGGCGGTCCAAGCCAGTTTCCGGCGAGCACCCCGACAAGCCTGTTCCCTGCACCTCGACAGCCGCTAAAGGCATCCCTGAACTCGTCGTTCCCACGCGAGCAGAAGCCCCCGACCAATTGGTCTCCCCAACATACGGATCGTCTGATCCTGTTGGTGGCCGAGAACCCACGCCACGAATTCGAGCCCGACAGTCAACCTCCACGCATGCTTGATAGCTCGTTAGCTTCGTCTCGTCCAGACGAATGTCTGTACATACTTGATTGCACGTTTGGTCATAAGGTTTGAGCTCGGCTATAAATAGCCATCTTCGGACCTGCTTGAGCTCGCTACCCCTCTTCCACCCACTCTCACTCCAAATTGAAGGCACCATTGCATTCGTCGTCTCCGAGTGAAGCTGTGACCAAGTTTTTAAAGGCTAATTCCATCCAGAAGATCGATTCCCATTCTTGACATTTTCGGGTTTAAACTTCTGCCGACCAGGCCCTTCGCGACCAGGTTCGAGCTTTATTTTGGTTCCATTAGTTCCTGTTAGCCACTGGTAATCAACCCCAATCGAAAACACGACCATCGCCCGTGAGTTATCAGGCAAACCAAGTGTCCTCGGACACGGTTTGCTAGTTGCCGAGGACCAGCGACCAGTTCGTGTATATGCTTATCAATTAAACGATACACTCATAACCAGCGATGGGCAGTAGCCCGGCTGGTTATGCGTGTGTGTTTGTGTCGTAGGTCGCAGGTTCGATCCCGGTTGGCCTTCGGCCCAATTTTTTTATTCTGTTTTTATTCTATTTATTTATTTTAACTTATTTTAACATTCTTTTTATACAATAAAAACTAAAACGAGTCGGTTTACTCGTTCGTTTATTCCGGAAACCACTAAAATTCTTTTATACATATTTAACCGACAAAACTTTTTATAAAATAATAAATATTATATTTTTATAAATTTGTTAAAATAGTTTCAACTTACAAAAAAAATATATATATAATAATAATGATAATATAAATAAATAAATAAATAGGAACTTTTATAAATACATAATAACTACTTATTTAAAAATGAAATATTTTAACAATATATATATATATATATAATTTTTAAGTTAAAGTTTTACCAAGTCATTATTATTTTCTACCATATTTTATACAAATAAATATTAAAGGATATTATTATAAAACCCATACACATTTAAATACGAATACGCACATACAAATAAAACATACAATAATACTTATCTATCCACATAGGATTTCATCGTGCTTAGGTTTCAACGTCCTTATCACCCGCACTCGTGGATTATCATATCCGCTAGCCAGGTGAGTTACATAGCCCCTATTTTACATTTTTGCACATTTTGGGGTGAAACATTATACATGCTACTCACATTGTTTATACGTGTTATACATGTGGACTATATGCTTATTATCTTGGATGTACATACATTTAAACACAAGAAAACCAACAGTAATATTAATAGATCTATTGTGCCTGACCAGCCCACCCGGTTAGGGTGTTTATTACTGCATACTCGGATATAGCCGCGTGTTATATTCAAACATATTGGATATAGTGGGTAACTATATTCAAACATACCGGACCTAGCTGTTGTGCTATGTTCAAGCGCGTCAATCAAGGTTTGAATTGTGATTAGATAAATGATACACCATATATATACTATGTTTAACAAGATAAACAATGAGTTGCAAAACGTTTTTATCTACTACTTATCGGAACTACAAAACCTATGTACTCACCAACTTTTTAGTTGACACTTGATTTAAATAATGTTTCAGGTTTGGATATGTGATTGCTTGCCGAAGATTCCTCCACTTAAGAACTATGGACCTAGTTAAATAAATCAATGTTTTGAACTAGACTAGGTTATTTGAAATGTATTGTATTTGGATCTTTGTTGTCTTTAAATTTAATTAATTTATGCAACATTTTAGTTATCATGTGCTTTTGAACAATCATTCCATTGTCGGCCTCGATGATTCCGCCATCGGTCGGGGTGTGACAGATTGGTATCAGAGCCAGGTTTATGGGGAATTAGGTTATTAGACACAATGACCTAGACTATAACCCTAGGACTCCCTTTTATGTGTTATGTGCTAAATGATTAATTGTTATGTGAATTATTTGTAGTTAGGTATTATTTGAATTTTCCCAAGTTTGGTACATGAGACTTATACATACAAGGCTTAAATACATGATACATACTTTACATACACATTTGAGAAACAAACTTATGCAAACAAATACACTACCCATCCTTATCCATACTCTTTCCTAATCCATATTAATTGCAACATTCCTACACATTTTATACTCATAGACTCTCAAGTCTATTAAAATCTTGAAAATCTCGTCAACGACTTAATTTCTTGAAACCAGTAAAGGACACGTGCAATCTGGAAGGGTGACACCTGTACATTGGGTTTTCTGTCTAGGAAAGCATTTCGTATAAATCCAAATAAACGGACCCGTATGCTTTCCTGGGAATTCCTGAAGTGAGTGTTTACCTATAGGCTAAAGCATGTCTCCTTGAAAGTTTTGAGGAATTATTTAACGTTGATATTTCAATGTATTCGCAAGGATACGATCCGAACTTAAACTCAAAATTTGGGGACATTATAGCAAGATAGGAAGAACTAGACGAACATGCAAAGCAAATCATTATTACGGGTGCACACGTAATAACGATTTGTAGTGCATGCAAGTCCCGGCAATTCCTATTACGCGAATAATGATCTATAACATCATGTTCTATCCGAAATAGATGGCTTAGTTTCCCCCATCAACTTTGAATAAATACACATGCACTGGCACGCGTCATGATGAATCCCGCTTTTCTGCTTACATTATTTCCCACTATAACTCATATATATCCATCTTATCTAAAATATCATTGTCTTTTCTTATGGTGTTAGAATGCCTCCTCGACGTGCAAACTCTAGCACTTCCAACCCGGATCTTGCTACTCTCCTTGCCCAGCTGGTGGGGCAAATGACCCAAGCCAATAACAACAGTGACGGGTCTCACAACATCCAAGGAAATGGTGGTACCAACCCGCCTCAATGCACGTTTAAGCACTTTAACTCGTGCAATCCTACAAAATTTTTCGGGACTGAAGGTGCTACCGGCCTACTGCAATGGTTTGAAAGCATGGAAAGCACATTTCTAAACAGTGACTGTCCCGATAATCTTCGGGTTCGCTATGCCACAAGTGTACTTCAAAAGAGAGCCCTCACCTGGTGGAACGGTGAGAAACGCACTCGTGGGGTTGAGGTTGCTACATCTTTATCATGTGATGATCTGAAGAAAGCCATGACTGATGAATTCTGTCCTTGAAATGAAATGAGGAAGCTCGAGACTGAGTTTTGGGATCTTGCCCAAGACAGCGGGGATAATCTGGCTTACACCACCCGATTTCAAGAGCTGAGCCTATTGGTGCCTCATATGATCACTCCCCTTGCTCGTGAAATTGAAAAATACATAGGCGGGCTGCCTATGCAAATTAAAGATGCTGTGTTAGGAAGCAATCCTCCTACACTTGAAGCTGCTATCCGTCTATCCGCTAAACTATCCGACAACCATGTCAAAGCCGAAACCTTAACAAGAAAGGGTTCCAAGAAGGTTGTCTCCACTCTTGCGGCCGTCAAAGATGTAAAACCCGAGTCTTCTAACCGCAACAAGAAACGAAAAGGTCGAAACTTCACAGCCGTAACTCCCGCTGTACCTGCTATTCAAGTGGCCCCTTTGGGTCAAAACCCGAAACCTTATTTGGGCCCGAATCCCCAATGCCAGACCTGCAAGTACCATCATCCTGCCAACTTACCATGCCGATTGTGTTCAAGCTGCGGACGATATGGACACGTGGTCACTACTTGCCGTACCCGTCCTCCCGTCCATCAAGCTGCTCCAGCCAACCGTCCAATCTATCCGGCACCTCTCAATGGTCGGGCATGTTACGAATGTGGAGACCCAAACCATTTTCGTGACCGATCCCGAAAACTTCATCATCAAGGTGGTCCTCAAGGACGAGCGTTTAATATAAACGCTAATGAGGCTCAAGCAAACAACGACGTGATAAACGGTACGTTTCTCGTAAACAATCATTATGCATCAATTTTATTTGATACCGGTGCCGATAGGAGTTTTGTGTCTCTTACCTTTGAATCTCGACTTGCTAAACAAAGAACGAAACTTGACAATTCTTACTCCGTGGAGATAGCAAACGGAAAATCTATTACTATAAATTCTGTTATCCGCGACTGCAATCTCGAGCTTAATAATCATGAATTCTCTGTTGATCTCCTTCCAATGCAATTGGGAAGCTTCGATATTATATATGGCATGGACTGGTTATCCAAGCACCATGCCGAGGTTATTTGCTACGAAAAGTGCATTCCTATACCTCTCCCTTCGGGCGACACGTTAGTTATTTTCGGTGAAAAACCATGTCGTGGTCTTCATCTCATGTCTTGCACATTGGCACAAAAGTACATACGGAAAAAGTACATTGCCTTCTTGGCCCACGTAGTTGACACGAAAGACAAGGGTAAGAAATTGCAAGATATTCCGATCATTCGAGACTTTCCCGAAGTATTCCCCGAGGATTTACCCGGCCTTCCTCCTCCTAGACAAGTAGAGTTTCGTATTGACCTCGTGCCCGGAGCAACTCCCGTGGAAAAAGCTCCCTATCGTCTTGCACCTTCCGAGATGCAAGAGCTCGCAAGTTAATTACAAGAACTCTCATCCAAAGGATTCATCCGCCCAAGCCATTCACCTTGGGGCGCTCCCGTGCTGTTCGTAAAGAAAAAGGATGGATCGTTTCGAATGTGCATCGATTATCGTGACAAGCTTACAATTAAGAACCGTTATCCTTTACCCCGTATCGACGATCTTTTCGACTAGCTTCAAGGTTCAACATGTTTCTCCAAGATTGACCTTCGTTCCGGATACCATCAACTTCGTGTTCTCGATGAAGACATTCCGAAGACTGCCTTTCGGACTAGATATGGTCACTACGAGTTCATGGTCATGCCATTCGGTTTGACTAATGCACCTGCGGTCTTCATGGACCTTATGAACCGTGTATGCAAACCTTATTTGGACAAGTTCATGATCGTTTTCATTAACGACATTCTCATCTATTCTAAAACGAAAGCGGAGCATGAACAACATCTTCGTTTGATTTTGGAACTCTTGAAGAAAGAACAACTATACGCCAAGTTCTCCAAGTGTGAATTCTGGCTAAAGGAGGTTCAATTTTTGGGACACATAGTCAACAATAAGGGAATTCATGTGGACCCGGCAAAGATCGAGGCGGTAAAGAATTGGAGTACTCCTAAGACTCCTACCGAAATTCGTTCATTCCTTGGACTAGCAGGTTACTATCGTCGCTTCATCTCAAATTTCTCCAAGATTGCGGTTCTGCTCACTGCCTTGACTCACAAAGGTAAATCTTACGAGTGGGGACCCAAGCAAGAGGAAGCTTTTCAAACTCTCAAGCACAAGCTCTGCAATGCTCCTATTCTAACTCTTCCTAGTGGTAATGACGACTTTGTCGTTTATTGTGATGCATCCAACCAAGGTCTTGGTTGTGTTCTAATGCAACGTGGCCAAGTAATTGCATATGCATCACGTCAGCTCAAAATCCACGAGAAGAACTATACGACCCATGATCTCGAGCTTGGTGCTGTCGTTTTCGCCTTGAAAATTTGGAGACATTATCTTTATGGCACCAAATGCGTGATTTTCACCGACCACAAAAGTCTCCAACATATTTTCAATCAAAAAGAGCTTAATATGAGGCAACGACGATGGGTTGAACTTCTTAACGACTACGACTGCGAGATTCGCTACCACCCCGGCAAAGCAAATGTTGTAGCCGACGCCTTGAGTCGTAAAGAACGTATCATGCTTCATAGTGTTGTATTCATAACGATATCCAATCCTGTATTCTTCAAGCACAACACACCTCGGTTGCCGAGGGAAACATGTATCAAGAGATGGCATGTGGTGTAGAACTCTTACTAGAAACCAAAGCCAACGACTTATTGTATTACTTGGACCGTATCTGGGTTCCCGATCGCGACAACCTTCGTATATTTTTGATGAACGAGTCCCACAAAACTCGATATTTGGTACATCCCGGAGCTGATAAGATGTACATGGGTCTTCGTCAGCAATATTGGTGGCCCGGCATGAAAAAGGATATTGCCCTCTTTGTGGCAAAATGCTTAACTTGTTCTAAAGTGAAGGCCGAACACCAAAAGCCTTCCGGACTCCTCGAACAACCAGAAATTCCCATGTGGAAGTGGGAGAACCTTGCTATGGACTTCATCACCAAACTTCCACGCACTTCTAGTGGACACGATAGTATCTGGGTTATTATCGACCGACTTACAAAGTCTGCTCATTTCTTGCCTATTCGTGAGGACTATCGAGTCGAGAAATTGGCTCAGATCTACATAGATGAAATTGTGAGTCGTCACGGAATCCCTTTGAGCATCATCTCCGATCGTGATTCGCGTTTTACTTCCCGATTTTGGCAATCATTACAATCTGCGCTTGGTACTCGTTTGGATTTAAGTACGGCTTACCATCCCCAAACTGATGGACAAACCGAGCGAACAATCCAAACTCTCGAGGATATGCTTAGAGCTTGTGTCATTGACTTTGGTGGCAATTGGAATTCTCACCTACCACTGATTGAATTTTCCTACAACAACAACTACCACACAAGTATTAACATGGCACCGTTTGAAGCTCTTTATGGACGGAAATGTCGTTCGCCGATTTGTTGGAACGAAATTGGTGAAGCACAAATCACCGGTCCCGAGCTTATCCAAGAGACCACTGATAAAATCTCTCTTATCCGTGACAACATTCGAGTAGCAAGGAGTCGGCAAAAGAGCTATGCCGATAAAAGACGAAAACCCTTGGAATTTCAAGTTGGGGATATGGTTCTCCTAAAAGTATCACCTTGGAAAGGCGTAGTCCGATTTGGAAAGAAAGGAAAACTTGCACCTCGATATGTGGGTCCATTCAAGATACTCGAAAGGGTAGGAAAAGTGGCCTACAAACTCGATCTTCCTTCAGAACTCAACAACGTTCATCCAACCTTTCATGTATCTAATTTGAAAAAGTGTCTAGCCGACGAAAATCTCCACATCCCTCTTGATGAAGTGCGTATTGACGAGAAAATGCACTTTGTTGAAAAACCTGTGGAAATCATGGACCGAGAAGTCAAGAAACTCAAGCGTAGCCGCATCCCCATTGTCAAGGTCCGTTGGGAGTCTAAACGTGGACCCGAGTTCACTTGGAAACGTTAAGACCAAATGAAGACCAAGTATCCACATCTCTTTTCATAGCTTCCACTAGTTGAATTTCGAGGCGAAATTCCTTTAACATGGGGAGACTGTGACGTTTCGGATTTTTCATTCGCGCACTTGTAATATAATTATCGTGTAATCATTCTCAAATTAAATAAAATACGAGTGTTTTATTTAGTTTTATACAAATAGGTATTTTCATTTTACGGATTTAAATTAATTAAAATTTTATAAGTTTTAAAATTTATATAAAAAAAAAATCTAAATTTAAAGGTTGCATATTTAATAACATAACCTATTTAAATAAGATAAATAACTTGTATAAAAATTATTTATAATAATAATAAAATAAGTTTATAAAATATATTTGAAATTAAAAGAAATTAAAGAAATTTATTTTTATAAAAGTTGAGGGGTTATTTTGAAAATTTTCAAACTAGAAGGTTTTAAGATAAAATCTGTTGAGGGACTATTTCTGTACAAATCAAACTACTAGGATTCATCCGTAATTATCTCAGGGGTCGAATTAAAACAAAATCAAACTACAGGGACTGAAACTGCCAAATTGCAAATCGACTTTCCGGTCACCCCCTACGTTTGTCCGGCGATCCAAGCCAGTTTCCGGCGAGCACCCCGACAAGCCTGTTCCCTGCACCTCGATAGCCGCTAAAGGCATCCCTGAACTCGTCGTTCCCACGCGAGCAGAAGCCCCCGACCAATTGGTCTCCCCAACATACGGATCGTCTGATCTTGTTGGTGGCCGAGAACCCACGCCACGAATTCGAGCCCGACAGTCAACCTCCACGCATGCTTGATAGCTCGTTAGCTTCGTCTCGTCCAGACGAATGTCTGTACATACTTGATTGCACGTTTGGTCATAAGGTTTGAGCTCGGCTATAAATAGCCATCTTCGGACCTGCTCGAGCTCGCTACCCCTCTTCCACCCACTCTCACTTCAAATTGAAGGCACCATTGCATTCGTCGTCTCCGAGTGAAGCTGTGACCAAGTTTTTAAAGGCTAATTCCATCCAGAAGATCGATTCCCATTCTTGACATTTTCGGGTTTAAACTTCTGCCGACCAGGCCCTTCGCGACCAGGTTCGAGCTTTATTTTGGTTCCATTAGTTCCTGTTAGCCACTGGTAATCAACCCCAATCGAAAACACGACCATCGCCCGTGAGTTACCGGGAAAACCAAGTGTCCTCGGACACGGTTTGCTAGTTGCCGAGGACCAGCGACCAGTTCGTGTATATGCTTATCAATTAAACGATACACTCATAACCAGCGATGGGCAGTAGCCCGGCTGGTTATGCATGTGTGTTTGTGTCGTAGGTCGCGGGTTCGATCCCGGTTGGCCTTCGGCCCAATTTTTTTATTCTGTTTTTATTTTATTTATTTATTTTAACTTATTTTAACATTCTTTTTATACAATAAAAACTAAAACGAGTCGGTTTACTCGTTCGTTTATTCTGGAAACCACTAAAATTCTTTTATACATATTTAACCGACAAAACTTTTTATAAAATAATAAATATTATATTTTTATAAATTTGTTAAAATAGTTTCAACTTACAAAAAATATATATATATAATAATAATGATAATATAAATAAATAAATAAATAGGAACTTTTATAAATACATAATAACTACTTATTTAAAAATGAAATATTTTAACAATATATATATATATATAATTTTTAAGTTAAAGTTTTACCAAGTCATTATATATTAAAGGATATTATTATAAAACCCATACACATTTAAATACGAATACGCACATACAAATAAAACATACAATAATACTTATCTATCCACATAGGATTTCATCGTGCTTAGGTTTCAACGTCTTTTTCACCCGCACTCGTGGATTATCATATCCGCTAGCCAGGTGAGTTACATAGCCCCTATTTTACATTTTTGCACATTTTGGGGTGAAACATTATACATGCTACTCACATTGTTTATACGTGTTATACATGTGGACTATATGCTTATTATCTTGGATGTACATACATTTAAACACAAGAAAACCAACAATAATATTAATAGATCTATTGTGCCTGACCAGCCCACCCGGTTAGGGTGTTTATTACTGCATACTCGGATATAGCCGTGTGTTATATTCAAACATATCGGATATAGTGGGTAACTATATTCAAACATACCGGACCTAGCTGTTGTGCTATGTTCAAGCGCGTCAATCAAGGTTTGAATTGTGATTAGATAAATGATACACCATATATATACTATGTTTAACAAGATAAACAATGAGTTGCAAAACGTTTTTATCTACTACTTATCGGAACTACAAAACCTATGTACTCACCAACTTTTTAGTTGACACTTGATTTAAATAATGTTTCAGATTTGGATATGTGATTGCTTGCCGAAGATTCCTCCACTTAAGAACTATGGACCTAGTTAAATAAATCAATGTTTTGAACTAGACTAGGTTATTTGAAATGTATTGTATTTGGATCTTTGTTGTCTTTAAATTTAATTAATGAATTATGCAACATTTTAGTTATCATGTGCTTTTGAACAATCATTCCATTGTCGGCCTCGATGATTCCGCCGTTGGTCGGGGTGTGACACGAAGTGTAATCACCGGATGATGACGTCTTTGAACGTTTAGATGATTGCCCCGTCAACAGGACTTGCGTCAACTTTGAACATTTCCTTACAATATTCCACACTTTCTCGAAAGCAAACCCCGCACCCATCTCGGCTTCATACTTGTCACATTCTTGTACACAAACATCATGGTCACTTACACCACTACGACGGTTGTTAGCGTGTCGGTTGTAGAAAGAGTTAACTTTCCAACGTTACGACGAAGGTCCGTCAATTTAGATAATATCTTCTCGGGGTTACGATATTCGTGCCGACTCATTGCATTGTGAAATCTCCTGTGAATGCGCATCCAAAAATCTTGTGCCGATTGACTATTCCCTATAATAAAATATATTTTTGAACAAATAAATAAAATAATATTTTTAAACAAGTAAATAAAATAATATTTTTAAACAAGTAAATAATTTTTTTTTACCAATTTTCGGGTTCTCGGATACGTCGACCCAAGCTTGTGCCAAAGCCACTTCCTTCTCACCGGTCCACCTTTCATGAACACGTTGTGTTTGGACAAAATTTGATGTCATCGTTTTTTTCTTCTTGTGTGATCGTTTGGTTTTAGTCGGCTGCGTTTTGAACCGCCTCGAATCGGGTAGTCTCCTAGTTGGGACAAAACATTAAATGCATAATTCTCAAACCTTGAATCATTGCAAACTTAAACATAACCTTTGCAATGGAAGTCTTAAACGTTACAATTATTCATACAAATTAAAACATTCAAATTGTTCATAGATCATAAAATTAGAAATGTCAGTCTTTGCAGATATTAGCCCGCATATGTCTATGCATCCCAAGCCATCGCGACTCAATTCTTTTCTTTTCTTCATTTACCTGAGATGCACGCTAAAAGTCAGATATACTGAATGAGTTCTATTTTACTTACGTAATTAAACGCTTCATCATTTTCTTTCAAAACAACTTAAATATAAAAATAGTAAAAGCTTGACTTTCAAACGCTTTCTTTCATTTAAACATTCTAATTCCTAAAGTGGAAATCCATTCATTCTTGAAATCTTTTAGAAACATTCATGCTAGTTTTTTTTTTCAAAACGTTCATATTCAATTAACATTCATGCTAGGCTTTTTCATTCATTCATTCTTATCATTGAGTGAACAAGCACTCGAATGATATCATTGCATCTTTACCGTCCCAAGTCCCAGAGGCTTGGTACGTTGTGCTTGAACGAATGTAATACTCCTCTGTTACTTGTGTACAAGACTCCTCTTGGTGCTTATCATAAAGACAAGACTCCTTTGTTTGTTTGTTTGTCCGAAGACAAGACTCCTTTGTTTGTTTGTTTGTTTGTCCGAAGACAAGTCTCCATTGTTGCTTGTACAAGACTTTTCTTTTCTTTCTTTGGCCCCGGGGTAACATGCACATTTAGTCATTCACACATAATTTATATTTTACCACACAATAAAAGACTTTAACATATTTATAAACAATTGCATACTTTATAACCTAAGTTAATAACACATAATTGTCATAAACATTTGGCAAAACATCATTCTTTCTTTTCATTCATAAGCATGCACTTTAGCCCAAAACTTTAAAAGGGAAAATGGGCAATAGAATCTCACCCGTTATGATCTTACTAAATAACTCCTTAACTGTTCGGGCTAGGCGTGTAACACCAGGTCAATTCTGAGGTCCTCATTTGGCAAGTTTGAAACCCTAGGGGTTGGATTTGCCAAGTCCCCAAAATTTAAGTGTTAAAAATGAAAATTTTGATTTCTGGCAAGATAGCGGACCGCTATCAATTTCTTCAACGGTCCGCTATGAGCTATGGGTCAGATAACGGACCGTTACAACTTGTATAACAGTCCGCTAGCCGTAATCCAGCTGCAATCCCTCGAGCTGACATGTGTCGTATGACTCAGCGTTAAATCTTGACGTGTGTCATGATAGCGGACCGCTATGTCCCTCCATAACGGTCCGCCAGCCGTAATTCAAGGAGAGGTCAAACCAGGAGGTGACATCTAGGGCTGACGCGTAGACTGGGTGATAGCGGACCTCTACGCCCTCCATAACGGTCCGCTATGGGTGCCTTCACGCAACTATAAATAGCAAGTCCCGGCAACCTATTTTTACACACCTCAAACTCTCAAATCACTTCTAACATTCCTGGACCAGCTCTACCTCGGTTTGTGTGCCATCATTACGGTAAAATATCTGACTTTCGCTTTTTTTCCGCACTTTCGCTTATTTCTGTATTCATGCATTAAGATACTAACTTGACTTAGAACTTGTGTTAAGGTTATACTAGCTTTCAGGAAGATACCCTAAGATAAGATCATGCTACATTTAAGGTGAATATGTTTATCTATTTTTATTCTCAAAACTTTGAAAGTTTTACGTTTACGAAATGGCCATACTTGTATTCAAAAGTTTGATGCATAAGGGCGTCTACGTAAAACATTCAGGCCATAAGTATACGTAAAACTTGATTAATGGATACACGCTTTATGGGTGAAATTCCCATATTGGGGCTAGTAATTGTCTGTAACTGGATATAAGATGGGGTCTCAGTTAAGGGACATCACAGTAAGTAAGTCTGGTAATGCCAGCAGTCCTTTTATGGAAATTATTGGTGTATACCGTGGTTGTACACTCGAATGAAATAGTTCCGTTGGATGGTAGATTTTACCCGCATTATGGTTAAATGTTTTGATATTGTATTTGCCAACTGAAACCGGTCATGATAATCATGTTCACTGGCATTCGCGCTGACGTTTTATTTTCCAAAATATTTTTCAGGTAATTATCTAAGGCTAATCCCACGGGATAGTCTTGGGGAATAAGTGTACATAAAGGAATTTTGATTGGGTTATATGCTGCTAGCATGGAGATAACTATGCAGGAATAAAAACAAGAGGAGATGTTACGAAGATGAATTCCTAGACATGAATACTCCCTTTTTGTACAGATGGTTAGGTGCCGGAAGGTAAAACCCTTACATACCAATGCTTGTATAGCTTGGTATTGGATAGGGTTAACTCCCAACCACATGCCAACTGCCTTGTGGCTCTAATTTTACCATGGTTACGCAGGTGAAATGTAAATGGTCGTGGACCATGGTTTTTGTATACAGAAGGGGTAATTAAATCCCTAATGAAATGAAATGATATTTTGTTTATCCCCGGATTAGGAAAATATGTAATATCAACTCTCGGGTTGAGATTTATTACAAGATCGATCCAAAATTAATTCCGCTGCTAACTAACTCTGATTTTCTAAATAAAATAAGATTGAAGGTGCTAATCTGGTCACACGCCCAGGGTGTCCTGAAACAGGGGTATGACAGGTTGGTATATGAGCCCAAGGTTTTAGCGAATTAGATACTAGACTTAGTATCTAAGCTTTAACCATAGTTTAAAATATTATACCTCAAGATTAAGATAAGGATACTAGCTTTAGTATCTAAGTTTTAATCAACATGAGGACAAAATGCTTATTAAGGTAGTTACTAATATTTAAGATTATTCAGGATGTCTGAAGAACATAGCCTTCCTTATTACGATCATAATCATCCGATCAAGCAAGAACTACCTGAGTATCCCGCTTACGGATCGCAGATGATGCCGATCACATTTCCTGATGATAATGATCCTTTCATTATAATCTAGATACTCCAACACCTAAGTATCATCCACAACCATACGATGTTGAGAGTTCTTCGATGGATGCCGGTTCTAACTTTAGTGACGAGCAGTTTAATACCCCTCCACCAGTAGCTGATCAGGCTGGGCCAACTATGTCCCGAAAGCCTATAATGAGAGTGGGAATGTCCATTGAGAGATTTTCTATTTCATCTATTGAAATGGAAGAAACTTATCAAAATGCACCAGTGGAGGAAACATCCGAAGAATCTCATCAGTATGCTCCTGTATCCAAAAATCATGAGGATTATCCTTTTTATTATCCTGAGTATCCTGTTCTTCATGACCCTTATGTTGTTCCTGAACCTATATACACTAGTCCTTATGAGGATTACTTCAATCACCACCAGAGTATCAAAACTCCTATAATGATATAATGGTTGGTCTTCGTGAACCTCCGCCTAAGTATGGGTATGAACATAGCATGCCTTCATCTCCCATAGAATGTTTAGATCGTTCTTTGCACCAAACGGATGAAATAAACAGGGAAAGAATCATGAATAAGGCAAGGCCGCAATTTTATGGACAACAGGTGTATGAATATGGAGAAGACCTGATGATCCTTGGAAAAGAGTTGATTAATGATTAGAATCTTATATTGTACGTTTTTTTTTCTTGTAAATATATATAATATAATAAAATTCGTTTTGTTTTACTTTGTACATATAAGGTTGGAAAAGGCAAAGGTCCTAGTTTTATTCGTAAATTTGCGCCGGCTAATTATTTCGAACGTAAAACTAACGAGACAACTAAAATAATGAGGAAAATGAATGTTCAACTTTTCGAAGCCTTGGAGAAATAGGGAACCCTAGTATTCCTTATAAATCTTCTATCAGTTATCATTCCGCTCCTACTGCAGGAAGCTATAACATTACTCCAATATACTCACATAATTTTCATGACGGATTCACTGAAATACCTTATGAAAATAGATATGTTGCCGAAAATGAAGAACGAGCAGATTCCAACAAGTTTTTTATCTCCTATCTTGAGACAGTTTATTTCCTTACTCCTTATGTAAATGAAGAAGCATCTGCAAATGAGAGGGAATGGATGCTGTTAAATCGAATAGCTGAACTGGAATGAGAGAAAGCTGAAATTGAAGCTCGAAATGTTCTTCTAGTTCAAGCTTTGGAAGAAAAGAATCATAACAATTATTAGAACAATGATTTCTATATGTGTATTTCTCTTGTTTAAATTTCATTAATAAAATTTCAGTTTTGATTCCAATCTTGTTTATTTCTGGAATGTCAAAAAATGGACCATCAAATAATACCCGTGGTAAGAAGAAGCAAATGATTGAAAATGATACTGCTGAAACTCAAAAGGCAGAAATAACCAAAATGATCGATGTTGGAAATGAGAAAACAATTCCAAAAATCATAGCAGCTATAGAAGAAAGCAAAGCTGCTAAGAAACGGGAATCCTTGCTACAAAAATCTAAAACAAAAGAGACTGAGAATGAAATCTCTACACCTCAATTTTCAAAACATACTGAGGGAGGTTACTTAAATTTCCATAGTAAATCCACCAAGTGGACATACCGGGATAGTCATGATTCCTCTATGGCTAGTCCCAAGGAAGGGTATGAATCTTCATACAAGAAACAAAGAAATCTTGGATGTGCGTATAAGAATTTTCAAGACTGCAAACCTTATGAATTTGTAGGAAAAGAAGGAGCAATAGCAGCACTAAGATGGCTTGAGAAAACTGAGTCGGTGCTGGCTATAAGTAAATGTCTTGGGGAGGACAAAGTACTCTATGCTTCGAATCTATTTAGAGACCAAGACTTAGAATGGTGGAATCAAGTTATATCCGCCAAAGGCAGGGATAGGGCCTATGTTATGGGTTGGTCTGTCTTTAAAGAAAGAGTGGAGATGAAATTTTGTCTTATGAATGAAAGGGAGAAGATTGAGCACAATTTTTTGAATCTGAGGATGGTGGGAACAAACACTCCAGATTATGTAACTAAGTTGTTCGAGTATGCTAGGTTAGTACCTCATCTAGCAACTCCTGAATCAAACCTCATTAAAAGATGCAAATCAATGGACGATGCCATTGAACTTGGTGCTATGCTTACGGATAGGTTGATAAGGAACAGAGAGGAGATGAAGAAGAAGGACAACACACACCAAAACAGAAACGAGCAAAAACAACATAAAGGCAATTTCAGTCGCAAAGATACTCGTTCCCCTGCCCCAGAATGCCGACTATGCAAAAGAGGCATTTCGGAAAATGTGGTGCAAGGCTATTTTGCAACACATGTAAAATTCATGGGCACTCTACTAAGAACTGTTATAAGAACAGGAAGTTCATTATTTGTTATGGCCTTGGAGAGCCAGGTCATATAAAGACTCAATGCCCAAAGGCAAAAGAAGTAGAAACGTCTGGAGCAAAACCCGCTGAAGGTATTAAGAAGAACACATGGGCATTTTTTTTAATGCAAATGAAGCAGCCAAAATGTCGGATGTCATTACCGGTACGTTTCTTGTCGACAATATGTATGCAAAGGTTTTATTTGATTCTGGTGCAAAGCAAAGCTTTATAGATATTAAATTTTGTAAGATGTTAAATAAACCTTTGGCTAGATTAGACAAATCTTACGAAATCGAGACTACCAATGGGGATCTAGTTAGAATTTCTAGTTCCTTAAACGACTGTAAGATTTATGTATTTGGACATGTCCTACCAGTACAATTATTTCCTATGACATTAGCCGGATTTGACATTGTTCTGGGAATGGATTGGTTATCTGCCAATCAAGCCCAAATAAATTGCGATAAGAAATGTACTGAGATTCGTGTGCCTGATGGTAAAACGATTACTATCAAAGGAGATAAATGTTCCAATCCAATTGGAATTATATCACTCCTTAAGGCAATAAAGTATCTGAACAAGGGATGTTTAGCATACATGGTGTCAGTTACAACAAACAAGTAAGCAAAGACTTTGGAAAAAGTGCCTGTAGTATCCGAGTATCCGGAAGTATTCCCGGAGGAACTACCAGGGTTACCGCCAGATCGAGAAGTGGAGTTTAGAATAAATCTTGTACCGGGAATAGCTCCGATAGCTAAATCCCCGCACAGATTAGCACCACAGAAATGGCGGAACTGAAGAAACAACTTGAAGATTTGTTAGATAAAGGATTCATAAGACCGAATTCTTCACCATGGGGAGCTCCACTATTATTTTTTAAGACGAAAGATGGATCAATGCGCATGTGTACTGATTACTGTGAACTGAACAAGGTCACGATCAAGAATAGATATCCACTCCCTCGAATTGATGATTTATTCGATCAACTTCAGGGAGCATGTTGTTTTTCAAAGATTGATCTTCGTTCAGGATACCATCAACTGAAGTTACAATAAGAAGACATATCCAAGACTGTGTTCAGAACAAGATACATACATTATGAGTTCACTGTGACGCCATTCGGACTCACTAATGCTCCGGTAACATTTATGGATATGATGAATCGAATTTGTAAACCTTACTTGGATAAATATGTTATCTTATTCATAGACGATATACTTATTTACTCCAAAAGTAAGGAAGAGCATGTAGAACATCTTAAGGTAATTCTTGAATTACTTAAGAATGAGAAATTGTATGCCAAATTCTCGAAATGTGAATTATGGTTATCTGAAGTTCAATTTCTCGGGCATATAATAAATGGAAATGGAATACAAGTCGATCCTGCTAAAATTAAAGCAATTACTAAATGGGAAGTCCCAAAGTCGCCGACCGAAGTTTGGAGTTTCTTAGGTTTGGCGGGATATTACCGAAGATTTATCCAGGACTTTTCCTGAATTGCTGTCACTCTTACTTCATTGACAAGAAAATTTGTGAAATATGAATAGGGACCAAATCAGGAAGAAGCTTTTGAGATGCTAAAACAAAAATTAACGAATGCTCCAATACTGAAGACTTTGTAGTTTATTGTGATGCTTCATGTTTTGGGTAAAAATTAACAAGACTAATTTTGTAACCAAACTTAGTATGTGAGGTAGTGTGCTTGATCAAAATATGAGAATATGGATGTAAATGTAAAGATTTGACACGATGATGTACGAGGAAAGCCCTTAATCCTTGAAGATCTCCGGCATAAAACCTCGGGAGCCGAATAAACGTCAGGCTGCCTACTGATTTTTCTATTAAAGCTTGAGAATGATTACAATGAGAGCAGTAGATGATCGAATTCTAAGTGTTACAATCGATTGCTCGAGAGTGAGTTGTGATTTTTCTCTTAATCGATCTTACTTCTGATTAACTACAAGAAAAATAGAAATAACAAACTATCCAAGAATCTCGGAGTTTACTAAGTCTTCAATTATGACCGTTATTGGCCTCTTCACGCATGTTCCACACGTTTTCTCCAACTACTTGACCGATTCTTCAGGGATGAGTGGATCAACAAGTTTTACCTGCGAACATAAATTGAGATAGGGAACAAATAACCGTTAGTAATATTAATGGTCAGGATACCGAAGTCATCAGGGATCTTGGATTCCGGATGACACTATACTCAGGATCCTACACACAGAAATTAACCCCTAACAATTGTCCCCAAAATTGATAGCTGTCTATTACTATTACAGCTGTTAATTTTTTAAACTTCAAAAAACTAAACGATTAAATATCTTAATACTTTATGGGACGTGGCCCGAGTCTCCATACGAGTTGACCGTGTTAGGACATGTTTTTGTATCTGTTGTTAAAATTCTTGATATAGCGAACTTACTAAGTGCGCTAGTGTTATGCTTAACGTAGTTAGTAAGTGCGCTAGAGATATGCCTAGCGCAGTTGTTAAGTGCACTAGAGGAATAGTAGGCGCAGTTGACAAGTGCGCTAGCAACTGGTCACTTCCCTATAAATAGAACGACTTGTGTTCATTTGTAAGTAAGCATGCAAGAGTTAGCCTACACAGAAAGGGAGTGAGTCTCTGTGAGAAGTGATTCACAACCCCTAGGTAGAGCTCACCTAGGGGTTAGACATGGAGCTTAAACGAGATGTATACTCATTCGATATTGTATTCGTATGACGAGTTCGTTATGAATAAAGATCGAATTATGTTACATCTACTATCTTCTGTGATTGTTTGAATCGCTTCTGCTTCCGTCTCTTGACGAATCACTGAGTAATTGTGTGTTGATTGTAACATCCCGAAAATAGTAACTAAGTAAATAATAATACGATGGAGATTTAAACGTTATAAAACGAAATAAGAACGGATGGGCTTGGGCTCGGCTCCAACGGGCCGAAGGAAGCCCAGGTATAAAAGGGGCAAGGCAGCCCACTAGCTCATTTCGCCTTCATTTTCACCATCTTAGAGAGAGAAAGGGAGCTCGGGTCTAGAGAGAGAAAGTCGACGGATCATCACGAGATTAGAGGAGCACGTTACAACTGAGCTCGTGAGCAAAACCTCCGAATCAGAACTTCAATCCAGGTAATGATTCAACCATAATCTGAGTTTTTGTTCATGTTGGGGTTTCTCGAGTTTTAGCTAAATAGATGATGTTTTTACGGATGAAACTTGATAATAAGCTTAGAAATAGCATCTAGAATGAAAACCGCACGTTTTGATCAAAGAAAATTGTAAGATTGGCATGATCGGGTTTGCATGCAAGAACTTCAGATTTTTGATCCAAGAACCAAGTACTGCGTACTTACCAAGTACGCAGGAGGGAGACTCCTGCGCACTTGCCAAGTGCGCATGAGCAAGTCCCTGCGCACTTAATAAGTGCGCAGGCAGCAGGTTGGTTAAGTAAAGTCAGTAAGTTTAGAATGAGTAAACCATTAGAGTCGGGGTTGGGTCTAATGTGTATTTAACTACCTAATCCAGATCGGAAGTGACGTTGTTGGACCTTTGTTTAGGACAACCTAGAGAAGCTTATCAGGTGAGTTCTATGTACCCCCTTCTATGTTATGTGCAAACCTTATTAAATGATTTGGGGCTGAAATGTATACACTAAATGAATAAATGATATGAACGCTAATGTAATCATACGTGATATACTAATATATATGTTATATATATATATACAGAAATGAACTAGGCACAAAGAATGAATCGTATGATTATATAGAATGAATGAAAGAACAACACAATGTGTAAGAATGAAATCTTGCTTTATATCCATGTATATATTGCTTGCTATGAATGAATAAACGTTATGAATGGAACAATGATAACGACTACCTTGGTAGACGGACGACCACTCGACTATTATGCAGCCAGAAATGAAAGTCTAGAAAGGTAGACTAAACAGGCCACTACGGTGGAGTAAGTCCCGAAATCGATGCACGACTGTATAATTAGTTCGGGTGGGAGATGGATACCTTAGGGCAGTCAGACAAATATGATGGACTATGACGGTAGGATGGTTGTAAGTATGACGGACTACTTCGGTAGGACGGTTGTAAGATAATGACGGACTACTTCGGTAGGACGGTTGTAAGATAATGACGGACTACTTCGGTAGGACGGTTGTAAGATAATGACGGACGGACACTAGTTGCCGGACAGTTGTAAGAATGGCGGACCATGACGGTGGACCGTGGCGTTTGTCTTGGTGACATTCGCAAACAAATGACGGGTTGATCACCCTTAAGTGTATTACCTAAGAATGTAAAGAAAAGAAAAGAAAAGAAAAGGGTGAATGCATATGTATATGTAATCACAAAATAAAGAAGAAAGAGAAGCAAAAGTTATGAAAATAAATGAGACCAATGATGTGAATATATATCTATATGTATTTGCGAAGAATGATAAATGAGAAGCAATTCAAGTCAATGTGTACTTATATAAACGTATATATATAATTATGCATACTTATAAAGAAAAGAATGTTTATACCTAATTGCGTTAAACTAGAACTCACCAGCGTTAGCTGACTTTTAGTATACATTTCAAGTACAGAAAGGAAGGGTCGTGCGAAGGCGTGAAGGTTACCCGGCACGAGACTGACATCCCACTTTTATTTATGTTAAGAAAATGTTATGTTTAATGTTAAGACTTCCGCTGCTATGCTATCTTATGTTATTGAATGATGTATGCTTCCGCTGTGTTTGAATGTTTTTAATTAAAAGTTTAGTGATTAATGACTATGCTTATGTGTAAATCCAACAAGTGAGGTTACCCGGGAAAGGGGCCTTACATTGATCGTGGCTATCAAGGACGCCACAGGGACTAACAGACCGTTGCTGATAATAGGCTATATTTATCTCTTTCTGTCTTCATTATATTTTACCATCTTCTTCATTTGGAGTTGCAGAAAAAAAGGTAACAAAAGAAAAACCTATCAAACCAAGACAAATGAATCACTCGATTTTGAATCTTATGATTCTCGATAATCCTTATGGATTCTGTTTGATTTTTTCTGTGCTAAACGATATAACTTCATTCTGGAGATTTGGAAATCCTTGGGAAAATCTTGGATGCCTTGAGATAGTGCAAATTTAAGTTTATGTAGCAGAACTGTGGGGTACACGTTGTATATCTTGTAATTAATACCTTAACACACAAGCACGTGATACAAAGATGCTTATGGTTTCAAATCTTATAATATTGACAACTTGAGTTAACTTGCTTGTATTGCATATTACGTTTGAATAAGTAGTAATCAATGACATGATTCCATATTCTTTGATGTTTATTGTGTATAATTGTTGCTTATAATAGCCTGATATGATCCTCTGCTCATGACTTTGACCAAAAATAGCTTGTGTGTATATTTCCTGTATATCCATATCTATATCTTGTGCATTTTATCTTCATTCAGAAAAGCTCAAAAAGATTTGAAGTACAGTTTATCAAAAGTTAAGAAAAACCAAAAATATTTATGTTTAACTTCCTTGAATTGTTTTTGAAATCACTTGATTGAATGTTCATATCCGGTTCGTTATTTGACTTAACAGTCTTCATAATTTGAGTTGAAATTTGAGCTCACAAGGGTTTCTGCGTACTTGACATGTACGCACGACCTAGCTGTGAAGGGTATATATACAAGTGTTAGAAAAATTTCAAGGCTTCATCTCATTTCAAACTCTAACACTGTGTACACCCACTGCTCCGATTTCACTCGAAAATTTCATGTGTTCTTGAACCGTTTTTTCGTCCCGTTCATAGTTTCATCTTCATCTTACTGATCTTTGAGATGGATAGTGATGGCTGTGACGATGAAGAAGGAGGAGATGGTGCTGAAGAGTCAGCTTCCGAAGCTACTGAATCTGATTCATCTGATTCTGCTGATGCACCGGATCAAACACACCCACGTAGAATGGCGAAGGTTTCCCTTCCTGAGTCGTCCTCTAAAAGACAAAGACAAGGGTCCCACATACATGGTCATGGAGCTCAAACTTGACGTAGTCGTCCTTGAGCTCATGGATTTTGACCTTGGGGAACCTCTAGTACGATGCTGTTAGATAAATACTACTTACATACTGATATTAGAGAATGAAGACATCTCCAGAGTTGCTGTCAAGGGGGAGTTTGTTGAAGCAATTCTTGTGACAAGCACTCTGAAGTGGTTAGAGACTGAAGACATCTCCAGAGCTGCTGTCAAGGGGGAGTTTGTTGAAGCAATTCTTGTGACAAGCACTCTGAAGCGGTTAGAGACTGAAGACATCTCCAGAGTTGCTGTCAAGGGGGAGTTTGTTGAAGTAATTCTTGTGACAAGCATTCTGAAGCGGTTAGAGATTGAAGACATCTCCAGAGCTGCTGTCAAGGGGAAGTTTGTTGAAGCAATTCTTGTGACAAGCACTCTAAAGATTGTTCTTGGCTATGTAATGTCTTTATGTATTTGTATTTGTATTCAGCGTCTGTATGTATTGATTATCGAGTTGTAATCACATATGTATGTACTTAGTCTTGTCTGTTTCTTGTTAAGTGTTTTGCACACTTAACAAGTGCGCATGATGTATATCCTGTGTACTTAGGAAGTACGCAAGAACACGTCTTCGTATTTGCTAAGTACGCAGGAACAATAGTCATGCGCACTTGCTAAGTATGCATGAAACAGGTCTAGTATAAATAGCAGGTCTTGACAGAATGTAAGTACACATTCATTTGTAAGAATTCTGTAACCGGCTAAGTTTATAATAGACGAAGTTTGAAAGTATCTTTGTTGTCGGTTTACTTTGTGTTGCTTGATACTCCACCTAGCCACGGGCATTCCGCACCCGGTTCGACTAGGAACACACTTGCATGTGACGATCCGAGACACCCGAGGGACCTACACCTTGATAATTATCATCATCATCTCCTCCGAATCTGTTTTCTTACTATTCTTTGACTCAAGTGCTATAAGATAACCCTGATTTTCTTCTAATGACATTATCTTTGTATTTTGAGCTTCTACCTGCTGTTCCAGCATAAACACTCTTTCTTGAAGAACTTGTGGATTAACAGGAGTAGGTATAGAGGAATCCACAGGACTCTTGCCCTTAGCTTTCTCGGCTTTGTATGCTTCAGCTGATGACACAAAGAACTGATCGGTGTCGAAATCTTGTGAAGGACTCACCTGTGATGATGACTGAGGTAGGGCTAAGGTGTGTTATGGTGAGTGTGGTATTCGAGTAGATAAGGACGGTGTTGGAGTAAGTGTTGGTGTGGATGTTGATGTTGGTGGTATTCTTTCTATTCTCGGATCTCTTCTCGTTCTCGGTGTATATTGAAAATCATGATCCGGTAAGTAATCGGGATCGGTGTCAGCTTGATTTGACGAAGAGGTAAGAGAAGGATTCTCAACTCGACGTCGTTTGCTTTCCATTTCACTGACAAACTGATTGATCGGTACTAAAGGTATCTCAGGAGTGCCTTCACTATCAGAAGAAGAAATAATCTCAGCATCTTATAACTCCGACACTACTGGTTCTTGTGGTTGTGGTTCTTGTTCATTATGTTGCTCTAATTGTTGTTGAGGAGGGAGTTGTTCTTCCTCTGCAACCTCGACTTCAACATTCACATCTTTCACTTCTTCATTAACTAGGGCAGCAAATCTTCCAAACTTCTCAAGGGGATGCAATCCCTGATAAACTCTTTTACGCTAATTGTTGACATTCATGAATTTAAAGATCATTGGACCCATAGCTTTCAGGTCCAGAGTCTTAATAGTAGGTTCCAGATTTGCATGGTTTCTGTTGAATATAATTTGAAGAAACCTAGGATACATCAAAAAGATATCCTTCTTGCCACCTTTTAGATGGCTCTTCATTTCTTCAACCACCATCTTAGAAAAATTGTAATTCCAGCTCATGGTCAGGGCAACCATAGCTGAGGAGATGGTAGCATTGATCTCATCAAATCCTCCCTTTCTTCCTGACATGCAGTTCATGCATACTTGTGCAAGATATCTCCAATATTGATGAAAAAACTTCTTATAGACCGGTGGATAGTTTCCCTCATATCCCATTCTTAACAGAATTGGTGTGACTGTATCTGTAGCAAGCTTTGTGGGATATGCAGGCTCATCTCCAAACTGTAGTGCCTCTCGGATGATTGCCTCTTAGATTTTGATTCTTTTATTTTGTACATTTCCAATAATGCATTCTTCACCGTTGTCATTTGGATGAATAGAGGCTGTATTCCAAAAATCCTGAATATGGCTTCTTTAGATGACTGGATTCTCCATTATAGCAAAGTTGATGGGGGAAAGGGTCAACCCCACAATCATTGAGTTGAAATACTCATATTCATCAGGTGGGTTCAAAGTGAAAGCACATATGTTGTGATCTGAACAAATCTCATTTTAGCCATATTTGCACAAAACCTATTTAGTTAGAACCACAAATTGTTTTAAGTAAATAAATTGATTTAATTAAGAATTAAAATCAGAAGTTCTCGGCCTCCCAAGGGTTTACGGCCCCTATGAGGTTCTCGGCCAAGAAGGATTACGGTCCACAGACTGCCTTTGAAGGGGGTTCACGGTTTCCTGGAAGTTTACGGTAAGAGAGACCGTATACGGGAAGTCAAAGAGGTTCACGGTATTTTGAAGTGTATCGTGAACCCATATTTACGGATAACACCAGAATCATCCAAACTTCTAAAATTTACCATAAAACTTGAATCTTTCAAGTTCCTTCTCACATACGCACGGCCTTCCACCTAAACCGACCCTAAACACATCCTTAGTTTCAAGTTTTATCCATAAATCATCCTCTCATAATGATAATTCCCACAAGAATGAAGGTTTATGGCTGATGAAGAGATACATCAGATCAATATGGTATGATAGACGTGAGTGAATGTACCTGAACTTTGAAACATATCTTGTCAAGAGGTAAGGATCAAAAGGTTGATAATAGATTTGAGAGACAATTCGCCAAGGACTTCTTGAGAGAGATACCCGTGAACAAGTAAACCCTAACAAGGGGTTATTTCTTTCTTTTAAAAGATCCCGGTTGACCAGAGAGTGGGGGCCCGCCGTGAACCTTGATGGGCCACTCCATTAACCCAAAAACTCACAAAGAAAAATTGCTTAGTCCCTTAGATGCTTTATTTAAAAAAAAAAAATCAAACATGGTCAATTTTATAATTTAATCTTAAAGTAATATAAAATCGAATGAATAAAACAAAACAAAAAATATCAACTTGACTCAATCAAAACATAAACACACTTAAAATATATACATTCTAACCAATGACGACCCTTTAGAAAATTTGCAATGGGATCATATCATTCTATAGGCACACCAAGGAACATTTTTCAGCACATATTTAGTTAGATAGGTCAAGTAGATTGCCAATATTCAGATCCTTCTAAACTCATGCTTTAGCTTCAACCTAAGTTTTCAACTGTGCTTTAAGTTATCATGTTTTGGATAAGATTATTTATGACTTTGTCCCACACTCATATCTTAGAAACCTGTAATTAAATATTTGTGAATTATGTGAATTCGTGATGAACTTTAATGGAGCCCACAGCTTATCAGGTAAACATTCCCTTCCTCATGATCTTTTGAGCACCTAAAAAATAACTAAATGAGCATAACTAGCACGGGTTTATGCAACTTTCTAGGGAGTCTCTGACAAAATTTGATTAAAAATCATAGAACTACGGGCTTACATGTTCAGAACCAGCATAAGCTCAGAGTCATAGCCCAACGGACTTACATGCCCTGACAAGTGATCCCTTTCTAGTCACATATTCCCAAAAAGAAAAATATTTACAAGTATATTTATATGTACGCCTTTAGACATATCTTTTGAATTATACCTAATGCACGACATTAACATTGCGTGTTTTCTTGCTCAAAATTCTGCTTTGCAGAGTAGCTTTACACTATCATTGAGTGTCTTTTCACCTATTGCGTGTCAATGCATGTCTTTTATCTATATATACACAATATGTGTAGACTTGTAACAAGTCAGCTCGCAACCCCTTTGTGAAGGGTCTCGGTTAGTGCAATCTCAATAGAGCAAGGGTTATCCACAGATCATCAACCATTATGTTTAAGTTTTCAATTATTAACACGAAATCACTAATTACACTAATCTATGAGATGTTCCCCACTAAGGCCATAAGACAGTTTAGTTCAAGTATATCACATGCAGAGCCTATCAACATATCCAACAAAGATCTTAGTCCTTTCAAGTTAGTGCCTTACATGTGTTGATCCAATGCTTAAGAAACGAACATTTATATTACTTCCCATTTATTTGCAAACGAGACCGACTCAAGCAGAAACACAATCTTTTTGTATTTCTCTTTTATTTGAACTATAAGCAGACTCAAACAAACTAAGAAACAAACTCCTTTTGTATTTTTTTGACACTAATAAAATAAAACACAGACTCTTTTTGTATTTTTCTTGACTTCTCCCCCTAAATGTGTGCATAAAAAAAAACTAAAAAAGTCCAAATTTAAACTACAAAGAAATATCTTTTTGTGACCTGTTAAATGTTTAAAACCAATCATTTTCAGGGACTCTACAAGCACATTGAATCGAGATGTATCAAATGATTTTATGAAGATATCGGCAACATTGTCGTCAGTATCAACACGTTCAAGACAAATGTGATTTCTCTTAAAACAGTCTCAGATAAAATGCTCCTTGATATCAATATGTTTGGTTTTGGAAATGTTGGACCGGGTTTTTCACAATAAGCACGGCAGCCTCATTATCACAGAAAATAACAATATTTAGAAAGGTCAAACCGTAATCTAGCAATTGGTGTTGCATCCACATGACTTGTGAGCAACAAGCCGATGCGACAACATATTCAGCCTCAGAAGTGGAGGTGGAGACTTTGTGTTTCTTCTTGCATTGCCATGAGATGAGCCTATTCCCCAGAACTTAACATCCCCCGCTTATTGATTTTCTGTCAAGTTGACATACTCCATAATCACTGTCAGAAAAAGCATACAAGTCAAAATTAGAATCTTTGGGGGTACCAGAGGCCATGCCAAGGCTTGTCCTTAAGATACCGAAAGATGCGTTTAACACTAGTTAAATGGGACATCTTAGGATTGGCTTGATAACGAGCACATTGACACACTGCAAACATGATGTTTGGACGACTGGCCGTTAAGTACATTAGTGAATTGATCATAGATCGATATTGTTTCTAATCAACGACAACTCCATTTAAATCTGCATCCGGAACTGGCCAAGCAGACATAGGTGTAGAGGCAGATTGCGCATCAACAAACTTGAACTTGTCGAGAATGTCGTCCACATATTTTCCTTGATGGATGTGAGTGCCATCACTTGATTATTTAACCTGTAACCCAAGAAAGATCGTCATTTCACACAAGGCACTCATTTCAAACTTCTTTTCCATAACCTTCCTGAATTCAGTGCACAGATCTTCATTTGTGGACCCAAAAATGATATTGTCCACATAAATTTGCACTATAATAAGATTGGCATCCACCTTCCGAATGAACAGGGTTTGATCAATGGCACCACGAGAATAACCATGAGCTAACAAATGGTGTATCGAGTGGCATACCAAGCACGAGGTGCCTGATGTACGCCATACAGAGCCTTATCCATTTTATACACATAATCCGGATGATCACAATCTTCAAACCAAAGAGGTTGACCTTTCCATACAGAAATGCTGTTTTGACATCCATCTGATAAAGAGTAAACTTCATATATGATGCATATGCCAATAAAATCCTGATTGCCTCCAGACGAGCAACCAGTGCAAACACTTTTCATAATCGATCCCTTCTTGTTGGTAGAACCCCTATACGACCAAGCGAGCTTTGTTACGAATGATCACTTTGCTTTCGTTCTGCTTATTTCTGAATACCAAACGAGTGCCGATAGCTTTCTTGCTATGTGGCAATGACACTAATTCCCAAACTTTGAGCTTTGCAAACTAATTCAGTTCCTCATGCATGGCATCAACCCAACTAGGTTCAAGTAGAGCTATCTTTATGTTCTTTGGTTTGATTTAAGAGATGAAACATGAATATAGACATCTATTGATATCTCCAGCAGTGCTTCTGGTCTTGACGCCATCAGTCAGTGACCCAATAATGCTATCAACTGGATGGTCCTTATTAATCTGATGAGATGGAGTTTCAGGAACTTGAGCTGTCAAAGGAATATTGGCCACATTCTCTTGTGGCTTTTCATTGGATTCATCAATGTTGTCGGAAATCGGCTTCTCGACCACACTTTAATCAGAATCGGCTCCTGGAATTGAGAAGCATCTGAAGCCTCAGGTGTAGAAGTACCATCATTGACTACAGATGTAGAGTCCTCTTGATTTACTAGTGAATCCTCAGAGACATTAGATACATCAGGAACCGGCTCCTTAGTAGATGAAGAAGCAACCGCATTGTTTTGCCTTAGAACTTCTGGTGGATCAACAATAAGCATTGGTCCGGTGTATGGACCATCATCATCGTCACTCAATTCCAATGAATTTTCATCATTCCTCGCAATTTCATCAGTGCAAACATTAATTGATTTAAAAAGAGTGTGATAGTCAAATAACCATGTTGGACCGCATTCTACATCAGTAGGATTTTGCTCTTGCTAGTCAACATAGGTTGACTCTCTTATCTCTTTGGTAACCTTGTTGTAAACTCTGTAGGCTATGATGTTAGAACCACAACCCACAAAATAGCATTCATCAGCCTTCTCATTGAACTTTGGAGTGGATTCCGTGTGTAAGACAGTACACGTACATCCAAAGGCTCTGAAGTATCCAACCTGGGCTTCTCATTATAAAGAACCTCATAAGGAGTCATGTGTAGACGTTTGTTGAGAAGAACATGATTTAGCACATAGCAAGCTGTGTTAACAACTTCAACCCAAAAGAACAAAGGCAGCTCGGATTCACAAAGCATAGTTCGAGCAGCTTCAATGGGAGTTCTGTTCTTTCGCTCGGCTACACCGTTTTGTTGAGGTGTACATGCTGCACTGTATTGTCTGGCTATCCCCTTTTTAGTGCAGAAATGATTCAAGACTGCATTCTTGAATTCAGTTCCATTGTTGCACCTAATTGCTTTCACTTTCACAACCCTTTGATTTTCCACCAAAATGATGAAATTCTTGATCAGCTCTATAGTCTCACTCTTGATACTTAAAAAGAAAACCCAAGAAAAATGTGAGTAATCATCAGGTATAACCAAACAGTAAGACTTCTGACCAATGCTCATCATATTCACAGGACCAAAGAGATCCATATGAAGTAGATGAAGGATACAGTCAATGGAATTTATCATTTTAGACTTGTGGGGCTTCCTGTGCTGTTTCCCTTTGGCACATGCAACACATTTCTCAATCAAAAAGAATTCTCTTATAGGTAAATCACGAACATGATTACCTTTTGCAGTGCGATTTAGATTTTTCAGATTAACATGGCCAAGACGACGATGCCATAACATAGCATCAAATTCAACTGATTTTGATAAAAGACAGGTATTTTCATAAACAGGTTTACTGTTCATGTCAATAACAAAAGAGTTTCCATTACGGGGTGTCCTTAATAAAATCCATTCCTCGGGCACCACGAAGCCCGGTTTTAAAATTCCGCATTCTTTATTTGTGAAATGTGTTGAGAAGTCTTTATCACAAATTTGAGAAACACTTAGCACGCTTTGATTTAGCTCAGAGACGTACCTTACGCCATGAAAACTTAAAGAACCATTTACCACTGTACCTTTCCTACTAATTTTAACACCTTTACCTCCCGCAAAGGAAACATAACCTCCATCAAAATTTTGCAAGTCCTGAAGCAGATATATGTCTCATGTCATGTGCCTAGAACAACCACTAGCAACGTACCAGAGGTTATTGGCTGTCCTCCTTGGCTGTTCCTGCACGAAATGGGAGATTAATTAGTAATTGGTACCCAGGCCATAGTTGATCTGGGTATTCCCATAGCATCAAGATATGACACCTCCTACCTACACATATCATTTTTGAGTCAATTTTGGATGTTGCTTCAACCTTTTCTTTAGCTTTCCAAACATGCTTAGATGGAACATGCGTTTTTCTTTCTTTTGAAGCAGGAGATTTAAGTTTCTCCTTTTTTTTAGTTTGTTTAATCTTTTGCCTTTAAAAGTAAGCCTGCCTGTTTCGCTTTGCAACATTCCAATCACCATCAGAAGGCTTAACATAAGATGACTGAATCTTTATTTCCTTGGGCTGAGTAGCCTTCATTGGCTTAGAGTGAGTGACTTTCTCATGTGTAGTCTTCCGATTCTATTCATAATAGGGAACATATGGATGATGAACACAGTTTCTAGCTAAATGACCAGACTTTCCACAAGTATAGCATGACTGTTTCTTAGCATAAGGTGCAAAGCCTGACTTGTTTGACCACTGATGAGATGAATCACCTTGTTTGTGATTTAAACCTTGGTCAGGTTTCCTGTGTTGATGAGCATGGTTTTGTTCAAACCTCTTATGAAGATGATCATATTTAGAGTAAAATTGATCCTTTGTAAGATGCTTAGGTGAAGCATTTGAGGTTTGAAACGGTGCCATTTGCTTTATCACAGGTTTGGGTTTCTCGAAAACATGTTTTTTAACTTTACCATTTACTGCAGGTGTTACAAAAACTGTACCTTTACTCACATTCACATGTTTCAAAGTAGATGATTTACCACTAGAATTATTCAAACCAACAAAATTACGCACATAAGGTTTGTTTCCTTTTAAAACACAATCAAAAGAATTGTTTTTATTGTTTTTAGATTTCAAATTTAAACTACAAATTTGTGGCTCATCAACTTCATCATCCTCACTTGACCAATCCTGTATTTCTATTTTTTCTGCACATGATGTAGACGCATTAGAATTGTTCACACATTTAATATTTGAAGCTAAGGATGATGATGGTTTTAACTCATCAGTGTTGGACAAATTTTCGGATGACGGTGCTTTAAAATCCTCTACTTATTCCTCAATAGATGGAGGAATAGTGGTAAAGTTCCCACTGAACAGTGGAGGCATGTTATTATACCCAGCTCCTTTAGACATGCTTTTGGGTTTATGGAGTTGATTTTCCATCATATCCACAACTTTACTAGATTGGCCAAAGAACTCAACTTTAAATTTTACCTCAGCAAAATTTGATTTTACTTGCTATAATTCAGTGGTCAATCTAGTGATTTCTTGCTTAGCATCGGTAAGAAGACAACACTTTGTACTTAGCTGAGATTTTAGCAAATGAAATGTCCTTTTTATTTGCTTCTATAACCTCTTTGTAAGCCTTTTCAGTTTTGGCAAACTTAGTTTTGTTGTATTTTAGGTTTTCCATTTCAAAGATCAAGTCAGCATTGTGTTTTCTATATAATTCAACTTTATCAATGCATAATTTAGAGTATAAATTAGCAGTTACCTCATGTGGAGTAGCAGAAGATGAGGTGGATGGAGACCCTTCAATGATATCAGCCATGAGAGCATGGTTCAAATTAAGTTCCTTGAGCTGATCTCCCCAGTCATATCCACCGGTTTGCTGCCTGATCAAAGCTTTGGAGTTGTCAGCACTCTTTCCTGCTGCAGATGTTCTGGCTTCATTACCCATCTGTTCCCTTGGTTTAGTGCATTCCCTGGCAAAATGACCCGATTCATGACAATTGTAGCATCGAAGATTGGACTTGTTGAAACCAATCTTCTTTCCATTATCTTCACTCCTTCTGAATTTCCCAGTCTTGTTGATGAAGTTCTTTGCTCTAAACACAGCCATAGCCAGTTGCCAAGAAATATCCAACTCCTCTACATCTTCTGGGTGTATTTGATTATGCTCAGCCGTGAGTATCTTTGATGGTGACAAATTTCCAGAAGCAAATGTTGCATAGCAGTTCATGATTCCAGTGCACAAAGATGTGTTTGCTTCAATCAATTTAGCATGTTGTGCCGAATATGCTTGCTGCTCAGGTGTAGTATTTTTAGCAGTTGTAGCAGTACCAGAAGTTCCTTCCCAGTTCCAGAAACTCCTTGTGTCACACTTGACAAGAATGCACTATTACTACTCTGTGCCCCAGCAGAATTTATGGTGTTCACATGGTTGACCTTTCTTTGTTGATCTTCTTGATCATATGATTTGATAATTGAAATCAAATCATTCAGAGTGACTGCATTTAGATCTTTGGTTCTTTTCAACAGAGCAACATTCCAATCCCAGCTTTGTGGTAGACCATTCAGAAGTTTCCTATTCAAATCACCATCACTTACCACAATCTGTGCACCTCTCATCTCTGAAAATAATGTAGTAAATCTCTACAACTGAACTTCCAGAGATTCACCTAGAATATGATTGAACATATTGAACTTCTGGAGAATCATCTCTTTTCTACTAGCCTTCATGTCATCATTCCCTTCAAATGCCTTTTCCAGAGACTCCTAAAGTTGTTTAGTAGAAGTGCAATCTTTAAAATTATGAGCAATATCAGGTGATAAAGCCATAGTCAAAGAGGCCAAAGCTTTCAAATCACTCTCAACAAGATCAAAATCTTCATCAGAGTAATTCTATATATGCTTTGGTGCCTTAGTACCATCTTCCTTGTCATACATTGGAATCTGAGGTCCCTTAATGATACTTCTCCACATCTTAGCCTTAGAAAGTAAGACATAGTTCTGGTATCTGAACTTCCAATCAACAAAGTCTTCAGTAGAAGTAAGTCTTGGTGGTTTGGTACTTGTTCCTATTTGCAGGTCTAACATGCTGTTGAGATTCATGGTCTGCTAAGAATTCATCTTATCAGAGTACAAGGTCCTTGATCTAACCTGTAAAAAGCATAAAATAATGAACCCATGAGTGCAAGTTCAGCCGTGATCTTGTATGTAGCCGTGAACCAAGTCAAACCCGTAAAATCAACTCTATGCCGTGAACTAGAATGAAACCTATGAACAATGCTCAGCCATAAACAATGGTTTACTCATGAATGTTCAACAAACCGTGAACACATAGAAAGAGCCGTGAGATAAAATCCCACGAATGTTTGCCGTGAAAACTTCCTGAGTAACAGAAACCGTAAACCTGATCCACGTAGACTGCCCGTGAAACTTGAACCAGAATAGACCACCCGTGAACCTTGATCCGCGTAGAATTCCCATGAATTTAGTCGTGAATCAAGCTTGGACTTGATTTTAATTCCAAAAGTAATCCGAAAATTATGAGATTCAAATTTTGAATTTCAATCCTAACTCCGATGAACATGAAGCAGAATTAAGAACTCGCAAATCTTCTTCACAGCAGCATAATATCAAAGTTTTTACGATATAACTTTGATTTACTACAGGAAAACAATGACCATCAATCACACAACAACTGATTAGTAATAATAACCAAGCGAAAACACTTAAAATTACCTCAAATCTTTCGTCTTGAATCGTTGATATCAAAACGGAGACTTGAATGACTTTAATGGATCTGATACCAATTGTAAGTCCCAATCTCTCTAATGGATCTTCGATTAACACACACGATATCAATTCTCACAATTAATAGGCGGAAACTACGGATTGTGGTGATTCAAGAACACACGTTAATGTAAAACTCGTTTATTGCTAAGGAGAATTACAAAGAACAAACACACAAAAAACCGCTAACCCTACTCGGTTAGGGTATACATGTATTTATACATAGCCTAAACAATCTAGGCCTACCATACATGTACTCGGCTCCATGGCTGGCCCATTAACACCTAACCCGTGAACCCCCTAGTTCACGGTTACATCTAAACACCCATCTAAGCTTAATCATTATCTGGTTCCTACAATAATAACTCCAAGCGTTCTCGCAAAACCGTATCCCCGGCAACGGTGCCAAAAACTTGATGCGTGTAAAGATGTATATATATACATATATATTTAATAAAGATTTTTACACAATTATAGTTTTAAAAATGGTTTTCCCCTAATACTATCGGATAGTAATATAGTCAACTACACACACAACATGCAAGTGTACCTATCAGATAGTAATATAATCAACAATAAGAACCGGATATCAATCCGTGGATACAGTTGTAAGGCCCCGAACCGGGTACCCTACAGCTGCTTCTTATCAATAGGTATTCTCTTTAAAAAACTCGTTTAGTAAATTAAAACTAAAGCGGAAGTCTTTCTAAAATAGTTATTACACTTTAAGGTCATCATCATTATTACTTACCTCACGAATTCCTGCACACGGATCCGAGTAACACCGCTCCCAAGACAAGATACGTTGCAGCACAATCTAACGTACACACAAAGTCAACTACGTTGAGTGAGTCCTTATAGTTTAGTTCAAATAAAAATCATCTCGTCACCATTAATATTTATCTCCTCTCAAGACCCTCCGGTCCTTTTAAAAATAGTTTTATAAATTATCATCATATATATTACCCCTGTTATCCTATGATATCCCAAAAGATTCACCACATCAGACTCATCCCGCCATTTTAACTCAGTAAGTCTCTCCGATTTGGATCGATCTTACTACTCTTGTAACTCAAAATTTACTACACATGTTAACCATACATTGGTTATTTCAACTAACCTCTAGACCCTAACCAGCCCTAACCAAGACTCTCACAAGGCAACTAACACAACAGTTGTAAACACGATATCCTCATCTCGACACAACGATCAATCTAACTCTACACATCACATTAATATCATCTACTCACCACATCAATATCATCTCACACACAATAAATATAACTCAACACTTGTATGCAATTTAACACATATATATGCACACAAACACATACCTCATCTCTGCACCACCCTCGTCAGGGTTACTCTCGTTAGGGCGTTCGACACACCTCGAGCTCTTCATTAAACTGCTTAATATAGTCACCTTAGGTGACTTCCTGAAGGACTTAGTCCTCCAAAATCTGTTTGCTGTGTCGTAAAGACAACGATGCAAACATAACACAACATATAACACATAACATCACATATCATTTACACGACACATTAACTATACCTGCACCCCACACATATCATTAGGATAACAAATCTTACTCGCACACATAAGCGTTTAGCTTATAACCTGTTTCACCCCCACTAACCCTTAACACGACACACGTCAATAACTGTTTCACCCTAGCTCACATGATCTCATAGACACCCCTGTAGACCCTCCGACTTATTACTGAATGTTTTAGTTCATAAACACATCGGTTAAAACCCAAAACTCTTAACATGTTTGATTATAATAACACCTCTTGTAAGTATGTACGATAGCCCCAAAAACAGTAAAATGTTTAAGAAATAGGGGATTAGAAACTCACCGATATGAAGATCCAACTCCCGTACCGCAACGACCGCCTAACACGAAACTCGAACCTGTGAACGTAAGATCACATAGTCAGAGCATGTCGTAAACATGTGTCAATTACGTAGCAAAAAATATTAATGGTTCTGACATTCATCTCACCCGTACACCCCTTCATCCATGCAAAATCCTAGCTCAACGTTCACAAGAATCGGGTCGTCCTTGACCCGTATAGAACCCGCATGCATGCATATTCATGTGGCTTACGTAGCCTTATTGTCATGGGTCACACGTACACGAGCTGAGACTCCCATGCACGTATAAACCCCGTCATGCAAACCCTAAGCCCGAAAAACCCTAGTCGAGCGTAACCCGACTCCATTCTCCTCCCGGTTAGCCCCCGTGAACCACCACCATCGTGTATCACTACCAAGCGTCACTCATCGTGTTCTGTCACCTTGTATCACTCTAGTTTACGCATCATCTTTCTAGATATGAGACACCCTAACCGAGCTCTCTTTCTCACATAAGAACACAACAACCCCTTACTCCCACCGTCCGTCGCAGTGACTCGCCACCGCAGCCAACTCCCAAGACCACCGGCACCACCCTACCAGTCGCCTTCCTCAACATGCCACCTCCACTAGGCTATCACAGAGTCCCGTCAAACCATTACAGCCGTCGCCACCTTTACGCACCACGACTGCAGGGCCACCTCCGTTCACCTGGAGGTTACCGGCCCAATTCTAGCCGATACACCACTTCGCACCACCACCATCTCCATGTTGTTCTTCCTATACCTGCCACCCTCTCTCTTCACCATTCCCGCCAGCCTCCCCCGTTACTCTTCATGTCACCAGCACACATGATCAAGAACCCAACCCTTAGCCGAACCAACCCTAAACAGTAAAACCAAACACGTAACTAGGAAGGATGAGGACTACTTTGATCACAGATGGAGTCTCCCACCAATCTTCACCGTAGGGCTACCGTAGACGCCGCCACAGTCCCCGAGTGCGGTCTCCTTCCCTCTTCCTCTCGCGTCTTTCCCTTCTGCCGTCACAACCAAACCTAGGCCGAATGGCCTAGGGTTTATGTTAAGGTTGATATTTAAGTATCCTAGATTGACATCCGGGTCCCCGAGCTATTCTTTTTTGTGCGTTTTAACTTGAACTGCTTGTCAACAACTAGTCGGGCCTATTTCGGTAGTTAAACATACCTCCTTTGGCCAACTCTACTCATCACTATGTTTAATATGAATTCGGGTCGTCTACTACCCCGAACTATTAGCTTCTGGATTTCCGGGATGTTACAAGTCTATTCCCCTTAAAAGAGGATTTGTCCTCAAATCCTGCGTCGGCACAACCCAACACCACTAATTTCTTGTCGTTCCCACTCCTGCACCAATTCCATATGGCGTCAAGCATTCACCTTCACACTTATCGAATCTACCACATTACTTTGTAACTCGACCACCACTCTTGGTGTTCATAGGAGTCATCTCTGCTGCCCGCTTTCAACTCTGGAGCTTGTAGGTTTCACCTACCCATTCCTTCGTTTCTCATATTTACAAATGATGTAGTGCAAAGCACACATCTTTATTCCTATTTTTTCAGGCGTTTTAGTTAGTTTTACCCTTTTAAGTCGTTTTTGTTTCCTATTGAGTCTGTGTTGTGTTTACAGGAGCTTGTATGAATAACAAGTCATATCATGAATATATCGAGCACGAGAAGAAGCCCAGAGGAAAAAGAAGAAAAGGGTTGGATTTTTGATCCCTCACGGTACGCGAGGATGGAGAAGGATTCTGTCATGGTAGGCGAGAGAAGAGAAATTCGGGCCCAACTAATTTGTCCCTCGCGGTATGCGAGGGGTTGGCTAGTTTCTCTCGCGGTACGCGAGAGACTGAAATTCCGTGAAAAAGCCAAAATCGATTATATTAGGTTTTATAATGCCATTTTTTGAGGAAGTTCGACATTTGGCCGTCTAGAGGAGTGCTTCGGGTGATTTTGGGGCTTGCGAGGTCGATTGAAGGCTAAATTTGAAGGCTTTGGATTCCGGGTTCGTTGGATTTACGTATTCGGTGACAAAGTTCGAATCTTTATCTATGAGTTCTTTGTTTGAACCTATGTTTTGCTTATTTACTTCTGTCATGGATGTTTTGAGTGTGAATCTAGGCTAATACCTTAGTACCACCTAGGTTATATGATGATTGCTTGTTGAAGTATTGATTTTTATCGGTTTTTGGATTCATTTGAATGGATTAATGATTTTGTTGCAATCTCATGTTAATGATTATGATGTTTCTGCATGTTTAGATTTGATATATGATTGATTATAAGTTATGTATGTTATTTGTGGATTTCATCCAGTTTGAATAGCGTATCTTGATCATAAGCATGTATGTTTGTGATCGTTTGTGTGGTCTGCTAGACATAGTAGCCATAGGAGCTGTAGTTGAGAGTTATTACATCTGAGTGTGTATCTTATCTCAATACCCAAAAAGTGAGAGATAATCGGTTAGCCTTCGTATTAGGATTCTGAGTGAAATCTGCCTGAGAGGAAGTTTCCCTTAGGTGTTTTAGTGATTGTTGCTAATCCGAGTCATAGTTGTTAATCTGAGATTACCCCGTGCATCTTCGATGTATTGTGGACATGTAACATCCCAAAAATAAAACGACAGTTATAATAACGGAATAAACGAACGAGGCATGTCGGGTCGGGCCGGATGGGCCGGCGGGCTAGAAGGGGAGCCTTCCTTATAAATAGCCAAGGTCACCATTTATTTCTCTTATTTGCAACTTCTAGAGAGAGAAACCATAGAGAGAGAAAGTTGGCGGATCGACCGGATATTTGAGAAGTGTGTTGCTCCAGAGCTCGTAAGAAGAACCTCCGGATCAGAAACTTGATTCAGGTAACGATTTGGCCTAAATCTGAGTTTTTATTCGTTTTTAGGTTTTTCAGGTTTTAGATGAAAATGTAACGTTTTTACAGCTGAAATTGGAAGGAAAACATATATTTGGGTTCCTTAATGAAAAGCAAACGTTTTTAAGTAAACAAGTTCGGGATCTTGACGTGATCAGACCCGAAGGCGAAAGTTAGGGTTTTTGCGAGGAAGCAGTTCGTGCGTACTTATCAAGTACGCATGAAGCTGATCCTGCATACTTACCTAGTACGCAAGAAGAGGATCCTGCGTACTTATCAAGTACGCATGAAGCAGGTACTGCGTATTTATCAAGTACGCATGAAGCAAAGTCTGCACACTTATTAAGTACAGAAGAACAAGTCTCTGCGCACTTGCTAAATGTGCAGGCATCAAGCTGATTAGGTAAAGTCAGTATGTTTAGAAGGTTAAACCGTTAGAGTCGGGATTTGGTCTGATGTGTATTTAACTAATCAATTCAGATCGGAATGATGTAGTGGGACCTTTGTTTAGGACAACCCGGATTAGCTTATTATGTGAGTTCTAGGAGCCCTCTTTTAAATGTTTTATATAATGTTTTCGGGCTGGTGTGCATACATATGAAATGATGTTTTTACGAAACGATGTTTATGAACTATGTTTATAAAATGATGCTTATGAAACTATGTTTACGAAATGAAATGATTTAGAATGAACGGTTTATGTAAAGAAAGTTTTATGAATGGAATGTTTACGAACGAAATGTTTATAAAGAAATGGTTTAAATTAAAGGTAAAGGGTTTCGAAAATGAATGAAAGGTTTTATGAAAAGAAAATAAAAAGGAAAGGTTTTAAAGAAGTCATTTCAAATCTAATCGGTTGAATGAATGGAATTGACGAATGAAGTCTGGGAATGTAATTCCTAGCCTTGTGGTAGATTATGGACAGCGAGCCATAGTTTCCATAAGAGCAACAGGGGCAGTGTCTTGGTGGCCTGCCAATGATTTTGATGTTGTACAACTAGTAGGGAGTAACGACGGTTACACAGGGGTTAACCTGACCCTATGTAAGGTTAAATTATGATCCGACGGTGTTATGGCCGTGAGCTGTAGCCGTCGATGGAAGTTGTCGGTTTATGGACATGAGAGCCATAGGGGCAACTGAATGGGTATTGTCGGTCCTCGTGCAGTTAAGCCTTGGGGGCAATACAAAGGGGAATTGATGAAATGTATGGTATTGTCGGTCTTCGTGTAGTTAAGCCTTAGGGACAATACCATACTAAATGACGGTACGAATGGTAACACAGATTTAGATAGTAATGTATGACTTAAATGAATGTTAAATGTTTTAAACAAATGATCCGTTCAATGTGTTTATAATGAGGATAAATGTTTGAAGGTTTTCAATGATGAACGAAAGGCCCTGTTTTCTTATATTTGATGTTAAACCCTAATGAATGATTGAATGATGAACCATTTCTTAAATCGAACTAAAACTAGAACTCACCAGCGTAGCTGACTTTTTAGTGTGCACATTCAGGTTAAGGCAGGTTATGAGGTTGGACGGCGATGCTTGGCTAGCGATGAAGAGTTACCCGGACGCTTATGAAGACTGGCATCATGTTACGTTTTGATTTCGTTAAGTTATGTTTAGACATGTTTACGCTTCCGTATATTGAACAATGTAATGGTTACGTTTTAATGAAGTATTTTTCGCTGCGTTATTTGATATTCAAGTTTAAGAACTGTTTGTGAATGAGTAAATCCAACAAGCGAGGCCTCCCGGGTTTGGGGCCTTACAAGTTGGTATCAGAGCAATAGTTTGAGAGATTCGGACACTCCCAGTGTCTGAACTTAAACTGTGAATGGGACCGAAAGCGGATGCCAGTACGGGTAACTCGAGCCACAACATCAGGTATGAAGGTAGTATATATTTACATGTGTGGTATGCCTTAGAAAGGGTTAGGTAAGGACTTGTGTTCTGATGGAATCGCAAAGGTGGTCAAATAGAAATCGAAAGGTAGTGTAATGGTTAATTGCAGATGGCCAGTACCGGTGGTCGTACCGGCGGTCGAAATGGTGTGCGTGGCAGGACCCCTGCGCGCCAAGAGTATAGTGAAGATGGAAGTGTTCACACTGAACCGGCGGTTAGTGTGCATGGAACTGAGCAAACACTGGTTGAAGAACAACCTTTCACTTTTGAACCAGAAGTGAGGGCAGCTATAGCTCGAGAGTTCACAGAGTTGATGAAGACTTCTCTACCAGGTCTGTTAGCTGAATCATTAATGAAGGTTAATGGGGAAGGTGGGTCTAACACGGCGGTTGATACCCCGAACACTGAGGCAATCAACGCACCACTTAACCGTGGTTGCGACTATAAGTCCTTTAAGGCATGTGACTCGCCGGTCCTGACTGGGAAGAAGGACGCGGTGGCTACTTTTGATTGGGTAATCCGTATGGAAGCTGCCATTCGCCTGAGCGAGGGTCGAACAGATCAGGTTGTGAAATTTGATGCTAACTCATTGAGAGAGGAAGCATCCCATTGGTGGGAAGGTATACGTCAAGCAAAAGGGAGCGAGGTTGTGGATGCGATGATATGGGCTGATTTGAAAACTTTAGTGATCAAGAATTTCTATCCAAGAAATGAGATCGAAAAGGTAGAAAAGGAATTTCTGGGGACTAAGGCCGGGAGCATGACGCACCGGCAGTACACCACACGGTTCAATGAAATGGCACGTCTGGTGCCACACCTTATCACGACTGAGGAAAGAAAGATTTCCTGTTACATTCAAGGGCTGCCGGACAAGGTCTGCACCTTTATCAAAGCAAACAACCCTAGCACCTATGATTTGGTGGTGGAACTCAGTGGTGTGGTGTATGATGATCTGGCATTAAATGATGCCGCCATTGAGGAATCGAAGAAGAGACCGAGCTTCTCAAACAAGCGAACTGGTGGAAAGACGTTTGGGACTCGTGATAAGAGGGCTCGGGCGAATGAGCCGACTGTTTGTAAGAAGTGTGGAAGGGAGCATGCAGGTGAATGTAGACTGGGATCTAGCTTGTGCTTTAAGGGTGGCAAGATCGGGCACTACTCCCGTGAGTGCCCACAACACTTCAAGTACTATAACTATGGGGATGCCGGTAATCTGAGTAGGGAATGACCGAAACCGAAGATGGGCGAATCTGGGAAGGGAATGGTGCCGAGAAGAAAGAAGAGAGGCCCGAGCAAAGACTCGTGCGTACGCATTGACGCAAGAACAAGCCAGGGCAGACCCCGATGTGGAGTCAGGTACGTTCATCCTTGACAACACTTTTGTTCTGTGTTATTTGATTCGGGAGCTAGTAAGAGTTTTATATCTACGAATTTTTGTAAACGAGTAAAGTACACTGTCAGTAAGGTAGAAAGGGCTTTTAGTGTGGAAACCACTGAGGGTAGAACTACGAGAGTGACCTATGTAGTTGACAACTCCACGATAAAAATAGAAGGTCATAGGTTCCCTGTCAGGTTGTTTGTTATGGTTTTGGGTGGGTTCAATGTTGTGTTAGGTATGGATCGGCTAACTGCCAATGAAGCGCAAATTATATGCAAACGAAAGATAATCCGACTCAAGGCTCCGGATGGTAGCGAAGTCGAGGTTTTTGGTGACCGTGACGCCCCGATGCCAAACGTCATCTCGATGATTAAGGCAACAGATTACTTGAGGCGCGGATGCGAGGCTTATCTGGTGTACGTGATCGACAAGTGTAAGGAAGTGAAGGAACTAGACGATGTACCCGTGGTACGCGAGTACCCGGAGGTGTTTCCAGAGGATTTGCCTAGGATACCACCCGACAGAGAGATTGAATTCCGAATCGACTTAGTACCAGATGCCCAGCCCGTGGCTAAGGCTCCATATCGACTAGCACCTGTGGAAATGAAAGAACTTATGGTCCAATTAGACGAACTACTTGAGAAGGGATTTATACAACCGAGCATCTCGCCATGGGGAGCTCTGGTGTTGTTTGTGAAGAAGAAGGATGGTTCGATGAGAATGTGTATTGTTTATCACGAGTTGAATAAACATACGGTGAAGAACAAGTACCCTTTACCAAGGATCGACGACCTGTTCGATCAATTGCAAGGCGCAAGTTGGTTCTCAAAAATCGACCTTCGATTCGGGTACCATCAGTTGAAGGTGAGGGAAGAAGACATACCGAAAACTGCATTTCGCATGCATTATGGACATTTCGAGTTCCACGTAATGTCTTTCGGATTGACGAACGCCCCCACAGCGTTAATGGATTTAATGAATAGGGTGTGTCGACCGATGCTGGACCGATCGGTAATTGTGTTCATCGATGATATCCTCATCTACTCCAAGAATGAGGGTGATCACGCATGTCACTTAAAGGAGGTGTTGGAGGCTCTAAAGAAGGAAAAGTTGTATGCTAAGTTCTCTAAATGCGCGTTCTGGCTTAGGGAAGTCCAATTCCTAGGTCACGTCATCAACCCAAACGACATTATGGTTGACCCAGCAAAGATAATGACGGTAAGGGAATGGAATATTCCTAAGACGCCAAATGAATTTCGTAGTTTCTTGGGATTGGCAGGCTACTATCGGAGATTCATCCAGGATTTCTCGAAAATAGCTTCGCCATTGACAAAGTTGACTCGGAAGGAGGTAAAGTACAAATGGGGTTCGACCCAGGATGAGGCGTTTAAGGAATTGACGAAAAAGCTAATCAAAGGCCCAGTCATAGCCCTTCCCGAGGTAAATGAAGACTTTGTGGTATACTCTGATGCTTCAGGTCAGGGATTAGGGTGCGTATTGATGCAACGCGGGAGAGTAATCACATATGCATCATGACAATTGAAGGTTCACGAAGTTAGTTATCCGACTCACGATTTGGAACTTGTTGCTGTCGTATTCGCATTGAAAATCTGGAGGCACTACCTTTACAGGGTGAAGTTTACTATTTACTCCGACCACAAAAGTTTGAAGTACTTCTTTGAACAAAAAGAACTTAATATGAGGCAGAGGCGATGGTTGGAACTATTGAAAGACTATGACTGCGAAATAATATACCATCCTGGAAAGGCAAACGTGGTGGCTGACGCTCTTAGCCAAAAGGATGTGCCCACTCCTATTAGAGTGAAAGCTTGCCAATTGCTGGTAACATCGGATGTGATGAGTGAAATTGAAAAGGATCAAGATGAGGCACTTAAAGAAGAAAACATAAAGAAGGAAAGGATGGTTGGCCAACAGGACAAGTTGGAATATAACACCCTTGGTGTTAGGACACGTTTTGGACGGGCATGGATACCTATGGGTGGCGAGCTTAGAACCAAAATCTTGGATGAGGCTCATAAGTCTCGGTACTCTATCCATCCTGGTACTAATAAAATGTACCAAGATTTGAGGAAGGAATACTGGTGGCCTGGAATGAAATATGAGGTGACAAAGTATGTAAGCAAGTGCTTGACTTGCTCGCAAGTAAAGGCTGAACACCAGAAACCGTATAGAAAGATTCAACCACTTGATATACCGGAATGGAAGTGGGAACACATTACCATGGACTTCATAACCAAGCTACCTCGCACAGGTAAAGGTCATGATACAATTTGGGTAATTGTGGACCGTTTAACAAAGAGTGCTCATTTCATACCTATTCGCGATACGTTCTCGTCGGAAAGGTTAGAAGAAGTGTTTATTAACGACATAGTAGCATGGCATGGGATGCCTTTGATGATCGTATCTGACCGGTGTCACACCCCGGCCGGCGGCGGATTATACGCCGGGGCTGACGCGGTTGTTCATAAGCACATGATCATCTATTAAATATGATAATATTTATTATTCAAATTAAAAGCATCCGTTACAGAGGAAAATGAAACGTTCAAAACCTAATTTAAATTAAATTAGGTCCAAATCCTAGGTGAACAAGTAGTCCTCAAACAGGTGCACCTGAAACATGTAAGTAACTGTCAACTACAAGTAGTTGGTGAGAAACATAGGTTTTGACACCAAAAGAGTTAGTATAGATTACAATTCAATATGTTCAAAGCATGTCTAAAGCACATATGTGAAAACACACAGGGTTCCAAGCGTACAATCAAGCCATGTTATATGTATGCACAATCCCCCGGATTGCGTGAAGTTCTCAATGTAACACTAACCCGCCAAGGTTCGTGTTCCCGGATTGCGTGAAGTTCTCAATGTAACACTAACCCGCCAAGGTTTGTGTTAAGTAATGTATCGGATTCCCGTATAAATGATCATAAAAGGTACTACCTTAGGCTTGCCACACAAGTTAATGATTGTACTGACATGAACACATGTAATGGTCACCAAGTAGTTTAAGACATAAGCATAAAGACCATAACATATGAACACAGGGTATTGAATTGTGTATGTAAATGTATTTGTAATCATGTTTCACCCCAAAAGTAAAAATAGTAAAAAGGGGCTATGTAAACTCACATTGGATCTGTAGCGTGAAGTCACGAGTACGGTTAGTTGCACAAGTTGACTAGATAACCACAAAGTTAACCTATGTTTGCATTTATATATGTATCAATGTCATACTCAAATGATTTAAATAGTAAGGATTGGGCTAGTTTGTATGGGTGTGTATCTATTTGTTGTAAATGTTGTGTTTGTTAAGTAGTGAAATAATACGTCTCATTAATAAAGGTTTTAATACCAATTCATATATGTATATAGTGATTTTGTTTAAAATAATGAATAAGTATTTAAATAATATTTGCTTGGACATATAAATAATTATTATATTAATAATTTATATATTTCAATTAATTAAATAGTTGAATAAAATAAATTAAAAAAATAAAGAGGGTATAAGTTAAATAATTGGGTGATAAAAGTAGTTAATAGGGGTTCTAAATAAAATGATAAGTTTTTAATTAGAGTTTATTAGTTTTTAATTTTCTAAAATGATTAAATATTTATTTAAAATTTTTAGGTTAACAATCTGGTTCATATAATATTCCCGAGTCTTGAAAGTTTTATAAAATAATTTTTTTATAGGAAAAATAAGATTAAAAATAGGGTTTTTAAAAATGTTTAAAAAAAAGGCCACGGTACTCGAACCCGCGACAGAAGCGGTTCAACACTTGCACACTCGCACTAACCACTGGACCAGGGCGTATGCCTTGGTTCAAATCGGACGCGATGCGGTTTTAGCAAACAACCCGAACCTCGTCTCCTTCTCCAACCCGTAACCCAAACCCTAGCCATTCAATTCGATTGATTGAGCACCCTATCGTCCTCGAATTCATAGGGCTTTTACTCCCTACAACAAAACGAAATCATAGACACCATAATTACCTGAAATGGTTAGCGATAGAGGGAGAACGACACCGAGGCCGAGATCGGCGATCCTTGAGCTCGTCGGAGTTCTAGAGGAGGAATGCAACGAATACAGGAGTGAAGGAAGTTTGTGGCGTCTGTAATGAAGGTGCGGGTTCGATTTTATAGTCCAATTTCGTGTTAAATGCACGAATTGATGTCACGATTGATTGGGGACGGTTACAAGTTGCTTGAACTCGTTTTCATTGATTTTATTGTTGTAATTGATCCGTTACAGGTGATTAGAATGGTCGAAACAGTTGTGATAACGTCCATGTATAATTCGATTGGGTTAATACTCAATGATTCGAGATTCCATCGATCGATTTTGATCCTTGTTGACTTTTGAGAGTCAAAGGGGAGGGGGGTAATTTCTGGATAGATAGGGGGGGGGGGGGAATGAAAGCTTTTATTTTGCAGACAGGTCCCTCTAGTTTACAGGTTTATCATTTTATGAACAAGGTTAGGTTTTAGTTAGAATTTTAGTTTCAGAAAGTTACACTTTCTACCCTGAACGTTTACAAAACCTAAAAGTGTTAAATTTTATAAACTTTTATAAAAGCTAACAAACTATTAAGTTATAATTTAAGTGTTATAAATATATGAAAAAGTAATTCATTAGAAAAAAAATTTCCATTTTATTTTCATTATATAAAACCCTAATTTATCATTTTTATACTATAACTAAATGTTATAAATACAAATTATAATTTCTATGAAGTAAAAAGGGTTTTATTTATTTAGAACTTAATTTATAGGTTTTGTAACTCTTGTAATTTATAAATTCTCCATCTAGTTATATCCCCATTAAATAGGTATTGAATTTGAAATGAATGTATCCAATGTATGTATGTACAAACATGTATGTATTGTAATTGGAAATTTATGACACTTTCATAGATAATATCAGATAATAATAAAATTACAATGCCGGAAAGGTAAGAATATTAGCCGGAATTTCTTGGGGATTACAACCGGGACACACGATTCACATCGAGGTTCTGGAAAAGATTTCACGAGGCGATGGGCACGAGACTCAATGTTAGCACGGCATACCACCCGCAAACGGATGGCCAGTCTGAAAGGACCATTCAGACATTGGAGGATATGCTTCGTGCTTGTATTATCGATTTTGGCGGCAGTTGGGACAGTCATCTGCCGTTAGCCGAATTCTCCAACAACAATAGTCATCACACGACGATAGGCATGCCGCCTTACGAAATGTTGTATGGGAGAAGATGTAGGACCCCGGTTTGTTGGGGTGAGATTGGACAAAAGGAATTAGGAAGTCTTGAAGTCGTAAGAGAAACATCGGAAAGGTTTGATCAAATCAAAGCACGAATGAAGGCCGCACAAGATCGTCAGAAGTCCTATGCGGATAAACGACGAAGGCCTATTAAGTTTGATGTTGGGGACAGAGTAATGTTGAAAGTGTCACCCTGGAAGGGAATCATGCGATTCAGGAAGAGAGGAAAATTAAGTTCGAGGTTTGTCGGACCATACAGGATAATGGAACGAATTGGTGAAGTCGCTTATCGGTTAGAGTTGTCTGATGAGTTAAGTGGGATTCATCCTACCTTCCATGTATCACACTTGCGAAAGTGTTTGGCGGATGAACCAGCTCACGTACCACTTACTGACATCGAGGTCGACAACAGCCTTAATTACATTGAAGAACCCGTGGCGATCTTAGACAAGAAGGAGAAGCGTTTGCGAAATAAGATTATCCAATTGGTTAAAGTCCAATGGAAACATCGAAAGGGATCGGAAGCCACTTGGGAAACGGATACGGAATTGAGGGAGTCGTACCCTCAACTATTTGACTTATGATAGGTTTCGGGGACGAAACCTATTGTAAGGGGGTAGACTTGTAACATCCCAAAAATAAAACGACAGTTATAATAACGGAATAAATGAACGAGGCATGTCGGGTCGGGCCGACGGGCTAGAAGGGGAGCCTTCCTTATAAATAGCCAAGGTACCACCCATTTCTCTCATTTACAACTTCTAGAGAGAGAAACTGTAGAGAGAGAAAGTTGGCGGATCGACCCGAGATTTGAGAAGTGTGTTACTCCAGAGCTCGTGAGAAGAACCTCCGGATCAAAACTTGATTCAGGTAACGATTTGGCCCAAATCTGAGTTTTTGTTCGTTTTTGGGTTTTGAATGAAAATGTAACGTTTTTACAGCTGAAATTGGAAGGAAAACATATATTTGGGTTCCTTAATGAAAAGCAAACGTTTTGAAGTAAACAAGTTCGGGATCTTGACGTGATCAGACCCGAAGGCGAAAGTTAGAGTTTTTGCAAGGAAGCAGTTCGTGCGTACTTATCAAGTACGCATGAAGAAGATCCTGCGTACTTACCAAGTACGCAAGAAGAGGATCCTGCGTACTTATCAAGTACGCATGAAGCAGGTACTGCGTATTTATCAAGTACGCATGAAGCAAAGTCTGCGCATTTATTAAGTACGCAAGAACAAGTCCCTACGCACTTGCTAAGTGCGCAGGCATCATGCTGATTAGGTAAAGTTGGTATGTTTAGAAGGTTAAACCGTTAGAGTCGGGATTTGGTCTGATGTGTATTTAACTAATCAATTCAGATCGGAAGTGACGTAGTGGGACCTTTGTTTAGGACAACCCGGATTAGCTTATCAGGTGAGTTCTAGAAGCCCTCTTTTAAATGTTTTATATAATGTTTTCGGGCTGGTGTGCATACATATGAAATGATGTTTTTACGAAACGATGTTTATGAAACTATGTTTATAAAATGATGCTTATGAAACTATGTTTACGAAATGAAATGATTTGGAATGAACGGTTTATGGAAAGAAAGTTTTATGAATGGAATGTTTACGAACGAAATGTTTATAAAGAAATGGTTTAAACTAAAGGTAAAGGGTTTCAAAAATGAATGAAAGGTTTTATTAAAAGAAAAGAAAAAGGGCAAAGGTTTTAAAGAAGTCATTACAAATCTAATCTGTCGAATGAATGGAATTGACGAATGAAGTCTGGGAATGTAATTCCCAGCCTTGAGGTAGATTATGGACAGCGAGCCATAGTTGCCATAAGAGCAACACGGGCAGTGTCTTGGTGGCATACCAATGGTTTTGATGTTGTACAACTGGTAGGGAGTAATGACGGTTACCGAGGGGTTAACGTGACCCTATGTAAGGTTAAATTATGATCCGACGGTGTTATGGCCGTGAGCCATAGCCGTCGATGGAAGTTGTCGGTTTATGGACATGAGAGCCATAGGGGCAACTGAATGGGTATTGTCGGTCCTCATGCAGTTAAGCCTTGGGGGCAATACAAAAGGGAATTGACGGAATGTATGGTATTGTCGGTCTTCGTGCAGTTAAGCCTTAGGGGCAATACCATACTAAATGACGGTACGAATGGTAACACAGATTTAGATAGTAATGTATGACTTAAATGAATGTTAAATGTTTTAAACAAATGATCCGTTCAATGTGTTTATGATGAGGATAAATGTTTGAAGGTTTTCAATGATGAACGAAAGGCCATGTTTTCTTATACATGATGTTAAACCCTAATGAATGATTTTATGATGAACCATTTCTTAAATCGAACGAAAACTAGAACTCACCAGAGTAGCTGACTTTTTAGTGTGCACATTCAGGTTAAGGCAGGTTATGAGGTTGGACGGCGATGCTTGGCTAGTGATGAAGATTTACCCGGACGCTTATGAAGACTGGCATCATGTTACGTTTTGATTTCGTTAAGTTATGTTTAGACATGTTTACGCTTCCGTATGTTGAACAATGTAATGGTTACGTTTTAATGAAGTATTTTCAGCTGCGTTATTTGATATTCAAGCTTAAGAACTGTTTGTGAATGAGTAAATCCAACAAGTGAGGCCTCCCGGGTTTGGGGCATTACAGGACTGTGATACCGAGAAGTGATCTGTCTGTTGTGTACTTTATCATTGTTGGAGAGACTGAAAGGTAATCCGACTATATGGTGAGTTTAGTAGATCTTTAGGTTTCTTAGTTGGTGACACCCCGAGTGTGGTTAGGGATCCACTAGGCTGTCTAGAGTTGTTATCCTTAGATTCCCAGATCCATCATAGTTTCCAGAACCGATATACGTTGAGCTTTGCAAGTAGGATTCTGACCTAGGTGGTATTCTTCCCATCTCTGAATATTCCCTTAGTCTTTGTCTTGATAGTTGAAGTCGTTCATTATTTTTCTTCCTTGATTTTAGTAGTTAATCAATAGTATAGAAAACCCCCCAACCAAATCATCTTTAGTCTGAGTCAGAGTCTAGTTTAGCTGTTCAGTGTCTCTAGGGTTCGATAATCCGGTTTACGATTAAGCTGTGCTACACTCGATAGGTGCACTTGCCTATCAGTGCGGTTTAGTTCATAGGTACTCCATTTATTACTTAGGAGTCTAGGTTAGGTTTATTTGTTAGTTTTTATAGACCGTCTGCGCGACATCACCAACCATTACTCAACAGTACATTACTAATTAACACGTTTCCCACTCTGCATTCTCAACTGGCATGTTATACAATTTTCTAACCAATTTTTGTTATTTTATCATTTGTCGGAAGTAACATTCCGAGGTTTCCTTGAATACTAATCTTTTTCATGAAGGTTTCATTATCCTTGACAACACTTTGTCACTCTAAAGGCTCCTAACAACATCATACGTATCATTTCTAGTACTACGTAGGACAACACTGCCAGTTGTCCGTTCGCCTGACACATTTTTACTTCAGTTCACGACACAATTGCCTTTACCTCTTCCATAATGCTGATGATCCCGTCACTCCAACAGTCATCTTTCTGAATTGAGGTCGTCAATCCCGTCACCTCGTACCCTAATCGCTATCCTGCGATGATTTCTCAACTTCGGCACCACTGCCTTGCCCATAAAGGTACTACGTCTATTCTTCTCTGATGATCTTCGGGAGCTCGTGTGAAGTTCCTCTAATTTATCAAACCATACGTTCCTCTACCGAGGTACTTTCCACCCTTTTTCATCGCATCTCGTTCATCAAGCGCGAACATGAAGTCCACCCTATCACCAGCCTCAACCCTCCCCCGTCTCGTTCAGAAGAAACATTCTCATTCCTCTTGTGCCTTATATTGACAAAATTCTTCATATGGAACGTATTCCATGGAGACCCTTGTTGGATATATGATGTCTGATCATCAATTAAGTCAACGTTACTAACGAGGTACGGTCCAAAGAGTTATGCTTTGGGCAACGAGAAAATATATAATATTTAATTGTTAAATATTATAGTTCACAAAAGATGAATTAATAAACGGTAGATTAATATTTAGAGAAATATTTATCGGTGATTGAGTTAATTAATTATTTAGTGAAATAATTATTTATGGGGATAAATGTTTAATATGTTAAACATTTAAAGAATTCGTTTTACTGATTATTTGTAATTAGTAAAATACAGGGTTTAATAATTAATAGTTAATTATTAATTGGGTATTAACTGTTAATATCTCAGGGGCCTAGTCTGTAAGTTAGGTGGTTATAGATATATATCCTTAACTCATAACCCTAATACAGATTTGAAAGCAACCATCTAAACCCGTGCCCCTTGCTCGGATCCGGTCGACGCCACCACCACCGACGTGGGCCACCTTGAGCCGCCGTGAAGCCGAGAGCACCACCGCCGTCCCCAGCCGTGACCACCTCCGCTGCCGTCGTCGCCGGTTCTCTCTACGCATTCGTGTGACGTTTTTGCAGCAGGTTCGTGTACGTGTCATCTAGCTTAACGTTCGTTGATCTGAGGTGTTCTGATTTGGTTATCGTTGAAGGTATAATCCTAGAACACCCTATGGTTGGTTTATATTATATTGTTTAAATGCGTGTAATTGGATCATTGTCTAGGATCCAGATCTGATATGTTATTAGTACTCTAAATCGCTTACGCTAAATATATCTGATTTATTTATTTAAAAGGTTTAAATAAATATTGTTTTTAAAAGTTAAAAACTGATACTAGATTCCCAACAGTGGTATCAGAGCCACCTTTACGCACATTTAGACATATTTTTTTTAAATCGATCTATTGTTTTATTTGTGAAAACTTTTGTCTGACAAAAGATCGGGCCTTTATCGTTTATTGTGATTGTGTTGAATGAATCGAGCACTAGAGACCTGTGGTTGTATTGTTTGTGTTGGTTAATTTTTCTTTGTATTTTTATAGGTTATTTGGAACCCGATTTAAGAGTTGGGTTTATTTTATTTATTTATTTTTAGTGTATCTGTAAATAAATATTGTAATCCTAAAGAGACGAAGACTAGAAGACCAAGGAGGACAATGACAGGATTTAAGATGGAGATCTTGGACTAAGTGGGAGATAGCATATTTGTTGATTTTGTTATCCCTTAGAAAGAATACGGACAATTTTTCCTAGTTGCTCGGTTCGGTGTTTTATTTTATTTTTGTGGTTGTGATATAATTATTTAGGATAATAATTAAACCGCAAAATTTTTATAAAACTTTTGACACAATTTCAAAACGACGAGATAATTAAATTGTTTATTTTTCCTCGGAAAGGTAATTAAAAAAATGTGTTTTATTGAAAAGTAAAAACAAGTTTTAAATTTAATAGTTTTATTTAAAACAATTTTAAATTAATTAAAAGAGTTGATTAGTTTAAAATCAGTTCGCGACGAATGACCAATTTAGATTAAATAAGGTATTTAAAATTGGATCGTGTCAAGTGTTGAAAGTTGTTTCACGAATTTAAATTAGTAAAATCGGTGTACTAAAACTGTGCGACTTGTGTCATGCTACTCGTCGTCCAAAATGTTTTTGACCCGAAACGGTAATTTTAAAACATTGAAGAAATCCCAATATAAAATTGATATTTTTGCGCCACCGTAAATTATAACATTTCAACTAATCTGTCTGAACCCCGGTGTTAGTGAATTACCCTGCATCCGGCCCTACGATTTTGGTTGAAGGTAGAACCGCGATTCCTGAGTTACTTAGGCCGGATCAACGGTTATAATTGAAGGACCAATATCACTTAAGTTGTTTAAGTGGGCGTAGTTGAGGAAAATGTATCCAAGCTTGACAATACTCGTCATGCCCCTCAAATCGAGAATTGTATAGTTGATACAAATGGTAGTCATTACTTACCTATCTAGCCATGCTAGTGAATAGTGCTCAGCCATTCACTGAGACATGGGGAACCAGGATCTCATTCCTAATTATGTAATCTTGTAGTTGGGTCATAAAGTTTTAATTAGGACGTTATGCATGAAAATACTAAAACTTGTATTTTGAATCTTTGTAGATTTCTAATGAATCTAATCCAAATTCCTCATTCTCCATAAAATCAATCCTTGAGAAGGATAAGCTTGACAACTCCAACTTCATGGACTGGTTCTGAAGATTGTCATCAGGGTAGAGAAAAAACTGTATATTCTCGAGGAACCGATCCCAGAAGAACCAACTTCTTCTATGGGCCAAGCCTGTAAGACATGGGAGAAGCATGTTGATGACTCTATCAAGGTCTCTTGCTTGATGCTGGCGTCTATGATACCAGAACATCAGAAGAATCTGGTGGACATGCCAACATACGACATGATTCGGCAGCTGTAGGAAATGTTCTAGCAGCACGCCCATCATGAACGCTTTGAGGTGATAAGATCACTAATAACATGTCGTATGCAAGAAGGTTCTTCGGTCAGCACTCATGTGTTGAAGATGAAGGGGTACATTGATCATCTAGGACATCTTGACTGCCCTTTAAGAAATGAATTGGCCGGGGATATTGTCCTCAACTCGCTGCCAAAGTCATATGATCAATTCACTTTGAATTACAATATGAATGCTTGGGACAAGACCATCGAAGGAATCGTATGTGATGCTAAAGACTGCGGAGACGAATATACCGACTCCTACTAAGTCTAGTCCAGTGCTGATGATCAAGGAGGGTCGAGTCAATAAATCTAAAGCCAAGGGAAAAGGCAAGAAAAGATTCAAGAGCAAATGCAAAGGCAAAGCTATTGCCAAGAAACCTCTAAAGGATGTCAAATGTTTTCATTGTGATGAAGTCAGACACCGGAGGAGGAACTGTCCAAAGTATGTAGCCGAGTTGAAGTGAAGAACTCTGCTGGAGGACAGTCCTCAGGTGTGTTCATTATTGAGATCTTCTCTCTGTCTAGAAAATCTTGGGTGTTTGACACTTGATGTGGCTATCACATTTTTAATGATTTGCAGGGACTAAAGAAGGTTAGGAGGCTAAAGCAAGGCGACCTAGAGCTCCATGTGGGAAAGAGACAAAAGGTTGTTGTGAAGACTGTAGGAGAATACACTCTTTTAGTTTCTTCTAGTTTAGAACTTGTTTTGAACAATGTTTATTTCATTCCTAATTTGACTAGGAATATTGTTTCAGTATCCGCTTTGTGGGAACAAGGATTTAATTATGCTTTTTATAATGATTTCATTTCTGCATATTTAAATAGTTTGTTTTATTTTTCTACAAAGCCTCACAATGGAATCTATGAGATAGAGGTCCATGATAAGAACGTTCTATTTAACATCTCCTCCAAATGTACGAAATTAGATTTCAATGATACGTATCTCTATCATTGTAGACTTGGACACAAAAACAAGAATTGCATGAAAAAACTCCAGACCGCTGGAATTCTGAATTCTACTGGTCAAGAGTCATTTGTTGATTGCGAATCATGTTTAAGTGGAAAGCTAACCAAGGCTCCTTTTACCAGTATCGGTCAAAGGGCTAAGGATATGTTAGGACTTGTACATACTGATGTATGTGGTCCATTTAAAACAGTGTCTAGAAGTGGAGAGAGATACTTCGTTACATTTACTAATGACTTCAGTAGATATGGATATGTTGATCTTATGAAGCATACACATGAAACGTTTGAAATGTTCAAACATTACCCGAACGAAGTATAAAATCAATTTGGTAAGACGATTAAGATGCTTCCATCTGATCGAGGTGGTTAATATCTTAGTCAAGAGTTTGACGAACATCTAAAGAAACGTGGGATCATTTCTCAGCTTCCTCCACCAGGAACACCACAGTTTAGCGGTGTGTCCGAAAGGAGAAATCAAACTCTATTAGATATGGTTCGATCTATGATGTGTCGTACAAACCTCCCACACTCCTTATGGAGTTTTGCTCTCACAAGAATCATAAATTTAGCTCCTATAAAGAAGGTGGACAAGATGCCTTATGAGATATGGCATTGGGAGAAACCCAAAGTGTCCTACCTTAGGGTTTGGGGATGTAACACATATGTTATAAGTGAATCTACAGATAAGCTAAATCCCCGTGGCGATAAAGTTGTTTTCGTCGGATACCCTAAAACAATCGGTTACTATTTCTACAATCCTGCTGAAAATCGAGTTTTCATTAAATGTAGAGCTACCTTCTTGGAGAAGGAACTTCTTGCCCGAGGGATTGGAGAGAACCGTGTGGACAAGGATGAGATCCGAGAACCACAAGTAACCGAACCTCAAACTGAATCTGCCATTCATCATGAGACTGCTGAAACTGAATCTAGAAATTTTTAAGATTCAACTATGACACATGTTGTTCGCAGAAGTGCTAGGGATCGTCATGAACCCAACCGGTATATCGAGATTCACCAGATTGACAACATCCAGATAGTTGATCAGGCTGAGCCCACTAGTTAAAAATATGCAATCTTAGATTCAAAATCTAAGAAATGGCTTGAAGCCATCGATGCTGAAATCCAATCCATGTATAACAATCATGTATGGGACTTGGTTGATCTTCCTCCCGAGAGTCAGATAGTAGGAAGCAAATGGATTTTCAAGAAGAAAATCGACATGGATGGGAATGTGCAAACCTTCAAAGCAAGGCTGGTAGCGAAAGGCTTTACTCAAGGAATTGATTATGTTGAAACCTTCTCGCTAGTAGCCATGCTTAAGTCGATTAGGATCTTGCTTGCCATTGCCGCGTATTATGACTACGAGATATGGCAAATGGATGTCAAAACTGCGTCCCTTAACGGGCTTCTTACTGAAGATGTCTATATGGTTCAACCGGAAGGTTTTGAAGATCCAAAGAATCCTAATAAGGTATGCAAGTTAAACAAATTCATTTATGGATTAAAATAGGCATCCAAAAGCTGGAATCTTCGCTTTGACCAGAAAATCAAAGAGTTTGGTTTTGTTAAGAACGAAGATGAATCGTGTGTCTACAAGAAGGCAAGTGGGAGCCATGTGACTTTTCTGATTCTGTATGTAGATGACATATTGCTCATTGGAAACCATATCCGTATGCTACAAGACATAAAGTCCTGGCTAGGTAAATGTTTTGCAATGAAAGATCTTGGTGAAGCAGCTTATATTATGGGAATAAAGATATGTAGAGATAGATCAAAGCGGCTTATAGGTTTAAGACAAAGTACATACATTGATAAATTCGTTCGACGCTTTTTCATGCAAGACTCTATAGAGAGGGTCTTTGCCTATGCCGCATGGAACCATACTGAATAACAAACAGTGCCCTCAGCCTGACGAGAAAAATAAGAAGATGGAAAGGGTTCCATATGCTTCTGCAATTGGTTCCGTCATGTGTGCTATGCTATGTACGAGACCTGACGTATCGTACGCTTTAAGCATGATAAGCAGATTTCAATAGAATCCTGGTAAGAGTCACTAGATAGTTGTGAAGAACATCCTTAAGTACTTAAGAAGAACTAAGGACATGTTCTTGATATATGGAGGACTGGAAGAAGATCTAGGTGTTAAATGTTACACTGATGCTAGCTTCCAGACTGATCGAGATGATTTTTGATCACAGACGAGATTTGTGTTTGTTCTGAACGGTGCTGCCATCACTTGGAAGAGTATTAAGCAAAGTGTTGTTGCTCAATCCACCACCAAATCAGAATACATTGCAGTTTCGGAAGCTGCAAAGGAGGCTGCTTAGATGAAGAAGTTCATTGCTGACCTCGGAGTAATGCCTAGCATTCAGAAACCAATGGAGATACTGTGTGTGACAATACTGGTGCTATTGCTCAAGCTAAGGAACCAAGGTCACACCACAGCACGAATCACATACTGAGAAGATTTCATTATATCAGGGATATATTGGAGCGGGGAGACACTGTGCTAAACAAAGTTCACACAAATTAGAGTCTAGCCGACCCGTTCACTAATCCTATGCCTCATTCTAAACATGAGGAGCATGCTGATAAAATAGGCCTTAGATTTACTAGACAGTGGGTTTGATTTGTATTTAGTATTTGGTGCTTTCGAACAATACAGTTGCATTAGCTTTTATATTTGATTTAATGGTTAAATGCATTATAACTAGATGTTACTGTATTCGATAGTTTATACGTTTTAGAAACCCTTGAATATTATATTCTAAATGTCAGTAGTCGATCAGATTGATGGGAATCAATCTGAATGTAAGACTGCTGTGAATTGAATGGTTGGTTATTATGAATGAAAGTCCAAGTAGTTGGATATCATGTTCACAGATAATTACTAGAGAATAATTATTGGATGTAACTCATTTCAAAACTATCATCATGTATCAATGTCTTGTGTTTTGAATATGGTAAGATCTATCGATCCTCGACCCGAGGCACATACTAGAACTAACTCTTACTAAAGTTTGTTCTTTGATCTTATCTAATGTTGTACCTTAACAGGCAATAATAAGGGTATGATCCGGAGTAATCTGAAGTTTAGTGGGAGTTCTACGTGACCAAAGGAATTATGTTCTTCTTTAATTAGGAGTTGGACATTCTGGGGCCCTCGTTGATTCAAGCTTGTTTAAAACGCATGGCCATGCTCAAACTAAAGAGTAGATTGTTTAAGACCACTTTGAATTGGAGAATGAGAACAAGAATAGTTTAACGGATGGCCTAAACAGAAAGGATCCATACATATGCTTACTATGACTGTTACACTTGGTAAAGTAAAGGTCACTTGTACACAAGAAAATAGTTTGATGATTGTAATACGTCATACCTTGCTAGCGGCAGTGAGATGCAGCTAGGCGTCCACCATTGTCTATGTTGAACCGATTAATTGATAAATCGTCCAAGTGGGAGATTGCTCGATATATGATGTCCGATCATCAATTAAGTCAACGTTACTAATGATGTATGATCCAAAGAGTTACACTTTGGGCAACGAGCAAATATATAATATTTAATTATTAAATATTATAGTTCACGAAAGACGAATTAATAAACAGAGATTAATATTTAGAGAAATATTTATCGGTGATTGAGTTAATTAATTATTTAACGAAATAATTATTTACGGGGATACATGTTTAATATGTTAAACATTTAAAAAATCCATTTTTACTGATTATTTGTAATTAGTCTATTACATGGTTTAATAATTAATAGTTAATTATTAATTAGGTATTAACGGTTAATACCTCAGGGCCCAGTCTGTAAGTAGGGAGGTTATAAATATATCCTTAACTCATAACCCTAATACAAATTTGAAAGCCACCATCTAAACATGTTCCTCCTTGATCCCATTCGGTCGACGCCACCACCACCGCCATGGGCCACCTTGTGCCGTCGTGAAGCCGAGTGTCACACCCCGGATTTAGCCTACCCGGGCGTCCGACCAACGATTGGTACCTGTTTCTTATTTTTCTCATGAGAGATTTAGAAAAACACAGCGGAATAGTTCATAACTCAGGATCTTTTCAAAAGACGGGGAATCTCCCATTTTATTTCATTATAACAGGGGATAAACCCTGATATTTTACACAAACATTTATTTTACAAAACCAAGGTTTACATGAGCCATTTCTTTCAAACAGATGTCTAGGGTGGACGTTCCCTTTTTCATGACATCTTTCATTTCTTGTGATCACATGGCTAAATCAATATCAATTCATCCTTGGTTACCTGTAAAATGTTTGGAAATATTTTATCAGTAAAAACTGGTGAATACAAGTATATTGGAAATCATAATCTGACAAGTGTGCATAAATAAAACAATTTGCCCATAGTTTTCGGTCAATTTACACAGTCAACGGACTAACCACCATCCACACCAGGGACCTTGGATATATTTTTATGTCTATCTGCCTTACGCTTTAAGCGATGGGCTTTACAACAACCAAGGGTTCAACCCCTAACACGTTGTAGGTCCTGACGACAGGTCCCTGTGCTAGAATGATTCTAGTCAGGTAACAACCAAAAGATCAACTATAAAGAAGTTGATTGTTGATGATAATGATAAACACAGAATGAAGAGCAACACAAACACAAACATAAAGCACACGATTCTATTAGATCCACTGAGAAAGATTACATATAAGCTCCTGTATATCAAAGATAACATCTACAACCTCCTACCGGCTCTCAAATTGACTATAGTAATGACTAGTGAATCAAGAACTACCGAATTAGGTTATTGGGTTGCTGTTTATAGAGCTCAAAGCAAGAGTCGGCATGATGATTACCGACTGTCGACAGTCGGCCGATAACCGACATATCGACTCTCAACCCAAAAACCTTTCTTTACAAAAATTACAAACTAGCCCCTATAGTTATCAGGAATGCATCGGATATTCAGGTTCCAACAATCTCCCTCGTAACCGTTGCAGTCTTGATTCTTTAAAAATCCTTGGGCTCCTCTTCCTATGGATCCTGGGGATTGACTTGTTTTTCTTTAGCTTCTATGCTGGATTTTAGTTCAACCATTTTCTTCTTTAAATCCAAAGCTCGGGTGGCAGCACGAGCAAATAATGTTGCTTCTTCTTCGGTTGCATGACCTGCATCCATTCTGATGTTTTTTTAAAAGCACCTCAAGATCAGGAATTGAGAAAGAGAACTTGTCCAATGGATCAAGTATTCGAATGTCATTCAAAGGAGTCCCACGTCTACATAGCACGACTTCTCCTATGTGATTATCATAGTACCATTTGATGAAGTGATGAAGACAAGTCACTCGTTATGGAGGAATCAAAATCCTATTAACTACCTTGGGCGGTTGAACATAAGTGATGATCTTTGGTTGGTTTGTCTCTTTCTTTGACCTTTTCTTCTTAGGCTGCTGAGGTTTGAAAGTGGGAAACCTTTTGTGGTATTCTGAAATAATCATATGTTCAATGTTGTTGCCTTCTGAATGATTGCCATGATTGATCATACTTAGCTTCTCTAAAGCATAAATATCCCATGTTGGTAAGGGTTGAAGATCATGCTCATTTTGAATGTAATGTATCTCTCCCATTCTTCTTTTGATAACAAATAAATGCTTTAGACCGTCATATGCCCATGAAATAATCTTTCTTTCGGATGCTTTACGAAGAACGTTAATATTTTGATGGAGAGGGCATGGGATAGGTTTGGGAGTTTTGAACCATTCAGACTTATTGATTGGTTCATCGTCGTCAAGGTTGATGGACTCCCCAAAAGCAGATTAATAGCAAATCTTTTCTCCTTTTCCTTCTTCCATAAATTTTTTTGGCATATCTTCCATGTATTTATACACAACATCCTCCTTGGCTTCTTCAGATACAGGAATATCAGAGGTTTCATTTCCTTCCTTATTGCCTTCATCACCTCCTGTTTGGGTAATAGGAGCATTTGAGCTTGTTTCGCCTGTTCCCAAACCAGTACCACCATGTCCTTCATCATCCTCATTATTCTTGTTCTTTGGTATTTCTGTGCTTTGTTCCGAATCCGTTGGATCTTTATGTTTCTCTTCCTCCTTTTCATCTTGATCCAAGTCAAAGATAACTACATCAATGAAGGTAGATGAGTCAAAGATTTCATCATAGATAAGAGGATCTTCATTCAAGCGTTCTCGTAGCCTATTCACTTCCGAGGTCAGAATACGACTTCCTCTCGTCAACGTCAATAGAGCTTTGCTCAAATCATTCATATTTGCTTGAATCTTCTTGTTTAGAGAAATTTCATTATCAAGCTGAAAATTCAATATCTTGATGGTAGTTTTTAAATCCTCAATCTCATAATCTGTATCAGCTTCTCTGCTCTTTGATGCTTCAATCTATCCTTTCATCCATCTAAGTAACTGAGTAGCCTCAATCCCAACATTTTTAACCAATTCTAGATCCAAAGGTTCTTTGATAGGAGGAGGAACGGGATTTCCAATTGGTCTAGACTTCCTTTTGGCCATGGATTTCATTCTTTTAGGAGTGTCGGTAGGAGGGATAGATGTTGTTGTGGAGAAGGAGAATGTCTTGTTCCTGACCTACCTTATGTCTGCCTGGACGGAGGAAGTCCTTCGGCTTCCAGAGTGGGGGCTAAGCGATCTGCCTCAATGTCTTCATCAATAATACCATGGAGAGGAGGAGTATTTAGTCTTGACGGACTCCTTTGCTGACGAACATAATTGTCTCTTGCGGATTTCATGAATCCTTAACTGTCACCTCCATATCTTTGCTTCTTTTTCTTCCTAGCATCAAGTTCAATGGCCTTTCCTTTATCTTTTCTTTTTCGAGCAATCTCGTCACTATTTATTGATGGTTCCTTCTTTTTCTCAACCTTTCTTTTCTGTTTAGCAATCTTTGCTTTCCCTGCTTTCTTTTCTTTAATGGCTGTAAGAGCGGCTTTAATCGTTGGTAAACGTTCTTCCCGATACATATTATTGAACATAGGGGTCCATTTCCTAGAGAACTTCTCGTATACCCTTAGTACATCAGTGTAGATACGAGATTCAACCTTTGCAAAGGTCATGGGACAACCACATGGTGGTAGATCTTTCAGATGATAATTAAGGATCATTTGTATGAATCGAGGATAAAGCAGCCACTTACTTTCTTTTGTTTGGTTGATTATCTGGGTGAATATATGATACGAGAGATTGAATTTTTCTTCACCGCAAATCTTTAGCATAATTCCGCACCAATATACACTCAATGCATCATAAGCGCCTTTTCTATGGGAAAGAGAGTGTATAAATATGTACATAATGAGCTTCCAATCTCTAGATAAAAATCTCTTTTGAATTTCATTCTTTCTGAACGGACCCTCATACCCTAATTCTTGCATGAATCTGTTTCTTGTCTCATCTTCATTGATAACTCTTGGGTCCCGTCTATCATCATCTAGTTGTAACACATTTCTGACTATACTTTCATAAATCAGTACCTCCTTCCCATGAATAATGGATCTCATATGAGGCTTCTATGTGGTAGAGTGGAATTTATACTCAGCATTGATCCAGAATTCTTCGATCAGATCTCTGTATACTGCTTCGTACCAAGTGATTGTGTAAGCAATTTTACTTTGAAGAATCCATCTTATAACATCATTAAATTCCTCAGGAACTGATTCAGGAAACGATATTGCCATGTTGTGACGATTATCACTTGCAAGGTGATCGTTGTCCATATTCTGTAGCAAAATAGAAACCAATATGAGTAATACAACTACAAATTTAAATATATAAACAGAAGAGAGTGTCGGCCAAAGAATTGTCTGAAAGGATGAGTTTCCCTGATGAGAGTCAACCAACGAGGAATAACATGTTCATGCCCTGACAATCGGCCGAAGAGGAGTCGATAAAGATATTGATCAAAGGCAAAGAGTCGACATGGTCAGGGACAAAATTTTTCCTTGATCATGAGAGTGTCGGCCAAGAAATTGGTCATAAGGCAGAGAATCAACTGGATCAGGGGCAAGATTATGCCCTGATCAAAAGAGAATCAGTTGAAAGAATTCGGTGACAGTCGGCTCAAAAGGTACACAGTAGGCAATCCCTTACGTCAAAAACCGGAGAATCGGGCCATACCAACAATCGGGCTTGATTTTGAACTTGCGTTCAAATGAATTTTATCTTGATAATGAAGGTGAGGAGAGACTCGGCTTCCATAGAGTTGATTTTTGTTATCTTCTTTACCAGACAATCGGCTCAATGGAATATGAAAAGTCAACACATTCTCAGATCATAGATGGATCAAAGAACTCATTTTGCGGCGGTATTTTCAATCTAACTATACAAACAAAGTTAATAGACGAGTGGAGAATCATAAAGTTACCTTACTGAAATGCTTGAATGATGCAATAAACAACAGATTGAAAAAAATGGAGTTTGAACGGAACAATGAGTGAGATCGCCGGAAAGCTCTCAGTGAAAACTAGGGTTTCAAGTAAAAGAAATTACTCCCTTTTTAAACATATATATACGATAAAAATTTGGGATCGACACTTGACAGTCGACCCAAGAGTCGCTGATGACAAAAATTTTAAAGAGAAATTTGAACAATTTTGACCAAAACGAATTGATTTTTCAGCTTGATTTTTGAGATAAGGACCCATAAGACTTTGTTACAAGGCTATATACACGCCATCAATCTTTAGAGCAAACATTAACATTAAAAGAGGCACAAACGATTCAAAAATCTAAGAAAGGTCATAGAACATGCAAACTTGATCTTGTGGAATCATACCGACATAACCTGTCACATAACATTGTCATTTTGAAATTTGGATGTCCACGGCCTACGAACGACCATTGGTATATCGGTCCTTTGAAACCCATGCACCATACTTTCCACATACAACTAGTGAACGATTATCATGTTCTGGTAAGATTAAGAAGAAATCAGTGTTCCCCACACTTGTCAGGTATAACCTACCCATCCTTTTGGTCTTTTGAGTGCGATGATGAGAGCTTCAGGTCTATGCCAACACATAATCAGAGAAAGTTGATCATCAAAAATCCTAAAATAGCTAAATGAGCATAACTAGCATGGGTCCGTGAACTGTTTAGGGTTTCTTTAAAAGGATTTTACGTCAGTGACAAAGCACGGCGGACTTATATGCCCTGATTTATGAAATAAGCTGGACTTACTTGCACGTCGGTCTTACAAGCCCTATTTTTGTCAAGAAAATCCATTCGGAGTCACAGGAACCCAAAAACAAAAAATATATACTATATATATATATACACACTAACATTGTGTATCTTTTTGAGTTTTTGATCTTAATGCACGACATTCACATTGCGTGTATTTTTGCTCAAAATTTCTGCATTGCAGTTCAAATTGCACATCATTAGTGTCTTTTGCAGTTGCACGTCATTGCGTGTCTTTTATTTGCCTAATGCACGTCATTGCGTGTCTTTTTTCTTTTTCTTTGGATCAAGTATATAATATGATAAGAACTCGCAACCCCTTTGTGACGGGACTATGGTTATGAGCAGACCTGAACAAGATGGGTATCCGCTTTTCATCAGTTATCATCTTTGTCACTGAGTTGCAGTCTATATATTTGAATGCTGAGCCTACCAACATGTCCTTCAGTATAACCGCTTCCCCCTTTGATCCTAAACAGTTAATAAGTATGTCAGTTCAACTATCAGTCACAAAAACAGTTATGCAGAAGCAACAGTGATGAAACTATTTTTTCGTTTCTTTTCAATATACAGAAACTTTCCCTCGAAAATTTTATTTATAGACAATCTCATTAAATGTAATTTTCTAAATGAAGGATAAAACAATTTTGCAGCTCGATCATCAACTCATTTTGGTCAAGAAAATATTTTTGGATTTTTGAAAGAAAAAAAATGAACAGAGATATATGCACAAAGCATGAGAGATGGAAGATGTTACTCAAAGTTCAACAAATACAATTTCTGCATGAGATCAAGAAACTTGGATTTATCAAATGCCTTTGTAAAGATATTTGCTTTCTGATCATTGGTGTTTACAAGAAGGACTTTAATATACTCTTTAGATTATAGCAGAGTTCTAGAACAAGATTCACTTTGTCCGGAGTGAGAGTTCCATTGCATACAGTTCCCTGTCCGGTAATCTTTCCTCCCTTTTTGTCACCCGCAAAGGCAACGTATCCCCCATCGATAATTCTGAAGTCAGTGAGCAGATCTTTTAGCCCGGTCATATGACGAGAGCACCCACTATCAACATGCCATGCATTATCAATAGTCCTCCTAGGAAAACCCTGTCATGCACAAGACAATTTATTGAGAAACTGGAACCCAAGTCTTTCTCTACTTGGGTGGAACATCAATTTTAGCAATTCTATCAGTTCTAGTTCTCCACCAACATGTTCCCTTTAGAAAATGATTTACATTTTGATGAATTTTGTCAATTTTATGATAAAAAGGATTGTGATCTTGTTGGTGTCTGTTAAAATTTCCCACACTATGCATTTTAGGTCGTTCAAATTTAACCCAATTATTAAAATAAGAAGCACTACTGCACTTCCTAATAGTGTGACCCCCCTTCCCACAACTAAAACAATTAACATGCTTAAAAGTTTTTTCTTTTATGTGGAGGTTGATAAGATGATGATGATTGCTGCTGAACTAGCACTTTGATTTTCTTTTTTCTTTTGCCTTTGATGAATTTCTCCTTCTTTAGATCAACATGAGTGGTTGATGATTCTTGTTCAGATTATTTATCAACATTTGTCATTTGACTTGCTTCTTCTTCAGATGCATTGTATGATTCCGGCGATGTTTCAACAAATATGTCCAAATCATACGCACTTTCTTCACTATCTCTTGTAGACAAATAGTCTGAGTTACTTTGACTATTACTATCACTATCACTTGTTGATGCTGGGGTGAGGACTGGAATTTCTTATGTCATAACCCTTTCAAACTGATTTCTTGACACAGTATAAGTTGAATCATTAAAACAAACATCATTCATAGAAATAAAGTCATTACAACTATTATGTTCATTACAATCATAGTTAGAGTTAATTATCCTAGAACATGATCCACTGCTGCTATCAACAAAGCCCGAATTACATGACTCTGGACTCTGGGAATTTAAATTAAAAAATGAAGATAAAACAGATTCTCGGATGCATTCTGTAAGGCCCCAAACCCAGGAGGCCTCACTTGTTGGATTTACTCATTTACAAACAGTTCTTAAACTTGAATATCAAAATAACGCAGCAGAATCATTCATTCATCATAATTAAAACTTGTTCATACATGCGGAAGCGTAACGTTATCAAATACATAAACATAACAACTCATAACGGGATGCTAGTCTTCATATCATCCGGGTAACTCTTCTCTCTTGCCAAGCATCACCGTCCATCACCATAACCTGCCCTTAACCTGAATGTGCATACTAAAAAGTCAGCTGCGCTGGTGAGTTCTAGCTTTACATAAAACCTTAACATAAACATTTTGCCAAAAACATAACATACATTTGTTTAACAAAAGCGTACGTAAAACATGCAATAACTTAACATCATCGTAACATAACATCATAACATAAGTCAACATGAACCGAATCTGCGCCTTCTCGTAACCGTCAATTCCATACATAGCATACCAGCGGATGAACTTAAGGCTCGTTACCTCTAAGCCATCCTTCACACAGGTCCCCTAAGGCTCGTTACCTCTAGGTGGACCAAACATATGTCTCCTAAGGCTCGTTACCTCTAGGTAGACCAAACATACGTCTCCTAAGGCTCGTTACCTCTAGGTAGACCAAACACACGTCTCCTAAGGCTCGTTACCTCTAGGTAGACCAAACATACGTCTCCTAAGGCTCGTTACCTCTAGGTAGACCAAACATAACTTAGGCACTATTTCCCTGTAAGGAATAGTACCTTCCATTGGGATCCCGGTAATCCCATGGGTGACCGTCCTCACCCCATCATCAACCAGTTGTACAACCGTTAGCCAGCCACAAAGGCCCCCCGTAAGGTGAGGCCAATACATACATACATACCTTAGCTCCCGTAGGAACTCGTGGCAGATTCGTTCATTCGTGACTTTCATAAAACCTTTACCTCTTTTTAGTTAAAGCATTCGTACGTTTTATTAAACAAAACAACATCTCTTTCATAAACCTTTCGTAAACTTCATTTGGCAAAACATTTCATAAACATCATCCCGTAAACATATCGTAAACATCACATCATAAACATCGTTTAGTAAACATCATTTCGTAAACCTCGTTTCGTAAACCTCATTTCAAAACGTCATTCCGTATGTATGCACACCAGCCCAAAAACATTTTAATTAAAACATTTAAAGAAGGGCTTCTAGAACTCACCTTATAAGCTAGTCGCGGTTGTCCTAAACAAAGGCCTAACAACGTCACTTCTGATCTGAATTGATTAGTTAAATACACATCAGACCAATACCGACTCTAACGGTTTAACCATTCTAAACATACTAACTTACTTAACCAGCCTGATGCCTGCTTACTTAGCAAGTGCGCAGACCCTGCTTCCTGCGTACTTGATAAGTACGCAAGATCCTCTTCCTTCGCACTTAGCAAGTGCGCAGACCCTGCTTCCTGCGTACTTGATAAGTACGCAGGATCCTCTTCCTGCGTACTTGATAAGTACGCAGTGCTCTCTTCCTGCGTACTTGATAAGTACGCAGGACCTGCTCCGTGCGCACTTGGTAAGTGCGCACGATCTGTTTCTTCGCAAAACCCTAACTTTTGTGTTCAGGTCTAATCACGTCAAGATCCCAAACCTGTTTAAGGAACTCAAATCTATGTTTATCTTTCAGTTTCATCCGTAAAAATGTTGCCTTTTCACCCAAAACCCGAAAAACCCAAAAACGAACAAAAACTCAGATTTAGGCCAAATCGTTACCTGAATCAAGTTTCTGATCCGGAGGTTCTTCTCACGAGCTCTGGAGCAACACACTTCTCAAATCTCGGGTTGATCCGCCAACTTTCTCTCTCTTCGGTTTTTCTCTCTAGAAGTTGCAAATTAGAGAAATAGGTGGTAACCTTGGCTATTTATAGGGAAGGCTCCCCTTCCAGCCCGCCGGCCCATCCGGACCGACCCGACATGCCTCGTTCATTTATTCCATTATTTTAACTGTCGTTTTATTTTTGGGATGTTACAAGTCTACCCCGCTTACAATAGGTTTCGTCCCCGAAACCTATCATAAGTCAAATAGATGAGGGTACGACTCCCTCATTTCCTTCTCAGTTTCCCACGTGGCTTCCGATCCCTTTCGATGTTTCCATTGGACTTTAACCAGTTGGATAATCTTATTACGCAAACGCTTCTCCTTCTTGTCTAAGATGGCCACGGGTTCTTCGATGTAATTAAGGCTGTTGTCGACCTCGATGTCAGTAAGTGGTATGTGAGCTGATTCATCCGCCAAACACTTTCGCAAGTGTGATACATGGAAGGTAGGATGAATCCCACTCAACTCATCAGGCAACTCTAGCCGATAAACGACTTCACCCACCCGTGCCATTATCCTGAATGGTCCGACGAACCTCGGACTTAACTTCCCTCTCTTCCTGGATCGTATTATTCCTTTCCAGGGTGACGCTTTCCATATTACTCTGTCCCCAACCTCGAACTCAATAGGCATTCGTCGTTTATCCGCATAGGATTTCTGACGATCTTGAGCGGCCTTCATTCTTGCTTTGATTTGATCAAACCTTTCTGATGTTTCTCTTACGACTTCAAGACTTCCTAATTCCTTCTGTCCAATCTCACCCCAACAAATCGGGGTCCTACATCTTCTTCCATACAACATTTCGTAAGGCGGCATGCCTATCGGCGTGTGATTACTATTGTTGTAGGAGAATTCGGCTAACGGCAGATGACTGTCCCAACTGCCGCCAAAATCGATAATACAAGCACGAAGCATATCCTCCAATGTCTGAATGGTCCTTTCAGACTGACCGTCCGTTTGTGGGTGGTATGCCGTGCTAACATTGAGCCTCGTGCCCATCTCCTCGTGAAATCGTTTCCAGAACCTCGATGTGAATCGAGTGTCCCGGTCAGATACGATCGTCAAAGGCATCCCATGCCGTGCTACTACTTCGTTAATAAATACTTCCGCTAACCTTCCGACGAGAACGTCTCGCGAATAGGTAAGAAATGAGCACTCTTCGTTAAACGGTTCACAATTACCCAAATGGTATCATGACCTTTAGCTGTGAGAGGTAGCTTGGTTATGAAGTCCATGGTAATGTGTTCCCACTTCCATTATGGTATATCAAGTGGTTGAATCTTTCCATACGGTTTCTGGTGTTCGGCCTTTACTTGTGAGCAAGTCAAGCACTTGCTTACATACTTAGTCACCTCATGTTTCATCCCAGGCCACCGGTATTCCTTCCTCAGATCTTGGTACATTTTATTGGTACCAGGATGGATAGAGTACCGAGACTTATGAGCCTCATCCAAGATTTTGGTTCTAAGCTCGCCACCCAAAGGTATCCATACCCGCCCAAAACGTGTCCTAACACCTAGGGTGTTATATTCCAACTTGTCCTGTTGGCCAACCATCCTTTCCTTCTTAATGTTTTCCTCCTTAAGTGCCTCATCTTGAGCCTTTTTAATTTCTCTCATCACATCCGATGTTACCACCAACTGGCAAGCTTTCACTCTAATAGGAGTAGGCACATCCTTTAGGCTTAGAGCGTCAACCACCACGTTTGCCTTTCCAGGATGGTATATTATTTCACAATCATAGTCTTTCAACAGTTCCATCCATCGCCTCTGCCTCATATTAAGTTCCTTTTGTTCAAAGAAGTATTTCAAACTTTTGTGGTCGGAGTAAATAGTAAACTTCACCCCGTACAGGTAGTGCCTCCAGATTTTTAATGCGAATACGACAACAGCAAGTTCCAAATCATGGGTTGGATAATTAGCTTCGTGAATCTTCAACTGTCGTGACGCATACGCGATCATTCTTCCGCGTTGCATCAACACGCATCCCAATCCCTGACCCGAAGCGTCAGAGTATACCACTAAGTCTTCATTGCCCTCGGGATGGGCCAAGACTGGAGCTTGGATTAGCCTCTTCTTCAATTCCTTAAACGCCTCATCTTGGGTCGAACCCCACTCGTACTTTACCTCCTTCCGAGTCAACTTTGTCAATGGCGAAGCTATTTTCGAGAAATCCTGGACGAATCTCCGATAGTAGCCAATCCCAAGAAACTACGGATTTCAGTTGGCGTCTTAGGAATATTCCATTCCTTTACCGTCATTATCTTTGCTGGGTCAACCATAATGTCGTTCGGGTTAATGACGTGACCTAGGAATTGGACTTCCCTAAGCCAGAACACGCATTTGGAGAACTTAGCATACAACTTTTCCTTTTTCAGAGCCTCCAACACCTCCTTTAAGTGACATGCGTTATCACCCTCATTCTTGGAGTAGATGAGGATATCATCGATGAACACAATTACCGATCGGTCCAGCATCGGTCGACACACCCTATTAATTAAATCCATGAACGCTGCGGGGGCGTTCGTCAATCCAAAAGACATCACGCGGAACTCGAAATGTCCATAACGCGTGCGAAATACGTTTTTCGGTATGTCTTCTTCCCTCACCTTCAACTGATGGTACCCGGATCGAAGGTCGATTTTTGAGAACCAACTTGCGCCCTGTAATTGATCGAACAGGTCGTCGATCCTTGGTAAAGGGTACTTGTTCTTCACCGTACGTTTGTTCAACTCACGATAATCATTACACATTCTCATCGAACCGTCTTTCTTCTTCACAAACAACACCGGAGCACCCCACGGCGAGATGCTCGGTTGGATAAATCCTTTCTCAAGTAACTCGTCTAGTTGTGCCATTAATTCTTTCATCTCCACTTGTGCTAGTCGATATGGAGCCTTAGCCACGGGCTTGTCATCCGGTACTAAGTCGATTCGAAATTCAATCTCTCTGTCGGGTGGTATCCGAGGCAAATCCTCTGGAAACACCTCCGGGTACTCGCGTACCACGGGTACATCGTCTAGCTCCTTCACTTCCTTACACTCGTCAATTACGTACACCAGATAAGCCTCGCATCCGCGCCTCAAGTAATCTGTTGCCTTAATCATCGAGATAACGTTTGGCATCGGGGCGTCACGATCTCCAAGAACCTCGACTTTCTACCATCCGGAGCCTTGAGTCGGTTATCTTTCGTTTGCATATAATTTGCGCTTCATTGGCAGTTAGCCAATCCATACCTAACACGACATAGAACCCTCCCAAAACCATAACAAACAATCTAACAGGGAACCTATGACCTTCTATTTTTATTGTGGAGTTGTCAACTACATCGGTCACTCTCGCAGTTCTACCCTCATCAGTTTCTACGCTAAAGGCCCTTTCTAGCTTACTGACAGTGTACTTCACTCGTTCACAAAAGGTCGCAGATATAAAACTCCTACTGGCACCCGAATCAAATAACACAGAAACAAAAGTGTTTTCAAGGACGAACGTACCTGACGCCACGTCGGGGCCTGCCCTGGCTTGTTCTTGCGTTAGTGCGTACGCACGAGTCTTTGCTCGGGGCCTCTCTTCTTTCTTTTCCGGGCCTTTCCCTTTCCCGGCTTCACCCATTCTGGGCTTGGTGCATTCCCGGCTCATATGACCGCTTTCACCTCAATTATAACATTTAATGCCTTGCCTGCATTCCCGGGAGTAGTGCCCAGTCTTGCCACATTTGTAGCACAGATTTGTCCCTATCCGACATTCACCCGTATGTCTCGCCCCACATCTTCCACAGACTGCCGTCTCGCCTACCCTGGCCTGTTTGTCCCGAGCCCCAAACAACTTCCCACCCGATCGCTTTGCGGGAAAACTCAGCTTCTTCTTGGGCTCTTCAATGGCAATTACATTCAGTGCCAGATCATCAAATACCACTCCGCTCAGTTCTACTACCGAATCGTGGGTAGTAGGGGCGTTTGCTTTAACATAGGTGCGGACCTGGTCCGGCAGCCCTTGAATGTAGCATGCAATCTTTCTTTCCTCCGTCGTGACAAGATGTGGCAGCAGACGTGCCAGTTCATTAAACAGTGTGGTGTACTGCCGGTGCGTCATGCTCCCGGCCTTCAAACCCAGAAATTCCCTCTCTACCTTCTCAATCTCGTTCCTTGGGCAGAAATTCTTGATCACCAAAGTTTTCAAGTCAGCCCACATCATCACATCCAAAACCTCGCTCCCTTTTGCCTGACGTATACCTTCCCACCAATGGGATGCTTCTTCTCTCAAGGAGTTAGCAGCAAATTTCACAACCTGATCCGTTCGGCACTCGTTCAGGCGAACGGCAGCTTCCATATGGATTACCCAATCAAAAGTAGCCACCACTCCTTCTTCCCAGTCAGGACTGGTGGGTCACACGCCTTAAAGGACTTATAGTCGCAACCATGGTTAAGCGGTGCATTGATTTCCTCAGAGTTCGGGGTGTCAACCGAAGTGTTAGACCCACCTTCCCCATTAACCTTCTTCAATGCTTCAGCTAACAGACCTGGCAGAGAAGTCTTCATCAGCTTGGTGAACTCTCGAGCTATAACTGCTCTCACTTCTGGTTCAAAATTGAAAGGTTGTTCTTCAACAAGTGTCTGCTCAGTTCCATGCACACTAACCGTTGGCTCAGTGTGAACACTTCCTTCCTCACTATACTCTTGGCGCGCAGGGGTCCTGCCACGCCCACCATTTCGACCGCCGGTCCACCGGTACGACCCCCACCACGTCTTCCGTTTCCTCTCCTTGCCATTTCGTTCTATAAGACAAGGAATCCAATGTTATCACACTAGTTAACAAATAAAATTCAATAAGCACTGTAAGATGTTAATATACACTGGCCATCTGCAATTAACCATCACACTACCTTTCGATTTCTATTTGACCCCCTTTGTGATTCCATCAGAACACAAGTCCTTACATAACCCTTTCTAATGCATACTGTATATGTAAATATATACTACCTTCATACCTGATGCTGTGGCTCGAGTTACCCGTACTGGCATCCGCTTTCGGTCCCATTCACAGTTTAGGTTCAGACACTAGGAGTGTCCGAATCTCTCAAACTATTGCTCTCATACCAACTTGTAAGGCCCCAAACCTGGGAGGCCTCACTTGTTGGATTTACTCATTTACAAACAGTTCTTAAACTTGAATATCAAAATAACGCAGCGGAATCATTCATTCATCATAACTAAAACCTGTTCATACATGCAGAAGCGTAACATTATCAAATACATAAACATAACATAAACAACTCATAACGGGATGCCAGTCTTCATATCATCCGAGTAACTCTTCTCTCTTGCCAAGCATCACCGTCCATCACCATAACCTGCCCTTAACCTGAATGTGCATACTAAAAAGTCAGTTACGCTGGTGAGTTCTAGCTTTACATAAAACCTTAACATAAACATTTTGCCAAAAACATAACATACATTTGTTTAACAAAAGCGTACATAAAACATGCAATAACTTAACATCATCGTAACATAACATCATAACATAAGTCAACATGAACCGAATCTGCGCCTTCTCGTAACCATCAATTCCATACATCGCATACCAGCGGATGAACTTAAGGCTCGTTACCTCTAAGCCATCCGTCACACAGGTACCCTAAGGCTCGTTACCTCTAGGTGGACCAAACATATGTCTCATAAGGCTCGTTACCTCTAGGTAGACCAAACATACGTCTCCTAAGGCTCGTTACCTCTAGGTAGACCAAACATACGTCTCCTAAGGCTCGTTACCTCTAGGTAGACCAAACATAACTTAGGCACTATTTCCCCGCAAGGAATAGTACCTTCCATTGGGATCCCGGTAATCCCATGGGTGATCGTCATCACCCCATTATTAACCAGTTGTACAACCGTTAGCCAGCCACAAAGGCCCCCTGTAAGGTAAGGCCAATACATACATACATACATACATACCTTAGCTCCCGTAGGAACTCGTGGCAGATTCATTCATTCGTGACTTTCATAAAACCTTCACCTCTTTTTAGTTAAAGCATTCATACGTTTTATTAAACAAAACATCATCTCTTTCGTAAACTTCATTTGGCAAAACATTTCATAAACATCATCCCGTAAACATATCGTAAACATCACATCGTAAACATCGTTTCGTAAACATCATTTCGTAAACCTCATTTCGTAAACCTCGTTTCGTAAACCTCTTTTCAAAACGTCATTCCGTATGTATGCACACCAGCCCAAAAACATTTAATTAAAACATTTAAAGAAGGGCTTCTAGAACTCACCTTATAAGCTAGTCTCGGTTGTCCTAAACAAAGGCCCAACAACGTCACTTCTGATCTAAATTGATTAGTTAAATACACATCAGATCAATACCGACTCTAACGGTTTAACCATTCTAAACATACTAACTTACTTAACCAGCCTGATGCCTGCGCACTTAGCAAGTGCGTAGACCCTGCTTCCTGCGTACTTGATAAGTACGCAAGATCCTCTTCCTGCGTACTTGATAAGTACGCAGTGCTCTCTTCCTGCGTACTTGATAAGTACGCAGGACCTGCTCCGTGCGCACTTGGTAAGTGCGTACGATCTGTTTCTTCGCAAAACCCTAACTTTCGCGTTCAGGTCTGATCACGTCAAGATCCCGAACCTGTTTACATCCAAAACGTTCGTTTTCCATTATGGAACTCAAATCTATGTTTATCTTTCAGTTTCATCCGTAAAAAAATTGCCTTTTCACCCAAAACCCGGAAAACCAAAAAACGAACAAAAACTCAGATTTAGGCTAAATCGTTACCTGAATCAAGTTTCTGATCCGGAGGTTCTTCTCACGATCTCTGGAGCAACACACTTCTCAAATCTCGGGTCGATCCGCCAACTTTCTCTCTCTACGGTTTCTCTCTCTAGAAGTTGCAAATGAGAGAAATAGGTGGTGACCTTGGCTATTTATAGGGAAGGCTCCCCTTCCAGCCCGCCGGCCCATCCGCCCGACCCGACATGCCTCATTCGTTTATTCCGTTATTTTAACTGTCGTTTTATTTTTGGGATGTTACACATTCCTCGTGACCCAATCCAGCACCACAATCATCCCTAACATCCTCATCCTATCCTTTTAAACCTGCAATATTTACATTAGTCACAGAGATAAACAATTTTGCAAGATCATTTTTAGGATGTGGAGACGGAATAGGGTCATAATGACCATGGGTGGGAGGGTGAAACAACTTCCTCTCAAAGTCATTCGAATCCAAATATCCTACCCCTTTTTCACAAAACCGGGAGTATTCTAACAATCCAACATATTATCTTGTGCCTTTTTGCTAACGTTCCATTTCTCTATAATTATTTGCAATTTAACAGATTCATTTCTTGAAGACGTTAGTTTTTTAGTTAAATCTGTGATAAAAAATTATTTTCTATAAACAAACGCTTTCAGGGTTTGGATTTCTTGATTAGCTTGGTTCAAACTGACTTTGAGAGAAATCTCGCTCTTTTTGATTTGATTAAGGATAGCAAGAGCATCATCCTTATCACGAATAATGAGTTGGTTTAAAGTGCGATAGTGAACAATCATGTCAACACAGTCAGAGGATCATAGACGAGATTTTACCTTAGGTGGAATCAGCTCAGCAGCGGTTTTTCTGCAGATGCATCCTTGATTAGAGCTTCCATCACCATTGGTTTGAGTTACATCACCTGCACTCTCCGGAGAGTTAACACGATTCGTTGAGCTGGAACTGGGATAGGTGTCCTTCTTTTCATCAATCACCTCTACAGCATCCTTGATCTTGATGTTGGCATTCTCAGTCATGCTTCCTTTAGTGTCAATAACCTGACTCTCGGTCTCCTAAATAGCAAATTGTCTAAGGAGAGCAGCAAGACCAATAGAGTCAAGTGTTAACGATAATCCTTCTTAGCACCTCATTCTTTTCCTATTCAACCAGACTTGCTTCCATCCCATGAACCACAAACTATGTAGATGGAGTATTTTCCATAAGAGCCTTGCACACCTCAACCTGAGCTTCTTTAATTTCATTGCTCTAATCAAAGTCGTTTACTACCAAGGCATTTGCTAGTTCTTTTACCTTCTCAGTCTGTTCTTGCCCATCGGTAATTGCAATGATGGTAAGTAGAGGTAGATAGTCGATGATAGGATGGGGACATTCCCTCTTGAAGTGCCCGAGTTGCTTACAGTTGTAACATCTTAGTTTAGACTTGTTAAACCTGCAGACTTTCCTCTGAGACGCTTCTTATTGGTTCTATCCATGAATATCTTAGCCCTAAGAGTCAGCATAGCCATTTGCCATTGTAGATCAACCTCTTCCATTTCATCTGGATCAACATGGAAAACATCTTCAATATGGCTCACCCCAGCCTTCAATTCATTTGAGACTAGAGCTTGATAACTGTTGACAAACAGTACAAACAATGCCATGTGTTCACTTGATGGATTAGGAGCAGAGGTACTATTACTCTTTGATTCATTTCTTGGTTGATTTTGATAATTGGTGACAGGAGCAGTCACCATATAAGGAATGAATCCGGATGAGCTGTAGCATTGCCTGATGAGGTTGGAACAATAAAAGCAACATTGGTTGGTGCCATGGTTTTGGTGTATCCTGATTTATTCATTTGACGCTTTTCGATGTCCATTTCAAAGGACTTTAGGGTGTCGATTATATAAGATAGGGTAGAAGCTTCATTCACATATTGCCTTTTGATAAACATACATTGTATGCTCCATTCCTGAGGTAAAGAGTCTAGCAACTTCTTGATCAGATCATAATTTCTAATGACTACCCCGGCTTGCTTCAATTTGCTTGAAATTTCCATGAACCTTGAGATGTGCTTAGACAAACCTTCTCCTTTGATACTTCCAAAGGTATCATATTGTTTCTGGAGCATGTCTTTCTTTCCTTCTTTCAGGTCAGAATTTCCCTCATAGAAATCATATAACGCCTGCCATAAGGATTGAGTAGCCTTGTATTCCTCGAACATGTTCATGATGTCGGCTGGAAGAGCCATATTGATAGCACCGAAGGCTTTATAATCTCTTAGGATTAGAAGTTTTTCATTTTCGATATAAGTAGAGGGGTCAGTTTGAGATACAACACCATCAGATCCGGTGGTCATAGGACAGTGTGGACCATTGGTGGTCAAGACCCACTGACCGAAATCAGTCACGTAAAAGTATGCCTTCATGCGGTTCTTCCAGTTAGGGAAATCATCGGTGGATAGAAGCTTAGGAGGTCTAGACATGGAGCCGGTCTCCAAATCTGCTTGGGTAATAGGAGTAACAGACATCTTGAATCAAAGAAATCACAAACAAGTTTAGAAAATGAGAAAATCCAAGAGTCGGCTCGGAACAAGCAAGACAGTCGGCTCGAAGTGCCAGCTGATGACAAGAAACAATCGGCACCACCACAAAGTGATCAGAAAATCTCACCCGAAGTGTCTGCTTAGAAGAGTCGCTACCTCAAAAAGGTGAGTCGTAAACTTGCGTTTACTTAGAGAGTCGCTCGGAAAACAGACAATCGGCCCGGACAATCAGGCAAATCAAGTGACATTCGGCTCAGGCAACAGAGTCGACCCTGGACAATCGGCTCAAGAACATCAACATACTCTTTTTCTCACAATAACACCAAATCAATCACTGAATGCTCAGATCTAAACCAAAATGACAATCAGATCTGTCAAACTCTTCACAAACAGGTTTCTCAGTGAATTTCAATATCAATTTCTGAACTTGATACAGATCAAGCCAAATATCAAAGAAATTCAGATATCATAGAAAACCCTAAAAACTCAGAAAAATACTAAAATCAAGAGCACAGAAGGCTCTTATAACAAATTGTAGGTCCTGACGATAGGTTCCTATGCTAGAATGATTCTAGTCAGGTAAAAACTAACAGATCAGCTATAAGGAAGCTGATTGTTGATGATAATGATAAACACAGAACGAAAAGCAACACAAACAAAAACATAAACTACACGATTCTATTCGATCCACATATAAGCTCCTAGATATCAAAAATAACAACTACAACCTCCTACCGGTTTCAAATTGACTATAGTAACGACTAGTGAATCAAGAACAACCGAATTAGGTTTTTTGGGTTGCTATTTATAGAGCTCACAGCAAGAGTCGGCATGAAGATTACCGACTATCGACAGTCAGCCGATAACCGACATATCGACTATCAAGAGTCGCTAGCGATTCTTGACCCAAAAACCTTTCTTTACAAAAATTACAAACTAGCCCCTATAGTTATCAGGAATGCATCGGTTATTCTGGTTCCCACACACGTGTATATATACGTGACTCTATGGGCTGACTGCTATATAGTAAATCACCTTATGCAACCAATGGTTATATTAATTCATTCAAGTCAGAGTATAGTCAAAACCATTTTCAGTTTTGAAATCATTTTATAAAAATACAAGTATTCACCTTGACAGAGTCTTGGCTTAGTAAGCTTCTAGAATGGATGTCCTAGTGGGCAGTGTCTCTGCGTAGATTGTTTAGCTTGGATTCTCTAAATTAGCGTTTCCTAGCTTTTTGGTTTCTCTTAAAGCGAACTGGCACTTCCGAAACTTAAATGTACAAGCGGGAATGGAATAGTGGGAGTGGAATCAGTGTAATTGGTTCTGGAATACGATTTTGAGTGTGAGAAAATGTCAAAACCGAACTTGCTATTTATAGTGGATTTTGGCGGTTGTGATGGACGGTTATGGCTGGTGACGGTCCGTCACCGCTTTGGTCGTAACGGACCGTCATCGGTGGTGACGGTCCGTTACCATATTAGGGCTAGCGATTCAGCTGACACGCGTAAGCCTCCTGTTGAATTGCGGCATGACAGACCGTTACGGAGCCGTGACGGTCCGACATAGGGTCTCCACGTGTCAGAATCAACCCGTTAGTCACCAGACACGTGGCATGCCATCATTGCATGTGTGGGCAACAAATGATGACCTTGGGTTATACCAAGTCTAAAACCAAATGGATTTATTTTTTGTCCCAAGTTCTCTTTAGCGAAGAGAGAACCGGCGACGGCGGTGGCGCAGGGCGGCAGTGGAGGCGGTCATGGCTGGGGACGGCGGTTAAAATTTTCATGCCAAATATTATAAAAACAAAAGTTAAGGGATTAGAATTGTACTTATATAAAAGATCAAGGTCCAATAATTGAAAAACTTCAAAATCGGGCGGTAACGGAACATCACAGCCCGTAACGGTCATGTGACGTTTCTGCTACAGGTTTCGTGTAGGTGTCATCTAGTGTGACGTTCATTGATCTGAGGTATTCTACTTTGGTTATTGTCGAAGGTATAATCCAAGAACACCCTATGGTTGGTTTATAATATATTGTTTATACGTGTGTAATAGGAACACTGTCTGGGATTAATTGATGAATCGTCCATGTGGGAGATTGCTGGATATATGATGTCCGAACATCAATTAAGTCAACGTTACTGATAAGGTACGATCCAAATAGTTACACTTTGGGTAACGAGCAAATATATAATATTTAATTGTTAAATATTATAGTTCACGAAAGACGAATTAATAAACGGCAGATTAATATTAAGAGAAATATTTATCGGTGATTGAGTTATTTAATTATTTAACGAAATAATTATTTACAGGGATAAATGTTTAATATGTTAAATATTTAAAAAATCCATTTTTACTGATTATTTGTAATTAGAAAAATACATGGTTTAATAATTAACAGTTAATTATTAAATGGGTATTAACTATTAATAACTCAGGGCCAAGTCTGTAAGTAGGGAGGTTATAAATATATCCTTAACTCATAACCCTAATTCAGATTTTAAAGCCACTATCTAATTCTGTTCCCCCTTGCTCCCATTCGGTCGACGCCACCACCACCGCCGTTGGTCACCTTGCGCGGTCTTGAAGCCGGGTGTCACACCCCGGATTTAGCCTACCCGGGCGTGCGACCAACGATTGGTACGTGTTTCTTATTTTATCTCATCGGAGATTTAGAAAAACACAGCGGAATAGTTCATAACTTACGATATTTTCAAAGGATGGGGAATCTCCCGTTTCATTTCATTATAATAAGGATAATCCCTGATATTTTACACAAACGTTTATTTTACATGACAAAGTTTACATGAGCCATTTCTTTCAAACAGATGTCTAGGGTGGATGTTCCCTTTTTCATGACATATTTCATTTCTTGTCATCACATGGATAAATCAATATCAATTCATCATTTGTTACGTGTAAAACGTTTGGAAATAATTCATCAGTAAAAACTAGTGAATACAAGTATATTGGAAATCATAATCTCATAAGTGTGAAAAAATAGAACAATTTTCCCATATTTTCCGGTCAATTTACACTGTCAACGGACTAACCCTCAGCCACACCAGGGACCTTTGATATATTTTTATGTCTAACTGCCTTATGCTTTAAGCGATGGGCTTTACAATAACCAAGGGTTCAACCCCTAGCCCGGTTACAGCGACTCATCTGTAACACGATATATATACGTGAATCTATGGGCTGACTGCTATATAGTAAATCACCTTATGCAACCAATGGTTATATTAATTCATTCAAGTCAGAGTATAATCAAAACCATTTTCAGTTCTGAAATCATTTTATAAAAATACAAGTATTCACCTTGACAGAGTCTTGGCTTAGTAAGATTCTAGAATGAATGTCCTAGTGGGTAGCGTCTCTGCTTAGATCGTTTAGCTTGGATTCTTTAAATGAGCGTTTCCTAGCTTCTTGGTTTCTCTTAAAGCGAACCAACACTTTCAAAACTTAAACATACAAGCAGGAATGGAATAGTGGGAGTGGAATCAGCGTAATTGTCTCTGGAATACGAGTTTGAGTGTGAGAAAATGTCAAAACCGGAATTGATATTTATAGTGGATTTTGGAGGTTGTGACGGACCGTTATGGCTGATGACGGTCCATCACCGCTTTGGGAGTAACGGACCATTACCGGTGATGACAGTCCGTCACCTTATTAGGTCTAACGAATCAGCTGACACGTGTCAGCATCCGGTTGAATTGCGGCGTGACGGACGGTTACGGAGCCGTGACGGTCCGTCATAAGGTTTCCACGCATCCTGAATCAACCCGTTAGTCACCGGACATGTGGGATGCCGTCATTGCATGCGTGGCCAACCCGTAACTAACAGTTACGGGTTGTGACGGTCCGTTACCGCCCGATTTTGAAGTTTTTCACTTTTTGGACCTTGATCTTTTATATAATTACACTTCTAATCCCTTAACTTTTATTTTTATAATAATTGGCATGAAATTTTAAGAAATTTTACACCGGGAACACCACCGCCGTCCCCAGCCATGACCGCCTCCGTAGCCGCCTTGCACCGCCGCCGTCGTCGGTTCTCTTTACGAATTCGTGTGACGTTTTTTATGCAGGTTTCAAGTACATGTCATCTAGTGTGACGTTCGTTCATCTGAGGTGTTCTGATTTGGTTATTGTCGAAGGTATATTCCTTGAACACCCTATGGTTGGTTTTTATTATATTGTTTACACGTGTGTAATCGGAACACTGTCCGGGAATAATTGATGAATCGGTCAAGTGGGAGATTGCTGGATATTTAATGTCCGATCATCAATTAAGTCAACGTTACTAATGAGGTAGGATCCAAAAAGTTACACTTTGGGCAACGAGCAAATAAATAATATTTAATTGTTAAATATTATTGTTCACAAAAGACGAATTAATAAACGGCAGATTAATATTTAGAGAAATATTTATCGGTGATTGAGTTAATTAATTATTTAATGAAATAGTTATTTACGGGGATAAAGTTTTAATATGTTAAACATTTAAAAAATCCATTTTTACTGATTATTTGTAATTACTGAAATACAGAGTTTAATAATTAATAGTTAATTATTAATTGGGTATTAATTATTAATACCTCATGGGCACAGTCTCTAAGTAGAGAGGTTATAAATATATCCTTAACTCATATCGCTAATACAGATTTGAAAGCCACCATGTAAACATGTTCCCCCTTGCTCCCATCGGTCGACGCCACCACCACAGCCGTGGGCCACCTTGCGTCGTCGTGAAAACGGGTGTCACACCCCGGATTTAGCCTACCCGGGCGTGCGACCAACGATTGGTACCTGTTTCTTATTTTATTTCATCAGAGATTTTGAAAAACACAGCAGAATAGTTCATAACTCATGATCTTTTCAAAAGACTGTGCATCTCCCGTTTAATTTCATTATAACAAGGATAAACCTTGATATTTTACCCAAACGTTTATTTTACAAAACAAAGGTTTACCCGAGCCATTTCTTTCAAACAGATGTTTAGAGTGGACGTTCCCTTTTTCATGACATCTTTCATTTCTTGTCATCAGATGGCTAAATCAATATCAATTCATCCTTGGTTACCTAGAAAACTTTTGAAAATATTTTATCAGTATAAATTGGTGAATACAAGTATATTAAAAATCATAATCTGACAAGTGTGAATAAATAGAACAAATTGCCCATAGTTTTTGGTCAATTTACACAGTAAACGGACTAACTATCAGCCACACCAGGGACCTTTGATATATTTTTATGTCTAACTGCCTTATGCTTTAAGCGATGGGCTTTACCGGACACGTGGGTTCAACCCCTAGCCATATTACAGCGTCTCATCTGTAACATGTGTATATATACGTGAATCTATGGGCTGGCTGCTATATCGTAAATCACCTTGTCCAACCAATTGTTATATTAATTCATTCAAGTCAGAGTATAATCAAAACCATTTTCTGTTCTGAAATCATTTAATAAAAAATACAATTATTCACCTTGACAGAGTCTTGGCTTAGTAAGCTTCTAGAATGAATGTCCTAGTGGGTAGCGTCTCTGCATAGATCGTTTAGCTTGGATTCTCTAAATGAGCGTTTCCTAGCTTCTTGGTTTCTCATAAAGCGAACCGATACTTTCAAAACTTAAACGAACACTTACGGATTCCATCGTTACCGCCCGATTTTGAAGTTTTCACTTTTTGGACCTTGATCTTTTATATAATTACACTTCTAATCCGTTAAATTTTATTTTTATAATAACTGGCATGACATTTTAAGAAATTTTACACCGGGAACACCACCGCCATCCCCAGCCGTGACCGCCTCCGCAGCCGCCTTGCGCCGCCGCCATCGTCGGTTCTCTCTACGCATTCGTGTGACGTTTTTGCTGCAGGTTTCATGTACATGTCATATAGTGTTACGTTCATTCATCTGAGGTGTTCTGATTTGGTTATCGTCGAAGGTATAATCCTATAACACCCAATGGTTGGTTTATATTATATTGTTTACACGTGTGTAATCGGAACACTGTCCGGGATTAATTGATGAATCGGTCAAGTGGGAGATTTCCGGATATATGATGTCCGATCATCAATTAAGTCAACGTTACTAATGAGGTAGGATCCAAAGAGTGACACTTTGAGCAACAAGCAAATAAATAATATTTAATTGTTAAATATTAATGTTCAGAAAAGACGAATTAATAAACGACAGATTAATATTTAGAGAAATATTTGTCGGTGATTGAGTTAATTAATTATTTAATGAAATAGTTATTTACGGGGATAAATGTTTAATATGTTAAACATTTAAAAAATCCATTTTTACTGATTATTTGTAATTACTAAAATACAGGGTTTAATAATCAATAGTTAATTATTAATTGGGTATTAATTATTAACACCTTAGGGGCACAGTCTCTAAGTAGAGAGATTATAAATATATCCTTAACTCAAAGCCCTAATACAGATTTGAAAGCCACCATCTAAACATGTCCCCCCTTGCTTCCATTCGGTCGACGCCACCACCACCACCGTGGGCAATCTTGCGTCGTCGTGAAGCCGGGTGTCACATCCCGGATTTAGCCTACCCGGGCGTGCGACCAATGAATGGTACCTGTTTCTTATTTTGTTTCATCAAAGATTTAGAAAAACATAGCAGAATAGTTCATAACTCAGGATCTTTTCAAAAGACTGGGAATCTCCTGTTTCATTTCATTATAACAGGGATAAACCTTGATATTTTACCCAAACGTTTATTTTACAAAACCAAGGTTTACATGAGCCATTTCTTTCAAACAGATGTTTAGAGTGTACGTTCCCTTTATCATGACATCTATCATTTCTTGTCATCACATGGCAAAATCAATAAAAATTCATCCTTGGTTACCTGAAAAACGTTTGAAAATATTTTATCAGTATAAATTGGTAAATACAAGTATATTGAAAATCATAATCTGACAAGTGTGAATAAATAGAACAAATTGCCCATAGTTTTTGGTCAATTTACACAGTGAACGGACAAACCATCAGCCACACCAGGGACTTTTGATATATTTTTATGTCTAACTGCCTTAAGCTTTAAGCGATTGGCTTTATAATAACCAAGGGTTCAACCTCTAGCCCTATTACAGCGTCTCATCTGTAACACGTGTAAATATTCGTGAATCTATGGGCTGGCTGCTGTATATTAAATCACCTTATGCAACCAATGGTTATATTAATTCATTCAAGTCAGAGTATAATCAAATCCATTTTCAGTTCTGAAATCATTTTATAAAAATACAAGTATTCACCTTGACAGAGTCTTGGCTTAGTAAGTTTCTAGAATGAATGTCCTAGTGGGTAGCGTCTCTGCTTATAGATCGGTTAGCTTGGATTCTTTAAATGAGCATTTCCTAGCTTCTTGGTTTCTCTTAAAGCGAACCAACACTTTCGAAACTTAAACATACAAGAGGGAATGGAATAGTGGGAGTGGAATCAGTGTAATTGGCTTTGGAATACGAGTTTGAGTGTGAGAAAATGTCAAAACCGGACTTGATATTTATAGTGGATTTTGGCGGTTGTGACGGACAGTTATGACTAGTGACGGTCGATCACCGCTTTAGTCGTAATGGACCGTTACTGGTAGTGACAGTCCGTTGCCTTATTAGGTCTAACGAGTCAGCTGACACGCGTCAGCCTCCGATTGAATTGCGGCATGACGGACCATTACGGAGCCGTGACGGTCCGTCTTAGGGTTTCCACGAGTCCTGAATCAACCCGTTAGTCACCGGACACGTGTGATGCCATCATTGCATGCGTGGCCAACCCGTAACGAACAGTTTCGGGTTGTGACGGTCCGTTACCGCCCGATTTTGAAGTTTTTCACTTTTTGGACCTTGATCTTATATATAATTACACTTCTAATCCCTTAACTTTTATTTTATAATAATTGGCATGAAGTTTTAAGAAATTTTACTCCGGGAACACCACCGCCGTCCCCAGCTGTGATCGCCTCCGCAGCCGCCTTGCGCCACCGCCGTCGTCGGTTCTCTCTACGCATTCGTGTGACGTCTTTGCTGCAGGTTTCATGTACATGTCATATAGTGTGACGTTCGTTCATCTGAGGTGTTCTGATTTGGTTGTCGCCGAAGGTATAATCCTAGAACACCCTATGGTTGGTTTATATTATAATGTTTACACGTGTGTTATCGGAACACTGTCCGGGATTAATTGATTAATCAGTCAAGTGGGAGATTGCTGGATATATGATGTCCGATCATCAATTAAGTTAACGTTACTAATGAGGTAGGATTCAAAGAGTTACACTTTGGGCACCGGGCAAATAAATAATATTTAGTTGTTAAATATTATTGTTCACAAAAGACGAATTAATAAACGGCAGATTAATATTTAGTGAAATATTTATCGGTGATTGAGTTAATTAATTATTTAATAAAATAGTTATTTACGGGGATAAATGTTTAATATGTTAAACATTTAAAAACTCCATTTTTACTGATTATTTGTAATTACTAAAATACAGGGTTTAATAATTAATAGTTAATTATTAATTGGGTATTAATTATTAATACCTCAGGGGCACAGTCTCTAAGTAGAGTGGTTATAAATATATCCTTAACTCATAGCCCTAATACAGATTTGAAAGCCACCATCTAAACATGTTCCCCCTTGCTCCTATTCGGTCGACGCCACCACCGCCGTGGGCCACCTTTCGTCGTCGTGAAGCCGGGTGTCACACCCCGGAATTAGCCTACCCGGGCGTGCAACCAACGATTAGTACCTGTTTCTTATTTTATTTCATCAGAGATTTAGAAACACACAGCAAAATAGTTCATAACTCATGATATTTTCAAAAGACTAGGAATCTACCGTTTCATTTCATTATAACATGGATAAACCTTGATATTTTACCCAAACGTTTATTTTACAAAACCAAGGTTTACATGATCCATTTCTTTCCAACAGACGTTTAGAGTGTACGTTCCCTTTTTCATGACATCTTTCATTTCTTATCATCACATGGCTAAATTAATAATAATTCATCCTTGGTTACCTGGAAAACGTTTGAAAATATTTTATCAGCATAAATTGGTGAATACATGTATATTGAAAATCATAATCTGACAAGTGTGAATAAATAGAACAAATTACCCAGAGTTTTCGGTCAATTTACATAGTTAACGGACTAACCATCAGCCACACAAGGGACCTTTGATATATTTTTATGTCTAAGTGCCTTATGCTTTAATCGATGGGCTTTACAATAACCAAGGGTTCAACCCCTAGCCCTATTACAGCGTCGCATCTGTAACACGTGTATATATACGTGAATCTATGGGCTGACTGATGTATAGTAAATCACCTTATGCAACCAATGGTTATATTAATTCATTCAAGTCAGAGTATAATCAAAACCATTTTCAGTTCTGAAATCATTTTATAAAAATACAAGTATTCACCTTGACAGAGTCTTGGCTTAGTAAGCTTCTAGAATGAATGTCCTAGTGGGTAGTGTCTCTGCTTAGATCATTTAGCTAGGATTCTTTCAATGAACGTTTCCTAGCTTCTTGGTTTCTCTTAAAGCGAACCGACACTTTCGAAACATAAACATACAAGTAGGAATGGAATAGTGGGAGTGAAATCAGTGTAATTGGCTTTGGAATACGAGTTTGAGTGTGAGAAAATGTCAAAACCGGACTTGATATTTATAGTGGATTTTGGCGGTTGTGACGGACCGTTATGGCTGGTGACGGTCCATCTCTGCTTTGGTCGTAACGGACCGTTACCGGTGGTAACCGTCCGTCACTTTATTAGGTCTAACGAGTCAGCTGACACGCGTCAGCCTCCGGTTGAATTGCGGCGTGACGGACCGTTACGCAGCCATGACGGTCCGTCATATGCTTTCCACGCGTCAGAATCAACCGGTTAGTCACCGGACACGTGGGATGCCATCATTGCGTGCGTGGCCAACCCGTAACGGACAGTTACGGGTTGTGACGGTCCGTTACCGCCCGATTTTGAAGTTTTTAACTTTATGGACCTTGATCTTTTATATAATTACACTTCTAATCCCTTCACTTTTAATTTTTTAATATTTGGCATGAAATTTTAAGAAATTTTACACCGGGAACACCATCGCCGTCCCCAGCCGTGACTGCCTCCGCTGCCGCCTTGCGCCGCCGCCGTCGTCGGTTTTCTCTACGCATTCGTGTGATGTTTTTGCTGCAGGTTTCATGTACATGTCATCTAGTGTGACGTTCGTTCATATGTGGTGTTCTTATTTGGTTATCGTCGAAGGTATAATCCTAGAACACCCTATGGTTGGTTTATATTATATTGTTTACACGTGTGTAATCGGAACACTGTCCGAGATTAATTGATGAATCGGTCAAGTGGGAGGTTGTTGGATATACGATGTCCGACCATCAATTAAGTCAACGTTACTAATGAGGTAGGATCCAAAGAGTTACACTTTGGGTAACGTGCAAATAAATAATATTTAATTGTTAAATATTATTGTTCACAAAAGATGAATTAATAAACGGCAGATTAATATTTAGAGAAATATTTAACGGTGATTGAATTAATTAATTATTTAATGAAATAGTTATTTACGGGGATTAATGTTTAATATGTTAAACATTTAAAAAATCCATTTTTACTGATTATTTGTACTTATTAAACTACAAGGTTTAATAATTAATAGTTAATTATTAATTGGGTATTTATTATTAATACCTCAGGGGCACAGTCTGTAAGTAGAGAGGTTATAAATATACCCTTAACTCATAGCCCTACAATAGATTTGAAAGCCACCATCTAAACATGTTCCCCCCTTGATCCTATTCGGTCGACGACACCCCCACCGCCGTTGGCCACCTTACGTCGTCGTGAAGCCGGGTGTCACACCCCGGATTTAGCCTACCCGGGCGTGCGACCAACGATTGGTACCTGTTTCTTTTTTTATTTTTCATCAGAGATTTAGAAAAACACAGCGGAATAGTTCATAACTCAGGATCTTTTCAAAAGACTAGGAATCTCCCGTTTTATTTCATTATAACAGGGATAAACCTTGATATTTTACCCAAACATTTATTTTACAAAACCAAGGTTTACATTAGCCATTTCTTTCAAACAAATGTTTAGAGTGGACGTTCCCTTTTTCATGACATCTTTCATTTCTTGTCATCACATGGTTAAATCAATAACAATTCATCCTTGGTTACCTAGAAAACGTTTGAAAATATTTTATCAGTATAAATTGGTGAATACAAGTATATTGAAAATCATAATCTGACAAGTGTTAATAAATAGAACAAATTGCCCAGAGTTTTCGGTCAATTTACATAGTTAACGGACTAACCATCAGCCACACAAGGGACCTTTGATATATTTTTATGTCTAACTGCCTTATGCTTTAAGCGATGGGCTTTACAATAACCAAGGGTTCAACCCCTAGCCCTATTACAACGTCGCATCTGTAACACATGTATATATACGTGAATCTATGGGCTGACTGCTGTATAGTAAATCACCTTATGCAACCAATGGTTATATTAATTCATTCAAGTCAGAGTATAATCAAAACCATTTTCAGTTCTGAAATCATTTTATAAAAATACAAGTAATCACCTTGACAGAGTCTTGGCTTAGTAAGCTTCTAGAATGAATGTCCTAGTGGGTAGCGTCTCTACTTAGATCGTTTAGCTTGGATTCTTTAAATGAGCGTTTCCTAGCTTCTTGGTTTCTCTTAAAGCGAACCGATACTTTCAAAACTTAAACATACAAGCAGGAATGGAATAGTGGGAGTGGAATCAGTGTAATTGGCTTTGGAATACGAGTTTGAGTGTGAGAAAATGTCAAAACCGGACTTGATATTTATAGTGGATTTTGGCGGTTGTGACGGACCGTTATGGCTGGGGACGGTCCTTCTTAACTTCGGTCGTAACGGACCGTTACCGGTGGTGAATGTCCGTCACCTTATTAGGTCTAACGAGTCAGCTGACACGCGTCAGCCTCCGGTTGAATTGCGGCGTGATGGACCGTTACGGAGCCATGACGGTCCGTCATATGGTTTCCACGCGTCAGAATCAACCCGTTTGTCACCGGACACGTGGGATGCCATCATTGCGTGCGTGGCCAACCCGTAACGGACAATTACGGGTTGTGACGGTCCGTTACCGCCCGATTTTGAAGTTTTAAACTTTTTGGACCTTGATCTTTTATATAATTACACTTCTAATCCCTTCACTTTTAATTTTATAATATTTGGCATGAAATTTTAAGAAATTTTACACCGGGAACACCACCGCCGTCCCCAGCCGTGACTGCCTCCGCTACCGCCTTTCGCCGCCGTCGTCTTCAGTTTTCTCTACGCATTCGTGTGATGTTTTTGCTGCAGGTTTCATGTACATGTCATCTAGTGTGACGTTCGTTCATCTATGGTGTTCTGATTTGGTTATCGTCGAAGGTATAATCTTAGAACACCCTATGGTTGGTTTATATTATATTGTTTACACGTGTGTAATCGGAACACTGTCCGAGATTAATTGATGAATCGGTCAAGTGGGAGATTGCTAGATATATGATGTCTGACCATCAATTCAGTCAACGTTGCTAACGAGGTAGGATCCAAAGAGTTACACTTTGAGCAACGAGCAAATAAATAATATTTAATTGTTAAATATTATTGTTCACAAAAGATGAATTAATAAACGACAGATTAATATTTAGGGAAATATTTATCGGTGATTGAGTTAGTTAATTATTTAATGAAATAGTTATTTACGGGGATAAATGTTTAATATGTTGAACATTTAAAAAATCCATTTTTACTGATTATTTGTACTTACTAAAATACAGGGTTTAATAATTAATAGTTAATTATTAATTGGGTATCTATTATTAATACCTCAGGGGCACAGTCTGTAAGTAGAGATGTTATAAATATATCCTTAACTCATAGCCCTAATACAGATTTGAAAGCCCCCATCTAAACATGTTCCCCCTTGATCCTATTCGGTCGACGACACCACCACCACCGTGGGCCACCTTGCGTCGTCGTGAAGACGGGTGTCACACCCCGAATTTAGCCTACCCGGGCATGCGACCAACGATTGGAACCTATTTCTTATTTTATTTTTTCATTAGAGATTTAGAAAAACACAGCGGAAAAGCTTATAACTCAGGATCTTTTCAAAAGACTAGGAATCTCCCATTTCATTTCATTATAACTGGGATAAACCTTGATATTTTACCCAAACATTTATTTTACAAAACCTAGGTTTACATGAGCCATTTCTTTCAAACAAATATTTAGAGTGGATGTTCCTTTTTTCATGACATCTTTCATTTCTTGTCATCACATGGCTAAATCAATAACAATTCATCCTTGGTTACCTGGAAAACGTTTGAAAATATTTTATCAGTATAAATTGGTGAATACAAGTATATTGAAAATCATAATCTGACAAGTGTGAATAAATAGAACTAATTGCCCAGAGTTTTCAGTCAATTTATATAGTTAACGGACTAACCATCAGCCACACGAGGGACCTTTGATATATTTTTATGTCTAACTGCCTTATGCTTTAAGCGATGGGCTTTACAATAACCAAGGGTTCAACCCCTAGCCCTATTACAGCGTCGCATCTGTAACACGTGTATATATACGTGAATCTATGGGCTGACTACTATGTAGTAAATCACCTTATGCAACCAATGGTTATGTTAATTCATTCAAGTCAGAGTATAATCAAAACCATTTTCAGTTCTGAAATCATTTTATAAAAATACAAGTATTCACCTTGACAGAGTCTTGGCTTAGTAAGCTTCTAGAATGAATGTCCTAGTGGGTAGTGTCTCTGCTTAAATATTTTAGCTTGGATTCTTTCAATGAACGTTTCCTAGCTTCTTGGTTTCTCTTAAAGCGAACCGACACTTTCGAAACTTAAACATACAAGCGGGAATGGAATAGTGGGAGTGAAATCAGTGTAATTGGATTTGGAATGCAAGTTTAGTGTGAGAAAATGTCAAAACCGGACTTGATATTTATAGTTGATTTTGGCGGTTGTGACGGACCGTTATGGCTGGGGACGGTTCACCTTCGCTTTGGTCGTAACGGACCGTTACCGGTGGTGAAAGTCCGTCACCTTATTAGGTCTAACGAGTCAGCTGACACGCGTCTGCCTCCGGTTGAATTGCGGCGTGGTGGACCGTTAAGGAGCCGTGACAGTCCGTCATATGGTTTCCACGCGTCAGAATCAACCCGTTAGTTACCGGACACGTGGGATGCCATCATTGCGTGCGTGGCCAACCCGTAACGGACAGTTACGGGTTTTGACGATCCGTTACCGCCCGATTTTGAAGTTTTTAACTTTTTAGACCTTGATCTTTTATATAATTACACTTCTAATCCCTTCACTTTTAATTTTTTAATATTTGGCATGAAATTTTAAGAAATTTTTCACCGGGAACACCACCGCCGTCCGCAGCTATGACTGCCTCCGCTGCCGCCTTGCGCCACCGCCGTCGTCGGTTTTCTCTACGCATTGGTGTGATGTTTTTGCTGCAGGTTTCATGTACATGTCATCTAGTGTGACGTTCGTTCATATGTGGTGTTCTGATTTGGTTTTTGTCGAAGGTATAATCCTAGAACACCCTATGGTTGGTTTATATTATATTGTTTACACGTGTGTAATCGGAACACTATCCGAGATTAATTGATGAATCGGTCAAGTGGGAGGTTGTTGGATATATGATGTCCGACCTTCAATTAAGTCAACGTTCCTAATGAGGTAGGATCCAAAGAGTTACACTTTGGGCAACGTGCAAATAAATAATATTTAATTGTTAAATATTATTTTTCACAAAAGATGAATTAATAAACGGCAGATTAATATTTAGAGAAATATTTATCGGTGATTGAGTTAATTAATTATTTAATGAAATAGTTATTTACGGGGATTAATGTTTAATATGTTAAACATTTAAAAAATCCATTTTTACTGATTATTTGTACTTACTAAAATACAGGGTTTAATAATTAATAGTTAATTATTAATTGGGTATTTAATATTAATACCTCAGGGGCACAGTCTGTAAGTAGAGAGGTTATAAATATACCCTTAACTCATAGCCCTACAATAGATTTGAAAGCCACCATCTAAACATGTTCCCCCTTGATCCTATTCGGTCGACGACACACCACCGTCGTTGGCCACCTTGCGTCGTCGTGAAGCCGGGTGTCACACCCCGGATTTAGCCTACCCGGGCGTGTGACCAACGATTGGTACCTGTTTCTTATTTTATTTTTTCATCAGAGATTTAGAAAAACACAGCGGAATAGTTCATAACTCAGGATCTTTTCAAAAGACTAGGAATCTCCCGTTTCATTTCATTATAACAGGGATAAACCTTGATATTTTACCCAAACATTTATTTTACAAAACCAAGGTTTACATGAGCCATTTCTTTCACACAAATGTTTAGAGTGGACGTTCCCTTTTTCATGACATCTTTCATTTCTTGTCATCACATGGCTAAATCAATAACAATTCATCCTTGGTTACCTAGAAAACATTTGAAAATATTTTATCAGTATAAATTGGTGAATACAAGTATATTGAAAATCATAATCTGACAAGTGTGAATAAATAGAACAAATTGCCCAGAGTTTTCGGTCAATTTACATAGTTAACGGACAAACCATCAACCACACAAGGGACCTTTGATATATTTTTATGTCTAAATGCCTTATGCTTTAAGCGATGGGCTTTACAATAACCAAGGGTTCAACCCCTAGCCCTATTACAACGTCGCATCTGTAACACGTGTATATATACGTGAATCTATGGGCTGACTGCTGTATAGTAAATCACTTTTTGCAACCTATGGTTATATTAATTCATTCAAGTCAGAGTATAATCAAAACCATTTTCAGTTCTGAAATCATTTTATAAAAATACAAGTATTCACCTTGACAGAGTCTTGGCTTAGTAAGCTTCTAGAATGAATGTCCTAGTGGGTAGCGTCTCTGCTTAGATCGTTTAGCTTGGATTCTTTAAATGAGCGTTTCCTAGCTTCTTGGTTTCTCTTAAAGCGAACCGATACTTTCAAAACTTAAACATACAAGCAGGAATGGAATAGTGGGAGTGGAATTAGTGTAATTGGCTTTGGAATACGAGTTTGAGTGTGAGAAAATTTCAAAACCGGACTTGATATTTATAGTGGATTTTGGCGGTTGTGACGGACCGTTATGGCTGGTGACGGTCCATCTTCACTTTGGTCGTAACGGACCGTTACCGGTGGTGAAAGTCCGTCACCTTATTAGGTCTAACGAGTCAGCTGAAACGCGTCAGCCTCCGGTTGAATTGCGGCGTGACGGACCGTTATATAGCCGTGATGGTCCGAAATATGGTTTCCACGCGTCAGAATCAACCCGTTAGTCACCGGACACGTGGGATGCCATCAATACATGCGTGGCCAACCCGTAACGGACAGTTACGGGTTGTGACGATCCGTTACCGCCCGATTTTGAAGTTTTTCACTTTTTGGACTTTGATCTTTTAAATAATTACACTTCTAATCCCATAAATTTTATTTTAATAATATTTGGCATGAAATTTTAAGAAATTTTACACCGAGAACACCACCGCCATCCCCAGCCGTGACCGCCTCCGCTGCCGCCGTTGTCGTCGGTTCTCTCTACGTATTCTTGTGATGTTTTTGCTGCAGGTTTCATGTACATGTCATCTAGTGTGACGTTCGTTCATCTGAGGTGTTCATATTTGGTTATCGTCGAAGGTATAATCCTAAAACACCCTATGGTTGGTTTATATTATATTGTTTACACGTCTGTAATTGGAACACTGTCCGAGATTAATTGATGAATCGGTCATGTGGGAGATTGCTGGATATATGATGTCCGATCATCAATTAAGTCAACGTTACTAATGAGGTAGGATCCAAAGAGTTACACTTTGGACAACGAGCAAATAAATAATATTTAATTGTTAAATATTATTGTTCACAAAAGATGAATTAATAAACGGCAGATTAATATTTAGAGAAATATTTATCGGTGATTGAGTTAATTAATTATTTAATGAAATAGTTATTTACGGGGATAAATGTTTAATATGTTAAACAATTAAAAAATCCATTTTTACTGATTATTTGTAATTACTAAAATACAGGGTTTAATAATTAATAGTTAATTATTAATTGGGTACTTATTATTAATACCTCAGGGGCACAGTCTGTAAGTAGAGAAGTTATAAATATATCCTTAACTCATAGCCCTAATACATATTTGAAAGCCACCTTCTAAACACGTTCCCCCCTTGCTCCCATTCTGTCGAAACCACCACCACCGCCGTGGGCCACCTTGTGTCGTCGTGAAGCCGGGTGTCAATCCCGGATGACGTGCGACCAACGATTGGTACCTGTTTCTTATTTTATTTCATCAGAGATTTAGAAAAACACGGCGAAATAGTTCATAACTCAGGATCTTTTCAAAAGACCGGGAATCTCCCGTTTCATTTCATTATAACAGAGATAAACCTTAATATTTTACCCAAATATTTATTTTACAAAACCAAGGTTTACATGAGCCATTTCTTTCAAACGGATGTTTAGAGTGGACGTTCCTTTTTTCATGACATATTTCATTTCTTGTCATCACAAGGCAAAATCAATATCAATTCATCCTTGGTTACTTGGAAAACATTTGAAAATATCTTACCAGTATAAACCGGTGAATACAAGTATATTGGAAATCATAATCTGACAAGTGTGAATAAATAGAACAATTTGCCCTTAGTTTCCGGTAAATTTACACAGTCAACGGACTAATCACCAGCCACACTAGGGACATTGGATATACTTTTATGTCTATCTGGCTTACGCTTTAAGCGACGGGCTTTACAAAAACCAATGGTTCAACCCCTAGCACTGTTATAACGTGTCATATATAACACGTCTAAATATATGTGACACTATGGGCTGAGTGCTATATTGTAAATCACCTTACGCAACAAATGGTTATATTAATTCATTCAAGTCAGAGTATAATCAAAACCATTTTCAGTTTTAAAATGAAAGTCGTAGAGGGCAGCGTCTCTCCTTAGATAGAGTCTTGGCTTAGTAAGCTTCTAGAATGAATGTCGTAGAGGGCAGCGTCTCTCCTTAGATCGTTTAGCTTGGATTCTCTAAATGAGCGTTTCCTAGCTTCTTGATTTCTCTTAAAGCGAACCGGCACTTCCAAAAGTTAAACGTACAAGCGGGAATGGATTAGTGGGAGTGGAATCAGTGTAATTGGCTCTGGAATACGAGTTTGAGTGTGAGAAAATTTTAAAACCGGACTTGCTATTTATAGTGGATTTTGGCGGTTGTGATGGACGGTTATGGCTGGTGACGGTCCATCACCGCTTTGGTCGTAACGAAACGTTACCGGTGGTGACGGTCCATCACCTTATTAGGGCTAGCGAGTCAGCTGACACACGTAAGCCTCCGGTTGAATTGCAGCGTGATGGACCGTTACGGAGTCGTGACGGTTCGTCATAGGGTTTCCACATGTCAGAATCAACCCGTTAGTCACCGGACACGTGGCATGCCATCATTGCGTGCGTGGCCAACTCGTAACGGACCGTTACGGGCTGTGACGATCCATTACCGCCCGATTTTGAAGTTTTTCACTTTTTGGACCTTGATCTTTTATATAATTACACTTCTAATCCCTTAACTTTTATTTTTATATTATTTGGCATGAAAATTTTAAGAAATGTTACACCGGGAACACCACCGCCGTCCCCAGCCGTGACCGCCTCCGCTGCCGCCTTGCGCCGTCGCCGGTTCCCTCTACACATTTGTGTGACGTTTTTGCTGCAGGTTTCGTGTACGTGTCACCTAGTCTGGCGTTTGTTGATATGAGGTGTTCTGATTTGATTATCACTGAATGTATAATCCTAGAACACCCTATGGTTGGTTTATATTATATTGTTTATACGTGTGTAATCGGAATACTATCCGAGATCCAGATCTGATTTGTTATTAGTACTCTTAATTGCTTCCGCTAAATATATCTTATTTATTTATTTAAAAGGTTTAAATAAATATTGTTTTTAGAAGTTAAAAACTGGTACTAAATTCCCAACAACCCTATCGTCACTTCGTCCACTCCGTACTGAAGCCTTCAGTGTCGTCGTCTCAATCACGTTATAACTATCTCTGATCAATGCTTTCAGCGTCAACTCTCGCAACTTCACCCATTGGATTTGTGCTCCGAATTCCTGAGATATAAGTATAGGCATCTCATAAGAGCACCTCACCGATCGCCTAGAGAATGTCCAAACTCCTTGCATCGTCTCGATGTATTAATGTCTTGGAAAATGTCAAGATAGAAATACTATGCTTGATCACTCCAACCACCCGTCCTATACATGACCAAGCATGTACTACCAGGACACATAACGTCAAGTGATAATAATGAAACCTATCAGGTTTAATGTATATATAGGTATAGTATCTCATTCCTCTAACTCGCACAAAGTGCACACATCACTAGCTGGACCTGAGCAAATCTACGTGTATACAATATGACCTCGTCCTTTATAGACACACAAACTCTTGAACTCCACCTTCTATTCATCACAACGGTAGCCCCTGCAATACGTCATCATGTACTCACCTAGAGTCCACACCGCCGTACCCCACACGGGTCATACCAATGGTTTAGGATGACACACTACTCAGTCTAGATACAAGATCTCATCCTAAACATTCATTAAGATAATATATAATTTATAACTCCCCACAGGACCTCGTCCTGAACATTTATACATACACATCAGGTATATAACCATAATTTCCCACAGGACTCCGTCCTGAACATTCACACAAAGTGCAATATACTCATTGCGATTCACACATCACCTAAACACTAGCATATAGGTGACACTACCTCAAGACTGTAGACACATACAAACCCTAAACTCGTGTCTATACAAGTCTACCCAGACATTCTAGTCAACCATGATCTAGTTATCACATCAAGGTTACATTTAATATGGACTCATGCCATTCAAAATGTAATCACATAATCACACCATACCGTACATATTCCACTACTGAAAGCACAATCATACGCCATTACAAACACAATTATCATTAATTATGATCAAATCATCATGCGGCAAAACTCACAATCAATTGCAAATCAAATATCAATATTTGAATTAAACATCACACCACGTAAACGTCTACTCAGTCAAACATCAAACCACCCCGGAATCTCTCATGACAACTGTCACCTCCACTAATCATCAAGAAGTCAAGTATCTCAAACAGTGATGGCAAAATCACCACTGGACCACATCAGGTGCGTCTGTTATGTCCTCCTCTAGTTCATCCTCATCGGATCCTGGGTCATTCACTAGGTCCTCTTGAAAAAGAGCTCTCTTAGCTGTCGCACGTGGTCGATCTCTCAGGCATACAGGTCTACATCCTTGAGGGAAATCGTGTACTGCTGGCACCGCCCTCCTTTTCGATTCGGTCATTCTAGTCACATCACCACATGGGATGCTGCCCTCCTCAACTCTAGTCACACTTGGCGCGGGAAGCGCCAACACCACTCCCATGTCACTATCCGTCTCATTTACAACAGCTGTCGGTTTGTCCTGACTATCTGCCCTCCCCCTAGCCGGAGCTCCCCGTCTGACCGATCTAGTACGCTTTGTCTTAGCCATCAGTACCTATAAAAGATAGAATGTTGGAGTGATTACTATGGGCAACAAATTCAGAATAGTGAGTAATTATAGACTGCCAAATCATGGTGATTAAATGCATTTTGGTGGTCCACATTACTGCTCGGATTCTAAATCTTTCCCATCATATTCACACTAACTTTCTACCTTTCACACACACAACGGATGCACATGCATCCCACACACCCACATAGAACCACGTAATAAACTAGCAAATCATCATATTTATCATAATTGCACACCACACATGGTTACACACAAAATCACTAAACCATGCCGACACACCAAACTATCTCACATAGTTAGAATTAATGCTACTCCACATTACTCAACTCACAACATAATCTCACTTAATCACACCACACAACTCCACGTAGTGTTACCCTATTCAATCAATACTTCTAACAATTAACGTACAACTCAAAAGACGTACTTCTCGGCTCGCGGTTACTCGTGGTGGCATTCGTTTTACCCCCTTCCCATTTTCAGTTTAAGTTAAGGTATTTTAATTTATAAAAACACCGATGTTATCATAAATCTCAGCTCTGATACCACCTTGTAAGGCCCCGAACCAGGCACCCTACAGTTGGTTCTCATCACTAGGTATTCTCTTTAAAATACTCGTTTAGTAAATCAAAACTATAGCGGAAGTCTTTCGAAAATAATTATTACACTTTAAGGTCATTATCGTTATTAGTTTACCTCACGAATTCCTGCACACCGATCTGAGTAACCCCGCTCCCAAGCCAAGATACGTCGTTCCTAGAGCTCACCTGCAACACAATTTAACGTACATATAAAGTCAAATAACAATCATCTTGTCACCATTAATATTTATATCCACTCAAGACCCTCCGATCCTTATAAAAATAGTTTTATAAAGTATAATCATATAGATAACCCCTGTTATCTTATGATATCCCAAAAGATTCACCACCCTAGACTCATCCCGCCAGTTTAACTCAGTAAGTCTCTCCGACATGGATCGAGCATACTACTCTGATAACTCAAAATTTACTACATGTAACACCCAAGGTTTAGCCTACCTGGGTGTGCGACCAACGATTGGTACCTGTCTCTTAATTTTATCTCATTAGTGATTTATAAACACATCGGAATATTTTATAACTCAAGATATTTTCAAAAGACGGGGAATCTCCCGTTTCATTTCATTTCATAAACAGGGATAAACCCTGATATTGTACACAAACGTTTAATTTACAAAACAAAGGTTACATGAGGCATTCCTTTCAAACAGATGTCTAGGGTGGGCGTTCCCTTTTTCATGACATCATTTTTAATTCATTCCATGGCTATATCATATAGAATCATCTTTGGTTAGCTGTAAAACGTTTGAAAATATTTTATTAGTATAAACTGGTGAATATAAGTATCTTTGAAATCATAATCTGACAAGCGTGAATAAATAGAACAATTTGCCCATATTTGAATGGTCAATTTACACATCTAGCGGACCCCTGGCCCGAACGTATAACCACTAGCCACACCAGGCACTTTCTTGGATCATCATTGTTTTACGTTAATTGGGGCCATGCCTTTAGGCGTTAGGTCTTACGTATTATAAAAAACCAATTCATAACCCTAGCCGCGTTACAGCGTTTCATCTGTAACACGTGTATGTATACGTGACTCTATGGTCTGAATGCTTTATAGTAAATCACCTTATGCGACCAATGGATGTATTAGTTCATTCAAGTCAGATCATAATCAAAACAGTTTTCAGTTTTGAAATCATTTTATAAAAATACAAGTATTTACCTTAAAGGAATCTTGAATTAGGAATCTAGTTTAAGAAGGCAGCGTCTCTGCTTAACAACTTAGCTTGGTTTTTCCAAATGAGCATTTTCTTCTTAGAGTGAGCACTACAACGAGCGGGCCTTGGACGGGGGTCTTTGGGAACAGCGTAGGGAAGCTCTGAGACAAGTATGTGAAGTGAAGATGGAGTTTTGGTTGAAGAAAACATTTGCACTCGACCATCTATTTATATGCTTGAATCTTGACTCATGTCGGACCGATATGGCAAGGCATAGCGGTCCGCTATCCGTCTATGCTTGCGTCAGCCCTACACGTACAAAACTGATTGGACCGCACCTCGTATTACGGCTAGTGGACCGTTATGGAGGTGTATATCGGTCCGATATCAAGACAAGCATCAAAACTTAGAGCTGAGTCATAGGACACGTGACTGCAACAAGAACTACGGCTGAAGGCGGCTAGTCGGACCGTTATCCAATCGATGCCGGTCCGCTATTCATCCCTCCTGCCCATTATAGGATATGATAGCGGTCCGCTATCTATCCAGAATCTAAATTTTCATTTTTGTCCTTGATTATTGATGTAATTATACTTATGGTCCCTGTACTTTATATTTTTATTATTTTGGCACGAAATTTTAAGAAATGTTACATTCTCCCCACTTTTTGAAAAATCTCGTCGTCGAGATTACAGAAACAATTGTGGATACTTTTTCTTCATCTCCGATTCTAGCTCCCAAGTGTATTCAGGACCACGTCTAGATTTTCACTTGACTTTGACAAGTTTCAATCTTTTCTTCTTCAACATTTTAGTTTGACGATCTTCTATTTGTAGAGGTTCCTCTACAAATCTCAGTTTTTCGTTTACCTTTATATCTTGTAGAGACATTAGTAAAGATTCATCAGCTTGACATTTACGAAGATTGGATACATGGAATACATCATGTATTCCATTTATTTCTTCTGGTAATTCTAACTGATAAGCCACTGGTCCAATTCGTTTAATAATATTGAAAGCTCCAATAAATCGAGGACTTAGTTTACCCTTCTTTTCAAATCGAACAATTCCTTTCCAAGGTGATACTTTCAATAACACCTTGTCTTCGATATTAAACTCTATTGGCTTTCTCCTTTTATCTGCGTAATTCTTTGGTCTATCTATTGCTGCTTTCAATTTTTCTTGTATTTGAGTTACTTTTTTAGTTGTTTCCTGAACTTGGTCCTGACATTTGGTTTTCTCCAACTTCGGCCCAGCATACAGGAGTTCAGCATTTTCTACCATATAAGGCTTCAAAAGGTGCCACCTGAATGCTTGTGTGATAACTATTGTTATATGAGAATTCCATTAGGGGTAGGTGATCATCCCAACTACCACCAAAGTCTATCACACGGGCTCAAAGCATATCTTCTAAAGTCTGAATCGTTCTTTCGCTTTGCCCATCTGTTTGTGGATGATAGGCAGTGCTTAATTTCAGATGAGTTCCCATGGCTTTTTGGAAACTTTTCTACAATCGAGATGTAAAACGGCTATCTCTATCTGACACTATGGATAATGGCACTCCATGTAAAGATACAATTTCATCTACTTAAAGACGAGCCAGTCTATCCATACTGAAAGTTTCCTTCATTAGGAGAAAATGAGCAGATTTTGTCAATCTGTCCATGATAACCCAAATAGTATCATTTCCCCGACTGGTTCGAGGAAGTTTAGTAATAAAATCCATTGTTTTCATTTCCCATTTCCAAAATGGTATTTCTAGTTGTTGCAATAAACCAGAAGCTTTCTGATGTTCTGCCTTTACTTGAGCACAAAAAAGACATGTTGCAACATATATGGCAATATCTTTCTTCATGCCAATCCATCTGTAATTATTCTTTAGATTTTTATACACTTTATCACTTCCAGGGTGCATCATATATTTTGATTTATGTGTTTCTTCGAGTATTATTTCTCGAAGATTCCCGATGATTGGAACCCAGATTCTTTTATTCCTACGAAATAATTCATCGTCTCATTTACCTAATTGTTCAATCATGCTCTTCATTCCTTCTTGTTCTAATTTTTCTTCGGTTTGAACAGAATGTTGAGCCTCTTTTAATTGAGACAAGAGATCTACACGCAGTTCAAGTCTGAGAGCACGGACCCGTTTTGGTTTCTTTCTTTGTTTTCTACTTAAAGCATCTGCAAGAACATTTGCCTTATGTTCATGGTAACATATTTCACAGTCATAGTCACTTAAGATCTCTAACCATCATCTATGTCTCATGTTCAGTTCTTTCTGACCAAAGATATATTTCAAAATTTATGGTCAGTGTAAACTATAAATTTAACTCCATAGAGATAGTGTCTCAATAATTTCAGGGTGAAAATTATGGCACCCAACTCTAAATCATGAGTTGTATAATTCTTTTCATGTGTTTTTAACTGACGAGATGCATTGGTAATAACTTTGTTCCTTTGTATTAACACACAACCTAGGACGTTGTGTGAAGCATCCCAATAGACTATAAAGTCTTCATTGCCTTCTAGCAAAGCCAGTATAGGAGCATGGGTCAGTTTTTGTTTCAGAGTTTCGAAACCTTCTTCTTGCTTTGATGTCGCCCAGATGGTCTATAAAAACTAACAGATAAACCTAACCTAGACTCCTAAGTAATAAATGGAGTACCTATGAACTAAACCGCACTGACAGGCAAGTGTACCTATCGAGTGTAGCACAGCTTAATGGTAAACCGGAATATCGAACCCTAGAGACACTACTATAGCTAAACTAGACTCTGACTCGGACTAAAGATGATTTGGTTGGGGGTTTTCTACACTACTGATTAAACTAGCAAATGCAGAACTAACGATCGACTCGAACTATCAAACAAAGAACTCTGGGAAATACCAGCAATGGGAAGAATACCACCTAGGTCAGAATCCTACTTGCAAAGCTCAACTTCTACCGGTTATGGAAACAATGATGGATCTGGGTATCTAAGGATAACGGCTCTAGACAACCTAGTGGATCCCTAATCACTCTTAGGGTGTCACCAATAAAGAAACCTAATGATGTAGTAAACTCACCAGATGGTCGGATTACCTTTCAATCTCTCCAACAACGATAATGTACCCAACAGACATATCACCTCTCAGTATCACTGTCCACAATATTTCGAAGATGCATGGGGTAATCTCAGGATAACAACTATGACACATAATAGCAATAATCACTAAGAACCTAAGGGAACTTCCTCTCAGACAGATTTCACTCAGAACCCTAATACGAAGACTAACCGACAACCCTCACCTTTCGGGTATCGAAATAGGAAGAACACACATATCTAACCTACTTTCAATCACAGTTCCTATGGAATACTACGTCTAGAAAACCACACAAACGATCACAAACACACAATATATGATCTAGATACGCTACTCAAACAGAAAGACATTCATAAGCAACATATGAAGCTATAATCAATTGCAACTCAGGTTTAAAGCATGCGAAACATCATAATTATTAAACCAAGATCGTTACAAAAACATTAATCCATTCGAAATTACCAAAAAATGGATAAAAATCACAAATTTAGCAAGTATTCATCATTAGACCTAGGCAGTACCAATGTTTTAGCCTAGATTCATATTCAAAACATCCATAACAGAAGTAATAAACACAAACATGGTTTCAAACACAGAAATCAAAGATAAAGATTTGAACTTTAAACCCGAATAAGCTAAACTAAACAAACCCGGAACCAAAAGTTTCGATCTTGCACTTCAAACACCTTCTCCAGCCCCAAAATCGCCTCCTAGCTCTCTCTCCAGACGGCTAAAACTTGAACTCTCTTACCTAATGGCTATCCTAATATTTTAATTCAACCATTTGAGCTTTTTGCAAATTTACGGGTCTTTCGCGTACCGCGAGAGATTGTGGCTAGCCCCTCGCGTACCGCAAGGGACAAATTAGTCGGGCCTGGTTCTCGGATTCCTCGCGTACCGCGAGAAATTTTCACTCCTCGCTCGCGTACCGCGAGGGACTGATTTTCACCATTTTTCACTTTTTCCTCCGGGCTTCACTCTCTAGTTTTTTTCCTCGGGATTTGACTTGTATTCCACACGAGCTCCTATAAACACAACAAAGACTCAATAGGAAACAAAAATGACTCAAAACGAATACTAAACTATCTAAAAATGCATGAACACAATAGGAATAAAGATGTGTGCTTTGCACAACATCAAACATCCTTACACTTAACCTTTTTTCGTCCTCGAAAAAGTCTACAACGGAATCATAACTGGACATATTTAACAATCACAATTATTTCAATAAGCACAACATACTCACGCGTTAAACAACAATAATCGGTATTTCTATCCGATTAAACCCAAGCACCAACTTTCAAGCCCCTGTTATGTGTTCTAATTCATATTACCAAGCTATCAATCAATCTATGTGACTCACACTTAAAAGTTACAACTCTACCTATTCCTTCTCATGGTCATGTCTAGGCACGGATTAAACCATATAGATTTCACCCACCACGTTAAACTAAAATTTACAGGTTTTTAGAAATCAAGATAAAATATTGAATAAATGAATGAAATATGAGCATTAATAAGCAAATGAACTTTCGTCTAGAAGCGTTTCAACCAAGTCACTATCCCGGAAGGTAACACATACACTACAGTCTAAACAATGAAGCATATAAGAATCAACCCAATGGTGTTTCAATCAGGCTAGAACCTAACGTGTGACACGTAGGCGAAACTTAGATTTCAATAAAATAAGCTGAAGTATATTGAATATGGATGCGGGCGCCACCGAAACTCGGATTTATTCTCATAAAAAGACAGTGGTGTGCCATGAAATTTCAAAAACCTCTAAATTTTAACATAACGTGGTACCTATCATCCTATGTTGACAGTTTCAGTATTACCGATTACCCTTAAGATGAATACCCACAAGATATCATGTTTTTAAATCAATTAATTCCTAAACAACACAAACAGGTTATTTAAGCTCTACCAGCTGGCTGGATCTACCAAAACATCACTAATTAAACGCGTTTTCAATTATTAATTTCATTTAAAACTCAACAAGCAGCTCCAGTTGTACTATCATTTTCCATTTTTATGCAAAAACTTATACTTTCAAAGGACATTTTTTAAAATTTTTTTAATTTTGTTTGTATTTTTGTATTTTAATAAAAGAAAAACGGTAAGGTGCTTTGGCAATTGGTAAGGTGCTTTGGCAATTGGTGTCGTTTCTGGTAAAAGATTGATTTTGAATTCTACTTCTCTTTTCAGGTGGTATACAAGGTAATTCATTTGGAAATACATTTGCATAATTAGCTACTACCGGTACATCTTCAATCTTCTTTTCTTTTGTACTGGTAGAAATCTGAACCAAGTATGCAATGCATCCCTTCTGAAGGCATTTAGTTTCATTTAGCATTGAATTGATTCCCAGTGGTCGGTTTTGTTTGTCTCTGTAGATGGTTAAAGGTTTTCGAGAAGGAATTTGCATTTCTATGGCCTTTTTCACAAAGGATATGGGCTTGATTACTGGCTAACCAGTCCATTCCTAAGACAACATCAAATCCTGTTAATGTCATAGGCATCAATCGTACAAGCATGACGTGTCCAGATATTGTGATAGTACAGTCATCTAGGGATTCAGAAATTTTGACGAGGTTTCCTTCAGCCATTTCTACTTCATAAATCTTATCTAGTGGAACTAAGGGTTTGTTTAATAGATTACAAAATTTATAATCTATAAAACTTAAATTTGCACCAGAGTCAAATAATACTCTAGCATAAATATTATCAATGAGGAATGTACGAGTGATTGCATCTGGAACAGCTACAGCATCACAAGTATTAAGTATGAAATCTCATACATTCTTTTTGTTTCCTTCATTGGTCTTTGTCCCACTAGATCTTGCTTGATTAAGCTTTGGGCATGTTGATTTAAAATGTCAGTCTCTCCACGATTAAAACATGAGATGTTTTTCTTCTTTGGGCAGTTTTCAAACACGTGCCCATTCTGCTTAGAGAAATGACAGTAAATTTTCTTGAAGAAGCACTCTCCAGTATACCTCTTCTTGCAGATTTTGCATTCAGGGATGGAAGGATTGAATCCTCCCTTGGCAGGTTGATTTATTTTCTTCCAAGGAGAATTATTTTTCTAATTCTCCGTAGCCTTCTTGGCTAATTTTCTTACCTTCACTTCATCTTGTTTCCTTATCATACCGTCAATTAGGATTCCTCCTAGATACATGGCGGATGCTATGGTCTGACGCATTGTAGCCTTGACCATATCTTTGTTATCCTCCGCAAGACCCCAAATATATCTCTTGATTAGATTAGATTCTGGGGTACATAGGTGTGGAACTAAACGAGCATATTCAAACAACTTGGAGACATATTCCTGATGTTTAGTTCCTTCAATGCAAAGAATTAAGAATTTAGCTTCAATTCTCTCTCTCTCTCATTAATGGGACAGAATCTCTGGATCACCTTATCCTTAAATTCTTCCCATTCCATGGCATAGGCTTTGTGTCAGCCCATGGCTTGTATGATAGATTTCCACCATTCCAAAGCTTCATCTTGAAATAGATTTGATGCGTAAAGCACCATATCTTCATCATCACATTTACTGATGGAGATAACAGACTCAGCTTTTTCCAGCCATCTCAGGGCTGCTACTGCACCTTCATTTCCAGCATATTCCAAAGGTTTACACCCTTGGAATGCATGGAAAGTACATCCCTTTTTCCTCTTCCTCTTCTTGCTAGTTTCTTCATTATCACTTTCAGAATTATCTCCATTCGAGCTATGCTTTGTTCCCGATTGTTTGTAGATTCAGCAAGTTTATTTTTCGCTTTCTCTTTTTTCATAGCTTTCAGAATTTTAGGAAGAGCTTCCTCAATTCCTTCTACAACCATTTTCTTTATTTCTGCTTTCTATTGCAGTTGTTCAGAATTTTCATTTTGAATTTGCTTACTCTTGCCTCTTGTATTATGAGAAGGTCCTTGTTTCGACATTCAATTCACAAGGGGAATTTATTAATATTCAGAATATACATTACAGAGATCGGAAAGAAATTTACATATAACCCTGGTTACGGGCATTTTCTAGCATTTGTGTAGGTCCTGATGATTGGGTCCCTCTGCTATGATGATTCTAGTGATGATCTAATAAACAAATCAGCTATAGATCAGCTGTTATTGATGAAATCAATAGAAAAAGCAAGAAAAAGTGTATGAAAAGGTAAGAACAAAATCTCTCAAATCTGATTATTATTCGACCAAGATGATTACAATATGTTCCTGGAGTGAATACAACGATCTACAACCGCCATCACCACGGGTGAACTCCCCCTTGGTGGTGGAACAAACACAAACCGAAAACCCTCTCTAGCAAGCTAAACAAATGAAAAATACAGAGAAAAATATTTGGATAAGAAGGTTCAGAGGCTATGAAAACCGTCAGGTGTATATAGGAAACCTGAGAGAGTCGGCCGTGCAGATTGCGAGCGTCGGCCGTAACCGACCTAGTGACTCTCTAAGAGTCGGCTGAAGCCAGCCTAGCAACACTCAGAGAGTTGGCTGCAGGTGACCTAGCACCTCTCAGAAAGTCGACTGAAACCAGCCAAGCCATTCTCAGAGTGTCGCTAGCGACTCTCAGACCCATTTTCATACGCGAACCTAAACATCTCATGGTCGCTTGAATTGATTAACATCATTCTCAAACTAGACCCAACAATTTTTCTTCATGCTCTATTCTGGGCGTCTAAAGATGCAAATCTTTGATTTTCTCTTTCCAATTCTGCTACTCCTTCCTGTAAGGCTCTTATATAATCATTATCAGATTTTCCTTATTTTCTTGTGGATTTTGTATATTCGTAGGCTCATAATAATCATATGGCCTATTTGAATCTTCTCTTTCTTCTCCTTTAGGAAGAGGATTATTTTCATAAGGGATTTCAGGTAGTCCCTGATAATAATTATAATATGGATTCTCTCCATAATCAGGATTCCGACTTCTGGCCGTTAGAGCAGAATGAAAACTGATGGAAGGTACATAAGGATTTGCTGGAGGTGTTAATTCTCCTAAGCTCTGATAAGTACTTCCTGTATGTCTTGAACTTGTTCCAGTTTCTAAATTCGTTTCATTTGTAAGCTGGAATTTATATCTAAGTGGAGCATATTTTTGAACACCAAAGGGACCTTTTCATTTTTCGGTCATCTGAATAGAACAAAATACTTTTATTTATACTTTTATTTTACATACTGAATTAGTAAATTATACTATTTATTATATTTTGTAGACTAGGGCGGTTATCGTTCCAGAGTAGCACCTCCAACTTAAATGTTCCCCTGAAAGAATGACGGGTCTAGGAGAGATTTATACACCACTTTTTCCTTAAATAGAAAATTCAGTTTGCCAAATAACTACATACCGGTCGGATGATTACCCTTGGTCCATAGTGATATTAATTTATTCTTTCTTTTTATCTTTTCTTTTATTTTTCTTTTCTTTTTCTTTCTCCAGTTGACGAATCCTTTCCTTGAGCTGCCTTGCTTCTTTATTCATTTCATCAGTTTCTCTTAAGGCACGATCAAGGAATTCTATGGGTGTTCCAAGATAAGCTGAAGAATAGTTATGTTGAGGACGTGGTACACGAATACAAAATAATATGTCGTTAAACACATTATGGTACGGATCGTCAAGACAATTAGTTGGTTCGTTGATATATTCTTCCAGCATCGAGGGCAAAGTATAAGGATGATCTTCACCCACTGGGTAGAGGTATGGGTCTCGAGTTTCTATCTTAGGTTCTGCTTCCCCTGGTGTCTCTTGATACATCTCCTCCATTTCCTCTACAAATACGTGTACATGCTCTATTGACATTTTAACACGCATCTTTTGTTTAGTAGACTGGCTTGGTCCAGCATCATTTATATCTACCTGTCTTACTGGAGGTGGAGTATCAGTTCTCCAGTTCTCAAAATCCGAAGTAGTTTCCATCCAGGATTAGCTAGATTGATTTTGATGACAGGATTCATTGTCAGAGACAATGATAGGCTCAGAAAGGGAATCACCGGTGTCAGAAATGATCACGGGATTTTCCATGGTTCACGTAGGATGATAATGTTCTTCTTCATATCATCTGAACATATAAGCATAGTAACTATTTTTTGACATCTGTATAGTTATCACTTACTTATTACAAGGGTCTACCTACTTTCACTTAGCAGGCAATCTATACGGGTTTAAGCTTAGATACCTTACCTGAGTATCTTATTTACTAAACGAAATAATATCATAATCAAGTTACAACTTAGATACTAATCTCTAGTATCTAATGTACTAAAACAAATGGCTCTGATACCAACCTGTCACACCACGGGTTTAGCCTACCCAGGCTTGCGGCCAACGATTAGTACATGTCTCTTATTTTTCTCAAAAGAGATTTATAAACTCAACGGAATATTTTATAACTCAAGATCTTTTCAATAGACAAGGAATCTCCCCTTTCATTTCATTTCATAAACAGGGATAAACCTTGATATTGTACACAAACGTTTAATTTACAAAACCAAGTTTACATAAGCCATTCCTTACAAACACATGTCTAGGGTGAACGTTCCCTTTTTCATGATATCATTATTCCAATCATTCCATGGCTATATCATACAAAATCATCTTTGGTTACCTGTAAAATGTTTGAAAATATTTTATCAGTATAAACTGGTGAATACAAGTATATTTGAAATCATAATCTGACAAGCGTGAATAAATAGAACAATTTTCCCATATTTAAATGGTCAGTTTACACATCCAGTGGACCCCTGGCCCTAACGTATAACCACTAGCCACACCAGACACTTTCTTGGATCATCATTGTTTTACGTTAAATGGGACCCTGCCTTCCGCCTCAAGCGTCAGGTCTTACGTATAATAAACAACCAAGCCATAGCCCTAGCCCCGTTACAGCGTTTCATCTGTAACACATGTATGCATACGTGACTCTATGGTCTGAATGCTATATAGTAAATCACCTTATGCGACCAATGGTTGTAGTAGTTCATTCAAGTCAGATCACAATCAAAACAGTTTTCAGTTTTGAAATCATTTTATAAAAATACAACTATTAACCTTGACGGAATCTTGAATAAGGAATCTTCTAGTGGGAGTGTCTAAGAAGTCAGCGTCTCTGCTTAACAAGTTTGCTTGGTTTCTCCAAATGAGCGTTTTCTTCTTAGGGCGAGCACTACAACGAGCGAGCCTTGGACCGGGGTCTTTGGGAACAGCCTAGGGAAGATATGAGTCAAGTATTTGAAGTGAAGATCGAGTTTTGGATGAAGAAAACGTTTCCACTCAACCAACTATTTATAGGCTGGAATCTAGACTCATGTCGTACCGATATGGCAAGGCATAGCGGTCCGCTAACCGTCTATGCTTGCGTCAGCCCTACATGTCCAAATCTGATTGGACCGCACCTCGTATTACTGCTGGCGGACTGTTATGGAGGTGTATATCTGTCCGATATCAAGACACGCATCAAAACATAGAGCTGAGTCATAGGACACGTGACTGCACCAAGAATTGCGGCTGAAGGCGGCTAGTCGAACCCTTATCCAGTCGATGTCGGTCCGCTATCCATCCCTCCTGCCCGTTGCGGACCGTTATAGGATATGATAGCGGTCCGCTATCTATCCAGAATCTAAATTTTCATTTTTGTCCTTGATTTTTGATGTAATTATACTTATGGTCCTTATACTTTATATTTTTATTATTTTGGCATGAAATTTTAAGAAATGTTACACTACACATGTTAACCATACACTGGTTATCTCAACCAACCTCTAGACCCCGACTTAACCAGACCTAACCAAGACTCTCAAAAGCCAACTGACACAATAGTTGTAAACACGATACCCTCATTCTGACACAACGGTCAATCTAACTCTACACACCACATTAATATCATCTACTCACCACATCAATATCATCTCCCGCATAATAAATATAACTCAATACTTGCATGCAATTTAACACATATATATGCTGACAAACAAATACCTCATCTCTGCACTCTCGTCAGGATTACCCTCGTCAAGGCGTTCGACACACCTCGAGCTCATCATTAACCTGCTCAATATTGTCACCTTAGGTGACTTCCCTAAGGACTTAGTCCTCCACAATCCCATTTACGTGTCATGAAGACAACGATGCAAACACAACACAACATATAACACATAATATCACATGTCATTTACACGACACATTAACTACACCTGCACCCCACAAATAGCAGTAGGATAACATATCTTACTCGCACACATAAGCATTTAGCTTATATCCTGACTCACCTAGACTAACCCTTAACACGACACACGTCAATAACTATTTCACCCCTAGCTCACATGATCTCATAGACACCCCCGTAGACCCTCTGACTCATTATTGAATGTTTTAGTTCATAAACACATCGGGTTAAAACCTAAAACTCTTAACATGTTTGATTATAATAACAACTCTTGTAAGTATGTACGATATCCCCAAAAATAGTAAAACGTTTAAGAAATAAGGAATTAGAAACTCATCGGTATGAAGATCAAATTCCCGTACTGCAACGGCCGGCTAACACGAAACTCAAACCTGTCAACGTAGGATCACATGGTCAGAGCACGTCGTAAACATGTGTCAATTACGTAGCACAAAATATAAATGGTTCCAACATTCGTCTCACCCGTACACCCCTTCATCCATGCAAAAGCCTAGCTCCACGTTCACAAGAATCGGGTCGTCCTTGACCCGTTTAGAACCCGCATGCATGCACATTCACCTGTCATACGAATCCTTAGTCTCATGGGTCATACGTACATGAGCCGAGAATCCCATGCACATCCAAACCCCGCATGCAAACCCTAAGCCTGAAAAACCCTAGTCGGGCGTAACCCGACTCCATTCTCTTCCCTGTTCACCCCCATGAACCACCACCACTACCATGTGACACTACTAAGCGTCACTCACCGTGCACCACCATCATGTTCCGTCACCTCGTAGAACTCTCGTTTACCTGTAATCATTCTAGCCATGATAAACCCTAATCGAGCTCTCTTTCTCACATCGGAACACAACTACCCCCAAACTCCTGTCGTCCGCCTATGTGACTTGCCACCGCAGCCAGCTCCCGTGACCACCAGTACCACCCTACCAGTTGCCTTCCTTTTCCTGCCACCTCAACTAGGCCATCGCCAAGTCCCGTCAAACCACTACAGTCGTCGCCACCTTTGCCTACCACCACGCAGGCCCACCTCCGTTCACCTGGAGGTTACCGGCCCAACTCTAGCCGATACACCACTTTGTACCACCACCATCTCTGTGTTGTTCTTCCTATCTGTTCACCATTCCTGTCGGCCTCCCCCGTTAGTCCTCTTGTCGCCGGCACACACGAACAAGAACCGAACCCTTAGCCGAACCTACCCCAAACAGTAAAACCAAACACATAACTACGAAGGATGAGGACTAACTTGATCACGGATGGAGTCTTCCTCCAATCGTCACGGTATGGCTGCCGCTAAACGCCACCGCCGTCCCCGAGTTCGGCCTCCTTCCCTCTTCCTCTCGCATCTTTCCCTTCTGTCGTCACAACCACACCTAGGCCGATTGGCCTAGGAGCTATGTTAAGGTTGATATTTAAGTCTCCTGAGCTATCCTTATCTACGGGTCCCTGAGCTATCTTTATCTATGTGTTTTAGCTTGAACTACTCATCACTATGTTCAATACGAATTCGGGTCGTCCACTAGCCCGAACAGTTAGCTTCTGGATTTTCGGGATGTTACAACGGTGGAATGTAATAATAAACCGGAATCACTCTTCAATCAAGTAATGGTAAAAGATATTTGCATGGGTTTTAATTAAACTATCATGAAAGAATATATAAAAACCAAGCTAAGATCTCACAACAAACAATCAAGGAGAGAAAATCACTCTAATCTCGAATCCATCTAGAAAACACCCAACAACAACTAAAGATACATGGAAAGTACACAACACATAAGTTGACTAAATTCTCGTCAAACAAATCTAATCATATAACCACCTAAAATTATACAATGAAGCTAGTACCTCCAGATCTTTCACAGAAAAGTTGATGAAGCAAACTTCATCAAATATTCTGATCAGTTCTTTTGGCACTAAGTTCCCACTCTCGGAACGTCCCTTTCCCATGATCACAGCCTCGCCCATCTTTGGATCTACGTACCAGTACCACATGTCACCAAGAATATCCTGAGATAACTTGCTCAGGGGAATCTTAGTTTCACATCGCACTGGCTTGTATACTAATTTCTTTAAGTGCTACTTAGTCACAAGATGTACATCGTGCTTATCCTTGACTCTCTTGGGCACTTGAGGCTTGAACATCTCGAACTTCCCTGATCTTGCCTCTCGCTGCAAAACCACCCACAAACCCAACGCCACTGCGTGATTGGAATGACCCAGCAGCTCTCGGTTTGCTAGGTTCACAAGGTCGTATTTGGGTAAGGAGCTGAATGCTTCACTGGTGGGTTTCAAGTATTGAACCCCGCCAGATCGTTTGATTGCGAACAGCTGCTTATCCTCCTCGAACCTTACAGCCAAGATCATCTTTGTTGCTCCGTGCTTGTCTATGATAGACGTCTTTTGCCACACCGGAGTTGGACCCTTTGATGAAGTAGAAGGCATGTCTGTTTCTTTTGGTGCCTCTGGGTCCACAGGTGTAGGGTTGACTGGGAGGCTTCAGTCGAGGCTTCTACATTACTGGCCTGCTCGACTGAACCTGTGTCGAGCGGAGCGTCGAAGGATGGAAATTCAAAGATCTCTCCATCTTCTAGCTCGTACTCTCCTTCCCCGTCACCCTTGGGAATTTCGATCACCATGTCTTCATCATCATTCCAGTCATCACCAGAGTCGATCTCTCCTTCTTCTAGATTAAAGAGAGCATCGATCTGTGCTTCCTTGGAATAGTCAGGCTCTAGATAAAGGATCTCATCATTAGATAAGTCATTAAGTACTTCAGCTGCTGACTTTCCTTTCTCACCACCACCACCAGAGGTATCACCACCCTCTTGCTGAGTAAACTCCCCCTCAGCCATTGGAATAGCAGAGATGAGCACAATTTCCAAAGCTTGGTGCTCACCTCCACTAGGACCGGCTTCAGGATCCTTGTCTTTATCATCATCCTTAGTCAAGTCGACTGGATGACAAGGCTCAGCACCAGTGGATTTCTTTTCTTTCTCTTTCTCCTTCTCCTTCTCCCCCTAAGCATCAAGCTTCTTGGTCAGTTCTGCAACTAATTTGACCATCGCTTCGTGCTCTTTTCTTTGTAAATCTAGCCTTAGCTCAAGTGAAGTTCTGTGGCCTAGAATCATTTCATTTGTCTTCATTAACAGCTTGTTCTGTGCCATTACGTTCTTCAGTCGCTCATTAGTCCCCATTCTCTGGCTATGTAGAATCTTAACTTCATCGGCCAGTGAATTAATATGTGCTTGTTGAGCATCAGATTCCCCCTTTGACTTCTGAATAGTCTTCAGCAGTCCAGCAACTTGGGTTTCTAGCACATCGATCCTTGCATCATTCGGATCAGGATGCCTAGACGATGACGCTTTGGCATTATGGATAGGGGAGGCGAAGATCGTGTCGAAGTCAAACCCTTGTGTGAAGTCACCACAATTAAAGGGTAGGCTTGACGGCTCAATGGTGGGTGTTGGGATTGTTGATGAGATGATGGGATTGGGTGTTGTGGTAGGGGTGATGGTGACAGACTCCGTGACAATTGGAGTAGTCACCGCCACTTGGACTGATGTTGTAGGGAGGGTCACCATCACAGGAACCTCCTCTGTGACTGCTGTGACTACCACGTCAGCTTGAACTTGTGGTCTTCTCCTCCTATGGTACAATTGCTGTGCTGGTGGGGTAGAAGCTGAATCTGGACTGGCAGCTGGAACTTGTACTTGCTGCACAGTCGGGACCTCTACTACCCTGGAAATAGCAACCTCTTGCCTATCTCCCCTGTTCTTATGAACACTCTCTCGTCTTTGTCTTTGTAGAGCAGCATCAGAGTCAGATGATGGCTCATATTCGCTGCTCGAGCTCCGTCGCTTTCTTTTGTAGGACGACTCAGGTAGGGTTACCTGTGCCGATCTCCTGGGTGTGCCTACGATGGTGCGTCATTGGAATCAGAAGAATCTGATTCTGTTACTTCTGAATCGGATTCCTTAGAACCACCATCACCGCCTTCATCGTCTCCATCCTCAGACGAACCATCATCACTCTCCATTTCCTCCTATTGTTGCTCATCAGAATTTTCACTCATTTCTGGTGCCGAATTGGGACTATACCAATTCCAATCTTCAGGTGTGACATATGCTTCATTGAGTAGGTGGCCAAAGATTTCTGTATGCACAGGGGTAGGTTCTACATAGCCTGGCTTTAAGAATTGAGCAAATACTCTTTTGTCCACCCGCTTGACTTGCAGTCTCTCCCCTATAGCAGGAAGGTTTGGCAACGCGTCATCAATCAAGAGTTGCACAAACCTAGGGTACAATAAGAATCTAAACTTCTCCGCTATGTTGATTTGGTCATTGATTGCTTTGAAGATGTAGCGCGAGAAGTTGTAGCCCCTATTAAGAGACAAGCCCACCATGGCTGCTGCAAGGTCATGACCCATGGCATCTTTACCAGCTTTCCTTGACGAGATGCACACGATCACGACGTGGGCGAAATACCGCCATTGGTCTAATACCCACATCTTTTTGTATGAGGCATAGTCCCTCGCTCCGACGTATCCCATTCTTTGCCTCCAACACCCATCCACATAGTAGTCTGGATAGGCTGTCGGGTCGGTAGCAAGGTCTCTGAACTGCAGGACCCTTCTTATGGTGTCTTCAGAAAAAGCGATAGCCTGACCAGCAATGGTAGCCCTTATGACATTGGGGGATACCGTGCAGTCGTGTTCCGCTGTCTCCCAGAATTGCTCCAAATAAGGTCTTGACACGGTCGGGTCAGCCGAGATAGCATAGCTGATTCTGGAGCGGTTCAAGAAATCAACTATTTCCCTATATTGCAATGCTGCACCTTTCCATTCGGGTTGAGTGTTTGCTAACATGTTGAATTCGTTAGTAAACGCCCGAGCCATAATCTGCAAAAACACACAGAAAACACAATCAGAACAACACGTATCATTGGAAATGAACAAACATGACACGGTACAGTAGTTACTCTTTGAACATAATTTTTCAGACTTAGAATTTTTCCCAAGTGTTGGTCCTGCGCACTTGCTAAGTGCGCAGTCTTTTCCTCTTGCGTATTTAACAAGTACGCAAGAATTGCTTCTTGCGTACTTGCTAAGTGCGCAAGAACACCACTTGACAAAAATTCCAGATTGTTGAAAAATACATTGATCGTTCAAAACACGGGTCGATTAGGTCGCCACTAGGTCAGAATCGATGATTCTAACCTATGGGACCAGTATCAACACCACAAACTACTTAACCAGGACCAATTTTGACCTAAAAAGTCGCCCGACCCACTGTCGATTAAAATTCAACCGACGGCTCAAAATCGAGGACCAAAAGGATGATTAAGAGGTAATTAAGGTTCCTATTCGCATGTTACAGACAATAAGTTACCCAAACAACCTATAATTTCCCCAAAAATTCACGGATTTAACCTAAATTTTTCTAAGTCGATAATCGGTCCAAATGTTACGATTTCACGGATGGATTTAGCCTAGATTCTCACCAAATCGATGAAATGAGATGATGAAACTATAGACGGGACGAAAAGATGGTTTAGGAACACTTTGATTTTGAGTGATTTTTTGCAGACGGAAAAGTTTTCATTTGAAAGCATGAAACGGAGAAAATTTTCTAAGTGTCACTTTTATACCCAACCTCAATCAGGCGTGCGTACTTGTTAAGTGCGCATGAGTTAACTCTTGCGCATTTACAACTGTGCAAGCTTTAACTCTTGCGTACTTGTTAAGTACACAAGGCTTACTTTTGCTAACTTGACAAGTACGCACAACTCTTAAGTGCGCAAATTTTAAACTCAGAATTTATGAAGTATTTCAAGTCAAATAACGAACAAGATAAAAATATTCAATCAAGAGGATTCAAATACAATTCAGGAAGGTTAAACACAAATATTTTTGGCTTTTCTGAATAAAATTGGAATATGCATAAACTTAAAATCTTTTTGATCTTTTCTAATAAAATATACAAGAATTCACACAAACTATTTTTGATCAAAGACACGAGCAGAGGATCATATCAGGCTATCTTTTAGCAAAAACGATACAATATAAACATCAAAGAATATGGGATCATGTCATGGATTACTATTTATTCATACGTAATAAGCACATAAACAAGTAATTCAAGTTGACAATATTATAACATTTGAAACTATAAGCATCTTTGTATCACATTCTTGTGTATTAAGGCATTATATATAAGATATACAACGTGTACCCCAATGATATGCTATACTAATGTAAACTGCATTATCTCAAGGCATCTAAGATTTTCCTAATGATTTTCTAAATTGTCAGAATGAAGTTACATCTATTAGCACAGGAAAAATCAAGCAGAATCCATAAGGATTATCAGGAATCATAAGATTCAGAATCGAGTGATTCATTTGTCTTGGTTTCATTTGATTTTCTTCATTGAATATTGGTATGATGATTCAGGATAATATATATGGTGTTTGAGTTTTAAGGTAAGGGAATCCAACTTTTATCTGATTTGATTTGAATAAATCAAGAGTGATTCAAGGGTGAATACATGCTCAACGGTTAATGTAGAGACATGTCTTGATTCAATCTCTCCTTGCATACTTGTGAGTATGGGCAGTGAGATGAACCGCATTAATTGTGCTAACGACATAACCCGAAACTGACCTCAAAAGAAAACTATTGCCAAAATCTAACATCCTATATCTGATAATGATCTTTTCTATTCTTTTATGCACACACACTTGCAAACATGGGTTCAAATCACAGTTGTAATTTAGATTTAGTTTCCACACTACTAGTGATTCAAAGACGCATACAACCTACTGACAATTTAAATTACTTATAAATAAGCAGATTAAAAACATAATAAGTTAAACAGTTAAGTAAGCATGACGCAATCATTTCCCATATGAGCAGTCTATGACGTTTAGATCATTTCTGATGTACTATCATTTCCTCTTTTCTCAAGTTAACTTTGAAATTTTCTCCATTTTCTATTTTAGTTTTTGTTTTTGTAAAATATTTTGAAACTTAAAAGAACTGTACAGAAAATTAAAAAGAAATAAAGTTTAAATTCCATGAATTGAATTGCTTTAAGAAAAATTAATTTTCACTCAGGATTGAACATTCCTATCAAGTTGACAAGTTGCTCAAAACGGGATCGATCAAATGCCTTCATGAAAAGGTCGGCAAGATTGTCATCCGTGTGAACTTTTACAAGTTAAATTAAATGCTTTTCAGCACAATCACGAATCTCTATATGTTTAGTTTTGGAATGTTTCACCGGGTTATTTGTGATGGACATTGTGGCATTGTTGTCAATGAATAGAGGAGTTCCAGTGAAGTTTAAGCCGTAGTCTCTCAACTGCTGCTGATTCCAAAGTATCTGAGAACAACCGCTCGCTGCAGCAATGTATTATTCTTCACAAGTTGAGACAGAAACCGTTGACTGCTTCTTACACTGCCAGGAGACCAGTCTGTCTCCTAAGAATTGACATCCACCAGAAGTTGACTTTCTGTCAAGGTTACAACCGCCATAATCTGAATCAGTGTAGGCTTTGAAGTCGAATGACTGCTGCTTAGAGTACCAAAGACCTAATCGGGGTTTCCCTTTCAGGTATCTGAAAATTCTCTTCACGGCTATCATATGTGACTCCTTCAGTTGAGACTGAAACCTTGAGCACAAGCACACAGCAAACATTATATCGGGTCTTGAAGCTGTGAGATACATAAGTGATCCGATCATCCCACGGTACAATCTGCTATCTACATCCTTTCCATCTTTGTCAGGATGCAGACCATGATTGACTGGGATAGGTGTTTCATAAGTACTGCTATCATTCATCTTGTATTTTGATAAGATGTCCTGCACATACTTAGTTTGATGTAGATAAATGCCATCCACTCTTTTACTGACTTGCAGACCCAGGAAGAACGACAATTCACCCATATTACTCATTTCAAATTTGGACTTCATCACCTGCTTGAATTCCCTACACATCCCTTCATTGGTAGATCCAAAGATAATGTCGTCGACGTATACTTGTACAAGAAGAATGTCACCTCCTACTTTCCTAATGAAGAGAGTCGAGTCAATCTGCCCACGGTTGAAACCATTAGACAGTAAGTGCTTAGATAATGTCTCATACCATGCCCGCGGTGCTTGATGAAGACCATAAAGTGCTTTGTCGAGCTTATACACTTTATTAATATTATGCGGATCTTCAAAACCGGGAGGTTGAGTGACAGAGACCTCTTCATGAACTTTACCATAAAGGAAAGCACTCTTCACATCAAGTTGATAGACCTTGAAGCCGACATATGTGGCATAAGCCAAGAACAGTCGAATGGCCTCAATTCTAGCAACTGGGGCATATACTTCTGTGTAATCCAAGCCCTCTTGCTGATAAACACCCTGAACAACCAATCTTGCTTTGTTCTTTTCAACAACATGATGATCATCCGTCTTACATTTGAACACCCATCTGGTTCCAATTGGTTGAAAGCCCTTTGGCAAGTCAACCAAATCCCACACGTGCAACTTTTGGAATTGCGACAGTTCATCTTGCATCGCTTCAATCCAGCAGTTGTTAGTGAGAGCCTCCTTCACATTCTCCGGCTCTAACTAGGACACGAATTCAGCATGCAGACATGTTTCAATGACACCAGTGTCAAATATCTCTTTGTAAAGACCGGTGTTCTCAGTGATGGTTCGATGACGAGTCTGAACACCGGCATAAGGATCACCAATAATATTGTCGATTGGATGATTCCTATGCACTCTCGTCTCCGGTACAATCGGTTCCTGAATTTCTGGATCTAAATTCGTGCTTAACTCCCCCATTTCCTTTGTTCCAGAGGAACAAGATTCAATGTTAATTGGATCAGCTGGAGCTTCATTTCCTACAATTGTGTTAGGATTGGCTTGAGCGTCATCTCCAACAACAAGAACATCTTCACTGTCATGAGTTCCAGATGCGGATGCAGCATTGGAATCAGGAGTTATAATTGGTACAGTAGCACGATTAGAGAAGCTGGAGTCATCACCACCACCCAATAATTCATAAACATTTGCGGCGTCAACTGCAGATAGATCAGGAAGATTGAATGACTTGAATAGCACATCATAATCAAAACCCCAAGCTAGACCTGTTGGTTCGGGTGGAATGCTGTGTTTACTACAATCCACTTCAAACCATTCCTCGACAGTACGAGTTCCTATGTTGTACACTCTCTTGCAAGGCGAGTTGGCAACGTATCCTAAGAAGATGCCTTCTATCGCTTTTGCATGAAACTTAGACTGGCGGTGTTTGTACTGTAGCAACAAGGAACAAGGACTACCAAAAGGAACTAGGTAATCAAGATTGGGAAGTCGATTGTTGATCAACTTGTAACAAGTCTTGTTGTGCCTCTTCACAACCACAACTATGTTTAAGACATGACAAGCTGTATTAACGGCTTCTGCCCAGAAAGTGACAGGAAGCTTTGTATCCGACAGCATAGTCCTTGCAGTCTCAATCAATGTTCTGTTCTTCCGTTTAGCAACTCCATTCTGCTGAGGCATGTACGGCGCGCTGAATTCGTGACGGATCCCTTTCTTGAGACAGAAAAGCTCCATCAAATTATTCTTGAACTCAGTTCCGTTGTCACTCCTAATTCTTCTAACTTTCAGCTTGCAAAGAGATTCCAAGCTCAAGATCAAATATTGAAGAATATCAGCAGTCTCGTCTTTAGTACCTAAAAAATGCACCCAAGAAAAACGTGAGAAATCATCAGTTACTACTAGACAGAACGACTTACCTCCAATACTCCTCATACTTATGGGGCCAAACAGATCCATGTGTAATAGCTCCAAAGGGGTATCAATAGAGTTTTGGAGCTTGGGCTTGTGAGACTTCCGTTGCTGTTTGCCCTTTTTACAAGGCATACAGTCATCTGCAATGGTAAACCTCAGTTAGGAACCTCGGTTACCAAACCGTTTCGGACAAGATGATTCATTTTACGATACAAAATATGTCCGAGTTTCCTATGCCACAAGATGGAGTGGAGCTCTGTCGCTTTAGAAAGCAAACAGCTAGGAACTGATGAGGTGGTTGTTGCCACGCTCATATCGATCTGATAGGTGTCGTTTGTTCTTGGCGCTCTCATCAGGATCCAATCTTCCGGAACTTCAAAACCGGGTTTGAGAATCAGGCATTCTGACTTGTCAAACATCACCGAGTACTCCTTATCACACATTTGGGAGACACTCAACAGGTTATGCTTCAGCTGCTCGCAGAAGTTGACATTGTCAAAGCTGACACAACCGTTCGAAACCAAGCCTTGACACGTGATGCTGCCGCCTTTTTCTCCGGCAAAGGCCACATAGCCGCCTCTGAATGGTTTAACATCTTGAAGCAGGGCCATGTTTCCTGTCATGTGCCTGGAACATCCACTATCTACATACCAGCGGTTAGAGATAGTACCCTTCGGACATCCCTGCACGAGTCACAAAAGAATTAGTTAGATTTGGAGACCCAAGCCATTGTGGTCTTGGGTCGTCCATCCTTTTCAAAATAAACTACTTCCTTTAACTCACAGTCATGATGACTGTTCAAAATTGATGAATCTTTAGAAGAAATAGAACTAGGAGATTGAGAAGTTTTGGATTTTGCAGTTCAGGATCTCTTCTGTTTCTTAACCGGAACAGGAGACTTTGGTTCAACTACAGCAGGTGAACTTGTGGAAGCTTCACCTGATTGAACTGAAGTCAGCTGTTCAAGCTTTCTCAACCTCTTGTTCCGTCTCCTCCTCTGTGGCTTAGAGAGTCTTGCCACAGGTTTCTCACCAGTACGTGTACTACCAGAGGTAGATACACGAGGTACAGCAGGTTGCGTTACCTTTCTTGGAACAGGTGGTTTAGCTTCAGATATGATCTTAGGCTTTACCATCGGTTTGACCGGTGGTTTCACCACATTTTGCTTTGGATTTTTGGGAGATGGTTTCACTGCTGGTTGTTAAACAATAGGCCGTTTCCCTTGGTTCTTAGAAGGACAGTTCACAAAAATGTGACCAACCAAGCCACAGTGAAAACAGTTCCTCTTGTCTACATAAGTTCTCTTATAAGGCTCATTAGATCTGGCCTTAGATAACTCAGCATTATGAGAAGGAGGAGTTGGTTTATGAACATTAGTCTGAACCTTAACAGTTTGGTTTTTGGGAGTTTAATATTTTTCCAAATTTTCTTTATACCCAAGCCCATAATGAGCTGAAAAAGCCTCTTTCTTAGCTTGGTTAAGACTTTTATACCCCCCATAAAGCATTACCTTTAGATTATCATTTGTTTCAATGATATCGGGTTTAGTTAAAATGCAATTATCACCATTAGTGATAACGTTTTTCTTTACCTTTTGTTCAGTCAACAAGTCCTCAGATACTACTCCTTCAGGGCAAGAGTTAACCCACCCGTCTTCAAAAGCAGTAACAAACTCCTCACTAGATGTGGAGTTAGCCTTACTTGAGGATTCATCCTTTTTAGGGGAATCATCATTATCAGAGGACTTATCTAGACAAGTGAGATCAATGTCTATTAAGCTATTGACAAACTTCCCGCTCACTGGTGGAGGAATGGCATTAGTACCCAAACCTAACCCATTCAGTTGTCTCACCACAGACTCGTAGTGTTCCACCACAAAGCGAGAGTTTTTCAACTTCTCATTAGTGCATTTTAACTGCAAGATCTCATTTTGCAGTTTGTTGATTTCATTGTTCCGTTTTTCTAACCCCCTGTATGCCACATCTAAGTGAAGCTGTTGATCACTTATTTTTAAAGAATATTCATATTTTTCCTTTTTTAACGTTTCAATAGAATCTTTAAAACGTTTTTCATTTTCTTTATAGTTTAGAGCAGCCAAACTTAGGGGTTCGATTTTGTCTTGGAGCCTAGAATTTTCAAGTTTTAGCCCTAGACATTTAGAACATAAAATAACAGAGAAAGGGTTAGAATCTACCTCAGACGATGAACTTGTTGCTTCTCCAATGGCCATGAGAGCAACAGCAGTGGTCGATTCCTCTTCATCAGCTACAGGAGCTTCCATTTCTTCAGCTTCCTTCACCTCCTCTATAGCAGCAGTTGTAGATTCTTTTAGCTCAGCCATAGAAGCTTCCCTTTTCTCTGTTTCCATCATCTCCATGATCTCAGCCATGAGACCAACTTGGGTTTGTGCGATGATGGCATCTTCAAGATGAACGCCCCAATCAAAGCTGTCATCCTGTTGGGCTACCAGTGCATTGGACGTTCCACCTTGGCTTTGATTGTGGTGGTTTGGATTGTTGTGGCCATGGCTGTTTCCTTGGCTGGGTCGGGTAAAACCAGAGGTAGGTGCTCTGTCTTTCTGACACTCACGAGCAAAGTGTCCATAGTTCAGACACTTGTAGCATTTGGCCTAGGATTTTTCAAACCCGACCTGGCATTAGGATGCCCACCAATAAACTTTCTTCCTGTTCTGTTCAGGAAACGCTTGGCTCTCCTTAATAGCATGGCCATATTCCATTGAATATCCATGTCCTCCATGTCATCAGGATCCACTTGATTAAAATCTTCTTCAATCGTCTCTGGATCAGTAAGCTTGCCACCTATGAAATTTTCATATGCAAGCATACAAGATGAGAAAAGTGCTACATGATCTTCAGCTATTCTGGCTATAGCTGAGTTGTTAGCTGAAGACGTAGCAGGAGGATTTCTTGAGGTATTTTGATGATGAGACCCTAACCCTGATCCTGAAGCATAGTACGCATGACCACCACACCCAGTTGAGTGGTCTTCTTCAGTAGGATTTCCAGTGAAGAGGGCAATTCCAGAGCCCGATGACTTGGATGTAAAAGTCGTCCCATGATACATAGAAGCGTCTTGTATCTGGGGTCTTCCAGAGCTTTCCTTTCTTCTTAGGTTCATGTCATGAGCTTGAACCTTTCCTATTGCCTCCTCAACTGTCAGCTCATAGAATTTAGGATTTTCCCTCATCAGGGTTGTGTACATCTCAAATTTGGGTGGTAAAGCATCCAAAAACTTTTCCACCATCTCTTCATCCGGATACCTGAGTTCAAAAGCCTTCAACTCAGTCTGTAAATGATAGAACCTAGAGATGAGGTCATCTAAAGATTCGTTCTCAAAAAATCTGAAGCACTCATACTGCTTCCTGCGAAGATCCCGCTTACTCTTCTTGATGTCACTATTTCCTTCGAATCTCTTCTGTAATGCTTTCCAGAGATCCTTAGAATTGTCATACCCTCGGAAACTGTGGAACAATTCCCGAGTTAATGCCATAGTGATCGAACCAAGTGCCTTCTTTTCACAGTCATAAGCTTTCTTTTCTTCGTCAGAAAGCTTAGATATAGGTTTGGGCATGGTTTCAACAAGATATATGTGCGTGGGATGCTTATATCCCTCAAGGATTGGTATCCATAGTGATGAGTCGGTATAAGAAATGTAGTGCTCAAAACGTGCTTTCCAATTAGAATAAACGTTCAGCAACTTTGGTGGTTTCTGTGGTGTACCGATCTCATTATCATAATTCAGCAGGTTTCCAAGATTCTGAAGATTCGACATAGTGAACACTTAGTCAAATTTCAGAAAAGTCAAACACAGTTGCGCACTTGGTTTTGGCTTTGCGCACTTGAGAAATGGTCTTGCGTATTTAGATTTCCTCTTGCGTACTTGTAAGTACGTATGATTAAATGTAAGTACGCAGGATATAACTTAAGTTCGCACAAGTTCAGTCTTGCGCACTTATAAGTACGCAGGAGATAAGTCTTGCGTATTTAGTAAGTACGCACAAAACTGTACTTTTTGCCAGAAATGGTAAGTACGCAGGATACCTTTTCACCAACTTTCACCAAACTTTTCCGGTCACTTGAAACTCGCCGGAGATGGTAAAAATTCGTCTGATGATCAATGCAAATGAGCCAAAGGGTCAGAAACTTGTTTCTATTCAACCTTTGATGCTCAAAACACTAAAATACACAACAAAAATCAGTTTTTTTTTAGTGATTTTTGTTTCTAAAATAGTGCTCAAGAGCTACCCCTATTTTATCACAAAAATCAACAAAAATACCTCTTTTTGCTTGTAAAAACTCTCCAAACTCACTCACAACACTTGAAATCAGGAGCAAAAGCTCTCATACCACTTGTAGATCCCTCGGGTGTGGCGGATCGTCACATGCAAGTGGGTCTACTTGTCGGACCGGGTGCGGAATGCCCGTGACTAGGTGGAGAGTCTAGCTAAACAAAGTAAACCGACAAGAGAAAACACTTTAAACTTTCTTTGTATTATAAACACTTGAAGGTTACAGAGAAAAGCACTTAGGTTACAATCTGCGTATTTGCACTAAAGCATGCGTACTTATCTACTGTCAACCAATCCTATTTATACAGGACCTAATGCCTGCGCACTTAGCAAGTGCGCAGGGCAAAATGCTCTTGCGTACTTAAAAAGTACGCAAAGGTATTCTTGCGTACTTGCTAAGTACGCAGGAGCTTTCTCCTGCGCACATGTAAGTGCGCAAAAACACTTAGAAAGAAATGCAACATTCAAAATGTAAAAGTAAATACAACTCGATAAACTAATACATAAAGACTCTTCCATACAAAGACAATTACAGACATGAAAATATAAACTAAGACTCTATCCAGAGTGTTGTCACAGGAAAGTGCTTCAACATCAAATCAACAAATCCGCTATAGAGAAGCTGTTTGTTGATGAATCAAGCAGAAATAAAGATGAAGAGCAAAAACAATGAAACATAAAAATCAGATTCTCATATAATCCATTGAATACAAATTAGTTCGTGGATATCAAACGATTACAACAAACCCCCTCTAACAAGCTATTCAAACACAGATTATAACAATACACATTCAAATGGTCTTGATGTCAAGAAATTGGTCAGCTATTTATAGAACATAGCAAGAGTCGGCGTTCAGATTGCCGACACTCAGTGAGTGTCAGCTGTAACCGACCTTTGCGACTCTTGAGAGTCGCTATCGACTCTCTGACCAATTCTTTACTTACATTAATTACAAAACAGCCCATACACTTTGTACTAGAATACAACGGTTTAACAGGTTCAACAATTTCCCCCGAAACCGTTGCATTCCAGCATCTTCAGTCTTCCTTCGGCTTCTCCTCTGTTTTCTTTCTTTGAGACCGAGTGCGAGGTCCTGGGTTCATTGGAGATTCCTTCTCTTCTTTCAGTTCATCCTCTCCTTCAGATCCAAAAATGTCTTTATCCTCTATATTGGTTTCATCAAATACATCATCAAACGACATGGGTTCTTCGTTCCTTTTCTTTCTTATACGATTCAGTTCTTTTAGTATTGTAAAGCCACCTCTTATCATCACAGCAAATGCTTTTGCTATATCATTCATGTTACTTATCTGGGTTTTGTTTATCTTCTTTTGTTTTTCTAATTGAAGTCTCAAGCTCTCCATTTCCTTGATATGTTCTATTATAGTATTTCTTAAAGCTTGAATTTCTTTCATCAATCTTTTCTGACCCAAGGACTTCTTTCTATGAGGCAGAACACGTTTTACTAGTGGTTTCTGTTTTGGGTAAAAATTATCAAGACTAATTTTGTAACCAAACTTATTATGTGAGGTATTGTGGTTGATAAAAATGTGAAATAATGAACGTGAATGTAGAGGTTGACATGATGATATATGAGGAAAGCCCTTAATTCTTGAGGATCTCCGGCCTAAAACCCGGGAAGTGACTAATCATCACTTGCCTCCTGAACCTTTACTAAAACTTGAATACGAGTACAACGATTGCTGTAAATGATAAAAGTAGCTTGCGAGTGTTGTGTATTGCGAAGTGTATTATTGTGTGTTCTAATCGATCTTACTGCTGAATAAATACAAAAAATAACTTAACAAACTATCTGAAAATCCCGGAGTCTACTTAGTCTTCCAATACGACCATTTGAAGCTTCTCCACGCATGTTCCACACATTTTCTCTAACTTCTTGACCGATTCTTCAGGGATGAGTGGATTAACACGTTTTTCTTATGAACGTAAATCGAGATAGGGAACAAATAACCGTTATTACTATTAATGGTCAGGATACCGAAGTCACCAGGGATCTTTGATTCTGGATCACACTAGACTCAGGATCCTGCATGTAAAAACTAACCCCTAACAATTGTCCCCAAAACTGACAGCTGTAATTTTTTTGAATTTCAAAAATCAAAGGATTTAATCTCAAATAAGCTTGATGTAACTCGATGGGAGGTGGCAGGATTCTCCATGCGAATTAGCCGTTATCTCAAATAGGCTATAATTATCTTCTTCTCTCCCCATTATATTCCACCGTTTTCTTCACTTGGAGTTGCATAAAAAGGTTAAAATCTTCCCCCAAATCTGCTTTCTTTTTCGTGTAAATTTCTTTCTTTGCAAGTGGGTAAAAAACAACTAACTCGTTCACAAGCTTCAACCGCTGTTGAGTTAGTGGAGGATTTCTCCGACCAAGGGTTGCTTAGCCAACCCGACAAGGAGAAATGCACCTTCACTAACCAAGATATCGAGCTTTTGAAAACTTCAAATGTTTTTCCTTAAAAAAATCATATTTAGGGCTTTTGACCCGAGGGTCAGGGCTGATTTTGCGTCACCGACGTGGGTTTGTTTCTTAGCTTATCCCTTCACTCTCGGTCTTACTTATCCCTTTCCACCATTGATTTCTATGTTCATTAAAGTCACCGGTCTGAGCTATTATCAAGTCATGCCCATGGCTTGAAGAATTTTGCACACCCTTGAAATTATGAACCGTCTTCATTCTCTTAAGATCGGAATCCCCGAGATAGCCAGTGTATACAACTTGAGAACCCATGGAACTTCCCGAATCGTTTTCCAACTTAACCCTTGTTGCACACATATAGTTCTCAAAGCCACCCAAAATGATTGTGATTGGAGGGGTAAATTCTTCTTTGTGAAGCGAGACTCTATCCCGGATGGGGATCTCTTGCCTCTCCGGTGGGTTGAAAAGGGTAGGACATAGTCATGATCCTTGTTTAGATATAACACTTTTTATTTCTTTCTCAAAGATTTCTTTTGATTTTCGTACAGCTCCCAAGTTCTCTGATCTCACCCCATCCCGAAGTGATACTGATAAGAGGATTGAGGCTCTGCTAGAGATCCCGGCTGTCGAAAGATACTTCCATCTGGAGTCTGCTATCACCGAAGCCAGCTTCAATATTCAGTATTCCGAGCCCAACATGTCTTCAGGTAAGAATAAGCTTTCCCCCACTAGCACTTGTATGATTCTGAATTATCCCGACTCTTTGTAGGAATCCCTAAGTATGAACCCTAGTTAGCTTTGTCTGATAGGAAAAGAAAAAGATTTATCTATATGTTAGTCAAATGTATATAGAGGAATTTAACCCATTATCCTGCAACAGGTGCTCGTAGATCAAGCTCCCGATTTTCCCTTGACGATATTGATAGCATGGTGTCTAAGAGCAAGACGATCAAGAAGGATCAGCCGATAACCGAAGCTTCAAAGCCTGAGATCCCTACCCCTCATCCCAAGGTCACCGTAGGTAAAAAGAGAAAATTTGGCGACATTGCTGAGGTTGCTATTTTTGAAGGGATGGACTACACTGAGCCCTGTAAGAAACTCCATGTCCTTAGCCACTTGGTAAGATATTCTCAGTATCCTGGATTCTGATCCAACATTAAAGAAATTCTAACACATTTATCTATCACAGGGCCTAGAGCAGATGACCAGATGTTATGAGTTAGTTGTTAAGGAAGCTGACGAGGCCAAATAGATGGTCAGTGATCTGCAAAAAATAGTTGCTGCCAAGAATAAGAAAATAGCAGAGGAGGCCAAAGAACTCAGCTGGGTGAAGTTGGAGCTAGAACATGCCCACGTCAAGCATGCCCAGGATCTCAAAGAATCCTACGAACGGGCTAAAAAGTCAGCTACAATTTCCATTTTCCAAGCTAGGATCAAAATGTCTAGGGAGGCTGATGGCAAGGATTTCGATCGGGCTGTATGGGATGTCGAAGAATGGAAGAAGGTTGTGGCAGAGCTTGGGGGTGAACCATTGCAAGAGGCTGAAGTGGGCGGTCAGATTGTCGAGGTTGAGGGAAGCGAAAAGGCTGAGGAAAAGATGGTTAGGCAGGATGATGAAGGCAATACAGACAAGGCCTGAGTCCTTCGCTTATGATCATGGTAGTTGAAGTTTTTTAACTTTCATGTTTGTGGTTGTGGTTTGTTGAATAATTTACTTTTCTACTTTGATGATCCCGGTTTGGGATATACAATTTCAGCTCTTGACTGATGGTTCAAGATTTGGGTAGATGGATCCATGTTTTGGATGAAATGAATCACGGATTCTCCTGCGCTCTTTATATTGGTAAATAAATTATGACTACATGCCATGGTTGTTGTGTGTTTGGTATTCTAGAAAATTAGGATCTTTAGGCAATTAAGCCTTATGATACCTGAAAAAATAGGTTTAGGTATCTTTGGTTTTTGCTAAATTTTAATTCAGAAAAACATGCTTTGTTCCTAATAGATAGTTTCGGAGAACATCAGTTATAAACAAACCATGACTTAGTCATCAAAATTTCGAGTCTACCCAAAATTAAAAATTAATAAGCAATTTTAAGTAAATACCTTTATTTAGAACTAGGCTGGGTAGATATACATACCAGATAATGATAGGGAGTCCAAATATACTCAAAGTACGATAGCTTTTAGTTGTCCCCTATGTATAACTGTCAAACAAATTGTTTACTTAGTAATCGTACCTCAGGATTCTCAGGGATGTCCCCAATCCGCATGAGTGTCAGGATCATGAGTTAGCATATTAATGCCAAATACTTGGGACAAACCAAAACTTGAGTTAACACACAAGTGTTAAATACTTGGGATAAGCCAAAAACTTGAGTTAACACACAAGTGTTAAATACTTGGGACAAGCCAAAAACTTGAGTTAACACACAAGTGTTAAATACTTGGGACAAGCCAAAAACTCGAGTTAATACACAAATGTTAAATACCTGGGACATGCCTGGTAAAAAACACTAGTTATGTTATGCCATTAAATATATTCGTGAGGTCCAACATATAGCCAACAATGATGAAATTATCAGCCACTGTTACATGGACTGGTCGCACCACCTAGAACTATACTTGGATATCGTGCGTTCAAGTGGAGTGTTTAAACTCAATTCGTAGAAAGGTGAAGACCTTTAAACCTTTGAAGAGATTTGGAATACCTTAAACTTAGAGAGATAGTTAGTCTCTAATGCTTTTTTCAGGATCCTTGGAGATCCTCCCTACAAAACATTGAACCTTGGTGAAGGTGTGTGTTAGCATGGCTAACACCCCTCCGACACTCAAGTCAGTACTTTGATAAAACAAAAGATAACAATAAAATTGTCACACCTCTAAATTCCACTAACGGAGTTTTACCATTTAGGATGTGACACACCAGGATCTCAGTCATTAGTTACATCAAACGACACTATATGGGACTTGAAATGTCATAACATAAAAGTTCAGACTTAATGCTGAAGCGTTTAAACAAAAGTAAATGCGCAAAACAACTCGCCAAAGTTTAGCTTAATAAATTCAAGTGAATTGTTTAAAATGTTAGAAATGAATGACATGACAGTAGGACTCCATGCATGTCTAAAGTGTGCAATCTGTGCCAGAGCGACCTGAGAAACATGTAAGAAAAAGTGTCAACACGAGGTTGGTGAGTTCACAGGTTTTTAAGTAAATAAACTGTTTGTGTATTTGTAGGATCCACATACGTAAGTCACACCTATTGCTAGCTAGACAATGTACAAGTTACTCTAAGCGCTCGCAACCGAAGCTTACTGTTTGTTTGTTTGTTTGCCTCCAACCAGGTCTATCAACTCTTACTAATATGTTTAGGCCAATCTACACCCGTTCGACCTCCAATCGTGCTAGCGTGACTAGCCCGGGTGGGGTTTGTCAAACCCAGTAGTAGTACTCAAATTACCTCGCTAAGTCCATATTAACGGTCTGATGTGAGGAATTTCATGATAGTGTTTATGCTTAAGTACAAAAGTGGTAGTGAAATACTATGTGATACGTGTCCGTTTGTGTGTATGTCTCTTCTCAGCGGGAAGGAAAGTAACGGATGTCTGTTCGTGTGCATGTTTCTCCCCAACGGGAAAACAAGTAAAATGATGCTCGTTTGTATGCATGTTTCTCCCCAACGGGAAAACAAGTAAGATAATGCTTGTGTATATGCATGTTTCTCCCCCAACGGGAAAACAAGTAAACTACTGTTTGTTTGTATGCATGTTTCTCCCCAATGGGATAACATGTAGAATAATGTTTGTGTATATGCATGTTCCTCCCCCAATAGGAAAACAGGTAAAAAGGGGCCGTGAAACTCACCTGGGTTGAGTAGTAGGTTGAATCACACAAGGATGAGCTTGGGTATACAAGTGTTAGCCTGCAACGGCTTACGTACGCCCTAGAATTATAAACACAGATAGTTAGGGACATATGGAACATTTGTGACGACGAAACGGAAGATTTGAACGTCCTAAAACATTCTTAGGATCAATGAGTAGACGAATGTGTCCACGGGAATAAGGGTTTCTTAATTTAATAATTAAGGTAAATATGTTTCGTGTCGAACGTTTCTATTTACGAATAATAGATATATAAATATATACATTCGTGTGTTCGTACCAAACATGGTCTTGAAGAATAATATATATTAAATAAATTACTTTTAAGTTCGTAAGACCAATATAATAAACATTTGCGTGGAAAAGTAATAAATATATTATTTTTAATCGAATAAATAGACGTGAGTAAATAAAATAATAAATTATATTATTTATAATTTTTGAATAGTTTCATAAAGTTTATAATTGTGACGAAAATATAAAAATATATTATTTTTAATCTAGGTCACGGGGTCGAAAATAATATAAATATATTATTTTGTTTAGAGTGGTGGTTTAAAAATAATATAAATATATTATTTTTAAAAGTCGGAATAGTATTAAATACGGGTTATGAAACTAAACACGAGCCTACGGGTGATTTTCGGGGTTGAAACTCGTTTATATATCAATATAATATTATGGGGGGTGGTTTTTATATTATAAATATGCCTTAAAATTCGGTTTAAAAAGAAAAGGGTGTGGAGAGACTCGAACCTGGGTCTCTCACACACCAGCACATAGTCTTAACTAGTCCCGCCCGCTAGGGTATCGCAACCAAACCCAGACAGAAATGGTTTTAACCTTTGATTCTATCGTGTTCTTCCTCCACATACGAATTCGATCGAAACCAGTCCCAATACCATTAAATTTGACCACGAATGGCTTCAAGATCATAGGGGTTTTGTTCATTAGGGTCTTGCGAATCTATAGTTGACTTTAATTTCAAAAATAACAAGTTTAAGATCATTAAAGTTCTGTTTTAGAATCCGAAACCCTAGAATAAGAACAAGGGACCAATTTATATCAAATTTGATGATAGAACTTGTTGTAATTAGAGGGCTTTCAATGATTTGGACTCTGCGAACCTATTTATGTGATTTAATTACATTGAGACTAAGTTTAAAATCAAAAACCCCAAATCAGTTATATGAACAAGCCCTAGTTAGCAATCTTGATTCAAACGGTGATATGAGTCCAAATAATCATAGGGCTTTTACTTTAATGATGAAAACGAAGCTGTAGGTGTGAATAATAACCAGAATGGGTGATGAATTGATAGAAATCGACTAGAATGGTTGCCGACTGTGACTGTGTTGATCTCTGGTGTCACTGGTTCAATCTCCGGTGGAATTGAAAGATGCAGAAGCTTCCCAGAGTCTTGTTTAAGTTCATGAAGTCGACAGTTATTGGTTTAATTCCCATTATTTCATTTAATTCGATCAATAATGATGATAAATCCAATAGTTATGACCGTTAATGCCTTAAACGTGCGTAATCAGTTACAAATTCGAACGATAATCGATTTGAGGACTTGAATTGGATCAAAATCATGAATTTGACTTTTACAAGTCAACCAGAATCCTGTTTAGGTGAATGACAGGTCTAGTCCTTGTAGTTTCATACATTGAAGTTTGGATTGTGGCAGAAATAGTCCTTGTGGTTAGAATTGAGTTAATTTAGGTTATGTTTTGGTTAGTTTGACTTTAAAAAAGTGTGACGTTTCGGATTTTTCGTTCTCGCACTTGTATTATATTTATCATGTAATCATTTTCTATTAAATGAAATGCGAGTGTTCTTATTTAATTTTGTACAAAATATATATATTTTATTTTATAATAATTAAAATTTTATAAGTTTTTTTTTTAACTTATATAAAATTTTATATGAAAATCTAGATTTAAAAGTTGCATAGCCCATTTAAATAATACAAATAATCTTTTTATAAAAGTTATTTATAATAATAATAATGAAAATAAATTTATAAAATATAAATAGATTTAAAAGAAATTTAAATTAATTTAATAAAAAGTTTAGGGGTTGTTTAGTAATTAATCAAACTAGAAGGTTTTAGAATTGAAATCTGTTGAGGGACCATTCCTGGACAAAGCAAACAAAAAGGGTTAATCCGAAGTTATTCCAGGGACTAAATTTAAGTCAAACCAAACTTCAGGGACTAAAACTGCCAATACCCGATTCGTTTATCCGGTCACCCCCAACCTTGGTCCGGCGGTCCAAGACTTTCTTCGGCGAACACCCCGACAGGGCTGTTCCCTACACCTCAACAGCCGACAAAAGCTTCTCTGGCCTCGTCGTCCCCACGCGAGCAAAAGCCCTTGACAAACTTGTCGATTAAACATAGGGATCGACTGATCCTGTTGGTGGCCGAAAAACCCACGATCGAATTCGCGCTCGACAGACCACCTCCACGCGTGTCGATGGTCTGGTTAGCTTCGTCTCGTTCAGAACAACGTCGGTACATGCCCAATTGCACGTTCTAGCATAGAAATCGAGCTCGCCTATAAATGACCATTGTCGGCCCTGTACGAGCTCGCTACCATCCTTCCACCTGCTCTCACTCCAAATTTAGAATTTCATCACTTTCGTCTTCCCTGAGAGAAGCTGTGACCAAGAATTCAGGAGCTGATTCCATCCAGAAGTTTGATTCCCGTTTTGGACATTTACGGTTCAAGGCTTCTGCCGTCCAGGCCCTTCGCGACCAAGTTCGAACCTCATTTCGGTTCCATTAGCTTCTATTATCATCAGGTAAACAATCCCAGTCGAAAGCACGGCATTCGCACGAGAGTTACCGGGCAAACCCAGTGTCCTCGGACACGGTTTGCCGGTCACCGAGGACCAGCGACCAACTCTTCCTTTGTGTACTTAAATTATTCGATACACACATAACCAGCGATGGGCAGTAGCCCGGCTGGTTATGCGTGTGTGTGTGCGAGTTACAGGTCGCGGGTTCGAATCCGGTTGGCCTTCGGCCCATTTTTTTTTTACTTCTGTTTTCATTCTATTTATTTTATTTAATTAACCTAACTTATTTTAATACCATTTTTATACAATAAATACTAAAACGAGTCGGTTTACTCGTTCGTTTATTTTAAAATCGATTAAACTATATTTTTATAAACCATCCCATTTTTTTATATAAATTTATTAAAATACATTATAATATATAAAATGTCCTATTTTTATAAACCGGGTAATATTTTTATAAACTTATTAAAATACATTATAATATACAAAATGTCCCACTTTTATAAACTTGGTAACATTTTTATAAAACTTATCAAAATACCTTTTCACATATACAATGTCCCACCTTTATAAGTCTTGCAATATTTTTTAATAAACTTGTTAAAACAAATTTTAATATATATATAATATATGATTAGTCAAATAAATAATTTTCTTTTATTTGTTATTCTTATATATAAATGCGTTAAACTTAATAAATATTTGTTTAAAACAATATATATATATATATATATATATTTTTATGAGTTAAAGTTCTACAAAACCGTTATCATCTTCTACCCTATTTTATACAAATAATTATTAAGGATATTATTATAAAACCTATACTCATTAAATACGAATACGCTCATAAACATACAATAATACTTATCCATCCACATAGGGCTTCATCGTGCCTAGGTTTCAACATCCTTATCACCCGCACTCGTGGATTAACATATCCGCTAGCCAGGTGAGTTACATAGCCCCTATTTTACACTTTTATACATTTTGGGGTGAAACATTATACATGCTACTCACATTGTTTATACGTGTTATACATGAGACTATATGCTTATTCTTTGGATGTACATACATTTAAACGCAAGACAACCAACTGTAATATTGATAGATCTATTGTGCCTGACCAGCCCACCCGGTTAGGGTGTTTATTACTGCATACTCGGATATGACCGCGTGTTATATTCAAACATATCGGATATAGTGGGTAACTATATTCAAACATACCGGACTTAGCTGTTGTGCTCTGTTCAAGCGTGTCAAACTCGGTTTGAATTGTGATTAAATAAATGATACATCATACATACTATGTTTAACAAAATAAACAATGAGTTGCAAAACGATTTACAACTACTATTTACAGGAAATACTAAACCTATGTACTCGCCAACTTTTTAGTTGACACTTGACTTAAATAATGTTTCAGGTTTGGATATGTGACTGCTTGCCGAAGATCTCTCCACTTAGGAACTATGGACCTAGTTAAATAAATTAATGTTTTGAACTAGACTAGGTTATTCGAAAAGTATTGTATTTGGAACTTGTTACTTTTAAATTTAATTAATGAATTATGAAACCTTTAGTTATCATGTGCTTTTGAACAATCATCACATTGTCCGCCTCGATGATTCCGCCATCGGTCGGGGTGTGATAGATTGGTATCAGAGCCATGGTTATAGGGAATTAGGTTATTAGACACAATGACCTAGACTATAACCCTAGGACTCCCTTTTATGTGTTATGTGCTAAATGATAAATTGCTATGTGAATTAATTGTAGTTAGGTATTATTTGAAAATTTCCCGAGTTTGGTACATGAGACTTATACACATACATACAAGACTTTGATACATGATACATACTTTACATACATATTTGACAAACAAACTTATGCAAACAAATACACTACCCATCCCTATTCATACTCTTTCCTAATCCGTATTAATTACAATAATTCCCACACGTTTTATGCTCATAGACTCTCAAAATCTTGAAAATCTCGTCAACAACTTAATTTCTTGAGACCAGTAAAGGACACGTGCAATCTAGAAGGGTGACACTTGTACATTGGGTTTTCTGTCTAGGAAAGCATTTCATATAAATCCAAATAAACGGACCCGTATGCTTTCCTGGGAATTCCTAAAGTGAGTGTTTACCTATAGGCTAAAGCATGTCTCTTTGAAAGTTTCGGGAAATTAATTAATGTTGATAAGTCAATGTATTCGCAAGGATACAATCCGAACTTAAACTTAAAATTTGAGGACATTATAGCAAGATAGGAAGAACTAGACAAACATGCAAAACAAATCATTATTACGGGTGCACACGTAATAACGATTTGTAATGCATGCAAGTCCCGGCAATTCCTATTATGCAAATAATGATCTATAACATCATGTCCTACCCGGAAAAGATGACTTAGTTTCCCCTATCAATTTAGAATAAATACACGTGCACTGGCACACGTCATGATAAATCTCGTATTTCTGCTTACATTATTTCCCGCTACAACTCATATTTATCCGTCTTATCTAAAATATCATTGTCTTTTCTTATGGTGTTAGAATGCCTCCTCGACGTGCAAACTCTAGTACTTCCAACCCGGATCTTGCTACTCTCCTTGCCCAGCTAGTAGGGAAAATGACCCAAGCAAATAACAACAGTGATGGGGCTCACAACATCCAAGGAAATGGTGGTACCAACCCGCCTCATTGCACGTTTAAGCACTTTAACTCATGCAACCCTACTAAATTCTTCGGGACTGAAGGTGCTACCGGCCTACTCCAATGGTTTGAAAGCATGGAAAGCACATTCCTAAACAGCGACTGTCCCGATAATCTTCGGGTTCGTTATGCCACAAGTGTACTCCAAAAGAGAGCCCTCACCTGGTGGAACGGTGAAAAACGCACTCGTGGTGCTGAGGTTGCTACATCCTTATCATGGGATGATCTGAAGAAGGCCATGACTGATGAATTCTGTCCTCGGAATGAAATGAGGAAGCTCGAGGCTGAATTTTGGGATCTTGCCCAAGACAGCGGGGATAATCTGGCTTACACCACCCGGTTTCAAGAGCTAAGTCTGCTGGTACCTCATATGATCACTCCCCTTGCTCGGGGAATTGAAAAATACATAGGTGGCCTGCCTATGCAAATTCAAGATGCTGTGCTAGGAAGCAATCCTCCTACTCTTGAAGCTGCTATCGTCTATCTGCTACACTATCCGACAACCATGTCAAAGCCGGAACCTTAACAAGAAAGGGTTCCAAGAAGGTTGTGTCTACTCTTGCGGCCGTCAAAGATGTGAAACCCGAGTCTTCTAACCGCAACAAGAAACGTAAGGGTCGAAAGTTCGCAGCCGTAACTCCCGCTGTACCTGCTATTCAAGCGGCCCCTTTGGGTCAAAACCCGAAAACTTATCAGGGCCCGAATCCCCAATGCCAGACCTACAAGTACCATCAAATCTGACCGCGAATGGCTTCAAGATCATAGGTGTTTTGTTCATTAGGGTCTTGCGAATCTATAGTTGAGTTTAACTTCAAAAATAACAAGTTTAAGATCATTAAAGTTCTGTTTTAGAATCTGAAACCCTAGAATAAGAACTAGGGATCGATTTGATCAAATTTGATGATAGAATTGGTAGTAATTAGAGGGATTTCAACGATTTGGACTCTGCAAACCTATTTTGTGATTTAATTACATTGAGATTAAGTTTAAAATCAAAAAACCCAAATCAGTTTTATGAACAAGCCCTAGTTAGCGATCTTGATTCAAACGATGATATAAGTCCAAATAATTATAGGGCTTTTACTTTAATGATGAAAACGAAACTGTAGGCGTGAATAATTACCAAAATGGGTGACAAATTGATAGAAATCTAATAGAATGGTTGCCGACTATGATTGTGTTGATCTCTGGTGTCACTGGTTCAATCTTTGGTGGAATTGAAAGATGCAGAAGCTTCCCAGAGTCTCGTTTAAGGTGTGTAGATGGTCTAATTGCGAATTGGTATCCTAATTCAGCGAATTCGATAGTATAAGTTCATGAAGTCGACGGTTATGGGTTTAATTCCCATTATTGCGTTTAATTCGATTAATAATGACGATAAATCCAATAGTTATGACCGTTAATGCCTTAAACGTGCGTAATCAGTTACAAATTCAAATGATAATCGATTTGAGGACTTGAATTGGATCAAAATCATGAATTTGATTTTTTCAAGTCAACCAGGATCGGGTTTGGGTGAATGGCATGTCTAGTCCTTGTAGTTTCATACATTGAAATTTGGATTGTGGCAGAAATAGTCCTTGTGGTTAGAATTGAGTTAATTTAGGTTATGTTTTAGTTACTTTAACTTTAAAAAAGTCAACAGGAACCAATTATAAGTTAATTACAAGTTAGTCCCTCAAGTTTTGTGTATATAGTTTGAATATAGGCAGGATTGGTCCCTGGAGTTTGAGATATAGTTAACTAGGTTAATTTTAACTAGATTTGGTTAACGGAGTTAACCTGAAAAGTCCGGATTGTCACAAAAATAAATAGGGATGGAAGTCATACCAGTCTTAGTTAGAATTTAAGTTCTAATTTACATGAAATATGCTTTGAGATGGATAGCATTCCAGGATCTTGGCAGGATCTCTCCTTCCATTGTAGCCAACCAGTAGGCTCCCTTGCCTTCTTCTGAGTCTATCAAATACGGACCTTCCCACTTCGGTGCAAGCTTTCCTTCGTTGGGATCGATAGTATTCGGAAATGTTTTTCTTAACGCCAGATCACCTACTTGGAACCTTCTGATCCTTATATTCTTGTTGTATGATTTTTCTATCCTTTGTTGATAAGCTGCAATACGAACTTTAGCAAGATCTCTGAGCTCATCCATAGTATTGAGATCCTGTGACAGGGCTTCACCGTTGGTTTCAGTTTTTCAAAGGCTGGATCTAGATGTGGGGATCACCATCTCAGTAGGGATCACTCCTTATGTTCCAAATACTAATGAGAATGGAGTTTGACCCATTGCACCCTTAGCGGTTGTTCTATCTGCCCAGAGGACGAAGGGTAATTCCTCTGCCCATCTTCCCTTCTTGACGTCAAATCTCTTCTTGAGGTTATTCACTATGATTTTGTTGCCGGATTCCGCTTGTCTGTTGGCCTGAGGACGTACGGGGGTAGAAGTTATCATCTTTATCCCCCCAAGTAGAACAGAAATTCGTCGTTCTTTTGCCAATGAACTGAGATCCGTTATCGCACAGTATTTCCTCCGGGATCCCGAATCTTGTCAGAATATTGCACTTTATGAATGAGACTACCTCCTTTTCCCTGACTTGAACAAAGGCTTCGACCTCTATCCACTTGGAGAAGTAATCCGTCATTGCTAGCATGAACACTTTTCCTCCTTGTGCTTTGGGTAGCTTACCAACTATGTCCATCCCCAATTTCATGAACGACCATGGGGAAATGACAGGATACATAGGTTCAGTTGGTTGATGATGCACATTGCTATGTCTTTGGAAAGCATCACATTTCTGAGCATACGTCACAACATCTTTTCTCATAGTTGGCCAGTAATACCCTATTCTCAGGATCTTTGAGAATAATGTTCTGCCCCTAGTGTGATTACCACAGTCTCCATCATGTATGGCTTTCAATACTTCTTGTACTTCAGGATCCTGTAAGCATCTCAAGTATGGACCGGCAATAGATTTTCCATACAAAATATCATGTAAATAATAAAGCGAGATACCTTCATACGAAAAGCTTTGTGATTCTTTTCGTTACTCGTGATCTCACCATCCTGCAAATATTTTCTAATAGGCATGATCTGGGATCCTTGATCTTTGTCAGGATCTTGGATTTGAAGGTTTTTTGAATTTAACACTTCATTTCCCTTGTACTGTGTTATATTGATTGCAGGGTTCATGATGTGTATAATCGGAATATTCACGTCTAGTGGCAACTTAAGAGCTGATCCTAGATTTGCTAAGGCGTCAGCCTTTGCATTATCTTCTCTGGGTACCTGTTTTATATAAAAAATCTCGATTTCTTTTGCCAAACTCTTGACTATTTCAAGATACTGGTCTAGTTTCTCGCCCTTAACTGCATAAGAACTGTTTAAGTGGATAGCGATTAATAATGAATCTACATATACCTGGAGATACATGATTTTCACATCTCTGGCTAGTTGCAATCCCGCTATCAGTGCTTCATATTCTGCTTTGGTATTTGTGCCTTGGAATTCACAACTGATTGATTGGGGGTATTATGTCCCCTTGTGGCGATTTTAGTATGATGCCTAGACCTGTTCCGCTTACATTGGACGCACCATCAGTGAATAATGTCCATTTATCCTTGGTTTCTTCCAATTTTTGGACTTCGAGATCTGCTTCATGCTGGATATCATTACTGAAATCTACAACAAAGTCTGCAAGTGCTTGTGACTTTATTGTTGTCCTAGGCTCATACACTAGATCGTAAACACTGAGTTTGACGGAAAATTTTGCCATCCTACCTGACATCGTTGGCCTTCTTAAAACACACTTAATGGGGTAATTAGTTTTAACACAAATAGTATGCGTTTCAAAGTAGTGACTAAGCTTGGTAGATGCCATTAATAAAGCTAAAATTAATTTTTCCAAATAAGAATACCTGGTCTCCGCGGCTAATAAGCTTTTACTTGCATAGTAGACGGGATGCTGCTGTCCCTCATGATCCTTGACCAATATAGCACTTACAGCATTTCGGGATATTGCCATGTATAGGGATAATGGTTCACCATCCTCTGGCTTCATTAGTAGAGGTGCTTATGATAAGTACTTCTTTAATGCTTGGAGCACTTGTTCATGCTTCTCTTCCCATTCAAATCGCTTGTTCTTCTTTAAGATGTCATAGAATTCCTTGCATCTTTCTGTGGATCTTGAAATGAATCGGTTGAGTGCCGCTACCCTTCCGGTTAGTCTTTGGACATCCTTGGTATTTGCTGGTGACTTCAGATTGACTATTGCTTTGATCTGCTATGGACTAGCTTCTATCCCTCTCTTGGTTACCATGTACCCCAAGAACTTTCCTACCCCCACTCCAAAGTGGCATTTTGAAGGATTCAGCTCCATGTTATATTGGTCCAGGATATCGAACGCGTCTTTAAGATCCCTAAGATGATCCTCAACTTTCTTTGACTTCACCACCATATCACTATGTACACCTCCATGGTATCCCCGAGCTTGTCTTTGAACATCATGTTGACCAATCTCTGATACGTGGCACCTACATTTTTAAGACCAAATGGCATAGCAATATAACATTAAATACATATTGGGGTCATGAATGTTGTATCTTCTTGATCTGATAGTTCCATTTGAATCTGCTGAAATCCCGAAGAAGCATCCACAAAAGTCAGGATTTCATGGCCTGCTGTAGCATCAACCATCGAGTCTATGTGTGGAAATGGGAAGGGATCCTTAGGGCATGCCTTGTTAAGGTCTGTGTAATCCACATAAACTCTCCACTTCCCGTTTTTATTCTTTACTACTACCACATTTGCCAGCCACCTTGGGAATTTTACTTCCCTAATCATTCCGGACATGAGGAGTCTTTCCACTTCTTCTTGGATAATCACGTTCCTTTCACGAGAAAATTAGCTTCGCTTTTGATGTATTGGCCTGGAACTGTTATCAATTCAAAGTTTTTCAATTATAACGTTTTTGGATATACCTGTCATATCTTTGTGCTTCCATGCGAAAGTTGCTTTTCTGCCTTTCAGAAAGTCCAAGATATCTTTTTCAATATCCTTAGGGATATTGGTTCCTACAAGTACTTTAATATCTGGGTTATCAGCATCTAGGGGTATTTCCATGACATCATGTTCTTTAGTTTCTAGAACATCCCTGGTGTGGTTCGTTAATTGCTATGCTTGTCTTGTCTTTGTTGAAGCTTTCATTGAGGATGTGTAGCAGTCTTTAGTTTCCTGTTGATCGCTTTTGATCTTCACTACCCCCAAGGGGTCGGCATTTTGACACACTGGTGGTATGTTGATGGTACTGCTTTCTTATCGTATATCCCTAGTCTCCATAGGATAATATTATAGCAAGATAAAGAGTCAATAACACAAAATCTTTGTATAGAGTTTACCCCCTCAATGTAGATTGGTAGCTTTATTTATCCAACTATGTTCTTAACCTCTCCACTGAATCCTACCAACACTGAGGATCTTGAGATAATTTCGGAATCATGAATCCCCATCCGTTTTAGAACTTCAAGCTGTATAATATTTACTGAACTTCCTCCATCAATCAGGATCCTACGAATGAAGTGGTTGCCTATGTATAGAGTGATCACCAAACCATCATGGTGAGGATCCTGCACGTTATCTCTGTCTTCCTTATAAAAAGAGATCACTTTCTTCTCTGTTAAGGTCGACGTTTTGATAAGTCTATCTCCTTTTTCTGTCTTCGCTTCTTTTGCATTTCTTTTTGTTGTGGAATAAGTACCACATATGTCAGAACCACCAGATATGAAACTTATTACCTTGGCATCCGACGATGGGGATGTTGCTTTTAATGTGCATCCTGTCATGATCCTTGGCTTTTTCCTTTCTTCTGCCTAGGATTTCTTTGAGATGGCCTTTACTCATGAGGTAGCTTATCTCCTTTCGTAAAGCGATGCAGTCTTCAGTCACATGGCCGAAATCCTCATGGTGTGCGCACCATTTGGACTTATCTTTCCATCCTAGGCTCTTTTCGTTCTTCCGATGCCACCTAGCCTTCTCACTGAGATCCTGCATAGCAAACATTAAACCTGTTGTGTATAGAGAAAAACAATAATAAGATATCTTAGGATACTCTTTTTCATCCTCGTCATCCTCTACGGCATTGACTTTGTGATTTTCAGGTTTGGAGTAAGGCTTGGATCTGTAAGGTTTGTAGGGTGCAGATTCAGTTTTCTGGTTGGGTTGATTGTAGCTGAATGTAGCATCCATACTTTGTTGGATCATTTTGTCATCTTCGACCCTTAAGAACCTTAGCACTCGATTCTTGACTTCATTAAGATTCCTTCACGGATTCATAACAAGGTCTTCGTAGAACGGGGAATCCTTCTTCAATCCCATTTTGAATGCTTGGACTGTTGTAGCGATGTCGAGGTTTGGGATATCTAGGGATTCCTAACCGAATGTGATAACATGATCCCGAAGGGATTCTTTGGCATTCTAGGTCACCATATACAAATCACTTGTTAGTCTTTCAAATGTTCTGCTGTAAGGAAATTGGTTATTAAACAAATTGACTAAGTGAGCAAATGAAGTTATTGAATAAGGAGGAATGTTTAGCAGCCATTTTAAGGCTGATCATGTTAGAGTGGACTCGTATCCCTTGCATAAGCAAACTTCTTTCAAATCCAAGGGGGTGGGATTGATTTCCTTTCTTTCCCTGTATTGGGCTACATGATCTTCGGGATCCGTAGTTCCATCATATAACTTCATATTGGGAGTTTGGAATCGTTTTGGGTTCTCAGCATCACATATTGGAGGAGCAAATCTTGATATCCTGTGACTGGTTGAGGATATTTCCGGTATTGAATAGACCACAGGTACGCTGGAGATCATATCCCTTAGCTTATTCAGTTCTTTGGCCATGACTGGGCTGATCCCTGTATCCTGCGCAAGTTCGTTAGCATTTAAAAACTGATTAAAAGTGTTACAAATGTTGGGATCACGCGACGATGATCCTGGGGTGATTCCAAAATCCCGGTTTGTAACAACTCTAACAGCTAGAGTTGGACCAAATGTCGTAGTTCCATTCTGCATGGGGGTGAAGTCTCCTTTTTGGTTTCCTTAGGATCCTCTAGAGCAAAGTTCAAGATCCTTGGCAGTAGTGGAGTTGTCATCTCCATCGGTTTCTTCGATTCTCTTATCCATTGAAGCTCCCTAAACAGCGTCTGGTTGGTCTTCTCTTGTTGTTTCATCTGCTGCTTTACTTCTGAGAACAAAGTGAGGATGACATTTTTTGAAACAAACACAGGTCCTCCAGTAGGCAATCTGGATCCGAAAAACCAGCAGAAATCGTTTTCTTAGGTAGAATATCATTCTTTTTTCTTGAATGATGGAGGAGGAGGGAGAGGGTTCTTCAACCCAGAGCTTGAAGAAGAAACTGACTTGGATTGGGATGACATTTTTCCAACAAGTTTGGAAAAGTAGTGATTGAAGGCAAATTTTAGCAAGGATTTTAAGAAGAAAAACACCACTTGTCCCACGGTGGGCGCCAAATTGTTTTCGGTAAAAATTATCAAGACTAATTTTGAAACCAAACTTAGTATGTGAGGTAGTGTGCTTGATAAAAATGTTAAATAATGAACGTGAATGTAAAGGTTGACACGATGATATACGAGGAAAGCCCTTAATCCTTGAGGATCTCCGGCATAAAACCTCTAGAAGTGACTAATCGTCACTTGCCTCCTTAAATTTTATTAAAACTTGAATACGAGTACACCGATTGCAATAAATGATCGATATCTATGTGTTACAGAGTTTCTTGCGAGTGTTGTGTATGGCGAAGTGTATTGTAGTGTGTTCTAATCGATCTTACTGCTGAATAAATACAAAAAATAACTTAACAAACTATCTGAGAATCCCGGAGTCTACTTAGTCTTCCAATATGACCGTTTAAAGCTTCTTCATGCATGTTCCACACGTTTTCTCAATTTTCTTGATCGATTCTTCAGGGATGAGTGGATTACACGTTTTACCTATGAACATAAGTCGAGATAAGGAACAAATAACCGTTAGTACTATTAATGGTCAGTATACTGAAGTCACCACGGATCTTTGATTCCAGATCACACTAGACTCAGGATCCTGCATGTAAAAACTAACCCCTAACAGTTTCACACCTTTTCTTACAAAAATTTTTATTCTTTTAGGAGTGCTTGTTTGAGAGGGAGGTTGTTTCTGTGTGGGGGAAGATTGATATGACTTTGTTGAAGAAGAAGATAGGAAAATATATCATGCTTGTCCAGATTTATGTAGATAACATAATCTTTGGATCAATTGATGAGAAGCTGTGGAGGGATTTTGTGAACGTAATGAAGGCAAAATTTGAAATGAGCAAAATGGGTGAGCTCACCTTCTTTCTCAGATTAGATGTTAAGCAGTCAAATGAAGGAACATTGATTCATCAAACAAAGTACGTTCGCGAGATGCCCCAAAAGTTCCAGATGACTGCTTGTAAGGCAACTTCAACTCTATTAGCTGCTCAAAAACAATTATCCTCTGATCCTAAAGGAAACCTGTTGAAAGACATCATTATCGCTCAATGATTCGCTCCTTGTTGTATCTCACATCCAGCCATCCAGATAATATGTTTGTAGTTTGCTATTGTGCTCGATATCAAGCTAATCCCAAATAATCCCATGAGAGCGCTGTAAAAAGAATTTTCCGCTACTTGAAATGCACTCCTAAGTTAGGGCTTTGGTACCCAAAGTCTAATCGCTTTGATTTGGTTGCTTACTCTGATAGCGATCATGGAGGATGTAAACTTGATAGGAAATCTGTATCAGGAGGATATCAGTATTTGGGACACTGTTTAATATCTTGGCAGTGCAAGAAACAAATTTCCGTCTCTATCTCATTCGCTAAAGCTGAATATGTTGATGCTTTTGTATGCTGCTCTCAAATCTTATGGATCCAGCATCAGATGATGGATTATGGAACAATTTGAACCAGACTCCGATGTTTATCGACAATGAAGCGTGTGTGAAGATCTTCAAGAACCCAATTTATCATTCCAAAACAAAGCACATTAATGTGCTGGTTCATGTTGTCAGGGATGCATATGAAAAGGAATACATTCAAGTTCTTCAGGTGAATACAAATTATCAAAAGGCTGACATATTCACGAAGTCGTTCGATAAATCTAAGTTTCTGGATCTTGTTAAGAAACCGGGATTGTTAAACTTTGCGTAACATCTTCTATCCCTTTGCTTTGTGCTTATTTGTACATATCTCTGTTCATACTCATTCTGAAAACCCATAAATATTTTCTTGACCCAAATGATTTGCAAAACAAGTTGCAAAAATATTGTTCTCTTTATATATTGAAAATTCCATTTAAAGAAAGTTGTATATCAATAAAAATTTTGGGCGAAAGTTTGCATAGAAAACAAAAAGATTGAAAAATATTAGTTTATGTGGTGTTTGCATAACTGTTATTATGGGAATTGATAGTTAAACTGACTTAACTTGGTCACTTCATGAATTGGACTGAAAGGAAGAAACGGTTATACTCAGCATTTCAAATAAGTAGACTACAACGCAGTGACAAAAATAAAGACAACTGATAAGTGCACACCCATCTTGTTCAGGATTGCACATAACTATAGTCCCGTCACAAAGGGGTTGCGAGTTATTCTATATGTATTCTTACAAATGAAAAGATAAAAAAGACACGCAATGACGTGCATTAGGTAAATAAAAGACAGACAATGTCGTGCACTTGCAAAACACACCAATGTGTGCATTCTAGTACTGATTTGATCTGCAAAGCAGAAACTCTTGAGCAAAAGACATGCAATGTTAGTGACATGCATTAGGAATCAATTTAAAAGATACACAATATCAGTGTGTACATATATACACATATATATTTTTCTCTTTTGGGTTATTGTGACTGTTGTAAGGGTTTCTTGACAAAAACATGGCCTGTAAGTCCGACGTGCAAGTAAGTCTGACTTATTTCAATAATCAGGGCACGTAAGTCCGTCTTGATATGTCCCTGAACTAAAATCATTTTAAAGATTCCCTGAACAGTTCACAGACCCGTGCTAGTTAATTCTCAAATAGCTATGTCCTAGGATTCTTGATGATCATTGATGTGCTTGAAATTACACATCTTTATTGCACAAAACTTCACCCATTTTATGATCAATTCCCGGTTATTCCCCAAATTTAGACACTTATTTGCTTCATTTTCAGTTTCGTAGGTTTTTGTGGAGCTAAGTGGATAAAGGAGGAGATTCCAGGAGTTTTCAAGAAAAATTACGGTTTCTGAGTTGGCGGCACGGTCGCGCCCCTATCTGGCACGAATGCGCTAGCCTAGGCACGGTCACGCCCAGAATTGGCATGACCGTGTCAGCCTCAGAATTTGAGCACAACCGTGCTCTTGCTTCCCCACGGTCGCGTGTATACCCGTGAGTCTGAAAGCCGTACTTCCTCAAAGAAAGAGACCAATGGGAGAAGCAGATCGGTCAACCCTACTGTCACACGACCGCACCAAAATATGGCACGGTCGTGCCCCATGCTCAGGCACGGTCGTGCCTCCTTTTTTTATATACATCAGAAGTTTTTCCCACAAAAAGGAGTCTGGAGACATGGAGAGTTGGAGCACTGAGCATTGTTTTGTGCTCCGAAGTTCCTTGTTTCTAGCCACATTTCAAGCTTCTAGGAAGGACTACAACATCAAGAGGATCACCATACATCATCATCATCATCATCTAGCTTGGAAGAGTTGGTTTGATTCTTGGCATTTCTTCATGAGTCTTGTAACCTTTCCTTGCTTTGTTCTTGTTCTTATGCTCACCATGAGCTAAATCTTGATATCAGTTTGGTTTAGATGAAGTTTAGTAACGTTTGACAACATTTATGGATTTTTGGCATAGTTTATGTTAATGTTATAACAATGGCATGGTTATTCTTCAATGATATTGTGTATTTTGGAGTTGATATTGTTTGCAAGAGTTGTATATATGTAGGCTTTGTATGTTGGAAAACCCATGGTTTATGCATGTATTTAATGATTAGTGTATGTATGTATGCTAGTTTATGGTTTTTTACTAGGAATGGTGGATGAAGTCTTGTTTATGGTTGAAAACTCTTGAATGTGCATTCTTGTGCTTGTGTTTGGAAAGGCAAAATGCTTGTTATGGTGTGTCATATTTAGTATTATGTTTATCTAGGACTTGCTGATGCAATCTTCTAATTTATGTAATCTTGATATGAACATTGTATGTTGAGGAAGTGCATGTTATTGTTTACGTTAATCAACTTGAGGTGGGTTATGTGTTGATTCGTGTAATCTTTCCAACTAGTTGTTTAGTTAGCCAACCTTGACAGGAAGCTAGTTCAATCTTTATTAAACATTGACTTATTCATAGCACGTGAGCTTCATTGTATGATTTTAGGTGGTTAGTTTGTATAATTCATTCTAGCTTTACGAATAGTCATTTGATTAGATGTCTTTGACGAGAATTTAGTCAACATATGTTTCGTGTATTTTCCTTGTATCCATAGTTGTTTTTGGGTGTTTACTAAATGGATTCGAGACTGAAGTGATATTCCTTCCTTGATTGTATGACTTGTGTTCTTAGTTTAGTTTTATATTCGTGTATATTAGTTTAATTAAAAATCAACTTAAACATCTTTTACGCATACTTGATTGAAATTTAGCCCCGGTTTATTATCGCATTCCACCGTGTCCATGGATTGATTACCGGTTCTTACCTTTACTATATTGCCATTCGACGGGAACACTGCCCTATGTGTGTGTGATTAGTATTTGGTGAAAACCTTCTTTAAAACTATATGTGTAAAAATCTTTATTAAAATATATATACAATTTCATACACATCAATCATCTTCTCCGATTATGCAATGGCACATACCTGAAGCTCTCATCATTAGACTCAAAAGACCATGAGGATGGGTAAGTTATACCTGACAAGTGTGGGGACCACTGACTTCATCTCAAAATTACCAAAAACATGATAAACAATCATTGGTTGTACGTTGAAATTCATGGTGCATGGGCTTAAGAGGATAAGCATACCAACAGTCGTTCGTAGGCCTTAGACATCCATATGAAATAAGAATCGTTTGAGTGACAAGTTGAGTCGGTATGATTTCACAAAATAGGTTTGCACGTTTTAAGTATTGCCTTGATGGTTTCGTCTTGAAATAACTCATACTCTGTTTCTTAAGTGTATTTTCATAGTTTGTGAGGTCTTTATATGCCCTTAGTACATATTCTTATGGGTCTTAATCAAAATCAAGCTCGAAAAACTAGTCATTTTGGTCAAAATTTCATTTTCCTTTGTTTTTTACTTGGGCCGACTCTCTGAGCCGACTGTTGAGAGTCGGCCAACCCCTTGATTGAGGGTATTTATATATGTTTGAATTGTTTTCTTTTACACTTTTACCCTAATTGTCTCTTTACTCTCATTACTCACCGGCAATTACACATAGTTCCACTTTACCACCATTTTTTTCTGATCTATTTTCTGATTTGTGGAAGTTGCTTCATTTTAAGGTGAAATATTTAATTCTTGTATGTTTCTGATCTTCTGTTATGATTGTTTCATGGTTAGAAATAGAAAATCAACGGCTTTTAGGGATCTGATATGAAAAAGAAGGGTTTTTCTGAAACAAGTTCTTCGACCGACTATCTAAATGAAGAAGATGGTGAGTATCGGCTCAGGAGTCGATACTATCCTAAAAGGATTCATCTTATCTTTGGTCGATTCTTGTGGCTGATTCTCTCTTTTGAACGCAAGTTCAAGTCGTGCCCGAATCTATATGAGTCATCAAGAGGCCGACTGTCCTGATAAACTTTCTTGTGAAATGGCTGACTGTCATCCATTGGGGCCGACTGTCAACTAGTAATCGGCCGATTCTCTCTTGACAAGGCAGACTCTTTCCCACAGTTCAGTTGTTTCCTAGCGGATGGTCATTGTATTTCTCAACCGATACTCAGCGGGCAGACTCTCTCTTGCCTCAAGCGATTCTCTAGTCGACTCTCATCTTTTATTAGCCGACTGTACTTATTTTTCAAGCTTAATGAATTTATTTCCTTAACTTGTTCAATTAAAACTCAATAACTGATATATTTGTGTATGACATGCGTAGATCATGGCTGAAGAATGTCTTGCTAGTGATAACCATCAGAACATGGCTATTAGCTTTCCTAAACCAATCCTAGAAGAATTTATTGAAGTGGTTAAATGGTTGATGCATAGCAGAATCTCATATGCAATTACCTAGAACGAGGTCGTACACAAGTCTATTGTAAGGACTCAACCTAATATGCTAACTCATCTAGAAATCACTAGGAAGTTCGGAAGACGGAGAATGGAAGAAGAACAGAAGTATAGGGCCTCATAATTCAAGCTGGCCGCATACTTCATCGGCTGGCCGAATACTTGAAGTATGCGGCTCAGGCCCAAGCCCACCGAATACTTTCTATTAGATATAAATAGTCTTTTGTGTAATTGTATTCAGGTTACATAGGTAGTTGAACGTTTTATACTGTAATCAAAGGTGTTACTCAGTAATACAAAATCGTTTGATAATTGTTGTTTCTCGTTCTCTTTGTTTACCTACAAGTCACGTGTCGAGTCTGTTTCCGCTAGGTTCAACATGCTGTTGAATCCATTTATTGAAGATCCTCATAAATCCAGACCTTACAATCGGTATCAAAGCCATATTATTAATATTTTTATCCACTCCTTGTCACACCGAAAAGGAGGATACGATGCATTGGGAATGCAGTGGGGCGGAATCATGCTGAAATTATGCACAGATGAAAAAGTCAACATCTCTCATCATATATTTAATCATATGTGCAATAGGGCACTAGAGAACAAACGACTGCTATATCCTTGGTTCATACAAATGATGCTCAATCTGTTAATTAAGAATCCTTCTCCGAATGGAAATTCTATGGTATTTGCAAAGGTCGACACATGGATTTACACAGAATTATTGAGAAAGCATCATGAATGTTCTGGTAAATGGACACCTCTCTTCGATAGCATGTACAGTAAAGAAAAATTATCCTCCATCAAAAAAGCTTTAGACAAAAGAAAGAAAGAAACTGAAATGGAAAGTGAGGAAGAAATTCGGAGAAGGAAGCAAAAGGGAAACGCTATTGATCAAGAGGGAGAGAGTAAGAGAAAGTTAAAAACTGGAGGGGATGGTAAAGGCCTGATGTTGTCAGCAAGAGTTAGTTATCAAAGGCAATAACAAGGGAATCTTTTGGAAGCATTAATTCTTCATCCTGAAAGATCCTCTCACAAAATTATCGAAGCATATTTTTTGACACGTGCTACTCTAGATGCTATAAGGCATCCTCCGCCCAAGCAAATAGAGGGAGCATCTGTTTCAAGACTCTTCCCCACACAGAAACAACCTCCATCTCAAACAAGCACTCCTAAGAGAATAAACATTTTGGCAAGAAAAGGTGTGAAACCATCAGGAAAACATTTTCCACCTCATAGAAAGAAGTCATTGGGTCAGAAAATATTGGTGAAAGAAATCCAAGCTTTAAGAAATACTTTAATATAATAGAGCAAGGAAATGTAGAGCTTGAGACTTCAGTTAGAAAAACAAAAGAAGATAAACAAAACCTAGATAAGTAACATGAATGATATAGCAAAAGCATGGCTATGATGAGAAGAGGTGGCTCTACAATAGTGAAAGAACTGAATCGCCTAAGAAAGAAAAGGAATGAAGAACCCATTTCATTTAATGATATATTTGATGAAACTAGCATAGAGGATAAAGAGATTTTTGGATCTGAAGGAGAGAAAGAACTGAAAGAAAAGAAGGAAGCTCTAATGAACCGAGGACCTAGTACTAGTTCTCAAAGAAAGAAAACAGAGGAGAAGCCCAAGGAAGACTGAAGAAGCCAGAATGCAACGGTTTCAGGGGAAATTTTTGGAACCTGTTAAACCGTTGTATCCTAGTTCAAAGTATAGGGGTTGTTTTGTAAATAATGTAAGTTAAGAATTGGTGAGAGAGTCGCTAGCGACTCTCAAGAGTCGCTAGCGAGTCGGTTATAGCCGACACTTGCTGAGTGTCGGTAATCTGAACGTCGACTCTTGCTATGTTCTATAAATAGCTGACCAATTTCTTGACATCAAGACCTTTTGATTGTGTATTGTTATAATATGTGTTTGAATCGCGTGTTAGAGGGGGTTTGTTGTAATCGTTTGATATCCAGGAGCTAATTTGTATTCATTTCAGTGGATTATATGAGAATCTGAGTTTTATGTTTCGTTGTTTTTGCTCTTCATCTTTATTTCTTCTTGATTCATCAACAAACAGCTTCTCTATAGCATATTTATTGATTTAATCTTGACTAGAATCATTCTATCAATGAGATCCATCTGTTCAGGACCTACATCAACATACAATGTCCATACCAAGATTACATAAATTAGGGGATCGTGTCAACAAATCCTAGATAAACATAATACTAAGCATGAAACACCATAACAAACACTTCGCATTTCCAAACATAAGCATAAGGATGCACATTCAAGAATTATAAACCATAAGCAAGACTTCATCCACCATCCTAGCCAAAAGCCATAAAGTAGCATGCATACGTATACCAATCTATGTATATAAACATTAACCATGAGTTTTCTAACATTACATAGCCTACACAAATACAATTCTTATGAACAATTTCAAACTTTGAAGTACACAATCTCATTGGAGGATAATCATGCCATTGTCATAACATTAACATAAATCTTGCCACTAATCCATAAATGTTGTCAAATGTATCTAAACTTCATCTAAACCAAAGTGAATAAGAGTTTTAGCTCATGATGAGCACAAGAACAAACAAAAAGCAGGGAAAAATGATAAGAAACATGAATTGAATACAAGAATCAAACCAACTCTTCCAAGCTAAATGTTGTAGATGATGTATGGTGATCCTCTTGATGTTGTAATCCCTCCAAGAAGCTTGAAACGTGGCTGGAACAGGGGTAATTCGGAGCATTAAACAGTGGGTTTTTCTCCAAGTCTAGTATGTGAAGTCTAGGAAAAACGTCTAATATTTATAGGAAAAAGGAGGCACGACTGTGCCTAGTGGTGAGGCACAACCGTGCCTGAGTGTGGAGCACTATTGTGCCAAATGGTGGTGCGATCATGTGATAGTAGGGTTAACTGATCTGTTTCTTCCATTAGGTCCCTTGCTTCGAGGAGGTATGGCCATGAGGTCATGCAACAGATTCACGAGGGTACACGCGGTCATGGTAGAGGCTGAGCACGGTATGGCTAGACCTAGGGTTGGCGTGGTCGTGCCAAGTAGGGGGCACGACCGTGCCTCTTCTCCAGACACCCTAATTTTGCCTTGAAAACTCCTGGAATCTCTATCTTTTATCACTTAGATCCACAAAACCTATAAAACTGAAAATGAAGCAATTAAGCTACAAAACTCACGAAATAACCGGGAATTGATCATGAAATGAGCGAAGTTTTGTGCAATAAATATGTGTAATTTATAACACATCACAGAAACTATAGAAAGCTTTGGGAACACGTTTAGACATGAGCACTACTTACCATCCTCAAAATGACGGTCAAAGTGAACGAACCATTCAGGCCTTGGAGGATATGCCTAGGGCTATGTGATAGACTTCGGTGGTAATTGGGACACTCATTTACCATTGGTCAAATTTTCTTACAATAACAATTATCAAACAAGCATTGAATGTACGTCATTTGAAGCTTTGTAAGAATGTAAATACCGATCGCCTCTTTGTTGGACTGAAGTTGGTGATAATCATTTTTACTAGTCCAAAAGTCATACAAGAGACAGATTTAAGGTTTTCAAAGACCGACAGTTGAGCTATGCCGGTGTTCGGGGAAAACCACTGGAAATTCAAATCGGTGACAAAGTGCTTTTGAGGGTATCACCTTGGATGGGTATAATATGATTTAGAAAGAGAGGTAAGCTTAACTAAAGATACATTGGACATTACGAAATCATTGATAGAATTGGTCCTGTTATTTGTAAACTGAAACTACCTCAGGAACTTTGTGGTATACACGATACTTTTCATGTAACGAAACTCGAAATAGTTTAGCCGACAAATCTCTAATTATACCACCTGAGGAAGTTCGTATTTATGACAAGCTTCATTTCATCAAGGTATTATCTCCCTGTATTCTAAGTACATGATATGATCATTCTTTATAACCGATTCTTTGAATGTGACACGTTTTATTCCCAGTGAGTCATGGTGAAGTCTACCGATTCTTTGAACTTTGATAGCACCTCTCCTTTGGAGATTTTCTAGCTGCTATATTTGATAGTATTCCTTGATGGAATGAAGTAGAATGATACTTTCCTATGTTAGTAAAAGGATACTAAATCACCGAAATTTTATATCACAATATCATTCTGGATTCGTACCAACTTTGTATACCTACGGTATATATATCCTATGGCGGATTCCTTAATATTTTCAGATTAACACCAGCAGTGTACCTTTTGATTGAATCCAGAAAACAATGATCTTTGGATTCTTTGGGGAATTCGAAGGATCTCTCCCTCATGCTACTCAATGGTCTTTGGAGACTGACTAGGTGTAACCTATTGTATGTGATTCTAAATTCTCGGTTTATCAAACCTCCCTACTATCTCTAGGAAACCATATCCCTTTGGACAATTGTACTTGAATCAAATTTTGAAAAACGAACTTGTCAATTATACTAACAGTATAATTTCGGGACGAAATTCTTTTTACTAGGAGAGAATGTGACAACTACGACTTTTCAGGTCAACGCACGAGCATTTTATTTTATGATTTTAGCATCATAGGAATTTTACCATAGAAGTACACTAAGGTTACATGGAAAATACTCAGTTAAGTGCACTCACACGCGTGAAACATTAGCGTGAAAATCAACAAATATTATACCTCAAAAATAAATTACATATTTTATTTATATTTAAGTTGATGATTAACTATATATTATTTTTATACTAACCTCTTTGGTGAATCTTGTAAACTAACGATCATTGATGGTTCAAGTGTTTATTATTTCATTCGAGTTTTTAAAATAATTAAACCAACGTTTTTATTTTATATTATTGACACCCGTTAAAAATTAGTATTTTAGTGATTTTCAAAACTTCCGGGTGTAACATCCCAAAATAAATGAGGATTTTAAATAACGGGTTGAACCGGGACGAACGGGATAAAAGAACGAGGCGTAACGGGCCGGGCCGGTTGGGCCGGCAAACTTGAAGGAAGGGGGGTTTCCTCCCTTTAAATAGCCAACACACACACCATTTCTCTCATTTGCAAGAATCTAGAGAGAGAAACCGTAGAGAGAGAAAGTTGGCGGATCGACCCGAGATTGAAGGAGCTTGTTGCTACTGAACTCGTGAGCAAAACCTCCGGATCAGAATCTCGAAATCAGGTAACACCCGAACCAAATCTGAGTTTCTGTTCGGTTTTGGGTTTTCGGGTATTTTCAGGAAAATGACGGGTTTTTATAAACCAAATGAGGAAAGGGTTATAAATCTGGAATCACGAAAGGAAAATACACGTTTTGAATACAAAAAGTCCGGATCTTGACAAGATCGGACCTGCATGCGAAAGTTAGGGTTTTTGGAGAAGATAGCTGAGTTCTGCAGTTGTCGAAACTAGAAGTTTCGAGTGACCTGCAGTTGTCGAAACTAGAAGTTTCGAGTGACCTGCAGTTGTCGAAACTAGAAGTTTCGAGCGGCCTGCAGGTGTCGAAACTAGAAGTTTCGAGGGGCCTGCAGGTATCGAAACTAGAATTTTCGATGGGCCTGCACCTGTCGAAACTAAGTAGTTTCGATAGGTCTGCATCAGTAAGTGAAGTCAGTGTATTCACCTGTAACAGAACGAGTAAACCGTTAGAGTCGGGATTTAGGTCTGATGTGTATTTAATTAATCAATTCAGATCGGAAGTGACGTTGTTGGACCTTTGTTTAGGACAACCGAGACTAGCTTATAAGGTGAGTTCTAGAAGCCCTCTTTTAAATGTTTTTATATAATGTTTTCGGGCTGGTGTGTACACGTATGAAATGATGTTTTATGAAATGATGTTTTATAAAATGATTTGTTTATGAAACTACGTTTACGAAAGGAAATGATTTGGAACGAGGGGTTTATGGAAAGAAAATTTATGAACGGAATGTTTACGAATGAATGTTATAAAGAAATGGTTTTAATGAAAAGGTAAAGGGTTTTGAAAGTGAAGGAAATGTTTTATGAAAAGAAAACAAAAAGGGGCAAAGGTTTTAAAGAAGTCATTACAAATCTAATCTGTCGAATGAATGGAATTGACGAATGAAGTCTAGGAATGTGATTCCCAGCCTTGTGGGAGATTATGGACAGTGAGCCATAGTTACCACAAGAACAACATGGGCAATGTCTTTGTGGCATGTCAATGGTTTTGATGTTGTACAACTGGTAAAGGGAGTAACGACGGTTACTCGGGTGATGACGATCATCCTAAGCGAACGAGGTAATGGGAAATCAATGACGGCGATACGTAACGGTTGATTTCCAAAGGAAAGATGCGTGTTGGGCAATGACGGCGATACGTAACGGTTGACCCCACGTATTGAATGGTAATGGGAAATTAATGACGGCGATACGTAACGGTTAATTTCCAAAGGAAAGATGCGTGGTGGGCAATGACGGCGATACGTAACGGTTGACCCCACGTAGTATATGGTTGTGGCAATGACGGCGATACGTAACGGTTGCCCACAACATTAAAGGTTCCTACGGGGACATAGAGACGCGTAACGATACAGATTTAGATAATAATGTATGACTTAAATGAATGTTAATGTTTTAAACAAATGATTGTGTTTAAATATGCGAAGGTTTACGAATGAAAGGCCCTGTTTTCTTATACGAATGTTAAACCCTATTGAATGTTTGAATGATGAACCATTTCTTAAAACGAACGAAAACTAGAACTCACCAGCGTAGCTGACCTTTTTAAGTGTACACATTCAGGTTAAGGCAGGTTATGAGGATGGACGGTGATGCTTGGCTAGAGATGAAGAGTTATCCGACTGCTTTTGAAGACTGGCATCCCGTTATGTTTAGTTATGATGTAATTATGTTTACGCTTCCGCATGTATGAATAACGATTAAGTTATGTTTAAATGAAATTTTCGCTGCGTTATCTGATATTCATGTTTAAGAACTGCTTGTGAATGAGTAAATCCAATAAGTGAGGCCTCCCGGGTTTGGGTCCTTACAAGTTGGTATCAGAGCAATAGTTTGAGAGATTCGGACACCCCTAATGTCTGAACTTAAACTTTGAATGGGACCGAAAGCGGATGCCAGTACGGGTAACTCGAGCCACAGCATCAGGTATGAAAAGTAGAGTATGTGTATGTAGTATGCCTTAGGAAGAGTTAGGAAAGGACTTGTGTTCTGATGGAATCACAAAGGTGGTCAAATAGAAATCGAAAGGTAGTGTAATGGTTAATTACAGATGGCCAGTGTATATTAACATCTTACAGTACTTATTGAATTTTATTTGTTAACTAGCGTGATGACATTAGATTCCTTGTCTTTTAAGAACGAAATGGAGGGAAGAATAGGCGGAAGGCGTGGTGAGGGTCGTACCGGATGACACGGTAGGATTCCCGCCCACCAAGTTTATAGTGAAAAGGCCAGAGTTCTTGCGGAACCGGAAGGTAGTGTGCATGAGACCGTACGAGTGTGATGCGAAATGTCCTCCGTTGTGTTGACTTAGAGCGAAAGTGGTAAGAGGTGTCGATGAGAATGCCGGGACAAAATCTCAACTTTGAAGGGACGCGAGTATTAGAAAGTGTTATAAGAGGAACTAGAATGCTCGAGTAAGGTAAATTGGTAATTTCGTTTGGATCCGCGAAATTGTGAATTTACAGGTGCACGTGCATGAGGGTGAATCTTATGGTATTGATTAATGCTTACGTATCAGAGTTGATCCAATTACTCAACCACGACTACGAGATGTTAGTCACCCGAGTAACGATTAAGGAGATTGATGAACATCATTAGTAATGGTAATGATGTCAAAGATGGTGTACCTTACAACGGTGAATGATGTCAGCAAGTACGAGCCACAGACAAGATGAGGAGGAATGAAACTTCGGTTTACCTAAGTCAGACGAGCATACGTATGAAGGATGCCAAGGAGCTAGGATGGGCTACGCTTAGCGCAAACACGTTCTGATGAATAAGAATCGGTCTACTGTTGAAGTATGCATGAGCATGAAAGAAATAACCACACTAGTGTATGTCCAAAGAATATATGAGTGCACGAATGCACAAAGTGCATCTTTCCATGTAGAAGACAGTCCAAGACAACTAATAAGGGTATCTGCTGAAATGAGAAAATAGATATACCAACAACAACAAGAGACGGAAACCGCGATGTTAATTAGGGCGTGCAGACTAAACCAAACCAATCCAAACCAGATCCGACCCAAGGATTGTTTGTCTAGAATGAATGTGAAGGACAAGTTTTGACTAACAATGTGAAGCAAGGCATGGGCACTAAGAAGAAATTCAAGGCGACTCAGAGAACGCTCTACTATGTCTAAGTCTAATCAATAGCTGCGAGTGTTACTAGAATTGGAAAGCCGTTGAGGGACCCACTGAAACTAGAAAGGAAATGAAAGTACAAGTGTCACCGTACGTGTCATCTATCCATAGTAAGACCAACGAATGTGACTTTAGAAGAAATGCATGCAGAAAAGGCTAACGGAAACGAGTAGCTAGAGAATATATATTGTCGGTCAGATGGGATGCCAATCCCTAAGACCATCCAGTGATATGTAGGAATAAGGGTGTTCAATGAACCAACGATGTGAAACGTAAAACCTGACAAGTACGTTTGAAAGAAAGACTAGAAGGAGATTGTGTATGAAGATATGAATGAAAAGTTCGAGTGACTAGTGTGCCATCTGAATGAATACCTTCCCGACAAGTTGAATGTGATAAGGGATACCTCATATGTTTGGGGGATACCCGATACGGTTCCTACGGGGACGAAGCGATACGGTTCCTACGGGAACGAAGCGATACGGTTCCTACGGGAACGAAGCGATACGGTTCCTACGGGAACGAAGCGATACGGTTCCTACGGGAACGAAGCGATACGGTTCCTACGGGAACGAAGCGATAAGGTTCCTTCTGGAATGAAGCATATGGTTCCTTAGGGAACGAGACGATGTGGTTCCTTCGGGAATGAGATGGTACGGTACCTTAGGAAACTTGATAGTAGGAATCATTCAGGAACGGGATATTATGATTCATTCGAGAACGACATGGTATGGTCCTTCAAGGACGAATGCACCATGGACAGCTTATGAGGTATACACAATGATCCAAATAGTTGAGAGACGATCGATAGGAACCGTCCAGATGGAAAGGTGGATAACCTGAACGAGGAGTTGAAATTATGGCCAAGGAGTCTTCTGTGGACGACTCCGAGTTTGATAAGACATTTCACATAGAATGACGATATAAGAACCCTAACGGTTAGATGTGAAAGACCGACTAGGGATGTACGATGCTGAAAAAGATAACGTCTATCAAGAACGAGAGAGGTATAGTCAAGACTACACAAGGATCTGTCAACGGGAGAGTGATTGCATATACGTCACGGCAGTTGAAAGTTCACGAAGTCAATTATCCGACTCATGATTTGGAACTTACTGCTGTCGTATTTGCATTGAAAATATGGAGACACTACCTCTATGGGGTGAAGTTTACTATTTACTCCGACCACAAAAATTTGAAATACTTCTTTGAACAAAGAGAGCTTAATATGAGGCAGAGACGATGGTTGGAACTTCTGAAAGATTATGACTGTGAAATCATATACCACCCTGGAAAGGCAAACGTGGTGGCTGACGCTCTAAGCCGAAAGGATGTGCCTACTCCTATTAGAGTGAAGGCTTGCCAGTTGGTGGTAACTTCAGATGTGATGAGAGAAATTGAAAAGGCTCAAGATGAGGCACTTAAAGAGGAAAACATAAAGAAGGAAAGGATGGTTGGCCAACAGGACAAGTTGGAATATAATACCCTTGGTGTTAGGACACGTTTTGGGCGGATATGGATACCTATGGGTGGCGAGCTTAGGACCAAAATCTTGGATGAGGCTCATAAGTCTCGTTACTCTATCCATCCCGGTACCAATAAAATGTACCAAGATCTGAGGAGGGAATACTGGTGGCCTGGAATGAAATGTGACGTGACGAAGTATGTAAGCAAGTGCTTGACTTGCTCGCAAGTAAAGGCCGAGCACCAGAAACCGTATGGAAAGATTCAACCACTTGATATACCGGAATGGAAGTGGGAACACATTACCATGGACTTCAAAACTAAGCTACCTCGCACAGCTAAAGGTCATGACACCATTTGGGTAATTGTGGACCGTTTAACGAAGAGTGCTCATTTCCTACCTATTCGCGAGACGTTCTCGTCGGAAAGGTTAGCGGAAGTGTTTATTAATGAAATAATAGCACGGCATGGGATGCCATAGACGATCGTATCTGACCGGGACACACGATTCACATCGAGGTTCTGGAAGAGATTTCACGAGGCAATGGGCACGAGACTCGATATTAGTACGGCATACCACCCACAAACGGATGGTCAGTCCGAAAGGACCATTCAAACATTGGAGGATATGCTTCGTGCTTGTATTATCGACTTCGGTGGCAGTTGGGACAGTCATCTGCCGTTAGCCGAATTCTCCTACAACAACAGTCATCACACGACGATAGGCATGCCACCTTATGAAATGTTGTATGGGAGGAGATGCAGGACCCCGGTTTGTTGGGGTGAGATTGGACAGAAGGAATTGGGAAGTCTTGAAGTTGTTAAAGAAACATCGGAAAGGTTTGATCAGATCAAAGCACGCATGAAGGCCGCCCAAGATCGTCAGAAATCCTATGCGGATAAACGACGAAGGCCTATTGAGTTTAATGTTGGGGATAGAGTAATGTTGAAAATGTCGCCTTGGAAGGGAATCATACGATTCAGAAAGAGAGGAAAGTTAAGTCCGAGGTTTATCGGACCATTCAGGATTATGGCACGGGTTGGTGAAGTCGCATATCGGTTGGAATTGCCTGATGAGTTAAGTGGGATTCATCCTACCTTCCATGTATCACGCTTGCGAAAGTGTTTGGCGGATGAATCGGCTCACGTACCACTTACGGACATCGAGGTCGACAACAGCCTTAACTACATCGAAGAACCTGTGGCCATCCTAGACAGGAAAGAGAAACGTTTACGTAACAAAGTTATCCAGTTGGTTAAAGTCCAGTGGAAGCACCGGAAGGGATCGGAAGCTACATGGGAAACGGAGACGGAAATGAAGGAGTCGTACCCTCAACTGTTTGACTTATGATAGGTTTCGGGGACGAAACCTATTGTAAGGGGGGTAGACTTGTAACATCCCAAAATAAATGAGGATTTTAAATAACGGGTTGAACCGGGACGAACGGGATAAAAGAACGAGGCGTAACGGGCCGGGCCGGTTGGGCCGGCAAACTTGAAGGAAGGGGGGTTTCCTCCCTTTAAATAGCCAACACACACACCATTTCTCTCATTTGCAAGAATCTAGAGAGAGAAACCGTAGAGAGAGAAAGTTGGCGGATCGACCCGAGATTGAAGGAGCTTGTTGCTACTGAACTCGTGAGCAAAACCTCCGGATCAGAATCTCGAAATCAGGTAACACCCGAACCAAATCTGAGTTTCTGTTCGGTTTTTGGGTTTTCGGGTATTTTCAGGAAAATGACGGGTTTTTATAAACCAAATGAGGAAAGGGTTATAAATCTGGAATCACGAAAGGAAAATACACGTTTTGAATACAAAAAGTCCGGATCTTGACAAGATCGGACCTGCATGCGAAAGTTAGGGTTTTTGGAGAAGATAGCTGAGTTCTGCAGTTGTCGAAACTAGAAGTTTCGAGTGACCTGCAGTTGTCGAAACTAGAAGTTTCGAGTGACCTGCAGTTGTCGAAACTAGAAGTTTCGAGCGGCCTGCAGGTGTCGAAACTAGAAGTTTCGAGGGGCCTGCAGGTATCGAAACTAGAATTTTCGATGGGCCTGCACCTGTCGAAACTAAGTAGTTTCGATAGGTCTGCATCAGTAAGTGAAGTCAGTGTATTCACCTGTAACAGAACGAGTAAACCGTTAGAGTCGGGATTTAGGTCTGATGTGTATTTAATTAATCAATTCAGATCGGAAGTGACGTTGTTGGACCTTTGTTTAGGACAACCGAGACTAGCTTATAAGGTGAGTTCTAGAAGCCCTCTTTTAAATGTTTTTATATAATGTTTTCGGGCTGGTGTGTACACGTATGAAATGATGTTTTATGAAATGATGTTTTATAAAATGATTTGTTTATGAAACTACGTTTACGAAAGGAAATGATTTGGAACGAGGGGTTTATGGAAAGAAAATTTATGAACGGAATGTTTACGAATGAATGTTATAAAGAAATGGTTTTAATGAAAAGGTAAAGGGTTTTGAAAGTGAAGGAAATGTTTTATGAAAAGAAAACAAAAAGGGGCAAAGGTTTTAAAGAAGTCATTACAAATCTAATCTGTCGAATGAATGGAATTGACGAATGAAGTCTAGGAATGTGATTCCCAGCCTTGTGGGAGATTATGGACAGTGAGCCATAGTTACCACAAGAACAACATGGGCAATGTCTTTGTGGCATGTCAATGGTTTTGATGTTGTACAACTGGTAAAGGGAGTAACGACGGTTACTCGGGTGATGACGATCATCCTAAGCGAACGAGGTAATGGGAAATCAATGACGGCGATACGTAACGGTTGATTTCCAAAGGAAAGATGCGTGTTGGGCAATGACGGCGATACGTAACGGTTGACCCCACGTATTGAATGGTAATGGGAAATTAATGACGGCGATACGTAACGGTTAATTTCCAAAGGAAAGATGCGTGGTGGGCAATGACGGCGATACGTAACGGTTGACCCCACGTAGTATATGGTTGTGGCAATGACGGCGATACGTAACGGTTGCCCACAACATTAAAGGTTCCTACGGGGACATAGAGACGCGTAACGATACAGATTTAGATAATAATGTATGACTTAAATGAATGTTAATGTTTTAAACAAATGATTGTGTTTAAATATGCGAAGGTTTACGAATGAAAGGCCCTGTTTTCTTATACGAATGTTAAACCCTATTGAATGTTTGAATGATGAACCATTTCTTAAAACGAACGAAAACTAGAACTCACCAGCGTAGCTGACCTTTTTAAGTGTACACATTCAGGTTAAGGCAGGTTATGAGGATGGACGGTGATGCTTGGCTAGAGATGAAGAGTTATCCGACTGCTTTTGAAGACTGGCATCCCGTTATGTTTAGTTATGATGTAATTATGTTTACGCTTCCGCATGTATGAATAACGATTAAGTTATGTTTAAATGAAATTTTCGCTGCGTTATCTGATATTCATGTTTAAGAACTGCTTGTGAATGAGTAAATCCAATAAGTGAGGCCTCCCGGGTTTGGGTCCTTACACCGGGTGTAAAATTTTATTTGGGTTTATTACCACGTCTTTAACCATTTAACGTGTTTTACACCCACTTTTTATAAATAAATACCCCCTCAAACACTTTCTCCTATAAAAACCCACCAAACCCCCCACCTTTTCCCTTCCTTTTATGTGAATACACATCACACACACACACTTACTTTTTTTAATAAAAACTCAAGATTCCATGGTGTTCTTAAGCTCCATTAAAAAAAAAATGGTTGATTAGAAGGTAAAAACATGATCAAAAAATCATTTCTTACATGTAAACATAAATCCTTGATCATCTTGTTCATATGAACACACCCATCTTTTTAGATTTTTGATTTTTCAACTTTGGTCTTCAACTAGTTGTTAAACACTTTTAAAACATGCTTTAATCATGTTTTCAAATACACTTAGGAGTTTAAAACCATCCATCACCATCCTACATGGATGATCTTTCAAAAGCTTTCATAGAACAAAGCGTTCAAGATGACTATCCATGATAATCATCCTAAAAATTAAGTTTGAAATCTTGATTTTTGTTTTGGGTAAAACTTAACAAGACTAATTTTATAACCAAACTTAGTATGTGAGGTAGTGTGCTTGATCAAAATATGAACATAAATGTAAATATTTGACATGATGATATATGAGGAGAGCCCTTGATCATTAGGGATCGCCGGCATAAAATCTCGGGAAGTAACCAAAAGTCACTTGCCTCCTGTTCTTGTATAAATCGATGAAATGGGTACAATTTTGGCAGTGAATGATCGAGAGCTAAGTGTTACAATGTAGTTTATGAGTGTTATGTGTGTTTTCTATATCGATCTCACTACAATAAATACAAAGATAAATATAACAAGCAATCTGAGAATCCCTGCCAGACCAAGTCTTAAAATGTGACTGTTGTTGACCTTTCCTCGCATCTTTCACACGTTTTTCATAACGTCTTGAGCGATTCTTCAGGAGAGACCAAGTCTACACATTTTACATGCGCAAAAAAAATAAGATAGTAGGACAATGCAACGGTTAGTAATGTAAATGTTAAGGATACCGAAACCTGTTAGGATACCGAAGTTTGTCAGGAGTTCAGGATCCCAAGTAATAGAAATGACCCCTAACAATTTTCCCCAAATTTAATAGTTGTTATCGCAAATGACAGCTGTAAAATTTAAAATTCAAATGGTTAATTAGTGATAAGGTTTTGGTAAGATGTGTCACGAGTATCAAGGCGATATGACTGTTGCCTCTTATGCAAGTTATATTTCACATTATATTCAACTGTCTCACTTATTCGGATCTTCCTTCACAGAGCAAGAGGTAAAGCTTTTCACTCCCATCTTCGTTTCTTTCAAACCTCCTAGCTTTTTTAACAATGGGCAAGAAAATGACCCGATCATCCTCCTCCGTCGTCACTGAAACGATTGAAGATTTTGTCGATCATGGGATTCTCGATCACTCTGATCAGGAGGTTTGTGCCTTCTGTGATCAAGATATCGAACTCTTGAAAACAAGTGGAGCTTTCCCTGAAAAAGCTGAGTTAGAGCCTTCCATTCTAGGGTTCAGACTGATTTCGTTTATGCTACTTAGGTTTGTTTCCTCGCTTACCCCTTTACCTTGGGTCTTACTTACTCATTTCCACCGCTTATTACCAACTTTTTCAAACTCACCGGTTTGTGCTACTCCCAAGTCATGCCTATAGTTTGGAGGATCATGTACACTCTGGAAAACTTGAACCATCTCCATTCTTTTACCATTGGTATCCCTGTACTGGCCCATGTTTACAATTTGAGAACCCACAGATCTTCTCGCTTCGTTCTTCAACTTAAATCTTGGCGAACTCCTTTGGTTTCAAAAGCCACCCAAAATGATACTGAATAGAAGGGGAAATTTTTCTTTCTGAAGAGAGATTATATCCCTGGTGGGGATCTTTTCCCACTCTAGTGGGTTAAGAAGGGTAGCAAATAGTCATGATCCCTGAGTTTTTTAGTGTTTCTTACTTGTGTCTGAGGATTCTTGTTTTTTGTGCAGCCCCCAAGTTTGTCGAGTTGGTTCCTACAAGGAGTAACACAGACAAAAGGATTGAAGCTTTGTTAGAAATACGTGCCTAAGGTAGATATTTTTGTCTTGATTCAACCGTTAGTGAAGCCAGTTTCAATACGCAATACTCCGAATCTAATGTGTCCTCAGGTAAAGAATAACTCATATTTGTATTACTGTATAGTATGACTCTGACTCTCTTTAACTTTTCTAGGAATCCCAAAGTCATGCTCACAATTCGCCCTGTCTGATCTTGATAGTCTTTTGTTTGGTGCCACCATCATTAAGCAGGAGGATCCTAAACCTATGAACACCAAACCCCGTTTTCTGGTGCTTCACTCCAAAACCTCGTGGAGCAAAAAGTGGAAGACATCAGATGTGGTGGATCTTGAGATCTTTGAAGGTATGGACTCCACCGAGACTACCAAGAAACTGCAATCCCTGGTGAATCTGGTAAATAATTTTTTGTATTCCTAATCTGATGTTAGGATCCTAAAATTCTTAATACATTTGATTGTTACAGGGTTTGGAGAAACTGAGCGCTGCCAAGTCCAAGTTCATGGAGAAGGAGATCCAGGATTTGAAGGAGAAGCTGCAAGAGACCACAACCCAATGCGAGCAGAAAGTGCAGGACACTATGGATGATACTAAAAGATCCGTCGCCATGGCTGTCCTCCAGTCTAGGATCCAGATGGCCGAGCAGGCTGCTGTGGAGGGTTTCGACCTTGCAACCTGGGATCTTCAAGGATGGCAAACTTTTCTGGCTAATCTTGGTGGCGAAACGGTGGAGACAAGCAAGGCTGCTGGTGATACTAGAGTTGGGGACAGTGAGTAGGAGGTTGACCAGGGCAATGATGGTAATGATACCAAAGCCTGATCCTTGGATTTTTTGGTTTTTTGATTTGATAATGGTGGTTGATGTCTGTAAACAATTTATCTTTCTGTTTGGGGATCCAAAGTTTTGGGATAGACAATCTTAACTTCTGACTGATGGTATATGGTTCGGGTGGATGGGTCCAAGTTTTGGACAAAACCCGAATCACTGATTTTCCTACACTTTAATATTAGTAAATAATCCTTCGACGTCATGCCATGGTATGTTTTGTTATGTTGTGATAAAAAAAGTAAGGATCCCTTGGTACCAAGGCCTTAAAAATTGACTTAGGGATCCTACTAGGAAATAAATCATAATTTGGATTTAAACTAGTTTTCAGAAAAAAACATCCTTTTGTTTCAAATAATTTTTGAGAAATGTAAGATATTAATATATCATGGCTTAGTCATTAAGTTTATCCGATAATTAAGATAAATCGAAAACATATATTCAGGATAAGAAGAAGTAACTTTGAGTAGGAATCCATACCGGATAATAGCGGACGAGTCTTAATCTCTTGATGGCTTTGATTGTCCCCTGTGTATTGGTTATAAATGAATCAACCTTTCAGTAAATGTAGCTTAGGATCCTTAAAATTATCCTCACTTTGCCTGAATAAAGAACTTATGGGACTTCCGGGGGTATTCCCCATTTACTCAAGTATCTCAGACTTAAGTTAGGATATAAATGCTAAAAACTTGGGACTAGCCAAAAATTTTGTTCATATTCATGGGTTATACCCGGTGATCATAGTGACATGAAAATGCCAAAACCTTAGTTTAACACGTAAGTGTTAAATGCTTGGGACAAGCCCGAAGTATAACATGTGCATGTTATTCCATTGAATATATTCGTAAGGTGCAACATATAGCCAATAATAGTGAAATTGCCAGCCACTGTTACATGAACTGGTCTCACTATCTTGAACTATACATGGATATCGTGCGCCCAGGTGGAGTGTTTATACCCAATCTCGTAAAAGGTGAAAACCTTTAAACCTTTGATGGGATTTAGAATACCTTAAACTTATAGAGATGGCCAGTCTCTATCTTTTGATCAAGATCCTTGGGAGTTTAATTTGCAAAACACTTAAACCTTGGTGAAGTTGGGTGTTAGCCAGTCTAACACCCATCCGATGCCTAAGTCAGTAATTTGTAGAGAGAAAAACAACTTAAATAAATATTAGATAGGAAACATACTAGAGATTGGAACAGGTAGGGATAATGAACATACCAGCTTGATTCAAAATTTGAATTTTGACTTACATAAAGTATGCTTTAATATGAATAGTGTTCCAGGATATTGGTAGGACTTCTCCTTCTATAGTGGCTAGCTAACAGGCACCCTTGTCTGCTTCTGAATCTATTAAGTACGGTCCTTCCCATTTAGGTGCAAGTTTACCTTCGTTTGGATTAATAGTTTTGAGAAGTTTTCCTTAATACTAAGTCACCCACTTAAAATCTTCGAATCCTTATATTTTTGTTATAGGATCTTGATATCTTTTGTTGTAGGATCCTGATATCTATTGTTGATACGTTGTGATCCGAACCATAGCAAGATCCCTAAGTTCATCAATTGTGTCAAGATCCTGAGCAAGGGCTTCGTTGTTGGTTTATGGAGTTTAGAGTTTGGTTCTGGAAGTAGGGATAACCATCTCTGTGGGGATCATAGCTTCAATACCAAACACCAACAAGAATGGAGTTTGGCCTGTTGCATTCTTTGGGTTGTCCTATCTGCCCAAAGTACAAATGGTAGTTCTTCCGTCCATTTCCCTTTCTTAGCACCCAATCTCTTTTTGAGGTTGTTTATAATGATTTTGTTACTAGATTCCTCCTATCCATTAACTTGAGGGTGTACAGGGGTGGAAGTTACCATCTTTATCCCCCAACTGGCAAAGAAGTTTGTTGTTTATTTGCCAATAAAATGGGATGCATTGTCGCATATTTTTTCCGCTAGGATCCCGAACCTTATCAGGATATTACGCTTTATAAAGGACATGAGTTCTTTTTCTCTGATTTGGAAAAATGCTTCTGCTTCTATCCATTTGGAGAAATAATCAGTCATTACCAGCATGAATACCTTTCCACCTGGTGCTTTAGGTAGTTTGCCGATTATATCCATTGCCCATTTCATAAATGGCCATGGGGAGATAATTAGATACATGGGTTCCGTTGGTTAATGAAGTATGTTTATGTGTATTTGGCAAGCATCACATTTCTGGGCATAAGTCATAGCATCTTTTCTCAAGGTAGGCCAGTAGTACCCTGTTCTCAGGATCCTCAAGAATAATGCTCTGCCCCCAGTGTGATTACATAGTCTCCCTCATGTATGTCTTTCAAGACTTCTTGTACTTCAGGACCCTCTAAGCATCTTAGGTATGGACCTGCAACATATTTTCTATACAAAATATAGTGCAAATTATAAAACTATATACCATATGCAAAAAGCCCAATGATTCTTTTTGTCTTTCGGGATCTCACCCTCTTGAAAATATTTTTTGAAAGGTAAGGTCCATGATCCTTGATCTGTTTCAGGATCCTGAGTTTCTAGGTCTTCTGTGTTTGACACTTCATATCTTTTGAGTTCTACTTTCTCAATTGTTGGGCTCATAACATGTATGATTGGTATTTTAATACCTTTTGGTATTTTAAGAGCCGAAGCAAGATTTTCTAAGGCATCAACCTCAGCATTGTCTTCTCTAGGTACCTGTGTGATATTAAAAATTTCAAATTCTATAGATAAATTTTTAACTATTTCAAGATACTGGGCTAATTTCTCACATTTCACCGTATACGAACCATTAAAGTGATTAGCAAGTAACAACGAATCTACGTGTACCTGGGGGTATCTTATTTTCGTATCCCTCACTAGCTGTAATCCTGCTATTAGTGCTTCATATTCCGCTTCATTATTTGTGCCTAGAACTCACAGTTAATCGATTGGGGCATTATGTCCCCCTTTGGCGATTTCAGTATGATTCCTAGTCATGTTCTTCTTATGTTGGATGCACCATCAGTGAATAGCGTCCATTGCCCTTTACTTTAATCTAATTGTTGGACTTCTATGTCTGCTTCATGTTGAATATCACTACTGAAATCTGCCACAAAGTCTGCTTAATGTCTGGGACTTTATTGCTGTTCTAGGTTCATATACTAGATCATATGCACTAAGTTTAACAGACCATTTAGCCATTCTACCTGACATTTCTGGTTTTCTTAATACACATTTTATAGGATAATTAGCTTTAATGTGAATAGTATGTGTTTCAAAGTAATGCCTAAGTATAGTAGATACCATAATTAATGCTAAAATTAACTTTTCAAGATGAGAATACCATGTCTCCGCATCTAGTAGACTCTTACTTACATAGTAGACGGGATGTTGTTGCCCTTCATGATCCTTGACCAATACAACACTTATTGCATTCTCAGATACTGCCAAGTATAGGGAAAGTGGTTCACCATCCTCTGGCTTCATTAGTAGAGGTGCTGATGATAAGTACTTCTTCAAGGCTTGAAGTGCTTCTTCATGCTTTTCAACCCACTCAAACCTTTTATTCTTCTTTAGGATATCGTAAAATTCTCTACATCTCTCTGAGGATCTTGAGATAAACCTGTTAAGGCCCGCTATCCATCCTGTACGTCTTTGGACATCTTTAGTGCTTATTGGGGATTCCAGGTTTAGGATCGCCTTGATTTGTTCTGGGCTTGTTTCTATTCCTCTTGTAGTTACCATATTTCCTAGAAATTTTCCTGCCCATAATCCAAAGTATTTTGAAAGATTCAGCTTCATATTATACTGGTCCAGGATATCAAAGGCATCTTTGAGATCCCTAAAATGATCCTTAGCCTTCTTTGACTTGACCACCATGTCATCTATGTAGACCTCCATGGTGTCCCCCAATTTGTCTTTAAACATCATGTTCACCAGCCTTTGTTAAGTAGCGCCTACATTTTTTAGACCAAAGGGCATAGCTATATAACAATAAATACATGTTGGAGTCATCAATGCAGTATCCTCATGATCCGAGGGTTATATTTGAATTTGTTGGAATCCTGAGGAAGCATCCATGAATGTTAACATTTCGTGGCCTGCCATAGCATCAATCATTGAGTCAATGTGTGGCAATGGAAAAGGATCCTTGGGGCATGCTTTATTGTAAGGCCCCTTTTTGGGTAACCTCACTTGTTGGATTTACTCATAAACATAGTCATGAATACTGAACTTAAATTGAAAACATTCATCATTCAATTACATATCATTCATCATTCAATTACATAACATAACATAACTTGACAGCGGAAGTCTTACACATGTATTAAAGTGGGATGTCAGTCTTGTGTCGGGTAACCTTCACGCCATCGCACGACCTTTTCTTCCTTTACCTGAAATGTATACTAAAAGTCAGCTAACGCTGGTGAGTTATAGTTTAAAGACAATCATACATAACATTTACCTTATCATGAATATAATGTGTATATATATATATATATATTCATACTTTTAAATATTCTTTACTTTACTGTTCTCACATAACATTCATTGAGGGTATATACATATGTACATACATACTTTCTTTTTTAGAGAACACTTATTGGCCATAATCTTAAGGGAGATCAACCCATCATACTTGTCGCGAATGTCACGAAGACATCGCAGTCAGAACTACCGTCGTAGCCCATTTCATTACCGTCTGGCTCTAGAAAACCGTCCGTCATTCATTAAATCCGTCCGACAACCTTTGTCCGTCCGCTCTTAAACCGTCCTACCGTCGTAGTCCGTCATTTTGTCCGTCTGCCCTAGGGCATCCGTTTCCCACGCGACCATTATGTATGCAACCGTTCTACTTTAGTTAAGGCAATTGCTTCGACCGTCCATTAATACCTTTTCATACGTCCTAGCTTGCGAAGGAACGTTTTTGTCCCGGTTGCAAAATAGTCACGTGGTCGTCCGTCTACCGAAGTAGCCGTTGTCATAGAAGGGTTTATAACGTTTACATACATTCATAACATGCAATATATATATATAATATAAAGCAAGATTTCATTCATTTACGTTATGTCCTTCTTTCATTCATTCTTTATAATCATACGCTTCATTCTTTATTCGTAATTTCTTTTCATATATAAGTATTTATATATATATACGTATGATCTCATTGACATCTATTGCATTTATTCATTTAGTGTATACACTTCAGCCCCAAAACATTTAAAATGATTTGCACATAACATAGAAAGGGGCACATAGAACTCACCTGATAAGCTTCTCTAGGTTGTCCTATACAAAGGTCCAACAACGTCACTTCCGATCAGACCCAACCCTGACTCTAATAGTTTAACCATTCAAAACTTACTGACTTTACTTAACCAGCCTGCTACCTACTGTCTGCTGCCTGCGCACTTGCTAAGTGCGCAGGACCATACTCATGCGCACTTGACAAGTGCGCAGAGGGTCCTTCTTGGGCACTTGGTAAGTACGCATGATCTTTGTCACACCCCGACCGACAGCGGATTATACGCCGGGGCTGACACGGTTGTTCATAAGCACATGATCATCTATTATTAAATGACAATATTTATTCATCAACTAAAAATCATCCGTTACATAGGAAATGGAAAACGAAACGTTCAAAACATAACATAATTTGAATTTAATCTTTACTAAAGCTAGGTCCAAAGTCCTAAGTGATCAAGTAGTGTCCTCAAACTGGTGCACCTGAAACATGTGAGTAAATGTCAACTACAAGTAGTTGGTGAGTAACATAGGTTTTGACACCAAACAAAAGTTAAGTATAAGTTTACAATTCAATATGTTCAAAGCGCGTCTAGAGCATAAATGTGAAAACATGCAGGGTTCCAAGCGTACAATCAAGCCATGTTATATGTATGCACAATCCCCCGGATTGCGTGGAGTTCTAAATGTAAACACTAACCCGCCAAGGTTCATGTTAAGTAATGTATCGGATTCCCGTATAAATGATCATAAAAGGTACTACCTTAGGCTTGCCACGCAAGTTAATGATTGTACTAACATGAACACATGTTTTGGTCGCCAAGCAGTTTAAGACATAAAGCATAAAGACCAAGGCATAAGAACACAGGGTATTGAATTGTGTAAATAATGTAATTGTAGACATGTTTCACCCCAAAACTATAAAAAAGAAAAAGGGGCTATGTAAACTCACTTGAATCACAGCTAGAATTGGTATGGATTGGTAGAGATTGATAGGCCTTGTGAGGATTTCTCACAAAACACCTACATAGATAATGTTTCTCTAGCTTTAAAGTATGATGAATAAGATAAGGAAATTCTAAGGTTTTAGGGTTTGATAGGGTTTGGGTTGAAGATGAACTTGCTTGGTTGTTTTGTAGAAAATATAAGTTCTTTGACTTACTAAAGATTTAATGGTAATAAAATAGTTTGTAAAGTTAATTTAGTAATTTAATTTATGTAATTATTCCAAAGATAATACATAAAATCATGAAATGTAATAAGTTTAAAAATGATGCATTTGGATTTATTTATAAAGTAACTTATAAATAAATTATGAATTGAAAGATGTTTAAGTAAATTATTTTTATGTAAATAAGATAATTATTTAAGCTATTAATGTAAATAAAATGGTTGATTACTAATAAATGTAATTAAATAATCTTTTAGTAAATTTAAATAAATTGGTTAGTCAGTCAATTAATAAATTCATTATAAATAAATTATAAAAGACTAAATAGGTTTTTAAATAGATTTAATGGAATTTTGTATAAAATAATTATTTAAAATAATTATTTGAGTATTTATAAGTTTATAGGTATTTTTAGATAACTATCCTTACAAAAATAATTAGTTAAGAATTCAAAAGAATTTTATAATGTCCAAAACATTGTAATTAAAACTTGTAAAATAATGTATAAATACAACATAATTAATTTGTCCATGCAAAACCTTTATATTATTCATTTAAGAATTTATAAGGTTTTATGAGGGTTTTTTAATAAAATTAAACAGTTAAGAACACTAATTTATACCTCTGGTTTTTATAAATTTTAAAACATATATTTATGTAATTTATATACATAAATTTGAAAGTTTTAAATAAAATACAATGTGTTTAAAATGATAACATGATTAATTTAGAAACAAAACTAGTGGCCTGGACTCGAACCCGTGCCTCTAACCGGTTCACAAACACAAACATACTAACCATCAGACCAGAGCACGAAGACGTGTCTGGTTTGGTTTCGTTTTGATTAAAACACGCAAGCCCAAAGTCATCTTCTTCCCTGTATGAACCCGTAACCCTAACCCATTCAATACTCACAATCAAGCAAATGATCGAACCCGAAACCAAGGGGCTTTTGATCCTCGGATCAATACGAATCTAAAGACACTAAAATTACCTGTAATTGTTATGAGAATTGGGAGAACGACTGAATGAACAGGAGCGAGCTTTTCCGGCTACAAATCGGGTTCCAGAGGTGACATGCGATGAAATTTCGAGTGTAGGGAGTTTGTAGTGTGTCTTGCTAATGCCTACGAGTCCCTATTTATAGTGGATTCCGACTACATTGATTGATTGCTTGAATACTCGTTAGTGGGATGGTCGGTTACGAGTTCACCCATGATTAGCTAATCAAAACTCAATTAACTTCACATAATGAGTCGATTAGTGAGTTTAATTGCATAGTCGTTTTCAGTTTCGAGTGAAAATATCCAGATTGTGAGTTTGGGATTAACCGGGTGAGAACCGGTGGTAGAGGGTCTCGAATCCGCAACTGGATTGGGAAAAGCGGGGTTTGGGAATTGGCAAAACAGGTCCTTGGGGTTTAAAAGCTTTATCATTATATGTTTAAAGTTTGTTTTAAATTGAGAATCAAGTTTCAAAAATTACACAAACAACCCTGGACTTTTAAAAAAAATAAAATCTTTAAATCTTATAAATTTTTATAACATCTAATTTAATATGGTATAATTAAATGTTATAAATGAGAGGAAAAAAGATGTAACTTACTAAATAGAATTTACTTCTATTTAGAAATTATTTTATTGGTAATTAATTAATATAATTTTAATAACCCTAGTTTTATTTAGAAAATTTAATGAGCATGTATGTAGACTTTTGAAATAACTCTGTATATATATCTACGTTGGTATTTATTTCCTTGAACTTTAAACCTTTAATTTCATAACTCTTTATCCTAATATTTGTTATTTCTGAAACAAATTAAGTGTATGTATGTAGGTGTACTTATGAAATGTAATAGATAAATAGGATAACCTTCTTTGGAATGAATAGGTGAAATCATATAATAATGAAATTACAAGTGCCGGAAAAGTAAAAATATAGGTCAGAATTTTCCTGGGGATTACAATCTCCCCTACTTTAGGAAATTTCGTCCCGAAATTGATTAGGAGAAGGGTCTAAGAACAGAGGTGTGTGTTAGGATTCTCAACTAGTTTTGCTAGTCGGTTCGAGGAGTATAGTTGATGAAAAGGTTCGGGTCTGGTTATCGCGTCAGGTTTGGATGATGGTAGTGGTTCTTAAGTGAAATTTAAGGAGAAAGATTGCCCTAGAATAATTTTGGACTCAAATGATGAGATGCATCACTTGAAATGAGGGTAATGGGCATTTTAAGATCTAAACCCGTTTAAGGTATAGTATAAGATGTTCGAGTAATGATAATGGATAAGGATTTCACAACTATTGGTCAAGGTTAAACTAATAGGAAACCCTACGTGAATACGGACAACGTTACTCCTATTAATATGATGTGAGCACTTATATATACAGGAAGTGCCAGCGGTGTACCCGTCATGCCCTTATCATATCACATTAGTTTCGTTACTGTAAATCAAGATAGGTTTTATGTCATCACACTCGACATAATTCACTATGTTTTCCATATGCTGATTTTTATAATTACGTGTGCACCCGTAATTACTCAAATCGTCGTATGGTCCGTATAGATCATTCTATTGCGTGTGGATACAAAGGTGGGGGAAACACCCAGAAATATTTAGTTTATTATTGTTTTCATGCATGAATTGCTAATAAGTAATTGTGTGTATAGATGGTAAAGTCAATCAGGGAGTAATGACTAACAAGGTGATACAACCCCATACATGGGTGCCCTAAGTAGATGGTATACCCTCTAGGTTACCCATAAAGTTTATAGCTCTCTCGTGTTTGAACAAGAATACATCAAACCCCGAGTAACTCAAAGTTTATAGCTCCCTCGTGTTTAAACAAGAATACGTCAAACCCCGAGTAGCTCAAAGTTTATAGCTATCAAGTTTCATGGATAAAGTGAACGATCATGCCTCATGTATGTAGTGGGCAAATAAATTGCAAACAAGGTAAACAATCTAGTTTCGTGTGTAATGTAAACACTCAAGTTTCATGTATAGCGTAAATAATCTAGTATTATGCATATTGTAAATAACCAAGTATCATGTATCATGTGAACAATCTAGTATCGTGCATATTGCAAGTAATCAAGTTCCATCTATAATGTGATCAATCTAGTATCATGTACATTGTAAGTAATCAAGTTATATCTATAATATGATCAATCTAGTATCATGTACATTGTAAGTAATCAAGTTATATCTATAATATGATCAATCTAGTTTCATGTATATTGCAAGTGATCAAGTTTCATGTATAATGTAAATAATCATGTATTTTGTATACAACCAAGTTTCATGTATAACTTGAACAATCAAGTTGCGTCGATAATGCAACCAATTTAGTCTCAGGTATATTATGAACGTTCGTATGTAAATAGTTGAACCTCATGAGAAATGTAAACTATCGAATCTTGTCGGTGATCGAGTGCTGCGGACAAGCGTGTTGTAGGTAGTTGGTTTCAAGTTTTCAATTTTTGTTGAGGTTTATATGGGTGGTTAACGCCTACGTGAAATGATTCATGTTTTCGAAGTGGCTAGTAAGTTCATACATTTTAGAAGGTACAAGGTGATGAGAAAGATTTACAGGTATTTAGAATAATACGCACATGAGTATCTGATTTGAGCTTTTTGTTTGTAAATGACAAGTAATTGAAATTCATCCTTGTTTGTAAATTAATAATTGAAAGTAACAGATTGAATAACTAGGTAACTGGGTAAATAAAACCTTTTTATTTATTTAGCTTTCATAAAGACAATGTTGCAAAAGAAAATAATGGCCAAATTATTTTGTAATCAGGCCAAGAATTTAAGAGGTCGTAAGGAAATAATTAATCGATTCATAATTAATTATTAACTAAGATGATGAGATAAATGTTTTTTATAAATCAATTTGCATTAAGTACATTCACAAGAATAAGGGGTTTGTAAATAATTTATGATAAGATTTATAAATCAAGTGTTTGATAAAAGGTTTGGTTTGAACAAAATAACTACGTTAGTCAAGTCAGAAAATAGCAAAATGATTAGTTTACAAAGAAGGTTTAAATGTCAATCATTAAGGAGAGTTAAAATAGCATTCATATTTGGGTACTGGACATATGGGTTTCAGTTTTTATTTTTAAGGAAACGCGAAATGGAATATTCGGCTAACGTCATAGATACTTCTTCACCAGAAAATAGATGAGCACTAAGACGACATGTTGTGGTCATTCGTTATTGCAAACCGGGTTTCAGCCCTAGTTATTTCCGTATGTGCATCAAGTATTCCCTGATCTCTATTCCTTGCCTTAGAAACTCTGCGGTCCTTACGTATAGGTGAGCGGTATTAGCTGGAACTCCTAAGGCACTGGTAGGTTCCTTGTATATTGTCCGGCTCCTGGATCTGGATGGTATAGGTTAGGTTCTAAATAAGGGTCTCTCAGAGGTGATTCAGGTGCTCGGAGTCTCAAGTTTGCTCCTAATCCAATCTGTTCTGCAGTCAAACATGGATCTGGCAGCTAGTCATACCGATGACCGGTTGTCTAGTGATGAGGACCCAAAGTCTTCCTCTTGTGTTGACTCTGCTTCGGGTTGATTCTCAGGGGAGTAGGGAGGGTAAGAGACCATGCTTAGCACGAAAAGTTCGTAACTTTAATGGTAAATTGTTAAGTTCAAAGGTACATGAGTTTAAAATTTGACCAATCATAACACCGAGTTCTTGTAATAATATATCATGAGTAACACTTGACCTATAAGTAGTGTACCCATGAAAAGGATTCCCAGGAAAGAGAGGTGGGTCACAAAGGACACACTAAAGTACTCAGTCTTTCCTTAGTCAGAATCTTTCATGGAGTTACACCCACTCTTCCAGCCATCATGTACAAGTGACATTATTATTTGAACTCATGGTTATGGTGGGAATCGTTAGGGATTGTGTCTTGTGGTTCAAGGGTGTGCTTCACCTCTTCAAGCAGCTTCCTTTCCTTGGATGGTAAGGTTTAAGGGTTGAAATCCTTTGCAAATGATAATAAGGGTGATAAAATTTCTAAGGCAAAAGGATGAAGAGGTATAGTTGACTTAAATATGATTAAGTGTAAGGATCAAATAGGAGGTTTAGACTTGTGTATCATATTATAATAATTAAGCGAATGATGTTTGGGTTGCATTCATTTGAGGCATAACCCAATGAATACTGTGACAAATCAAAGTGATTTGAGTTCATATACTTTCAAGAAGACATGCTTTAGCCTATAGATGAACACTCACTTCGGGAATTCCCAGGAAAGCATACGGATCCTTCGGTTGATTTGAATTTATATGAAATGCTTTCCTAGACATAAGACCCAAAGTACAGGCATTCACCCTTCCGGATTGCACATGTTCTCTACTAATTTTTCAGAACCCAAAACTTTGACGGGATTTGAAAATTTTATTGTATGTCAAAACTTAGAATAGCATTTAGTGATATCAAATAGGTATTGTGCAAACAGTTCAAATAGTGTAGCAAATAAGGTATCACATGAGTAGCGGTTTTTTTTTGTAAACATGTAGGTTATCAAGTAATATAGCACATAAGATAATTCATGTAATGCACTAGATAATATGTAGAATAATTACGCCAAGGTACCCTAAGGTTATAGACTATAGACTAAGAATATGTTCCAAGTAATCCATGTAGTTTCAAATAGTTTCATGTAGTCCTTAGATTGTTATAGTTCATGTAGGCAGAAGTAGATAGATGTGGGTAAGTAAGTGTATAAATGAGTATAGAGTGGAGTTCCTAATAAAAGACACGAGCTAAACTCATGTTTGGGGACTCCTAGGTTATAGTCTAGGTCATGTGTGTCTAATAACCTAATTCCCTATAACCATGGCTCTGATACCAATCTCTCACACCCCGAACGGCGGCGGATTATACGCCGGGGCCGACACGGTTGTTCATAAGCACATGATCATCTATTATTAAATGACAATATTTATTCATCAACTTAAAATCATCCGTTACATAGGAAATGGAAAACGAAACGTTCAAAACATAACATAATTTGAATTTAATCTTTACTAAAGCTAGGTCCAAAGTCCTAAGTGATCAAGTAGTGTCGTCAAACTGGTGCACCTGAAACATGTGAGTAAATGTCAACTACAAGTAGTTGGTGAGTAACATAGGTTTTGACACCAAACAAAAGTTAAGTATAAGTCTACAATTCAATATGTTCAAAGCGCGTCTAGAGCATAAATGTGAAAAATGCAGGGTTCCAAGCGTACAATCAAGCCATGTTATAAGTATGCACAATCCCCCGGATTGCGTGGAGTTCTAAATGTAAACACTAACTCGCCAAGGTTCGTGTTAAGTAATGTATCGGATTCCCGTATAAATGATCATAAAAGGTACTACCTTAGGCTTGCCACGCAAGTTAATGATTGTACTAACATGAACACACGTTTTGGACGCCAAGCAGTTTAAGACATAAAGCATAAAGACCAAGGCATAAGAACACAGGGTATTGAATTGTGTACATAATGTAATTGTAGACATGTTTCACCCCAAAACTATAAAAATGAAAAAGGGGCTATGTAAACTCACTTGAATCACAGCTAGAATTGGTATGGATTGGTAGAGATTGATAGGCCTTGTGAGGATTTCTCACAAAACACCTACATAGATAATGTTTCTCTAGCTTTAAAGTATGATGAATAAGATAAGGAAATTCTAAGGTTTTAGGGTTTGATAGGGTTTGGGTTGAAGATGAACTTGCTTGGTTGTTTTGTAGAAAATATAAGTTCTTTGACTTACTAAAGATTTAATGGTAATAAAATAGTTTGTAAAGTTAATTTAGTAATTTAATTTATGTAATTATTCCAAAGATAATACATAAAATCATGAAATGTAATAAGTTTAAAAATGATGCATTTGGATTTATTTATAAAGTAACTTATAAATAAATTATGAATTGAAAGAGGTTTAAGTAAATAATTTTTATGTAAATAAGATAATTATTTAAGTTATTAATGTAAATAAAATGGTTGATTACTAATAAATGTAATTAATGTAATTAATTAATCTTTTAGTAAATTTAAATAAATTGGTTAGTCAGTCAATTAATAAATTCATTATAAATAAATTATAAAAGACTAAATATGTTTTTAAATAGATTTAATAGAATTTTGTATAAAATAATTATTTAAAATAATTATTTGAGTATTTATAAGTTTATAGGTATTTTTAGATAACTATCCTTACAAAAATAATTAGTTAAGAATTCGAAAGAATTTTATAATGTCCAAAACATTGTAATTAAAACTTGTAAAATAATGTATAAATACAACATAATTAATTTGTCCATGCAAAACCTTTATATTATTCATTTAAGAATTTATAAGGTTTTATGAGGGTTTTTTAATAAAATTAAACAGTTAAGAACACTAATTTATACCTCTGGTTTTTATAAATTTTAAAACATATATTTATGTAATTTATATAAATAAATTTGAAAGTTTTAAATAAAATACAATGTGTTTAAAATGATAACATGATTAATTTAGAAACAAAACTGGTGGCCGAGACTCGAACCCGTGCCTCTAACCGGTTCACAAACACAAACATACTAACCATCAGACCAGAGCACGAAGCCGTGTCTGGTTTGGTTTCGTTTTGATTAAAACACACAAGCCTAAAGTCATCTTCTTCCCTGTATGAACCCGTAACCCTAACCCATTCAATACTCACAATCGAGCAGATGATCGAACCCGAAACCAAGGGGCTTTTGATCCTCGTATCAATACGAATCTAAAGACACTAAAATTACCTGTAATTGTTATGAGAATTGGGAGAACGACTGAATGAACAGGAGCGAGCTTTTCCGGCTACATATCGGGTTCTAGAGGTGACATGCGATGAAATTTCGAGTGTAAGGAGTTTGTAGTGTGTCTTGCTAATGCCTACGAATCCCTATTTATAATGGATTCCGACTACATTGATTGATTGCTTAAATGCTCGTTAGTGGGATGGTCGGTTACGAGTTCACCCATGATTAGCTAATCAAAACTCAATTAACTTCGCAAAATGAGTCGATTAGTGAGTTTAATTGCATAGTCGTTTTCAGTTTCGAGTGAAAATATCCAGATTGTGAGTTTGGGATTAACCGGGTGAGAACCGGTGGAAGAGGGTCTCGAACCCGCAACTGGATTAGGAAAAGGGAGGTTTGGGAATTGGCAAAACACGTCCTTGGGGTTTAAAAGCTTTATCATTATATGTTTAAAGTTTGTTTTAAATTGAGAATCAAGTTTCAAAAAATTACACAAGCAACCCTGGACTTTTATAAAAAATAAAATCTTTAAATCTTATAAATTTTTATAACATCTAATTTAATATGGTATAATTAAATGTTATGAATGAGAGGAAAAAAGATGTAACTTACTAAATAGAATTTACTTCTATTTAGAAATTATTTTATTGGTAATTAATTAATATAATTTTAATAACCCTAGTTTTATTTAGAAAATTTAGTGAGCATGTATGTAGACTTTTGAAATAACTCTGTATATATATCTACGTTGGTATTTATTTCCTTGAACTTTAAACCTTTAATTTCATAACTCTTTATCCTAATATTTGTTATTTCTGAAACAAATTAAGTGTATGTATGTAGGTGTACTTATGAAATGTAATAGATAAATAGGATAACCTTCTTTGGAATGAATAGGTGAAATCATATAATAATGAAATTACAAGTGCCGGAAAAGTAAAAATATAGGTCGGAATTTTCCTGGGGATTACAATCTTCCTCCTGCGTACTTGGTAAGTACGCAGGAAGTCCCTCTTACGTACTTGGTAAGTACGCAATACCTGGTTCCTGGACCAAAAATCCAAAATTCTTGCATGTTAATTCGATTATGCTAATCTTACAATTTTCTTTGATCAAACTCTAGATGCTAGTTCTAAGCTTATTTTCAAGTTTCATCCACAAAAACGTCTCCTATTTAGCTAAAACCAGAGAAACCCCAAAACAAAGAAAAACTCAGTTTAAGGTCGATTCGTTACCTGGATTGTGATTCTGATTTGGAGGTTTTTGCTCACGAGCTCAGTAGTAACGTGCTCCTTCAATTTCGTGTCGATCCGGCGACTTTCTCTCACTAGACCCGACTCTCCTTTCTCTCTCTAGGATGGTGAAATGAAGGTGAAGTGGAGAAGGTGGGCTGCCTTGCCCCTTATATACCTAGGCTTCCATCGGCCCGTTGGAGCCGAGCCCAAGCCCATCCGTTCTTATTTCGTTTTATGACGTTTAAATCTCTATCATATTATTATTTACTTATTTACTATTTTTGGGATGTTACAAGTCTACCCTCCTTAAAGAGGTTTCGTCCTCGAAACTGTTTATACGCTAAACAATTGAGGGTATAGTCCCCTCATCTCGTCTTCTTTTTCCCATGTAGCTTCTGACCCTTTTCTGTGCTTCCATTGTACTTTAACTAACTGAATCGACTTATTGCATAGTCGTTTCTCAGCTCGGTCAATAATGGCTATCGGTTCCTCTATATAATTTAGACTGTTATCCATTTCGATCTTGTCGTAAGGTATGTGAGCTGTGTCGTCAGCTAGGCACTTGCGTAAGTGCGACACGTGGAACGTTGGGTGTATTCCACTAAGCTCAACGGGTAGGTCGAGTCTGTAAGCAACTTGACCCACTCTTGCTAGTATCTTGAAAGGTCCGACAAACCTTGGACTTAGTTTGCCACGCTTTCTGAATCGGATGATTCCTTTCCATGGTGATACCTTTAACAGTACCATGTCCCCTACTTGAAACTCTAAATCCCTTCTTCTCTTATCTGCGTATGATTTCTGTCTGTCTTTTGCAGCTTTCATTCGAGCTTTGATTTGATCAAATTTCTCGGAAGTAGCTTTGACCACTTCGAGACTTGCAAAATCCTTCTGTCCAATTTCCCCCCAACAAACTGGGGTCCTACATTTCCTCCCATATAACATTTCAAATGGCGGCATGCCAATAGTTGTGTGATAGCTGTTGTTATATGAAAATTCTACCAATGGTAGATGGCTGTCCCAGCTCCCACCGAAGTCAATGATACAGGCCCGGAGCATGTCCTCCAAGGTCTGAATGGTCCTTTCAGATTGACCATCGGTTTGATGGTGGTAAGCCGTGCTGATGTTCAATCTAGTGCCCATCGCTTCATTGAATTTCTTCCAAAACCTTGACGTGAATCTAGTATCCTGTCAGACACAATCGACAGAGGCAATTTCCTTGATAAAAATTTCTGCTAGTCTTTCTGATGAAGAAGTCTCACGTATTGACAAGAAGTGAGCACTTTTCGTCAAGTAGTCGACGATCACCGATATGATATCATTGCCTTTAGCTGTTCGCGGTAGCTTGGTAATGAAGTCCATCGTGATCTCCTCCCACTTCCATTCCGGTATTGGTAATGGTTGCATTTTACCGCATGGTTTCTGGTGCTCGGCCTTGACTAGTGAACACGTTAGGCACTTGTTCACGTACTCGGTCACATCATTCTTCATGCCAGGCCACCAGTACTCTTTCTTCAAGTCTTGATACATTTTGTTTGTCCCGGGGTGGATAGAATAGCGACACTAATGGGCCTCATCGAGTATTTTGGCTCTAAGCTCGCCAATCTTAGGTATCCACATCCGACCAAACCTAGTTCGTACACCGTAAGCATTTGTATCCAAATTCCCTTGTTGTCCTACTATTCTTTCTCGCCTTATATTTCTTTCTAATAGCGCTTCGTCTTGTGCCTTTGATATTTCACTCATCAAATCTGGTGTTATAATCAGCTGACACGCTTTGATCTGTATAGGTTCCGATTCTTCCTTTCTGCTTAAAGCGCCAGCCACCACGTTTGCTTTGCCCGGATGGTACAGTATCTCACAGTCATAGTCCTTCAGTAGCTCTAACCACCTCCTTTGCCTCATGTTTAATTCCTTTTGTCCGAAAAAGTACTTCAGGCTTTTATGATCGGAGTAGATGGTGCATTTAACTCCGTACAGATAGTGCCTCCATATTTTTAATGCAAAAACTACTGCCGCTAACTCCAGATCGTGAGTTGGGTAGTTAACCTCGTGAATCTTTAGTTGTCATGAAGCGTAAGAAATTACCTTTCCTCGTTGCATAAGTACACAGCCTAAACCTTGACCCGAAGCGTCAGAGTAGACTACCAAGTCTTCATTTCCCTCAGGTAGTGTCAAGACTGGAGCTTGGGTTAATCGTGTTTTAAGTTCCTCAAACGCGTTGTTTTGGGTTGGACCCCATTCATATTTCACTTCTTTCCGTGTCAATGTAGTTAGTGGCGAGGCTATCTTCGAGAAATCTTGAATGAACCTCCGATAGTAGTCTGCCAATCCCAGAAAGCTTCGTATCTCTGTTGGTGTCTTCGGAATGTTCCATTCCTTTACTGTCTCGATCTTTGCAGGATCTACCATGATACCTTTTGTGTTTATCACATGACCTAGGAATTGGACTTCCCTAAGCCAGAACGCGCATTTGAAGAATTTTGCGTACAACCTTTCCTGCTTTAACACTTCCAAGACCTCTCTTAGGTGACAGTGGTGATCACCCTCGTTCTTCGAATAAACTAGTATGTCGTCAATGAAAACTATCGCTGAGCGATCCAACATCGGTCGGCATACTCTATTCATCAAGTCCATAAAAGTTGCTGGTGCGTTGGTCAACCCGAATGACATCACTAAAAACTCGTAATGCCTGTAACGCGTACGAAACGCGGTCTTTGGTACATCTTCTTCTCTCACCTTCAACTGGTGATAACCCGACCTAAGATCGATCTTTGAAAACCAACTTGCACCTTGCAGTTGATCAAAGAGATCGTCTATTCTAGGCAATGGGTATTTGTTCTTTACTGTCCTCTTGTTTAATTCACGGTAGTCAATGCACATGCGCATGCTGCCGTCTTTCTTCTTTACGAATAGTACCGGAGCGCCCCATGGTGAAATGCTCGGTCTAATAAATCCTTTTTCTATTAATTCCTGTAGTTGAGACATCAATTCTTTCATTTCTGACGGAGCCAATCGGTAGGGGGCTTTGGCAACGGGCTCAACTCCTGGCAGTAAGTCAATCTGAAATTCTATTTCCCAATCGGGTGGCAACCCAGGTAGATCCTCAGGGAATACTTCCGAAAAGCTGCACACCACGGGTACATCCTTAAGTTCTTTCATTTTCATTCTATCTTCAATAACATACGCCAGATAAGCTTCGCAAACGCACCTCATGTAACTTTCGGCCTTCATCATCGAGATGACGTTCGGCATCGTGCAATTCCAATCCCCATAAACCGTAATTGGACTACCGTTAGGAGCTTTGAGGTGTATCCTCTTACGTTTACATATGATTAGAGCTTCGTTGGCAGCTAGCCAATCCATGCCCAATACTATATCGAATCCTCCTAAGGTGAGAAGGAACAATCTAGAAGGGAACTTATGACCCTCTATTCCTATTATACAATCCTCTGTTACTTGAAATACTGCCGAATTTTTACCAACGGCAGTTTGTACGCTAAAGGCCTTTACTATGGTGTTGACTGTACAATCCAATTTACGACTAAATGCATTTGATATAAAACTTTTACTAGCACCAGAATCAAATAAAATAGCAGCACGTTCATCATTAACTAGAAACGTACCTGACACGACATCAGGGTTTCCCCTTGCTTCTTCCTCAGTTAAGGCATAGGCCCGAGTCCTTGCCTTTTGTTGTTCCTGTTCCCTCTCCTTTCCCGAGCCAGATTGGCCGGCCTTCCTACAGTTCTTTGTCAGATGTCCAAACAATCCACATACTTGACATTTGACATCCTTCAAACAATCTCGGGAGTAGTGCCCCGGCCTCCCGCACTTATAACACACGGTGGTGCCGATTCGACACTCGCCAAGATGTTGCCTCCCACATTTCTTACATGTTTCATATTCGTCCAACCTTGGTTTCTTAATTTCAGTTGTTACATTCCCTTTTCCGGTGCCTCTAGACGGGTTCTCCCACTTTCTCTTTTGTGTCTCAGGTGCCGGGTCCTCATTGGCATAATCGTCGTAGACGATTCCCGACAGGTTGACTACCGACTCAAAGTCGAGGGTAGGTTGGCTTTTACATGGACACAGACCCTTTGCGGCAGACCCTTGACATAGTATTTGATCATATGTTCTTCGGTTTCCACCAAGTGTGGTACCAGTTGCCCCAGCTCGTTGAATCTTGAAGTATACTAGCGATGAGTCTTGTTGCTAGCCTTGAAGTTTAGGAACTCATTCTCCACACGATCAATCTCATTCTGTGGGCAGAACTTTTGGATTATGAGCTTCTTCAGGTCTTCCCATGTCACTCTGGCAATAGCATTTGGCGACTTTGTTCTTTGAATGTTTCTCCACCAACCTAGTGCTTCATTTGTGAAAGAATGAGCAACATATTTAACCGCCTGGTCTGGTCGGCCCTCGCTGATGTTGATTACAACGTTCATCCTGTCAATCCATTCGAAAGTAGCCACCGAATCCTTGGTTCCATCAAACTTAGGTGGGTCTCCGTCCTTAAAACCTTTGTAAGTACACCCACGATTGCTTGATGCCACTTTTACTTCATCCCCGTCACTGTCATAAATTTTCTCTTCATTGTTCCCTTCATCCTCTTCTTTGATTTTCTTTAGTGCCTCAGATAATAGGTCAGGCAATATGTTCTTCAGAGTAAGTACAACCTCGCGGGCAATAGCATCCCTAACCTCGGGTTCCAACTATATAGGCCCTTGATTGCCGTCCCCAGTTGGGGTCACATTAGTTTCGTGCACACTCTCAGTGTGTTCTGCGTGCACACTCTCTTCCTCTTCACTTCTTCGATTCAATGGAGGTCTACCCACTCGGCCAGTGCGACCGCCTCGGCGTCCGGTTCTTCCTCCTCCGGCCATAGTTCCTAGTTTTCCTGATGGTTATAAAGGGAATACATCAATGTCATTCTCTCAGATCATAGTCTTGGAACAGTACGAACAAGGTAAATTTTTAATTACAGTGACCGGTTTGTGATTAGAAATTTACATTGCTTTTCGGGTTCCAAACTCTTCAAATTGGTTATGACATTGACATCTATTGGTTCTAGGTTTGATTATCTATTCTTATCCAAGTGTATTAACCTTAGTACTTACTTACTGTGCTGGCGTTGGCGTTGGCTACCCAGACTGACATCCGTGCGTTGGTCCCATAATCAGCTTGAGTCCAGACATTTAGGGATGTCTGAATCTCTCAAACTATTGCTCTGATACCTACTTGTAAGGCCCCTTTTTGGGTAACCTCACTTGTTGGATTTACTCATAAACATAGTCATGAATACTGAACTTAAATTGAAAACATTCATCATTCAATTACATATCATTCATCATTCAATTACATAACATAACATAACTTGACAGCGGAAGTCTTAACACATGTATTAAAGCGGGATGTCAGTCTTGTGTCGGGTAACCTTCTCGCCATCACACGACATTTTCTTCCTTTACTTGAAATGTATACAAAAAGTCAGCTAACGCTGGTGAGTTCTAGTTTAAAGACAATCATACATAATATTTACCTTATCATGAATATAATGTGTATATATATATATATTCATACTTTTAAATATATTCTTTACTTTACTGTTCTCACATAACATTCATTGAGGGTATATGCATATATACATACATACTTTCTTTTTAAGAGAACACTTATTGGCCATAATCTTAAGGGAGATCAACCCATCATACTTGTCGCGAATGTCACGAAGACATCGCAGTCAGAACTACCGTCATAGCCCATTTCATTACCGTCCGGCTCTAGAAAACCGTCCGTCATTCATTAAATCCGTCCGGCAACCTTTGTCCGTCCGCTCTTAAACCGTCCTACCGTCGTAGTCCGTCATTTTGTCCGTCTGCCCTAGGGCATCTGTTTCCCACACGACCATTATGTATACAACCATTCTACTTTAGTTAAGGCAATTGCTTCGACCGTCCATTAATACCTTTTCATACGTCCTAGCTTGCGAAGGAACGTTTTCGTCCCGGTTGCAAAATAGTCACGTGGTCGTCCGTCTACCGAAGTAGCCGTTGTTATAGAAGGGTTTATAACGTTTACATACATTCATAACATGCAATATATATATAATATAAAGCAAGATTTCATTCATTTATGTTATGTCCTTCTTTCATTCATTCTTTATAATCATACGCTTCATTCTTTATTCATAATTTCTTTTCATATATAGGTATTTATATATATATACGTATGATCTCATTGACATCTATTGCATTTATTCATTTAGTGTATACACTTCAGCCCCAAAACATTTAAAATGATTTGCACATAACATAGAAAGGGGCACATAGAACTCACCTGATAACCTTCTCTAGGTTGTCCTAAACAAAGGTCCAACAACGTCACTTCCGATCTGGATTTGGTAGTTAAATACACATTAGACCCAACCCCGACTCTAATAGTTTAACCATTCTAAACTTACTGACTTTACTTAACCAGCCTGCTACCTACTGTCTGCTGCCTGCGCACTTGCTAAGTGCGCAGGACCATACTCATGCGCACTTGACAAGTGAGCAGATGGTCCTTCTTACGCACTTGGTAAGTACGCAGGATCTTCCTCCTACGTACTTGGTAAGTACGCAGGAAGTCCCTCATGCGTACTTGGTAAGTACGCGATACCTGGTTCCTGGACCAAAAATCCGAAATTCTTGCATGTTAATCGGATCATGCTAATCTTACAATTTTCTTTGATCAAAATGTGCGGTTTTCACTCTAGATGCTAGTTCTAAGCTTATTTTCAAGTTTCATCCACAAAAACGTCTCCTATTTAGCTAAAACCCGAGAAACCCCAAAACAAAGAAAAACTCAGTTTAAGGTCGATTCGTTACCTGGATTGTGATTCTGATTCGGAGGTTTTGCTCACGAGCTCAGTAGTAACGTGCTCCTTCAATTTCGTGTCGATCCGGCGACTTTCTCTCACTAGACCCGACTCTCCTTCCTCTCTCTAGGATGGTGAAATGAAGGTGAAGTGGAGAAGGTGGGCTGCCTTGCCCCTTATATACCTGGGCTTCCATCGGCCCGTTGGAGCCGAGCCTAAGCCCATCCGTTCTTATTTCGTTTTATGACGTTTAAATCTCTATCGTATTATTATTTACTTATTTACTATTTTTGGGATGTTACATTTATTGAGGTCAGTGAAGTGTACACAGACTCTCCATTTCCGATTCTTCTTTTAGACCACCACCACATTAGCTAGCCATCTTGGGAATTTTACTTCCCTTATCATTCCTTCTTTTAGCAGCCTCTCAACCTCTTCTTGGATAATTACATTCTTTTATGGTGCAAATTTTCTTCTTTTTTGGTGCATTGGCCTGAAACTATTATCAATACCCAATTTATGTGTAATAATATCCTTAGAAATATTTGTCATGTCTTCATGTTTTCAAGCGAAGGTTGAAATTCTGCTTTTCAAGAATTCTAAGAGTTCCTGTTCAATATTTGTCATGTTTTCATGTTTCCAGGCGAAGGTTGAAATTCTGCTTTGTCACACCCCCAAATTCTACTAACGGAGTTTTACCGTTTTGAAAGGTGACAAACCAGGATCTCAGACATCAGTTACTTCAAACGACACTATATGGGACTTGAAATGTAATAACATAAAAGATCAAGGTTCAGAGTGTATATGTGGAAGCGTTAAACGAAAGTAAATGCGCAAAACAACGCGCCCAAGTCCAATTACAAACAAAACATAAATATATTTCAATAGATAATTATTTCTATTGGAGTCCAAGACACATGCATGACTTAACGTGATCCTGAGTGCCAACCTGAGAAAACATGTAAGAAAACGAGTCAACACTAGGTTGGTGAGTTCACAGGTTTCAATCATTTAAAGTAAAGCGTTTACGGATTATGTACATTCAATATGCATATCAATATGTTGCATGCCTATATTCATGTTTTGCTAAAGCGCTCGCAACCGAAACTGACAGTGTGTTTGTTTGTTTGCCTCCAGTCAGGTCTATCAACTCTGACTAATGTGTTAAGGTCAATATAACACCCGTTCGACCTCCAATCGAGTTAGCGCGACTAGCACGGGTGGGGTTTGTCAAACCCAGTAGTACTACCAAAATTACCTCGTTCATACCATATTAACGGTCCGATGTGTGTGAGGACTTCTCATGATAGTGTGTTACGCTTAGCCTCAACAGTGATATCATATGAATTACAATAAACCAAAAAGTTGTGACATGTTTTCTCCCCCAAATAAAAACATTAAAAGGGGCCGTGAAACTCACCTGCGTTGCGTAGTAGGTAGTATCACACAAGTATGAGATTTGGAACCTCAAATGTTAGCCTGCACGGCTTACGTATGCCCTATAATTATAAACACATAAATTAGGGGCAAGTTGGGATTTGTGACGAAGACACGGAAAATTAGAACGTCTTAACGCATTCTAAGGAACTAAGAGTAGACGAACGTGTCTACGGGAATAAAGATTTCTTAATTAATTAATTATTAAGATAAATACGTTCGGTGTCGAACGTTTCTAATAATAGATAATAATAACTAATTATATTCGTGTGTTTGTGCCATTTAAAATGGTTAGGAAAATAATATAACTATATATATTCTTTTTAAGTTCGTATGATTAACAAAATAATCATTTGTGTGGAAAATAATAAATATATTATTTTTGATCGAGGATAAAACCGAGGGTAAATAATATAATAACTTATATTATTTACAAGTTTGAAACGTTTCATTGAGTTTATAAATGTGGGTAAATAATATAACAATTATATTATTTATTGGTTTGAAAACATCACACGATGTATAAAACGATACGAAATAATATAAACATATATATTATTTAATAAGATTAGTCACGGGTTGAAAATAATATAACCATATTATTTTATATGAAGTTACGGTTTGAAAATAATATAAATATATTATTTTTATTTGATATTAACATAAATATACTATTTATAAAAGTGGGAAAACTAATAAAATGGATTAATAAATTAAACCCGAGCCTACTGGTTGTTTTCCGGGATAAAACACTTTTATATATTAATATAATAATATAGGGGTAGGTTTTATAATTAAATAATGCTTTAAAAATAAATAAAAACCAAAACAGGGGGAGGGAGACTCGAACCCGGGTCTCCTCCCCACCAGTCACACGATCTACCAGTCCTGCCCGCTAGGGAATCGCAAACAGAATCGGATTCAAAAGGTTTTAATCATAAACTCTCGTGGGTTCTTCCCCCTATCGTGATCCGGACCAAAACCGTTCCAAATCCAACGATTTCGAATACGAATTGAATTGGAAGCATAGGGGTTTTGATTACGGAGCATATGCGAACCTGATTACAAGTTTAATTGGAAAAACAACAACTTTAAGGTCGTTAATTGCTCGAAAACAAAGCCGAAACCCTAGTTTTCGAACACAGAATCAAATTGAGTAAATCATATACTGAGATAAGTTGGATTCATAGGGTTATCAATGATTATATGATTGGGAGTCTAATCCAGTAGTTTAATTTCATTTAAATCGAATGTAGGTAGAGGTTTGATTAAACAGAAATCGTATGAACCCTAGGTTCTAGATCTTGAAGAATTTGATGTTATGGAATCAAATTAACATGGGGTTTTTACTGAGTACATGTTTGCGAATCTGCCCATATGATTTAATTCCATATTAGTTAAGTATAGGATCAAAACCCCCAAATCGAATAAGGACGAACCCTAGAATTCGGATTATGAAAAATTAGATGTTAAAATGTTAAATTGATAGAGGTCTTTAACTCAATGGATGGTTACGAGTCTACATGTGTGAATTAATTGGATTAAGAACGTGTTTAGATTAGGGTTCGATTAAATCGGTCAAACATGAACCATAGAATCTGGATTTGGTCGAATTGAGTGTTATAAGCCCCAATTAGCATAGGGCTTACAATCCAGGGGTAAAAACAAAGCTAGAAATGTAAGAATTTACCAGATTGGGATTCGAATTGGAGGCGCTCGACTAACACAGCTTCCGACTGTTAACAGCTTCAACTCCGGCGAGTTTGGTTCCACCTCCGATTGAATTGACGCTTGGAACAGCTTCACAGGGTTTCGTTTAGTGTGTACAGAGTTCCAATTCGTGCGAATGGTATGAGAATTTGCCGAATTCGATAGTTAAACGGTAATGGTCGACGGTTATGATGTAAATGCCCATAATTGGGTTTGATTACGATTCAATTTCTGTGTTTAATGTGATAATGGTGATCGTTAATGGCTGAGACGTGTCCAACGGTTACAAAATCGGGCGAATTCGATCATGAGCGTTTGAATTGGATTAAAGCTGCGAGTTTGACTTTCTAAAGTCAAACAGAAATCAAGTTAGGGTTAATTACAGAAGTGGTCCCTCTAGTTTTATGTTATGAAGTTTTGAAATGACAGAACAAGTCCCTGGAGTTTGGATTGGGTTATCTATGTTAGGAACTTGTTAGTTTGACTATCAAAAGTCAACAGAAATACAATTTTTCACTTTGAAAAGTCAACAGATTTGATTTAAGAGTATTTAAATAACTAGTCCTTGTAGTTAGAGTTTGAAGAAATGATAGAAACAGTCCCCGAAGTTTGAATTAAGTTAATTAGGTTAACTTTAACTGGATTTAAATAACGAAGTTAAACTGAAAAGTCTGGATTGTCACATCATCCCCTAGTTGAAAGAATTTTCGTCCCGAAAATTAATAAAAAAAAATTTTCCGGATGTCACATCATCCCCTAGTTGAAAGAATTTTCGTCCCGAAAATTAGGATAGTACTTTAAGAGTTTGAAGTGGATTGCTTGAACAGATGCGGATACTTGCGTATCATCTGATCCTCGCGTTCCCACGTGAATTCCGGTCCGCGTTTCGAGTTCCAACGAACTCTGACAATAGGGATTTTACTGTGTTTTAACGTTTTGATTTCCCTATCCATGATTGTTATCGGTTCTTCAACGAACTGCAGTTGTTCATCGGTTTGTAGTTCCTCAAGAGGAACTACGAGTGTTTTGTCTGCTAGACATTTCTTCAAGTTCGAGACATGAAAGACATTGTGTACACCACTAAGTCTTTCAGGTAGGTCCAGTTGATACGCTACTGGGTCAATTCTCTTCACTATCTTGAATGGTCCAACATAACGGGCATTCAGTTTGCCTCGTTTCCCGAAGCGAATTACACCCTTCCAAGGTGAGACTTTTGAATAGAAACATGTCTCCTATTTGAAACTCTAACGGTTTACGACGCTTATCGGCATAACCCTTTTGACGATCACGAACTGCCGCCATACGGTTTCGGATTTGAACGATCTTTTCAGAGGTTTCGAATACAAGTTCGGGACTTGTAAGTTGGCTATCCCCAATTTCAGCCCAACAGATAAGAGATGGCATTTACGTCCGTACAATGCCTCGAATTGTGCCGCCCTGATACTAGTGTGGTAACTATTATATAGGAGAACTCCACTAGAGGTAAGTGAGACTATTATTTGTGCATTCATGAAGGGTATAATGCCCATAATAGCACCACTCCTTTCGCCTTGGACGGAGAGAGTTCCTCCATTAGGAAGAGGAAGGCGAACGATTTTTTTCGCGACAGATAATCCCAGCTTGGTTCTTAGATAATCAGTCCATTCCGACAATCACGTCGAAACTACCGAGTGTGACCGGTATGAGATCAAAGTCAAATTTATGACTAGTCAATTCAAGTTTACAACCCTTAAGATCATGGGTTGCTTATATTATTTGTCCGTTGGTTATTTCTATGATGTATCTGTTTTCTAACAGAGTTGGGGTTTTTCTTAGTAGGTTGCTAAGTTTATTAGTCATGGAATTCCTATCAGCATCAGTGTCAAATAGTACAGAAGCAAAATAGTTGTTTAGAAGGAACTTACCAGTAACCATGTTGTGGTCATAACGAGCTTTTCCGGATCCTAGCACAAAGGCTCGCCCCTTTGCACCATTCCCTGCATTATTGCCCTGGTTGTTATTATTGTTTTGGTGGTTGTTGTTGTTGTCGATGTCACCCTTCTTTAATTGTGGACAATCCTTCCGGAAGTGTCCCTCTTTTCCACATTCAAAACAACCTTTGGTAAAACCCGGTTGTTGGAAGGGCTGCTTGGCTTGTAATTCCCCTCTGCAGTCTTTGGCAGCATGGCCCACCTTGCCACACCGCTGGCAACGGTTTTTTGTCACAAGAACCGAGGTGGTGGTAATTACATTTGTTACACCTGGGGTGTCTCCCAATATAACCACTTTGATGCTGACCCAGAGAGGTCGACTGGTTGAAGTTCTTCGTAGGTTCAAACCTACGCTGTTGTTGTTGCTGTGATTGATTTGGCTGAAATCCCATGCTGTTATTGCTACTGTCAAACTTCCTCTTGTTGTTGTCAGTAGACTTGGATGCTGACTCCCTGGGAGGTAGTGTCCCTTGGGTAACGGCTTGGTCTGTCAGTTTGTGAGCAAGACGGATGGTTTGTTGAATGGTAGTGGGGTTGGATGAAGTAACCATGCTCTGGATTTGTGGTACTAATCCACTGATGAACATTTCAATTCTCTTATAGGGTGGTGTGACCATGTGAGGACACATCCCCGCTAATTCATGCGAGCGAGTGGTGTAGAGTTCTATTTCAGAACCCTCCATTTTCAGATTCCAGAATTCTCCCTCGAGTTTCTGAATTTCATCCCTGGGACAATACTCTTCCTTCATCAGGATCTTGAAATCTTCCTATGGTGATGCATTGGCCATGTCCAGACCTAGCATCTGGACCTGTGCATTCCACCATGTGAGGGCAGGACCCTCTAGAGTTCCCGATGCAAATTTGACTCGGTCGGCCACAGGGCAGTTACACATGGAGAACACATATTCAATCTTTTCAAACCATCGGAGTAATCCGACAGCTCCCTCAGCTCCACTGAATGTGTGGGGCTTGCAGTCCATAAATGTCTTAAAGGTACAGACATGCTGATTGTTCTGTGGATTGTTCGCTTGCCCTGGATTAGAAAGAGTAGGTTGGGTTTAGGAAAGAGTGGAATAAATGTGTATAGTTGGTTGTCTAGAGTTAACGGTTAACAGGTTTACCTGCAATATGTGCTGCTAAGGCTTCAGCAACACTGTCATTAATTAACGCAGCTAGTTCGGCTGGTGTCAGGTTTATATTTCCACGACCACCGTTACGGCCGCCACGTCCACGTCCGGCCATGATTCTTCATATTCACAAACACAAGAAATGAGTAAATACATCGCATATTGACATCACTCAAGTGTAAGCAAACAGAAGGAGATGTGTAAAGACATGCAGGTTTATGATTTTAGTACAAGGCTAACTTAAATCATAAGGCCATAGAATAAATGGTTCAACTCAAACAGTTCACTAAGATTTTATTGGAATGGGAACATCCTTACCCATTTAGGTTTTTATTTGAAACATAAAGAAATGACAAAATAAGATAAGATAGAATGGAATGGAATATCAAGCTCCATTGCTGGCGGATGAGATGACTGATTCAGCATCATCCTCCTCTACTTCCTCGGGCTCAAAATCGGGTACTTCAGCTGGCTCTAAAGCTGCTGCAAGTTGTATCTCTAATTCTCCAATTCTTTCCTGAGATTCTACTTCAGCCTCCTCGAGTACATTCACTCTAGCTTGTAATGCCCTTACCTCGTCCACTAATGCATTATGCAAGCGGTCAGTGCCTGCCAGTTCTGCTACTAGCAGATCTATCCTATGATCCGTTTGTTTCTCTCCTCTTAACAGACCTGTAATCGCTCCTGCTGCGTCTCTCATATTCCGGATCTCTCGATCCATAGTTGCTACAAATGCTGCAAAGGCTTGCTCCAAGTGGCAAGGTAGTAATGGTAAACGTGGTCCTGATGATGACGAAGCTCCAAAGTACGGTGATGGAACTCGTTCCTGTCTAACCCATTTGCTCAGTAAACCGGGGTACCAATCCCAGTCACTCCCATTCCGGATATGCATGGGCTCTCCATACATAATAGAGTTATCAATGGGCTCAAGCCTACGCCTCTTGGGCTCCGGTGATGCACTGGCAGGAATGTCATGTTCCTGATTGGTAGGTGGTGAAGATGGTGGTGTAGACATAATTCCTGAAACATAAGGAGTAAGTATCTATGCCAAGTAACTAATGTGTGTGGCTATAGTCTAGAATGCAGTCCTAGTTCTCTATAACCAATGGCTCTGATACCAATATGTCACACCCTCAAATTCCACTAACGAAGTTTTACCGTTTTGGAAGGCGACAAACCAGGATCTCAGACATCAGTTACTTCAAACCACACTATATGGGACTTGAAATGTAATAACATAAAAGATCAAGGTTCAGAGTGTATATGCGGAAGCGTTAAACGAAAGTAAATGCGCAAAACAACGCGCCCAAGTCCAATTACAAACAAAACATAAATATATTTCAATAGATAATTATTTCTATTGGAGTCCAAGACACATGCATGACTTAACGTGATCCTGAGTGCCAACCTGAGAAAACATGTAAGAAAACGAGTCAACACTAGGTTGGTGAGTTCACAGGTTTCAATCATTTAAAGTAAAGCGTTTACGGATTATGTACATTCAATATGCATATCAATAGGTTGCATGCCTATATTCATGTTTTGCTAAAGCGCTCGCAACCGAAACTGACAGTGTGTTTGTTTGTTTGCCTCCGGTCAGGTCTATCAACTCTGACTAATGTGTTAAGGTCAATATAACACCCGTTCGACCTCCAATCGAGTTAGCGCGACTAACACGGGTGGGGTTTGTCAAACCCAGTAGTATTACCAAAATTACCTCGTTCATACCATATTAACGGTCCGATGTGTGTGAGGACTTCTCATGATAGTGTGTTACGCTTAGCCTCAACAGTGATATCATATGAATTACAATAAACCAAAAAGTTGTGACATGTTTTCTCCCCCAAATAAAAACAGTAAAAGGGGCAGTGAAACTCACCTGCGTTGCGTAGTAGGTAGTATCACACAAGTATGAGATTTGGAACCTCAAATGTTAGCCTGCACGGCTTACGTATGCCCTAGAATTATAAACACATAAATTAGGGGCAAGTTGGGATTTGTGACGAAGACACGAAAAATTAGAACGTCTTAACGCATTCTAAGGATCTAAGAGTAGACGAACGTGTCTACGGGAATAAAGATTTCTTAATTAATTAATTATCAAGATAAATACGTTCGGTGTCGAACGTTTCTAATAATGGATAATAATAACTAATTATATTCGTGTGTTTGTGCCATTTAAAATGGTTAGGAAAATAATATAACTATATATATTCTTTTTAAGTTCGTATGATTAACAAAATAATCATTTGTGTGGAAAATAATAAATATATTATTTTTGATCGAGGATAAAACCGAGGGTAAATAATATAATAACTTATATTATTTACAAGTTTGAAACGTTTCATTGAGTTTATAAACGTGGGTAAATAATATAACAATTATATTATTTATTGGTTTAAAAACATCACACGAGGTATAAAACGATACGAAATAATATAAACATATATATTATTTAATAAGATTAGTCACGGGTTGAAAATAATATAACCATATTATTTTATACGAAGTTACGGTTTGAAAATAATATAAATATATTATTTTTATTTGATAATAACATAAATATATTATTTATAAAAGTGGGAAAACTAATAAAATGGATTAATAAATTAAACCCGAGCCTACGGGTCGTTTTACGGGATAAAACACTTTTATATATTAATATAATAATATAGGGGTAGGTTTTATAATTAAATAATGCTTTAAAAATAAATAAAAACCAAAACAGGGGGAGGGAGACTCGAACCCGGGTCTCCTCCCCACCAGTCACACAATCTACCAGTCCTGCCCGCTAGGGAATCGCAAACAGAATCAGATTCAAAAGGTTTTAATCATAAACTCTCGTGGGTTCTTCCCCCTATCGCGATCCGGACCAAAACCGTTCCAAATCCAACGATTTCGAATACGAATTGAATTGGAAGCATAGGGGTTTTGATTACGGAGCATATGCGAACCTGATTACAAGTTTAATTGGAAAAACATCAACTTTAAGGTCGTTAATTGCTCGAAAACAAAGCCGAAACCCTAGTTTTCGAACACAGAATCAAATTAAGTAAATCATATACTGAGATAAGTTGGATTCATAGGGTTATCAATGATTATATGATTGCGAGTCTAATCCAGTAGTTTAATTTCATTTAAATCGAATGTAGGTAGAGGTTTGATTAAACAGAAATCGTATGAACCCTAGGTTCTAGATTTTGAAGAATTTGATGTTATGGAATCAAATTAACATGGGGTTTTTACTGAGTAGATGTTTGTGAATCTGCCCGTATGATTTAATTCCATTTTAGTTAAGTATAGGATCAAAACCTCCAAATCGAATAAGGACGAACCCTAGAATTCGGATTATGAAAAATTAGATGTTAAAATGTTAAATTGATAGAGGGCTTTCACTCAATGGATGGTTACGAGTCTACATGTGTGAATTAATTGGATTAAGAACGTGTTTAGATTAGGGTTCGATTAAATCAGTATGAACCCTAGAATCTGGATTTGGTCAAATTGAGTGTTATAAGCCCCAATTAGCATAGGGCTTACAATCCAGGGGTAAAAACGAAGCTACAAGTGTAAGAATTTACCAGATTGGGATTCGAATTGGAGGCGCTCGACTAACACAGCTTCCGACTATGAACAGCTTCAACTCCGGCGAGTTTGGTTCCACCTCCGATTGAATTGACGCTTGGAACAGCTTCACATGGTTTCGTTTGAGGTGTATAGATTTCCAATTCATGCGAATGGTATGAGAATTTGCCGAATTCGATAGTTAAACGGTAATGGTCGACGGTTATGATGTAAATGCCCATAATTGGGTTTGATTACGATTCAATTTCTGTGTTTAATGTGATAATGGTGATCGTTAATGGCTGAGACGTGTCCAACGGTTACAAAATCGGGCGAATTCGATCATGAGCATTTGAATTGGATTAAAGCTGCGAGTTTGACTTTCTAAAGTCAAACAGAAATCAAGTTAGGGTTAATTACAGAAGTGGTCCCTCTAGTTTTATGTTATGAAGTTTTGAAATGACAGAACAAGTCCCTGGAGTTTGGATTGGGTTATCTATGTTAGGAACTTGTTAGTTTGACTATCAAAAGTCAACAGAAATACAATTTTTGACTTTGAAAAGTCAACAGATTTGATTTAAGAGTATTTACATAACTAGTCCTTGTAGTTAGAGTTTGAAGAAATGACAGAAACAGTCCCCGAAGTTTGAATTAAGTTAATTAGGTTAACTTTAACTGGATTTAAATAACGAAGTTAAACTGAAAAGTCCGGATTGTCACATCATCCCCTAGTTGAAAGAATTTTCGTCCCGAAAAATTAATAAAAAAAAAATTTCCGGATGTCACATGCTTTTCAAGAATTCTAAGAGTTCCGGTTCAATATCTCTGGGGATATTGGTTCCTACAAGCACCTTTACGTTCGTACTTAGGGATATTTCTTTGACATCATGCTCCCTGGATTCCAGGACGTCTCGAGCTTGTTTCTTTAATTGCTATGCCTGCCTTATTTTGGCAGAGGCTTTCATTAACCAAGTATAGCAATCCTTAGCTTCCTGTTGATCACTGTCAATTTTTACCACTCCCCAAGGGGTTGGTAATTTGTCACATTGATGGTATGTTGAAGGAACTGCCTTCATGTCATGGATCTAGGGTCTCCCTAAAATAATATTATAGCAAGAGAGTGAATCAGTAATACAAAATCTTTGACTTGAATTTACCCCCTCAATGTAGACAGGTAAATTGATTTCTACGATTGTATTCTTGACTTCTCCACTGAATCCCACTAATTCTTGACTTCTCCACTGAATCCCACTAATACTGAGGATTTTGATATGAACTCAGTTTCAGGAATATTCATTTTCTTCCAAACTTCCAGTTGTATAATGTTAAGTGAACTTCCTCCATCTATGAGGATCCTACGTATGAAATGATTGGCGACATATAAAGTAATCACCAAACCGTCATGATGAGGATCATGTACATTATCGCTATCCTCTTTATCGAATGATATCACCTTTTGGTCAGTCAAGGTTGATGTCTAGGTAGGCCTATCTTCTTTCTCCGCCATGGCTTCCTTTGCAGGTCTTTTAGATGCGGAATAATAAGTACCACAGATACCAGAACCACCATAAATAAAATTTATTACCTTGGCATCCTAAGGTGGGGATGCCGCTCGTCTTGTGGTAGTATCAGAATTCTGATTCTTTTCTTTCTTTCTGTCCAAGAGTTCTTTCAAGTGGCCCTTGCTAAGGAGATGGCTTATTTCCTTTCTAAGGGCAATGCAATCCTCAGTTATGTGCCCAAAATCCTCATGATAGGCACACCATTTGGATTTATCCTTCCATATGGATCCCTTGTAAGTTTTCTTGGGCCATCTGGCTTTGTCCCCGAGATCCTGCATAGCATACATGAGTCCTGAAACAGCAACAGAAAAGCAATAATCGGTTAGTTTAGGATAATCTTCTTCTTCCTTATCATCTGTGACACCCGGCATTTTCAGGTTAACTCCATTAACACAAACTCCGTTATCTAAATCAATCATTCATTCATGCATTACACTTGATTAGGGTTAATTAAGTGTGTCGGTCATTACACAAACACTCACGTAACGGTAATTCAGAGAATTACCGAGTCACACGAGTCTGTCCCCGAACGTTGGTGATGAATCAAAAATAGTATTTCGAACAATTATTAATTATATTTAATATAATTTATGCGAAATTACACGTTATGTGATTTTATGATTAATTCGTGAACTTTCGTAAAACCGTGTACGTTTACACGTAACATTGTGATTTTAAATGCATTAGTAATTTTTATAAAAAGGATTTTATAAAAATAATTAGTAGGAATTATTTTAATTAGTTGGATTTAATTAAATAAATTATTAATCCTTTTAAACTAACTCACATGCCACCTAAACTTGTTTTAAAACCATTCTAAGCCCATGGAGTGTAGTATTTAAGAGAATTATCAAAAACCTAATCCCAATTACCTTTGATTTGGCAAAAACCCACCCCCACCCTCCTCTTGAAGCCGTCGACTTTACATCACCCTAATCCACACCAAAATCGATTTCCATCTTGCAATTGTTGGTGTTTTCGATCAATCTAAGTACCAATCATCTCTAGTAACGCATTAAGTAAGATTTTTATGCATGCTTTTACACCTTTTTGAGATTTAGGGTTATGTGAAACACTAGTTCATCCAAACAATGATTTTTTACCAATAAAGATGTAAAGTTTAACGTTAATTGAGTACTGTTATGATATTTGTTTAGATTTGATGTGTTTGTAAAACCCTATATGCATGAAAATCGAGGGTTCCTATTAATGGAAACTTTATTAGTTTTCTATATTGCATATTAGACAGGATTGATGTGATATGATGATGTTTATATGTTAGTTGATGCATAATTAAGTGATTTGTGGAATTAGATTTCATGTACCTAGCTCGGTTTTGTAGGGTTTCTAAAAATGGAAACTTCAATTGACAAGGATGTGAATAACTTACAATTTAGACATGCATGTTTTAGTTTGATGATACTTATATGCTAGTAGGACATAATAACACGTTATGAAGCATTAGATCTTAGAAATCACGCATGGCGTTTATAGCTTACTATAAATAGAAACTTTTTGTGTTTATCAAATTAGAATGTGAATTCTAGACATGTTTAATGAAACGTGATGATTTCGTATATGTTATGATGATCATAGAAACATGTTAGGAACTTTAAATCATGGAAATTGTAGTTGTATGCCTAACTTACTATAAAAGGAAACTTTAACTTGGAATGTGAACCATATGTTGAGTTCTAGGCATATGATATGTGATGTGATGATCTATGATGTGTTAGATTGGTCTCATTAACATATTAGTAACGATAGTTTCCGGGAAACGTGAATCTTGATCATACATGCTAAATATAGAAACTTGCTAAATATGGAAACTTACTAAATATAGAAACTTACTAAATATGGAAACTTACTAAATGTGGTAACTGTGCTAGCATACTAAAACAATAAGGAATTGTTGTTAAGTGTTACCTGCATGATCTTATGTGTATAATATGATAGTATTATACTAATCAAACACTAATTCATACATTGAGTCACCAACGGGTCGTCGGGGTCAAACTTTGTCAAACTTGAGTCTATGTAGGTCCCCTCGGGTTATCAATGGATCTAACTCGAGACATGACGTGTATCAAACACACGGAGTACGGAATCCAACCGCATGCAAGATTGTGTATATGATACAATATCAAGACTAGAATCAACACAAGATGTAAATAATATTCTCTTTGATTTCCACCAAACTCAGAGTTACAGAGCTTGAATACAAATTGCAAAGCTTTAGAAACTAACATGTAAACTCCTATTTATAGACCCACTCAGCAATACAGGCGAACTGTGACACCTGCAAAAATTTCAGGATTGAAAACCTAGTTGTTGGGCTAAACACAACTAGGCCCAATAAGGCCCAATCGAAATCCAAGCCCATTTGAGGCCCAATAAGGACCCAAGCCCGTTAGAGATCCAATTTACACAATCTGAACATCTTACTAGCCATTGGGCTTCATCTAATGACTCATTACGCGTTTTGAGAATTTAAGAAAAGATAGGTGTATGTACGTGATTGAAAAATTTAAACGTTAAACGCGTCAGACATCGGTTCAAAAACGGACATTCAGCAAAATGATTAAGTAAGATAATGAATTATTAATATTAAGTATTAGTATTCATTCGGAAAGACCGTTAAGACAAATACACGTGTACTACGTGTATATGAATGTTAAACCGCGTTAGATGCCCGTAAGAATAACGTTAGCGGTATCGTTATTACCGATATTTACAGTGATATGAAAAATATTATAAATATTTATTTGAATATTATTAATGAAATTATAATTAAATTCAGAGCGCGAAGTGTGAATACGAGCAAATGTATGAGACACGCGGTGTCGACGCATACCGGCTTGGACAATAGTCGGAACGTGAACTTCGCGATATAAATATTTAAACTATAGTTATTATCACGTCTTTTATTATTAAAAATTTATAGAACAAAAATTTGTATTTAATTAACGTGACGAAATTCAGGTTGTACACGCGACATGTCAGTAATCAGTCTAAATTACACTGGGTTTTTGCCTACTTCTAATTTAATTTAATTTATAATTATTCCTTTTTTTCTTTCCATTTTACGAGCCCACATTTCTAAAACCATTAAATGGTTTCCAAAACCAACAATTCCAATTAAAGCTAGATTCCCTTTTCATTTTCTCATTTCCAAACAAACAAAACACTACCATGTGTGTGTTTCTAGAGAGAAAACCGAGAGGAAGGAGAAGGGAGGAGGCCGGCCAGCCTCCGGTGTCCCCTCCGACGGATCCCAGCAACGCAAGGCTGCAATAAACAGCAGCGCAAAGCGGCAGGCACGACGGCGACGCGACGGCACACCATTTAAGGCGAGTGGCGGCGAGGTAAAAACCCGAACCTGAACCCATTTGTCGTTGCATAAACCCTTGTAGTTTTGAGATATGTCATTGTATGTTGTAGATCTATAATTTTTGGTAGTATCCGGATTCGGTCAACACAAGTCGAAGTTGGTCAACAAAAGTCAAATCAGTCGGATCGGGTCAACATGCGTCAAAAGGGTTCGCGTATGCGAACCGAGTGAGCGGAAGGTATAAACACGCACTAAAACGGTTATTTTTTTTCTTACACGTATGTTAATCGAGTGTGCGGTTAAGTTGCATTGAGTTTCAACGAATCATTAACGATAAAAAGGATTATTGGTGTGACGTTAACTATTAACGAGCCGTATTAACATGTTGTTGGCAAATATACTATTTTTAGTTAAAATAATAATAATAATAATAACTCGGACGTGTAAGCGGTTAAACGATAATCTTGGACATGATTAACAAAGGTTATGTATTATTATTAGTAGATAATATTACTTGAACGTGAGAAGAGTTTTGTTGTGACAATATTATAAAACGGTTTATATAAAATAAATGCGATTGTGGTGTTTTAATTTTAAATTATTTCTCTATATATGTTTTTGAATATCTCATCAAACGGTATTTAAAGGTATAACCAGGCTCATTAAACGAGGATTTCATAATTTGCAAGATTTATTACCATTATGATTTATTTTAATAAACACGTCATATGTAAATATATATACCTATTTACAGATATAAATACTTGAAGATATATAAATATTCCCCGTTCATATAAACAATCAAACGATTATTACGTAACACGATGGGTAAACTTTAATATAAATATGTGTATGTGTCTTTGTGTGTATATTTATACATATATATATTACATTAAAGTTCTGAGTATATGACATGAACAGTTAGAAACTTAAAAGTCTATTTATTGAATAAATATACAAATTAAGATTTTATGAACATAGATATATACATTTAGTCACATATAAAACTATACTTATATATTTCATTTACTTTATGAACCCATAAACTATTTTATAAAACGATGCTAATCTGCAGATATGTATGTACATATATATATATATATATATATGTAAATATTACTTTTGACAGCCGAAGGTATGTATACTCTACATAAACCTGAACGCTTATTTGTGTAATACGATGCTCTACAAATATATTTTTATGGTTTAAAAAAGTATAAATATTTATATGTATTTATAATAGTATATTATAAAACCCCGAGATAGTTTATTAAAAATCGAGTTGCTCATATTCGGTGAAGAGCTGCATGAACAGTAATTAATATTATTAACTGAAAGTGTATATTGTCAAGCACAATTGTGTGCGTAATAAACTAGTCTTTTAAAAAAACATGGCCTTTGGAGCATATTTGAGTTTAGAATCCCGATTTCATCTAAGTAAACATTATTACCGATTGTTAAACAAACACCGTATACAAATCGTTAACATCGTTATGAATCAACAAAGCTCAACCGCACGCGTAATGACTCGACGCGTGTTAAACTTATTGTACAATATTAGGGTTAGTCTTTAAAGATTTTTAAGTACCTACAGGTATCGTAGGACTCGTGTAGGATGTAAACATGTGACAATCATATCATGTGGACATTGGTTTCCATTGCTATCAGAAGGACATTATTATTCTTGGCACATCCGTAGGTGAGTTTCACGGCCCCTTTTTTCTGTTTTCTATATTTGGGGGAAAACATGTTAAATTCAAATGTTATGATAACTAGAAAATGAGAAACAAGCATGTGATTCACTTGTGTGCATGAGTTAACACATAAAGGTCCTCGGTATTTCAAACTATAACCATTAGCTATGGACTTAGTCGTAGATCGATATAAATAGTACTATTCAGGTTGACACCCCCAATCATAGTTAGTCGTACTAACCACGACCAGCAGGGTCAGATGATTGCATATTAGGTCTTGTTGTTCTCATTGTTTATTGGGACAATGAGCTAGGGTAAAATTCGAGAATTCGTTAAAGGTTTGGTTATAGGCTTGTGCATCACATAATTCGTAAGTGCTAGCTAGACTTCGTTGAATCAACCTCTAACTTTTTTTGTTTATCGAATGCATAAAGAAAATTTCGAGCAAAAGGTTTTGCCAGTGGTATACGTACCAATGGATTTGCCATTCAATTTCGAGGAAAAGGTTTTTGCCAATGGTATACTGATGTCGTCCAGACGGTCTATAAAAAACTATCAAATAAAACCTAATCTAGACTCTCTAGCTTTAAATTTATAAAACCTAGACTCGACCTAAAACTAGACCACACAACCGGCAAGTGTACCGATCAATGCAATATAGCCTAACGAAGTCCGGATATCGAACCCAAAAGACACTGAATAACTAAATTAGACTCAACTAGGACTTAAGTATGATTTGATTGGTTTGGGAGATTACTACACTACTAATTATCAACTAAGGAATGCACTAAACTAAGGACAATTCAAGCTATCAAGAGTAAACTAAAGATGAAATCAAGAATGGAGAAGTCACTACCTAGGTCGGAATCCTATGTGTAAAGCTCAACTTCTATCGGTTTTGGAACTAGGTTGGATCTGGGTTTCTAAAGATATAACACCTAAAAGATATCTAGTGGATTCCCGATCACTCTCGGTCTCGGGATGTGACCAGAAGACAACCTAAGGATATTAACTCACCAGATGATCGGATCACCTCTCGGGTATTTCCTACTATGACAAGTACCCTAATAAACGGATTACCTCTCAGTCTCACCGCTTACCATACACTCAAGGAATGCATGGGGTAGTTCTAGAATGGATACTATGATTCGGATAGCAACTATCACTAGACACCTAATACCAACTTCCTCTCAGACAGCTGACACTCGGATTCCTAATGACGAAGACTAAACGACTAATTCTCACCTCTCGGGTATTGAACTAGGATACACATTCACTTCTAATCAGTAATTAACTAGGTTTTCTATGGCTACTACGTCTAGACACCACTCTAACTCACAAACCCTAAAGTCTATGAACCAGAAACGAAGATCAAACTGGCAGACAACCACAATCAACGCAGAAAAGCATAATCAACCACATAATCAGAATTAAACATGCACTAACATCACACATAAACAAACTCAAACCTTTACTAAATCATAAATCCAACATTCAAATCCAAAAACCGAATAAAAATCGAAACTTTAACACATAATCATCATATTGACCTAGGTAGATCAAGGATCTAGCCTAGAATCATACTAAGAACATCTACACAGAAGCAAATAGCAAGATCCATAGGTTCAAAACACAAAATCAAAGATAAAGTTTGAATCTTTAAACCCTAGAATGCAACTACACAAACCCGGAATCCAAAAGCTTCAATCTTCAGCTTCAATTGACTTCCAAGCTCAAAATCGCCTCTTTTTCTTCCTTGGAACGGCTTTAATCGAACTCCCTCATAATGGCCGTTTAAATCTTTTTAATTTAGAAAATTAGGGTTTTGCGGAAAACGGCCCTCTCGCGTACCGCGAGAGAATGTTGACTGGATCCTCGCGTACCGCGAGGACCAAAATAGTCGGGCGCGTTTCTTGAATCCTCGCGTACCGCGAGAATTATTACACTCGTCTCTCGCGTACCGCGAGAGACCTAAATTTCAGAAAATTGTCTTTTGATCTTTGGACTTTTCCGGGTTTCGTTTCTTCGCTCGTTTTCTTCACGTATTCTTCATTAATATTCCCGAGCTCCTACAAATAAGACCAACGACTCAAATGTACATAAAATTGACTCAAAACTAATATAAAACTACGTAAAACACATTAATACAAAGGAATAAAGACGTGTGCTTTCGCACCCTATCAAATATCCCCACACTTAACCTTTTTTTCGTCCTCGAAAAATCTGCAAATGGAATCATAACTGGCATCTAACTCAACAAACATAAATTTCAATTTTCAAAACATACTCACGTGTTAAAAAGCAACAATTAGTATTTCTGTCCGATTAAACCCAAGCACTAACTTTCAAGCCCCCGTTACGTGTTCTAAATCCATTTTATACAACATATCAATCAATCTATGTGACTCACACTTAGAAGTTACAGCTCTACCTAATCCCGTCTCAAGGTCATGTTTAGGCACGGATTAAACCATATAGATTTACCCTACCACGTTAAACTACTATTTACAGGTTTTTAGAAATCAGATGAAATCATGAATGAATGGATGATAATGAGCATAATAAGCAAAAGAACTTTCGTCTAGAGGCGTTTCAACCAAGTCACTATCCCGGAGGGTAACACATAGACTACATTCTATCAATGAAGCACATAAATCTTACTTAGGGGTGTATCCTCCAAGTCGCTATCCCAGAGGGTAACACATAAGCAAAACTCAGTATAGCTCATAAATTATGGAATAACATGGATTATGGAATGCGGGCGCCACCGAAACTAGGATTTATTCTCATAAAAAGAGAATGGTGTGCCATAAAAAATTTCAAAAACCTTTAAATTTTAACTTAATCGTGGTACCTATCACCCTATATTGACAGTTTCAGTATTACCATTACTCTAAGATGAATACCCACAAGATATCATGATTTTATTCCGTGATTAATCCTAAATAACACAAACAGGATATTTAAGCTCTACTAGTTAGCTGGGTCTACCAAAACATCACTAATTAGACACGTTTTCAATTATTTAATCTTTTAAACTCATAAATAGATCCAGTTCTACTATCATTTTCCAAATATATGCATTTATTTCCAAGAACATTTTTCAAATTTTTCAATTTTTTTTTTGTATTTTTGAATTTTTAAAGACACAAACTAAACAAACTAGACACTCACATCCCCACACTTGAAAGACACATTGTCCTCAATGTGAAGCAAAACACAACTAAAAATGAAAATGCAAAAATAAAAACAAAACAGAACAGGAAGCGACTTAGCTGGTAATGTAGATGCAAACTAATATGCAGCTTCGTTCTTCCTTGTGTGCACCGTATAGCATTTCGGTCGCGGTTACACATCAGCTGTTGGGTTGCCTTTACAAGATAGTAATGGTAATCATCAAACCCGCCCGAATGGAGATTGAGTACGGGTGGAATGATAAACCTGCAAAATAAGACTAAACATACCCGCAGCATTAAACTGACTCAAATAATAACTCAACTACTAACTCAACTAGACACTTAAAAGACTCAAGATAGATAGATGCAGAGAAAACATACTCAACGTGTGGCAAACACATAGACATGAATACCACAGCAAGTTCGAACATCGGTCATAAACGGTTTCAAGTTTCCCATGGTCACGGTGGTCGGATGGTGGTAGGTGGGTGAATTAATGTGATGGATGATGGTGGTTAAAGGTGATGCTTCATGGTAGTGGTGGTACGAAGGTAGGTGATGAATAGTGGTGGTGAGTGAAAACGGGGACAGAAACGGGTACGGGAAACCATGGGAAACAAAGGAAATAGGGTGACACCAGCAGTCCCTCGCGTACCGCGTAAGTCGAAGGGGATATTCTTCGCGTACCGCGAAGGCCAAAAAGTTAGGCCGGCCGAGACTTTTGTCTCTCGCGTACCGCGAGAGATCTTCCTCTAGTTCTTCGCGTACCGCGGGAGGGTGTCGTTAACAGAAAGTTTTGAAGTTTTTCCAATTTTTGTACTTAGAAAAAATTTTGCCATTTAAGAAAAAATTTTCACCCAACTTCCTTAAAACCTTGTCCCAAGGATAAAAACACATGTAACCATACCTGGGGCTTCATTCCCGACGATTTTCCTTACCGAATCGAGCATGGATTCCTGCAAAACTTGACACAACCAAAACACAAACCGAAAAACAAAGAAAAAGACATGGACTCATCCCAATGAAATCATACAAACTCTACATCCCGGGCACTTGCCCATGACTCAAGCAAGCCTATCAGGGGGCTTCTCCTTGATCCTAACCGGTACCGCCTTCATCCTGCGCGGCCTCCGGGTCCTCCATACCTCTAGCAAACAACTACTACTCTCAAACATTAAACTCATATCACATGTAGCAATCCAGTCCTTCCACCACAACTTAAACCTACCCGGACCGAAGATAATATTGTTCAAATAACCGAGTGTACTGTCATCTTTACATATCCCCACACTTGGGGTTTGCTCCATCTTCAACTCTACCTCTCTCGACTCGCGGGTTCTCTTACGTGGTGGCCTAGATCTAGGGGGATTAGAATTTGGGGTCGGTTTTTCAATTCTCCCCTCAGCACAAACAAGGGTGAGGACATGTGAAGGTTCAGGAATAGATATTTTCAGCGGTATGGCTTCTTCACTCTCACCAGGATCATCATAGGGATCCTCCACGATATCTACTAACTTCCCCACACTTGGGGTTTTGCCCATGACATCTTCAAATTCAGCCATTATGTTCAGTACATCATCGGGCATCTCATCATCACCGTAATCATCCGGCTCCCCTAACAACCTTTCTAACTCCAACGCCCACTCAGATGGTTCTTCTATATTCGGGGCGGGTTCACCAACTTCTAACATCGGATCGGAGTCCCAATGGTGGTCTATGAAAGAGTCGAGCATGCACACGGAATGGCTGTGCTCGCCAACATCCTTCCCGGACTCTACAGCATTGAATGTAAGGACCTCATCCCCCACACGAAGTGTGAGCTTCCCGTCAAAGACATCAATCATCGCCTTTGCGGTCCGTAGGAACGGGCGCCCTAAGATGAGTGGGACCTTGTCATCCACCTCCATATCTAGAATCACAAAATCCACGGGGAAAACAAAATTGCCCACTTTCACTAATAGATTTTCCACTATTCCCCGTGGATACTTGACTGAGCGGTCAGCCAAGGAAATGCTCATGCGCGTTGGTTGTGGTTCACCTAGGTCCAGCTGCTTGTACAATGAATAGGGCATCAAATTGATGCTAGCACCTAGGTCGGCCAACGCGTGGTGTAATGGTAGGTTGCCCAACAAGCACGGGATCGTGAACCGACCCGAATCAGACAACTTTTCTGGCAAATGATTTTGCACCACTGCCGAGCATTGCTCACCAAGTGAGACTCCAGAGACCTCCTCAAGTTTCTTCTTGTTGGAAAGAAGGCCTTTTAAGAACTTGGCATATTTGGGCATATGCTGGAGGACCTCTACAAACGGGAGATTGACCTTGAGTTGTTTGAACATATCAAGGAAGTGACCGTATTCCTTAGCGTGTTTATGTGGCAACACACGTGCGGGATAAGGAATACGACTCAAGTCAATCTCGGGGGACTTCATCTCCACCCCCTTCTTCTTCTCCTGTGCCTTCTTGGTAGGCACCTCAACCACTATCTCCTCCTCCACCGGCTCTTCTTCTACTACTACCGGTGGGCTCTCATCCTCCTTCTCTATCATGCTCCTCGTCGAAACAGCATTCGACTCGGTCTCTTTTAGCATCCTAGCATCGATCTCAGCAAATCGAGCTTGCCAGTCAATCTTGTTCACCTCCTCCACTGAGGGAATATTATGCACCTTAGAGTGGGGGTCAACCTCTTCAACCACTTTACTCTCCACACTCTCTATAGACACGGCCATCACTGAAGCGTTCGGGCCCGTAGAAGGGCTTCCTTGTCTATCATGTATGCTCCTAGCAATGTCTCCTACCGTGCGTTGCAAATCCTGGAACGCCGATTGCTGATTCTTCATCAAAGTGTCATGGCTATCCAGTCTTTGCCGAGCATCCTTGTTATTCTGCACCAGCTGGGCAAGCAACTGTGTCTGAGTCTCCATCATCTCCTCAATCCTTCGTGACCCAACAGTGCTCCCAGAACTCGCTCCTTCTTCTGCTCCTCCATACTGTTGCTGACGACCAGTGAATCCAGATCTCCATCCCGAACCAAAAGTATTAGAATTGTTGTAATTTCGGTTCTGGTATTGGTTGCCAGCATAGCTCACATGCTCTTGATTATTTACCGGGCAATTTCGGGTGTCGTGTCCTCCCCTGCACACCTGACACCTCAAAGCACTGAGCTTGAGCTCCTTTATCTCATTCGCCATCGAGGCGAGGGCAGCAGCCACGCTAGTATCAGGAGTGACCTGATGCACACCTCTAGGAGAAGAGGCGTGTGACCTAGCAGTAGGGATGGAATCCCTAACAGAACGTGGGTGCTGCTGTTCGGCTTGAGCGAAGCTCTCGAACATATCCTCGCACTCCTCAGGCTCGAGTCTATCCATGATATGGCCTCCTGCAGCTGTGTTGAACATTTGCTGCGTCTCGAAGGTAAGGCCATTATAGAACTTCTCCACTAGTGCCCAGTCGGGGAGACCGTGCTGGGGACATCGGCTCAACAGCGCGTTGAACCGCTCCCAGGCCATGTGGTAAGGCTCGTCGGGATCCATCCAAAACGAATGGATCTGGTCCCGAAGGCGAGCGGCCCTGGAAGGTGGAAAGTATTTCTTGAAGAACTTGGCTTCGAGATCCTCCCATGTGGTGATAGAATTGTCGGGAAGAGTGTCGAGCCAAGTAGATGCACGCCCAGAAAGGGAGAATGGAAAGAGACGCAAGTAGATTGCGTCCTTAGATACACCCGTGATATTAAATGTATCACATATCCGCGCGAAGCGAGACAAATGTCCGGGTGCATCCTCATCCTCGAGGCCATGGAATTGAGTGGCATGAGTGATCGTACTCATGACATGTGATGGGATCTGCCAAGAATTGGTGTTCGGTATAGTGGGGCGTGTGATCGAAGATCTCGCGCCCGTGACCCCCTCACTGGCCCTCTGGTGCACCGTACGTCTAGCCGGTGGGTTAGCGTCACCCATAGTAGGAAATGGAACTCGGCTAGTGGGACGTACCTTTGGTTTAACCAACTCCTCTAAACGCTCCCGAAAGTCGCGGGTGCGCTCGTGAAGCTCTCGTTCGGGCTCTTGAAAAGCTGCAAAAGATGGTGATCCTTGAAAACGAGTATTGGGCATAAACAGAAAGACTCTAAGAAGGAAACAGAATAAAGACTCACAAGTAGCACACAAGACTCAAAAGAAAACAAAAGACTCAAATAAACCAAAAATCAATCAAAGAACTAGTCAAAGCTAATATTGCTATTGCCAAGTGTCCCCGGCAACGGCGCCAAAAACTTGATGTCGTCCAGACGGTCTATAAAAAACTATCAAATAAAACCTAATCTAGACTCTCTAGCTTTAAATTTATAAAACCTAGACTCGACCTAAAACTAGACCACACAACCGGCAAGTGTACCGATCAATGCAATATAGCCTAACGAAGTCCGGATATCGAACCCAAAAGACACTGAATAACTAAATTAGACTCAACTAGGACTTAAGTATGATTTGATTGGTTTGGGAGATTACTACACTACTAATTATCAACTAAGGAATGCACTAAACTAAGGACAATTCAAGCTATCAAGAGTAAACTAAAGATGAAATCAAGAATGGAGAAGTCACTACCTAGGTCGGAATCCTATGTGTAAAGCTCAACTTCTATCGGTTTTGGAACTAGGTTGGATCTGGGTTTCTAAAGATATAACACCTAAAAGATATCTAGTGGATTCCCGATCACTCTCGGTCTCGGGATGTGACCAGAAGACAACCTAAGGATATTAACTCACCAGATGATCGGATCACCTCTCGGGTATTTCCTACTATGACAAGTACCCTAATAAACGGATTACCTCTCAGTCTCACCGCTTACCATACACTCAAGGAATGCATGGGGTAGTTCTAGAATGGATACTATGATTCGGATAGCAACTATCACTAGACACCTAATACCAACTTCCTCTCAGACAGCTGACACTCGGATTCCTAATGACGAAGACTAAACGACTAATTCTCACCTCTCGGGTATTGAACTAGGATACACATTCACTTCTAATCAGTAATTAACTAGGTTTTCTATGGCTACTACGTCTAGACACCACTCTAACTCACAAACCCTAAAGTCTATGAACCAGAAACGAAGATCAAACTGGCAGACAACCACAATCAACGCAGAAAAGCATAATCAACCACATAATCAGAATTAAACATGCACTAACATCACACATAAACAAACTCAAACCTTTACTAAATCATAAATCCAACATTCAAATCCAAAAACCGAATAAAAATCGAAACTTTAACACATAATCATCATATTGACCTAGGTAGATCAAGGATCTAGCCTAGAATCATACTAAGAACATCTACACAGAAGCAAATAGCAAGATCCATAGGTTCAAAACACAAAATCAAAGATAAAGTTTGAATCTTTAAACCCTAGAATGCAACTACACAAACCCGGAATCCAAAAGCTTCAATCTTCAGCTTCAATTGACTTCCAAGCTCAAAATCGCCTCTTTTTCTTCCTTGGAACGGCTTTAATCGAACTCCCTCATAATGGCCGTTTAAATCTTTTTAATTTAGAAAATTAGGGTTTTGCGGAAAACGGCCCTCTCGCGTACCGCGAGAGAATGTTGACTGGATCCTCGCGTACCGCGAGGACCAAAATAGTCGGGCGCGTTTCTTGAATCCTCGCGTACCGCGAGAATTATTACACTCGTCTCTCGCGTACCGCGAGAGACCTAAATTTCAGAAAATTGTCTTTTGATCTTTGGACTTTTCCGGGTTTCGTTTCTTCGCTCGTTTTCTTCACGTATTCTTCATTAATATTCCCGAGCTCCTACAAATAAGACCAACGACTCAAATGTACATAAAATTGACTCAAAACTAATATAAAACTACGTAAAACACATTAATACAAAGGAATAAAGACGTGTGCTTTCGCACCCTATCATATACGTACCAATGGTTTTGCAAGTCAATTTCGAGGAAAAGGTTTTTGCCAATGGTATGAGTACCAATGGTTTTGCTAGTAAATTTCAAGCAATGGATTTTACCAATGGTACCCGTACAAACAGTTTTTTCTATTGATTTCGTACAAATGGTTTGTGCCGAATGATTCGTACAAATGGTTTTGCCAAACGATTTACTACAAATGGTTTTGCCAATTGTTGTCATTTAAAACGTGTGAACTCACCAACATTGCGTTGACATTTTAAGCATGTTTTTCAGGTAATACATAGCTATCGCACGGTTGGAATAGGTTAAGCATTTGGATTAAGACCTTAAAACACGAAGACGCAAGGTCGTTTAACGTCAAGTCCATTTAGACTTGTATGTCTTTAGGTATATGTATTCATTTAGTTTCTATAATGGTGTTCGACACGTTAGAAGTCTTCGTAAAACATCCGCTATTGTGTAATGTTACCAATTCGTTACAACCTTTATTTATTTATTTATTTGTTAAGTGAATAAATTTTGGTGTGTGACAGATTGGTATCAGAGCCTATGGTTAAGCGAATTAGGTTTCCTTAGTGTCACCTAGTCTCTAACCAGATTTATTTAGGGATCAAGAATTATAAGACCTGCATCAATCTAAGAACACCCCAGGCTTGAGTATAGAAATTCCAACCGTTGCCGAACAACTCGAGTTGACCTTTAGTGTATGTAGTTACACTAGAGTATCATTAGCAATACTAATACTAAATACAATTACGTGGCTATGTAACTAGTATCTAATATGTACAACATTGTGACAATAATAAACACCTACAATATGATTCAACCGAGTATCACTGTTCGGGTTACGAATGAAGAATGACGAGTACTCAGCACACCCTGGAGAATCAAGTTACGAGCCGAGCTCGGGTGATGACGGTAGTAATATCCATTTACCGATCTTGGTATTACAATGGGTTGATGCTATACCTGTAGCTGCACCGCACCTGCATCTACTCCAACTATGGAGTCAACTTTCTTTCTGACATATGTTGTTTTCATTTGGTATGGTATATATACTCTCCTTCGTGAATTGTTGGATTGGATGACTAAAACTTTCGCCATGAGATATGGCAGACGGGACTGCCCAAGTAGAAGGGAACCCGAGGTAGATAAGCAGGACTAAACGGGAGAGAACTTTACTGGTCAGGAAACCCATCGACTCTTTGGGATCATGAGGATCCATATGTACATACAGACTTGGAGCATGAATTGCTTGACACAAATTTGAGGATCTCTGCACTAACATAGTGCCTGACCTCCACCGCACACTCCTAAAAGACATAGATTGTGTCTCTCTGCCATTAATTCCATCCAACAGGAGCCTTAGCCGACAGATTCATGGATATTAGTACGCATGACTAAGAGTAATTTGATAGAACATAAGCACTCTTGCGTGAGACTGCAACACGATGACACGATCTAATGAACATTTCAAATCCCTTTTGACTGAGATCTTGGGATAAGAGAAACATTATAGGGACCATGCAAAGTAAATTATCATTACGGGTGCACACGTAATCATAATTCGCAGTGCATGAGAACTTTAGTGAGTCTTACTGTTCGGGTCAATGTTCATATTAATCTGCATTTCTGATCCCGATTCCCATTCATTCGAATATTAATCGCAAATATCGTAACCTTAGAGTTGAACCAAAGACTTCAAACGATACGATGGGCTATCACAAGTGACGTTGAAATGCACATCATCTCTTTTATCTTCGAATTATAATGAATCTAAAACTCTTATCGAGAATTCATTAGCATGACAATTTTGACCGAAACACTGAATATGTCTATTCTATTTTGATTTGACCTTTGTAGTTGGGCCTAATCTAGAAATTCTCTGTAAAGCACTATTACAACCTTTGAGACTCAGATATAGATTTTCTCCTTTCGATTTCGTTACATATCTACCAAAGCAGGAGGCCGTTATACGAACACTTGAATGTACCCAGGGGAAATTGCAGGCATACTGTGCTACTAGTCCTTGAAAAATAATCATTTCGACCCCTTTCATTGCTAATTCATGAGACAAATTTTGAAAACCGAAGGATCCATTTCAACTAACTTTCATATGAAATCAAGGACCTACGTCGAACTTTGAGAATTCATTTTTGTGTTATACGATTGTCGGCCGATTAAAGCTGTACGCCACCAAGAAGACGAACAAATGACGAATCATAGCTGACCATGCTCTCTCGAGAGTTTACTCCCTTACATCTATTTTGATTCCTCAAACATCTTTTATTATTATATTCACTATTTTTCAAGATCTTTCTTAGATATCCCGACATCTTCTTTAAGGATACTAAAAACGTGACGTTCTCACGTCCGACAAATTCTTGACGTTATATTCAATTCATGTCTGCTTTCTGACATCTACCTAAAGAGAGTCAAGTCTAAGACTAAATTGAAAATGATATAATACCAAAGTCTACCAATTTAATGGTTGGCAAACCCGGAATCGATTTTAGGAGACACTACGTCTATGAGACTATTTCCACGATGTGACTGTTTACCTCTCATTTAGACGAACTAGAGTCTAAAATTTCTTAAGACTTATTTACGTCGGTGACATGATAGTTAAGTCATGAATCCACAAATCATGACATTACAACCGAAATGTTAGACTATAGTAGAAGTGTAGTGTAAACAATGGTTAAAAGTCCATTCTCACTTTTCTTTGAACCTCATGAAGATTCATTTACCCTTAGTAAGTGTTAAGCCAAATCAATTTGATGATTCTCAAATACTTTAGCATTTCTTCCTTCTTCATCTAGATTCACCCTCATCCTTAGACGAATCATAGAAATCTGGATGATTAAATGTCAGTAGGAAACTTTTATTGCTTCGAGCTTATTGTTCGACACCTATTTCATTATGACCTCTATCTAAACTAGGATTACAAATAACATTCATGATGGTGTCACTCGTAACATAATTGGATAAAACTAAGGCTAATCTCAGGAGATCATGCCTTCCAGAAGTTTTATAATCCATATAATAGCCGTCCCATTTCACTATCTACACAGCTACCGACGGTTTCTCTAAACCATTCTAACTCCCTTTTGAGCAATTACATGTACTGATATTATTTCCTGGAACTTAATGAAATCAGTTTAACCTACATACTGTTAGACAAATAAAATGTCAGTTAGAATCTGTTGTTCTAGAAACATTCGAATGCATCAAGGCATTGACTTGTTGCAAGAAACAGTCAGATACATGACTTTGAACTAAGACCTGAAAAACTCATCAAACCATCTAACATATCTTACCAGACTTCCGATAATTTTATGTTAGGTTCTATCATGATTTGGTTGTCGTGCGTTAAAACACGTACATGAATCAAGAGTATATGCCCACATACATTCAGAATTCATGTGCACAAATGCACCTTTGCCTTGCATTTCCAATGAAAATTATCATACAGTTTCACTCGGATGAAAATGATCACATAACGAAATGTTGCAACATCTAATTCTTGATTGCTCCCTAGGTGTGAGAGTTGTTCACTTGAGTTGTGAAAACTTACTATCTTAATTCACCCCGATTAGACATTCTCTTAATGGCTTACTCATTACCCCAATATGACCTACCCGGTTATAATTCCTTCTTCTATAACTTTATCACCTCGTGGTATAGCCAACATAGATCACGTGGCGACAAATCCGATTTTTTTTTCCAAATATACTCACTGATTATAATGGATGCTCTACCGTAACGTACACTGTTACATGATACGATGGCATCATGAATCTGTACACATCTAATATTGATAGTTGAAGCGATACCCACTTTACCTACGTATACCGACTACTGTTTGAATGAGTCAGAATTCTCCCAAAAAATACGAAAATGGAGTAAGGATACAAAAATACTAATCCAAGTAAGTATAACAAATTTCGAGGATGAAATTTCTTTAAAGAAGGGAGAATGTGACACCTGCAAAAATTTCAGGATTTAAAACCTAGTTGTTGGGCTAAACACAACTAGGCCCAATAAGGCCCAATCGAAATCCAAGCCCATTTGAGGCCCAATAAGGACCCAAGCCCGTTAGAGATCCAATTTACACAATCTGAACTTCTTACTAGCCATTGGGCTTCATCTAATGACTCGTTACGCGATTCTGAGAATTTAAGAAAAGATAGGTGTACGTACGTGATTCGAAAATTTAAATGTTAAACACGTCAGACATCGGTTCATAAACGGACATTCAGCAAGACGATTAAGTAAGATAATGAATTATTAATATTATGTATTAGTATTCATTCGGAAAGACCGTTAAGACAAATACACGTGTACTACGTGTATATCAAAGTTAAACCGCGTTAGATGCCCGTAAGATTAACGTTAGCGGTACAGTTATTACCGATATGTACTGTGATATGAAAAATATTATAAATATTTATTTGAATATTATTAGTGAAATGATAATTAAATTCAGAGCGAAGTGTTAATACGAGCAAATGTATGAGACACGCGGTGTCGACGCATACCGGCTTGGACAGTAGTCGGAACGTGAACTTCGCGATATAAATATTTAAACTATAGTTATTACCGCGTCTTTTATTTTTAAAAATTTATAAAACAAAAATTTGTATTTAATTAATGTGACAAAACTCAGATTGGACACGCGACATGTCAGTAATCAGTCTAAATTGCACTGGGTTTTTGCCTACTTCTAGATTTAATTTAATTTATAATTATTCCTTTTTTTCTTCCCATTTTACGAGCCCACATTTCTAAAACCATTAAATGGTTTCCAAAACCAACAATTCCAATTAAAGCTACATTACCTTTTCATTTACTCATTTCCAAACAAACAAAACACACACCATGTTTGTGTTTCCAGAGAGAAAACCAAGAGGAAGGAGAAGATAGGAGGCCGGCCAGCCTCCGGCGTGTCCCTGAAGACAAACGTTGCAGCTGACTGACTTTGATAAAGCAACCATTACCACTGACAACTTTCGGCTACACCACTAACACACTCCACGTCGAAAGAATGTCACTGGTGCAAGACAATAAAGCACTCAACGCTCTTTTCTAAGCATGCAAGCCATGATGCCTAAGAAGACGTTTGAGTAAAGTTAACTTTTACAGTGTTTATTGTCATTATATATAGAATAGCTTCAGTACAAGATCAATAGTTTGTGTTAGATCTGATTCTTAGAATCAAGGGTATGTCTTGATTCTAAGTTACTATATAAGTAGTACTTAGAGTCATTGTATCTAAGCGCTTTTTCTTAGAGTTTTCTATGTAATCTTGTAACCATTGAAGCTTAATACAAATTGCATTTATCAGTACTTCTTGTGTTTACTTTGATTAAGTTGTGATTGTTTCCGCCAATCTCAACTGGAGTAGAACCATCTTGTATTTACCGATCCTACATAAACGCGTGCTAAAATGGTTATTTTTTTAGTTACACGTAAGTTAATCGAGTGTGCGGTTCAGTTGCTTTGAGTTTCAACTAATCATTAATGATAAAAAGGATTATTCGTGTGACGTTGACTATTCACGAGCCGTATTAACATGTTGTTGGCAAATATACTATTTTTAGTCAAAATAATAATAATAAAAATAATAACTCGGACATGTAAACGGTTAAACGATAATCTTGGACATGATTAACAAAGGTTATGTATTATTATTAGTAGATAATATTACTTGAACGTGAGAAGAGTTTTGTTGTGACGATAATATAAAACGGTTTATATAAAATAATTGCGATTGTGGTGTTTTAATTTTAAATTATTTGTATAAAATGTCTCTATATATGTTTTTGAATATGTCATCAAACGGTAATTAAAGGTATAACCAGGCTCATTAAACGAGGATTTCATAATTTGCAAGAGTTATTACCATTATGATTTATTTATATAAACACGTCATATGTAAATATATATACCTATTTACACATATAAATAATTGAAGATATATAAATATTCCCCGTTCATATAAACAATCAAACGATTATTACGTAAAACGATGGGTAAACTTTAATATAAAAATGTGTATGTGTCTATGTGTGTGTGTGTGTGTATATATACATATATATATTTCATTAAAGTTCTAAGTATATGACATGAACAGTTGGAAACTTAAAAGTATATTTATTGAATAAATATACAAACTTAAATTTTATAAACTTAGATATATATATTTAGTCTCATATAAAACTATACTTATATATTTCATTTATTTTATGAACCCATAAACTATTTTTATAAAATGATGTTATTCTGCAGATATGTATATATATATATATATATATATATGTAAATATTACTTTTGACAGCTGAAGGTATGTATACTCTACATCAACCCGAACGCTTATTTGTGTAATAGGATGCTCTACAAATATATAGTTTTATGGTTTAAAAACATATAAATATTTATATGTATTCATAAGAGTATATTATAAAACCCCGAGATGGTTTATTAAAACATCGAGTTGCTCATATTCGGTGGAGAGCCGCATGAACAGTTATTAATATTATTAACTGAAAGTGTATATAGTCAAGCACAATTGTGTATGTAATAAACTAGTCTTTTAAAAAAAACATGTCCTTTGGAGCATATTTGAGTTTAGAATCTTGATTTCATCTAAGTAAACATTATTACCGATTATTAAACAAACACCGTATACAAATTGGTAACATCGTTATGAATAAACAAAGCTCAACCGCACGCGCGATGACTCGACGCGAGTTAGACTTATTGTACAATATTAAGGTTGTCTTTAATTCTTTTTAAGTACCTATAGGTATCGTAGGTATCATGTGGACATTGGTTTCCATTGCTATCAGAAGGACATTATTATTCTTGACACATTACCAAGTGAGTTTCACGACCCATTTTTTACTGTTTTCTATATTTGGGGGAAACATGTTAAATTCAAATGTTATGATAACTAGAAAACAAGAAACAAGCGTCTGATTCACTTGTGTGCATTAGTTAACACATAAAGGTCCTCGGTATTTCGAACTATAACCACTAGCTATGGACTTAGCCGTGGATCGATATGAATGGTTCTATTCGCGTTGACACCCCCAATCATGGTTAGTCGCTCTAACCACGACCAGCAGGGTCAAATGATTGCATATTAGGTCTTGTTGTTCTCATTGTTTAAAGGTGCAATGAGCTGGGGCAAAATTCGAGAATTCGTTAAAGGTTTGGTTATAGGCTTGTGCATCACATAATTCATAAGTTCTAGCTAGACTTCGATGAATCAACCACTAACTTGTTTTGTTTATCATATGCATAAAGTAAATTTCGAGCAAAAGGTTTTGCTAGTGGTATATGTGCCAATGGATTTGCCAGTCAATTTCGAGGAAAAGGTTTTTGCCAATGGTATACGTACCAATGGTTTTGCCAGTAAATTTCGAGCAATGGATTTTACCAATAGTACCCGTACAAACAGTTTTGTCAATTGATTTCGTACAAATGGTTTGTGCCGAAGGATTTCGTACAAATGATTTTGCCAAATGATTTATTACAAATGGTTTTGCCAATTGTATTTATTTAAAACTCGTGAACTCACCAACATTGTGTTGACATTTTAAGCATATTTTTCAGGTAATACATAGCTACCGCACGGTTGGAATAGGTTAAGCATTTGGATTAAGACCACGAATACGCAAGGTCGTTTAACGTCAAGTCCATTTAGACTTGTATGTCTTTAGGTCTATGTATTCATTTAATTTCTATAATGGTGTTCGACACGATAGAAGTCTTCATATAGCTTCCGCTGTTGTGTGATGTTACCAATCGTTATAACCTTTATTTATTTATTTGTTAAGTGAATAAATTTGGGGGTGTGACACGAACTTAACAAGTTCGCCTAAACTAGGCCTAGGAGAACTTGTTAAGTTCGCCTATTACAAAACTTAACCAATTCATACAAAACATAAATACATAAAAGATCTAATCAATTAGAAGGCCTATTGTCAAAATTCTTTGTCCTAACAGACTCCTCCTTGATAATAGCTTGATCATATGTCTTCATGTTGAACTCTGCCAATTCTCTGGTAGTTTACTCCCTTCACACACTCCATGTCTGGTGCAAATCTCCAAGACTCACTTATACTTGAAACCCTTCTCACGCCATTCACCAGTAAATATAATCTCTTTTCTCTTTAACATGTGTTGATATTTCTTTGAGAAGTTAATAAGATTCATAGCATCATAAAAACAAGCTATAATCTTATTGTCTTGATCTTCAATCTTAGCCTCTCCAGTGTTCACATCCACATACCACCACTTCATATTACCCATACAATCTTGTGGTATTTTCTTCAAAGGTATCTTTTTTACAACTTTGACTGGTTTAAACTTGCAACCCCAATTCAACTTGCCAGTTTTAGAGTCAGTACTCTTTACTCTCTTGCCGTTATGTGGGTTCAGCTTATCATATTTTCCTGAACTCCCTTCCAATCTGATCAACCTTGCTATAACATCAGCAATACCATTCTTTGAATTGTTGATTAAGGATTTAGTTGCCAAACCATTCAGCTCACATTTAGGCAAAGTATTAAAATACCTAAGTCTTGGTTTCAGATATTGAACACCATCAGATCTCTTTAAGGCAAAAAGATTGATTTATTCATTAAAGAACCAACTGATAATTCTACCAACACACCTTTCTTTATTCACATATTTTTCTACATCACAGGTTCTTCAGTTGTCTTTAACTGAGCATTATCTGAGTTAGAATCAGGCATTGTGACATCTTCAGTAAAGTCCATAGAGTCAGCTATTCCATCAGAAGTTAATTTCGGAATAACATCCTCTAGGATGAAGTCAAAAGGCACATGAAGACCATCACACCCTTCATACATCAAACTTGTTGTATCTTTGGTAATCTCCACTTCTACTATCTCTCCTTCTTCTATCTTTGAGTTGTTTTCTTCATCTTCTAAGTCATCAAACAACTCATCTACACCATCTAAGCAATCAATCTTTTCAGCTTCATCAAGATCAGAATCATCTTTAAAGAATTCTAGAAGCAATACTTCTTCATTCTCTCCTGTAACTTTATCACCTGAAGCTTCATCTTGAATTAATGTAGACTCCCCCTGAAACTGAGATATTGGAGTAACGTCAGAGTATTGACGATCACCCTTGTTCCCACTAGGATCATTATCTTCATCATCCTTTCTATGAATTGCCTCCGTATGACAAGTATCCTTAAATATGACAGGCATATCCCCCTGAGCGTCAATACGCTCTATCAATTGTAAGATTAGAATTTGCATCTTAGAGATCTGCTTGCTTTGAGATTGAAGAGTTTGTTCTCTCTGAAAATCATTTGCCCTTAATACATCTACTTGACCTTGAAGACCCACAACTTGGGTTTCTATGCAAAAGACTTTGCTTTGTAGAGCAGAAATGTTAGCATCCTTTGAGGAACTTGTAGGTCCCCAAGGCGCATCTACGGATCGATCTCGTGATAAGACGTGACGCTTACTCGGAGTGCGGAATCCAACGAGTTAACGTTTATACGCATAAAAGACAAAGCCAACAATCAAGTAAATAAACTTCTCAATTTGTATTCCAATCACAATGATGTTTTACAAACTCAATCTGATCTCTCTGGTTCACTCTCTGTCTCGATGTCTCGATATGTCTGACTCTGTAAAACATACATATATATATAACCAAGTGATTTGATATAAGCGAAATTATTAAGTTCGCCTCTAACAGCTTAAGCGAACTTTATAAGTTCGCCTCAGCTTGACCTAAGCGAACTTATTAAGTTCGCCTCTGATAGACCCGACGAACTTAACAAGTTCGCCTCTAGGCTCACTTGTAAAACACTTAGACATTTAACCATTTACATAACAAAAACATAAAGACATAAAATCTAACTATTACAAGCTTTTGTCATAACAATCTATGTCCTAACAGACTCCCCTTTGACAATAGCTTTATCTTCAGTCTTTAGTCTTTATCTTGAGCTCTTCCAGTTATCCGGTAGTCTGCTGCCAGCATGCACACCATATCTTCTGCATATCTCCAAAACTCTTTTGTATTGTAGACCTTGTTCTCTCCAATCATCAGTGTACATTATCTCATTCTTTCGCAGTGTCCTCTGATCTTTCTTTGAGAAATTAATAAGATTCATTGCGTCATAGAAACACACAATGACCTTATTCTCTTTATCTTCAATCCTTGCTTCCCTAGTATTAACATCAACATACCACCATTTCATATTCCCAAGAAAGTTTTGAGGAATCTTCTTTAATGGTATCTTGGGAATAGCACGCACTTGTTTATACTTATATCTCCAGGTCACTTTCCCAGTCTTTGGATCTGTGTTCTTCACTCTCTTTCCCTTTTGTGGTTTCAGCCGATCATACTTTCCTGAACTACCTTCTTTCTTAATCAGGTTTGCTATCACATCAGCCAAACCATTCTTCGATCTATTAATGAGTGGCTTTGAAGCTAGACCATTTATTTCACACCTCGGCAAGGTATTGAAATATTTGATCCTCGGCTTTAAGTATTGAACACCGTCAGATCGTTTGATTGCAAATAATTTTGATTCACCATCATAGAACCAACTTATGATCCTTCCTACACACTGCTCTTTATTCACATATTTCTCTTTCTAAGCAGGTTGTGCTGGAGACTTGGGTAGCACCTTCATCCTACTGTTTACAACTTCTCTCCACTGTTCTCGTGTCATCCCTGTATCTCTGTACATCACAGGTTCTTCATTAACCTTCGGAGACTCAGTGTGAGTAGTTTCAGTTTCAGCATCTATATTGAATTGAATATCTTCATCATCAGTATCCTTCTTTGAATCAGCTGTATCATCAGGCAGTGTGACATCTTCAACAGAGTCCATAGAATCTGTTACTCCTTCATAAGTGAATTCAGGAATAACATCATCCTGGATGAAGTTATATGGCACTTTAAGACCATCACAGCCTTCATAGGTGACACTGTCTTTATCTTTCTCTATCTCAATCTCTACTATTTCTCCTTCTTCTATCTCATTATCCGACATATCATCTTCCATGTCATTGAATAAATCATCAATGTCATCAAGACAAGCAATCTTTTCAGCTTCCTCTTCTTCTGAATCTTGAAAGAACTCCAACAACAGAATTTCTTCTTCATTAGTACCAGAAGTATCTTTGTCTTTGTTTCCTTCAAGTGATTGTGATGTCGACTCCCCCTGAACCCTAGATATAGGATTAGCGTCAGGGTATTGACGATCACCCTCAATATTTCCAGCAGGATCATTGTCTTCATCATCACGTCTTTGAATAGACTCTGTGTGACAAGTATCAGGTATCCTCAACTCCCCCTGAGCGTCAAGACGCTGAACGAGTTTGGAAACTAATGCTTGCATGTCAGCAATCGGTTGAGCTTGAGTCTGAATCACCAGCTGCCGTTGTGAATTAGTAGACACAAGAGTGTTTACCTGGGTTTGTAGAGAAAGCACTTGAGATTCAAGGAAAGTAATCCTTTCAGAATCAGAAGGCTTTGACGGACTAGCTGTTGATTGTGGAATAGAAAGACTTGAAGTAGTAGGAATGACTGGAGGAACAGGAGAAATCACTAGAGATGGATCCTTAGATCTTGGAGGAGTAATTATCAAAGAAGCAACAAAATTAGCATCCTCGACTCCCTGAGAAGATTGTGCAGCAGCTATCGAAGCAGACATCAACTTTTGACGCGTAGGATCTGGATTAAAGTCACTATCAGTGTCAGTACTTTCATCGACCAACGATCTTTTGCCAAGTACTGATCCGGAAGGAGGATCCCGAACAGACTTTCTTCTTGGTCGTCTGGCTTGAGATTTAATGCGTTTGCCAGCATTAGCCAGTGGAATTGTAGCCAACCGTTCATAATGACCTGAGCAAAAATCCCTAGAGTCATCAGAATCAGTGCTTTCATTCACCGATAATGTCGTATCACTTGAGCTGGAACTAGAATCATCATCGGTCACCACATTCCCTTCAGCTTCTGGAATTGGCGAGTTCACAGCATCATCAACGAAATCATCCATGTTCATTCCTAGATCTTGATTAGGATCATGAACGACCTCTTCGTGAACTAGTTCCTGAATAGGTATTTCAACTTCAGCTTGTGGAATAGGAACATGTTCAGGAATAGGAATTTGAGGTTGTACGGGAACTTGTACTTGAGGAACTGGTATCTGTTGTTGTTGAACTTGTTGTTGTGCGGGTTGTTGTGGTTGTTGCTGTTGTTGTTGAACATTGACTCCTTGAGCTTGAGCAAGTTCATCAGGATAAAACCAGTTGTCATTCAATGGTGCAACATAATCAGGATTGATTAAGTGCCCAAACAAAGGAGTATTGACTGGAATCAATGCAGCATTCTGTTGTTTCACCTTCGTACAGTCGGTAAAGATACGTTTTGACATCGGAGTCAACGTTAATCTTATTGGATGTTGTGGAAGATCAGGAATAAGGTGATTGAGAATCATTTGAATAAAACGAGAATACATCAAGAAACCTTGACCTTCAGCTGGATTAATTTGCATGACAATCTCCCGATAGAAATAAAGTGGAAAATTGAATCTTTTATTCAATGTTAAGGCCACCATAGCAGTTTGAAGAGCCATCTTCAATCAATCGGTACCAGCTTTGCGAGGAGAGATGCGTTGAATAATCACATGCATAAAATACCTCTATTCACCAACTAATCCACCTTTCCGTGCTTGGGTATCATTCTGTCATCCACGATAACCCATCTGTTGAAAACAACCCATATTAAGAGTTCCAGGATAAGATATTGGATCTTCAGCATTTTCACCCAAATCAAGAGCAACACGAATCGTCTCTTCAGAAATTGCAATCTCGGTATTATTAACAGTGGCACGAAGAACATGAGGTTCAACGTCCGTATCTTGATGCACAGTATCCCAAAATTGTTGTATGTACACAAGGCTTATGTAAGTATCAGCAGATAAAGCAACATGAAGACGTGATCTGTTCAAAAATCCTATGATGCCTTGAAAATTCACAGCCTCGGACATGATGGGATCTAACAACGCCACTTGATTATGTTTATATTCAACACGTCGAGCCATCTGAAACATTTGGACAACAAACATATTAGAAAAAATAACGAGTACAAACAAAACAAAACACCAAAGAAAAAAAAAATTTAAAAAAATTTTCAAACAAAAAAAATTTTCAACAAAAATGCACAAGTCCAAATCCTCACTGTCCCCTAGGCGAACATAATAAGTTCGCTTAATAGTGCAAGAGACAAGTTCGCTTGGAACAAGTTCGCCTGAATTGTGACGTTTCAAATTCAAACACAGACTTTCAAAAATCAGTGAATCGAGATAATATCATGGAACAAGCATTGAATATCAGTCGACTATCAATTTATAACCAAATAGTATGATCAATTTTACAAGTCCGATCAAAATTAGGTCAAAAAGTTTCCCTTGAAACTGTCGACGTAAAAACCGAGAATAAAATCGTCAAATTCTCTCAATTTAGCGGATGAAAATCGATGAAAATACCTTGGTTAGATTCGCAATCCAATTTCGATTTAGAAGGAAACGATTAACAACACAACAACAACGTTTAAAAATTTTGGAAATAAACAATCAAGTTCGCCTAAAAACGGAGGAAGACGATGAACTGACAAGTTCGCCTGATCTAGATCCTTAAACCTATTAAATTCGCTTAATTAGGCGAACTTGTTAAGTTCGCTTAACAATCCTTCGGCGAACAAGATAAGTTCGCTTCACCCCTAAGTTCGCTTCTCCCCGGATAATCAGATTAAGTTCGCTTCACTAAGTTCGCTTCACTGTACACAGGCGAACTTAATTACTTTTCAACCTTTTTGCCTTGAACAAAAATTTTATCAACTTCAACCTGTCAAATCTTGAACTTCCATCAGCAACACATATTCGATCCAATCCCGAACAATTTTAATAAAAGTTTAGAATTTTCATGGAAAATAAAAAACAAAATCTTTTTGAATTTTATCTATACAAACGGAATCACATATTTTTGACTTTTATTTGAATAAACTGAAATCACATATTTTTTGGTTTTTTTCTGTACAAACTGAAATCTTAAATTTTTGGTTTTTATCTGTACAAACTGAAATCACATATTTTTGACTTTAACATCATGAGCAAGAAGATCATATCAGTATTCAATTAATTCATCACACATATTATCAATAACAAAGAGTAATCTAGAGTATGAGACCATTCAGCTCAATTTTGTGCACTTTGCATCTTTTTCATTTGAACACTCATTCAATTTGAATAATATTTGAAATGATACGCGATAAATTTCAAAGTAAATAAGATCAGGTTATAAAATACTCTTTTATTTATACCTAATTTGAAATATAAAGCATGAATTCTTAAATTTGTCAATATTATATTATTTGAAACTATAAGCGTTTATTCTCTAAATTCATGTGATTTAGTACCATTTAGATTAAAAACATCGTGTACCCCACATATATGCCAAATAGAAAGTAAATGCACTATCTTCAAGACATATATAAGATTTTACTAAAGATTATCCGAATATTCAGAATGAGGAGACATCACTTAGCACATGAATAGCAGAATCCAAATTGGATTGTATAGGAATCAATGAGATTCAGAGTCGAATGATTCAACGTTTTGGCTTATATATGCGGAATCATAAGATTCAGGTACGTGGATCCAACTGTTATCTCGATTATGAATTCAATGGAATCAGTAAAGATGATTTATCAATATGATCCAAGGGCTAGTATATGTTTGACAGATGTTGTCAAGTACATATCTTGATTATACTTCAAATTGCATGTTTTTCGGGACATGGGCACTGAAGCAAATCGAATGAAGAGTGCTAAGGACATAACCCGAAACTGATCTCATAGGAAAATCTTTTTTAAAAGCTAATATTCTTTATCTGATAATGATCTTTTACACACACACCCAGGCATATAATGGATTTAAATCACAGATGTAATCATATTATATTTAATTTTCACACTACTATTAGTTTCAAAACGTTTTTAGCCTATTGACAATTCAAGTTTCAAATTTTATACACAAATTTTAAAACAAAATTATCAAGAATAGAGCATTCACAACACTATCATTTCTTATTTATGCAGACTTTGAAATTTAGATCAAATCAACTTATTTTAATCAATCGTATATCAAGGTCTACTAAGGTCGTGTGAAATGAACTAATCACTGATGTACTATCATTTCTTCTCTAACTTCAAATGATGTCAAATTTTATATTTTTCAATTTGTTTTGACTTTTTATAAATTAAAATTTTTGACTGAAAATGTAAATGCAGAAATGTAATAAAGCAATAAAAGAACTTAAAAACAAAATTTTCCATGAAATTCTGATTTTGAAACACTTTTATTCAGGATTGATCATTCCAATCATTTTAATTAGGAATTCAAACCTGGTACGATCAAATGCCTTGGTAAACAAATCAGCAAAATTATCTTCAGTGTGTACCTTGACCAGCTCAATCAACCTTTTCTCTGCACAATCACGTATAAAATGATATCGAATTTCGATGTGCTTACTTTTACTATGTTTAACAGGATTATTAGTTATGGACATAGTAGCATTATTATCGATAAACATGGGGGGTTCCTGTGAAATTCAAACCGTAATCTCTCAATTAATGTTGTATCCACAGAATCTGTGAACAACAACTTACAGCAGCGATGTATTCTGCTTCGCATGTTGAAACTGAGACTGTGGTTTGCTTTTTGCATTGCCGGGACACAAGTCGATTTCCTAAGAACTGGCAACCACCTGTTGTAGATTTCCTGTCCAGACAACAACCACCAAAATCAGAATCAGTATAAGCATTGAAATCAAAGTTAGAACCATGAGAATACCATAGCCCTAAACGTTTTTTTCCTTTTAAATACCGAAAGATTCTTTTCACAGCAATTAAGTGAGATTCTTTTGGCTTTGCCTGAAATCTAGAACAGATACACACGGCAAACATTATATCCGGACTTGAAGCGGTTAAGTACATGAGGGATCCAATCATAGCTCTGTAAAGTCGACAATCCACATCTTTTCCATCTGGGTCAGAATTCAACTTATGATTGACCGGAATTGGAGTATCGTATGGGGTACAGTCCTCCATCTTGAACCGGCTCAAGATGTCTTTGACATACTTGGACTAATGAATAAAGAAACCATCTTCCTTTTGATTTACTTGTAAACCTAAGAAAAACGATAACTCTCCCATAGCAGATATTTCAAATTTTGACTTCATAACACCCTCAAAGTCTTTGCACAACCCTTCATTTGTCGAGCCAAAAATAATATCATCCACATAAATCTGTACCAGTAGGTAATCTCCCCCTGATTTCTTTATGAATAAGGTCGAGTCTATCTTTCCACGAACAAAGTCATTTGCCAAAAGATGTGTGGATAATGTTTCATACCACGCACGAGGAGCCTGATGAAGACCATAGAGGGCCTTATCAAGCTTGAAGACCATATTCAGATTCAGTGGATCTTCAAACCCCGGCGGCTGACACACGTAGACTTCCTCCTTGACCTTTCCATATAAAAAGGCACTCTTGACGTCTAATTGAAACACTTTAAAACCTTTAAAAGAAGCAAAAGCTAGAAACAACCTTATAGCTTCGAGCAGCGCAACCGACGCATAAACCTCGGTGTAATCAATTTCTTCTTGTTGATTGAAGCCCTGGACAACTAATCTTGCCTTGTTGCGTACCACGACACCTCGATCGTCTTTCTTACATTTAAACACCCATTTTGTTCCTATCGGATACGCACCCTTTGGAAGATCAACAAGATTCCAAACCTTAAGTTTGTCAAATTGAGCAAGTTCTTCCTGCATAGCTTCTATCCAATTATTGTCATTTAAAGCCATCTCAACATTCTTGGGTTCAACCTGCGAAATAAAGCATGAATGTGAGCAATCATCAAGAACACCAGAATCTTTAATGCAAGTATACAAACAAGTATTGTCAACAAGAGAACGTGTTTTCACTCCATCCTGTAAATTTCCAATTATATTCGTCACTGGATGATCTTTGTGTTCCTTGATGGATGCGACCTCAAGAACCGGCAACACGTCAACTTGAGTAGATTCAGATTGATAAGAATAATCTTGAGTAATTGGAATTTCTGAGTCTAAATTTGTAGGAATATCCCCCTGATCCTGTGTCGAAGGTAATGGATCATCAACCAACAACGGATCAGCAGAAGAATCTTGAAAAATAGCATTATCTTCCTCACTCTCTGAATCTTGTGGACCTGAACAAGAAGCAACATTAGGATCGGGAGCAGAAGTAGATGGAATCGATGAATTTGGAACTGCATTTGGTAGAAATCCATTGTGCTGTGTATCCTGACAAGAATCATAAAGAACAGCAGCATCTTCATCAGAAATATCAGAAGGTAAATGAAAAGACTTGAATAAGTTTTCATAATCAAATTCCCAATCCGGACCAATCGCCATTTGTAGTAAAGACCGATTAGAACAGTCAATATGGAACCATTCTTCAACTTGGCGTGTCTCTTTATTATAAACCCTCTTGGTTGTCGAATTAGCCACATACCCCAGAAAAATCCCTTCAATAGACTTCGCACTGAATTTTGTTGGGACATCTCGAACTTTCAATAGGGTGCAAGGATTACCAAAAGGTAGTAAATAATCCAGATTCGGCTTTCGATTATTCAGCAATTCATAGCAAGTCTTGTTATGTCGCTTGACGGTCAAGACCCTATTCAAAACATGACACGCAGTATTCACAGCTTCAGCCCAAAAGGTGACTGGAAGCTTAGAATCTGCAAGCATCGTGCGAGCTGTTTTGACCAACGTCCTGTTCTTTCGTTCAGCTATTCTTAAATTTGCTGCCATTGTCACTTATGATTCTTCTGACTTTCAGATTGAATAAATTCTCCAAACCCAGGATTAAGTATTGCACCAACTCAGTGGTTTAAGCTTTAGAAGAAAGAAACTTAACCCATGAAAATTTGGAGTAATCATCAGCTACAACCAAGCAATACAATTTCCCACCAATGCTCCTGATACTGATAGGACCGAACAAATCAATATGCAGCAACTCCAAAGGAGTTACGATAGAATTCGTCGATTTAGATTTGTGAGATTTCCTTCTTTGCTTCCCCTTCTTGCACGAAATACAATCATCAGGAACTGAGAATTTCATCTTCGGAATACCAAGAACCAAATCATTCCTAACAATGTAGTTCATCTTCCTAAAGTTAATGTGAGCTAGCTTCCTGTGCCACAATATTGAATCAGATTCCGACGCCTTGGAGAGTAAACATGTTGGAATTGAATTCGTTGTAGTGGCGACACTCATGTCAAGGACATACGTGTCATTTCTCCTTGGAGCCTTCATAAGAATCCTTTCATCAGGAATCACGAAGCCCAGTTTTAGAATATAGCATTTAGTATCGTTGAAATGAAACGAAAACTTCTTGTCACAGACTTGTGATACACTTAAAAGATTGTGTTCCAGCTGCTCAACATAATTCACCTTTTCAAATTTGACTTTGTCATTCTTTAACGTTCCCTGGCCAGTTATGTACCCGCCTTTATTGCCCGCAAAAGCGACATAACCTCCATCAATTTGTTTTACATCCTCAAGCAATCTAACATTCCGTGTCATATGTCGAAAGCAACCACTATCCACATACCATGTATTGTTGATAGTCCTCCTTGGTTGTCCCTACATAAACAACGAGAATCAGTTAGAAAGTGGAACCCAAGCCATCGTGGTCTTGGGTCGTCCGGATTGATCAAAATAAACAACTTCTTGTAATTTACAATCAATTTTATCATTCACTTTTGGAACAGAAGTTTGACAATCAGACTTTTTCAAAGAAGAACCATTTTTATTATTTTGAAAAACATTATTTCATATATTATTGTCAGATTCAGATGTTTCCAAAATTTTCTTTAATTTTCTGTTTCTTCTTCTTCTTTGAGGTCTAGACAATTTAACCTCCTGAAAAGAATCTTTTGAAATCCCAACTTTTGGAATTTCAAGTTTCTCTTTGCATACAAAGGATTTAGCATTCAAAGTATTCTGTTGTTTAAATCCAGGTGTTTTAACAAAAGATCGACCAGGCATATTTTTCTCCAAACTAGAAGACGACATTCCCTCATCTTTTCTTTTCAGAATCTTCACCACTTTTGGTTGTGAAGGAACAGTCTTCATTTTACCCTGGTTCTTGTGTGGACAATTGAACAAAATATGACCAGCCTCATTGCAATGAAAACACACTCTTCTTTCTTGATAATTTCTGAAATAAGAGGTTTTCTTTGAATTTAAGGATCCATCAGAAGAATAAGCTTCGGAGGAATGCCCAGAACAATTTATCGGCTTCTTTGGAACATAAGTCTGTTTTAGCACCTTTGAAGAATTCACCTTTTGATAACCAGCCGCAACAAATCCACTTGACTGTAAGATTGGAGAAAGTTTAGTTGGAACCACTTTCACCTCTTCAGGTTCAGTCATAATGCATCTATCCCGGGTAACATTTTTAACAACTGTTGGGTTATCAATTTTCACTTCTTTTGGAATGCCCTCCACCTTCTTTTCATCAAACATCTCATCTTCAGAATCTGAATCATATACCATATCCTCCCTAGTTACCGGATTCACCTTTAACACAGTTTTTGGATCTATCTCCTCTTCATTTATGATCTCAGGTTCCACCACATAATTTGCATTAAACGGTGGAAGAATAAATCTAATACCAGCAACACGCTTAGTAGGATCATCATTTAAGTTAAAATAATCCAAAACAACTGAAGAACTTTCAAATTTTTCCAACATCCGATGAAGTTTGATCACCTCAGACTCCTTTTCAGATATTTCCTTATTCTTTTGGGCAACAATTTCATTATGTTTTTCTATTTCAGCATAAGCCATATCTAGATGATAACCCTGTTCTTTGTATTTTAGCCCAAGAGAATTTAAGTCTCTTTTCAAAGACTCAATTCTATCAATGCACAGCTTATCATTATCTTTCAGTTTCTGATTAACTGAATGCATTGATTTCATGTCACAAATCAAGTTTGTGTTATCATCCATGACTTTTTGCAGTTTATCTTTAACAAAAATGCAATTAGAACAGTATATATGACAAATAGAGTCTTTTACCTTAGACGGATCAGACATGTCTGCCATGAATACTTTGGCAATTGGAATATTCTCTGAATCATCACCAACTGAAGCATTTTCTGTAAGAACAATTTCCTCCTCAGCAACCCCTGACACAGCATCAGAATCAATATTCTGCCCTTGTTCTACCTCATCATCAACACTTGGAACACTATCACCATCACACGAATTATCACTAGAACTTTCATCATCAGTAGACTCCTCTGGTTTTTCAGAATGAATTTCTGCAACAAAAGCCTGACTCACAGCACCCACCAAATCTTCCAGATGAATGCCCTAATCATAATTTTCATCGTTTTGAGCAACCAAAGCTGATGATGCAGATGCATGATTTGTATTACCAGATGAACCATGTGACTGATTCCTATTATGCTGAAAGTTAGACTGCTTCTTTTGAGAATCAAATTCTACCTTCGACTTCACACACTCCTTAGCAAAGTGACCATACTCTTGGCAATTGTAACACCTAACTTTGCTCTTATCAAAACCCATACGCGATCGACTATTTGAACCAATATATTTTCTGTCAGTTCTCTTCAAGAAATCTTTAGCTTGTCGCATTAACATAGCCATATTCCATTGGATATTCATTTCTTCCAGATCAACAGGGTCAATCTATCTGAAATCTTCTTCTATAACCTCAGGATCATGTATTTTACCTCCAATGAAATTTTCATATGATGCCATGAATGAAGAAAACATAGCAAGATAATCATCAGCAACTTTCTGATTCACATGAGATCCATATGATGTTGAAGCTGTAGTAGCAGAAAATCCAAAATGGCTTGAATGACCAGAATAATTTGGAACTCCAGAACACTGATCATTTGAAGACTCTTGAGCATCACCAGAAAAGAATGCCACTCCAGTACCAGATTTACCAGTAGATTTGGCAAAATACATTGAGGGATCCTGGATATGCTCCATATTAGTCTCTTTCTTCTTCATATTCATGTCATGTGACTGAATCTTCCCTAGACCTTCTTCAAGAGACATAGTTTTGTACTTAACATTTTCTTTGATCAAAACCGTATACACATCAAACTTTGATGGTAAAGCCTCCAAGAATTTATCATTGATTTCCTCAGTCTCATATACCACAGATGCACTAGCCAGTTCACTAAGAAGATGATAGAATCTTGTAGCAAGATCATCCAAGGATTCGTTTTGAAAATGTTTAAAAACTAGGAACTGCTTCTTTAGTAACTCCTTTCTACTCTTCTTCACATCCAAACTCCCTTCACACCTTTTCTGTAATGCTTCCCACAGTTGTTGAGAAGACTTGAACTGTTTAAAACTGTGATAAATTTCCTTTGGAAGAGACATAGAAATGCTAGCCATTGCTTTCTTTTCTTGATCAAATAATAACATTTCTTCAGTAGTTAACGCTGATACTGGCTTCGGAACATCATCCTTTCCCATCCATGAATAAGTAGGATGCGTATATCCTTCCAAAATCGGAATCCACAACTAGTATCGGTAAAAGATACGAACTGGTCAAACTGATCTTTCCAATTTGAATAATCAGCTAGATTCAACAACTTCGGAGGTTTTTGAGATGTACCGATCTCATTGTCATAATTGAACATGTTTGTGACTTGAACCATATTTGCCATTTTTTTAAAAAAAATTTCTGAAAAATTTTCCAAGTGTTGAAATTCCTTTACCCTCAGGCGAAGATAATAAGTTCGCCTGATAAGTCACTCAAGCGAACTTAATGAGAAGCGAACTTAATAAGTTCGCTTAAATCAGAAATCAACAATTTGATTAAGTTCGCCTAAAATAAGTTCGCTTAACCCTGTGATAAGCGAACTTGACAAGTTCGCCTGCTGCTAAGTTCTCCTACACAGAATTCAGCAAGTTCGCTTGCCGTAACAGAATCTTGATCAAGACTTCTTCAGACCACAGCCGCGAACCAATAACTTTCAAAAATCATCATTAAACACTGAATTGAAGGAATTAAACAAAATTGGACCGTAGGATTGTGTATTTGACAATTAGAAGCTTTCTATCGAATCAATTTCATCATAATCCTCTTCAAAAACTCCAAATCAGATCAAAATCAGTCTTGAAAACTCCATTGAAATGAAAAACTCAAAAATGATGAATTTGATGTCAATTTGCATATGAATTCGTCTAGAATCAACAAGAATCACGAGCAATAGCTCTGATACCACTTGTAGGTCCCCAAGGCGCGTCTACAGATCGATCTCGTGATAAGACGTGACGTTTACTCGGAGTGCGGAATCCAACGAGTTAACATTTATACGCATAAAAGACAAAGCCAACAATCAAGTAAATAAAATTCTCAATTTGTATTCCAATCACAATGATGTTTTACAGACTCAATCTGATCTCTCTGGTTCACTCTCTGTCTTGATGTCTCGATATGTCTGACTCTGTAAAACATACATATATATAACCAACTGACCTGATATAAGCGAACTTATTAAGTTCGCCTCTAACAGCTTAAGCGAACTTAACAAGTTTGCCTTATCTTGACCTAAGCGAACTTATTAAGTTCACCTCTGATAGACCCAGCGAACTTAACAAGTTCGCCTATAGGCTCACTTGTAAAACACTTAGACATTTAACCATTTACATAACAAAAACATAAAGACATAAAATCTAACTATTACAAGCTTTTGTCATAACAATCTATGTCCTAACAGAACTAGAAGGACCAGCTTGTGAAGAGGTATGTGGAGGAACTGGAGCAGGAGTACCTTGAGGTGAAGTAGACTTAGATGGATGTGGAGATATAAGCAAATAATCCACAAAATCCAAGTCATCAGTTACCCGAGCATTTGCAACAACAGTCATAGAAGCAGACATTAGCTTATGTGACTTTGGAGTAGGAATATATTCAGAATCAGAAGAAGATTCATCTCTTAATGATCTTTATCCAAGTGTTGTCCGAGGAGGAAGACCCCGAGTAGACTTGCGTCTTGGTTTAGTAGCCACCGACTTTAGTCTTTTACCAGCATTAGCCAATGGAATACTAGCAAGTTTAGCATAATGATCTGGATCAAAGTCCTGTGTAGCTTCAGAATCATTATCAGAATTAGCATCATTTGCTTTTTTAGAGGAACTTGAACTAGTTTCATTTACAATTACTTCTTGATTAGCTTGTGGAGAATTTGCTTATGCTACTTCATTAACATTCTCATTTTCAACATTATGAACTTCCGGTATATCAACATGAACTTCTAAATTAGGTTCTATAACATTCACTTGAGAAGCATCTTGAACTTGTACATGAACTTGTTCTCGTTGTACTTCAGATGCAACTTGTTGTGGTTGAGGTTGCTGTTGAGCTTCTTGTTGCTGTTGTTGTTGTTGTTATACCTCTTCTAGATGAATCCAATTATCATTTGGAGGAGCAACATAATCAGGATTAATAATATGCCCAAACAGAGGAGTTGGAACAGGAATCAAGGCTGGATTTTGTTGCTTTATGTTGTTGCAATCAGTGAAAATCCTTTTTGTCATAGGTGTGAGAGTAAGACGCTGTGGTAACTGAGGTAGATTAGGTATAAGATGATTCAGAATCATTTGAAGAAACCCATGGTACAAAAGAAACCCTTGACCAGCAGGGGGAGTAATCTGAGTAACTAACTCCTTATAAAACTAGTGAGCAAAGTTGAACCCTCTTTTCAAAGTAAGAGCCACCATTGCAGATTATAGTGAGGTCTTCAAACCATCAGTTCTAGCTTTTCTAGGAGATAGACATTGAATAATAACATGCATAAAATACTACTAGACCACCCTGCGTTGCTTGAGTATCATTTGCTCATCCTCTGTAACCTATTCTTTGAAAACAGCCCATAATCAATGTAGATGGTAAACCTAGAGGTTCTTCATCATTACCTCCAAGATGTAAGGCCTGACAAATAGTGTCAACACAAATTGCTACTTCAGTGCCGTTAATAGTAGTTCTAATAATATTCGGATCCACAGTATAGTCATGTTGTGCTATATCCCAGAACTGTTGAATGTAATTCAAGTTGATGTAGGGATTTGCAGAAACAACAACACTTATCCTTGATCTATTCAGAAAATTAATAATTTCCCGGTAATTCAAAGCTTCAGACAAATTTGGATCCACCAACGCCACCTGGTTATGTTTATATTCAACTCGACGATCCATCTGTACAAAGTAAAAATGACATAGCAAAACCACACACAACACATGTTAAAACACAATACAAACAATAACAAAAAAAATTAAAAACAAAAAGAATACACCACAAAAAAATTTTTGCTAAGTTAAAATCAATTCTGTCCCCTGAGGCGAACATATTAAGTTCTCTTAGAGTTGCAAGAGGCGAACTTAATAAGTTCGCCCGAGTAAGTTCACTCCAAGCTTAGAAAAACCAATCAGAAATGAAAAACCTTTCCAATGATGAAATCCGATGTCAAAAACAGACATAACTTGATCTAAACACCTCAACGAACCTTGAGCAATCATCAATTTCAAAGAAAACACATATCATATCAAGATTTTGATCCACAACAGTCGTAGCAACATAAACCGTAACCTAGATTATAAAACAGCTTGATTCTAGCAATTTGATGGATAAAAGAACATGATTCTACCTTGGTTTGATGTGCAAAGCCTTGAATAACCAGAAACTAAGATCAACAACACAGATCCAAACACTCCTTTCACACTCAGAACAAGTTCGCTTAAAACACTAAGTTCGCTTAAAACAGGATTTCAGAGAGAAAATGAACAAGTTCGCTTCAAACCAACAACATAAGCCACAGGCATTAAGTTCGCTTATCGGGCGAACATAATAAGTTCGCTTACCATGCGAACATAACATAGGCGAACAAAATAAGTTCGCTTCTTCTCCACACTTAGAGAAATATTTGAACTTTTGAACTTTCAACTTTTTATACTTCTCTCCCTCAATTTTTCTTGTCAATCACCAGGAACTTGTATCCGATCCAATCCCGAACCTTTTAATAAATAACATTTAGAATTCTCACGGAAGCATGACAGAAAATCTTTTTGGATTTTATCTATAAAAACTTGAAAACACATATATTTGGTTTTGAACACCATGAACAAGAAGATCATATTAGTATACATGATATATCAATCACACATCTGGAATTAAACAATCTGTATATCCAGGTAAGTTGGTACTCTATATCATTCTTTTAAACCTTGATCAACTAAGCTAATATCCTTTCAAGATTATCATATTGCATATTATGATACGCGATAAACAATCAAAGAAAACAAGATCAAGCTATGACACAAAAATTTAAATTGTCGATATTATTAGATTTGAAACTAAAAGCATCTCATTCCCACTTTCTTGTGAGTTAAGGTACCATTTAAGTATGAAATACAATGTGTACCCCACTAATATGCCAACAGAAAGTAAATTGCACTATCTTCAAGACATATGAGACTTATGCAAAGATAATATCAATCTCCAGGATGAAACTATCTCAATTAGCACAAGAAAAGAAACAGATCCCGAAGGATATAAGGAACCAGAATGATTCAATTGCTTGGCTTTAGATGTAATATCATGGTAGATTGTAACAGAAGAACTCTTCAGTAGAATGAATGATTAAATAATCAATTGATTCAATAATATAAGGTAATGTGGTCCAACTGTTATCTGGATATTCAATGGAATCAAGATATTGATCCAAGGGCGAGTATATGTTCCAACAGATGTTGTCAGAAACATATCTTAGTTCAACATCACATTGCATGTTTTTCGGGGTGTGGTCAGTGAAGTGAACTGAAAAATTGGGCTAATCAATATAGTCCGATACTGGTCTCATGAATCACTTTAAACCTCATATTCTATATATGTTAATGATCTTTTAACACACACACCTAGGCATAAAATGGGTTCAAATCACAGTTGTAACATATGCAATTATGTTTTCATATTACTAATGGTTCAAAGACGCTTTCAGCCTATTGACAAGCTAAATTATATGCATACACAACACTATCATCTCCTATTTGTGCAGTCTCTGAAGTTTAGATCAAAACGTATATAATTCAGATATATTGAATAAACATAAATCACCAACGAGTCAACCTAAGGTCATGTGTGAATGAGCATCTACTGATGTACTATCATTTCTTCTCATGCTCAAATGATGTCAATTTTAAGATTTTTCAATTTGTTTGGACTTTTTATAAATAACAAACATTTTGACAGTAAATTGAAATGCAGAAATGAAAGAAAGCAGTTAAAAACTAGAAAAATAAAACTACATGAGAATTATTTTGAGTAGAAAAATTTATTCGGGATTGATCATACCAATCATCTTTATCACAAAACCAAACCTTGTACGATCAAGTGCTTTGGTGAACAAATCTGCAAGATTGTCATCAGTATGAACTTTCACCAGCTCAATCAACTTTTTATCTACACAATCACAAATAAAATGATATCTGATTTCAATGTGCTTTGTTTTACTGTGCTTAACTGGATTCTTTGTTATAGACATTGTGGCATTATTATCAATGAACATGGGGGTGCAAGTGAAATTCAAACCATAGTCTCTTAAATCAACAAAATTTGTGAACAACAACTTGCAGCAGCGATGTATTCTGCTTCACATGTTGAAATTGAGACAGTAGTTTACTTTTTACATTGCCATGACACAAGACGATTTCTCAGAAATTGGCAACCTCCTGTTGTAGATTTCGTGTCCAAACAAAAACCTCCAAAATCTGAGTCAGTATATGCATTAAATTCAAAATTAGAACCATGAGGAAACCATAATCCTAATCTCGGTTTCCCTTTTAGGTACCGAAAAATACGTTTGACTGCAATCAGATGTGATTCCTTTGGTTTTGCTTGAAATCTGGAACAAAGACACACATCAAACATTATATCTGGCCTTGATGCTGTTAAGTACATGAGAGAACCAATCATTACTCTGTACAATCGACAATCAATATCCTTTCCTTCCGGATCTGGATTCATCTTGTGATTTACAGGAATCGGAGTGTCATATGGGGTACAATCTTCCATTTTGAACCGACTCAAAATGTCTTTCACGTATTTAGACTGATGTATAAAGAAACCATCCTCTTTTTGATTAAATTGTAATCCTAAAAATAACGAAAACTCTCCCATAGCGGACATTTCGAATTTTGATTTCATGACGTTCTCAAACTCCTTGCATAACTCTTCTTTTGTTGAGCCAAAAATAATATCGTCCACGTATATCTGAACCATCAGGTAATCTCCACCTGCTTTCTTGATGAACAGGGTGGAATTAATTTGACCACAATCGAAACCATTGTCTAAAAGATGTTGTGACAATGTTTCATACCACGCACGGGGTGCTTGATGAAGACCGTAAAGAGCCTTATCTAGGTTGAACACTTTTGAAGGCTACATTGGATCCTCAAACCCCGGTTGTTGATAAACAAAAACTTCCTTTTTCATCTTGCCATACAAGAAAGCACTTTTGACATCCAGTTGATAAACCTTGAAACCTTTGAATGATGCAAAAGCTAAAAACAAATGAATTGTTTCCAACCGTGCTACATGTGTGTACACCTCAATGTAATCAATTCCTTCTTGTTGATTAAATCCTTGTACGACCAATCTTGCTTTTTTCCTTACCACAACACCACGATCATCCTTTTTACATTTGTAAACCCACTTGGTGCCAATCGGATACATTCCCTTTGGTAGATCAACTAAATTCCACACCTTTAGCTTATCAACTTGAGCAAGCTCTTCCTACATTGCTTCTATCGAGTTATTGTCTTATAAAGACATCTCCTCATTTTTAGGTTCTATCTGAGAAATAAAACAAGAATGTAAGCAAACATCAATTACTCCAGCATCTCTAATGTATGAATATAAACAAGTATTTTCAGTTAAAGAACGAGTTTGAACTCAATCTTGCAAATTCCCAATGATATTTGTCATTGGATGATCTTTGAGTTCTTTTATGGAAGCCACCTCCGAAACAGGTAAAATATCAACTTGAGAAATATAAGTTTGAGAAGATTGATTTACTGGTATCTCTGAATCTAAATTTGTAGAAATCTCCCCCTAAACATGTGTAGTGTTGGATGAATCATCAACAATTAATGGATCAGCCGATGAATCCTGAAAAATATCTTCATCATCATTAGTCTCGTGAGTTCCCGAACTACATGCAACATTAGGATCAGGGTGAACTGATGATGATGGAACATAATATGGAATAGTTGATTTTGGAGTTAACCCATAATCTTGGTCACCATGACATGAATTGTATAGTAAAGCAACTTCTTCATCAGATAAGTCAGGAGTAAAGTTAAAAGACTTGAAGAAGCTGTCATAATCAAATGTCCACTCTAGACCAACCGCCTTCTAGTGAATAGATTGATTAGAGCAATAGATATGAAACCAGTATTCGACTTGTTGTGTTTCCTTGTAATACACTCTTATATTCAACGAATTGGCAACATATTCTAGAAAAATTCCTTCAATCGCCTTTTCGCTAAACTTGGTAGAAACATCCTTGATTTTCAGAAGAGTACACGGATTTCCAAAAGGAAGAAGATAATTCAAATTAGGCTTCTGTTTGTTTAACAATTAATAACAAGTCTTGTTGTGACGCTTGACGGTCAGAACTTGATTCAGGACATGGCATGCCGTATTCACAGCTTTGGCCCAAAAAGTAACCGGTAGCTTAGAATCCGCCAACATTGTTCTAGCTGCCTCAATCAGGGTTCTGTTCTTTCGCTCAGCAACACCATTTTGTTGAGGAACATATGTGATATGTCCTAAATTATACATGTTTTGCATTCATAATAATCCCCATATTATGGTACTAATTGATTAATAACCTTGCAATTGATACTTAAAATGTTAATATTTCACAATTGTAGGTTATTCGTTGCTCCAAGATAAACAAAGCAAAAACCAGGTTAAAACATGAAGAAATCAAGCTTTTGGAGAACCAAACCCGAGCATTGACCACCCAAGAAGTCAAATCAGGTCAACACAAGTCAAACCAGCAGCTAAAAGACAAATTTGGAGAGCAGTAGGGCAATACACAGCCGTGCAATGCCATGCATGGCCGTACAAACCCTATCTTGCTCTCCAATGGTCCAGTACCCTTTCCCGTGTACCCTTTTTGATTCCCAAGGTGTTTGCACACCCATGCAAGGCCTATAAATAGATGGCTTGAGTTCTTCATTGAAGCATCCCTTACACACCCCAAGAACACACCAGAGAAAGCTTATTCCGTAGTTAGAGTGTAGTAGTGAGTAGAGAGGCTCTTCCTCCTTGATCCGCAATAGGGGAGCCTACGAAACTCAGCTTTATGCTAGTTAGTATGGCCATTCGTGGCTAGACTCTTTGTATTGCTAGGGTGAAGATGAAGTTTGGTGCATGTTAATGTTTAACGTATTAATCCAAGTGATGTGTTTATGTCTTTAACTATTCATCCATAAAACCACCATTTTTGTGGGCTTTTATTATTGTCTAAATCAGTCTTTATATTTATGAGTGTTCTTGATTTTTAAAGTATAAAACCTTTTTAATCAAACTTCTCTTGAACCTTGTACGTATTTATACAAGTGGAGATTGATAAGCTAAGGATTGGTTAACACTATTAAGGTCGTACGTCTTTATACGAACCTATTATGCAACAAAGAATTGGTGAACTCATGTTGGGAACGGTACGTCTTTATACTTGGTCCCATTGTTACACCGCCTCCCGGTGAGCAAAATAGAATCACCTATTTAACTCTAATATAAAGCATTTTACGTTCGATGTCTTGAACCAACCCGGAGATGATCATTCGAAGGGTTGAGGGTAATTGTTGCCCTTAACGGGAGGCACTGCCACTTGTTAAAGCTTTTAAATTTGCAAATCAAATGTCGTGAGGACGAGGCTTATTACGTACCAAGCGGATTCGAAACCCAAAGCGGATTAGTCAACTTAACATTATCACGTACCAAGCGGATTCGAAACCCAAAGCAATACTATTCGTAACTTGATCATTTCCGACCTATTTACTCTCCTGTTATTTACTGTCCTGTTCGTCACATTTCTATTACACACTTCACACACGTTTTTACTTTTCTGCTATTTACTTTACCGCCATTTATTTTTCTATTATTTACTTTCCTGTTCCACAAGCACACAAAACTCACTCACTAATTAAACCGGCTAAACTTTAACAAAAGTTGAGTATTGGAATTCGACCGTGTCCATTGGTTCGATACTTGGTTCTTACCTAAACTATATTATGTTGCGATAGGTACACTAACCTATTGTGTGTGTTTTTAAGTTAAAGTAATTATCATTTTATAAATTTAAAACCTGATCTCGTAAGACTATCCTAAAAATATATTTATTATATTTTTATATATTAAAAATGACACATCAAGTTTTTTGCACCGTTGTCGGGGACACGGTGATTTCAAGAAGAATTCAAGTTAACGGATTAGCCTTATTAAAAGTAAAAATCGCACAAAAATATCATCATGAATCCTTATACTGAAAACTTTACCGAAGAAGAATTTTTCAACTTTGACAACAATTTCTCAGATTCATGGTGCGAATTATGTGGGGGATCACACTACATTGAGGAGTGTTATCTCTCCGTATGGCGCCCTATGGATCATGAGATAAATCTCCACCCGTCACCATTTAAGGATTTACTTCCTTCACCACCTCCATCAGTAAACAAAGACAATGATTCCTACGAACCAGATCCTTGGAAGCCAGACACATTATTTCATAATTTGGAGGAAATAAAGAGTCAAATCATTAAAATCTATGCTACGGAACCAAATGAAATCCTTCTGAAATTCTGGATCATCCACAATGTGTCGAATTAAATCAAGCACACAATAACAGAATGTGGAGGTAATAACCATGATACCCATGGGGAACACGGAGAATACAGGTGAAGATGACGTATTAAGGGCTGAAATCATGCAAGAAACCTTAGAACCACCAAGATTGGAAAATTAGTTCAAACGCTTTCAGTCTTTATTAAATCAAATTCAGCTAAATCTCTCTTACGAACTATTTCTCTATAAGATGCCTGCTCATGCAAAATTTCTCAAGGATATGCTGACTAACCGAGAAAAAATGGAAGAATAGCCGCAAATCACGTTGAACGAAGAATGTTCAGCTATTATGAGAGGAAGAAAACCTCCCGACCAATGCATGATCTCCTGTCTTATAAGCGACTCAATCTAAGGTAATACTATTGCTGACCTACATATAGGCGTAAATATTTTACCTAGCATAATATTTGACAAAATGAATCTCAAGAAACTTCAACCCACAAAATTAGAACTATGCCAAATCAATAGGGCAGTTCGCTATCTAAAGGGAATCGGTGAAGACGTACTTATAAAGATTAACGAATTCGTGTTCCCTGTAGATTTTTTGGTGGTCGACATAAGAGAAGGAACACGATGCCCTCTTATTCTTGGTAGACCATTTCTCAATACAGCCCTTGCCCTTATTGACGTATGGGGAGGAAGATTGGCATTAAGTATCCAGCAAGAACGAATCACATTCGATCTCAAGAACGTCGTGAAACGACCAAGTAGTCATGACAATCTAGCCTTTCTTTTTGACGATTTCGACTACATAGTAGGTTATTACATACATGACGTCTTGGGAAACAAAGAAGAATGGCTAATAGAGGAACAGGAAGAATATCTAGTTTGTGAAGGATTTATGATAAAACACACTAATCATAATGATGAAACAATAGGCATTGAGGAGTTGGAAGATAGAGACGAGAGTGAGAAGGCAAAACCATCTATCGAAGAACCACCTACACTTGAACTATATGAACTTCCGCTGATTTATCATACGCCTTCCTAGATGAAGAATCCAAGCTTCCAGTCATTATCTCCTCCAGGTTGGAAAACAACGAGAAAGAAAAACTACTACAAGTTTTAAAGAAATACAAGAAAGCTATCGCCTGGAAGTTAATGGATCATAAGGGAATTAGCCCCTCTTCACTCATAAGATACTTATGGTAGAAAATTACAAAACAAGTGTGCAGCACCAAAGACGACTGAACCCTAAAATGCAAGAGGTAGTGAAAATGAGGTTATCAAGTTACTAGACGCAGGAGTAATCTACCCTATTTCAGATTCAGCATGGGTCAGTCCAGTTCCAGAAAAAGGGGGTATAACAATAATCACAAATTAGAAAAATGAGTTGATACCAACTCGCACAGTCACTGGATGGCAGGTATGTATTTATTATCGCAAGTTGAACGAAGCTACCCGAAAAGACCATTTTCCACTACCCTTCATTGATCAAATGTTAGAGTGACTATCCGGAAATATGTTCTATTGCTTTCTCGATGGATTCTCGGGATACATTCAAATCCCTATCGCCCCTCAAGATCAGGAGAAGACTACATTTACCTGTCCCTATGGCACCTTCGCTTATAGGCGTATGCCATTTGGACTATGCAATGCACCTGCTACATTCCAGCGGTGCATGATCGCTATATTTCATGATATGATAGAAGAATCAATGGAAGTATTTATGGATGACTTCTCAGTTTTTGGAAACTCCTTCGACCATTGTCTACAAAACATAGAAAAAATGCTAGCAATATGTGAAGATTCAAATCTAGCACTAAATTGGGAAAAGTGCCATTTCATGGTTAAAGAAGGAATAGTATTAGGACATAAAATTTCAAAGAATGGTATTGAAGTCGACAAAGCCAAAGGAGATTCATAAAGGACTTTTCATCAATGGTATCAATGCTTCCACCGCCAAATTCAGTAAAAGGAATCAGAAGCTTCTTCGGTCATGCGGGTTCTATAGGAGATTCATAAAGGACTTTTCATCAATCACCAGACCCTTGACACAACTGTTGGAGAAAGATCGACCCTTTCTATTCTCTGACAATAGCTTAGTAGCACTTGAAACTCTCAAGAAGAAACTCATCAATGCACCTATCATGACGACACCTGACTGGACTAAACCTTTCGAACTCATGTGCGATGCAAGTGACTATGCAGTAGGAGCAGTTTTAGGTCAACGAATCGAAAAGCATTTTCACCCAATTCACTATGCAAGTAAAACCTTAAATGATGCTCAAGAAAATTACACTACTACTGAGAAGGAATTACTAGATGTAGTTTTCTCCTTTGATAAATTCCGTTCGTACCTACTCTTATCAAAAACTATAGTTTACACCGACCATGCCGCCTTAAGACATCTCCTTAACAAGCAAGACGCTAAACCAAGGTTAATCAGGTGGATCCTCATACTACAAGAATTTGACATCGAGATAAAAGATAAAAAAGGAGTAGAGAATTTGGCAGCAGATCATCTATCTCGACTTGAAACCACTCAAGAAAATCAAAAGTTTGCTATAAATGATAGTTTCCCTCATGAATACATACTGCACATACAAGACATCAATGACTACCCATGGTTTGTAGACATCGCAAATTTCTTAGCAAGTGGAGAACTAGTGAAAAGATTAACATTTCAGGAAAGAAAGAAATTCTTCGCACATATCAAGCACTATTTCTGGGAAGATCCATATCTATTCCGTGTTTGTACGGATCAAATTGTGAGACGAAGTGTGCATGGGAAGGAGGCACACCAGATATTGCGACAATGTCACGAAGGACCAGCAGGAGGGCATCATGGAGCCAATTATACTGCAAGAAAAGTTTTTAAGGCCGGAATTTTCTGGCCAACTGTTTTCAAGGACGCACATAAGCTTATAAGCAATTGCGACTCATGTCAAAGGTCAGGAAGTATTTGAATGCATAACGAAATGCCCCAGACAAGCATCCAAGTTTGTGAAATATTCGACGTCTGGGGGATTGACTTTGTTGGACTATTCCCTCCATCTTGCGGAAATCAATACATCCTAGTAGCAGTTGACTACGTGTCAAAATGGGTCGAAGCACAAGCATTACCAACTAATGACGCAAGAGTCGTCATCCGGTTTCTCAAAAGATTATTCACATGGTTCGGTACACCAAAAGCTCTAAATCAGTGATAGAGGAACATATTTCTGCAATTCACAATGGGAAAAGACACTTAAACGATATGGTTGTACCCATAAGCTGTCCACACCTTATCATCCCCAAGAAAATGGACAAGTGGAAGTTACAAACAGAGCAATCAAGCATATCTTGGAAAAAGTTGTAAATCCAAATAAGAAAGACTTGTCTGATAAACTGGAAGATGCATTATGGGCCTTACGTACGGCTTACAAAACACCTATCGGAACCACTCCTTACCGAATGGTTTATGGAAAGGCTTGTTACCTTCCAATAGAGATTGAGCATAAAGCATATACTGGGCGCTTAATGCAGTTAACCTAGATCTATCCAGTGCATGAGAACACCGCCTTTTACAAGTCCATGAATCGAAAGAACTGCGAAATCAGGCCTACAAGAACTCAGCAATATTCAAGGATAGGGCAAAGAGACTACATGATAAAAGACTAAGGAAGGGGGAATTCCAAGAAAGAGAAAAAAGTCTTACTTTACAATTCAAGATTACAACTATTTCTAGGAAAATTGAAATCTAAGTGGACGGGACCATACATAATTCGAAAAGCATTCTCTTATGTAACACTGGAACTGGAACAAATAGACGGGACAACTTTCAAAGTTAACGGCCACCGAGTCAAGCGTTACCTCGAAGGTCCAGTTGATCAAGTAGTAGACGAGGTTCCACTAGAGGAATAAGACTGATGAAACACGTACGGGTCGGGCTAAAGACCCTTAAATAAACGTAGCGCTTCCGGGAGGCAACCCGATGATCATGAATAAATTGAGAGGTTGGTGCATACGGCAGAATCATGGATCTCATGTTTGATTTTTCAAATTTAAGTTTCTCATACTTCAGCCCCAGGTATGCCCTCTCGATATTAGGACCTTAGTAGCTTAACTACAACCTTTTATTTTCCTTGTCTGCTTTTATGTTTTCCCTTATGTTTCAGGTAGAATAGCATCACCAGATAGTTTCTCTACTTCTTTGAGGAATCACACTCCATCTCTACAACCTGAGGAATCGAAAACCACATCAAATTTCTGTGAAATTAGATGAAATCTTTGAAGCAAAGTGTTGACAGCACCAATAATTTTTGGCCTTAGGTTATACACCGATTTGACCGGGTGAGTACCAGTTTCTTTTTCCCTTAAAACTTCATACATTTAAATTCCAACATAGCATTTCATTACATGCATTTGTACATTGAGGGCAATGCACAATTTTAAGTGTGGGGTGGGGAATTAAGAGATTCAGGACTACTTGTATCCTTAAAGCAGTAAAAATTCAACTTGTGATTTTCTACCCATTTGACTAAAACATTACAAAAACCTACCTTTTGCAAAACCCGGAAAATTTTCAAAATTTTAAACTTTAAAACCTCTTTGAGTTCGCGCCTAATTAAATAAAATGAATACATGACAAGTAGAAGCAAATGAATATTATGCATAACGATTCGCTAAACCCCATTCCATCCTTTTTCATGTGAGGAAAATCAAGCCTATTACACAGCATCAAATTTTTGGTGCAGTATATAATTATTCGCATGCTCTTGCGTTTGGCATTAATGAGTGTTTTTCGATTGAATTTTATGCATAATTAGAACTTGTGTGACTTATACATATCAAGACCATGAACTAGTAGAAGTATGAAAGTGATTGAGGCACCTAGGACATTATTACCCTTATCCTTAAATCCAAAAATCCTAAAAATATAATCCGCTTAGATAGCCCTTTGAGCCTTTGCCTTTTCATTTCTACTACGTACAATTATCACCCAACCAGCTTCTCGTAAACACTGGTTATTGGCTAACTGTCTTCAAAATGAAAAAAATTATCCTATGTCTTTATTTCAACTTTATTAACATTGAGGCAACTTCAAAAAGAATCCGTTCTACTCAAAGGAAATGGAATATACAAGAAGGTGGATGTATTAGGAAGAAACAGCCGAACTATCTACATGGAATTTATGGAAATATTATTTCAAGGAAATTGAGCAAAAAGAGTTATTGAAGAATTTGTCTTGATACAAAAAAACTAGCCCTCGGATTAGTTATACCCTCATGATCCGAGTACTGTAAAGGGACCTGTTAGTATTTTCCATTTTAAGCCATAAAGCCGTAGCTGTGTGTTTCACGATAGCTGCAGCCCTTCAAACCTTTTAAATCCCTAAAAATCCAAAAATATTTTCATCTTCACCCCTTTATTTTTATTTTGGCCACATTACAACCCTTTTAAAGTCCTCTTGATTCAAGCATACTACTTAGTCAATTGGTGGAGACTTGATTTGCAATCAAGCTTATGATCATTGCATAATTCGATTCGAACTTGAGTGTTCCACTTAACTTACATTATCCATATATATATAACTCTATAGTTGAGTGAACATTGTGAGGAGTGAAAGTTTATGCATAATTAAAGTTCTAGTAGGCTTGTCATGGATTCAATCATAGAAAAATATAAAAATAGAATAAGCAACTCAAGAGTTATCCCGGAATTTCCAACTACTTGGAGTTCCATTTCCCTTAAAAAGTTTTTAGTTATGGGTATGATCATGCATGAGTTTTCTTAAGGACAAGCAAAGTCTAAGTGTGGGTATTATGATATGTCCTAAATTATACATGTTTTGCATGCATAATAATCCCCATATTATGGTACTAATTGATTAATAACCTTGCAATTGATACTTAAAACGTTAATATTTTACAATTGCAGGTTATTCGGTGCTCCAAGATAAACAAAGCAAAAAAACCAGCTTAAAACATGAAGAAATCAAGCTTTTGGAGGACCAAACCCGAGCATTGACCCCCAAGAAGTCAAATCAGGTCAACACAAGTCAAACCAACAGCTAAAGGACAAAACTGGAGAGCAGTAGGGCCATGCACGGTCGTGCAAACCCTATCTTGCTCTCCAAGGGTCTAGTACAATGTCTCGTGTACCCTGTTTGATTCCCGAGGTGTTTGCACGCCCATGCAATGTAATGCACGGCCGTGCATTGCTCATTTTGAGGCCTATAAAAAGATGGCTTGAGTTCTTCATTGAAGCATCATTTACACACCCCAAGAACACACCAGAGAAAGCATATTCCGTAGTTAGAGTGTAGTAGTGAGTAGAGAGGCTCTTCCTCCTTGTTCCGCAATAGAGGAGCCTACGAAACTCAGCGTTATGCTAGTTAGTATGGCCATTCGTGGCTAGACTCTTTGTATTGCTAGGGTGAAGATGAAGTTTGGTGCATGTTAATGTTTAACGTATTAATCCAAGTGATGCGTTTATGTCTTTAACTATTCGTCCTTAAAACCAACATTTTGGTGGGTTTTTATTATCGTCTAAATCCGTCTTTATATTTATGAGTGCTCTTGATTTTTAAAGTGTAAAACCCTTTTAATCAAACTTCTCTTGAAGCTTGTACGTCTTTATACAAGTGGAGATTGATAAGCTAAGGCTTGGTTAACACTATTAAGGTCGTACGTCATTATACGAACTTTTTATGCAACCAAGAATTGGTGAAGTCATGTTGGGAACGGTACGTCTTTATAATTGGTCCCATTGTTACACCGCCTCTCGGTGAGCAAAATATAATCACCTATTTAACTCTAATATAAAGCATTTTACGTTCGATGTCTTAAACCAACCCGGAGATGACCATTCGAAGGGTTGAGGGTAATTGTTGTCCTTAACGGGAGGCATTACCACTTGTTAAAGCTTTTAAATTTGCAAATCAAATGTCGTGAGGATGAGGCTCTAGCGGTGACCCGGGTCACACATTTGTGGTAGTCATATCACTGGATTAGTCAACTTAGCATTATCACGTGCCAATCGGATTCGAAACCCAAAGCAATACTATTCGTAACCTGATCATTTCCGACCTATTTACTTTACTGTTATTTACTGTTCTGTTCGTCACATTTCTGTTACACACTTCACGCACGTTTTCACTTTTCTGCTATTTACTTTACCGCCATTTACTTTTCTGTCATTTACTTTCCTGTTTCACAAGCACACAAAACTCATAAACCGGCTAAACGTTAACACAAGTTGAGTATTGGAATTCGACCATGTCCATTGGTTCGATACTTGGTTCTTACCTAAACTATATTACGCTGCGATAGGTACACTTGCCTATTGTGTGTGTTTTTAAGTTAAAGTAATTATCATTTTATAAATTTAAAACGTGATCTCGTAAGACTATCCTAAAATATATTTATTATATTTTATATATTAAAAACGACACATCAATATGGCGCGCTAAATTGATGATATATACCCTTTTGTAAACAAAAGAGTCCCATCTTGCTATTTTTAAATTCACTGCCATTGTCACTTCTTATACGCCCGACTCGCTGATTCAAAAGATTCTCCAACCCAAGAATTAAGAATTGAACTGTCATCGTCTCTTCAGATGCTTTAGAGAGTAAACATGTCGGAATAGAATCCGTTGTTGTAGCAACACTCATGTCTAAAACATAGGATTCTCAACAAACTTATGAAACACAGCATTGACAATCTCTATTAACATCTACCCTTGGTGATTTAGGCAAATCAGAATCAGACATTTTGTATTTTGAAACATTCTTTTTCTTATCAAAATTTGATTGATTTTGAAATTCTGATTCAAATTGATCATTTTCCAAAAGTTTTCTTAACCGTCTGTTCCTTCTTCGCCTCTGATTGACCTCAGATTGTGAATTCTTTGTGAATCCAACTTTAGGATTCTCAACAAACTTATGAAACACAACATTGTTTCTAACACCAGATTGAACAAACTCTGGTTTAGAATCAAAAAAATTATCATGAATATGATGTGTCATCTCTTTCTTAAACCCAAACGGTTTTGTAACATGCTGCTTAGGCAAATTTTCTTTGACAGATTGTTTCATCACATTATCAGATGTAGGCTTTCCCACATTCGGTCTTTGCAGAATCTTTACTACTCTTGATTGACCATGAAGAATAGCCGGCGTAAATTTCTCTGAAATAAGAAAATTCTTCTCTTTGTTCTTGTAAGGACAATATAAAACTAAATACATCACCTCATTACAATGAAAGCAAACTCTCTTATCCTTTTATTCTCTAATATAAGGAACCCTACATGAAGTTAAGGAACTTCCTGATGAATAACCTTCAGTAGATTTAACCTCACTACCTCCTTGTTTCTTTGGAACATACATCTTTCTAGATGGTTCACCAACATAATTCTTTGAAATGGAGACTGAATATCTTTTGGTTTTGCCACATTCACTTTCTGTTTAATGAAATCACTTGTTGATTTATTTTCAACCTTTGAAACCTCCTTCTTGATATCACCAGCACTTATAAAACCACTTTTAGATAACATTGGTGAGATAGTTGATTGTTCAACTTCATCGGGCTTTGTAAGAATACATCTATCTCTTGTAACTTGTTTTACCACTTTTGGTTCATCAAACTTCACATCTTTAGTAACACCATAAATTTTCTGAGCATCAAATGTCTCATCATCACTATCAGAATCATATAACATTTCTTCCCCTGTGACTGGATTAATTTTTAAAACTGTCTTTGGATCAATATCTTCTTCAGTAATGATCTCTGGTTCTACAACATAATTTCCATTAAATGGTAGAGGAGCGAATCCAATTCCAGTTGTTCTCTTAACAGGATCAACATTGTCATTAAAATAACCCAACAATAGTGATGAATTTCCAAAACATTCCAGTTTTCTATGTAATCTGTTCACCTCTACTTCTTTGTCTGAAATTTATTTGTTTTTCCCAGCAACAATTTCATTCCTCTTTTCAATCTCAGCATAAGCCATATCCAAACAATATGCTTGTTCCTTAATTTTCAAAGTTAGAGAATTAATGTCTCTTTTGAGTGATTCAATTCTTTCAATACACAACTTATCATTGTCCTTTAATTTCTGATTCACTGAGTGCATCGATTTAATATCACAGATCAAACTTGTGTTATCATCCATGACTTTCATCATTTTGTCCTTCACCAAAACACAGTTAGAACATTATATATTACAGATAACATCTTTTACCTTTGATGGATTAGACATGTCTGCCATGAATACTTTAGCAGTTGGAATCTCTTCAGTCATCTCAGGTACCTTTTTAGTCAACAAAATCTCATCTTCAGATCCACTTGTTGTAGATACGTTTTCTTCAGAAAGAACTTCATCAGCACTTTCATGATCAATTTCTTCAGAAATTTCTTCTACAATGACATTCTCAGAAGATTCATCATTCTGACTTTCTACTTCACACCCTCAACTTTCACTATCACTTGAACTTTCATCTTCAGATGTCTCATCAGTATGAATTTCAGCCACAAATGCTTGACTCACAGCACCAACTAAATCTTCTAAGTGGATTCCTCAGTCATAGTTATCATCTCCTTGGCCAACCAAAGCAGATGATGTTGAGACATTTGCTGAATTTCCGGAACCACTTGAACTTTGTTGATTTATGTTACTTTGATAATTGTTGTTCTTCTTTTGAGAGTCAAGCTCAACTTTTGGCTTATTACATTCTTTAGCAAAGTGACCATATTCTTGACAGTTGTAACATCGAACTTTAGTCTTGTCAAAACCCATTCTTGTTCTGCTGTTTGATCCGATGTACTTCCTTCCGGTCTTCTTAAGAAAATCTTTTGCTTGTCTCATCAACATTGCCATATTCCACTGAATATTCATTTCTTCTAGATCAACCAAATCAATTTGACGATAATCTTCTTCAATTGCTTATGGATCATTAATCTTTCCTCCAATAAAATTTTCATATGAAACAATAAAAGATGAAAACATTGCCATATAATCTTCAGCTACCCATTGATTCACATGATGTGAATTCAATGGTTGTGATCTAGAAGTGTTTGAAGTAGTTGCAGAGAAACCAGATTGATAAGAACATCCAGAACTATTATCATTACAGTTATCTTGACCATCTCCTAAAAAAAAGCAACTCCTGATCCAAATTTTCCATATGTTTTTGCAAAGTACATTGACGGATCTTGCATGTGCTCCATATTGGTTTCCTTTTTCTTTAAGTTCAGATCATGAGATTGAATTTTTCCAAGAACATCTTCAAGTGACATTGTTTTATATTTTTCATTTTCTTTGTTGAGGACAGTATACACATCAAATTTTGATGGTAAAGCTTCAAGAAACTTGTCATTAATTTCTTCAGTTTCATAAACCACCTTTGCACTTGCTAATTCCCTTAGCAAATGATAAAATCTTGTAGCCAGATCATCCAAATTCTCATTCTGAAAGTGTTTGAATACCAAAAATAGTTTCTTCAGTAATTCTTTACGACTTTTCTTTACATCCAAACTGTATTCAAGGTTTAAACTGCTTGAAGCTGTGATAAATTTCTTTTTGTAGTGACATTGAAATGCTCGCCATTGCCTTCTTTTCACGATCAACTAACAACTTTTCTTCGGTTGTTAAATCAGATACAGGCTTTGGAACATTGTTATTATCCATCCATGAATAAATAGGATGAGTATGTCTTTCTAGAATAGGAATCCATAAACTGGTATCAGTAAATGAAACAAATTGATTAAAACGATCCTTCCAGTTAGGAAAATCAGCAAGACTTAGCAACTTTGGCGGTTTCTAAGAAGTACCAATTTCATTGTCATAGTTGAACATGTTAGTAACCTGCACCATGTTAGCTATAACAACAAATATATGCAAAATATCACAAGAAAACAAAAATTGAAACAACTTTACCCACAAGCGAACTTGATAAGTTCGCCTAAAACTTTCCTTAAGCGAACTTGTGCCAAGCAAACTTGATAAGTTCGCCTAAACAAAAACTTAGACTAAGTTCGCCTCTTAAGTTCGCTTGTAACTGAATTTGAGATAAGTTTGCCTGTTTCAGTTAAAAACTCTCAGGAAGATGAATTCTTAAACCAAAACACGAACTTGAAACCTCAAAAATCAGCATAACTTGCTGAATTGATTGAATTTGATGAAAATAAACCGTAGGATTGAATATAATATGAATTAGAACACTTTGAATGGATCAATTTCTTCAAAAACACCTCCAAATTGATGAAATCAGCCTCAAAATCTTCTCAAGAACTTGAAAACTCCATGGAAATGAATGTTGATCGAAAATTCAATCTTTTTGGTGTCAAATCATACACAAACCGTCACAAATCAATCACAAATCACGAGCATGATACTCTGATTCCACATGTAGGTCCCCTCGGGTTATCAATTGATCTAACTCGAGACGTGACGTGTATCAAACACACAGAATGCGGAATCCAACCGTATGCAAGATTGTGTATATGAGATAATATCAAGACTAGAACCAACACAAGATGTAAATAACATTCTCTTTGATATCCACCAAACGCAGAGTTTACAGAACTTGAATACAAATTGCAAAGCTTTAGAAACTAACATGTAAACTCCTATTTATAGACCCACTCAGCCATGCAGGCGAACTTAACAAGTTTGCCTAAACTAGGCCTATGCGAACTTGTTAAGTTCGCCTATTACAAAACTTAACCAATTCATACAAAACATAAAGACATAAAATATCTAATCAATTACAAGGCCTATTGTCACAAATCTATGTCCTAGCAAAACTAGCTAACTCTTTTCAAAGCACATAAACAATGTGATTGTTTGGATGCAAGGGCCTTACGAACCAACACGAACACACACTCATAAACTTATGAAATACAGGTAGCTGTTAGCGGGTAATGCAAACATACCATGAAAATTTTGGGGGAGAAAGCATGCATACAAGCACTTTTGGATCTTGTATTATTGTATTATCACTTGCGTACTATAATGCAAACATACCATGAAAGTCCTTACATCTCAAACCATTAGTATTAGAACTTAGCGCGGTAATCTTAAGTAGTACTACTGGGTTTGACAAGCCCCACCCGCGTTAGTCGCGCTAACTCGACTGGAGGTCGAACAGGTGTAATACTGACTTAAACACATAGCCATTGTTTTGGTGGATGATGTCGCTACAAACGGTCTATAAAATTAAACACTAACTAACCTAGACACTCTAGTTAAACTCTAGACAACCCTAATAAACTAGACCACAAAGAAAGGCAAGAGTACCTATCAATTGTAACACATCTAAAAGAAGTTCGGATATTGAACCCACGAGACACTGACTCTAACACAAATTAGACTCTAACTAGGACTTAATATTTGGTTTGGATTGGGGGGAGGGGGATTCTACGAACTAAGATTAAACTTGGCAACTGATGCTAAAGAAGACAAACGACTATCTTACAAGGACCGGGATGAAATCAATAAGAATGGAAAGCACTACCTAGGTTGTGAATCATGAATGCTAAGATGGGCTTCTATTGGTTAAGGAATATGATATGGAACTGGGATCTAAAGATATGACACCCTCAAGACTGACTAATGGATTATCGATCACTCTCGGTCACGGGATGTGACCAGAAGACAACTCAAAGGCAATTAAACTCACCGGTTATTGGCTAACATCTTAGTATTACCAATTATGCTATAGACTCGATAGATAGCTCACCTCTCGGTTATGCTGTCTCGATACATCAAAGATGCAAGGAGCAATCTGAATTCAATCTATTTGACACGAATCAGCAACAATACTAGACCTCTAAGGAAAACTCCCTCTCTGACAATTCCCACTAAGAAACCCTAACAATGAAGACTAACCGATTACCTATCACTTTTCAGGTATTTAGATAAGAAGAACACTTGATTTTAATTGGTTATTAGTTGATAATCCTATGGTGACTACTCTAGACAACCACAAACTAATCGCAAACACACAGTAAACGACCTACTTCACGCTTATTCATGAAAGACCTTCAATAAAGCATGTATGGATCAATCAACCAACAAACAATCAATAACAAGCATGCATATTCATCAAACATATCAAATCAGATCTGGGCAATAACATAAAATCAAATCAATATCCCAAAAACCAATAATGATCCAAACTTTAACAGGAAATCATCGTAAACCTAGGTAGCTCTAAGGTTTTGGCCAAGCATCATGATAAAATCAGAAGAAACAAAGTTGAATACATCAAACATGGTCATCAAACATAAATCAAAACAACCAAAACAATCAATCGTGACCGAATGCTTTAATGTCTAACCGTATACTCTCCAATTCTTCAAATCCTTGACCCAAACGCTTTCTTCCATGCGAAAATCTCCCAAGATCCAAGCTTTGACGGCAATTAGTCGATCCTCTTGAAGAATGGCCGTTCTAAAACATAAAAACCCTAAAATTCCTTTCTTTTCGGATCTACGGCCCTCTCGCGTACCGCGAGAGTAATATGGTTGGTCCCTCACGTACCGCGAGGGACAAATTAGTCACGTGATTTCTGGCTTCCCTCGCGTGCAGCAATGGAATTTCTTCTCCTGCCTCGCGTACCGCGAGGGACATGAATTCTCAGAAAATTAATATTTTATTCTTTTCTTCGCTCTCCAACTCTGTGTGCTCGATTCCTTTATACATTTGCTCTATTTTCCACTCCTTTAGCACACTATAACCTACAACTATGACCCAACCTCAGAAAGAACCAAATTTGATACAAAACGAATACAAAACTTTTACAAATACGCACAAATATACATGGATTAATGCATGTGTTTTGCAACACATCAAATATCCCCACACTTACACTTTTTTCGTCCTAGAAAAATATATCTGCAATGGAATCATAACTGGACAAACCTTTAACATTCTCAATTAATTTTCACAAATATAATCACGCGTTAAAGTGCAATAACCGGTAGTTCTGCCCGACTAAACCCCAAACACCAAATATCAAGCCCCCGAACTGTGTTCTAATCCAATTTATACAACGGGTCAATCAAACTATGGGTCTCACACTTAAAAGCCACACTTCCACTTAATCCCCCCTCATGGTCATGTTTAGGCCTGGGTTAGATCATGTAGATCTTCCCACCGCAGCAACTAAAACCTTTTTGTTTTCAAAATATAGATGATGTATGGAATGACATGGAATGAGTATATTATGAAGTATGTATCAACCTCTCCTAGTGGTGCATCTCCCGGGTCACCATCACAAAAGGAAGCGTATAGGATACAGTTTTATCACTTAAAGCACGTAAGAATTCAACATAGAGGCGTATCCATAGAGTCACTATCCTCGTGGGAAGCACATAAATCAAACCTTATTTATCCCAAATATTGATCATTCAAGTCCCGACCCATGGGTGTATCAACCAAGTCGCTATCCCGGAGGGTAACACGTAGGTCAAAACTTAAGCTTTCAATTATACTCATAATGGATGGGAAAATGGAATGCGGGCGCCACCAACTCTCGAATTCATTTTCATAAACGGAGAGTGGTGTGCCAAAAATATTTCAGAAACATAAGAACCTTAGCTTACCGTGGTACCTATAACCCTATGTTAACAGTTTCAGTTTCACCGTTTCCCTAAGATGGGAACCCACAAGATTTCATGATTTAATTTAGTTATTAATCCTAAGCAACACTTTCAAGATATTTAAGCTTTTCAACTGGTTGGGCCTACCGATTCATCACAAATTAGACATGCTTTCTATTGTTTATTTTATTTCACTTCACATCACACAATGCCCAGTTTTACCTATCATCTTCCATGTGCGTGCAGGACTCTAATTCAAAGGACATTTTTGAAAAAAATTTCTCTACTTTACATCAACAGACTCAAAATACAGAATCTTGACGAAAGTCTTCCATCCCCACACTTAAAAATTACACTGTCCTCAATGTGGACCGAAAACGATGGTAACACAAAAAGAAATTTACAAAAATAATAATAAAAATAAAAAAAATAAAAAAAATTAAAGCAGAAATAAAATACAAAAATTAAATGCACAAAAATCGGAACAGACTTTCCTAGTAAAATAACTATGATATTCCTCGTAAATAGTGTTCCCTAGCCTTCCAGTCGAACACGCTCAGCTGATCAAATTTCCATAATTCCTCACGAACGAAAGCGGCTGATTCTATCACACTAGCAAACAATTCAACCACGCATGTAATACAACTATACAATAGCAACCAACCCAACCGATCCCCAAACTGTACAATAATATATAACCATCATATGTTAAATACAGACCAAAACACAAATGAAAGGAAATACATAAAAAGAAATACATAATGAAAATACAAGGAACCAAAATATACAACCGGACAAAAGGTGCTGAAGATGATCACTACGGGTCTCCACCTGTGTCTGGCTGATCTGACTGATGCTGATCTGGAACCCTGAAGAATGGTGGGATCTCTATGCCCTGCTGCTGCATCAAATACCGGATGGCTGCATCCTGGCTGTCCATCCTCTCTAACATCTGGTCTCGAAGCCCCTCTAGAGTTAGTGGAGCTGGTGCGGGCTGAAGTAGCGGGTGCTGAACCAGGAGGCGCTCAATGTGATGCGGAATCCTCTGTCAATATGTAGGCGCCCCCATCTATAATGCCTGCTCAGCAAGCGTCCCAACAAGTGGCGGGACCTGTGGACCCACCTAATCTCCATAAAACATGGCGGATCGTCCATCGATATAATCCCCACCAATCGTAGCTCTACCAACCCATATAGAATGGTATCCGGGCCCGGTGTGAGTAGACGGCCCGGATATTGGTCAAAAACTCCTAGACGCTCTGCCAGCCTGCTGATGTAAGGCCCGATCTCTAGTCTGGCCTCTGGTCCACCGTGACGACCTCTCGGCGACCAACGATGCAGTAGAGGCAGAAAAGTTCAAGCTGACTGCACTTCTCAATACCGGACCTGCGTCCGATAAGAGTGAAAGCCAGTATCCTGTGAATGTAACGAATGAGGGAGTCGCAAATGGATGACTCCAAGAGTGATGAGGAGTATGGTCCATCGGTGATGGAAACCCAAAAGTCACGCAATTGACTATCGTTGACCCCCTGATCATGCCTCCGCCTGAATAGGCCCCTCAAACTCTGCAAGAACGGCTGCTCCGCCACTTCGGCCTCGGTGTACCACCCTGTGGCAACCGCAAACTGTGTGTGACACCCGACATTTCAGGTCAATATCCGTATACATTATGAACAAGTTTACATTACAATAAACGAGTTTACATTATAATTACTTTTGTGATTTATTTAATTTCACAAACAAGGACTTTAAAGTCTAGCAAAGATCGTACATGGTCTCAATTTATACTTGGGTAATTCTAGGAATTACCGGTGCAAGTACCAGTACAAACCGACTAAGACGAACAATAGTGGATAAATTAAATATCCAGGCGTATACGTTTCGTTGGTCAATAACTTATTTTTAGAATAAATCATATAGTATACGTAAAAGTAAACTAACAAACTCTTTCGAAAACGCTATTGGGTAGCGTCACTTTTAGGTGTTTATACCTACAAATAATCACCTCAACGGATTATACAATCCAAGATTTCAATGTTTTTCTTTAACGAGCCATAAACTTGTTAAATTTATAATACCGTGAGAAAATACACCAAATTAAACTACCCCTTTTGAAACTCTAATCGATATTAAGTTACACTTAAATCAAATGGTTTGATTTATTTTAACCTCAAACCCACTTATTTGACTTCTCGGTCGAAGGGCAGAGGAAACCATCCCCAATCTCACATATTTTCAAATTAACCCATACTCCCACTTGCGAAAAACTCAGAACATAACCATACTCCTTTCAATCAAAAACCTCACAATCCTCATTTTTCTCTCATTTTCATACGGCAAACTTCCATTTCTCTTCAAAATCGAAGCCGAGTTTTTAAGCGAAATCCTACCACAATTCAGTGTTTTAAGAAGAATTTTAAGAGTTTCTGCAAAAGAGTCAAGACCATTCTCTGTTTTCTTCATCATTTTCATCTCGGTTTTAAAGGTAAAAACTCGATATTTTTCATATTATGTTCTTTAAAACCGTAGCTAAACTTACATCTTATTTAAACGCAAGAAAGATAACAAGAAGAGTGTGTCGAATTCAAGTTTAAAACATAAAAATATGCAGGACTGATTCTGTCAAACAGAAGTCCAGTAATCGAAACTAGGAGTTTCGATTTAACTCAATCGAAACTAGGAGTTTCGATACCTGTTGATCCATCGAAACTAGGAGTTTCGATGCCTTTTACTCAATCGAAACTAGGTAGTTTCGATAGCAAATACTCAATCGAAACTAGGTAGTTTCGATACCTTTTTCTCAATCGAAACTAGATTGTTTCGACTCCTAACCACTCCATCGAAACTAAGTAGTTTCGGCACACATATGCCCAATCGAAACTAAGAAGTTTCGACACCTGTACAACAGTCCCATTTGGGCAGTAACTCAAAACTGTTTTTATAACAAAACATATGTTGAACAACTAAGGAGATATTCAAACAAAAACAATCAGATTTACAAGGTCGGTGAACAATTTATAATTAAGACGTTGGTCTTAACAACAATTTACCCTTGGTATCTAGGGTACGAATAGTCAAGGTTGACTACAACAAGTTTTATCACAAGTATATACACAAACTCAAGGTGAGTTTCACGGCCCCTTTTTACTGTTTTCAATATTTGGGGGAAAAACATACTTACAATTATTTTATGGGATAACAAGAGAATAAGACACGACTTGTATGTTTACATGAGATGAGAACAACAATTTGAGGCCGGAAAAGTCCCCTGGAACAATGTAGTAACCATTAACTGTAGCCTAGGGTCCTATGAATAGTACTATGGAGAGTGACGTCTCCCGGTCATGGTTAGTCGCGCTAACCACAATCTGGAGGATTTATGGCCGCATAGAACCGGATAACGAAATTAGGGGCGTGTACAATTGTCATGGTTTGGTTACGCCTCATGTAGGAACATATTATTTGTATTCCTAGCTAGTTTACAAATGGGTCAACAATTCTTATTCTGTTTATCACATACAACTGAAACTATTTACGAACAATGAAATTTTGCAAAGAACTATTTGATTAAACCTGTGAACTCATCAACCTCGTGTTGACGATTTTAAGTATGTTTTTCAGGTATCTAAACGTGATTTCAAGGTTAGCAATGTAGATTACATGCATGCACGATGGATACTACTCAAGGAGGATTTCCCTTGTATAACTCATTGAATTGAGTCATATTTGTGAAATCTTAATGATTTGTAAACTCATTTTACATTTTGTAATGTAAAACTTTAAACTCATTTATGTATCCATTTATCATGTATGTGTTTGCGGTAATCATATGCTTTGGAAACCAGTGAACGTCGTGCCTCGCGTTTCCGCCTTGGCGGGGTGTGACAGAACTTGGTATCAGAGCCATTGATTATAATGAACTAGGAATCTAAATTGGAACCTAGTCTATAATCTAAATGACTCACTAAAACGTTTTCATTGCATAAGCATTTCATGACCAGTCATTTTGTCATATGGATATTGTAGTCACAAGCATGTCGTCACATTCACATTCTGATCCCGTCTCTGACACTGAATCAAATGAGGAATTTTCCGCCTCACATCCCAAAAATCAAGTACAAACCCGTAGCTCCACACCACCTAAAGTCGCCTTGGGAAAACCGCCTATCGTCTACCGAAAGAAAAGCGGAGGACCAGTTAAGGTGCAAAGTGCTAAGAAGAAGGTTCGACTTCCACACAAAAGGAATCTAGCAGCCCGTGACCCAGAAGACTTGGAGGCTGGTGAAGAACCACCTAGGCAAAGACCCTGCTACCACCCGACTGTGGGAACTATCCGTTGGATGCCACGTACTCTGGCCCGATGGAGGGAGATGGAGAGCATCCCATCTACCTTTGAGCTCGGAGAGTCTTCCAACTCTCCAACACCCCTACCCCACACTGGAGAAGCCATAGAGCTCACAGTGCCTACACTAGTAGCACGCGTTCGTACGCATGAGGAGCGTCTTGATGATCTCCTAGATGACATCCGGGCACAGGGGGATGCAGCCACGCGACTTCGTCAAGGACTCGGATCTCGAGTTCAGACTCTAGATGACCGCACCCGAAACATACAGGATGCCACTAACTATCTGGAGTTGAGAGCCGACATGGACTGGCAGTTCACTGTCACTGTCCGAGACATGGTGGAAGCACTGGAGGAAAGGACTTTGGCTGCAGAATTTGTGGCTAGAGCAAGCTTTGTTATGGCAGGACTTGCCATGATGATTGGAGTGTACTCTCACTTCTTCTTCTAAACCTATTATGGGCGGGTTGTGCCCATAGTACATTATGTAGTTTAAAAACTTTAGTACTGATGTGGTCATGTGAACCCATCCTTTTTGTATCCTTATCTTTTGGGAACAATGTACTATATATGTTTTGACTATGTATGTAATGGTTTATATTGTAATGATGGTTGTTTGCATTTAAAGTTGTGGTATTCTTATGTCATGTGCTATCATTATTGTCAAATAATGTTGTTTCTTTTTAATTGACATGTTAGAAAGAACGTCATGGCACCAAAGCGTAGCACACCCCGTAACACTAATGGAGACAACAACGAGACAATTTCTCCAAATGTAGAACAACTTATAGCACAGCGAGTAGCTGCTGCCATGCAACAGTATGAGGCGAATCGAAATAGTGGAGGAGGAAACGGCAGTGGTACCGGTGCAGGAGGTGCAGGAGGAAGCGGTACAGCTGGAGGTTCCGGAGGTTCCGGAGGTAATAGAATAAATAAGCCGTAACACATGGTCATGATCCGAATTATTGACGTTATGACTTGTAATTCTACAGATGCTCCAAATAGAAAGTGCTCCTACAAGGCCTTTCTATCTTGCAAACCCCGTAACTTCAATGGCACCGAGGGTGCAGTTGGGCTAATGAGATGGATAGAGAAGATGGAATCAGTGATTGATATCAGTGAATGCACCGCTGACTGCATGGTGAAGTATTCTACATGCTCACTCACTGATAAAGCTTTAACTTGGTGGAATTCACAAATAAAGACTTTGGGAAGGCAGACAGCATATGAGTTGTCATGGGAAGACCTGAAGGCCATGATGATCGAGGAATATTGTCCTCGAAATGAGTTACAAAAGATCGAATCTGAAATGTGGAATTTGCAAATGACAGGAGATGATGTTACTGGCTACACTGACCGATTCAATGAGTTAGCAATCTTAATTCCGCACATGGTTACCCCAGAATACAAGAAGGTTGAAAGATACTTGTGGGGTCTCGCACCTCAAATCCGAAGTCTGGTGACTTCATCGAACCCTATGGATACCAAGAGCGCCATAACTTTAGCATTCAAGCTAAGGGATAATGCTGTGCGTGATGGTTTATTTGGAAAGAAGGAGACCGAAGAAGGAAAATCTGGAGAAAAGAGGAAATGGTTTGGAAAACCAAGTAATCAAAACAAGAATCAACTTTACAAGAGACCTGAAACTATGAAAGCCTTTGTCGCCAACACTGTGGGACAAAATGGATACCTTGGAGCACTACCAAGGTGTGACAAGTGTGGATATCATCACAGTGGAAGGTGTACTCAATGTGGAAAATGTAAAAAGTATGGGCACCTAGCCCATAACTGTTGGAGCAATGCAAACTCTAATAAGACAAATCAAGTAACAGGAAAGGGCAACCCAGGAACAGGGAGGATGAATCAGGGATGCTTTGAATGTGGAGATCCAAAGCACTTCAGAAAAGACTGTCCAAAGTTGAAGAACCGAAACGACAATCAGGCCCGTGGAAGAGCATTTGTGATGGGGGCTGGTGACGCACGACAAGATCCAAACATTGTCACTGGTACGTTCCCGATAAATAATCACTATGCCTCTATACTTTTCGATACGGGTGCTGATTTGAGTTTTGTGTCAAATGACTTTAAGTCCCTACTCGGTATTAAGCCCAGTAAACTAGACCAAAAGTATACAATTGAATTAGCGAACGGAAAATTAATTAATACCGAAGAAGTCATTCAGGGTTGTACCTTATGTCTTAAAAACCACACATTTAGTATAGATCTGTTACCCGTTGATTTAGGAAGCTTTGACGTTGTTATTGGCATGGATTGGTTGTCAAAGAATCATGCCGAGATTGTTTGCTTTGAGAAGATTGTCCAAATCCCACTCTCAAACGGAGAAGTTCTTTCGATTCAAGGTGAGAAGAGTGGAGTAACGTTAAGGATGATAAACTGCATGAAAGCTCGTAAGTGTTTACGTAAAGGCTATTGCGTGTTTCTGGCTCACGTCGTCGAAAAGAAACCCAAGGAACGTCGACTTGAATATATTCCAATCGTTAGGGATTACCCCGAAGTTTTTCCTGAAGACTTACCTGGATTACCACCACCGAGGCAAGTCGAATTCCGAATCGATTTGGTACCAGGATCCGCACCGATTGCGCGATCACCATATCGATTAGCACCTTCTGAAATGCAAGAATTATCAAATCAACTACAAGAGTTGCTTGATAAAGGTTTCATAAGATCGAGTTTCTCACCTTGGGGAGCTCCGGTCCTATTCGTAAAGAAAAAGGATGGAACCTTTAGGATGTGTATAGATTACCGAGAATTGAACAAGCTTACAATCAAAAACCGATACCCACTTCCTCGAATAGACGACTTGTTCGATCAACTACAAGGTTCTAGCTTCTATTCAAAAATTGATCTACGTTCAGGGTATCATCAATTAAGAATCCAAGAAGAAGATGTACCAAAGACAGCATTTAGGACTCGTTACAGTCACTACGAGTTCCTAGTTATGCCATTTGGTTTGACGAACGCACCAGCTGTCTTCATGGATCTCATGAACCGCGTGTGCAAGCCATACTTGGATAAATTCGTGATTGTATTCATCGATGACATATTAATATATTCACGAACTAAGGAGGATCATGAACATCACCTGAAATTAATCTTAGAACTACTCAGAAACGAGAAACTTTACGCTAAATTCTCTAAGTGTGAGTTTTGGATCCGAGAAGTGCATTTCCTTGGTCACGTCATCAACAAGGAAGGAATTCACGTTGATCCATCAAAAATTGAAGCAATCAAAAACTGGGAAGCACCAAAGACTCCGACAGAAGTACGTCAATTTTTAGGTTTGGCCGGTTATTACAGACGATTCATCGAGAATTTTTCAAAAATAGCCTTGCCTTTAACCACATTAACCCAGAAAGAAAAGAAGTATGATTGGAGTGACAAGCAGGAGTCAGCTTTCCAATTACTGAAACAGAAGCTGTGTAGTGCACCAATCCTATCCCTTCCGGAGGGAATCGAAAATTTTGTCGTATACTGCGACGCATCACACCAAGGACTTGGTTGTGTGTTAATGCAAAGAGACAAAGTCATCGCATATGCCTCACGACAACTAAAAGTACACGAAAAGAATTATACGACTCACGACTTGGAATTGGGTGCAGTTGTGTTTGCGCTCAAGATTTGGAGACATTATCTTTACGGTACAAGATGTACTATCTTTACTGATCACAAGAGTCTTCAACATATCTTCGATCAAAAGGAACTTAACATGAGACAACGTCGTTGGGTAGAACTACTAAACGATTACGATTGTGATATCAAGTACCATCCTGGTAAAGCCAATGTCGTAGCAGACGCTTTAAGTCGCAAAGAACGAGTTAAAACTCTTCGTGTTCGTGCCTTAGGATTGACAATTCATACGAATCTTACTACTCAAATTCGGATGGCACAACATGAGGCAATCAAAGAAGAAAACATTCAGAATGAAGCTTTACGAGGAATGATAAAGCAATTGGAGTCTAAGTCAGATGACACTTTATACTTCATGAATAGAATTTGGGTGACACGTTTTGGTAACTTACGGGAGTTAGTTATGGACGAAGCCCACAAGTCCAGGTACTCCATTCACCCAGGTTCAGATAAAATGTATAAGGATCTAAAAGAATTATATTGGTGGCCCAATATGAAAGGAGATATTGCCACATATGTCAGTAAGTGCTTAACATGTTCAAAAGTAAAAGCCGAACATCAGAAACCGTCTAGTTTATTACAACAACCTGAAATTCCCCAATGGAAATGGGAACAAATTTCTATGGATTTTATCACAAAATTACCCAAGACATCCAGTGGTTATGATACCATATGGGTAATTGTCGATCGATTGACAAAATCAGCTCATTTCCTACCTATGAAAGAAACTGATAAAACCGAGAAACTTGCAAAGCTTTATATCAAGGAAATTGTGGCTAGGCATGGGGTGCCAATTTCTATTATCTCGGATAGAGATAGCAGATTCGTGTCTAGAATCTGGAAATCATTACAAGAAGCCATGGGCACACGTCTTGACATGAGCACGGCATATCACCCACAAACAGATGGTCAAAGCGAAAGGACCATTCAAACTTTAGAGGATATGCTACGTGCGTGTGTAATTGATTTCGGAGGAAATTGGGATACTCATTTACCATTAGCTGAGTTTTCCTACAATAACAGTTACCATACGAGCATTAAAGCAGCACCGTTTGAAGCTTTATATGGTCGTAAATGCCGCTCACCGCTATGTTGGGCGGAAGTTGGTGAAAAACATTTGACAGGCCCTGAGATTGTCCAGGAAACCACTGATAAGATTTTCAAAATTAAGGACCGTTTGAAAGCGGCCCGAGATAGACAAAAGAGCTATGCTGACAACAGACGAAAACCATTAGAATTTCAAATTAGTGACCGAGTAATGTTAAAAGTCTCACCATGGAAAGGCGTTGCAAGGTTTGGTAACCGTGGTAAGCTCAACCCTAGATACGTTGGACCTTTTGAAATACTGGCTAGAGTTGGCCCTGTAGCTTACAAACTCAAGCTACCCCAAGAACTAAACAATGTACATGATACGTTTCATGTGTCAAATCTCAAAAAGTGTCTATCAGACGAGACTTTGATCATACCGCCTGATGAAATTCACATTGACGATAAACTTCATTTCATCGAGCAACCAATTGAGATATCAGATTGGAAGGTTCAAAAGCTGAGACGTAGTCGGATCAAACTGGTTAAAGTACGTTGGAACTCAAAACGTGGTCCTGAGTATACATGGGAACGAGAGGACCAAATGAAAACAAAATACCCATCCTTGTTTAAGGATACACCAGTTCAAGATGACACAAATTGAATTTCGGGACGAAATTCTGTTAACATGAGGAGAATGTGACACCCAACATTTCAGGTCAATATCCGTATACATTATGAACAAGTTTACATTACAATAAACGAGTTTACATTATAATTACTTTTGTGATTTATTTAATTTTACAAACAAGGACTTTAAAGTGGGATCTCTATGCCCTGCTGCTGCATCAAATACCGGATGGCTGCATCCTGGCTGTCCATCCTCTCTAACATCTGGTCTCGAAGCCCCTCTAGAGTTAGTGGAGCTGGTGCGGGCTGACGTAGCGGGTGCTGAACCAGGAGGCGCTCAATGTGATGCGGAATCCTCTGTCAATATGTAGGCGCCCCCATCTATAATGCCTGCTCAGCAGGCGTCCCAACAAGTGGCGGGACCTGTGGACCCACCTAATCTCCATAAAACATGGCGGATCGTCCATCGATATAATCCCCACCAATCGTAGCTCTACCAACCCATATAGAATGGTATCCGGGCCCGGTGTGAGTAGACGGCCCGGATATTGGTCAAAATCTCCTAGACGCTCTGCCAGCCTGCTGATGTAAGGCCCGAGCTCTAGTCTGGCCTCTGGTCCACCGTGACGACCTCTCGGCGACCAACGATGCAGTAGAGGCAGAAAAGTTCAAGCTGACTGCACTTCTCAATACCGGACCTGCGTCCGATAAGAGTGAAAGCCAGTATCCTGTGAATGTAACGAATGAGGGAGTCGCAAATGGATGACTCCAAGAGTGATGAGGAGTATGGTCCATCGGTGATGGAAACCCAAAAGTCACGCAATTGACTATCGTTGACCCCCTGATCATGCCTCCGCCTGAATAGGCCGCTCAAACTCTGCAAGAACGGCTGCTCCGCCACTTCGGCCTCGGTGTACCACCCTGTGGCAACCGCAAACTGTGTGTGACACCCGACATTTCAGGTCAATATCCGTATACATTATGAACAAGTTTACATTACAATAAACGAGTTTACATTATAATTACTTTTGTGATTTATTTAATTTCACAAACAAGGACTTTAAAGTCTAGCAAAGATCGTACATGGTCTCAATTTATACTTGGGTAATTCTAGGAATTACCGGTGCAAGTACCAGTACAAACCGACTAAGACGAACAATAGTGGATAAATTAAATATCCAGGCGTATACGTTTCGTTGGTCAATAACTTATTTTTAGAATAAATCATATAGTATACGTAAAAGTAAACTAACAAACTCTTTCGAAAACGCTATTGGGTAGCGTCACTTTTAGGTGTTTATACCTACAAATAATCACCTCAACGGATTATACAATCCAAGATTTCAATGTTTTTCTTTAACGAGCCATAAACTTGTTAAATTTATAATACCGTGAGAAAATACACCAAATTAAACTACCCCTTTTGAAACTCTAATCGATATTAAGTTACACTTAAATCAAATGGTTTGATTTATTTTAACCTCAAACCCACTTATTTGACTTCTCGGTCGAAGGGCAGAGGAAACCATCCCCAATCTCACATATTTTCAAATTAACCCATACTCCCACTTGCGAAAAACTCAGAACATAACCATACTCCTTTCAATCAAAAACCTCACAATCCTCATTTTTCTCTCATTTTCATACGGCAAACTTCCATTTCTCTTCAAAATCGAAGCCGAGTTTTTAAGCGAAATCCTACCACAATTCAGTGTTTTAAGAAGAATTTTAAGAGTTTCTGCAAAAGAGTCAAGACCATTCTCTGTTTTCTTCATCATTTTCATCTCGGTTTTAAAGGTAAAACTCGATATTTTTCATATTATGTTCTTTAAAACCGTAGCTAAACTTACATCTTATTTAAACGCAAGAAAGATAACAAGAAGAGTGTGTCGAATTCAAGTTTAAAACATAAAAATATGCAGGACTGATTCTGTCAAACAGAAGTCCAGTAATCGAAACTAGGAGTTTCGATTTAACTCAATCGAAACTAGGAGTTTCGATACCTGTTGATCCATCGAAACTAGGAGTTTCGATGCCTTTTACTCAATCGAAACTAGGTAGTTTCGATAGCAAATACTCAATCGAAACTAGGTAGTTTCGATACCTTTTTCTCAATCGAAACTAGATTGTTTCGACTCCTAACCACTCCATCGAAACTAAGTAGTTTCGGCACACATATGCCCAATCGAAACTAAGAAGTTTCGACACCTGTACAACAGTCCCATTTGGGCAGTAACTCAAAACTGTTTTTATAACAAAACATATGTTGAACAACTAAGGAGATATTCAAACAAAAACAATCAGATTTACAAGGTCGGTGAACAATTTACAATTAAGACGTTGGTCTTAACAACAATTTACCCTTCGTATCTAGGGTACGAATAGTCAAGGTTGACTACAACAAGTTTTATCACAAGTATATACACAAACTCAAGGTGAGTTTCACGGCCCCTTTTTACTGTTTTCAATATTTGGGGGAAAAACATACTTACAATTATTTTATGGGATAACAAGAGAATAAGACACGACTTGTATGTTTACATGAGATGAGAACAACAATTTGAGGCCGGAAAAGTCCCCTGGAACAATGTAGTAACCATTAACTGTAGCCTAGGGTCCTATGAATAGTACTATGGAGAGTGACGTCTCCCGGTCATGGTTAGTCGCGCTAACCACAATCTGGAGGATTTATGGCCCCATAGAACCGGATAACGAAATTAGGGGCGTGTACAATTGTCATGGTTTGGTTACGCCTCATGTAGGAACATATTATTTGTATTCCTAGCTAGTTTACAAATGGGTCAACAATTCTTATTCTGTTTATCACATACAACTGAAACTATTTACGAACAATGAAATTTTGCAAAGAACTATTTGATTAAACCTGTGAACTCACCAACCTCGTGTTGACGATTTTAAGTATGTTTTTCAGGTATCTAAACGTGATTTCAAGGTTAGCAATGTCACATGCATGCACGATGGATACTACTCAAGGAGGATTTCCCTTGTATAACTCATTGAATTGAGTCATATTTGTGAAATCTTAATGTTTTGTAAACTCATTTTACATTTTGTAATGTAAAACTTTAAACTCATTTATGTATCCATTTATCATGTATGTGTTTGCGGTAATCATATGCTTTGGAAACCAGTGAACGTCGTGCCTCACGTTTCCGCCTTGGCGGGGTGTGACACTGTGGCACCGACATCTCGTAAACCTGTCGGCCCAACAAAAATGAAACTGCAGCCGACTCCTTGAACTGGCCTGTAACGTATCGGAAGGTAGTATGGAACTCGACGGTGAGCTCCTGGTACTGTGTGGCGTCACAGGCCAACGTCGTCGTCCAACGGGCATCAATAAACTCTTGTAGCCTCTCGAGCTGACTTAACTCCTCTACGAGGCCCCAGTCTATCCCTTTGTGCTGATATAATCCATGTCCACGAACCGCTCTAACCGGACAACCTCCTCTGTCATGACATCGAATCGGAGGAGGGTGTGGTGGTGTGAAATCCTAGCGTCTAGAGGAATCGGCTCTGCGTCGGATGCTGGGTGTGCCTCGGGAACCGCGTATCGGATGACACGCGACGCTTGACGAATCGGGCGCGACTCCTTTGGCTCGCCCTTCACGTGTGGAACTGGCCCCCGCTTGCGTTTGCCCTTGCCCGCGCTAGAAGACTCACCGCGATCAGACATGCCTGCATTTACAAGTTAGTACTACAAAAATAACAAGAACTACAGATATATCGGGCGGGACGACCGTATATCATTTCATTCGCAGTCGTCCAGCGTATCAGAAAAGCAAAAAGAATCTGTAAAAATTAAAAAAAAATTTGAAAAATTTGGGATACCCTTATTGTATATTTAGAAACCAGACAACCTCGCCCGAATGGAGATTGAGTACGGACGAGGCGGTCTAAACCAGCAAAGAAAATCATGGGTATAACCCGACTATAACTTTTTCAACTTAAAATTGACTAAACTAAAAGACACAAACGACTATAATCAACAATTAAACTATAATTAAAACTTAAATCCTAAACGACGGGTACAATTGACTATATACGAGCAATAGGAACTTGTCACATCATAACTAAAACACCATATATCAATTGTAATAACTAAGGTATTAGAATTACCGACCCGAGACATTATGGTGATAATCAGAATAAACTCAACTAATTACACCTAACCCATCCTAATGAAACATATACAAGATTCGATTTTCAATTAATAACAGTTTTACATAGCTTAAAACAATAAAGACTCAATGTTTCAAACTAAACCGACTCAATGTACACTATAAGGACTCAAATTACACTAAACGTGACTCGATTTCATGGAGAAACAGGAAACCGTACCTCAATGTGTAGCTAAATGGTGAAATCCAAGCGATGAAAAACGAAACCCAAACCCCTGTGATCGTGTTGACACGGTGGTGGGTTCTGGCGGAAAATATGTTGACACGGTGGCGATGTCGATCTTAGGTGGGTGGTGGTGCTGGTAGGGTAAAATCAGGTGATGGTGGTATCAGGTGGTGGTGACGGTGGTAGGCTTATGATGCTGATAGGAGTAGGATCGTCGGAGTAGGAGTGTAGGTGATGGTGGTGGTGTGGACAAAAGAGAACACAAAAGAGGGTTTTTGTTTAAAAAATTTTTTATTTTTTTTTTGAAATTTCTACGCTCCCGCGTACCACGAGAGGTTTTCCCACACAGTCTCGCATACCGCAAGGCACGCTTATCCGGGCGAGACCCTTCACTGCCCCGCGTACCGTGAGAAACCTGATAGAATCTCTCGCGGACCGCGGGGGATAAGAGAGCTGGCAGGGGTCTTTTGTCTCTCGCGTACCGCGAGAGGACACTCCAAATTGCCTCGCGTACCGCGAGGAGCCCCCATTCACAGAAAGTTAAGGCCGTTTTTATTCTTAGAAAAATTTTCACCACTTAAGATTTTTTCAACTTGGTTTCAAAACTTGTTCCAGCCTTAGAATTTTGAGCAAACATACCTGGAACTTTGTTTTTGATGGTTTTCCTTCAAACATTTTACCACGATTCCCTGAAACACACGAAAACACAAGAACACACAAACCGAAAATATACAAAAAAAGTAAACGAAAAATGAAAAAAAAAAGAACTTTACAAACTCTACACTCGAGCTCTTACCCGAGGACTTCCTCTCACTTAAATCTAGTTTCCTGACTTGTCAAAGAGGATCTCATCCCCCTCGACATTCTCAATCGGTCCTCCGATGGAGTTCTTCAATCTATGACTGTTCACCTTTTCACCTTCCACGAGCTACCTTCCCCATCATGTAGCTCCACCGTGCCATAAGAAAATACCTCTTTGACCGTGTATGGCCCTGTCCACCTCGACTTAAGATTTACAGGGAATAGTTTCAATCTAGAATTATATACTAACACCCTATCCCCACACTTGAAGTCTTTCACTCCCTTTAACCGACGATCGTGCAATGCCTTTGTACGCTCTTTATAACTCCATGAACGCACGTATGCCTCGTCGCGTAATTCATCTAACTCATGCAACTTGAGAAACCGGTGTCGTGCTGCTTGTGGCAAGTCAAGGTTGATTGCCTTTAAGGCCCAATACGCCTTGTGCTCTAGTTCTACCGGTAGAATACACGCCTTGCGATAGATCATCCTAAAGGGTGTTGTCCCTATAGGTGTTTTGAACGTGGTTCTAAACGCCCAAAGCGCATCATCTAACTTGTCGGACCAATCCTTCCTATTCTTCCCGACAGTTTTCTCCAGAATCCTCTTGACTCCCCTATTCGCATTCTAGACTTGCCCACTAGTTTGTGGATGATAGGCAGTTGAAAGCCGATGGGTGACCCCATAGCGTGACAACACCTTCTCCATTGGGGCGTTGAAAAAGTGAGTGCCCCTATCACTGATTATGGCTTTAGGAGTACCAAACCTGCTGAACAACTTCTTCAGAAATCTCGGCACAACTCGGGCATCGTTCGTAGGTAGAGCTTGAGCCTCGACCCACTTACATACATAATTTATCGCCACGAGAATGTATCAACTGACCCATGAAATCAATGCCCCAAATGTCAAACACTTCAACTACTTGAATCGGGTTTTGGGGCATTTCATTCCAGGATGAGATATTACCGGGGCGTTGACACGCGTCACACCGCTTTACCAACTCATGAGCATCCTTAAACACCACCGGCCAATAGAATCCAAAATCAAACACCTTCTTGGCGGTGTAAGAGGGTCCGTTGTGATCTTCTGTCAAGCCTTCATGACAATGCTTAAGGATCTCTACACCTTCTTCCTTGCTCACACACCTCCTCAGAACTCTATCAACTCCCACATGAAACAGATGTGGAGCATCCCAAATGTATTCGTTGGCATCGGCAAAGAATTTATGCCTCTGTTGTAAAGTCATGTCCTTCACTACTACACCATGAGCCAGGTAGTTTGCTATGTCAGAAAACCATGGCAAACCTTGTGCCTCAGCACTCATGTAAAACACCGGCTTCTCGGCCGGTCTCACATTCACCATCATCAAGGAGTCATGTGGGAACGTGTCCCCTATAGCTTCCTCCCGGATCTCTTCCCTTCCGGAGTCCTCTAGCCTCGACAAATGGTCGGCCGCCACATTCTTTGCTCCCTTCTTGTCTTTGACCTCAATATCAAACTCGAAAAGCAAGAGAATCCATCGAATCAATCTAGCTTTGGCATCCTTCTTTGCGAACAGATATCGCAATGTCGCATGATCAGTATAAACGATGGTTTTAGAGAGCACTAAGTATGAACGAAACTTGTCAAATGCAAACATCACTGCTAACAACTCCTTCTCGGTGGTTGTGTAATTCTGTTGAGCATCATTAAGGGTTTTGCTCACATAGTAAATCGGGTGGAAGTGCTTCTCTCTCCTCTGGCCTAAACCGCCCTGACAGCATAATCACTCGCGTCACACATGAGCTCAAAGGGTAAGCTCCAGTCGGGGGAAATCAAGATAGGAGCACAGACTAGCTGCTCCTTTAAGAACTCGAATGCCTTCAAACAGTCTGCATCAAACTCAAACGGGACGTCCTTCTTAAGAAGGCGGGTCATGGGTCGGGTGATCTTCTAAAAATCTCTAATGAATCGTCTATAGATACCCGCATGACTTAAGAAACTACGAACCGATTTCACACTAGTCGGTGGCGGAAGGCTACTTATCATGTCAATTTTCGCTCTATCCACTTCGATACCGGCACGTGAAACTTTGTGCACAAGCACAATCCCCTCAGTCACCATGAAATGTCACTTCTCCCAGTTAAGCATCAACTTCGTCTCTATGCACCTCCTCATCATCTTCTCAAGGTTCTTGTAACACCCTTAAATTCAAACACCCAGTTATAATAAACATTTACACACGTGGAAGCATTTATCCCAAGTAAATATATATTTTTTTTACTGTTCGCGTGTCGCGAACCTCTTGGGCCTCCCTTCGCGTGCCGCTAGGGAGTCCCAAAAACAAAATCCGGAAGACCAGGTCTTCGCGTGTCGCGAAGACCTGACCTTGGTTCTTCGCGTGGCCCGAAAACACCCAGCAAACAGAGAGTTTGGCTTTTTGCCCAGTTCCAACACCTAGCCAAATTTTCATTCTTTTACCATTTCATCATAACCAAAAATATACCAAACACTTGGGTTTTTGACCAAAAATTCATTCACCAAAATATAAACCAAAACATCAATCCTTGTTACAAATTTACATCCCTTCCAAGGATTTCAATTTACATCCCAAAATCACCAAAAGTGCATACGAGAATCCAACATTCTCCATAGACTTGACCTTGATTGTCCTGGAGCTTTTCCTGCATGACACCATATATAACACCATTAGTAATGAAGATAAAACATAACAAACAATTAAATACTACTTGTTTTCACCCATTTACCCATTTGACCCGTTTCCACCCAAATGAGTCATTAGGCTTCCTATCACTTGCATTTCACCTACAAATTTCATTCTTTTCATTTATAATTCATAATTAGCACATTTCCATTTCTATTTCCATTATGGTACATAGGCCATAACCTCATTTCCATTATGATACTTAGATCATAACTTCATATCCACATATCCATTATGGTACTTAGACCATAACTCCATATCCTCATATCCATTATAGTGTTTAAACTATAACTACATTCATTCACTTACACATACACCTCTATACACATTCATTCCACATTACACATTATGAAACTTATCACATTATACATACAACATTGCATATAACACCATATATAACACTATTTAACATCAATTACTAAGTAACTGTAAGAGCACTTACCTTTCGGGTTAGAAGATCTCGCACCTCCTTCAAGTTTTGCAATTTGATTACCTAAACATATACACCTAGTTTAGTAATTTAACCATTCATAAAAATCACATTATAATTGGGTTTACAACCCAATTTCCCATTTTCCACCCAAACTGACCCGTTTGAGTTATACTCATATCCAAACACCCTCTTTCACCCCAAACTCACCTACTTGAGATTCATTATCCTTACCTTAACACTAATTTTTCATTCAATATTTATTATTAGGTTAATTTGGTGTTCATGCAAGTGTCTAACATCATATAAACACTTAATCATCAATGATTCATCATACAAAATCCAAAAACCCCTAATTTTCTCCATATGAACCATAACTTCTCGTAATCAAAATCAAAGGGTTCTAGGATGTTAATCACCATTCTTTACCTTTAGATTAGCTAGATTATCAACAATCTAACACTAAATAACAACATGCATCATAAATTTTGGATTTCACCCAAAACCCACCAAGATCACATCAATGGTGAAATCAAAAGGAAGATAATCACTTACTTGATATTAGGAAGGTGATGTGTGAGCCAAAACCTTCACAAAACAAGCCTCAAATGCATGATTTAGGCTTCAAACTCGTTTTCTCCTTTTTCTCCTTTGCTCAAGAACGACCCAAATCACCAAATGAGACTAATTTTGACTTTCACTAGTCAATATGGCAGATTTTGTCATTTTACACTTTTAACCCTCAACTTCCATTTCACCTATTTTATTCCATAGTTAGTTAAAAACTAATATAACCTTATTACTAACCTGAAACACAGTTGTTTCAACTTATTTCTAAAATATTATTTTCACCAAAATATTTATTAAAATATTTAATTATTTATAACGAAACCCGGATGTTGGTTCGTTACAAATCACCTCCCCTTATTTGGGTTTCGTCCCTGAAACCTGACTTCACATAAAAAGGTTCGGATAATATTTGAGCATTTCTTCCTCGGTTTCCCAAGTCATTTCCGCTCTCTTCTTATGTTTCCACCTCACCAAAACTTGGCAAATCTCTTTATTGCATAAACGATTCACCTTTCTATCCAAGATTGCCACTGGTTCGTCAACATAATTCAACTTTTCATCCAATTCAATATCATCCAATGGAACAAAAGTAGATTCATCCGCCAAACATTTTCGCAAATGAGACACATGAAACGTGTTATGAAGTTTAGTTAGTCCTTCCGGTAGCTCCAAACGATAAGCCACCGCACCCACCCTTGTTATCACCTTAAACGGTCCGATTAAACGTGGACTTAACTTCCCTCGTTTCCTAAACCGTATCACCCCTTTCCAAAGAAAGACTTTCAAAAGCACAAAGTCCCCCACTTGAAACCCAATCGCCCGCTTTCTATTATCCGCATAGGACTTTTGGCGATCTTGAGCCGCCTTCAAGCGTGCCCTTATTTGGTCAATACTACTATTAGTTTCGTTGACCACCTCTTTACTACCAAGTTCCCGTTGACCAAATTTCACCCCAACACACGGATGTTTGATATTTCCTCCCATACAACGCCTCAAAAGGCGGCATACCAATACTAGAATGGTAGATATTGTTATAAGAAAATTCCGCCAACGGTAAATGGTCGTCCCAATTACCCCCAAAATCCAAAGCACATGCTCGCAACATATCCTCGAGCGTTTGAATCGTTCACTCGCTTTGACCATCCATTTGTGGATGGTAAGCGGTGCTAAGATTCAATCTAGTCCCCATATCGTCATGGAATTTCTTCCAAAAATGAGAAGTAAATCTCGTATCACGATCCGATATAATCGTCACTAGACACCATGACGTGACACAATTTCCTTCACATACATTTCCGCCAATCTATCCGAAGAATATGTTTCCTTTATAGGAAGGAAATGTGCACTCTTTGTCAATCGATCTATAACATCCATGATTTTTCCAGCCTAATTTTTGTTTTATTTCACAACCCATTTCAATTCCGTACCGGTTCAACACAATATTTCACATTATACTCTATTTTAAACATGTATCAATTTAACGTTTCAACTTAGCTTATACATAGTACTTTCTATTAAATTTATAACATATGCATGTATAATTATATAAGATGTATATATATATATATTCTCTATTTTTCTTTGTATTGTTGGATTGATGTTTATCTATGATATGAATTTTGGTTGCTTAAATATTTAAACTTTAGTAAACCTTGAGCTTTTGAACAGTCTACATGTCCCGCCCCGATGTATTCCGCCGTCGGTTGTGGTGTGACACGATCCACTACTACTCATATTGCATCATAACCCTTTCAAGTATTTGGTAGTTTAGTGATCAAATCCATGGTTATGTTCTCCCATTTCCATAGCGGTATTTCAAGTGGTTGAAGCTTTCCATACGGCTTTTGGTGCCCCGCTTTTACCCTTAAGCATGTGAGACATCTTTCCGCATACTTAACAATATCACGCCTTATACCCGGTCACCAAATATGAAACCTCAAATCATAAAACATCTTTGTGGCCCATGGATGGATAGAATACTTGGATTTATGCGCCTCGTCTAAAATAGTTGTCAAAACACTTGACAACCTAGGAATCCAAATTCTATCAAAGCATGTCTTTAAACCTGTGCTATTTTCACCAAGCTTATCAACATAAGCTACCATCCGTTCCTTCTTCAAATCACCACCAAGTGCTAACACTTGAGCCTCTCGGATTTCATCAATAAGAGATGATGAAATTGTCATCTTAAATGACTTCACTTTGAAAGGTGTACGACTCGTCTTTCGACTCAGCGCATCCGCCACCACATTCGCTTTACCCGGATGATAAGGTATTTCACAATCATAGTCCTTGACCAATTCAAGCCACTGCCTTTGCCTCATGTTGAGGTCCTTTTGGTCAAAGAAGTACTTGAGACTTTTGTGATCCGTGTATATCATACACCTAGCCCCATACAAATAACGCCTCCAAATCTTCAGTGTGAACACCACGGCCGCAAGCTCTAAATCATGGGTAGGGTAATTCACCTCGTGAGTCTTCAATTGCCTAAACGCGTAGGCAATCACTTTCCCCCTTTGCATCAAAACACACCCCAACCCCTAATGCGAGGCATCCGAATACACCACAAAATCTTCGATCCCGTCCGGCAAGGATAAAACGGGCGCCGTAGTCAACTTTTCTTTCAAGAGTTGAAAGGCAGATTCTTGCTCGAAACCCCATACAAACTTAGTCTCTTTACGCGTCAATTTCGTCATCGGCAAAGCAATCCGAGAGAAGTTTTCAATAAACCACTGATAATAACCCGCCAACCCCAAGAAACTTTTAATTTCCGAAGGCGTTTTCGGCGATGACCAATCATTATCCGCCACTATCTTGGATAGGTCGACTGATATCCCCTTCTCATTACATGACCCAAGAATTGGATTTTGCGTAACCAAAATGCGCACTTAGAAAATTTTGCATAAAGCTTTTCCCTTTGGAGAACTTCAAGAATCTCACGTAAATGACAAGCATGATCACCTTCGCTCCTTGAATAAATGAGAAGATCGTCAATAAACACAATGACCGAATGGTCGAGGAACGGTCTACACACCCGGTTCATAAGATCCATGAAAACCGCGGGTGCGTTGGTTAAACCGAAAGGCATAACCGTAAACTCATAATAACCGTATCGAGTGCGGAAAGCTGTCTTATGAACATCATCTTCTTTCACTTTCAACTGATGATACCCAGACTTCAAATCAATTTTAGAGAACCATGACGCCCCTTGCAATTGGTCAAATAGGTCGTCAATCCGAGGTAACGGGTACCGATTCTTCATCGTCAACTTGTTCAACTCCCGATAATCTATATACATTCTCATGCTTTCGTCCTTCTTTTTAACGAAGAGAAGGGGCACACCCCAAGGCGAGACGCTCGGGCGAATGAAACCTTTATCAAGTAGTTCTTGTGATTGCTCCATTAGCTCTTTCATCTCCAGCGGTGCTAACCTATAAGGTGCTTTGGCTACCGGCTTAGCATCCGGTATCAAGTCAATCCCAAACTCCACTTCCCTCTCCGGAGGAACCCCCGGTAATTCATCTGGAAACACATCCTCAAACTGATTCACAACCGGAAAATCGTGAATATCTTTCACTTTCTCGATCACATCTGCAACACAAGCCATGTATGCCTTGCACCCATGCGCCATGTACTTTGTTGCCTTCACATAAGAAAACAATCTTACCTTTCCTTTATTTTCACCTTCTATGTAAATGGACTCACCCGATGGGGAATCGAGTTGTATCGCCTTAGGTCCATATAAGATACTCACTTTGTTCATATACAACCAATCCATCCCCACTATCACATCAAAATCCCCCATGGTCATAGGAATTAAATCAATAAGGAACGTTTCACCCCCCGCCCTTAATTTGCAATTTCTATAAATATCAAACACTAAGAAACTCTTATCATTTGCCGCCTCGATTTCTATGGGTTCATCTAACTTGCTATTTAGAAACGAAGAATGCTTAACAAATTTCAAAGACACAAACGAACGACTAGCCCCCCAATCAAAAAGAACTAGTGCAGGTAAAGAGTTAATCTTGAATGTACCTGACACCACTTCCGAGTTCGTCTTTGCCTCTTTCGCCGAGATGTGGAATGCTCTACCCTTAGGTTTTGGTATTTCAACTTTCTTTTCACTTCCACTTTGTTTCAGCTCGGGGCAATCCACCCTATTGTGCCCGGGCTTGTAACAATTGTAGCATATAGGGATTTGGCTTGGACTTTGATTAGCCATATGCCCTGCCTCCCCACATTTATAGCAATTTTGCGTACCCTTCCTACACTCCCCAAAGTGCTCTTTTCCACAAACCTTGCATCCCCGTGGGGAAAACTTGCTAAAAGGCTTCTTACTAGGGCTCCCGCCCTTTATTTTATTCACAACTTGATCCTCAATTTCACTATTTCTCTTTTAACCTCTTGCCTCCTCAACTCCACCTCTCTTTCCCAACACCTATTTATCAAGTCCACAAGTGTGGTAAAAGAGGAAGGAGATATGCTATCTCTGAACTCCACAGTAAACATAGCATAAAATCTGTCAATCTTCGCCTTCTCGGTCGACACCACGTCCGTACAGAACTTGGCACGATCAAAGAAAGCCCCAACCAATTCATCTATTGACTCATTCTTTTGCCTCATGAGGAGAAACTCCTCAGTCATCCTGTCAACTGCGGCTTGTGGGCAATGGTATTTCAGAAAAGCCGTCTTAAATTCCTCCCAAGTCATGGAGGTCACACCCAATTCACCCCTCTCCTTTCAGAGATTCAGTAACCATTATTTTGCCCTTCCCATCAGTAGAGGCACAATAAACATAACCCTTTCCTCGAGTTTGCACTTTGTCGTCTCAAAATTCGATTCTATATCCACCACCCACCTGTGGCTAAGGATCGGGTCCACTTGCCCTTTATACTCATTTGGCTTAATTACCATAAACTCTTTAAGAGTACATCCTCGTGGTTCCTTCTCTTTCTCTTTCGATACATCTTCGAGAGTAAGCTTAATAGCCCCTCTCATTTCTTCCATCAATAGAGTCGTGTCTTGCTCAAAAGCCATGGCCACTTCTTCCTTTATTAACTCTTGGATTCTTGGATCCAAAGGTTCCCTATTCACATCGTCCGACATCTCTTAGCAGAGAATTAGAACAAAAACACCTTAACATCCTTACACTTTCAATACCTAAGGTATCCATCACACATACACTCTTATGTATTACGTATATATATATATATATATACATCTACCTATATTCATGCATACTGTTAGGACATAGTTTGTAATGACAAAAGCTTTGTAATAGTTTAGATCTAATGTCTTTATGTTTTTGTAATGTAAATGTTCTAAGTGTTTATGCAAGTTATGTTAGAGGCGAACTTGTTAAGTTCGCCTAGTCTAACAGAGGCGAACTTGTTAAGTTCGCTTAAGTATATCTGAGGCGAACTTGTTAAGTTCGCTTAGTCTGTTAGAGGCGAACTTGTTAAGTTCGTCTAATGCAGGTCAGATGTCTATAAATAGGGTTTACAGACTCAGTTTGAGAAGAGAATCAGAAAGTGAACAGAGTTGAACGATTGAGTCTGTAAACTCTATTGAGAATTGGAATACAAGTGTGAATGTTATTTACTTGATTGTCTCTATTGTCTTTTGTGTATGCAATCGTTGATTCGTTGGATTCCGCACTTCGAGTTAACGACACGTCTTATCACGAGAACGATCCATAGAAGTGCCATGAGGACCTACACATACATATATAATCACCTTCACCTAATCCTTGCAAATGTTCATTGTCATAAGGTTATCATAAAGACCCTAGCACATCTCATCTCATTAATCATATTGGTCAGACATGTTTAATAATACGTTATGCTCAATTGTAATTATCATATTCATATAGCAAATCACAAAACAAGTTTCGGCACACATAACACTTTATCATTCAATCATACATATACACCATACTTAAAAACATTAATCATAACATTACTAACCTTTCGTTTCCGTAAGCTCCGAGTCTTAGTCAAGTCCTTTATGGATTCTCATACCATTCCCCCATATCATGAGCATCCGGTTTGAGTTTGGTGCCTCGCACACCAAATCCGTCAAACCATCGCTCTGATACCAAGTTGTACCACCCTTAAATTCAAACACCCGGTTATAATAAACATTTACACACGCGAACCATTTATCCCAAGTAAATTTTATTTTATTTTACTGTTCGCGTGTCGCGAACCTCTAGGCCCTCCCTTCGCGTGCCGCGAGGCAGTCCCAAAAAGAAAATCCAAAGAACAGGTCTTCGCGTGGCGCGAAAACACCCGGCAAATAGAGAGTTTAGGTTTTTGCCCAGTTCCAACACTTAGCCAAATTTCCATTCTTTTACCATTTCAACATAACCAAAAATATCCCAAACACTTAGGTTTTTGACCAAAAATTCATTCACCAAAATATACACCAAAACATCAATCCTTTTTCCAAATTTACATCCCTTCCGAGGATTTCAATTTATATCCCAAAATCACCAAAAGTGCATACGAGAATCTAACATTCGCCATAGACTTGACCTTGACTATTCCGGAGCTTTTCCTACATGGCACCACATATAACATCATTAGTAATGAACATAAAACATAACAAACAAGTAAATACTACTTGTTTTCACCCTTTCACCCATTTGACTCGTTTCCACCCAAATGTGTCATTAGGCTACCTATCACTTGCATTTCACCTACAAGTTTCATTCTTTTCATTTATCATTCATAATTAGCACATTTCCATTTTCATTATGGTACATAGGCCATTACCTCATTTCCATTATGATACTTAGATCATAACTTCATATCCACATATCCATTATGGTACTTAGACCATAACTCCATATCCTCATATCCATTATAATATTTAAACTATAACTACATTCATTCACTTACTCATACACCTCTATACACATTCATTCCACGTTACACATTATGCAACTTATCACATTATACATACAACATTGCATATAACACCACATATAACACTATTTAACATCAATTACTAAGTAAGTGCAAGAGCACTTACCTTTCGGGTTAGAAGATCCCGCACATCCTTCAAGTTTAGCAATTTGATTACCTAAACATATACACCTAGATTAGTAATCTAACCATAAATCAAAATCACATTATAATTGGGTTTACAACCCAATTTCCCATTTCCAACCCAAACTGACCCGTTTGAGTTATACTCACATCCAAACACCCTCTTTCACCCCAAACTCACCTACTTGAGTTTCATTATCCTTACCTTAATACTAATTTTTCATTCAATAATTATTATTAGGTTAATTTTGTGTTCATTCAAGTGTCTAAAATCATATAAACACTTAATCATCAATAATTCATCATATTATTAACAAAATCCAGAAACCTCCAATTTTCTCCATATGAACCCTAACTTCTCATAATCAAAATCAATGGGTTCTAGGATGTTCATCGCCATTCTTTACCTTTAGATTAGCTACATTATCAACAATCTAACACTAAATAACAACATGCATCATAAATTTTGGATTTCACCCAAAACCCACCAAGAACACATCAATGGTGAAATCAAAAGGAAGATAATCACTTACTTGATGTTAGGAAGGTGACGTGTGAGCCAAAACCTTCACAAAACAAGCCTCAAATGCACGATTTAGGCTTCAAACTCGTTTTCTCCTTTGCCCTAGAACGACCCAAATCACCAAATGAGACTAATTTTGACTTTCACTAGTCAATATGGCAGATTTTATAATTTTACACTTTTAACCCCTCAACTTCCATTTCACCCGTTTTATTCCATAATTGGTTAAAAACTAATATAACCCAATTACTAACTTGAAACCCACTTGTTTCAACTTATTTCTAAAATATTATTTTCACCATAATATTTATTAGAATATTTAATTATTTATAACGAAACCCGGATTTTGGTTCGTTACAGTTCTGCAAGCAATGATCGAAAGAACTCCCAAACACAGAAAAATCGTCCATGAAAACCTCCATGGAAGTCTTGATCATGTCCTGAAATATAGCCACCATGCACCTCTAGAAGGTGGCTGGAGCATTACACAACCCGAATGGCATACGCCGGTACGCGAAGGTATTGTATGGGCATGTAAAGGTGGTTTTCTCCTGATCGGTGTAATGGGGATCTGGAAATAACCCGAGAAACCATCAAGGAAACAATAGAACTGCTGCCCTGATAGGCGCTCCAGCATCTGGTCAATGAAAGGAAGGGGGAGTGGTGCTTCCTAGTGGCATCATTCAGTCTCTTATAGTCAATGCACAATCTCCAACCGGTGACTGTCCTCGTAGGGATCAACTCATTCTTCTCATTCTTCACAACTGTCATCCCACCCTTCTTTGGGACGACCTGAGTCGGGCTAACCCATGTGGAGTCAGAAATAGGATATATCAATGCAGCATCAAGGAGTTTAAGGACTTCCTTCTTGACCACATCTGACATGTTTGGGTTAAGCCTCCTTTGAGGTTGCAAAACTAGCTTGTGCTCCTCCTCCATGAGTATCCTATGCGTGTAGAAAGTAGGGCTGATGCCCTTTATGTTTGTGAGTTTCCACGTAATAGCTTGTTTGTGTGCCTTTAGCACATCTATCAACCTCTTCTTCTCCTCCTCCGTCAGTGCAGTAGAAATCACGACGGGTAAACCGGCCTCACCATCTAAGAAAGCATACTCCAAATGGGAGGGTAGCTCTTTAAGCTCAAGGGATGGTGGTTCCTCAACCGAGGGCTTCTTCTCCTCCTTGGTGTCCTCAACAACTTTGAATACCTCTGGGTACTCACGAGGCTTACTAGTCGGGTGGCTCAGACTTTGCTCTAGGAGAGAATCAGTCTCAACCTCCTGGTCTTCCTCACCCAGGTGTTATGTGTCAAGCAGGCCAGCGCCACACACGTAGTCAAGGCAACGATCCATGTGAGATATGAAAGTGTCTAGAAAGAACAATGAATCATCCTGAGCACTAGAATGCTTCATCGACCTCATCCCCCACACGAAGTGTGATCTTACCGTAGAAGACATCGATTAATGCCTTGGCGGTGCGCAAGAAGGGGCGTCCCAAAATGAGTGGGACTATATCGTAAACCTCCATATCAAGAATGACAAAGTCCGCGGGGAAAACAAACTTATCAACCTTCACCAACAGATTCTCCACTATTCCCCATGGATATTTGACCGAACGGTCGGCCAAAGATATGCTCATGCGCGTAGGGGCCTGATCTCCAAGGCCTAGCTTCTCGAAGAGAGAGTATGGCATCTGGTTGATGCTAGTACCGAGATCGGCTAACGCGTGGTGCAGAGTCGAACCACCAAACAAACACGTGATCGTGAAGACACCTGGATCTGCTAATTTCTCCGATGGCTTGTTCTGGACCACCGCAGAGCATCTTTCATTCAGAGTGATAGTTGAAAGGTCCTCCAGCTTCTTCATATTGGACAGAAGATCTTTTAGAAATTTAGCATATTTTGGCATATGCTGGAGGGCTTCAAAAAAAGGCAGATTAATTTTGAGTTGATTAAACAGAAAGTGTCCATAATCCTTAGCATATTTCTGCTGCATCAGGCGAGCAGGATTTGGAACACAACTAAGATCAACATCAGGGGCCTTCTTCTCCTTCTCAGCAGGAGACTTACTATTAGGCACTGTACTTGCTGGGACTTTCCTCTCGTACACCCCTCCAGGAGCCCCCATCTTTATGTCCTCATAAACCGGCACATCATCATCATATGCTGGAGTCTGCTCACTTTCTCCTCCCTTACCACTGCATGTGGTCACCAACTTCAATGTGGATTTCGGGTTAGTCTCAGTACTACCCGAAAATGAACCTCCGGATCGTTCAGTCAGCTGGCGCGCTGCAAATCTAAGAATGCAGACTGCTGATTCCTCAGTAAAGTATCGTGCTCCTTCAGCTTATATCGAGTCTCCTGATCCGTCTTCACCAACTAAGCAAGCAACTGAGTCTGGGTAGCTAACATATCCTCAATCCTCTTCTCACCAGCACTGCTACCGGAATTATGTCCTGCTTCTCTATCTCATCCATACTGATTTTGGCGGTTTTGAAACCCATGTGGGTCCCCGCCAGATCTCCAATCAGAGTTGGGGTAGTTTCTCCATCCCGAGTTGAACAGAGGGGGTTTTTGGTTCCCCAGGAAGTCTACCTGCTCCTGTTGAGAGACATGACAAACGATGGTATCATGACCTCCTCTACATACCTCACGCTTCATCGCGCTCATCTTCAACTCCTTAATCTCCTTTGCCATAGGTGCAAGTGCAGCAGCCATGCTAGTCTCAGTAGTGACCTGATGAACATCTCTAGTGGCAGAAGTAGGTGTCCTAGCACTAGGAGTGGAATTCCTAGAAGAAGGTTGTTGTTGCTCAGCTTGAGAAAACTCCCAAACATCTCCTCACATTCCTCTGGCTCCTTCTTATCCATGATGTGACCCCCTGTAGCAGTATTGAACATCTGTTATTTCTCAAATGTAAGACCAATATAGAACTTTTCAACCAATGCCCAATCAGAAAGGCCATGCTGAGGACACTTGCTTAGCAGAGTATTGAACCGCTCCCAAGCCATGTGGTAAGGCTCATCGGGGTCCATACGGAAAGAGTGGATCTGATCCCTTAGACAGGCGGCCTTAGATGGTGGATAATACTTCTTCAGGAATTTGGCCTTCAGATCTTTCCAAGTGGTAATGGAATCCTTGGGCAGGGTATCCAACCAAGTGGCAGAGCGACCAGATAGGGTGAACGAGAAAAGACGCAACAAGATGGCATCATTAGTAGCACCAGTAATGCGAAAGGTATTGAAAATAAGGCAAAGTAGGACATATGTCATGGTGCATCCTCGTCCTCGAGTCCGTGGAATTCAGTAGAGTTACCGATAGTGTTCATCACATGAGATGGAATCTGCCAAGTATTAGCGTTAGACAGAGTAGGACGGGTAATGGAGGACCTAGCACCCGTGAAACCATCACATGCCCTCTGGTGGACGGTACGCCTAGTAGGTGGATTAGCATCACCCATGTCAGCAATAGGAATTGGAATGCATACCTTTTTCTCAACTAGCTCGCTCAAATGACTGCGAAACTTCCGGCTGTGCTCCCGAAGCTCTCGCTCTGGCTCTGAATACGCTTCAAAGTCAGGTGATCCCTGTGAGCGAGTATGTTGCATAAACTGGACAGAAAACAAAAGGGAAAACAGAAGAACTAAGAACAAAGAAAAGACTCAAACTAAGACGCAAGGACACAAAAAAAACAAGTAAATTAAGGAAATAAACTAGAAAGGAAAAATAAAACAAATAACCAAACAAGAACTAATCAAAGCTAATTTTTCAATTGCCAAGTGTCCCGGGCAACGACGCCAAAAACTTGATGTGGGTCAAACGGTCTAAAAGTTAAACACAAACTAACCTAGACACTCTAGTTAAACTCTAGACAACCCTACTAAACTAGACCACAAAGACAAGCAAGTGTACCTATCAATTGTAACACAGCTAAAAGAAGTCCGGATATCGAACCAACGAGACACTGACTCTAACACAAGTTAGACTCTAACTAGGACTTAATATTTGGTTTGGATTAGGGGGGGGGGGAATTCTACGAACTAAGATTAAACTAGGCAACTGATCCTAAAGAAGACAAACGACTATCTAACAAGGACCGGGATGAAATCTATAAGAATGGAAAAGACTGCCTAGGCTGTGAATCATGAATGCTAAGATCGACTTCTATTGGTTAAGAAATATGATATGGAACTGGGATCTAAAGATATGACACCCTCAAGACTGACTAGTGGATTCCCGATCACTCTCGGTCGTGGGATGTGACCAGAAGACAACTCAAAGGCAATTAAACTCACTGGTTATTGGCTAACATCTTAGTATTACCAATTATGCTATAGACTCGATAGATAGCTCACCTCTCGGTTATGCTATCTCAATACATCAAAGATGCAAGGAGCAATCTGAATTCAATCTATTTGACACGAATCAGCAACAATACTGGACCTCTAAGGAAAACTCCCTCTCAGACAATTCCCACTAAGAAACCCTAACACTGAAGACTAACCGATTACCTATCACTTTTCAAATATTTAGATAAGAAGAACACTTGAATTTAATTGATTATTAGTTGATAATCCTATGGTGACTACGTCTAGACAACCACAAAGTAATCGCAAACAAACAGTAAACGACCTGCAAACAAACAGTAAATCGCCCAAGATCCAAGCTTTGACGGCAATTAGTCGATCCTTTTGAAGAATGGCCGTTCTAAAACATGAAAACCCTAAAATTCCTTTCTTTTCGGATCTACAGCCCTGTCGCGTACAGCGAGAGAAATATGGTTGGCCCTCTCGCATACCGTGAGGGAATTTCTTCTCCTGTCTCGCGTACCGCGAGGGACAAGAATTCTCAGAAAATTAATATTTTATTCTTTTTTCGCTCTCCAACTCTGTGTGCTCGATTCCTTCATACTTTTGCTCTATTTTCCGTTCCTTTAGCACACTATAACCTGCAACTATGACCCAAACTCAGAAAGAACCAAATTTGATACAAAACGAATACAAAACTTATACAAATACGCATATATATACATGGATTAATGCATGTGTTTTGCAACACATCAGTAGACATGGCAGAAGGCAAACAAACAAACCAAACAGCCAGCTTCGGTTGCGAAACACTATATAGTAGCATGAACATAGACTAGCTATCTGTTGATATACTTTAGTTACATTATCTAGCAAACATCGAACATTTATTTATTTACAAACATGTGAACTCACCAACCATTGTGTTCACTTTAAGCATGTCTATATCAGGTCGCTAAGTACACATCAGGAATAGGATGCGTCGAACTTTGCATGGCTTTCATTAAACATGTTTTTCTTACTTTAACTACTTTGGTTTTGGGCACCTTGTTTTGCGCATTTGGTTATCCTTGAACTTGGTTTTATTTACGCTTCCGCAATATTTTCAAACTTAACGGTATTGTCTCGTGACTATGAGCAACACTGGTATTTTAAAAACTCATATAGTAGTCGTTTAATATAACTAATGACAATGATCCTGGTTTGTCACGCGCCTCACGGTATAACCCCACAGGTGGAATTTGAGGATGTGACATCATCCTCCACAATGTTGACCCTATGATTGTCAGATCTCGAATAAGGCTTTGATCTATGGGGATTGAAAGATGATGATTCAAATTTTCTGCTGGGATGATCATAGTTGGAAGGTGCATCAATCCTTTTCTGGATCTTCTTGTCATCTTCAAGCCTTATGAACCTCAGAGACCTATTCCTGACTTCGTCCAAGTTCCTACAAGGATTCATTACAAGATCTTCATAGAATGGGGAGTCCTTTTGTAATCCCATTTTGAAGGCTTGAACTGTTGTAGCAATGTTAAGATTCATGATATCTAAGGATTCTTGGCCAAACTTACTCACATAATCCCTGAAGGACTCGTCAGCATTTTGGGTTACTCTATACAAATCACTAGTTAGTCTCTCAAAGGTTCTGCTGCAAGAAAACTGATTATTAAATAAATTAACTAAATGAGCAAATCTATACTATATAATAAATAAATGTTTTTTCATGCCACGTGTCGCTTCCGTATTCATTTTCATCATTTTTTTCCCGTATCTCTCTCTTATTAAATGCACCTCTATTTTTTAATAATAATATATTTTTAATGAAAATACTAATTATACTAATAAAACACATTTATTTTAAATTATCTCTTATTATAAGAAATTTTGAAATCTAATTATGTAACTTTTATTTTCAATCAAATAGTAAATGAAAGCCAAATTACATTAAATAGTAATTAATGTATTTTTGAAACCGAATTATATATTAATTTTTACATATTTTGAATTTTGTTTTATATTCTTACTATATGTAAAATATATTTATACCGGTAAAATATATCAATAAAGATTTAAGAATTTTATTTATTAATATTTTTCACCGCGTTTGTAAACACGGGTTCTAAGCTAGTAACGTAATATATTAAATGTAATAGCCGTTGAATAAAAAATGCAATCTTAATTTAATAAAGGAACATCTTTATTGACACGTGTCAACCACATATGAGGTCTTTGACTAATTTTCCCGCCAAAACTATCCCCGTTATTTTTGTTCTTTAATTTAGGAAACCATTTTCCCTATTAGCAACTATTCTTGATTTCTCTCAATGAAGATCGAAGTTTTTCTTCTCAATTCAACCTCTTAATTTAGGAAACGATTTCTCCATTATCATCTTATATAAAAAAAACATTTTACAATTCCATAAATCTTAATTAATAATTCTTTATTTCAATATTTTCATTAAACCCGTGTGTGTAGTACACGGGTCTTTAACCTAGTGAAGTAATAGAGTAAGGAGGAACGTTTAATAGCCATTTTAAGGCAGATCTTGTTAAAGTTGATGTGAAGCCTTTGCACAGACAGGCCTCTTTCAGATCTAGAGGAATAGAAGTGATCTCCATTCTCTCTCAATATTGAGCAAAATGCTCTTCGGGATCGGTAGTCCAATAGTATAATTTCATGTTGGGAGTTCGGAAGCGTTTCGGGATCTCGGCATCGCATTATGGAGGAGCAAATCTTGAGATCCTTTGACTAGCTGAGGATTCTTCCGGTATTGGTAGGACCACACCCGTTACGCTGGAGATCATATCCTTTAGTTTCTTCAGTTCTTTGGCCATGACTGGACTGATCCCTGTACCCTGCATAAGTTCATTATGGTTAGTGTTTAAAAACTGATTGAAAGTGTTACCATTGTTAGGATTCTGCGATGATGATCCTGGGGTGATTCCAGGATCCCGGTTTGCAACGACTCTAACAACTGGAGTTGGGCCAACTGTAGTGGTTCCGGTCTGCATGGGGATTAACTCTCCCTAATGATTTCCTGAGGATCCTGCAAAGTCAAAGTTCAGGATCCTTGGTTGTAGTGGAGTTGTTGTCTCCATCGGTTTCTTCAATCCTTTTATGTTTTAAAGCTCCATAAACAGCGTCTGGTTGGTTTTTTGTTGTTGTTTCATCTGCTGCTTCACCTCTAAGAACATAGTAAGGATGTCGTTGTTTGAAATAAGTACGGATTCTCCGGTAGGCATTCCGGATCCCGAAAAACTTGCAGAAGTTGTTTTCTTAGGTAGACTAGAAGAAGAAACTAAGTTAGATTGGGATGACATTTTTGCAATGAATTTGGAAAAGTAGTGATTGGATGCAAATTTTAAAATGGATTTCAACATAAAAAGCACCACTTGCCCCACGGTGGGCGCCAAATTGTTTTGGGTAAAAGTTATCAAGACTAATTTTGTAACCAAACTTAGTATATGAGGTAGTGTGCTTGATCAAAATATGAGAATATGAACATAAATGTAAAGATTTGACATGATGATGTACAAGGAAAGCCCTTGATCGTTGGGGATCGCCGGCTTAAAACCTCGGGAAGTGACCAAAAGTCACTTGTCTCCTGTTCTTGTATAAATCGATGAAATGGGTACAGTTTTGGCAGTGAATGATCGAGAGCTAAGTGTTACAATGTAGTTTGTGAGTGTTGTGTGTGTTTTCTATATCGATCTCACTGCTATAAATACAAAGATAAATATAATAAACAATCCGAGAATCCCGGCTAGACCAAGTCTACAAATGTGACCGTTGTAGATCATTCCTCACATCTTTCACACGTTTTTCATAATGTCTTGACTGATTCTTCAGGAGAGACCAAGTCTACACGTTTTACCTGCGCATAAAAATTAAGACAAGAGAACAATGCAATGGTTAGTAATGTAAACGTTAAGGATACCGAAGTTTGTTTGGAGTTCAGGATCCCAAGTCCTAAAAATGACCTCTAACAATTTTGTTCATGTTTATGGAGCCATCATTGAGTGTAGGGGATACTAACAAGATTCAATAGAAGATTTGTGTCCAAAATCATCATCAAAAAAGCTGAATTCAAAGAGGTACAACTTGTTTTGTTGAATGTACAAGCTTTTGAAGCTTAGAACTTGGATGTTCTTGGTGTTAATTTTTCGAAGTGTGATTTTACTTCCAAACATATTTTTCATGGATGTGATATATTATAATAGGAGGATCTGAAGAGTTTGAGCTCCCAACTCCTAAAATCGGATTTACTAGAATTTTTGTAAGATTTAATGCATTTTATTGGGTGGAAATTGGGAAAAATAGTTATGGAACTTGGAAAAATCCCAACATTTTACAGAAGAATGGTTTTGACGAGTAATGAATCCAGTAAAAATTTCAGAATTTTTCAAATAGTTTTGCTATTTATAAAGTTTTTGTTAAGATTTAAACAAGGAAAAATTGGGAAAATGTTTGTAGATATTTGCTAAGCTTAAAACTTTTACTGGAACATCATGTCCGTCTTCAACTGATTTGGTAAATATTTCATAAATTTTTAACATGTTTTGATATTTTTCCCGACTTTATTGTTTTGTAAGTTTAAAATAATCATATTAAATATTCTGGATGTTAGAAAAATGTGAAACTTTCACATACATTATTTCTCACTAATATCAGTTTAGGATACAAATTTCAAGCATTAACAACCTGTTTTGATATGTATTTGGAATGAAGGGTCATTTAAAGTTTATAAAAATGGACACATTATGGGATTTTTATACAAAAAATTGTTTATAAAAACTCCAATAAGTTTTGGACAGAATGTTTGCACATTTTAAACCATAATTTGGACTTTGAATATTAGAAACTATGATCATGCTTAAATGTTAATTTTAAACAAAACGGACATTTATATCCGTAACCGTACTTTACGCGCGAAACGGTATTTTTGGACAAACGGAATCATTATTTAAAGTTTTACCAATAAATATATATATATATACACATATATTTATATATATAGAGAAAAGATCATAAGAAAACTCATTTTAATGAGAGAATTAGAGAACTCCTCATTAAAGAAAAATAATAATAACTCAAAACGATGTGGGGATTTAGGTTTTTTGGGGGTGGGTGTGGGGATTTAGGTTTTTTGGTGGTGGGGTGGGGTTAGGTTTTTGGGTGGGGGTGGGGTGAGGGTTTAGGTTTTTGGGGGTGGGTTAGGCTTTGGGGCGGTACTACACATATGCAGTATTGCGTTTTTTTTTAACGAGAACGATGTGGGAAACATGGTCTCCAAACCACTTTTTTAGTTTTTGATTTATATTTTTAGTTATGATTTTTTTTTTTGAATTTTTTTCCCTTTAATGAGAAGTTATCTAGTTCTCTCATGAATCCAACCCTATATATATATATATATATATTTATATATATTTATACACACACATGATAACCAATATTTATGTGATAACCATGATAACCACTCTCAAACATAGTGTTACGTATATGTAAAAATTATCAATCTGTTAGTTTATATGTACGTAAACACTATGTGTCAAGTATATATAACATTATTTGGTACGTATATGTAAGAATCATCATTTTCGTATTTATGTTCAAGATATGTATTCAAGATACTTAAATATTTTTTTAACAATTAAATGAAAAAATAATTTTTAAATTATGTGATTTTTTTAGAGTGGTTATCATTGTTATCACATAAAAACTGGTTATCATTTGAACCCTTATATATATATATATATATATATATATATATATATATATATATATATATATATATATATATATATATATATACATAAGTTCATATATATACTTTAAATAAGTTTTAAACTTATAATTTTGAAGTCACGAATATATAAAAGTCGGGTTTTTAAATTAATAAACATTTTAAACATGCGTATGCACGGGTATTGGTATGTAATAGGTTGCATAGACACTTTTGAGTCGTAGACATGTAACATTCCGTATTCCGAGAGCGCTAGAACGAGCACGAGATTTACATGAAATTAGAAAAAAGAAAGCGAGATGGACCGGGCCTTTTGCCGGGTCGCTAGGTGGGCCGAGTAGAAGGGGATGATGGGCCTTAAGACCCTAAACCTCCTTTCACCAACCTCAATTGTCTCACTTCATCTCCCCACCTTCTAGAGAGAGAGAGACGGTTTTGACCGGAGATCGGCCCAATCTACTTCTCCATTAGTTGTTTGAAACTTCTCTGAGGAAGCAAACCCGATCAGGTATCAAAACCCTTCAAGATATGAGTTTTTGTTGAAAATGAGTTTTTAGGGTTTTCATGGGTTTTCTTCAAAAAAAAGTCAAATTTTTACGTATGTTTATGCTTAAAAACCATATATATAGCTTCATGGTTAAGATTAAAACAGTTTGGACGTAAAAAGTTGAGATTTTGGATAAAAAACTAAGAATCTAGCCAAGAACAGTTGGATTGTCCGAAAACTCAATGAATGGTCCGAAAACTATGAAGTGTCCGAAAATTATTTCGGACACAGAGAGATTTCAGACAAAAAGATTTTGGAAAATTTAGTTTTCGGACGAAATAGATTTCGGATGAAAGATGTTTCAGATGAATTAGTTTTCGGAAGAAATAGATTTCGAATGAAAGATATTTCAGACGAATTTGTTTTCGGACGAAATAGATTTCGACCAAAAAAGATTTCGATTTAAAAGAGATTTTGGACAGATGAGTTTCGACCAAGTAGATTTCGGACATATTGTTTTGTTAACACGTGTCATTTATGACCGCTCGAACAGATCATCTAGCACCTCGTTGAGCCCTATACTTAGGAAGAGTTAACTAAGAAAGTTAGGTGAGTTCTAATCCCCTTTCCTGCTTACTTTTGGGGTGGTGTGCATATTTAGTGAAAAGTGTTAAAAGAGACCAAAGAAAGTTTTATGAATGATGTTTAAGAAAATGTTTATAAACAATAAAGATGTTTTTTAAAAGAATGAAGGTAAAGTGTTAAAGAAAGTCATTTCATTAACAAAGAAAGTAAAGATAAAGTTTACTTCAGGAATAAGTACCATATTAAGTTGCGGTTCCTTCGGGGACAGTTGTAGGTCCCTGCGGGGTGTGACGGATCTCTAGACTCGTGGTACGACACTGTGATAACGTGTGGAATCCATGATCAAATTGCAACATGTAAAGCAATCAACAACACAACACATGTAAATAATGTCCTTTATATTTCTCCACACAAAACACTATTTACAAACTCACTGTTCTTGAACACCTTTACTTCTCTAACTCTAAATCTGACATTTAAACACCTATTTATAAGGAAACACAATGACCAGGCGAACTTAACAAGTTCGCCCCGTATGATCCTTAGGCAAACTTGACAAGTTCGCCCCGTATGATCCTTAGGCGAACTCGACAAGTTCGCCTATAAAGTTCGCTATAAGATCCTTAGGACAACTTGAAAGATTCGGTAACTTACAACACAGAATTTTAGCGAGTGTTACAAAACATGTCCTAACAGACTCCCTCTTAACTGTTGCTAAAAATTCTATCAAATTACAAGTCAAAGACTCTAAGACTATGACACAAAATTTTCAAGCTAAACATGTTTCAAATGAATATGATTGTTCAAACACTTCACATTTTAAGAAGAATGAACTTAATGAACATAATAGTGTTTGAAAATCTAAAGTTTATGTTTCTGACTCATCAAAGCAATCTTCAAAAATAGACGAGAGATTCGACTGTGAATTGCGTGAAGTCATTTATTTTAATATAAATGGACGACCCAAGTCCACTATGGCTTGGGTCTCTCTTTCAAATTAATGTTTCTTGTTTAATATGCACGATTAACCAAGAGGGACTATTAATACTATTTGGTTTGTTAATAGTGGTTGTTCATAGCACATGACAGGGAATGGCATCTGTAGGAGCAAAGAGTTGTTAGATAACTGATAATCTATTTGATTTAACGACTTGATACTAAGGGGGAGAATATGTCACACATAATATTGTTTTGGTAAGATTTTGACCAAGTCCAAAAGACAATCTGGATTTTAGGGTGACGATGGTGAGCATAAAGTCATTGATGCACCCATTTCACTAGTTGGGGGGAGTTTACAGGACAGGGGGAATACAATATTGTGTTGTTAACAAGGGCAAAGGCATTCGATTACACTGGTTTGAGTTTTTGATTGATTGATTGAAATGCTAAATCCTGAGTAACCGAGTAACATTTTTTAAAAAAAAAACGAAAATATTTTCATAGAAGTTTTATTTTATTTCAAAAATATTTCAAAAAAAAATCCAAACAAATTGAAAAAGATAAAAATTGACATCATTTGAGGTATGAGAAGAAATGATAGTACATAAGTAGATAATCATTCACACATGACCTTAGTTGGTTGCTGGTAGTTTATGTTCATTCAATATATTTGAATTATATATGTTTTTGATCTAAACTACAGAGATTGCACAAATAAGAAATGATAGTGTTGTGTATGCAAATAATTTGAATTTTCAATAGGCTAAAAGCGTGTTTGAACCATTAGTAGTATGAAAACATAATTGCATATGTTACAACTGTGATTTGAACCAATTTTATGCCTGGGTGTGTGTGTGTTGCAGTTACACTATCAGAAAAAGAATATTAGCTTTTAATTAAGATTGTCCTGTGAGACCAGTTTCGGGTTATGTCCTTAGCACAACTCATTTGTTTTGATTTATTGCCCATGTCCCGAAAAGCATGAAATTTGAAGTTAAACTAAGATATCTTCTTAACAACATATGTCAAACATATATTACCCTTGGATCATATTGATACTCTATCTATACTGATTCCATTGAATTCATAATCCAGATAACAGTTGGATTCACGTACCAGAATCTTATGATTCCATATATATAAGCCAAGACATTGAATCATTCGATTCTGAATCTTATTGATTCCTATACAATCCAATTTGGATTCTGCTTTTCATGTGCTAAGTGATGTCTCCTCATTCTGGAAATTAGGATAATCTTTAGTAAAATCTTGTATGTCTTAAGATAGTTGCAATTATTTTTCTTTGGCATACTAGTGGGGTACACGTTGTATTTCATACTTAAATGGTACATTAACTCACAAGAACGTGGGAAGAAGATGCTTTTAGTTTCAAATGTTATAATATTGACAATTTTAAATTTGTGTGTCATAGCCTGATCCTGTTTTCTTTGAATATTTATTGCGTATCATTACATGAAATATGATAATGTTGAAAGGATATTAGCATAATTGATCAACGTTTGAATGAATGATATAGGATACCAAATTTCTTTGTTATATGAATTTTTATCCAAGATGTGTGATTGATATATCATATACTGATATGATCTTCTTGCTCATGATGTTTAACAAAAATATGTGCTTTATTGTTTTACAGTTCATTTCATTTCATTTTATACAGAGAAAAACCAAAAAGATTTTGTGTTTCTTATGTTTGAAAAACCAAAAAGATTTTATTTTTCCAGCTTCGATGGAAATTTTACTTGTTGGTTATCTTTGGTTGGTTTTCTTTGCCAAAATTGAAAATTACACATAGAAGTTGACAAGGGGTCCTTCTCCCGAGTTTTTCTTCTAGAAAGGGAGAGTGTGTAGATGAACAAGACGAAGACTACAATCGGTTTGATGATTTTGAAGACTGATGACAATCTTTCTGAAGCTGTTGTTAAGGGGAAGTCTGTTGGAGCATACTCTGGTGACAACGAGCTTGAAGATTTTGTGTCTTAGTCTTTGAGTCTTTGGCTTGTAATTTGATAGAATTGCTAGCAACAGTTAAGAGGGAGTCTGTTAAGACATGTTTTATAACTTTCGCTAAAATTATGTGGTGTAAGTTAGCGAATCTATAAAGTTCGCCTAAGCATATTGAGTGGCAAACTTGTTAAGTTCTCCAAGTCTTTGTCCGTGTTGTAAACCGTGTTTATGTGGAGAAATACGAAGGAGATTATTTACCTGTGTTGTTAATTGCTTTACACGTTGCACATTGATCATGGATTCCGCATGTTATCACTATGTCGTACCGCGAATCTATAGATCCGTCACACCCCGTAGGGACCTACAAGTGGTATCAGAGCTTTTGCTCTCGATTAGCAGCAGATTCGTGTTGTTTTCGTGTACAATCAACATCAAAATACACTGTTTTTGAAGATCTTTTTCATCATTTTCGGGTTCTTGATAGAGATGGATTGATTTTGATCATATTGGTTTGATTGTGGATTCGTTTGAAGATTTTGATCCGATAGGATTAGCCCTTATCAACTCCTGATCATTCCTATGGTTCAGATTTGTCAAATTCGATCATATCAATCAGAAATCATGATTTTCAGAAGTGTTGGTTCGAGTTTGGAGTTTCAACTATTTCTGATGAACTTGCTGATTCGGTTGCAGGCGAACTTAACAAGATCGCACAGTACAATTCAGGTGAACTTAACAAGTTCGCTCAGTGCAGTTCAGGCGAACTTAACTGTGACACCCAGCATTTCAGGTCAATATCCACATTTCATAAATGCACGTTCATAATTATTATTTCCTGATATTTATTTTGACTAAGTAAAGTCAAGAAGTCTAGCAAAGGAGTTTATTCCAAGTCTAGTAAATCTTAAAGAATTACTAGAAAAAGTAAGCAGAATAACCCGACTAAATACGAACGTAAATGGTTAAATAAAATAACCAGAAAAAATATATATATATATATATATATATATATATATATGTTACACAAAGTTTACGTGAACTATAATTTATAGTTAAGACTAAATCATATAACATACGAAAAAGTAAAATAATGGACTTTTCGAAGACGTTACTATGTAGCGTCACTTTTAGGTATTCATACCTACAAATAATCACCTCAACGAATTATACAAACCATGATTTCAATAATTTCTTCATCGAGCCATAAACCGGTTAAAATTATAATACCGTGAAGAATCTAAACCGAATTAAATTACCATTTGGAACCCTAATTGATACTAATACCATTAATAAATTAATACTTAAAATTGGTTATCATTAACCCCAAACCACTTCCTTGACTTTCTCGGCCGAGAGTCAGGGGAGCCATTCTCCCACTTGCTAATTCACTCAAATTCAGATAAAAACCATACCTCCTCAGTCGAAACCTCACAATCCTTTTCATACTTCTCACTTTCTTACGGCAATTTCCCAATTCTCCTTCAAGTCGAAGTACAGTTTTAAATCGAAATCCACCATAATTCGGTGTTATAAGGAGAATTTCAAGTGTTCTTGAAGAAAGCTTAGTAAAAGAATTCAAGACTATCTTCTCTGTTTATCTCAGAAATCATCATTCTCTACTAGAGGTAAAAACTCAATATTATCCATTTCATTTTCTTTAAAATCGTAGCTAAACATACAAATCGTTCAAACACAAGTAAGATAACAAGAAAAGTGTGTCAAATTCAAGATTTGAACATAAAAATATACAGGACGAACTCTGTCAATCAAAGTGCAGTAATCGAAACTAGGAGTTTCGATACCTGTTGTTCAATCGAAACTAGGAGTTTCGATACCTGTTGAGTCGAAACTAGGAGTTTCGATACCAGTTGTTCAATCGAAACTAGGAGTTTCGATACCTGTGTACAATCAAAACTAGGTAGTTTCGATACTATTCTTGCCAATCGAAACTAGGTAGTTTCGATACCTGTTTTGCTCGGTCGAAACTGGGAAGTTTCGACATCTGGTCTGTTCAATCGAAACAAAGAAAGTTTTGATACCTGTTCATCAGCCCTTGGGGCAGTAACTCAGAACTATTTTTATAACGAAACAAGTGTTGGGAAAAACTAAAAAGATAATTTAAACAAAAGCAATCAGATCTGCTAAGTCGGGTGAACAACTTGCGTTTAAGACGGGTAGTCTTAACGTGTATGCTATCCTTGTGTAATTAGGATACGGATAGGCGAGTCTGCTGATTATTCAAATATTTGCTAGCATTCATACTGTCGAGGTGAGTTTCACTAATCCCCCTTTTTCTAAGTTTTGAAATGATTTGGGGTGGAAACATACTTGTAAAGAATTTTCGTATGTAAATGAATGAAACTAATGATCTGACCGTATGTATGTATTGAGGGAACAATAAAGCGCTTAAAGTCCTCGGAATAAATTAGTAACCATTAGCTATGGATTTAGCCCGGGATTATATGAATAGTACTATTGGGGGTGACGCCTCCGGTCATGGTTAGTCGCGCTAACCAGGGGTCAAAATGGCCGAATGACCGCATATTGTCTTACTCGCAGAAAGGCGAGGGGAGGCACAGAATGTTGGGGTTTGGTTACGGTCTCGTACATTACATACTATTTTGTATTCCTTGCAAGCTTACAAATGGGATCAATAGATCGGATTAGTAATCATATTCATTGGTAATACATGCAAAAAGAGTTCTGATCCGGGTAAAGTGATCAGGTTTTAAACAAAAGAGTTCTGATCGGGGTAAAGTGATCAGGTTTTAAACAAAAGAGATCTGATCGGGGTAAAGTGATCAGGTTTTAAACAAAAGAGTTCTGATCAGTGTAAAGTGATCATGTTTTAAAGTAAAGAGTTCTGATCAGGCTAAAGTGATCAGGTTTAAACAAAAGAGTTCTGATCAGGTTAAAGTGATCAGGTTTAACAAAGAGTTTTGATCGGAAAATGATCAGATTTAAACATTGGGTTTATGATAACTCTTTATAATAACTTGTGAACTCACCAACCTCGTGTTGACGTTTTTAAGTATGTTTTCAGGAAATTGAACGTGGCCATCAGGTTAGCAATGTAGGATACATGCATGCACGTGGATACGGCTTTTTGGGAGGATTTCTCTTGTATAACTCATGGTCTTGAGTCATATTTGCGAAATCTTAAACTTTTGTAAACTCAATTTGATACTTTGTGATGTAAATATTTTAAACTCGATTATGTATCCAATTACATGTATGTGTTTGCGATAATCATATGCTTTGGAAACCAGTGAACGTCGTGCCTCGCGTTTCCGCCTTAGCGGGGTGTGACAGAACTTGGTATCAGAGCCATTGATTATAGCGAACTAGGTGTCTAAAACGGAACCTAGTCTATAATTTGAATGACTCACTAAAACATTTTCATTGCATAAGCATTGCATAACCAGTCATCATGTCATGTGGATATTGTAGTCACAATCATGTCGTCACATTCCCACACTGACCCAGTCTCTGACCCTGAATTCAACGAGGAACTTTCCGCCACACGTCCCAAAAATTGAGTACAAGTACGCAGCTCCACACCACCTAATGTTGCATTGGGAGAACCGTCTATTGTCTACCGAAAAAAAAGCGGAGGACCAGTTAAGGTACAAATTGCTAGGAAGAAGGTTCGACTTCCACATAAGAGAAACCTGGCAGCCCGTGACCCGAAAGACTTGGAGACCGATGAGGAACCATCTAGGAAACGACCCTGTTACCACCCTACCGTGGGGACTATCCGTTGGATGCCCCGTACCCTGGCACGATGGAGGGAGATGGAGAGCATTCCCTCTACCTTTGAGCTCGGAGAGTCCTCCAACTCTCCAACACCCCTACCTCACACTAGGGAAGCCATGGAGCTCACAGTGCCTACATTGGTAGCACGCGTTCATACGCACGAAGAGCGTCTTGATGATCTCCTAGATGATATTCGGGCACATGGGGATGCAGCCATGCGCTTACGTCAAAGGCTCGGATCTCGAGTACAGACTTTGGAGGATAGCACTCGAGACATACAGGGTGCCACTGACTATCTAGAGTTGAGAGCTGACATGGACTGGCAGTTCACTCTCACAGTCCGAGACATGGTGGAGGCGCTGGAAGAAAGGACTTTAGCTGCAGAGTTTGTGGCTAGGGCTAGCTTTGTCATGGCAGGACTTGCCATGATGATTGGGTTGTACTCCCACTTCTTCTTTTAAACCTATTATGGTCCGGTTATGCCCATAGCACATTATGTAGTTTAAAACTTTGGTACTGATGTGGTCATAAGAACCCATCCCTTTTGTATCCTTGTCTTTTGGAACAATGTACTATATATGTTTTAACTATGTATGTGATGGTTTATATTGTAATGATGGTTGTTCACGTTTGATGTTGTTGTATCCTTATGTCATGATCTATCATTATTATCATATAATGTTGTTTCTTTTTAATTGATATGTTAGAAAGAACGTCATGGCACCTAAGCGAAGGACGCCCCGTAACACTACTAGTGGCAACAACGAGACAATTTCCCCAAACATAGAACAACTCATAGCACAACGAGTAGCTGCCGCCATGGAGCAGTATGAAGCAAACCGAAATAGTGGCGGGGGAAACGGCAGCGGTACCGGTGCAGGAGGTGCAGGAGGCAGCGGTACCGGTGCAGGAGGTGCAGGAGGCAGCGGTACAGCAGGAGGTTCCGGAGGTAATAAAAATAAATAAGCCATAACACATAGTCATGATCCGAATTAATGACGTTATGACTTGTGATTCTACAGATGCTCTAAATAGGAAGTGCACTTACAAGGCCTTCCTATCCTGCAAACCCTGCAGTTTCAATGGCACCGAGGGTGCAGTAGGTCTAATGAGATGGATAGAAAGGATAGAGTCGGTGATTGATATTAGTGAATGCACCGCTGACTGCATGGTGAAGTATTCTACATGCATGCTCACTGATAAAGCTTTAACTTGGTGGAATACTCAAATGAAAACTTTGGGGAGAGAGACAGCGTACCAATTATCTTGGGAAGACTTGAAAAACATGATGATTGAGGAATACTGTCCTCGAAACGAATTACAAAAGATTGAAACTGAGATGTGGAACCTACAGATGATAGGAGATGATGTAGCGGGATACACTGACCGTTTCAATGAATTGGCGATTCTAGTACCGCATATGGTCACACCAGAAAATCAGCGCGTTGAGAGGTATCTGTGGGGCCTTGCGCCTCAAATTCGTAGCATGGTAACATCATCTAATCCAGTAGATGCCAAGAGTGCTACAACTTTATCATTCAAGCTAAGGGATGATGCGGTACGTAATGAATTGTTTGTGAGGAAGGAGAACGAGGAAGGTAGATCTGAGGATAAAAGAAAGTGGATGGGAAATTCGAGTAACAAGTCTGAGAAGCAAGGGTTTAAGAAACAAGGAACTATGAAAGCTTTTGCAGTCAACACAGTGGAAAGAAAAGAGTATGATAGGGGCCTACCGAGATGTAACAGGTGTGGAAATCATCATGCCGGTGTGTGTATCAAGTGTGGAAAATGCGACAAGTTTGGTCACACCACTCAAGCTTGTCGAACTAACAACCGAATGGGGAGAATTAAACCGGGATGTTTCATATGTGGTGACCTGAAACACTTCAAGAAGGATTGTCCCAAGTGGAAGAATCAGAACAACGCTCAGGCACCAGGGAGGGCATTTGTGATGGGTGCAAGGGACGCACGCCATGACTCGAACATCGTCACTGGTACGTTCCAAATAAATAATCACTATGCCTCTGTACTTTTTGATTCGGTGCGGAAATGAGCTTTGTGTCGAATGATTTTAAATCCTTACTCGGTATTCAGGCCAGCAAACTAGATCAAAGTTATACAATTGAATTAGCAAATGGGAAATTAATAGAAACCGGAGAGGTCATTAAGGGTTGTACTTTATGTTTAGAAAACCATACATTCAGTATAGACCTTCTACCCGTCGAACTAGGGAGTTTTGATATTGTTATTGGCATGGATTGGCTATCAAAGAATCGTGCCGAGATCGTATGCTTCGAGAAGATTGTATGTATTTCCCTACCAAGCGGAGAAATTCTTTCCATTCAAGGCGAAAGGTGTAGAATAATGTTGAAGACAATAAACTGCATGAAAACTCATAAGTATCTACGCAAGGGTTATTATGCATTCCTGGCTAACATCGTCGAGAAGAAACCCGAAGAACGTCGACTTGAGGACATACCAATCGTCAGAGATTACTCGGAGGTATTTCCCGAAGACTTACCAGGAATACCACCATTAAGACAAGTCGAGTTTCGGATCGACCTAGTACCAGGAGCCACACCAGTTGCACGATCGCCGTATCGTCTAGCCCCTTCCGAGATGCAGGAACTGTCGAGCCAACTACAAGAGTTACTTGACAAAGGTTTCATAAGACCGAGTTTCTCACCATGGGGAGCCCCGGTCCTGTTTGTAAAGAAAAAGGATGGAACCTTTAGAATGTGCATTGATTATCGGGAGTTGAACAAACTGACAATCAAAAATCGGTATCCTCTTCCTCGAATAGACGATTTGTTTGATCAACTTCAAGGTTCCAGTTTCTATTCTAAAATTGATCTACGATCAGGGTATCATCAACTGAAAATTCAGGAAGAAGATATACCAAAAACGGCTTTTAGGACTCGTTACGGTCACTACGAGTTCCTAGTTATGCCATTTGGCTTGACTAATGCACCAGCCGTCTTCATGGATCTCTTGAACCGCGTGTGCAAGCCGTACTTGGATAAGTTCGTGATTGTGTTTATCGATGACATATTGATATATTCACGAACCAAGGATGAACATGAACATCATTTGAAATTAATCTTGGAACTACTCAGGAATGAGAAGCTTTATGCCAAATTCTCTAAGTGTGAGTTTTGGATCCAAGAGATTCACTTTCTCGGACACGTCATCAATAAGAATGGTATTCACGTAGACCCATCTAAGATTGAAGTTATCAAAAACTGGGAAGCACCAAGAACTCCGACTGTGGTGCGTCAATTTCTGGGTTTGGCAGGATATTACATGCGATTTATCGAGAATTTTTCAAAGATAGCCTTGCCTTTGACCACGTTAACTCAGAAGGACAAAAAGTTTGATTGGACTATTAAACAAGAATCAGCTTTTCAGTTGCTGAAGCAAAAACTTTGCAGTGCACCAATCCTATCCCTTCCCGAAGGAACTAACAGTTTCATCGTGTACTGCGACGCTTCACACCAAGGTCTGGGGTGTGTATTGATGCAGAGAGAAAAAGTAATAGCGTATGCATCCAGACAGCTAAAAGTACATGAGAAAAATTATACGACTCACGATCTGGAATTGGGTGCTGTCGTGTTTGCACTCAATATTTGGAGACATTACTTATACGGTACAAAATGTACTATCTTCACAGACCACAAGAGTCTCCAGCACATCTTTAATCAGAAAGAACTCAACATGAGGCAACGTCGTTGGGTAGAGCTACTGAATGATTACGACTATGATATCAAGTATCACCCTGGTAAGGTAAACGTCGTAGCAGATGCCTTGAGTCGTAAAGAACGGATTAAAACACTCCGTGTTCGTGCCCTAGAATTGACAATTCATACGAGTCTCATGACTAAAATCTGGATGGCACAACAAGAGGCAATCAAAGAAGAAAACAGTTAGAATGAAGCTTTACGAGGAATGATAAAGCAGTTGGAACCAAAGTCAGATGACACTTTATACTTCATGAATAGAATTTGGGTGCCATGTTTTGGTAACTTACGGGAGTTGGTTATGGACGAAGCCCACAAGTCCAAGTACTCCATTCACCCAGGTTTAGATAAAATGTATAAGGATCTAAAAGAACTCTACCGGTGGCCGAACATGAAAGGAGAAATTGCTATTTATGTCGGTAAATACCTGACATGTTCAAAAGTAAAGGCAGAACATCAGAAACCGTCGGGATTGTTACAACAACCCGAGATACCTCAATGGAAATGGGAACAGATTTCCATGGATTTCATCACAAAGTTACCCAAGACGTCGAGCGGGTATGACACTATATGGGTAATCGTCGATCGTTTGACGAAATCAGCTCATTTTCTACCCATCAAAGAGACGGATAAAATCGAGAAACTTGCAAGGCTTTATATCAAGGAAATTATGGCTAGGCATGGAGTGCCAATTTCTATTATCTCTGATAGAGACAGCAGATTCGTGTCTAGAATCTGGAAATCATTACAAGAAGCCATGGGCACACGTCTTGACATGAGCACGGCATATCACCCACAAACAGATGGTCAAAGTGAAAGGACCATTCAAACCTTAGAGGATATGCTCCATGCGTGTGCAATTGACTTCGGTGGAAATTGGGATACTCATTTGCCACTAGCTGAATTTTCATACAATAATAGTTACCACACCAGCATCAAATCCGCTCCGTTTGAGGCTTTGTATGGTCGAAAATGTCGTTCACCACTATGTTGGGCAGAAGTTGGTGACAAGCATTTAACCGGTCCTGAAGTTATTCAAGAGACCACAGACAAGATTTTCAAAATCAAGGATCGTCTGAAGGCCGTCCGTGACAGACAAAAGAGTTACGCGGATAACAGACGAAGACCTTTAGAATTCCAAGTGGGAGACAAAGTCATGTTAAAGGTCTCACCTTGGAAAGGAGTTGCAAGATTTGGCAACCGTGGCAAGCTTAACCCTAGGTACGTTGGACCGTTTGAAATATTGGCTAGGGTTGGCCCTGTAGCTTACAAGCTCAAGTTGCCACAAGAACTAAGCAATATACATGATACGTTTCATGTGTCAAATCTCAAGAAGTGCTTATCAGACGACACACTAATTATACCGCCTGATGAGATTCACATAGACGACAAGTTGCACTTCATTGAGGAACCTATGGAAGTCACAGATTGGAAGGTTCAGAGAACAAGGCGCAGCCGTGTTAAGCTGGTCAAGGTACGTTGGAATTCAAAGCGCGGCCCTGAGTATACATGGGAGCGGGAAGATAAAATGAAATCCAAGTACCCGTCCTTGTTTACAAAAACTCCAAATCAGAGTGACAAGAACTGAATTTCGGGACGAAATTCTCTGTAACATGGGGAGAATGTGACACCCAGCATTTCAGGTCAATATCCACATTTCATAAACGCACGTTCATAATTATTATTTCCTGATATTTATTTTGACTAAGTAAAGTCAAGAAGTCTAGCAAAGGAGTTTATTCCAAGTCTAGTAAATCTTAAAGAATTACTAGAAAAAGTAAGCAGAATAACCCGACTAAATACGAACGTAAATGGTTAAATAAAATAACCAGAAAAAAAAATATATATATATATATATGTTACACAAAGTTTACGTGAACTATAATTTATAGTTAAGACTAAATCATATAACATACGAAAAAGTAAAATAATGGACTTTTCGAAGACGTTACTATGTAGCGTCACTTTTAGGTATTCATACCTACAAATAATCACCTCAACGAATTATACAAACCAAGATTTCAATAATTTCTTCATCGAGCCATAAACCGGTTAAAATTATAATACCGTGAAGAATCTAAACCGAATTAAATTACCATTTGGAACCCTAATTGATACTAATACCATTAATAAATTAATACATAAAATTGGTTATCATTAACCCCAAACCACTTCCTTGACTTTCTCGGCCGAGAGTCAGGGGAGCCATTCTCCAACTTGCTAATTCACTCAAATTCAGATAAAAACCATACCTCCTCAGTCGAAACCTCACAATCCTTTTCATACTTCTCACTTTCTTACGACAATTTCCCAATTCTCCTTCAAGTCGAAGTCCAGTTTTAAAGCGAAATCCACCATAATTCGGTGTTATAAGGAGAATTTCAAGTGTTCTTGAAGAAAGCTTAGTAAAAGAATTCAAGACTATCTTCTCTGTTTATCTCAGAAATCATCATTCTCTGTTAGAGGTAAAAACTCAATATTATCCATTTCATTTTCTTTAAAATCGTAGCTAAACATACAAATCGTTCAAACACAAGTAGGATAACAAGAAAAGTGTGTCAAATTCAAGATTTGAACATAAAAATATACAGGACGAACTCTGTCAATCAAAGTGCAGTAATCGAAACTAGGAGTTTCGATATCTGTTGTTCAATCGAAACTAGGAGTTTCGATACCTGTTGAGTCGAAACTAGGAGTTTCGATACCAGTTGTTCAATCGAAACTAGGAGTTTCGATACCAGTTGTTCAATCGGAACTAGGAGTTTCGATATCTATTTACTCAATCGAAACTAGGAGTTTCGATACCTTGTACAATCGAAACTAGGTAGTTTCGATACTATTCTTGCCAATCGAAACTAGGTAGTTTCGATACCTGTTTTGCTCGGTCGAAACTCGGAAGTTTCGACATCTGGTCTGTTCAATCGAAACAAAGAAAGTTTCGATACCTGTTCATCAGCCCTTGGGGCAGTAACTCAGAACTATTTTTATAACGAAACAAGTGTTGGGAAAAACTAAAAAGATAATTTAAACAAAAGCAATCAGATCTGCTAAGTCGGGTGAACAACTTGCGTTTAAGACGGGTAGTCTTAACGTGTATGCTATCCTTGTGTAATTAGGATACAGATAGGCGAGTCTGCTGATTATTCAAATATTTGCTAGCATTCATACTGTCGAGGTGAGTTTCACTAATCCCCCTTTTTCTAAGTTTTGAAATGATTTGGGGTGGAAACATACTTGTAAAGAATTTTCGTATGTAAATGAATGAAACTAATGATCTGACCGTATGTATGTATTGAGGGAACAATAAAGCGCTTAAAGTCCTCAGAATAAATTAGTAACCATTAGCTATGGATTTAGCCCGGGATTATATGAATAGTACTATTGGGGGTGACGCCTCCGGTCATGGTTAGTCGCGCTAACCAGGGGTCAAAATGGCCGAATGACCGTATATTGTCTTACTCGCAGAAAGGCGAGGGGAGGCACAGAATGTTGGGGTTTGGTTACGGTCTCGTACATTACACACTATTTTGTATTCCTTGCAAGCTTACAAATGGGGTCAATAGATCGGATTAGTAATCATATTCATTGGTAATACATGCAAAAGAGTTCTGATTCGGGTAAAGTGATCAGGTTTTAAACAAAAGAGTTCTGATCCGGGTAAAGTGATCAGGTTTTAAACAAAAGAGATCTGATCCGGGTAAAGTGATCAGGTTTTAAACAAAAAAGTTCTGATTAGGGTAAAGTGATCAGGTTTTAAAGTAAAGAGTTCTGATCAGGCTAAAGTGATCAGGTTTAAACAAAAGAGTTCTGATCAGGTTAAAGTGATCAGGTTTAACAAAGAGTTTTGATCGGAAAATGATCAGATTTAAACATTGGGTTTATGATAACTCTTTATAATAACTTGTGAACTCACCAACCTCGTGTTGACGTTTTTAAGTATGTTTTCAGGAAATTGAACGTGGTCATCAGGTTAGCAATGTAGGATACATGCATGCACGTGGATACGGCTTTTTGGGAGGATTTCTCTTGTATAACTCATGGTCTTGAGTCATATTTGCGAAATCTTAAACTTTTGTAAACTCAATTTGATACTTTGTGATGTAAATATTTTAAACTCGATTATGTATCCAATTACATGTATGTGTTTGCGATAATCATATGCTTTGGAAACCAGTGAACGTCGTGCCTCGCGTTTCCACCTTGGCGGGGTGTGACAGAACTGACATTAACCAAGTTCGCTCAAGCATCTGCGCTGATTTTCTAGTGTTTGCTGATTCAAGCGAACTTACCAAGTTCGCTTAAAGATTGTTTCAGGCGAACTTATCAATTTCGCTAGAGTTGTAGCAAAAAAATTCATATATTTTTGGCTGGAAAATTTTTCTTGGACAAAAATTTTAGGGGACGCTTATATGTTTGTTTTGAGCTATTTTTGAGAAAATAGTAATTTTGGATTTTTATTTTACTAAAATTCATATTTTTTGGAGGGAAAATTTTTCGTGGACATTTACAAAAGATTCTCGAGATGACGAATTTTTTGAATGATTCGACTATGGTCCACTATGATAATGAGATCAAAATACCCCATAAACCACCAAGGCTTTTGAGCATGGAAGAATACTCTAACTGGAAAAACCGGTTTGAGCAGTTCGTTTCATGCACTGATACAAGTCTATGGATACCCATCAGCGTAGGGTATACTCATCCGACTTATGCATGTATGGCTATCTCAAATGCACCCAAGCATGTGTCAGCTCTAAATGAAAAAGAGAAGAAAGTATATGATCGAGAGAAGAAGATGCTTGCGATTTTATCGATATCTTTATCAAAAGAACTCTTCCATAGTTTCAAGAATTTTGAGACTTCAAGAGATCTATGAGAAGCATTGATGATGCAATATGAAGGTAATTTTGATGTGAAGAAGAGCAGGAGAGACTTGTTGAAGAAACAATTCATTATTTTCAAGTATTTGGAGAATGAAACTGTTGATGATATCCTTACAAGATACTTCCATCTTTTGGGTGAGTTGGTAAACTATGATGTTTCTTAGACTAATACTGAGGTGAATGAGAAGCTGTTGGACGCTCTTCCACCTAAGTTTGAAAAGTACTCGGTGCTCATCAAGAAAAATGAGAAGTTTGCCTATATTTCTATTGCGGACATGATTGGTAAAGTTCAATCTTATGAAGAAGGCGATGTGACTAAAGTTACGGACAAAAGTGACGACGAGAGTGTCAAGGTTGTACTCAATAAAGAAGTTACTACTCAAGCATTCGTGGCCTTGATTAAAGAAGAATTAGAGAATCAAGAGATAGTGAGAGTGTTTGATCTGGTGAAAGCACTCAGTCAAGCGAGAGTGATATGAAGACTGAAGAAAGCTTCCAGACAGTTGAAGAGGATAATGTGAATGAGGAAGTGTTGACTGAAGACAAAGAAACTGAAGAAAAGTGACAGAGAAAGAAACATAATCATTTGTTGAAGCCAATGGATTCATGGTCGACACAAAACTGGTAGATGAGGTTGTTTCTCCTCTATGTACTAAATGTTGTTGATTCTGATTTTAAAATCATGAGATTGTGTGATGATAACACTAACCTCATATGTGACATGAAGGCAATTCATTCAGCAAATCAAACTTTAAAAGAAAATGAAAAGATTTTGAATGAAAGAATTGAATCTTTAAAGGATGATATCAAGGTTTTACAAACAAAAGTCAATGAACAAGCTTTTCATTTTGATGTATCTTATTCTGAATATGAAAAAAAGATTAATGAACTTGCCCAGTCATAAAGTGAGGTTACTACATTGATGAGAAAGCTTGAAGGTTATAAGAATTCTAGTTTTCTTCTGGAATATTATAATGACAAAGCTATGGGTGATAAGGTTGTTGGGGGTGTTGGTTTTTGTAGAAGAATGTTTTGAAAACTATAGATAAAATTCTATGTATCAGTGTACTAGGCTAGTACGCATGAGGGTGTTCCTGCGTACATAGTAATTACACCACCTTGTTCGTGCGTACTTAGCCAAGTACGCATGGATTTTGCCTTGTGTACTTAGACAAGTACGTAGGTAGTGATGTTGCCCCTATAAATAGAAGGTGATGCCTTCATTTGTAGGTGGAACACGGGAAAACGTGCGAGAGGTTCTGGCCGGGATGAGCTCTCCCTGCCCCTATGAACCGTGAGCGTAAACGAGAGATGTGTACTCTTTCAGTATGTAATCTGTAATAACGGGATGACTAGTTTGTTATGGATTATATTTCATTTCTGTTGATTTTCTTATTTGTTTGCTTTTGGTTTGTTCTTCACGTCTCATTCGTTCCCACACGAATCACGAACAGATCTGTGTATTTTCCGCTATGCAACGAGGTTCATGAGAAAACTCATTTTCATGAGAAAACCAAAAAACTATGTTAGGACATGTTTTGTAACTGTTGATAAAATTATGTATAAGTTCTTAGATAGGGGAACATTAACAAGTTCGCCTAAGCATCATTAGGAGCGAACTTGTTAAGTTCGCCTATGGTGATGTGGGTCCCCTATAAATAGTTGTTTGCAAGTCTTAGAGATTAAACCTTAGATATTAGAAGTCAATAACATATCTTAGAGAGTTTGTAAACAGTGTTTGTGAGTTAAATACAAAGAGTTTATTTACACCATGTTGCTGATTGATTACACGTTGCACGTTGATCATGGATTCCGCACGTTATCATTATGTCGTACCGTGAGTCTAGAGATCTGTCATGCCCCAAGGGACCTACAATTGGTATCAGAGCTTTTGCTCTCGATTAGCAGCAGATTCGTGGTGTTTTCGTGTACAATCGACGTCAAAGATTATTGATTTTAAAGAGTTTTTCATCTTTTTCGTGTTCTTGACAAAAATGGAAATTTTTTTGATCAATTTGGATTGATTTTTTATTTGTTTGAAGAATTTGATCCGATGGAAGTGTTCCTAATCAGTTCCTACACATTCCTATGGTTCAGATTTGTCCAATTTGATCATATACATCAGAAATCATGATTTTCAGAGGTCTGAGTTCGTGTTTTTGTTTTTCCTAAAGTTTCAGCTATTGCAGGCGAACTTGATCATTAAGTTACATGTGAACTTAATCAGGCGAACTTACCAAGTTCGCTCAGTTTAGTTCAGGCGAACTTATCAAGTTCGCTCAGGAAGTTTCAGGCGAACTTACTAACTTCGCTAGAGGATTAATATATATATATATATATATATATATATATATATATATATATATATATATATATATATATATATATATATATATATATATATTCTTGTCCAGTATTTTGGTGGGAAAATATTTCTTGTCCAAATTTTTTAGGAGACATTTATATGCTTATTTTGAATCATTTTTTAGGATATTGAGATTTTGAAATTTTTTTATTTTCTAAAAAGAGTATTTTGGCGGGAAAATTTTTTCGGATATTTTCACAATAATTTCAAAATGTCAAATTGTTGTGATGATAATGTGATTGGAACTATGCCACCGAGGCTTTTGTGTATCTCAGATTACTCTAGTTGGAATGTCCGGTTCGAGCAGTTCGTATCAGACACTGATGAAAGTTTTTGGATACTCATCTTGGAAGGATATGTTCATCCTACTTATTCGCTCATGGGTCAAGATAATATTCCTTTACAAGTGTCAGCTCTTACTAAAACAAAAAAGTTTTTATTTGATCGAGATATGAAGACGCGTGCAACTTTATAAATGTCTTTACCAAAAGAAATCGTTCATAGTTTTGGGAAGTGTCCAACTTCAAGAGATCTTTGGAAAGCATTGAATAAAAAGGGTGAAGTTAATACTTAAGCGTTTGTGACCTTGATCAAAGAAGAAATAGAGAAGCAGTGTGAATCTGAAAGTGATTCTTCTGCAGATTTAAGTGAGAGTGTTCGTTCTAGTGAAAGTACTCAGTCTACTAAGAGTGATGTGGAGACTGAAGAAAGCTTCCAGATAATTGAAGATGATCTGAGTGAGTCAGAAATTGATGTAGTGCCTGTCAATGTTGATCAAAAGAGTGAAGCTGATAATGACGTATTCATGGCTCCTTGTGTATCTTCTTCACAAGTAATAGATGAGGTAGTTTATAACTCTGAAACTTTTTGTTCTAACTGTTTTTCAGTGAAGGATAAAATGATGAGGGTTATGGATGACAACGTAAACCTCATTTGTGATATGAAATCGATGCACACGGTAAATCAGAAATTAAAGGATAAAGAGAATGTGTATATTGAAAGGATTGAATTATTGAAGAGAGACATAAATTCATTGACCTTGAAGACAAAAGAGCAAACATATCATCTGGATACGGCCTATGCAGAGATTGAGAAAAGAAATACCATCCTTGCTGAGAAAAATAAAGAGATTGCTGATTCTGAAGCAGAGGTGATCAGAATGAATAGAAAGTTAGAAAGCTTTGGAAGTTCATCATTTTTGCTGAAATATTTCAATGATAACATTGATCAAGATAAAAGAACTAGTGGTATTGGATATCTTCCTCCACCATTCAACGGAAATCATTCTGTTGCACTTGAGATTGTAAAAGATGAGGATTTGGATCCTAAGACTGTGTTGAAGGTGAATCCAGTCACAGGTGAAGATATGATGTATGATGATGAGAGTGATGATGAATATTTTGATGAAGCTAAGCTAGAGGGGATACCGAAAGAGGTTAAGAAAGAAGAATCAAAGGATGTGAAGCAGAACCAAGAAGGTGTTGATTCTAAATCATTGTGGTGAATTGTCGTTATAAAAATAAAGAGAAGAGGCATGTATTTTTCCTAAGAAGATGAAGCCTGAAGCAAAACATGTTACTCCAGCAAAGGTAAGAACTCCTGGTAAGTCTTTTGTTAAACCAAATGTGGTTAAATCTCGTGATACACCGAAGTGTAATTCAAAATCCGAGGTTAGGCTTTCTAGACCTCAAAGACGGAGGAGCAACAAAAGATTGAGAAAACTTTTAGAACATCAAGAGCTTTCACAATCAAAACAATTTTCAAATGACAGAGAATGTTCAAACACTTCACATTTTAAGCAAAAATAACTTAATGAACAGAAGTATGTTTGGAAATCTAAAGTTTCTGTTTCGGATTCGTCGGAGCAATAACCAAAGATTGATGAGAGATTCAACTATGAATGGGGTAATGTCATGTATTTTGATATAGATGGACGAACCAGGACCACCGTGGCTTGGGTCCCCCTTTCAAATTAATGTTTCTTGTTAGATGTGAAGGATTAACCAAGAGGGACTTTTAATACCATTTGGGTTGTTAGTAGTGGTTGTTCATAACACATGATAGGGAATGACATCTGTATGAGCACAGAGTTGTTTGAAAATTGATAAATCTATTTGATTCAATGACTTGATGCTTAGGGGGAGAATATGTCACACACAATGTTTGTTTTTGAAATATGTTGACCAAGTCCAAAAGACAACCTGAAACTTAGGATGATGATGGTGAGCATAAAGTCGTTGATGCAACCATTTGACTAGTTTAGAGGGAGTCTATAGGACAAGAGGACTACAATATTGTGTTGTTGACAAAAGGCATTCGATTACACTCGCTTGCGTTTTTGATTGATCGAAATGCTATATCATGAGTAACCAAGTAAATGTTTTTCTTAAAATGTTTTCATGGAAGTTTTATTTTCTTTCAAAAAGTTTTAGAAAACCCAAACAAAATAGAAAAACTTAATATCGGAAGTACTTAAAGTTAAAGAAGAGATGATAGTACATCGTACATGTTCATTCACACATGACCTTAGCTTTACTGGTTGGTGCTTTATGTTTATTCAATATATCCGAATTATATGTTTTGATCTAAACTTCAGATACTACACAAATAGGAAATGATAGTGTTATGTATGCATATAATTTGAATTGTTAGTAGGCTAAAAGCGTCTCTGAGCCATTAGTAGTGTGAAAACATAATTGCATATGTTATAACTGTGATTTGAACCCATTTTATGCCTCTGTGTGTGTTAAAAGATCTTATCAGATATAGAATATGAGTCTTAAAGTATTTCATGAGACTAGTATCGAACTATATTGATTAGCACAATTTTTCAGTTCACTTCATTGCCCATGCCCCGAAAAACATGTAATGTGATGCTGAACTAAGATATGTTTCTGACAACATATGTCGAAACATATACTCGCCCTTGGATCAATATCTTGATTCCATTGAATATCTAGATAATATTTGGACCACATTACCATGTATTATTGAATCAATTGATTCCTTAATCATACTTTCTACTGAAGAGTTCTTCTGTTACAATCAATCATGATATTACATCCAAAACCAAGCAAATGAATTATTCTGATTCTTTATGTCCTTCGGGATCCGCTTCTTTTCCTGTGCTAATTGAGATAGTTTCATCCTGAAGATTGATATTATCTTTGCATAAATTTCATATGTCTTGAAGATAGTGCAATTTACTTTTTGTTGGCATACTAGTGAGGTACACATTGTATTTCATACTTAAATGGTACCTTAACTCACAAGAAAGTGGGAATGAGATGTTTTTAGTTTCAAATCTTATAATATTGACAATTTAAATTTGTGTGTCATAGCGTGATCATGTTTTCTTTGAATGTTTATCGCGTATCATAACATGCAATATGAAAGTCTTGAAAAAGATAGAGTTTGATAATCTTGAAAGATATTGGTTTGATTGGTCAAGACTTGATAGAATGTCATATGACACCATTTGATGTTATACGGATTTTATATCCAAGATGTGTGATTGATATATCATATATACTGATATGATCTTCTTACTCGTTATGTTCGACCAAAAAGATGTGATTTTGTATGTTTTCATTTCAGTTTGAATATGGAAAATCCAAAAATATTTTGTGTTTCTTATGTTTGAAAAATCAAAAAATATTTTATTTTTCCAGCTTCCATGGATATATTATTTGTTGGTTTCCTCTTTGCGTAAACTAAAATTTACAGAAAGAAATTGACAAGGGGTCCTTCTCCCGAGTTTGTCTTCTAGAAAGAGAGAGTGTGCAGATGTACAAGACGAAGACTACTACTTGTTTGATGATATTGAAGACTGGTGACAATCTTTTAATGCCATTGTCAAGGGGGAGTATGTTGGAGCATATTCTGGTGAAAACGTGCTTGAAGATTATGTGTCTTAGTCTTAGAGTCTTTGAATTGAAATTAATAGAATTGTTAGCAACAGTTAAGGGGGAGTCTGTTAGGAAATGTTTTGTGACTGTTGATAAAATTCTATATAAGTTCTAAGATAGGCGAAATTAACAAGTTCGCCTAAGCATCTTTAGGAGCAAACTTGTTAAGTTCGCCTATGGTGTTGTGCGTCTTTGTGGTTTCCCTATAAATAGGTGTTTGCAAGTCTTAGAGATTAGACCTTAGAGATTAGAAGTCAAGAACATACCTGAGAGAGTTTGTAAACAGTGTTTGTGAGTGAAATACAAAGCGTATATTTACCTGGTGTTGTTGATTGCTTTACACGTTGCACGTTGATCATGGATTCCGCATGTTGTCACCGTGTTGTACCATGAATCTAGAAGATCCGTCATGTCACGAGGACCTAACAAACTCACCCCTCAATTTTTAAACCTTAATAACTTTTTCATACATTTTTCATTTTTTTTAAATTACATCAATAAATGAAATATTTTTTTTATCTTTAATTTGAGTATAATATTGCTATATAAAAATAAAAAATTAACGTGTCAGAATTTTTCGATACTACATATATGTAGTATCAATATACTGTATGATAATACTACATATATGCAGTATATGCAATATGATGATACTACATATATGTAGTATGATCATATGATGATACTGCATATATGTAGTATGATCATACGATAATACTGCATATATGTAGTATGATCATACTACATATATCTAGTATCATCATACTACATATATGTAGTATCGAATAAATTCGACACGTTAAAAAGTTTCTTTTTAATATAGTAATATTGTACTCAAATTAAGTATAAAAAAATGCTGGATTTTTTGGTGCAATTTCTTTAAAAAAAATTATAACGTATGAAAAAGTTATTAATGTTTTAAAATTAAAGGGGGATAGTTTTCTAGTTTTCTCATGAACAATGAGTTTTTTCTTGATCTTTTCCCTATATATATATGTATGTATGTATATATGTATGTATGTATATATATACGTATGTATGTATATATCTATGTATGTGTATATATATATATGTATATATATATGTATGTGTCTATATATATATGTGTGTATATATATGTATCTATATGTATGTATATATATGTATATATATATGTATATATATATATATGTATATATATATATATATATGTATGTGTATATATATACATATATGTAGATACATATATATACATATATATAGGGGAAGCTTCCACAAAAAAGTGGTTTTTCGCTAAAAAACGCTAAGAAATGAGTCAAACGAACTCTGATTGAGCTCATTCCAGCGGCGTTGGAACCGTCTCATCAAACACTAACTCACCCCCCAAAACCTAAACCCCCCTCCACCCGCACACCCAAATATCTAAACCTCTCCTCCAACCCCACCCCGAAAAGCCTAAAACCACCACCACCACCCCCCCCCCCAAAAAAAAACCTTAACTCCCCACCTCACCACCCAAAAACCTAAACCCACCCCCAAAAACCTAAATCCCCACCCCCTAAAAAAACCTAAACCCTAAAATCTAAACCATAAAAGCTAAACCCTAAGGCTAAAACCCTAAAATTCAACCCTAAAATCTAAACCCTAAAAGCTAAGATGGTAGAGTTTGACGAGACGGTTCCAACGCCTCTGAAATGAACTCAATCAGAGTTCGTTTGATATCATTTCTTAAGGTTTTTGTCGTTTCTTAGGCTTCTTAACGAAATATCACTTTTTATTTGAACCTCCCCCCCCACACACACACATATATATATATATAAAAGCTATAATTCATACAAAATTAATGGAAATTATGTATAAATTTTCTGAGAAACCATTTGTTCGAATTCTGGAACCCTATCAATAACATGTTGAAGACAAGGTCTCGAGGGTGTGTCTATAATTCTACCTTTGAAAGCATCAAAGTTTCTATATTTTTCTTCTTTTTTCTCAAGCCTTTGTAGTAACTGTATATTTGTTGGTTTGAGAATGCCCACTTTTTGTTTTAAAATGCTATTTTCCACATAACATTGTATAAACCGTATATTTTTCCTTGCTGTATAAGTTGTTCTTGTAATTTTGCAGTTGTTTCTTCCTGAACATTGATAATTTGTTCAGGGTTTGTTTTTGCAATTTGAGAAAAAGTTTGAACCTCTTTAGGTTCGATGAAAAATGTGTTTATACCAAAATGTTCTCTACCAGTTTTTAAGGCCTCAGAGAAACTGTGAAAACCTTTGTAAATTGGGCCTGAAAATTGTATAAACTTTGCAACTGTCTCCCATTTATTAAAAATGTCAATTTTTGTTCCCCTAAAAATTATATAATGTGTAAACTTTGGAGCATGTTTTTTCAGGGCTTTTCGTGGTTTGCTCATTAAAATATATACTTAAGGCATTTAAAACTTGAACTTTAAAGGACGAAGCATGTGGCATTGTTTGAATATGCAATATGTTGTCTAATAAACAATGTTTTTTTTCTGTTAGTTTTGTCGCAGTGTATGGACTAAACTTCATGTGTAAATCATTACACCTTTGCAGTGCATAAGTTCCAAATGAAATTGTTGAACCATGTGTAAAGGACGTTGAAGGTTTATGAGATGTAGATTTTTTGTAGGGCTTGTTTTTGGGGTGAGATTGCAAAACAGGACGTTCTAATAACAACATATTACTACTATAAATTTGTCCTATAGGTAATCTATTACCTGTTCCTTTATAATTAGATTCTTGTTGACAACTTGTTGTTGGTTTAGTCCATGGTTCTCTTCCCATAGTTTCGTTTGATGTTTCTCCTATATTTCCTTCCTAGTATGTTCTTTTTTTTTGTTCATGATCCATAAAACTCTTTTCAAAGTTTATAGAAATCAGAAATCATTGTATCTCCCTATACTATACTTTCTACTAATGGTAAATTAATTTTTTTTTGTAATTTATCATAGCTTTCTTCATAGGTCATACCTAATATTAGCATACATTCAACTATCATATCATCTACTTCTTCTTGTATATTTATTTCTGTAAATTTTCTATTTATTATTTGTTCTAGAGATTTGTTGGTTTCTTCAGTTTTGAAAGTTGTATTTGTCTCTTCTTCCATATAATTTATCAAGCTATAGTCTATTTCTTATTGTTCAAATTTAATAAATTCTGTGTTTAATGTTTAATTTTCATCAAATATGTCATCTTCGTTTTCTATGTCGTATATCGGGTGTGTGTCATATTCAAATTCATCTTCCGATTCTATATTCATAAAGTTATATTGTGGTTCGGTTGTCTGATCTTCAGAGCAACTTTCTTCATATTTATTGTCTTCTTGTTTAAATTTTGTAAATCTTAAGCTCTGTATTCCATCTATTCCCTTATATATAAGACTCTTTAATTTTTTCTAATATGTGTTTATTGTTTATTGAATCTTTTTGTAAACTAAATCCTAGATTTATTATTAGAATCTGTAATACTATTTAAATGTATATTGTCTGTGTGCAGACTGTGTTTACGTTGTTCTTTAAATCTACAAAAATGATTGTAATAGTTATTATTTATATTCTTAGCTCGCTTTTTTCCGCAAATTCTAGATTTAAGAATTCGAGTTTTTTGAATGCCTTAGATGAATCGATAATCGCTTTTAAAAAATCCGTTTTTCCTTAGTAACATCATATCTCTTAAGTTTCCCTTCAAATTTTCTCATATCTCAATATTAACAAACAAAATTTTGTAATACAAACTATAACACGAATTAAAATTCATAAATTCTGATTACTTGTCTGAATTTATATCAAAGCAATTTATTTCCCTAATCTTCACCTAAGCGGGATTCCATAAAACAGGACTTAAGAATATCAAGCTACCTGACATGGACCCGTCATTTTTTTTATATAATGGATATAATATGAAGACCTGTGAAAACTCTTAAGAGAATGAGGGTTCATACTAAGGAAAAACGGAGAGAGAAAATTAGAAGCTCATAATAGTGGTGAAAGAAAACTTCTATTAAAAATTTCTCGGTGTGTCTTTACAAGCAAATAAACTAAGTATAAATAGGGAGGAAAAAGTAAAAGCTACGCAACATTATAAAAGAAAAAGAAACGGCTGTAAACAAAAGATATAAAAGAACAAAAGACTTTTTATTTATATCTACAGTAGAGTGTCGGGCCGATAATTGTGTAAAAGTTGTCGGCAGAGAAAAACGTCATTGCTTATGAATATCACTCCATCTAAAAGTCTCTGTGAGTACTGTCAATGGATGGTGTCGGACTGGTATCATCTGACTCAGGAACGATACTGAAATCTTCCATGTTGATTTTCATTTTGAAGAGGATTTTTTCTTCTATTTTTGTTTAAGAATTCTAAATTTCCTTTTTCTCCCCTTTTTTGCGCAATTTTGGTTGTATTATAGTATCTTAATGTCAGAAAACTATAAATGTTAAATGTTAACACTACACTAATACAAAGTTGTATGGAAGAAAGTCTTAGAGTAATAGATAGAATGGTAACAATAGATTTATTTTCATCGGACACAATAAAAAATATTAAACAATCAGGAAAACAGTTTGTACATACAGGGCTAACAATTATAGGAATAAAAGCTCTAGGAAGAAAAAACCTACGAACAAAACTCTTAGCATTAGTATTAGATAAAAGTCGGAAAACAGAGATGAAAAAGGCGATTATTTCATCAATGGAAATAGATTTAAGCCAAGATATAGCTTTATTTTATTGTACACCCCGAATCTTTAAAGACATTAAAGATTTGCAAAAATTAAAAATAGCTTTACAAACAAAAGGATATGAAAACTATGAAGGAAATAACATAGTAATGAGTATATGAGTTTTAGAAAAAGCTAGCAACAGGTCAGGAATGAAATACAAAGTAAGCATAGAAGGAATAGTTAATACTATAGCTTCAAAATCGATCCAAATGATTGATCCAATCAAAATAGATCCTGAAGAATTACAAAAATTTTTGTTATGGTGATTGCGCCGTTTAATCCTGATATAAAATTTAATCCTAATTCAAAATCTTTAGATTTAATATATTGGGGATTTATATTTATCTGGGGAATTTCGTATTTTATACTGTAATTTTCTGCAAAATCTAGAAATTGTATACCTACAGGTTCTAGATAATGTGTAATATTAATTAGTCTGTCTTCTACAGTTCTTGTTACTAATTTATATGTTAATTGTTTATGATATTTTTTATGTGTCAAACTATGTGATATAACGCTTTTGGTTGCTCCAGTATGTACTAGAGCTGTTAGATCTACCGGCGTATTATTATCAAGCCATAGTCTACACTGTATATTTATCATATTTATAGACCCTTTTGTCTGTATGAAAGTTTGTTCAGGTTCTGTAGACATTTTGTTTAATTCCGAGTTTTCTATAACTAATTGTTTTTTCTCATATATTAATTCTTTGAGTTTATTTATTCTACTATTCATAATTTCTATTTTTAACTTTTTAACTTCAATAGCTAATTCTAATTTCTCTATTTTTTTCTTTGCTTATATTTGTATAGTTTTCTGTACTTATATTGTCACTTGGTTCTATACTATCTATATTTTTAATATAAATATGAAAAATTTCCTTGAAGCATATATTACATTGAGATCTTTTGTTTATAATAGGGTAAAATTTGCAAATATAACATTTTATATAATTATTTCCTTTCCTATGTTTCCAATCATGCTTACACTCTTCTGGATTCGTATATGTATAAGAGATCTTTGCTATTGTCTCTTCTTCTTCACTATATATACTATATATAGATTCATTATCTGTGTGATCTGTATCTAGTGATTTTATTTCATACTCTTTAAGTTGTTCAACTAAATTGCTTCTTTCTATATTTTTATTTCTGTTTGGACATTTATTAGCTAAATGTTCTGTATCTCCACATATAAAACATTTACATGTTCTAGTTTGGGGTTTTTTTACATATTGGTTTTGATATGTACTTTTACAGTAGGGTTTGTGTTCTTTTCTATATGTGGTGCTTTTCCTAATTTTATTTTTCTTATCATAATAGCCATAAGCTTGTGGAGTGTAGATTGTTGTTTTGCAGAAGGCAAAAGCATTTCTCTTCAATTGCTCTTTTAAAGCTACTTCTTTACATTTTTCTTCTAGTATTCCAAATGTGAATATTATCCTTGGTCCTATTCCTAGATTTGTTAGGTTTCCATACTGTAATTTCCAGGCTTCATGTATTTATTTTTCTATATCTCCTGGTAATTTTATAAAATACTTATCACATAAATTGTCATCCATGGCTTGTCCTTTTTGTGCTAATAACCTTGTAAAATCTAAAGTGAATTCGTTTATATATTTCTTATCTGCTATACTTAGCTGTTCTAGATTTCTAATAGTTGTATATTGTATTAAACTGTTTTTTTTCCTGGATCTACTCCCAAAATGAGAGTTCTTACTTGTGAAGTGAAATTATAAGGGTTATCTCCTATAGCTTTTAATCTGTTTATTTGATCTGGACTTTGAGCGTTCTTACTTTGCCAAAATCCTAGGGCTGTTAGTCCTAGAGTTGTTTCTAAATAGGCGAACATGTCCATGCTATCTTTTTTATTTGTTTCCCACATTCTTACCATTGTTTGTTCCAGTCAAAACCCACTTTTATTATCAAAACCCTAAAACCCTAGCAAAAATCGATCAAATCATAAATTTTTTTAGTTTAATAAAATTATTACACGAATTCAACGTCACATCCTTGTTTGCATTTTTGCAAATTCGTAAGTGTGAGAAAGTTTACACTGCTGTAAGTTAAAAAAAAACATAAATATCGTAAAATTGACACCGGTGTAAACCAACTTACACCGGTGTAAACCAACTTACACCGGTGTAAACCAACTTACACCGGTATAAACTTTCTTACACTTACGAATTTAAAAAAAATGCAAAAAAAGGATGTGACGTTGAATTCGTGTAATAATTTTATTAAACTAAAAAAATTCTTATTTGATCGTTTTTTGCCAGGGTTTTTGGGTTTTGACAATAACAGTGGGGTTTGAGTGGAGCTGCACCCTATAAGAGAGGGATCAAGAGAAAACCACAAAATTAGACGAAAAACAAGAAAACCAGTCTCAACCAAATAGAAAATTAAGATTTTAATTATTTCTTTTTTATATGAAAGGGTATTTTAGTAAATGTATATTAATTTATAATTAATATGTATTGTTTTTCCAATGAAATCCCTTCTTTTTCTCCAACTTTTACTTTTTATATATTGAATTACAATTGAAAATTTAAAACAAAAGTTGATTGCATAACCATCAAATCTTTTTTTTTTTGCCGATTTTTTTTTTCACAACATAGCATCAAATCTTTCACAAGAGAATAATGTGAAGGTGTTGAAGGATTCATTAGAGGCATGGTAGGAAATAGGTACACAAGCAAGGTTTAATTAATATAAAGATAGGTTTTTTTTGTTGTAGAAAGCGATAAATTAACATAGTGAGGGTCGCTTCCAAAAATGATATGGAATCAATATTTGATGAAAGTTAAGGAACAGAAGGAAGTAGCAGATAAAGCTTTTAAAGAAGAGGTTTCCTCACCTTTTCCTTCTTCTGCTAAAACAAGTACAAACAAGGCATAGAGTAGAAAACAACCCCTTTAAGTGCCTACTGTTAGAATCATGTGTGGGGATTTTGCTGACTTTCCGCTCATCATAAAACAAGCTAGATAAAAAAAATTGGATTGGTATGTACTCACTTTTTTATTTTTACATACTTGAATTAATTGGTCATTCTATTTACAAAAAAAAATGATTGTTTCACAGGCAAGTGTTGGGTTCACATTGTTTAGGAACGAAACTATACTCGTGAGCTACGTATATGTAACTCACGAACCATATATGATTTCCCAGAAGACATACGCCTACAGCATCTCCATTCGTGAGTTACGTATATGTAACTCATATGAGCTATATATATGTAACTTAACCCATCTCTGATTTCATAGAAATAAGATGCCTACCTCATCTCCACTTTTGAGCTACATATACGTAAATCGTACGACCTATACATAAATTGTAACTTCGTAAGAGCTACGTATATGTGATTCGATTTGTCTTCCCCATCTTTTTCGTTTGTGTTATCTTTACATATATTTAAACCTAGGTTTTTTTCTCTTTTTATTTGTATACGTAACTCGCATGAGCTACGTATATGTAACTCGCGTGAGCTACGTTTATGTAACTCGGTTCTTATTCGCCGTTTTTTTTTGTTTAAGTTTTTTTCTCTTTTCATTTCAGAAATATACTAAAAAAATGTAAATCGGTTTCTTAATTTTGAAATATATAGACTTAAGAGTGATATAGAAGAGAGTGTGTACAACAAATATAATTAAAAATGAGATTGGAGAGGGAGTGTGAGGATTTTTAGGAGATTTCATTAATTATATTTTTTAATCTACCTAATTTGCACTTTGTCTCATTAATTAACCACATCTAAATTCCATTTATTTACCTAAATGGCATTGTGTATATCAACCATTGATCACTTAGATCAATAGTTTAGATTAGTTTTCTTGGTTTTTTCATAAATCAAAGTTTTCTCTTAAACCTCAGCCTATATATATATATATACTATTATATAATGCATATAGGAAGGGCAAGAAGGTAATTTCCACCAAAACTGTAACATCCCGAAAATGATATATGAATAAAAAGGGTTGAGAACAAATAAAAAGAAATAACGATCGGGGGATTAAACACGCGCCTAAACGAAAGACAAGAAGGGGAATAAGAGGAGACGGGCCTTGGGTTTGCAAGTGGGCCGCGAGAGGGGGAGGAATACCCCTTATACCTCAACCGCCCCTCTCCTTTCATTTCTTTTTATTTAATTTTACTATATCTTAAATCATTTTATGTTGTGTGTAGTTTTACAACTACTCAAATGCTACCGGGCACTTGCTTTCTCGAATAGAGGCAGGAGTTTCTAAATGATCATTTCAGCCACAACGTTCGTGTTCTTAATATGTTGCTAATTGCTTTTTTTTAGTTAATGATGTGCTCGGTATAGTCTAAGAAAAACTAAACAAAAACTAACTTAGACACTCTAGTTAAACTCTAGAAAACCCTTAAACTAGACCACAATGACAGGCAAGTGTACCCATTTCAGCCACAACGTTCGTGTTCTTAATATATTGCTAATTGCTTTTTTTTAGTTAATGATGTGCTCGGTATGGTCTAAGACAAACTAAACAAAAACTAACCTAGACACTCTAGTTAAACTCTAGAAAACCCTTAAACTAGACCACAATTACAAACAAGTGTACCTATCAATTGTAATATAACCTAATGGAACTCCGGATATCGAACCCATGAGACACTAACAATAACTAAAACTAGACTTCAACAAGTAACAGAAATATTTGGTTTGGGGGGGGGGGATTCTACGAACTAGATCTAAACTAATTAAAATTAAAAGTAAGTGAAGAAGAACTAACGACAATGAACTATCACACAGGAGATATAGACAAACTCAAGGATTAGGAAAGGCACTACCTAGGTAAGAATCCTATTTGTGAATCTCAAATTTCTCTCGGTTATGGAAACTACGACGGAACTGAGATCTTAAAGTACAACACCTTTAGACAACCTAGTGGATCACTGATCAATCTATGGGAAACCTCCTTTCAGAGCCTTTACACCTAGACACCTATTACAAGGACAACCCGACTATCTCTCACCTTTCAGCTGTTGAGATAAGAAGAACGCTTAACTCTAACAAATCACAAACTAATGTCCCTATGAATTACTACGTCTAGCAACACCATAAACTGTCATAAACACACGGTAAGCAACCTAAACATGCATATATAACTGAAAGACATTCAACAAGACACATGCGGAACATTAATCAATAATAAATCTGAACTATGCATGCGTATACATCAGATCAATTTCAATAAGATTCATTACATCAATGTCAAACCATCAAGCATAACCTAAAACCCATAAAAATCCAAACTTTCAACAAATATTCATCAATCCTAGGTAGTATCTAGAAGTTTAGCCAATAATCATGTTCAATAATAGTAAATCAGCAATAAAAGTCATGAACATAGTATCAATTAAACTGATTGAACACAAGAGAACGAATAGCATAAGCTGAATGACTGATATCTAAGCAATGTGTCCTCTTAAACTTCAACCTCTTGCTCTAATTGCTTTCTTTGCTCCCAAAAGCTCTGATGTGACGGCTAAAAGTGCAACCCTTGATAGAATGGTATTAAAATCTTTAAATATTTAATTTTTAGGGTTTTTCCATAATTTAGAATCTTCACGTGTCGCAAATACCTAAGCAGCAATCTTGGCGTGGCGCGAAAGAAAATTTAGTTAGGTTCTTGATTTCCTGAATTCTTTGGAGTGTCGCGAAGACCTGATCCTCCCTCTTCGCGTGGCGCGAACAACCAAGTTTTCAGATTTTTTTATTTTCTTTTTAGTGCTTTTCCTCGTGTGCTTGATTTCTCCTAGATTAAACTTCAGATTCTAGTTCTTTTGCACACGAACACTTGTAAACACAACCCAAACTAAGTATGAAACAAAAACGAATAAATAACTAACTAAAATTCACAAAAACAAATAGGATAAATACATGTGTTTTGCAACACATCAAACATCCTCACACTTAACCTTTTTTCATCCTCGAAAAAGAATCTGCAATGGAATCACAACTGGAAAACTAGCTTTCAAAATCTCATTATTTAATTGGTTCTAGTATAATCATGCGTTAATTGAAATCATCGATATTTCTGTCCGATTAAACTCACCCACTAACTAATCAAGCCCCTGATTGTGTTTTATTATCACATTACCAAAATATCATTCTATCCATGGGTCTCACACTTAGAAAGCTACAATTTAGCGTAATCCCATCTCAGGGTATATCAAGGCCCAGGTTAAACCATATAGATTTCCCACCATGATAAACAAAAACTTATATGTTCTAAAAATTGATTTAGATGAATAATGGATGAATGTTATGAGCATTTATAATCAATATAATTGAACCTTACCTAGTTGTGCTTCAATCAAGCTGTAACTCGACGTGTGGCACATAGGCTTCAGCTCTAATAATGAAGTACTTAAGAATCTAACACAGTGGTGTTTCAATCAGGCTGCAACCCGACATGTGACACATAGGCGAAACTTAACTTTCCAAATTAGCTCATAAAGATGGAATTATGGAATTTAGGGCGCCACCTACTTTCGAATTTATTTTCATAAAAAGAAAGCGGTGTGCCACTGAATTTTTAAAACATATAGATTCTTAAACTTAACGTGGTACCCATAATCCTATATTGACAGTTTCAGTTTTACCGTAACGCCTGTTGTCGAGTGTCGAGCTGTGCTGAATTTCTAATCTCGTGATCGGCTAAACAAAGGCATAGGTAAATATATTCTCCCCACGATGAAAACCCATACGATATCCTGATTTAATTACCAAATTAACTTATTTAACACTGTCAGATATTTAAGCTCTCCAAAGTTGGTTGGGCCTACCAATACATCACAACTAATACGGGCTTTCTATTATTATTATTATTATTATTATTATTATTATTATTATTATTATTATTTTCTTTTAATTCAACAAGCAGTTCCCAGTTCTACCTATCATCTTCCATTTAGTTGCAAAACTTTAGTTCAAGTACATTTTTGAAATTTCTTCTCATTTTTTTGTATTTCTTATTTTTTTTAGTTATTTTTAACAAACCAAAGTAAACTAAACAACCAAACTAAGATAGACGTCAAGACTCCCATCCCCACATTTGAAACACACATTGTCCCCAAACTGAATCGAGAAACGACGAAAAATAAAAATAAAGAAATAAAATAAAATAACGTGTACAAAAAATCGGAACAGACTTCCCTGGTTAAAACTGGTAGTATTTATTGTAAGTCGTGTTCCATGCCCTCCAATTCGAACGCGCTCAGCAAAGCAAAGTTCCAAGACTCACTCACGAACGAAAGCGGCAATTACTCACAAATTCTAGCAGCATAATCACACAGATAAATAGTAATGATAAACAATATAAACAAGTACCCAGCTAAGTACCCATAAAAATTCCCGAGAATATATCAATATTTAGTATAGACCATGATAATAAAAACAAAAATAAGGAAAAAGTACAAGAAACAAAATAAATCGGCTGGACGGCGCTGCTCTGATCAACCCTGGCCCTGATCTCCACCTGTAGTAGCATCTGTCTCTGCCTGCTCAGTCTGATCTGCCTGCTCTGGAACTCTGAAAAATGGTGGAATCTCTAAGAATGCATAGTGCGGATTCCTCAACAATGTGTCATGCTCCTTCAACTTCTGTTGAGTCTCCTGATCTCTACCCACAAACTGAGTGAGCATCTGAGTCTAGGTAGCTAACATCTCCTCTATTTTCTTCTCACTCCCACTACTACTCGAACTCTGACCTCCATCTTCACTGTCGAACTGATTCTGGCGGGATTAAAACCCTGGTGGGTTCCCGCTGGATCTCCAACTTAAATTAGGGTGGTTTCTCCATCTCGAGTTATATATAGGGGGTTTTTAATTTCCCAAGAAGTCCACCTGGTCCTGGATATTGACAGGACAATCTATGGTGTCATGACCTCCCCTACACACCTTGCATATCCGATCACTCATCTTCAAATCCTTGATCTCCTTAGCCATAGCCTCAAGTGCAGCAGCCACACTAGTATCATGTGTGACCTGATGAACACCTCTAGCAGACGAGGTGGGTGTCCTAGCACTAGGATTGGATTTCCTAGTAGAAGGTTGCTACTACTCGACTAAAGTAAAGCTCTCAAACATCTCCTCACACTCACTAGGCTCCTTCTTATCCATGATATGGCCTCCTGCAGCAGTATTGAACATTTGTTGCTTCTCGAAGGTTAGGCCATTATAGAATTTCTGTACGAGTGCCTAATCAGAAAGGCCATGCTGGGGGCATCTACTTAACAGTGTGTTTAACCGATCCCAAGCTAGATGATACGCCTCATCAGGATCCATACGGAAGGAGTGAATCTGGTCCCTCCGGCGGACGACCTTAGAAGGTGGATAGTACTTTTTCAAGAACTTGGCATGCAGATCTGCTCAAGTGGTAATGGAATCCTGGGGTAGGTTATCCAACCAAGTGGCGGAATGACTAAAGAGCATGAATGGGAAAAGACGCAAATAGATTACGTCCTCAGATACACCAGTAATGCGAAAGGTATCGCATATACGAGCAAAGTGGGACAGATATCCTGATGCATCCTCGTCCTCGAGTCCATGGAACCGATTAGAGTTAGTGATGGTATTTCTGACATGAGATGGAATTTGCCAATTATTAGTGTTAGGAACAATAGGGCGGGTGATAGAAGACCTAGCACCCGTGAATCCATCACAAACTCTCTTGTGAACGGTACGTTGAACAGGTGGATTAGCGTCACCCATATCAGCAATAGGAATAGGAATGCGTACCTGTTTCTCACAGAACTCACTTAAACGCTCGCGAGAAGCAGCAAAGTGGGGTAGTGTGTTGCATAAACTGGAAAAGAAAACAAAGGAAAAATGACTACGACACACACATATAGCAAATAAGACAAAGAAAGCAACTAAGACCAAAGATAAAAAATAAGGTACTAAACTAAACTAAACACAAAAGAAAAAAAAACAAATAACCAAATAAAGAACTAATCGAATCTAGATTTGCTATTGCCAAGTGTCCCCGGCAACGGCGCCAAAAACTTGATGTGCTCGGTATGGTCTAAGAAAAACTAAACAAAAACTAACGTAGACACTCTAGTTAAATTCTAGAAGACCCTTGAACTAGACCATAATGACAGGCAAGTGTACCTATCAATTGTAATACAACCTAATGGAAGTCTGGATATCGAACCCACGAGACACTGACAATATCTAAAACTAGACGCCAATAAGTAATTGAAAATTTTGGTTTGGGGGGGGGGAGAATTCTACGAACTAGATCTAAATTAATCAAAATCAAAAGTAAGTGAAGAAGAACAAATGACAACTAACTATCACACATGAGATTTAGACAAACTCAAGGATCAGGAAAGCCACTACCTAGGTAAGAATCCTATTTGTGAATCTCGAATTTCTCTCGGTTATGGAAACTATGACGGAACTGTGATCTTAAAGTACAACACCCTTAGACAACCTAGTGGATCCCTCATCAATATTTGGGTGTGACCAGAAGGAAACTCCAAGGAATATCTAACGCTCACTAGTTAGTTAGATTACCTTCAGTATCACCAACGACACTAAAATACTCTAAAGATAGATTACCTTTGGGTAACACTATTTCAATACATTCAAAGAATGCAACGGGTAATCTAAGAACAATTGAATTGACACGGAATAGCAAAGATACTAAGAACCCTAGGGAAACCTCCTTTCAGAGCCTTTACACCTAGACACCTAATACCGAGGACAACCCAACTATCTCTCACCTTTCAGTAGTCGAGATAAGAAGAACGCTTAGCTCTAACAAATCAGAAACTAATGTCCCTATGGATTACTACGTCTAGCAACACCATAAACAGTCACAAACATACAGTAAGCAACCTAAACATGTATATATAACTGAAAGACATTCAACAAGACACATGCGGAACATTAATCAATAATAAATCTGAACTAAGCATGCGTATACATTAGATCAATTGCAATAAGATTCATTACATCAATGTCAAACCATCAATCATAACTAAAAATCGATAAAAATCCAAACTTTCAACAAATATTCATCAATCCTAGGTAGTATCTAGAAGTTTAGCCAATAATCAGCTTAAATAACAGTAAATCAGCAATAAAAGTCATGAACATAGCATCAATTAAACTGATTAAACGCAAGAGAACGAATAGCATAAGCCGAATGATTGATATCTAACCAATATGTGCTCCTAAACTTCAATCTCTTGCTCCAATTGCTTTCTCTACTCCAAAAATCGCCCAAAAGCTCAGATGTGACGGCTAAAACTCCAACCCTTGATAGAGTGACATTAAAATCTTTAAATATTTAATTTCTAGGGTTTTACCGAAATTTACAACGCGAAGACATGAGCAGCAATCTTGGCGTGGCGCGAAAGACAATTTAGTCGGGTTCTTGATTTCACGAATTCTAGGTCTTGGCGTGCCTCCAAGACCTGATCCTCCCTCTTCACATGGCGCAAACAACCAAGTTTTCAGATTTTTTATTTTCTTTTTAGTGCTTTTCCTCGTGTGCTCGATTTCTCCAGGATTAAACTTCGGATTCTGCTTCTTTTGCACATGAACACATGTAAACACAACCTAAACTATGTACGAAAAAAAACAAATAAAAAAGAATAAATAACTAACTAAAACTCACAAAAACAGTAGGATAAATACATATGTTTTGCAACACATCAGCTAATTTTTATGATTGTTGATTATGGTGCTGACTTTGCATTAGTCTATTAATATTGGAACTTGAATAGATTATGTCAATCTTAATTGAAAAATCTATCTTTTTATTTAAAAAAACTGCCACTTCCTTACCTTTCTATACATCTAACCACTCCTTTGCCATATTAAACTTACCTGATTACAAACATCCTAAACCAAAAGCCTTTAAAATTCTAACCTTGTAGGGGCTATTCATAGTCAGATGGAGTTCCACTGACCTACAACAGACAATCCCTTGCAAGATATGTTTATCTCACAAACTTACTTCTTTTTCATACTTTGTTATAATAATTGGTGATTTTATGAATTACTTTATTTTCCAATGGATCATTGACTCTACAGTGAATCCATGGGATGCAGAGGAAATTCACTTTGTGTAGGTCCTGATTTTATCCAAAATACTCAAACTGATCGATTACACATAGACACCTACGGAATAGATGTGTATGGTGGTGAAACTGACTCAAACAACAGTAAATGGTGAAGATCACAGGCTAACCACTCTCAAGAACATAATACAAATATATATGAAAGTGCAAGAACACAATGAATAACCTCACTGCTTGTATTGATTCATGGGAAAACTATGAAAATGGAATGCAAGGGTTACAGCCGTCACTCATACCCTAAACATTCTCAAACAAGGCTATTTATAGGTTGTTGACACGTATCAAAACTATGCTCATCAAAACAACTAGTTTCGATTGAGCATTTACATCAGACAATAGTACCACCTGTAGAAACAACCAATATATCGAAACTACTAGTTTCAACTGTACAAATCTCAATCGAAACTAGGTAGTTTCGATAGCCTAGACTTAAACTATCAAAGCAATAAATTACATAAAATGGAAACTATAAAAAAAAAACCAGAAATGACCAAAAAAAGACATAATTGTTCGAAGTTACATTGTTGACATAGCTTAAAAAATACTTAACCCTACAATCTCCCCTTAGCTATTGCATCAATGTCTTCAAGGTCTTCAGACAACAGGTGCATCTTCGGATCTAGGAATGAAAGGCTTGACATTCACAGTAACAACCCTCTAGTATGCTTTGGCATCAGCCTCATCATCTTCATTGAAAACTTGGATGGGATTGTTGAACAGAACTTCCAGATCCTCTGGTTTAAACTTGAGCAATTCCATGGACTCGAAGATATGAATGTCTTCTTTTCCTTCACAGTCGATCATTGCACTACCTATCGTTGTATTGTAGAACCACCTTCTGAAAGTTCAGAGTTGAACAGGTACAGACCTCGGCAAGAGAATGGTTTTGACAGTTGTTGTCGGCTTGTACCTCAGACTTACCCAAGGTTTCTTGTTATGAGGATGAACTCTTGTCTTTGAAAGAACTCTTCTTGGCTTGGTTGTCTTCATGGATCTGAAGTCATTGAATGTTTGATTTCGAGGAATGTTCTCAAAATTTCTAGCTTCCCCAACATTGCTTGGATTTTGTAGAGGGGGTTTGGAAAGAGCTCTCAGATCATATCAGGGTAGGGAACTGAAGTCATGTGGTGTTTTAATGTGTTCCACACCACTCTTGTACCTTCTTACAATGTACAATGACCTCCCCTTATCATATTTCCATCCAACAGGAGGTCGCTTCAACTCTTGATACTCAGCGAACCACTCATAGTGTTTGGGTAGTTCTTCGGCTACAGGCTTCTTGAACCAATGCCTTCTAGGATCCAAGGCTTGGTCAGTGGGGGTAGTTGTTGTGGTGGCTTCTTGTGTTGTGCTTGCTGGCTCAACAGTGGTTTTAAGCTCAGCAGAAGTAATTGGGATAACATGAGTTTGTTCTTCATTAGAGGACAATGCTTCACTTTCTTCTCCGGTCTCTGTGATGTACCGAACTTTCTATCCTTGCTCTTCACTGTCACACCCCAATCGACGGCGGAAACGCCGGGGCGGGACATGTAGACTGTTCATAAGCTCATGGTTTGCTAAAGTCGTAATAATTAAACAGTAAGTTTCATTTCATAACTCAAATAATCAATTACATCATTTACAAGAATTAAAGAATACATGAATCTCCATATTAAAATTTATGACTAGGTCCTCAACCCTAAGTGAAGTAACTTGAATGTTAACTCAAACATCTGTACCTGAAACATGATAAAATGAGAGGGTCAACTATAAATAGTTGGTGAACATACATAGGTTTTGACACCACAAGTAAAGTTAAAATGTTTTGTGTACAATTCATATGATGCATGGTTTATAAAGCATTTATGGAGAATCTAAGTTAAGCTAGTTGCACAAATGAAACTTTGTAATTGAAGGGCATAACAACACATGTTATCCTAATGTAGGGCATAACAACACATGTTATCCTGATGTAAATGTAGGGCATAACAACACATGTTATCCTAATGTAGGGCATAACAACACATATTAGCCTGAAGTAATGTATTGGTGTTTGCACGTGTATATCATGTAACTGTAGCCTTAACAATTAGCATTCAAGCATAAAGCAAAAATAAACACATATAATCATATTGTAGAATTGTACGTGTGTAATTGCAAATAGTGTTTGATGAGTAATCATGTTTCACCCCAAAAATATGTAAAAATGTAAAAGAGGGGCTATGCAAACTCACTTGTAATAATTGTTTGAGGATCACACGAACAATAGGTAGCACAAGTGGTTAGTTGACCACAGAGTTAACCTATAAACGAATTATATGTATCTAATCAATGACATGTACAAAAGACTAAGGTAAAACCTATAGGGATTGAGTAAGGGTTTAGTTGAATGAATGTGGGGACTCGTTTGTGTATGAAAAGTATTTATGAAATCATATGTAAATGATATGTATAAAAATGTGTAATCAAAGTGTGTATGAATTATAGGAGTAATAATTGATTAAGGGTTTTATTAAAACTATTTGAATAGATGTGTAATTAAATAAATAATTTCTTTTATTTATTTATTCAATTATTATGAAAATATGTTTCGAAATAGAAAGTCTAAATATATATATATATATATATATATATATATATATATATAAAGATACTTAGTACTTTATATTTATCTAGTATATATTTAAACCCTAACTAGTTATATAATTTTTTTGGGGAAAAGAATGAGTTTGGGTTTTTAAGATTTGGAACGAAATATAACCATTTCGTTTTTTTTTATAAATTCATGACGTTACAAACAGAAGATCACTTTATAACTTTTAAAAGTTATATATAAGATAGGTTTATGATAACACAAAAATGTTTGTCATGTTTTGAAATACTTAATGGTAACGAAAAAGAATATTTATTTAAACGTGTTGGTAATAATCGAAATGTTTTTAGGAAAACAATTAAACATTTATATAAATTTATGTATAATTACTTTTTTTATTTATCAAGGATATTAAATATAAACCTTGCGAATTTATAAAAGAGTTTGTTTATTAACCAGGACGTAACCATAACAGTTTATAAATGTATAAATAAGTGTGTGTTAGTTTAAAGAATATAGTTGTGTGTGTGTCAAAATTACCAAAACAGGAAGAAAAAAATGAGTGCAGGGAGGCCGCTGCAGGGATTGAACCCGCGACCACCTTGCTAGAGTGTTATGCTGTTAACCACTGGACCAGCCCCTTCACTTTGATTTGAGATTAGAAATAAATGATTTTATGATAAAACCCGATGGTGTCTTCTTCCCCAAATCATCCCAAGTTAAACCCTAGCTCCCGAATCAACAATAATGTCCCACATATAGCAAACAATTTCCTAGGGCTTTGCAAGGTAGTGTAAAGACTAGTAGAAAAATAGATGGGATTACCTGAATCGGACTGGATCCGTCGCGAAACGGGCTCGATTTCCTTTGGTTCCGATCGTGACTGAGGAGGGATAAAGGCACTGATTTTCGAGGTGTTTTGGAGTTGCAAGATGGTAGGGATTATATAGTGTGATAAGAAACGCGTTACAGCTTCTAATCGCACGAGATTAGCGCGTTTTGATGCTTAAATCATGGGTTTTGAAAGGAAACAGTTGGGTGGCTTGATTGCTTGAAATCATGAGTGTAGATGGACGATTTTAGGTGTAGAATGGATGCATGAATCGGGGATTTCGAGTATGAGACAGAAATGGCAAGGCTTGTGATTGAAATCAAAGATTTAGATGAGATGAAATTTTCCGATTTTGACTTTTAGAAGTCAATGTTCACATTTCAAAGTCATGGTTCAAGAAGGATGGGGAAGGGAGGTTCAAGTAAGGGTTCAAAGGCTATGGAGGGTTCAAGATTAAAACTATTTAGTGTCTTCATCATTTTATTTGTTTATAAAACCTTTTTAATTGTAAAAAAAATCTAATTATTACTTCTTTATTTACAAGTGTTTTATAAAAGAACAAATTTTCATTTAATTTATAAATTGTATCATTTAATTATTTAACATAAATAACTATATATATATATATATAGATATTACATATATATTCATATATACATACATATATATATATATATATATATATATATATACCAAGATGTAATTGTACGATAAAAATCTAGAAGATTTATTTTGATGCATCTACTATAACAAAGTATATATAACATAAAATAATATGCAATTGAAATGTTGAAATCTTGAGTTGATACATATTTAAAGTAATAATTAATGTGAAATAAAATGTTGAATATGTACGGGATTTGAAATAAAGTGTCATTATTACATAAAGATAAGTTAAAAATTAGGCTAGAAAATCATGGAAGTTACAGTCTCCCCATGTTAAGGGAATTTCGTCCTGAAATTTAACTAGTGGAGACTACTGAATCAGGAAATAGTTGAGGGTTAGATTTTTTTAAATGAATTTTGATTGTTGATTTGAGGAGTATAACTGATGAAGAGATTTAGGTCCATTTCTCAAGGTTAGGCATGAATGATGGTAATAGATTTAGTTTTGAAATGAATTTAAGGAGAAAGTCTGTTTAAATAATAGTTTGGATTCTACAGATGGAATGTATTACTTGGAAAGAAATTGATGGGAACTTGATGATCAAGGTTTGTTGATATGTAATCTAATATGTTCAGGGATTATCAGTGTATAAAAGATTTCACAAACATTGGCCCCATCAAACAACCTAAAACTTTACGTGGCAAGAATAACGGTAGTTCTGATTTTATGACAGGAACACTTATATATAGGAAGTACCAGCGGCGTATCCACCATGTCCTTATTATATCACATTAGTTTTTGTTACTATGTACCACGATAGGTTTCATGTCATAACACACGACAAATTTCACTATGTATTCTATGCGCTGATCTTTATAATTACGTGTGCACCCGTAATTATCCAAATCGTCGCATGGTCCACATAGTTCATCCCATTGTGTGTGGGGTCCAGGGGTAACACAAAGACACTTAATCCGTAACTATTGCTTTCACGTACGTGTTGCTAACAAATAACTATGTCCATAGATAGTAGAGTCAATCATGTACTAAAGAGTAATAACGTGGCATAATTTAGGGTTCCATAGTTTTCTCGTGTTTGAACAAGAATACGTCAAACCCCGAGTAGCTTTCATGGATACGGTGAATAATCATGTCTTGTGTATGATGTATTTAATCAATTGCAACAATGTAAACAATCAACTTCTGTGTATAATGTAAACACTCATGTTTCATGTATGATCTAGTGTTATGCATGTTGTAAGCAAATAGGTTTCATGTATAGTGTGAACAATTTGGTATCATGTAAAATCAAATAGGTATAATGTGATCACTCTAGCATTATGTATTTAGTTTATTGAGTCTCATGCGTATCGGAAACTATCGGATTTTATCAGCGATCGGGTGTGTTACTCGGCGTTCATGCACGATGTAGGTAGATGAGTTTTATCTTTTAAATTCGTTAGTGCTTATATGGACGGTTAATGGCGAAATGATTCACTTTCTGAAGTTGGCTAGCAAGTTTATGTTTATAGTGACAACCCGCAGTAGGTGTAAATTGTTTTGATAATGACAAAAATAACATAAAGGATTACAATACAAAATTTATTCCAGGTTAGATCCTTATTCGACCCCATCTTGCATTAGCTTCAATTGTTTTATTTTCTGCCTCGGCATTGTCTTGAGTTTCATTAGCGTTTATGTTGAAGGCACGCCTACGAGCACCACCTTGGGTTGCATTGGCTATCCTTGGGCATTGGTTTTTGAAGTGATTTGGACTACAACATTCATAACAAGCACGCCCATTAGTAATGGCTGGAACAACTTGATTGGCATCTTGTTGATTTGCTCGGTTCCCTTGATGGGTTTGACTAACAGGTGGTCTGAAATGACAAGTGTTTGATACATGACCATACCTTCCACAACTGGCACATAGACGGCACGGAATGTTTGGGAAGTGGTGATAGTTGCACGTGTTGCACAGAGGGTTGTTACCCGCATATGGTTTCCTATTCTGGTTTTGGGCTAGGGGAGCTACTTGGTTGATTGGTACATCAGGGGTAATGACAGCAAAGTTACGTTTCTTATTCAAGTGAGGAGGTTTGGGTTTGTCTTCCTTAGAGGGTTCAGAAGAGGCTGTTGGGTCAGTGACTTTCTTTGCGCCTTTCCTTGTTAGTGTACCCGCCTTCACGTGGTTATCGGTTAATGTGGCAGCTAGGCGGATAGCATCTTCAAGAGTAGCTGGATTTCGTCCTAGGACTGTATCTTGGATTTTCATGGGTAGACCACCGATGTACTTCTCAATACTCCGAGTCAGTGGGGTGACCATATTGGGCACCAGAAGGCTTAACTCATGGAAACGAGTTGTGTACGCTAAACTTTCACCACTGTCTTGGGTAAGATCCCAAAACTCAGCCTCCAACTTCTTCATTTCATTACGAGGACAAAATTCCTCGGTCATGAGTCTCTTAACTTCATCCCATGGCAAGGCCATGGTCACATCCACACCCCGATTCCTCTTCTCACCATTCCACCAAGTGAGCGCCCGTTTCTGAAAGACGCTGGTGGCATAGCGAACCCAGAGATAGTTAGGGCAATCATTGTTGAGAAAAGTGCTTTCAATGCTTTCAAACATTGAAGGAGGCCCGTAGCTCCTTCGGTACCATAGAACTTGACGGGGTTGCATGAGTTAAAGTGTTTGAAAGTGCATGGGGGTGGTTTGGCACCACCACCACCACCACCATTATTAGCATTGTTGGTAGTGCCGCCATTGTTGTTATTGGCCTGAGTGAGTTGGTTCACAAGTTGAGTGAGAAGGGCAGCAAGGTCAATGTTGTTGTTGGTCTCGTTGGCACGACGGGGAGGCATGCTATAGGTTTTAACAAAGACAGGGGGGAAAGATATAAGAACTTATGAGGATTTCTTGGATATAAAACAAAGGATAATTTAAAACATAAGTATTCATAGTTTGGATTGCACTCAACGGGGATAATACCATTTGAATGCTATGACACATTAAGGTTAATAAACTTATATAACTTTCAAGGAGACATGCTTTAGCCTATAAGTAAACACTCATCCCAGGAATTCCCAGGAAAGCATACGGATCCCTCGGTTGATTGGGATTCATATGAAATGCTTTCCTAGACAGAATACTCAGAATACAGGTGTCACCCTTCCAGATTGCATGTGTCCTCTACTAGTTAACAAAGTTTAAAACCCTAACGAGGTGTGAAAAGAAGTTTAATAGACTTATGACGTTCCACATGCTATGATGGTAATGACATAGTAGAAATATTGAGGCTTAGGATAAGGGTAAGGATATTATTGTTTTTAATTTATTATCTAGGTGAAACCTAATAAGTCGCATAATATATTAAACATGTAGCACATAGCATGTAGCATATCATAGATTCATAGAGCATGGTATAAATGGGTGTCCTAAGGTTATAGTCTAGGTTAAAAGTGTCTAATAACCTAATTCCCTATAACCAAGGCTCTGATACCAATCTGTCACACCCCAACCGACGGCGGAAACGTCGGGGCGGGACATGTAGACTGTTCATAAGCTCATGGTTTGCTAAAGTCGTAATAATTAAAAAGTAAGTTTCATTTCATAACTCAAATAATCAATTACATCATTTACAAGAATTAAAGAATACATGAATCTCCATATTAAAATTTATGACTAGGTCCTCAACCCTAAGTGAAGTAACTTGAATGTTAACTCAAACATCTGTACCTGAAACATGATAAAATGAGAGGGTCAACTATAAATAGTTGGTGAGCATACATAGGTTTTGACACCACAAGTAAAGTTAAAATGTTTTGTGTACAATTAATATGATGCATGGTTTATAAAGCATTTATGGAGAATCTAAGTTAAGCTAGTTGCACAAATGAAACTTTGTAATTGAAGGGCATAACAACACATGTTATCCTAATGTAGGGCATAACAACACATGTTATCCTGATGTAAATGTAGGGCATAACAACACATGTTATCCTAATGTAGGGCATAACAACACATATTAGCCTGAAGTAATGTATTGGTGTTTGCACGTGTATATCATGTAACTGTAGCCTTAACAATTAGCATTCAAGCATAAAGCAAAAATAAACACATATAATCATATTGTAGAATTGTACGTGTGTAATTGCAAATAGTGTTTGATGAGTAATCATGTTTCACCCCAAAAATATGTAAAAATGTAAAAGAAGGGCTATGTAAACTCACTTATAATAGTTGTTTGAGGATCATACGAACAATAGGTAGCACAAGTGGTTAGTTGACCACAGAGTTAACCTATAAACGAATTATATGTATCTAATCAATGACATGTACAAAAGACTAAGATAAAACCTATAGGGATTGAGTAAGGGTTTAGTTGAATGAATGTGAGGACTCGTTTATGTATGAAAAGTATTTATGAAATCATATGTAAATGATATGTATAAAAATGTGTAATCAAAGTGTGTATGAATTATAGGAGTAATAATTGATTAAGGGTTTTATTAAAACTATTTGAATAGATGTGTAATTAAATAAATAATTTCTTTTATTTATTTATTCAATTATTATGAAAATATGTTTCGAAATAGAAAGTCTAAATATATATATATATAAAGATACTTAGTACTTTATATTTATCTAGTATATATTAAAACCCTAACTAGTTATATAATTTTTTTGGGGAAAAGAATGAGTTTGGATTTTTAAGATTTGAAAAGAACGAACGAGAGAATATAACCATTTGGTTTTTTTTTTATAAATTCATGACGTTACAAACAGAAGATCACTTTATAACTTTTAAAAGTTATATATAAGATAATAAGGTTTATGATAACACAAAAATGTTTGTCATGTTTTGAAATACTTAATGGTAACGAAAAAGAATATTTATTTAAACGTGTTGGTAATAATCGAAATATTTTTAGGAAAACAATTAAACATATATATAAATATATGTATAATTACTTTTTTTATTTTTCAAGGATATTAAATATAAACCTTGCTAATTTATAAAAGAGTTTGTTTATTAACCAGGACGTAACCATAACAGTTTATAAATGTATAAATAACTGTGTGTTAGTTTAAAGAATATAGTTGTGTGTGTGTCAAAATTACCAAAACAGGAAGAAAAAAATGAGTGCAGGGAGGCCGCTGCAGGGATTGAACCCGCGACCTCCTTGCTGGAGTGTTATGCTGTTAACCACTGGACTAGCCCCTTCACTTTGATTTGAGATTAGAAATAAATGATTTTATGATAAAACCCGATGGTGTCTTCTTCCCCAAATCATCCCAAGTTAAACCCTAGCTCCCGAATCAACAATAATGTCCCACATATAGCAAACAATTTCCTGGGGCTTTGCAAGGTAGTGTAAAGACGAGTAGAAAAATAGTTGGGATTACCTGAATCGGACTGGATCCGTCGCGAAACGGGCTCGATTTCCTTTGGTTCCGATCGTGACTGAGGAGGGATAAAGGCACTGATTTTCGAGGTGTTTTGGAGTTGCAAGATGGTAGGGATTATATAGTGTGATAAGAAACGCGTTACAGCTAGGCCCGTTGATTTTACCCGTACCCGATTAACCCGACCCGAACCAACTTCACCCGAACAGATTAAACCCGTACCCGAATAGCCCGTAACCGATTAACCCGAAAACCGTTTAAACCGATTGTTATTTGGGTCGGGTTTCGGTTAGACTTTCAAGCATCAAAAACCCGATTAACCCGAACCGATTAACCCGAATAAACGGAACATTTATATATTCTACCCTTTCTCTTCTCACCACCACCACCAAAATCCGCTTCTAAACTATGAGTTTAAAAAATCCACCACATAAACACGAATACTTCTATTTGAAGCTTTAATCTCTTGGAAATATACTTATTTTTGTTTCACATACACGTTTATTTTATGTTTTTAAACTTGATTCATTTTTTTTTCAACCATGTGTCACTGCCCGAAACCCGACCCGATTAAACCGAAAACCGATTAACCCGAACCCGATCTACCCGAATGTTATTCGGATCGGTTATCGGATAAATTTACACACACGGAAAAACCGATCTACCCGAAACTCGATTAAATTACCCGAACAACACCCCTAGTTACAGCTTCTAATCACCCAAGATTAGCGGGTTTTGATGCTTAAATTGTGGGTTTTGAAAGGAAACAGTTGGGGGGTTTGATTGCTTGAAATCATGAGTGTAGATGGACGATTTTAGGTGTAGAATGGATGCATGAATCGGGGATTTCAAGTATGAGACAGAAATGGCAAGGCTTGTGATTGAAATCAAAGATTTAGATGAGATGAAATTTTCTGATTTTGACTTTTAGAAGTCAATGTTCACGTTTCAAAGTCATGGTTCAAGAAGGATGGGGAAGAGGGGTTCAAGTAAGGGTTCAAAGACTATGGAGGGTTCAATATCAAAACTATTTAGTGTCTTCATCATTTTATTTGTTTATAAAACCTTTTTAATTGTAAAAAAAATCTAATTATTACTTCTTTATTTACAAGTGTTTTATAAAAGAACAAATTTTCATTTAATTTATAAATTGTATCATTTAATTATTTAACATAAATAACTATATATATATATATATATATTACATATATATTCATATATGCATATATATATATATATATATATATATATATATATATATATATATATATATATACCAAGATGTAATTGTACGATAAAAATCTAGAAGATTTATTTTTGATGCATCTACTATAACAAAGTATATATAACATAAAATAATATGCAATTGAAAGGTTGAAATCTTGAGTTGGTACATATTTAAAGTAATCATTAATGTGAAATAAAATGTTGAATATATACGGGATTTGAAATGAAGTGTCATTATTACATAAAGATAAGTTAAAAATTAGGCTAGAAAATCATGGATGTTACATTCACCGAGAGCCACAATTTCTGGAAAATCCTGATTGGTTCCATAGTCTTCAATTTTCTTTAACAATTCGGCCAGTTCATCACCAGATTCAATTTCTTCTTCATCAAGCACCACTACTTTTAGTTTTAGATTCTTTGGCCTTCCCTTTGCCTTTATTAGCTCTCCTTTGGCTAAGGTATGGAAGATCATACTCCTACTCTTCAACTTTTACTTAAACTCTCTCTTTTGGTGATACAGCTTTAACTATGTAAAGGATTAGATCAGATTCAAGATTAGTCACAAAAGAAAGGGGGGAAGGACCACCAGTAGTTGCTGTTGGTGATATCGGTGACTCCCCCTGAGCATGAGAGTCCATTTCCTTTGGGCTGCTATCTTGATGTGAAGGTTAAACCATGGAGTTCTTAATTTGGTTAACCAGAGTAGTTACATCAGATAACGCTTGTTGTTGTTTCAAGAGTTGCTCCTACTGTTCAACCAGTTGGGTTTGTTGGATTTCCAGTTGATTCTTAAAGGTGACAACTTCAACTTTCAGATCTTTCACTTCCTCTGTTTGTTCTATGAGATTAGATTTCAAACTCTTGATTTCTTCATCTTTCTTCAACAACTGGTCATTCAGCTTCTTGTCCTTTAGCTTAAACTCTTAACTCTGGTGGTGGATGAGGATGGATCTTGATCAGGTGAAGATGTTTTAACTGGAGAGTGGGAAAGAGTAGGTTGAGGTGTAGGTTGTTTGGGAGAAGGTGGAGAAGCAACATGAATGGGTGATGGTGGAGGTGTTTGTTGTTTGGGTGAAGCAGTGAGTGATTAAGAAGACGTCGACATGTATTCCAAGCCAGTCTTGATCTTGTTGGTCAAAGGTTATTCTAGCTCGTAATCAAAATCGGTGTCAGCTGGCCTTTTGGAGGAAGAAGGAGGAAGTTCAACCACCTCCTCAGACTCAGTTTTCTCCGAGTCTGTAGAATTGATTCCTTCATACAGAGTTTCATTATCAGAATCCTCTTCTTCTTCAATGATTGCTTCAGCTTCAGGGTGCCGTTGAACCTGGAAGTTAAGAGCGTCCAACGGTTTTGGTTCAACATCATGGAATTGTGCTTCTAAAATTGGTTGTTCCTCTTCATGCTCCTGATGACCTTCTTGTTCAACATTTTCCTCTTCTTCAGCTTCAGCATGAGCCTCAAGTTCTTGCTCACCTTCAGCTTGAAATTCAGGTTCTTCCTCAGATGCTGAAATAGCTTCTTCAGGATCCATATCTGGAACTTCAGGTTCAGGCTCACCAATGACATTCCCAAACAAAGGAACATTAACAATGATTCTGTTGCTTCTGGAGCTGCTGCTTTTCATGTAGCTTAATGTCTTAGATATCATGTTAACCAAAACAGACGGGTCAAATCATCCAAGTGGATGGGAAAAAATGAACTCCCAAGATCTTTGCATAAGCAAAACATACGAGGTCATCGGCGGTAATTTTCTTTACATTGACGGTCACCTGGCGCATGAATCAGAATCCAACATGTAAGATTATATCTGATTGAATCAGTTTTCTTGATAAAATGGGTTAGATGTTTCAAAAGTGGATTCAAACACACATGCACGATTGAGATTTAGATTTTCACACTACTTAAGAGTTATAACCATATGTTGGGCCTATCAGCTATTCCTCAGTAAGCACCATCGCTTATGGTCCATCCCATGCTTCAAAAAGTATGATCAAACTCAATCACTTCTCACAGGGTCGGATCAGATTTTCCTGAAATAATTTTAATAACAATTGTGAGATTGAGGATAACACTTAACTAAGTAAACACATATATATACAAAAAAATTTTTTTCTTTCTTGACTTTGTCAAATTTCTCCCCTAAAAGATTTAGTTTTGAATATAGATGAACGAAAATAACTACACAGAAAGTAAAAAAATTTTGAAAATCTTCCCGATTAACAAGTTTAAACAGATAAGACTTATACACAAGGTTACTGAAAGTGGAGCATTCCCAGCATTTCCACCAATTTCTCAAATTTGGCAGAATCGAACGCTTTAGTGAATATGTCAGGAGTTTGCTTGTCTTTTTTGACCTTAACAATCTTGATATGCTTTTCGTTGACACAGTCACAGATGAAATGGTGTTTGATTTCTTTGGTTTTGGAGTGCTGGACAAGATTTTTGGTGATGTGAGGAACTGCAGTGTTATCACACAGAATGGGGGTTTCATGGAATGTGATGCTTTAATCAAGCATTTGATGGTGTATCCACCGAACATGGGAACAACAAAGGATTGCAGCAATGTATTAAGCTTTTGCTGTTGACTGAGAAATGGTGGCATGTTTCTTACATTGTCACGAAACAAGTCTATTTCCAAGAAATTGACAACCCCTAAAAGTGGATTTGCGATCTAAGTTGCATCCCCCATAATCTTAATCTGAAAACATGCACACAAGAACACAACAAACATGATGTCTGGTCTGTTGGCAGTGAGATACATGAGAGATCCTATCATGGAGTGATAGAGGTGCTGATCAACGCTTTCACCTTCCATGTCAGGAGAGAGAGAATGTCGAACTTCCACGGAAGTCTTGAATGGATGAGACTCAGTCATCTTGAACTTGGTCAAAATCTTTTTAACATATTTCTCTTGAAGAATGAGAATTCCTGACTCCAACTGATCAACTTGCAATCCAGGAAAGAACTTTATTTCCCCCATGGAGTTCATTTCTAACATAGAATGCATAACTTCCTCAAACTCTTTACACCGCCTCTGATTAGTGGATCCAAAAATGATATCATCAACATAAATCTGCCCCAAAATGGTATCCACACCATCATTCCATTTAAACAGAGTTTGGTCAATAGCTGCTCGTGAAAAACCATTATCAAGCATGTGCTTGGATAACGTTTCATACCACGCATGGGGTGCTTGATGAAGACCGTACAGTGCCTTGTCCAATTTGTAGACATGGTCTGAATAAGTTGGATCAATGAAACCCGGTGGCTGCTTGACATAAACTTTTTCTTGAACCTTTCAATACATAAAATCCCTTTGATAGACTGTGAAGTCCATGTAGGCTGCATAGGCGAAAAACATTCTGATGGTTTCCAAGCTTGCAACTAGTGCAAATACTTCCTCAAAATCAATTCCTTCTTCTTGGTAAAACCCCTGAACTACCAAGCGGGCTTTATTTCGAACCACAATTCCTTCTTCATCCTTCTTATTACAAAATACCCAACAAGTACCGATTGGGACTTTGTGCTTCGGGAGGTCTACCAGATTCCAAACTTGTAACTTTAAGAATTGCTACAGCTATTCCTGCATTGCCTCCACCCAATTGTTTTCAAGTAATGCAACATTGATATTCTTTGGTTCAATTTGATAGATGAAGTATGTGAAAAGACCATCATTCATTGCTTTTGTGGCACTTCGAGTTCGGACTCTCACGTTGAGAGGACCAATGCTATTATCAGTAGGATGATTCTTGTGAACCCGCAATTGTGGAATCACATCCTCTTCCAGATTAGTGATACTGTTGTCGGGAATAACAGCTTCTTCTACTTCCGGATCTACAGTTGAGGACTGTTGACCAATATTGTAGGTCCTGAGCAGACCTGTAAACACAGATTTGCGAAGAAATCCATCAAACAGCTTGAATCAAGAGGCGGAATCTCTGGATCCGGTATCACTCTCGAATAAAAAAAAATGGGTAGAGACGGGTGAGGGAATCACATACACGAATAGAAATATATAAAAGTGAAAAAGAGCGGATAATTGGAGCATAAACGCATGAATATTTGATTGATATGAAAAATAAAAGCTCCTCACACACTCAACAATTATTCTCACCCCAGGGTCCCCCTAGGGTGGTGATTCCCTCTACAGACACACTCACTCCTAATGGGTATTCTACTATTTATAGGAGGCCTCATGTGCCTTGTTTTCCAAGCCACCACCAAACATGCCTGAAAAACAGGTATCGAAACTACCTAGTTTCGGTTGAATAATTATCTCAATATTATACCCAACATATATCCACTAGTGGAGGAGTTTGTTCCTCAACAGTTTCACTTGTTGCAACAGAAACCGAAAACCCAAAGTGGATTGAGCGGAAATTGTAGGAGGAATATCCACTGGTTGACTGGTTGAAGATGAGCTTGAGTCATTTATAGGGCCTAGGTTATCGACAGAAGATAAAGGATTAGCTGGAGCAGAGATATTAGTAAACAAAGGAAGATTAAATGATTTAAACAACAATTCGACGTCAAAAGCCAATCAAGACCGTCCCCTGAGTCCGTTGATTGCTTTCGTGCCAATTGATGTCAATAGATTCCAGCATGAATCTTCTTCTCTTATAGACACGATATGGTCTTTGATTAGAAGAGTAGCCCACAAAATAGCATTCATCATCTTTAGGTTCAAACTTGTTCAGCTGGTCCAAAGAGTTCAACATGGTGCAAAAACATCCAAATTTTCTGAATAAATCAATAACAGGCTTTCTCTTGTACATGATCTCATAGGGGGACTTTTTGCAACTTTTGGTAATGAGGATAAGATTTTGAATAAAACATGCGGTATTGACTGCCTCGGCCCAAAATGTGACAGGAAGCTTAGAATCAACGATCAGTGTTCTTGCGGCTTCGATCAATGTAAGATTTCTTCGTTTAGCTACACCATTTTGTTACGGAGTACGAGGTGCACTGAACTGCCGGGAGATACCTTTATTTTCACAAAAAGAATACAGAATGGAATTCTTGAATTCAGTGTTGTGATCACTTCTGATAGTCTTCACTCTTAAATTGAACAAATTCTCGATCTACAGCAAATGAATCTTCAAAGTTTCCGGCGTCTCATCTTTTCTTGCCAGAAAGAATACCCAAGTAAATCGAGAGATGTTATCGGTTACTACCAAGAAGTAGGACTTTCTACCATGACTCATGACACTCACATGACCAAAGAGATCCATGTGAAGCAATTGGAGATGAGGGTCGATAGAGTTTGTGATCTTGGGTTTGTGAGAGGATTTGTGTTGTTTGCCTTTAGAACATGCAATGTAGTGTTCTACAGGAGAGAAGTCTTTGATAGGAAAACCGGTGACAAGGTTTCCTCAAACAAGACGATTCATTGTTTTGAAGTTGACATGTCCCAATCTTCTATGCCATAAGAAGGACTCATGTTCTGACGCTTTTAAGAGAAAGCAGGATTCGATTCCTGATGGATTATTCATATCCAGACTGTAGATGTTGAATCTTAGAGGAGCACGCATATGGATTATGTCTTCGCAAATAACCACGCCAGGTTTCAGAATCAAACATTCCCTTGAGTGGACAAGAGCACAGAAGTCTTTGTCACAAATTTGGGGCACACTCATCAGATTGTATTTCAGCTGTGGGACAAAGTTAACTCCTTCTAGACTATTTACTCCATTGGACATGGTTCCTTGTCCTTCTATCTTTCCGCCTCTTGGATTGCCTGCAAAGGCAACATACTCTCCATCTAATGGTTGATAATCTTGCAGTAATGAAAACTGGTCGGTCATGTGCCTTGAGCAACCACTGTCGACATTCCAGATGTTGTCACTAGTCTTCCTCGATTTCCCTGCACATACCAAATCAATCAGAGTTTGGTATCCAAGCCATTCCTGACTTGGAATTTCTTAATAACTCATCACAAGATACTTCACGGTAATCATAATTAGAATCTTCTTTAAGAGAGTTATGGTCATCAAAGGAGTTATCATGTTTAACTTGCCATGTTCTTCTTAAACCATTCTTAAATCTCTTTTGACTTTTACGTCTCAAACATCTCCTACGTTTTGATTTAGAAATGTTTCTATGATTTATTAAACTATTTGAGATACAATCATTTGAACATAAAGCAGAAGAAGTCTCATTTTCTTTATTAAACTGATATGTGGACAAATTACAACTTTTGAAAACCTGACCAGGTTCTCCACAACTGAAACATCTTTTACTACACGACTGCTTAGCCTGATAATTGTCATCACAGGATGATGAAGATGATTGTGATGTCGAGGCATCATAACTAGAAGCAATTATGTCTTCTTCTAATCTTTCTTGAAGATTTTGATCTTTCTTTAATCTGAAAAACTCATGATTGCTCATTGTTTCCTGAACAATGCCTGCACTTTTAAAGTTTTCAATATAACTCATAGCATTTACAGACATAGGAACAAAAGGCAAACCATCTTTAATATTAGAAATATCATTTCTCAAACAATCATGCTTAGAAGGCACGGAATCAAAATACAAGTTTTCAACATGTTTACAATATCAGGTTTTGACATGGACATCTTATTACAATCATCCGACTCTTGTTCATTTAAATCACTTCTTTTAATAGTACTCTCATCACAATTATCTTCGGAACTTATAAAGTTTGACTTTGCACAAGAAGCAAAACTATCCGAATCTGAAGTTTTAATATATTCATCAGCAGACAAAGTACAAACAAAAGGTGTGGGAACATGAGGAGTTGGCTTATCAGCGAATCTACCTTATTTAGAATAAGGCGGAGGATGTGTGTTATACCCAATACCTTCTGTGACTTTCTTATGGATTTGCTTATCGATGATTCCAAATAAAATTTCTGATCCATACCTATGTTTTCAACTTGAAAATTTGCTTTTTCAACTTCTTGAAAATTTTCAATTAAAGTTTGATTAGTATTATTTTGGGTTGTAACTTGCACGATTAAATATCGGTTTTCAGCAGAAATGTCATGGATTTTCTTTAAATAAAGTTTTTCATTCTTATCCAGAGAATCATACATGACTTTTATATGATCATGTTCATCGACCGATGCTTGGTTGATGAATCTATATTTCTGAATTTCATTTAAACAAGATTGAGATTTGCACGGTCTAGAAATTACCTCAGCTGGAACAGCAATGAGATCCTCAGCTGGTTGGATGATAACAAGTTTGTCCTTTTCTTCAATGTCAGCCATCAGATCCTTGTCAGCTGCTTCCTCCTCTTGATCACCCCAGTGATAATGCCCATCTGTATGTGGGAAAGTTTGCAGCTTGTTTCCCATTTGAGTTCTTCTTCTCTTGGTGCTCCTTAGAAGATAGTTCCTTGCAGTTTCTTGCATAGTGACCCAGTTGATCACAGTTGTAGCATCTCACCTTCTTGATATCAAATCCCAAAGTCTTTCCTATTGTGAATCTATCCAACCCATTTCTCTTGATGAATCTCTTAGTCCTCAGAGCTAGCATTGCCATGCATCAATATCCATCTTTTCCAATTCATCATAATTAATCTGCTCCAAGTCATCAGGTTGGAAACTAACCGACGTCAAGTTTCTTGAGATCAAGGCATCATAGCATCACATGAAGGCAGTCATAATAGGCAGATAGTCATAAGGAGGAGACTGCTTCTGTGTGGTAGAGGAGCTAGAAGGCTGGATTCCAGATACTGAAGGTGGGACATCAGTCTGGTAGTATGCCATAGTTGATTTGCTGGATTGACTGGAAGAAATTTGTATAGCGAGAAGAGCGGTGTTTCCTGACTGATTTGTTGGAGTGATGGCACCCTTCTTGATTTCCAACTCATAAGATTCCAGAATGCTATAGAGTTCTTGTTGGGACAGATCACTTAGCTTTTCAGTCTTCATGATCTTAATTTTGTACATGTTCTATTCTTCAGGAAATGAATCAAGCAGCTTTTTGTTCATTTCCACAGTTAGATACTCAGTTCCCATAACCTTCAACCTAGATACAATACTTGAGAATCGGTTGATTAATTCAGACATAGGCTCTCCAGGAACATTGCTAAACATCGCATATTGCTTCTTGATCAGATCCCTCTTGCTTTCCCTTACCTTATCACTTCCTTCAAATCTAGTACACATAGCCACCCAAAGATCCTTGGCTGTGGTATATTCAGCAAAAGTGTTGAACACATTCATTGGAAGAGCCATAGCAATGGATCCATGAGCTTTGTTGTCTCTGGCAATCAGTGCAATATCCTTTTTCATCATATTCAGCAATAGTCTTGGGACGATGAACATCTGTAGTAGTAACAACTGGCTTGTGTGGACCATCAATGATTTAGTGCAAGAGAGTGTGGTCATGGAATTGAAAGAAAGTTTTCATCTTCTTAGTCCAATCATCAAAGCCTCTATTGGACACAAAGGCAAGTGGTTTGTTTCCCCCAGTATACTAATTTTTGCTTGAAGATGCCATTTCTCATTAATATAAAACTGAATAGTGACTAGTTTCGATGAGTAGAAACTATGATCGAAACTACTAGTTTCGATTGAGGAACTAGTTTTGATTGAGAACAGACTGATCGAAACAACTAGTTTTGATAGGGAGAAGCTTGATCGAAACAATTAGTTTTGATGATGGAGAAAACAACAGAAACTACAAGTTTCGATAGAAACTAGTTTCGATTGAAACTAGTTTCGATAGGGCACAAGTTTCGCTGCAAGAGTTAGTTTCGGCAAAGATAAGACAAATTCACGAGTTTTGATGATACATTTTCTCAGACAACAAGTACAGAAAAGAATTTTTGATGATCAACTAAAAATGTCCCCTAGAAGAATCTTCAGCGGACTTCATTTATGAACGCTTCAGAAACAAAGTGAAGAAAATGGCAATCTAATCTAGCGAAAAACTTCCAATGATGTTTCTGAACACGAATCCAGTCTTCAAATCCGAGAAACTTGAAGAAATAACCAAAAGTTGATGAACACAGTACCAAAACCGATGAAACAGTGCTCAAAGTTCCAGAACTAACAAAAACTACAATCTCAGACGAAAATACACCTAGAATCGATCACAATAACCTGATAATACTCAAAACTCAAGAGCATAAAGCTCTGATAACAACTGTAGGTTCTGATTTTATCCAAAATCACTCAAACTGATCGATTACACAGACACCCCTATGGAATAGATGTGTATGGTGGTGAAACAGACTCAAATAAAAGTAAATGGTGAAGATCATTGGCTAACCACTCTCAAGAACACAATACAAATATATATGAAAGTGCAAGAACACAATGAATAACCTCACTACTTGTATTAATTCAGAGAAAACAATGAAAATGGAATGCAAGGATTACAGCCGTCACTTACACCCTAAACATTCTCAAACAGGGCTATTTATAGGCTGTTGAAAGGTATCAAAACTATGCTCATTGGAACAACTAGTTTCCATTGAGCATTTACATCAAACAATAGTACCACTTGGAGAAATAACCCATCTATCGATACTACTAGTTTCGATTGAACAAACCTCAATCGAAACTAGGTAGTTTCGATGGCCCAGACTTAAATAATCAAAGCAATAAATTACATCAAATGGAAACTATGAAAAAAATAGAAATGGCAAACCAAAGACATAATTGTTTAAAGTTACACTTATGACATATGTTTAAAAATACTTAACCCTACACTTTCATCATCAAACAGAAGCAAATAGATGAAGGAAGAAGGGTCAAAGTCACAAGCAGCATGCTCAAAAAGGTGTTCTGGTTTTTTTGGGAGGAATGACTAATGCCAAGCTTTTAACTGGTGCTGAGGAAGTAGAAGTTTCTAAAGGGATACATGCTGCACAAAGGAATCTGGTTACACAAAGCAATCCGATTACCCAAAGGAATTTGATTACTCATATGCATTACAATGAAATATATTCCTCATGTTGTATTTAGTTACAGTTAGTTAAATGTTTTTTGGTCATAGTGAAGCTATGGGCACTTGCTCTTAACAAACAAGTTAGGACACAAAAAAGAAACTAATTTGCTACTTTGTTTCAGTAGAGCTATTATTGTAAAATCAAGTAAATTTTAAATTTAATATTAACAATTGAATAATGTATCTTTCCTCTTCACTTTATAGTTAATGACTCTATACCAACTGTTATTAAATCATTTACTTCATTTTTAAAATTTTTTACACTCTTTACATACAAATAAGTATGTTTATATACATAAAAAAATCATCAAACTTATATTTTCATATGTTTTAACCGTTTCCTACACATGTGTAAGTTATGTGACACACCCCGGCCGGCGGCGGATTATACGTCGGGGCTGATGCAGTTGTTTATATGCACATGATCATCTATTAATAAGTGATAATATTTATTCAGCATATATAAAGCATCCGTTACAAAATAAAATAGAAAGCAAAGCATTCATGACATAACATATATTAAATCCAGTCTTTAATAAAGCTAGGTCCAAGGTCCTACGTGATCATGCAATATCCTCAAACTGGTGCACTTGAAACATGTGAGTAAATGTTAACTACAAGTAGTTGGTGAGAAACATAAGTTTTGACACCAAACAAAGTTAAGTATAGGTTTACATTTCAATATATTCAAAGCAAGTCTACAGCATCTATGTGAAAACACACAAGTTTCTAAGCGTACATTCAAGCCATGTAATAGGAAAATAGTTACACAATCCAACTGATTGTTTCATGTAAAAGTAGTAAGATGTATACAAAAAAACCCGCCAAGGTTTTGTGTTAGTTAATGTATCGAATTCCCATATAAATGATCATAAAAGGTACTACCTGGGGCTTGCCACACATGTTAATGATTGTACTAACATGAACACACGTATGGTCACCAAGCAGTTTAAGACATAAAGCATAAAGACCTTAGCATAAGAACAAAGGTATTGAATTGTGCATGAAATATAGTTAATGACATGTTTTACCCCAAAGAATAAAAAGAGTAAAAAGGAGCTATGTAAACTCACTTGAGTTGAAGCTATGAGTGATAGGATTTGGTTAGATGAATAGGTCTTGGGAGGATTTCTCACAACAAACCTACGTAGATAATTTGTATTCTAAGTTTAAAGTATGTTGAATAAGATAACGAAGTTATAATATTTTAGGGTTTTGTACGGGGGTTTGAAGATGGACTTGAATACATATATAGAAGTATTGAAATGTTAATAAAAGTAGTTTATAAATAGGCTTTAAATAGAATTAATTGAACTTTGTATAAAATAATTATTGAAGTGTTTATAAGATTGAAGGTATTTTTAAATATTTATTCACACTAAAATAATTATTTATAAGCTTGAAAGGATTAAAATGTCTAAACATTTAATTATAATTTGTGTAATAAACATTATTAATTTATAAGTAGAATAACATAATTAATTTGTTTAAACAAATCATTTTCATTATTTATTTAGGAATTTAAAATGCTTTATAACATGTTTTTAAATAAAATAAAATAAATAACATTACTTTATATTTTCTGTTTTTATAAATCTTTCATAATATGTTTATAGAATTTATAAAAATTAAATTGAAAATTTTAAACTTGAGATAATTTATTAAAATACTAAAAGGAATTAATCCCAAAAATAAAAATGGTGGCTGGGACTCGAACCCGCGCTTGGACTTGACACACAACACACACGCGCACTAACCATCAGACCAGGGCATGTTGCTGTGTCTGATTAGGTTTCATTTTGATTATAACACGCAAGACCAAACACCCTTCGTCCCGAAAACACACCCGTAACCAGCCCTTCAATTGGTTCGATTGAGCAGACGATTGAAGCCCGATTGATGGGGCTTTTGATCGTGGGACTGAGATGAACTTATTGGAACAAGAATTACCTAAAATGGTTGTGTGTAAGATGGGAACGATAGGAAGACACGCAGACGAGTTCTTCGGTTGATTTAGGTGGTTCACAGATGGAATTAGACGCGATTATGAGTGTAGGGAGCTTGCAATGACTTTCTTGAACGATTACAAGTCCCTATTTATAGTTGATTTGCATTGCATTGATCGGTCGAGTAAATGATCGTGAGTGGGGGTTTCGGTTACGAATTCGTCCTTGATTAGGTAACGAAAACCCAATTAACTTCGAGGAGTGGATCGATTGGTTGGTTTAAACGTGTAGCCGTTTTCAATTTCGAAGGAAAATATCTCAAGGACGAGTTTGGGATTAAAGCTTGAAAATCGGTGGTTTGCGGGTTTCGAACCTGTGACCGGTTTGGGGAGGGTAAGATTTGGGGATTTGGCAGAACAGGTCCCTCTAGATTCAGGATGTTATTATTTCATGTAAAAACTTGTTTTCAATTGAAATCAAAGTTTCAGAAATTATAATTCGAACCGTGGACATTTATAAAACATAAAATTATTAAACCTTATAATTTTTTTTATAAAATCTAATAAATCATTATGTTATAATTAAATGTTGTAAATATAAAAATATAGTTTACTAAATAGAATTAATTCTTATTTTTATTAAAATACCTAAACCCTAACTTTTTATAAAGTCTATAATTTAACTTTTGTAAGTTGTATATTTATAAATAAATATATATATATATATATATATATATATATATATATATATATATATATATATATGACATGTTAGAATTTACACATTTTTTTGGCACAAAACTTCGCTCATTTCACGATCAATTCTTGGTTATTTTCAACGTTTAGACACTAATTTGTTTCATTTCCAGTTTTGTAGGTTTTTGTGGAGCTTGGTGAACAAACAAGGAATTCCAGGATAAAGATGAAGTTTTTAGGGTTTCTGAGGTAGAGGCACGACCGTGCCCCCTACTTGACACCGCCGCGCGAAGCCAGGAAACACTAGGCACGGTTGCGCCCCGTATCTGGCATGACCGCGCCAATCCAATTCACTGAGCACAACCGTGCTTAGACTCCCCACGGTCGCGTGTAACCCCGTGAGTCTGATCCATGACCACAGAGACGTACTTCCTCATTCATTAGGACCCAATAGAAGCTCCGGATCGATCAACCCTCTTCACCACGACCATGCTAGTACTTTGGAATGGTCGTGCCTCCTTTAGCATATAAATACAGAAGTTTATCTCTCATTCAGACATTCAGCAACCAGAGAAAAAAACCTACTGTTTGAGCTCCGAATCAACCTTGTTCCAACTACTTTTCAAACATCTTAGAGGGATTACAACATCAAGAGGATCACCATACATCAACAACAACATCTGAGTTGGAGGAGTGGTTTGAATCTTGTTTCATACCATGTTTCTTACTATTTTCCCTGCATATTTGTCATTCTTGTGCTCTTGATGAGCTAAAACTCTTGTTCACTTTGGTTTATATGAAGTTTAGAATAGTTTGACAACATTCATGGATTATTAGCAATCATTATGTTAATGTTATGACAATCATATGATTATTCTTCAATGAAATTATGTATTCAAGTATTTAAAGTTGTTTTCAAGACTTGTATTTGTGTATGCCATATTATGCTGGAAAACTTATGGTTTATGCTTGTATTCATGGATTAGTGTATCTTCGTATGCTAGTTTTTGGCATTTGACTAGGAATGGTGGATGAAGTCTTGTCTATGATTTATGATTCTTGTATGTGTATCCTTATGCTTATGTTTGGAAAGACAAATTGTTTGGTATGGTGTTTCATGCTTAGTTTTATGTTTATCTTGGATTTGTTGACACATTCTCCTAATTTATATGAACTTTGTATGAATATTGTATGTTGAAGAAGTGTATGTGGTTGTCTAATTAATTCAACTTGAGGTGGGTAGGGTGTTTCTCATATTATCTTTTCAATTAGTTTTTGGATTAGTGTCCTTAATCAGAAGCTAGTTCAATCTTTATAAACATTGACATGATTACAACACGTGAGCTTTATTGCATGATTTTTGGTGGTTAGTTTGTGTCTTTCATTCTAGCTTCCCGAATGGTCATTTGATTGAATATCTTTGACAAGAACTTGGTCAATCTATGTTTCGTGTATTTGCCATGTTTCTATGGGTGTATTGAATGTATTCTAGATGGATTCGACATCGAAGGGATCTTTTCTCCTTGATTGTTTGACCTGTGATTTTAGTGTAGTTTTACATGTTTGCATGTTAGTTAATTAAAACCAACTCTCAAAATATCTTTTTACCATCACTTGATTGAATATTAGTTCCCGTCTATTATTGCATTCTACCGTATCCATGGATTAATATCCGGTTCTTACCTTTAATATATTTCTATCCGACGGGTACACTTGCCCGATGTGTGTGTGATTAGCCTTTGGTGAACACCCTTTTTTAAAACTCTAATTGTGTGAAAAGTACTTATAAAAATAAATATATATAGTTACAACACATCAAGTTTTTAGCGCTGTTGCCGGGTATACGCTTTTGCGAGAATGATTGGAATTGATTTTTAGTCATTTAAAAAATATTTTTGTGCATATCGTATCTTCTAGTTTGTTATATGCAATTTTCGGCTACAGATATTTTTGCATTTTTATTTGTTATTTTTAGTCGCACTTGTATATATATTTTAGTTACTTTTATTTCCAATTTATTTTTCATTTTTATTTTCATCTGTAATTATTATTTTGTCTAACTTGTGTTTCCTTTTTCTAGGTACGTCCATTTAAATCTAACTTGTCTTGCAGATCGTGTATGTCCTCAACTCCCGCCGAGGAGGTTATTGAGCCGTCTTCCGAGCCGGAGCACGATCTTCATTAGAGATTGTGGGCCCGTTCCCTATTCGTGGCCCAATTACTCGAGCTTGACAAGGTTGTTGTTGACGAGGTAGAAGAGATGGCGAACGAGGATGAGGGTCGGACACTTTGGGATTTTGGCAAACCGACATTTGATGGTTTGGAGTCGAGCATCAATAGGCCGACTGTTGGAGCACACCAGTTCGAGATCAAATCCAGCATCATCTAGATGGTGCAGAACATGTGGCAGTTTGATGGCAAGGATCACGAGGATCCTAATAATCATTTGGCCGGTTTCTTAGAGATTTGCACCACATTCAAAATCCGTGACGCTACCGACGATGCTATTCGGCTCCGGTTGTTCCCGTTTTCCTTATGAGATCGAGCCAAGGCTTGGTTACTGTCACTTCCCCCTCGGTCCATTAGTACTTGGGACCAGATGGCTGCTAAATTCTTAGAGAAGTACTTCCCTCTAGACAAAATATCAAAATTGAGGGCTAGGATTCTTTCCTTCCAGCAGGATGATGGGGAGACGATCTATGAGGCGTGGGAGAGATTCAAGGAATTGATGAGAAAAGTTCCCCATCATGTATTGTTGAAGTGGTAGCAGTGTGAGACCTTATACAATGGTCTAGATATGTCGGGGAAGCAGTTGATCGATGCATACGCGGGTGGAGACATTGGAACGAAGACACCCCAGGAGGCGTATGACTTACTAGAGAAGGTGGCATCGAAGAGCTACACTCATCACACTTCCCGGGCAAGGACTCAGAGGCAGGGTGCCATCACGTGGATGGAATCACCTCTTTAGCTGCCCATGTAGAAGCACTTTCCACCAAGATTAATCAGATGCAGGTCCATAAGGCCCGGTCCTTGTGTGAGTTATGTGGTGGGGCGCTTCCCACGAGTGCTTGCTAGATTAGGGATCTAGGGACCCATGAGCATGTTGACTTCATGTCTAACCAGAAGCGTCCCCAGAATAATCCCTACAACAACACACATAATTTGGGGTAGAGGAATCACCCGAACTTCAGCTGGAAATATGCCAACAGTGGCCAGAACCCACCTGGATTCACTCAGCGCCGACCATTCCAGCATCAGTCCCTCCAGTCTCAGGGACAGGGTTCTCACTCCACACCTCAGCAGGGCCAGTTTCAAGGCCAAGGTTCTAGCAGCGGTCCACCGCCCGCATCTGAGGGTAAATCCAGTCTGGAGGACATGGTTACACGGCTGCTTGCCAACTCGGAGAGTCAGAATCAGTTGGCTGAGAAGCAGAACTATTATATGGAGGAGCGTTTTCATACCCATGAGACTGAGCTGAGGAATCAGAAAGATTCGATCAAGACCATAGAGAATCTGGTTGAGCAGATCGCAAAGCTTCTTTCTGAGAGACTGCCAGGTGGCCTGCCTAGTAACACTAAGGCCAATCCCAAGGCTCATGTGAAGGCCATCACCTTGAGGAGCGTTAGAGCCACGGGACCAGATCCACCGGTCCCTGTACATGAAACATCCGAGGAGGAGATTGTGATTGAGATTCAGGATAAGTCATCACCGAGGGAGGAGCCTGTGAGTGCATCACACCCCCGAGAGGCTGTGAGAGATTATATTATATCCATTCCATACCCGGGAAGGTTGAGGAAACAGATGATGGATGAGCAGTTTGGCAAGTTTTTGGGGTTGTTTAAGCAGTTGCATATCAACTTGCCATTTGGGGAGGCTCTAGCTCAGATGCCTAAGTATGCGAGATTCTTGAAGGACATCCTGACAATCAAGAGGAAATTAGAGGAATTATCTAATGTGACACTTAACGAGGAGTGTTTGGCTATGCTTCAGAACAAGCTACCGAAAAACATGAGAGATCTAGGGAGTTTTACCATCCCCTGCTTGATAGGTAGCTTGCCGGTCAGCAATGCCTTAACAGACCTTGGTACTTGCATTAAACTCATGCCATATGCGGTCTTTGCTAAGATTGTGTTGGGAGAACCTAAGCCGACACGCATGAGTATCTCGCTTGCCAACCATTCGGTCAAGTATCCTCGAGGGATAGTGGAGAACATGTTGGTTAAGGTTGATCGCTTTGTGTTTCCTACAGACTTTGTGATTCTGGACATGGATGAGGACAAGAACCTTCCTATTATCCTAGGTCGACCATTCCTGGCCACCGCCAAGGCCCTGATTGATGTGTATTCGGGCAAGCTTACACTGAGGGTGGATTAAGAGGAGGTGACCTTTGACGTTGGGAGATCCATGCAGCACACCTAGAATCAGGATGATTCACTCTACTTCGTTGAGATCGTCTATTATTGTGTGAGTGATCATCTCCAGGACACAGTTGCGGAGGAGTCCCTAGACACGCAGATTGTAAGGGGGAGACACTTGATCCAGTCGGTGAGCCCAAGGCCCAATCGATCAAGGGGTGTAGACGGAACGACCTAATACCATAACTTCCGTTCAATTCGATCAAGGAACCGGTGAATGGGCCGGGGAGTGACTCAAAGTGCAACTCGGGATGTTGATTCATGGCCGACGGGCAAGAGAGGAATCACGAAGATGTGTGCAGGGCTGAGTATGAGAAGAAAAGGATGGCAAGTGTGTTCAAGAGGATTGATGGGAAGAAGAAGGGGTGTGGTATTGAATTCGTTTCAACACAAAAGGAAGAACGACAAATTCACTGTAAGGACCAAAATTAGGAATTCTGATAGGAAAATGAAAAGGGCTCGATGTTACATTTGCAAAGGCAGAGTGCATATGTTTTGGAATTTCCCTGTAAAGTACTCAGGAAAGAAAGACTAGAAAGGGGATGGGAATGATCAAAGTAGAGACTCGAAGGGCAAACATAAGATTTATGAGTTTCAGGCCCTAGATGACAAATTTGGTGAAGGCACTTCGTATCAATCAAAGTATGTCGAGAGGGTACAAATTTCTAGTGATTATGTGGTACTAGGTAGTGATTTTGGAAATTGGAAGGACATGTGGTATGTTAGTAACTGTCAAACAAAGCACATGACTGGTAATAAGGATGTGTTGGTAAGTTTTAAGTCATGTTTCGGTGTAGAGCATAAGGAACGCATCAACAATTTCCTTTTCACAAATGGAATTGAAGAAGTATTAGTGAAAACAAACGAAAATGAATTATTGGTTCCATAAATCAACAATGGTATCAGAGATTGTGGGCCCGTTCCCGATTCATGGCCCGGTTACTCGAGCTTGATGAGGTTGTTTTTGACGAGGTAGAAGAGATGGCGAACGCGGATGAGGGTCGGATGCTTTGGGATATTGGCAAACCTACACTTGATGGTTTGGAGTCAAGCATCAATAGGCCGACTGTTGGAGCACACAAGTTTGAGATCAAATCCAACATCATCTAGATGGTGCAGAACATGTGGCAGTTTGATGGCAAGGATCACAAGGATCCTAATACTCATTTGGCCGGTTTCTTAGGCATTTGCACCACATTCAAAATCCATGACGCTACTGACGATGCTATTCGGCTCCGGATGTTCCCGTTTTCCATATGGGATCGAGCCTAGGCTTGGTTAATGTCACTTCCCCCTCGGTCCATTAGTACTTGGGACCAGATGACTGCTAAATTCTTAGAGAAGTACTTCCCTCTAGAGAAAACAACAAAACTGAGGGCTAGGATTCTTTCCATCCAGCAGGATGACGGGGAAACGATCTATGAGGCGTGGGAGAGATTCAAGGAACTGACGAGAAAAGTTCTCCACCATGGATTGTTGAAGTGGTAGCAGTGTGAGACCTTATACAATGGTCTAGATATGTCAGGGAAGCAGTTGATCGACGCATACGTGGGTGGAGACATTAGAACGAAGACACCCCAGGAGGCGTATGACTTACTAGAGAAGGTGGCGTCCAAGAGCTACACTCAGCACACTTCCCGAGCGAGGACTCAGAGGCAGGGCGTCCATCACGTGGATGGAATCACCTCTTTAGCTGCCCACGTGGAAGCACTTTCCACCAAGATTGATCAGATGCAGGTCCATAAGGCCCAATCCTTATGTGAGTTATGTGGTGGGGTGCATCCCACGAGTGCTTATCAGATTAGGGATCTAGGGACCCATGAGCAGGTTGACTTCATGTCTAACCAGAATTGTCCCTAGAATAACCCCTACAACAACACATATAATCCGGGGTGGAGGAATCACCCGAACTTCAGCTGGAAATATGGCAACAGTGGCCAGAACCCACTCGGATTCACTCAGCGTCCACCATTCCAGCATCAGTCCCACCAGTCTCAGGGATAGAATTCTCACTCCACACCTCAGCAGGGCCAGTTTCAAGGCCAAGGTTCTAGCAGCGGTCCACCGCCCACAGCTGTGGGTAAATCCAGTCTAGAGGACATGGTTGCACGAATGCTTGCCAACTCGGAGAGTCAGAATCAGTTGTCTGAGAAGCAGAACCATTACATGGAGGAGCGTTTTCATACGCATGAGACTGAGCTGAGGAATCAGAAAGATTCGATCCAAACCATAAAGAATCAGGTTGGGCAGATCGCGAAGCTTCTTTTTGAGAGACCGTAGGTGCCCTGCCTAGCAACACTAAGGCCAATCCCAAGGCGCATGTGAAGGCCATCACCATGAGGAGCGGTAGAGCCACAGGACCAGATCCACCGGTCCCTGTACATGCATCATCCGAGGAAGAGATTGTGATTGAGATTCCGGATGAGACACCACTGAGGGAGGAGCCGGTGAGTGCATCACACCCCTGAGAGGCTGTGAGAGATTATATTATGTCCATTCCATACCCGGGCAGGTTGAGGAAACAGAAAATGGATGAGTAGTATGTCAAGTTTTTGGGGTTGTTTAAGCAGTTGCATATCAACTTGCCATTTGAGGAGGCTCTAGCTCAGATGCCTAAGTATACGAGGTTCTTGAAAGGCATCCTCATGAACAAGAGGAAATTGGAGGAATTATATCATGTGACACTTAACGAGGAGTGTTCGTCTGTGCTTCAGAACAAGCTACCGGAAAAGATAAGAGATCCAGGGAGTTTTACCATCATCTGCTTGATAGGTAAGTTGTCGGTCAGCAATGCCTTAACTGACCTTGGTGCTAGCATTAACCTCATGACATATGCGGTCTTTTCTAAGCTTGAGTTGGGAGAACCTAAGCCGACACGCATGAGTATCTAGCTTGCTGACCATTATCCGCGAGGGATAGTGGAGAAGATGTTGGTTATGGTTGATCGCTTAGTGTTTCCTATAGACTTTGTGATTTTGGACATGGATGAGGACAAGAACCTTCCTATTATCCTAGGTCGACTGTTCCTGGCCACCGCCAAGGCCCTGATTGATGTGTATTCGGGCAAGCTTACACTGAGGGTGGATGAAGAGGAGGTGACCTTTGACGTTGGGAGATACATGCAGCACACCCAGAATTAGGATGATTCACTCTACTACGTTGAGACCGTCTATTATTGTGTGAGTGATCATCTCCAGGACACAGTTGCGGAGGAGTCCCAAGACACACAGATTGTAAGGGGGGAGACACTTGATCCAGTCGGTGAGCCCAAGGATCAATCGATCAACGGGTGTAGACGGAACGACCCAATACCGTAACTTCCGTTCAATTTGATCAAGGAACCGGAGAATGGGTGGGGGACTGACTCAAAGTGTAACCAGGGATGGTGATTCATGGCCGACGGGCAAGAGAGGAATCACGTAGAAGTTTGCAGGGCTGAGTATGAGAGGAAAAGGATGGTAAGTGTGTTCAAGAGGATCGATGGGATGAAGAAGGGGAATGGTATTGAATTCATTTCAACACAAAAGGAAGAACGAAAAATTCACTGTAAGTACCAAAATTAGGAATTCTGATAGGAAGATGAAAAGGGCTTGATGTTACATTTGCAAAGGCAGAGGGCATGTGTTTTGGAATTTCCCTACAAAGTACTCAGGAAAGAAAGACTAGAAAGGGGATGGGATTGATCAAAGTAGAGACTCGGAGGGCAAACAGAAGATTTATGAGTGTCAGGCCCTCGATGACAAATTTGGTGAAGGCACTTCGTATCAATCAAAGTATTGAATGTGGTACTAGGTAGTGAATGTGGAAATTAGAAGGATATGTGGTATGTTAGTAACTGTCAAACAAAGCACATGACTGGTAATAAGGATGTGTTAGTAAGGTTTAAGTCTTGTTTCGGTGTAGATCATAAAGAACACATCAACAATTTCCTTTTCACAGATGGAATTGGAGAAGTATTAGTGAAAACAAATGAAAAGGAATTATTGGTTCCATAAACCAACAGTGGTATCAGAGATTGCGGGCACGTTCCCGATTCGTGGCCCAGTTACTCGAGCTTGACGAGGTTGTTGCTGATGAGGTAGAAGAGACGGCGAACGCGGCTGAAGGTCGGACGCTTTGGAATTTTGGCAAACCGACACTTGATGATTTGGATTCAAGCATCAATAGGCCGACTGTTTGGGCACACCAGTTCGAGATCAAATCCAGCATCATCTAGATGGTGCAAAACATGTAGCAGTTTAATGGCAAGGATCACGAGGATCCTAATACTCATTTGGCCGGTTTCTTAGAGATTTGCACCACATTCAAACTCCGTGACGCTACCGGCGATGCTATTCGGCTCCGGTTGTTCCTGTTTTCCTTATGGGATCGAGCCAAGGCTTGGTTACTATCACTTCCCCCTCGGTCCATTAGTACTTGGGACCAGATGGCTGCTAAATTCTTAGAGAAGTACGTCCCTCCAGAGAAAACAGCAAAATAGAGGGCTACGATTCTTTCCTTCCAGCAGGATGACGGGGAGACGATCTATGAGGCGTGGGAGAGATTCAAGGAACTGATGAGAAAAGTTCCCCACCATGGATTATTGAAGTGGTTGCAGTGTGAGACCTTATACAATGGTCTAAATATGTCAGGGAAGCAGTTGATCGACGCATAAGCGGGTGGAGACATTGGAATGAAAACACCCCAGGAGGTGTATGACTTACTAGAGAAGGTCGCGTCGAAGAGCTACACTCAGCAGACTTCCCGAGCGAGGACTCAGAGGCAGGGTGTCCATCACGTGGATGGAATCACCTCTTTAGCTGCCCATGTGGAACCACTTTCCACCAAGATTGATCAAATGCAGGTCCATAAGGCCCAGTCCTTGTGTGAGTTATGTGGTGGGGCGCATCCCACGAGTGCTTGTCAGATTTGGGATCTAGGGACCCATGAGCAGGTTGACTTCATGTCTAACCAGAATCGTCCCAGAATAATCCCTACAACAACACATATAATCCGTGGAGGAGGAATCACCCGAACTTCAGCTAGAAATGTGGCAACAGTGGCCAGAACCCACCCGGATTCACTCAGCGCCCACCGTTCTAGCATCAGTCTCACCAGTCTCAGGGACAAGGTTCTCACTCCACACCTCAGCAAGGCCAGTTTCAAGGCCAAGGTTCTAGCAGGGGTCCACCACCTTCTCAGAGAGTCAGAATTAGTTGGCCGAGAAGCAGAACCATTATATGGAGGAACGTTTTCATACGCATGAGACTGAGCTGAGGAATCAGAAAGATTCAATCCAGACCATAGAGAATCAGTTTGGGTAGATCGCGAAGCTTTCTAAGAGACCGCCAGGTGGCCTGCCTAACAACACTAAGGCCAATCCCAAGGCGCATGTGAAGGCCATCACCATGAGGAGCGGTAGAGCCACAGGACCAGATCCACCGGTCCCTGTACATGCATCATCCGAGGAAGAGATTGTGATTGAGATTCCGGATGAGACACCACTGAGGGAGGAGCTGGTGAGTGCATCACACCCCTGAGAGGCTATGAGAGATTATATTATGTCCATTCCATACCCGGGCAGGTTGAGGAAACAGAAGATGGATGAGCAGTATGCCAAGTTTTGGGGTTGTTTAAGCAGTTGCATATCACTTGCCATTTGGGGAGGCTCTAGCTCAGATGCCTAAGTATGCGAGGTTCTTGAAGTACATCCTCATGAACAAGAGGAAAATGGAGGAATTATCTCATGTGACACTTAACGAGGAGTGTTCGGCTGTGCTTCAGAATAAGCTACTGGAAAAGATGAGAGATCCGGGGAGTTTTACCATCCCCCGCTTGATAAGTAGCTTGTCGGTCAGAAATGCCTTAGCTGACCTTGGTGCTAGCATTAACCTCATGACATATGCTGTCTTTGCTAAGCTTGAGTTGGGAGAACCTTTGCCGACACGCATGAGTGTCTAGCTTGCCAACCATTCGGTCAAGTATCCGCGAGGGATAGTGGAGAACTTGTTGGTTTGATCGCTTTGTGTTTCCTGTAGACTTTGTGATTCTGGACACGAATGAGGACAAGAACCTTCCTATTATCCTAGGTCGACCGTTCCTGGCCACCGCCACGGCCCTGATTGATGTGTATTCGGGCAAGCTTACACTAGGGGTGGATGAAGAGGAGGTGACCTTTGACGTTGGGAGATCCATGCAGCACACCCAAAATCAGGAGGATTCACTCTACTTGGTTGAGACCGTCTATTATTGTTTGAGTAATCATCTCCAGGACACAGTTGCGGAGGAATCCCTAGACATGCAGATTGTAAGGGGGGAGACACTTGATCAATTTGAGGAGCAGGTGTATGGCCTAAAGGGCTATGAGATTCCCCTGTGTCCAAAGGTGTTTGAGATTGTGGATAGAGAGTCTGAGCCGAAAGAGTGGCCTTCTGTTGAGGACCCACCACCTGTTGAGCTTAAGGAGCTCCCGAGCCATTTGGAGTATGCCTTTTTAGATGGTGAGTCTCGATTACCCGTTATTATTACCTCTGATTTGATGAGTGATGAGAAGGAGAGGATGTTGGAGGTGCTGAAACAGCACAAGCAGGCCATTGCATGGAGGATTATGGATATTAAGGTAATTAATCCCTCTTTTTGCACCCATAAGATCCTCATGGAGGATGACTTCAGGCCAGTTGTGTAGCACCAGAGGAGGCTGAACCCGAACATGCAGGAGGTGGTGAAGAAAGAGGTGATTAAGCTACTTGACGCTGTTTGATTTATCGCATCTTTGATTCACCTTGGGTTTGCCCGGTTCAAGTTGTTCCCAAGAAGGGATGTATGACTGTTATCACCAACGAGTGGAATGAGTTGATTCCTACTCGTACAGTCACAGGTTGGAGAGTTTGCATCGATTACTGGAAACTCAATGATGCTACTAGGAAGGACCATTTTCCCCTCCCGTTCATTGATCAGATGTTGGAGAGATTATCGGGGAAGATGTTCTACTGTTTCTTGGATGGCTTCTCTGGATACTTTCAGATCCCAATTGCTCCTGAGGACCAAGAGAAGACGACATTCACATGTCCATATGACACATTTGCTTATCGGCGGATGCCCTTTGGATTGTGTAAAGCTCCGACCACCTTCTAGCGTTGCATGTGTCCATTTTTCATGATATGACCGAGGACTCCATGGAGGTTTTCATGGATGACTTTTCTGTGTTTGGGAGTTCCTTCGATCATTGTTTTAGGAATCTGAAGAGGATGTTAGCCAGGTGTGAGGAGGCCAACTGTAAGGCCCCAAAGCAGGCACCCTACAGTTGGTTTTCATAACTGGTTAAATTCTTTAAAAAAACATCTAACTTTCATTTACATAAACAACGAAAGTCTTTCTCAAAATAATATTATCTGTAGACTCGTTAACTTTGATAACATTACCTGATGAATGCATGCGCACCAACCCGAGTAGCCCCGCTCCCAAGCCAAAATACCTCATCTAGCACACTCACCTGCAAAACAATCTAACGTACATACAAAGTCAGCTACGCTGAGTGAGTTCTAATAATTTAATTTAACAAAAGCCAACTCATCTTTGGTTCATATTTATTTCCACTCAAGGCCCTTAGGTCTTTATAAAAATAGTTTATTAAACTTCTATCATATAGATAACCCCCGTTAACTTATAATATCCCACAAGGATGACTCTGCCATCATTTAAACCTAGTAAGTCTCTCCGACATGGATCGAGATTACTACCCTGATAACTCACAATTTAACATATATATATATACACCATACACTGTTAACTCAACCACCCTCTAGACACCGACTTACCAGTCCTAACCAGGACTCTCATAAACCAGTTAACTCAACAGTTGTACACAATGTACTCAGCTCGACACAATGGTCAATCTAACTCGATACACCACATTAATTATATCTATTTGTCACCTCAATACCATCTCATACACAACTAATATAACCCATCACTTGCATTCAAATTAAGACATATATAAGCACACAAATACATACCTCATCACTGCACCCTCGTCAGGGTTATCCCCGTCGGGATACTCGTCATAAGCTCAGCTCCACCTTTGTTACAGGGCCCCGTCGCTAAACATAGCGACACACTCGTCATCTATAATGACTACTCAGCCACCACACGGTGACTATATCATCTACCATACGGTGACTCGCACATCACACGTACAATGATGACCCCGAAGGACTCGGTACTTCACATCACTATTAGCTGTATACACGGACAACAATGCAAGCACACAAAGCAACACATACTGAATAGGAAGTTATACGACACACAAACACCATACTGACTTCTAGCCTATACATACTGTGGACACCACATAGAATCATGAAAACACGATACCCGTCGTGTCACGAGGACAACGACACAATACACACAACATCAAGCACAATACGCATGCCAACATACTAGCACCTACTTGACTCGTTAATGAACCACGTACGGGTTCCTATACTAAATCTCCTTATATAACCATCACAGGTTTAACTAAATTCCCGACTCACCCCGACTAACTCATAAGATGATACGCACAGATCATCACTACTCTTGTTCACCCATCCTAGAGATCCCATAATGACACTTAGCTCATTATTAGATAATGGTCTCATAAAACACTTCAAGTTTAAACCATAACTCGTAATACGTTCATTTAATAAAACATGCAAGTATGTACGATAGCCTCAAAACAGTAAAACGTTTAAAAGAGGGGATTAGAAACTCACTGGTTAAGCCGAGCCAAAATCCTAGCTCTGCACCCTGATTACTTGCTCAAACCCCGAACCTGTCAAACGTACGATCACATGATCAGGATACGTTTATATCATACGTTGGATAACGTGCAACAATATAATAAAACCCCGATTTCCATCGGTTTGTCCATCCAACACCCTGAATCCCTAATCTCACACTCCCTTCGTACTGAACCGTTCATGACCCGTTTAGAACTCGTATACACGTACCGGATCCCATGCATGCATGGAAACCATAACTTCGCAAAACGTAAAAACACACATCGGTTTTCTTACGTGCACCTAGGCCCGCCATGCATAAGTGTAGCCAAGCCCTCCATCTCCAACACCGTGCACCGCTTGCCCGATCACCACCATGTGCCACCATTACTATCATGTTAACCTACTCTTGCCGTCGAGCTACTAACACCATGGTCACGTCATCGTTGGCGTCCACCGTCCTTGTCACCTTCTTCGTGTCAACCCTAACTAGGTAACAGTCCATCACACTCCATCATGCACTACCATGCTCGTTGTCTTCGTCTTCTCTGAACACGGCCTCATCGAACCAACCTCGTCGTCGTTCACCATGGCCGCCACCCCTGTGATTTCCGTTAACTCCCACCGGGTACCACCGCCTTACCGTCTCTGCTTGCTTCAACCGTTGCCACCACCACAGCCGACCACCACCCTCATTCGCATCCTCGTGTGGTCCGTCAAGAACCAAAACCCCAAAACCTTAATCGAGTCTTTTAACCAACACACAAGAAGAACAAGTAAAAGAATGCGAACATGGTTTACCATATTTCATCGGAGCCGTTGTTGAACCACCACAGAGAGACACCCTTCGCCGCGACCTCCCCCTTGTGTCCTTCCCTCTGTCGTCGCACCACCTAGGTCGATTATGGCCTAGGGTTTCTTGTTAAATGGTATATAAACCTTCAAGTGTTTACATTCTAGTCCCTCTTAATTCGTTTCGTGCGTTTTAAATCCGAACTATCCTTCTATACGACTAACCGATTCCTTTTCGTTGTTGGAAACGTACCTTAACAACCATTCTTGCAAATCCTCTTATTTAAATAAACTTTGAGTCACCTACTGGCCCGAACTATTATTTTAGGAATTTCTGGGATGTTACACCAACCTGGTGTTGAATTGGGAGAAGTGCCACTTCATGGTGAAGGAGGGCATTATGCTTGGGCACAAGGTTTCACGAGCGGGGATTGAGGTTGATCGAGCTAAGATTGATACCATATCTAAGCTACCCCCGCCCACTTTTATGAAATCTATTCGGAGATTCCATGGTCACGCGGGCTTTATAGACGCTTTATTCGATATTTTTCTATGATTGCCCGACCGATGACCCAACTTCTTGAGAAGGAAGCCCAGTTTGTGTTCTCCGATGAGTGCCTCAAAGCATTCAGTTTGTTGAAGGAGAAGTTAGTGAATGCCCCTATCATGGTGGCTCCTGATTGGATGCTGCCATTTGAGATTATGTGTGACGCAAGTGATTTTACTGTTGGGGCGGTCTTAGGACAGAGGAGAGAGAAGCAGTTTGAGCCAATTTATTATGCGAGCAAGACGCACAGGAGCATTACACCACGACAGAGAAAGAGCTCTTAGTCGTTGTCTTCACTTTCGATAAATTCTGGTCATATCTCGTCTTATGAAAGACCATTGTATTCACTGACTATGCAGCTCTTCGGCACCTGTTAAGCAAGTAGGATGCCAAACCCCGACTGATCCAGTGGGTTTTGTTGCTTCAGGAGTTTGACATTGAGATCCGCGATAAAAAAGGGCGCTGAGAATGTCGTTGCGGACCACATGTCCCGTCTTGAGTGCTCAGCTTCATCTAAACTTGTGGGGTCATCCATAAATGAAAATTTCCCCGAAGAGTCTCTCATGCTCATACAAACACGGGATGAGCAGTGTCCTTGGTTTGCTGATTTTGCAAACTTTCTTGCTATCTGTTTCGAGTCAGGGCTGATTAGATCATGCGCAAGTGTGTGTTTGGTGATGAGGCACGTCAGGTGCTTAGACACTGCCACGAGGGCCTGACAGGTGGACACCATAGAGCTACCTTGACCGCGAAGAAGGTTTTTGACGTCGGTTTCTTCTAGCATACCATCTTCCGGGAAGCTCATGAAATGATCCGTGCTTGTGACGTTTGCCAGAGGTCGACCAACATTTCGTCGATGAAAGAGATGCCCCGGAATGGCATCTAGGGTTGTGATATTTTTGATGTCTGGGGCATAGACTTTATGGGACCTTTCCTAGCTTCTCATGGCAACCATTATATCCTATTGGCTGTTGATTATGTTTCTAAGTGGGTCGAGGCTCAAGCCTTGCCTACTAATGATGCTAGGGTGGTTGTCCGGTTTTTGAAGAAGATGCTCTCCCGCTTTGGTGACCCCAAAGCTCTTATTAGTGACCGTGGGACCCACTTCGGCAACTCCCAGTTGGAGAAATCGCTATCACGATATGGTGTGAACCATAGATTCTCCACAGCCTACTATCCACAGACCAGTGGACAGGTAGAGGTCACGAACCGAAGCATAAAGCGGATTCTCGAGAAGACGGTTCGCTAAAACCGTAAGGATTGGTCGGATAGGTTAGATGATTCACTTTCGGCCTTCCGGACTGCGTATAAGACGCCTATTGGTACCACCTCATTTAGGTTGATTTATGGGAAGGCGTGCCATCTTCCGGTGGAGTTAGAGCACAAGGCATATTGGGCATTGAAGGCAGTGAATCTTGACTTGGTGAGCGGGGGAGAGAACCGGTTCACTCAGATTCACGAGCTTGATGAGTTGAGGAATCAAGCCTATGCAAACTCCACGATTTACAAAGAGCGCAGTAAGAGTTTACATGACCAACGCTTGAAGGACAAGAAGGAATTCCGAGTGGTGGTCGTGTGTTGCTTTATAACTCTAGGTTGCGGTTGTTTCCCAGGAAGTTGAAGTCCCGATGGACGGGTCCCTACACATTTAGGGAGGTGTTTCCTTATGGGACCGTCGAGATAGAGCATGAAGATGGGAGGATCTTCAAAGTCAACGGTCATCCTTTCAAGCCGTACATTGATGGACCGGTTGACCGGCATTGGAGGTAGTTGACCTCCACCCCGAGGACAAATGAATTTGGGGATTTGAGTCTAGCTAACGACTCGTTAATAAACTTAGCTTGTTTCGGTATCATTTTTGGTAACATTTCTTAGATTTTATTTCTATTTTTATTTTCCTGTTTTTAGTTTCTATTTTTCTAGGAATTCACCATTTATTTTTTAGTTTAGGTAATCGGAACGTGTTTTGGATCGAGCGGATTTTGGTTGATGATTGGAATGTCTAAGGTATGTCTTCTGAATTTTTAAAAATTTTAGTTTGGAAGGATCGCAGTCGGGTTTGGAACTTTCTGCATAAAAATAGGGTTCTATGTCTGCTGGGCAAGAGACACGGTCGTGCCCACCCATGAGGAGCGGTCGTGCCTCTAACCCTTGGCGTGGTCGTGCCTTAGCACTAGGCGTGATCGTGCCTCCTTGTTTGGGGGACTGTATAAATTGATTTCAAAGCTTAAAATTCTCAGACCCCCCCCCCAAACAACTCACAAGCACACCGGACCCTCCCCTATTGCGATTTCTCTTTGACGTCTCTTCCAGAATTTTAACGTCCATTTCCTTGACCTAAGGTACGTCTAAATCACTTCCTCTCTTTTATTTATGCTTAGTATCCATTTAGTTGTTCAAACCCTAGGATTTTATTCGTTTTTTAGGTTTTCTTTAAAAATGTTCGTTTAACAGTGTTTTTAGCATGTAAATAAGTAGGAATTGTAGAATTTGCTTCCTGGGATGATGTGTAGCAAAAGCCTCTTCATAAACTTTTAATTTGGTCAATTTTTTTTATCTAAAACCCTAAATAGGGTTAAGCACGACCATGCTCTTGGCTAGGCGCGGTCGTGCTCGGCTTTTGAAATCCCAAGAAGATGGTTGACGGTGACGGCTCCCACAAGCGCGACCGTGTCTGTTGAGTTTTGCCTTGGTGCGGTAGACGCGGCCGTGTGTCCGGGTTGTGTGCCCTTGGTCCGCCAGGCACGACCGTGGGCTGGTGATTTTTGCCTTAGCACGGTCGTGCCCCTTCATACGCATGACCGTGCCCCTTCCTAAATTAGGGAAGAAACTTCATAAACTCAGTCTAGCATCTTCAAAACTGTTCTGATTTCATTTATGTTGTTCGTGCAGATGGTCGGCAACATAGACCACCCATACCTTGAGTTTAACCTGAACAAGCACGAGTACGAGGCTCGTCCGGATGTTTTGTATCCCGGTCGGGGCCGAATTTTGGCTGCACGTCGGTTAGAGCCAGCTGCTATTGATGCCATCGGTCAGAGGGACCGATGGAACGATCTGGTCACCTCCCCATGGTGTCATTTGCCAAGACTCCAAGCCATTTAGTTTGTCGAGCTCGTGATGGAGTTCTTCTCTACTTATGAGTTCGATTATCCGTGTGATGATTTGGAGAGGCCCGAGACAATCATGTTTAGACTAGGAGGGGAGTGGCGAGTTATGTCGGTCGCCAGGTTTGGGAGATTACTTGGTTTATACACGAGACACGAGATCCCGACCGAGTTATTCACCGAGGGTATCACCGAGTTTCCATCAGAGGAGGACAAAGATCAGTTCTAGCACGAGTTTGGGTTTGGGATACATGATCCGAGTCTGACAAAGGCTTCGAGCCTTCGAGATCATCTACACTGCGTGCTTCATCGTTGCATCGTTTACTCCATTTCCGGTAGAGGTCAGGGGAAGACTGTGGTGAACCTGAGGGAGTTGTTTTACCTCTATTGCCTTGTACCCCCGCACACCTGTAATTTGGCGCACTACATCGCGGGGTACTTGGTTAATAGTTCAGGGCGCGAGGTCACCAGCGCCATCTGTGGAGGTCACTTTGTGACCAAGCTTGCGAGGCACTTTCAGCTATTGACTATTGAGCTTGTTGGAGAGTTGACCCCGGTGGCCGAGACCATGGTGATGACCGTGCAAACATTGATGAATATGCACGTAGCTCGTCGCGCACAGGGAGGAGTTACATTGGTTGATAGATGGGGGAGAGTGTGGGACCCAGACCGTCTGTTTCCCGATCCAGACATTGTTCAGGCTGAGGCAGAAGCCATCGTCGCCGCCCACCAGGCACACGCAGCTCAGCAAGAGCAGGAGCAAGATCAGGGACATGTCGACCCATATCAAGCCGAGCACGAGCATCATGAGGCCGATCCTATTGTTCCACCATCTCCTCCGCCACCACCTCCAGTTACCGCCACCCATTATCTATTCATGCGCTACTAGGCCTGGTAGTAAGAGGTCCAGTGCGTTGATGCTGCCGGCGAAGCCCCATATGTGGTTTATTTACCGTTCTTCATGCAGCCAGAGCACAAGTAACAGCCACCAACATCACCACCACCGCATCACCAGCCATAACCACCACCATCACCACCACCGCATCATTAGTCACCACCACCATCACCACCCGAAGGAGGTGGAGCCAAGGAGGGCGAGGGAGCCGGCCATGACCTCGAGGATCTGCATATGGAGGAGTAGTGCCCTCCACTGCCCTTTTGGTATCATCTTTTGGGAGTTGTACTTGGTTGTTTGTTGTACAAACTCTGTTACTACGCTTCGGCGTTTGTGTTGTTGTTATTTCCTTGTACTTTATTTCTCTTGTATTGTTTGTATATATTTGTATTTACATTTCTGTTTATATTTTTGGCTTGATGTTACTGATAAATGTTTGATGTTGTTAGTCTTGATTAGATCTTGAAATTGTGGAACTACGTGGAACGCCATTTTTGTGGGTAGACTTTTTGCGTTTGACCAATATCGACACGAGGGGAGTTTCAGTTCTCCCTTCACACTCCATTGCATTGCATTCCATTTTGCTTTGCATGTTTTTGTATACACTGAGGGCAATGTATGTTTCTAAAGTGGGGGGTTGGGTGTTTATTCTTCGCTTTACATTATTTTTTGTTGTACATTGAGGGCAATGTACGATTCTATGTCTAGGGTGAGAATTTATTCACGCAATGTATGTTTCTAAAGTGTGGGGTTGGGTATTAGAAATCCGGTTGGCTAATGTTAATTTTATAGCTTTTATTTTGTTGTAATCTTCAAATTCTTGAGAAGTTTTTAGCTAAGGAAAGATGCATGTTGACTTAGTTCCCTTCAAAAGAAAAGAAAAGAAATAGTGTAAACAAAAAAATCACCAAAATTAGGTGAATTCTAGCCGATTAGAGCAATTTTGTGAGCAAAGATGGAAAGAATTTGGTTGTTAGCTCTTATCTATATGGAAGTATTAGTTAGTTTATTTTTCATATTAGAAGTTGCTTTAGTTTTTGAGTTGCCATAGCTGCCGAATTTTTAGCCATTTAGCCACTTTTAAATTCCACTTCCTTACCCTTAGCCATTGCCATGTTACAACCCGTTTAAAGCCCTCTTGATTTATGCTTTGTTTCATGTTAGTTGGTAGAGATTTGATCTTTTAGCAAGCTTATGATTTTTGCATGATTCATTGTCTTGGCATTTAAGTGTTCTATACATACTCCATTACTTGTATGATCATATATATTCCCGAGTGTGTGTGAACATTGTGAGAGGCATAAAGTTGCATGCTAATGATTTCCTAGGCATATTCATTTGCTCATTCGGTTGTTACTTCATTGGGTTCCTTGGGTTTCATTTAGTTAATTTTGCATTCTTGAAAATCTTGTCAAACCTTTATAAGTTTATTAATGCTTACGTTTTTCCGAATTGATCCATAGTCCCATTGGAAGTTTGGTTTTATTTTGATTTCACGCTTGAGGACAAGCAATGTTCAAGTGTGGGGTTGTTTGATGTGTTAGAATTTACACATCTTTTTGGCATAAAAATTCACTCATTTCACGATCAATTCTGGGTTATTTTCAATGTTTAAACACTTATTTGCTTAATTTCTAGTTTTGTAGGTTTTTATGAAGCTTGGTGAACAAATAAGGGAATTCCAAGATAAAGATGAAGTTTTTAGTGTTTATGAGGTAGAGGCACGACCGTTCCCCCTACTTGGCACGGCCGCGCCAAGCCTGAAAACCCTAGGCACGGTCGCACCCCGCATCTGGCACGACCGCGCCAAGCCAATTCACCGAGCATAACCATGCTTAGACTCCCCACAGTCGCGTGTAACCCCGTGAGTCTGATCCATGACCTTAGAGCCGTACTTCCTCATTCATTGGGACCCAATAGAAGCTCCGAATCAGTCAACCCTCGGCACCATGACTGTGCTAGTACTTTGGCACGGTCACGCCACAGCGACAGGCATGGTCATGCCTCACCCTTAGGCACGGTCGTGCCTCCTTTAGCCTATAAATACCGAAGTTTATCTCTCATTCAGACATTCAGCAACCAGAGTAAAAACCTACTGTTTGAGCTCCGAATCAACCTTGTTCTTGCCACTTTTCAAGCATCTTGGAGGGATAACAACATAAAGAGGATCACCATACATCAACAACAGCATCTAGGCTTGGAGGAGTGGTTTGACTCTTGTTTCATATCATGTTTCCTACTATTTTTCCCTGATTATTTGCCATTCTTGTGCTCATGATGAGCTAAAACTCTTGTTCACTTTGGTTTAGATGAAATTTAGAATCTTTTGACAACATTCATGGATTATTGGCAATCATTATGTTAATGTTATGACAATCATATGATTATTCTTCAATGAAATTATGTATTTAAGTATTTAAAGTTGTTTTTAAGAGTTGTATTTATGTATGCCATATTATGTTGGAAAACTTTTGGTTTATGCTTGTATTCATGGATTAGTGTATGTTTGTATGCTAGTATATGGCATTTGACTAGGAATGGTGGATGAAGTCTTCTCTATGATTTATGATTCTTGTATGTGTATCCTTATGCTTATGTTTGGAAAGACAGAGTGTTTGGTATGGTGTTTCATGCTTAGTTTTATGTTTATCTAGGATTTGTTGACACATTCTCCTAATTTATATGAACTTTGTATGAACATTGTATGTTGAAGAAGTGCATGTGGTTGTCTAATTAAATTAACTTGAGGTGGGTAGTGTGTGTCTCATATTATCTTTCTAATTAGTTGTTGGATTGGTGTACCTTAATCGAAAGCTAGTTCAATATTTATAAACATTGACATGATTACAACACGTGAGCTTTATTGCATGATTTTAGGTAGTTAGTTTGTGTCCTTCATTCTAGCTTTCCGAATGGTCATTTGATTGAATGTCTTTGACGAGAATTTGGTCAATCTATGTTTCGTGTATTTGCCATATTTCTATGAGTGTATTAAATGTATTCTAGATGGATTGGACACGTAAGTGATCTTTTCTCCTTGATTGTTTGACGTGTGATTTTAGTGTAGTTTTACATGTTAGTTAATTAAAACCAACTCTCAAAATATATTTTTACCATCATTTGATTGAATCTTAGTTCCGGTCTATTATTGCATTACACCGTATCCACGGATTGATATTCGGTTCTTACCTTTACTATATTGCTATCCGGCGGGTACACTTGCCTGATGTGTGTGTGATTAGTCTTTGGTGAAAACCCTTTTTAAAACTCTAATTGTGTGAACAATACTTATAAAAATATATATAGTTACAACGCATCAATATATATGTAGGTTTAGAAATAATTTAGCATATATATATATATATTCATTTCATAGAATAATAACAATTATTTATATAATTCTTTATATAAATGTTTATATATTTGAATTTGAAGTAATTGCACCCAATGTATGTATGCATGTACACTCATGAAACGAAATGGATAAATATGATACTTTCATAGATGAAAATCATATAATAATGAGATTACAAGTGCTGGAATAGTTAATGTAGGTCCTGATTTTAGACAAAATCACTCAGAACGATCGATTACACAAACACACAGAGGCGGAATATGTGTGTATGGTGGTGAAACAGAGGGTAGAAACAAAATTGGTGAAGATAAACAGGCAAACCACACAGAAATCAACACAACTATGATATGAAATTATAAGAACAACAGATGGAATAACTTCAAATGTGTATTGATTCAGAAAACTGTGAAAGAGAGAATTTCAGGGTTACAGCCGCTATCCACACCCTAAACATTCTCAAACTAGGCTATTTATAGTAAGTTGACAGGCATCGAAACTATGCTCACTGAAACAAGTAGTTTCGGTTGAGCATTTACATGTAAAAAAAAACCCTGTCGAAACTTCCTATCTATCGAAACTTGGTAGTTTCGATGGTCCAGACATAGACTAAAAAGCAGGAAATAACATCAAATGAAATTACAAGTAAATAAACTAAACTAACATTGTTCAAAATACATTAATGACATCAGCTTACAAAAATACAAGACTCTACAATCTCCCCCTAAGCTGTTGAGCTAGAAGGTGTAGTAGATTTGGGAGAGATGGCAGCTTGCTTTCCAGATGAGTACTTCTGTTCATGATGCTCCTTAGATGATGGCTCCTTGCAATTCCTAGCAAAATGACCCAGATGGTCACAGTTGTAGCATCTCACCTTTTTGATGTCAAACCATAGAGTCTTTCCTTGCTTGAATCTATCCAACCCAGTCCTCTTGATGAATCTCTTGGCCCTCAGAGTCAGCATAGCCATGAACCAATCAATATTGATATTCTCCAAATCATCCAGGTTGATCTGTGTCACACCCCAACCGACGGCGGAAACGTCGGGGCGGGACATGTAGACTGTTTATGAGCACAAGGTTCACTAGATTTCAGTATTTAATCATCAATTTCATTTCAAACAATTCAACCACAAATAGCAAAATTCAACAAGTACATAATTGGAAATACAAATTGTTCTTTGAATTTAAATTAACTAGGTCCAAACTTAAGTGTAGCATGTCTGGATCAAACTCACACATTAGCACCTGAAACATGAATAAAATAAGGTCAACTAAAAAGTTGGTGAGCATACACAGGTTTGTACATAGATAGTATATAGATTGTAAAAAAAAAAATCCTTACATAACATGATAAAATAAGGCATTTATGGAGAGCAACTATTGTGTAACCAAGTACAATCAAACATTTGTAACTAGCATGCAAAATTGTGTTGTCGGTAACAATCACCCCAATCTGGGTGGGTTTGTCAGACTCAATAGATCTATCATTGTTTACCGTTGGCTTGAATAGTTATAGATTGCACATAAATTACACACAAAAGTTAGCACAACTAGCACTCAGGCATAAAGCTCAAATTGCACACATGAATGTAAAGAGGATTTGTATTTGTATAGTTTGTGTAAATGTAAGCAATAGTATTGTATAATGTTCATGTTCCACCCAAAAAAGTGTAAAATAGTAAAAGGGGCTATGTAATACTCACTTGATTTGAAGGCGTAGCTAACTCGAGATACTAAATAGTAATATAATCCTTGTAATTACGCAACATTAACCTAGTGTGGAATGTATATTGGATTAATAGTGTGCACAATAGTCTATGTCTAAGTTTAGGGTTGAATTGGATGTGTGTATAAAGCTTGTGGTTTGTACTTGAAAGATACTGTATAAAATGAAGGATTTGAAATGGATATTTTTAGAACATTTTGATCTAAGTTTGAGTTTAAATAACTAAATAAATAAATTACATACTTATTATTTGTTCAGTTAGTTATAAAAATAATATAGGTATTAGGGGTAATTAAGTATAACCTAAATAAATAATTTTTGTTTAAATGTAAATTAAATAAATAATTGTTACCTTATTTATTTATTTATAAAATATGTAACTTAGTCATTTAGTTATAAAAAAGGTATCAGATGTTTTATATTAAATATAAATTTCTTTACTTTATTTTCATAAAGATGTGTAAATAAGCTGTGTAAATAATATTTAAGTATTGAGTTTAACAATAAATATAAATTTAATTTTGTAAGTTTTAAATAAATAATTTCTATTATTTTAGAATAGAAATTTGATCTTTTTAAATAAAATTAATAGAAATCTTTATAAAATCAATATCTTTATTTAAAAATTAATCTGAAATACTTATTGTTTTTAAAATATTAAAACAATTATTCTGCAAGATTTTTCTCGTACACACGACCGTGTCTGGGACAAGGCACGATCGTGCTAGAATCACCGGCGCGACCGTGCTAGTCAGGGACGCGATCGTGTTGACCAATACAGAGGATATAGCTAAGCTGTTCACTAGGCACGACCGTGTCTGGGTCAGGCACGACCGTGTCCAGGGTTCTGAGGCACGACCAAGACTAGCCAAGGGGTATGACTGGGTCTGAGTATGTGAGGCACGACCGCGCTTGGGATTAGCACGACCGTGTCTCATGAAGCACGACCGCGCTAGAAGACTAGCGCGACCGTGTTTGTTCCAAAACAGGAACGATTTGACCATTTCTTATGATAATAGTGTTAGGAATCATAGGGCTTTCACCCATCAGGTTATTACTAGTCTTTTTGTATAGTTCAATTGTATTTAAAACACGTACAAAGTATGATTTGATTAAACTATTTTAGAACGAACTCTAGACCGGGGTTCGTGTTAATTTCGCTATTTCAAGCCCAAATTAGTTTGGGGCTTTTGATCTATAGACTAAATCGAAAGTGTGGAAGGTTTCAATTATCCGGAAGGAGGATGAATCGATGGCGTACGGGTAGAATGAGTTCCGGCGATGACGGGCTTGATCTCCGGCGTCTTCTGCTGCAATTCCGACTAAACCAGCGTGTCTAGAAGCTTTAGAGAGGATCGATAGTATGCTGGCTTGGGAGAATTGCAAATCAAAATGGTGAATTCGATGGTTTCGTGAGAGGATTAGGCGGTGATGAGATAAATCGACGAAATTGAGTTTATTTGTTGTAATTGTGATGATTAAAAGGTTTATTTGGGTTCGTTAATGGTGAAAACATGTAGAACGGTTACGAAACCAAACGATTCTATGACTAAAGGTTGCATTTACGTTTCAACTGACGAGAGGCGCGACCGTGCCAAGGCACCGGGCGCGACCGTGCCAAGGCACCGGGCGCGACCGTTCCAATGCAAGGCGCGCGACCGTGCCATAGAACTTGGCGCGACCGTGCCATAGCACTTGGCGCCACCGTGCCAGAACGAGGCGCGACCGTGCCTATTAGGGTTTCTTGTTAATTTATAAAAATCAGTCCTTGCAAGTTTCAGTATTGACAGATTTTTATAAATATGGACTTATGTATAGTTAATAGGGTATACTCGTGTAAAATTTGTGGATTTGCATTGGAACATAGTATTTAATTGTTGGTACAAATAGAACAAGTCAGTGTACTAAATTTGAATTTGAAACGTGTCACATTGAATTAAAATACACATAATAAAAATCAGAAATGTTACATTATCCCCATGTTGAGGGAATTTCGTCCCGAAATTTAGCTAGTGGAGGCGACGGCATCAGTGAAGAGATGGGGGTACTTGAGCTTCATTTGGTCCTCTCGTTCCCATGTAAACTCAGGACCACGTTTAGATTCCTAACAAACTTTGACAATAGGAATACGGCTTCGCTTGAGCTGCTTGATCTCACGATCCATGATTTCCACTGGTCTTTCAACGAAGTGCATCGTTTCGTCAATGTGCACGTCGTCAAGAGGTATGTGGAGATTCTCATCAGCAAGACATTTCTTCAGGTTAGACACGTGAAAAGTAGGATGCACATTGCCAAATGATGGAGGTAACTCGAGTTTGTAAGCCACTTTCCCAATCCTTTCAAGGATCTTGAATGGACCCACATAGTGAGGTGCTAACTTGCCTTTCTTTCCAAAACCGATCACACCCTTCCACGGAGACACCTTTAGAAGAACAAGGTCACCGACTTGGAATTCCAAGGGTTTTCGTCGTTTGTCGGCATAACTCTTTTGCCAACTTCTCGCTACTCGAATGTTGTCACGGATTTGGATAATCTTGTCCGATGTTTCTTGAATTACCTTGGGACCGGTGATTTGTGCTTCACCAATCTCGTTCCATATATAGGAGAATGACACTTGCGACCATAGAGAGCTTCAAATGGAGCCATGTTGATACTCGTGTGGTAGCTATTATTGTAGGAGAACTCGATTACGGATAGATGTGAATCCCAATTGCCACCAAAATCAATTACACAAGCTCTAAGCATATCCTCAAAAGTTTGGATTGTCTGCTCGGTCTGACCATCAGTTTGGGGATGATAGGCCGTGCTCAAATTCAATCGTGTACCAAGAGCAGTTTGGAGAGATTGCCAAAAACGAGAGGTGAACCGAGCATCTCTATCGGAGATTATGTTTAAGGGAACACCGTGACGGCTCACAATTTCATCAATGTAAATTCGGGCAAGTTTTTCAACCCGATAGTCTTCACAGATAGGCAAGAAATGAGCAGATTTGGTGAGACGGTCAATGATCACCCATATGCTATCATAACCACTTGAGGTGCAAGGGAGTTTGGTAATGAAATCCTTAGCTAAGTTCTCCCATTTCCACACAGGAATTTTCGGTTGTTCGAGTAAGCCGGAAGGACGTTGATGTTCGGCTTTGACTTTGGAGCAAGTTAGACATTTTGCAACATAGAGAGCAATGTCTTTCTTCATACCGGGCCACCAATATTGTTGGCGAAGATCTTGGTACATTTTATCCGCACCAGGATGAATAGAATAACGAGTCTTATGAGCCTCGTTCATGAGAAATGCACGGAGATCATCGCGATCGGGAACCCAAATACGGTTCAAGTAATAAAGTAATCCATTGGGTTTCGGTTCAAGCTGGAGTTCAACACCACACGACATTTCCTCGTACATGTTACCCTCAGTGACTGAGACGTGTTGAGCTTCTAAGATGCGATTTTGAATGTCGATTTGAATTCGGACACATTGAAGCATGACATGGTCCTTTCGACTCAAAGCGTCGGCTACAACATTCGCTTTGCCAGGATGGTAACGAATCTCGCAGTCATATTCGTTAAGGAGTTCAACCCAACGTCGTTGCCTCATATTGAGTTCTTTTTGGTTGAATATGTGTTGGAGACTTTTGTGGTCGGTGAACACCACACATTTCGTGCCATAGAGGTAATGTCTCCAAATCTTCAATGCAAATACAACCACACCCAATTCGAGATCGTGCGTTGTATAATTCTTCTCATGAATCTTAAGTTTCCTCGATGCATAAGAAATTACTTTGCCTCGTTGCATGAGGACACAACCGAGACCTTGGTTGGAGGCATCACAATAGACAACTATATCATCATTCCCATCAGGGAGAGTCAAAATAGGAGCATTGCACAACTTTTGCTTGAGAGTTTGGAAAGTTTCTTCTTGTTTTGGTCCCCATTCATAAGTTTTACCCTTGTGGGTCAAGCGGTAAGAGGGACAACAATCTTAGAAAAATTTGAGATGAAACGACGATAATATCCCGCAAGACCAAGAAATGAACGAACTTCGGTGGGGGTCTTCGAGGCATTCCAATTCTTAACCGCTTCGATCTTAGCAGGGTCAACATGAATTCCCTTGTCGTTGAAGATATGACCAAGAAATTGAACTTCTTTTAGCCAAAATTCACATTTGGAGAATTTGGCATATAGTTGTTCGTTCCTCAAGAGATCCAAAACCAGTCTAAGATGTTGCTCATGGTCGGCTTTAGTCTTGGAGTAGATTAAGATATCGTTAATGAAGACGATCACAAATTTATCAAGGTACGGTTTGCACACATGATTCATGAGGTCCATGAAGACCGCGGGTGCGTTGGTTAGTCCAAAAGGCATGACCATGAACTCGTAGTGACCATACCTTGTTCGGAAAGCTGTCTTTGGAATATCTTCCTCTTGTACACGGAGTTGGTGATAACCAGATCGAAGATCAATCTTCGAGAAGCAAATAGAACCTTGAAGTTGATCAAAGAGGTCATCAATTATTGGCAAAGGGTAACGGTTCTTGATGGTAAGCTTGTTGAGTTCGCGGTAGTCAATACACATGTGGAATGATCCATCTTTCTTTTTTACTAACAAGACGGGTGCACCCCACGGTGAATGACTTGGACGGATGAAGCCCTTGTCGGAGAGCTCTTGGAGTTGACTTGCAAGTTCTTGCATTTCAAAAGGTGCAAGACGGTAAGGAGCTCTAGCCATGGGGTTAGCTCCGGGTATAAGGTCAATGCGAAATTCTACTTGTCGAACGGGTGGAAGACCGGATAGATCTTAGGGAAATACTTCGGGAAAATCCCGAATGATGGGAATGTCTTGGATACTCTTCTCCTTGACATCCTTTTGAACAACATGAGCTAAGAAGGCTACGCATTTCTTTTGTAAGTACTTTTGGGCAGTAATGCATGATATTAAATTGAGTCCTTTGCAAGGCTTTTCACCAAAGACTCTTAACGTTTCTCCCGATGATAGAGGTATTCGGATGCACTTCTCGAAACAGATGACTTCGGCATGATGATTTGATAGCCAATCCATGCCTATGATGATATCAAAACTTCCTAGTGGCATTGGTATAAGATTGATTGGGAATGTCTGTTCATTAAGTTCTAGAGAGCAGTCATAGATAACAGACTCAATTGTAAGCGAATCACCATTTGCTACTTCGAAAGTGAAGGTTTTCTCTAATTGGGATCGTGTCTTTGCAAGTAAGGGATCAAAATTAAGTGACACAAAACTTTTATCGGCACCGGTATCAAATAAAATGGAGGCATATTGACTATCAACAAGGAACGTACCGTTGACCACATCATTGTTGGCTTGAGCTTCATTGGCGTTTATGTTGAAGGCACGCCCACGAGCTCCGCTTTGTCTAGCATTGATTAACCTTGGGCACTGATCACGGAAATGGTTTGGGTTACCACATTCAAAACAAGCACGCCCATTTGCTATGTCGGGGACACCTTGATTAGTCACTTGTTGATTGGTTCGGATTGGTGGGTTGACTTGGCCGGCAAGTGCTTTGGCTTTACAGACATTGACCGTATGGCCATATTTCCCACAATGAGTGCAAAGGCAACATGGAATGGTTTGGAGATGGTGATAGTTGCATGTGACACAGAGTGGGTAAATCCCAACATATGGCTTTTTGGCTGGTGCTTGAACCATAGGAGCAACTTGGTTAGCAGGTATAGTAGGAGTGACCATAGCATAGTTTCTAGCCTTTCTTTTCTTATTATTACGGGAGGGTTCAGTGGTGGCTTCTTTGATGTGTACAGGGGGAGTTGTGGTGTCGGGTTCTTTCTTGGTGCCTTTTCTAGTTAGAGTTCCCGCTTTCACATGGTTGTCGGTTAATGTAGCAGATAAGCGGATAGTATCTTCAAGTGTTGCGGGATTTCTCCCTAAGACAGTATCTTGGATTTGCCTTGGTAATCCACCAATATACTTCTCGATGCAGCGAGGTAAAGGTGTGACCATATGGGGCACAAGGAGACTCAACTCGTGGAACCGAGCTGTATAAGCTAGACTTTCACCACCATCTTAGGCAAGATCCCAAAACTCGGCTTCCAGTTTCTTTACCTCATTTTGTGGACAAAACTCTTTAGTCATTAGCCTTTTAACCTCATCCCAAGGTAAGGCCATTGCTACTTCCACACCTCTATTCCTCTTTTCCCCATTCCACCACGTGAGTGCCCGTTTTTGTAAGACACTTGTGGCATGACGAACACGAAGGTTATCGGGGCAGTCACTATTGAGAAAGGTATTCTCAATACTTTTGAACCATTGAAGAAGTCCCGTAGCTCCTTCGGTACCATAGAACTTAAGAGGATTGCATGAGTTGAAGTGCTTGAAGGTGAATTGTGGTGGGTTGGCACCACCACCACCATTAGCTCCATGGTTACCATTTGTGGCACCATTAACTTGAGTGAGTTGGGTTACAAGTTGTGCAAGGATAGCAGCAATGTCGGTATTGTTGTTGGTCACGGGAACACGACGTGGAGGCATTCTACAGAATTGCACAACACAAGAAAAGATGTAAGAATTTATGAAGGTTGTTTGGATTTAAAAGAATAAGATAACAAATAAAATAGTTAATCATACTTTGGATTGTACTCAAATAGTGATAAAATCACTTGAATACTATGACTCATTAAGGTTAATTAAACTCATATAATTTTCAAGGAGACACGCTTTAGCCTATAAGTAAACACTCATCCCGGGAATTCCCAGGAAAGCATACGGGTCCCTCGGTTGATTGGGATTTATGCGAAATGCTTTCCTAGACAGAAAACCCAGAATACAGGTGTCACTCTTCCAGATTGCATGTGTCCTCAAATAATTAACAAAGTTTAAAAGCCTTAACGAGGAAATAAAGAAATTTTTATAGATATAGATCCATGAAGTTTCCACATGCTAAGAAGATAATAATAGAGGAGTAGGTAAGAATATTATGAGGTTTTAGGGTATAGGTAGGGATATTGTTTATTTAATTATTATTTATGCATAGTCTACTAAGTCATGAATCTTAACAAGTAAGGCATCAAAAATGAAATAATAACTAATCATAGAAATTTAATTTCAGTTTATTCAGATAAAAATCAAAAATATGTGTTTCCGTCTGTATAGATAAAATTCAAAAAGATTTTATTTTTACTTTCCATGAAGATTCTAAACTTTTATTAAAATTATTCGGGATTGGATCAAATATGTGTTGCTGACGGAAGTTCAAGATTTGAAAGGTTGAAGTTGGTAAAATTTGTGTTCAAGGCAAAAAGGTTGGAAAAGTAATTAAGTTCGCCTGTGTACAGTGAAGCGAACTTAATATGTTCGCTTAAATTAGTGAAGCAAACTTATTCTACAATCTGGAGTGAAGCGAACTTAGGGGTGAAGCGAACTTATCTTGTTCGCCGAAGGCTTGTTAAGAGAACTTAACAAGTTCGCCTAATCAAGCAAACTTAATCCGAATAAGGGTTGAATCAAGCGAACTTATCATGTTCATCGTTTTACTCAGAACTTAGGCGAACTTGTTCAAAATTCTCAAAAATTTTAATCTGTGTTGTGAGTGTTAATTTCTGGTTGCATCTTGATCGAAATTGAAGTGCGAATCTAACAAAGGTATTTTCGTTGGATTTCATCCGCTAAATTGAGTGTATTCGAAGGTTTTGAGTCTCGGTTTTCGTCGGATTGTTTCAAGGACGATTTTGACCTAAGTTTTGACCGAGATATCAAATTGATCATCGTTTTTGGTCATACTGTGATATTAGATTGATTGGATATGCTTATTTCATGATTTGATATCGATTTCCTGGAAATTTAAAATTCAGTGTTTGAATTTGAAACGTCTCAGGTTCAGGCGAACTTGTTCCAAGCGAACTTGTCAGGCGAACTTAATAAGTTCGCCTCTTGCACTACTAAGCGAACTTATTAAGTTCGCCTAGGGGTCAGAAGTGAAAAAGGAGTTGTGATTTTTTTAAAAAAAAATTTTTGTTTTTGTTTGAAATTTTTTTTAAGATTTTTTTTGTTTTGTTGTTTCATATATGTGTTAGTCTACTAATGTTTGTTGTGTTGTCCGAAATTTTTCACAGATGGCTCGACGTGTTGAATATAAGCATAATCAAGTGGCATTGTTAGATCCTAATATGCCAGAAGCAGTTCATTTTCAGGGCATTATCAATTTTCTGAATCGAGCAAGACTACATGTTGCATTATCTGCGGATCCTTATATTAGCTTGGTGTACATCCAACAATTCTGGGATACGGTGCATCAAGATATCGATGTGGAACCACATGTCCTTCGTGCAACAGTCAATAATACCGAGATTGCAATTTCAGAAGAGACAATTCGTGCTGCTCTAGATTTGGGTGGAAATGCTGAAGATCCAATATCTTATCCTAACACTCTTATTATGGGTTGTTTTCAAAGGATGGGATATCGTGAAAGACAAAATGATACACAAGCTAGGAAAGGTGGATTAGTGGGAGAATGGAGGTACATTATGCATGTGATTATACAATGCATCTCTCCGCGAAAAGCTGGTACCGATGGCTTGAAGATGGCTCTTCAAACAGCAATGGTGGCCTTAACTTTGAATAAAAGATTCAATTTTCCGCTTTATTTTTATCGGGAGATGGTAATGCAGATAAATCTGGCTGAAGGTCAAGGTTTCTTGATGTATCCACGATTCATTCAAATGATACTCAATCATCTTATTCCGGATCTTCCACAACATGCCATAAGATTGACTTTGACTCCAATGTCAAAACGTATCTTTACAGATTGTACAAAGGTGAAACAGCAAAATGATGCATTGATTCCAGTTAATACTCCACTGTTTGGGCACTTAATCAATCCTGATTATGTTTCACCACCTAATGATAATTGGTTTCATCCTAATGAACTTGCTCAAGCTCAAGGAGTTACCGTTTCTACACAACAACAACAGCAACAACCACAACAACCTGCCCAACAACAACAGATACCAGTTCCACAACTTCAAGTTCAACAACCACAAATACAAATTCCTATTCCTGAACAAGTTCCTATTCCACAAGCTGCAGTCAATATTCCGATTCAGGAACCAGTTCAAGAAGAGGTCGTTCATGATCCTAATCAAGATCTAGGTATGAACATGGATGATTTTGTTGATGAAGCTGTGAACTCGCCCATTCATGAACAAGAAGGGAATGTGGTGACAGACGTTGAGTCTAGTTCCTGTTCAAGTGATACAACATCATCTGATGGTGACAACACTGATTCTGATGCATCTAGACATTTTTCTCCAGGTCATTATGAACGGTTGGCTGCTATTCCACTGGCTAATGCTGGAAAACGCATTAAATCTCAAGCCAGACGACCACGACGCAAGTCTGTTCGGGATCCTCCTTCCGGATCAGTACTTGGAAAAAGATCGTTGGTAGATGAAAGTTCTGACACTGACAGTGACTTTAATCCAAATCCTTCACGTCAAAAGTTAATGTCTGCGTCAATTGCTGCTGCAAGATCTTCTCAAGGAGTTGAAGATGCTAATTTTGTTGCTTCTCTGATCATTACTCCTCCAAGATCTAAGGATCCATCTCCAGTTCCATCTCCTGTTCCTCCAGAGATTCCTACTACTTCAAGTCCTTCTATTCCACAATCAACAGCTGGTCCGTCAAAGTCTTCTGATTCTGACAGGATAACTTTCCTTGAATCTCAAGTGCTATCTCTATAAACACAAGTTAACTCTCTTGTGTCTATTGATTCTCAACGACAGCTGGTGATTCAGACTCAAGCTCAACAGATTGCTGATATGCAAGCATTAGTGTCCAAACTCGTTCAGCGTCTTGACGCTCAGGGGGAGTTGAGGATACCTGATACTTGTCACACAGAGTCAATTCAAAGACGTGATGATGAAGATAATGATCCTGCTGGAAATATTGAGGGTAATCGTCAATACACTGACGCTAATCCTATATCTAGAGTTCAGGGGGAGTCGACATCATAATCTCTTGAAGGAAACAAAGACAAAGATACTTCTGGTACTAATGAAGAAGAAATTCTGTTATTAGAATTCTTTCAAGAAGAGGAAGCTGAAAAGATTGAATGTCTTGATGACATTGACGATTTATTCAATGACATGGAAGATGATATGTCAGACACTGAGATAGAAGAAGGAGAAATAGTGGAGATTGAAATAGAGAAAGATAAAGACAGTGTTACATATGAAGGCTGTGACGGTCTTAAGGTGCCGTATAACTTCATCCAAGAGGATGTTGTTCCTGAGTTCTCTTATGACGGAATAGCTGACTCTATGGACTCTATTGAAGACGTCACATTGCCTGATGATACAGCTGAGTCAAAAATGAATACTGATGATGAGAATCTTCAATTCAATAAGGGTGCTGAAACTGAAACTACTCACACTGAGTCTCCGAAGATTAATGAAGAACCTGTGATGTTCAGAGATACAGGAATGACACGAGAACAGTGGGGAGAAGTTGTAAACAGTTGGATGAAGGTGCTACCCAAGTCTCCAGCACAACCTGCTCAGAAAGAGAAATATGTGAATAAAGAGCAGTGTGTAGGAAGGATCATAAGTTGGTTCTATGATGGTGAATCAAAATTGTTTGTAATCAAACGATCTGATGGTGTTCAATACTTAAAGCCAAGGATCAAACATTTCAATACCTTGCCGAGGTGTGAAATAAATAGTCTAGCTTCAAAGCCACTCATAAATAGATCGAAGAATGGTTTGGCTGATGTGATAGCAAACCTGATAAAGAAATAAGGTAGTTCGGGTAAGTATGAAAGGCTGAAACCACAGAAGGGAAAGAGAATAAAGATTACAGATCCGAAGACTGGGAAAGTAACCTGGAGATACAAGTATAGACCAGTACGTGCTATACACAAGATACCATTAAAGAATATTCCTCAAGACTTTCTTGGGAATATGAAATGGTGGTATGTTGATGTTAATACTGGTGAAGCACTGGTTGAAGATAAAGATAATAAGGTCATTGTGTGTTTCTATGACGCAATGAATCTTATTAATTTTTCAAAGAAAGATCAGAGGACACTGAGAAAGAATGAGACAATGTATACTGATGAATGGAGAGAACAAGGTCTACAGTATAAAAGAGTTTTGGAGATATGCAGAAGATACGGTGTGCATGCTGGCAGCAGACTACCAGATAACTGGATGAGTTCAAGATAAAGACTGAAGACAAAAGATCAAGCTACTGTCAAGGGGGAGAATGTGTCACACACAATGTTTTGGAAAGAGTTTTACAAAGTCCTAATGATAACCTGAAACTTTGGATGACGATGGTGAGCATAAAGTCGTTGATGCAACCATTTGACTAGTTGAGGGGGAGTGTACAGGACAGGGGGAGTACAGAACTGTGTTGATGACAAAAGGCAAAGGCATTCAATTACAGGATTACATCGGTTTGAGTTTTTAATTGATTTACTTGCTTAATCCTGAGTAACCAAGTAAAATGTTTTTCTTAAAATGTTTTCACGGAAGATTTTATTTTCGTTTGTTTTACTTTGTTTGAAAAAGATTTTGAAAAATCCAAACAAATTGAAAAAGATAAAATCGACATTACTTGAAGTTAAAGAAGAGATGATACTACATCAGCACATATTCTTTCACACATGACCTTAGATTGACTGGTTGGTGCTTTATGTTAATATATCTGAAGTATATGTTTTGATCTAAACTTCAGAGACTGCACAAATAGGAAATGATAGTGTTGTGTATGCATATAATTTGAATTGTCAGTAGACTAAAAGCGTCACTGAACCATTAGTAGTGTGAAAATATAATTTCATATGTTACAACTGTGATTTGAACCCATTTTATGCCTGGGTGTGTGTGTTAAAAGATCACTATCAGATAAAGAATATTAGCTTTTAATAAATATTTTCCTATGAGATCAGTTTCGGGTTATGTCCTTAGCACTATTCATCCGATTTGCTTTAGTGCCCATGTCCCGAAAAGCATGCAATTTGAAGTATAATCAAGATATGTACTTGACAACATCTGTCAAACATATACTAGCCCTTGGATCATATTGATAAATCATCTTTACTGATTCCATTGAATTCATAATCCAGATAACAGTTGGATCCACGTACCTGAATCTTATGATTCCACATATATAAGCCAAAACATTGAATCATTCGATTCTGAATCTCATTGATTCCTATACAATCCAATTTGGATTCTGTTATTCATGTGCTAAGTGATGTCTCCTCATTCTGGAAATTCGGATAATCTTTAGTAAAATCTCATATGTCTTGAAGATAGTGCATTTAATTTCTGTTGGCATACTAGTGGGGTACACGTTGTATTTCATACTTAAATGGTACCTTAACTCACAAGAAAGTGGGAATGAGATGCTTTAGTTTCAAATCTTATAATATTGACAATTTGAATTTGTGTGTCATAGCCTGATCCTATTTTCTTTGAATGTTTATCGCGTATCATAACATGCAATATGAAAGTCTTGAAAAGATAGAGTGTGATAATATTTAAAGATATTGGTTTGATTGGTCAAGGCTTGAAAGAATGACATAGGATACCATTTGATATTATATGGATTTTATATCCAAGATGTGTGATTGATATATCATATATACTGATATGATCTTTTTACTCGTGATGTTCGACCAAAAAGATGTGATTTTGTACTTTACATTTCAGTTTATATAGAGAAAAACCAAAAAGATTTTGTGTTTCTTATGTTTGAAAAACCAAAAAGATTTTATTTTTTCAGCCTCCATGGAAATCTTAATTGTTGGTTATTCTTGGTTGTTCTCCTTTGCAAAAATTGAAAATTGCAGACAGAAGTTGACAAGGGGTCCTTCTCCCAAGTTTTCTTCTAGATTGAAAGAGAGAGTGCAGATGAACAAGACGAAGACTACATAATATTTGATGATATATGAAGACTGATGACAATCTTCTAAAGCTGTTGTCAAGGGGGAGTCTGTTGGACCATATTCTGGTGACAACGAGCTTGAAGATATTATGTCTTAGTATTAGAATCTTTTACTTGTATTTGATAGAATTGTTAGCAACAGTTATAGGGGAGTCTGTTAGGACATGTTTTGTAACTGTTGATAAAATTCCGTGTAAGTTCTGCTAGAGGCGAACTTAACAAGTTCGCCTAGCCTATCAGAGGCGAACTTAATAAGTTCGCCTGGTCTATCAGAGGCGAACTTAATAAGTTCGCTTAAGTCTATATGAGGCGAACTTATTAAGTTCGCTTAGTCTGTTAGAGGCGAACTTAATAAGTTCGCCCGGTGCAGAACAGTAGCTTATATATACATAACAGAGCCAGTTTAGACAGAAGTGAGAGATTAGAGGTGTGAGACGATATCAGAGTAGACGAGAGAGAAATCTTGTAACCTGATATTGGTGGAATACAAAGCGTTTATTTACACCGTTGTTGTAGATTGAGTTACACGAGCACGTTGATCATGGATTCCGCACGTTATCACCATGTCGTACCTCGAGTCTAGAGATCCGTCACGCATCGAATCAGGGACCTACAAGAAAACATGTAACACATAGCATGTAACACATAACATGTAGCACATATCATATAATCATTAAGCATGGCATGAGTGGGTGTCCTAAAGTTATAGTCTAGGTCAAGGGTGTCTAATAACCTAGTTCCCTATAACCAAGGCTCTGATACCAATCTGTCACACCCCAACCGACGGCGGAAACGTCGAGGCGGGACATGTAGACTGTTCATGAGCACAAGGTTCACTAGATTTCAGTATTTAATCATCAATTTCATTTCAAACAATTCAACCACAAATAGCAAAATTCAACAAGTACATAATTGGAAATACAAATTGTTCTTTGAATTTAAATTAACTAGGTCCAAACTTAAGTGTAGCATGTCTTGATCAAACTCACACAATAGCACCTGAAACATGAATAAAATAAGGTCAACTAAAAAGTTGGTGAGCATACACAGGTTTGTACATAGATAGTATATAGATTGTAAATAAACAAATCCTTACATAACATGATAAAATAAGGCATTTATGGAGAGCAGCTATTGTGTAACTCAGTACAATCAAACCTTTGTAACTAGCATGCAAAATTGTGTTGTCGGTAACAATCACCCCAATCTGGGTGGGTTTGCTAGACTCAATAGATCTATCATTGTTTACCGTCGGCTTGAATAGTTAATGATTGCACATAAATTGCACACAAAAGTTAGCACAACTAGAACTCAGGCATAAAGCTCAAATTGCACACATGAATGTAAAGAGGATTTGTATTTGTATAGTTTGTGTAAATGTAAGCAATAGTATTGTATAATGTTCATGTTCCACCCCAAAAAGTGTAAAAGAGTAAAAGGGGCTATGTAATACTCACTTGATTTGAAGGCGTAGCTAACTCGAGATACTAAATAGTAATATGATCCTTGTAATTGCGCAACGTTAACCTAGTGTGGAATGTATTTTGGATTAATAGTGTGCACAATAGTCTATGTCTAAGTCTAGGAATTGGATGTGTGTATAAAGTTTGTGGTTTATACTTTAAAGATACTGTATAAAATGAAGGATTTGAAATGGATATTTTTAGAACATTTTGATCTAAGTTTGAGTTCAAATAACTAAATAAATAAATTACATAATTATTATTTGTTCACTTAGTTATAAAAATAATGTAGGTATTAGGGGTAATTAAGTATAACCTAAATAAATAATTTTTGTTTAAATGTAAGTTAAATAAATAATTATTACCTTATTTATTTATTTATAAAATATGTAACTTAGTCATTTAGTTATATAAAGGTATCGGATGTTTTATATTAAATATAAATTTCTTTACTTTATTTTCATAAAGATGTGTAAATAAGTTGTGTAAATAATATTTAAGTATGGAGTTTAACAATAAATATAAATTTAATTTTGTAAGTTTTAAATAAATAATTTCTATTATTTTAGAATAGAAATTTGATCTTTTTAAATAAAATTAAGAGAAATCTTTATAAAATTAATATTTTTATTTAAAAATTAATCTGAAATACTTAATGTTTTTAAAATGTAAAAATAATTATTCTGCCAAGATTTTTCTCGTACACACGACCGTGTCTGGGACAAGGCACGATCGTGCTAGAACCACGGGCGTGACCGTGCTAGTCAGGGACGCGACCGTGTTGACCAATACATAGGATATATCTAAGTTGTTCACTTGGCACGACCGTGTCTGGGTCAGGCATGACCGTGTCCAGGGTTCTAAGGCACGACCAAGTCTAGCCAAGGGGTATGACCGGGTCCGAGTGTGTGAGGCACGACCGCGCTTGGGATTAGCACGACCGTGTCTCATGAAGCACGACCGCGGTAGAAGACTAGCGCGACCGTGTTTGTTCCAAAACAGGAACGATTTGACCATTTCTTATGATAATAGTGTTAGGAATCATAGGGCTTTCACCCATCAGGTTATTACTAGTCTTTTTGTATAGTTCAATTGTATTTAAAACACGTACAAAGTATGATTCGATTAAACTATTTTAGAACGAACTCTAGATTCGGGTTCGTGTTAATTTCGCTATTTCAAGCCCAAATTAGTTTGGGGCTTTTGATCTATAGACTAAATCGAAAGTGTGGAAGGTTTCAATTACCCGGAAGGAGGATGAATCGATGGCGTACGGGTAGAATGAGTTCCGGCGATGACGGGATTGATCTCTGGCGTCTTCTGTTGCAATTCCGACTAAACCAGCGTGTCCATAAGCTTTAGAGAGGATCGATAGTATGTTGGCTTGGGAGAATTGCAAATCAAAATGGTGAATTCGATGGTCTCGTGAGAGGATTAGGCGGTTATGAGATAAATCGACGAAATTGAGTTTATTTGTTGTAATTGTAATGATTAAAAGGTTTAATTAGGTTCGTTAATGGTGAAAACGTGTAGAACGGTTACGAAACCAAATGATTCTATGATTAAAGGTTGCATTTACGTTTCAACTGATGAGAGGCGCGACCGTGCCAAGGCACCGGGGCGCGACCGTTCAAAGCAAGGCGCGCGAACGTGCCATAGCACTTGGCGCAACCGTGCCAGAACGAGGCGTGACCGAGCCTATTAGGGTTTCTTGTTAATTTATAAAAATCAGTCCTTGCAAGTTTCAGTATTGACAGATTTGTATAAATATGGACTTATGTATAGTTTAATAGGGTATACTCGTGTAAAATTTGTGGATTTGCATTGGAACATAGTATTTAATTGTTGGTACAAATAGAACAAGTCAGTGTACTAAATTTGAATTTGAAACGTGTCTCATTGAATTGAAATACAGATAATAAAAATCAGAAATGTTACAATCTGCTCCAAGTCATCTGTGTTAGGACATAGATATGTGACAATAGGACTTGTAATTGATTAGATCTTTTATGTCTTTATGTTTTGTATGAATTGGTTAAGTTTTGTAATAGGCGAACTTAACAAGGTCGCCTAGGCCTAGTTTAGGCGAACTTGTTAAGTTCTCCTGCATGGCTAAGTGGGTCTATAAATAGGAGTTTACATGTTAGTTTGTAAGGCTTAGAAATTTGTATTCAAGTTCTGTAAACTCTGAGTTTGGTGGAAATGAAAAAGAATATTATTTACATCTTGTATTGATTCTAGTCTTGATATTGTCTCATATACACAATCATGCAAACGGTTGGGTTCCGCACTCCGTGTGTTTGATACACGTCACGTCTCGAGTTAGATCCATTGATAACCCGAGTGGACCTACATGTGGTATCAGAGCGTCGTGCTCGTGATTTGTGATTGATTTGTGACTGTTTCTGTATTATTTGACACCAAAAAGACTGAATTTTCGATCAACATTCATTTCCATGGAGTTTTCAAATTCTTGAGAAGATTTTGAGGCTGATTTCATCAATTTGGAGTTGTTTTTGAAGAAATTGATCCGTTAAAAGTGTTCTAATTCTTATTATATTCAATCCTATGGTCTAATTTCATCAAATTCAATCAATTCAGCAAGTTATGATGATTTTTGAGGTTTCAAGTTCGTGTTTTGGTTGAATAATTTATCTTCCTGAGAGCTTTTAGCTGAAATGGGCGAACTTATCTCAAATTCAGTTACAGGCAAACTTAAGAGGCGAAATTAGTCTAAGTTTTTTTTTAGTCGAACTTATCAAGTTCGCTTATTACAAGTTCGCTTAAGGAAAGTTTTAATCGAACTTATCAAGTTCGCTTGCGGGTAAAGTTGTTTCAAATTTTGTTTTCTTGTGATATTTTGCATATATTTCTTGTTACGGCTAACATGGTGTAGGTTACAAACATGTTCAACTTTGACAATGAAATTGGTACTTCTTAGAAACCGCCAAAGTTGCTAAGTCTTGCTAATTATCCTAACTGGAAGGATCATTTTAATCAATTTGTTTCATTTACTGATACCAGTTTATTGATTCCTATTCTAGAAGGATATACTTATCCGACTTATTCATGGATGGATAATGACAATGTTTCAAAGCCTGTATCTTCTTTAACAACCAAAGAAAAGTTGTTATTTGATCGTGAAAAGAAAGCAATGGCGAGTATTTCAATGTCACTACCAAAAGAAATTTATCACAGTTTCAAGCAGTTATGGGAAGCTTTACAGAAGAGATGTGAAGGTAGTTTGGATGTGAAGAAAAGTCATAAAGAATTACTGAAGAACCAGTTTTTGGTATTCAAACACTTTCAGAATGAGAATTTGGATGATCTGGCTACAAGATTTTTTCATTTGCTGAGTGAATTAGCAAGTACAAAGGTGGTTTATGAACCGGAAGAGATTAATGACAAGTTTCTGGAAACTTTACCATCAAAATTTGATGTGTATACTATCTTCATCAAAGAAAATGAAAAATATAAAACAATGTCACTTGAAGATGTTTTTGGAAAAATTCAATCTCATGATCTGAACTTAAAGAAAAAGGAAACCAATATGGAGCACATGCAATATCCGTCAATGTATTTTGCAAAAACATCTGGAAAATTTGGATCAGGAGTTGCATTGTTTTCAAGAGATGGTCAAGATAACTCTAATGATAATAGTTTTAGATGTTCTTATACATCAAACACTTCTGGATCACAACCATTGAATTCACATCATGTGAATCAAAGGGTAGTTGAAGATTATATGGCAATGTTTTCATCTTTTATTGCTTCATATGAAAATTTTATTGGAGAAAAGATTCATGATCCAGAAGAAATTGAAGAAGATTATCGTCAAATTGATCTGGTTGATCTAGAAGAAATGAATATTTAGTGGAATATGGCAATGTTGATGAGACAAGCAAAGGATTTTCTTAAGAAGACCGGAAGGAAGTACATCGGATCAAACAGCAGAACAAGAATGGGTTTTGACAAGACTAAAGTTCGATGTTACAACTGTTAAGAATATAGTCACTTTGCTAAAGATTGTAATAAGCCAAACGTTGACTTTGACTCTCAAAAGAAGAACAACAATTATCAAAGTAACAGAAATCAACAAAATTCAAGTGGTTCAATAAATTTAGCAAATGTTTCAACATCATCTGCTTTGGTTGCCCAAGGAAATGATAACTATGACTGGGGAATCCATTTAGAAGATCTAGTTGGTGTTGCGAGTCAAGCTTTTGTGGCTGAATTCATACTGATAAGACATCTGAAGATGAAAGTTGAAGTGATAGTGAAAGTTCAGGGAGTGAAGTAGAAAGTTAGAATGATGAATCTTCTGAGAATGTCATTGCAGAAGAAATTTTTGAAGAAATTGATACTGAAAGTGTTGATGAAGTTCATTCTAAAGAAAATGTGTCTACAACAAGTTTATTCGAAGATGAGATTTTGTTGACTAAAAGAGTACCTGAGTTGACCGAGGAGATTCCAACTGCTAAAGTCTTCATGGCAGACATGTCTAATCCATCAAAGGTAAAAGATGTTATCTGTAATATATATTGTTCTAACTGTGTTTTAGTGAAGGAAAAAATGATGAAAGTCATGGATGATAACACAAATTTGATCTGTGATATGAAATCGATGCATTTAGTGAATCAGAAATTAAAGGACAATGATAAGATGTGTATTGACAGAGCTGAATCACTCAAGAGAGACATTAATTCTCTAACTTTGAATATTAAGGAGCAAGCATATCGTTTGGATATGGCTTATGCTGAGATTGAAAAGAGGAATGAAACTGTTGCTGGGAAAAACAAAGAAATTTCAGACAAAGAAGTAGAGGTGATCAGATTACATAGAAAAATGGAATGTTTTGGAAATTCATCACGATTGTTGGGTTATTTCAATGACATTGCTGATCCTGTTTAGAGAACAACTGGAATTGGATTCGCTCCTCCACCATTTAATGGAAATTATGTTGTAGAACCAGAGATCATTACTGAAGAGGATATTGATTCAAAGGCAGTTTTAAAGATTAATCCAGTCATAGGGGAAGAAATGGTATATGATTCTGATATTGATGATGAGATATTTGATACTCAGAAAATTGATGGTGTTCCTAAAGATGTGAAGTTTGATGAACCAAAAGTGGTAAAACAAGTCATAAGAGATCGATGTATTCTTACAGAACCTGATGAAGTTGAACAATCAACTATTTCACCAATGTTATCTAAAAGTGGTTTTATAAGTACCAGTGATACAAAGAAGGAGGTGTCAAAAGTTGAAAATAAATCAACAAGTGATTTCATTAAACAGAAATTGAATGTGGCAAAACCCAAAGATATTCAGTCTCAAGTTTCTAAGACTTATGTTGGTGAACCATGCAGAAAGATGTATGTTCCAAAGAAACAAGGAGGTAGTGATGTTAAATCTACTAAAGGTTATTCATCAGGAAGTTCCTCAACTTCAACAAGGGTTCCTTATATCAGAGAATACAGGGATAAGAGAGTTTACTTTCATTGTAATGAGGTGGGGCATATAGTGTTATATTGTCCTTACAAAAACAAAGAGAAGAATTTTCTAGTTTCAGAGAAAGTTACACCGGCTGTTGTTCATGGTCAATCAAGAGTAGTAAAGATTCTGCAAAGACCGAATGTACATCTGATAATGTGATGAAACAATCTGTCAAAGAAAATTTGCCTAAGCAGCATGTTACTAAACCGTTTGGGTTTTTAGAAAGAGATGGCACATCATGTTCATGATAGATTTGTTGATTCTAAATCAATGTTTGTCCAATCTGGTGTTAGAAACAATGATGTGTTTCATAAGTTTGTTGAGAATCCTAAAGTTGGATTCACAAAGAATTCACAACCAGAGGTTAAACTTTCAAGACCTCAAAGGCGAAGAAGGAACAGACGGTTAAGAAAACTTTTTGAAAATGATCAATTTGAATATGAATTTCAAAATCAATCAATTTTTGATAAGAAAAAGAATGTTTCAAAATCCAAAATGTCTGATTCTGATTTCCCTAAATCACCAAGGGTAGATGATAATAGAGATTGTGAATTGCTTAAAGTTATTTATTTTGATTCTAATGGTCGACCCAAGACCACAATGGCTTGGGTCCCCGTTTCTAACTGATTTCTTTTGTTTGTGTAGGGTCAACCAAGGAAGACTATCAACAACAAATGGTATGTGGATAGTGGTTGCTTCCGACATATGACAGGAAACATTCGTTTTCTTGAAGATGTTATTAAAATTGATGGAGGTTATGTCGCTTTTGCGGGTAATAAAGGTGGGTGCATAACAGGTCAAGAAACTTTAAAGAATGAAAAGGTGAAGTTTGAGAAAGTCAATTATGTTGAGCAACTCGAACATAATCTACTCAATGTAACTCAAGTGTGTGATAAGAAGTTTTCATTCCATTTTAATGATTCTGAATGCTATATTCTGAAGTCGGGATTTGAAATACCTGAAGAATGGATTCTGATGAAAGCTACAAGAAGAAATTACACATATGTTTTAGATATGAGTGTTGCTACAACAACGGATTCTTTTCCGGCATGTTTACTCTCTAAAGCATCTGATTCTGATTCTATTCTTTGGCATAGGAAGCTTGCACACATAAATTTCAGAAAGTTGAATTATCTTGTGGAGAATGATTTGGTTTCTGGTATCCCAAAAAATGAAATTTGTTGTGCCTGATGACTGCATTCCTTGCAAGAAGGGCAAGCAATACAAGAAGTCTCACAAATCCAAGAAACAAAATTCTATTTTTAGTCCTTTGGAGTTACTGCATATGGATTTGTTCAGACCGATAAGAATTAGAAGCATTGGAGGTAAATCGTACTGTCTGGTGGTAACGGATGACTTCTCAAGATTCTCATGGGTTAAGTTTTTTGGAAACAAAGTCTGAAACGGCAGAGATAGTTCAATACTTAATTCTTGGTTTGGAGAATCTTTTGAATCAGAGAGTCAGGCGTATCAGAAGTGACAATGGTAGTGAATTTAAAAATAGCAAGATAGGACTCTTTTGTTTACAAAGGGGTATACATCATGAATTTAGCGCGCCATACGTTCCTCAATAAAATGGTGTTGCTGAGCGAAAGAACAGAACTCTGATTGAGGAAGCTAGAACAATGTTGGCGGATTCTAAGCTATCGGTTACTTTTTGGGCCGAAGTTGTGAATACGGCGTGCCATGTCCTGAATCGTGTTCTGACTGTGAAGCGTCACAACAAGACTTGTTATGAATTGTTAAACAATCGGAAGCCTAATTTAAATTATCTTCTTCCTTTTGGAATTCCGCGTACTCTTCTGAAGATCAAGGATGTTTCTACCAAGTTTAGCGAAAAGGCAATTGAAGGAATTTTTCTAGGCTATGTTGCCAATTCGTTGAATAAAAGAGTGTATAACAAGGAAACACGGCAGGTCGAAGAATGGTTTCATATCGATTGCTCTAATCGATCTATTCCCCCGAAGGCGGTTGGTCCAGAATGGGCATTTGATTATGACAGCTTGTTCAAGTCTTGTAATTTTGCTCCTGACTTATCTGATGAAGAAGTTGCTTTACTATACAATTCATGTCAAGGTGACCAAGATTGTGGGTTAACTCCAAAATCAACGGTTCCATATTCCGTTCCATCATCATCAGTTCACCCTGATCCGAACGTTACATCTAGCTCGGGAACTCACGAGACTGATAGTGAGGATGATGAAGAAATTTTTCAGGATTCTTCGACAGATCCATTAATTGTTGATGATTCATCCAACACTACACATGTTCAGGGGGAGATTTCTACAAATTTAGATTCAGAGATACTAGTTAATCAATCTTCTCAAATAGATTTTCTCAAGTTGATATTTTACCTGTTCCGGAGGTGGCTTCCATAAAAGAACTCAAAGATCATCCGGTAACGAATATCATTGGAAATTTCAAGTTGGAGTTCAAACTCGTTCTTTAACTGAAAATACTTGTTTATATTCATACATTAGAGATACTGGAGTAATTGATGTTTTCTTACATTCTTGTTTTATTTCTCAGATATAACCTAAAAATATGGATATGGCTTTACAAGACAATAACTGCATAGAAGCAATGCAGGAAGAGCTTGCTCAATTTGATAAGCTAAAGGTGTGGAATTTAGTTGATCTACCAAAGGGAATGTATCCGATTGGCACCAAGTGGGTTTACAAATGTAAAAAGGATGATCGTGGTGTTGTGGTAAAGAACAAAGCAAGATTGGTCGTACAGGGATTTAATCAACAAGAGGGAATTGATTACACTGAAGTGTACGCACCTGTAGCACAGTTGGAAGCTATTCGTTTGTTTTTAGCTTTAGCATCATTCAAAGGTTTCAAGGTTTATCAACTTGATGTCAAAAGTGCTTTCTTGTATGGCAAGGTGAAAGAGGAAGTTTTTGGTGTCAACCACCGGGGTTTTAGGATCCATTGTATCCTTCAAAAGTGTTCAAGCTAGATAAGGCTCTTTACAGTCTTCATCAAGCACCCTGTGCATGGTATGAAACATTGTCGCAACATCTTTTGGACAATGGTTTCGATCGTGGTCAAATTGATTCCACCTTGTTCATCATGAAAGCAGGGGGAGATTACCTGATGGTTCAGATATACGTGGACGATATTATTTTTTGCTCAACAAAAGAAGAGTTATGCAAGGAGTTTGAGAACGTCATGAAATCAAAATTTGAAATGTCAGCTATGGGAGAGTTGTCATTCTTTTTAGGATTACAAGTTAACAAAAAAGAGGATGGTTTCTTTATACATCAGTCTAAATACGTGAAAGATATTTTTAGCCGGTTCAAAATGGAAGACTGTACCCCATATGACACTCCGATTCCTGAAAATCACAAGATGAATCCAGATCCGAAAGGAAAGCTATTGATTGTCGATTTTACAGAGCAATGATTTGTTCTCTCATGTACTTAACAGTATCAAGGACAGATATAATGTTTGATGTGTGTCTCTGTTCCAGATTTCAAGCAAAACCAAAGGAATCACATCTTATTGGAGTCAAACATATTTTTTGGTACCTGAAAGGGAAACCGAGATTAGGATTATGGTTTCCACATGGTTCTAATTTTGAATTTAATGCATATACTGACTCAGATTTTGGAGGTTGTTGTTTGGACAGGAAATCTGTAACAGGAAGTTGTCAATTTCTGGGTAATCATCTTGTGTCATGGCAATGTAAAAAGCAAACTACTGTCTCAATTTCAACATGTGAAGCAGAATACATCGCTGCTGCAAGTTGTTGTTCACAAATTTTATGGATTCAAAAACAATTAAGAAACTATGGTTTGAATTTCACTTGCACCCCCATGTTCATTGATAATAATGCCACAATGTCTATAACAAATAATCCAGTTAAGCACAGTAAAAACAAAGCACATTGAAATCAGATATCATTTTATTCTTGATTGTGCAGATAAAAAGTTGATTGAGTTGGTGAAAGTTCATACTGATGACAATCTTGCAGATTTGTTCACCAAGGCATTTGATCATACAATGTTTGAATTCCTGACAAATATGATTGGTATGATCAATCCCGAATAAATTTTTCTGCTCAAAATAATTCTCATGGAGGTTTGTTTTTTTTTTTCTATTTTTTAACTGCATTCTTTCATTTTTGCATTTCAATTTACTGTCAAAAAGTTTGTTATTTATAAAAAGCCCAAACAAGTTGAAAATTTTAAAATTGACATGATTTGAGGATAAGAATAAATGACAGTACATCAGTAGATTTTCATTCACACATGACCTTAGATTGACTGGTTGGTAGTTTATTCAATATATCCGAATTATATATGTTTTCATCTAAACTTTAGAGACTGCATAAATAAGGAGATGATAGTGCTGAGTATGCATATAATTTAGCTTGTCAATAGGCTAAAAGGGTCTTTAAACCATTAGTAGTGTGAAAACATAATTGCATATATTACAACTGTGATTTGAACTCATTTTATGCGTGGGTGTGTGTGTTGCAATTATACTATCAGATAGAGAATATTAGCTTTTAATAAGGAATGCCCTATGAGACCAATTTCGGGTTATGTCCTTAGCACATTTTTTCAGTTCACTTCACTACCCATGCCCCAAAAAACATGCAATGCGATGTTGAACTAAGATATGTTTCTAACAACATCTGTTGGAACATATACTAGCCCTTGGATCATATTGATACATCATCTTTACTGATTCCATTGAATTCATAATCCATATAACAGTTAGATCCACGAACCTGAATCTTATGATTCGACATATATAAGCCAAGACATTGACTCATTCGTTTCTGAATCTCATTGATTCCTATACAATCCAATTTAGAATATGCTATTCATGTGCTAAGTGATGTCTCCTCATTCTGGAAAATAGGATAATCTTTACTAAATTCTGGGATGTCTTGAGATAGTTGCAGTTATCTTTTCTTTGGCATACTAGTGGGGTACACGTTGTATTTCATACTTAAATGGTACCTTAACTCACAAGAAAGTGGGAATGAGATGCTTTTTGTTTCAAATCTTATAATATTGATAATTTAAATTTGTGTGTCATAGCATGATCTTGTTTTATTTGAATGTTTATCGCGTATCATTACATGCAATATATGAAAGTCTAAAAAAATGGAGATTTGAAAGAATGGCATAGGATACCAATTACCTTGATATACGGATTGTTTAATCCAAGATGTGAGATTGATATATCATTTATACTGATATGATCTTCTAACTCATGATGTTCAACAAAAATATGTTCTTTATTTGTAACATCCCGAAAATAGTAACTAAGTAAATAATAATACGATGGAGATTTAAACGTTATAAAACGAAATAAGAACGGATGGGCTTGGGCTCGGCTCCAACGGGCCGAGGGAAGCCCAGGTATAAAAGGGGCAAGGCAGCCCACTAGCTCATTTCACCTTCATTTTCACAATCTTAGAGAGAGAAAGGGAGCTCGGGTCTAGAGAGAGAAAGTCGACGGATCATCACGAGATTAGAGGAGCACGTTACAACTGAGCTCGTGAGCAAAACCTTCGAATCAGAACTTCAATCCAGGTAATGATTCAACCATAATCTGAGTTTTTGTTCATGTTGGGGTTTCTCGAGTTTTAGCTAAATAGATGATGTTTTTACGGATGGAACTTGATAATAAGCTTAGAAATAGCATCTAGAATGAAAACCGCACGTTTTGATCAAAGAAAATTGTAAGATTGGCATGATCGGGTTTGCATGCAAGAACTTCGGATTTTTGGTCCAAGAACCAGGTACTGCGTACTTACCAAGTACGCAGGAGGAAGACTCCTGCGCACTTGACAAGTGCGCATGAGCAAGTCCCTGCGCACTTACTAAGTACGCAGGCAGCAGACAGCAGGCAGCAGGTTGGTTAAGTAAAAGTCAGTAAGTTTAGAATGATTAAACCATTAGAGTCGGGGTTGGGTCTAATGTGTATTTAACTACCTAATCCAGATCGGAAGTGACGCTGTTGGACCTTTGTTTAGGACAACCTAGAGTAGCTCATCAGGTGAGTTCTATGTGCCCCCTTCTATGTTATGTGCAAACCTTATTAAATGTTTTGGGGCTGAAATGTATACACTAAATGATATGAATGCTAATGTGATCATACGTGATATATTAATATATATTTTGTATATATAAGAGAATGAATTATGAACAAAGAACGAAACGTATGTTTACAAAGAATGAAGGAAAGAATGTCATAACGTAAATAAACGAAATCTCGCTTTATAATTATTTATATTACATGTTATGAATGTAAGTATACGTTATGGACGGAAACGAAGCTAATGGCTACTACGGTAGATGGATGACCACTTGACCATTATGCAGCCAGAAACAGTAAGTCTAGAAAGGTAGACTAAATAAAGGCCACTACGGTGGAGTAAGTCGCTAAGTCAATAATCCGGCTGTATAATTAGTTTAAGTGGGAAACGGATGCCTCATGGCAGACGGGCGATTATGTCGGACGGTCGAAGGGTGGCCGGACCTAAAGTTATGTCGGACGGCCGAAGGGTGGCCGGACCTAAAGTTAAGGCGGACGGTTTCTAGGACCGGACGAGTAAAAGGGCTACGACGGTAGCTCAAGGGCGTATATCTTTGTGATATACGTAGTAAATGACGGGTTGATCACCCTTAAGTGTATGACCCATGAATGTAAAGAAAAGAAAAGGGTGAATGCATGTATGTATATGTAATCACATAAGAATGAAGAAAGAAAAGTAAAAGTTATGAATACGTATTTATATGAATGACTTTATAATAACGCACACTTATAAAGTAAAGAAAAGAATGTTTATATCTAATCGCATTAAACTAGAACTCACCAGCGTTAGCTGACTTTTAGTATACATTTCAGGTAAAGGAAGGAAAGGTCGTGCGGTGGCGTGAAGGTTACACGACACGAGACTTACATCCCACTTTTAATTATGTTAAGACAATGTTTTGTTTCAATTTGTAAAGACTTCCGTTGTTATGTCATGTAATTTGAATGATGTTTGCTTCCGCTACTTCTGAATGTATTAAATTAAGTTCAGTATTTATGACTATGTTTATGAGTAAATCCAACAAGTGAGGTCACCCGGGAAAGGGGCCTTACAAGTTGGTATCAGAGCAATAGTTTGAGAGATTCAGACATCCCTAAATGTCTGGACTCAAACTGATTATGGGACCAACGCACGGATGTCTGTATGGGTAACCAACGCCAACGCCAACACGATAAGTAAGTAATAAAGCTAATGCTCTTGCATAAGAATAGATACCATAACTTAGAACAAATAGATGTTAATGCCATGACTGATTTGAAGAGTTTTGAACCCGAAAAGCAATGTAAATTAGTAATCACAAACCGGTCACTGTAATTAAGAATTTGCCTTGCTCGTACTGTTCGAAACTACGATCTGAAGAAATGACATTGATGTATTCCCTTTTTAACTATCAGGAAATTAAGAGCTATGGCTGGTGGAGGAAGAACAGGACCTCGTGGCGGTCGCACTGGCCGACGAGGTAGACCTCCGTTGAACCAAAGAATTGAAGAAGAAGAGAGTGTGCACGCAGAGCACATCGAAAGTGTGCACGAAACAGAAGTGACCCCAGTTAAGGACGACAGTCCAGGGCATATAAAGCTGGAACCTGAAGTCAGGGATGCTATTGCCCGAGAAGTTGTGCTCACTTTGAAGAAGGTATTGCCTGATCTACTATCCGAGGCAATAAAGAAAAGTAAAGAGGAGGATGAAGGAGACAAGGAAGAGAAAGTATATGATAGTGATTGGGGATGAAATAAAGATAGGATCGAGCAACCGTGGGTGTACTTACAAAGGCTTTAAGGACGGAGACCCACCCAAGTTCGATGGAAGCAAGGATTCAGTGGTAACGCTTGAATGGATTGAGAGGATGAATGTTGTAATCAACATCAGCAAGCGTCGACCAGACCAGGCTGTTAAATACGTTGCTCATTCTTTCACCAGCGAAGCACTAAGTTGGTGGAGGAATATTCAGAGAACTAAGTCACCAAATGCTATAAACAGAATGACATGGGACGACTTGAAGAAGCTGATCATCCAAAAGTTCTGTCCACAGAACGAAATTGATCGAGTGGAAAATGAATTCCTAAACCTCAAGGCTGGAAACAAGACGCACCGCCAGTATACTTCGAGATTCAATGAGCTAGCTCAACTAGTACCCCACCTGGTAGAAACTGAAGACCGTTTGATCAAGTACTATGTTAAGGGGTTGCCACAACGGGTCCGTGTTCATGTAAAAGCTAACCTACCCTTGACCTTCGAGTCGGTAGTGAATCTGAGCGGAATCGTCTACGACGACTACGCCAATGAGGACCCGGCACCTGAGACACAAAAGAGAAAATGGGAGAACCCGTCCAGAGGCACCAGAAGAGGGAACGTAACAACTGAAACTAAGAAGCCAAGATTTGATGAATATGAAACTTGCAAGAAATGTGGAAGGCAACACCTTGGCGAGTGTCGAATCGGCACCACCACATGCTATAAGTGCGGGAAGCCGGGGCACTTCTCCCTAGAATGTATAAGAAACGTCAAGTGTCAAGTATGTGGATTTTTGGGACATCTGACAAAGAACTGCAGGAAGGCCGGCCAATCTGGTTCGGGAAAAGATAGGGAGCAGGAACCGCAAAAGGCAAGGACTCGTGCCTATGCCTTGACCGAGGAAGAAGCAAGAGGAAACCCTGATGTTGTGTCAGGTACGTTTCTAGTAAATGATGAAAATGCTGCCATTTTATTTGACTCTGGTGCTAGTAAAAGTTTTATATCAAATGCATTTAGTCGTAAATTGGATTGTACAGTCAACACCATAGTAAAGACCTTTAGCGTACAAACTACCGTTGGTAAAAATTCGGTTGTATTCCAAGTAACAGAGGATTGTATCATAGAAATAGAGGGTCATAAGTTTCCTTCTCACCTTAGGAGGATTCGATATAGTATGGGGTATGGATTGGTTAGCTGCCAACGAAGCTCAAATCATATGTAAACGTAAGAGGATACACCTCAAAGCTCCTAGCGGATGTCCAATTACGGTTTATGGGGATTGGAATTGCACGATGCTGAACGTCGTTTCGATGATGAAGGCCGAAAGTTACATGAGGCGCGGTTGCGAAGCTTATCTGGCGTATGCTATTGACGATAGAATGAAAACGAAAGAACTCAAGGATGTACCCGTGGTGTGCAGCTTTCCGGAAGTATTCCCTGAGGATCTACCTGGGTTGCCACCCGATCAGGAAATAGAATTTCAGATTGACTTACTGCCAGGAGCTGAGCCCGTTGCCAAAGCCCCCTACCGATTGGCTCCGTCAGAAATGAAAGAATTGATGTCTCAACTAGAAGAACTAACAAAAAAAGGATTTATTAGACCGAGCATCTCACCATGGGGCGCTCCGGTGCTATTTGTGAAGAAGAAGGACGGCAGCATGCGCATGTGCATCGACTACCGCGAATTGAACAAGAGAACAGTAAAGAACAAATACCCACTGCCTAGGATAGACGACCTTTTTGATCATCTACAAGGTGCGAGTTGGTTCTCAAAGATCGATCTTAGGTCGGGTTACCATCAGTTGAAAGTAAGAGAGGAAGACGTACCGAAGACCGCGTTTCGCACGCGTTATGGGCATTATGAGTTTCTCGTGATGTCCTTCGGATTAACTAACGCACCAGCAGCGTTCATGGATTTGATGAATAGAGTATGTCAACCAATGTTGGATCGATCAGTGATAGTTTTTATAGACGACATACTGGTATATTCGAAAAACGAGGGTGATCACCACTATCACCTAAGAGAGGTTCTGGAGGCGTTAAAACAGAAGAAGTTGTACGCGAAATTCTCCAAATGTGCGTTCTGGCTTAGGGAAGTTCAATTCCTAGGTCATGTGATAAACCCAAACGGCATCATGGTGGACCCTGCAAAGATCGAGACAGTAAAGGAATGGAACGTACCAAAGACACCAACAGAGATACGAAGTTTTCTAGGATTGGCAGGCTACTATCGAAGGTTCATTCAAGATTTTTCAAGGATAGCCTCGCCACTAACTAAACTGACACGGAAGGAAGTGAAATATGAATGGGGTCAAACCCAAAACAACGCGTTTGAGGAACTTAAGGCACGATTAACGCAAGCTCCAGTCTTGACACTACCTGAGGGAAATGAAGACTTGGTAGTCTACTCAGACGCTTCAGGGCAGGGTTTAGGTTGCGTACTTATGCAACGAGGGAAGGTAATTGCTTATGCCTCACGACAACTAAAGATTCACGAGATTAACTACCCAACACACGATCTAGAATTAGCAGCAGTAGTTTTCGCGTTGAAAATATGGAGGCATTATCTGTATGGAGTTAAATGCACCATTTACTCCGATCACAAAAGCCTGAAGTACTTTTTCGAACAAAAGGAATTAAACATGAGACAAAGAAGGTGGTTAGAACTACTGAAAGACTATGACTGTGAGATATTGTACCATCCGGGCAAGGCAAACGTAGTGGCCGACGCTTTAAGTAGAAAGGAAGAATCGGCACCTATCCGAATCAAAGCGTGTCAGCTAATAATAACGCCAGATTTGATGGGCGAAATATCAAAGGCACAAGATGAAGCACTATTAGAAAGAAATATAAAACGGGAAAGAACAGTAGGGCAACAAGGGAACTTAGGTGCAAATACATACGGTGTACGAACTAGGTTGGGCCGGATGTGGATACCTAAGATTGGCGGGCTTAGAGCCAAAATACTCGATGAGGCCCATACGTCTCGTTATTCTATCCACCCCGAGACAAACAAAATGTATCAAGACTTGAAGAAAGAGTACTGGTGGCCTGGCATGAAGAATGATGTGACTGAATACGTGAGCAAGTGCTTAACGTGTTCACTAGTTAAGGCCGAGCACCAGAAACCATGCGGTAAAATGCAACCTTTACCTATACCGGAATGGAAGTGGGAAGAGATCACAATGGACTTCATTACCAAGCTACCGCGAATAGCTAAAGGCAATGATACCATTTGGGTGATCGTCGACCGTTTGACGAAAAGTGCTCACTTCTTGCCAATACGTGCGTCTACTTCGTCAGAAAGACTAGCAGAAGTATTTATCAAGGAGATTGTGAGCAGACATGGTATGCCGCTGTCAATTGTATCCGGCAGGGATACTAGATTCACATCAAGGTTTTGGAAGAAATTCAATGAAGCAATGGGCACTAGACTGAACATCAGCTCCGCTTACCACCCTCAAACCGATGGACAATCGGAAAGGACCATTCAGACCTTGGAGGACATGCTCCGGGCCTGTATCATTGACTTCGGTGGGAGTTGGGACAGCCATCTACCATTGGCAGAATTTTCATATAACAACAGCTATCACACAACTATTGGCATTCCGCCATTTGAAATGTTGTATGGAAGGAAATGTAGGACCCCGGTTTGTTGGGGGGAAATTAGACAGAAGGATTTTGCAAGTCTCGAAGTGGTCAAAGCTACTTCCGAGAAATTTGATCAAATGAAGGCTCGAATGAAAGCCGCAAAGGACAGACAGAAATCATACGCGGACAAGAGAAGAAGGGATTTAGAGTTTCAAGTAGGGGACATGGTACTGTTGAAAGTATCACCGTGGAAAGGAATCATTCGGTTCAGAAAATGAGGTAAACTAAGTCCAAGGTTTGTCGGACCTTTCAAGATTCTAGCAAGAGTGGGACAAGTTGCTTACAGACTCGACCTACCCGTTGAGCTTAGTGGAATCCACCCTACGTTCCACGTGTCGCACTTACGCAAGTGCCTAGCTGACGACACGGCTCACATACCTTACGACGAGATCGAGGTGGATAACAGTCTGAATTATGTAGAGGAACCAATAGCAGTTCCTGATCGGGCTGAGAAACGACTACGCAATAAGTCGATTCAGCTAGTCAAAATACAATGGAAGCACAGAAAAGGATCAGAAGCCACATGGGAAAAAGAAGACGAGATGAGGGGACTATACCCTCAATTGTTTGACGTATAAACAGTTTCGAGGACGAAACCTCTTTAAGGAGCGTAGACTTGTAACATCCCGAAAATAGTAACTAAGTAAATAATAATACGATGGAGATTTAAATGTTATAAAACGAAATAAGAACGGATGGGCTTGGGCTCGGCTCCAACGGGCCGAGGGAAGCCCGGGTATAAAAGGGGCAAGGCAGCCCACTAGCTCATTTCACCTTCATTTTCACCATCTTAGAGAGAGAAAGGGAGCTCGGGTCTAGAGAGAGAAAGTCGACGGATCGTCACGAGATTACAGGAGCACGTTACAATTGAGCTCGTGAGCAAAACCTCCGAATCAGAACTTCAATCCAGGTAATGATTCAACCATAATCTGAGTTTTTGTTCATGTTGGGGTTTCTCGAGTTTTAGCTAAATAGATGATGTTTTTACGGATGGAACTTGATAATAAGATTAGAAATAGCATCTAGAATGAAAACCGCACGTTTTGATCAAAGAAAATTGTAAGATTGGCATGATCGGGTTTGCATGCAAGAACTTCGGATTTTTGGTCCAAGAACCAGGTACTGCGTACTTACCAAGTGCGCAGGAAGGAATTCCTGCGTACTTACCAAGTACACAGGAGGAAGTCCCCGCGTACTTACCAAGTACGCAGGAGGAAGACTCCTGCGCACTTGATAAGTGCGCATGAGCAAGTCCCTGCGCACTTACTAAGTGCGAAGGCAGCAGACAGCAGGCAGCATGTTGGTTAAGTAAAAGTCTGTAAGTTTAGAATGATTAAACCATTAGAGTCGGGGTTGGGTCTAATGTGTATTTAACTACCTAATCCAGATCGGAAGTGACGCTGTTGGACCTTTGTTTAGGACAACCTAGAGTAGCTCATCAGGTGAGTTCTATGTGCCCCCTTCTATGTTATGTGCAAACCTTATTAAATGTTTTGGGGCTGAAATGTATACACTAAATGAATAAATGATATGAATGCTAATGTGATCATACGTGATGTATTAATATATATTTTGTATATATAAGAGAATGAATTATGAACAAAGAACGAAACGTATGTTATACAAAGAATGAAGGAAAGAATGGCATAACGTAAATAAACGAAATCTCGCTTTATAATTATTTATATTGCATGTTATGAATATAAGTATACGTTATGGACGGAAACGAAGCTAACGGCTACTACGGTAGACGGACGACCACTTGACCATTATGCAGCCAGAAACAGTAAGTCTAGAAAGGTAGACTAAATAAAGGCCACTACGGTGGAGTAAGTCGCTAAGTCAATAATTCGGCTGTATAATTAGTTCAAGTGGGAAACGGATGCCTCATGGCAGACGGGCGATTATGTCGGACGGCCGAAGGGTGGCCGGACCTAAAGTTATGTCGGACGGCCGAAGGGTGGCCGGACCTAAAGTTAAGGCGGACGATTTCTAGGACCGGACGAGTAAAAGGGCTACGACGGTAGCTCAAGGGCGTATATCTTTGTGATATACGTAGTAAATGACGGGTTGATCACCCTTAAGTGTATGACCCATGAATGTAAAGAAAAGAAAAGGGTGAATGCATGTATATATATGTAATCACATAAGAATGAAGAAAGAAAAGTAAAAGTTATGAATACGTATTTATATGAATGACTTTATAATAATGCACACTTATAAAGTAAAGAAAAGAATGTTTATATCTAATCGCATTAAACTAGAACTCACCAGCGTTAGCTGACTTTTAGTATACATTTCAGGTAAAGGAAAGAAAGGTCGTGCGGTGGCATGAAGGTTACCCGGCACGAGACTGACATCCCACTTTTAATTATGTTAAGACAATGTTTTGTTTCCATTTGTAAAGACTTCCGTTGTTATGTCATGTAATTTGAATGATGTTTGCTTCCGATACTTCTGAATGTATTAAATTAAGTTCAGTATTTATGACTATGTTTATGAGTAAATCCAACAAGTGAGGTCACCCTGGAAAGGGGCCTTACATTATTGCTTTATAGTTTATTTCATTTCAGTTTGTACACTGAAAAACCAAAAATATGTGTTTTCAAGTTTGTACAGAGAAAAACCAAAAATATGTGTGTTTCAAGTTTGTATATATAAAAACCAAAAAGATTTTATGTCATACTTCCTTGAGAATTTCAAATTTTATTTATTAAAAGGTTCGGGATTGGATCGGATACAGGTTCCTGGTGATTGACAGAAAAATTGAGGGAGAGAAGTATGAAAAGTTTGAAAAAGTAGAAAGTTCGAAAGTTCAAATATTTCTCTAAATGTGGAAAAGAAGCGAACTTATCTTGTTCGCCTAGGTTAAGTTTGCCTGGTAAGCGAACTTGTTAAGTTCGCCTGTTAAGCGAACTTAATGCTTGTAGCTTATATCGTTTGGTTGAAGTGAACTTGTTCATTTATTCTTAGAAAACTTGTCTTAAGCGAACTTAGTGTGTTTTAAACGAACTTGTTTTGGGTGTTAACGGAGTGATTGGATCTGTGTTGTTGATCTTACTTTCTAGTTATTCAAGACTTTACGCATCAAACCAAGGTAGAATCACGTTCTATTATCCATCAAATTGTTCAAACCAAGCAGTTTTAAGATCCGGTTTTTTGTTTGTGTAGCTAAGTCTGTTTTTGAGCTAAACCTTGATATGATATGTGTTGTGTTTGAAATTGATGATTGCTAAAGTTTCGTTGATGTGTTTGTTGTGACTGTTTTTGATATCGGATTTCAACATTGGAAAGGTTTTTTTATTTCTGATTGGGTTTCTAAGCTTAGAGAGAACTTTCTCAGGAGAACTTATTAAGTTCGCCTCTTGCAACTCTTAGCGAACTTAATAAGTTCGCCTCAGGGGACAGAAGTGATTTTGACTTTGAAATTTTTTTTGTTGTGTATTTTTTTTTCAAATTTTTATGTTTTATTTTTTTTTTGTGATTTGTTATTTTTTTTATTTTGTTTTAACATGTATTGTTTATGGTTTTGCTATTTCATTTTTACTTTGTACTGATGTATCGTCGAGTTGAATATAAACATAACCAGGTGGCGTTGGTGGATCCAAATTTGTCTGAAGCTGTGAATTACTGAGAAATCATTAATTTTCTGAATAGATCAAGGATAAGTGTTGCTGTTTCTGCAAATTCTGGGATACAGCACAACATCACTGTACTGTGGATCCGAATGTTATTAGAGCTACTGTCAACAACACTGAAGTCAATTTTTGTTGACACTATTCGTCAGGATTTACATCTAGGAGGAGGTGATGAAGAACCTTTAGGTTTACCATCTACATTGATTATGGGCTGTTTTCAAAGGATGGGTTACAGAGGACGAGCAAATGATACTCAAGCAAGGAAGGGTGGTCTAGTAGGACAATGGAGATACTTTATGCACGTCATTATTCAGTGTTTATCTCCTAGGAAAGTTGGAACTGATGGTTTGAAGACCTCATTACAATCTGCAATGGTGGCTCTTACTTTGAACAGAGGGTTCAATTTTGCTCATTATTTTAATAAGGAGATAGTTGCACAGATTACTCCACCTGCTGGTCAAGGGTTTCTTATGTACCCTAGGTTTCTTCAAATGATTCTGAATCATCTTATACCTAACCTACCTTAGCTACAACAACGTCTTACTCTCACTTCAATGACACAAAGGATTTTTAGTGATTGCAACAACATCAATCAACAAAATCCAGCCTTGATTCATGTTCCAACTCCTCTTTTTGGGCATATAATTAATCCTGGTAATGTTGCTCCTCCAAATGATAATTGGATTCATCCAGAAGAGGTACAACTACAAAAACAGCAACAACAAGCTCAACAACAAAGTCAACCATAACAAGTTGCACCTGAAGTTCAACCAGAACAAGTTCATGTACAAGTTCAAGAAGCTGCTCAAGTAAATGTCATAGAACCTAATTTAGAGGTTCATGAGGAGGTTCATGTTGATATATCGAAAGTTCATAATGTTGAAAATGAGAATGTTAATGAAGAAGCACAAGCAAATTCTCCACAAACTAATCAAGAAGGAATTGTAAATGATACTAGTTCAAGTTCCTCTGAAAAAGCAAATGATGTTGATTCTGATACTGATTCTGAAGCTACACAGGACTTTGATCCAGATCATTATGTTAAACTTGCTAGTATACCAGTGGAAAATGCTGGTAAACGACTAAAGTCGTTGGCTACTAAACTAAGACGCACGTTTATTCACGGTCTTCCTCCTAGAACAGCACTTGGAAAAAGATCGTTAAGAGATCCAAAGTCACAGAAGCTAATGTCTGCTTCTATGACTGCTGCTGCAAATACTCGGGTAACTGATGACTTGGATTTTGTGGATTATTTGCTTATATCTCCACATCCGTCTCAGTCTACTTCACCTCAAGGTACTACTGCTCTAGTTCCTCCACATACTTCTTCACTAGCTGGTCCATCTAGTTCTTCAAAGGATGCTAAGACTGCTGCTCTACAAGGCAAAGTCTCTTGCCTTGAAGCCCAAGTTGTGGGTCTTCTAGGTCAAGTAGATGTATTAAGGGTAAATGATTTTCAAAGAGAACAAATTCTTCAATCTCAAAACAAGCAGATCTCTGAGATGCAAATTCTTATCTTACAATTGATAGAGCGTATTGACGCTCAGGGGGAGATGCCTGTCATAGTTAAGGATACTTTCCATATGGAGGCAATTCATAGAAATGATGATGAAGATAATGATCTCAGTGGGAACAAGGGTGATCGTCAATACTCTGACGTTGCTCCGGTATCTCAGTTTCAGGGGGAGTCTACATTAATTCAATTTGAAGCTTCAGGTGATAAAGTTACAGGAGAGAATAAAGAGGTATTGCTTCTAGAATTCTTTAAAGATGATTATGATCTTGATGAAGCTGAAAAGACAGACTGCTTAGATGGTATAGATGAGTCGTTTGATGACTTAGAAGATGAAGAAAATAACTCAGAGATAGAAGAAGGAGAGATAGTAGAATTGGAGATTACCAAAGATACAACAAGTTTGATGTATGAAGGGTGTGATGGTCTTAATGTGCCTTTTGACTTCATCCTAGAGGATGTTATTCCTGAAGTAACTTCTGATGGAATGGCTGACTCTATGGAATCTACTGAAGATGTCACAATGCCTGATTCTAACTCAGATAATGCTCAGTCAAAGACAACTGAAGAACATGTGATGTATAGGGATACATGTATGACGAAAGAAAAAATGGTTAGAGTTGGAAAAAAGCTGGAAGAAAGTGTTACCTGAGTCACCATCACCAACTGTTCTGAAAGAAAAATATGTGAATAAAGAAAGGTGTGTTGGTAGAATTATCAGTTGGTTCTTTGATGAAGAAACCAATCTTTTTGCCTTAAAGAGATCTGATGGTGTTCAATATTTGAAACCAAGACTTAGGTATTTTAATACTTTGCCTAGATGTGAGCTAAATGGTTTGACAACTAAATCCTTAATAAACAATTCAAAGAATGGTATTGCTGATGCTATAGCAAGGTTGATTAGATTGGAAGGTAGTTTAGGAAAATATGATAAGCTGAAACCACAAAAGGGCAAGAGAGTAAAGAGTACTGATTCTAAAACTGGTAAGTTGATTTGGAATTACAAGTTTAAACCAGTCAAAGTAGTATAGAAGATTTGAAAAAAATACGACAAGATTGTCTGGGTAATATGAAGTGGTGGTATGTGGATGTGAACACTAGAGAGGCTAAGATTGAAGATCAAAATAATAAGGTTATAGCTTGTTTCTATGATGCTATGAATCTTATTAACTTCTCAAAGAAAGATCAACACATGATAAAGAGAAAAGAGATTATGTTTACTGGTGAATGGCGTGAGCAGGGTTTGCAGTATAAAAGAGTCTTGGAGATTTGCATCAAACATGGGGTGTGTGTAGGAAGTAAACTACCAGAGAATTGGAAGAGTTCAACATGAAGACAGATGATCAAGCTATTGTCAAGGGGGAGTCTGTTAAGACATAGATATGTGACAATAGGACTTGTAATTGATTAGATCTTTTATGTCTTTATGTTTTGTATGACTTGGTTAAGTGTTGTAATAGGGGAACTTAACAAGTTCGCCTAGGCCTAGTTTTGGCGAACTTGTTAAGTTCGCCTGCATGGCTGAGTGGGTCTATAAATAGGAGTTTACATGTTAGTTTCTAAGGCTTGGCAATTTGTATTCAAGTTCTATAAACTCTGAGTTTGGTGGAAATAAAAGAGAATATTATTTACATCTTGTGTTGATTCTAGTCTTGATATTGTCTCATATACACAATCATGCATACGGTTGGATTCCGCACGCCATGTGTATGATACACGTCACGTCTCGAGTTAGATCCATTAATAACCTGAGTCGACCAACAATCAGGTTGAAAGTTGTCTGGTTTCAGGTTTCTGGAAATCTGGGCATCATAGCACGACATAAAGGCGGTCATGTTAGGCAGATACTCATCGGGGATCATAGTGGTTGGCTTCTGAGAGGTGGATGAAGTAGTAGGCCGAAGTCCAGAAATTGAAGGTGGGACATCAGTTTGAAAATATGCCATTGTAGTTTTGTTGGATGAAGTGAAGGAACCATGACCAGCAAGAAGAGCTGTGTTTCCAGACTGATTAGTTGGAGTGAGTGCACCCTTCTTTATCTCTAACTCATAAGACTCCAGAATGCTGTAGAGTTCTTGCTTTGACAGGTTACTTAGCTTCTCAGTTTTCTTGATCATAATTCGGTACATATTCCATTCCTCAGGTAGTGAATCAAGTAGCTTCTTGTTTAACTCAACAATGGGATACTCAGTTCCAAAAACCTTTAACTTAGAGACAATGCTTGAGAATCGGTTGATCAACTTAGACATGGGTTCTCCATGGACACTACTAAACATCTCTTATTGCTTCTTGATCAAATCCCTCTTGCTTTCTCTAACCTCAACACTTCCCTCATACCTTGTGCATAAAGCAACCCAAAGATCTTTAGCAGTAGTATACTCAGCAAATATGTTAAACACATCCATAGAAAGAGCCATAGCAATAGATCCATAAGCCTTGTTATCTCTGGCAATTAAGGCAATATCCTTTTCATCATATTCAGACACAAACTTGGGACGCTGAACATCTGCAGTGGTAGTAACTGGCTTGTGTGGACCAACAGTGATTGACTGTAAAAGAGTGTGGTCATGAAACTAAAAGAAAGTCTTCATTTTCTTGGTCCAATCATCAAAGTCTGTAGTGGAAACCAAGACAGGTGGTTTGTTTCACCCAGCATATTCATTGTTTCTTGAAGATGCCATAACTCAAAAAATTAAAATCAAACGGTAGCTAGTTTCGGGTGAACAGGGTTGATCGAAACAATTAGTTTTGATAGTGAAGATGCTGACCAAAACTCCTAGTTTCGATAGAACAAGGCTTGCCCGAAACTTCTAGTTTCGATAGAAGAAACATATTCCAGAAACAACTAGTTTTGATGATGAAAACAATAGAAAATCCAGCAAACTCAGTAGAAACAACAAGTTTCGATAGTGCAGTAGTTTCGGGTGATCAATCTGCACATGTTAGTTTCGATATAACATGACAAATAACTAGTTTTGATGATACCTTCTCTAGACAAAAGTACAGAAAAGAAGTTTCGATGACCAACGGAAAGGCAGAGATTGTCTCCCAGTAGTTTCGATGTCTTCTTCCCAAAATCAGAAAATCTCCATTGATGAACACCTTCAAAAAACAATAGCAAAGAAATAGCAATCCAATCCAACGAAAAGCTTCTAATAATACTCCTGATCACGAAAATACCCTTTAATCCCGAAAACTTGAACAAATACGACCGAAAATCGATGGAACAGTGCTTCCAAAACTCAGATGCAAAAAAAACTTCAATAATATACCAAAAAACACCTAAAAGCGATCACAGAAACCTGAATACACTCAGAAATCAGGAGCATAATGCTCTGATACCAATTGTAGGACCTGATTTTAGACAAAATCACTCAGAACGATCGATTACACACACACAGGCGGAATCTGTGTGTATGGTGGTGAAACAGAAGGTAGAAACAGAATTGGTGAAGATGAGCAGGCAAACCACACAGAAATCAACACAAGTATGATATGAAATTGTAAGAACAACACATGAAATAACTCCAAATGTTACAGTCGCTATCCACACCATAAACATTCTCAAACTAGGCTATTTATAGTAAGTTGACAGGCATCGAAACTATGCTCACCGAAACTAGTAGTTTCGGTTGAGCATTTACAAGTGAAAAACAAGCCTATCAAAACTTCATATCTATCGAAACTACTAGTTTCGATTGAACAAACCTCAATCGAATTAGGCTAAAAAGCAGGAAATAACATCAAATGAAATTACAAGTAAATAAACAAAACTAACATTGTTCAAAATACATTGATGACTTCATCTTATAAAAATACAAGACTTTACAGACCTGTTGGTTTCTGGTGCTCAATCTTATCTTGAAGACAAGTCAAGCATTTGTCTATATATTGGGCAATTGATCTCTGTATGTTAGGGCACCAGTAATGAGTCTTCAGATCTTTATACATCTTGTTTGCACCAGGAGAATGGAATATCTTGATTTATGCGCTTCATCTAACACCTTCTCTTGAATATCTCCAAGTCTTGGAATCTAGAGTCTTTGATCGAATCTCATGATTCCATCATTTCCTCTGGATAGCAATTTATGTTTCCCAACCATACGTTCTTTCTTGATATTCTATTCTTCCAAGGCTTTTATTTGGATTTCTTTGATTTGTTCCATTAAATCTAACTTTAGATTTAGTCGTGGTGCTTTTACTTTAATCGGTTGGCTTCATTCCTTCCGACTCAAAGCGTCTGCCATTACATTTGCCTTCCCAGGATGGTATTTGATTTCACAATCATAGTCATTGATAAGTTCCATCCACCTCATTTGCCTCATATTTAATTCCTTTTGATTAAAAATATGTTGGAGGCTTTTGTGGTCTGAATATATCACGCATTTGGTACCATACAGATAGTGTCTCCAGATCTTTAGAGCGAATACTATGGCACCAAGTTCTAAATCATGCATGGTATAGTTTTTGTGACACTTCTGATTTTCACTACTTGTACTCGTTCTAGACTTATCAATAAAAATACGCATGGCATTTCATTTTACTTGAAATCCTATACATACATTGTTACAATACTAGTTCACATGTGAAACATTACGTTTATGCTTGATTACAAAGACTTATGCTTATCTAAGATCGATTCATGGATCACACGTAGACTTAATTGATCATTATAACACATTAAATACACATGAACCACCCCATACACCTCAAACATGTTTTTATAACTCATTCAAAGTGATTTGATACTTAAAAGTACTAGTTAGTACTTTCGTGCGATCGTTCGCCTTTTAAACCGCCGTTAGCTGCGTACCGTCCACAACCGACAAATTCATCTAACATGACATTATATTATGTTTTTAAGTATTTAAAATATTCGTTTGTTTATTTAAAACGAAGTTTGTTTGCAAAACTTTCCTTAAATAAATCCTGAAATTCGAAAAACGATCAAAAAGTCTGTTTTCTCCAACTACCGTACGCGAATAATGTAACTTTAACTTAAATGTTATTAGCTAAACATAAACACTTTATTATGACAATCAACTTTCATGTTGAAAACATTTGCCAATTTCACTTAGAAATGCTTAAAATCGCAAATTTTGAATGCGCGCACTCAACCGGGCCAAGCTAGGACCCAACCCACCTACTCTTGGACCTAGCCCAAAAAGAAATCACAAAAATCCAGCCCTCTATCAGCTGAATTTCGTAGATTTGAGCCCCCCTAAAACCCTAAAGTGGTTTCCAAGACATTCCATTTTTACACTCATTCACCCACTAGTATAAATAGGAGGCTTAGGATCTTGTTTTCTTTGCTAATTCTCCCTCAAACACTCTCAAACCTTCATAATTTGCAAAATCCCTGCCCTCCCCTTTGAAGATTTCAAAAATCCCTAGAGGATTCCAAGAGTTGAAGATCAAACAAGTAAGTAACCCTCCGAAGTTCACTACGGTCTTTTTATTTCATTCTTTCTTCATCCCCTCAATCTTTTTCTATTTTCTATCCATTATCACTTGATCATGTGAAACCTCAGCCCTAAAAACCCTCTAATAATCTTAATTAAACTAACAAATCAAGCTAACATCACCAACAAACAAACAAAGGATCTCGTTGCATTATGCGAATCCTCAAGACAACTATTGCAAAAGTGGCTCTGCCGATGCTTTAGTATGTTCTTGCTAACTTAAAACATGTTATTTATTCTATATTATCACGTATATGAACTCACACGCTAATTAAATATAGAATCCGCTTGCTCGTGTCGGCTATGCCAATTGCATTCTGTGATTCTCCAAAACGCTTCAGTGAATATCATGGCTAGACCGGTGACATGGGACGTTTTGGCTAACCTAATTTTATAGTTATGTATTATCACTTATATGAAGTCACACACTAATTTAAATAGAGAATCCGCTTGCTCGTGTCGGCTATGCCGATTGCATTGTGTGATTCTCCTAAACGCTTATGTGAATATCAAGGCTAGACCGGTGACACGGGAAATTTTGGCTAACCTAATCTGACTATATTAGGTATTATAATGATATTATAACAACCATCTAATTTTTATTTACGTGTTCGGTAATCTTAAAACCCTAAACGGTCCACTTAAGTGCAACCGTTGATTTTGGACAGAAACTGTGCTGACTTTAACTGAGCATAACTTGACCATAATTTAACTGAGCATAACTTGACCATAATTAATCGCAACTGAGCAAACTCAAATTCCACAACGTATTTCATCGAATTTCCTTTCCAACCATAATTGGCTCGTTTTCTAATTCAAAATTATGACTCCGTAGTAGCCAAAACGGGACAGAAACATATTTCAGTAACTTATGTCTTGTTTGACTGTTTTGTCTATGATACGAGTCTCAAAAAGAAAAACTTTCTAAACGAAACTTGTTCGGAACGATTTAAATTATTCACCGGTAAACTTTCATAATTTTTGAACGTCGTTTGATATTTTTAACAAGCACGTTTCTGTTCAGCTACTTTGCTGTCCAAATCTGAAATTCGACTAAAACTCTATTTTTGCATCTAATTCATAACCTTATGACCCGAACCGCCTATCTAACACTCATAACCATCGAACCTACCCTAAAACTAGTTTGTTTATTTGTCTAGGGTCTGGTCTGTGATTCACCTCGTCTATTCGTTCAAGTCTCTTATCTCGTCTAGCTTTCAAGGTGAGACTTCATAGCCCCACATTATTCAAATCGTTTTGGGGGAAACATGTACGCGTTGGCACGCATTAAAACACATTCTTTTTCAAACAATTCTAAAACAAGTGAATACTATATGTATGTGAATAAATGAAGACAACATGATAAACGTTAAACTTCCAAATCCTTAACTTGAAACTTTCAAGCCAACGGTAGTACATATATGGCTCATAGGATGGAAACCGCATATACTTTATGGATAACTTTTGGTTGGACATCTTATTCGTTATCAGTGCAACTAGTGAGTTGTACCACTTATTCGTTACTCATCATTTGCTAATCATGTGTTTGTTTTATTTTACGTGCTATTTGATGAACTTGAAATATGAATTGTTACTTTTACCAGACATATACTTTTACTAAACCTATGATTTCTCACAAACTATTTTTAGTTGACACTTGTTTTTCATACATGTTTCAGGTGATTAAGCTCGTGATAGGTCAAGTCAAGAACACATAGGATTTGCCTAGATATCTATTGAAGAAATTCTATTTTAAGCGTTTTGTCTTTTGAACATGTTATTTGTTTCTTTGAATTCTAAGACTTATGTAATTGGGTTTTTTTAATATTATAAAACTTTAATAGTAAATGTCTTTATACCTTGGTTTATGACTCAATTAGTTGCACCCGTGGTTAACATGCACGGTTGGGGTGTGACGGATTGGTAACACTCGTAACCATCGAACCTACCCTAAAACTAGTTTATTTATTTGTCTAGGGTATGGTCCGTGATTCTCCTCGCCTATTCGTTTAAGTCTCTTATCTTGTCTAGCTTTCAAGGTGAGACTTCATAGCTCCACTTTATTCAAATCATTTTGGGGGAAACATGTACGCGTTGGCACGCATTAAAACACGTCTTTTTCAAACAATTCTAAAACAAGTGAATGTGAGACTTCATAGCCCCACTTTATTCAAATCGTTTTGGGGGAAACATGTATGCGTTGGCACGCACTAAAACACGTTATTTTTCAAACAATTCTAAAACAACTGAATCTTATATGTATGTTAATAAATGAACACAACATGATAATCGTTAAACTTGCAAATCCTTAACTTGAAACTTTCAAGCCAACGGTAGTACATATATGGGCCATAGGATGGAAACCGCATATACTTTATGGACAACTTTTGGTTGGACATCTTATTCTTTATCAGTGCAACTTGCGAGTTGTACTACTTATTCGTTACTCATCATTTAGGTTGGATTTGCTAATCATGTGCTTGTTTTATTTTACGTGCTTTTTGATGAACTTGAAATATGAATTGCTACATTTGCCAAACATATACAATTATTAAACCTATGATTTCTCACCAACTATTTTTAGTTGACACTTGTTTTTCGTACATGTTTCAGGTGATTAAGCATGTGATAGGTCAAATCAAGAACACATAGGATTTTCCTAGATATCTATTGAAGAAATTCTAATTTAATCGTTTTGTCTTTTGAACATGTTATTTGTTTCTTTGAAATCTAAGACTTATGTAATTGGGTTTTTTTTAATATTATGAAACTTTAATAGTAAATGTCTTTATATGTCACACCCCAACCGACGGCGAAAACGTCGGGGCGGGACATGTAGACTGTTCATGAGCACAAGGTTGACTAAATTATAATATATTAAATCCATTTCCATTCAAACAAACATGAATCAATTCCAAAGTACATAATGAAATACAATTTGTTTTAGAATTAAAATTAACTAAGTCCAAAGCCTATATGTAACATGTCTTGATCAAACTCATATGAGAGCACCTGAAACATGAATAAAATAAGGTCAACTAAAAAGTTGGTGAGCATACACAAGTTTGTATATAGATAGCATATAGTTTGTAAATAAATAAATCCTTACATATCATGATAAAATAAGGCATTTATGCGGAGCAGCTATTGTGTAACCAAGTACAATCAAACCTTTGTAACTAGCATGCAAAAATTATGTTGTCGGTAACAATCACCCTACCTGGGTGGGTTTGTCAGACTCAATAGATCTATCATTGTTTACCGTCGGCTTTAATAGTTAATGTTTGCACATAATCGGATACAAAAGTTAGCACAACTAGCACTCAGGCATAGAGCTCAAATTGCACACATGAATGTAAAGGGGATTTGTATTTGTGTAGTCTGTGTAAACGTAAACAATAGTATTGTATAATGTTCATGTTCCACCCCAAAAAATGTAAAAGAGTAAAAGGGGCTATATAATACTCACTTGATTTGAAGGCGTAGCTAACACGAGATACTAGATAGTAACGGGGTTCTCGTAATACACAACGTTAACCTAGAGTGTAATATGTATTGAATCAATAGTGTGCACAATAGTCTATGTCTAAGTCTAAGGTTAAATTGGATGTGTGTATAAGGAATTTGAAGTTGTAGGTGTTAGTGGTTTGTACTTGAATGGTGTTGTATAAAATTTGAGTTTGGAATAACTAAATAATGAAATAATAAAATTATTATTTGTTTACTTAGTTATAAACAAATAGTTTTTGTTTAAATGTAATTTAAATAAATAATTGTAATCTTATTTATTTATAAAATATGTAACTTAGTCATTTAGTTATGAAAATGTATTAAATGTTTTATATTAAATATAAATTTAATAAATAATCTTTACGCTGTTTTTATAAAGATGATTAAATAAGTGGTGTAACTAATATTTATGTGTAGAGTTTAATATTAAATATAAATTTAATTTTGTAGGTTATAATAAATAACTTCTATTTATTTAGAAATAAGAATTTGTATCTTTTAAATAAGGTTAATCCAAATCTTTATAAAATTAATTATTTTTATTTAAAAATTAATTTGGAATACTTATTGTTTTTGAAAATATAAAATTAAGCATTCTAACAAGATTTTCTCACACACACGACCGTGCCTGGGACAAGGCACGATCGTGCTAGGACCACGGGCGCGACCGCGCTGGTCAAGGGTGCGACCGTGTTCGATTAAACCATTTTAGAATGAACCCTAGATTCGGGTTCGTGTTAAACTGGATATCGTAAGCCAAAATTAGGTTAGGGCTTTTGATCTATAGACTAAAACGTAAGTGTGAAATGTTTCAATTACCCGAAAGGAGGATGAATCTATGGTATACGGGTAGAATGAGTTTCGGCGACGAGGAGTTTGGTTTCCGGCGTCTTCTGCTACAATTCCGGCTTAACCAGTGTGTCCAGAAGCTTAGAAGGACGATGGATTGTTTGTTGGGAGTGCCACAATTCAGAAAAGATGAATTGTTGGTCCAAGTGAAAGAGTTTTGGTTTCTTTGAGGCTAATCGAGTTTTGTGGAGTTATTGGACGTAATTGTTGTAATTGCAAGTTTAATTTTCTTTGTTAATGGTAATAATATGGATAATAGTTACTAATTCGAACTTCCCTGTGATTAAAGTTGTATTTACGTTTCAACTGTCGTGAGGTGCGACCGTGCCTAAACGAGGCGCGACCGTGCTAAACGAGGCGCGACCGTGCCAAAATGTGGCGCGACTGTGCCTACTAGGGTTTCTGGTTATTTACAAAATCAGCCCTTGTAACTTCAGCTTTGACAGAATTAGCTTGGTTAGGATTTAACAGAACACCTAACGGGATTACTAACTGGATTAACTCTAAGAGGTGTTACCACTTGATTATGAGTTCTAAATCCTTGAATTGAATACGATCGGCTAACGATTAATGAGGTGTAGGTTTGAACAAGTATATGATTCAATGTCGTGTTGTTATTTTATTAGTTAAAATAATTTAAAATATTGTCGTAAAATCAGTTACAGTCTCCCCATGTTAAGGTAATTTCGTCCCGAAATTTAACTAATGGAGGCTACTAGAAATCAAGAAACAGGTGGGAGTTTTGGGTTCTCGGTGAGTTTTGATTGTTGGATTCTGGGGAGTGTAACCCTTGACATGGCTTAGGCCTGATACTTAAAGTTGAATATGAAGGGTGATAATGAATTTTGTTTTGAAATGAATTTAAGTAGGAGATTGTCGAATAATAATTCTGAATTCTAAATGTGAGATGTATTATTTGGAATGAATTTGATGGAATCTTGATAATTAGGGTTTGTGTAAGATGTAGTATAATATACTTTAAAATTGTTAGCGGGTAAAAGATTTCATAAACATTGGTCTAGGTCAAAACTTCACGTGACACGAGCAACGCTACTTCTGATAATATTATAGGACACTTATATATAGGAAGTACCATCGGCGTATCCACCATGCCCTTGTCATATCACATTAGTTTCGTTGTTACATGTCATGATAAGTTTTAGGTCACAACACAAGACAAAATTTCACTATGCTTTCCATACGCGGATTTTCATTATTCCGTGTGCATCCGTAATTACTCAAATCATCGCATGGTCCGTATAGGTCATTCCGTTGTGTGCGGTTCAAGGGGGCACAATTTCACTCCGTCCATGTCCATTGTTTTCACATAAAAGTCGCTAACAAGTAACTATGTCCTTAAGCAGGTAAGTTCACAACTAAAGAGTAGTAAAGTAGAATAACTTAAAGTTTCTTAGTTTGCTCGTGTTTGAACAAGAATACGTCAAACCCCGAGTCGTTTCCATGTATTATGGTCTTCAACTTTGGTGAACAAAGTGCATGACCATATCTTGTGTATAATGTAATCAATCAATTGTAATAATTGTAAGCAATTTCGTTTCATGTATAAAGTAAACACACAAGTCTCTTGTTTAGCATGAACAGCTAGCATTATGTATTTTGTAAATCAATGAGCTCTCACGTGTAATGTAAACAACATAGTATCACATGTATTATAGGAAATGAATTTCATGCATGGTGTTAACAACTTAGCATCATGTATTTTGTAGACCAGAAGCTCTCATGTGGAATGTAAACAATATAGTATCATGTGTAATATAAACAGTTTAGTATCATGTATATTGCATAATGTGCACAGTTTAGTATGATGCCCTTTCTCCCCAAATGAGTTTCATGTTAATGTGGTCAATCTAGGGTTATGTATCAAACAAACAACGGTTATGTGTCATGTATATTTCAAACAACTAAGTTTCGTGTATTATGTGCTCAATCTAGTAGCATGTGTATTGCAATTAAGCATGTTTCGTGTGTTATGTGATCAATCCAGTAAATTGTGATTTGTAGCCAAACTAGTTTCATGTATTATGTAATTTGGGTAGCATTGGGTATATTGAGAATAATTGGGTTTCATGTACCATGTGGTTGCGTTGGGTATATTGTGAACGTGCATATGTAAGTTATTGAACTTCGAGTGTGTTATATACTAACGGGTTTTGTATGTGATTGAGCGTTGCGGACGAGCGGGTTGTTTGGCGTTCTTGTATAATGTGGTAGTTAGGTTCTAGCTCTTAATTCTCATTGAGGTTGATGGATAGGGTTAACGTCTACGCGGTATGGATCGTCTCTTGAAGCGACAAGTGAAAGGTAATGAGAAGGTTCTGAAAACGTTCGGGAAAATGTGTTTACAAATACGGATCTTTGTTTGAAATTTGAAAGTGGTAAGTCGTCCTTGATTGTAGATATATAACGTAGTGGATCCATTGAGTCACATAATTTAAATAAATAGACAATTTATGGGAAAAATCTTTTAATTTAAATTTTCAGCTATTTAATAAGAGAATATTTTTAAGCTGAATTATTGGCTAAACAAGTAGTCGTATACTAATTTAGCCAGGGTTTAGAAATATTTTTCTTTAATGAAGAAAAATCATAATTATTTATCGATTCGAAATAATATTTTTATAAAATAGAATGTATTAAGTTTCCCTATCAGGTGAGAAGTTTTTATGGAAAATTTATGTTTTTGATACTATCAAACAGTTTGCTAAAACATTTTGTTTGAACAAAATAACGAGGTTTGTTTAAATCAAATAGTAGGATGATTTGTTTACGAAGGAGATTGTTGGTAGTGTACTAAATCGTACTGAATGAAAAAGGTGATACTTGAGAAAAGTTGAATAAAAATAAAATAGAATAAAAAAATGATGAGTGTAATTCGCGCTCAACGGGTCAAATCAATGAACAATAACCTTTAGAATTGAAACATATAAAATTAATAAGATGCTGAAATGTTAAACATTACTCAAAACATAGAGAAATGGTTCTCAAATCAAAAATTTAAAGACAATAATTAGAAATTTCTCCTAACGTCTCTGGTAGCTTTCCACTAGAAAGAAGGTAATCACCAAGATGAGCACCGCTATGGTCACTCGTGTAGCTGATCTGGCTTCAGCTCTAGCTGTTTCCGTGCGATTCTCAAGCATTTCTTTTTTCAAGGCTGGAAATTAATTCGTCTGGAAATTAATTCGTTTTGGTACCCTAATTGGTTTGCTAGGCTATCCATTCTTTGTCCTTGCAAGTCGTGCATTACTCCCTGCTCCATCCTTTGTCTCTCAAATTCTGAGGTCCTTACATATTGGTGAATGTCATTGGTTGGAAATCTCATAACGCCCGTAGATGTCGTGGTATGTCTTACCCAAGGATTAGAGTGATACGGGTCGGGTATTAGATATGGGTCTCTTAGTGGAGGTGGTAACTGATTGTGGAGATGGGGTGTCTGATACGGGTTTCTGGGTGCGGGTGATCCAGGTGTTCGAAGTCTTGGGCCGGTGTTCCTAATCCAATCTACCCTTACATCAAACCTTGGTCTAGCAGTTGCGGGTGTTGGTGATCGATGCACGGGTGATCCGATGTCTTCTTCCCAATCAGACTCTTCTTCGGGACGGTATACCAGGGAGGTAGGAGAGTAGGAGTCCATGCTTAGCAGGAAAAAAATGGAAAGGTTGTAAGCGATAATAAAATACTGAGTGTTAAATATAAGAGTTCTCATAGGTTTATAGTTTGACTAGTCATAACGCCGAGTCTTCACAATAGTATTTTAGGAGTACACTTGACCTATAAGTAGTGTATCCCTGAGGAGAATTCCCAGGAAAGAGGGGTGGGTCACTAGGACACACTTAAGTACCCTATCTTTCCTTAGCCAGAATCCTTCATGGGCCTACACACTCTTCCAGCCATCATGTATTAATAACACTATTGTTGGGCTCATGGTCATGATGAGAATTGTTGTGAACTGGGCCTTGTAGCCTGAAAGTAAGGTTTATGCATTTCAGTAAGCTTTTGCTTCTTGGAGGATAGATGGACTTCTTAGTTTATTATTGATGGACATTCGGCCCAATAGTTTAAAATTTTGTTGTTCACAAGAGGTGTGGTATTATGAGTTTAGGGTGCATGAATAACTAAGTGTGTATGAGTGTGTGAGGAAACTTAGGATAACACTTTCAAATAAATTAAATAGGTAGCAATGAATAAGAGAAAAAGTTGGATGGTAATGTGACACATAGATTATTAAGTATTGTATCATATGATGTTATTATATAGTATAACATGTAAGAATATTCACAAAAAAAAATAATCATATAGCATGTAGATGGAAATGAGTGTAAGCACACAAGTTATCAAGTAGTGTGACACATAAGTTATTATGTATCGTATCACATAGTGTAAATACTTATGATAGCATGTAAAAATATTTACACAAGAACTAATAATGTAACATGTAGTAGCATGGCATTGTATGGGTGTCCTAAAGTTATAGTCTAGGTCAAGGTGTCTAATAACCTAATTCCCTAAAACCAAGGCTCTAATACCAATCTGTCAAACCCCAACTGACGGCGGAAACGTCGGGGCGGGACATGTAGACTGTTCATGAGTACAAGGTTGACTAAATTGTATTATAATAAATCCATTTCCATTCAAACAAACATGAATCAATTCCAAAGTACATAATGAAATACAATTTGTTTTCGAATTAAAATTAACTAAGTCCAAAGCCTATGTGTAACATGTCTTGATCAAACTCATATGAGAGCACCTGAAACATGAATAAAATAAGGTCAACTAAAAAGTTGGTGAGCATACACAGGTTTTTATATAGATAGCATATACATTGTAAATAAACAAATCCTTACATATCATGATTAAATAAGGCATTTATGGGGAGCAGCTATTGTGTAACCAAGTACAATCAAACCTTTGTAACTAGCATGCAAAAATTGTGTTGTCGGTAACAATCACCCTACCTGGGTGGGTTTGTCAGACTCAATAGATCTATAATTGTTTACCGTCGGCTTGAATAGTTAATGATTGCACATAATCGCATACAAAAGTTAGCACAACTAGCACTCGGGCATAAAGCTCAAATTGTACACATGAATGTAAAGGGGATTTGTATTTGTGTAGTCTGTGTAAATGTAAACAATAGTATTGTATAATGTTCATGTTCCACCCCAAAAAATGTAAAAGAGTAAAAGGGGCTATGTAATACTCACTTAATTTGAAGGCATAGCTAACACGAGATACTAGATAGTAACGGGGTTCTCGTAATACACAACGTTAACCTAGAGTGTAATATGTATTGAATCAATAGTGTGCACAATAGTCTATGTCTAAGTCTAAGGTTAAATTGGATGTGTGTATAAGGAATTTGAAGTTGTAGGTGTTAGTGGTTTGTACTTGAATGGTGTTGTATAAAATTTTAGTTTGGAATAACTAAATAATGAAATAATAAAATTATTATTTGTTTACTTAGTTATAAACAAATAGTTTTTGTTTAAATGTAATTTAAATAAATAATTGTAATCTTATTTATTTATAAAATATGTAACTTAGTCATTTAGTTATGAAAATGTATTAAATGTTTTATATTAAATATAAATTTAATAAATAATCTTTACGCTGTTTTTATAAAGATGATTAAATAAGTGGTGTAACTAATATTTATGTGTAGAGTTTAATATTAAATATAAATTTAATTTTGTAGGTTATAATAAATAACTTCTATTTATTTAGAAATAAGAATTTGGATCTTTTAAATAAGGTTAATCCAAATCTTTATAAAATTAATTATTTTTATTTAAAAATTAATTTGGAATACTTATTGTTTTTGAAAATATAAAATTAAGCATTCTAACAAGATTTTCTCACACACACGACTGTGCCTGGGACAAGGCACGATCGTGCTAGGACCACGGGCGCGACCGCGCTGGTCAAGGGTGCGACCGTGTTGATCAAACAGAAGATACACAAGGCTGCTCACTAGGCACGACCGTGCCTGGGCCAGGCACGACCGTGTCTAGGGTTTTGATAGCACGACCAGGTCTAGCCAAGAGGCACGACCGGGTCAGAGGGTGAGGCATGACTGCGCTTGAAGAGGCGCGACCATGTCTTCATGGAGCACGACCGCGCTAGAAGACTAGCGCGACCGTGTCTGTTCCAAAACAGAACGAATTGTCTAAATCTTATATTGTTATTGTTGGAATTCATAGGGCTTTCATATATAAGCTTATTATGAGTCTATTGAAATAATTTAATTGTATTTAAAGCGCGTTCAAAGCAGGGTTCGATTAAACCATTTTAGAATGAACCCTAGATTCGGGTTCGTGTTAAACTGGATATCGTAATCCAAAATTAGGTTAGGGCTTTTGATCTATAGACTAAAACGTAAGTGTGAAATGTTTCAATTACCCGAAAGGAGGATGAATCGATGGTGTACCGGTAGAATGAGTTCCGGCGACGAGGAGTTTGGTTTCCGGCGTCTTCTGCTACAATTCCGGCTTAACCAGTGTGTCCAGAAGCTTAGAAAGGATCGATGGATTGTTTGTTGGGAGTGCCACAATTCAGAAAAGATGAATTGTTGGTCCAACAGAAAGAGTTTCGGTTTCTTTGAGGCTAATCGAGTTTTGTGGAGTTATTGGACGTAATTGTGGTAATTGCAAGTTTAATTTTCTTTGTTAATGGTAATAATATGGATAATAGTTACGAATTCGAACGTCCCTGTGATTAAAGCTGTATTTACGTTTCAACTGTCGTGAGGCGCGACCGTGCCTAAACGAGGCGCGACCGTGCCAAAACGTGGCGCCACCGTGCCAGACGAGGCACGACCGTGCCTACTAGGGTTTCTGGTTATTTACAAAATCAGCCCTTGTAACTTCAGCTTTGATAGAATTAGCTTGGTTAGGATTTAACATAACACCTAACGGGATTACTAACTGGATTAACTCTAAGAGGTGTTACCACTTGATTGTGAGTTCTAAATCCTTGAATTGAATACGATCGGCTAACGATTAATGAGGTGTAGGTTTGAACAAGTATATGATTCAATGTCGTGTTGTTATTTTATTAGTTAAAATAAGTTAAAATAGGGTCAGAAAATCAGAGATGTTACAATATACATTGGTTTATGATTCAATTAGTCGCACCCATGGTTAACATGCAGATGGACACCATGACTTGTCACTGGTGTCGTCCAGACGGTCTATAAAAACTAACAAATAAACCTAACCTAGACTCCTAAGTAATAAAAGGAGTGCCTTCAACTAAACCGCACTGACATTCAAGTGTACCTATCGAGTGTAGCACATCTTAATGGTAAACTGGAATATCGAACCCTAGAGACACTATGATAACAAAAAAAGACTCTAACATAGACTAAAGATTAACTAAGAATGGAATAAACTAAGGTCGACTCAACTAACCAGACAAAGGACAAAGGAAATATCAAGAATGGGAAGAATATCACCTAGGTCGGAATCCTACTTGCAAAGCACAACTTCTATCGGTTATGGAAACTATAACGGATTTGGGTTTCTAAGGAAACAACTCTAGACAATCTAGTGGATCCCTAATCACTCCCATGGTGTCACCAAGTAAGGAACCTAAAGATGTACTAATTCACCAGATTGTTGGATCACTTCTCAGGTATTTACAACTATGATAAAGTACCCTAATAGACAGATCACCTCTCAGTCTCTCCGTCCACCAATACACTCGAAGAATGCATGGGGTAATCTCGGGATAACAACTATGACACGAATAGAAACAATCACTAGACACCTAATATTGGCTTCCTTTTAGACAACTGACACTCAGATTCCTATTGACGAAGACTAAACGACTAATTCTCACCTCTCGGGTATTGAACTAGGATACACATTTAATTCTAATCAGCAATCAAAGACAAATCTTTATGGCTACTATGTCTACCAAACCACCCTAATCACAAACCCTAAGATCTATGACCAAGATACGAAGATCAAACTGGCAGACAACCACAATCAACGCAAGCAATTGAAATCAAACACAATATCAGATCTAAACATGCAATAACATCACAATTATCAACTCAACATCTTTTACAAAATCATAAACCCATTAATTGAATCCAAAAATCGATAAAAATCCAAACTTTAATAGTCTAGGATCAACTTAAACAACCAAAACAGAAGTAATAAACAAGATTCATGGTTTCAAACATCCAAATCAAAGATAAAAATCCAATCTTGTAAACCGAATACGTAAAACTACAATCTCAGGATACAAAGATGCAAACTTTCCTTTTCAATTGGCTTCCCCGGCCTCAAAATGGCCTCTAAACCCTTCTCTGGACGGCAAAAGATCGAACTCCCCTAAGAATGGGAATAAAAATCTATTTAAAATTAAAATCCAGGGTTTTGCGGAAATTAGGTCCCTCGCATACCGCGAGAAATAATCCCAAGTCCTTCGCGTACCGCGAAGGACAATTTAGTCACGCCTGATTTTCCTTTCCCTCGCGTACCGCGAGGACTTTCCTTCTCCTCTCTCACGTACCGCGAGAGGCATAAATTTCCCATTTTCTTCTTTTGATTTTCGGGCTTCATTCTCGTGCTTTATTTCTTCACGTATTCACTTGTAATTCATACGAGCACCTGCAAATATAACAAAGACTCAAATATACATTAAAACGACTCAATACAAATACAAAACTAAATAAAAACGCACTAAAATAATGGAATACAAATGTGTGCTTTGCACTACATCAAATATCCCCACACTTAACCTTTTTTCGTCCTCGAAAAAGCTACAAATGGAATCATAACTCAGATCTACTTAATAAACATCAATTACCAATTAGCAAAATATACTCACGCCTTAAAAAGCAATAATTAGTATTTCTGTCCGATTAAACCTAACACCAACTTTTAGGCCCCCGTACAATGTTCTAATTCATTTTATATAGCTATAAATCAATCTATGTGACTCACACTTAAAAGTTACAGCTCTACCTAATCCTGTCTCACGGTCATGTCTAGGCACAGATCAATACATATAGATTTACCCTACCACATTAAACTAAAATTTATAGGTTTTTAGAAATCAGATGAAATATGAATGAATGGATAATAATGAGCATTATTAACCAAATTAAACTTCATCTAGAGGCGTTTCAACCAAGTCACTATCCCGAAAGGTAAAAAATAGACTAAGTCATATCAATGAAGCACATAAGAATCAACCCAGTGGTGTTTCAATCAGGCTGGAACCCGACGTGTGACACGTAGGCGAAACTTAGATTTCAATCAAATAAGCTCAAGAATTATGAAATTATGGATGTGGGTGCTACCGAAACTCGGATTTATTCTCATAAAAAGGGAGTGGTGTGCCATGAAATTTCAAAAACCGCTAAATTTTAACTTAACTTGGTACATATCAACCTATTTTGAATGTTTCAGTATTACCATTACTCTAAGATGAATACCCACAAGATATCATGCTTTTAAATCAATTAATCCCTAAACAACACTCACAGGATATTTAAGCTTTACTAGCTGACTGGGTCTACCAAAACATCACAAATTAGACACGTTTTTCTATTATTTATTCATTTAAACTCAACAAGCAGATCCAGTTGTACTATCATTTTCCAACTATAAACAGTTATTTCCAAAGACATTTTTTTCCAAAATTTTTAATTTTTTTTGTATTTTTGAATATTTTTTTTTATAAACCAGACAAACTAAACTAGAATCAACTAGACACTCACATCCCCACACTTGAAAGACACATTGTCCTCAATGTGAAGTAAAACATAACAAAAAATAAAAGATGCATAAATAAAAAAGAAACATGAAGCGACTTAGCTGTTAATGATTTGAACTTGAATAAAATCCAGCTTTGTTCTTCCTCGTGTGCACCGTATAGCATTTCGGTCATGGTTGCACAAACGACTGTCAGGTTGCCTTTAGAAATTGTATATAAGTGATAATCAATCTTGCCCGAATGGAGATTGAGTACGGGCATAATGACAAAACCTGCAAAATAAACCTCACAACAAACCCGCAGTATTAAACTGACTCAAATTAAAATAAAGGACTCGCTAACAATTGAAAGACTCAAGATAGATAGCATGCAGAGAAACGTACTCAATAGGTGGCAAATACATAGACATGAATGCCACAGCAAGGTGAATCATCGGTCACGAATGGTTTCAAGTTTCCCATGGTAATGGTGGTCGGTGAATGATATGATGATCATAACAAAATGGTTGGAAGTGATAATTATTAATGAATGATGAAATGATGGATGATGATAATAGAGGTGGTGTGATGATGGTGGTAGTAGATGTGGTGGATGTGGAAAACCATGAAAAACAAGGAAAAAGGGCAATTCAAGGATAGCCCCGCGTACCGCGAGGCATCAGGCGGCCACCCCTCGCGTACTGCGAGGGAGTGGCATTTAAGTCGGCCCGTATTTCTATCCGTTGCTTACCGCGAGGAATAGGGGGAATACCTCTCGCGTACCGTGAGGACCATCTGGTGACAGAAATTTTTGAGGGTTTTTATACTTACCCAAATTTTTACACCTCAAAATTTTCTTCACCCAAATTCCATAAAAACATATTCCAAGCATAAAAATATACGTAAAAATACCTGGAACTTCATTCCCGACGATTTTCCTCGCCGAATCAATCGTGAATTCCTGCAAAACATGACACAAACAAAACACACACACCGAAAACATAGAAAAAGACACCGACTCAAACCAAGTAATGCACACAAACTCTACATCCCAGGCACTTGCCCGAGACTCAAACAAGCCTATGAGGAGGCTTCTCCTTAATTCTAACCGGCACCGCCTTAATCCTTCGTGGTCTCCCAGTTCTCCACAACCCTAACAAACAAAAACTCATACCACAATCCTTCACGGTATCATGTATAGCACTCAGATCCTTCCACAACACTTAAACCTACCAGGTCCGAAGATAACACTGTTCAAATACTCCAGCAAGCGGTCACCTCTAAACATCCCCACACTTGGTGTTTGCACTCCTTCTAACTCACATGTATCTCTCAACGTACGGGTTCTCTTCCGTGGGTTGCCTAGATCTAGGGGTGACTCAGTCTCACGCCCCTCAGCACAAAGAACAGAAATGGGTATAGGCTCAGGAATAAGATTCTCTATGGTTATGACCTCCAAGCTCTTACCAGGATCTTCCGGTTCATCTACACCTACCACCGTGGGTGGCTCACATACTATCTTCCCTACTTGTGCTAGAATCTCACTCAAACTGAAATCATCATCGTCAGCACTCAAAAACGGGGACCCTATCAAACTCTTTTCAAACTCCTCCAACCAATCCGGAGGCTCCTCTAACATTCCTTTATCTAAATCATCCTCTAATGGATTTGAGTCCCGATGATCGTCTAAGGCATCAAAATCATCCTCTAAGGCATCAAGCATGCACATGGAGTGGCTATGCTCACCAACATCCTCCACTAATTTTGTAGCATCAAATGTAATAAACTCATCCCCCACACGAAATGTGATTTTCCCGTCAAATACATCAATCATCACCTTGGCGGTACGTAGGAACGGGCGTCCTAGGATGAGTGGGACTCTATCATCCACTTCGATGTCCAGAATAACAAAATCCACGGGGAATATAAACTTGCCTAGTTTCACTAAAATATTATCCATAATTCCCCGTGGATACTTGACTGAGCGGCCAGCCAAGGAAATGCTCATGCGTGTTGGCTGCAATTCACCAAGGTCTAGCCGCTTATAGATAGAATATGGCATCAGGTTGATGCTAGCACCCAGATTAGCCAACGCGTAGTGCAAGGGCAAGCCGCCAAACAGACACGGGATCGTAAAACGACCCGAATCTCCCAATTTCTCGGGCAGCTTGTTCTGCACCACAGTAGAACATTACTCACTAAGTGACACTTCAGAGATCCCTCCTACTTTCTTCTTGTTAGAAAGAAGATCTTTGAGGAACTTGCCATACTTAGGCATATGCTGGAGGACCTCTATAAATGGGAGATTGAACTTGAGTTGTTTGAACATATCAAGGAAAGCACCATATTCCCTAGCATTCTTATAAGGTAGCAAGTGCGCTGGATAGGGAACACGACTCAGGTCAATCTCGGGGGACTTCAACTCTTCGGCCCTATGACTTCTTGTCAACACAACTTTTAACTCGGGTTCCTCTATCCTCCTAGCATCGATCCCATCAAATCGAGCTCTCTAGTCTACCTTATTCACTTCCTCTACCGAAGGTATGCCATACTCAATGGAGTGGGAGTCATCCTCTACAACTTCTTTCTTCTCCATACTCCTAACTGACACGGCCATCACTGAAGCGTTGGAGCCTGAAGATTGACCTCTTTGTCTACCCTTCAGTTTCTGAGCGATGTCTCCTACCGTGCGCTGCAAATCCTGGAATGCTGACTGCTGATTTTTCAATAGAGCGTCATGGCTATCCGGTCTTTCCCTCGTATCCTTGTCTTTCTGGACTAGGTGGGCAAGCAGTTGTGACTGATTCTCAAGCATCTCCTCAATCTTCCTAGTGTTAACACTGTGATTCCCTCAGATCTGCTGATATTCAAGGGAAAAGTCTTCAATCAGTCTCTGAATTGGCGGAAACAATTTAGAAGTTAAATCCACATTAACTGAACAAATCAAAGATGAGCAATCTCAATACTATCAATCACACCAAATGCATACTTCATGATGATTAACTTCATTAATCCAGTAATGTAATCAAGTATTAACAATAGAAAGACACAGAAATTCTCTTTTGATTAACTTGTAAAATCATAGTACAAAATGAGATCTATCTTTGAAATAAAAAAGACACAACTATTTATACTAGAGGGTTTTCGATCGAAATCTTCGTGATCAAAAAATGTTTTCGACCGAAAACATATTCCGACCGAAAACATAAAGTTTTCGACCGAAAACTCTTAAGTTAATACTTCTAAAACCTAATTGATTTCTATGAACTATTAGGTTCCAACAATCTCCCCCTAGTCCACATAACATCAATTCTTCAACAGTTGTCTTTTGCAGGCTTGGTTTTGACTTTAACACATAGCTTCTTGCATCCAGAGTAGCAAGTCTCTTCTTGATCACTTCAGCTTCATGTCTTCTTGACAAACAACGAGCCACGACTCTCATATACAACATTGTTTCAGTTTAATTCTTCGTGCTCATATCACATCTAATAGGATTCTTGCACAGAATCTTTAGATCATCATCAAAAAAGCTAAACAAATCCACTGGATCAAAAACTCTGACTTCTGGTAAATGCTCCTATATAATCACAGCTTCATGTGTTTTGCTATCATACACCCACTTCTTGAAGCTATTAATGAATGTCTCTTTACGTGGTGGAATGTAAATAGTTGAAACTGTATCAGCAGGCTTCACAATATATCTAAACCTTCTTTTGCCATCTTTATCATTTCTTTTCAACTTTCTACATTTAGGCACTTGTGGTTTGAACTTTTCAAATTTAGCTTTTCCACACTCTCTCTTTAAAAATTCTTCTAAAATAGTAGCAAATGAATTGTTTGATGGATTGAACATCTTCAGTTGACTTAGCTCTCAAATATCCCAGTATGGCAATGCGTTTAACTTTGAACTCCTGTCAAAATACTGAATATTCCCATCACATATCTTTATTACATACATCTTTTTTTCACCATCATACATCCATGCTAATATTTCACTAGTAAACGCTTGTTCTAGACTCTTTATTGTCTATGTAATCCTTTCTATAATTGATGGCTTCTCAGTCACTGTCCACCAAGTACTCTTGTCAATATTTGAAGTCTTTTGCCTTTTAGATGATGATTAAATATCTCCAGGAACATTAAATGGCTCTCTTTCATCTACAATATTATCCATTTTACCAGTCACAGAACCATCTTCTTCAACATACGTCTGTTGTTGTTCATATTCATACTTTTTGTACTCAGTGTTGGTTGGAGTGTCTTGTTTAGCATCTTCAATTGTTTTTCCACTTCCATCAACACCACCAGTACCACCACTATTTTCATCGGCATCTGAAGAATTGTTGTCATCTTTTCTTTCACCAGTTATCACCACTTCTTCATCATCTTCTTCTTCTTCCTTCTATGTCTCTTCTTGGTTCTCATCAATTTGCTCCAACCCTTCAGCTTCATCATTGAGAAGCATATCAACATCAAATAACATGTTGTAATCATACATAGTTGCATCAAAGATTGGAGTTTGAACTTGTTCACTCGTAGAAGGAATTGGTTCAGTGGCTGCTGGACTATGAATTTCTTTAACGTTCTCTGCTGGGTATGTACCAATTTGAACCCCTGTAAGAGCTATTAAATCATGTACCATCTTCTGAAGTTGATCAATATGTTGCTGCTGTTGAGCTATTACACCTTTTTGTTTAGTAATTTCAATTTTCATCTCTCTAATCTCTCTGGAATTAGTAGCTTCTCTACTTTGCAAGTTTGAGATCTGAGTCTTCAATTGACTAACAACATCTGTAGTTTCCCTGGTTGCATAGTTAAGAAACTCTTCATCAACCAACTCATAACTTCTAGATATTTTGGACTTATGCTTTTCTGGTACCTCTTTGGCTTTACCCTTGCCTTTATCAAGTTTTGTTGTAGCTTTCTTCTTTTTCTGTAATTCTGGATCAGTAAATACAATACCCTTAGACGGAGGAGGTGTAGAAGGTACTGTCTTTGTTTGTTCAATTTCTTTTCTTTTCTTTGATGGGGTTGTTGCTGTGGCAATTAACTATTCATCAATAATTTCTAATACTTTAGTATTCACACTTAAGACATCGTCAGCTTCAGCAATAAATTCTTCTGTGTGATTTAGTAATGGTTCAGTAACTTCTTCATTTACTTCAAGAAATCTATTTTCTTCAAAAAACATGTCATGTTCTTCACTTTGAACTTGACCTTCCTGTTGAATAACATTTACTTGACCATCACCATGACCTTGATCATTATCATTTCCCTGATCACCATTCTGCACTTGGCCAGTTTCATCATTGTTACTATCTACTCCATCTTCTATATCTTCTGCCATTAAGTCATTTATTTCATCTTCAATAGTAAAATCTAGATCAGGATTTTCTTCAAGCCTATTAGGAAATAGTGGTGTCACAGTACCACTAAATTTGCTTATCTTCCTCACATTATTCATGCAGTTGAAGATTGCTTCTTTCATTGAATCCAAAGGTAGTTCAACACCATCGTTTTCCAGATTCGGCAGAAGTGTATTGATAATCATTTGTACAAATCTTGGGTACATTGGAAACTTGTAGTTTTGCCTTGGTCCTACAAAGTTACTAATCATTTCCTCGAATATCATTCTAGAAAAAATTGAATCTTCTATGAGTTGCCAGACACACTAACGCTCTTCTAAATACTTCACCTATTTGATCAAAAGCAGATGTTCTGGGACTCATGCAATGAATTAATACATGGACAAGGTATCTCCATTGTTTTGCAAACATAGTTTTGGTCACCTGTCTTATTAGAAACATTCCCTCATATCCCATACTTATAATTATCCCTGAGATTGTAGTGTGATTAATTTTGTAAGGAGAAACAGCTGCGTCTCTGAAGTTCAACACTTCACGAATAACTTGTTCTGTAACTTTTATTTTATTTCCACCAACAGAGCTTTCTATCCAAATCTCCTTGTTTTCGTTATGTATTCTACATTGTCCCAAAACTCCCTCACATGTTTCTCAAACACTCTAACTTGTGTGGATATTGCTATGTGAATTCTAGACTTTATCAAGAACTTGACAATTTCTTCATAACCATGTGCTTTCTTGGTGTTTGTGGTTAAGCACGCACAAATATTGTGTTTGGGTTCAAACTTTAAATGGTTCATATATGTAAAAACCAAACACATAAAATTATAAAATTTCTTAGAAAATTTCTAAAAGAAATCTTAACTCTGGACATTTCGATCGAAAACTCCCTTATTTGCAACCTTTTCGATCAAGAACTTAACAATTTCTTCATAACCACGTGCTTTCTTGGTGTTTGTGGTTAAGCATGCACAAATATTATGTTTGGGTTCAAACTTTAAATGGTTCATATCTGTAAAAAAACAAACACATAAAATTAGAAAATTTCTTAGAAAATTTCTAAAAGAAATCTTAACTCTGGACATTTCGATCGAAAACTACCTTATTTGCAACCTTTTCGATCGAAAAACTCCTTTTAACCTTTTCACCAGAAAAGTTGAGCTTTGAACTTTTCGATCGAAAACTCTAAATCAGTTCATCAATATTTCGATCGAAAACTCAATCAGTACATCAACATTTCGATCGAAAACTCTGAGTTATACCTCTTAACTTTTCGATCAAAAACTTTTGAAATCAGTATAAACCATGACTATTTCGATCAAAAAGTTAAATAATTTTCATCAAACGACTTTTTCGATCGAAACTTCTTATTTTTTCAAAAAATTTCTCAAGCCAAGATTTTTCGATCGAAAACACATTTCGAACGAATCAGAATTAACTTTTCCATCTGAAATACTTTTCGATCCATTCAATCGACTTTTCGGTTCATTCTTCCTAGTTTTCCGGCAATTCAAAAACACATAAATTCAAATTAAACTAAGGCTTTTGATCTAACCTATCAACCTCTATGAATCACGAGAACATACCTGGATGATCGAAAAACACTGAGAATCAAGATGACGTCACGATCAACCACTTTTTCGTACGAATCTTTAACACTTGTAAAACTCGATGAACTTTGAAATGATACGGTTGAGAGAAAAGGCAAATAGAAAAAATCTTTTCAATTGAAAAAATTTGAATATAAAGACTTTTCAAATCTTGACCGAAAACTGCAGTCATGACTTTTCGATCGAAAACTTTATCAGATGATTTATTTTCGGTCAAGAGATTTCGACCGAAAACTCTAAACATTAAATTTTGAAAATTTTCAGACCAATTTTTTTTTATATATTTTTTTTATTTAAGACCATTTTGACATCATTAAGACCTGTTCCAGAACTTTAAATTTTTTTATTTTTTTTAACACACACAAAACAAACAAAACAAAAAAAACAACAACAAAAAAAAACTTTAAACATACAATCCAGATCATAACAACTATTTTATTTATAGACATTTTCTTTTGATAAACTGAAATGACATAGGATCATAAATGTATATTGTCTTAACTACACTGCATATCAAATCAGGATCTTAACAGTTCAACCTTAATTGCCAGTATTGTTATCCATATAAACTCATGCATCACTTTTCAGCAAATACTGTGTGACATTTAATATTATATTAATCAATACAGTGTGTACCCCACAATCGAGATGGAATGAACTTAGAATTACACAAAATTTCACCAGATCATGATCCAATCTCCAGCATGAAGGTAGCGTTCTTAGCACAAGAAAAATAATCCAAATGGATTTGATTGGAATCATATTGATTCAGAATCATTTTTATTCATTTTCTTGGTTTCTGAGATAGTACAGAATCATATTGATTCATATGAGATGTGAAGAATCATGAATGATTCGGGTATGCGGATATCCATAAGATATTGGATATGTTAATTGAAATCACGAATGATTCAAAGGGCGAAACAGACTGACTTTCTGGTTTCCATCCGAGATTTTCACCAGAACCATCAGCTGTATGAAGGTGTTTAACTCTAAATCATATATTTGACGTATATAGTCAATAGAGCAAACAAACTGTGCTAAGAACTCATCAAGATCTTGGTCTCATGGTATGACTAGATTCACTTTGAATTCGAATGATGAAAGTACCGATATTCGATGTGGGTAAAACACAAAGATTGCTATTTAGTTAATCACACAAATATCGCCTAATTTACATATGTAGAGCCTACCAGCATATCAAAAATTGTAACCGATGTCACCATCATATCTAATTCATGCATAAGCTCAGCACACACTTGTACTATCATTTGCTATATACACGTCATTCAGACACACAAATTTTCTTTTTCTTTTATTCTCCCCCTAAAATTTTGATTTATTTACTATTTATATCACTTATGAGAATAAACATATCTGACACGAACACTCAGTAAGCTACTACACATATAAAGCATACATAACACAATTTTAACACTTAAAAGAAAATCTTTTTGAGGAACATATTTCTGAGGTCTTTCAGTTCAAAATTTAGACTATTTATTTATTTATTTTTAAATTTTTTTTTAAAACGAAATCATCCCTAACATCGCAACCAAAGAGTTAAACTAATCCGTTGAAAAAGCTTTTGTAAAAATATCGGCTTTTTGCTATAGGGTATCGACATGAACCACTTTAATCAGCCCATTCTCAAAACAGTCACGAATAAAATGTAACCTGATCGCAATGTACATTGTTTTGGAATGCTGAATGGGATTTTTTACTATTCCGAGCACTGCCTCGTTGTCACAATAAATCGGAGTTTTCACGAAAATTACTCCAAAATCTAGCATTTGATGTTGAATCTAGATAACTTGTGAACAACAACTCGAGGCAGCAGTATACTCAGCTTCAGCAGTTGATGTGGATACATTCGTTTGTTTCCTACACTGCCAAGACACCAGTCTCTCGCCCAAAAATTGACATCCATTTGAAGTTGACTTCCTGTCCAAATTACAACCTCCATAATCACTGTCAGTGTAAGCAAAGAAATTAAATTCAGAATCAGAAGGATACCTTAAACCTAAATTTACTCGACCCTTAAGATATCGGAAAATTCGTTTAACGGTTGATTCATGAGATTCTTTTGGAGCTGCCTGATATCTGGCACAAGAACAAATAGCAAACATGATGTCTGCTCGACTAGTAGTCAAATACATCAACGAGCCAATCATTGACATTAACATCTTTTTATTTACTTCAGCTCCAGACATATCGACAGTTAAAGGTTCATGATGATCAATTGGTGTTGAAGCTGATTTGCAATCAGTCATTTTGAATTTTGTAAGAATGTGTTTCACATATTTGGCCTGATGAATAAGAATTCCTGATTCAGACTGCTCAACTTGTAACCCCAGAAAGAACTTCATTTTTCCCATCAAGCTCACTTCAAACTTTAGTTTCATAACTTGTTCAAATTCTTTGTAAAGAGCTTCATTTGTTGATCCATAGATAATATCATCGACATAAACTTGAACAATTAACAAATCAGCATCATATTTCTTCAGGAATAATGTCTTGTCAATTGTTCCACGAACGAAGCCATTTGATGTAAGATGTATTGACAAGGTCTCATACCACGCACGAGGCGCTTGATGTAACCCGTACAATGCTTTATCAAGCTTATACACTTGAAATGGATGAGCTGGATCTTCAAAACCTGGTGGTTGATTCACGTAAACTTCTTCCTTTACTACCCCATACAAAAAAGCTGTTTTTACATCCATTTGATATACAGTAAATTTCTTGTACGATGCACAAGCCAAAAAGATTCTTATGGCTTCAATTCGTGCAACAAGAGCAAAGACATCATCATAATCTAGTCCTTCCTCTTGATAAAAACCTTGTACAACCAAACAAGCTTTGTTCGAACTACAATCCCACGATCATCCTTTTTTATTTCTGAAGAACCACTTCGTTCCAATTGGATATTTTCCCTCAGGTAAGTCCACAAGATGCCACACGTTTAACTTTTTAAACTGAAACAATTCTTCTTGCATAGCTTCAATCCAACTTGGATCTTGTAAGGCAACAGTAACATTCTTCGGTTCCTCTTGAGATAAAAAATAGGAGTACAAACAAACATTTATATTTCCAGTTTGACTTCTTGTCTTTACTCCATCTTCAAGAGATTCATTAATATTCTCAACTGGATGAGCAGAATGGATTTCATGATTTTGAATATGCTCAACTTCCACAAATTCTGGCATGTTTGTATCATTCAAATCTGGTAATTGATCATTTGAATTTTCAGCACTAGAAGAACTTGTCTGAATTACATCCTCAGACTGATCATTTACAAAATCCAACTGAACTTCGTTAACTGCTGGTTCATTATTTGTACTAGGAATTTCTTGTACTTCAGAGTCAATATTTGTGATAGAGTTATCAACAATATTTTCTTGTGTTTGAGTTGATGTAGTAACATTCTCAGATATCTCATTTTGAATCATCAAATTCTTTGGTCCAACCAAAAACTTTCCAACAGATAGATCACTACTTGTAGAAGACCCAGTTACAATATTCGAAGTACTTGCTTCATTAGAATCCATTTGAAGTTGTTGATCAAAAGTTTTGAAGATTACTTTAGCATCAAAGAACCAGTCAGATCCATTTTGATCTGTATGAGTATTTAGTTCTTGCCACTCCACATAAAATGATTCTTGAACAATTTTGGTTCTTTTGTGTGTACACTCTATAAGCTTTCTGATATGAAGAATAACCCAAAAAATAGCATTCATCACCGACAGCTGCAAATTTTGGCAATGAATCTTGTGTATTCAACAATGTACAAGAACAAACAAATGCTCTGAAGAACTTGATATTTGGTTTTCGTTTATAGAATAGTTCATATGAAGTCTTTGTAAGTTTCTTCACCATAAGAACTCTGTTTAAAACATAACATGCAGTGTTTACTGCTTTAGCCCAGAAGATAATGGGCAACTTGGAATCGACAAGCATTGTTCGAGCAACTTCTATTAAAGTTCTGTTCTTTCTTTCAGCTACTCCATTATGTTGTGGTATTCTTGCAGCACTATACTGATGTGTTATTCCTTTTTCTGCACAAAACGAACTTATCAGTTTATTTTTAAATTCTGTTCCATTGTCACTACGAATGATTGAAACTTTTCTATCACAGATGTTTTCTATTCGTTTGACAAAATCAATAATTGTTTCAGGTGTTTCATCCTTCGTTGCAAGGGAAAACACCCATGAAAATCTTGAAAAATCATTTGTGATAACAAGACAATATGACTTTTTCGCAATGCTTTTAACTCGAACTGGACCAAACAAATCCATATGAATAAGAAATAAAGGTCTAGTAAAAGTTGTTATGGTTTTTCTTGGATGGGGCTTCTTGTGCTGTTTTCCCTTCGCACATGACATGCAATTTTCTTCAATTATGAATTCTTTCTTTGGCAATCCTCACACCAAATCTTTATGCACCAAGTTATTCATGTTCTTTAAATTCACATGACCCATTCTTCGATGCCACAAATAGGATTCTGAACCAGTTTCCTTTGATAATAAACATGAAACATTTACTGGTGTAGTATGATCATTCATGTCAACCACATATGTGTTGAATTTCCTTAGAGCACGCATCAGAATTATTTCTTCTGGAATAACCAATCCAAGCTTTAAGAACAAGCATTCCTTTGCAGTAAAATGAACTGGTATGTCTTTATCACAAACTTGAGAACCACTTAGTAAATTGAATTACAATCGAGACACAAAATTTACTTTTTCTAATGTTATGAGTTCATTCGACACTGTTCCTTGATCAGTTATTTTTCTTCCCTTTTTATCTCCAGCAAATGCAACAAAACCTCCATCAAAAGTTCAAAAATTTTTCATATTTTTCTTTGTCCAGTCATGTGTCTTGAGCAACTGCTATCAACATGCCAAGCATTATTAATAGTCCTCCCGGTTAAACTCTACACATTCAAGACAAAATTAATGATTTACAGGTACCCAGATCATCTTTAACCTAGGCTGACTTTTACCTTTTACAGTCTTAACATCTTGTTCTTTCAATTTTATCAATTTTATATTTTTTATTTCAATCATATGTGAAGATTGTTCATTTTTAACTTTCCAAACATAACCAACATTTTTCGCATATTTCTTAGTAGATTTTTTTTAGCAAAATAGATTGGTTTGTTAAATTTCTTCACATATTGTGAACCTTTTGGGACACATTTATTCCCAAACTCTGGTAGCACATAATCACGGCACACATTAGAATATAAAGCATGACAATTTCTGGAAAGCAAGTAATCACGACTATATCTTTGTATTACTATGGACTTTGACACACTGTCGTTTGCATACGCTTGCTTGAAATGCTGAATAACGTTAATCTAAACTTTCGCTTTATTCTTCATGAACCTTAACTCACTAGAGTTATGTTTGCAATTTGTTGCAAAATGACCAACTTGACCACACACAAAGCAATTGTAGCTCTTAGGCTTTGACTTTGACTTTGAACACTCGCCTACTTCACTCTTTAGGCCACAACTTTTCTTTCTTAATTGTTCTTTGATTTGAATAGACTTTTCTTTGACATCAATGAACTTGTCTTCGACACACCAAGACTTTCTTTGGACATTTGTTGGTACACTCACTTTAACTTTGACAACTTTATTGTTCTCTGTCTCACTGGTAAGAATATGATTCTCTGGTGCTATGACATTATTTTTCTTTGGTCTCTCACTTGATAAATCATACTCTTGAATCAGAGGGTTTCCAAACTCATCTAAGACCACATCACCAACTAGACAAGAGAGTTTATTAAGTGGAACATAATCTCTAGTTGTATGCACCATTTTATCAAAGAATGTAGATGTTGATGACACTTCAGACACACAATCAAACTCAACACAACCGTTAGTAGAACATGCCGAAGCATAAGAAATATCAGAATCAGAATCAGAAGCATTAATATTTTTTTGCATCAGCATTTAAACTAGAAATTGAAACAAATTTATCTAGATTACAGTCAACATCTAGGTACTGTTTACAGTCCCTAATAAACTCCCTAGTGCACTGTTTATTGAAAGCTGAAAAACTTTTCACTCCATCAAGTTCATTTTCATCATCCACACACCCTGAGTTTATATCTGCACTAATATACATATCATGAAAGTTAGAATTTTTGACATTCATCAACTCATTCGATTCATGCGGTTCAGGAAAAGGTACAAAATGCTCAGGATGTGGAACCTTGTTGTAACCCAACCCGTCTTTGACATATACAGTTCTCTGTTTTCTCACACATTCATCAAAGACATTTTGTTGCATCTTCCACTTTGAAACAATTACCCTTTCTTTTATTAAATCAGTTTCAGATTTGATAAGTTTTTCTGAAAGATCTTTGATTAAAACGTCCATTTTATCCAAATATTCTTTAAATGTTACATTATCTTTCAATAATGCTTTAATTTTTCTTGTAAAATTACTTCATTTTGTTTCAATTCTTTGTTTACTCTTTTTAGTTTATCATTTGCAGCAATCAGAAATGTGTTTGCTGCATGATAGTTTGGCATTCAATCTACACACAATGAGGAACATATATCAAATTTATTTTCAGAGTTTACCTCATTCTCAGGTGAAGTTTCATCAGAAACAGCAGCTTTGCCCTTTTATTTAGAATTGGTTTTGAGCACACAGTCACTGGTAATATCAGCTAGTTTCATTGAATCTTCAATTTCAGCCAACAAGGCTTCATCCATTTCATCCTCAGCATCCTAGATCTCATCATCCCATTCACAATTAGTCAGCGGTTTGGACGTGAGTGCAGTTGGAGCCTTCTTTGACTTATCAGATTCATCAATCATTTCCACCAGCTTTACCCCGCTTCCCTCAACCTTCTTTTTCTTGTCCTTGGTACACTCACGAGCAGTGTGACCAAGCTGTTGACAAATGTAGCACCTGAGTTTAGCTTTGTCAAAACCAACCTTTTTACCAAACTGCAACTTATCCTTCCGAACCTTCTGCATGTACTTTTTAACCCTTACAGCTATCATGGCCATCTGACATTGAAATTCCATATATTCTAAATCATCAGGATTGATCTGAACAAGATCTTCTACATCATGCACGGCAGGTTGCAACTTTCCTATCACCAGTGCAACGTAGTTGCTTATGAAAGCTCCGAACAGAGCAATTTGATCTTCAGGGATTTGTCCAGATGACTTGACTTTCTCATCAGAGGAGTGTTCACAACAACCTTTGTTTTTCTCAGATTTTGTTCCACTCTTTCCTTCACTACTTCCAGAAAATAATGCTGCATTTGTTGAACTTGAGTTATTTTGTTTATCTTTGTTGTTCAGTTCTCTCTTCTTTGCATCTAATTCATAAGACTCGAGTAAACAGATAATATCATCATGTGTTTTACTCTTCAGATCTGGAGTTGTGTTCTTGATTAGCATACAAGGTATGCTCCATCAATCTGGCAGTGAGTCTAACAACTTCTTTCCTAGTTCATACTCTTCAAATTTTACTCCCATTTTTCTCAACCTGTTGATCATGGTTGTAAACCTAGTCACTTGCTCACTGAGAGTCTCATTTTTTTATAACTAAACATGTTATATTTCTTCAGTAGAAGATCGGTTCTGCTTTCCTGGAGAGCTGCATTACCTTCAAATCTTAAGCACAAAGCGTTCCACAGACCCTGAGCAGTTTCATGTTGCTCAAAATTCAAATACAACTCAGTCGGAAGTGCTAGAATAATAGAACCCAATGCTCTGTTACCCCTTTCGATTAACTTCTTATCTTCCTCTGAATAAAGATCAGGATCAGCAATCGGGACTAACCCATCAGCGTTTGCAGTCTTAGGAATGTGAGGACCTTTTACAGTTGATTCTGAAAGTGTGTGTTCAGAAAATTTGAAATAAGCCTTCATCATTATCTTCCAATTTGAAAATTCTGATATTAATTTCAGCATCGGTGGTGATTTCCCAATAACCCTCTCAATATCGTATACCTTTCCAGCCATTCTTTACTTGTAATTTGAAACTTGGTCAAAATCAGAAAAAAAATTCCAACTTATAACTTTTCGGTCGAAAACTTAGTACAATACTTTTCGATCAAAAAGTCAGAATATTTCGGACAAAATACTTTTCGATTTCTTCAACCAGAGTTTTTGGCTACTTCAAACAAACTTTTTGGACTGTTCAACAGAAGAACACTTGAATTGACTAAAAACTTTCTGTGATGATCCGAGTAAAGAATCAAGTCTTCAAACTTGATGCAAACTTCATCTCCATCAAAACTAGCTTCAAATCAGCAACAATGGCACCCAAATTACTTTAATTTGATTAGATTTGACTTAAAATCTTCTTGAATACCAAGAGTTATTAACCAACAGCTTTGATACCACTTGTGATTCCCTCAGATCTGCGGATATTCAAGGAAAAAGTCTTCAATCACTCTCTGAATTGGCGGAAACAATTCAGAAGTTAAATCCACATTAACTGAACAAATCAAAGATGAGCAATCTCAATACTATCAATCAAACCAAATGCATACTTCATGATGATTAGCTTCATTAATCCATTAATGTAATAAAGTATTAATAATAGAAAGACACAGAAATTCTCTTTTGATTAACTTGTAAAATCACAGTACAAAATGAGATCTATCTTTGAAATACAAAAGACACAACTATTTATACTAGAAGGTTTTCGATCGAAATCTTCGTGATCGAAAAATGTTTTCACCCGAAAACATAAAGTTTTCGACCGAAAACTCTTAAGTTGATACTTCTAAAACCTAATTGATTTCTATGGACTATTAGGTTCCAACAGACACTACTTACCGAGCTCGCTCCAACTTCTCCTCATCCATACTGCTGCTGGCGAACATTAAACCCAGGAGGGTTATTTCCATATCTCCATCCTGAGCCATAAGTATTGTTGTTATTATACCCTCAGTTCTAGTACTGGTTTCCAGCATAGCTCAAATGCTCCTGATTATTTATAGGGCAATCTCGGGTGTCGTGGCCTGCCCTACACACTTGACACCCTTGAGCACTGAGCTTTGGCTCCTTAATCTCGTTAGCCATTGAGGCGAGTGCAGCAGCCACGCTAGTCTCAGGAGTGACCTAATGCACAGCTCTAGGAGAAGAGACGAGTGCTCTAGTGGTAGGAATGGAATTCCTAACAGAATGTGGATGCTGCTATTCGGCTTGAGCGAAGCTCTCGAACCTTTCCTCGCACTCATCAGGCTCGAGTCTCTCCATGATATGACCTCCCACAGCTGTGTTGGACATTTTCTGCTTCTCGAAGGTGAGAGCATTGTAGAACTTCTCCACTAGCGCTCAGTTAGAAAGACCATGTTGGGGACATCGGCTCAACAGCGCGTTGAACCACTCTCAGGCCATGTAATAGGGCTTGTCGGGATCCATCCGGAAGGAGTGGATCTGATCCCTAAGGCGGGCGGCCCTGGAAGGTGGATAATACTTCTTGAGAACTTGGCTTCGAGATCATCCCATGTGGTGATTGAGTTATCTGGGAGAGTGTCGAGCCAAGTAGATTCACGGCCAGACAGGGAGAATAGGAAGCGACGCAAGTAGATTGCGTCCTTAGATACACCCGTGAGATTGAAAGTATCACATATGCGCGCAAAGCGGATACATGTTCGGGTGCATCCTCATCCTCGAGGCTATGGAATTGGGTGGCATGAGTGATCGTACTCATGACATGTGATAGGATCTGCCAAGAATTGGTGTTCGGTATAGTGGGGCGTGTGATCGAAAATCTCACGCCCGTGACCCCATCACTGGCCCTCTGGTGTACTAGACGCCTCGCTGGTGGGTCAGCGTCTCCCATTTGTGGAAAGGGGATTGGGCTAGTAGGACGTACCTGGGTGCTGCACAATGCTTTTAAACTCTCCCGGAAGTCGCGGGTGCGCTCGTGTAGCTCTCGATCGGGCTCTAGGAGAGCTGCATAAGGTGGTGATCCCTGCGAGCGAGTATGGTGCATAAACAGAAAGACTCTAGAAGGAAACAGAACAAAGACTCAAAGACACACAAAAAGACTCGATTCTAAATTAGACACTCAGATAAGACTCACTATTAGCACATAAGACAAGTAGCACACAAGACTCAACATTAAATAAAACAAACTAAAAATCACTAAAAGAACTAGTTAAAGTTGATATTGCTATTGCCAAGTGTCCCCGGCAACGACGCCAAAAACATGATGTCGTCCAGACGGTCTATAAAAACTAACAAATAAACCTAACCTAGACTCCTAAGTAATAAAAGGAGTACCTTTAACTAAACCGCACTGACAGGCAAGTGTACCTATCGAGTGTAGCACAGCTTAATAGTAAACTGGAATATCGAACCCTAGAGACACTATGATAACAAAACTAGACTCTGACATGGACTAAAGATTGATTGGTTTACTACACTAAAGATTAACTAAGAATGCAATAAACTAAGGTCGACTCAACTAACAAGACAAAGGACAAAGGTAATATGAAGAATGGGAAGAATATCACCTAGGTCGGAATCCTACTTGCAAAACACAACTTCTATCGGTTATGGAAACTATAATGGATTTGGGTTTCTAAGGAAACAACTCTAGATAGCCTAGTGGATCCCTAATCACTCTCAGGGTGTCACCAACTAAGGAACCTAAAGATGTACTAACTCACTAGATTGTTGGATCACTACTCAGGTATTTCCAACTATGATAAAGTACCCTAATAGACAGATTACCTCTCAGTCTCTCCGTCCACCAATACACTTGTAGAATGCACAGGGTAATCCCGGGATAACAACTATGACACGAATAGCAACAATCACTAGACACCTAATACCGGCTTCCTCTTAGACAGCTGACACTCGGATTCCTAATGACGAAGACTAAACGACTAATTCTCACCTCTCGGGTATTGAACTAGGATACACATTTAATTCTAATCAGCAATCAAAGACAACTCCTTATGGCTACTACGTCTAGCAAACCACCATAATCACAAACCCTAAGATCTATGACCAAGATATAAAGATCAAACTGGCAGACAACCACAATCAACGCAATGAATTGAAATCAAACACAAGATCAGATCTAAACATGCAATAACATCACAATTATCAACTCAAGATCTTTTACAAAATCATAAACCCATTAATTGAATCCAAAAACCGATAAAGATCCAAACTTTAACAAGTATTCATCATTAACCTAGGCAATATCAAAGTTTTAGCCTAGGTTCATGCTTAAACAACCAAAACAGAAGTAATAAACAAGATTCATGGTTTCAAACATTCAAATCAAAGATAAAAATCCAATCTTGTAAACCGAATACGTAAAACTACAAACCCGGGATAAAAAGATGCAAGATTTCCTCTTCAATTGGCTTCCCCAGCCTCAAAATCGCCTCTAAACCCTTCTCTCGATGGCAAAAGATCGAACTCCCCTAAGAATGGGCATAAAAATCTATTTAAAATTGAAATCTACGTTTTTACGGAAATTAGGTCCCTCCCGTACCGCGAGAAATAATCCCAAGTCCTTCCCGTACCGCGAAGGACGATTTAGTCGCGGCTGATTTTCCTTTCCCTCGCGTACCGCGAGAACTTTCCTTCTCCTCTCTCACGTACCGCGAGAGGCATAAATTTCCCATTTTCATCTTTTGACTTTTGTGCTTCATTCTCGTGCTCGGTTTCTTCACGTATTCACTTGTAATTCATACGAGCACCTGCAAATATAACAAAGACACAAATGTATATTAAAACGACTCAAAACAAATACAAAACTAAGTAAAAACGCACTAAAACAATGGAATACAAATATGAGCTTTGCACTACATCAGTCACCAAAACGTCCCGTCCACAACCGAAAAATTCGTCTAACATGACGTTAATTTATGTTTTTAAATGTTTAACATATTCATTTCTTTATTTAAAACAAAGTTTGTTTGCAAAACTTTCCTTAAATAAATCCTGAAATACGAAAAACAATCAAAAAGTCCGTTTTCTCCCCCACCCACTACCAACTACCGTACGCGGATAATGTAACTTTAACTTAAATGTTTTTAGCTAACAGTAATCATTTTGTTATGACAATCAACTTTCATGTTGAAAACATTTGCCAATTTCACTTATAAATGCTTAAAATCGTAATTTTCGATTGCGCGCACTCAACCGGGCCAAGCTAGGACCCAACCCACCTACTCTTGGACCTAGCCCAAGCAAGAAATCACAAAAATCCAGCCCTCTATCAGCTAATTTTTTCAGATTTGAGCCCCCCTAAAACCCCAAAGTGTTTTCCAAGACATTCCATTTTTACACCCATTCACCCATTAGTATAAATAGGAGGCTTAGGATCTTGTTTTCTTTGCTAATTCTCCCTCAAACACTCCCAAACCTTCATAAGTTGCAAAATCTCTGCCCTCCCCTTTGAAGATTTCAAAAATCCCAAGAGAATTCCAAGAGTTGAAGATCAAACAAGTAAGTAACCCTCTGAAGTTCAATACCGTCTTTTTATTTCATTCTTTCTTCATCCCCTCAATCTTTTTCTATTTTCTATCCATTATCACTTGATCATGTGAAACCTCAGCCCTAAAAACCCTCTAATAATCTTAACTAAACTAACAAATCAAGCTAACATCACCAACAAACAAAGGATCTCGTTTGCAATGGCGGCTATGTCGTCGCATTATGCGAATCCTCAACACAACTATTGCAAAAGTGGCTCTGCCGATGCTTTAGTATGTTCTTGCTAACTTAAAACATGTTATTTATTCTATATTATCATTTATATGAATTCACACGCTAATTAAATATAGAATCCGCTTGCTCGTGTCGGCTATGCCGATTTCATTCTTTGATTCTCCAAAACGCTTCTGTGAATATCATGGCTAGACCGGTGACACGGGACATTTTGGTTAACCTAATATGATTATATTAATTAATATAATAACATAAAACATTCGTCTGATTTTTATTTACGTGTTCGGTAATCTTAAAACCCTAAACGGTCCACTTAAGTGCAACCGTTGATTTTGGACAGAAACCGTGCTGACTTTAACTGAGCATAACTTGTCCGTAATCAATTGAAACTGAGAAAACTCAAATTCCAAGACGTAGTTCGTCGAATTTCCTTTTGAACCACAATTGGATCGTTTTCTAATTCAAAAGTATGACTCCGTAGTAGTCAAAATGGGACAAAAACCTTTTTTCAGTACCTTCTGTCTCGTTGGACTGTTTTGGCTATGATCCGAGTCTCAAATGGAAAATTTTCTAAACGAAACTTGTTCAAAACAACTTAAACTAATCCCCTGTAAAATGTCATAATTTTTGGTTGTCGTTTGATATTTTTAACAAGCCCATTTCTGTTCAGCTACTTTGCTGTCCAAATCAGAAAAACAACTAAAAACCCTATTTTGCATCTAATTGTTAACCTTATGACCCGAACAACCTATCTAACACTCGTAACCATCGAACCTACCCTAAAACTTGTTTATTTATTTGTTTAGGGTCTAGTCCATGATTCACCTCATCTATTTGTTCAAGTCTCTTATCTCGCCTAGCTTTCAAGGTGAGACTTCACAACCCCACTTTATGCAAATCATTTTGGGGGAAACATGTACGCGTTGGCACGCATTAAAACACGTCCTTTTTTAAACAATTATAAAACATGTGAATCTATATGTATAATAATAAATGAACACAACATGATAAACGTTAAACTTATAAATCCTTAACTTGAAACTTTCAAGCCAACGGTAGTACAGATTGAAGGTCCCGGAAGCCTCATCGCGCAGCGGAGATACACGGACCTGTTCTGTGATTTGTGTGGGAACTAAGAAACGAGACAGAGAAACACAAACAAAGACAAAAGATAATGAAATAACACGTAATCCATAACATAGAAGTCATCCCGTATTACAGACTACATACCGAAGGAGCACACATCTCTCATCTAAGCTCACGGTCCAGGGTCTGGAGAGCTCATCCCGCCCGGACACCTCTCAACCTAGTTCCAGAGTTCCACATACAAATGAAGACAAGTCTTCTATTTATAAGGGCAGGAACAATATCTGCGTACTTGTCTAAGTACGCAGGACCAAACTGGTGAACAAGCTAAGTACGCAGGAACACCCTCCTGCGTACTAGCCTAGTTCACCGATATAAAGAATTTAATCTATAGTTACAAAAACATGCTTCTACAAACTCCCTCTTAACTATAGCATCAAATTCTATCTATCACTAACACTGATAATCATCAGTTTACAAAGAATTTCATAACAGACTCCCTCTAAACTAATGACATCACGTGTCTTCTGGCGAGACTTGAACTTCTGGCATTCCACTTGAGATCTTCAAATCTTCAAACTTCAGTCTTCAGTTGCCGAGTGATACACACGACTCCTTCAAAAATGTAGCTTTCATTATAGACCAAACAAAGTGCTTCAAAAAGAACAAACTAACCCAACACAACTCATTGTAGTTCATCCTCTCAGCAGTAGCAACCTCCACCCTGACTTAGAATTCTGAGTCTGGCAATGTCTTCCTAAACAGGTAACAATAGTAGACTAAGACAACTCCAAATCAGCTGGCATATGATAGAGAGTTTGAGTTTCCAATAACCTGCATCAAACTAATCAGCTCCTATAGGAATTCCAGTAAGATAAACTTAATTCTTCAACCAGATGTGTCCAATCTATCCTGTATCTTCACGAGTCAACCAAATTCCCGAAGATGTTCATTTCCAATATCCCCTTTCAGTTTAAGCTCCATCTGACTAGACCAGAAACAAGGGTATGTTTCCTATCCCATCGAACAATGATAAAAGGTTCCATCTTCAACTAATAATCCAACGAATATCCAGCTTCATCTTGAAAACACACGATAGAATCAAACACGAAAAATATACTTTACATGAGAAATCATAGTTGAGATCCATGTTACGTCAAAGAGGTATATATACAGGAAGTACCAACGGCTTTTCCACCACCTCTTTAATGTCTCATGAATACTAGATTTTATCCCCCCCATTTCTCTGTAAACTATGACCAGCTTCATCATCACTTCACTCAAATCCTCAAAAAGCACAACTAGCCAACTCCAGGATTTTATTCTTTTATTCCTTTGCAAAGATCCAAAACAACAAATCCTTGGGTTCAAGTTGTTCCAGTATTCATCCCCTACTAAAGAAGTATCCCGGATACTCGTAGCCCACATATTCAGGTTTGAATACCTAAACAAGATGATTCTTTTTCCGAAAGACCCAAAGCAGCAACATCTTCAAAAATAGAACGAGATCTTTAGCCGATGATGACCCAATTACTCCCATTAGTTCAGCATTCATACCATATTAAATAAGTATCCCGGATACTCGTAGCCCACATTTTCAGGTATGGACACTTAAACAATGTATGACAAGTGGTATCATCCAACAAAAATCTCGTTCGTGTTTCGCCAAGCCACATCGTATACAAATTCTGGTCCAGAAAAACCAAAAGTACTATCTTCTCAAAAATGGCCCGAAACACGCGTACAAATGATCCCTACAATTTTTTTTTGATTCCCATATGCTAGTTCATGGGTACTTAGTAAATACGCATATGTAGGGTGTTGCTGTGTATTTAGTAAGTTCGCAAAGCCAAGTACCCATGCGTACTTGCTAAGTGCATAGAGAAATACTCTTGCGTACTTAGCTAAGTACGCAGGTCACTTCTCATGCGTACTTACTAAGTACGCAGGGCTAACCCATGCGTACTTAGCAAGTACGCAGAAAAGGTGATTCTGCGTACTTATTCAGTACAGCAGTGTTCTTGATGGATCTTGAGGAGAATGCTCAAAAAATGATGGATCTAAGAAATTAATGCTTCCAAAAGCTTAGAAAACATCATCTAACAAACCCTTAGCCTTCCAAACACCAAATGAAGTGATAACAAACTCAGATTTGAGGATTTTTGCAAGAAAAAGTAGCGAACTTTTATAACTCGGATCTGCTCAAAAACCCTAAAACCCGATACTGGAACACAAATCAACGAACACCGAGGCACTGATACCAATTGAAGGTCCCGAGAGCCTTGTCGCGCAGCGGAGATAAACAGACATATTATGTGATTTGTGTGGGAACTAAGAAACGAGACAGAGAAACACAAACAAAGACAAAAGATAATGAAACGACACGCAATCCATAACATAGAAGTCATCCCGTATTATATAATACATACCGAAGGAGCACACATCTCTCATCTAAGCTCACGGTCCAGGGGCGGGAGAGCTCATCCCGTCCGGACACCTCTTAACCTAGTTCCAGAGTTCCACCTACAAATGAAGACAAGTCTTCTATTTATAGGGGCAGGAACAATATTTGCGTACATGTCTAAGTATGTAGGGTTTGGTCATGCGTACTTACAAAGTACGCAAGACCAAACTGGTGAACAAGCTAAGTACGTAGGAACACCTTCCTGGTTACTAGCCTAGTACACCGATACATAGAATTTAATATATAGTTACAAAAACATGCTTCAACACAGATATGGGCCATAGGATGGAAACCGCATATACTTTATGGATAAATTTTGGTTGGACAACTTATTCATTATTAGTGCAACTTGCGAGTTGTACCACTTATTCGTTATTCATCATTTTAGGTTGGATTTGCTAATCATGTGTTTGTTTTATTACGTGCTATATGATTATCTTGGAATATGAATTGTTACCTTCACCAAACTTATACTTTTATTAAACCTGTGATTTCACACCAACTATTTTTAGTTGACACTTGTTTTTCGTACATGTTTCAGGTGATTAAGCTCGTGATAAGTCAAGTCAAGATCACACAGGATTTGCCTAGATATCAATTGAAGAATTTTATTTTAAGTTGCTTGCCTTTTGAATATGTTATCATCATGGTTTAGTTCAAAACTTATGTAATTGGGTTTTTTTTAATATTATGAAACTTTAACAGTAAATGTCTTTATACCTTGGTTTATGATTCAATTAGTCGCACCTGTGGTTAACATGTACGGTTAGGGTATGACAGATTGGTATCAGAGCCAGGTTGTACTCGTTGTATAAATAGGAGCCAGGTGTAAACCTCCCGAGTTTCGTTTCGTTTATAGCCGTTTATAGTCGTTTATAGCCATTTGACACATTGGTAAAACTCCTCGATCATCTTCTTTTCAGCGTTCCCACTTAAGTGCATGACATTTCAAAATGAGCCAAATGATACCACGATGATATCAAAACTCTCAAGAGATTGGTATCAGAGCCGTGGTTAACTACTTGACCTAGACTATAACCTAAGCTCTTATTTCAAACTTATGTGTTTATATGATTCTAATCCACTAACTCTATTATGTTCAGTACGTCATCGTACTCTGCCGACAACTCTAGCAACTCAAGTTTTCCTTCCGATGATGGGTCCCAAAGCCCAATTAGTTGGAGTAGGCTAATCTCACCACCATCATCTTTCTCTGGAAGCCTGCTACCCTCGAAACATAATGTCAAGCCTGAGCTAATCTCCGATGTGACAAGCCACCCGGCACCGAAGCCTGAAGTAATCAACATATCAAGCGATTCGAAATCCGAAAACCAAGAGAGCCATGTTAGAACCATTTCTGAGGCCCAACTCCAGTTCAAGAAAAGAAAGTTGACTTGTGAAGCTGAATCCAACTCTTGGGCAAGGCCCAATCTATAATGTTCTCATCAAAATCAAAGGCTTGGATAGTGATACTAGAGACACGTGTAAACTCGAAAGGTGAGCACCTGTACACTGGGGTCTTGTCAAAGGAAAGTGAGGCACATTCGTTACAAGTCGCACTTACCTGGCGACCCTTGGAGTGAGTGCTAAATTATAGGCTAAACCACATCTCACTAGTATCATTCATACGAATCTTGAATTTTGACTAGTCAGTTTTGTCTTTATATTTCATTTATAATTCAACATATATGTTTTATTTATCTTGTAAGACATTAATATTAATGAATGAGTGATTTTATTTACAAATATTGTCACTTAATTATTCTTAAATGTCTATCCTAACTACCGACTTATGATTTCTTTTTCGTAGAATGCCTCCTCGTCGTGATCCTGAAAACACCATGGCTAACACCGGTGAAGCCTCCGTCGAAACCACAGCCATAGCCACCCTTCTCACTCAACAACTTGCTGCGGTCTTACCCACTATTGTCACTCAAATCAACAACTCCACCGTAGTATCTAGTGGGAGTGTTTGTACTTTCAAGCATTTCAACTCTTGTAACCTAGACAAGTACCATGGATATGAAGGTGCAACAGGGTTATTACTTTGGTTTGAAGGCATGGAGAACACATTTGAGATGAGTGATTGCCCCGATGAACGTAAGGTAAAGTATGCTTCAAGTGCCTTCCAAAGGAGGGCACTGACTTGGTGGAATGCTGAAAAGAAGATTCGGCGTAGGGAAGGAGCTCTTGCTATGAGTTGGGATAAGCTCAAGGAAATTATGATTGAGGAGTTCTGTCCCAGCAATGAGATGAAGAAGTTGAAGATTGAGCTGTGGGATCTTATACAGGATAGTGGGGAGAGCGAGGCCTATACCACACGCTTTCATGAACTCTGCATCCTAGTCCCTTATATGGTTACACCCTTAACCCGAATGATTGATCATTATATTAGAGGCCTTCTACCTCAAATTCGGGGTACTGTTATGAGTAGTAGCCCAACAACACTTGAAGCTGCTATTCGTTTATCTGCGTCCTTAACGGACAAGCTGGTTAAGTCTGGAGTTCTATACAGGAAAGGTGAGAAGAGAGTTAAGGAGGAAGTGGCAAAAAAGCCTGAGTATCACCACAAGAAGCAAAAGATCTCTAAAAGCTTTGCCATGGTTACCCCAGTTGTTCCTGTTACTCAAGTGGCACCTGCACCTGGCCGGAAGCCATATAGCGGACCTCACCCTCTGTGTGCAAAGTGCCAATACCATCACCCTACTATTGTTCAATGTCGTTCGTGCACAAAATGTGGAAGGTTTGGTCATTTTGCTAACGCTTGTCGCGTAGCTGAAAAGGTTGCTACTACCCAAACTGCTACTCCTGCCATTAACAATGGTAGGGCCTGTTATGAATGCGGTGCTCCTGATCACTACAAAAACCGATGCCCAAAGCTCAACAACAATAACCGAGGTGCACGTGCTCGCACTTTTGCCATAGGAGCAACCGAGGCCAGAAATGACAATGTCATGATTACTGGTACGTTTCTCGTCAATAATCTTTATGCCTCTATATTATTTGATACTGGAGCGGATAAAAGCTTTGTCTCCATAGAATTTGAACCTTTACTTGAAACTTGTCGTACCGCTCTTGAACCTGCTTATACTATAGATATAACGGATGGCAAACTAACTGTTGTGCATTCCGTTGTCCGAGGTTGTGCCCTAACTCTCAACAATCACACGTTCTCTATCGACCTGATTCCCATCACTCTTGGGAGTTTTGATATCATCATGGGAAGGGATTAGCTATCCCACAATCATGTGGAAATCAAATGTTTGGAGAAACCCGTTCGTATCACTCTACCATTCGGCGAGACCTTGAAAATATTCGGAGAGAAATCTTACAAAGGTTTGAAATTCATCTCCTGCATGAAGGCATATAGCTATTTGAGGAAGCAATACTATGCTTTCTTGGCACATGTGGTGGAGAAAACTGAAGAGAAGAAATTACAAGACATACCGATCATCCGAGATTTTCTAGAAGTATTCCTTGATGACCTGCCAGGACTCACTCCAACTCGACAAGTTGAATTTCGGATTGATCTTTTACCGGGAGCTAACCCCATTGCCAAATCTTCGTACCGCTTAGCCCCTTCTGAGATGCAAGAACTGTCTAGCCAACTGCAAGAGCTATTGGACAAGGGATTCATTAAACCGAGTTTCTCACCTTAGGGAGCTCCAGTTCTCTTTGTCAAGAAGAAGGATCGGTCCTTCCGCATGTGCATCGACTACCGTGAACTAAATAAACCCGCTACCTAGGATCGATGACCTATTCAATCAACTGCAAGGAGATACTTGTTTCTTGAAGATTGATCTTCGATATGGGTATCATCAACTCCGAGTACATGAAGAGGACATTCCCAAAACTGCCTTTAGAACTCGTTATGGACACTACGAGTTCATGGTTGTGCATTTTGGGTTAACCTAAGCGCCCGCGGTGTTCATGGACCTCATGAACCGTGTCTGCAAACCCTACCCGGATCAATTTATCATTGTGTTCATTGATGACATCTTGATCTACTCCCGAACCAAAGAAGATAATACAACACACCTTAAGCTGATTTTGGAACTCTTGAAGAAGGAACAACTTTATGCAAAATTCTCCAAGTGTGAATTCTGGCTTAGAGAAGTTCATTTCTTGGGTCACGTAATCAACGACCAGGGTATACATGTCGATCTAGCCAAAGTCACGGCTATCAAGAACTGGAGTACAGCATCCACACCCTTTGAAATCCGTCCGTTTCTGGGTTTGGTGGGTTATTATCAGAGATTCATCTTGAACTTTTCGAAGATCGCCCTCCCTCTCACTACATTAACTCATAAAAATAAGCCATTCGTCTGGGAACAAAAGCAAGAAGATGCGTTCAAAACCCTTAAGCAGAAATTGTTCAACTCCCCTATTCTAAGTCTTCCCGACGACAATGATGATTTCATTATATATTGTGATGCCTCAAACCAAGGTCTTGGTTATGTATTGATGCAACGAGATAAGGTCATAGCCTGTGCATCCAGACAGCCCAGGTTTCACCGAATCAAACCCACCCGTGTGCGCGCCATGGGAATATTGGTCCAAACCAGTCTCAAAGATAAGATCCTCCTAGCCCGAAAACAAGTTGTTGCAAATGATGAGTTGAAGAAGGAATTGGATTGTGGTGCCGAAAAGTACGTGGAACCCAAACCCGATGATCTCCTTTACTTCATGGGTCTAATTTGGATCCCCGACTCTAGTGAGCTCCGAACCCTTATCCCGTTATTCTGTTCATCCTAGTGCTGATAAGATGTATCATGACTTGAAAGAGTTTTATTGGTGGCCAGGAATGAATAAAGACATCGCCCTATATGTAGGGAAGTGTCTTACTTACTCTAAAGTTAAAGATGAAGACCAGTAACCATCTGGTCTTTTCCAACAACCCAAAATCCCTCAATGGAAATGGGAACATATCTCCATGGACTTTATCACTAAGCTTTCGTGAACCTCTAATGGTCACGACTCCATCTGGGTCATTGTTGACCGCTTAACCAAATCCCCTCATTTTCTCCCAATCCATGAGGACTTCAAAATGGAGAAGTTGTCCAGACTCTATATCAATGAGGTCGTGACACGTCACGGTTTCCCTCTATCTATTATCTCTGACCGTGATAGCCGTTTTATCTCCCGATTCTGGCAATCGTTACAAAAAGCTTTGGGAACTCGTTTGAACCTTAGCACAGCTTACCATCCCCAAACTGATGGTCAAAGTGAAAGGACCATACAGTCCTTGGAGGATATGCTCTATTCTTGTGTGATCGACTTTGGAGGAAGCTGGGATCAACACTTGCCACTCATCGAATTCTCTTAAAATAATAGTTACGATACGAGCATCAAGTGCGCCCCTTTCGAGGCTCTATATGGTAGGAATTGTCGATCTCCGGTGTGTTAGACCGAGATCGGTGACGCTCAAAAAATTGGTCCCGAAATCATTCAAGAAACCACCGACAAGATCTTTAAATTCAAGAAAGACTCCAGGCCTCTCGCGATCGTCAAAAGAGTTATGCGGAAAACCGTAGAAAGCCCCTTGAATTTCAAGTCGGTGACAGAGTCTTACTCAAGGTTTCCCCCTAGAAAGGTGTTGTCCATTTTTGGAATAAGGGAAAGCTAGCCCCTAGGTTCGTTAGGCCATTCGAGATTCTTGAAAGGATTGGCCCAGTAGCCTATAGACTTAAGCTACCAACCGAACTTTGTAATGTTCATGACATTTTTCATGTGTCAAACCTCAAAAGGTGCCTTGCTGATGACACACTTCAACTTCCTCTGGATGATGTTCGTATCGACAACTATATGCATTTCATCGAAAAGCCCGTTGAAATCATGGACCGTGAAGTCAAGCAACTCAAGCATAGCTGCATCCCTATCGTGAAAGTTCATTGGGAAGCCAAGCGTGGTCCTGAGTTCACCTGGGAACGTGAAGACCAGATGAAACTCAAGTACCCTCATCTCTTTCTAGACCCTACAACCTCTACTAGTCGAATTTCGGGGACGAAATTCTTTTAACTAGGGGAGACTGTGACACTTCTGATTTTTAATACTTGTACTCGTTCTAGACTTATCAATGAAAATCCACATGACATTTCATTTTACTTGAAATCCTATTCATACATTGTTACAATACTAGTTCACATGTGAAACATTACGTTTATGCTTGATTACAAAGACTTATGCTTATCTGAGATCGATTCATGGATCACACGTAGACTTAATTGATCATTATGACACATTAAATACACATGAACCACCCCATACACCTTAAACATGTTTTTATAACTCATTCAAAGTGATTTGATACTTAAAAGTACTAGTTAGAACTTTCGTGCGCTTGTTCGTCTTTTAAACCGCCGTTAGCAGCGTACCTTCCACAACCGACAAATTCGTCTAACATGACATTAATTTATGTTTTTAAATGTTTAAAATGTTCATTTCTTTATTTAAAACAAAGTTTGTTTGTAAAACTTTCCTTAAATAAATACTGAAATTCAAAAACATTTGCCAATTTCGCTTAGAAATGCTTAAAATCGCAATTTCCGAATGCACGCACTCAACCGGGCCAAGCTAGGACCCAACCCACCTACCCTTGGACCTAACCCAAGCAAGAAATCACAAAAATACAGCCCTCTATCAGCTGAATTTCGTAGATTTGAGCCCCCTAAAACCCGAAAGTGTTTTCCAGGACATTCCATTTTTACACCCATTCACCCATTAGTATAAAGAGGAGGCTTAGAATCTTGTTTTCTTTGCTAATTCTCCCTCAAACACTCCCAAACCTTCATAAGTTGCAAAATCCCTGCCCTCCCTTTTGAAGATTTCAAAAATTCCTAGAGGATTCCAATAGTTGAAGATCAAACAAGTAAGTAACCCTTCGAATTTCAATACCGTCTTTTTATTTCATTCTCTCTTCATCCCCTCAATCTTTTTTCTATCCATGATAACTTGATCATGTGAAAACTCAGCCCTAAAATCCTCTAATAATCTTAACTAAACTAACAAATCAAGCTAAAATCACCAACAAACAAACAAAGGATCTCGTTTGCAATGACGGCTATGCCGTCGCATTATGCGAATCCTCAAGACAACTATTGCAAAAGTGGCTCGGCGGATGCTTTAGTATGTTCTTGCTAACTTAAAACATGTTATTTATTCTATATTATCATATATATGACTGACACGCTAATTAAATATAGAATCCGCTTGCTCGTGTCGGTTATGCCGATTGCATTCTGTGATTCTCCAAAGCGCTTATATGAATATCATGGCTACACCGGTGACACGAGACATTTTGGTTAACCTAATCTGATTATATTATGTATTATAATAACATAATAACATTCTTCTAATTTTAATTTACGCGTTGGGTAATCTTAAAACCCTAAACGGTCCACTTAAGTGCAACGATTGATTTTGGATAGAAACTATGCTGACTTTAACTGAGCATAACTTGACCATAATTAATCGAAACTGAGAAAACTCAAATTCCAAGAAGTATTTTTTTGAATTTACTTTCCAACCATAATTGGCTCGTTTTCTATTTCAAAAGTATGACTCCGTAGTAGCCAAAACGGGACATAAACCTTTTTCAGTACCTTCTGTCTTTTTTGGACTGTTTTGGCTATGATCCGAGTCTCAAATAGAAAAATGTTCTAAACGAAACTTATTCGAAACGACTTAAACTAATCCCCTGTAAAATTTCATAATTTTTGGACTTCGTTTGGTATTTTTAACAAGCCCGTTTCAGTTCAGCTACTTTGCTGTCCTAATCAGAAAAACAACTAAAAACCCTATTTTGCATCTAATTCTTAACCTTATGACCCGAACCGCCTATCTAACACTAGTAACCACCGAACCTACCCTAAAACTAGTTTATTTATTTTTTTAGGGTCTGGTCCGTGATTCACCTTGTCTATTTGTTCAAGTCTCTTTTCTCGCCTACCTTTCAAGGTGAGACTTCATAGCCCTACTTATTCAAATCGTTTTGGGGGAAACATGTACTCGTTGGCACGCATTAAAACACGTTATTTTTCAAACAATTCTAAAACAAGTGAATCTTATATGTATGTGAATAAATGAACACAACATGATAAACGTTAAACATGCAAATCCTTAACTTGAAACTTTCAAGCCAACGGTAGTATAGATATGGGTCATAGGATGGAAACCGCATATACTTTATGGACAACTTTTGGTTGGACATCTTATTCGTTATTAGTGCAACTTGCGAGTTGTACCACTTATTTGTTATTCATCATTTTAGTTGGATTTGCTAATCATGTGTTTGTTTTAAAACCTGTGATTTCTCACCAACTATTTTTAGTTGACATTTGTTTTTCGTACTTGTTTCAGGTGATTAAGCTCATGATAGGTCAAGTCAAGATCACATAGAATTTTTCTAGATATCAATTGAAGAATTTATTTTATGTTGCTTGTCTTTTGAACATGTTATCTGTTTGGTTTAATTCGAAACTTATGTAATTGGGTTTTTTTTTAATATTATGAAACTTTAATAGTAAATGTCTTTATAACTTGGTTTATGTTTCAATTAGTTGCACCCATGGTTAACATGCTTGGTTAGGGTGTGACAGTTCTTCTCATGAATTTTAAGTTGGCATGATGTGTAGGCAATAACCTTGTCTCGCTGCATCAACACACAACCTAGACTAGTTCGGGAAGCGTCACAATAGATAACAAAATCATCATTTCCTTTGGGTAGTGCTAAGATCGGTGCATGGCTGAGGTCATTTGTTAGAGTACTTAATGCTTCTTCTTGTTTCGTGCCCCATTCAAACTTTGCTGCTTTCTGAGTTAAAGAAGTCAAAGGTGTGGCAATCTTGGAGAAGTCCTGAATGAACCTTCTGTAGTAACCGGCTAATCAAGGAAAGCTTCTAACTTCTGTTGGAGTCTTTAGGGCTTCCCATTTCATAACTGCTTCAATCTTACTTGGGTCCACCTGTATTCCACGCTCGTTCACAACTTGCCTAAGAAATTGTACTTCTTGTTTCCAAAATTCGCATTTAGAAAACTTAGTGTACAATCTTTCTTTTCTTAGGATTTCCAGAATGATTCTAAGATGTTCCACATGTTCTTCTTGACTTCGGGAATAGATAAGAATATCATCAATGAAAACGATGAAGAAATTATCAAGGAATGGTTTATAAACTCGGTTCATCAGGTCCAAAAATGATGCGGGAGCGTTCGTTAGACCAAAGGACATGACCAGGAATTCGTAATGACCATATCAGGTTCTGAAAGCAGTCTTAGGTACATCTTCTTCTTGTACCTTCAACTGATGATATCCTGATCTACGATCTTTGAGAAATACTTGGCTCCTTGTTGTTGATCGAATAGATCATCTATTCTAGGCAATCGATATTTGTTCTTTACAGTCAGTTTATTTAACTCTCGATAATCAATGCACATCCTCATGCTTCCGTCCTTAGTGATTGGATGAATGAACCCTTTGTCTAAGAATTCTTGAATTTGTTTCATCAATTCTTTCAGTTCAGAAGGAGCTAGATGATAAGGGGATCTTGCAACAGGTTTAGCTCCAGGAATGAGTTTGATTCGGAACTCGATATGAAGATCAGGTGGAAGACCGGGTAATTTCTCCGGAAAAACATCTGGGTGATCACAAACTACGGGAATATCCGCAATCTGTCCTTCGGGTTTAACGTTTAAAGCATGTAGTATGAATATACCATCAAACTAGTTTCTATGGAAATTATTTCAATCTTACTTTTATTACTATCACCCTGAATCATCAAACTAGTTTCAACTGGTTTCTTAATCTTGACTGTTCTCTGGTCACAATCAATCTAGGTCTGGTATTGGTTTAACCAATCCATCCCTAGGATAACCTCATATTCATTCATGTTCATTGTCATTAGTGTAACTAGTACCCTATCGCCATCAAAATTGATGACACAATCAGGGCATGTTTCGGTTATCCAAATCTGTTCGCCACTTGCCGTTTCAACGACATAGGCATGAATAAGAGGAATCGATCTTACGCCTAAATAGGGGGTGAATGTACATGATACAAAACTTCTATTTGCCCATGTATCAAATAGAATCTTGGCATAAATATTATTAACTAAGAAAGTACCTGCCACCTCCTTAGCTTTTTTTTCGTTTCACTCCCGCTTCCTAAGAAGAACACTCATCCTGTTCCTTTGTTCTGACCACCTATTTTCTGTTTAGGTGGCTTAGGACAAGAAGTCTTATAATGCCATATCTCTCATCAGTTAAAACATTTAACGTTCGGGCATTGAGTTGTCGAGTAACCAAACTTTTGATAAGTCTGGCACTTTACTCCCTAGGTGGTTCTATCAAGGATGGGATTAAACTCTCCTCTTCTGGGAAGTTTACTATTTCCCGGTTTAAATTTATAAACAACTTCTTCAGGTTTTCTTTTGTGATAAACTTTTGGTGGCTCTTGAGCTGCCACTTCATCAAACATTACCGCACTCTTTTCAACAGCTAAATCTATCGTTTCGGGCGTGATAGATTTCACTAAGGTATGAACCTTAGGAGGTAAGCCTTGAATGTAACATTTGACTCTTCGTGATTCAGGAGTAACTAAATGTGGCACTAGCTTGGCCATCTCATTAAAATTGGTCGTGTACTCTTGATGAGTCATGGTTCTAGCCTCGAACCGAAGAAATTCATATTCAATCTTGTTTACGGCATTTTGTGGACAGTACCTCTTTATGATTAAAGTTTTGAGATCTTCCCAGGTTATTCTATCAGTAACAGCTTCTCCCTTCGCATGTTTGACTGACTCCCACTAGTCAAGAGCTTCTTCTTCAAATGAATGGGCAGCAAACTTCACAACCTGGTCCGATCTGCATTCACTCATTTTTTTCACAACTTCCATAGATGTGATCCACTGCAAAGCTACAATGGCATCCTTCTTTCCATTAAATGGTTTGGGATGGAAGTCACTGAAATTCTTGTAGTTACATCCATGGCCATGGATTCTGGTGCTCTGGTTCGTCATTCCAATTGTTTCGTGAGTTCGGGTGGTTCCTATAGTGTTTCCTACCGGAGTAGTATGAAGGGTATCTTATGTTCTTGGAATAGCACCACTTGTTCCTTCATTTCGGTTTCCCAAATTGTTTTGATTCTCCCTTCTCCTAAGAGCATCATCAAGAATTCGGGGTAGAGTTGTTTGAAGAACTCGGGTGTTCTCAGATACCACCGCCCCTTAAAATTGGATTCCGTCATAATAACTTCTTCCACAAGTTGTTCGGGTTCAGTATTTGTATTGAAGTTTTTTTTGGATCAGTGTTCGTGTTTGTCATGTCACGAGTACGAGATCTAGTGTTGGGCATCCTACCCCTACCCCTGCCTTGTCCTCTACCACGTCCTGCCATTTGTACCTACACACAGATGTATAACATCAGAATTCGTATAACCGGTCATAATCCAGAAATTAATAACACTTGGCCAAAAATGACTTTAATTATCTGATTTCTAGGAATTTCCCTTTATAGATCGTACCAAATGTATACACCTAACTTATCCTGAGGCATTCCAGACTAATCTCAGAGTCATAGTTTAAGTCTAGATATTATTCCTGTAGCATCTAAATCCCTTAAACTGAGGCTCTAATACCAACTTGTCACGCCCGTAACACATGACAGTTATCTAACCAGAGTAGTACCTCCAACAGAGAAATTCCCATAAAAGAACGACGGGTCTAGAAGAGATTTATACACCGCTCTTTCCTTAGACAGAACATTCCATTTGTTAGATAACTATATACCGGCCATAAGGTCGCCTTCTAGTTACTGTGACGTTGATATCAAAAACACACAACGGAAGACTAAATAATAACTTCTATTAACATCAAAACATTGTTTACATCAAGTTTAACAAAAGTTACATCATTCGTTCCTAACAAGGAACATGTCCTTCGGGACTTATAGTTCGAGGCAAACCTATCATCTGGATCATTCATCTGTTCATTCTATTCCTGGAACTATTGTCTACATGTGATGCGTTCAAAAACATTTGAAAAAATATGGGTCAGTACAAAGCTGGTGAATTCATAAACTAAAATAGTTTATTAAAATGACCTGCCAAAGTATCTTGAACACGTTCATGGGCTTCAACACCCAAATTCATAGACAACTATGAACAATCATTCATTATATATATATATATATATATATATATATATATATATATATATAACCAAAGACCGTTCCACGGGTCCTGTCCAACATGTCGTTCCATGGGCAAGTGAAATACAATAAGCGCTTAGAATACGTTATATATAAACAATCGGTGCAATCGCTTCAAGATACTCAAAATGTTTTAATAAATCAATCATGCCAGATAAGGTCATGATTGGGTTCATGCATCATATGCAATGATATTACTTAAGTACATTATCCTAGATTAATGGTGTATAATCAAAGCTTAATAGTAGTTTAGAGCCTTACCTCAACACTATCTATGATAATTTGGAGTCGAATGATCAGAAACCGGACTCTCGTACGTGAACCGGGGCTTGGGATTGGATCTCTAGAGTGTTTGTGTTTGAAATGGAGTGTGTTTTGTGTGAGAATGGGACTGAAGTCGATTATCTATTTATAGGGCAAGAATTGGTTCCGTGACGGACCGTTACCAGGCGTGACGGTCCGTCACGCCTTGACTTGGCGACTATGCACTTCCGAACCATGTAACGGACCGTTATGGTTCGTGATGGTCCGTCATGAGGGTAAGTCATTAGAAATGTGTCAGCAACCCGAAAACCTCCTCCGTTATTGCGGCATGGAGAGTCATGACGGGTGACGTTCCGTCATGATGCGTAACGGACCGTTATGACCGGTGACGGTCCGTTACAGGCCATTTATCCATATCTTCATTTTTCTGTCCTTGTTCTTCTCATCTTGATATAACGATGGCCCTTTATTTACTTATGAAATTTTTGGGCTGTTACAGATCGACAATCACTCAGATTGTGTCACATCCGCTAGATGTTTTAGGCAACTTGTTAGGGCATAGTTTTGTGACAATGAGCTTTGTAATAGTTAGGTCTTTGTATGTCTTTATGTTTTGCAATGTTTTCTAGTGAAGTGTTTATGTTTTGTAAATGGCGAACTTAACAAGATCGCCTAAGCCTTATGTGTGGCGAACTTGTTAAGTTCGTATGTGGCAGTTTGTGTGCCTATAAATAGGTGTTTACATGTTCTAGTTTGAGAGCTTTTGGAATTGTGATCAGTTCTGTAAACATTCAGTTTGGATCAATTGAAGGGAAAGATTATTTATATCTTGTGTTCATTGCTACTGTTGTTATCATCTATACACAAACATGCATACGGTTGGATTCCGCACTCCGTGTGTGTGATACGTCACGTGTTGAGAGATATACATATTGACCCCGAAGGGACCTACATGTGGTATCAGAGCATATGCTCGTGATCGAAATTGACTAGTGGCTATTTGTATGTGATTTGACTTCAAAAGACTGAGTTTCGTAAGAATTTCATATCAATGGAGTTTTTGAGTTTTTGATTGGATATTTGGGCTGAATTCATCAAGTTTGGAGCGTTTTTGAAGAAATCGATCCGTTCAAAGTGTTCTAATTCATCTTATATACATTCCTACAGTTCAATTTTATCAAATTCGATCAAATCAACAAGAAATGATGATTTTTAGATGTTCTGGTTCGTGTGTTTGTTGAAGACTTCATCTTCCTGGGTTATTCAGCTAATATAGGCAAACTTAGCAAAGGAGTTATTGGTGAACTTATCTTGGTGAACCTAGTTTATTCACTAGTTTTCTGGAGTAGGCAAACTTATCAAGTTCGCTTGAACAAATTCGCTTGGTTTTGATAAGTAGCGAACCTATCAAGTTCGCTTGAGGGTATACTTGTTCAAATTTTACTATTTTACATGATACTTTTTTCGTATACTTGTTGTTATGGCTAACGTGGTACAGGTTACAAATATGTTTAACTACGATAACGAAATTGGAACTCCTCTGAAACCACCAAAGCTTATGAGTCTTGCTGATTATCCGAACTAGAAAGATAGATTTGATCAGCTTGTCTCATTCACTGGAAAGCTTATGGATTCCTATTCTTAAAGGCTATGATCATCCAACTTACTCATTTGTGGGAAATAATGACCTACCAAAGCCTGTTTCTAGATTGACAGCTGAGGAAAAACTTTTATTTGACAGAGAGAAGAAGGCAATGGAGAGTATCTCAATGTCTTTACCAAAAGAAATATTTCATGGATTCAAATACTTGTGGGAAGGTTTGCAGAAATGATGTGAAGGCAGTGTGGATGTCAAGAGCCGAAAGGAATTACTGAAGAAGCAGTTTCTGGTGTTTAAGCATTTTCAAAATGAAACTTTGGATGCATTGGTTATAAGATTCTATCACTTGCTTAGTCAACTTGTCAGTGTAGAGGTGATGTATGAACCTGAAGAGATCAATGACAAATTTTTTGATGCTTTACCATCTAAATTTGATGTGTACTCTGTGCTTATCAAAGTGAATGCTAGATACAAGACATTGTCATTAGAAGATGTGCTGGGGAAAATACAATCTCATGACATGAACTTAAAAAAGAAAGAAACAAATATGGAGCATGTTCAAGATCTTTCCATGTATTTTGCAAAAGCTACTGCTAAATCTGGATCTGGAGTTGCTTTCTTTTCTAGGGATGGTCAAGATTGTAATGTGGATAATTCTTCTAGGTGTTCATATCAATGTGGTTTTGCTACAACTACTTCAAATTCATCTGGTTCACAATCAAATAGTTCACATCATGTGAGTTAGAGGGTAGCTGTAAATTATATGGCTATGTTTTCTTCGTTCATAGCTTCTTATGGAAATTTTATTGGTGGGAAAATTCATGATCCGGAAGCCATTGAGGATGATTATAAGCAGATTAATCCTATTGATTTAGAAGAGATGAACTTTCAGCGGAATATAGCTATGTTAATGAGGCAGTCAAAAGAATTTCTGAAGAAGACCGGAAGGAAGTACATTGGATCTAACAACAGAACAAAAATGGGATTCGACAAATCTAAAGTTCGTTGCTACAACTGTCAGGAGTACGGTCACTTTGCTAAAGAATGTAACAAGCCAAAAGTAGAATTTGATTCTCAGAAGAAGAACAACTATCAAGGAAGCAGACAACATCAACATCAACAAGGATCTGGAAATTCTGGAATTCTGAAAATTTGTCAATATCATCTGCCTTAGTTGCTTAAGGGGATGAAAATTATGATTAGGGAATTCATTTAGAAGACTTGATTGGTGCTGTGAGTCAGGCGTTTGTTGCTGAAATTCATACTGGTGATTCATCAGAGGATGATAATTCTAGCAGTTCTAGTGAGGAAGAAAGTTTAGCAACTGAGACTAAGAGTCAGAATGATGAAGCTGAAGAAAGTGTTACTGAAGATAGTGTTTCTGATGAAGTTCATTATGATGAAAATTTTGATGATAAAGATTCTACAACAAGTGTTTCTGAAGATGAGATTCTTCTGACAAAAAGAGTACCTGCGCTGAAAGAAGAAATTCCTACAGCAAAAGTCTTCATGGCTGATATATATGATCCAACAAAGGTAAAAGACATTATATGTGATATATTTTGTTCTAACTGTATTTATGTGAAGGATAAAATGATGAGAGTTATGGATGATAACACAAACTTGATCTGTGATATGAAATCGATGCACCCCGTAAATCAAACATTGAAGGATAATGAGAAGTTATTCGTAGAAAGGATTGAGTCATTGAAGAGAGACATAAATTCTCTGACCTTGAAAATAAAGGAGAAGACATATCATCTCGATATGTCTTATGCAGAGATTGAGAAAAGGAATACTGATCTTGCTGAGAAAAACAAGGAACTTGCTACATCTGAAGCAGAGATACTTAGGTTGAACAGAAAGTTAGAAGGTTTTGGAAATTATTCATTTTTGCTGAATTACTACAATGACAACATTGATCAAGATAAAAGAATTGGCGGTGTTAGATGTGTTCCTCCACCATTCAACGGAAATTATACACAAGTACCTGAAGTTGTGAAGGATGAGTATTTAGATCCAAAGACTGTTCTTAAAGTCAATCCTGTCACAGGGGAGGATATGGTGTATGATTCAGATAGTGAATATGAAATTTTTATGAGACCAAGACTGAAGGTGTTCCTAAAGAGGTTAAAATTGAAGAACCAAAGGTGATCAAGCAAGTAACAAGAGATAGATGTATACTGACATAACCTGCTAAAGTTGTGCAACCAAAACCAGTGATTGAAAAGAAGGTTTTTGTAAGTGTTGGTGACATCAAAACAGAGGTTTCTAAAGTTGAGAACAAATCAACACTTGATTTTATTAAGCAAAAAGTGATTTTAGAAAAACCTAAGGTTGTTCAGTCTCAAATTCCAAAGGTTTATGTTGGTGAATCTTCAAGGAAAGTTTATGTTCCAAAGAGGCAAGATGGTGTCGAAGTATAATCTTTGGGAGGTTATACATCAGGAAGTTCTTCTAATTCACGAAGAGTTCCTTATGTGAGAGAATACAGGGAAAGGCGTTTTTGTTTTCAAAGTAATGAAGTGGTGCATATTTTGGTTAGCTGTCCTTATAAGAATAAGAAGAAGAATCCTATCATTTCAGAGAAACCAAAGCTTATTTCTAAACTAGTTGTTAGTCAATAAAAACCTCAAGTAGTGAAGATTCTGAAAAGGCCTGGTGTGATACAGCCTACATCTGATAATGTGGTACATAAATAAGTGAGACAGAATGTGCCTAGACAAACATTTTCTAAACCATCCGGGTGTAAGCAAGATTTGAAACATCATGTGGATGTGAAAGTTGGTTTGAGTAAACCAGGATTTATGCAATCTGGTATTAGAAAGCATGTGGTTTTTCCATAATCTATTGAGAATCAGAATGTTGGATTCAAATAAATTTCACAATCAGAGGTTAAGCGTTCAAGACCTCAAAGACGGAGACGGAACAGACGGTTAAAAAAACTTTTAGAAATTGATCAAACTAATTCTTTTTCAAACAATCATAACTTTCAAAATCAATCTAATTTTGATATGAAAAGGAATGTTCCTAAATCAAAGTCGTCTGGTTCTGAATCATAATCTCAATTACCAAGGGTGGATGATAATAGAGATTATGAATTGCTTGAAGTAGTTTATTTTGATGCTACTGGTAGACCCAAGATCACAATGGCTTGGGTCCCGGTTTCTAACATATTTTCTATGTTTATGTAGGGTCAACCAAGGAGGACTATCAACAACAATTGGTATGTGGATAGTGGTTGCTCCTGACATATGACTGGAAATATTCAATTACTTGAAGATGTCAAAAAGATCGATGGAGGTTATGTCGCTTTTGCGGGTAGTAAAGGCGGTTACATAACTGGTCAAGGAACACTGAAAAATGAGAAAGTGAAGCTTGATAAAGTCAATTATGTTGAGCAACTCGAGCACAATTTACTCAGCATATCCTAAGTGTGTGATAAAAAGTTTTCTTTCCATTTTAATGATTATGAATGCTTTATTCTAAAGTCGGGATTTATTATACCTGAAGAATGGATTTTGATGAAGGCTCCAAGGAAGAATGGCACATATGTCTTAGACATGAGTGTTGCTACAACAACGGATTCAGTTCCTACATGTTTACTGTCCAAGGCGTCTGAATCTGTTCTATTCTTTGGCATCGATAGCTTGCAAACATCAACTTCAGAAAGATGATTTACTTGGTAAAGAATGATTTGGTTATTGGATTACCCAAAATGAAGTTTTCTGTGCCAAATAACTGTATACCTTGCAAGAAGGGCAAGCAGCAGAGAAAGTCCTACAAATCTAAGTAGCAGAATTCTATTGTTACTCCTTTGGAGCTACTACACATGGATTTGTTCGGGCCGATAAGTATTCAAAGCATTGGAGGAAAATCGTATTGTCTGGTGGTAACTGATGATTTCTAAATATTCTCATGGGTCAAGTTCTTGGCAACAAAAGATGAAATAACTGAGACCGTTCAATTCTTGATTCTAGGGTTAGAGAATCTATGCAAGCAGAAGGTCAGGCGTATTAGAAGTGACAATGGCACTGAGTTCAAAAACAGCAAGATAGGATTCTTTTGTTTGCAAAAAGGGTATTCATCATGAATTTAGCGCGCCATATGTTCCTCAACAGAATGGTGTGGCTGAGCGAAAGAACAGAACATTAGTTGAAGCAGCAAAAACCATGTTGGCGGATTATAAGCTACCGGTTACTTTCTGGGCCGAAGATGTGAATACTGCTTATCATGTCCTTAACCATGTTCCGACCGTGAAGCGACACAAGAAGACGTGTTACGAGCTGCTAAATAACCAAAAGCGTAATTTGGATTATCTACTACCTTTTGGGAATCCTTGTACTCTTCTGAAGACCAGAAATGTTCCTACAAAGTTTAGCGAAAAGGCCATTGAAGAGCTTTTCTTAGATATGTAGCCAATTCGTTGAATAAAAAAGTGTATAACAAGGAATCAAGATAGGTCGAAGAATGTTTGCATATCGATTATTCTAATCGGTCTATCCCTCAGACGGCGGTTGGTCTAGAGTGAGCGTTTGATTATGATAGTTTGTTCAAGTCTTTCAATTTTGCTCTTGATTTGTCTGCTGAAGAGGTTGCTGTGCTTTATGACTCATGCAATGGTGACCAAGATTGTGGTTTTACACCAAGATCGGCGGTTCCATTATCAGTTCCATCGTCAACCCCCAATCCAAATGCTGCATCTTGTTCGGGTACTCATGAATCTGATAGTGACGAAGATGATTCAATATTCCAAGATTCTTTAACTGATCCTTTAATTGTTGTTGATGATTCGTCTACATCTACACAAGTTCCGGGGGAGATTTCTTCTAAACTCGATCTAGTGATACCAGTACCTCATGTTGTTTCTTGTCAAGATGAATCTAGTCAAGTTGATGTTTTACATGTTCCTGAGGTTGCTTCCATCAAAGAATTAAAAGATTATCAGGTGACGAATATCATTGAGAATTTGCAGGATGGAGTCAAAACTCGTTCTATAATTGAAAATACTTGTTTATATTCTAGCATTAGGGATACTGGAGTTCTTGGATGTTTGCTCACATTCTTGTTTTATTTCTCAGATCGAACCAAAGAACGTGGAAATGGTGTTACAAGACAATAATGGATTGAGGATATGGAGGAGGAGCTAGCTCAATTTGATTAATTGAAAGTTTGGAATTTGGTTGATCTTCCAAAGGGAGTGTATTCGATCGGCACAAAATAGGTCTTTAAATTTAAGATAGATGACAGAGGTGTCGTGGTGAGGAATAAAGCGAGGTTGGTTGTCCAAGGGTTCAATCAACCAGAAGGCATTGATTATGCTGAGGTGTACGCACCTGTTGCAAGGTTGGATGCAATTCGTTTGTTTCTGGCATTTGCGTCATTCAAAGGGTTTAAAGTATATCAATTGGACGCGAAGAGTGATTTCTTGTATGGAAAGGTTAAAGAAGAAGTGTATGTGTGTCAGCAACCGGGCTTTGAAGATCCATTATTTCCTTTGCGTGTTTTCAAGCTAGACAAAGCGTTATATGGACTTCATCAGGCGCCTAGAGCTTGGTATGAAACGTTGTCTCAGCAACTTCTGGACAATGGTTTTGATCGTGGCCAATTGACTCAACCTTGTTCATAAAGAAAGTAGGGGAAGATTACCTGATGGTTTAGATTTATGTGGACGATATTATATTTGGTTCAACAAATGAAGAGTTAAGCAAAGAGTTTGAGGGAGTCATGAAATCGAAGTTCGAAATGTCCGCTATGGGAGAGTTGTCCTTTTTCTTAGGGTTGCAAGTTAACTAGAAGGAAGATGGCTTCTTTATTCACCAGTCTAAGTACGTAAACGACATATTGAACCGGTTCAAGATGAAAGACTATTCCCCATTTGACACACCGATTCCTGTCACTCACAAGTTAAGTCCAAACCCGAAAGGAAAGGATATTGACAGTCGATTGTATAGAGCAATGATCGGATCCCTCATGTACTTAACCGCATCAAGGCAAGATATAATGTTTGTTGTGTGTCTCTGTTCCAGGTTTCAAAAGAAACCGAAAGAATCGCATCTGATTGTAGTGAAAAGGATATTCTGGTACATGAAAAGGAAACAGAGACTAGGACTTTGGTTTCCTCATGGATCTAATTTTGATTTTGTTGCATTGTAACAACCCCAAATTTATTCACTTAATAAATAAATAAATAAATTAGGGTTGCAACGACCGGTAACATTACTCAACAGCGGAAGCTATAATAAGATTTCTAAAGTGATGAATACCATTACAAGACTAAAATGAAATAGTGCATTAGCCTAGATACATATAGGTCAAAATAGAATTGAGGTTTGACGACCATACGTCTTGGGCTTCTAGGGTCTTAATCCAAATGGTTAACCTATTCCAACTGTGTCGTATGAATTACCTGAAAAACATGCTCAAAAATGTCAACGCAATGTTGGTGAGTTCACAGGTTTTAAATGAATACAATTGGAAAAACCATATTTACGAAATCGTTTGTCAAAAACTATTTATACGAAATCCTTCGGCAAAAACCATTTGCACTAAATAGATTGACAAAACAGTTTGTACGGGTACTACTGACAAAATCCTTTGCTCGAAATTCACTGTCAAGACCATTGATACGTATACCAATGGCAAAACCCGTTTTTCGAAATTGACTGACAAAACCATTGGTACGTATACCATTAGCGAAATCATTTGCTCAAAATTTACTTTATGCATATGATAAACAAAACAAGTTAGCGGTTGATTCATCGAAGTCTAGCTAGCACTTACGAATTATGTGATGCACAAGCCTATAACCAAACCTTTAACGAATTCTCAAATTTTGCCCCAGCCCATTGTACCTTTAAACAATGAGAAACAACAAGACCTAATATGCAATCATTCGACCCTGCTGGTCAGGTTAGCGCGACTAACCATGATTGGAGGTGTCAACCCGAATAGTACTATTCATATCGATCTACGGCTAAGTCCATAGCTAATGGTTATAGTTCGAAATACCGAGGACCTTTTAGTGTTAACTCATGCTCACAAGGGAATCAGATGCCTGTTTCTCGTTTTCTTGTTATCATACCATTTGAAATTAACATGTTTTTCCCCCACAATAGAAAACAGTAAAAAGGGGCCGTGAAACTCACCTGGTGACGTGTCAGGAACAATAATGTCATTCTGATAGTAATTGGAATCAATGTCCACATTATATGATAGTCACGGGTTTGCGTCCTACTCGAGTCCTACTATACCTGTAGGTACTTAAAAAGTTTATGAACTAACCCTAATGTTATAAAGTAAATCTAAACTCATGTCGAGTTATCACGTGTGCGGTTGAGCTCTGTTGATTCTTAGAGGCATTACTTGTTCAGTTTATGATGTTGGTTTAACATTTGATAATATTAGTTGCTTAATTCGAGTCGGTCTCCTCAACTCGAATATGTTTCAAGAGTCATGTTCAAAAGTTTTAGTTCGTCACGCACTCAAATGTGTTTAACTGTATGCGTTTACGATAATTCGTGATTATGTGTCTCTTAACAGAACGTGTGTAACTCTATGTTTTAATAAAAATATTTTAGGGCTTAATAATATATTCGTACGAGTATTTATAAATATATACCTAATCATATATTTATATGGTTTCAAAATCCTAAAATATGTTTGTACCATATTGTATTTCTCGAATAAACGTTACTTATTAAGACTTGTTCGACTTTACGTAAACATATAGGCGTAAATATACTTAATTTAGTATATTCAATTAACGTATTTTATTTCTCTAAGTCTTAACCAAAAACGTATGTATATATAACTTCACTTATTGAATATAATCGTCTCAAGTAACCGTATACTCGTTTGTTTTCCTACAAAAAACATATATTTATATTGTATGTATATATATATATACATATGTGTGTGTGTGTGAAAATATCATTTAAGACAAGTTATGAAGGTATATAATTACATATGTGTTTATATTACTTGTCCATGATATTATAACGTATTATGTTTCGAAACCTTTCATACAAATATATATTCAAAACTCCAAAGACATGTTTACTTATACTCGTATTCGATTATTATATTTAACAATTAATCGTTCGGTTTAGTATAATGAGAATACCTACATATACATACATATATATATATTCGGATCTAAGTATCGTTTTATAAAACCGTCGTTTGGTTTTATGTATTGAATAAGTAAATACATATCTATCTTTATATGTAGTATATGTGTATTGGTCACTATTACTTATCAGACCCAATTTTAGTCGGTACATTATGGTTATAATTCATGTTTCTCATCATCTATGAGGCTTAACAAATATTTGTATGACGTCTCCACGTATTAAAATATATAAATAATTTTATAAAAAGGATAATAGAGTCGTATATTCGTGTCACGTGCAATGTTAGTTACCATTATCACTAATAATTCAAAACCGCATTTGTTCGTCTCCTTTGCCAATACTTATATTCGTTTCTATCAAACCGATGGCACGACAATTATACTTGTTTAATACCAAATGTATATTGAATATATTTATTCTAAGTCTCATGTATATAAAGTTTCCAACCCTCGTATACCAGAATATTGATTTATATATATATATATATATGTGTCGGCAATATTAGTCACTACTCATGTTGATTTTTAAGTTTTCTAGAGCTCAACTCGAAGGTCACACGCGTTATTTATTATTGTTTATAAATAAATATATTTCTAGTTTTAGGCGCACGTCTATACCTTTCGTACGTCTTGTTTACGAACCAACGCGTTCTAATCCTTATGCTTCGCGTATTAACCACGTTTGACCGCCGTTAACCTGAGTTTGACTGAGTTTGACCCGATTTGACAGAATTTGATCATATTTGACGTGGGCTCATGATGTCGTATCCTGTCCAAAAATCACATATTTATACTCGGGAATGAAACCCGACCATCTCAACAACTCGTTTAACCGGAAATCTCAACAGAAACTTAAAACGGGAAACAAATGCTAACAGTGCGTAAATCTACTCCCAAAGTGACACGAAAACTGGAAAACTACTCACCCGGAGGAACATGCCCGTCGGAATCTGATCGGGGGTTGCCGAAAAACCGGGTTGGTGCCAGAACCCTAGTTTCGCATCGGAAAGCGAACCTGGACTTGCAACAGCCGCCAAAACCTCCCCCTTTTCCCTGAAACCATCGTCGTTGCTGGAGAACCCTACCACCGCCGGATCCACTACCACCGCTGCTAAATCCGTGAGATCCCACACCGCCGTCGTCGTCCTCCTCCTCTCTCAGCCGCGGTGGAGGTCCAACAGAACCCTAGATCGTCGTCTGTTCACCGGACGCTGGTGGTGGGGGTTTGCTGCTGAGGGTGCCGTCGGCCCTCCTCTTTCTCTCTCCCATGTTCCCTCTCTCTCTCTACGCCTTTCTCTCTCCCTCGCCTGTCGCTATTGTTCACCGGAACTACCAGGCGTGTCGGCCGTTGCGCCACCTGCACCACCATCGTCGTCCACCGTCAGGTGTCTCTATCCGTCGATCGGCCGGAAAAGGGGCTGCCGGAGGTCGGCCGGTCCTCCTCTTCCTCCCCTCTCTCTCGAGCTCTCAACATCTCACACACTCTCTAAAAGATGGAATTAGGGTTTGAAATGGGGAGGGTGAAGAATGAGATGAATATATAGTCCGGGTTTGTAGAGTGGGTGAAAGAGTGGGTGGCTTTCGCGTGTCGAACAGAAATGTTATCGTGTTCTCGTAACCGAAAATTTTATTTCGTATAATATTACTAATAAATAAATTTTATTTAAATATTGAATTTATGAGACCTATGCTCCGACTCTCGTCCAGGCCGGTAGTCGCCAGTACAGTGTGTCCAACGCGTCCTTTCGTTTAAACGTTTTGCATTCCCAACGATATTATTACTACTTTAATAATAATAATAATAATAGTAATAATAAGAGTAGATCAATAATGATAACATAAAATTAATAATTATTTATGTAATCTAATTATTTCAGGTAATAAATATTCGGATTTCGTTTACATCGGTGTTTGTCATGATCGCGAGTTCCACGTCGTATAACTCACGTGTTAATCTCCAAATCATCGTCTGTAGTAAATATTAATAATTATTATTATCATTTAATATTAGTAGTCAAGCATCACGATGTGTGTCGGTTACCAACCGTGAACGTGTTAATCGAATTAACCATGCCATGAACTTAGTGCATAACACTATGTGTTAATCATATGTTTTCTCGAATCATTCAGTGATCCGTCAAGTAAGGCCTTATATCAGGTTCGTCTATTGGGCCTACAACCGGGTCGTTAATAGGCCGAGCCGATTATGATGAATTAACTATCAACGTAATTGACCCTAACTTTAGGGTTGTCACATTCTCCCCTTATTAAAGAAGTTTCATCCTCGAAACTTAGTTTAAGTTAACTCTTGGGATTGACTCGACTTACTCAGATGAGAGTTTCGCATCCCGAGTTCATTTCTAGCTCTCATGGAGAATCTTCAATTTTGTTTCGTTCGGTGATATATGATATTCGCTACTTGTATTTAATAACTACTCGTGGTCATAACCGAAATGAGTGGATAATCTTAAATCAAGATTTGTTAATAAGCGATGACAAGTATGTCCTTAAGAATTTACCGAGACGATGTGGACTATTAAACTGAATCTCAAGAATAAGGAATAAAAATTGAGAAGTTATTGTTGAGGGCTATGTAATTGATTTAAAAATATGGACCGGAAAGATAAGTTATGTGGGAAGTGTAAGTGTGACGTAGGTACACTTGACATTGGTAGTTAAGAAGTGGTAGATGGAGGTGTTGTTGTAACTATCCATTGCTTGTAGTAGCGACTATCTATAATGGCTAACATAATTTGGTTAAGGCCTACCCGCTTAGAGGTGTTGAGGTTAAACGAAAGGTAGTATGGCGATCAAATCATTGAATGGAATGACTAATTAATGGGAGATTTTTGTTTTCAAAACCTACAAAGTAGCGTATCAAGAGGACAATAATTACAATACCACGAGGTGGTAAAGTCATAATTAAAGTCCCATAAACTAACAAGGTCATAATAAGGTAGGTCACCATTAGAGAAGAACAAAAGAATGTGGTTTTGTATAGGGTCTATTCTTCTTATCGATGTCTGATAATCATCATGTCAAGGACTAGATTATGATTAGTTTTTAATAATGAAAGCAAGCGAATGTTTATAAGAGAATAAAGGCTTACTATGAAACTGAGATGGATTTAAAATGTTTTTTCGAGTTCCACAAAATAGTTTCTGATCATATGGAAGTTTGCTTAGTACAACTGAACATTGTCATGACATGTCCACCTTTGAAAGAATAAGGTTATCACTGTCATGGAACAAGAGATTCTTACCGATATTGTATCAACCAAGTAGAGTTATAAGTTCAGTCGGATCGACTTAGCCCACGGGTAGGTCATTAATCTTCTTAACTTCCTTTACTTGGAAAGGGACGGTTCAGGGGAAGCTGATAATGGTTGTCTAGGTAGTGAAGTAGACAACTATGATATGGAATAAAGTTTTTTTTTTTTTTTTTTTTTTTTTTTTTTGAACTATGATTTCCTGAGATTGATCGTGGTTTAGACTGAAGTTTTGACGAAATAGATGTCGAGTTTAGACTGAAGAGGTAACAGATTATCAAAGTATTTGAGCATAGTCTAATTGATTTGGCTTCAAGTGATTAAATGATAAACGGTGTGGATCCATTCATTATCTTGTCACTGGTATTCTGAGATCCACAGATGAAACAATTGAATTTGAAAGTATGTTCATCATAGATGAAGATGACTCATTTTCGTAAAGAATGTTTGTGGGTCGTTGGTAGTCTGTTGTTGAAAATAACATCACCATTCGTATATTTCATAGACATTTGGTCGTCGAAGACAACTCATTTCTATCTATCACAGAGGGATCTGAAGTAATGATGTATATTTTTTCGTAGATGAGCTAAACTCTAGATATGGAGTGTCGGCTTCGTGTACGTCTGATAGTGGTAGACAACTCACTCCTAAATTCTGTGATTAAGAGTCGAAGTCTTCTACACTAGATTTCCATGAAAATCATGATGACCATTCTTCTCTGTTGTGCCTTTACACGGTATTAGTTGGTGCTTAAAAGTAGAGATGACGCCCACTATGATATAATGTAAACGAACGTGAAGGGCATACCGAAGGATAGTCAAAACCAGTACGTACCAATTAATATAGTACCGGGATGTATCAGAAAAGTTGATAATAACCGGCCAAGCGAGAGAGATGTAATTAGACATACAAAATGCGTATGAATAAAAATTAATCGATGTCACGAGTTGATAGGAAATTCGCACTGAACGAGTTGTTGTAAGAGAAACGATTCAATAAAGATAAGGAGTTGGGTGGGTTCATAACATTCGTGGCCAATTGAAATGTTGTCGAGATTGTCCCAAATATCAACGATTCATGTAGTTCTTATCGGGAATCCAGCTAGAAAGTATGAATACTGAGTTCAAAGAGTTGAAATATGGCTTGGGCATAAAAAAAAAAATCAGCACATAAGTCGTCATGAGGTTCACATAATTAAGGAGTGAAAATATGTTCAAAGTGTTATGACCGTGTTGTCATAACATGACCAATGTCTAAGATGATAGAGTGATCGCTAAGGATCGAAAGTCGAGATCGTTAAGATCTTAAGCCAGATTGTCGTTTCATTTGGACTTCTTGAATAGAAAGTCGGAGTTACGATGACACAATGATAGATGAAATGATGACTACGCCTGCGTCGTAAATAGTAACTAACTATTACGTTATACATAGGTCAATACAATAGAATTTCCCAGAACTCACAAGTACCTGTAAATTCACAATTACGTGATATCAAGTGTAATTGTCAATTTACCTTACTTGATTACTCTAGTAGTCTCTCGTTGTGGGTCATAATGTAGGTGTCGATTGTTTCCACGTTGTTGCACGTATTAAATGTTAGTCACGTATGTCACATAATTTTTCTAATATCAACATAGCTAATGTTATTCTAGTGTAATCATATACACTAATAGTTGACTCAAGTGGTCTAGCAACGGTTGGAATATCTATGCTCAAGTATTTGGTGTTCCTAGTAAGTCTTAGTAATCTTGGTCCCTAAATTAGTCTAGTTAAAGCCTAGGTGCCACTAAGGAGACCTAACTCGCTGAAACCATTAGCTCTGATACCAATCTGTAACAACCCCAAATTTATTCACTTAATAAATAAATAAATAAATTAGGGTTGCAACGACCGGTAACATTACTCAACAGCGGAAGCTATAATAAGATTTCTAAAGTGATGAATACCATTACAAGACTAAAATGAAATAGTGCATTAGCCTAGATACATATAGGTCAAAATAGACTTGAGGTTTGACGACCATACGTCTTCGGCTTCTAGGGTCTTAATCCAAATGGTTAACCTATTCCAACCGTGTCGTATGAATTACCTGAAAAACATGCTCAAAAATGTCAACGCATTGTTGGTGAGTTCACAGGTTTTAAATGAATACAATTGGAAAAACCATATTTACGAAATCGTTTGTCAAAAACTATTTATACGAAATCCTTCGGCAAAAACCATTTGCACGAAGTAGATTGACAAAACAGTTTGTACGGGTACTACTGACAAAATCCTTTGCTCGAAATTCACAGTCAAGACCATTGATACGTATACCAATGGCAAAACCCGTTTCTCGAAATTGACTGACAAAACCATTGGTACGTATACCATTGGCGAAATCATTTGCTCGAAATTTACTTTATGCATATGATAAAAAAAAAGTTAGCGGTTGATTCATCGAAGTCTAGCTAGCACTTACGAATTATGTGATGCACAAGCCTATAACCAAACCTTTAACGAATTCTCGAATTTTGCCCCAGCCCATTGTACCTTTAAACAATGAGAAACAACAAGACCTAATATGCAATCATTCGACCCTGCTGGTCAGGTTAGCGCGACTAACCATGATTGGGGGTGTCAACCTGAATTGTACTATTCATATCGATCTACGGCTAAGTCCATAGCTAATGGTTATAGTTCGAAATACCGAGGACCTTTTAGTGTTAACTCATGCTCACAAGGGAATCAGATGCCTGTTTCTCGTTTTCTAGTTATCATACCATTTGAAATTAACATGTTTTTCCCCCACAATAGAAAACAGTAAAAAGGGGCCGTGAAACTCACCTAGTGACGTGTCAGGAACAATAATGTCCTTCTGATAGTAATGGGAACCAATGTCCACATGATATGATAGTCACGGGTTTGCGTCCTACTCGAGTCCTACTATACCTGTAGGTACTTAAAAAGTTTATGAACTAACCCTAATGTTATAAAGTAAATCTAAACTCATGTCGAGTTATCACGTGTGCGGTTGAGCTCTGTTGATTCTTAGAGGCATTACCTGTTCAGTTTATGATGTTGGTTTAACATTTGATAATATTAGTTGCTTAATTCGAGTCGGTCTCCTCAACTCGAATATGTTTCAAGAGTCATGTTCAAAAGTTTTAGTTCGTCACGCACTCAAATGTGTTTAACTGTTTGCGTTTACGATAATTCATGATTATGTGTCTCTTAACAGAACGTGTGTAACTCTATGTTTTAATAAAAATATTTTAGGGCTTAATAATTTATTCGTACGAGTATTTATAAATATATACCTAATCATATATTTATATAGTTTCAAAATCCTAAAATATGTTTGTACCGTATTGTATTTCTCGAATAAACGTTACTTATTAAGACTTGTTCGACTTTACGTAAACATATAGGCGTAAATATACTTAATTTAGTATATTCAATTAACGTATTTTATTTCCCCAAGTCTTAACCAAAAACGTATGTATATATAACTTCACTTATTGAATATAATCGTCACAAGTAACCGTATACTCGTTTGTTTTCCTACAAAAAACATATATTTATATTGTATGTATATATATATATATACATATGTGTGTGTGTGAAAATATCATTTAAGACAAGTTATGAAGGTATATAATTACATATGTGTTTATATTACTTGTCCATGATATTATAACGTATTATGTTTCGAAACCTTTCATATAAATATATATTCAAAACTCCAAAGACATGTTTACTTATACTCGTATTCGATTATTATATTTAACAATTAATCGTTCGGTTTAGTATAATGAGAATACCTACATATACATACATATATATATATTCGGATCTAAGTATCGTTTTATAAAACCGTCGTTTGGTTTTATGTATTGAATATGTAAATACATATCTATCTTTATATGTAGTATATGTGTATTGGTCACTATTACTTATCAGACCCAATTTTAGTCGGTACATTATGGTTATAATTCATGTTTCTCATCATCTATGCGGCTTACCAAATATTTGTATGACGTCTCCACGTATTAAAATATACAAATAATTTTATAAAAAGGATAATAGAGTCGTATATTCGTGTCACGTGCCATGTTAGTTACCATTATCACTAATAATTCAAAACCGCATTTGTTCGTCTCCTTTGCCAATACTTATATTCGTTTCTATCAAACCGATGGCACGACAATTATACTTGTTTAATACCAAATGTATATTGAATATATTTATTCTAAGTCTCATGTATATAAAGTTTCCAACCCTCGTATACCAGAATATTGATTTATATATATATATATATATATATATATATATATGTCGGCAATATTAGTCACTACTCATGTTGATTTTTAAGTTTTCTAGAGCTCAACTCGAAGGTCACACGCGTTATATATTATTGTTTATAAATAAATATATATCTAGTTTTAGGCGCACGTCTATACCTTTCGTACGTCTTGTTTACGAACCAACGCGTTCTAATCCTTATGCTTCGCGTATTGACCACGTTTGACCGCCGTTAAACTGAGTTTGACTGAGTTTGACCCGATTTGACAGAGTTTGACCATATTTGACGTGGGCTCATGATGTCGTATCCTGTCCAAAAATCACATATTTATACTCGGGAATGAAACCCGACCATCTCAACAACTCGTTTAACCGGAAATCTCAACAGAAACTTTAAACGGGAAACAAATGCTAACAGTGCGTAAATCTACTCCCAAAGTGACACGAAAACTGGAAAAGTACTCACCCGGAGGAACATGCCCGTCGGAATCTGATCGGGGGTTGCCGAAAAACCGAGTTGGTGCCAGAACCCTAGTTTCGCACCGGAAAGCGAACCTGGACTTGCAACAGCAGCCAAAACCTCCCCCTTTTCCCTGAAACCGTCGTCGTTGCTGGAGAACCCTACCACCGCCGGATCCACTACCACCGCTGCTAAATCCGTGAGATCCCACACCGCCGTCGTCGTCCTCCTCTCTCAGCCGCCATGAAGGTCCAACAGAACCCTAGATCGTCGTCTGTTTCACCAGACGCTGGTGGTGGGGGTTTGCTGCTGAGGGTGCCGTCGGAAGAGCCGTCGGCCCTACTCTTTCTCTCTCCCATGTTCCCTCTCTCTCTACGCCTTTATCTCTCCCTCGCCTGTCGCTATTGTTCACCGGAACTACCAGGCGTGTCGGCCGTTGCGCCACCTGCACCACCACCGTCGTCCACCGTCAGGTGTCTCTATCCGTCGATCGGCCGGAAAAGGGGCTGCCGAAGGTCGGCCGGTCCTCCTCTTCCTCCCATCTCTCTCGAGCTCTCAACATCTCACACACTCTCTAAAAGATGGAATTAGTGTTTGAAATGGGGAGGGTGAAGAATGAGATGAATATATAGTCCGGGTTTGTAGAGTGGGTGAAAGAGTGTGTGGATTTCGCGTGTCGAACAGAAACGTTATCGTGTTCTTGTAACCAAAAATTTTATTTCGTATAATATTACTAATAAATAAATTTTATTTAAATATTGAATTTATGAGACCTATGCTCCGACTCTCGTCCAGGCCGGTAGTCGCCAGTACAGTGTGTCCAACGCGTCCTTTCGTTTAAACGTTTTGCATTCCCAACGATATTATTACTACTTTAATAATAATAATAATAATAATAGTAATAATAAGAGTAGATCAATAATAATAACATAAAATTAATAATTATTTATGTAATCTAATTATTTCGGGTAATAAATATTCGGATTTCGTTTACATCGGTGTTTGTAATGATCGCGCGTTCCACGTCGTATAACTCACGTGTTAATCTCCAAATCATCGTCTGTAGTAAATATTAATAATTATTATTATCATTTAATATTAGTAGTCAAGCATCACGATGTGTGTCGGTTACCAACCGTGAACGTGTTAATCGAATTAACCATACCCTGAACGTAGTGCATAACACTATGTGTTAATCATATGTTTTCTCGAATCATTCAGTGATCCGTCAAGTAAGGCCTTATATCAGGTTCGTCTATTGGGCCTACAACCGGGTCGTTAATAGGCCGAGCCAATTATGATGAATTAACTATCAACGTAATTGACCCTAACTTTTGGGTTGTCACATGCATATACAGATTCTGATTTTGGTGGTTGCTGCTTGGTCAGGAAGACTACAACTGGTGGTTGCCAGTTCCTTGGTAATCGGCTTCTATCATGGCAGTGTAAGAAGCAGACTACAGTCTCAATTTCAACATGAGAAACGGAGTACATCGCAGCTTCCGTTTGTTGTTCACAAATTTTGTGGAACCAGCAACAATTACGAGACTACAGTTTGAATTTTTCATGCACCCCTATGTTCATAGATAACAATGCCACAATGTCCATCACTAATAACCATGTCAAGCACAATAAACTAAGCACGTTGAAATCAGATATCGTTTTATTCATGATTGTGCAGGTAAAAGGTTGATTGAACTGCTGAAAGGTGCATACTGATGATAACTTTGCAGACCTCTTCACCAAGGCATTTGATCGGACTCGCTTCGAGTTTTTTGGTAAAAATGATCAGAATGATCAATCCTAAATAAAATATTTTTAAAAACTATTTTCATGGAAGCGTTTATTTTATTTTATTTCTTTCATTTAGCATAGATTTACTGCTTTATTACTTTCATGCATTTGTTTTTATTATCAAAATTTGTTATTTATAAAAAGTCAAAACAAATTTGAAAAAGATAAAATCAGCATCACTTGAAGTTATAGAAGAAATGATAGTACGTCAGTAGGTGATCATACACACATGACCATAGAATGACTACCTGGTTACTGTATTTATGTTCAAAGTTGTGTTTATATGATTTGATCAAAACTTCTTAGTTTGCATAAACAGGAAATAATAGCTTCATGACTATTTAACATTGCATCTTTATAATCGTTAATTTGAATATCTACATGTAATTTGAATTGTCGGTAGGCTAGAAGCGTTTTTGGACCATTAGTAGTGTGAAAACATAATGATCTAAGTTACAACTGTGATTTGAACCCATATTATGCCGGGTGTGTGAGTTAAAAGATCACTATCAGAAATAGAATATATGGCTTTAAGAATTTCATGACACTAGTAACGGATTATGTCATTAGCATAATTTTTTAGTTCACTTCACTACCCATGCCCCGAAAAATATGCAATGTTATGTTGAACTAAGATATGTCTTGAAAACATATGTCAAACATATGCTAGCCCTTGGATCAAATCACTTGATTATCCTGGTCCATTGAAGATATCCAGATAACAGTTGGATCCTTGTACCTGATACTTATGATTCCTCATATATAAGCCAAGCCATTTGAATCATTCAATTCTGAATCATTCGATTCTGATTCCATATATCCTTCGGGATCTGCTTGTTTTTCCTGTGCTAATTGATGTAATTTCATCCTGGAGATTGATCTAATCTTGCTCCGAGCCGTATATGTCTTGAAGATAGTGAAAATTTATATTTCTATTGGCATATATGTGGGGTACACGTTGTTTTCATATAAATGGTACCTTAACTCACAAGAACGTGGGAGAAAAACGCTTGTAGTTTCAAATTCTATAATATTGACAACTTAAATTGACATGTTGTGTATTGCAAATTCGTATTGAATAAGTTAGAAAATCATGATCTGATCCTATTTACTTTGAAGTTTATCGCGTATCATTTCATAATCACTTGAAAAGAAATGTTTGATAATTCTGAGAATTGTGAACTGTACTTGCACAAAAAGCCATAGGTCACCCTTAGATCTGCTAGGGATTTTATATCCGATATGTGTGTTTGATTCATTAATGATACTAATATAATCTTCTTACTCGTGATGTTTGACCAAAAATATGTGTCTTGGTACATGTATTTCATTTTATATAGATAAAAACCAAAAAGATTTTTTTTTGTTTACTGCTTTATCTCATTTTAAAAATTACAAAAAGATTTTAGGTGTGTTTTAGCTTAAATTTTGAAAAATCAAAAATATGTTCGTTAATTTCAGTATTAGTTTCATTAAAATTTCAAAAATCCAAAAAGATTTTTGTGACACCCAGCATTTCAGGTCAATATCCACATTTCATAAATGCACGTTCATAATTATTATTTCCTGATATTTTATTTTGACTAAGTAAATTCAAGAAGTCTAGCAAAGAAGTTTGTTCCAAGTCTAGTAAACCGTAAAGAGTTACTAGAAAAAGTAAGCAGGATAACCCGACTTAATGCGACGTAAATGGTTAAATAAAATAACCAGAAAAATATATATATATATATTACACAAAATTTACGTTGAGCCAAGATTCTAATATTTTCTTCAACGAGCCATAAAATGGTTAAAAATTATAATACCGCGAAGAATCGAAACTGAATTAAATTACCCCTTTAAAACTATAATTGATACTAATATCATTAATAAATTAATGATTAAAATTGTTATCATTAACCCCAAACCCACTTCTTGACTTTCTTGGCCGAGAGTCAGGGGAGCCATGCTCCCACTTGCCTGATTCACTTTGATTCAGATGAAAACCATACCCTTCAGTCGAAACTTCACCATCCCTTTCAAACCTTCTCTTTTCTTACGGCAAATTCCCAATTCTCTTTCAAATCGAAGTTCAGTTTTAAAGCGAAAATCACCACAATTCGGTGTCATAAGGAGAATTTCAAGTGTTCTTGAAGAAAGCTTAGCAAAAGATTCAAGACTACTTCTCTGTTTTTCTCTAAAGATCGCCATTCTCGGTTTGAGGTAAAAACTCGATACCATCCATATTATTTACTTTAAAACCGTAACTAAACATACAAATCGTTCAAACGCAAGTAAGATAACAAGAAAACTGTGTCAAACTCAAGATTTGAACATAAAAATATACAGAGTGAATTCTGTAAATCAAAGTGCAGATATCGAAACTATAGTTTCGATACCTGTTAGTCAATCGAAACTAGGAGTTTCGATACCTATTGATCGAAACTAGGAGTTTCGATACCAGTTATTCAATCGAAACTAGGAGTTTCGATACCGGTTGTTCTATCGAAACTAGGAGTTTCGATATCTATTTACTCAATCGAAACTAGGAAGTTTCGATACCTGTGTACAATCGAAACTAGGTAGTTTCGATACTATTCTTGCCAATCGAAACTAGGAGTTTCGATAACCGTTTTGCCCTGTCGAAATTAGGAAGTTTCGACATCTGTTCTGTTCAATCGAAACTAAGAAAGTTTCGATACCTGTTTATTAGCCCCATAAGGCTGTAACTCAGAACTATTTTCATAACAAAACAAGGTTGGAAAAACTAAAAAGATAATTAAAACAAAAGTAATCAGATCGGCTAAGTCAAGTGAACAAATTGCGTTTAAGACGAGTAGTCTTAACGTGTATGTTATCCTTGTGTAATTAGGATACGGATAGGCGAATCTGCCGTCATTCAAATTTTTGCTAGCATTCATACTGTCGAGGTGAGTTTCACTAATCCCCTTTTTCTAAGTTTTTGAAATGATTTGGGGTGGAAACATACTTGTAAATGACTTTTGTGTATAAATGAATGGAACTAATGATCTGACCGTATGTATGTATTGAGGGAACAATAAAGCGCTTAAAGTCCTTGTAATAAATTAGTAACCATTAGCTATGGATTTAGCCCGGGATTATATGAATAGTACTATTGGGGGTGACGCCTCCGGTCATGGTTAGTCGCGCTAACCAGGGGTCAAAATGGCCGAATGACCGCATATTGTCTTACTCGCAGAAAGGCGAGGGGAGGCACAGAAAGTTGGGGTTTGGTTACGGTCTCGTACATTACATACTATTTTGTATTCCTTGCAAGCTTACAAATGGGGTCAATAGATCGGATTAGTAATCATATTCATTGGTAATACATACAAAAGAGTTCTGATCAGGGTAAAATGATCAGGTTTATCAAAAGAGTTCTGATCAGGTTAAAATGATCAGGTTTTACACAAAAGGGTTCTGATCAGGTTAAAGTGATCAGGTTTTACACAAAAGGGTTCTGATCAGGTTAAAATGATCAGGTTTTACACAAAAGTGTTCTGATCAGGGTAAAGTGATCAGGTTTAAAGTAAAGAATTCTGATCAGGTTAAAGTGATCAGGTTTAAACGAAAGAGTACTGATCAGGTTAAAATGATCAGGTTTAACAAAGAGTTTTGATCGGCAAAAAGATCAGATTTAAACATTGGGTTTATGATAACTCTTTATAATAACTTGTGAACTCACCAACCTCGTGTTGACAGTTTTAAGTATGTTTTCAGGAAATTGAACGTGGTCATCAGGTTAGCAATGTAGGTTACATGCATGCACGTGGATACGGCTTTTGGGAGGATTTCTCTTGTATAACTCATGGTCTTGAGTCATATTTGCGAAATCTTAAACATTTGTAAACTCAAATTGATATTTTGTAATGTAAATATTTTAAATTCAGTTTTTGTATCCAATTACATGTATGTGTTTGCGGTAATCATATGCTTTGGAAACCAGTGAAAGTCGCGCCTCGCGTTTCCGCCCTGGCGGGGTGTGACAGAACTTGGTATCAGAGCCATTGATTATAGCGAACTAGGTGTCTAAAACAGAACCTAGTCTATAATTAGAATGACTCACTAAAATGTTTTCATTGCATAAGCATTGCATAACCAGTCATCATGTTATGTGGATATTGTAGTCACAAGTATGTCGTCACATTCACACTCTGACCCTGTCTCTGACTCTGAATCCAACGAGGAACTTTCTGCCTCACGCCCTAAAAATCGAGTACAAGTTCGCAGCTCGACACCACCCAATGTCGCTCTGGGAGAACCGCCCATCGTCTACCGAAAGAAAAGCGAAGGACCAGTTAAGGTGCAAAGTGCTAGGAAGAAGGTTCGACTTCCGCGCAAGAGAAACCTGGCAGCCCGTGACCCGAAAGACTTGGAGACCGATGAGGAACCACCGAGGCAACGACCCTGCTACCACCCTACCGTGGGAACCATCCGTTGGATGCCTCGTACCCTGGCACGTTGGAGGGAGATGGAGAGCATCCCATCTACCTTTGAGCTTGGAGAGTCTTCTAACTCCCCAACACCCCTACCCCACACTGGGGAAGCCATAGAGCTCACTGTGCCTACCTTGGTAGCTCGCGTTCGTACGCATGAGGAGCGTCTTGATGATCTCCTAGATGATATTCGGGTACAGGGGGATGCAACCAGGCGCTTACGTCAAGGGCTCGGATCTCGAGTACAGACTCTGGAGGATAGCACCCGAGACATACAAGGTGCCACAAACTATCTAGAGTTAAGAGCTGACATGGACTGGCAGTTCACTGTCACGGTCCGAGACATGGTGGAGGCGCTGGAGGAGAGGACTTTGGCTGCAGAATTTGTGGCAAGAGCTAGCTTTGTCATGGCAGGACTTGCCATGATGATTGGGTTGTACTCCCATTTCTTCTTTTAAACCTATTATGGGCGGGTTGTGCCCATAGTACATTATGTAGTTTAAAACGTTAGTACTGATGAGGTCATGTGAACCCATCCTTTTGTATCCTTATCTTTTGGAACAATGTACTATGTATGTTTTGACTATGTATGTAATGGTTTATGTTGTAATGATAGTTGTTCATGTTTGATGTTGTGGTATCCTTATGTCATGATCTATCATTATTGATATATGATGTTGTTTCTTTTTAATTGACATGTTAGAAAGAACGTCATGGCACCTAAACGTGGGACACCCCGTAACACTACTGGTGACAACAACGAGACAATTTCCCTAAACATGGAACAACTAATAGCACAGCGAGTAGCTGCCGCTATAGAGCAGTATGAAGCAAACCGAAATAGCGGAGGAGGTGCAGGAGGTAGCGGTACCGCAGGGGGTAGCGGTACAGCAGGAGGTTCCGGAGGTAAAAAAAAAAATAAATAAATAAATAAGCCATAACACATAGTCATGATCCGAATTAATGACGTTATGACTTATGATCCTGCAGATGCTCCAAATAGGAAGTGTACCTACAAGGCCTTCCTATCCTGCAAACCCCACAGTTTTAATGGCACCGAGGGTGCAGTAGGACTAATGAGATGGATAGAACATATGGAGTCGGTGATTGATATAAGTGAATGCACCGCTGATTGCGTAGTGAAGTATTCTACCTGCACGCTCACTGATAAAGCTTTAACTTGGTGGAATACTCAAATGAAGACTTTGGGGAGAGAGACAGCGTACCAATTGTCTTGGGAAGATTTGAAAAACATGATGATTGAGGAATACTGTCCTCGGAACGAATTGCAAAAGATTGAAACTGAGATGTGGAACCTACAGATGATAGGAGATGATGTAGCGGGATACACCGACCGCTTCAATGAATTGGCACTTCTGGTACCGCATATGGTCACACCAGAACATAAGCGTGTGGAGAGGTATCTGTGGGGACTTGCGCCTCAAATTCGAAGCATGGTAACATCATCTAATCCAATAGATGCCAAGAGTGCTATAACTTTAGCATTCAAACTAAAGGATGATGCAGTACGTAATGAATTGTTTGTGAGGAAGGAGAATGAGGAAGGTAGATCTGGGGAGAAAAGGAAATGGACGGGAAATTCAAGTAACAAATCTGGAAAACAAGAGTTTAAGAAACAAGGAACTGTGAAGGCTTTTGCAGCCAACACAGTGGAAAGAAAGGAGTATGATAGGGGCCTACCGAGATTTAAGAGGTGTGGAAATCATCATGCCGGTGTTTGCATCAAGTGTGGAAAATGCGACAAGTTTGGTCACACCACTCAAGCTTGTCGAACTAACAACCGATTGGGGAAAATTAAACCAGGATGTTTTGTATGTGGTGATCTAAAACACTTCCAGAAGGATTGTCCCAAGTGGAAGAATCAGATCAACGCTCAGGCACCAGGGAGGGCATTTGTGATGGGTGCAAGGGACGCACGCCAGGACCCGAACATCGTCACTGGTACGTTCCCGATAAATAATCACTATGCCTCTGTACTTTTTGATTCGGGTGCGGATATGAGCTTTGTGTCGAATGATTTTAAATCTTTACTCGGTATTAAGGCCAGCAAACTAGATCAACGTTATACAATTGAATTAGCAAATGGGAAATTAATAGAAACCGGAGAGGTCTTTAGGGGTTGTACTTTATGTTTAGAAAACCGTACATTCAGTATAGAACTTCTACCCGTCGAGTTAGGGAGTTTTGATATTGTTATTGGTATGGATTGGTTAACCAAGAATCGTGCCGAGATAGTATGCTTCGAGAAGATTGTACGTATTCCTCTACCAAGCGGAGAAATTCTTTCAATTCAAGGCGAAAGGTGTATAACGATGTTAAAAACGATAAACTGCATGAAAACTTATAAGTATCTACGCAAGGGTTATTGTGCATTCCTGGCTCACATCGTCGAGAAGAAACCCGAAGAACGTCGACTTGAGGACATACCAGTCGTCAGAGATTATTCGGAAGTATTTCCCGAAGACTTACCAGGAATACCACCATCAAGACAAGTCGAGTTTCGGATCGACCTAGTACCAGGAGCCGCACCAGTTGCATGATCTCCGTATCGTCTAGCCCCTTCCGAGATGCAGGAACTGTCGAGCCAACTACAAGAATTACTTGACAAAGGTTTCATAAGACCGAGTTTCTCACCATGGGGAGCTCCGGTCCTATTTGTAAAGAAAAAGGATGGAACCTTTAGAATGTGCATTGATTACCGGGAATTGAACAAGCTAACAATCAAAAACCGGTATCCTCTTCCTCGAATAGACGATTTGTTTGATCAACTTCAAGGTTCCAGTTTCTATTCTAAAATTGATTTACGATTAGGGTATCATCAACTGAAAATTCAGGAAGAAGACATACCAAAAACGGCTTTTAGGACTCGTTACAGTCACTACGAATTCCTAGTTATGCCATTTGGCTTGACTAATGCACCAGCTGTTTTCATGGATCTCATGAACCGCGTGTGCAAGCCGTACTTGGATAAATTCGTGATTGTGTTTATCGATGACATATTGATATATTCACGAACCAAGGAGGAACATGAATATCATTTGAAATTAATCTTGGAACTACTCAGGAATGAGAAGCTTTATGCTAAATTCTCTAAGTGTGAGTTTTGGATCCAAGAGGTTCACTTTCTCGGACATGTCATTAATAAGAAGGGTATCCATGTGGATCCATCCAAGATTGAAGCTATCAAAAACTGGGAAGCACCAAGAACTCCGACTGAGGTGCGTCAATTTCTGGGTTTGGCAGGATATTACAGGCGATTCATCAAGAATTTTTCAAAGATAGCCTTGCCTTTGACCACGTTAACCCAGAAGGACAAAAAGTTTGATTGGACTGTTAAACAAGAATCATCTTTTCAATTGCTGAAGCAAAAACTTTGCAGTGCACCAATCCTATCCCTTCCCGAAGGGACTGACAATTTCATTGTGTACTGTGACGCATCACGCCAAGGTTTGGGATGTGTGTTGATGCAGAAAGAAAAAGTCATAGCATATGCATCCAGACAACTAAAAGTGCACGAAAAGAATTATACGACCCACGACTTGGAATTGGGTGCAGTTGTGTTTGCACTCAAGATTTGGAGACATTACTTATACGGTACAAAATGTACTATCTTTACAGACCACAAGAGTCTCCAGCACATCTTTAATCAGAAAGAACTTAACATGAGGCAACGTCGTTGGGTAGAACTACTGAATGATTACGACTGTGATATCAAGTATCACCCTGGCAAAGCAAACGTCGTAGCAGATGCCTTAAGTCGTAAAGAACGAGTTAAAACACTCCGTGTTCGTGCCCTAGAATTGACAATTCATACGAGTCTCACGACTCAAATTCGGATGGCACAACAAAAAGCAATCAAAGAAGAAAACAGTCAGAACGAAGCTTTACGAGGAATGATAAAGCAGTTGGAACCAAAGTCAGATGACACTTTATACTTCATGAATAGAATTTGGGTGCCATGTTTTGGTAACATACGGGAGTTGGTTATGGACGAAGCCCACAAGTCCAGGCACTCCATTCACCCAGGTTCGGATAAAATGTATAAGGATCTGAAAGAATTCTACTGGTGGCCAAACATGAAAGGAGAAATTGCTATTTATGTCGGTAAATGCCTGACATGTTCAAAAGTAAAAGCAGAACATCAGAAACCGTCGGGATTGTTACAACAACCCGAGATACCTCAATGGAAATGGGAACAGATTTCCATGGATTTCATTACAAAGTTACCCAAGACGTCGAGCGGGTATGACACTATATGGGTAATCGTCGATCGTTTGACGAAATCAGCTCATTTTCTACCAATCAAAGAAACGGATAAAACCGAGAAACTTGCAAAGCTTTATATCAAGGAAATTGTGGCTAGGCATGGAGTACCAATTTCTATTATCTCTGATAGAGACAGCAGATTCGTGTCTAGAATCTGGAAATCGTTACAAGAAGCCATGGGCACACGTCTTGACATGAGCACGGCATATCACCCACAAACAGATGGTCAAAGTGAAAGAACCATTCAAACCTTAGAGGATATGCTCCGTGTGTGTGCAATTGACTTCGGTGGAAATTGGGATACTCATTTGCCACTAGCTGAGTTTTCATATAATAACACATACCACACCAGCATCAAAGCCGCTCCGTTTGAGGCTTTGTATGGTCGAAAATGTCGTTCACCGCTATGTTGGGCAGAGGTTGGCGACAAACATTTAACCGGTCCTGAAGTTATTCAAGAGACCACAGATAAGATTTTCAAAATCAAGGATCGTCTGAAGGCCGCCCGTGACAGACAAAAGAGTTATGCGGATAACAGACGAAGACCTTTAGAATTTCAAGTAGGAGACAAAGTCATGTTAAAGGTCTCACCTTGGAAAGGAGTTGCAAGATTTGGCAACCGTGGCAAGCTTAACCCTAGGTACGTTGGACCGTTTGAAATATTGGCTAGGGTTGGCCCTGTAGCTTACAAGCTCAAGTTTCCACAAGAACTAAGCAATGTACATGATACGTTCCATGTATCAAATCTCAAGAAGTGTTTATCAGACAAGACATTAATAATACCGCTTGATGAGATTCACATAGACGACAAGTTGCACTTCATTGAGGAACCTATGGAAGTCACAGATTGGAAGGTTCAGAGAACAAGGCGCAGCCGTGTTAAGCTGGTCAAGGTACGTTGGAATTCAAAGCGCGGCCCCGAGTATACGTGGGAGCGGGAAGATAAAATGAAATCCAAGTACCCGTCATTGTTTACAAAAACACCAAGTCAGAGTGACAAGAACTGAATTTCGGGACGAAATTCTCTGTAACATGGGGAGAATGTGACACCCAGCATTTCAGGTCAATATCCACATTTCATAAACGCACGTTCATAATTATTATTTCCTGATATTTTATTTTGACTAAGTAAATTCAAGAAGTCTAGCAAAGAAGTTTGTTCCAAGTCTAGTAAACCGTAAAGAGTTACTAGAAAAAGTAAGCAGGATAACCCGACTTAATGCGAACGTAAATGGTTAAATAAAATAACCAGAAAAATATATATATATATATTACACAAAATTTACGTTGAGCCAAGATTCTAATATTTTCTTCAACGAGCCATAAAATGGCTAAAAATTATAATACCGCGAAGAATCGAAACTGAATTAAATTACCCCTTTAAAACTATAATTGATACTAATATCATTAATAAATTAATGATTAAAATTGTTATCATTAACCCCAAACCCACTTCTTGACTTTCTTGGCCGAGAGTTAGGGGAGCCATGCTCCCACTTGCCTGATTCACTTTGATTCAGATGAAAACCATACCCTTCAGTCGAAACTTCACCATCCCTTTCAAACCTTCTCTTTTCTTACGGCAAATTCCCAATTCTCTTTCAAATCGAAGTTCAGTTTTAAAGCGAAAATCACCACAATTCGGTGTCATAAGGAGAATTTCAAGTGTTCTTGAAGAAAGCTTAGCAAAAGATTCAAGACTACTTCTCTGTTTTTCTCTAAAGATCGCCATTCTCGGTTTGAGGTAAAAACTCGATACCATCCATATTATTTGCTTTAAAACCGTAACTAAACATACAAATCGTTCAAACGCAAGTAAGATAACAAGAAAACTGTGTCAAACTCAAGATTTGAACATAAAAATATACAGAGTGAATTCTGTAAATCAAAGTGCAGATATCGAAACTATAGTTTCGATACCTGTTAGTCAATCGAAACTAGGAGTTTCGATACCTATTGATCGAAACTAGGAGTTTCGATACCAGTTATTCAATCGAAACTAGGAGTTTCGATACCGATTGTTCTATCGAAACTAGGAGTTTCGATATCTATTTAATCAATCGAAACTAGGAAGTTTCGATACCTGTGTACAATCGAAACTAGGTAGTTTCGATACTATTCTTGCCAATCGAAACTAGGAGTTTCGATAACCGTTTTGCCCTGTCGAAATTAGGAAGTTTCGACATCTGTTCTGTTCAATCGAAACTAAGAAAGTTTCGATACCTGTTTATTAGCCCCATAAGGCTGTAACTCAGAACTATTTTCATAACAAAACAAGGTTGGAAAAACTAAAAAGATAATTAAAACAAAAGTAATCAGATCGGCTAAGTCAAGTGAACAAATTGCGTTTAAGACGAGTAGTCTTAACGTGTATGTTATCCTTGTGTAATTAGGATACGGATAGGCGAATCTGCCATCATTCAAATTTTTGCTAGCATTCATACTGTCGAGGTGAGTTTCACTAATCCCCTTTTTCTAAGTTTTTGAAATGATTTGGGGTGGAAACATACTTGTAAAAGACTTTTGTGTATAAATGAATGGAACTAATGATCTGACCGTATGTATGTATTGAGGGAACAATAAAGCGCTTAAAGTCCTCGTAATAAATTAGTAACCATTAGCTATGGATTTAGCCCGGGATTATATGAATAGTACTATTGGGGGTGACGCCTCCGGTCATGGTTAGTCGCGCTAACCAGGGGTCAAAATGGCCGAATGACCGCATATTGTCTTACTCGCAGAAAGGCGAGGGGAGGCACAGAAAGTTGGGGTTTGGTTACGGTCTCGTACATTACATACTATTTTGTATTCCTTGCAAGCTTACAAATGGGGTCAATAGATCGGATTAGTAATCATATTCATTGGTAATACATACAAAAGAGTTCTGATCAGGGTAAAATGATCAGGTTTATCAAAAGAGTTCTGATCAGGTTAAAATGATCAGGTTTTACACAAAAGGGTTCTGATCAGGTTAAAGTGATCAGGTTTTACACAAAAGGGTTCTGATCAGGTTAAAATGATCAGGTTTTACACAAAAGTGTTCTGATCAGGGTAAAGTGATCAGGTTTAAAGTAAAGAATTCTGATCAGGTTAAAGTGATCAGGTTTAAACGAAAGAGTACTGATCAGGTTAAAATGATCAGGTTTAACAAAGAGTTTTGACCGGCAAAAAGATCAGATTTAAACATTGGGTTTATGATAACTCTTTATAATAACTTGTGAACTCACCAACCTCGTGTTGACAGTTTTAAGTATGTTTTCAGGAAATTGAACGTGGTCATCAGGTTAGCAATGTAGGTTACATGCATGCACGTGGATACGGCTTTTGGGAGGATTTCTCTTGAATAACTCATGGTCTTGAGTCATATTTGCGAAATCTTAAACATTTGTAAACTCAAATTGATATTTTGTAATGTAAATATTTTAAATTCAGTTATGTATCCAATTACATGTATGTGTTTGCGGTAATCATATGCTTTGGAAACCAGTGAAAGTCGCGCCTCGCGTTTCCGCCCTGGCGGGGTGTGACAATTTTAGTTCTTGCTTCCGTGAAATTTTTTAAAAATTTCTTCGTTTAAATGTCTGGGATTGGATCGAATACAGGTTCAAGATGGAAGACGGAAAGATCGGGTGTTTGAAAGTTGAAAGTTTGAAATATCTCAAAAATATCCTAAGTGTGGGAAGTGAAGCGAACTTGAGATGTTCGCCTGGTCATGTTCGCCAAGGAGCGAACTTGACAAATTCGCCTGCTCTAGCGAACTTAATCAAGTGTGTATATGTAGAATAGTTGTGTAAACTTATCAGAATACCCTTGAATTTCTTGCGAACTTATTTTTAGCGAACATAGGAGATTTTTGGCAAACTTGTTTGAGGTTCTGATTTTGAGTGATTTAGGACTGTTGTTGGATTTATTCGTGTTGTTATTGTGTTTGCACATTATCAGAAGGTATTAGTTCATGATTTTATCCATTGTTGAGTCCTGATTTCATCAAAATTTTAGGGTTATAGTTGGGTTTGCTATGCGTATCAATGTGTGTGGGTTTATTGTGGGTTGTTGGATTGTATAACCTGAAATTGAGAGTCAATTCATGTTTATCGATGATAGTAGTGTCTGATTATTGCTTGGTTTCATCTTGATAACATCAATTCATGACTTAGACATTTTGTTTATGATTTGAATCGTTTGAGCGAACTTGCTCAGGCGAACTTAATAAGTTTAGCATCTTACAACTGTAAGCGAACCTATTAAGTTCGCCTCTATGTGCAGTAGTGAATTGGATTTAGCATTTTTTTTGGTTGAAATTTTTTTGAACTTTGATTTTTTATTCATAAGCATAATCAGGTGGCATTACTTGATCCAAATCTTTCTGAAGTAGTGAATTACATGGAAATAATCACATTTCTGAATCGGTCAAGACTTAGAGTGGCGTTGTCTGCTAATCCCATTATCAGTCTGAACTCCATACAACAGTTTTGGGATACAACTGCTCATGATTGTACAGTACATCCGAATGTGATAAGGGGTACTGTGAATAATCAACCTATAGCAATCTCAGTGCAGATAATTAGGGAAGCATTATCTCTTGGAGGTGCTGATACTGGTCCCATTATGCTCCCGAACACGCTCATTATGGGGTGTTTCCACCGGATGGGTTATAGAGCAAAAGCAAATGATTCACAAACAAGAAAGGGAGGTTTAGTTGGACAATGGATGTACTTAATGCACGTGATCATACAACGTTTATCACCAAAGAAGGCGGGAGCTGATGGAATGAAGTCTTCACTTCACGCTGCAATGGTTGCATTAACTCTGAATAGGGGATTTAGTTTTGCACTTTATATTTACTCCTTTATTCGGGCACATAATCAATCTTGATTATGTTGCTCCTGCCAATGACAACTGGATAAACACTGATGAAGAGCAAGCCCAAGACCAACAACAGCAACAACAAGTACAACAACAAGCACAAATTCAACCTCAATCACAACCACCACTACCACAACCTCAAGTACAACAAAGTTTCACAGCAAGTACAACAACAACCTGCAGTTGAGAATGCTGAAGCTGAGATTGAAGTTGAGAATGTTAAAATTGAGAATGATAATGTAGAGAATGTGGAGAATGTAGAAGTTAATTGTCACACCCCGACCGATGGCGGAATCATCGGGGCGGGACATGTAGACTGTTCATAAGCACAAGGTTGACTAGATTGAATATATTAAACATCAAATTTCATAACAAGTAGTCCAAACACGACCAAATCCAAGATAGAACAAAATTGAAAATACATAGGGTTCTTTTATTTAAATTAACTAAGTCCAATCCTATGTGTAGCACATCTTGAACAATCTCACACGTTAGAACCTGAAACATGAATAAAATAAAGTCAACTAAAAAGTTGGTGAGTATAACACAGGTTTATATAGATAGCATATAGTTTGTAAAACAAATCCTTACATAACATGATAAATAAGGCATTTATGGGGAGCAGCCATTGTGTAACCATGTACAATCAAACATTTGTAACTAGCATGCAAAATTGTGTTGTCGGTATCAATCACCCCAATCTGGGTGGGTTTGTCAGACTCAATAGATCTATCATTGAAAACCGTCGGTTTGTATAGTTAATGATTGCACATAATCGCATACAAAGGTTAGCACACCTAGCACTCGGGCATAAAGCTCAAATTGCACACATGAATGTAAATAGGATTTGTACTTGTGTTGTTTGTGTAAATGTAACGTGTAAGTTGAATAATGTTCATGTTTCACCCCAAAAGTGTAAAAGAGAAAAAAGGGGCTATGAAATACTCACTTGGTTCGAAGGCGTAGCTAACAAAGATATTAGATAGTAAGGATCCTTGAAATGTACAAGTTAACCTAAGGAGTAATGTATATGGTATTAATAGTGTGCACCAATGTTTAAGTCTAAGGTTGCATTTGGACTTGTGTAATAAGGTCATTGATTTGTAATTGTAGGTATTGAATAAAATATATAAAGTTTGAAAGAGTACTTTTAGAACATTTTGATTAAGGTTTGAGTTTGAATAATTAAATAAGTAATGTAAATAATTATTGTTAATGAAAACATTGTAAGTATTAGTTATAAGTTAGTATAATTAATTAATCATTTTTTTTTTAAATATAAATTAAATAAATAATCATTTTATTTATTTATTTATAAAATGTAACTTAACCATTTAAATACTTTTTAAATTAAAGGTTTAACAATAATTGTAAATTAAATTTTATAAACTTTAAATAATTAATTTTTCCATTTATTAAATATTTGTTCTTTTTAAATAAGATTAAATGCAATTTTATAAAATTCAACTATTTTTATTTTTAATTCAATCAGAATATTTATGGTTTGAAAAATATATAAAATTTATAATTCTGCCAAGATTTTAACTCACACACGACCGTGCCTGGGAAGGGCACGATCGTGCTCAAACCACGGGCGTGACCGTGTTGATCAAACAGAGGGCTTAAACTAATTAAATCATTAGGCACGATCGTGCCTTGGCTAGGCACGATCGTGTCTATGATCCTAAGACACGACTGAGCTTAGCCAAAGGGCATGATTGGGTCTGTACAGGAGGACACGACCGCGCTGATACTCGGCACAACCGCGTCTCTTGAGGCACGACCGCGTTAAATGATTAGCGCTACCGCGTCTGTTCCAAATCAGGAACGAATTGACTAATTCTTATAATAACAAGATTGGAAATCATAGGGCTTTCACCCATTAGATTGTTTCGAGTCTTTTTGCATAGATTAATTGGATTTAAAACATGTCAAATGTCGAATTCGATTAAATCATTTTTGAAAAAAAACTAGATTCGGGTTTAAGGTGATTTCCATATTGGAAGCCCAAATTAACATGGGGCTTTTGATCTAAGGACTGAATCTATAGAGGGAAAGGTTTCAATTACCCGGAATGATGGCGAATTGATAGCGATCGGTAGAAAGGAATTCCGGCGACTTCGGGTTCTGTCTTCGGTGTCCTCTGCTGCAATTCCGACTAAACCAGAGAGTCCAGTAGCTTTAGTGAGGATTGAGTAGCGTGAATCTGCTGCTTGATTGGGAGAATTCGGATCGAAAGAAAGAATTCGGGTTTTCTTGAAATGTCTAAATGATTTTTGAGATTGATTGAGTTAATCCGAGATGTTTCGTGTAATTGAAAGGTTTATTTCATTCGTTAATGAGAATGAAGTGTAGGACGGTTACGGAGCTCAACGATCGAGTGATTAAAACTATATTTACGTTTCAACTGGTACTAGGCGCGACCATGCCCAAACGAGGCGCGACCGTGCCTATTAGGGTTTCTTGTAAATTTTCAACATCAGACCTTGTAACTTTAGTCTTTGACATATTTGTATAAATAGATACTTATGTAGTGTTTTAGTAGGTTATAACCGTGTAAAACTTGCGGGTTAACATTGAAATATAGTATTTAATTGATGGTACGAATAGAACAAAACAGATGCACTACATTGAATTTGAAATACGGATATTAAAAATCAGAAATGTTACAGTCTCCCCATGTTGAGGGAATTTCGTCTCGAAATTTAGTTAGAGGAGACTACGGCATCGGTAAAAAGGTGGGGGTACTTGAGCTTCATTTGGTCTTCTCGTTCCCAAGTGAATTCAGGACCACGCTTAGACTCCCAACGAACTTTGACAATAGGAATACGACTTCGCTTAAGTTGCTTGATTTCACGATCCATAATTTCTACCGGTTTCTCAACGAAGTGCATCGTTTCATCAATGTGCACGTCATCAAGCGGTATATGGAGACTCTCATCGACTAGACATTTCTTCAGATTTGATACATGAAATGTAGGATGCACATTGCCAAGAGATGGAGGTAACTCGAGTTTGTAGGCCACTTTCCCAATTCTTTCAAGGATTTTGAATGGACCAACATAGCGAGGGGCTAACTTGCCTTTCTTTCCAAAATGGATCACACCCTTCCACGGGGACACCTTAAGAAGAACAAGGTCACCGACTTGGAATTCCAAGGGTTTTCGTCATTTATCGGCATAACTCTTTTGCCGACTTCCCGCTGTTTGGATGTTGTTACGGATTTGAATAATTTTGTCGGATGTTTCTTGAATTAGCTCGGGACCGGTGATTTGTGCTTCACCAATCTCGTTCCAACAAATAGGAGAACGACACTTGCGACCATAAAGAGCTTCGAATGGAGCCATGTTGATACTTGTGTGATAGCTATTATTGTAAGAGAACTCAATGAGGGATAAATGTGAATCCCAATTTCCACCAAAATCGATTACACAAGCTCTAAGCATGTCTTCAAGTGTTTGGATTGTTCGCTCGGTTTGACCATCAGTTTGGGGATGGTAAGCCGTGCTCAAATCTAATCGTGTGCCAAGAGCGGTTTGGAGAGATTGCCAAAATCGAGAAGTGAACCGGGCATCTCGGTCGGATATTATGTTCAAGGGAACACCATGACGGCTCATAATTTCATCAATGTAAATTCGGGCTAGTTTCTCAACCCGATAGTCTTCACGGATAGGCAAGAAATGAGCAGACTTGGTGAGACGATCAATAATCACCCAAATGCTATCATAACCACTCGAGGTGCGAGGGAGATTGGTAATGAAATCCATAGCTAAGTTTTCCCATTTCCACATGGGAATTTCTGGCTGTTCAAGTAAACCAGAAGGACGTTGATGTTCGGCTTTGACTTTGGAGCAGGTTAAACATTTGGCAACATAAAGAGCGATGTCCTTTTTCATGTCGGGCCACCAATATTGTTGGCGAAGATCTTGGTACATCTTATCCGCACCAGGATGAATAGAATAACGAGTCTTGTGAGCCTCATTCATGAGAAATGTACGGAGATCATCGCGATTGGGAACCCAAATACGGTTCAAGTAATAAAGTAAGCCATTTGGTTTAGATTCAAGCAGAAGTTCAACACCACACGACATTTCCTCGTACATGTTACCCTCGGTGACTGAGACGTACTGAGCTTCTAAGATGCGATTTTGGATGTCGGTTTGAATTCAAACACATTGAAGCATGACATGGTTCTTTCGACACAAAGCGTCGGCTACAACATTCGCTTTGCCGGGATGGTAACGAATCTCGTAGTCATAGTCGTTAAGGAGTTCAACCCAACGTCGTTGCCTCATATTGAGTTCTTTTTGGTTGAAAATGTGTTGAAGACTTTTGTGGTCGGTGAACACCACACATTTTGTGCCATAGAGATAATGTCTCCAAATCTTTAACGCGAATACGACCGCACCCAACTCGAGATCATGCGTCGTATAATTCTTCTCGTGAATCTTGAGTTGTATTGTGATGCGTAGGCGATTACTTTACCTCGTTGCATGAGGACACAACCAAGACCTTGGTTGGAAGCATCACAGTAGACAACTAAATCATCATTCCCATCAGGGAGAGTCAAAATGGGAGCATTGCACAACTTTTGCTTAAGGGTTTGGAAAGCTTCTTCTTGTTTTGGTCCCCATTCATAAGTCTTACCCTTGTGGGTCAAAGCGGTAAGGGGGACAGCAATTTTAGAGAAGTTTGAGATGAAACGACGGTAATATCCCGCAAGACCCATAAATGAACGAACTTCAGTGGGAGTCTTCGGGGTATTCCAATTCTTAACCGTTTCGATCTTAGCAGGGTCAACATGAATACCCTTGTCGTTGACAATGTGACCAAGAAATTGAACTTCTTTTAACCAAAATTCACATTTGGAGAATTTGGCATATAGTTGTTCTTTCTTCAAGAGATCCAAAACCAACCTAAGATGTTGCTCATGATCGGCTTTAGTCTTGGAATAGATTAAGATGTCATCGATGAAAACGATCACGAACTTATCAAGGAACGGTTTGCACACACGATTCATGAGGTCCATGAAAACTGCGGGTGCATTGGTTAGTCCAAAAGGCATAACCATGAACTCGTAATGACCATACCTTGTTCGGAAAGTAGTCTTTGGAATATCGTCCTCTTGCACACGGAGCTGGTGATAACCAGATCGAAGATCAATCTTTGAGAAGCAAGTAGAACCTTGAAGTTGATCAAAGAGGTCATCAATCCTAGGCAAAGGATAACGGTTTTTGATAGTAAGCTTGTTGAGTTTGCGATAGTCAATACACATGTGAAATGATCCATCCTTCTTTTTAACGAATAAGACGGGTGCACCCCACGGTGAATGACTCGGACGGATGAATCCCTTGTCGGAGAGCTCTTGAAGTTGACTTGCAAGTTCTTGCATTTCAGAAGGTGCAAGACGATAAGGAGCTCTAGCCACGGAGTTAGCTCCGGGCACATGATCAACGCGAAATTCTACCTGACGAACGGGTGGAAGACCGGATAAGTCTTCGGGGAATACTTCAGGAAAATCTCGGATAATGGGGATATCTTGAATACTCTTCTTTTTAACATCCTTTTGAACGATATGGGCCAAAAAGGCCACGTACTTCTTTCATAAGTACTTTTGAGCAGTAGTGCATGACATTAATTTAAGCCCTTTGCAAGGCTTTTCACCAAAGACTCTCAACGTTTCTCCCGATGGTAGAGGTATTCGAATACACTTCTCAAAGCAAATGACTTCGGCATGATGATTCGATAGCCAATCCATGCCTATGATGATATCAAAGCTCCCTAGTGGCATTAGAACAAGGTTGATTGGGAATGTGTGATCATTAAGTTCTAAAGAGCAATCATAGATAATGGATTCAATTGTAAAGGAGTCACCATTTGCTACTTTAACGGTGAAGGTTTTCTCTAATTGGGATCGTGTCTTTGCAAGTAAAGGTTCAAAATTAAGTGACACAAAACTTTTATCGGCACCGGTATCGAATAAAATGGAGTCATATTGACTATTAACAAGAAACGTACCATTGACCACGTCATTGTTGGCTTGAGCTTCATTGGCGTTTATGTTGAAAGCACGCCCACGAGCTCCACCTTGTCTAGCATTGACTAACTTTGGGCATTGATCACGAAAATGGTTTGGGTTGCCACACTCATAACATGCTCTCCCATTTGCAATAGCGGGTACACCTTGATTAGCCACTTGGGTGTTGGTTTGGTTTGGTGGGTTGACTTGGCCCGCAAGAGCTTTGGTCCTATAAACATTAACCGTATGGCCATATCTCCCACAATAAGTACAAATGCGACATGGGATGCTTTGGGGATGATGGTAGTTGCAGGTGGCACAAAGTGGGTAGGTTCCAACATATGGCTTTTTGGCCGGTGCTTGAACCATAGGTGCAGCTTGGTTAACAGGAATAGCAGGAGTGACCACAGCATAGTTTCTAGTCTTCCTTTTCCTATTATTGCGGGAGGGTTCAGTTGTGGCTTCTTTGTTGTGGGTAGGAGGGGTTATAGTGTCAGAGACTTTCTTGGTGCCCTTCTTAGTAAGAGTCCCCACCTTCACATGATTATCGGTTAAGGTGGCGGACAAACGGATGGCATCTTCAAGTGTTGTGGGATTCCTTCCTAGGACAGTATCTTGAATTTGTCTAGGTAGTCCCCCAATATATTTTTCAATGCAGCGGGATAGAGGAATGACCATGTGGGGCACAAGAAGACTCAACTCATGGAACCGAGTCATATACGCCAAGTTTTCACCACTATCTTGGGCAAGATCCCAAAACTCAGCTTCAAGTTTCTTCACTTCATTTCGAGGACAGAATTCCTCGGTCATTAGCCTTTTAACCTCATCCCAAGGTAAGGCCATTGCTACATCCACACCTCGATTTCTCTTCTCCCCATTCCACCACGTGAGTGCCCATTTTTGTAGGACACTTGTGGCATGACAAACACAAAGGTTGTCAGGGTAGTCGCTATTGAGAAAAGTATTCTCAATGCTTTCGAACCATTGAAGGAGTCCAGTAGCTCCTTCGGTACCATATAACTTGAGGGGATTGCACGAGTTGAAGTGCTTGAATGTGCATTGAGATGGGTTGTTACCACCATTTCCACTATTGCTACCATTACCACCGTTGTTGCCATTGGTGGCACTATTAGCTTGTGTGAGTTGTGTCACGAGTTGTGCAAGAATAGCAGCAATGTCGGTATTGGTGTTGGCGGCGGGAGCACGACGAGGAGGCATTCTACAGATTTTCACAAGACAAGAAAAGATGTAAGAACTCATGAGAATTGTTTGGATTTAATAGAATAAGATAACAAAATAAATAGATAATCATAGTTTGGATTGTACTCAAATAGTGATATAATCACTCGAGTACTATGACACATTAAGGTTAATTAAACTTATATAATTTTCAAGGAGACATGCTTTAGCCTATAAGTAAACACTCATCTCGGGAATTCCCAGGAAAGCAAACGGGTCCCTCGGTTGATTGGGATTTATGCGAAATGCTTTGCTAGACAGAAAACCCAAAATATAGGTGTCACTCATCCAGATGGCACGTGTCCTCAAATAATTAACAAAGCTTAAAAACCTTAACGAGGAAATAAAGAAAATTTTATGGATTTAGCTTCATGAAGATTCCATATGCTAGGAAAATATAGATAGAGAAGGAGATAAGAGTATTATGAGGTTTTAGGATAGAGGAAGAGATATTGTTTATTTAATTTATTATTTAAGTATATACTAATAAGTCATGGATTTTTAATAAATAAGTCATCAAATAAAATAATAACTAATCATAGTAAGCATGTAGCACATAGCATGTAGCACATAGCATGTAACACATAACATATAGCATGTAGCATATAACATGAAATCATGAATCATAGCATAAGTAGGTGTCCTAAAGTTATAGTCTAGGTCAAGGTGCCTAATAACCTAATTCCCTATAACCAAGGCTCTGATACCAATATGTCACACCCCGACCGATGGCGGAATCATTGGGGCGGGACATGTAGACTGTTCATAAGCACAAGGTTGACTAGATTGAATATATTAAACATCAAATTTCATAACAAGTAGTCCAAACACGACCAAATCCAAGATAGAACAAAATTGAAAATACATAGAGTTCTTTTATTTAAATTAACTAAGTCCAATCCTATGTGTAGCACATCTTGAACAATCTCACACGTTAGAACCTGAAACATGAATAAAATAAAGTCAACTAAAAAGTTGGTGAGTATAACACAGGTTTATATAGATAGCATATAGTTTGTAAAACAAATCCTTACATAACATGATAAATAAGGCATTTATGGGGAGCAGCCATTGTGTAACCATGTACAATCAAACATTTGTAACTAGCATGCAAAATTGTGTTGTCGGTATCAATCACCCCAATCTGGGTGGGTTTGTCAGACTCAATAGATCTATCATTGAAAACCGTCGGTTTGTATAGTTAATGATTGCACATAATCGCATACAAAGGTTAGCACACCTAGCACTCGGGCATAAAGCTCAAATTGCACACATGAATGTAAATAGGATTTGTACTTGTGTTGTTTGTGTAAATGTAACGTGTAAGTTGAATAATGTTCATGTTTCACCCCAAAAGTGTAAAAGAGAAAAAGGGGCTATGAAATACTCACTTGGTTCGAAGGCGTAGCTAACAAAGATATTAGATAGTAAGGATCCTTGAAATGTACAAGTTAACCTAAGGAGTAATGTATATGGTATTAATAGTGTGCACCAATGTTTAAGTCTAAGGTTGCATTTGGACTTGTGTAATAAGGTCATTGATTTGTAATTGGAGGTATTGAATAAAATATATAAAGTTTGAAAGAGTATTTTTAGAACATTTTGATTAAGGTTTGAGTTTGAATAATTAAATAAGTAATGTAAATAATTATTGTTTATGGAAACATTGTAAGTATTAGTTATAAGTTAGTATAATTAATTAATCGTTTTTGTTTAAATATAAATTAAATAAATAATCATTTTATTTATTTATTTATAAAATGTAACTTAACCATTTAAATACTTTTTAAATGAAAGGTTTAACAATAATTGTAAATTAAATTTTATAAACTTTAAATAATTAATTTTTCCATTTATTAAATATTTGTTCTTTCTAAATAAGATTAAATGCAATTTTATAAAATTCAACTATTTTTATTTTGTAATTCAATCAGAATATTTGTGGTTTGAAAAATATATAAAATTTATAATTCTGCCAAGATTTTAACTCACACACGACCGTGCCTGGGAAGGGCACGATCGAGCTCAAACCACGGGCGCGACCATGCTAGTCAGGGCGCGACCGTGTTGATCAAACAGAGGGCTTAAACTAATTAAATCATTAGGCACGACCGTGCCTTGGCTAGGCATGATCGTGTCTATGATCCTAAGACACGACTGAGATTAGCCAAAGGGCATGATTGGGTCTGTACAGGAGGACACGACCGCTCTGATAGTCGGCACGACCGCGTCTCTTAAGGCACGACCGCGCTAGATGATTAGCGCGACCGCGTCTGTTCCAAATCAGGAACGAATTGACTAATTCTTATAATAACAAGATTGGAAATCATAGGGCTTTCACCCATTAGATTGTTTCGAGTCTTTTTGCATAGATTAATTGGATTTAAAACGTGTCAAATGTCGGATTCGATTAAATCATTTTTGAACAAAAACTAGATTCGGGTTTAAGGTGATTTCCATATTGGAAGCCCAAATTAACATGGGGCTTTTGATCTAAGGACTGAATCGATAGAGGGAAAGGTTTCAATTAGCCGGAATGATGGCGAATTGATAGCGATCGGTAGAAAGGAATTCCGACGACTTCGGGTTCTGTCTCCGGCGTCCTCTACTGCAATTCCGACTAAACCAGAGAGTCCAGTAGCTTTAGTGAGGATTGAGTAGCGTGAATCTGCTGCTTGATTGGGAGAATTCGGATTGAAAGAAAGAATTCGTGTTTTCTTGAAATGTCTAAATGATTTTTGAGATTGATTGAGTTAATCCGAGATGTTTCGTGTAATTGAAAGGTTTATTTCATTCGTTAATGAGAATGAAGTGTAGGACAGTTACGGAGCTCAACGATCGAGTGATTAAAACTATATTTACGTTTCAACTGTTACTAGGCGCGACCGTTCCCAAACGAGGCACGACCGTGCTAAGGCACCAGGCGCGATCGTTCCAAAGCAAGTCGCGCGACCGTGCCAAAGCACTCGGCGCGACCGTGCCAGAGCGAGGCGCGACCGTGCCTATTAGGGTTTCTTGTAAATTTTCAACATCAGACCTTGTAACTTTGGTCTTTGACATATTTGTATAAATAGATACTTATGTAGTGTTTTAGTTGGTTATAACCGTGTAAAATTTGCGGGTTAACATTGAAATATATTATTTAATTGATGGTACGAATAGAACAAAACAGTGCACTAGAATTTGGTTTGAAATGCATTACATTGAATTTGAAATACGGATATTAAAAATCAGAAATGTTACATTAATGTTCCATCTCCTTCACAAGGTGAAAATGTCCAGATTGAGGAGACTAGTACTAGTTCTAGTTCTAGCTAAAGTTCTGATGAAGATGGTGATGATGATAATAATGATTCTTTAGACTTTGGTTCGGATCTTTATGAACAGTTGGCAAATGCACCAAAAAGTAATATTTTACCTGTAGATGTTTATGGTAAGAGAAAGAAGTCTTTGAGCAAGAAGAAAGTCAAGTTGCCAAGACGAAAGTCAGCTCGAGGTTCTCTTCGCATTGCTACTTTATGGAAGAGAACATCGAGAGATGAAACTTTTGATTCTGATTATCAGCCAGATATGCCAAGATCAAAGAAGATGATGGCTAAGGCTAGTGCTCAAGTAGCCTAGGATGAGACATTTGTGGATTCTTTAATAATATCTCCAATGCCATCCCAGACCACAACACCGCAAGGAACTCCTAATGTTCCTCCTTCACATCAAGATCAGGTTGGTCCTTCAACTACATCGAAAAGTACCAAGATTGTAGCCTTGGAAGCCAAAGTAACATGTTTAGAGGCTTAAGTGCTGGGTCTTTAAGGACAGCTTGATGTATTACAAGCTGATGCTTTTCAAAGACAGTAGGAATTTCAATATCAAAACAAGCAGAATGCAGAGATGCAAATTCTGGTCTCACAACTGCTAGAGTGTATTGACGCTCAAGGGGAGAAACCTGCTACTGATGAGCTTGTCATACAAGTGTTATTAACAAAGTTAATGATGAAGATGAAGATCCCGAAGCAGGAGACAAGGATGAGCGTCAACACACTGAAGTGAACCCGACATCTCTAGTTCAAGGGGAGTCTGCTACATCTGGTCAAGCAATACAGTCAAGTGAAAAAGGGAAGACTATAGAGGCTATGGATATGTAGTTGATTGATAATTCATTTTTTAAAGACTCTGACTTAGATGAAGCAGACAAGATTGAATGTTTATCTGGGTTAGATGACATGATTAATGATGATGTCCTTGAAGATGAAGAGTCTAAGATTGAAGAAGAGGAGTTGGTAAAGATGGAAATTGAAAAAAGATACTGCTAAGCTTACATATGAAGGCTGTGACGGTCTTAATGTTCCTTTTAACTTCATACATGATAATGTTATTCCTGAAGAAACTTCAGAAGGAATGACAGAATCATTGGACTTTGATGAAGACGTTACATTGCCTGATTCTAATATTGCTCAAGATGGAAAGCCTGAATAACCTGTGATGTATAGAGATACAGGTACAAAAGAGAAATGGGTGGAGTTGGTGAAAAGTTGGAGGAAAGTGTTACATGTTTCACCATCACCACCTGTATTGAAGGCTAAGTATGTTAACAAGGATCACTGTGTTGGAAGGATTCTAAGTTGGTTCTACGATGAAGAATTCAAGTTGTTTGTGATCAAAAGATGATGTAGTACATTATTTGAAGCCGAGACTTAATTATTTCAATTCATTGCCTTGATGTGAAATTAATGGTCTTGCGACGAAGCAGTTAATCAACAAATCAAATAATGGAATTGCTGATTCGATTGCTAAGCTAATACGTACTGAAGGTAACTCAGGGAAGTATGAAAGACTTAAACCTCAAAACGGTAAGAGAATCAAAGAGATTGATCCAGTAACAAGAAAGAATGTCTGGAGGTATAAGTTCAAACCCGTGAAGGCTATCAAGAAAATTCCGTTGAAGAAAGTGCCACAAGATTTTGTTAGTAATATGAAGTGGTGGTACGTAGACGTTGATACTAGCGAGACAGTTATAGAAGATCAAGACAATATGGTTCTAGCTCGTTTCTATGATACTATGTATCTTATTAACTTTTCAGAGGAAGACCAGCAGATGTTAAAGAGAAAAGAGATTATGTTTACTAGTGAATAGAGAGAGCAGGCATTGCAGTATAAAAGAGTTTTGTAGATATGCATTAATCGTGGAGTGCATGCAGGGAGCAAAATACCAGAGAATTGGAAGAGCACATGAAGATCAAGGACCAAGCTATTGTCAAGGGGGAGTCTGTTAGGACATAGTTTTGTGACAATGAGTTTGTAATATTTAGTTCTTTGTATGTCTTAATGTTTTGCAATGTTTTCTAGTTAAGTGTTTATGTTTTGCAATGGCAAACTTAACAAATTCGCCTAAGCCTTGTGTGTGGCGAAGTTGTTAAGTTCGCCTGTGGCAGTTTGTGTGCCTATAAATAGATGTTTACATGTTCTAACTTGAGAGCTTTTGGATTTGTGATCAGTTTTGTAAACATGAATTTGGAGCAATAGAAGAGAAAGATTATTTACATCTTGTGTTCATTGCTACTGTTGTTGTCATCAATACACAAACATGCATATGGTTGGATTTTGCACTCCGTGTGTGTGATACGTCACATGTCAAGATAGATCCGTATTGACTCCGAAGTGACCTACACAACTTTATAATGAAGTCTATGGAGATCTGCTCCCACTGCCACTATGGAATCTCTGGTTGTTGAAGTAATCCCGACGGTTTCTGGTATTCCACTTTAACCTTCGAACAGGTTAAGCACTTGCTGATATAGGTGGCAATATCGGCCTTCATGTTTGGGCCACCAGTAAAGTTCCTTCAGGTCATGGTACATCTTGTCAGATCCGGGGTGAATCGAGTATCTAGACTTGTGTGCTTCATCCATCAATAGATCCCTTAGGTTCCCATAGCTCGGTACCCAAATCCGATTCATGAAGTAGCATGTGCCATCGGACTTGACCACTAGTTGCTTGTCCATACGTCGTAAGGACTCATGTTTCAAATTTTCTTCCTTTAGTGTTTCGAGTTGAGCATCATGGCATTGAGTGGGTAGATCCGTGTGAATCGTCAACAGTAATGCTCACACTCGACGCGGTTTGGACTGTTCCTTCCTACTCAAGGCATCAGCAACAACGTTTGCCTTTTTAGGATGATAGTGAATTGCATATTCGTAGTCGTTAAGTAATTCGACCTATTTGCGTTGCCTCATATTTAGCCCTTTCTGGTAAAAAATATGTTGCAGACTTTTGTGATGGGTGAAGATTGTGCATTTCATACCATACAAGTAGTGTCTCCAGATCTTGAGTGCGAAAACCACAGCTCCCAATTCCAAGTGATGGGTGGTGTAGTTATTTTCATGTACTCTAAGCTGCCAGGAAGCTTAAGCAATGATATTCTCTGTGCATCAGTATGCAACCGAGTCCTTGATGTGACGCATAGCAGTATACCGCAAAGTCATCCGTTCCTTCTAGAAGTGATAGGATCGGTGCATTGCAGAGTTTCTGTTTAAGCAGTTGGAATGCTGCTTCTGCCTTATCATCCCAATCAAACTTCTTATCCTTCTGAGTCAAAGTGGTCAGCGGTTGGGCTCTCTTAGAGAAATTCTCGATAAATTGTCGGTAATAGCCCGCAAGACCCAAGAATTTTCGCACCTCTATTGGAGTCTTAAGTGCCTCCTACCTCTTTAGATTTTGGATGGGTCAACATGTATGCCTCTCTCGTTGACCACATGTCCAAGGAATTGCACTTCTCGAATACAGAAGTCGCACTTTTCGAATTTGGCGTACAACTTCTTGTCTTTTAGTAATTCCATGATTAGTCTAAGATGTTGTGCGTGCTCTTCCTGTGTCCGTGAGTATATCAGTATGTCATCGATGAATACAATTAAGAACTTGTCCAAATATGGCTTGCATACCCGATTCATGAGGTCCATGAATACGGTCAGTGCATTGATTAACTCAAATGGCTTGACCATGAACTCGTAATGACCGTAACAAGTTCGGAAAGAGGTCTTCGGAGTGTCATCCTCTTGAATCCTCAGTTGATGGTATCACGAACGCAGATCAATCTTCGAATAGTAGCTCGATCCTTGTAATTGATCGAACAGATCGCCGATCCTTTGTAGAGGATACCGGTTTTTAATTGTCACTTTGTTCAATTCCCTGTAGTCAATGCACATGCGAAAACTCCCGTCCTACTTTTTGACAAACAATAACGGGGCTCCCCATGGAGAAAAAATCGGTCTTATGAATCCCTTCTCTAACAGCTCCTTTAGTTGATTAGACAACTCTTGCATTTCCGATGGTGCTAGTCGGTAAGGTGGTCGTGCTATCGTAGCAGCTTCTAGTGTAAGATCGATCCGAAACTCGACTTGCCTTGGTGGTGGAAGTCCGAGAAAATCTTCGGGGAATACTTCGGGATAGTCCTGAATGATCGGTATGTCCTCAATTTTTCTTTCCTCTGCTCTCTTCTCTGTTACGTGCGCTAAAATTGCATGATATCCCTTTCGTAAGTACTTCTGGTCTTCATACATGTAATTATTCTTAGTGCAGTACCGCCTTTTTCTCCTTGAATCAAAAGTGTCTCTCTGTTTGGTAGTGGGATACGAACAATTTTTTCGTGACACACGATCTTCGCTCGGTTCTTGGATAACCAGTCCATACCAATGACTGTGTCGAAACTCCCAAGTGTTCCTGGTAGTAAGTCTACATCAAATGGGTGGTCTGCCAATTCCAAGATGCACCATTGGATTATCTGTTCAGTCTTGAATAGTTTACCATCAGCTAACTCTATTGTGTACTTACAATCTAGTGCGGTTGGTTTAATACCAAGTAATGGACTAAATTCACTGGACATAAAGCTCTATCGGCACCCGTATCAAATAAAATAAAGGAATAATGATTGTTTACAAGAAACGTAACGATGACAATGTTCGAATCCTCTCAAGCCTCTCCGGCTCCTATAAGGAACGTTCCGCCATGCGCATTGTTATTACATGGTTTTATTAACTTTGGGCAGTCCTTGCAAAAATGCCCAGGTCTCCACACTTGAAGCATGACCTGTTTGCTCCAGTGTTAGTGGTTAGATCAGCAGTTCTGCAATTACGGGTGGCATGGCCGAAATGATTGCATTTTTTACACTTGGAGTCTTCGCGTGAACCCGTGTGGTGGAAACCACACTTCTTACATTTTGGTATATTCCCAGTGTATCCACCTCTGGCCTTCTTCTCTGGTGGGCCTGCAACAAAGGCCCTAACCGTTTCTTGTCTCCTCGGAGATAGTGGTGCAAAGTTTTTCACGGGAGTGTTGTCCCATTTCCCTTTGTTATCAAATGGCTTCATAACAGGTCCTTTCTTGACCAGTATACCCTGACGAACCGCTTAGTCGGTCAAGTTGTGAGCAAGTCTCACTGCGTTATGGATAATGATAGGCTTAGCAGATGACACCATACTTTGGATCTGAGGCGATAAACCCCAAATGTACCTTTCAGTCCACTAGTATTCCGGTGTGACCATAAGCGGACACGGTCGGGCCAAGTCGTGGAATCTCGTGTTGTATCCCTCAATATACACACATTCCATCGATAAGTTCTAGAACCCTTTTTCTAACTTTTACATTTCATTGCGAGGGCAATACTCCTCTTTATCATTTCCTTGAACTCTTCCCACGGAATTGCATTAGTAGCTTCCAGACCCAAAGTCTAGACATGTGAATTCCATCAGGTGAGGGCTTGCCCCTCGAAAGTGATGGTGGCGTATTTAACCTTTAATCCATGAATTGCTCATGATGAACATTGGTTCAACTTTCTCTATCCATCCAACCAGACCTACCGCTCCCTCCAAACAATTAAAGGTATGGGGTTTGCAGTTCAGAAATGACTTGAATGAACAACCTCTGCTATTGGTCTCGGTCCTAGAATTATAAATGTGACAGCCTTAGTAACCGACTAATCATAAGCAATGACCTCATTACATAGGATAATATATCTCTTTTAGATACTCATCGTACCTTCGCCTTCTACGTTACCCCCTGATTCTCCACTGGACCAGTTCACTTCGTAGGAAGCGAGGGCGTCGACTACTCGCTGCGAGTTCATTGCCTCGATCTCCGTGGAGTTCATAGGTGTACCGTTTCCTTCGTTGGTGCGAGATGCTCTTCTTCGTGGCGGCATGTTTCTTCAAATCATAATGATAATAAAGATAAGATCATAGCAACCAATCAATCATGCAATATAAAAAGATAACATAACTTGATAAATAAATTGTACGAAATACAAAGTATTCAAGGAGTACACACTCCACCAAAACAAGTTCAAATCTAAATATCGCGTGAGCACAACCCGCTCACGATAGGCTAATGAACAAAATGTGAAAACACTCCAACTATCATAGCTACAGATGCGAAAAGAGTGCTAACTGCAGCTAGTGCCACAACTAACTCTGCGGCCTGCTGCAACCCTCTGGTCGGCAGCTATAATCCGCTCCTCGACAATCTCAACCCGGTCTCACATAACTATGAGAGCCTGGTCGATAAGATCCGACTCGTCCTCTAAATGAGATACACGTCCATCAAATGCCTTGGTGACTCCTCGTGGTATATCAGAAGTTTCACCCTGAAGCTCCTTCACGTTATCCTATAATGCCCGGATCTCGTGGTCGTGGCATGCACTACGCGCCACTGGGTAGGTACTGTCCGCTCGGTAGGCTCCCCCAGGAGTGGTAATGGTTTAGGAGGCCGAGACAACTCTCCTATATTTAGCTTCGGGGAAATCCCCTCTCCTGCCATCCACTTCTGAAGGGCGCCATCCATCCAAGTCATCTTGTGGCACGTGGATCGAAGTTTCTTCTGTGGTGGTTGGGGTGTTGGGGCGACTAAGCTGGCCTCTTGCATAGTCAGGTAGTCTGCTTAGGTCTCAACGGCTTCGGGGTTGGTGATGTCGACACCGGAGTACCCTCACTCGAGGTAGAATGAAAGGCCCCTTTCCCGGGTAACCTCACTTGTTGGATTTACTCATAAACATAGTCATAAAATACTGAATTTATATTAAAAACATTCGTCATCCAATTACATAATCATAACAGCGGAAGTCTTTACAATTAAAAACATAACATTGTTCGAAGACATATAAAACAAAAGAGGGATATCAGTCTCGTGCCGGGTAACCTCCATGCCATCGCACGACCTTATCTTCCTTTACCTGAAATGTATACTAAAAGTCAGCTAACGCTGGTGAGTTCTAGTTTAATGCGATTTGATATAAACATTCTTTTCTTTACTTTATAAGTATGCATTACTGTATAGTCATTCGTATAAATACGTATTCAGAACTTTTGTCTTTCTTTCATCTTTCTTTTCTGTATCTTTGTGATTTCATATATATATATATATATATATATATATATATGCATTCACCCTTTTTCTTTCTTTTCTTTCTTTCTTTACTTTCATGGGTCATACTATATAAGGGTGATCAACCCGTCATTTGCTTACGAATGTCACAAAGACAATCGCCGCGGTCCATCGTCATGGCCCGCCTATACTTACAACCGTCCGGCAACTAGTGCCGTCCGTCATTTTATTCTTACAACCGTCCGGCAATCTTTGTCCGTCCATCATGACTTACAACCGTCCGTCCGTCGTAGGTCGTAATTCGCCCGTCTACCCGAAGGTATTCGTTTCCCATGCGACTATTATTTATACAACCGTTCTACTATAATATGCCAATTGCTTCGACCGTCCATTAATGGCATTCGTACGTCCTAGCTGATGAAGGAACGCACTTGTCCCGGTTGTAAAATAATCACATGGTCGTCCGTCTACCGAAGTAGCCGTTATCATCGAAGCGTCCATAACATTTTCTGTACTTGGCAAGCAATATATACATGGATATAAAGCAGGATTTCATTCTTTCATATTGTGTTATACTTTCATTCATTCTTTATAATCATACTTTTCATTCTTTATTCATAATTTCTCTTTCGTGTATAGGTATATATATATATACTTGTATAACACATATGATCACATTGACATTCATAACATTTATTCACTTAGTGTATACATTTCAGCCCTAAAACATTTGAAAACATTTGCACATAACATAGAAGGGGGCACATAGGACTCACCTGATGAGTAGTTTCTGTAATACACTAAGCTGGCTACTGGGCACTAATGTCACTCACGATCTGTATAATAAAATCATACACATAAGGTGGTGCTCCTAGATGACACTAGACATTACTATGCTTGAACATAGTAGTTTTGATTGATTAGCTTATATCGAAACTTGGTAGTTTCGATAGGTTGTTTCTGTCGAAACTTGGTAGTTTCGATAGGTAGTTTCGATAGGTTGTTTCGATAAGTAACTTATGTATTATCTTAGCTTCGGATCAGGGGCTCATATCGAAACTATGGTAGTTTCGATTGGGTCTGCATATATCGAAACTGGGTAGTTTCGATAGGTCTGCACATATCGAAACTAAGTAGTTTCGATGGGTCTGCACATATCGAAACTAAGTAGTTTCGATGGGTCTGCACTTATCGCCTTCCCCAAAAATCCGAATATTCTGCATGCGAATCTGATCATGTCGATATCTAAATTTTCTTTGATCAAAACGTTCGTTTTTCTTTCTAGATGCTATACCTAAGTTCACTTTCAAGTTTCATCCGCAAAATCGTTATCTTTTAGCCAAAACCCGAAAACTCCCAAAACGAACAAAAACTCATAATGTGATCGAATCGTTTCCTAGATTGGATTTCTGATTCAGAGGATATGATCACGAGAACAGCAGCAACGTTCTCCTGAATTCCCGAGTTGATCCGTCACTTTCTCTCTCTAGACCCGAGCTTTCCTTTCTCTCTCTAAAAGCTGCGTGAGTTGGGGAAATGAGCAGGGAAGAGGGCTGCCTTGCCTTATATATATACCTGGGCTTCCCTCGGCCCATTGAAGCCGAGCCCAAGCCCGCTCCCTTTTGTTTAAATATTCCGACTAAATCACCGGTCTCGCTATATTTATTCGTTTCATTTTTTTTTGGGATGTTATAAGTCTACCCTCCTTAAAGAGGTTTCGTCCTCAAAACTGTTCATACGTTAAACAATTGAGGGTATAGTCCCCTCATCTCGTCTTCTTTTTCCCACGTAGCTTCTGACCCTTTTCTGTGCTTCCATTGTATCTTGACTAACGGTATCGACTTATTGCGTAGTCGTTTCTCAGCTCGGTCAAGAATGGCTATTGGTTCCTCTACATAATTTAGACTGTTATCCACTTCGATCTCGTCGTAAGGTATGTGAGCTGTGTTGTCAGCTAAGCACTTGCGTAAGTGCGACACGTGAAACGTAGGGTGTATTCCACTAAGCTCGACGGGTAGGTCGAGTCTGTAAGCAACTTGACCCACTCTTGCTAAAATCTTGAAAGGTCCGGCAAACCTTGGACTTAGTTTGCCACGCTTTCTGAATCGAATGATTCCTTTCCACGGTGATACTTTCAACAGTACCAAGTCCCCTACTTGAAACTCTAAATCCCTCCTTCTCTTATCCGCATATGATTTCTGTCTGTCTTTTGCGGCTTTCATACGAGCCTTGATTTGATCAAATTTCTCAGAAGTAGCTTTGACCACTTCGAGACTTGCAAAATCCTTCTGTCCAATTTCCCCCCAACAAACCGGGGTCCTACATTTCCTCCCATACAACATTTCAAATGGCGGCATGCCAATAGTCGAGTGATAGCTGTTGTTATATGAAAATTCCGCCAATGGTAGATGGCTGTCCCAACTCCCACCGAAGTCAATGATACAGGCCCGGAGCATGTCCTCCAAGGTCTGAATGGTCCTTTCCGATTGTCCATCGGTTTGGGGGTGGTAAGCGGTGCTGATGTTCAGTCTAGTGCCCATTGCTTCGTTGAATTTCTTCCAAAACCTTGACGTGAATCTAGTATCCCTATCGGACACATTCGACAGCGGCATACCATGTCTGCTCATAATTTCCTTGATAAATATTTCTGCTAGCTTTTCAGAAGAAGAAGTTTCTCGTATTGGCAAGAAGTGAGCACTCTTTGTCAAGCGGTCGACGATCACCCAAATGGTATCATTGCCTTTAGCTGTTCGCGGTAGCTTGGTAATGAAGTCCATTGTGATCTCTTCCCACTTCCATTCCGGTATTGGTAAAGGTTGCATTTTACCGCATGGTTTCTGGTGCTCGGCCTTAACTAGAGAACACGTTAGGCACTTGCTCACGTATTCTGTCACATCATTCTTCATGCCAGGCCACCAGTATTCTTTCTTCAAGTCTTGATATATTTTGTTTGTCCCGGGGTGGATAGAATAGCGAGACTTATGGGCCTCATCGAGTATTTTGGCTCTAAGCTCACCAATCTTAGGTATCCACATCCGGCCAAACCTAGTTCGTACTCCGTATGCATTCGCATCTAAGTTCCCTTGTTGTCCTACTATTCTTTCCCGTTTCACATTTCTTTCTAACAATGCTTCATCTTGTGCCTTTGATATTTCACCCATTAAGTCTGGCGTTATAATCAACTGGCACGCTTTGATCCGAATAGGTGCCGATTCTTCCTTTCTACTTAAAGCGTCAGCCACTACGTTTGCCTTGCCTGGATGGTACAATATTTCACAGTCATAGTCTTTCAGTAGCTCTAACCATCTCCTTTGTCTCATGTTTAATTCCTTTTGTTCGAAAAAGTACTTCAGGCTTTTGTGATCGGAGTAAATGGCGCATTTAACTCCATACAGTTAGAGTCTCCATATTTTCAACGCGAAAACTACTGCTGCTAATTCTAGATCGTGTGTTGGGTAGTTAACCTCGTGAATCTTTAGTTGCCGCGATGCATAAGCAATTACCTTTCCTCGTTGCATAAGTATGCAACCTAAACCCTGCCCCGAAGCGTCAGAGTAGACTACCAAGTCTTCATTTCCCTCAGTGTCACACCCCCAAATTCATTTACTTAGTGTATAAATAAACAAATTAAGGTCGCAACGATTGGTAACATTACACAACAGCGGAAGTTAAAGTAAAGACTTCTGAATATTGAACACCATTACAAATACTATAATAAACTTGTACATTGTCCTAGAACCATGTATAGGTGAAAGCCATCTTGAAGTTTGACGATCATACTCCTTCAGCTTCTAGGGTTTAATCCAAAAGGCTAACCTATTCCAACCATGCCATAACTATGAATTACCTGAAAAACATACTTAAAAATGTCAACACAAAGGTTGGTGAGTTCACAGGTTTGATTGTTGCAATGTAAAGTGATTTTCCTTGAAAACAATGATATTGTGTACATGGCCATGACACGAAACTGTTTTCCTTGAAAACATTTAAAATATGTACACGGGTTTAATGTAAGGTTGTTTTCCTCGAAAACATGTGATGACTTCATAGTCATAAAACGAGTAGTTTTCCCAATGAAAACATGTGATGACTTCATAGTCATAAAACGAGTAGTTTTCCCAATGAAAACATGTGATGACTTCATAGTCATAAAACGAGTAGTTTTCACAGTGAAAACATGTGATGACTTCATAGTCATAAAACGAGTAGTTTTCCCAATTAAAACATGTGATGACTTCATAGTCATAAAACGAGTAGTTTTCCCAATGAAAACATGTGATGACTTCATAGTCATAAAATAAGTCATTTTTCCTGAAAACATTGATACTGTGTACATGGCCATAATATGAAACTGTTTTCCTTGAAAACATTGATAAAAACATTTCCATGTAAACGAATGGCAAAACCATCGGTGTATAAGTGATTGGCAGATCCATCTGCACGAAAACGTTTCAATGAATATGATAAACAAAACAAGTAATGTTGACCCATTTGTAGACTAGCTAGGAATACAAATAATATGTACATACATGAGGCATAACCAAACCATGACACATGTTTTTTGCCCCTCGCTCGTACCTCACGAGCAATGATTGAACACTATGCGGTCATTTGGCTAGAGGGACCCATGGTTAGCGCGACTAACCATGACCGGGGGTGTCAATCCCAATAGTACTATCCATAGAATCCCAGGCTATCCTTAGCTAATGGTTATAATATATGATGGTCAGGGGACTTTACGAGCTCCAAACGTGTTCACTCATGCAAACATAAAGGTCGGGTCTTGTTTTCTTGTTACCATATGAAAATGTTTATAAGTATGTGTTCCATGTTTTCTAAGATGTATCAAGTAATGATGTTTCGTGTTTTCAAACGTGTTATGGAAGTATGTTTCTCCCCCGATATTTCTAAAACATTAAAAGTTAAAAGGGGACAGTGAACTCACCTCAAGTCCAGCAAATGCGATCACAAGCTCAACTGACAACAAGTGAGCGCAACGATCCTAAACGGTTCCTATTGTTCAAACAAGTGTTGTCAATTTCAACAACAATATAACTAGGATCGTGCCCTAACATTACGGTTTCAAATCTAAACCCAACCCATGTTGAGGACATCTAAGTTGTAGAAACCAAATTCTTTATTTTTAACGAAAATTGGGCAGAGTCCCGTTTGTTTTTGGCTAAACCCGACAATATCCAATTGTCCAATCACAACATCAACTTACACCAATAATCCAATAAACTGCACTTTAGATCCTAATACTAAAGTCATACTTCAATTCGACAATTATTTGATAAATATATAAAAACTATATAATTATAATTCAATTTAACGTGCCCGAAAAACGTTCTCAAAGGACGTCCCCGACAAAATTTATAGGTCCCGTGCTACTACCTGACAATAGATATATAAGTGTTTCGGGTCATACCTTAGCCTACAAGCCGTTCTAAGCGGTTTTGTACGAAAAGCTGAACACGACGCGAAAAGAAACTTGTTTCGCTCATAACGTGATCATACGAACTCCGATTGAGGTGATTCAAGCGGCCATGAACTCGTCTCGCCAAGCCCCACCAGCGCCACCGGTCTCTGCCGCCGCCGCCGCCGTCGCCGGAAAACCGGACAGTGACCGGATTTGGTGGTTTCGGCCGGAAAGCTTCACTTTTTCGACCCAAACTTCTTCGTATGCGTAGATCGGACCTTTAGGAACCCTTTTCTAGCAAAAGCCCCATTTGTCGAGGTCGCCGGAAAAGTGTTTTTGGCCGGAATCTCCACCACCGTCGCGAATCAGAGGGAACCGTCACCACCTTTGGAATCAGGGTGACGAGACCTAGTGGGCTAGGTGGTTCACTCGCCGCCACTCGCCGGCACCGCCGCCGTCGACGCCGTGCTCCGCCGTCTGCCGCCGCAGGTCTGCCGGAGTCCGTCCACTGCTCTCACTCTCCCCCATTTTCACCTTTTGTGTGTGTTAGATTTGTTTGGATAAATGAAGAGAATGAGGGGTGTTCTAGTACTTATAGGAGGAGTTTTAACGAGTTTAATTCGTGTAACGAACCCGTCTCCGTCATGTTCTTGCGTTAATCGATTGCTCAATCTTTATTTTAAAATTCTTAGAGCTTTAAAACGTCATTAATAATATTATCCACGTATTTTAAGCCGTGAGATTTAAGTTTCGGTTGATGAACGAACATGTACGCGTTGGTACCACGTTTTCACGCATTCGTTCTTTTTAAACGTTTTCGCTCCGAGTTTGTAGAATATTATTTTACCAATGATATTAAAATATTATTTGTTATATTTGTCGTATCGCATACGTATCGGTAACAATCGTACTGTTATTGTCAGTTTTATGAGCATCTAATGCGAATTAGCATCCGTTTATACGTACTACGCGTGTATTTATCTGTATAGTCTTTCATCTGAATATTAATACTTGATGTAAAATAATTCATTATCTTTCATAATCGTTCTGACGAATATCTGTTAGTGACTGATGTCTAACACGTTAAACGTTTAAAATACCGAATCGCGTACGTGCATCCATTCTTTCTTAAATTCTCATAACTGCGTAACAAGTCACTAGACTAAGCCATGTGACTAATATGATATTCGGATTGTGTAAATTGAAACCTCTAACGTGCTTGGGTTCTTATTGGGCCTCATTGGGCCTAGTTGGGCATAGTCTAACAACTAGGTTTTAGATGCAGTAATTTTTGAAGGTGTCACACTCAGGTAGTGTTAAGACTGGAGCTTGGGTTAGTCGTGCCTTAAGTTCCTCAAACACGTTGTTTTGGGTTTGACCCCATTCATATTTCACTTCCTTCCGTGTCAGTTTAGTTAGTGGCGAGGCTATCCTTGAGAAATCTTGAATGAACCTTCGATAGTAGCCTGCCAATCCCAGAAAACTTCGTATCTCTGTTGGTGTCTTTGGGACGTTCCATTCCTTTACTGTCTCGATCTTTGCAGGATCTACCATGATTCCGTTTGGGTTTATTACGTGACCTAGGAATTGGACTTCCCTAAGCCAGAACGCGCATTTGGAGAACTTTGCGTATAACTTTTCCTGCTTTAACACCTCCAAAACCTCTCTTAGGTGACAGTGGTGATCACCCTCGCTTTTTGAATACACCAGTATGTCATCTATAAAAACTATCACCGATCGATCCAACATTGGTCGACATACTCTATTCATCAAATCCATGAACGCTGCTGGTGCGTTGGTCAATCCGAAGGACATCACGAGAAACTCATAATGCCCATAACGCGTGCGAAATGCGGTCTTTGGAACGTCTTCTTCTCTTACTTTCAACTGATGGTAACCCGACCTAAGATCGATCTTTGAGAACCAACTCGCACCTTGCAGTTGATCAAAAAGGTCGTCTATTCTAGGTAGTGGGTATTTGTTCTTTACTGTTCTCTTGTTCAATTCGCGGTAGTCGATGCACATGCGCATACTGCCGTCCTTCTTCTTTACAAATAGTACCGGAGCGCCCCATGGTGAGATGCTCGGCCTAATAAATCCTTTCTCGGTTAGTTCCTCTAGTTGGGACATCAATTCTTTCATTTCTGACGGAGCCAATCGGTAGGGGGCTTTGGCAACGGGCTCAGCTCCTGGCAGTAAATCAATCTGAAATTCTATTTCCCGATCGGGTGGCAACCCCGGTAGATCCTAAGGGAATACTTCCCGAAAATTGCACACCACTGGTACATTCTTGAGTTCTTTCGTTTTCATTCTATCGTCTATAACATATGCCAGATAAGCTTTGCAGCCGCGCCTCATGTAAGTTTCGGCCTTTATCATCGAGATGACGTTCGGCATTGTGCAATTCCAATCCCCATAAACCGTAATTGGACTGCCGCTAGGACCTTTGAGGTGTATCCTCTTACGTTTACATATGATTTGAGCTTCGTTGGCAGCTAGCCAATCCATACCCAATACTATATCGAATCCTCCTAAGGTGAGAAGGAATAATCTAGAAAGAAATTTATTACCCTCTATTTCTATTATGCAATCCTCTGTTACTTGGAATACTGCCGAATTTTTACCAACGGCTGTTTGTACACTAAAGGCCTTTACTACTGTGTTGATAGTGCAATTCAGTTTTCGACTAAAGGCATTTGATATAAAGCTTTTACTAGCACCCGAGTCAAATAATATAGCCGCATGTTCATCATTAACTAGGAACGTACCTGACATAACATCAGGATTTCCCCTTGCTTCCTCCTCAGTCAGGGCGTAAGCTCGAGTCCTAGTCTTTGGTTGTTCCTGTTCCTTTTCTTTTCCCGAACCAGATTGTCTGGTTTTTCTGCAATCCTTAGTCAGGTGACCAAACAGTCCACATACTTGGCATTTAGTGTCTCTTAAGCAGTCACGAGAATAGTGCCCCGCCTTCCCACACCTGTAACATGTGGTGGAGCCGACCCGAAACTCGCCAAAATGTTGCCTTCCACATTTCTTACAGGTTTCATATTTATCCGACCTTGGTTTCTTATTTACAGTAGTTACGTTCCCTCTTCCGGTACCTCTAGACGGGTTCTCCCACTCTCTCTTCTATGTCTCAGGTGCCGGGTCCTCATTGGCGTAGTCGTCATAGACGATTCTGCTCAGATTCACTACCGACTCGAAGGTCGAGGGTAGGTTAGCTTTTATATGAACACGGACCCGTTGTCGCAACCCCTTAACATAGTACTTGATCAAACGGTCTTCAGTTTCTACCAGGTGGGGTACTAGTTGAGCTAGCTCATTGAATCTCGAAGTATACTGGCGGTGCGTCTTGTTTCCAGCCTTAAGGTTTAGGAATTCATTTTCCACTCGATCAATTTCGTTCTGTGGACAGAACTTTTGGATGATCAGCTTCTTCAAGTCGTCCCATGTCATTCTGTTTATAGCATTTGGTGACTTAGTTCTCTGAATATTCCTCCACCAACTTAGTGCTTCGTTGGTGAAAGAATGAGCAACATATTTAACAGCCTGGTCTGGTCGACACTCGCTGATGTTGATTACAGCATTCATCCTCTCAATCCATTCAGGCGTTACCACTGAATCCTTGCTCCCATCGAACTTGGGTGGGTCTCCGTCCTTAAAGCCTTTGTAAGTACACCCACGGTTGCTCGATCCTATCTTTATTTCATCCCCATCACTATCATATACTTTCTCTTCCTTGTCTCCTTCATCCTCCTCTTTGCTTTTCTTTATTGCCTCGGATAGTAGATCAGGCAATACCTTCTTCAAAGTGAGCACAACTTCACGGGCAATAGCATCCCTGACTTCAGGTTCCAACTGTATAGGCCCTGGACTGTCGTCCCTAATTGGGGTCACTTCTGTTTCGTGCACACTTTCGGTGTGCTCTGCGTGCACACTCCCTTCTTCTTCAATTCTTTGGTTCAACGGAGGTCTACCTACTCGGCCAGTGCGACCGCCTCGGCGTCCCGTTCTTCCTCCACCAGCCATAATCCTTAATTTCCTGATAGTTATAAAGGGAATACATCAATGTCATTTCTTCAGTTCATAGTTTGGAACAGTACGAGCAAGGTAAATTCTTAATTACAGTGACCGGTTTGTGATTACTAATTTACAATGCTTTTCGGGTTCGAAACTCTTAAAATCAGTCGTGGCATTAACATCTATTTGTTCTAAGTTAAGGTATCTATTCCTATGCAAGAGGATTAACTTTATGACTTACTTACCGTGCTAGCGTTGGCGTTGGTTACCCATACTGACATCCGTGCGTTGGTCCCATAATCAGTTTGAGTCTAGACATTTAGGGATGTCTAAATCTCTCAAACTATTGCTCTGATACCAACTTGAAAGGCCCCTTTCCCGGGTAACCTCACTTGTTGGATTTACTCATAAACATAGTCATAAAATACTGAATTTATATTAAAAACATTCGTCATCCAATTACATAATCATAACAGCGGAAGTCTTTACAATTAAAACCATAACATTGTTCGAAGACATATAAAACAAAAGAGGGATGTCAGTCTCGTGCCGGGTAACCTCCACGCCATCGCACGACCTTATCTTCCTTTACCTGAAATGTATACTAAAAGTCAGCTAACGCTGGTGAGTTCTAGTTTAATGCGATTTGATATAAACATTCTTTTCTTTATTTTATAAGTATGCATTACTGTATAGTCATTCGTATAAATACGTATTCAGAACTTTTGTCTTTCTTTCATCTTTCTTTTCTGTATCTTTGTGATTTCATATATATATATATATGCATTCACCCTTTTCTTTCTTTTCTTTCTTTCTTTACTTTCATGGGTCATACTATATAAGGGTGATCAACCCGTCATTTGCTTACGAATGTCACAAAGACAATCGCCGCGGTCCATCGTCATGGCCCGCCTATACTTACAACCGTCCGGCAACTAGTGTCGTCCGTCATTTTATTCTTACAACCGTCCGGCAATCTTTGTCCGTCCGTCATGACTTACAACCGTCCGTCCGTCGTAGGCCGTAATTCGCCCGTCTACCCGAAGGTATTCGTTTCCCATGCGACTATTATTTATACAACCGTTCTACTATAATATGCCAATTGCTTCGACCGTCCATTAATGGCATTCGTACGTCCTAGCTGATGAAGGAACGCACTTGTCCCGGTTGTAAAATAATCACATGGTCGTCCGTCTACCGAAGTAGCCGTTATCATCGAAGCGTCCATAACATTTTCTGTACTTGGCAAGCAATATATACATGGATATAAAGCAGGATTTCATTCTTTCATATTGTGTTATACTTTCATTCATTCTTTATAATCATACTTTTCATTCTTTATTCATAATTTCTCTTTCGTGTATAGGTATATATATATATACTTGTATAACACATATGATCACATTGACATTCATAACATTTATTCACTTAGTGTATACATTTCAGCCCTAAAACATTTGAAAACATTTGCACATAACATAGAAGGGGGCACATAGGACTCACCTGATGAGTAGTTTCTGTAATACACTAAGCTGGCTACTGGGCACTAATGTCACTCACGATCTGTATAATAAAATCATACACATAAGGTGGTGCTCCTAGATGACACTAGACATTACTATGCTTGAACATAGTAGTTTTGATTGATTAGCTTATATCGAAACTTGGTAGTTTCGATAGGTTGTTTCTGTCGAAACTTGGTAGTTTCGATAGGTAGTTTCGATAGGTTGTTTCGATAAGTAACTTATGTATTATCTTAGCTTCGGATCAGGGGCTCATATCGAAACTATGGTAGTTTCGATTGGGTCTGCATATATCGAAACTGGGTAGTTTCGATAGGTCTGCACATATCGAAACTAAGTAGTTTCGATGGGTCTGCACATATCGAAACTAAGTAGTTTCGATGGGTCTGCACTTATCGCCTTCCCCAAAAATCCGAATATTCTGCATGCGAATCTGATCATGTCGATATCTAAATTTTCTTTGATCAAAACGTTCGTTTTTCTTTCTAGATGCTATACCTAAGTTCACTTTCAAGTTTCATCCGCAAAATCGTTATCTTTTAGCCAAAACCCGAAAACTCCCAAAACGAACAAAAACTCATAATGTGATCGAATCGTTTCCTAGATTGGATTTCTGATTCAGAGGATATGATCACGAGAACAGCAGCAACGTTCTCCTGAATTCCCGAGTTGATCCGTCACTTTCTCTCTCTAGACCCGAGCTTTCCTTTCTCTCTCTAAAAGCTGCGTGAGTTGGGGAAATGAGCAGGGAAGAGGGCTGCCTTGCCTTATATATATACCTGGGCTTCCCTCGGCCCATTGAAGCCGAGCCCAAGCCCGCTCCCTTTTGTTTAAATATTCCGACTAAATCACCGGTCTCGCTATATTTATTCGTTTCATTTTTTTTTGGGATGTTATAAGTCTACCCTCCTTAAAGAGGTTTCGTCCTCAAAACTGTTCATACGTTAAACAATTGAGGGTATAGTCCCCTCATCTCGTCTTCTTTTTCCCACGTAGCTTCTGACCCTTTTCTGTGCTTCCATTGTATCTTGACTAACGGTATCGACTTATTGCGTAGTCGTTTCTCAGCTCGGTCAAGAATGGCTATTGGTTCCTCTACATAATTTAGACTGTTATCCACTTCGATCTCGTCGTAAGGTATGTGAGCTGTGTTGTCAGCTAAGCACTTGCGTAAGTGCGACACGTGAAACGTAGGGTGTATTCCACTAAGCTCGACGGGTAGGTCGAGTCTGTAAGCAACTTGACCCACTCTTGCTAAAATCTTGAAAGGTCCGGCAAACCTTGGACTTAGTTTGCCACGCTTTCTGAATCGAATGATTCCTTTCCACGGTGATACTTTCAACAGTACCAAGTCCCCTACTTGAAACTCTAAATCCCTCCTTCTCTTATCCGCATATGATTTCTGTCTGTCTTTTGCGGCTTTCATACGAGCCTTGATTTGATCAAATTTCTCAGAAGTAGCTTTGACCACTTCGAGACTTGCAAAATCCTTCTGTCCAATTTCCCCCCAACAAACCGGGGTCCTACATTTCCTCCCATACAACATTTCAAATGGCGGCATGCCAATAGTCGAGTGATAGCTGTTGTTATATGAAAATTCCGCCAATGGTAGATGGCTGTCCCAACTCCCACCGAAGTCAATGATACAGGCCCGGAGCATGTCCTCCAAGGTCTGAATGGTCCTTTCCGATTGTCCATCGGTTTGGGGGTGGTAAGCGGTGCTGATGTTCAGTCTAGTGCCCATTGCTTCGTTGAATTTCTTCCAAAACCTTGACGTGAATCTAGTATCCCTATCGGACACATTCGACAGCGGCATACCATGTCTGCTCATAATTTCCTTGATAAATATTTCTGCTAGCTTTTCAGAAGAAGAAGTTTCTCGTATTGGCAAGAAGTGAGCACTCTTTGTCAAGCGGTCGACGATCACCCAAATGGTATCATTGCCTTTAGCTGTTCGCGGTAGCTTGGTAATGAAGTCCATTGTGATCTCTTCCCACTTCCATTCCGGTATTGGTAAAGGTTGCATTTTACCGCATGGTTTCTGGTGCTCGGCCTTAACTAGAGAACACGTTAGGCACTTGCTCACGTATTCTGTCACATCATTCTTCATGCCAGGCCACCAGTATTCTTTCTTCAAGTCTTGATATATTTTGTTTGTCCCGGGGTGGATAGAATAGCGAGACTTATGGGCCTCATCGAGTATTTTGGCTCTAAGCTCACCAATCTTAGGTATCCACATCCGGCCAAACCTAGTTCGTACTCCGTATGCATTCGCATCTAAGTTCCCTTGTTGTCCTACTATTCTTTCCCGTTTCACATTTCTTTCTAACAATGCTTCATCTTGTGCCTTTGATATTTCACCCATTAAGTCTGGCGTTATAATCAACTGGCACGCTTTGATCCGAATAGGTGCCGATTCTTCCTTTCTACTTAAAGCGTCAGCCACTACGTTTGCCTTGCCTGGATGGTACAATATTTCACAGTCATAGTCTTTCAGTAGCTCTAACCATCTCCTTTGTCTCATGTTTAATTCCTTTTGTTCGAAAAAGTACTTCAGGCTTTTGTGATCGGAGTAAATGGCGCATTTAACTCCATACAGTTAGAGTCTCCATATTTTCAACGCGAAAACTACTGCTGCTAATTCTAGATCGTGTGTTGGGTAGTTAACCTCGTGAATCTTTAGTTGCCGCGATGCATAAGCAATTACCTTTCCTCGTTGCATAAGTATGCAACCTAAACCCTGCCCCGAAGCGTCAGAGTAGACTACCAAGTCTTCATTTCCCTCAGTGTCACACCCCCAAATTCATTTACTTAGTGTATAAATAAACAAATTAAGGTCGCAACGATTGGTAACATTACACAACAGCGGAAGTTAAAGTAAAGACTTCTGAATATTGAACACCATTACAAATACTATAATAAACTTGTACATTGTCCTAGAACCATGTATAGGTGAAAGCCATCTTGAAGTTTGACGATCATACTCCTTCAGCTTCTAGGGTTTAATCCAAAAGGCTAACCTATTCCAACCATGCCATAACTATGAATTACCTGAAAAACATACTTAAAAATGTCAACACAAAGGTTGGTGAGTTCACAGGTTTGATTGTTGCAATGTAAAGTGATTTTCCTTGAAAACAATGATATTGTGTACATGGCCATGACACGAAACTGTTTTCCTTGAAAACATTTAAAATATGTACACGGGTTTAATGTAAGGTTGTTTTCCTCGAAAACATGTGATGACTTCATAGTCATAAAACGAGTAGTTTTCCCAATGAAAACATGTGATGACTTCATAGTCATAAAACGAGTAGTTTTCCCAATGAAAACATGTGATGACTTCATAGTCATAAAACGAGTAGTTTTCACAGTGAAAACATGTGATGACTTCATAGTCATAAAACGAGTAGTTTTCCCAATTAAAACATGTGATGACTTCATAGTCATAAAACGAGTAGTTTTCCCAATGAAAACATGTGATGACTTCATAGTCATAAAATAAGTCATTTTTCCTGAAAACATTGATACTGTGTACATGGCCATAATATGAAACTGTTTTCCTTGAAAACATTGATAAAAACATTTCCATGTAAACGAATGGCAAAACCATCGGTGTATAAGTGATTGGCAGATCCATCTGCACGAAAACGTTTCAATGAATATGATAAACAAAACAAGTAATGTTGACCCATTTGTAGACTAGCTAGGAATACAAATAATATGTACATACATGAGGCATAACCAAACCATGACACATGTTTTTTGCCCCTCGCTCGTACCTCACGAGCAATGATTGAACACTATGCGGTCATTTGGCTAGAGGGACCCATGGTTAGCGCGACTAACCATGACCGGGGGTGTCAATCCCAATAGTACTATCCATAGAATCCCAGGCTATCCTTAGCTAATGGTTATAATATATGATGGTCAGGGGACTTTACGAGCTCCAAACGTGTTCACTCATGCAAACATAAAGGTCGGGTCTTGTTTTCTTGTTACCATATGAAAATGTTTATAAGTATGTGTTCCATGTTTTCTAAGATGTATCAAGTAATGATGTTTCGTGTTTTCAAACGTGTTATGGAAGTATGTTTCTCCCCCGATATTTCTAAAACATTAAAAGTTAAAAGGGGACAGTGAACTCACCTCAAGTCCAGCAAATGCGATCACAAGCTCAACTGACAACAAGTGAGCGCAACGATCCTAAACGGTTCCTATTGTTCAAACAAGTGTTGTCAATTTCAACAACAATATAACTAGGATCGTGCCCTAACATTACGGTTTCAAATCTAAACCCAACCCATGTTGAGGACATCTAAGTTGTAGAAACCAAATTCTTTATTTTTAACGAAAATTGGGCAGAGTCCCGTTTGTTTTTGGCTAAACCCGACAATATCCAATTGTCCAATCACAACATCAACTTACACCAATAATCCAATAAACTGCACTTTAGATCCTAATACTAAAGTCATACTTCAATTCGACAATTATTTGATAAATATATAAAAACTATATAATTATAATTCAATTTAACGTGCCCGAAAAACGTTCTCAAAGGACGTCCCCGACAAAATTTATAGGTCCCGTGCTACTACCTGACAATAGATATATAAGTGTTTCGGGTCATACCTTAGCCTACAAGCCGTTCTAAGCGGTTTTGTACGAAAAGCTGAACACGACGCGAAAAGAAACTTGTTTCGCTCATAACGTGATCATACGAACTCCGATTGAGGTGATTCAAGCGGCCATGAACTCGTCTCGCCAAGCCCCACCAGCGCCACCGGTCTCTGCCGCCGCCGCCGCCGTCGCCGGAAAACCGGACAGTGACCGGATTTGGTGGTTTCGGCCGGAAAGCTTCACTTTTTCGACCCAAACTTCTTCGTATGCGTAGATCGGACCTTTAGGAACCCTTTTCTAGCAAAAGCCCCATTTGTCGAGGTCGCCGGAAAAGTGTTTTTGGCCGGAATCTCCACCACCGTCGCGAATCAGAGGGAACCGTCACCACCTTTGGAATCAGGGTGACGAGACCTAGTGGGCTAGGTGGTTCACTCGCCGCCACTCGCCGGCACCGCCGCCGTCGACGCCGTGCTCCGCCGTCTGCCGCCGCAGGTCTGCCGGAGTCCGTCCACTGCTCTCACTCTCCCCCATTTTCACCTTTTGTGTGTGTTAGATTTGTTTGGATAAATGAAGAGAATGAGGGGTGTTCTAGTACTTATAGGAGGAGTTTTAACGAGTTTAATTCGTGTAACGAACCCGTCTCCGTCATGTTCTTGCGTTAATCGATTGCTCAATCTTTATTTTAAAATTCTTAGAGCTTTAAAACGTCATTAATAATATTATCCACGTATTTTAAGCCGTGAGATTTAAGTTTCGGTTGATGAACGAACATGTACGCGTTGGTACCACGTTTTCACGCATTCGTTCTTTTTAAACGTTTTCGCTCCGAGTTTGTAGAATATTATTTTACCAATGATATTAAAATATTATTTGTTATATTTGTCGTATCGCATACGTATCGGTAACAATCGTACTGTTATTGTCAGTTTTATGAGCATCTAATGCGAATTAGCATCCGTTTATACGTACTACGCGTGTATTTATCTGTATAGTCTTTCATCTGAATATTAATACTTGATGTAAAATAATTCATTATCTTTCATAATCGTTCTGACGAATATCTGTTAGTGACTGATGTCTAACACGTTAAACGTTTAAAATACCGAATCGCGTACGTGCATCCATTCTTTCTTAAATTCTCATAACTGCGTAACAAGTCACTAGACTAAGCCATGTGACTAATATGATATTCGGATTGTGTAAATTGAAACCTCTAACGTGCTTGGGTTCTTATTGGGCCTCATTGGGCCTAGTTGGGCATAGTCTAACAACTAGGTTTTAGATGCAGTAATTTTTGAAGGTGTCACACTCAGGTAGTGTTAAGACTGGAGCTTGGGTTAGTCGTGCCTTAAGTTCCTCAAACACGTTGTTTTGGGTTTGACCCCATTCATATTTCACTTCCTTCCGTGTCAGTTTAGTTAGTGGCGAGGCTATCCTTGAGAAATCTTGAATGAACCTTCGATAGTAGCCTGCCAATCCCAGAAAACTTCGTATCTCTGTTGGTGTCTTTGGGACGTTCCATTCCTTTACTGTCTCGATCTTTGCAGGATCTACCATGATTCCGTTTGGGTTTATTACGTGACCTAGGAATTGGACTTCCCTAAGCCAGAACGCGCATTTGGAGAACTTTGCGTATAACTTTTCCTGCTTTAACACCTCCAAAACCTCTCTTAGGTGACAGTGGTGATCACCCTCGCTTTTTGAATACACCAGTATGTCATCTATAAAAACTATCACCGATCGATCCAACATTGGTCGACATACTCTATTCATCAAATCCATGAACGCTGCTGGTGCGTTGGTCAATCCGAAGGACATCACGAGAAACTCATAATGCCCATAACGCGTGCGAAATGCGGTCTTTGGAACGTCTTCTTCTCTTACTTTCAACTGATGGTAACCCGACCTAAGATCGATCTTTGAGAACCAACTCGCACCTTGCAGTTGATCAAAAAGGTCGTCTATTCTAGGTAGTGGGTATTTGTTCTTTACTGTTCTCTTGTTCAATTCGCGGTAGTCGATGCACATGCGCATACTGCCGTCCTTCTTCTTTACAAATAGTACCGGAGCGCCCCATGGTGAGATGCTCGGCCTAATAAATCCTTTCTCGGTTAGTTCCTCTAGTTGGGACATCAATTCTTTCATTTCTGACGGAGCCAATCGGTAGGGGGCTTTGGCAACGGGCTCAGCTCCTGGCAGTAAATCAATCTGAAATTCTATTTCCCGATCGGGTGGCAACCCCGGTAGATCCTAAGGGAATACTTCCCGAAAATTGCACACCACTGGTACATTCTTGAGTTCTTTCGTTTTCATTCTATCGTCTATAACATATGCCAGATAAGCTTTGCAGCCGCGCCTCATGTAAGTTTCGGCCTTTATCATCGAGATGACGTTCGGCATTGTGCAATTCCAATCCCCATAAACCGTAATTGGACTGCCGCTAGGACCTTTGAGGTGTATCCTCTTACGTTTACATATGATTTGAGCTTCGTTGGCAGCTAGCCAATCCATACCCAATACTATATCGAATCCTCCTAAGGTGAGAAGGAATAATCTAGAAAGAAATTTATTACCCTCTATTTCTATTATGCAATCCTCTGTTACTTGGAATACTGCCGAATTTTTACCAACGGCTGTTTGTACACTAAAGGCCTTTACTACTGTGTTGATAGTGCAATTCAGTTTTCGACTAAAGGCATTTGATATAAAGCTTTTACTAGCACCCGAGTCAAATAATATAGCCGCATGTTCATCATTAACTAGGAACGTACCTGACATAACATCAGGATTTCCCCTTGCTTCCTCCTCAGTCAGGGCGTAAGCTCGAGTCCTAGTCTTTGGTTGTTCCTGTTCCTTTTCTTTTCCCGAACCAGATTGTCTGGTTTTTCTGCAATCCTTAGTCAGGTGACCAAACAGTCCACATACTTGGCATTTAGTGTCTCTTAAGCAGTCACGAGAATAGTGCCCCGCCTTCCCACACCTGTAACATGTGGTGGAGCCGACCCGAAACTCGCCAAAATGTTGCCTTCCACATTTCTTACAGGTTTCATATTTATCCGACCTTGGTTTCTTATTTACAGTAGTTACGTTCCCTCTTCCGGTACCTCTAGACGGGTTCTCCCACTCTCTCTTCTATGTCTCAGGTGCCGGGTCCTCATTGGCGTAGTCGTCATAGACGATTCTGCTCAGATTCACTACCGACTCGAAGGTCGAGGGTAGGTTAGCTTTTATATGAACACGGACCCGTTGTCGCAACCCCTTAACATAGTACTTGATCAAACGGTCTTCAGTTTCTACCAGGTGGGGTACTAGTTGAGCTAGCTCATTGAATCTCGAAGTATACTGGCGGTGCGTCTTGTTTCCAGCCTTAAGGTTTAGGAATTCATTTTCCACTCGATCAATTTCGTTCTGTGGACAGAACTTTTGGATGATCAGCTTCTTCAAGTCGTCCCATGTCATTCTGTTTATAGCATTTGGTGACTTAGTTCTCTGAATATTCCTCCACCAACTTAGTGCTTCGTTGGTGAAAGAATGAGCAACATATTTAACAGCCTGGTCTGGTCGACACTCGCTGATGTTGATTACAGCATTCATCCTCTCAATCCATTCAGGCGTTACCACTGAATCCTTGCTCCCATCGAACTTGGGTGGGTCTCCGTCCTTAAAGCCTTTGTAAGTACACCCACGGTTGCTCGATCCTATCTTTATTTCATCCCCATCACTATCATATACTTTCTCTTCCTTGTCTCCTTCATCCTCCTCTTTGCTTTTCTTTATTGCCTCGGATAGTAGATCAGGCAATACCTTCTTCAAAGTGAGCACAACTTCACGGGCAATAGCATCCCTGACTTCAGGTTCCAACTGTATAGGCCCTGGACTGTCGTCCCTAATTGGGGTCACTTCTGTTTCGTGCACACTTTCGGTGTGCTCTGCGTGCACACTCCCTTCTTCTTCAATTCTTTGGTTCAACGGAGGTCTACCTACTCGGCCAGTGCGACCGCCTCGGCGTCCCGTTCTTCCTCCACCAGCCATAATCCTTAATTTCCTGATAGTTATAAAGGGAATACATCAATGTCATTTCTTCAGTTCATAGTTTGGAACAGTACGAGCAAGGTAAATTCTTAATTACAGTGACCGGTTTGTGATTACTAATTTACAATGCTTTTCGGGTTCGAAACTCTTAAAATCAGTCGTGGCATTAACATCTATTTGTTCTAAGTTAAGGTATCTATTCCTATGCAAGAGGATTAACTTTATGACTTACTTACCGTGCTAGCGTTGGCGTTGGTTACCCATACTGACATCCGTGCGTTGGTCCCATAATCAGTTTGAGTCTAGACATTTAGGGATGTCTAAATCTCTCAAACTATTGCTCTGATACCAACTTGAAAGGCCCCTTTCCCGGGTAACCTCACTTGTTGGATTTACTCATAAACATAGTCATAAAATACTGAATTTATATTAAAAACATTCGTCATCCAATTACATAATCATAACAGCGGAAGTCTTTACAATTAAAACCATAACATTGTTCGAAGACATATAAAACAAAAGAGGGATGTCAGTCTCGTGCCGGGTAACCTCCACGCCATCGCACGACCTTATCTTCCTTTACCTGAAATGTATACTAAAAGTCAGCTAACGCTGGTGAGTTCTAGTTTAATGCGATTTGATATAAACATTCTTTTCTTTATTTTATAAGTATGCATTACTGTATAGTCATTCGTATAAATACGTATTCAGAACTTTTGTCTTTCTTTCATCTTTCTTTTCTGTATCTTTGTGATTTCATATATATATATATATGCATTCACCCTTTTCTTTCTTTTCTTTCTTTCTTTACTTTCATGGGTCATACTATATAAGGGTGATCAACCCGTCATTTGCTTACGAATGTCACAAAGACAATCGCCGCGGTCCATCGTCATGGCCCGCCTATACTTACAACCGTCCGGCAACTAGTGTCGTCCGTCATTTTATTCTTACAACCGTCCGGCAATCTTTGTCCGTCCGTCATGACTTACAACCGTCCGTCCGTCGTTGGCCGTAATTCGCCCGTCTACCCGAAGGTATTCGTTTCCCATGCGACTATTATTTATACAACCGTTCTACTATAATATGCCAATTGCTTCGACCGTCCATTAATGGCATTCGTACGTCCTAGCTGATGAAGGAACGCACTTGTCCCGGTTGTAAAATAATCACATGGTCGTCCGTCTACCGAAGTAGCCGTTATCATCGAAGCGTCCATAACATTTTCTGTACTTGGCAAGCAATATATACATGGATATAAAGCAGGATTTCATTCTTTCATATTGTGTTATACTTTCATTCATTCTTTATAATCATGCTTTTCATTCTTTATTAATAATTTCTCTTTCGTGTATAGGTATATATATATACTTGTATAACACATATGATCACATTGACATTCATAACATTTATTCACTTAGTGTATACATTTCAGCCTCAAAACATTTGAAAACATTAACATAGAAGGGGGCACATAGAACTCACCTGATGAGTAGTTTCTGTAATACACTAAGCTGGCTACTAGGCTTCACTAATGTCACTCACGATCTGTATAATAAAATCATACACATAAGGTGGTGCTCCTAGATGACACTAGACATTACTATGCTTGAACAAAGTAGTTTCGATTGATTAGCTTATATCGAAACTTGGTAGTTTCGATAGGTTGTTTCTGTCGAAACTTGGTAGTTTCGATAGGTAGTTTCGATAGGTTGTTTCGATAAGTAACTTATGTATTATCTTAGCTTCGGATCAGGGGCTCATATCGAAACTATGGTAGTTTCGATTGGGTCTGCATATATCGAAACTGGGTAGTTTCGATAGGTCTGCACATATCGAAACTAAGTAGTTTCGAGGGGTCTGCACATATCGAAACTAAGTAGTTTCGATGGGTCTGCACTTATCGCCTTCCCCAAAAATCTGAATGTTCTGCATGCGAATCTGATCATGTCGATATCTAAATTTTCTTTGATTAAAACGTTCGTTTTTCATTCTAGATGCTATACCTAAGTTCACTTTCAAGTTTCATCCGCAAAATCGTTATCTTTTAGCCCAAACCCGAAAACTCTCAAAACGAACAAAAACTCATAATGTGATCGAATCGTTACCTGGATTTGATTTCTGATTCAGAGGATATGATCACGAGAACAGCAGCAACGTTCTCCTGAATTCCCGAGTTGATCCGTCACTTTCTCTCTCTAGACCCGAGGTCACCTTTCTCTCTCTAAAAGCTGCGTGAGTTGGGAAAATGAGCAGGGAAGAGGGCTACCTTGCCTTATATATATACCTGGGCTTCCCTCGGCCCATTGAAGCCGAGCCCAAGCCCGCTCCCTTTTGTTTAAATATTCCGACTAAATCACCGGTCTCGCTATATTTATTCGTTTCATTTTTTTTTGGGATGTTACATAGAATCCTGTGTATCACAGTGTATAGCACCGACTCGCTCGAGTTAGTGTCGTCGCTCCCGATGGCCAACTCGCCCGTACCATCAACATCATCCTCCGGATCGGTCATAGGCATCTTGTCGTCAGAGGTACGCGACTGAAGTGGCGGGGTTGGTGAAGCGGTTGGTGTCCTTACCGATAAAGGTGGTGGGGTGGGAGGCGAATACTCCTCATCTGATTTGTAAACGGTGATGAGATCAACTAGTGACGTCATACCTGTGACAAGGCAATATCCGAAATTCTAAAAACATGAGTATGTAATGTGTGTATGATGAAATGAAAATGTTGTGAGACTAATATTATAGTCTAATCCCACTAAATCAAACTTAGTTCGCTATAACCAGTGTCTAATACCAATCTGTCACACCCTGACCACAACTGTTTCCCGCGGGGCGTGACTGTCAAGGATCATCGTCACTTATTACTTTGAACGACCACTAAATGGTTTTCAAAAATCATTTATTGCAAATCGTTCAAAATTACAAAATAGCTTTACAGAGTTGAATGCGGAAAGTAAATACAGAAGGTAAAAGCATTGTCTTAAAACATAGTAATTTCAATGATAGTAGTTCCAAAATCATGTTCCTAGAAACTACATGAGACTTCATGAATGTTATGCAAGCTTAAATCCAAATGCAATCCAACGACCTGAGAAAACATGCTTAAACGAGTCAACAATAATGTTGGTGAGTTCACATATTTGTATGTAAAAGTAAAACATTGTAATGGACCACAAACTTTCTATGATTTGATTGATGTACAGACAATACTACAATGTTATGATAAGCACATTGAAACCGAAGCTGACTGTAACTGTAATATATGTGGTGCCTCAACCATGCCTAGCATGGGTGATTAGGCTAATGATGAACCCGTTTTGACCTCCAGACAAACTTAGCGCGACTAACGCAGGTGGGGATTATCAACCCAAATAGTATTATTCACGATTACCTCGCTTTGTAATGTAATTAACGGTTCAGTTGTGAGAGGACTTTGTATCATACGTACCCGCTTATATAAGATGTGAAATCAAATAAGTGTAATTGTTTCCGATGAAAAGTAAGATTTGCATGTAATCTCTCCCAAAAAGGAAAATAAGTAAAAGTGGGGTCGTGAGACTCACCTGGTAATGCGGTGATTGAAATGTGTGACAAAACACTAGTAAAAGTCCGAAAGTGTAGCTGACCTAACCGTACCCTAAAACGTTAAGGCTATAAGGTTTATGAAATGTGAAGGTTGGGTTATGCAACCTGTGATACCCGACAATTTCAGGTAAATATTCATATCCGACCAATTCTTGATTTCATATAATTACACATGCATCATATTTAATTATAGAGTAATTAAGTACATATTTCATGTAGCAAAGTCCATTCATTACAATTCAATTCATGCATCGGGAATCTGGAGGATTGCTGAATCACACACGCGTATTGTCACACGAACGTTGGTGAATTCTAGAACTAATACTTTGAAATATATTTGGTGTGTATAAATCACATGTAATACTGTGATTTATTATTCCGTGCCTAGATTAATTTTTCGAGAATTTTTAAAGAAACTTTCATTTTTAACGCTGTCTAGCGGATACGCGATATGTACCGACAAATTCAAATGGAATTTTATAAATTTGACTTGTTTTACATTATAAACTATTTATTTTAGCTTTTAAGTTAATTTATTAGTAAAATTCTAATTATTTTATAAAAAGGCCCAAAATTTATTAAAAAAAAAGGCCCAACTCTTGTAAGAAGCCCTTAAACCCTTCCTTATAAGTACCATGCTTAACCTAATCTCCACACTTTTGAAAAAACCCTAGCCCCCACTCTCTAATTCAGCCACCACCTCCCTCTCACCCTCTGTCCACCATTTTTAAGCTTTCTTCATCCATCCAAGTGATTCAAGGTCTTTTAAGGTGTTTTCAAGGTGTCCAAGCAAGAAACTATCATCATCTACCTACTATACTTCGGTTTTGTAAGTATTTAATCCATATTTTCTTCATATTTTCGCCCCTAAATGGTTATGAACCATCCATCCAAACAAAATCCATGTTTTGTGTCTTTAAACTATGTTTTAGTCAAGATTTTCAAAGATAAAGAGTTTTTATTACAAGTTGGTACATATTGATGCTAGAAAAGTGTTGTTTGGTGTGTTATATGCTCGTTTCAATTTAAGGAAACTTTATTAAATCTAGATTTGTATTTATGTTCATATGATGTGTTTGATGGTTTGTATGTTTATAGTAATGTTAGAATAGATGAGGAATATGATTTTTGTTGTTGAAATGTTTTGGTCACATCATTTGGAGTCGTTTCTATAAATAGAAACTTTATTGTTTTGGATTTTGAGTTATTGAGTTATAATGGATAATAGCATGCTAAAATGGTTCTATAATACCTATTAATATGATATTTAAGGATATTTGAAGTTACACATGTGTAGGAGGTCATTTGACAACTTTCCTAAAAAGGAAACTTTATTGGAACATATTTTGTGTTTGCATGCAATAAAGGTCTAAAATAGGTTGAATAGCATTGTTATCATATGTTTAGATGATTTATAAAAGAATATGTGATTAAAGTGTCGCTATGACCCGTTTTGGAAGACATTGCTAATAAAGGAAACTTTATTCATTTGGAAACTTCATCTCTGCTTTAAATGGAATGTGTATGAATAGAACCATGTTAGTAACATTGTATTAGGTTAACTTCATGTATAGTTTGTTTATTTGAGTTATGATACATAAAGGGTACTAAAACCCTAATTGTCCAAAAAGGGAAACTTTGTTATGTTATGAACTAGTATACAAGATATCATGTTATGTTACTTATTCAAATGTGTTGAAATGATATTATTAAATGACTAGCACAGTAGCATGAGTTATGTGGATTGTTTTGTTAACATGATATGGAATATGTTATAAGGATGTACAAATGCTATGTGTACCTACTAGACTTTCTTACTTAGACATATGCAGTGGTATGACACCTACTTGTACAATTATTTGAGGCTATGTGTTACAACTTATGACATGAACATATGCAAGCCATGTTATTTATTCTATGACATTTACTTATGCTATTATTTGAGATTATGTGTTACTACTTATGACATGAACTCATACAAACCATGTTACTTATTATATGACACTTACTTATGCAACTACTTGAAACATGTGTGTTATGTCATAAGGTGTTACTTATATGTTACTTGTCCATGTCTTCACCATATGTCACCAACGGGTCGTCGTGCCACACTTGGTCAACATTGCTCAACATTGGTCAAACTTAGTCAAACTTGGTCAACATTGGTCAAACTTAGTCAAACCTGGTTAAACCTTGGTCAACTTTGGTGAAACCGTTTCAAAACGTCAATGTAACCTTTCAACATTGAGTCGTTTGGATGAATGTTGTTACATAAACCGCGTTTACCTTTCACAGACCTTATAGCCTTAATATTTCTAGGGCTCGGATAGGTAGGGTGTCCGGACTTGCTGGGATTCTTGTATTTGCTTTTCATACTTCATTCACCTCATTCCTAGGTGAGTTTTCACGGCCCCGTTTTACTTACTTTTCCATTTGGGGGAGATACATGCTATACCATTTTCTTTGTCGTATGACGTTACTTTGATTTCGCTTTAATATATATAAGTGGGTGCATTTCCCGCACGTAAAGTCCTCTCATAATCGAACCATTAATTATTTCCCAAGCGAGGTGATCATGAATAGTATTATTGGGTTTAACAACCCCCACCCGGGTTAGTCGCGCTAACTCTGACCGGGAGTCAAACGGGTGCATCATTGACCTAATCCATTGCATGCTGGGCACGTAAGAGGCAAAATGCTAGTTTCTGCATTCCGTTGTTGAGCTTCGGTTTCGGTGATTGCTTATATAATTAATGTTTATTGTCTGATCAACAATCGAATCACTAGTATACATTTACTGTTACACTGTTTTCATTTCTTTACTGTTACTTAAACATGTGAACTCACCAACCCTGTGTTGGCACTTTTAAGCATGTTTATCTCAGGTCGTTAAGCATTTGTACAAGGACTAGGATTTGCATATCTGGAGTCTCATTGCATGTTTTTCATTAGAAGCTTAGGTTTATAGGAACTTAAAGGCATTATGCTTCTGTATTTTGATACATTACTTTTGCTTCCGCATTTTCTTAAACTCTGCAAAAATTATGTATTTTGAATGATGTTAAAATGGAATGACTTTTTAGAAAAACATTTAGAGGTCGTTCAAAATGACCAGGACCGATGATCCTTGACAGTCACAACCCGCGGGTAAACCGCTATGGAATTTCAGGGTGTGACAAAATCGGATACACCCAAATGACTCAACGTGGAACATGTGATTGACGATTCAAAAAGGTTGACCAAGTTTGACCCGACAACAGGTGATATGTTAAAGAATTGGAAAGTATATTTATTTTTAGAATGACTATGAATAATAATTGTAATAGGGTATGTCCATGAATCCTAGACCATGAGTTCACTTGAGTTCAAAATCATAATCCAACCAATATTTTCACAACTTACGAACCATATAAGTTTAAGAACCATAGAAACACCTATTTTTGACTTCCAACACAACAAAACCTATTTATACTTAGAAATCCGGTTTTAGAATTAATAAAGTTTCCTGAAATAACAAGTTGTCACCAATCGACTGATATAAAACCAAATATTTATTGGGAATTCTCGTACCAATTTTAAATTTTAAAACATAAATTATTTAAACCTTTTAAATAAATAAATAATCAAATCAGATTTAGACAGCGGAAGCAATAAGTACGAATAACGGTTGTAAACCAGGATCCCGCCAGTGATCCGATTACACGCGTATAAACAATAAATTAAATCGAACTATGCGGGTAAAACAATTAAACGTTAAACGATTAACCGAAAGATTCACACTTTCGTTCAACGAGTGTCTCGCTTGTGATGGTTCACGAAACCCGCAACACGGCAAGAACCATCTCACGGAACAGGTGGCAGCGAAGGTGGCGGCGGTGTGTGTGTCCGGGAAACGGTGGCGGCGCAGGGTGGTGCCTGGCGGTGGAAGGCTGACGGTCGTAGGGGGCGGGGGGTTCCTCTCTTGCGCAAACTTGAGGTGGCTAGGATTAGTATTAGGTTTAAGACTTAAGGATTATTTATAGTGCTTCAAGTTACAACCCGCACCCCCGGGTATTAACATTTAATTCCTTATAATTAACTATTAATTATATTTAACCCCTCGAGTTTACTAGTTACAAATAATTAGTAAACTCAATAACTTAATGTTTAACATTTAAGTAATTAATTCCTCCGTACATAGTTATTTCTCTAAATAATTATTTGACGCATTTAACAATAAATATTTCTCTAAATATTTATTTGTCGTTTAATAAAACCGTCTTTCGTGAACTATAATATTTACGACTAATTATTATTAAATTGCTCGTTGCCCAAAGTGTAACTCTTTGGATCATACCTCGATAGTAACGTTGACTCAATTGACAATCGAACATCATATACCCAACAATCTCTCACTTGGACGATTCATCAATTACTCGTTTCAACATAGACAGTGGTGAACGCCTAGCTATATTTCACTGCCCCTAGCAAGGTATGACGTATTATAGTCGTCAACTATATCCTTGTGTTCAAGTAAATCTTACTTGACTAAGTACAACAGCCATGGTAAACTTATCTATGTATCCTTTCTGTTTAGGGCATCCGTTGAACATGAGACATGGATGCAAGTCATTTCTCATATGTTGTTCAAGTATTCTTCTACTCGTTACCAATTCAAAGTGGTCTAAACAAACTACTGTTAGTTTGAGTGTTGCTACGCATTTTATACCAGTTCGAATTAACGAGGGCGCCAAAATATCCAACTCCTGATCATAGGAGAACAGAATTCCTTTGGTCACGTACAACTCCCACTTAACTTCAGATTTATTCCGAATCATACCCTTATTACTGCCTTTCACGGAACAGCTTTAGGTATGGTCAAAGAACAAACTTCAGTCAAAGTTAGTTCTAATATGTAGGATCGATAGATCTTACCATATTCAAAACATCTCAAGACCTTGATCCATGAAGATAGTTTTGAAACGAGTTACGTCCAATATTCATTCTGTAATGAATATCTATGACTATGAATTCCAACTACTTGGACTTTCATTCATAATGAACCAATCATCTAATTCACCATAGTCTTACATTCAGATTGATTCCCATGAATCTAATCAACTACGAACATTTAGAATACAATATTCAAGGACTCTAAAACTGTAGGAACGAAAGATTACAAGATGATTCTGTTTTAGTTGATAATGGTCGAAACAATAACAACTATGAATGCATCAAGTAACAAGTAACAAAGAGAATACTGATAATTGCAAATTATATTTCACTCTTTAAAGTTAACAAGTTACAGAGAAAACTCTATGAAGCACACCTTACAATGAGCAATGAACAATACATAAAATAGTAACTTAGAATCAAGAAAATCCCTTGATTCTAAGGATCAGATCAAACATGTTTGAGATTTAGTTGACTTACCGAAGGGTACAAGGTCAATTGGAACAAAATGGGTGTTTAAATGCAAATGTGATGATCGAAGCATTGTGGTGCGCAATAAGATGAGGCTTGTTGTTCAGGAATTTAACCAACAAGAAGGTGTTGATTATACGAAAGTTTATGCTCTGGTTGCGAGGATTAAGGCTATACGTTTATTTCTTGCATTTGCGTCTTTCAAAGGATTTAAAGTTTTTCAACTTGATGTGAAGAGTGTTTTCCTGTATGGAAAAGTGATGGAAGAGGTTTATGTGAAACAACCGCCTGGTTTTGAAGACTCAAAGTTTCCGTATAAAGTGTTTAAACTTGACAAAGTGTTATACGGTCATCATTAGGCTCCTCATGCCTGGTATGAAACATTGTCCGTGCACTTGCTCGATAATGGATTTGAACGTGGTCAAATTGACTCCACACTTTTCATACGAAAAACAGGGGGGGAAATTCTTCTAGTTCAAGTTTATGTCGATGACATAATTTTTGGGTCGACAAATGTTCAAATGTGCAAAGATTTTGAAAGAGTTATGAAGCTGAAGTTTGAAATGAGTAGAATGGGTGAATTATCCTTTTTCCTAGGTCTTCAGGTGGAACAGAAGGAAGATGGTTTTTATATTTATCAAACCAAGTAGGTGTCTGATATTTTTGAAGAAGTTCAAAATGACAGATGCTTCAGCGTTCAGTACTCGAATTCCAGTAAACCACAAGCTTGATTCTGACTCGAAAGGGAAAGAAGTAGATTGTCGGTTGTACAGAGGGATGATCGGGTCTTTAATGTACTTGACTGCGTCCCGGCCTAATATTATGTTCGTTGTATGTCTTTGTTCGAGGTTTCAGTCCAAGCCGAAAGAATTTCATCTGATTGTTGTGAAGAGAATCTTTATATATTTAAAGGGTAAACCAAAGTTAGGGTTGTGGTATCCTAATAATTCTGACTTTGGTTTCAAAGATTTTACAGATTCAGATTATGGAGGTTGCAGCTGGATCAGAAATCGACGTCTGGTGGATGTCAATTCTTAGGAACAGGCTTCTGTCCTGGCAATGCAAGAAGCAGACCTCAGTTGCAATTTCTACGTGTGAAGCTGAGTATATTGCGGCTGTCGGTTGTTGTTCCCAAATCCTATGGATTCAGCAACAACTTCGGGATTATTGTTTGAACTTCACTGAGACACCGATGCTTATCGATAACACTTCCACGATGTCGATCACTAACAATCCAGTGAAACACTCGAAGACAAAGCATATTGAGATAAGTCATCACTTTATCAGAGATTGTGCAGAAAAGAGATTGATTGAGTTGGTGAAAGTTCACACTGATGACAACTTTGCTGATCTGTTTACCAAAGCGTTTGATCGCTCACAGTTTGAATTTCTTACTAAAATGATTTGGATGTATAATCCTGCGTGAAAAAGGGTTTTCAAAATGATTTTTCATGGAAGTTTTATTTTTTATTTCTTTTAGTTTAGATTACATTATTTTCTTTAAATTATTTTTTATTAAAAACCCAAACAAATTGAAAAAGATAAAATTGGCATTGCTTGATGTTAGAGAAAAAATTATAGTACATCAGTAGGTGATCATACACACATGACAATAGTATGACTACCTGGTTTCTGTATTTATATTTGTGTTTGTGCTCATATGATTTGATCTAAACTTCTTAGTCTACACAAACAAGAAATGATAGCTTCATGACTGCTTAACATTGCTTCTGTATATCTTTTAACTAGGTTATTACCCGTGTGTTACACGGATTTAACATAAGTAATATGATAATGATAATATAAAGCAAATATTGTAGATTGTCGAAGTGTTGTATGTCCTCAAAATAAACAATCATTATATATAAAAAACAAAAATGAAAAGTCATTGATTGTATATAACTACTTTTTATTAATGAATTTACAAATCATTGATTGCAGTACCACTTTAATTTCTTTAGTAGCTATCCGGACCAAAATCAAATAATCACTCATCTAGAGTAAATTCAAAGGAACTCACATCCACTTCCACTGCAAAGAACTTAGCACCATAGGAGACACTGGTATCTGTTTCATGATCCATTACTCAAAATTTAAACATAAATGCTTATCTTGTAATCAAATTCCTCATTGTAGGTGTGATATCTTTTATAAAGGAAGGGGTAAAGTTTTCAATCAAGGGTGATAATGGTACTGTGAATATTGTGTGAACACAAAATTATTGTGTTCACAAGGTATGCAAACTAATTATATGAAATAACATCTTCCATCTTTGTGAAACAGGACACGAACCTGAACACGACATGAAACGGGTTGACATTAACACCACTTATTTAGCCTAAAAAATATTTTATTTTATTTCATTCTTTACATAGTAATACTTTAAAATTAAAATTTTACAATGAAAAATAAAAATACATATAAAATTATTACGTTTAACTAATAAAACTTGATGCTCATTCGTCATTTACTTTTTAAATCTGTAACATAAAATACTCAATCAGTTTAAGTTATGACTTCAAAACATAATATAAAAAAAGAAGTAAGCATAAAAGTAAATGGGTCAACCCATGAACCCACGAGAACACGATCCATTTAGCTAAATGTGTTCGTTGGTATGACCTGGACCTGCTAATCTAACTCGTGAATTTGTCTTATGTGAGAAATTTACACTTGATTGGTGTGTAAACTAAACTTTTGCAGCCAGAAGAAGCGACTATAATCAAAATGGAGACACCGGTTTCAATGACATTTAGAATGAGGTACATGAACTTATTCACATAGACAACCCCATTGGCTAGCCAAGTGACTGTGAGATTGGCTTCTAAAGTGCCAATTGTGGTTGAATACAAGATTGCAGAAATGGGTTACTTGAGGTTCTATTTGGCCCCAAAGATTAAAGATGAAGTGATGGTTTATCATAATATCGAGCTAGTGGTAAATAAGAACCAACCAAAAAAGAAGCTCAAAACTAAGCCCAAATCCAATGGAAAAACCAAACGTGGGGGTTATGAAGATTGAAAAAGTAATCTGGTTGAAGGAAAAGTTAAGGCAAGAAGCGATCAAGAGGGAAAATTTTAAAATCTTGGCTACTAACACTGATCATGTAACGGGGCCGGCGCTTTGAGTCTAAATATAAGAAAAATAAGAGGATTTTGTACTAACCGCTTTGCCACTTTTCCCCGTCACCTTTCAGCTGGGATTGGTCCGGTAATGCGGTTATTCTGTAACAATCTACACCAAAATCATTCATTAAATACGATTAAAATTAGCTCATTTGGCCATTTTTATAGATTTTGAATGATTTGAAGTTATTACTAACAAAGTAAGATAATTTGAAGTTATTACTATATTTATGCTGCTTTGCCCATAAAAAGTCAACTTTTGACTTTGTAAACTAAAACATATATTGAGTTAGCAAATTTTTTAAGATTAAACAGTTTTCTGATGGTCATAATACTTTTAAAAAACATAACATGCTTATCTTTTTTGTTTTCATAAGGAAAACAATTCTTATCAATTTTGAAGTTAAAAGTTAAAACTAAAACATTGACTTTAAGAGTCAAAGTTGACTTTAATTTTGGATGCAGGCAAAAGATTTCATCTTGATTATTGTGTTTTTTTTTTCTTTTCAAGATTAAAGAAACTATAACATAAAAATAGGAGTGGTTAAGAAATCTTATCGGTTTTAAAGTTAAAAGCTCATCCCTTTGACTTTAGAAAAGTCAAATTGACTATCATTTAGGAAGAAATTAAAAAAATATTTCTACTTGACTATGGAGTTTTCTTCCTTTTCAAGATTCAAGAAACTAAACACAAATTAGGCTTAAAAAACTAAAACTAAGCATTCAAGTCAAGATTATTGTGTTTACTTACGGGCCTTAATCTACTTAATCACACACACAAACACATTAAAACACCATAAGTGTGTGAGGGTTTATGAAGATAGACTTAGTGACTTACAACCAAATGACAAGTGATTCTGAAGAGCAAGTAACCATGGTCAGGATCAACAGAATCAACATCCCAATTTTGAATACACCATGAGGGTCGAACATTTCCACTGTAAAAAATTAAAAATTTTAAAAGCCACATCAAATTTTAGTTTTTTAACATGTTAGTTTGTAACATGTTAGTTTGGTAATTACTATCTTCATTTTTCTACATCCTAGTTATTTAACTTAAAACATGTACTTTGTAGCAAATTTGTAAGAGGCAACTGGTACATAACCCCTCAAAACTTGTAAGATTACATACATGCCTAAAACATGCTTCACACATTTACATAATAAAAACTTATTATTAGACTAATACACACTTCTATAAGTTTTGAGGGTGATATATGCAATCACCCTTACTTTTAAGGTCAAACTGCTATGGACTGTCCAACCCACAAATGGTAAAATAACATGGGAAATTAGAACTAAATAATCTGCTTCTTATCACTCCTTTAAAAGCAAGTAAGATTATGGTGTTGACTTTGACATTTTAAGAAGTCATACAGAAAGTCATACAGTATACATCAGGTAGATAGCAATCTGTTGCTTTCAAATGTCTGTAGCAGCAGGGAAGAAAAAAGTTGTCTATAGGGATAGAAATTGGTGCCATTTTGTCATTTCAAATTCAAGTTCAATTAGTATGAACAAAGTATAAATACCAACTTTGGTTATGAATCAATCTTTTCTTATCTCAATTCTAAAAACCCACTTGTTTAATATGAACTAAATTTTAAAAAAAATCAAAATAAAACATCTCAAATTTAAGCTTCTGGGATTTTAATAAAAAATAAACAAATTTACCTTCAAAGTTAACACTTTTAGGAGACAACAATCCATATCAATAACCCAAAATCATCAAGAAACATGACAAAGTCATTATGTTATAAACAGAAAAATCATTCTTGTAATCCATTACGAGTCAAAAGCATTCAAAAACATAAGATTACAGAGACCAGTACCTTAATTAACATCTCTAAACTTAAAATGTGACAGCTTCTTAAAAAAACTATAATAGGTAAAAATTGATTTCATAACATCTCAAATCAAGCCGGCATACATGGAAAACAAAAAAAAAACTGAAAGAAAGAGGCTCTTTTATTTAAAGAGTTGCTCCTGTTCATTATAACAAGTCTGTACCAAATTATTAAAGCAAGCAGAAAGAAAGAGGCAGACTTACGTTTGTGATACTTGGTGTGCTGATAGCTGTATTCAGTTAACAACAAAACCAAACTAAAAAATGAAACGAACCGATGGGTGATTCAGATATCGTTGATGAAACCCTATAAAGCACAAATTCAAAGAATCAATGTTGTTGCAGTTACAGCCAAATAAAAAAGACTTGTTTATGATAATCTAATGATTTAGATAACATGGTTTCTTGTACTCTTATATTTTTTTCTCAAACCGAGCAGTTAAAAAGCAATCCCAAACACACTGTTAGCGAAAGAATCCTGTAGTCATCATCATAATACCCTGCATAAAAAAATTTCAACGGGATTAAACTCGGGTTATGTTACAATCTTCAACATAAAACAAATGTTCCCTCAAAATCCTATATCGTACGAATATCAATCGGATTATATACAATGGTGTTCTTAGCTTGAAATCAAAAAACATATTCAATTAAAAAAACCAAATAAAAACAAATTAACTAAAATTTGTTAAAGCATTCAACAACCTGATTCACTAATATTCTTATGTTTAATACAGGTGTCTTGGTTTAATTATCTAAAATAATTTGAGAAACTAATAGCTCATTAACTTTTAACCACGACAATGTCCGAATATATTATAGATAACTTCAAGTTAACTATAATCAACCTTACGATTAACCATATTCTAATTTGGACAGAAATTGATTCTACACTACACAGATAAAATTACCTTTTTTTTGTTTAAAACCAGAGAAAGAAAATAAATAAAATTTTATTAATCAAATATAATACACAAACAAAGAACAAAAAAACTATATTTAGAATGCATAACCTGAAGAGTATGTTGAAAAAGTGTAACCAGAGCTTCAAATGAAGAGATAAAGATTAGGGTATTTACTTCTTCGATCGATTGACAACAGGAAATAACAATTAGAGATGTGTAACAAAGAAGAAAATAATGAAATTTTGAAAACCTAACCTTTTGTAAATCTTCAAATCATGAAAGCGGAATAGCTGCGGTGGTGGTACATTCATTGACATCAGACAGAGATCGTACCTTCGTCGCCATGAGACGACAACGGTTACAGTGGAGGTATAACCATACTTTTCTGTGAGGAAGGGGAGTGGTGTGGAGAGGTGAGGAGCAAGTCAAACAAATGAAACAAAAAAAAGCCGAGTAAAGAATCAACAAAGTGGATCACTAGAAGATCCGCGTGTTACTTTAATCGAGTCAGAGAATGATGTCACACCCCGCCAGGGCGGAAACGCGAGGCACGACGTTCACTGGTTTCCAAAGCATATGATTACCGCAAACACATACATGTAATTGGATACATAACTGAATTTAAAATATTTACATTACAAAATATCAATTTGAGTTTACAAATGTTTAAGATTTCGCAAATATGACTCAAGACCATGAGTTATACAAGGGAAATCCTCCCAAAAGCCGTATCCACGTGCATGCATGTAACCTACATTGCTAACCTGATGACCACGTTCAATTTCCTGAAAACATACTTAAAACTGTCAACACGAGGTTGGTGAGTTCACAAGTTATTATAAAGAGTTATCATAAACCCAATGTTTAAATCTGATCTTTTTGCCGATCAAAACTCTTTGTTAAACGTGATCATTTTAACCTGATCAGTACTCTTTCGTTTAAACCTGATCACTTTAACCTGATCAGAATTCTTTTTGTTAAACCTGATCACTTTACCTTGATCAGAACTCTTTACTTTAAAACCTGATCACTTTACCCGGATCAGAACTCTTTTGATAAACCTGATCACTTTACCCTGATCAGAACTCTTTTGTGTAAAACCTGATCATTTTAACCTGATCAGAACTCTTTTGTGTAAAACCTGATCACTTTAACCTGATCAGAACTCTTTTGTGTAAAACCTGATCATTTTAACCTGATCAGAACTCTTTTGTGTAAAACTTGATCATTTTAACCTGATCAGAACTCTTTTGTGTAAAACCTGATCATTTTAACCTAATCAGAACTCTTTTGTGTAAAACCTGATCATTTTAACCTGATCAGAACTCTTTTGTGTAAAACCTGATCATTTTAACCTGATCAGAACTCTTTTGTGTAAATTACCAATGAATATGAATACTAATCCGATCTATTGACCCCATTTGTAAGCTTGCAAGGAATACAAAATAGTATATAATGTACGAGACTGTAACCAAACCCCAACTTTCTGTGCCTCCCCTCGCCTTTCTGCGAGTAAGACAATATGCGGTCATTCGGCCATTTTGACCCCTGGTTAGCGCGACTAACCATGACCGGAGGCGTCACCCCCAATAGTACTATTCATATAATCCCGGGCTAAATCCATAGCTAATGGTTACTAATTTATTACGATGACTTTAAGCGCTTTATTGTTCCCTCAATACATACATACGGTCAGATCATTAGTTCCATTCATTTATACACAAAAGTCTTTTACAAGTATGTTTCCACCCCAAATCATTTCAAAACTTTAGAAAAAGGGGGATTAGTGAAACTCACCTCGACAGTATGAATGCTAGCAAATATTTGAATAACAGCAGATTCGCCTATCCGTATTGTAAAGCCCCTTTCCCGGGTAACCTCACTTGTTGGATTTACTCATAAACATAGTCATAAAATACTGAATTTATATTAAAAACATTCGTCATCCAATTACATAATCATAACAGCGGAAGTCTTTACAATTAGAAACATAACATTGTTCGAAGACATATAAAACAAAAGAGGGATGTCAGTCTCGTGCCGGGTAACCTCCACGCCATTGCACGACCTTATCTTCCTTTACCTGAAATGTATACTAAAAGTCAGCTAACGCTGGTGAGTTCTAGTTTAATGCGATTTGATATAAACATTCTTTTCTTTACTTTATAAGTATGCATTACTGTATAGTCATTCGTATAAATACGTATTCAGAACTTTTGTCTTTCTTTCATCTTTCTTTTCTGTATCTTTGTGATTTCATATATATATATATATGCATTCACCCTTTTCTTTCTTTACTTTCATGGGTCATACTATATAAGGGTGATCAACCCGTCATTTGCTTACGAATGTCACAAAGACAATCGCCGCAGTCCATCGTCATGGCCCGCCTATACTTACAACCGTCCGGCAACTAGTGCCGTCTGTCATTTTATTCTTACAACCGTCCGGCAATCTTTGTCCGTCCGTCATGACTTACAACCGTCCTACCGTCGTAGGCCGTAATTCGCCCGTCTACCCGAAGGTATCCGTTTCCCATGCGACTATTATTTATACAACCGTTATACTATAATATGCCAATTGCTTCAACCGTCCTTTAATGGCATTCGTACGTCCTAGCTGATGAAGGAACGCACTTGTCCCGGTTGTAAAATAATCACATGGTCGTCCGTCTACCGAAGTAGCCGTTATCATCGAAGCGTCCATAACATTTTCTGTACTTGGCAAGCAATATATACATGGATATAAAGCAGGATTTCATTCTCACAAGTTATGCCATTCGTTCGTTTCATTCTTTACAAGCAATATATACATGGATATAAGGCAGGATTTCATTCTTTCATATTGTGTTATACTTTCATTCATTCTTTATAATCATGCTTTTCATTCTTTATTCATAATTTCTCTTTCATGTATAGGTATATATATATATATATATATATATATATATATATATACTTGTATAACACATATGATCACATTGACATTCATAACATTTATTCACTTAGTGTATACATCTCAGCCCCAAAACATTTTAAAACATTTGCACATAACATAGAAGGGGCACATAGAACTCACCTGATGAGTAGTTTCTGTAATACACTAAGCTGGCTACTGGGCTTCACTAATTTCACTCACGATCTGTATAATAAAGTCATACACATAAGATGGTGCTCCTAGATGACACTAGACATTACTATGCTTGAACATAGTAGTTTCGATTGATTAGCTTATATCGAAACTTGGTAGTTTCGATAGGTTGTTTCTGTCGAAACTTGGTAGTTTCGATAGGTAGTTTCGATAGGTAGTTTCGATAGGTAACTCATGTATTATCTTAGCTTCGGATCGGGGGCTCATATGAAAACTATGGTAGTTTCGATTAGGCCTGCATATATCGAAACTGGGTAGTTTCGATAGGTCTGCACATATCGAAACTAAGTAGTTTCGATGGGTCTGCACATATCGAAACTAAGTAGTTTCGATGGGTCTGCACTTATCGCCTTCCCCAAAAATCCGAATGTTCTGCATGCGAATCTGATCATGTCGATATCTAGATCTTCTTTGATCAAAACGTTCGTTTTTCATTCTAGATGCTATACCTAAGTTCACTTTCAAGTTTCATCCGCAAAATCGTTATCTTTTAGCCAAAACCCGAAAACTCCTAAAACGAACAAAAACTCAAAATGTGATCGAATCGTTACCTGGATTGGATTTCTGATTAAGAGGATATGATCACGAGAACAGCAGCAACGTTCTCCTGAATTCCCGAGTTGATCCGTCACTTTCTCTCTCTAAACCCGAGCTCTCCTTTCTCTCTCTAAAAAGCTGCGTGAGTTGGGGAAATGAGCAGGGAAGAGGGCTGCCTTGCCTCTTATGTGCATGGGCTTCCCCCGGCCCATTGAAGCCGGGCCCAGGCCTACTCCCTTTTTGTTTAAATATTCCAACTAAATCACCGGTCTCGCTATTTTATTCGTTTTATTATTTTTAGGATGTTACAAGTCTACCCTCCTTAAAGAGGTTTCGTCCTCGAAACTGTTCATACGTTAAACAATTGAGGGTATAGTCCCTTCATCTCGTCTTCTTTTTCCCACGTAGCTTCTGACCCTTTTCTGTGCTTCCATTGTATCTTGACTAACGGTATCGACTTATTGCGTAGTCGTTTCTCAGCTCGGTCAAGAATGGCTATTGGTTCCTCTACATAATTTAGACTGTTATCCACTTCGATCTCGTCGTAAGGTATGTGAGCTGTGTCGTCAGCTAGGCACTTGCGTAAGTGCGACACGTGGAACGTAGGGTGTATTCCACTAAGCTCGACGGGTAGGTCGAGTCTGTAAGCAACTTGACCCACTCTTGCTACAATCTTGAAAGGTCCGACAAACCTTGGACTTAGTTTGCCACGCTTTCTGAACCGAATGATTCCTTTCCACGGTGATACTTTCAACAGTACCATGTCCCCTACTTGAAACTCTAAATTCCTCCTTCTCTTATCCGCGTACGATTTCTGTCTGTCTTTTGCGGCTTTCATACGAGCCTTGATTTGATCAAATTTCTCAGAAGTAGCTTTGACCACTTCGAGACTTGCAAAATCCTTCTGTCCAATTTCCCCCCAACAAACCGGGGTCCTACATTTCCTCCCATACAACATTTCAAATGGCGGCATGCCAATAGTCGAGTGATAGCTGTTGTTATATGAAAATTCTGCCAATGGTAGATGGCTGTCCCAACTCCCACCGAAGTCAATGATACAGGCCCGGAGCATGTCCTCCAAGGTCTGAATGGTCCTTTCCGATTGTCCATCGGTTTAGGGGTGGTAAGCGGTGCTGATGTTCAGTCTAGTGCCCATTGCTTCGTTGAATTTCTTCCAAAACCTTGACATGAATCTATTATCCCTGTCGGACACAATCGACAACGGCATACCATGTCTGCTCACAATTTCCTTGATAAATACTTCTGCTAGCTTTTCAGAAGAAGAAGTTTCTCGTATTGGCAAGAAGTGAGCACTCTTTGTCAAGCGGTCGACGATCACCCAAATGGTATCATTGCCTTTAGCTGTTCGTGGTAGCTTGGTAATGATGTCCATTGTGATCTCTTCCCACTTCCATTCGGGTATTGGTAAAGGTTGCATTTTACCGCATGGTTTCTGGTGCTCGGCCTTAACTAGAGAACACGTTAGGCACTTGCTCACGTATTCTGTCACATCATTCTTCATGCCAGGCCACCAGTATTCTTTCTTCAAGTCTTGATTCATTTTGTTTGTCCCGGGGTGGATAGAATAGCGAGACTTATGGGCCTCATCGAGTATTTTGGCTCTAAGCTCACCAATCTTAGGTATCCACATCCGGCCAAACCTAGTTCGTACTCCGTATGCATTCGCATCTAAGTTCCCTTGTTGTCCTACTATTCTTTCCCGTTTCACATTTCTTTCTAACAGTGCTTCATCTTGTGCCTTTGATATTTCACCCATTAAGTCTGGCGTTATAATCAACTGACACGCTTTGATCCGGATAGGTGCCGATTCTTCCTTTCTACTTAAAGCGTCAGCCACTACGTTTGCCTTGCCTGGATGGTACAATATCTCACAGTCATAGTCTTTCAGTAGCTCTAACCACCTCCTTTGCCTCATGTTTAATTCCTTTTGCTTGAAGAAGTACTTCAGGCTCTTGTGATCGGAGTAGATGGTGCATTTAACTCCATACAAATAGTGCCTCCATATTTTCAACGCGAAAACCACTGCTGCTAACTCTAGATCGTGCGTTGGGTAGTTAACCTCGTGAATCTTTAGTTGCCGCGATGCATAAGCAATTACCTTTCCTCGTTGCATGAGTACGCACCCTAAACCCTGCCCTGAAGCGTCAGAGTAGACTACCAAGTCTTTATCTCCCTCAGGTAGTGTTAAGACTGGAGCTTGGGTTAGTCGTGCCTTAAGTTCCTCAAACGCGTTGTTTTGGGTTGGACCCCATTCATACTTTACTTCCTTCCGTGTCAGTTTGGTTAGCGGCGAGGAAATTCTTGAGAAATCTTGGATGAACCTTCGATAGTAGCCTGCCAACCCTAGAAAGCTTCGTATCTCTGTTGGTGTCTTTGGGATGTTCCATTCCTTTACTGTCTCGATCTTTGCAGGATCCACCATGATGCCGTTTGGGTTTATTACATGACCTAGGAATTGGACTTCCCTAAGCCAGAACACGCATTTGGAGAATTTTGCGTACAACTTTTCCTGCTTTAGCACCTCTAGAACCTCTCTTAGGTGACAGTGGTGATCACCCTCGCTTTTTGAATACACCAGTATGTCATTTATAAAGACTATCACCGATCGATCCAACATTGGTCGACATACTCTATTCATCAAGTCCATGAACGCTGCTGGTGCATTGGTCAATCCGAAGGACATCACGAGAAACTCATAATGTCCATAACGCGTGCGAAACGCGGTCTTTGGTACGTCTTCTTCTCTTACTTTCAACTGATGGTAACCCGACCTAAGATCGATCTTTGAGAACCAACTCGCACCTTGCAGTTGATCAAAAAGGTCGTCTATTCTAGGTAGTGGGTATTTGTTCTTTACTGTTCTCTTGTTCAATTCGCGGTAGTCGATGCACATGCGCATACTGCCGTCCTTCTTCTTTACAAATAGTACCGGAGCGCCCCATGGTGAGATGCTCGGCCTAATAAATCCTTTCTCGGTTAGTTCCTCTAGTTGGGACATCAATTCCTTCATTTCTGACGGAGCCAATCGGTAAGGGGCTTTGGCAACGGGCTCAGCTCCTAGCAGTAAATCAATCTGAAATTCTATTTCCCGATCGGGTGGCAACCCAGGTAGATCCTCAGGGAATACTTCCGGAAAATTGCACACCACGGGTACATTCTTGAGTTCTTTCGTTTTCATTCTATCGTCTATAACATATGCCAGATAAGCTTCGCAGCCGCGCCTCATGTAACTTTCGGCCTTTATCATCGAGATGACGTTCGGCATTGTGCAATTCCAATCCCCATAAACCGTAATTGGAATGCCGCTAGGACCTTTGAGGTGTATCCTCTTACGTTTACATATGATTTGAGCTTCGTTGGAAGCTAGCCAATCCATACCCAATACTATATCGAATCCTCCTAAGGTGAGAAGGAATAATCTAGAAGGAAATTTATGACCCTCTATTTCTATTATGCAATCCTCTGTTACTTGGAATACTGCCGAATTTTTACCAACGGCAGTTTGTACACTAAAGGCCTTTACTACTGTGTTGATAGTGCAATTCAGTTTTCGGCTAAAGGCATTTGATATAAAGCTTTTACTAGCACCCGAGTCAAATAATATAGCCGCATGTTCATCATTAACTAGGAACGTACCTGACACAACATCAGGATTTCCCCTTGCTTCCTCCTCAGTCAGGGCGTAAGCTCGAGTCCTAGTCTTTGGTTGTTCCTGTTCCTTTTCTTTTCCCGAACCAGATTGTCTGGTTTTTCTGCAATCCTTAGTCAGGTGACCAAACAGTTCACATACTTGGCATTTAGTGTCTCTCAAGCAGTCACGAGAGTAGTGCCCCGCCTTCCCACACCTGTAACATGTGGTGGAGCCGACCTGGCACTCGCCAAAATGTTGCCTTCCACATTTCTTGCAGGTTTCATATTTGTCCGACCTTGTTTCTTATTTTCAGTTATTACGTTCCCTCTTCCGGTGCCTCTAGACGGGTTCTCCCACTTTCTCTTTTGGGTTTCTGTTGGTGGGTCCTCATTGGCATAATCGTCGTAGACGATTCCGCTCAGATTCACTACCGACTCGAAGGTCGAGGGTAGGTTGGCTTTCACATGGACACGGACCCTTTGAGGTAGGCCCTTCACATAATACTTGATCATTCGCTCTTCTGTCTCCACCAGGTGGGGTACCAGCTATGCCAACTCATTGAATCTAGAAGTATACTGGCGGTGTGTCTTGTTGCCAGCTTTAAGGTTTAGGAATTCATTTTCCACTCGATCAACTTCGTTCTTGGGACAGAACTTTTGAATTACCAGCTTTTTCAGTTCTTCCCATGTCATTCTTGCAAGAGCGTTTGGGGACTTTGTCCTCTGGATGTTCCTCCACCAACCTAGGGCCTCGTTGGTGAAAGAATGAGCAACATATTTAACAACCTGGTCTGGTCGACACTCGCTGATGTTGATTACAGCACTCATCCTCTCAATCCATTCAAGCATTGCCACTGAATCTTTGCTCCCATCGAACTTGGGTGGGTCTCCGTCCTTGAAACCTTTGTAAGTGCACCCACGATTGCTCGATCCTATCTTTATTTCATCCCCATCACTATCATATACTTTCTCTTAATTGTCTCCTTCATCCTCCTCTTTACTTTTCTTTATTGCCTCGGATAGTAGATCGGGCAATACCTTCTTCAAAGTGAGCACAACTTCACGGGCAATAGCATACCTGACTTCAGGTTCCAACTGTATAGGCCCTGGACTGTCGTCCCTAATTGGGGTCACTTCTGTTTCGTGCACACTTTCGGTGTGCTCTGCGTGCACACTCTCTTCTTCTTCAATTCTTCGGTTCAACGGAGGTCTACCTATTCGGCCAGTACGACCGCCTCGTCGTCCAGTTCTTCCTCCGCCAGCCATAATTTCTTAATTTCCTGATAGTCATAAAGGGAATACATCAATGTCATTTCTTCAGATCATAGTTTGGAACAGTACGAGCAAGGTAAATTCTTAATTACAGTGACCGGTTTGTGATTACTAATTTACATTGCTTTTCGGGTTCGAAACTCTTCAAATCAGTCGTGGCATTAACATCTATTTGTTCTAAGTTAAGGTATCTATTCCTATGCAAGAGGATTAACTTTATTACTTACTTACCGTGCTAGCGTTGGCGTTGGTTACCCATACTGACATCCGTGCGTTGGTCCCATAATCAGTTTGAGTCTAGACATTTAGGGATGTCTAAATCTCTCAAACTATTGCTCTGATACCAACTTGTAAAGCCCCTTTCCCGGGTAACCTCACTTGTTGGATTTACTCATAAACATAGTCATAAAATACTGAATTTATATTAAAAACATTCGTCATCCAATTACATAATCATAACAGCGGAAGTCTTTACAATTAGAAACATAACATTGTTCGAAGACATATAAAACAAAAGAGGGATGTCAGTCTCGTGCCGGGTAACCTCCACGCCATTGCACGACCTTATCTTCCTTTACCTGAAATGTATACTAAAAGTCAGCTAACGCTGGTGAGTTCTAGTTTAATGCGATTTGATATAAACATTCTTTTCTTTACTTTATAAGTATGCATTACTGTATAGTCATTCGTATAAATACGTATTCAGAACTTTTGTCTTTCTTTCATCTTTCTTTTCTGTATCTTTGTGATTTCATATATATATATATATGCATTCACCCTTTTCTTTCTTTTCTTTCTTTCTTTACTTTCATGGGTCATACTATATAAGGGTGATCAACCCGTCATTTGCTTACGAATGTCACAAAGACAATCGCCGCGGTCCATCGACATGGCCCGCCTATACTTACAACCGTCCGGCAACTAGTGCCGTCCGTCATTTTATTCTTACAACCGTCCGGCAATCTTTGTCCGTCCGTCATGACTTACAACCGTCCTACCGTCGTAGGCCGTAATTCGCCCGTCTACCCGAAGGTATCCGTTTCCCATGCGACTATTATTTATACAACCGTTCTACTATAATATGCCAATTGCTTCGACCTTCCTTTAATGGCATTTGTACGTCCTAGCTGATGAAGGAACGCACTTGTCCCGGTTGTAAAATAATCACATGGTCGTCCGTCTACCGAAGTAGCCGTTATCATCGAAGCGTCCATAACATTTTCTGTACTTGGCAAGCAATATATACATGGATATAAAGCAGGATTTCATTCTCACATGTTATGCCATTCGTTCGTTTCATTCTTTACAAGCAATATATACATGGATATAAGGCAGGATTTCATTCTTTCATATTGTGTTATACTTTCATTCATTCTTTATAATCATGCTTTTCATTCTTTATTCATAATTTCTCTTTCATGTATAGGTATATATATATATATATATACTTGTATAACACATATGATCACATTGACATTCATAACATTTATTCACTTAGTGTATACATCTCAGCCCCAAAACATTTGAAAACATTTGCACATAACATAGAAGGGGCACATAGAACTCACCTGATGAGTAGTTTCTGTAATACACTAAGCTGGCTACTGGGCTTCACTAATGTCACTCACGATCTGTATAATAAAGTCATACACATAAGATGGTGCTCCTAGATGACACTAGACATTACTATGCTTGAACATAGTAGTTTCGATTGATTAGCTTATATCGAAACTTGGTAGTTTCGATAGGTTGTTTCTGTCGAAACTTGGTAGTTTCGATAGGTAGTTTCGATAGGTAACTCATGTATTATCTTAGCTTCGGATCGGGGGCTCATATCGAAACTATGGTAGTTTCGATTGGGCCTGCATATATCGAAACTGGGTAGTTTTGATAGGTCTGCACATGTCGAAACTAAGTAGTTTCGATGGGTCTGCACATATCGAAACTAAGTAGTTTCGATGGGTCTGCACTTATCGCCTTCCCCAAAAATCCGAATGTTCTGCATGCGAATCTGATCATGTCGATATCTAGATCTTCTTTGATCAAAACGTTCGTTTTTCATTCTAGATGCTATACCTAAGTTCACTTTCAAGTTTCATCCGCAAAATCGTTATCTTTCATTCTAGCTGCGTGAGTTGGGGAAATGAGCAGGGAAGAGGGCTGCCTTGCGTCTTATGTGCATGGGCTTCCCTCGGCGCATTGAAGCCGGGCCCAGGCCTGCTCCCTTTTTGTTTAAATATTCCAACTAAATCACCGGTCTCGCTATATTTATTCGTTTTATTATTTTTAGGATGTTACACGTATCCTATTTACACAAGGATAACATACACGTTAAGACTACCCGTCTTAAACGCAATTTGTTCACTTGACTTAACCGATCTGATTGCTTTTGTTTTAATTATCTTTTTAGTTTTTCCAACCTTGTTTTGTTATAAAAATAGTTCTGAGTTACTGCCTTATGGGGCTGATGAACAGGTATCGAAACTTTCTTAGTTTCGATTGAACAGAACAGATGTCGAAACTTCCTAGTTTCGACTGAGCAAAACAGATATCGAAACTACCTAGTTTCGATTGGCAAGAATAGTATCGAAACTACCTAGTTTCGATTGTACACAGGTATCGAAACTCCTAGTTTCGATTGAGTAAATAGATATCGAAACTCCTAGTTTCGATTGAACAACTGGTATCGAAACTCCTAGTTTCGACTCAACAGGTATCGAAACTCCTAGTTTCGATTGAATAATCGGCATCGAAACTCCTAGTTTCGATCAGCAGGTAGCGAAACTCCTAGTTTCGATTACTGCACTTTAATTGACAGAATTTTTCATGTATATTTTTATGTTCAAATCTTGAATTTTACACATTTTTCTTGTTATCTTACTTGCGTTTGAATGATCTGTATGATTAGTTACGGTTTTAACGATAATGAAATGGATAATATTGAGTTTTTACCTCAAACCGAGAATGGTGATTTCTAGAGAAACAGGGAAGTGATCTTGAATATCTTGTTAAGCTTTCTTCAGAAACGCTTGGAATTCTCCTTATAGCACTGAATTAGGTGGATTTCTGCCTTAATCCGGACTTCGACTTGAAGGGGAATTGGGAATTTGCCGTAAGAAAAAGAGGAGGTTTGAAAGGAATGGTGAAGTTTCGACTGAAGGGTATAGTTTTCATCTGAATCAAAGTGAATCAGGCAGGTGGGAGCATGGCTCCCCTGACTCTCGGCCAAGAAAGTCAAGAAGTGGGTTTGGGGTTAATGATAACAATTTTAATCATTAATTTATTAATGATATTAGTATCAATTAGAGTTTTAAAGGGGTAATTTAATTCAGTTTCGATTCTTCACGGTATTATGATTTTTACCAGTTTATGGCTCGTTGAAGAAAATATTGAAACCTTGATTTGTATAATTCGTTGAGGTGATTATTTGTAGGTATGAGTACCTAAACATGGCGCTACCTCGTAACGTCTTCGAAGAGTCCTTTATTTTACTTTTACGTATGTTATATAATTTAGTCTTAACCATAAATTATGGTTCAACGTAGATTTTGTGTAACATATATTTATTTTTCTGGTTATTTTATTTAACCATTTACTTTCGTATTGAGTCGGGTTATTCTGCTTACTTTTTCTAGTAATTCTTTAAGATTTACTGGACTTGGAAATAAACTCCTTTGCTAGACTTCTTGACTTTACTTAGTCAAAATAAGTATTAGGAAATAATAATTACGACGTTGCCTCATGTTAAGTTCTTTCTGATTAAAGATGTGCTGGAGACTCTTGTGGTCTGTAAAGATAGTACATTTTGTACCGTATAAGTAATGTCTCCAAATCTTGAGTGCAAACACAACAGCACCCAATTCCAGATCGTGAGTCGTATAATTTTTCTCATGTACTTTTAGCTGTCTGGATGCATACGCTATGACTTTTTCTCTCTGCATCAATACACATCCCAAACCTTGGTGTGATGCGTCACAGTACACAATGAAATTGTCAGTCCCTTCGGGAAGGGATAGGATTGGTGCACTGCAAAGTTTTTGCTTCAGCAATTGAAAAGCTGATTCTTGTTTAACAGTCCAATCAAACTTTTTGTCCTTCTGGGTTAACGTGGTCAAAGGCAAGGCTATCTTTGAAAAATTCTCGATGAATCGCCTGTAATAGCCTGCCAAACCCAGAAATTGACGCACCTCAGTCGGAGTTCTTGGTGCTTCCCAGTTTTTGATAGCTTCAATCTTGGATGGATCCACATGGATACCCTTCTTATTGATGACATGTCCGAGAAAGTGAACCTTTTGGATCCAAAACTCACACTTAGAGAATTTAGCATAAAGCTTCTCATTCCTGAGTAGTTCCAAGATTAATTTTAAATGATATTCATGTTCCTCCTTGGTTCGTGAATATATCAATATGTCATCGATAAACACAATCACGAATTTATCCAAGTACGGCTTGCACACGCGGTTCATGAGATCCATGAAAACAGCTGGTGCATTAGTCAAGCCAAATGGCATAACTAGGAACTCGTAGTGACCGTAACGAGTCCTAAAAGCCGTTTTTGGTATATCTTCTTCCTGAATTTTCAGTTGATGATATCCTGATCGTAGATCAATTTTAGAATAGAAACTGGAACCTTGAAGTTGATCAAACAAATCGTCTATTCGAGGAAGAGGATACCGAATTTTGATTGTCAGTTTGTTCAACTCTCGATAATCAATGCACATTCTAAAGGTTCCATCCTTTTTCTTTACAAATAGGACCGGAGCTCCCCATGGTGAGAAACTCGGTCTTATGAAACCTTTGTCAAGTAACTCTTGTAGTTGGCTCGACAGTTCCTGCATCTCGGAAGGGGCTAGACGATACGGTGATCATGCAACTGGTGCGGCTCCTGGTACTAGGTCGATCCGAAACTCGACTTGTCTTGATGGTGGTATTCCTGGTAAGTCTTCGGGAAATACCTCCGAATAATCTCTGACGATTGGTATGTCCTCAAGTCGACGTTCTTCGGGTTTCTTCTCGACGATGTGAGCCAGGAATGCACAATAACCCTTGCGTAGATACTTATAAGTTTTCATGCAGTTTATCGTTTTTAACATCGTTATACACCTTTCGCCTTGAATTGAAAGAATTTCTCCGCTTGGTAGGGGAATACGTACAATCTTCTCGAAGCATACTATCTCGGCACGATTCTTGGTTAACCAATCCATACCAATAACAATATCAAAACTCCCTAATTCGACGGGTAGAAGGTCTATACTGAATGTACGGTTTTCTAAACATAAAGTACAACCCCTAAAGACCTCTCCGGTTTCTATTAATTTCCCATTTGCTAATTCAATTGTATAACGTTGATCTAGTTTGCTGGCCTTAATACCGAGTAAGGATTTAAAATCATTCGACACAAAGCTCATATCCGCACCCGAATCAAAAAGTACAGAGGCATAGTGATTATTTATCGGGAACGTACCAGTGACGATGTTCGGGTCCTGGCGTGCGTCCCTTGCACCCATCACAAATGCCCTCCCTGGTGCCTGAGCGTTGTTCTGATTCTTCCACTTGGGACAGTCCTTCTTGAAGTGTTTTAGATCACCACATACAAAACATCCCGGTTTAATTTTCCCCAATCGGTTGTTAGTTCGACAAGCTTGAGTGGTGTGACCAAACTTGTCGCATTTTCCACACTTGATGCAAACACCGGCATGATGATTTCCACACCTCTTACATCTCGGTAGGCCCCTATCATACTCCTTTCTTTCCACTGTGTTGGCTGCAAAAGCCTTCACAGTTCCTTGTTTCTTAAACTCTTGTTTTCCTGGTTTGTTACTTGAATTTCCCATCCATTTCCTTTTCTCCCCAGATCTACCTTCCTCATTCTCCTTCCTCACAAACAATTCATTACGTACTGCATCATCCTTTAGTTTGAATGCTAAAGTTATAGCACTCTTGGCATCTATTGGATTAGATGATGTTACCATGCTTCGAATTTGAGGCGCAAGGCCCCACAGATACCTTTCAACACGCTTATGTTCTGGTGTGACCATATGCGGTACCAGAAGTGCCAATTCATTGAAGCGGTCGATGTATCCCGCTACATCATCTCCTATCATCTGTAGGTTCCACATCTCAGTTTCAATCTTTTGCAATTCGTTCCGAGGACAGTATTCCTCAATCATCATGTTTTTCAAATCTTCCCAAGACAATTGGTACGCTGTTTCTCTCCCCAAAGTCTTCATTTGAGTATTCCACCAAGTTAAAGCTTTATCAGTGAGCGTGCAGGTAGAATACTTCACTATGCAATCAGCGGTGCATTCACTTATATCAATCACCAACTCCATATGTTCTATCCATCTCATTAGTCCTACTGCACCCTCGGTACCATTAAAACTGCGGGGTTTGCATGATAGGAAGGCCTTGTAGGTACACTTCCTATTTGGAGCATCTGCAGGATCACAAGTCATAACGTCATTAATTCGGATCATGACTATGTGTTATGGCTTATTTATTTTTATTACCTCCGGAACCTCCGGAACCTCCTGCTGTACCGCTACCCCCTGCGGTACCGCTACCTCCTGCACCTCCTCCGCTATTTCGGTTTGCTTCATACTGCTCTATGGCGGCAGCTACTCGTTGTGCTATTAGTTGTTCCATGTTTGGGGAAATTGTCTCGTTGTTGTCACCAGTAGTGTTACGGGGTGTCCCACGCTTAGGTGCCATGACGTTCTTTCTAACATGTCAATTAAAAAGAAACAATATCATATATCAATAATGATAGATCATGACATAAGGATACCACAACATCAAACATGAACAACTATCATTACAACATAAACCATTACATACATAGTCAAAACATACATAGTACATTGTTCCCAAAAGACAAGGATACAAAAGAGATGGGTTCACATGACCTCATCAGTACTAAAGTTTTAAACTACATAATGTACTATGGGCACAACCCGCCCATAATAGGTTTAAAAGAAGAAGTGGGAGTACAACCCAATCATCATGGCAAGTCCTGCCATGACAAAGCTAGCTCTTGCCACAAATTCAGCAGCCAAATTCCTCTCCTCCAGCGCCTCCACCATGTCTCGAACCGTGAGAGTGAACTGCCAGTCCATATCAGCTCTCAACTCGAGGTAGTCAGTGGCACTCTGTATGTCTCGAGTGCTATCCTCCAGAGTCTGTACTCGAGATCCGAGCCCTTGACGTAAGCGCATGGCTGCATCCCCCTGTGCCCGAATATCATCTAGGAGATCATCAAGACGCTCTTCGTGTGTATGAACACGAGCTACCAAGGTAGGCACGGTGAGCTCCATGGCTTCCCCAGTGTGGGGTAGGGGTGTTGGAGAGTTGGAAGACTCTCCGAGCTCAAAGGTAGATGGGATGCTCTCCATCTCCCTCCATCGTGCCAGAGTACGAGGCATCCAACGGATAGTTCCCACAGTAGGGTGATAACAGGGTCGTTGCCTCGGTGGTTCCTCATCGGTCTCCAAGTCTTTCGGGTCACGGGCTGCCAGGTTTCTCTTGCGCGAAAGTCAAACCTTCTTCCTAGCACTTTGCACTTTAATTGGTCCTCCGCTTTTCTTTTGGTAGAATATAGGCGGTTCTCCCAGGGCGACATTGGGTGGTGTCGAGCTGCGAACTTGTACTCGATTTTTAGGGAGTGAGGCGGAAAGTTCCTCGTTGGATTCAGAGTCAGAGACGGGGTCAGAGTGTGAATGCGACGACATACTTGTGACTACAATATCCACATGACATGATGACTGGTTATGCAATGCTTATGTAATGAAAACATTTTAGTGAGTCATTCAAATTATAGACTAGGTTCCGTTTTAGACACCTAGTTCGCTATAATCAATGGCTCTGATACCAAGTTCTGTCACACCCCGCCAGGGCGGAAACGCGAGGCACGACGTTCACTGGTTTCCAAAGCATATGATTACCGCAAACACATACATGTAATTGGATACATAACTGAATTTAAAATATTTACATTACAAAATATCAATTTGAGTTTACAAATGTTTAAGATTTCGCAAATATGACTCAAGACCATGAGTTATACAAGAGAAATCCTCCCAAAAGCCGTATCCACATGCATGCATGTAACCTACATTGCTAACCTGATGACCACGTTCAATTTCCTGAAAACATACTTAAAACTGTCAACACGAGGTTGGTGAGTTCACAAGTTATTATAAAGAGTTATCATAAACCCAATGTTTAAATCTGATCTTTTTGCCGATCAAAACTCTTTGTTAAACCTGATCATTTTAACCTGATCAGTACTCTTTCGTTTAAACCTGATCACTTTAACCTGATCAGAATTCTTTTTGTTAAACCTGATCACTTTACCCTGATCAGAACTCTTTACTTTAAAACCTGATCACTTTACCCGGATCAGAACTCTTTTGATAAACCTGATCACTTTACCCTGATCAGAACTCTTTTGTGTAAAACCTGATCATTTTAACCTGATCAGAACTCTTTTGTGTAAAACCTGATCACTTTAACCTGATCAGAACTCTTTTGTGTAAAACCTGATCATTTTAACCTGATCAGAACTCTTTTGTGTAAAACCTGATCATTTTAACCTGATCAGAACTCTTTTGTGTAAAACCTGATCATTTTAACCTAATCAGAACTCTTCTGTGTAAAACCTGATCATTTTAACCTGATCAGAACTCTTTTGTGTAAAACCTGATCATTTTAACCTGATCAGAACTCTTTTGTGTAAATTACCAATGAATATGAATACTAATCCGATCTATTGACCCCATTTGTAAGCTTGCAAGGAATACAAAATAGTATATAATGTACGAGACCGTAACCAAACCCCAACTTTCTGTGCCTCCCCTCGCCTTTCTGCGAGTAAGACAATATGCGGTCATTCGGCCATTTTGACCCCTGGTTAGCGCGACTAACCATGACCGGAGGCGTCACCCCCAATAGTACTATTCATATAATCCCGGGCTAAATCCATAGCTAATGGTTACTAATTTATTACGAGGACTTTAAGCGCTTTATTGTTCCCTCAATACATACATACGGTCAGATCATTAGTTCCATTCATTTATACACAAAAGTCTTTTTACAAGTATGTTTCCACCCTAAATCATTTCAAAACTTTAGAAAAAGGGGGATTAGTGAAACTCACCTCGACAGTATGAATGCTAGCAAATATTTGAATAACAGCAGATTCAAGGATAACATACACGTTAAGACTACCCGTCTTAAACGCAATTTGTTCACTTGACTTAGCCGATCTGATTGCTTTTGTTTTAATTATCTTTTTAGTTTTTCCAACCTTGTTTTGTTATAAAAATAGTTCTGAGTTACTGCCTTATGGGGCTGATGAACAGGTATTGAAACTTTCTTAGTTTCGATTGAACAGAACAGATGTCGAAACTTCCTAGTTTTGACTGAGCAAAACAGGTATCGAAACTACCTAGTTTCGATTGGCAAGAATAGTATCGAAACTACCTAGTTTCGATTGTACACAGGTATCGAAACTCCTAGTTTCGATTGAGTAAATAGATATCGAAACTCCTAGTTTCGATTGAACAACTGGTATCGAAACTCATAGTTTCGACTCAACAGGTATCGAAACTCCTAGTTTTGATTGAATAATCGGCATCGAAACTCCTAGTTTCGATCAGCAGGTAGCGAAACTCCTAGTTTCGATTACTGCACTTTAATTGACAGAATTTGTCCTGTATATTTTTATGTTCAAATCTTGAATTTTACACATTTTTCTTGTTATCTTACTTGCGTTTGAATGATCTGTATGATTAGTTACGGTTTTAACGATAATGAAATGGATAATATTGAGTTTTTACCTCAAACCGAGAATGGTGATTTCTAGAGAAACAGGGAAGTGATCTTGAATATCTTGTTAAGCTTTCTTCAGAAACGCTTGGAATTCTCCTTATAGCACTGAATTAGGTGGATTTCTGCCTTAATCCGGACTTCGACTTGAAGGGGAATTGGGAATTTGCCGTAAGAAAAAGAGGAGGTTTGAAAGGAATGGTGAAGTTTCGACTGAAGGGTATAGTTTTCATCTGAATCAAAGTGAATCAGGCAAGTGGGAGCATGGCTCCCCTGACTCTCGGCCAAGAAAGTCAAGAAGTGGGTTTGGGGTTAATGATAACAATTTTAATCATTAATTTATTAATGATATTAGTATCAATTAGAGTTTTAAAGGGGTAATTTAATTCAGTTTCGATTCTTCACGGTATTATGATTTTTACCAGTTTATGGCTCATTGAAGAAAATATTGAAACCTTGATTTGTATAATTCGTTGAGGTGATTATTTGTAGGTATGAGTACCTAAACATGGCGTTACCTCGTAACGTCTTCGAAGAGTCCTTTATTTTACTTTTACGTATGTTATATAATTTAGTCTTAACCATAAATTATGGTTCAACGTAGATTTTGTGTAACATATATTTATTTTTCTGGTTATTTTATTTAACCATTTACTTTCGTATTGAGTCGGGTTATTCTGCTTACTTTTTCTAGTAATTCTTTATTATTTACTAGACTTGGAAATAAACTCCTTTGCTAGACTTCTTGACTTTACTTAGTCAAAATAAGTATTAGGAAATAATAATTATGAACGTGCGTTTATGAAATGTGGATATTGACCTGAAATGCTGGGTGTCACAAATGAGCAGGAAAAATAAGGGGTGGGTGGCTGTGAGAGTGACATGTGGCACCAAAAACCTTGATTTATTAGTATGTATAGATTTGGATATCTACATGTAATTTGAATTGTCAGTAGGCTAGAAGCGTTTTTGAACCATCAGTAGTGTAAAAACATAATGATCTATGTCACAACTGTGATTTGAACCCATATTATGCCGCGTGTGTGAGTTAAAAGATCATTATCAGATATAGAACATATGGCTTTAAGAATTTCATGGCACCAATATCGAATTATTTCATTAGCACAAATTTTCAATTCACTTCACTGCCCATGCCCCGAAAAACATGCAATGTGATGTTGAACTAAGATATGTCTTGATAACATCTGTCAACCATATACTAGCCCTTGGATCTAATCACTTGATTATCCTGATCCATTGCAGACATCCGGATAATAGTTGGATTCTCATACCTGAATCTTATGATTCCTCATATATAAGCCAAGCCATTTGAATCATTCGATTATGAATCATCTTGATTCCATATATCCTTCGGGATCTGCTTGTTTTTCTTGTGCTAATTGATGTAATTTCATCCTGGAGATTAATCTAATCTTGCTCCGAGTCATATATGTCTTGAAGATAATGCAAATTTATATTTCATATAAATGGTACAAACTCACAAGAACGTGGGATAAAAACGCTTGTAGTTTCAAATCTTATAATGCTGGCAACTTGAATTGACATGTAGTGTATTGCAAATTCGGTATGAATATGTTAGCATGTCATGATCTAATCCTGTTTACTTTGAAGTTTATCGCGTATCATTTCATGATTTCTAAGCATGGGAAAGGAAAGTTTGTAGTATGAATTCTGAGAAATTCTTTGCTGAGATATCATATAGTTTTGCGCAAGTTACATGACTGATGATTTAAGATCTGTATGTATACAGAATGCCATAGGTCACCCTTAGATCTGCTAGGGATTTTTTATCCGGAATGTGTGTGTGATTTATCAAGATACTGATATGATCTTCTTACTCGCCGTGTTCGACCAAAAATATGTGATTCAGTATGTACAGATAAAAACCAAAAAGATTTTTTTTTTTGTTTTGCTTTATAATTGCAAAGTCTGATCACTTGTCATGTGCAGGTCATGGATAGACGGGTTGAATACAAACATAATCAAGTGGCGTTACTTGATCCAGATTTGGCTGAGGCTGTCAACTACCAGGATATAATTGTTGGATATTAGATGTCCGGTCATCATTAATATCAACGTTGCTATCGAGGTACGATCCGAAGAGTTACACTTTGGGCAAAGAACAAATTATATCGTTTAATTGTTAAACGTTACTTCACGAAACACATATTTGGTGGATTAAATATCTAGAGAGATATTTATTAGTTACGTTGTATTTAATTATTTAGAATAATTGAAGGCTAACGAAACGAGCTTATATATATATAAGGGGTTCTTTTATATTTAATGGTTAAATATAAATTATTCGGTTTATGCAAGTTTAGTTTATAACCAGTGTAAGTATAGACTACGAGGACTAAAACTGATTATGTGATAATCAGTCAGTAATTAAATGTTAATTGCATGAGGTTTAAGATGTAAATATCACAATTATATATACATGCACAATCTCAAAAACCCTAATAAGTTTTTTTGGCCTCCTTTTCCCTTCCCTTGTCTTGCGATCGGAACCGAGATCCCCCCCTTTTTCATGTTTTTCCGGCCGGCCACTCAGCGCTGCCGTGAGCCACCACCGGCCGCTGCTGCCCTTGTGTTGTGCAGCCATCCAGAGCCAGCCAAGCCGTCGTCGTCGTCCTCTCCGCGAGCCGAACCGGGGAATCTTGCAAAGCGAGTTTTGTGACTAGAGGTGTTTCGTGAGACGAGTTCCTGTGATGAGTTCGTTAGTTGTCATCTAGCGTGACGTTCTTTGTACCCGAGTGTTACAATCCGGTTGTTCGTCAATGGTATAAACCCTAAACACCCTATGGTTGTGTTTATTTAATTTTTATTATTGTCTAAACGATGTGTAGTCGGATTACCGTCGGATAAAGATCGGATCTTTATTATCGTGTACTTATGTAAACGCTTCCGCTATTGTAAATCTAATTTATAAAGTTTTGTTTTAAATGTTAAACTTCCCAAACCGTGAACTTCAGCCAAACTGCAAACTTCCCAAACCGTGAACTTCCCAAACCATGAACTTCCCAAACCGCAAACTTCCCAACCGTGAACTTCTTCCCAACCGCAAACTTCACCTAAACCGTGAACTTCATCCAAAACCTTGGACTCAGATATGGATCGACGGATTCATCAAGTTTGGAAATTTTTTGCATTCAAAAGGTGTATTTTCCCTTCATGATTCCAGACCTATAATCCTTTTCTCATTTGGTTTATAAAAACTCATCCTTTTTACGAAAATACCCGAAAGCCAAAAAAGAACAAAAACTCAGATTTGGTTCGGGTCGTTACCTGTTTTTGAGATTCTGAATCGGAGATCTTGCTCACAAGCTCAGTAGTAACACGCACTTTCAATCTAGGGTCTATCCTTCACTTTCTCTCTCTACGGGTTCTCTCTCTAGATTCTTGTAAATGAGAGAAATGGAGGTGACTTGGGCTATTTATAGGGAGGCTCCTCCCTCTTATGCGCCACGCACAAGCTCGCCGGCCCATCCGGCCCGGCCCGTCACACCGCGTTCGTTTATTCTTTTTATCTCGTGTTTACCCATTATTATAACTCGTCGTCTCATTTTTGGGGTGTTACAAGTCTACTCCCCTTACAATAGGTTTCGTCCCCAAAACCTATCATAAGTCAAATAGTTGAGGGTACGACTCCCTCATTTCCGTCTCCGTTTCCCAAGTAGATTCCGATCCCATTCGATGTTTCCATAGGACTTTAACCAATTGGATAACCTTATTACGTAAACGTTTCTCCTTCCGATCAAGGATAGCCATGGGTTCCTCAATGTAGTTAAGGCTATTGTCGACCTCGATGTCAGTAAGTGGTACGTGAGCTGATTCATCCGCCAAACACTTTCGCAAGTGTGACACATGGAAGGTAGGATGAATCCCACTTAACTCGTCAGGCAACTCCAACCGATAGGCGACTTCACCAACCCGTGCCATTATTCTGAATGGTCTGACAAATCTCGGACTTAACTTTCCCCTCTTCCTGAATCGTATGATCCGCTTCCAGGGCGACACTTTCAACATTACTCTGTCCCCAACATTAAACTCAATAGGCCTTCGTCGTTTATCTGTGTAGGATTTCTGACGATCTTGGGCGGCCTTCATTCGTGCCTTAATCTGGTCAAACCTTTCTGACGTCTCTTTAACGACTTCAAGACTTCCCAATTCCTTCTGTCTAATCTCACCCCAACATATCGGGGTTCTGCACCTTCTCCCATATAACATCTCGTAAGGCGGCATGCCTATTGTCAAGTGATAACTGTTGTTGTTGGAAAATTCTGCTAACGGTAGGTAACTATCCCAATTGCCACCGAAGTCTATAATACAAGCACGGAGCATATCCTCCAACGTTTGAATGGTCCTTTTGGACTGACCATCCGTTTGCGGGTGGTATGTCGTACTAATATTAAGTCTCATGCCCGTCGCTTCGTGAAATCTTTTCCAGAACCTCGATGTGAATCGTGTGTCCAGGTCAGTTACAATCGTCAAAGGCATCCCATGTCGTGCTACTACTTCGTTAAAAAATACTTCCACTAACCTTTCCGATGAAAACGTCTCGCGAATAGGTAGGAAATGAGCACTCTTCGCTAAACGGTCCACAATTACCCAAATGGTGTCATGACCTTTAGCTGTGCGAGGTAGCTTGGTTATGAAGTCCATAGTAATGTGTTCCCACTTCCATTCTGGTATATTGAGTTCTTTAATCTTCCCATACGGTTTCTGGTGTTCGGCTTTAACTTATGAGCAAGTCAAGCACTTGCTTACGTATTTTGTCACTTCGTGTTTCATCCCATGCCACCAGTATTCCTTCTTCAGATCTTGGTACATTTTGTTGGTATCAGGATGGATAGAGTACCGAGACTTAAGAGCCACATCCAAGATTTTGGTTCTAAGCTCGCCACCCATAGGTATCCATACCCGTCCAAAACGTGTCCTAACACCAAGGGTGTTATATTCCAACTTGTCCTGTTGGCCAACCATTCTCTCTTTCTTTATATTCTCTTCTTTTAGCGCCTCATCTTGAGCCTTTTCAATTTCCCTCATCACATCCGGTGTTACGACTAACTAGCAAGCTTTCACTCTAATAGGAGCAGGCACATCCTTCCGACTTAGAGCGTCAGCCACCATGTTTGCTTTTACAAGGTGGTATATGATTTCACAGTCGTAATTCTTCAAAAGTTCCAACCATCGCCTCTGCCTCATATTTAGTTTTTTTTTGTTCGAAGAAGTACTTCAAACTTTTGTGGTCGGAGTAAATAGTAAACTTCACCCCGTAAAGGTAGTGCCTCCAGATTTTCAATGCGAATACGACAGCAGCAAGTTCTAAATCATGAGTCGGATAATTGACTGCATGAACTTTCAACTGTCGTGATGCATACGCGATCACTCTTCCACGTTGCATCAACACGCACCCCAATCCCTGACCCAAAGTATCAGAGTATACCACCAAGTCTTCATTACCCTCGGGAAGGGCCAAGACTAGAGCTTGGGTTAACTTCTCCTTTTTTTCCTTAAATGCTTCTTCCTGGGTCGAATCCCATTTGTACTTTACCTCCTTCCGTGTCAACTTTGTCAATGGCAAAGCTATCTTCGAGAAATTCTGGATGAATCTCTGATAGTAGCCCTCCAATCCCAAGAAACTGAGGATCTCAGTTGGCGTCTTAGGAATATCCCAATCTCTTACCGTCAATATCTTTGCTGGTTCGACCTAGGAATGACGTGACCTAGGAATTGGACTTCCCTAAGCCAGAACACGCATTTAGAGAACTTAGCATACAACTTCTCGTTCTTTAAAGCTTCCAACACTTCCATCAAGTGACATGTGTGATCACCTTCATTCTTGAAGTAGATAAGGATATCATCGATGAACACTATTACCGATCGGTCTAGCATCGGTCGACACACCCTATTCATTAAATCCATGAACGCTGCGGGGGCATTCTTCAATCTGAAAGACATTACGCGGAACTCGAAACGCCCATAACGCGTGCGAAACGCGGTCTTTGGTATGTCTTATTCCCTTACCTTCAACTGATGGTACCCGGATCGAAGGTCGATCATTGAGAACAAACTGGCGCCTTGAATTGATCGAACAGGTCGTCGATCCTTGGTAGAGGGTACTTGTTCTTCACTATACGTCTATTCAACTCGCGATAATCAATACACATTCTCATTGAACCGTCCTTCTTCTTCATAAACAACACCGGCACCCCAAGGGGAGATGCTCGGTTGGATAAATCCTTTCTCAAGTAATTCATCTAATTGTGCCATTAGTTCTTTCATCTCTACCGGTGCTAGTTGAATGGAGCCTTAGCGACGGGCCGGGCATCTATTACTAAGTCGATTCATAACTCAATCTCTCTATCGGGTGGTATCCCAAGCAAATCCTCTGGAAACACCTCCGGGTACTCGCGTACCACGGGTACATCGTCTAGTTCCTTCACTACCTTACACTTATCGATCACGTACACCAAATAAGCCTCACATCCGTGCCTCAGGTAAATTGTTGCCTTAATCATTGAGATGACGTTAGGCATTGGGGCGTCGCGATCCCCGAATACTTTAACTTCGCTACCATCCGGAGCCTTGAGTCGGATTATCTTTCGTCTGCATATGATCTGAGCCTTATTGGCAATATGACATCAAACCCTCCCAAAACCATAACAAACAACCTGACAGGGAATCTATAGCCTTCTATTTTCATCATGGAATTGTCAACTACTTCGGTTACCCTTGCGGTTTTACCCTCAGAGGTTTCTACACTAAAGGCCCTTTCTAGTTTACTGACCGAGTATTTTACTGGCTTACAGAAAGTGGCAGATATAAAACTCTTACTGGTACCCGAATCAAATAACACAGATACAAAAGTGTTGTCGAGAATGAACGTACCTGACACCACGTCGGGGTCCACCCTGGTCTGTTCTTGCGTCAGCGCATACGCACGAGTCTTTGCTCGGGGCCTTTCTTCTTTCTTTTCAGGGCCTTTCTCTTTTCCAGCTTCGCCCATTCTTGGCCTAGTGCATTCCCGGCTCATGTGTCTGTTTCCCCCATAGTTATACATTTGACACCATGCGGGCATTCCCGGTAATAGTGCCCGGTCTTACCACATTTATAGCATAGATTTGTCCCTAGCCTACATTCACCTAGATGCCTACTGCCACACTTCCCACATACCGCGACCTCACCCACTCTAGCCTGCTTCTCTCGAGCTCCAAACAGTCTTCCGCCAGATCGTTTGGCCGGAAAACTTGGTTTCTTCTTCGGTTCATCAATAGCGAGAACATTCAGTGCCAAGTCGTCAAATACCACGCCACTAATTCTACGACCGAATCATAGGTAATAGGAGCGTTTGCCTTAACGTAGGTGCGGACCTTGTCCGGCAGTCCCTGAATGTAGCAAGCAATCTTTCTTTCCTCAGTCGTGACAAGATGTGGCACCAGACGTGCCAGTTCATTGAATCGGGTAGTGTACTGCCGGTGCATCATGCTCCCGGTCTTCAACCCCAGAAATTCCCTCTCTACCTTCTCAATCTCGTTCCTTGGACAGAATTTCTTGATTACCAGAGTTTTCAAGTCATTCCACATCATCGAATCAACCACTTCATTCCCCTTACCCTGACGTACACCTTCCCACCAGTGAGATGCTTCCTCCCTCAAAGAGTTAGCAACAAATTTCACAACCTGATTTGCTCAGCATTCGCTCAGACGAATGGCGGATTCCATACGGATTACCCAGTCAAAAGTAGCCACCGCGTCTTTCTTTCCAGTCAGAACCGATGGGTCACATGCCTTAAAGGAAATATAGTCGCAACCACAGGTAAGCGGTGCATTAACTGCCTCAGTGTTCGGGGTACCAACCGTCGTGTTAGATCCGCCCGTCTCGTTAGCCTTCTTCAATGCTTCTTCCAGAAGATCTGGCAGGGTAGCCTTCATCAGCTCAGTAAACTCGCGTGCCAGGGCAACTTTCACTTCCAGTTCAAAAGTGAAATGTTGTTCTTCCATGGGAGTCTGTTCAGTTTCATGCACACTGTTTTCCGGTTCCATGTGAACACTTTCCTCTTCACTGTACTCCTAACGAGTAGGAGTCCTATCACCGGTATGGCCCCCACCATGCCTTCCTCTCTTTCGTCCCGCTATTTTGTTCTATAATACAAGGAATCCAATGTTATCATGCTAGTTAACAAATAGAGTTCAACAAGTACTGTAAGATTTTAATATACACTGGCCATCTGCAATTAACCATTACACTACCCTTTTGATTTCCATTTGACCACCTTTATGATTTCATTAGAACACATGTCCCAATCTATTCGTTTCTAAGGCATACTACATAAACATACTCTACATTTTTTACCTGATGATGTGGCTTGAGTTACACGTACTGGCATCCGCTTTCGGTCCCATTCACAGTTTAAGTTCAGACACTGGGAGTGTCTGAATCTCTCAAACTATTGCTCTGATACCAACTTGTAAGGCCACAAACCCGGGAGGCCTAACTTGTTGGATTTACTCATTCACACACAGTTCTTAAACTTGAATATCAAATAACGCAGCGGAAAATTTCGTTCAAATATAACGTCAACATAGCCAAACATGCGGAAGCGTAAACATTGTCTGAACATTCCTTACATAACATAAACATAACGTAACGGGATGCCAGTCATCATATCAGCCGGGTAACTCTTCATCGCTTGCCAAGCATCACCGTCCCTCTGTACCTATCCTTAACCTGAATGTGCATACTAAAAGTCAGCTATGCTGGTGAGTTCTAGCTTTACATAAAACCTTAGCATAATCAGTTTGCCAAAAACATAACATACATTTATTTAACATAAGCCTACGTAACATGCAATAACGTAACATCATCAAAACATCGTAACATAACATCAATACATAAGTCAACATGAATCGAATCTGCGCCTTCTCGTAACCGTCAATTCCATACATCACATACCAGTGGATGAACTTAAGGCTCGTTACCTCTAAGTCATCCATCACCCAGGTCTCCTAAGGCTCGTTACCTCTAGGTGGACCAAACATATGTCTCCTAAGGCTCGTTACCTCTAGGTAGACAGAACATAACATAGGCACTATTTCCCCACAAGGAATAGTACCTTCCATCAGGATCCCGGTAATCCCGTGGGTGACCGTCGACACACCCCCATCATCATCCAGTTGTACAACCATCAGCCAGCCATAAAGGCCCCCCGTAAGGGTGAGGCCAATACATACATACATACCCTAGTTCCCGTAGGAACTCGTGGCAGATTCGTTCATTCGTGACTTTCATAAAACCTTTACATCTTAGTTAAAGCATTCGTACGTTTTATTAAACAAAACATCATCTCTTTCGTAAACCTTTCATAAACTTCACTCGGCAAAACATTTCATAAACATCATCTCGTAAACATCATTTCAAAATCCTCATTTCGTAGACATCGTTTCGTAAAAATCATTTTGTAAACATCATTTTGTAAACGTCATTTCGTATGTATGCACACCAGCCCAAAAACATTTAATTAAAACATTTAAAAGAAGGGCTTCTAGAACTCACCTGAGATAAACAGGGTCAAAGGTCTGTAAAGGATCTTCTAACCTGTACATACGCAACCTAGCCTTAGCTTTACACACAACTATTACATTTTACTTCTACATGTCAAGAACTTAGGGGTACACGGTTTCTTCCCCGCTAAAATAGGGGTTCGTGGTTCAAAGGGAAATTCTCGGCCGTGAACTTCACCCCAAATCGTGAACTTCACTTAACCGTGAACTTCACCCAACCACAAACTTCACTTAACCCTGAACTTCACTCAAACCGTGAACTTCACCCAAACCGCAAACTTCCCAAACCGTGAACTTCCCAAACCGCAAACTTCCCAACCGTGAACTTCGTCCCAACCACAAACTTCACCCAAACCGTGAACTTCATCCAAAACCTTGGACTCAGATCTGGATCGACGGATTCATCAAGTTTGGAACTTTTTGCATTCAAAAGGAGTATTTTCCCCTCGTGATTCCAGACCTATAATCCTTTTCTCATTTGGTTTATAAAAACTCATCCTTTTTACGAAAATAGCCGAACACCCAAAAAGAACAAAAACTCAGATTTGGTTCGGGTCGTTACCTATTTTCGAGATTCTGAATCGGAGATCTTGCTCACAAGCTCAGTAGTAACACGCTCCTTCAATCTCGGGTCGATCCTTCACTTTCTCTCTCTACGGTTTCTCTTTCTAGATTCTTGCAAATGAGATAAATGGAGGTGACTTGGGCTATTTATAGGGAGGCTCCTCCCCCCTTATGTGCCACCCACAAGCTCGCCTGCCCATCCGGCCCGGCCCGTCAGGCCGTGTTCATTTATTTATTCGTATCATGTTTACCCATTATTATAACTCGTCGTCTTATTTTTGGGGTGGTACAGTGTTTCCACCGGATGGGCTATAGAGGTAAAGTAAATGATTCTCAAGCTAGGAAGGGAGGTCTTGTTGGACAATGGAGGTATTTTATGCATGTTATCATTCAATGCTCGTCACCAAGGAAGGCGGGAACCGATGGCTGAAAATCTTCACTTCAAGTAGCCATGGTGACTGTGAATAGACCGTTTAACTTTGCTTTGTATATCTATAAAGAGTTGGTCACTCAGATAACACCGCCGGAGGGACAAGGATTCATCATGTACCCTAGGTTTTTGCAGGTTATTATCAACTATCTCATTCCTAATCTACCACCATTGAACCCAAGATTGACTTTGACTCCTATTACAAAGAGATTGTTTACTGACAACAACAATGTGAAGCAACAAAATCCAGCATTGATTCCTGTACCAACTCCTTTATTCGGGCACATAATTAATCCAAATTATGTCGCACCACCAAATGACCATTGGAATCATGCTAATGATGCTCTTGAACAACCTCCAGCACAACAACAAGTGTCACACCCCAACCGACGGCGGAATACGTTGGGGCGGGACATGTAGACTGTTCATGAGCTCAAGGTTGACTAAATTGTAATATATTAAATTCATTTCAATTAAAACAAACATAAACCAATTCCAAAGTACATAAATGAAATACAAATTGTTCTTGAGTTAAAATTAACTAAGTCCCAAAACCTAGTTGTAGCAAGTCTTGATCAAAATCACACATTAGCACGTGAAATATGAATAAAATAAGGTCAACTAAAAAGTTGGTGAGCATAGACAGGTTTATACATAGATAGTATATAGATGTAAATAAACAAATCCTTACATAACATGATAAACTAAGGCATTTACGGGGAGCCACTATTGTGTAACCAAAAGTATAATCAAACCTTTGTAACCAGCATGCAAATTGTGTTGTCGGTAACAATCACCCCAATCTGGGTGGGTTTGTCAGACTCAATAGATCTATCATTGTTAACTGTCGGCTTGAATAGTTAATGATTGCACATGAATTGCACACAAACAGTTAACACACCTAGTACTCAAACATAAAGCTCAAATTTGCACACATGAATGTAAAGTGGATTTGTATTTGTGTAGTTTGTGTAAATGTAAATCATTGTATGTATAGTGTTCATGTTTCACCCCAAAAATGTAAAAGTGTGAAAAGGGGCTATGTAATACTCACATGATTCAAAGGTGTAGTTAGCATGCGAGACTAGGTAGCAAAGTGATCCTTGTAACACACCACGTTAACTTAGTGTGTAATATGTATTGAATTAAAAGTGTGTACAAAAGTCTATGACAAATTCTAGGATTGTATTGGATGTGTGTACGAAAGGTTGGAGTTCTAGGTGTTAGTGGTTTGTACTTGAAAGGGGTGTTGTATAAAATGAAAGACTGAAATGAATAGTTTTAAAATAATTGAATTAGGGTTTTGATTTGAATAACTAAATAAATCAAATAATTGTTATTTGGTTAGAAAAATAGTGTAGAAGTTATATTTATAAATTAAATAAATAATTTTTACTTTATTTATTTATTTATAAAGATATGTAAATAATATTGGTTCATAAAATAAACCTTAAATATGATTTAAATTCTAAGTGTCTTTGTAAATGTAATTTATTTAAGTAATAAATAAATTTATTTATTTATCATTTGAAATGAATTTGCTAAAATAAATTTAGTTAAAAATTTACATGTATTATTAAAGCATATAAAACTACATATATTTAGGCATAGTTTTATTAGTTTTATACTTATAACTTAAGTTTTATAAAACCTTGTAAAAGTATTTATAAAATTTTGTCACCAAATTTATACATTAAATGAATAAATTACTCAAAAATAATAATATAATTCAAATTGAGTAATTGAGAACTAAATTTATAAAAATAGAGATTCTATGCAAAAATTGTAAATCTGGTTGAATTCTGTTCTAATAATTTTAGGACTTATAAAAATAATTTTTATAAAATTTTCGGAGCCTTAAAACGGGTTTAAAAAAATTAATCAGACCGCAGGGATTCGAACCCGGGTCACTTCTGTGAAGGCCGCATGAATCACTCGATTCTGAATTTTATGATTCCTGATAATCCTTATGGATTCTGCTTGATTTTTCCTGTGCTAATAGATGTAACTTCATTCTGAAAATTTAGAAAATCATTGGGAAAATGTTAGATGCCTTGAGATAATGCAATTTACATTATTGTAGCATATCAGTGGGGTACACAATGTATATCTTATAATTAATACCTTAATACACAAGAACGTGATATAAAGATGCTTATAGTTTCAAATCTTATAATATTGTCAACTGTTAGGTGAATTTGAACCGTCAGTGGGTTTGTTCGACTGTTAGGTCAAAATCGGTCAAGTTTAGCAGGTATTTGGTGTTGTTATTGGTCCCATAGGGTCGAATCATTGATTCCGACCTAGTGGTGACCCAATACACACCGATTTTTGAACATCAGTGACATTTTCAAACTTCTGGAATTTTCACCAAGTGTAGTTCTTGCGCACTTAGCAAGTACGCAAGAAGTAATTCTTGCGTACTTGTTAAGTACGCAAGAGGAAAATCCTGCGTACTTGCTAAGTAAGCAGGACCAACACTTGGCAAAAATTCCTAAGTCTGAAATTCAGTTCATAGAGTAACTGCTATACTGAGTCATGTTTATCCATTTCCAATTATACGTGTTGTTCTGATTATGTTTTCTATGTGTTTTTGCAGATAATGGCTCTGGCGTTTACTAACGAATTCAACCTGTTAGCTAACACTGAACCAGAATGGAAGGGTGCAGCATTGCAGTACAGAGACATAGTTGATTTCTTGAACCATTCAAGAATCAGCTACGCCATTTCTGCTGACCCGATCGTGTCAAGACCCTACCTCGAGCAGTTTTGGGAGACTGCGGAGCATGACTGCACGGTAACCCCCAACGTTATAAGGGCTACCGTTGCTGGTCAAGCTATTGCTTTTTCTGAAGATACTATTAGAAGGGTCCTTCAATTCAGAGATCTCTCGACCGACCCGATAGCCTATCCAGACTACTTTGTGGATGGTTGTTGGAGACAAAGAATGGGTTATGTCGGTGCGAGGGACTATGCTTCATACAAGAAGATGTGGGTGTTAGACCAATAGAGATACTTCGCCCACGTCATGATCATGTGCATATCATCAAGGAAAGCCGGTAAAGATGCCATGGGTCATGACCTTGCAGCAGCCATGGTCGGCCTTTCTCTCAATAAGGGCTACAACTTCTCCCGCTACATATCCAAAGCCATCAATGACCAGATCAACACAGCGGAGAGGTTTAGGTTCTTATTATACCATCGATTTGTGCAACTATTGATTAATGACGCGTTGCCAAACCTACCTGCTATAGGGGAGAGACTGCAAGTAAAGAGGGTGGACAAAAGAGTATTCACCCAATTCCTAAAGCCAGGCAGTGTAGATCCTACCCCTGTGCATACAGAACTCTTTGGCCACCTCATCAATGAAGCATACGTGGCCCCAGGTGACTGGAGATGGTACAGTCACGACTCAGAGCCGGAATTGAGTGAACACTCCGACGAACAACAGGAACAACAAGAGGAGGAAATGGAGAGTGATGATGGATCGTCTGATGATGGAGACGACGAAGGAGGAAATGATGGTGCTGAGGGATCCGACTTGGAAGCGACTGAGTCAGATTCTTCTGATTCCGATGATGCACCGTCGCATGTACACCCGAGGAGAATGGCTAAGGTAACCCTACCTGAGTCGTCCGCCAAGAAAAAGCGACAGTCTTCTAGCAGCGAATACGAGCCAGACTCTGACTCTGACGCTGCTATACAAAGACAACGATGAGAAAGCATTCACAAGAACATGGGCGATAGGAAACAGCCTTCTATCCCCAGTGAGGTGGAGGCTCAGCAGAAAGTACAAGTGTCAGCTGCTAGTCCTGATTCAGCCCCCACCCCACCTTCACAGCAGCTTTACCGTAGGAGGAGGAGGCCACAGGTGCAAAGTGAAGTGGCCGTCACTTCAATCACAGACGTGATTCCTGTGATAGTGACCCTCCCTACCACAACTGTTCAGGTGGCGGTGACTACTCCAATTCTCACAGAGTCAGTCACCATCACTCCTACCATAACCCCTACAACCCTCGTCACAACCTCAATCCCAACCACCACCATTGAGCCTCTTAGTCAACCCTTCAATTATGGAGATTTCACACAAGGGTTTAACTTCGATACCATATTCTCCTCCCCCATTCACAATGCCGAGGCGTCCTCATCCGGACATCCTGATCTGAACGATGCTAGGATAGATGTTCTGGAAACCCAAGTTGCTGGATTACTGGAGACTATTCGGAAATCAAAGGAGGAGTCTGACGCTCAACAAGCACAGATCAATTCTTTGGTGGACGAAGTTTGAATCCTTCGTAGCCAGAGAACGGGGGCTGAGGAACGACTGAAGAACGTCATGGCCCAGAACGAGCTCCTAATCAAGACAAATGAAATGCTTCTGGGTCACGGGTCGTCCTTGGAGCTACGGTTTGATGCTCAAAGGAAAGAGCATGAGCTGATGGTCAAACTGATTGTTGATCTGACCAAGAAGCTTGATGCTCAGGGGGAGAAAGAGAAAGAGAAGGAAAAGAGGACTACTGGTGATGAGGCGTGTCATCCTGTTGACTTGACAAAGGATGACGACAAAGACAAGGATCCCAAAGCCGGTCCTAGTGGAGGTGAGCACCAAGCTTTAGTAATCGTGCCCATCTCTGCTGTTCCAATGGCTCAGGGGGAGTCTATTCATCAAGAGGTGGTGATACCTCTGGTGGTGGTGGTGGTGACAAAGGAAAGTCAGTGGCTGAAGTACTTAAGGACTTATCTGATTATGAGATCCTATATCTAGAGCCTGACTATTCCAGTGAAGCACATATCGATGCTCTCTTTAATCTAGAAGAAGGAGAGATCGACTCTGGTGACGATTAGGATGATGATGACGAGGATGTTGTAATCGAAATTCCCAAGGGTGACGGGGAAGGAGAGTATGAGCTAGAAGATGGAGATATCTTTGAATTTCCATCCTTCGAAGCTCCACTCGACACAGGTTCAGTCGAGCAGGCTAGTAATGTGGAAGCCTCGACTGAAGCCTCCCCAGTTGACCCTGCACCTGTGGACCTAGAGGCACAGAAAGAAACAGACATACCTTCTACTTCATCAAAGGGTCCAGCTCCTATGTGGCAAAAGACGTCTATAATAGACAAACACGGAGCAACAGGGATGATCTTGGCTGTAAGGTTCGAGGAGGATAAGCAGTTGTTCGCTATCAAAAGATCTGGCGGGGTTCAATACTTGAAACCCACCAGTGAAGCGTTCAGCTCCTTACCCAAATACGACCTTGTGAACCTAGCAAACCGAGAGCTGCTGGGTCATACCAATCACGTAGTGGCGATGGGTTTGTGGGTGGTTCTGCAGCGAGAAGCAAGATCTGGGAAATTCGAGATGTTCAAGCCTCAAGTGCCCAAAAGAGTCAATGATAAGCACGCTAGACATCCTGTGACTAAGAAGCACTTAAAGAAATTGGTATACAAGCCAGTGCGATGTGAAACTAAGATTCCCCTGAGCAAGTTATCTCAGGATATTCTTGGTGACATGTGGTACTGGTACGTAGATCCAAAGACGAGCGAGGTTGTGATCATGGGAAAGGGACGTTCAGAGAGCGGGAATGATGTGTGTAAACTATATATATATTTTTATAAGTATTTTACATAATTAGTTTTAAAAAGGGTTTTCACCAAATACTAATCACACACATCGGGCAGTGTACACGTCGGATAGCAATATAGTAAAGGTAAGAACCGGATATCAATCCGTAGACACGGTGGAATGCGATAATAAACCAGGACTAAAGTTCAATCAAGTATGGATAAAAGATGTTTAAGTTGATTTTTAATTAAACTAATATGTAAGAATATAAAACTAAATTAAAATCACAAATCAAACAATCAAGGAGAAAATATCACTTCGGTGTCGAATCCATTTAGAATACATTCAATACACTCATAGAAACATGGCAAATGCACGATACATAAATTTACTAAATTCTCGTCAAAGATATCTAATCAAATGACCATTCGGAAAGCTAGCATGAATTACACAAACCAACCACCTAAAGTCATACAATGAGGCTCACGTGTTTAATAATCATGTCAATGTTTATAAGGATTGAACTAGCTTCCGATTAAGGTACACTAATCCAACAACTAGTTGGAAAGATAATATGAACAACGCACTATCCACCTCAAGTTGATTCAATTAGACAACAATATGCATTCCTTCAACATACAATGTTCATATAAAGGTTATATAAATTAGGAGGATGTGTCAACAATTCCTAGATAAACATAATACTAAATATGACACATCATAACAAATACTTTGTTTTTCCAAACATAAGCATAAGGTTATACATACAAATATAATGATTCATAAACAAGACTTCATTCACCATTCCTAGTCAAATGCCACAAACTAGTATAAATACATACACCAATTCATGAATATAAGCATAAATCACAAGTTTTCCAACATAATATGACATACACAAATACAAGTCTTGTAAACAACTCAAAATACTTGAACATATAATTTCAGCAAAGAATAATCATACGGTTGTCATAACATTAACATAATAATTGCCAATAATCCATGAATGTTGTCAAATGTATCTAAACTTCATCTAAACCAAAGTGAACAAGAGTTTTAGCTCATCATGAGCATCAAAATTACAAATAAGGAGGGAAAAATAGTGAGAAACATGATATGAAAACAAGAATCAAACCACTCCTCCAAGCCTAGATGTTGTTGTTGATGTATGGTGATCCTCTTGATGTTGTATCCTCTCCAAGAATCTTGAAATATGGCTGGAACAAGGAACACACGAGCTGGAACAGTGGGGTTTCTTCTCCTGGTTTTCTGAATGTCTGAATGAGAATTAAGTTCTGTTTAAATAGAAAAGGGGAGGCACGACCGTGCCAGGAGAGAAGGCACGACCGTGCCTAGTACAAAGGCGCGGTCGTGTCTAGGTCTTGGCACGATCGTGTGACAGAGGTTTGACCGATCCATAGCTTCCATTGGGTACCACTGATCGAGGACGTACGGCTGTTCAGACTCACGAGATGACACGCGACCGTAGGCGGCCAAGGCACGGTTGTGCCTTGGATTTTGGCTTGGCGCGGTCGTGCCAGATGTGGGCGCGACCGTGCCTAGGGTTTGGGAGCTTGGCACAACCGTGCCTCCATCACAGAAACCCTAAAACTTCACTTGTTTATCCTGAAATCTTCTTGTTTATTCACCAAGCTTCACAAAAACCTACAAAACAGGAAATGAAGCAAATAAGTGTCTAAACATTTAATATAACCAAGAATTTATCATTAAATGAGCGAAGTTTTGTGCCAAAAAGATGTGTAAATACTAACACATCAAACAACCCCACACTTGAACATTGCTTGTCCTCAAGCAAGAAATCAAAATGAAACAAAACTTCCAATGACATTATGGATCAAATCGGGAAAACCGTAAGCATTAATAAACTTATAAAGGTTTGAAAAGATTTTCAAGAAATGCAAAATTAACTAAATGAAACCCAATGAGCCCAATGACGTGATAACCGAATGAGCAAATGAATATGCCTATGAAATCATTATCATGCAACTTTATGCTTCTGACAATGTTCACACACACTCGGGAATATATATGATCATACAAGTAATGGAGTATGTATAGAACACTCAAATGCCAAGACAATGAATCATGCAAAAATCATAAGCTTGCTAAATGATCAAATCTCTACCAACTAACATGAAACAAAGCATAAATCAAGATGGCTTTAAACGGGTTTTAACTTGGCAATGGCTAAGGGTAAGGAAGTGGAATTTAAAAGTGGCTAAATGGTTAAAAACCCGGCGGCTATGCTAACTCAAAAACTAAACCAACTTCTAATACGAAAAATAAAGTAGCTAATACTTCCGTATAGATAAGAGCTAACAACCGAACTATTTCCATCTTTGCTCACAAAATTGCTCGAATCAGCTATAATTCACCTAATTTTGGTGATTTTTTTTTTACACTATTTCTTTTCTTTCTTTTGAAGGGAACTAAGTCAATATGCATCTTTCCTTAGCTAAAAACTTCTCAAGAATTTGAAAATTACAACAAAATAAAAGCTATAAAATTAACATTAGCCTACCGGATTTCTAACACGGGCGAAAAATAAATGAAAAGGCTAATGAAGGTTTAATGGCGGTGTAATGTGGGTAATTAAAAAAAACGACAGGATAGGCTCAACGTGGCTAACTAGTGGATGTGTTCGGGTGAGGGAAAATAAAAATAAAAGGCTAACAAAGTGGTTTATCCTTATGCCTCAATCATTTTTATGCAATATTTACGTTTATGATTTCGAAATGTATACTAAAAGCAAGTTCTAATAAGCATGAAACATCCGGCACACTCAAATCCGCAAAAACGAGAGCAAACAATGTCTAAAACTATCAAGGCTCAAAAATAAACTCACGAAAACGGAAAGGAATGGGTGTAAGCAAAAGGTTACATGCAATTCATTCGTTTAGCCCACTAAAACTCATGGTTATCACAAAAAATTGGGTTTGACTCGATGGAATTTCTATTTCAATTGCTTTCGAAAAATCAAAGCTCTATTATTTACTAAAAATTATGAATGCTAAACGGTTAACTTTAATTATATTTTTGTGTTTTTCAATTTTATAAAACTGATTTAGTGTCAATAAAAATTATGAAGGAAGATTTTGCAAAAAATTGAAGTGATAAAATGCTCAAAAGGACAAACATCGCGTGAATAAATTCCCACCCTACACTTAGAATTCTACATTGCCCTCAATGTTGAACAAAAATAATGTAAAGCAAAGAATAAACACCCAACCCCACACTTAGAAATATACATTGCCCTCAATGTATACAAAAACATGCAAAGCAAAATGGAATGCAATGCAATGAAGCGTGAAGGGAGAACTGAAACTTCCCTCATGTCGATCATGGCACACGCAAAAAGCCTACCCACAAAAATGACGTTCCACGAAGTTCCACAATTCCAAGATCTACTCAAGACTAACAACATCAAAAACAGATCAGTAACATCAAGCCAAAATATCAACAGAAATGTAAAGACAAATATATATAACAATACATGGAAATAAAAGTACAACAAAAGAACAACATAAAACGCCGAAGCATGATACAAGATTTTGTACAACATAAAAGAAAGTACAACTCACAAAAATGATACCAAAATGCAATGGGAGGTACTACTCCCACTATACTCCCTCAAGGTCGATGTCGGTGGCCCCGCCTCCCTCGCCTCCTGCTACTGGTGGTGATGGTGGTGGTGACTGATGATGCGGTGGATGGTGGTGGCTGATGATGCGGTGGAGATGGTGTTGGCCGATCATGCGGTGGAGATGGTGGTGGCTGCTCGGGCTGCTGCTCCGGCTGCATAAAGAATGGGAAGGGAACCACGTATGGTGCCCCGCCAGCAGCAGCAGCGGCGCATTGGACCTCATACTGCCAGGTCCAATAACGTAAGAACATGTCATGTGGAATAATAACCGCAGGCGGTGGTGGCGGCGGAAGCGGAGGAGGCTGTTGGTCGGGCTGCTGATGCTCGTGCCCCTGCTCCTGCTCCTGCTTCTGCTGAGCAGCGTGTTCCTGATGGGCGGCAGCGACGGCCTCGGCCTCGACCTGCACAAGATCTGGGTCGGGACCCGGACGGTCTAGATCCCACGTCCGTCCCCATCTATCGACCAGTTTGATCTCTCCTGCGCCACGACGAGCTACGTGCATGTTTCGTAGTGTCTGCACGCTCATCACGACGGTCTCTGCCACAGGGGTCAGGTCCCCTATCAAATCATCGGTAAGAAGCTGAAAATGCCTCGCCAGCTTGGTCACGAAGTGACCTCCACAAATGGCGCTGGTAACATCGCGCCCAGAGTTGTTCACCAAGTACCCCGTGATAGAATGTGCAAGATTGCAGGTGCGTAGGCGTACAAGGCAGAATAGGTAAAACAGCTCCCTAAGGTTCACTACGGTCTCTCCCTGTCCTCTCCCAGAAATCGAATAGACAATACAGCGATGAAGAACACGATGCAAGGGATCTTGAAGGCTCGAAGCCTTGGTCAAACTCGGATCGTACATCCCAAATCCAAACTCATGCCAGAACTGATCTTTGTCCTCTTCTGTCGGGAACTCGGGGTCAGACACGTACCTTAGATTGCGGAGAGGGAAGTAACACGGCGGAAGTTAGGGAGAATCGCACGTTAGGGGGGGGGGGGCTCGATGGGTTAAAACGAAAAATGAAACGTTTCTGCTTTGAAACCAATTTGAACTGCCCCAATCTCTTAGGCACGACCACGCCAGGTGCCTAGGCACGACCGCGCCTAGGGTTAGAGGCACGACCGCGCCAAGTGCTTAGGCACGACCGTGTCTCTAACCCAACAGACAGAAAAACTCAAAAATAAATGGTATCCGTTTGATCCAAAACACGTTCCGATCACCTAAACTCAAAAATAAGTGGTAAAATCCTAAAAAAAATAAAGAAAATAAAAATAAGAAGATAAACATAGAAACAAGATCTAAAAATTGTTACCAAAGATGATACCGGAACAGGCTAAGTTTATTAACGAGTCGTTAGCTAGACTCAAGTCCCCGAATTCATTTGTCCTTGGGGTGGAGGTCAACTACCTCCAATACCGGGTCAACCGGTCCGTCAATGTATGGTTTAAGACGATGACCGTTGACCTTGAAGATCCTCCCATCTTCGTGCTCAATCTCGACGGTCCCATAAGGAAAAACCTCCTTAACCGTGTAGAGATCCGTCCATCGGGACTTCAACTTCCCGGGAAACAATCGCAACCTAGAGTTGTAAAGAAAAACACGACCACCCACTCGGAATTCCTTCTTGTCCTTCAAGCATCGGTCATGTAAACTCTTAGTTCGCTCCTTGTAGATCATGGAGTTTGCATAGGCTTGATTCCTCAACTCATCAAGCTCATGAATCTGAGTGAACCGGTTCTCTCCCGCGCTCACCAAGTCAAGATTCACCGCCTTCAACGCCCAATAGGTCTTATGCTCCAACTCCACCGGAAGATGGCACGCCTTCCCATAGATCAACCTAAATGGTGTTGTACCAATAGGCGTCTTATAGGCAGTCTGGAAGGCCCAAAGTGCATCATCTAACCTATCCGACCAATCCTTATGGTTCTGACCAACCGTCTTCTCAAGAATCCGCTTTATGCCCCGGTTCGTGACCTCTACCTGTCCACTGGTCTGTGGATGGTAGGCTGTGGAGAATCTATGGTTCACACCATATCGTGATAAAGCCTTCTCCAACTGGGAGTTGCAGAAGTGGGTCCCCCGGTCACTAATAAGGGCTTTGGGGGCACCAAAGCGAGAGAACAGCTTCTTCAGAAATTGAACAACCACCCTAGCATCATTAGTAGGCAAGGCTTGAGCCTCGGCCCACTTAGAAACGTAGTCAACAGCGACTAGGATATACCGGTTGCCACGAGAAGCTGGGAAAGGTCCCATAAAGTTAATACCCCAGACATCAAAAATCTCACAAATATGGATGCTGTTCTGGGGCATCTCATTCCTCAATGAAATGTTGCTCGCCCTCTGGCAAGCGTCACAAGCTCGGATCATCTCATGAGCATCCCGGAAGATGGTAGGCCAGAAGAAACCGGCGTCAAAGACCTTCTTCGCGGTCAAAGTAGCTCCATGATGTCCACCTTTCGGGCCCTCATGGCAGTGTCTAAGCACATGACGTGCCTCATCTCCAAAGACACACCTACGTACGATCTGATCAACCCCGACTTGAAACAAATAGGGATCCTCCCAAAGATAGTGCTTCACATCCGCAAAGAACTTTCGCTTCTGCTGATGCGTTAAGCCCTTAATCACAATCCAACTAGCAAGAAAGTTTGCAAAATCAGCAAACCATGGACACTCCTCATCCTGTGTCTGGATGTGCATGAGAAACTCGTGGGGGAAATTGTCATTTATGGATGACCCCACAAGTTTAGATGAAGCTGAGCACTCAAGACGGGACAAAGTGGTCCGCTGCGACATTCTCCGCGCCCTTCTTGTCGCGGATCTCAATGTCGAACTCCTGAAGCAGCAAAACCCACTGGATTAGCTAGGGTTTGGCATCCTGTTTGCTGAACAGGTGCCGAAGGGCTGCATGATCGGTGAATACAATGGTCTTTGATAGGATGTGATAAGACCGGAATTTATCAAAAGCGAAGACAACGTCTAGGAGCTCCTTCTCTGTCGTGGTGTAATGCTCATGTGCATCATTGAGCGTCTTGCTCGCATAATAAATCGGGTGAAACTGCTTCTCTCTCCTCTGTCCTAAGACCGCTCCAACAACGAAGTCACTCGCGTCACACATGATCTCAAATGGCAGCTTCCAATCAGGAGCCACCATGATAGGGGCATTCACCAACTTCTCCTTCAACAAATCAAATGCACTGAGGCATTCGTCGGAGAATACGAACTGGGCTTCCTTCTCAAGAAGCCGGGTCATCGGTCGGGCAATCTTAGAAAAATCTTTGATAAAACGCCTGTAAAATCTCGCGTGACCAAGGAAGCTTCGAATAGATTTCACAGAAGTCGGCAGGGGCAGCTTAGATATGGTGTCAATCTTAGCTCTATCAACCTCAATCCCCGCACGTGAAACCTTATGCCCAAGCACAATGCCCTCCTTCACCATGAAGTGGCATTTCTCCTAGTTCAACACCAGATTAGCCTCTTTACACCTAGCCAACATCCTCTCCAGATTCTCGAGGCAATGGACAAAGGAACTCCCAAACACAGAAAAGTCATCCATGAAAACCTCCATGGAGTCCTCAATCATATCATGGAAAATGGCCACCATGCAACGCTGGAAAGTGTCCGGAGCATTACACAATCCAAAGGGCATCCGCCGATAAGCAAATGTGCCATAGGGACATGTGAATGTCGTCTTCTCCTGGTCCTCAGGAGTAATCAGGATCTGGAAGTAACCAGAGAAGCCATCCAGGAAACAATAGAACATCTTTCCCGCTAATCTCTCCAACATCTGATCAATGAACGGGAGGGGAAAATGATCTTTCCGAGTAGCATCATTGAGTTTGCCGTAATCGATGCAAACTCTCCAACCGGTGACTGTACGAGTAGGAATCAGCTCATTCCTCTCGTTGGTGATGACAGTCATGCCTCCCTTCTTAGGGACAACCTGAACCAGGCTAACCCAAGGTGAATCGGAGATGGGATAAATCAAACCAGCATCCAGTAACTTAATCACCTCCTTCTTCACTACCTCCTGCATGTTCGGGTTCAACCTCCTCTGGTGCTGCACAGCGGGCTTGTAGTCATCCTCTATAAGGATCTTATGGGTACAAAAAGAGGGATTCATTCCCTTAATGTCCATAATCCTCCATGCAATAGCCTGCTTGTGCAGCTTCAGCACCTCCAGTAGCCTCTCCTTCTCATCACTCGTCAGATCAGAGGCGATAAAATCGAGACTCACCATCTAAAAAGGCATACTCCAAATGGCTCGGGAGCTCCTTAAGCTCAACAGGTGGTGGGTCCTCAATAGAAGACCGCTCAATCGGCTCAGACTCTCTATCAACCATCGCAAAAACCGCTGAACACTGGGGAAACTCATAGCTCTCCTGGCTATGCAACTGCTCATAAAACTGATCCTCACCAACCGGATCAAATGTCTACCCCCCTACAATCTGGGTGTCCAGGGACTCCTCCTCAGCTGTGTCATGGAGATGATCACTCACACAAAAATAAACAGCCTCAACAAAGTAAAGTGAATCATCCTAATTCTGGGTATGCTGCATGGATCTCCCTACATCAAAGGTCACTTCCTCTTCATCCACTCTCAATGTAAGCCTTCCCGAATACACATCAATCAGGGCCTTGGCAGTGGCCAGGAACGGTCGACCTAGGATAATAGGGACATTCTTGTCCTCATCCATGTCCAGAATCACAAAGTCTACAGGAAACACAAAACGATAAACCTTAACCAACATATTCTCCACTATCCCTCGCGGATACTTGGCCGAGCGATCGGCCAGCTGGATACTCATGCGTGTCGGTGTAGGTTCTCCCAACTCAAGCTTAGCAAAAACCGCATATGGCATGAGGTTAATGCTAGCTCCAAGGTCAGCTAAGGCGTTGCTGACCGACAAGCTACCTATCAAGCAGGGGATGGTAAAACTCCCCGGATCTCGTCTCTTCTCCGGTAGCTTGTTCTGAATCACCGCCGAACACTCCTCATTCAGCGTCACCTGAGATAACTCCTCCAATTTCCTCTTATTCATGAGGATATCCTTCAATAATCTCGCATACTTAGGCATCTGAGCTAAAGCCTCCACAAATGGTAAGTTGATATGCAACTGTTTAAACAACCCTAGAAACTTACCATACTGCTCCTCCATTTTCTGCTTCTTCAATCTGCCTGGGTATGGAACGGCGGGAGTATAATCTCTCACAGGCTCGCGAGGGCGCGATATGCTTGTCGGTTTACCCCTCGACGGTGTCTCATCAGGAATCTCAATCACAACCTCCTCCTCAGATGACTCATGCACAGGAACCTACAATTAGAACAAGATGGGTTTTCAGAAACAAGCAAGATGAGAGGGGCATCGTAGTCAAGAACAAAGCCAGACTGGTAGCTCAAGGTTACACTCAAGAAGAAGGCATTGACTATGATGAATTTTTTGCTCCTGTTGCCCGTCTGGAAGCCATTAGAATTTTTCTGGCTTATGCAGCATCCAAAAACTTTATGGTCTATCAAATGGATGTGAAGAGTGCCTTTCTGTATGGCACGATTGATGAAGAGTTCTATGTCAAACAGCCTCCAGGCTTTGTAGATCCTGCACATCCAAATAAGGTCTTAAAACTGGACAAAGCTCTCTATGGCTTACACCAAGCCCCAAGAGCCTGGTATGAAACTTTATCTGGATATCTACTTAGCAACAACTTCAGAAGGGGGGCCATTGATCAGACACTTTTCATCAAAGATGAAGGGGGAGAAATTTTGTTGGTCCAGATTTATGTTGATGACATTATCTTTGGATCAACAAGAAAGAAGCTCTGCAAAGACTTTGAAGTTCTGATGCATTCCAAATTTGAAATGAGTTCAATGGGTGAACTAAATTTCTTTTTAGGACTTCAAGTCAAACAGGTACCAACTGGAATCTTCATAAGTCAATCCAAGTATGTCAAAAGCATCTTGGAGAGGTTCAAAATGACTGACTGCTCTGCTGCAAGAACTCCTATGCAAGTGCACCATCAATTATCTCCGGATAAAGAAGGACAAGACACTGATCAACATCAGTACCGAGCAATGATAGGGTCTCTCATGTACCTCACTGCCTCAAGACCAGATATCATGTTTGCAGTTTGTCTCTGCGCAAGATTTCAAGCAGCTCCAAAAGTGTCTCGTCTTCAAGCTGTCAAAAGGGTTCTTCGATACCTAAAGGGAGCTCCAAAACTTGGGCTATGGTATCCAAAGAATGAAAATGTCAATCTCTATGCCTACACTGACAGTGACTATGGGGGTTGTAACTTGGACAAAAAGTCCACATCTGGGGGATGTCAATTTCTTGGAGGAAGGCTCATCTCATGACAATGCAAAAAGCAAACATGTGTTTCTACTTCAACAGCTGAAGCAGAATACATTGCAGCTTCAAGCTGCTGTGCACAGGTCATCTGGATCCAAAATAAAATGCTTGACTATGGAATGACCTTCATGCAGACTCCAATTCACATTGACAACATGAGTGCTATCTCTATCACAAACAATCCGGTGCAGCACTCAAAGACAAAGCACATCGACATCAGGTACCATTTAATAAGAGATCAAGCTGAGAAAAATAGAATTATTTTAACCAAAGTTCATACAAATGAGCAATATGCTGATCTGTTTACAAAACCTTTTGACGAAGCTAGATTCAGATATTTAGTTGAATCAATTGGTATGATGAACTTTGATTAAAATCCATCTCAAGTTTCTCCTTAAAATGTGTCTTTTTGTCCCTTGTTGTAAATAAAAGTTATGGGTCAGCAGCATTTTTGTCCTTCAGCTGCTGACAGGTAAAAGCATCAGCAGCAAAAGTTTTGCCACTGATAGCTTTAAGTTATCAGCAGGTACATGTTTTGTGAAGCCCCGATCCCGGGAGACCTCACTTATTGGATTTACTCATCAACACATAGAACTTAATCATAAGACATTCATTAACACAGCGGAAACGATTTAAAACTTCAACATACGCAGCGGAAATACATAACATGTCTAAACATATCTTGTCAACATACAACTGAAACTTGTCTGAATCAACTAAAACAATAACATAAACAGGATGCCAGACTCTGGTCTTCGGGTAACTCTTCTCGCCAAGCCAAGCATCCACTTCCATCTACTGCCACCTACACTTAACTGATGTGCATACTAAAAATCAGCAACGCTGAGTGAGTTCTAACGTTTACTTTAAATCAATTTTACAAAAGATTTACTAAAACACATATACTGCCAATAAGGCTAAACTTAACACACTTTACTTTTCAAACAGTTTAAAACGTATAATAAACCGTCAATTCCTCTTTACTGTACTGCCCTCATGGCTTACATCCATGAACCGACAAGTACCTGGTCAATGCCCCCATGATCAACGACCATGAACCGACAATACCGCTTATCCGTCAATTCCTTGTCACTACTGTACCGCCCCCATGGATTCATCCATGAACCGACGAGTACCTGGTCAATGCCCCCATGGATTCATCCATGAACCGACAATACCCTGGTCAATGCCCCCATGGCTCACGTCCATGAACCGACAATACCGCTTAACGCTAAGGGGAGGTTGCGTGGACCTCCCGAGCAACCGCCGTCACTCATCCCAGTTGTACAACCGTTAACGAACCCAAAGGTTCTTACTAATGGGTAGAACCCATATCTGACATCTTGTACAAGTAACATCTGTCCCAAGGACCTTTATAGCTGGTACATATTCCCGAAGGAAAACTGTTCTCTTTACTGTTCATAAATATTTCTGTAAATCTTGCTCATAACTTAACATATATCATGCCTTTGTTTATGTATATAAAAATATAGTAAACGCTTGCCAAATGATATATCTTTGCTTTTACTGAAACATAGCTTATCATAAAAATACATCTTACTTTCTGAAACATAGCTTATCATATATATCATGCCTTTGTTTATGTATATGAAAATATAGTAAACGCTTGCCAAATGATATATCTTACTTTACTGAAAACATACTAGCACATATATCATGCCTTTGTTTATGTATATGAGAATATAGTAAACGCTTGCCAAATGATATATCTTTCTTTCTAAAACATAGCTTATCATATATATCATGCCTTTGTTTATGTATATGAAAATATAGTAAACGCTTGCCAAATGATATATCTTACTTTACTGAAAACATACTTTTGCCTCTTTTAAACCTTTCACTAAAAATGGCTTTTCTTTTCAGTTTATAATATATAAAATATAATAAACACTTTACACTAAGTATGCACACCACCCCTAAAGAAGGCAAAAAGGGGATTAGAACTCACCTGGTATCTTAGCTGGTATGATCTACCGGATCTCACTCAATCTAAACAATCATAACAATTCGACACGTATTAGACTTAACTCGACACTGAACTGTTTCACTATTTCTGAACTTAAGGCTCTTCGAAACTTCCTAGTTTCGATACCTGCAGACCTATCGAAACTCCTAGTTTCGATACATGCTGACTATCGAAACTACCTAGTTTCGATACAGGTTGACTATCGAAACTTCTAGTTTCGATACATGTCCCAGACCTATCGAAACTTCTAGTTTCGATACACGCTGACTATCGAAACTTAGTTTCGATACATGCTGACTATCGAAACTACCTAGTTTCGATACATGTCCCAGACCTATCGAAACTTCTAGTTTCGATACATGTCCTAGACCTATCGAAACTTCTAGTTTCGACCTGCGCAGACCAGCCTTCTTCCCCGTGAAAAACCCTAACTTTCGCATGCAGGTCCGACCTTGTCAAGATCCGGACTTTTTTTACATTCAAAACGTTTGTTTTTCGTTTAAGAACTCAAATCTTTACTTTTCTTTCAGTTTCATCCGCAAAAACACCATCTTTTTACTCAAAACCCGAAAAACCCCAAAATGAAGAAAAACTCAGATCTAGGAGAATCGGTTACCTGTAAACGCTTCCTTTTCGTTGATAAACACTCACGAGACTCTTGCTAACGATCCTTGAAGCTCACTCCGAAAACCGGGACTTTCTCTCTCTAAGCTCTCTCTCGCTTTCTCTCTCTAGAATTCCAAAAATGGTGTTGCAAATGAGGGTTGGGGCTGGTCTTGAGACTCATAAGGGCCCAAACCCTTGCCCCTTTCGGCCCATACACCCCGGCCCAAGCCCGATTCCTTTCTTTTTATTTAAGTTTTAATTCCTCGTGAATTCTCTCGTGCTCTAAAACTTGGGATGTTACATGTTTCCTGCGGACAGCTTTAAGGCTTTCAGCAGCAATTCCTTTGCTGCAGATCTTTAAACCTTTCAGCAGCAAAATCTGCTGCTGACAGACTTATCTTTCCGCAGCAACCAAGTTTGCAGCGGATAGACTTATCCATCAGCTGCAACCAATTTTGCTGCGGATACTCTTATCTTTCAGCAGCAACCAAGTTTGCTGTTGATGGGTGAACATAAGTCTAAATTAACATTTACCCGCTGTAAAAGTAAATATCGTCAGTCTTCACCATGACTGCTCGACTGTTTTACAGCTGTAACAATGAAAAGTGAAACAGGTCGTACTGTACAAGTAGAGTTGCTTTTTCTCCGTCTGCCGTTATATCACCAACTCAAATCATCCCTCTACCTCTTCATATTCAATTTCAAACCTAGCTCCCATCACTTTCTCTCCCGTCCCCACAGCATTCAAAGCCCTCCATAATCAACCACCATTAAAACACCCTTCTCTTTTCCCTCCAAATCCATCACAATGGCAGGCGCAGACATAAACAACCCAAACGACAAGTTTGCTCCATACCACAACCTCACTGCATACCTAATAAAAGGCAAGAAGTCCGAGGGTTTCGACGGTATGATCGACTTCCTCTGTAGGTCCAAAATTTACCATGCCCTAACCGTCAACCCAACCATATATACTTCACACATGGAAGATTTTTGGAGCTCAGCCGTGTATTCTACTGAACAGGGCACTCCTCAAATCAGAGGCACAGTAGACGGTAAGGAAATGATCATCACTGAAGCAAAACTCCGCCAACACCTCAAGCTTCAGGATGAAGGGGACGCCCTCTCTTACCCAAGAGACGTATACATGAGGACCTTTGTATCCATAGGGTACACTGGGAATCAAACAGAGTATACGATAGAGAAGGCACTCATGGGTCCCAAATGTAAGTATCTCTGCCACACTCTTCTCCAATGCATATCTCAAAAGAGGAGTAGCTGGAACCAACTCAGCTCCGGACTTGCGTCGGCAGTTCACGGTATAATAATAGGAGCAGGTTTCAATTTTTCCCACCTCATTCTTGAAGGTTTGAGATACAACCTTCAAGAAGGGGTGAAATCACAGTTCTTCATGTACCCAAGATTCTTGCAGGAAGTGTTCAATATTGAACACCAAGATCTTTCAAAAACTGCAAGAATCTACTCCATACTGGGACATAAGAACAACATTTTTCAGAGCATGAGAACAGTTTCATCAAAGTTCTCAGGGGCCGATGTTCCATTGTTATCTACAATGTTGAACACACATAGTGCCCAGGGTGACAGTTCAGCAAACCTAGCTGATACTGATCCCACACCCTCCACCTCACTGCCACAAACTCAACCTACTGTTTCCCTTGATCGAACCCCTGTGCATTCCACTGAGGATGCACGGGCACATACATTACTCACCCCCAGTTTGATTTCTCAACCGGAACACAGGGCCCCGGTTGCAGCCAAGTATACAAGGAAGAGGGGCAAGAGAACTCCTTCTTCTCTTGCCTCCAAGGCCCAAACCCAAGCTAACATCCCTCACTCAGAATCACAACATTCTAGTGAGAATATCATAAGGGAAAGCCACATTGCTAGGGAGACTCCTTCGGAAGTCTCTCTATTAGGATTAGGATCACTTCCCGGATCCATAGAACAGCCCTTCGAGCCATTCCTTTCTTCTTTGAACTTAAGTGTAGAGGAACCTGACCAACGTGATGTACCTTCTCCAACCACCACTATCAAGGAGGTACTGATTGGTCTTGCTTCCGAAACACCCAACCCAAGTTCCTCACCCTTGAAGGTCCACTCTGGGAGTATTGAAAGAGTGGATGTGGACGAGGCTGTCACTACTGCTGGTCCATCAACTGACCAGGAGGACAGTGACAACATCTTTAAGACCTCAACCACGGCAACTCACGGTGAGGGTGTTTCCTTGGAAACTCCCTTCACTGAGAGGAATCCCAGGCGCCAAGAAACCGCGGGTGATGGGGATGCTAAGGCTAAGCCTACGGTCCCATCTGGATCCAAGGATTCCACAACTGTGGATGAGGACAGACTGAAACTTCATAACATGGAATTGACGGCCAGGGTGGCTATGCTAGAGGCTGAAATGTCCAAACTAAGACACCAAGTCGCTATGCATGAAGCCCATCAATGCCCAACTCTAGCCTCTCCCTCTCTTGTATCAGTAGGCACCCAAACTGATGCTTACCTGTCTGCTGATGCAACCAAAAAGGGGGAGATGGTTTCTATGGAAGATGATACAGACAGTCTTGACAACTGGATTCAAGAGCAGTTTGTACTTCAAAGCTCACAATACAAGCCAGCTTTTGTCCAAGTTCATGACTTGCCAGCCCCAGATAACGAAGACGAAGAGATATCTGAAGACTGGCAGTTGGTCGTCAGGGCTGTCGATGAAATGCTGAATGATGCTGAAGACACAGAACAAACAAATGCATCATTCAGCATCCTTCCACAAGAAGCAGCCATCATAGGTCAATCCACTACCCCCCAAATCTTCAAATCTTCAAAGAAGCTAGAGTTTGACTCTATTCTAGCTTGGGGGTATGATGGATCAGCTGAGAGGTTTTGGATTGGATGGGAGTTCAGCGGAGTAGAAGAGCTGAACTGGAACTCTCTCAATGCCCTCCAAGTCCTAGAACTGCATCTAACTGACTGCATCAACACTTCAGCAGATCTCTCAGCTGAACTTGCCATTGGCAGGTTCCATGACCTGATGGAGGATAATCTACCCAGGTTCCAAAGATTCCTACAAGCAGCACATCGGGTAGCTTATCCTGAATCCTCGGCGGCCGCAGAAAGAAGACTGACTCCTAGCAATCTTGAAATAATAAGGAGCAGTCTTCTCACTGAAGAAGAAGTTCTGGGACTTCGAAGGTTCCTGTATGCCTTCCTGGTCAAGGACTTGGATGTGCTAGGTTGGGTGAGCACTAAGTCTCTTGACCACACTTTTCTGCTCAGCAACGGCTCCTCTCTCATCATCAACACCAGAAACATCCTTCATCTGCCCTCAGACTTTCTCTTCAAGATCTATCAGCTCAGAACCAACATCTGCAATGTCAACTCACTTGAAAGCCAGGCAATGATAGATACTGTCAGAGCCAAACTTGAACAAGTAGGAAGAATTACTGAGGCAATATATGTGTCAAACTCTGACACTGACACTGACTCAGCTTCCCCTCGAGTTAACATCTGCACTGCAGCTTATGAGTCAAGATAAACTATCAAAGAAAAACTGAGAGAAATAGAAGGTCCTAAGTATCAACTTGATGAAGACGATGACCTTCCCTTATTCACATCTCAAATTGCCAATGAAGCTGAGGCAGAGATCCCAATAGCAGCATCACCATCTGCTGTTGTGATCAATGAAGCTGAAGCAGAGGCATCTAATGTAAACAAAGGAAAGGGAATCATGACTGATGAAGATGAAGAGAGGTTGCTAAAAGAGAAAAGAGAAAGGGAAGAGAAAAGAAGAAGAAGAGAAGAAGAGGAGATGGCTGACATAAAAAGGGTTCAAGAAAGAAAAACAGCCATTCTCCTAAGAGAACAAACCATCCAGCTGTATGCTAAACAGCTGGATGAACTGAAAAGAAAGATTCCTGCAGTCGACCAAATTGAGAAAGATGAACAACTGGCCAGACAGCTGCAGGAATAGCTTGCCAAGGAAGAAGAAGAAGAGAATGAAAAGAAGAAGAAGGAGGATGCTAAGTTTAGAATCACTGATTCTAAATTAGCAAAAGAATTAAGGGAGGAGTGGACTGAAGCTCTGATCTCTCAAGGTGAGGATGCAGACTACCTTGAAAAACTTTCAAACAAAGAGATCTACAGAGCCTTCATGGGTCAGCAAGGTCAGTTGGCAAAGAAGAAAAAGGCTGAAGAAGAAGAAAAAGCCAAACAACAGTCCAAAAAGACCATTGCCTTCAATAAAAGGACCCATGAAGAAAGGAAGGTCATGATTGACTTCCTTAAGGCCAGAGGAGATAGTGGAAAGAGGCTAGGTCCTATGAATTTCATGAACCTGCAAGCCCTCTACTTTAAAGTTAAAAAGGATGAGGAAGAAAGACTAGGGAAGAAGGGCTCCAAGAAAAGGGTACTTATCAAAGAAGATGAAGAACCAAAGACAAAGAAACCCAAGCCTTCTCCCTCACCTACCTCTTCCTCAGTCCATCATCCTTCCACTCTCCTCCCCAAACCTTCCACTCCTCCACCCAAAAAGTCCAAGTCATCCCACCCAGCTCCCACTCATCAACAGCCTCCCTTGAAGATACCCAAACCCACTCCTAAACCAGAAGACTCAAGAAATATAGTTAACTGGTTCTACAATTCACAAGATCAAGTGTTTGAGATCTTCAGGGGGAGAACTGAGAGAAGAAGATCCACTTACAGGTCTGTTGATGAGGTTCTGCAACTACCTGATTCCGACCTTCAAAGAATTTTAGAGCTGGGTGAAGCTCATGAGCCTGCAAATGAGAGTGGGAAACGTCTTGTGCTAGCAATCAAACACTACTTCAACCCTAGCAAAGATGTGATCATAAACATCAAACCACTCAAGTCCCACTCTCCATTTGTATCCTGGACCTACAATGCTGATTTGGATGAGTTCACACTGACTGATGTAAAGAAGCAGCAGATGAGATGTTCAAGCAAAGCAATCTACAAAATGCAACACAAAGACATCAAGACTCTGTCTGAACTTCCACTGAACAATCCCAGCAAGGATCCAAGAGGCTATGAGGTTGAAAGGATAGTCAGCCACATGCAAAAGCTTCAGCAGCAAAGTGATTAGAAGAATTTTTGGTTGCATCAGTCTAGGGGTAGTTTGTAGAACCAAAGACTGATTGCTACCAAATTATTCTAAGTACAAATGCTGCTGATAGGCTTATCAGCAGCATTCAACACTTGTTGCTGCTGATAGGCTTATCAGCAGCATTCTGCACAAGTTGCTGCTGATAGGCTTATCAGCAGCGGTCTTCCATGTTTGCTGCTGATAGGCTTACCAGCAGCAACCTTCACTCTTTGCAGCTGATAGCTCTATTCACTGAAAACCAAACGTTGCAGCTGACTATCCAGGCCAAGCGTCTCTGACACCTTTCTGCAAAAGCAACTGACAGACTCAAAGCACAAGGAACCGCTATGGTCAACCAATGACGGACAACAATACACTTCTCCAAGCATGCAAACAATGATGCCTAAGAAGACGTTTCAATAAAGTTATCTAGATTAGCCTTTGCGTGTAATTTAGATTAATAAACAAGATCAACGGTCTGTGTTCGATCTGATCCTCAGAATCAAGGGTATAAATACTGTGTAAACACTTCATAGTAAGTGTGTCTTGATAGTGCTTGTAGTGCTTGTCATACTTATTCATTGAGTTTCTCACTTGTAATCTTTGCATTCACAAAAGCTTAATACAACAGTGTTTATCAGTATTCTTTGTGTTTACTTGATTATAAATTGTGTAGTTGATTTTGTTTACGCCAACCTCAACTAAGAACAGAACCATCTTGTATTCTCACGATCCTACAAATCTGGGTGTCCAGGGACTCCTCCTCAGCTGTGTCATGGAGATGATCACTCACACAAAAATAAACAGCCTCAACAAAGTAAAGTGAATCATCCTAATTCTGGGTATGCTGCATGGATCTCCCTACATCAAAGGTCACTTCCTCTTCATCCACTCTCAATGTAAGCCTTCCCGAATACACATCAATCAGGGCCTTGGCAGTGGCCAGGAACGGTCGACCTAGGATAATAGGGACATTCTTGTCCTCATCCATGTCCAGAATCATAAAGTCTACAGGAAACACAAAACGATAAACCTTAACCAACATATTCTCCACTATCCCTCGCGGATACTTGGCCGAGCGATCGGCCAGCTGGATACTCATGCGTGTCGGTGTAGGTTCTCCCAACTCAAGCTTAGCAAAAACCGCATATGGCATGAGGTTAATGCTAGCTCCAAGGTCAGCTAAGGCGTTGCTGACCGACAAGCTACCTATCAAGCAGGGGATGGTAAAACTCCCCGGATCTCATCTCTTCTCCGGTAGCTTATTCTGAATCACCGCCGAACACTCCTCATTCAGCGTTACCTGAGACAACTCCTCCAATTTCCTCTTATTCATGAGGATATCCTTCAATAATCTCGCATACTTAGGCATCTGAGCTAAAGCCTCCACAAATGGTAAGTTGATATGCAACTGTTTAAACAACCCTAGAAACTTACCATACTGCTCCTCCATTTTCTGCTTCTTCAATCTGCCTGGGTATGGAACGGCGGGAGTATAATCTCTCACAGGCTCGCGAGGGCGCGATATGCTTGCCGGTTTACCCCTCGACGGTGTCTCATCAGGAATCTCAATCACAACCTCCTCCTCAGATGACTCATGCACAGGAACCTGTGGATCCGGTCCTGTGTCTCTACCGCTCCTCAAAGTGATGGCCTTCACATGAGCCTTGGGATTGGGCTCAGTATTGCTAGGCAGGCCACCTGGCGGTCTCTCAGAAAGAAGCTTCATGATCTGCCTATCTGGATCGAAGCTTTCTGATTCCTCAACTCAGTCTCATGTGTGTGGAAACGCTCCTCCATGTACCGGTTCTGCTTCTCTGCCAACTGATTCTGACTCTCTGAGTTGGCAAGTAGCCGTGCAACCATGTCCTCTAAACTGGATTTACCCTCAGGGGCGGGTGGTGGACCGCTGCTAGAACCTTGGCCTTGAAACTGGCCCTGCTGAGGTCGAAACTGGGGACTCTGTCCCTGAGACTGGTGGGACTGATGCTGGAATGGGGGGCGCTGAGTGAATCCGGGTGGTTGCTGGCTATTGTTGCCAGACTTCCAACTGAAATTCGGGTGATTCCTCCACCCCGGATTATATGTGTTACTGTAAGGATTATTCTGGGGACAATTCTGGTTGGACATGAAATCAACCTGCTAGTGGGCCCCCTGATCCCCAACCTGACAAGCACTCATGGGATGTGCCCCACCACAAAACTCACACAAGGACTGGGCCTTGTGGACATGCATCTAATCAATCTTGGTGGAATGTGCTTCCACCTAGGCAGCTAAAGAGGTAATTCCATCCACGTGATGGACACCCTGCCTCTGGGTTCTCGCTCGGGAAGTATGCTGAGTGTAGCTCTTCGATGCCACCTTCTCTAGCAAGTCATACGCCTCCTGGGGTGTCTTTTTTCCAATGTCTCCACCCGCGTATGCGTCAATCAGCTGCTTCCCAGACATCTCTAGACCATTGTAGAAGGTCTCACACTGCTGCCACTTCAACAATCCATGGTGGGGAACCTTCCTCATCAGTTCTATGAATCTCTCCCACGCCTCATAGATCGTCTCCCCGTCGTCCTGCTGGAAAGAAAGAATCCTAGCCCTCAACTTTGATGTTTTCTCTGGAGGGAAGTACTTTTCTAAGAATTTAGCAGCCATCTGGTCCTAAGTACTAATGGACCTAGGGGGAAGTGACAGTAACCAAGCCTTATCTCGATCCCGTAAGGAAAACGGGAACAACCGGAGCCGAATAGCATCTTCGATAGCGTCATGAATTTTGAAAGTGGCGCAAATCTCTAAGAAACCGGCCAAATGAGTATCAGGATCCTCGTGATCCTTGCCATCGAACTGACACATGTTCTGCACCATCTGTATAATGCTTGATTTGATCTCGAACTGATGTGCTCCAACCGTTGACCTATTGATGCTCGACTCCAAACCCTAAAGTGTTGGTTTGCCAAAATCCAAAAGCGTCCGACCCGCATCCTCGTTCGCCATCTCCTCTACCTCGTCAACAACCTCGTCAAATTCGAGTAACCGGGCCACAAATCGGGAACGGGCTCGCAATCTCCGATGAAGATCACGCTCCGGCTCGGAAGACGGCTCAGGAACCTCCTCGACAGGAGTTGAGAACATACACGATCTACACAACAAGTTAGATTTAAATACGCGAACATTGGACACAGAAAACACAAGTTAGACAAAAACAAAAATAAAATAAAATAAAAATAAAAAAAAATAAAAAAATAAAATGGGATAAAAAGCAAGATGTGTTTATATACAAATGAAGCTAAAAATAACAAGTAAAATGCAAAAAATATCTATACACACAAAATTGCAAAATAACAACAAGGAAACACGATATTCACAAAAATATATATACTAAATGACTAAAAATTAATTCCAATCGTTCTCGCAAAACCGTATCCCCGGCAACGGCGCCAAAAACTTGATGCGTGTAAACTATATATATATATATATATATATATATATATATATATATATATATATATATATATTTATAAGTATTTTACACAATTAGTTTTAAAAAGGGTTTTCACCAAATACTAATCACACACACCGGGCAGTGTACCCGTCGGATAGCAATATAGTAAAGGTAAGAACCGGATATCAATATGTGGACACGGTGGAATGCGTTCAATCAAGTATGGATAAAAGATGTTTAAGTTGATTTTTAATTAAACTAATATGTAAGAATATAAAACTAAATTAAAATCACAAATCAAACAATCAAGGAGAAAATATCACTTCGGTGTCGAATCCATTTAGAATACATTCAATACACTCATAGAAACATGGCAAATACACGATACATAAATTTACTAAATTCTCGTCAAATATATCTAATCAAATGACCATTCGGAAAGCTAGCATGAATTACACAAACCAACCACCTAAAGTCATACTATGAGGCTCACATGTTTAATAATCATGTCAATGTTTATAAGGATTGAACTAGCTTCCGATTAAGGTACACTAATCCAACAACTAGTTGGAAAGATAATATGAACAACACACTATCCACCTCAAGTTGATTAAATTAGACAACAATATGCATTCCTTCATCATACAATGTTCATATAAAGGTTATATAAATTAGGTGGATGTGTCAAAAATTCCTAGATAAACATAATACTAAATATGATACATTATAACAAATACTTTGTCTTTCCAAACATAAGCATAAGGTTATACATACAAATATAATGATTCATAAACAAGACTTCATTCACCATTCCTAGTCAAATGCCACAAACTAGTATAAATACATACACCAATTCATGAATATAAGCATAAATCACAAGTTTTCCAACATAATATGACATACACAAATACAAGTCTTGTAAACAACTCAAAATACTTGAACATATAATTTCATCAAAGAATAATCATACGGTTGTCATAACATTAACATAATAATTGTCAATAATCCATGAATGTTGTCAAATGTATCTAAACTTCATCTAAACCAAAGTGAACAAGAGTTTTAGCTCATCATGAGCATCAAAATTACAAATAAGGAGGGAAAAATAGTGAGAAACATGATATGAAAACAAGAATCAAACCACTCCTCCAAGCCTAGATGTTGTTGTTGATGTATGGTGATCCTCTTGATGTTGTATCCTCTCCAAGAATCTTGAAATATGGCTGGAACAAGGAACACACGAGCTGGAATAGTGGGGTTAATTCTCTTGGTGTTCTGAATGTCTGAATGAGAATTAAGTTCTGTTTAAATAGAAAAGGGGAGGCACGACCATGCCAGGAGAGAAGGCACGACCGTGCCTAGTACAAAGACGCGGTCGTGTCTAGGTCTTGGAACGACCGTGTGACAGAGGTTTGACCGATCCGTAGCTTCCATTGGGTACCACTGATCGAGGACGTACGGCTGTTCAGACTCACGAGATGACACGCGACCGTGGGCGGCCAAGGCACGGTTGTGCCTTGGATTTTGGCTTGGCGCGGTCGTGCCAGATGTGGGCGCGACCGTGCCTAGGGTTTGGGAGCTTGGCACGACCGTGCCAAATAGGGGCACGACCGTGCCTCCATCACAGAAACCCTAAAACTTCACTTGTTTATCTTGGAATCTTCTTGTTTATTCACCAAGCTTCACAAAAACCTACAAAACAAGAAATGAAGCAAATAAGTGTCTAAACATTGAATATAACCAAGAATTGATCATTAAATGAGCGAAGTTTTATGCCAAAAAGATGTGTAAATACTAACACATTAGGGAACATAGTACCAAAGGAACTGATCAGAATATTTGATGAAGTCTGCTTCATCAACTTTTCTGTGAAAGATCTAGAGGTACTAGCAGAACGGTATTGCGTCTACACAGATGAATGGACAAAGCTCCTTGCTTCCAAATATGACAAGGTGATTAAGTTCTGCCTTGATTACAAGAAGAAGATGGAAGCTAAAGATCAAGTGCTGTGAAGACTGAAGATTATCCAGAACTGTTGTCAAGGGGGAGTTTATTGAAGCACTTTCCTGTGACAAACACTCTGGATAGATAGAGTCTTAGTCTTAGGTTGTCTTGTCTTGGTTGTAATTGTCTTTGTATGTAAGAGTCTTTATGTATTAGTTTATCGAGTTGTATTTACTTTTACATATTGAATGTTGCATTATTCTCTAAGTGTTTTGCACACTTGTAAGTGCGCAGGAGAAAGCTCCTGCGTACTTAGCAAGTACGCAAGAATAACTTGCGTACTTGCTAAGTATGCAAGAGCATTTTTCCCTGCTCACATAGCAAGTGTGCAGGCATCAGGTCTTGTATAAATAGGATAGGTTGACAGAAGTTAAGTACGCAGACATATACGCAGCAACACCCTACATATGCGTATTTACTAAATACGCATGAACTAGCATCTGGGATTCAAAAAAAAAAAGTTTTTTGGCGGGAAAACCTTTCTTGTCCAAATTTTTTAGGGATCATTTGTACGCATGTTTCGGGCCATTTTTGAGAAGATAGTAATTTTGGTTTTTTCCAGACCAGAATTTGTATACAATGTGGCTTGGCGAAACACGGACGAGATTTTTGTCGGATGATACCACTTGTCACACATTGTTTAAGGGTCCATACCTGAAAATGTAGGCTACGAGTATCCGGGATACTTATTTAATAGGGTATGAATGCTGAACTAATGGGAGCAATTGGGTCGTCATCGGCTAAAGGTCTCGTTCTATTTGTGAAGATGTGGCTGCTTTGGGTCTTTCGGAAAAAGAATCATCTTGTTTAGGTATTCAAACCTGAATATGTAGGCTACGAGTATCCAGGATACTTCTTTAATAGGGGATGAATACTGGAACAACTTCAACCCAAGGATTTGCTGCTGTGGTTTTGTGCAAAGGAATAAAGAATAAAATCCTAGAGTTGGCTAGTTGTGTTTTTTTGAGAATTTGAGTGAAGTGGTGATGAAGCTGGTCATAGTTTACAGAGAAATGAGGGGGATAAAATCTAGTATTCATGAGACATTAAAGAGGTGGTGGAAAAGCCGTTGGTACTTCCTATATATATACCTCTTTGACGTAACATGGATCTCAACCGTGATTTCTCGTGTAAACTATATTTTTCGTGTTTGATTCTATCGTGTGTCTTCAAGATGAAGCTGGATATTCGTTGGATTATTAGTTGAAGATGGAACCTTTTATCAATGGCCGATGGGATAGGAAACATACCCTTGTTTCTGGTCTAGTCAGATGGAGCTTAAACTGAAAGGGGATATTGGAAATGAACATCTTCGGGAATTTGGTTGACTCGTGAAGATACAGGATAGAGTTGGACACATCTGGTTGAAGACTTAAGTTTATCTTACTGAAATTCCAATGGGAGCTGATTAGTTTGATGCAGGTTATTGGAAACTCAAACTCTCTATCATATGCCAGCTGATTTTGAGTTGTCTTAGTCTACTATTGTTACCTGGTTAGGAAGACATTGCCAGACTCAGAGTCCTAAGTCAGGGTGGAGGTTGCTACTGCTGAGAGGATGAACTACAATGAGTTGTGTTGGGTTAGTTGGTTCTTATTGAAGCACTTGGTTTGGTCTACAATGAAAGCTATAGTTTTGAGGAAGTCGGGTTTGTCATCACTCGGCAACTGAAGACTGAAGTTTGAAGATTGATCTCAAGTAGAATGTCAGAAGATCAAGTCTCGCCAGAAGACACGTGATGTCATTAGTTTAGAGGGAGTCTGTTAGGACATTCTTTGTAAACTGATGTATATCAGTGTTAGAGATATATAGAACTTGATGCTATAGTTAAGAGGGAGTTTGTAGAAGCATGTTTTGTAACTATAGATTAAATTCTATGTATCGGTGTACGTGGCTAGTACGCAGGAGGGTGTTCCTGAGTACTTAGCCTGCACACCAGTTTGGTCCTGCGTACTTAGTATGTACGCAAGGCTTTTGCCTTGCGTATTTGTCAAGTACGCATGACCAAACCATGCGTACTTGTCAAGTACGCAGGTAGTGTTCCTGACCCTATAAATAGAAGACTTGTCTTCATTTGTAGGTGGAACTTCTGGAACAAGGTCGAGAGATGTCCGGGTCGGGAAGAGCTCTCCCGACCCCTGGACCGTGAGCTTAGATGAGAGATGTGTGCTCCATCAGTATGTAGTCTGTAATACGGGATGACTTCTATGTTATGGATTACGTGTCGTTTCATTATCTTTTGTCTTTGTTCTTGTTTATCTGCTTCGTTCTCTTTGTTCCCACACAAATCACAGAACAGGTCCGTGTAAATCCGCTGCGCGATGAGGCTTTCGGGACTTACCACTGGTATCAGAGCCTCGGTGTTCGTTGATTTGTGTTCCAGTTTCGATTTTTTAGGGTTTTGAGCAAAAACGAGTTCGTAACCTAAAATCCTTAAAATCGAGTTTGTTATCACTTCATTTGGTGTTTGGAAGGCTAAGGGTTTGTTAGATGATGTTTTCGAAGCTTTTGGAAGTATTAATTTCTCAGATCCATCACTTTTCGAGCATTTTCCTCAAGATCCGTCAAGTACACTACTGTACTGAACAAGTACGCAGAATCACCTTTTCTGCGTATTTGCTAAGTACGCATGGGTTAGCCCTGCGTACTTAGTAAGTACGCATGAGAAGTGACCTGCGTACTTAGCTAAGTACGCAACAGCATTTCTCTGCGCACTTAATAAGTACGCATGAGTACTTGGCTTTGCGAACTTACTAAATACACAGACGTATACGCAGTCACAGTAGCAAATACGCAATTTGTAATCTCAGTACTTTTCTCTGTAACCTTCAAGTGTTTATAATACAAAGAACGTTTAAAGTGTTTTCTCTTGTGGGTTTACTTTGTTTAGTTTGACTCTCCACCTAGTCACGGGCATTCCGCACCCGGTCCGACTAGTAGACCCACTTGCATGTGACGATCCACCACACCCGAGGGACCTACACATAGTTTTATTAGTTTTAAACTTATAACTTAAGTTTTATAAAACCTTGTAAAAGTATTTATAAAATTTTGTCACCAAATTTATACATTAAATGAATAAATTACTCAAAAATAATAATAAAATTCAAATTGATTAATTGAGAACTAAATTTATAAAAATAGAGATTCTATGCAAAAATTGTAAATCTGGTTGAATTCTGTTCTAATAATTTTAGGACTTATAAAAATAATTTTTATAAAATTTTTGGAGCCTTAAAACGGGTTTAAAAAAATTAATCAGACCGTAGGGACTCGAACCCGGGTCACTTATGTGAAGGCCGCATGAAACAAACCACTGGACCAAAGGACGGGTCCTGTAATTGAATTGATTCCGAATTGATTTAACATGCGACTGAGTTGGGACCAGGTTTGGGTTTTTAAATGAGGTGCAAAAAGCCGGCCAGTCATGCGGGCTGTGGGTTTCGAACCCACACCACCGGGTCCAATGGTGCATGGTCTTAACCAGTCGGACCGGGTGGTTCGCTGGTTATAACTGAAACAGAAAATTTAAATACAAAATGTAAGTTTATCAAAACCCCAAATCAAAAATGTAAGAACACGACATGAACTTAAGTCGCAATTGAATTAGATGTGAAATATGAACGCGAATTGATAAGGGGCTAATGATCAGGACTCGATTACGATCCTAATGATCTAAAACTTACTCTTGGAGGTTGGGCTAAGAGTGCAGACGGCTACACGATTCCTTTGACTGTTCTTGGTGATCGACAGGCGTCCAGAGATGAAATGCGGATTAATCAAAGGTTATGGGGGTTTGTGTGCACGTATACGAAGGTGGGTGAGGGATTTAATTCGTTTAATTTCATTCGTATTATTCAATTCGATTTCAAATTGACCGTAATGATCGCGGACAATTGATTACGCGTTAATTCATCGATTTGGGAATGAATTGGGTCTTGATAATGGTCTAGGTACACACGTGATTGATTTACGAGTGACTTGCGGCATTGGGATGCCTTAATTTCATGTATTGAATGGTAATTGATACGGGTTTGACTATCCTAAGACAAATTCATTCAAATTTTGAATTGGCCACGTGAATGGTTGAATTGGCTTGATGATTGGGCCTGGTTTGGGTCGTCTACTAATTGTGCGTGATAAGGGAAACCCGTAGCAATCGATTGGGTCGGTTCTTGGCGATGGATTTGTGAAATCGGCCCTGTTTAACTTTTAAAAGTCAAACAGATCAAGTTTTGATGGATTTGGTCAACAAATGGCGTTTTTAGGGTTCAAGATTAATGCTAAAGGTTCAATTCTGAGGGTTCAATTAACTAGGGGTTCAAAATTGTGCATAGACCTTTGTTATTTACACATAACCAAAGATAATTGAATATATATATATATATATATAATTATATTTGTGAATGAAAAGAAATTGTATAATGTATGCCTACATATGTATATATATATAGGGTTTTACTAATGTGTCCTAGTGTACAAACTTGTGAATTTCCATTAATACCTTGGTTTTAATTGGGGGCATGAATGAATTAAAACATTTCACTAGAATTGGAGTCAAAATATGTTACATTGAACTAAGGATAAAGATAATAAAATTAGAAATGTTACAGTGTCCCCATGTTGAGGGAATTTCGTCCTGAAATTCAACTAGTTGAGGCTGCTGAATCAGCAAAGAGGTGTGGGTACTTGAGCTTCATTTGGTCCTCACATTCCCAAGTAAACTCAGGTCCACGCTTAGATTCCCAACGGACTTTGACAATAGGGAAACGGCTTCGCTTTAGTTGTTTGATCTCACGATCCATGGTCTCTACAAGTCTCTCAACGAAGTGCATCGTTTCGTCAATGTGCACATCGTCAAGAGGTATATGGAGGTTCTAATTAGCAAGACATTTCTTTAGATTGGACACATGAAATGTAGGATGCACATTGCCAAGTGATGGAGGTAACTCGTGTTTGTAAGCCACTTTCCCAATCTTTTCAAGGATCTTGAATGGACCCACATAGTGAGGTGCTAGCTTGCCTTTCTTTCCAAAATGGATCACACCCTTCCATGGAGACACCTTTAGAAGAACAAGGTCACCGACTTGGAATTCCAAGGGTTTTCGTCGCTTGTCGGCATAGCTCTTTTGCCGACTCCTCGCTACTCGAATGTTGTCACGGATTTGAATGATCTTGTCAGATGTTTCTTGAATTAACTCGGGACCGATGATTTGTGCTTCACCAATCTCGTTCCAGCAGATAGGAGAACGACACTTACGACCATAGAGAGCTTCAAATGAAGCTATGTTGATACTTGTGTGGTAGCTATTGTTGTAAGAGAACTCAATTAGGGATAGATGTGAATCCCAATTTCCACCATTACATAAGCTCTAAGCATGTCCTCAAGAGTTTGGATTGTTCGCTCGGTCTGACCATCAGTTTGGGGATGGTAAGTCGTGCTCAAATCCAATCGTGTACCAAGAGCAGTTTGGAGGGATTTCTAGAAACAGGAAGTGAAACGAGCATCTCTATCGGAGATTATGTTTAGTGGAACACCGTGACGACTCACAATCTCATCAATGTAAATTCGGGCCAATTTCTCAACCCGATAGTCCTCACAGATAAGCAAGAAGTGAGCAGATTTTGTGAGGCGGTCAATGATCACCCAGATGCTATCGTAACCACTTGAGGTACGAGGGAGTTTGGTAATGAAATCCATAGCTAAATTCTCCCATTTCCACACGGGAATTTCCGGTTGTTCAAGTAAATCGGATGGACGTTGGTGTTTAGCTTTGACTTTGGAGCAAGTTCGGCATTTGGCATCATAGAGAGCAATGTCTTTCTTCATACCGGGCCACCAATATTGTTGGCAAAGGTCTTGGTACATTTTATCCGCACCACGATGAATAGAATAACGAGTCTTGTGAGCCTCGTTCATGAAAAATGCACGGAGATCATTGCGATCAGGAACCAAAATACGGTTCAAGTAATAAAGTAAGCCATTAGGTTTAGATTCAAGCTGAAGTTCAACACCACACTTCATTTCATCGTACATGTTACCCTTGGTGACCGAGACGTGTTGAGCTTCTAGGATGCGATTTCGAATGTCGGTTTGAATCCGGACACAATGAAGCATGACATGGTCCTTTCAACTCAAAGCATCGGCTACAACACTCGCTTTGCCGGGATGGTAACGAATCTCGCAGTCGTAGTCGTTAAAGAGTTCAACCCAACGTCGTTGTCTCATATTGAGTTCTTTTTGGTTGAAGATGTGTTGGAGACTTTTGTGGTCGGTGAACACCACACATTTTGTGCCATAAAGTTAATGTCTCCAAATCTTCAAGGCGAATACGACCGCACCAAACTCGAGATCGTGCGTCGTATAATTCTTCTCATTGATCTTAAGTTGCCTTGATGCATAAGCGATCACCTTGCCTCGTTGCATGAGAACACAACCGAGACCTTGGTTGGAGGCATCACAGTAGACAACTAGATCATCATTCCCATCTGGGAGAGTCAAAATAGGAGCATTGCACAACTTTTAATTAAGAGTTTGGAAAGCTTCTTCTTGCTTTGGTCCCCATTCATAAGGTTTACCCTTGTGGGTCAAAGCGGTGAGGGAGACAACAATCTTAGAGAAATTGGAAATGAAACGACGATAATATCCCGCAAGACCAAGAAATGAACGAACTTCGGTGGGGTCTTAGGGCTATTCCAATTCTTAGCAGCCTCGATCTTAGCAGGGTCAACATGAATTCCCTTTTCATTGATGATATGACCCAGAAATTGAACCTTCTTTAGCCAAAATTCACATTTTGAGAGCTTGGCATATAGTTGTTCTTTCCTCAAGAGGTCCAAAACCAGCCTAAGGTGTTGCTCATGATCAGATTTAGTTTTAGAGTAGATTAAGATATCATCAATGAAGACGATCATGAATTTATCAAGGTACGGTTTGCACACACGATTCATGAGGTCCATGAAAACCGCGGGTGCATTGGTTAGCCCAAAAGGCATGACCATGAACTCGTAGTGACCATACCTTGTTCGGAAAGCAGTCTTTGGGATATCTTCCTCTTGCACATGGAGTTGGTGATAACCAGATCGAAGATCAATCTTCGAGAAGCAAGTAGAGCCTTGAAGTTGATCAAAGAGATCATCAATTCTAGGCAAGGGATAACGATTTTTTATAGTGAGCTTATTGAGTTCACGGTAGTCAATGCACATGCGGAATGATCCATCCTTCTTCTTGACGAATAAGACGAGTGCACCCCACGGTGAATGGTTTGGATGGATAAAACCCTTGTCGGAGAGTTCTTGAAGTTGGCTTACAAGCTCTTGCATTTCAGAAGGTGCAAGACGGTATGGAGCTCTAGCCACAGGGTTAGTTCTGGGTACAAGATCAATGCGAAATTCCACTTGTCGAACGGGTGGAAGCCCAGATAGATCTTTGAGGAATACTTCGAGAAAGTCCCGGGTGATGGGGATGTCTTGAATACTCTTCTCTTTGACATCATTTTGAACAATATGGGCTAAGAAGGCTACGTACTTGTTTCATAAGTACTTATGGGCGGTAGTGCATGACATTAACTTGAGTCCTTTGCAAGGCTTTTCACCAAAGACTCTTAACGTTTCTCCTGGCGAAAGGGGTATTCGGATGCACTTCTCAAAAGAGATGACTTCGGCTTGGTGATTCGAAAGCCAATCCATGCCTATGATGATATCAAAACTTCCTAGTGGCATTGGTACGAGGTTGATTGGAAACGTATGATCATTAAGTTCTAGGAGCAGTCATGGATAATGGAGTCAATTGTAAGAGAGTCACCATTTGCTACTTCGACGGTGAAGGTTTTCTCTAATTTGGATCACGTTTTTGCAAGTAAGGGTTCAAAGTTAAGTGACACAAAACTTTTATCTGCACCGGTAGGCATATTGACTATTAACGAGGAACGTACCATTGACCACATCATTGTTGGCCTGAGCTTCATTGGCGTTTATGTTGAAAGCATGCCCACAAGCTCCGCCTTGTTTAGCATTGATGAACTTCGAGCACTGGTCACGGAAATGATTCGGGTTGCCACATTCATAACAAGCACGTCCGTTTGCAATAGCGGGCACACCTTGATTAGCCACTTGCTGGTTGATTCGGGTTGACTTGACCTGCAAATGCCTTGGCTCTACAAACATTAACCTTATGGCCATATTTCCCACAGTGGGTGCAAAGGTGCCGGGGAATGTTTTGGAGGTGGTGATAATTGCATGTGGCACAGAGTAGGTAGATCCCAACATATGTATTCTTGACTGGTGTTTGAGCCTTGGGAGCAACTTGGTTAACATGGATAGCAGAAGTGACCACAACATAGTTCTTAGCCTTTCTTTTCTTATTATTGTGGTAGGGTTCAGCTTTAGCTTCTTTGATAGGTGCAGAGGGTGTTGTGGTGTCGGGAGTTTTCTTGGTGCCCTTTCTAGTCAAGGTCCCTGCTTTCACATGATTGTCAGTCAAAGTAGCAGATAGACGGATAGCATCTTCGAGTGTTGTGGGATTCCACTCTAAGACAGTATCCTGAATCTACCTAGGCAATCCACCAATGTACTTCTCAATGCAATGGGATAAAGGTGTGACCATATGGGGCACAGGGAGACTCAACTCATGGAACCGAGTTGTATAAGCCAGACTCTCACCACTGTCTTGGGCAAGATCCCAAAACTCAGCTTCCAGTTTCTTCACCTCATTCCGAGGACAGAACTCTTCGGTCATTAGTCTCTTAACCTCATCCCATGGTAAGGCCATTGTTGCCTCCATGCCTCTAGTTCTTCTTTCCCCATTCCACCACGTGAGCGCCCGTTTTTGAAAGACATTTGTGGCATGACGAACACGAAGGTTATCGGGGCAGTCACTATTGAGGAAAGCGCCCTCAATACTTTCGAACCATTGAAGGAGTCTTGTGGCTCCCTCGGTACCATAGAACTTGAGAGGATTACACGAATTGAAGTGCTTGAAGGTGCATTGTGGTGGGTTGGCACCACCACCACCATTTGTTCCATGGGCACCATTAGTGGCTCCGTTAGCTTGGGTGAGTTGGGTCACAAGTTGTGTAAGGATAGCAGCAATATCAGTGTTGTTGTTGGTCTCGTTAGCACGACGAGGAGGCATTCTACAGATTTGCACAACACAAGAAAAGATGTAAGAACTTATGAAAGTTGATTGGATTCAAAGGGGATAAGATAATAATTAAAATCATTAATCGTAGTTTGGATTGTACTCAAATAGTGACATAATCACTTGAATACTATGACACGTTAAGGTTAATTAAACTCATATAACTTTCAAGGAGACATGCTTTAGCCTATAAGTAAACACTCATCCCGGGAATTCCCAGGAAAGCATACGGGTCCCTCGGTTGATTGGGATTTATACGAAATGCTTTCCTAGACATAAAACCCAGAATACAGGTGTCACCCTTCCAGATTGCATGTGTCCTCTAATAATTAACAAAGTTTAAAACCTTAACGAGGGAATAAAGAAATTTTATAGATTTAGGTCCATGAAGTTTCCACATGCTATGATGATGATGATAAAGGAGTAGGTAAGAAGGTGATGTGGCTTAGGGTATGGGTAGGGATATTGTTTATTTGATTTATTATTTAAGTATAGTCTAATATATCATGGATTATAACAAGTAAGTCATCAAATGATATAATAATTAACATAGTAAGCATATAACACATAGCATGTAGCACATAACACGTAATCATGAAGCATGGCATAACTGGGTGTCCAAAAGTTATAGTCTAGATTGAGGGTGTCTAATAACCTAGTTCCCTATAACCAAGGCTTTGATACCAATCTGTCACACCCCAACCGATAGCGGAATACGTCGGGGCGGGACATGTAGACTGTTCATGAGCTCAAGGTTGACTAAATTGTAATATATTAAATTCATTTCAATTCAAACAAACATAAACCAATTCCAAAGTACATAAATGAAATACAAATTGTTCTTGAAGTAAAATTAACTAAGTCCCAAAACCTATATGTAGCAAGCCTTGATCAAAATCACACATTAGCACCTGAAACAAGAATAAAATAAGGTCAACTAAAAAGTTGATGAGCATACACATGTTTGTACATAGATAGTATATAGATGTAAATAAACAAATCCTTACATAACATGATAAAATAAGGCATTTATGGGGAGCCACTATTGTGTAACCAAAAGTACAATCAAACCTTTGTAACTAGCATGCAAATTGTGTTGTCGGTAACAATCACCCCAATCAGGGTGGGTTTGTCAGACTCAATAGATCTATCATTGTTAACCATCGGCTTGAATAGTTAATGATTGCACATGAATTGCACACAAACAGTTAACACACCTAGTACTCAAACATAAAGCTCAAATTTGCACACATGAATGTAAAGTGGATTTATATTTGTATAGTTTGTGTAAATGTAAATCATTGTATGTATAGTGTTCATGTTTCACCCCAAAAATGTAAAAGTGTGAAAAAGGGTTATGTATTACTCACATGATTCAAAGGGGTAGTTAGCACGCGAGACTAGGTAGCAAAGTGATCCTTGTAACACAGCACGTTAACCTAGTGTGTAATATATATTGAATTAAAAGTGTGTACAAAAGTCTATGTCAAATTCTAGGATTGGATTAGACGTGTGTACGAAAGGTTGGAGTTGTAGGTGTTAGTGGTTTGTACTTAAAAGGGGTGTTGTATAAAATGAAAGACTGAAATGAATAGTTTTAAAATAATTGAATTAGGGTTTGGGTTTGAATAACTAAATAAATCAAATAATTGTTATTTAGTTAGAAAAATAGTGTAGAAATTATATTTATTAATTAAATAAATAATTTTTACTTTATTTATTTATTTATAAAGATATGTAAATAATATTGGTTCATAAAATAAACCTTAAATATGATTTAAATTCTAAGTGTCTTTGTAAATGTAATTTATATAAGTAATAAATAAATTTATTTATTTATCATTTGAAATGAATATGCTAAAATAAATTTAGTTAAAAATTTACATGTATTATTTAAGCATATAAAACTACATATATTTAGGCATAGTTTTATTAGTTTTAAACTTATAACTTAAGTTTTATAAAACCTTGTAAAAGTATTTATAAAATTTTGTCACCAAATTTATACATTAAATGAATAAATTACTCAAAAATAATAATATAATTCAAATAGAGTAATTGAGAACTAAATTTATAAAAATAGAGATTCTATGCAAAAATTGTAAATCTGGTTGAATTCTGTTCTAATAATTTTAGGACTTATAAAAATAATTTTTATAAAATTTTTGGAGCCTTAAAACAGGTTTAAAAAATTAATCACACCGCAGGGACTCGAACCCGGGTCACTTATGTGAAGGCCGCATGAAACGAACCACTGGACCAAGGGACGGGTCTTGTAATTGAATTGATTCCGAATTGATTTAACATGCGACTGAGTTGGGACCGGGTTTGGGTTTTTAAATGAGGTGCAAAAAGCCGGCCAGTCATGAGGGCCGTGGGTTTCGAACCCACACCACCGGGTCCGATGGTGTATGGTCTTAACCAGTCGGACCGGGTGGTTCGCTGGTTATAACTGAAACAGAAAATTTAACTATGAAATGTAAATTTATCAAATCCCCAAATCAGAAACGCAAGAACACGACATGAACTCAAATCGCAATTGAATTCGATGTGTAATATGAACGCGAATTGATAAGGGGCTAATGATCAAGACTCGATTACGATCCTAATGATCTAAATCTTACTCTTGGAAGTTGGGCAACGAGTACAGACGGCTACACGATTCCTTTGACTGTTCTTGGTGATCGACAGGCGTCCAGAGATGAAATGCGGATTAATCAAAGGTTGTAGGGGTTTGTGTGCACGTATACGAAGGTGGGTGAGGGATTTAATTCGTTTAATTTCATTCGTATTATTCAATTCAATTTCAAATTGACTGTAATGGCCGCGGACAACTGATTACGCATTAATTCATCGATTTGGGAATGAATTGGGTCCTGATAATGGTCTAGGTACACACGTGATTGATTTACGAGTGTCTTGCGGGATTGGGACGCTTTATGTTCATGTATTGAATGGTAATTGATACGAGTTTAACTATCCTAAGTCAAATTCGTTCAAATTTTGAATTTGTCACGTGAATGGTTGAATTGGCTTGATATTGGGCCTGGTTTGGGTCGTCTACTAATTGTGCAAGATAAGGAAAACCCGTAGCAATCAGTTGGGTCGGTTCTTGGCGATGGATTTATGAAATCAGCCCTGTTTGACTTTTAAAAGTCAAACAGATCAAGTTTTGATGGATTTGGTTAACAAATGGCGTTTTTAGGGTTTAATATTAATGCTAAAGGTTCAATTGTGAGTGTTCAGTTAACTAGGGGTTCAAAATTATGCATAGACCTTTGTTATTTGCACATAACCAAAGATAATTGAATATATATATATATACATATATAATTATATATGTGAATGAAAAGAATTTGTATAATGTATGCCTGCATATGTATATATATATAGGGTTTTACTGATGTGTCCTAGGGTACAAACTTGTGAATTTCCATTAATACCTTGGTTTTAGTTGGGGGCATGAATGAATTAAAACATTTCACTAGAATTGGAGTCAAAATATGTTACATTGAACTAAGGATAAAAATAATAAAATCAAAAATGTTACAACAAGAAGAACCTACAGTTAAAAATGTCATTGAACCACAAGTGGAAGTGAATGAAGAGAATGTAGAGAATGAAGAGAATGTAGAGAATGCAAAGAATGTAGATAATGCTGAGAATAATGAGAATATAGAGCATGTGGAAAATGTTGAAGTTAATGTTCCATCTCCACCTCAAGGTGAACACATGGAAGCTGAAGAGACGAGCACAAGTTCCAGTTCTAGTGATGATTCAAGTGAAACTGAAAGTGACGGAGATAATAATGATGATAATGAAGGTGAAGGATCATAGGACTTTGGTCCTAAGCACTATGCTCAGTTGGCTAATGTTCCTCATAGTGACGTTTTACCTACATCGTGTTTTCCAAAGAGAAAGAAATCAATGAGCAAGAAGAAGGTAAGATTACCTAGAAGGAAGTCTTCGGGGTCCTCTTCCTGGTGCTATACTTGGAAAAAAACAATTACGTGATGAGTCTTTAGATTCTGATTACGTTCCTGATTCTCCAAAACCAAAGAAGACAAAGGCTACGGCTAGTACAACATGATTCTTTGATTATTACTCCAATTCCATCACATACTACTACTCCGATTGGTACTCCATCTATTCCTCCCACGTCAACTACTCAAGCAGAGCCTTCAAAAAGTGGTAAAGATAAAAAGATTGAAGTACTTGAAGCTAAGGTTGCTACTTTGGAAGCTCAAGTAGTAGGCCTACAGGGAAAAGTTGATGTTTTGCAAGCAAATGACTTCCAACGACAACAAGAGATTAATTTTCAAAATAGACAAATTGCAGAGATGCAAATTCTTGTTTCACAACTGATCGAGCGCCTTGATGCTCAGGAGAGATGTCTGGGAAGGATGCTTGTCATACATCTGATCTAAACAAGAACAACGATGAAGATGATGATCTCGGTGCAGGTGATCAGGGTGAACGTCAAGACGCTGATGTTAATCCAAAGTCTCTAACTCAGGGGGAGTCTACGTCTGTTGAAAATATCCAGTCAGGAGAAAAAGATAAGGTTGTGGAAGCTACAGACATGTTGGATAATTCTTTCTGTGAAGATTCTGATTTAGATGAGGCTGACAAGCTTGAATGCTTATCTGATCTGGATGATTTGCTTGATGATGAAGATGTTTTATCTGATGTTGAGGAAGGAGAGATAGTGGAGGTTGAGATAGAGAAAGACATTGCAGATGTTACATATGAAGGTTGTGGTGGACTACAAGTTACATTGGAGTTTATACAAGATAATGTGATTCCCGAAGATAGTTTTGAAGGTATTACAGAATCTTTGGATAAAGATCCTGAAGTCACTAAACCTAATACCTCGAGTACTGCTGAGGATAATCTAAATGAAGAGCATGTGTTGTATAGAGATAAGGGAATGACCAAAGAAAAATGGTTAGAGGTTGTGAGAAGCTGGAAGAAGGTGTTACCAGTGACTCCATCTTCACCTGTTCAAAAGGAAAGATATGTGAACCAAAAGCCAAAGATGAAGTATTTTAACTCATTACCGAAATATGAAGTTAGTGGTTTATCAACTAAGCCATTAATCAACAGATCAAAGAATGGTATAGCTGATGCAATTGCCAGACTAAGAAATTTTTTACCACATTATCCACCTAAAACTACACTTCTTTATTCTACTACTATACCAAATAAAAGAACAAAGAACGATATCATCGAATAACGTCTCATGCCGATGTAGATTCTTCAAGAAAATGACGTCATTTCGATACCTCCAAATAGCCCACCAGGAAACAAAAACTAGTGCACCAACCAAATTCGTCTTAACCCGCTTTAAATTAAAATTATTAGACCAATCTTCAAGAGCCGTCGGACATGTATCAGTCGGAATAGTTATGTCTAGTCAAGCTCCTAACAACACCCAAATATGTTTGTGACACCCACATCCCAGTTCACCCGAGATCCCGGCCAGTTGTCGGATTTACTCATGAACATATAGTAAACAGAGATCATACACAGCGAAAGACTTTTAAATATTATATTTATTTCATGAAACTTGTTTAATGTACGTTCTAGAGAAAGTACAAATACATCTATTCTAATGCCAGTTCGCCAAATGATGCCAGGTAGCCCCAAGATGCTTCTACTCTAGCCCCTTGCCTTTACTGTAGGAAGCTACATCTTTACCTAATACACATGCTTAAACACATGTCAGCATAGTCAACAATATCTTTGACCTCTGTCTCATTCATAAATGGATTTATATGACACGTATTTAAAACATCACATTAAATTCTTGCCCAAACATAATACTTTAAACTTGCACACTTGTCTGTCTGAGCTCACGTTAACCTCCAAGCGGTCGTCACCACTTATACATACCCTTGCACAAGTTGTCAATACTACATTCCACAAAGGAATGTAGTACTTCTCTGCGTCTATCTAAGTTGCAAGATATTATGTGGCACTTGGCCAGACGTGGCAAAATCTTTTCTTTCTTTACAGACCAATATGGTCAAATTATTTGACATGGCATAACATGACAAAAATTCTATCTCTTTCTCTCTACTCTTTGTCAAGACAATAATTGTTAAGACCTCTGCTAGTCAAGGTAAACCTTGACTTCTATGTCATTACTTATCTGGGCACGCCATGATAAGTTCTAAAACATTTTACATGTCAAAACCATTTTCTTTCTCAAAATCTTTACTCTGTGAAATCATGCCAAAAAGGCAAGTTTTCCTCTTTCTCTTTTAAAACTGGTCTTTATCCTAAATCCTTGTAAAGGTTTCTCTATGGTATATTAAAGAAGACAATGTGATTATCTTCCCAAAGTAGTACCTCCAATAGAAATGTTCCCAGGAAAGAATGACGGGTCAGAAGGAATTTATATACCACTCTTTCCTTAGACAAAACATTTTGTTTGTCAAATAACTACATATTGATGGTTACCTACCACTCCTTTGATATTTCATGAATACTCCGTTACTTAGTTTTAAGATTTAGACATGTTTTCTACATAATCTCTTGCAACAACATGAATGTTATCCCAAATATTTAAATCAAGGGTATATAGCATTTATGTAAATCTTTCTAACATGCATACCGGCCCAAAACATTTAAAAAGGGCCACATAGAACACACCTCTAACTTCCTTCTCTTTCAAACAATCTTTACGTGCTAATGTGAACAGCAAACCGACTTGGATCAGGGTCCTAAGTCAGTATAACATTTCTTAATCACAAGTCCCTAGCTTAGTGAAAGTAACTAAGTTGTTAGGAACTAGTCGGAACCTTACCTTGGGACTATCTACTACGTATTGGGATCGAAAGACTGGAAACTGGACTTCTCTACGTGAACCGAGGCTTCTTGGCACGCTTCCCTAGGTTAACTTGGTGTTTTTGAGTGTGTTGTGTTGTGTGTAATGATGCTTAACACCAAAAACCCGGCCTTTCTATTTATAGGCAAGTCCAGGCTCCGTAACGGACCGTTACCATTGGTGATGGTCCGTCACCCAATTTTTGGCGGTGTCCGTAATGGACCATTATCTTCCGTGACGGTCCGTCACGGGTATGAGTCAGCTGCCATGTGTCTTCACCCGGTTGAGCAGCTTAACTTTGTGGCGTAACGGACCGTTACACCTCGTGACGGTTCGTTATAGAGTTTCCACGCGTCCCCTAGTCAGCTGTGTTAGGACATAGATGTGTGACAATGAGCTTTGTAATAGTTAGATCTTTGTATGTCTTTTTGTTTTCATGTTTAGTGTCATGTTTTGTTAAAGGAGAACTTGAAAAGTTCGCTTATGTCTTGCGTTAGCAGATTGGTTACCTATAAATAGTAGTTTACATGTTAGTTTGAATAGTTAGTCATTTGTATTCAAGTTCTGTAAACTCAGTTTATGAGCAATCAAAGAGAAGTTTATTTACATATTGTGTGTCATTGCTAGTTGCTATCGTTGTTGTCTCGTATACACAGTCATGCATACGGTTGGATTCCGCACTCCGTGTGTTTGACACGTCACGTCTCGTGATAGATCCGTATTGACCTTGAAGGGACCTGTGTCATTCTCTCAATCATTGTCGTGGTCAAGCCGTAACAGACCGTTATGCTATGTGACGGTCCATCACCGTCCGTAACGGACCGTTACCTATCTGTGATGGTCCGTCACAGGTCTAAAACTCAAAATTTTCATTTTTGATCCTTGAATTCTTGTCTACTTACATTCTACCCCTTTGGGTTTTCATTTATTGACTATTTTAGTCTCTCTATCCATACGTCTTATAAAAATTGGGGTGTTACAATGTCTCGCCAACTTACAAGTCCCTAGGAGATGCTCAATAGTTTCTGGCTTGTCATTGCATATTGGGCATATGATATTCGGGACGTCAATCGATTACTATCAAGATTGACTCTAGTGGGGAGTTTGTTGATCAAAACCCTCCAAGCACATATATTAACATTTCTCGGGATACTTTTAAACCAACTAGTTTGTCTCGTACCTGAAGGAAGCGTGTTTTCATCTATAAACGCCCGAGTCCCTTTTACCAAAAACTCCTCCATCTCGTCAAGTCTCCACACCCACTTATCCGAATTTGATGATAAATAGACTTGATCGAGCATAGCCTACATATTGGCAAGTTGAAAAGATACATCCCCCCTCTTATGTCTATTCTCCAATCACAGGAATACCCGCCAACCCTTTGAGCTACAGTGCAATCTTTGTCGCATTCCAATGCATATAGTCTCCCTAATGTACTCGCTAAAGATTCATTATTGACCTAATATTCCTTCCAAAACTTTGTAAGAAGCAAGAGGAATAATACCTTCCTCGTCTAATTTTTTATAGCTTTTACACATATTAACCCACAACGACGATGACTTACCATACATAACAATCGATCTCACATCCGTCAGCGGACCATGTAGGGCTGAAAGGGTTTTAACCCACAAGGAATTCGGTTTGTTCACTACCCGTCAACGCCACTTCAAGATTAAAGCTTTATTGAAAGCTTCTAATGAGCCAATACCAAGACCCCCTTTTTCCTTTGATGCTAAAACCAAGCCACCCAATACAACTTCCTACTTTCACCTAAAAAATCCCAGAATAATCTCGAACGGTATGTCACCAAAATATTCAAAACACCTGCTGAAGCAACAAATAACAATAAAAAGTACACACCAATAGATCCTAGGACTGAGGTAGTAAAAAGAAATCTAGCTCCTATCGATAGCAATCCCGACTTCCAGTTTGAAAGTTTAGACTCAAACCTATCAATAAGTGGCTTCCAGTCTTTAACCTTTTTCATAGACGTCCCAACCGGCAAACCCAAGTACAAAAATGGTAACTTACCCGGTTTACAACCCGTGATTGTCACACCCCGCCATGGCGGAATTCGCGGGATGTAACGTTAATGGTTTTCATCGCATATGATTATCGCAAACACTTACATGACAATAATACTGAATGTTAAAAGTAGTTGTTCAAAACATTTCTTGTTTAAAAGTTTCAAAGATTTACAACAATAGCTTAAATTAATAAGCAATTAAAGGAAATCTTCCAAAAGTTCGGTACATCAAAATGCATGCAAGTCAAAACGTGAGACACCAATCTTGGACTAGTTACCTGAAAAACATGCTTCAAAATATCAACATAACGTTGGTGAGTTCACAGGTTTATTTTACTAAAAAGAAAACATTTAACGGTAACTGGAAATCTATACGATAAATAAAACAAGTTAGCGGTTGATTCATCGAAGTCTAGCTAAGACATACGAATTATGTGATGCACAAGCCAATAACCAAACTTTAACGAATTCTCGAATTTTTGCCCCAGCCCATTGTACCTTTAAACAATGAGAAAAACATGATCTAATATGAAATCATTTAATGCTATTAGTCATGGTTAGCATGACTAACCATGAGTGGTGGTGTCAACCTAAATAGTACTATTCATATCGATCTACGGCTAAGTCCATAGCTAATGGTTATAGTTCGAAATACCGAGGACCTTAATGTGTTAACTCATGCGCACAAAGGAATCAGATGCTTGTTTCTCGTTTTCTAGTTATCATACAATTTGAATTCAATATGTTTTTCCCCCAAGTATGAAAAACAGTAAAAAGGGGCCGTGAAACTCACTTGAAAGATGCTAGCAAAAATAAAGCCGAAATGGAATAAACCTGACCTAGATACATCCTAGAACACAAGGACATCATAAGTCTGAACGAAATAACCTCTAGCATTATAAGTTGGCAAAGTCGACATTCACCCAACTAACTAGACTCGATTGGAAAATCACTTGTTTCTCGAAAAATATGACTCGGCGACCCGTTGGTAATAAACCCTTGATTTAAAACGAAAGTATATATTTATAAAATATATAAATATAAATAATATAATTCTCGAAACTCGTCATTGGATTCTCGTATGAAAATAACACGTTCCATTAAACGAATTTATTATATCTACTCGAGTCAAACGGTATAAAATTCATATATTTATTTTAGGAAAACTATGTTCCAAATACTACAAGTATTTATATAATATTTCAACTATTATATTCTTATAGTGATACTTATATTATTTCAAATAAGTTAAAACTTATTAATTCCCTTATCACAAACACGATATATATATATATATATATATATATATATAGTTAGTCGAGAAGTAAAACCCCTTTTCCATATATATATATATATATATATATATATATATATATATATATATATATATAACTTATAAATATAATGTAAACACTTATGAAATCTTTATGGAAAATGGGTTTTACTTCTCGACTAACTATATATATATATATATATATATATATTTATAATATATATCAAGTTTAACCCTTGTTAAAATCCACCAAAAGATGGTTTTTGTCACCAACAAAATATATATATGTATATATTTATTTACATAGAAAAAGTCAATGTTTTATATAACTTCTAAGTTTTTACTAAGTCTTTTAGTAATATACCTTTATATACTATATTTTCATTCTCTAAAATTTATAAATCCAGCAAGGTACCATTTTAGTTTTTAAGGTTTTAAATCAACCCAAAATACTCGCATTTATATATAAAGTTATAAAGTGGTTTTTAAGAGTTCAAGACTCTAACTTTTAGGTTTTGAAAATATAAATATATATTTATCTATTTTTGATTTAATATATATTAACTAGTCCATAACTTATAACAGGTCTTTTAAATTGTAACATCCCAAAAATAAAACGACAATAAAAATAGTAACGGGTCTAAAGCGGAATGAACGAAATAAACGAACAAAGACACGCGGGTCGGGGATGGGCCAAGGTTGGTCGAGAATGGGCCTGGAGTGGGAGGCCTCTCCCATAAATACCCCTACACACATACCCATTCTCTTATTTGCAAGTTTTAGAGAGAGAAAGTGAAGGATCGACTCGAGATTGCAAGGGAAGGATTCCCCAGCGCTCGTGAAGATAACCTCCGAATCAGAAGCTCGATACAGGTAACGGTTTCGCCTACATATGAGTTTTTGTTAACTTTGGGGATTTCGGCTTTTGGGAGAAAAGGTAACGTTTTTACGTATGAAACTTGAAAATAAACATAGATCTTGCATCTAGAAGGAAAAACGAACGTTTTGAACGTAGAAAGTAGGGATCTTGATGTAATCAGATTCGCATGCAAGAACTTAGGGTTCTTGGGGAAGAAGACTGCCCGCAGGCCTTGCGTACTTGTTAAGTACGCAAGAGCAAGGCCTTGCGTACTTGTTAAGTACGCAAGAGCAAGGCCTTGCGTACTTGTTAAGGACGCAAGAACAAGGCCTTGCGTATTTGTCAAGTACGCAAGAGCAAGGCCCTGTGTACTTGTTAAGTACGCAAGAACAAGGCCCTGCGCACTTGCTAAGTGCGCAGGCATCAGGCCTATGGGTATATTTAGCTAGTTAGTAAAGTCAGTATGTTCGCCTAAACAAAACGAGTAAACCGTTATAATCGGGATTGGGTCTGATGTGTATTTAACTGCTCAATCCAGATCGTACGTGACGTTGTTGGGCCTTTGTTTAGGACAACCAATACTAGCTTATCAGGTGAGTTCTAGAGCCCTTACTTTTGACGTTTAATAACCGTTTTGGGCTGGTGTGCATAGTTACGAAATGATGTTTTATGAAATGATGTTTACGAAATGATGTTTACGAAATGATGTTTACAAGATGATGTTTATGAAATGTTTTGCCAAACGAAGTTTACGAAAGAGATGATGTTTTGTTTAATAAAACGTACGAATCTTTAACTAAGATGAGGTAAAGGTTTTATGAAAGTCTTGAATGAATGAATCTGCCACGAGTTCCTACATGTATGTAGTTGCCTCACCCTTACGGGGAGCCTTTGTGGCTGGCTAACGGTTGTACAACTGGTTGATGATGGGGTGACGACGGTCACCCATGGGATTACCGGGATCCCGATGGAAGGTACTATTCCTTGCGGGGAAATAGTGCCTAAGTTATGTTCTGTCTACCTAGAGGTAACGAGCCTCGGGAGACATATGTTTGGTCCACGTAGAGGTAACGAGCCTTAGGAGACTTGGGTGACGGATGACTTAGAGGTAACGAGCCTTAAGTTCATCTGCTGGTATGCGATGCATGGAATTGACGGTTACGAGATGGCGCAGATTCGCTTCATGTTGACTTATGTTATGTTGCTATGTTACGATGTTATGATGAGGTTAAGTTATTGTATGTTTTACGTACGCTTTTGTTAAATAATTGTATCTTATGTTTTTGGCAAAATGTTTATGTTAAGGTTTTATGTAAAGCTAGAACTCACCAGCGTAGCTGGCTTTTAGTATGCACATTCAGGTTAAGGCAGGTATGGAAGTTTAACGGTGATGCTTGGCAAGCGATGAAGAGTTACCCAGCTGATATGATGACTGGCATCCTGTTACATTATGTTTATGTTATGTAATGAATGTTTTAGACAATGTTTACGCTTTCGCATGTCTGACAATGTTACGCTTCCGTATGTTTGAACAAGTTTTAATTATGTTGAATTAATGATTCCGCTGCGTTATTTGATATTCAAGTTTAAGAACTATTTGTGAATGAGTAAATCCAACAAGTGAGGCCTCCCGAGTTTGGGGCCTTACAAGTTGATATCAGAGCAATAGTTTAAGAGATTCGGACACTCCCAGTGTTTGAACTTAAACTATGAATGGGACCGAAAGCGGATGCCAGTACGGGTAACTCGAGCCACAGCATCAGCTATGAAAAGTAGAGTATGTGTATGTAGTATGCCTTAGAAAGTAATAGATTAGGACATGTGTTCTGATGGAATCACAAAGGTGGTCAAATAGAAGTCAAAAGATAGTGTAATGGTTAATTGCAGATGGCCAGTGTATATTAACATCTTACAGTACTTGTTGAATTCTATTTGTCAACTAGCGTGATGACATTAGATTCCTTGTCTTATAGAACGAAATGGCGGGACGAAAGAGCGGAAGGAGTGGTGGGGGCCATACCGGTGGTTGTAATACGACTCATGCTCGTCAGGAGTATAGTGAAGAGGGAAGTGTCCACACGGAGCCGGAAATCAGCATGCATGGAACTGATCGAACTCCCATGGAAGAACAACACTTCACTTTCGAACCGGAAGTGAAGGCGGCCCTGGCACGCGAGTTTACTGAGCTGATGAAGGCTACCCTGCCAGATCTGCTGGCAGAAGCATTGAAGAAGGCTACTGAGGCGGGTGGGTCCAACACGACAACTGATGCCCCGATCATTGAGGTAGTTAACGCACCGCATGCTCGTGGTTGCAACTATAAGTCCTTCAAGGCATGTGATCCACCGGTTCTCACTGGAAAGAAAGACACGGTGGCTACGTTTGATTGGGTGATTCATATGGAGGCTGCCATTCGTCTGAGCGAACGCCGAGCGAGTCAGGTTGTGAAGTTTGCCGCTAACTCCTTGAGTGAGGAAGCATCCCACTAGTGGGAAGGTGTACGTCAGGCTAAAGGGGACGAGGTTGTTGACTCGATGATGTGAAATGACTTGAAAACTCTAGTAATCAAAAATTTCTGCCCGAGGAACGAGATTGAGAAGGTAGAGAGGGAATTTCTGGGTATGAATGTCGGGAACATGACGCACCGGCAGTACACAACCCGATTCAATGAACTGACATGTCTGGTGCCACATCTTGTCATGACTGAGGAAAGAAATATTGCCTGCTACATTCAGGGACTGCCGGACAAAGTCCGCACCTACATTAAGGCAAATGCTCCTATCACCTATGATTCGGTCGTAGAACTAAGTGGCGTGGTATTTCATGATTTGGCACTGAATGTTGTCGCTACTGATGAGCCAAAGAAGAAACCCAGTTTTTCGGCCAAACGATCTGACGGAAGACCGTTTGGAGCTCGAGATAAACAGGCTAGAGTGGGTGAGGCTACAATATGTGGGAAGTGTGGCAGTAGGCATCTAGGTGAATGCAGGCTAGGGATAAATCTGTGCTATAAATGTGGAAGACTGGGCACTATTCAGGTGAATGCAAGCAAGGCATTAAATGTTATAATTGTGGCGAAGACGGCCACATGAGCCGGGAATGCACTAAACCAAGAATGGGTGAGACGGTAAAAGGGAAAGGCCCTAAGAAGAAAGAAGAGAGGCCCCGAGCGAAGACTTGAGCCTATGCGCTAACGCAGGAACAGGTCAGGGTGGTCCCCGAGGTGGCGTCAGGTACGTTTATCCTTGACAACACTTTTGTATCTGTGTTATTTGATTCGGGTGCTAGTAAGAGTTTTATATCTGCGACATTTTGTAAAAGAGTAAAGTACACTGTAAGTAAGCTAGAAAGGGCCTTTAGCGTAGAAACCGTTGAGGGTAGAACTGTGAGTGTGACTGATGTAGTTGACAATTCCACGATAAAAATAGAAGGCCATAGATTCCCCGTCAGGCTGTTCGTTATGGTTTTGGGTGGGTTCGATGTCGTGTTAGGTATGGATTGGCTAACTTCCAATGAAACGCAAATTATATGCAAACGAAAGATAATCCGACTCAAGGCTCCGGATGGTAGCGAAGTCGAGGTTTTTGGAGATCATGACCCCCCGATGCCTAGTGTCATCTTGATGATTAAGGCATTAGATTACCTGAGGCACGGATGCGAGGCTTATCAAGTATACGTGATTGACAAGTGTAAGGAAGTGAAGGAACTAGAAGGAATGTACCCCAGGTACGCGAGTACCTGGAGGTGTTTCCAGAGGACTTGCCTGGGATACCACCCGACAAAGAAATTAAGTTCCGAATTGACTTAGTACCAGATGCCCAGCTTGTGGCTAAGGCTCCATATCGACTAGCACCAGTGGAGATGAAAGAGCTAATGGCACAACTAGACGAGTTACATGAGAAAGGATTTGTCCAACCGAGCATCTCGTTGTGGGGTGCTCCGGTGTTGTTTGTGAAGAAGAAAGACGGTTTGATAAGGATGTGTATTGATTATCGCGAGTTGAACAAACGTACGGTGAAGAACAAGTACCCATTACCAAGGATCGGCGACTTGTTCGATCAATTTCAGGGCGCAAGTTGGTTCTCAAAAATCGACCTTCTATCTGGGTACCATCAGTTGAAGGTAAAGGAAGAAGACATACCGAAAACCGCATTTCGCACGCGTTATGGACATTTTGAGTTCCGCGTAATGTCTTTCGGATTGACGAACGCCCCCGTAGCGTTCATAGATTTGATGAATATGGTGTGTCGACCGATGCTGGACCGATCAGTAATCGTGTTCATCGATGATATCCTCATCTACTCCAAGAATGAGGGTGATCACGCATGTCACTTAAAGGAGATGTTGGAGGCTCTGAAGAAGGAAAAGTTGTATGCTAAGTTCTCCAAATGCGCGTTCTGGCTTAGGGAAGTCCAATTCCTATGTCACGTCATTAACCCGAAACGACATTATGGTTGACCCAGCAAAGATAATGACGGTAAGGGAATGGAATATTCCTAAGACGCCAACTGAAATCCACAGTTTCTTGGGATTGGCAGGCTACTATCGGAGATTCATCCAGGATTTCTCAAAATAAGCTTCGTCGTTGGCAAAGTTGACCCGAAAGGAGGTAAAGTACGAATGGGGTTCAACCCAGGATGAGCCGTTTAAGAAATTGAAGGAGAAGCTAAGCCAAGCTCCAGTCTTGGCCCTTCCCGAGGGCAATGAAGACTTGGTGGTATACTCTGACGCTTCGGGTCAGGGATTGGGATGCGGGCTGATGCAACGTGGGAGAGTGATCGCGTATGCGTCATGACAGTTGAAGGTTCACGAAGTCAATTATCCGACTCACGATTTGGAACTTGCTGCTGTCGTATTCGCATTGAAAATCTGGAGGCACTACCTTTACGGAGTGAAGTTTACTATTTACTCCGACCACAAAAGTTTGAAGTACTTCTTCGAACAAAGGGAGCTTAATATGAGGTAGAGACGATGGCTAGAACTTTTGAAAGACTATGACTGCGAAATCATATACCACCCTGGAAAGGCAAACGTGGTGGCTGACGCTCTAAGCCGAAAGGATGTACATGCTCCTATCAGAGTGAAAGCTTGCCAGTTGGTAGTAACATCGGATGTGATGAGGGAAATTGAAAAGGCTCAAGATGAAGCACTTAAAGAGGAAAACATAAAAAAGGAAAGGATGGTTGGCCAACAAGATAAGTTGGAATATACCACCCTTGGTGTTAGTACATGTTTTGGACGGGTATAGATACCTATGGGTGGCGAGCTTAGAACCAAGATCTTAGATGAGGCTCATAAGTCTCGTTACTCTATCCATCTCGGTACCAACAAAATGTACCAAGATCTGAAGAAGGAATACTGGTGGCCTGGGATGAAATATGAGGTGAGGAAATACGTAAGCAAGTGTCTGACTTGCTCGCAAGTAAAGGCCGAACACCAGAAACCGTATGGAAAGATTCAACCTCTTGATATACAGGAATGGAAATGGGAAAACATTACAATGGACTTCATAACCAAGCTACCTAGCACAGCTAAAGTTCATGACACCATTTGGGTAATTGTGGACCGTTTAACGAAGAGTGCTCATTTCCTACCTATTCGCGAGACGTTCTCATCGGAAAGGTTAGCGGAAGTATTTATTAATGAGGTAGTGGCGAGCATGGGATGCCTTTGATGATTGTATCTGACCAGGACACACGATTCACATCGAGGTTCTGGAAAATATTTCTTGAGGCGATGGGTACGAGGCTTAATATCAGCACGGCATACCACCCGCACACGGATGGTCAGTTCGAAAGGACCATTCAAACATTTGAGGATATGCTTCGTGCTTCTATTATCGACTTCGGTGGCAGTTGGGACAGTCATCTGCCGTTAGCCGAGTTCTCCTACAACAATAGTCATCACTCGACGATAGGCATGCCTCTTTATGAAATGTTGTATGGGAGAAGATGCAGGACCCCGATTTGTTGGGGAGATATTGGACAGAAGGAATTAGGAAGTCTTGAAGTCGTACGAGAAACGTCGGAAAGGTTTGATCAAATCAAAGCATGAATGAAGGCCGCACAAGATCGTCAGAAATCTTATGCGGATAAACGACGAAGGCCTATTGAGTTTGATGTTGGGGATAGAGTAATGTTTAAAGTGTTGCCTCGGAAGGAAATCATACGATTCAGAAAGAGAGGAAAGTTAAGTCCGAGGTTTGTCAGACCATTCAGGATAATGGCACGGGTTCGTGAAGTCGCTTATCGGTTAGAGTTGCCTGATGAGTTAAGTGGGATTCATCCTACCTTCCATGTGTCACACTTGCGAAAGTATTTGGCGGATGAATCGGCTCACGTACCACTTACTGACATCGAGGTCGACAACAGCCTTAACTACATCGAAGAACCCATAGCCATCTTAGACAAAAAGGAGAAGCGTTTACGTAATAAGGTTATTCAATTGGTTAAAGTCCAATGGAGGCACCGAAAGGGATCGGAATCTACTTGGGAAACGGAGACAAAAATGAGGGAGTCGTATCATCAACTATTTGAAGGGTGGTAGACTTGTAACATCCCAAAAATAAAACAATAATAAACATAGTAACAGGTCTAAAGCGGGACGAACGGAATAAACGAACAAAGACACGTGGGTCGGGGATGGGCCAAGGTTGGTCGCGAATGGGCCTGGGGTGGGAGGCCTCTCCAATAAATACCCCTACACACACACCCTTTCTCTCATTTGCAAGTTTTAGAGAGAGAAACCGTAGAGAGAGAAAGTGAAGGGTCGACTCGAGATTGCAAGGGAAGGATTCTCCGGTGCTCGTGAAGATAACCTCCGAATCAGAAGCTCGATACAGGTAACGGTTTTGCCTGGATCTGAGTTTTTGTTAACTTTGGGGTTTTCGGGTTTTGGGAGAAAAGGTAACGTTTTTACGTATGAAACTTGAAAATAAACATAGATCTAGCATCTAGAAGGAAAAACGAACGTTTTGAACGTAGAAAGTTGGGATCTTGATGTAATCAGATTCGCATGCAAGAACTTAGGGTTCTTGGGGAAGAAGACTACCTGCAGACCTTGCGTTCTTGTTAAGTACGCAAGAGCAAGGCCTTACGTACTTGTTAAGGACGCAAGAACAAGGCCTTGAGTATTTGTTAAGTACGCAAGAACAAAGCCCTGCGTACTTGTTAAGTACGCAAGAGCAAGGCCATGCGTACTTGTTAAGTACGCAAGAACAAGGCCCTGCGCACTTGCTAAGTGCACAGGCATCTGGCCTATGGGTATATTTAGCTAGTTAGTGAAGTCAGTATGTTCGCCTAAAACAAGAACGAGTAAACCGTTAGAGTCGGGATTGGGTCTGATGTGTATTTAACTGCTCAATCCATATCGTACGTGACGTTGTTGGGCCTTTGTTTAGGACAACCAAGACAAGCTTATCAGGTGAGTTCTAGAGCCCTCTCTTTTAGCGTTTTAATAACCGTTTTGGGCTTGTGTGCATACTTACGAAATGATGTTTATGAAATGATGTTAACGAAATGATGTTTACAAGATGATGTTTATGAAATGTTTTACCAAACAAAGTTTATGAAAGGTTTACAAAAGAGATGATGTTTTGTTTAATAATACATACGAATGCTTTAACTAAGATGAGGTAAAGGTTTTATGAAAGTCACGTATGAACGAATCCGACACGAGTTCCTACGGGAGCTAAGGTATGTATGTATGTATGTATTGGCCTCACACTTACGGGGGGGCCTTTGTGGGTGGCTAACGGTTGTACAACTGGTTGATGATGGGGTGATGACGGTCACCCATGGGATTACCGGGATCCCGATGGAAGGTACTATTCCTTGCGGGGAAATAGTGCCTAAGTTATGTTCTGTCTACCTAGAGGTAACGAGCCTTAGGAGACATATGTTTAGTCCACCTAGAGGTAACGAGCCTTAGGAGACCTGGGTGACGGATGACTTAGAGGTAACGAGCCTTAAGTTCATCCGCTAGTATGCGATGTATGGAATTGACGGTTACGAGAAGGCGCAAATTCGGTTCATGTTGACTTATGTTATGATGCTATGTTACGATGTTATGATGAGGTTAAGTTATTGCATGTTTTACGTACGCTTTTGTTAAATAAATGTTTTTGGAAAAATGTTTATGTTAAGGTTTTATGTAAAGCTAGAACTCACCAGCGTAGCTGACTTTTAGTATGCACATTCAGGTTAAGGCAGGTATGGAAGTTGAACGGTGATGCTTGGAAAGCGATGAAGAGTTACCCGGCTGATATGATGACTGGCATCCTGTTACGTTATGTTTATGTTATTTAATGAATGTTTTACACAATGTTTACGCTTCCGCATGTCTGACAATGTTACGCTTCCGCATGTTTGAACAAGTTTTAATTATGTTGAATGAATGATTCTGCTGCGTTATTTGATATTCAAGTTTAAGAACTGTTTGTGAGTGAGTAAATCCAACAAGTGAGGCCTCCCGGGTTTGGGGCCTTGCATAAATAAGTCTAAAGTGTCCAAAAAGGTCCAAAATTCCCAACTTTCTCATGTTCAAACACTATAAGTTCTTACAAAGGTCCAAAATAACAAATATGAGCACAACATATGTACTTACTTAGGTTTATTAAATAACTAACATAACAAACCACAAATATGCAAAACTCCAAAAATAAAGACACCAAATATCACCAACTTGATTTTACAAACATTCTTGAATATTTATAAGGAATGACCATGGATTTGTTTTAGAACAACTTTTATGAGAGTTAGTTTTATAAAAGTTACATAAATATAAACAACATTTTACATGGGTGATTGTGTGCTTTTTAAAACAACTTGAATTAAAAAAATAAAGATGGGTGGAAGAAGCTCACTTTTAGCAAGCAAGGAAAAGGAAGTTAGTGAAAGAGAAGATCTTTGAGCTTGAATCCATGCAAGTTTTCTTGAATGCTTGGAATCACACTTAAACTCCACTTGAATACTTGGAGACACGTTGAATTTTTTAAAATCTTGGTTCTTGGAGTTCTAATTAAAAAAAAGAAAGTAATTGGTAGGAGGGAAAGGGACGGACGAAAGGAGAGAAAAGAGGGTGAAGGATGGGAGTTTGTGTGATGGTTTGGATAATATGCAAGTATTGATGTATTGGGAATATGAAAAAGGTCTTGGAGCATGTCTTCCATACTTCTAATTTGAAAATTGGTCTTGGAATGGGGAAGGGCCCGTTGTGGCCGTAACTTTTGGGTCAAGGGTGGGTTTTGGGTTTGGTTGAACTAGAAGTAAGTTTAGTTAGGTTAGAATTGCAATGTTGTTGTTTTAGTTTCATAAATAAGTGGGCGGATTATATAAAGTCTCATAATCTTTTTATAAAGTACTAGATGTTTATAAAAACATACACCCATGTATGTGTCTAATAAAAATAAACGTGTTTGTAAATATACGCGAATAAACGCTTACGCTAAAGTTCGAGACAACACGCGAAAATAAAGGTATAAGCGATTTTATATAAAAATCACCGTTAGTCTTGAAAATAATGTATAAAAATAAATTCCGAGTATAATGGACTAGTATACATATTTTATTTTTATATTTTTTTATTTTATCACCGACGCTCGTTTTCGTCGAATTAACCCGGGTGTGCATACTGGCAATTTTTGAAACTACCAATGCAAAATATGTGAACTAATAGCTTTGCTAGACATGGAATGACCTAATTAATTATAATTAAGTCTAATACGAAATTACGAATCATAAACACGTTTAAAGTACGTACGGATAATTACCAGATATTGTCGGTTGTCACATTCTCCCCCCGTTAGAAGAATTTCGTCCCGAAATTCAGTTGTTGCCGTCAGCAACAGGAATGTTCTTGAATAGTGAGGGGTACTTGAGATTCATTTGATCTTCACGTTCCCAAGTAAATTCAGGACCGCGTTTTGAATTCCAATGTACCTTCACCAGTTTGATGCGACTGCGTCTAAGCTTATGGACTTTCCAGTCCGTGACTTCTACAGGTTCTTCTATGGAGTGAAGCTTGCCATCAATGTGAAATTCCTCAGGTAGTACGATAAGTGTTTCGTCTGATACGCACTACTTCAGACTCGACACGTGAAAGGCATCATGCACGCTACTGAGTTCTCAAGGTAACTTTAGTTTGTAAGCTACTGTACCAACTCTTGCCAAAATTTCAAATGGTCCAATATATCTAGGGTTGAGCTTGCCTCTCTTACCAAATCTTATTACCCCTTTCCAAGGTGCGACTTTCAAAAGAACATTATCACCAACTTGAAATTCTAAGGGTTTTCGTCTGACATCAGCATAACTCTTCTGTCGATCCCTTGCCGCCTTGATCCAATCCTTAATCTGGAAGATCTTATCCGTAGTCTCTTGTATAATTTCTGGTCCGGTTACTTGTTTTTCGCCGACCTCCGCCCAAAATAGCGGTGACCGACACTTACGTCTATACAAAGCTTCAAAAGGTGCGGCTTTGATACAAGTGTGATAACTATTATTATAGGAAAACTCAGCCAAAGGTAGATGAGTATCCCAATTTCCTCCTAAATCTATCACACATGCTCGAAGCATATCTTCAAGAGTTTGAATGGTTATTTCGCTTTGGCCATCCGTCTGGGGGTGATATGTTGTATTCATATGTAGGCACGTGCCTAGAGCATTCTCAAAGATTGCCAAAATCTTGAAGTGAAGCGACTGTCCCTACCGGAGATAATAGAGAGTGGCACATCATGTCTTGCCACAACCTCCTTCAGGTAGATCCTGCTCAACTTCTCCATCTTATCAGTCTCTTTAATCGGTAGGAAATGTGCAGACTTTGTCAATCGGTCGACAATTACCCAAATCGTATCACATCCGCTCGACGTTCTAGGCAACTTTGTGATGAAATCCATAGAGATCTATTTCCATTTCCACTGTGGTATTTCGGGTTGTTGTAAAAGCCCTGACGACTTCTGATGTTCCGCCTTAACTTTAGAATAAGTTAAGCATCGACTGACATAGTGTGTAATGCAACCTTTCATGTTGGGCCACCAATATAGTTCCTTGAGATCTTTGTACATTTTGTCAGCACCTGGATGAATCGGGTATCTAGACTTATGGGCTTCGTCCATAACCAATTCATGTATGTTACCGATACTTGGTACCCAAATTCTATCCATGAAGTATAACGTATCATCCGACTTAGATTCCACTTGTTTAATCATTCCTCGTAGAGACTCATTCCATATGTTTTCTTCCTTAAGTGCCTCATGTTGTGCCATCGGATTTGGGTAGTAAGGCTCGTGTGAATTGTTAATCCTAGTGCCCGAACACAAAAAGTTTTAACTCGCTCCATACGGCTTAAGGAGTCCGCTACGACATTGGCCTTTCCAGGGTGGTACTTGATATCACAATCATAGTCGTTCAGTAATTCTACCTAACGGTGTTGTCTCATATTCAGCTCTTTTTGATCAAAAATATGTTGAAGGCTCTTGTGATCCATAAAAATAGTACTCTTTGTACCGTGTAAGTGATGCCTCCAAAATTTGAGTGCAAATACATCAGCGCCCAATTCCAAGTCGTGAGTCGTGTAGTTTTTCTCATGCACCTTTAGCTGTCTGGATGCATAGGCTATGACCTTATCTTTCTACATCAGTACACAACCCAGACCTTGATGTCATGCGTCGCAATACACGACAAAATTGTCGGTTCCCTCGGGAAGGGATAGAATCGGTGTGTTGAATAGTTTATGCTTTAGTAACCAAAAGGCTAATTCTTGTTTATCACCCCAATCAAACTTTTTGTCTTTATGGGTTAGCGAGGTCAAAGGCTGAGTTATTTTTGAAAAATTCTCGATGAATCGCCGGTAATAACCGGCTAGACCCAGAAACTTACGCACCTCAGTCGGAGTCTTTGGCGCTTCCCAGTTTTTGATTGCTTCAATTTTGTACGGATCCACATGTATACCTTTACCATTAATGACGTGTCTAAGAAAATGCACCTCTCAGATCCAAAATTCACACTTATAGAATTTGGCTTACAATTTCTCATTTCCGAGTAGCTCCAAAACTAGCTTCAAGTGATGTTCATGTTCTTCCTTACTTTGTGAATATATTAAGATGTCATCGATATACAAAATCACAAATTTATCTAAATAGGTTTTACAGACCTTATTCATGAGGTCCATGAAAACTGTTGGTGCATTTGTCAAACCGAAAGTCATGACTAGAAACTCGTAGTTGACGTAACGAGTTCTGAATGTGGTTTTTGGAATATCTTCTTCTTAAATCCTCAACTGATGATACACTGAACATAGATCAATCTTCGAATAGAAACTAGAACGTTGTAGTTGATCAAACAAATCATCTATTCTAGGAAGTGGATACCGGTTCTTGATAGTTAGTTTGTTCAACTCCCGATAGTCGATACACATCCTAAAGGTTCCATCCTTTTTCTTCACAAACAAGATCGGAGCTCCCCCAGGTAAGAAACTCGGTCTTATGTATCCTTTATCCAACAATTCTTGTAATTGATTGGATAATTCTTGCATTTATGACGGTGCTAAGCGATAAGGCGACCGTGCGATCGGAGCGGCTCCAGGTACCAAATCAATTCGGAACTCGACTTGCCGAGGTGGTGGAAGTCCAGGAAAGCCTTCAGGAAAAACTTCAGGAAAGTCATGAACTACCGGTATGTCCTCAAGCAGTCTCTCATCGGTCTTCTTTTCAACTACAAGCGCCAACATTGCGTAATATCCCTTCCTCAAGTATTTACGGTCCTTCATGCAAGTAATAATTTTTAAAGTAGTCCAACTCTTTTCTCCTTGGATTATGAGGGTTTATCCGTCAAAAGTGGAATACGGACGGGTTTCTCATGACAAATAATCTGTTCATAGTTCTTTCATAACCAATCCATCCCAATGACGATATAGAAACTTCCAAGATCAACGGGTAATAAGTCTATGTCAAATAAGTTCCATGTTCAAAGTACACCCTTGAATAACTTCCCCGGTTTCTATTAACTTCCCATTTGCTAATTCTATGGTGTAGTTACCTTTCATGCGACTTGATTTTAAACCTAGTGAAGGTCTAAAGTCGGTTGACACAAAACTCAAGTCGGCACCTGTATCAAACAGTATAGATGCATAGTGATTATTAATAAGGAATGTACCAGTAACCACCGAAGAATCCTTGCGAGCATCCCCTGCTCCAATCACAAAAGCTCTGCTCCGTGATTGATTAGTGTTCTGGTTCTTAAGCTTAGGGCAATCCCTTTCATGCTACTTGATTTTAAACCTAGTGAAGGTCTAAAGTCGGTTGACACAAGACTCAAGTCGGCACCCGTATCAAACAGTATAGATGCATAGTGATTATTAATAAGGAACGTACCAGTAACCACCGAAGGATCCTTGGGAGCATCCCCTGCTCCAATCACAAAAGCTATGCCTCGTGCTTGATTAGTGTTCTGGTTCTTAAGCTTAGGGCAATCCCTTTCATGCTACTTGATTTTAAACCTAGTGAAGGTCTAAAGTAGGTTGACACAAAACTCAAGTCGGCACCCGTATCAAACAGTATAGATGCATAGTGATTATTAATAAGGAACGTACCAGTAACCACCGAAGGATCCTTGCGAGCATCCCCTGCTCCAATCACAAAAGCTCTGCCCCATGCTTGATTAGTGTTCTGGTTCTTAAGCTTAGGGCAATCCCTCTTGTAGTGGTCTATAGCACCACATTCGTAACATGCTCTGGTGGTCTGTCCGGTCAGGTTAGAATGACATAATTGGGTTTGATGCCCGATCCTTTTACACTTTCCACACAAGATGCTGTCACAAGAGCCCAATGGTGGTAGTTACACTTAGGATATGGGCCAGTGCATTTCCTAGGTTCACTAGTGTAAGCAACATACAACTTCACTGTTTCTTGCTTCTTAAACCCAGACTTGTTGTTCTTACTCGGCCATTTCCTCTTTTCACCAACACTTCCTTTCTTTTCAGCGCTCTTTTTAACCAAGGTTCCAGCACGAACGGCTTGGTCAGTCAAACTGATAGCGAGTTTTATAGCGCTCTGAAGGGTAGCGGACTTTGATGAAATAACCATGCCTTGAATTTGGGGAACCATACCCCAAATGTATCACTCAATCCCGGCATACATTTACCCAAATCGTATCTCATCCGCTCAACGTTCTAGGCAACTTTGTGATGAAATCCACAGAGATTTGTTTCCATTTCCACTGCGGTATTTTGGGTTGTTGTAAAAGCCCTAACGACTTCTGATGTTCCGCCTTAACTTTAGAATAAGTTAAGCATCGACTGACATAATGTGCGATGCAACCTTTCATGTTGGGCCACCAATATAGTTCCTTGAGATCTTTGTACATTTTGTCAACACCTGGATGAATCGAGTATCTAGACTTACGGGCTTCGTCCATAACCAATCCATGTACGTTACCGATACTTGGCACCCAAATTCTATCCATGAAGTATAACGTATCATCCGACTTAGATTCCAATTGTTTAATCATTCCTCGTAGAGCCTCTTTCCATATGTTCTCTTCCTTAAGTGCCTCTTGTTGTACCATTCAGATTTGGGTAGTAAGGCTCGTGTGAATTGTTAATCCTAGTGCCCGAACACGAAAAGTTTTAACTCGCTCCTTACGGCTTAAGGCGTCCGCTACGACATTGGTCTTTCCAAGGTGGTACTTGATATCACAATCATAGACGTTAGTAATTCTACCCAACGGCGTTGTCTCATATTGTCACACCCCCAATTTCAACTAACGGAGTATTACCGTTTGGGAAGTGACAAACCAGGATCTCAGACACTAGTTACATTGAACGACTCTACATGGGACTCAAAATGAAAATATCTTTTAAATCAGAGTATCAATGCGGAAGCGTAAAGAAAGTAAATGCGCAAAATACACGCGCCCAAAACCAAAGTCCAAAAGTCCAAACGTTCAACCAAACAAAGTACATTAAAATAATTCAATCAACATAAATAGACACAAAGCAAAGCAGTTGAATCCCATGCATGCCCTAACGTGCACCTCTGTCTTAGCTTAGCGTCCTGAGAAAACATGTAAGAAAAAGTGTCAACACGAGGTTGGTGAGTTCACAGGTTTCAATATATAAATAAACGTTTACCAGATTTATTGTACAATCAACATAAATACCAAATGAGTAGCTAACCCATGTTCATTGTTTGCTATTACGCTCGCAACCGTAAACTGACTGTTTGTATTGCCTCCCACCAGGTCTATCAACCACGGTGTACGTTTAGGTCAATATTGCACCCGTTCGATATCCAATCGTGTTAGCGCGACTAACGCGGGTGAGGTTTGTCAAACCCAGTAGTACTACCCAACATACCTCGCTATATTCATATTTAAACGGTTCGATGTGAGGACTTTCATGATAGAGTTTACGCATAGTCATAACAACTGATATAAAATGAAGTACAAAAATCAAAAGAGTTGTATCATGTTTTCTCCCCCAGTTTAAAAGCAGTAAAAAGGGGCCGTGAAAACTCACCTGAGCTTGAGTAAGGATTTGAATCACACAAGGGAAAAGTTGGAGCCACGTGTGTAAGTCTCAAAAGACTTACGAATGCCCTAAAATTATAAACATATAAATTAGGGATAAAGGAAAATGGGAAATGTGACAATGACACGGATTGGGAAGCGTCCTAAAGAAACGCTCTAATATTCAAGAGTGGACGAAAGTGTCCACGGAGTTAGGAATTTCTTTACGCGACGAATGACACGACTAATAATAATTATAACCGGGTGTTTTGTCATTCACAAAAATTAGGAAAATAATATAATTTAATATATTATTTTTAGATTCGAAAGAATATTCTAATTACTCATTTGTGGTACAAAATAATAAATATATTATTTTTATGAACGTAGCAATGCGAGTTAATAATATAACTAATTATATTATTATTTAGTTTCAATTGTTATACGAGGTTGTAGAACGATACGAAATAATATATGTTTATATATTATTTAATAATACGAGTCACGGTTTGAAAATAATATAAACATATTATTTTATACAAATTTATGGCTTAAAATAATATAAGCATATCATTTTTACTTGATAATAATAATAATGTATAAATTATAAAGGCGGGTACAATTTATAAAAATAAGCTAATAATTCAAACCCGAGCCTACGGGTTGTTTTCCGGGTTAAAACCCATTTATATAATAATATAATATTAAAAGGTTTGATTTTTATTAATTAAATATTAACAGAAAAATGTTTAAAAATAATTGTGGGAGCCCGGACTCGAACCCGAGTCTCTCCCACACCCGCACACAGCCTTAACCATCTCCGCCCGCTAGGGTATCGCGAAGGATACCGGGTTGGAATGGTTTTAACATCAGGCTCTATGTGGTTTTCCTCCCTTAAAGACCCGCGATCGAAACCGGTCAATATCCCTCGATTCGGGCGATGGTTTGAGTGAAACAGAAACAAGTTTTGATGCTCAGAGGATTACGAATCCGAGCATGTCATCAATTTTGAAATCGGTTAAGATTTGGTTGTCTAATTTGTCAAAAACAGATCGAAACTTTATTTAGAAAACTTTGAATCGATTAGAAGTATTTCGATGATTAAGATGGTTAAAACTATAGGGCTTTTGTTAATCGGATAGATACGAAACTGATGAAGTAATTTAATTTCGTTTCTTTTCAGTCTAAGATCGAAAACCCCAAATTAGAACGCATATGAACCCTAATTACGGGTTCATGATCAATTCGATAGTGGAAGCCCGTTGTTTCATAGGGCTTTCACTATACAGACGATTGCGAATCTAATGGAGTAGGTTAATTTGATTTAAAAACGGTTTAGAATTGAATTCGACAGATATAGTTCACATGAACCCTAATTACGGGTTACAGAGATTTTTATATTAAAACTTGAAATTGGCAAAGGGCTTTCAGTAGAAAAAGTGTTGCGAATCTTTCTGCATAGGTTAATTTCATTTTCATTGGGTCTAGATTAGGGCTCGACTAAATCAGTCAGATGATGAACCCTAGGATCAAGAACTCGATCGAATTGATAATGTGAGCCCTAATTGGGTTAGGGCTTTCATTTCAGAGATAAAAGCGAAGCTGATGATGTATCTAGTTACCTGAATTGGTGTCGGGACGGTGGATATCAACTAAAACAGGTCCGACGATGACTAGTTCGATTCCCGGCGGCTCTTGCTATGAATCCGATCAATTTGACGAGTGCAAAGGTTTCAGAGAGACTCGATTTAGGTGTGCAGTGTGTTGGTTTGCAATTTGGTAACTGATTACAGTCGAATTCGATTGAGTTAGACATAGGGTCGACGGTTACTTGTTTAATTCTCATTATTAGTGTTAATTCGATTAAATTGGAGGTGTTTAATGGATCAATTATGATCGTTATGATCATTATTATGCACGAACGGTTCTAATTCCAACGGATTTCGGGATATAATTCGCGAATTGGAAATCAAAAGGATTCCAATGTTGACTTTCAAAAGTCAACAGGAGCAATTTGATAAAATTGACTTTGGTGGGTCAATTTATTTGATTTGGTAACTTCACACAACCAGTCCCTGAAGTTTTGAATTAATATTGTGACCGAATTAGACCTTGGGGTTAGATTTGACTAACGGGGTTAGGTTTTTAACGGTAAGTTAACGGGATTTGCTAACTGAGTTAACCAGAAAAGTCGGGTTGTCACATCATCCCCTAGTTAAAAGAATTTTCGTCCCGAAAATTAAAATAAAAAAAAAAATTTCCCGGGTATCATATCATCCCCTAGTTAAAAGAATTTTCGTCCCGAAAATTTAAAATAATACCTTAAAGATTTGACGTGGAGTGCTTGAATAGATTAGGATATTTGCGCATCATCTGATCCTCGCGCTCCCACGTGAATTCCGGTCCGCGTTTCGAGTTCCAACGGACTCGAACAATAGGGATCTTACTGTGCTTTAACGTTTTAACTTCCCTATCCATAATTTCCACAGGTTCTTCGATGAAACGTAACTGTTCATCAACATGTAGTTCCTCCAGAGGAACTGCGAGTGATTCATCAGCTAGGCATTTCTTTAAATTTGAGACGTGAAAGACGTTGTGTACACCACTAAGTCTTTCAGGTAGGTCCAGTTGATACGCGACTGGTCCGATTCTCTTCAATATTTTGAAAGGTCCAACATAACGAGGATTCAGTTTTCCTCGTTTCCCGAAACGAATGACACCTTTCCAAGGTGAGACTTTGAGTAAAACCATGTCACCTATTTGAAATTCCAAAGGTTTACGACGCTTGTCGGCATAGCTCTTTTGACGATCACGAGCTGCCGCCATACGATTTCTAATTTGAACGATCTTTTCGGAAGTTTCAAATACAAGTTCAGGACCTGTGAGTTGGCTATCCCCAACCTCGGTCCAACAAATGGGAGAACGGCATTTTCGTCCATAAAGTGCTTCAAATGGAGCTGCCTTGATGCTAGTGTGATAACTGTTGTTGTAGGAGAACTCCACCAATGGTAGGTGAGACTCCCAAGTGTTACCGAAATCGATCACACAAGCTCGTAGCATGTCCTCCAGAGTTTGGATAGTACGTTCAGTTTGGCCATCAGTTTGAGGATGGTATGCTGTGCTCATATCTAGACGCGTGCCTAATGCTTTATGCAATGATTGCCAGAAACGGGAAGTGAATCGTGCATCACGATCCGAAATAATAGAGATTGGCACTCCGTGCCGAGAGACCACTTCTTTCAAGTATACTCGAGTGAGTTTATCCATTTTGTCGGTTTCTTTGATTGCTAGAAAGTGAGCAGATTTTGTCATGCGATCCACAATTACCCATATAGTATCACATCCGGTAGGGGTTCGGGGTAATTTGGTAATGAAGTCCATGGATATTTGTTCCCATTTCCACATGGGAATTTCAGGTTGTTGCAGGAGACCGGACGGTTTTTGGTATTCAACTTTGACCTTCGCGCAGGTCAGACACTTACTAACATAAGTGGCTATATCGGCCTTCATCTTTGGCCACCAATATAGTACTTTTAGATCATGGTACATTTTATCGGAACCCGGATGAATGGAGTAACGAGATTTATGAGCTTCATCCATGATTAGTTCCCTTAAATCTCCGAACACTGGAACCCATATTCGTTCGACAAAGTAACGAATTCCGTTAGATTTTACTTCAAGTTGTGCTTCCATGCCGCGAGTACCTTCTAACGGTAGGTTATCTTCTTTCAAGGCTTCAAGTTGAGCACTACGGATTCTGTCAGGCAATCCAGGGTGAATAGTGAGTTGTAACGCTCGAACTCGTTTGGGTTTTGTTTCTTTTCGGCTTAGTGCATCAGCCACGACGTTAGCTTTACCCGGATGATACCGGATCGCACAGTCGTAATCATTTAAAAGTTCAACCCAACGACATTGTCGCATGTTCAACTCCTTCTGCTCGAAGATATGCTGGAGGCTCTTGTGGTCGGTGTAGATGGTGCATTTGGTACCGTACAAGTAATGTCTCCATATCTTAAGTGCAAAAACTACTGCTCCCAACTCTAGGTCATGAGTGGTGTAGTTTTTCTCGTGAACCTTTAACTGACGTGAAGCGTATGCGATTACCTTTTCGCGTTGCATTAAGACACAACCCAGACCTTGAATAGATGCATCACAATACACCACAAAGTCATCGGTTCCTTCCGGAAGAGCTAAAATAGGTGCACTGCAAAGTTTCTGTTTGAGATGCTGGAAAGCTGATTCTTGATTATCGCCCCAATTATAAGCTTTTCCTTTTTGAGTTAGGGCGGTGAGAGGTTGCGCAATCTTTGAAAATCCTTCGATAAAACGACGGTAATATCCAGCCAATCCCAGAAATTGTCGCACTTCAGTCGGAGTCGTCGGTGCTGCCCAATTCTTGATGGCTTCTATTTTGGATGGGTCGACATGTATCCCTTTTTCATTTACCACATGCCCTAGAAATTGAACCTCTTGAATCCAAAATTCACATTTGGAAAACTTAGCATAAAGTTGCTCTTGCTTAAGTAGTTCCAAAATTAGACGCAGATGGTCTTCATGTTCTTCCTCGTTCTTGGAATAAATAAGAATGTCATCGATGAAAACGATAACAAACTGGTCAAGGTAAGGCTTACACACACGGTTCATGAGGTCCATGAATACCGCGGGTGCGTTGGTTAAACCGAAAGGCATGACCATAAATTCGTAATGGCCGTACCTTGTCCTGAATGCAGTTTTAGAGATATCTTCTTCTCGGACTCTTAACTGATGATAGCCGGACCTAAGATCTATTTTGGAATAGAAACTTGATCCTTGGAGTTGATCAAAAAGGTCATCAATACGAGGTAAAGGGTAGCGGTTCTTGATTGTAACTTTGTTCAACTCCCGGTAATCAATACACATATGGAACGTACCGTCCTTCTTCTTGACAAATAATACCGGAGCTCCCCACGGTGATGAACTAGGTCGGATGAAGCCTTTATCCAATAAGTCTTGCAATTGAGTGGACAGTTCCTGCAATTCACTGGGTGCTAATCGATAAGGTGCCCGAGCAATCGGTGCTGCTCCGGGTGCTAGGTCAATTTGGAATTCAACCTGACGGTGTGGTGGCAGACCGGGCAGATCCTCGGGAAATACTTCCAAAAATTCACGCACAACGGGAATATCTTCGATCTTCTTCTCTTCTGACGGCTGTTCAGCAACAAGGGCCAAAATGGCCGTATGCCCCTTCCGAAGACATTTTTGTGCTTTCATGAAGGATATAATGCCCATGACAGTACCAACTCTTTCGCCCTGAACTGAAAGAATTTCTCCACTCGGGAGGGGTATGCGAACGATTTTCTCATGACAAATGATTTCCGCTTGGTTTCTAGACAACCAATCCATGCCAACGATTACATCAAAACTACCAAGTGTGACCGGTATAAGGTCGATATCTAGAATATGGCTAGCTAGATCAAGCTTACAACCCTTAAGAATGTGGGTTGCTTCAATTATTTGGCCGTCAGCTATCTCTATTACATACTTAGCTTCTAGCAGAGTTGGAGTTCCTTTTATCATATCACTAAGTTTCTTAGATATAAAACTCCTATCAGCACCAGTGTCAAAAAGGACAGAAGCAAAGTAATTAATTAAGAGAAATTTACCGGTGACCACGTTATGATCGTAGCGAGCCTCTCCGGATCCCAGTACAAAAGCTCTTCCTTTCGCCCCATTTCCTCCATTACCACCGTTATTACCGTTATTCCCACCATTGTTGTTTTGATTGGGGTTGTTACCATTGTTGCCCTGGTTATTACCGTTACCACTACCACTGCCATTACCATTTCCACCCTTTTTCAACTGAGGACAGTTCCTTTGAATGTGCCCCTCTTTACCGCACTGAAAACATCCCCTCGTGAATCCCTGTGATTGAAATGGTTGTTTGTTCGGGAGTGCAACTCTACAGTCCTTTGCAGCGTGGCCCATTTTACCACAACGCTGGCAACGTTGTCGGTCACAAGTACCCGTGTGGTGATAGCCGCATTTGTTGCACTTGGGGTACCTCCCAGCATATTCCCCTTGATTCGGACCTAATGAGGTCGTTTGATTAAAGTTTCTAGCATGCTCAAACTTTCGCTGTTGTTGGTGCTGAGGTTGATTGGATTGGGATCCTTTAGAATTTGAGTGGTTGTGTGAGTGGGAGTGATGGTCGAACTTGCGCTTATTGTTGTCGGTGAGTCTAGAAACCGAACCTCTTGGAGGTAAAGTTCCCTGTGTCACTGCCTGATCGGTCAATTTGTGAGCAAGTCTGATGGTCTGTTGGATGGTGGTAGGGTTGGATGAGGTCACCATGCTTTGAATCTGAGGTACCAAACCCCCAATGTATAGTTCAATCCGTTTGTAATCCGGAGTCACCATATGTGGGCACATGGTGGCAAGTTCGTGCGAACGGGTGGTGTAGAGTTCAATTTCTGAACCCTCCATCTTAAGGTTCCAGAACTCTCCCTCTAGCTTTTGAATTTCATCTCGTGGGCAGTATTCTTCTTTCATCATTGACTTAAATTCCTCCCACGGAAGTCCATTTGCCATTGCTAGTCCCAACATTTGAACTTGGGCATTCCACCATGTTAGGGCCGGGCCTTCTAAAGTTCCACCAGCAAATTTCACTTGATTAGCCACGGGGCAGTTGCACATGGCTATTACCGATTCAACCTTCTCAAACCAGCGAAGTAATCCAACTGCTCCTTCAGCTCCACTAAAGGTGTGGGGTTTGCAGTCCATGAATGCCTTGAAAGTGCAGACTGGCTGTTGATTTTGCTGGTTTTGCTGGCCTGGATTTAGAAATACGAATTGAATTGGAATTATAGAGTTTAGAAAGATATTCTTAGGAAAAGGGATTGACACTACTAGTCAATAGTTGAAAGCATTTATCTGCAGCATTCTGTGCTGCTAGGGCCTCTGCCACACTATTGTTTATCAAAGCAGCTAGTTCTGCTGCCGTCATGTTGATGGTACCACGACCACCGGTACGGCCTCCTCGTCCTCTCCCAGACATATTTCTTCACAATCACAAATGAAAACAATGAGAAATATATCGCATATTAAACATTATTCAGTTACGGGTAAGGAAATACAACATCTAATATTTTGAAAATTAAATAAATTGTAAGGCTACAAAATAAATAACTCAAATATTAAACTTCTCATGCTTTTATTGGATGGGAACAACCTTACCCATCTAGGTTTGAAAAGGGAAATAACATAAGCAAAAACAAACATGAAAAGGAAGATAGAATAGGAAGATCCTCAAATATCCTCGTCATCAGAAGAGACATATGACTGTGCATCATCAATCTCCACTGGCTCTTCCTCAGCTAGTTCCCCATCTAAGGGTTCCTCCTCGAAGGGCTCCTCCTCAAAGAGCTCTTCCTCAAAAGGTTCCTCCTCATCGTCAGATACTGGAATGTCTTCCGGGTGTAGGGCCGCTTGCAGTTGGGCTTCCAAGTGAGCCACCCTTTCTTGAAGGCCTTCAGCAGTGTGGTTAGCCACATGTAGCTGAGCTTCCATAGCAGCTAATCTCTCCAGAACTCCTTGCATATCATCATCCATAATGTCAGCCCTCGTCTCTAGGTGTGCTACACGATTCACTAAAAGGTTGTGGACATGATCCGTTGCAGCTAGTTCGGTAGTCAAATCTTCTATTCCTACCCTATTTTTTTCCACTTGTTTTCCATTCTCCAGGAGTTTAGGTATCTCCTCGGTAGCATCTTGTACAAAACTTAATTCCTTTAACATATAGGACACAAATGTTGCGAAGGCTTGTTCCATGGTACATGGTAAGCTAGGCAGTGTAGACGATGAAGATGTGGATGCAAAGTACGGTGATGGAACATCTCCCATTTCGATCCACCTTTGGATCATATGTGGGTACATATCCCAATTGAGAGCATACTCCAATGCCCGTGCGTTGCTTGGTTCGCCTTGCTCAATTGAGGTAGTCCGGCGCCTTTTGGGCTCCGGGGATGAGGGTACAGGTGCCTTATGCCCTGATGCGTTAGGTGATGGAGGTGGTGTTGACGACATGATCCTGCAACAATTTGTATAAGTGCCAACATCCAAATGGCATGTAACTCAAATGACATGTAACTAATGTGTGAGGCTATAGTCTAGTATGCAATCCTAGTTCTCTATAACCAATGGCTCTGATACTAATCTGTCACACCCCCAATTTCAACTAACGGAGTATTACCGTTTGGGAAGTGACAAACCAGGATCTCAGACACTAGTTACATTGAACGACTCTACATGGGACTCAAAATGAAAATATCTTTTAAATCAGAGTATCAATGCGGAAGCGTAAAGAAAGTAAATGCACAAAATACACGCGCCCAAAACCAAAGTCCAAAAGTCCAAACGTTCAACCAAACAAAGTACATTAAAATAATTCAATCAACATAAATAGACACAAAGCAAAGCAGTTGAATCCCATGCATGCCCTAACGTGCACCTGTGTCTTAGCTTAGCGTCCTGAGAAAACATGTAAGAAAAAGTGTCAACACGAGGTTGGTGAGTTCACAGGTTTCAATATATAAATAAACGTTTACCAGATTTATTATACAATCAACATAAATACCAAATGAGTAGCTAACCCATGTTCATTGTTTGCTATTACGCTCGCAACCGTAAACTGACTGTTTGTATTGCCTCCCACCAGGTCTATCAACCACGGTGTACGTTTAGGTCAATATTGCACCCGTTCGATATCCAATCGTGTTAGCGCGACTAACGCGGGTGAGGTTTGTCAAACCCAGTAGTACTACCCAACATACCTCGCTATATTCATATTTAAACGGTTCGATGTGAGGACTTTCATGATAGAGTTTACGCATAGTCATAACAATTGATATAAAATGAAGTACAAAAATCAAAAGAGTTGTATCATGTTTTCTCCCCCAGTTTAAAAGCAGTAAAAAGGGGCCGTGAAAACTCACCTGAGCTTGAGTAAGGATTTGAATCACACAAGGGAAAAGTTGGAGCCACGTGTGTAAGTCTCTAAAGACTTACGAATGCCCTAAAATTATAAACACATAAATTAGGGATAAAGGAAAATGGGAAATGTGACAATGACACGGATTGGGAAGCGTCCTAAAGAAACGCTCTAATATTCAAGAGTGGACGAAAGTGTCCACGGAGTTAGGAATTTCTTTACGCGACGAATGACACGACTAATAATAATTATAACCGGGTGTTTTGTCATTCACAAAAATTAGGAAAATAATATAATTTAATATATTATTTTTAGATTCGAAAGAATATTCTAATTACTCATTTGTGGTACAAAATAATAAATATATTATTTTTATGAACGTAGCAATGCGAGTTAATAATATAACTAATTATATTATTATTTAGTTTCAATTGTTATACGAGGTTGTAGAACGATACGAAATAATATATGTTTATATATTATTTAATAATACGAGTCACGGTTTGAAAATAATATAAACATATTATTTTATACAAATTTATGGCTTAAAATAATATAAGCATATCATTTTTACTTGATAATAATAATAATGTATAAATTATAAAGGCGGGTACAATTTATAAAAATAAGCTAATAATTCAAACCCGAGCCTACGGGTTGTTTTCCGGGTTAAAACCCATTTATATAATAATATAATATTAAAAGGTTTGATTTTTATTAATTAAATATTAACAGAAAAATGTTTAAAAATAATTGTAGGAGCCCGGACTCGAACCCGAGTCTCTCCCACACCCGCACACAGCCTTAACCATCTCCGCCCGCTAGGGTATCGCGAAGGATACCGGGTTGGAATGGTTTTAACATCAGGCTCTATGTGGTTTTCCTCCCTTAAAGACCCGCGATCGAAACCGGTCAATATCCCTCGATTCGGGCGATGGTTTGAGTGAAACAGAAACAAGTTTTGATGCTCAGAGGATTACGAATCCGAGCATGTCATCAATTTTGAAATCGGTTAAGATTTGGTTGTCTAATTTGTCAAAAACAGATCGAAACTTTATTTAGAAAACTTTGAATCGATTAGAAGTATTTCGATGATTAAGATGGTTAAAACTATAGGGCTTTTGTTAATCGGATAGATACGAAACTGATGAAGTAATTTAATTTCGTTTCTTTTTAGTCTAAGATCGAAAACCCCAAATTAGAACGCATATGAACCCTAATTACGGGTTCATGATCAATTCGATAGTGGAAGCCCGTTGTTTCATAGGGCTTTCACTCTACAGACGATTGCGAATCTAATGGAGTAGGTTAATTTGATTTAAAAACGGTTTAGAATTGAATTCGACAGATAGAGTTCACATGAACCCTAATTACGGGTTACAGAGATTTTTATATTAAAACTTGAAATTGGCAAAGGGCTTTCAGTAGAAAAATTGTTGTGAATCTTTCTGCATAGGTTAATTTCATTTTCATTGGGTCTAGATTAGGGCTCGACTAAATCAGTCAGATGATGAACCCTAGGATCAAGAACTCGATCGAATTGATAATGTGAGCCCTAATTGGGTTAGGGCTTTCATTTCAGAGATAAAAGCGAAGCTGATGATGTATCTAGTTACCTGAATTGGTGTCGGGACGGTGGAGATCAACTAAAACAGGTCCGACGATGACTAGTTCGATTCCCGGCGGCTCTTGCTATGAATCCGATCAATTTGACGAGTGCAAAGGTTTCAGAGAGACTCGATTTAGGTGTGCAGTGTGTTGGTGTAACATTTCTGATTTTCATCATGTAATCATTTGATTTCTATAAACAAACACATTTCAGTTTCGATTCGTGTACAAACAAACTACGATGCAGTTACATATACAAACTATTCTATTACAATAAACAAATTAAACAAAAACACCATTATCTCACAAGCCTCGAGGACCAAAACTCAAAAACTACAAAACTAGGCAAGCACGGTCGCGCCTGCAACCTAAGCACGGTCGCGCCTAAAGTAGACACGGTCGCGCTGATGAACCCACTTGACTCTGCAGAAGTCAAACCATACCATACCCTCTGAATTCGCGAAATTTAAAATAGAGAAAAGGCGGTTTTCACGCGTCAAACCTTACTCGACTGAATTCAACCTGCTTCACGCCTAAATTGTCCTCCAATTTGCACATTTGTTTAATCCCATACCCACCACAACCAAGTCTCGCGAATTAAACTATTGAGAGCAAGTTGCAGGCTTCCTACACCCTCATATACACCCACTCAATCTCTCAGAACTCTCACTCGACGCTCACAACACCTCTGTCGTCCGATTGATCGCCAAGAAACGAAGTCGCTCGACCCGTAGCCGACCGCATTCGATTGCCCACTTTCAGCAAGTAAGTAACACGTCTTCAGCTTTGTATCTACCTCTACTACGAAAGCCCTATATCAATTCGTAGTAGAAACACTCAAATCGATCCGATTTTGAACCAAAAAGCCGAAACATAAATTTTACTCGAACTACACTCTAGACAAGATATAAATACAATTAAACTATGTAGAAACATTCGTAATCATCCACTAAGTGAAAGCCCTAAGAATCCAGAAGCTATTAATATAAGAATCGATCGAATTGTGTCTGAAAAAGGCCCGACACGGTCGCGCTCATCCCTGAGCGCGGTCGTGCCTGACCAAGCACAGTCGTGCCCCAGGTGTGGCCCGGTCGTGCTTACCGAGCAAACAAGTCTTGACCAAAAACAAACACTAGACGCGGTCGTGCCAGATACAAGCACGGTCGTGCTCTATGTCCAGACCCTCTGTAGTGACTTCTGACTCGACCACGGGCGCGCTCAGACCCCCACGGTCACGCCCGGCATCGAGCGCGGTCGTGCCATACTCGAGCACGGTCGTGCTCCTTGACCAGAATCTATTATTTTTCTGTTTGAAAGTCTATTTAACATATTTTAGTTAAAAATCTCATAATGTAATTATAAAAATTAAGTTATAAAATCCCAAGACCCGGGAATCATTTATAAACCAAATCCTTGATTTAGAAATTTAAAACGGTTAATTTCCGATAGTTTCAAAACCGATGAAATCGTGAGTTTATATAATCATTTTTATAAAAACTATTTATACAAATATATATATTGATTTAAACAAATATCGTTTATTTAAATTTTATTTAAATAAATATATATGTATGTCGCTACTAATTTATTATTTCAAAACCAACCCTAAACACACAAACCACCAATGAATACATTTTGACATAAAATAACACAAACAATGACACGTGTTATATACGCTTATTCAATAGGTCGAACATAGTGACCTACGACACATTTTGGCATTTTTACTCGATTGTGCAAATCAACACGCTACATTACAAGTGAGTCTACATAACCCCACTTTTACTCTTTTTCACCTTTGGGGTGGACATGATTTACATTAAACAAATTGCAACTCTTTCATAGTACAATTCTTACTTGATTACATGAATTATTTGTGCAATATGCTTGAATGCTATGAGTTATTACTATACATACATGACGCAACTCGTGCAATCATTAACTCTGTACAAGCCAACGGTAAACAAGGATAGTACTATTGAGTCTGACAAACCCACCCGGGTAGGGTGTTTGTTACCGACTTTACATTAGGGTAACCTGCGTGTTATGCCTCAGTCACAAGGTTTGATTGTGCACCTAGTATAACTATAGATTCTCCATATTTGTCTTATATACCATGTGAATCAATGAATTGTATGAACATTTCTGAACTCTTATTTGTGTGTCAAAACTTATGTATGCTCACCAACTTTCTAGTTGACCCTTGTTTTTAAATCATGTTTCAGGTGCTAACAATTGAGATGATTACAAGTTGCTTCCACCTAGTTTGAGGACCTAGTTAAAAGCTCTAAAATAAACATTGTTATGTATTTTGTTATGTTTCGTGTACTTGTTGGATTGTTGTTTGATTTCAATGAAAACTGCATGTTTAATTATCTCAACCTTAGCGAACCATGAGCTATGAACAGTCTGCACGCTTCACGCCCCGACGTTTCCGCCGTCGGTTGGGGTGTGACAGTTGGTTTGCAATTTGGTAACTGATTACAGTCGAATTCGATTGAGTAAGACATAGGGTCGACGGTTACTTGTTTAATTCTCATTATTAGTGTTAATTCGATTAAATTGGAGGTGTTTAATGGATCAATTATGATCGTTATGATCATTATTATGCACGAACGGTTCTAATTCCAACGGATTTCGGGATATAATTCGCGAATTGGAAATCAAAAGGATTCCAATGTTGACTTTCAAAAGTCAACAGGAGCAATTTGATAAAATTGACTTTGATGGGTCAATTTATTTGATTTGGTAACTTCACACAACCAGTCCCTGAAGTTTTGAATTAATATTGTGACCGAATTAGACCTTGGGGTTAGATTTGACTAACGGGGTTAGGTTTTTAACGGTAAGTTAACGGGATTTGCTAACTGAGTTAACCAGAAAAGTCTGGTTGTCACACATATTCAACTTTTTTTTATCAAAGATATGTTGAAGGCTCTTGTGATCCATAAAAATAGTACTCTTTGTACCGTATAAGTAATGCCTCCAAATTTTGAGTGCAAATACAACAGCGCCCAATTCCAAGTCGTGAGTTTTTCTCATGTACCTTTAGCTGTCTGGATGCATAGGCTATGACCTTATCTTTCTATATCATTACACAACCCAGATCTTGATGTCATGCGTCGCAATACACGACAAAGTTGTCGGTTCCCTCGGGAAGGGATAGAATCGATGCGCTGCATAGTTTATGCTTTAGTAACCAAAAGGCTGATTCTTGTTTATCACCCCAATCAAACTTTTTGTCTTTCTAGGTTAGCGAGGTCAAAGGCTGAGTTAATTTTGACAAATTCTCGGTGAATGGCCGGTAATAACCGGCTAGACCCAGAAACTGACGCACCTCAGTCGGAGTCTTTATAACATCCATGATTTTCTTGTATTATTTTACTTTATTATATGCATTAATGACATTTTATTTCAATCGTGTACTTAGACATTATTATGTGTCACATCAATTATTATTTCAAAGTGTATCAATTCAGAGTTCAATCGTGTATGCATATTAATTTTTCTGTTATAACATATGTATGTACATATATATATATATATATATATATATATATATAGGGTTAGGTTCAAATGAGAACTCATAATACTTGAGAACTCGCTAGAACTCGTCAAAAAACCAATTAAAATCATTTTTTTTGTATTCACTATCTTTATTATTAAAATATAACATAAAAATGATTTATCTCTTTAATCAATGCATCCCCTCTCTCTAAATTATCCTTAAAAAAATTTATATACATGTGTGAATGTTAAACACTTACACATGTGTAAGTGGTAAACTTACACAAGTGTATATTTTTTTAATATATGAAGACATGTAAATTTACATATATAAATTCATTTTATTATGTTGTATTCTAACAATAAAAATAGTAAAAACAAAAAAAAATGGTTTTGATTGGATTTTTGACGAGTTCTCAAAATATTTAATGATCCATTCCCTATATATATATACCTTGTTATAATAATTAAATCAAAAAATAAAAATTTTGAGTATTAATCATGTATGCATATTCTTTTGATTATCATATATATATATATATATATATATATATATATATATATATGTATATACGTAAAAAAATATTTTTTTAAACTAATCAATTATACAACTTTCAGTTTATAAAAAAAATTGGAGGTTTCCTATATAAAATAATTAAAATAAAACTATTACTGTTTAAGTTTATATAAGTTTTACAAAAACAATTTTCTAAATAAATAAAACAGGTTTAAATCATTAATTTGAGCAAAAAACACCTTTAATTGTCTTTGAACCCCCTTTATAGCATTTGAACCCCTTTATCCCATTTGAAACCCCCCCCCCCTATAGATGTTGAACCCTCGAACAAGGTTTTACTCCAATTTTGACTTGCAAAAGTCAAAATCGGTTTCTAAATCCATCAAATCTCTGTTGTTACGGAATTCAATCCTCCACAAATCATTTTGCTACTCATTTATGATCATTTAGAACTGGAAATCATTTTTATTGATTGAAATTTTCGTTTTTCTTGTACCCATTCAAAGCTTCGGTTATGTTTTTTTAAAACCCTTGTAACGAACCTCAAATCTCCGCAAATCACGCTCATTTACGACTGTAAACGCGTTACTAACACCATGTATGTACACCCAATCCGTTGACAACCAGAAATCATTACTCGAATCCATTTTTTCTCCCTCCCGATGGCGATCGGCATCAGGCAGCAGGAACTCTTTTTTTTTTGCGAAATTCAAGTCCAATAGCAGGTAATAATCTTACCCTCTACCTCGATTTAACTTCGTATTTCAAATGCCCTTTTATCTAGAATCGATTCGTGGGTTCATTTGGGGTTAGGATTTGCAAGTTCTTTATTTAGGGAAGTAGGGTGTTTGGGACTGGTTTATAAAAACTAAATGTTTCCATTCCTTATCAAGGCATTAGCCCAGATCAACTGGTTAGTACTTGTAGCATACATAAGCAAGGTTGCGGGTTCTAACCCTTCACGCCTCTATTTGTTTTCTCTTTTTTTTCTATTGTTCTCTTTTTGTGTTGGGTTGTTTCCACTTACTCACACACCCATATTTATGTATATGTATAAAATTAACATACATGTATAGGAATAAAGTGTAAAACTCATATTCTTCTTAATTAAACAAACTCATGCATCTAATCTATATGCCTTTTTTATAAACCGAATATGCATACAAATATATATATATATATGTGTATTATTAGAAGACTAATTTAAACTATAAATAAACGTGTTGATTGTCCCAAATGACAAACATTGTTATTCTAACATAAACCCTATTATTTTATATATATATATATATATATATATTACTTGAACCTTTAAAAACAACATATTATTAATAATATGATTTTATGTGCATTATTAAATTTTAATGATCTTTTTAGTAGTGTAGTTATCTTTTCACAAATATTATGACCCTTTCAATAATTTGACAAATAATAATCCGAATAACAAATTTATTATTTCAAATCATATCATATTATAATATTTTATCATAATTGCTATGTTAATTGTCTTAATAAAATTATATTAATTTTGCAGTTGATATTTATTTTGGGCACGTAAAATCTCTTTTTATAAATAAATCTTCTAAAACATTATTTCATGTAAAATTCACCTATATATTATCACTTTAGTTATTGTTAAGATTCGTATCTTTTCCTTCCTTCGTTCGTTCCAAAACCCTAAAATCTCAACCGTCCCGTTATTATTTCTTTTATTTATTTCTATATATTAAACATGTACAAACTATTGATCCATATACTTCATCAAAACTTAGGTTAATCTTGTGGTTAGCTAGATACTTGTGCAACCACAACTAAGCGTTTTATTATCACTTATGACCTTTTTCTTTTCATGCTAGGCATGGCCACTTACCCTTCTAACCACCCGGAATATTACCCCGAAACAGAGTCCGAGCAAGAAGAATACTTTGGGCCCCATCACCAGTCAACGGGTCACCGGCACAACCAGCTGTCAAATCCCTGTTTGACCGTAGAGCAGAATGGCTTAAGAGCACGGGCATGAGAATCCAAGTACCTGAACCACCCGTACTGAGAGACCCTTATCTAGCACCTGATCCATACCACCCAAACTCAATGACAAGTCAAGCTATGGAACTAACCAGTGCTATAGGAGTTCCGGTCAATGCCGCTCACCAATATGTGAGATCCACGGAATTCCTGAGGAAAAGATTAGAGCATGAGGTAAGGCACGACCTACTAGGCCAATGTGTGGATGGCCTATTGAGTCAAGTGCAGTACCAGGAGGACCTAATTTCAAATCTAAGTACCCAGCTATACATGATGGAAAGAGACAGGGAGATATTCGATGCTTGTACGGATATATCTAGAGTCGAGACCCGATTTGCAATACAAGTAACTATAACAACGTTTATATCGGTGCTCATCTGCTTCTTGGTGGAAAGCTACCTGAGACGTTAGCCTGATTGTTCTATTTCATATTTAAATTTTAGTTTGGACCCGTTACTCTATGTCTGGAATAATTTTTTGACATTTTATCATTTGGTGTTAAATTTCATTTTACAAATTGTCTTACGTGAATGCCACTACTCACCCACTGATTCAATATTGCAAGCATGAATTTCATCTGTCATGTTATCACCAAAATTACCAAACTTGCTATTTGTACTATAAGACAACTCTCTACCGTTATCCCTAACATGATTACTTGAGCAATTACTAAACACCTTCAAAACCTCTAGGCATAGGTAACTATTTACCTTCAAAAATTCAATCTAGTGGGGGTTGTAGAAGGATAAGAGGAACTAAGGTGAACATGCAAAATAAGAAATTATTACGGGTGCACACGTAATAAAAGTTTGCAGTGCATGTGAATCCTAGCAAAACCTATCATGTAAGCGATAGCCATTATCTCTATGAACATTTGATTTCAACCCCAGAACTCAAAAATGTATGTGACAACCCGACTTTTCAGGTTAACTCAGTTAACAATTTCGTTAAATATCCTAACTGAAACCAGTTAAATCTAACCTGAGGGTCTAATTCTGTCAATAACCCGAACTCTAACTGCAGGGACTAGTTCTGCCAAGTCCCAAAACCTGATTTGTTGACTCTCAAAGTCAAAATCAGTTCAAGCTATTTCTGTTGACTTTTAAAAAAGTCAAATTCGGGACTTTTGATCTTAAATCCTTGAACAATAGCCGAAGATGATTCACATTCGTAACTGAGTTTCTCGTGATATCATTAATCGATCGTTATTAGGGCGATAATTATAATCATTGTCGAATTAAACCACTTAATGACGAAGTTAAGTCATAACCGTCGCCCTCCCGTCGATTTCTATCAAAACCTCGCAAATTCGGTTATCATTCTCCCAATTTCACATACTATCATCTCAAACGAATTCCTATCAAGCTTCTACGCGTACCAATTCAATCGGAAGTGTGGTCGGAGACTCAAGGAACCAAAGCCGTCGACGTCGGAACGCAACCTAGTCGAACTCAGTCAAATCGCATCTGTTTCTGGTAATTGAACACACCCTCACCTTCGTTTTTACTTCCTAATGGAAAGCCCTATGTCAATTAGGGCTTACAACATCGATCTTAGCAAGATCACTAATCTAGGGTTCATATGAAACTCGATTTGGGGCTTTTGATCCTAGACATGTTTATAATCCAATTAATCTATACCACTAGACTCGTAATCACTTGTATAACGAAAGCCCTATGTTAATTAAATCAAACAACACTCAATTTTACAAGATCCGGAAATTAGGGTTCTTCATATTCGATTTTGGGGATTTTGATCTTAAACACTGTTTTAATCAAATTAAACCATACCATCAGATTCGCAACTTATCACTCTTTGAAAACCCCATATCAATTGATTCAATCATCATCGAATTTTACTTGATCCGTAACCTAGGGTTTAATCATAATATAAATTGGGGGTTTTTACTCTAAACTCAAACTCAATGAAATTAAAGAGTAGGAGTAGTTTCAAAATCATCTGTTTAGTAAAAGCCCCATGTTTCTGTTGAGTGTTAACATCCATTTTAACCAATTTGATTTGTGTTCTTGATCTAGGGTTTCGGCCCGTATTTATGAAATTAAATGACCCAAAACTTGTTAGATTTGAAATTAAACTAGTCCTCAGACTCGCATGTACTCGATTTTCAAAACCCCTATGCCTTTGGTGTCAATCGAAATCGAATTCGTGGGTTTTGGGCTGGAACCATTCGCGATCAGGAATGGGGAGGGGGCTCTCGGGAATTGTTAATCAAAAGCAATTGAAACCAGGATCTGTCGCGATAGCCTAGCGGCCGGGACTGGTTAGAGTTGTGTGCGTGTGTGGGAGAGACCCGGGTTCGAGGCCGGGCTCCCACAATCATTTTTAAACATTTTTCTGTTAATATTTAATTAATAAAAATCAAACCCTATAATATTATAATATTATACAATTGATTTTTTACCCCGAAAACAACCCGTAGGCTCGGGTTTGAATTATTAACATATTTTTATATTATACCCACTTTTATAAATAATGTATTGTTATTATCCTCAAGTAAAAAAAAATAATATGTTTATATTATTTTAAGCCACAAACTCGTATAAAATAATACGTTTATTTTCAAACCGTGGCTCGTGTTATTTAATAATATATATATTATTTCGTATCGTTTTACAACCCCGTGTAACATTTGAAACTAAATAATAATATAATTAGTTATATTATTTACTCGCATTGCTACGTTCATAAAAATAATATATTTATTATTTTGTACCACAAACGAGTAATTAAAATGTTCTTTCGGATCTAAAAATAATATATTAAATTATATTATTTTCCTAATTTTTGTGAATGACAAAACACTCGATTATATTTATTATTATTTTGTCATTCGTCGCGTAACGTATATATATATATATATATATCTTAATAATAAATTTAGGAATTCCTATCCCCGTGGACACGTTCGTTTACTCGTGAACATTAGAACGTTTCCTTAGGACGTTTCTCTTTCCGTGTCGCTGTCACAAGTCCAAATTTTTATCCCTAATTTATGTGTTTATAATTTTAGGGCATTCGTAAGTCGTTTGAGACTTACACTCGTGGTTCCAATTTACTTCTAGTGTGAAACTACCTTCAATTTCACGGCCCCTTTTTACTGCTTTTAAACTGGGGGAGAAAACATGATACAACTCTTTTGATTTTTGTACTTCATTTTATATCAATTGTTATGACTATGCGTAAACTCTATCATGAAAGTCCTCACATCGAACCGTTTAAATATGAATATAGCTAGGTATGTTAGGTAGTACTACTGGGTTTGACAAACCTCACCCGCGTTAGTCGCGCTAACACGATTGGATATCGAACGGGTGCAATATTGACATAATCGTGCACCGTGGTTGATAGACCTGGTGGGAGGCAATACAAACATTCAGTTTACGGTTGCGAGCGTAATAGCAAACATGAACATGGGTTAGCTACTCATTTGGTATATATGTTGATTGTACAATAAATCTGGTAAAACGTTTATTTATATATTGAAACCTGTGAACTCACCAACCTTGTGTTGACACTTTTTCTTACATGTTTTCTCAGGACGCTAAATTAAGACACAGGTGCACGTTAGGGCATGCATGGGATTCAACTGCTTTGCTTGTGTCTATTTATGTTGACTGAATTATTTTATTGTACTTTGTTTGGTTTGGACGTTTGGACTTTGGTTTTGGGCGCGTGTATTTTGCGCATTTACTTTCTTTACGCTTCCGCATTGATATTCTGATTTAAAAGATATTTTCATTTTGAGTCCCATGTAGAGTCGTTCAATGTAACGAGTGTCTGAGATCCTGGTTTGTCACTTCCCAAACGGTAATACTCCGTTAGTTGAAATTGGGGGTGTGACAGATTGGTATTAGAGCCATTGGTTATAGAGAACTAGGATTGCATACTAGACTATAGCCTCACACATTAGTTACATATCATTTGGATATTTGGTACTTATACATAATGTTGCAGGATCATGTCGTCAACCCCACCTCCATCACCTAACGCATCAGGGCATAAGGCACCTGTACCCTCATCCCTAGAGCCCAAAAGCGCCGGACTACCTCAATTGATCAAGGCGAACCGAGCAACGCACGAGCATTGGATTATGCTCTCAATTGGGATATGTACCCACATATGATCCAAAGGTGGATCGAAATGGGAGATGTTCCATCACCATACTTTGGATCCACATCTTCATCATCTACACTGCCTAGCTTACCATGCACCATGGAACAAGCTTTCGCAACATTCGTGTCTTATATGCTAAAGGAATTAAGTTTTGTACAAGATGCCACCGAGGAGATACCTAAACTTATGGAGAATGGACCCCAAGTAGAGAAGAATAGGGTAGGAATAGAACATTTGACTATCGAGTTAGCTGCAACGGACCATGTCCACAACCTTTTAGTGGATCGTGTGGCACACCTAGAGACGAGGGCTGACACTATGGATGATGATATGCAAGGAGTACCGGAGAGATTAGCTGCTATGGAAGCTCAGCTACATGTGGCAAACCACACTGCTGAAGGCCTTCAAGAGAGGGTGACTCACTTGGAAGCCCAACTGCAAGCGGCCCTACACCCGGAAGACATTCAAGTATCTGACAATGAGGAAGAACCCTTTGAGGAGGAACTCTTTGAGGAGGAGCCCTTTGAGGAGGAACCCTTAGAGGGGGAACCAGCTGAGGAAGAGCCAGTGGAGATTGATGATGCACAGTCTTATGTCTCTTCTGATGACGAGGATGTTTGAGGATCTTCCTAATCTATCTTCCTTTTCATGTTTGTTTTTGCTTATGTTATTTCGCTTTTCAAACCTAGATGGGTAAGGTTGTTTCCATCCAACAAATACATGTTTAATTATATATATATATATATATATATATATATATATATATATATATATATATATTCCACTTAACCTTAAAAACGACATATTATTATTATTAATACGACCTTATTTGCAAAATAAAAGTTCAACGATTATTTTATTTATGATATTAGTGGTTATTAAACAAATGATTTTACTATTTGGACTTTCATAAATAATAAAACTACAATTCGCTTAACTAATTTATTTAATTCAACTTATATCCTTATGAATATTATTATATCATGATATTTCGAATGTTGATAGCTTAATTGTATTCTCCTTTAATAATGAGAACTTTTGACACCAATTTGATATCCCCTCAGATAGCCCTATAATTTCAACTTTTACCCAAGAATACGACCTCGTTCTCTTGACATTTCAACTACCAAAACACGATGAACCCACTCCACTACCCTCTCATAAATAAACCATATGACTTGTCATGAAGCAACCCTATTCATCACCGTTGACCGAGACAGTCATTTCACATCCATGTTCTTGAAATCTCGACAAAAGTCCTTAAAGACTCGTCTGAATCGTAGTACAGCTTATCATCCCCAAACTCAAGCATAGCCGTATTCCAATTGTCAAAGTCCGTTGGGAATCTAAACGTGGCCAGAGTTTACTTGGGAACGTGATGATCAAATGAAGCTCAAGTACCCTCATCTCTTTCCTGTTTCAGTAGCCTCCACCAGTTGAATTTCGGGATGAAATTCCCTCAACTTGGAGATACTGTAACATTCATGATTTTCTTGTATCATTTTACTTTATTCTATGCATTAATGACATTTTATTTCAATCCCGTACTCGAACATTACTCTGTGTCACATCAATTATTATTTCAAAGTGTATCAATTCAGAGTTCAATCTTGTATGCATATTAATTTTTCTATTATAACATATATATGTACATTTATATATATATATATATATATATATATATATATATATTTATAGGGGAGGTTAAAATAAGAAGGATGTTTTGGCTAAGAAGACTAAGAATGATTGTGGAGTTGACATGTGGCAATTCTCAAAGTTAGAATTAAAGGGCATTTAATCCCTTTTATTTTCTCGAAACCCAGCACTTTCCCAATGTTCTCTCCTCCTCTAACCCTAAATTAAATAAATGGATAGAAGAGCATACGTAACCTCTAGAGAATCCATTTGCATTTTTCACACATCGAAGCAATTCCAGCGACGACCGATGATTGTTGTGTGAAAGTAGTTGTACATATACGACTGCTTATCGGAGATGAAAAGCTTCAAGCCTGTAATGATTGTGTCGCCTCCATACACGAAAATCGCCAGGTTAATTATCATTCAAGCATTCATACAATTCCACTTAAAATATAATAAATTTCCCCTTTAATTTTAATCCTCCACGGCCAGTTGCTTTTTCGTTTGATCGGAGATGGTGTGAACTGATGCAATTGGATTCTAGTTGTAATAATCTAGTGTATTGAAAATTAAGTTATTAAATTAATGTTTGTCATTTGGGAAATAATGGAGAAACATGAAATTAAATGTATTGATGATGATGATTGCTGTAAACGATTTAGTTTCATAAATTGGGAATTACTTTAATTTTTTTTTCTTTTTTGATATGATTCTTATGATTTTGTTATTAAGATGGATTTTCTATAAAAAAGAATGTGACGCATTATTTTTCACATCCGCAAAGTTTTCTTTTGTTTTGTAATCCCGAATCGGAGATCATTCGGTTCGATATTTGTATAAAAAAGAATGTCCACCATTGTTTGACGCATTAATCAGGAATACACATTAGGGTCAAAAAGAGATTGTGCTGGATTTTTGTTCTCTAAATATGCTAGATTTTTATTTATTTTTTCTAAGACCAAAGAGATAATTTATTGTAATACAGTACACAATTTTCAGCATAGAAAAATATAGCACACAAATTCATCACAGAAAAATGCTCAAATTTTTGTGCTGTTTTTGCTTATTATAGTATTGTTTTGTTCATTTTATTTATCACATGTGCTGGTTTTTTGTGATAATTATTGTGTTGGTTTGTCTTGTTCTCATTATTTGTGCTGATTTGTTTTTTAAATCACATTGTTATTGTGCTAGTTTATTTGTGCTGGTTGTGCTAGTAACTGTGAAGGTTTGTTGTTTTTGTGCTGTTTTGCTGTCTTTTTGCTAGTTGGATATTTTGTTGTGCTAGTTTGCTATTTTTGTGTTTGTTTATTTGTGCTGGTTTGATATTTTTGTTTGTACTGGTTTGATTTTTCATAAAACAACACAATTTATGTAAAGCAGCACAATTTAGGTAAAATAGCACAATTTAGTATAGTGTCCGATTTTTTTTTACAAAAAATATAGCAATACTATACTCGAATTAAAGGTAAAAAACGCTCGATTTTATGGTGTAATTTTTTTTTAATATAAGGTCGTATGAAAAAGTTATGCACGTTTAAAAAAAGTGGGGGTATTTGAAAAAAGACAACAATTGTGGGTTTTCAAAAATGTCCTTTCACTCCTTATTTTTCCGACACTTAAATCTCAACCCTTTATCATGCAAGTGGATGTGTGAGATTGCTTCTTAAGCTTTTTAGCCAAATTACAGTTCTTTGTGGAACCTCCCCCTATATATATATATACACACACACCTTGTTATAATAATTAAATCAAAAATAAAACTTTTAAGTAGTAATCATGTATGCATATTCTTTTGATTATAATATGTATATATATTTATTTATGTATATAAGTAAAAAATATTTTGTTAAACTAATCAATTATACAACTTTCAGTTTATAAAAAAAAATGGAGGTTTCCTATATAAAATAATTAAAATAAAACTAATAATGTTTAAGTTTATATAAGTTTTACAAAAACAATTTTCTAAATAAATAAAATAGATTTAAATCATTAATTTGAGCAAAGAACCCCCTCTAATTGTCATTGAACCCTCTTTATAGCATTTGAACCCCTTTATCCCATTTGAACCCCCCCTTTATAGATATTGAACCCTGGAACAAGGTTTTACTCCAATTTTGACTTGCAAAAGTCAAAATCGGTTTCTAAATCCATCAAATCTCTGTTTTTACGGAATTCAATCCTCCCCAAATCGTTTTGCTACTCATTTATGATCATTTAGAACTGGAAATCATTTTTATTGATTGACATTTTCGTTTTTCTTGTACCCATTCAAAGCTTCGGTTATGTTTTTTAAAACCCTTGTAACGAACCTCAAATATCCGCAAATCCCGCTCATTTACGACTGTAAACGCGTTACTAACACCATGTACGTACACCCAATCCGTTAACAACCAGAAATCATCACTCGAATCCATTTTTTTCTCCCTCCCTGTCGCGATCGGCATCAGGAACTCGTTTTTTTTTTGCGAAATTCAAGTCCAATAGCAGGTAATAATCTTACCCTCTACCTCGATTTAACTTCGTATTTCAAATGCCCTTTGATCCGGAATCGATTAGTGGATTGATTTGGGGTTAGGGTTTGCAAGTTCTTGATTTAAGGAAGTAGAGTGTTTGGGACTGGTTTATAAAAACTAAATGTTTCCATTCCTTATCAACTGCATGCCTCCGTTTTTTTTCTCTTCTTTTTCTATTGTTCTCTTTTTGTGTTGGGTTGTTTCCACTTACTCACACACCCATATTTATGTATATGTATAAAATTAACATACATGTATAGGAATAAAGTGTAAAACTCATATTCTTCTTAACTAAAAAAACTCATGCATCTAAATTATATGCCTTTTTTTTATAAACCTAATATGCATACAAATATATTTATATTTATATATATATATATATATATATATATATATATATATATATGTATGTATGTATTATAAGAAGACTAATTTAAACTATAAATAAACGTTTTGATTGTACCAAATGACAAACATTGTTATTCTAACATAAACCCTATTATTATTATTATTATTATTATATATATATATATATTACTTGAACCTATAAAAACAACATATTATTAATAATATGATTTTATGTGCATTATTAAATTTTAATGATTTTTTTAGTAGTGTAGTTATCTTTTCACAAATATTATGACCCTTTCAATAATTTGACAAATAATAATCCGAATAACAAATTTATTATTTCAAATCATATCATATTATAATATTTTATCATAATGGCTATATTAATTGTGTTAATAAAATTATATTAATTTTGCTGTTGATATTTATTTTGGGCACCTAAAATCTCTTTATAAATAAAGCTTCTAAAATATTATTTCATGTAAAATTTAGCTATATATTATCACTTTAGTTATTGTTAAGATTCGTATATTTTTCTTCATTCGTTCGTTCCAAAACCCTAAAATCCCAATAGTCCCGTTCTTATTTCTTTTATTTATTTCTATATTAAATATGTACAAACTATTGATCCATATACTTCATCAAAACTTAGGTTAATCTTGTGGTTAGGTAGACACTTGTGCAACAAAAACTTGTTTGTGTGATTATCAAGCTACTCATTGCAAGGTGAGTTACATAGCCCCACATTTTACATTTTTTACCTTTTTGGGGTGAAACATGATTACATCGAACTGTTTGTAATTTATACAATTCAAACAGCGTCTACATGTGCATATTTTTGTGCCTTATGCTTTGAACACTATGAGCTAAACTAAATTTATAACAAGTACAATCATTAACTCCGTACATGCTAACGGTAACAATGATAGATCCATTGCATTTGACAAATCCACCCAGGTAGGGTGATTGCTTACCGACAATACACTAGGGTAACATGAGTGTTATGCCTAACATGTCACAAGGTTTGATTGTGCACCCGGTTTTCTATAGTTGTTCTCCATAATAGCCTATTTATACCATGTTACACTTGAATTGAATAAAAACATTTTAAACCTATTTATAGAGTCAAAACCTATGTATACTCACCAACTATTTTTAGTTGACCTTGTTTTCATCATGTTTCAGGTGCAAATATTTGAGATTACGTGCAAGATGCCTCACTTAGGGAAAGGACCTAGATTGAATAAAGAATTGAACTTTTGAAGTATTTTGTTTTGGATGTTTGTTTGAACTTACATTATGAAATCTTGGTTTAATAGTTATATGAAATTTAATTTGATCATGTGCTTATGAACAATCTCCATGTCCCGCCCCGACGTATTCCGCCGTTGGTTGTGGTGTGACAGTCTTTGGCGCTTCCTAGTTTTTGATTGCTTCAATTTTGTACGGATCCATATGTATACCTTTCTCATTGATGACGTGTCCAAGAAAATGCACCTCTCGAATCCAAAATTCACACTTAGAGAATTTGGCATACAATTTCTCGTTTCCGAGTAGCTCCAAAACTAGCCTCAAGTGATGTTCATATTCCTCCTTACATTGTGAATATATTAAGATGTCATCGATAAACACAATCATGAATTTATCTAAATAGGGTTTACAGACCCTATTCATGAGGTCCTTGAAAACTGTTGATGCATTTGTCAAACCGGAAGGCATGACTAGAAACTCGTAGTGAATGCGGTTTTTGGAATATCTTCTTCTTAAATCCTCAACTGATGATACCCCGAACGTAGTTCAATCTTCGAATATAAACTAGAACCTTGCAGTTGATCAAACAAATCATCTATTCTAGGAAGTGGATACCGGTTCTTGATAGTTAGCTTGTTCAACTCCCGGTAGTCGATACACATCCTAAAGCTTCCATCCTTTTTCTTCACAAACAAGACCGGAGCTCCCCAAGGCGAGAAAATCGGTCTTATGAATCCTTTATCCAACAATTCTTGTAATTTATTGGATAATTCATGCATTTCTGACGGTGCTAAGCGATAAGGCGACCGTGCGATCGGTGCGACTCTAGGTACCAAATCAATTCGAACTCGACTTGCCAAGGTGGTGGAAGTCCAGGCAAGTCTTCATGAAAAACTTCAGGAAAGTCACGAACGACTGGTATGTCCTCAAATCCGTCTCTCGTCGGTCTTCTTTTCAACTACATGCGCCAACATTGCGTAACATCCCTTCCTCAAGTATTTACGGGCCTTCATGCAAGTAATAATTTTTAAACTAGTCCCACTCTTTTCTCCTTGGATCATAAGGGTTTATTCGGTCAAAAGTGGAATACTGACGACTTTCTTATGACAAATAATCTCTTAAGCTTAGGGCAATCCCTTTCAAAAGTTGAATAAAGATGCATAGTGATTATTAATAAGGAACGTACCAGTAACCACCGAAGGATCCTTGGGAGCATCCAGTGCTCCAATCACAGAAGCTATGCCTCGTGCTTGATTAGTGTTCTGGTTCTTAATCTTAGGGAAATCCCTTTCATGCTACTTGATTTTAAACCTAGTGAAGGTCTAAAGTCGGTTGACACAAAACTCAAGTCGGCACCCGTATCAAACAGTATAGATGCATAGTGATTATTAATAAGGAACGTACCGGTAACCACCGAAGGATCCTTGCGAGCATCCCCTGCTCCAATCATAAAAGCTCTGACTCGTACTTGATTAGCGTTCTGGTTCTTAAGCTTAGGGCAATCCCTCTTGTAGTGGTCTCCAGCACCACATTCGTAACATGCTTCGGTGGTCTGTCCGGTTAGGTTAGAACGACAGAATTAGGTTTGATGCCCGATCCTTTTACACTTTCCACACAAGATGTTGTCACAAGAGCCCACATGGTGATTGTCACACTTGTTACACTTGGGATGTGGGCCAGTGTATTTCCTCGGTTCACTAGTGTAAGCAGCTGTCACACCCCGACCGATGGCGGAATCATCGAGGCGGACAATGGAATGATTGTTCAAAAGCACATGATAACTAAAATTTTGCATAATTCATTAATTAAATTTAAAGACAACGAAGATCCAAATACAATACATTTCAAATAACCTAGTCTAGTTCAAAACATTGATTTATTTAACTAGGTCCATAGTTCTTAAGTGCAGAAATCTTCAGCAAGCAATCACATATCCAAACCTAAAACATTATTTAAATCAAGTGTCAACTAAAAAGTTGGTGAGTACATAGGTTTTTGTAGTTCCGATAAGTAGTAGATAAAAACGTTTTGCAACTCATTGTTTATCTTGTTAAACATAGTATATATATGGTGTATCATTTATCTAATCACAATTCAAACCTTGTTTGACGCGCTTGAACATAGCACAACAGCTAAGTCCGGTATGTTTGAATATAGTTACCCACTATATCCGGTATGTTTGAATATAACATGCGGCTATATCCGAGTATGCAGTAATAAACACCCTAACCGGGTGGGCTGGTCAGGCACAATAGATCTATTAATATTACTGTTGGTTTTCTTGTGTTTAAAGTAAATGTATGTACACCCAAGATAATAAGCATATAGTCCACATGTATAACACGTATAAACAAGGTGAGTAGCATGTATAATGTTTCACCCCAAAATGCGTAAAAATGTAAAATAGGGGCTATGTAACTCACCTTGCAAGCGGGTATTTTTTCACGCGTGTAGGTGATAAAGATGTTGAAGTCTAAGCACGTTGAAACCCTATGTAGATAAATGGGTATTATTGTATCTTTACATGTGCGTATTAGTATTTAATTGTGTGTAGGTTTATAATAACATTTCTTAGTGTTATTTGCATAAAAGTTGGTCCAGATTTACTTGAAATTACTGATTTGATCGAAACTGTTTATAGTTGTGACAGGTATCGTAACTGTGTTCAATCGAAACTACTAGTTTCGATTGACCATTTACAAGTGATACACAGAACTGTCGAAACTACTATCTATCGAAACTACTAGTTTCGATTGATCATTTATAAGTGATACACAGGCTGTCGAAACTACTATCTATCGAAACTACTAGTTTCGATTGATCATTTATAAGTGATACACAGGCTGTCGAAACTACTATCTATCGAAACTACTAGTTTCGATTGACCATTTACTCAATCGAAACTAAGTAGTTTCGATGGCCCAGACTTTAGAAAATAAAGCAGTAATTTTTCAGAACAATAGTTTGTCCGGTAATCGATGGTTTGGAGTCGTGACTTCGATTGGTTCAGTTTGTCTTATGATAACAGAAGGTAAAGAAACGAAGTTGAGGATTCTTACGTGGTCGCAAAGGGGCTGGACGTCAGAGTCTTAAATCCGAGAATGTCTAGAATGAGAATCGGGCTTCTGGGTGGGATTAGCCTCTACAACCTTGGTCACAGCTTCACATAGAGATGGCGATTGTAATGGTGTCTTCAATTTGGAGTGAGATTGGGTGGAGGAGGGGTAGCGAGCTCGAGCAGGTCCGACTATGGCTATTTATAGCCAAGTTCGTTTCTTATGACAAAGCGTGCAATTGGGCACGTCCAGACACTCGTCTGGACGAGACGAAGCTAACGAGCTATTAAATACGCGTGGAGGTTGACTGTCGGGCTCGAATTCGAGGCGTGGGTTCTCGGCCACCAACAAGATCAGGCGATTCGTATGTTGGGGAGACCAATTGGTCGGGGCCTTTTGTTCGCATGGGGAAGACGAGTTCAGGGACGTCTGTAGCGGCTGTCGAGGTGCAGGGAACAGCCCTGTCGGGGTGTTCGCCGGAAACTATCTCGGACTGCCGGACAATGTAGGGGATAACCGGATTTGCGAAAAGGGTTTTGGCAGATTTAGTCCCTGAAGTTTGGATTTGATTTAATTTAGCCCCTGAGATAATTACGGATGAGTCCTTATAGTTTGGTTTGTCCATGTTTAGTCCCTTAACCGGTTTTTAACTTAAAACCTTCTAGTTTAAAAAGTTTCAAAACAACCCCTTAACTTTTATAAAAATAATTAATCTAATTTCTTTTAATTTTCAAACATGATTTATAAACTTATATTATTATTATTATTATCATAAGTAATTTTTTTTTATAAAGGTCATTTGTCTTATTTAAATAGGTTATTTTATTAGATATGAAACTTTTAAATTTAGATCTTTATATATAAAATTTTATTAGATAAACATATTACAAGTGCGCGAATGAAAATCCGAAATGTCACAGTCTCCCATGTTAAAGGAATTTTGCCCCGAAATTCAACTAGCGGAGGCTATGAAAAAGATGCGGATACTTGGTTCTCATTTGGTCTTCACGTTCCCAAGTGAACTCGGGTCCATGTTTAGACTCCCAACGGACCTTGACAATGGGGATGCGGCTACGCTTGAGTTTCTTGACTTCTCGGTCCATGATTTCCACGGGTTTCTCAACAAAGTGCACTTTCTCGTCAATGCGCACTTCATCAAGAGGGATGTGGAGATTCTCGTCGGCTAGACACTTTTTCAAATTAGATACATGAAAAGTCGGATGAACGTTGCTGAGTTCTGAAGGAAGATCGAGTTTGTAGGCCACTTTTCCTACTCTTTCGAGTATCTTGAATGGACCCACATATCGAGGTGAAAGTTTTCCCTTCTTTCCAAATCGAACTACGCCTTTGCAAGGTGATACCTTTAGAAGAACCATATCCCCAACTTGGAATTCCAAGGGTTTTCGTCGGTTATCGGCATAGCTCTTTTGCCGACTCCTTGCTACTAGAATGTTGTCACGAATAAGAGAGATTTAATCGGTGGTCTCTTGGATAAGCTCGGGACCGGTGATTTGTGCTTCACCAATTTCGTTCCAACAAATCGGTGAACGACATTTTCGTCCATAAAGAGCTTCAAATGGTGCCATGTTAATACTTGTGTGGTAGCTGTTGTTGTAGGAAAATTCGATCAGTGGTAGGTGAGAATCCCAATTGCCACCAAAGTCAATGACACAAGCTCTAAGCATATCCTCGAGAGTTTGGATTGTTCGCTCGGTTTGTCCATCAGTTTGAGGATGGTAAGCCGTACTTAAATCCAAACGAGTACCAAGTGCAGATTGTAATGATTGCCAAAATGGGGAAGTAAAACGCGAATCACGATCGGAGATGATGTTCAAAGGGATTCCGTGACGACTTACGATCTCATTAATGTAGATCCGAGCCAATTTCTCGACTCGATAGTCCTCACAAATTGGCAAGAAATGAGCAGACTTTGTAAGTCGGTCGATAATAACCCAGATACTATCGTGCCCACTAGAAGTGCGTGGAAGTTTGGTGATGAAGTCCATAGCGAGGTTCTCCCACTTCCACATGGGAATTTCTGGTTGTTCGAGGAGTCCGGAAGGCTTTTGATGTTCGACCTTCACTTTAGAACAAGTTAAGTATTTTGCCACAAAGAGGGCAATATCATTTTTCATGCCGGGCCACCAATATTGCCGACGAAGACCCATGTACATCTTATCAGCTCCGGGATGTACCGAATATCGAGTTTTGTGGGACTCGTTCATCAAAAATATACGAAGGTCGTCGCGATCGGGAATCCAGATACGGTCCAAGTAATACAATAAGCCGTTGGCTTTGGTTTCTAGTAAGAGTTCTACACCACATGCCATCTCTTGATACATGTTTCCCTCGGTAACCGAGGTGTGTTGTGCTTGAAGAATACGGGCTTGGATATCGTTATGAATACAAACACTATGAAGCATGATACGTTCTTTACGACTCAAGGCGTCGGCTACAACATTTGCTTTGCCGGGGTGGTAGCGAATCTCGCAGTCGTAGTCGTTAAGAAGTTCGACCTATCGTCGTTGCCTCATATTAAGCTCTTTTTGATTGAAAATATGTTGGAGACTTTTGTGGTCGGTGAAAACCACGCATTTGGTGCCATAAAGATAATGTCTCCAAATTTTCAAGGCGAAAACGACAGCACCAAGCTCGAGATCATGGGTCGTGTAGTTCTTCTCGTGGATTTTGAGCTGACGTGATGCGTATGCAATTACTTGGCCACGTTGCATTAGAACACAACCAAGACCTTGGTTGGATGCATCACAATAAACGACAAAGTCGTCATTACCACTAGGAAGAGTTAGAATAGGAGCATTGCAGAGCTTGTGCTTGAGAGTTTGAAAAGCTTCCTCTTGCTTGGGTCCCCACTTGTAAAGTTTACCTTTGTGAGTCAAGGCAGTGAGTGGAACCGCAATCTTGGAGAAATTTGAGATGAAGCTACTATAATAACCGGCTAGTCCAAGGAATGAACGAATCTCGGTAGGAGTCTTGGGAGTACTCCAATTCTTTACCGCTTCGATTTTTGCCGGGTCCACATGAATTCCCTTATCGTTGACTATGTGTCCCAAAAATTGAACTTCCTTTAGCCAGAATTCACACTTGGAGAACTTGGCGTATAGTTGTTCTTTCTTCAAGAGTTCCAAAATCAAATGAAGATGTTGTTCATGCTCCGCTTTCGTTTTAGAATAGATGAGAATGTCGTCAATGAAAACGATCACGAACTTGTCCAAATAAGGTTTGCATACACGGTTCATGAGGTCCATGAAGACTGCAGGTGCATTAGTCAAACCGAAGGGCATGACCATGAACTCGTAGTGACCATATCTAGTCCGAAAGGCAGTTTTCGGAATGTCTTCATCGAGAACACGAAGTTGATGGTATCCGGAACGAAGGTCAATCTTGGAGAAACATGTTGAACCTTGAAGTTGATCGAAAAGATCGTCGATACGGGGTAAAGGATAACGGTTCTTAATTGCAAGCTTGTTGAGTTCACGATAATCTATGCACATTCGAAACGATCCATCCTTTTTCTTTACGAACAGCACGGGAGCACCCCAAGGTGAATGGCTCGGGCGGATGAATCCTTTAGATGAGAGTTCTTGTAATTGACTTGCGAGCTCTTGCATCTCGGAAGGTGCAAGACGATAGGGAGCTTTTGCCACGGGAGTTGCTCCGGGCACAAGGTCAATACGAAACTCTACTTGTCTAGGAGGAGGAAGGCCGGGTAAATCCTCGGGGAATACCTCGGGAAAGTCTCGAATGATCAGAATATCTTGCAGTTTCTTACCTTTGTCTTTCGTGTCAACTACGTGGGTCAAGAAAGCAACGTACTTTTTCCGCAAGTACTTTTGTGCCAATGTGCAAGACATGAGTTGAAGACCACGACACGGTTTTTCACCGAAAATAACTAACGTGTCACCCGAAGGGAGAGGTATACGAATGCACTTTTCGTAGCAAATAACCTCGACATGGTGCTTGGATAACCAGTCCATGCCAATTATAATATCGAAGCTTCCCAATTGCATTGGAAGGAGATCAACGAAGAATTCATGACTATTAAGCTCGAGATTGCAGTCGCGGATAACAGAATTTATGGTAATAGATTTTCCGTTTGCTATCTCCACGGAATAAGAATTGTCAAGTTTCGTTCTTTGTTTAGTAAGTCGAGATTCAAAGGCAAGAGACACAAAACTCCTATCCGCACCGATATCAAATAAAATGGATGCATAATGATTGTTTACGAGAAACGTACCGTTTATCACGTCGTTGTTTGCTTGAGCCTCATTAGCGTTTATATTAAACGCTCGTCCTTAAGGACCACCTTGATGATGAAGTTTTGGGCATCGGTCACGGAAATGGTTTGGGTCTCCACATTTGTAACATGCCCGACCATTGAGAGGTGCCGGATAGATGGGACGGTTGGCTGGAGCAGCTTGATGGACTGGAGGACGGGTATGGCAAGTAGTGACCACGTGTCCATATCGTCCGCAGCTTGAACACAATCGGCATGGTAAGTTGGCAGGATGATGGTACTTGCAGGTCTGGCATTGGGGATTCAGGCCTAGATAAGGTTTTGGGTTTTGACCCAAAGGGCCCGCTTGAATAGCAGGTACAGCGGGAGTTACGGCTGCGAAGTTTTGACCCTTTCGTTTCTTGTTGCGGTTAGAAGACTCGGGTTTTACATCCTTGACGGCCGCAAGAGTAGAAACAACCTTCTTGGAACCCTTTCTTGATAAGGTTCCGGCCTTGACATGGTTGTCGGATAGTGTAGCGGATAGACGGATAGCAGCTTCAAGTGTAGGAGGATTGCTTCCTAACACAGCATCTTGAATTTGCATAGGCAGCCCGCCTATATATTTTTCAATTCCCCGTGCAAGGGGAGTGATCATATGAGGTGTAAGCCAGATTATCCCCGCTGTCTTGGGCAAGATCCCAGAACTCAGTCTCGAGCTTCCTCATTTCATTCCGAGGACAGAATTCATCAGTCATGGCTTTCTTCAGATCATCCCAAGATAAAGATGTAGCAACCTCAACACCACGAGTGCGTTTCTCACCGTTCCACCAGGTGAGGGCTCTCTTTTGAAGTACACTTGTGGCATAGCGAACCCGAAGATTATCGGGATAGTCACTGTTTAGGAATGTGCTTTCCATGCTTTCAAACCATTGTAGTAGGCCGGTAGCACCTTCCGTTCCGAAGAATTTTGTAGGATTGCACGAGTTAAAGTGCTTAAACGTGCATTGAGGCGGGTTGGCACCACCGTTTCCTTGGATGTTGTGAGACCCGTCACTGTTGTTATTGGCTTGGGTCATTTGCCCCACTAGCTGGGCAAGAAGGGTAGCAAGATCCGGGTTGGAAGTGCTAGAGTTTGCACGTCGAGGAGGCATTCTAAAACCATAAGAAAAGACAATGATATTTTAGATAAGATGGATATATATGAGTTATAGTGGAAAATAATGTAGACAGAAAAGCGGGATTCATCATGACGCGTGCCAATGCATGTGCATTTATTCAAGGTTGATGGGGAAAACTAAGCCATCTATTCCGGGTAGGATATGATGTTATAGATCATTATTCGCGTATTAGGAATTGCCGGGACTTGCATGCACTACAAATTGTTATTACGTGTGCACCTGTAATAATGATTTGATTTGCATGTTCGTCTAGTTCTTCCTGTCTTGCTATAATGTCCCCAAATTTTGAGTTTAAGTTCGGATCGTATCCTTGCGAATACATTGACTTATCAACGTTAAATAATTCCTCAAAACTTTCAAGGAGACATGCTTTAGCCTATAGGTAAACACTCACTTCAGGAATTCCCAGGAAAGCATACGGGTCTTTTTATTTGGATTTATACGAAATGCTTTCCTAGACAGAAAAACCCAATGTACAGGTGTCACCCTTCCAGATTGCACGTGTCCTTTACTGGTTTCAAGAAATTAAGTCGTTGACGAGATTTTCAAGATTTTTATAGACTTGGGAGTTTATGTGTATAAAATGTGTAGGAATGTTGCAATTAATATGGATTAGGAAAGAGTATGGATAAGGATGGGTAGTGTATTTGTTCGCATACGTTTGTTTGTCAAATGTGTATGTAAAGTATGTATCATGTATTTAAGTCTTGTATGTATAAGTCTCATGCACCAAACTTGGGAAAATTCAAATAATACCTAACTACAAATAATTCACATAGCAATTAATCATTTAGCACATAACACATAAAAGGGAGTCCTAGGGTTATAGTCTAGGTCATCGTGTCTAATAACCTAATTCCCTATAACCAAGGCTCTGATACCAATCTGTCACACCCCGACCGATGGCGGAATCATCGAGGCGGACAATGGAATGATTGTTCAAAAGCACATGATAACTAAAAAGTTGCATAATTCATTAATTAAATTTAAAGACAACGAAGATCCAAATACAATACATTTCAAATAACCTAGTCTAGTTCAAAACATTGATTTATTTAACTAGGTCCATAGTTCTTAAGTGGAGAAATCTTCAGCAAGCAATCACATATCCAAACCTGAAACATTATTTAAATCAAGTGTCAACTAAAAAGTTGGTGAGTACATAGGTTTTGTAGTTCCGATAAGTAGTAGATAAAAATGTTTTGCAACTCATTGTTTATCTTGTTAAACATAGTATATATATGGTGTATCATTTATCTAATCACAATTCAAACCTTGTTTGACGCGCTTGAACATAGCACAACAGCTAAGTCCGGTATGTTTGAATATAGTTACCCACTATATCCGGTATGTTTGAATATAACACGCGGCTATATCCGAGTATGCAGTAATAAACACCCTTACCGGGTGGGCTGGTCAGGCACAATAGATCTATTAATATTACTGTTGGTTTTCTTGTGTGTTAAAGTAAATGTATGTACACCCAAGATAATAAGCATATAGTCCACATGTATAACACGTATAAACAAGGTGAGTAGCATGTATAATGTTTCACCCCAAAATGCGTAAAAATGTAAAATAGGGGCTATGTAACTCACCTTGCAAGCGGGTATTTTTCCACGCGTGTAGGTGATAAAGATGTTGAAGTCTAAGCACGTTGAAACCCTATGTAGATAAATCGGTATTATTGTATCTTTACATGTGCGTATTAGTATTTAATTGTGTATAGGTTTATAATAACATTTCTTAGTGTTATTTGCATAAAAGTTGGTCCAGATTTACTTGAAATTACTGATTTGATCGAAACTGTTTATAGTTGTGACAGGTATCGTAACTGTGTTCAATCGAAACTACTAGTTTCGATTGACCATTTACAAGTGATACACAGAACTGTCGAAACTACTATCTATCGAAACTACTAGTTTCGATTGATCATTTATAAGTGATACACAGGCTGTCGAAACTACTATCTATCGAAACTACTAGTTTCGATTGATCATTTATAAGTGATACACAGGCTGTCGAAACTACTATCTATCGAAACTACTAGTTTCGATTGACCATTTACTCAATCGAAACTAAGTAGTTTCGATGGCCCAGACTTTAGAAAATAAAGCAGTAATTTTTCAGAACAATAGTTTGTCCGGTAATCGATGGTTTGGAGTCGTGACTTCGATTGGTTCAGCTTGTCTTATGATAACAGAAGGTAAAGAAACGAAGTTAAGGATTCTTACGTGGTCGCAAAGGGGCTGGACGTCAGAGTCTTAAATCCGAGAATGTCCAGAATGAGAATCGAGCTTCTGGGTGGGATTAGCCTCTACAACCTTGGTCACAGCTTCACACAGAGATGGCGATTGTAATGGTGTCTTCAATTTGGAGTGAGATTGGGAGCAGGTCCGACTATGGCTATTTATAGCCGAGTTAGTTTCTTATGACAAAGCGTGCAATTGGGCACGTCCCGACACTCGTCTGGACGAGACGAAGCTAACGAGCTATTAAATACGCGTGGAGGTTGACTGTCGGGCTCGAATTCGAGGCGTGGGTTCTCGGCCACCAACAAGATCAGGCGATTCGTATGTTGGGGAGACCAATTGGTCGGGGCCTTTTGTTCGCATGTGGGAGACGAGTTCAGGGACGTCTGTAGCGGCTGTCGAGGTGCAGGGAACAGCCCTGTCGGGGTGTTCGCCAGAAACTATCTCGGACTGCCGGACAATGTAGGGGATAACCGGATTTGCGAAAAGGGTTTTGGCAGATTTAGTCCCTGAAGTTTGGCTTTGATTTAATTTAGCCCCTGAGATAATTACGGATGAGTCCTTATAGTTTGGTTTGTCCATGTTTAGTCCCTTAACCGGTTTTTAACTTAAAACCTTCTAGTTTAAAAAGTTTCAAAACAGCCCCTTAACTTTTATAAAAATAATTAATCTAATTTCTTTTAATCTTCAAACATGATTTATAAACTTATATTATTATTATTATTATCATAAGTAATTTTTTTTATAAAGGTCATTTGTCTTATTTAAATAGGTTATTTTATTAGATATGAAACTTTTAAATTTAGATCTTTATATATAAAAATTTTTTATATAAGTTTTTAAAACTCATAAAATTTTAATTATTTTAAATCCGTAAAAATAAAAATAAAATACTTATTGTATAAAAACACTTGTATTTTATTTAATTTGAGAATGATTACACGATAAACATATTACAAGTGCGCGAATAAAAATCCGAAATGTCACCGCAGCATACACCTTCACTGTTTCTTGCTTCTTAAACCCAGACTTGTTGTTCTTGCTCGGGCATTTCCTCTTTTCACCGACACTTCCTTTCTTTTCAACACTCTTTTTAACCAAGGTTCCAGCATGAACGGCTTGGTCAGTCAATCTGGTAGTGAGTTTTATAGCGCTCTGAAGGGTAACGAGCTTTGATGAAATAACCATGCCCTGAATTTTGGAAACCAGACCCCAATTGTATCGCTCAATCCCGACATACTCTGTTGTAACCATGTGTGGAACGAGCCACGAAAGCTCATGAAAACGAGTAGTGTAAGCAACTATCTCAGCTTCTACCATTCTTAAATTCCGGAATTCTTCCTTGATTTTCTGGAGTTCGTTACGCGGACAATACTCTTCCAACACCGTGATCTTCAATTCCTCCCAAGTCAACGCGTAGGCGTTTTCCATCCCTAGAGTCTAGACTTGCGAATTCCACCAGCTCAAGGCTTCATCATGGAACATGCAAGTGACATATTTGACCTTGCAGTCGGCTACACAGTTACTGATGTTCAGGACGGATTACATTTTCTCAATCCATCTGACAATTCCGACAGCTCCTTTCGACCAATTGAAGTTCTTAGGTTTGCAGGCCAAGAAGGATTTGTAGTTGCAGCCTTTCTGAGCGTCCTTGATAGCTGTATACACGAGATTATTTAATTAAAACATAATAATCATAATGACATTTCTAGGTTATGATGCTAAGGTTAATCTAGTTACCATTGGTGTCTTCACCTCTAGTTCCACTACCTCCAGCACCGCTACTATTTCCGGTACCATTCCCATTACCACCTCCATTTTCATTACCGTTGCCATTTATATTACCACTGGTTCCTCCTCCTCCGGCACCACTGTTGGTGCCTCCTGCGACATTTCAATTTGCTTTATACTAGGCCATCGCGGCGTTGACTTGTTGTGCCACCAATGCTTCCACGGCCTCCGCAGTCATGAGGGGTGGCTTCGATCGAGTGTTCCTAGTGGGTCGCTTCTTCGGCGCCATGAGTTTCCTTAATTACACAATGTAAAATAAATACGACAATATATAAATAATAATGTCAACACATGAGCACAAGAATGAAAAACAACCACAACATCACATAATACATAGATAGAATAACTTGATACATCGTTTGCAAAATGATACAAAATGAATGAGGATACAAAGCCTCATTAATACAAGTTGTCATACTAAATTATTACGTGGGCACAACCCGCCCCCGATAGGTCTACTAAATAGAACATGAGTACACGCCAGTCATCATGGTGATAGTAGCAAGGATATCACTCACTACAGCAAGGACTCCAAATAGCTCCATGTGGTCACGTGGCGCAATGCTCCTCGCCTCGGCGACTCCCGCCATTTGCTAAGTCCTAATGACATGGTCATGGAGGATATTTCTGGCCTAGTCGTCCAGGTATTGAGCCTCCTGGATAGCGTGCATGACTCCTTGCAGTGCCTCCAGTTGATGGTCATACGTCTCGCACCTAACCGCCAAGGTAGGGGGATCAACGTCCTCAGGCTCCACGTCAGCACTAACAGGTAAATGTGGCTGAGAAGTCCCACCCACCTCGAAGTTCGAGGGTGGTTCTTCATCACTGGTGTCATCATCCTCAACAATGTCAGCAGCTCTTGCCCTTTTGGGCGGTGGTGGTGGCATGGTGTCTTCCTCGCCAAATGTAGGTGCTAACTTCCTCTTGCGAGGGGGAAGAGTCTTCTTCATAGGAGTATACACGAGTAGAGCACCACCAGGGCGCAGACGGTAAGGTCAGAATGATGGACGGCGCACCACTGGTGCCGGTGCCTCCACCTCTGGCTCTGCCTCCACGGGAGCCTCGGGCTCCTCGGCTATCACTATCTCCACGTCCTCCTCGTGCACGGGAGCCTCGTCTTCCTCTTCAGTCCTAATCTCGGGTTCCTGTTCAGAATCATTCTCCGGCTCGACATCATCGCCAACCTCAATGATCTCAGGTTCCACCTCAACCTCGTCGTTAGTAATGTCTATAATCTCTGGTCCCGGGATATCGATGACCTCATGGATGTCATCGTCGTCAGAGACATAAATGGGGTGTGACGGAGAACTCATAGCTATGGCAACAATATCCGTATAATATAATAAATGAATTGTATGTCATAGAATGCACATGAAATGAAAACGTTTTTGGATGCGGGTTCCTAGAGTTATAGTCTATGTTACTAAGACACCTAGTTCGCTATAACCATTGGCTCTGATACCAATCTGTCACACCCCGCCACGACGGAATTCGCAGGATATAACGTTCATGGTTTTCATCGCATATGATTATCGCAAACACTTACATGACATTAATACCGAATGTTAAAAGTAGTTGTACAAAACATTTCTTGTCTAAAAGTTTCAAAGATTTACAAATCCAACAAGGTACCATTTTAGTTTTTAAGGTTATAAATCAGCCCAAAATACTCGTATTTATATATAAAGTTATAAAGTGGTTTTTAAGAGTTCAAGACTTTAACTTTTATGTTTTGAAAATATAAATATATATATATATATATATCTATTTTTGATTTAATATATATTAACTAGTCGATAACTTATAACAAGTCTTTTAAATAAGTCCAAAGTGTCCAAAAGTTCAACTATGTCTTTTAAACAAAGGCCCCTGTTAAAATGGCTTGGAAAGTTAATCACTAATAAAACATAATTCTTAAAGCAATTCTGGTAACAAATTAAAATAATCTTGACATAAATTCGTATACAGAACTTTGAGCATTATATTGGGTCAACATATCATTCTGGCAACTAATTTTAATCCAACTTATTAGGTGAACGCATTCTATTTTTAATATTTGACAACATATTAGTGTTTGTGTACACCTTGTGCAATACGTTGAAGGATAAATTATATGAATTATAATTCAAATATGATTTTTCACAGGCAGAGGGTGTAAACATATTTCTTGTCACACAACATCCTACTATTCTTGGTATTGTTGTACAAAGTTTAATACTTTAGAACAACTTTCAAGGCAGTTGTTCTGCGATAAGTTTAGATTAGCATTTGTTATCATGTCAATGAAGTACACATTTATTCTTATGTGTGCATATCTTAATAACACTGAATATATTAAAATTCGGTACCTTACCAAACCGTTTGTATATGTCAACATTGAGTACGAGGTATTAATTTCTTACCTTTGGATACAATGAATTTGTGTGTAAAGCACTTTAAAATTACAGGGGTTACTCCAAAGATGTTGACATTCATGTGGGATTTGCGGAAGGTACATGAATTATCATGTCCTGCACTCTTAAGAAGAATCGGCGAGGCTCTTGATGAGCAAGAAAGAATATCACTAACATAAAGAAAACAGGTAACATAATATTTATAACGTTAAAATAAACCCAACTATTAATATATGCTATACTTTTTTATAATTAGATTTCACATATAGTTATGGGTAAATGGTATTCTTATAAAGGGATACCTCATAGTGGTTCCCCTCCATGGAGGCCAGATGATAAAGGTCACTATATGTTTGCGGTAGTAGATAATATAACTCTTTGATGTAAAAACACCGCAAATCCCTAAATATTTTTATATATTTTGAATTAGAAACTTTGAGGGCTTGATCAATCATGAAAATGGTTTAGGGACTAGAACCACATTTTTAGTGAATGTATGCAAGGTCTTTTCAGAGATAACATTTGTGTTTTTTCATATTATAATAATATATGTAGGTTTATTATTATTTTTTCCTCATATGTAGTTTATGTACAGAACATGTGTTAATGTTGTTTTGTTTCTTAATCGCAGATAGGATATTGAGCAAAAGGGGTGAAGGTTGGCTATCTGTAATTCTTAATTTCTTGATTTTTCATGTCTAAATAAGACATATGATTAATGTTGATAGTTACTTTTAGTAAGAATATTATGTTTAATATGATCAGATTGGACTAACATTAATTATGGTGATAGAGGTATGCATTTGTTTATTACATCATTTTTAGTACTCAACCCCATGTAATACACGGGTCTATAACCTAGTTTAATATATATTAACTAGTCCATAACTTATAACAAGTCTTTTAAATAAGTCCAAAGTGTCCAAAAGTTCAACTATGTCCAAAAAGGTCCAAAATTCTCAAGTTTCAAGTTCAAACACTATAAGTTCTTACAAAGGTCCAAAATAACAAATATGAGCACAAAATATATACTTACTTAGGTTTATTAAATAACTAACACAACAAACCATAAATATGCAAAACTCCAAAAATAAAGACACCAAATATCACCAACTTGATTTTATAAACATTCTTGAATATTTATAAGGAATGACCATGGATTTGTTTTAGAACAAATTTTATGAGAGTTAGTTTTATAAAAGTTACATAAATATAAACAACATTTTACATGGGTGATTGTGTGCTTTTTAAACCAACTTGCATAAAAAAAAAATAAAGATGGATGGTAGAAGCTCACTTTTAGCAAGCAAGGAGAAGGAAGTTAGTGAAAGAGAAGATCTTTGAGCTTGAATCCTTGCAAGTGTTCTTGAATGCTTGTAATCACACTTGAACTCCACTTGAATCCTTGGAGACACGTTGAATTTTCAAAAATATGGCTTGGTTCTTGGAGTTCTAATAAAAAAAAGAAAGGAATTGGTAGGAGGGAAGGGGAAGAACGAGAAGGGAGAAAAGAGGGTGAAGGAGGGGAGTTTGTATGATGGTTTGGATAATATGTAAGTATTGATGTATTGGGAATATGCAAAAGGTCTTAGAGCATGTCTTCCATACTTCTAATTTGAAAAGTGGTCTTGGAATGGGGGAGGGCCCATCGTGGCCGTAACTTTTGGGTCAAGGGTGGGGTTTGGGTTTGGTTGAATTAGAAGTAAGTTTAGTTAGGTTAGAATTGCAATGTTGTTGTTTTAGTTTCATAAATAAGTGGGCGGATTATATAAAGTCTCCTAATGTTTTTATAAAGTACTAGATGTTTATAAAAACATACACCCATGTATGTGTCTTATAAAAAAAACGTGTTTGTAAATATACGTGAATTAACGCTTACGCAAAAGTTCGTGACGACACGCGAAAATATAGGTATAAGCGATTTTATATAAAATTCACCGTTAGTCTTGAAAATAATATATAAAAATAAATTCCGAGCATAATGGACTAGTATACATATTTTTAATTTTATCACCAACGCTCGTTTTCGTCGAATTAACCCGGGTGTGCATACTAACAATTTTTGAAACTACCAATGCAAAATATGCGAACAAATGGCTGTGCTAGACATGTAATGACCTAATTAATGATAATTAAGTGATCCCCTTGTTTAAGACCCCTATGCATCTGAAACTCACGGGTAGGGCTCCCATTTACTAAAAGCAATAACCTTATTGAAATAAGACAAACCTTTATCCACGATCTTCACTTCTAACCAAACCCCATAAATGTCACACCCCGCCAAGGCGGAAACGCGAGGCGCGACGTTTATGGTTTCCAAAGCATATGATTACCGCAAACACATACATGATAAATGGATACATAAATGAGTTTAAAGTTTTACATTACAAAAATGTAAAATGAGTTTACAAAACATTAAGATTTCACAAATATGACTCAATTCAATGAGTTATACAAGGGAAATCCTCCTTGAGTAGTATCCATCGTGCATGCATGTAATCTACATTGCTAACCTTGAAATCACGTTCAGTTACCTGAAAAACATACTTAAAATCGTCAACACGAGGTTGGTGAGTTCACAGGTTTAATCAAATAGTTCTTTGCAAAATTTCATCGTTCGTAAATAGTTTCAGTTGTATGTGATAAACAGAATAAGAATTGTTGACCCATTTGTAAACTAGCTAGGAATACAAATAATATGTTCATACATGAGGCGTAACCAAACCATGACATGTGTGAGCCCCTATTAAGCGTTATCAGATTCTATGCGGCCATAAATCCTCCAGATTGTGGTTAGCGCGACTAACCATGACCGGGAGACGTCACTCTCCATAGTACTATTCATAGGACCCTAGGCTACAGTTAATGGTTACTATGTTGTTCCAGGGGACTTTAGCGGCCTCCAATGTGTTGTTCTCATCCCATGTAAACATAAAGTCGTGTCTTATTCTCTTGTTATCCCATAAAATAGTTGAAGTATGTTCTTCCCCCAAATATTAGAAAACAGTAAAAAGAAAGGGGCCGTGAAACTCACCTTGAGTTTGTGTATATACTTGTGATAATACTTGTTGTAGTCAACCTTGACTATTTGTACCCTAGATACCAAGGGTAAATTGTTGTTAAGACCAACGTCTTAATTGTAAATTGTTCACCGACCTTGTAAATCTGATTGTGTTTGTTTAAATATCGTTTTAGTTTTCCAACACATGTTTTGTTGTAAAATAGTTTTGAGTTACTGCCCAACTGGGACTGTTGTACAGGTGTCGAAACTTCTTAGTTTCGATTGGGCATATGTGTGTCGAAACTACTTAGTTTCGATGGAGTATATGTGTGTCGAAACTACTTAGTTTCGATGGAGTGGTCAGGAGTCGAAACAACCTAGTTTCGATTGAGAAAAGGTATCGAAACTACCTAGTTTCGATTGAGTATTTGCTATCGAAACTACCTAGTTTCGATCAAAACTCCTAGTTTCGATGGATCAACAGGTATCGAAACTCCTAGTTTCGATTGAGTTAACTGGTATCGAAACTCCTAGTTTCGATTACTGGACTTCTGTTTGACAGAATCAGTCCTGCATATTTTTATGTTTTAAACTTGAATTCGACACACTCTTCTTGTTATCTTTCTTGCGTTTAAATAAGATGTAAGTTTAGCTACGGTTTTAAAGAAACTAATATGAAAATGTCGAGGTTTTACCTTAAAACTGAGATGAAGATGATGAAATAAAACAGAGATGATCTCGACTCTTTTGCAGAAACACTTGAAATTCTTCTTAAAATACTGGTTTGTGGTAGGATTTTGCCTTGAAACTGGACTTCGAATTGAAGAGAATTGGAATGTTTGCCGTATGAAAATGAGAAATATGAAGAGGAGTCGTGATGTTGAGACTGAAAAGGTATGGGACGAGTGAAGGGAGGGGGTGTGGGTTTTCTCTGGCTTCCGGCCGAGAAGTCAAAGAGTAGGTTGGGTTATAATAATAAAACAATTAGATTTAGGTATTAATATCAATTATAGTTTTAAAGGGGTAAATAAATCCGGTTTAGATCCTCCACGGTATTATAAATTTATTCTGAAAATAATTTATTGTTCTACGCAAAGTTTGTGGAAATAAAATATATATTTCTCTGGTTATTTAAATTAACCACTAGTGTTCGAATTTGTCGGTGTATATAACACGTGATCCGGTAACTCCTAGAATTACCAAATATGAAGTGAGACCATGTACGGTTTTTGATGGACCTTAATGTCCTTGTTTGTGAAATTACGTAAATCACAAAAATAATTATAATGTAAACTCGTTTATTGTAATGTAAACTTGTTCATAATGTGTACGGATATTGACCTGAAATGTCGGGTGTCACAATAAACTCCATAATCTGAAACAAATAATCCCAAGAAATTGAATCGTAAGCTTTCTCGATTTTTTCCAATCACTTAAGATGGATTAAAAGAGGCTTGGTTACTTATTTTTGCTTCTAGTTTTGTGGATGAAGACAAATTTCTTATCCCAGTTTATGCTTTTTCTTAGTTTCCTTTTAAGCGCAACACATACACTCGCTCGCAAATTTGTTTTTGAATGTTAACTTTAAAAATGACAAGTCAAGCATAACTTTCATGCTTTCGTGACTAAACTATCGCTAACGGGTTCTACCACTACATGTTGTTTACTAGTAGGTACATTAATCATTTCATGAAACTAATAGTTTACACCAATCAAATAAGACAATACTAGAAAAAATGAACACATATTTGGGAGAGAATTTTTTATTTAAGTAGCGGCTTTATCAAGGTTCATATGGAGGTCTAGAAAGCTCAAGGTGGTTTCTAAAGGCATGGTTGATCAGAGGGGCCATAAGTGATGGCGTTAAGAGTTGCTTGGCCGAATTTCTCCTCTTTGAATATGGTTGCAAATAGATTATAAAATAAACAAATTTTTTTTTTAAATAATGATACATTTTACGTTCCCTCATCCTTTTTTGAAGAATTTTATACATCCCAATTTAAATTTCTTAATTTCACATATACACACTTGGCCAAACTTGTAAATATCAAATATATCTAATTCTAATACTTAAAAATATCATATTCATCCATTTTTATTTATTTATTAAAAATAAATCATATCACAATTTTCCAGTCAAAACTTTAATACTTAAAAATATCATATTCATCCATTTTTATTTATTTATTAAAAATAAATCATATCACAATTTTCCAGTCAAAACTTTAATGAATATATATAAATTTAAAAATGCTTAAAGGAGATGTATAAAATAAAATTCCCCAATTTTAACAATACACCCTCATTTTTAAAATAAATCAACCCTCGTCTCATCTTTAAAAACAAATTGGTTACCCGGTCAGATCTGGTCCGTGACTATCTCAATTTCGTGCTTGCGATGCGTTTTGAAAACAACTCTAAAACACACACACACACACAGTTAGGGCTCCGAGAAATGGAATCTGATCTTCCGTTGATTGAAATTGCTGAAGAAGACGATTCTCTCATACAACAGTCTCCGGATCTTGATCAAACGCCCTTCAAATCGTCTTTCAGTTACTCCACTTTCTCGCCACTCACACTTCCACCTTCGCACGCTAGTAAGTATCTTCAAGATGTATATATTTTAATCTTAAACTTACTTATGCTCTACATTGCATTAATGTCGCCTCAGTTGATGAGATTAAGTACTGTGTTTGTTGTAATTAGTATTTTTGAATATGGTTCATTAGTTGTTCTGATATAGCGTCAAATTTGAACGTGTTTCTGAGAATTCTGTGTCACTTTTACTTTTCATAATTTGAATCTAATCTACAACGATGACTTGCTTGAGGTTTATATTACCCTAATTGGTATCTCAATTGTTATGTTAGTGGTAGTAGTGGTACAGCTGTAATTTTTTGTCCATACTAAAATAACTAGGAGTGAAGTAGTCAAGACTTTACCTATTTGATTGTTATTATCTGGTTATGGAGATTGGAGACAAGAATAATGATTAAGTAATGATGTTCATTCGCATTGCAGAAAGTCTGAAAGATGGTGTACGGATGGAAAAACCTACTAGTTCGTCTTCTCAAGGTATTAATAACAAAGAGAATATAAATTCAAACAGTGTAGAAGTGCCAAAATTAGGTATGGAACCTATGCGGATGAAGAGGAGAAAGAAGGGGTTTGGATACAATTTGCGGAAAAGCTTAGCATGGGATAGAGCTTTTTTCACGGATGAAGGTTGCTTTATTTTCCTGTTGTCTGATATTACACATAAGACATGATTAGTTTGTTGAAATTTCATTCGTCAGCTTTTGATGAGTGAATACAAGTGATTGTTACTTTTCATTCCATAGGCATTCTGGATCCTCTTGAACTGACCATGATTACCGGTATTGATGCTAACACATGTGGAGGGGGCTTGTCTACTATAAGTGAAGAAGGAAGTACCTCATTTTCTCCAGATGTTAGATGTGCAAATGAATCCATTGATATGGAAGTCTCTGAAAAAGCTCCACTGAAAGAGTTACGTGGCATGAATAGTACAACAAAAGAAAAGAGAGAGAAGACAGGTTCTTCAATGAGAAATCATGATTCTTTACTTCATCGTAAAGTAAGTTGACTTCTTTGGACTCTTATTAGAAGTATTTGTAAATGTTTAAGATTCAAAAGTGATTTCCATTGAATACTGATTCCTGAATGGGTATAAATACAAATTACAAAGGAAACTAATATCCTATAACTATGGAAAGGATAATATTATCAACGTATAATAGTAAATATTCCATCTGATTTCCTTTCTTATAGACGAACAGAGATGTGTCACTGATAGTCCTGCGAAAACCACATCTAGTAATATTAGTGGCAAAACGATCATACCAAGCCCGTGGCGCCTGTTTCAACCCATATAGGGATTTCGCTAACCTGCAAACATGTTGAGGATGAATTTTATCTGTAAAGCCCGACGATTGAAACATATATACAGTTTCGTGCAATTTGGCGTGTAGAAAAGCGTTTTTAACATCAAGTTGGTGGATTGGCCAACCACGAGAGACAACCAGACTAAGCACTATGCAAATCAGGGCCGGTCCTGAGGATTTAAGTGCCTCGGCCGAGCCGAAAAAAAAGGCCCCTACGAACAAAATATATAAACTAAATTTTTTTAAACGACGATTAACGTTATAGCAATAAACATAGAAAAAATATAGTATGTAATAAACAAAAACAATAAAAAGTCTATTATAAGTTCAAAGAGGGTCCAACCAATAAACATATAATTTTTTTTAAATGACTCAATGGTCATGAAATAAACAAAAGGGCCCAACCATTATAAAAAGATGGCCCAACCATTATAAATATTAAAAGGGCCCAACCATTATAAAAAGGGCCCAATATATTTTTAAGTTTTTTATAAAAAAGACCTAATATATAAAACCGGTATTTAAAATTTTATAAAAAACATATATATATACAGGCCCTGTAAAAATTTTAGGCCAAAAAAAAAGCGGGCCCTGGCTGACGGCCCGGCTCGGCCTACCCCAGGGCCGGCCCTGGTGCAAATGGTGGCTGGTTTAACCACGGGGTTAAAGGTTTCTGTACAGTACCGTTAACCACTAAACGAGATCTTTGTAATGTGCCATCCGAATTAAATTTGTGGCGGAAACGCCACATACTGTCACACCCCGCCAAGGCGGAAACGCGAGGCGCGACGTTCACTGGTTTCCAAAGCATATGATTACCGCAAACACATACATGATAAATGGATACATAAATGAGTTTAAAGTTTTACATTACAAAATGTAAAATGAGTTTACAAAACATTGAGATTTCACAAATATGACTCAATTCGATGAGTTATACAAGGGAAATCCTCCTTGAGTAGTATCCATCGTGCATGCATGTAATCTACATTGTTAACCTTGAAATCACGTTCAGTTACCTGAAAAACATACTTAAAATCGTCAACACGAGGTTGGTGAGTTCACAGGTTTAATCAAATAGTTCTTGGTAAAACTCAGTTGTTCATAAATCGTTTCAGTTGTATGTGATAAACAGAATAAGAATTGTTGACCCATTTGTAAACTAGCTAGGAATACAAATATATGTTCCTACATGAGGCGTAACCAAACCATGACAATTGTACACGCCCCTAATTTCGTTATCCGGTTCTATGCGGCCATAAATCCTCCAGATTGTGGTTAGCGCGACTAACCATGACCGGGAGACGTCACTCTCCATAGTACTATTCATAGGACCCTAGGCTACAGTTAATGGTTACTACGTTGTTCCAGGGGACTTTTCCGGCCTCAAATTGTTGTTCTCATCTCATGTAAACATACAAGTCGTGTCTTATTCTCTTGTTATCCCATAAAATAATTGTAAGTATGTTTTTCCCCCAAATATTGAAAACAGTAAAAAGGGGCCGTGAAACTCACCTTGAGTTTGTGTATATACTTGAAATAATACTTGTTGTAGTCAACCTTGACTATTTGTACCCTAGATACCAAGGGTAAATTGTTGTTAAGACCAACGTCTTGATTGTAAATTGTTCACCGACCTTGTAAATCTGGTCGTTTTTGTTTGAATATCTCCTTAGTTGTTCAACACTTGTTTTGTTATAAAAACAGTTTTGAGTTACTGCCCAAATGGGACTGTTGTACAGGTGTCGAAACTTCTTAGCTTCGATTGGGCATATGTGTGTCGAAACTACTTAGTTTCGATGGAGTGGTTAGGAGTCGAAACAATCTAGTTTCGATTGAGAAAAAGGTATCGAAACTACCTAGTTTCGATTGAGTATTTGCTATCGAAACTACCTAGTTTCGATTGAGTAAAAGGCATCGAAACTCCTAGTTTCGATGGATCAACAGGTATCGAAACTCCTAGTTTCGATTGAGTTAAATCGAAACTCCTAGTTTCGATTACTGGACTTCTGTTTGACAGAATCAGTCCTGCATATTTTTATGTTTTAAACTTGAATTCGACACACTCTTCTTGTTATCTTTCTTGCGTTTAAATAAGATGTAAGTTTAGCTACGGTTTTAAAGAACATAATATGAAAAATATCGAGTTTTTACCTTTAAAACCGAGATGAAAATGATGAAGAAAACAGAGAATGGTCTTGACTCTTTTGCAGAAACTCTTAAAATTCTTCTTAAAACACTGAATTGTGGTAGGATTTCGCTTAAAAACTCGGCTTCGATTTTGAAGAGAAATGGAAGTTTGCCGTATGAAAATGAGAGAAAAATGAGGATTGTGAGGTTTTTGATTGAAAGGAGTATGGTTATGTTCTGAGTTTTTCGCAAGTGGGAGTATGGGTTAATTTGAAAATATGTGAGATTGGGGATGGTTTCCTCTGCCCTTCGACCGAGAAGTCAAATAAGTGGGTTTGAGGTTAAAATAAATCAAACCATTTGATTTAAGTGTAACTTAATATCGATTAGAGTTTCAAAAGGGGTAGTTTAATTTGGTTTATTTTCTCACGGTATTATAAATTTAACAAGTTTATGGCTTGTTAAAGAAAAACATTGAAATCTTGGATTGTATAATCCGTTGAGGTGATTATTTGTAGGTATAAACACCTAAAAGTGACGCTACCCAATAGCGTTTTCGAAAGAGTTTGTTAGTTTACTTTTACGTATACTATATGATTTATTCTAAAAATAAGTTATTGACCAACGAAACGTATACGCCTGGATATTTAATTTATCCACTATTGTTCGTCTTAGTCAGTTTGTACTGGTACTTGCACCGGTAATTCCTAGAATTACCCAAGTATAAATTGAGACCATGTACGATCTTTGCTAGACTCTAAAGTCCTTGTTTGTGAAATTAAATAAATCACAAAAGTAATTATAATGTAAACTCGTTTATTGTAATGTAAACTTGTTCATAATGTATACGGATATTGACCTGAAATGTCGGGTGTCACATTCTCCCCATGTTAACAGAATTTCGTCCCGAAATTCAATTTGTGTCATCTTGAACTGGTGTATCCTTAAACAAGGATGGGTATTTTGTTTTCATTTGGTCCTCTCGTTCCCATGTATACTCAGGACCACGTTTTGAGTTCCAACGTACTTTAACCAGTTTGATCCGACTACGTCTCAGCTTTTGAACCTTCCAATCTGATATCTCAATTGGTTGCTCGATGAAATGAAGTTTATCGTCAATGTGAATTTCATCAGGCGGTATAATCAAAGTCTCGTCTGATAGACACTTTTTGAGATTTGACACATGAAACGTATCATGTACATTGTTTAGTTCTTGGGGTAGCTTGAGTTTGTAAGCTACAGGGCCAACTCTAGCCAGTATTTCAAAAGGTCCAACGTATCTAGGGTTGAGCTTACCACGGTTACCAAACCTTGCAACGCCTTTCCATGGTGAGACTTTTAACATTACTCGGTCACCAATTTGAAATTCTAATGGTTTTCGTCTGTTGTCAGCATAGCTCTTTTGTCTATCTCGGGCCGCTTTCAAACGGTCCTTAATTTTGAAAATCTTATCAGTGGTTTCCTGGACAATCTCAGGGCCTGTCAAATGTTTTTCACCAACTTCCGCCCAACATAGCGGTGAGCGGCATTTACGACCATATAAAGCTTCAAACGGTGCTGCTTTAATGCTCGTATGGTAACTGTTATTGTAGGAAAACTCAGCTAATGGTAAATGAGTATCCCAATTTCCTCCGAAATCAATTACACACGCACGTAGCATATCCTCTAAAGTTTGAATGGTCCTTTCGCTTTGACCATCTGTTTGTGGGTGATATGCCGTGCTCATGTCAAGACGTGTGCCCATGGCTTCTTGTAATGATTTCCAGATTCTAGACACGAATCTGCTATCTCTATCCGAGATAATAGAAATTGGCACTCCATGCCTAGCCACAATTTCCTTGATATAAAGCTTTACAAGTTTCTCGGTTTTATCAGTTTCTTTCATAGGTAGGAAATGAGCTGATTTTGTCAATCGATCGACAATTACCCATATGGTATCATAACCACTGGATGTCTTGGGTAATTTTGTGATAAAATCCATAGAAATTTGTTCCCATTTCCATTGGGGAATTTCAGGTTGTTGTAATAAACCAGACGGTTTCTGATGTTCGGCTTTTACTTTTGAACATGTTAAGCACTTACTGACATATGTGGCAATATCTCCTTTCATATTGGGCCACCAATATAATTCTTTTAGATCTTTATACATTTTATCTGAACCTGGGTGAATGGAGTACCTGGACTTGTGGGCTTCGTCCAAAACTAACTCCCGTAAGTTACCAAAACGTGTCACCCAAATTCTATTCATGAAGTATAAAGTGTCATCTGACTTAGACTCCAATTGCTTTATCATTCCTCGTAAAGCTTCATTCTGAATGTTTTCTTCTTTGATTGCCTCATGTTGTGCCATCCGAATTTGAGTAGTAAGATTCGTATGAATTGTCAATCCTAAGGCACGAACACGAAGAGTTTTAACTCGTTCTTTGCGACTTAAAGCGTCCGCTACGACATTGGCTTTCCCGGGATGGTACTTGATATCACAATCATAATCGTTTAGTAGTTCTACCCAACGACGTTGTCTCATGTTAAGTTCCTTTTGATCAAAGATATGCTGGAGACTCTTGTGATCAGTAAAGATAGTACATCTTGTACCGTAAAGGTAATGTCTCCAAATTTTGAGCGCAAACACAACTGCACCCAATTCCAAGTCGTGGGTCGTATAATTCTTTTCGTGCACTTTTAGTTGTCGTGAGGCATATGCGATGACTTTGTCTCTTTGCATTAACACACAACCCAGTCCTTGGTGTGATGCATCGCAGTATACGACAAAATTTTCGATTCCCTCAGGAAGGGATAGAATTGGTGCACTACACAGCTTCTGCTTTAGTATTTGAAAAGCCGACTCTTGCTTGTCATTCCAATCATACTTATTTTCTTTCTGGGTTAGTTTGGTTAAAGGCAAGGCTATTTTTGAAAAATTCTCGATGAATCGTCTGTAATAACCGGCCAAACCTAAAAATTGACGTACTTCTGTCGGAGTCTTTGGTGCTTCCCAGTTTTTGATTGCTTCAATTTTTGATGGATCAACGTGAATTCCTTCCTTGTTGATGACGTGACCAAGGAAATGCACTTCTCGGATCCAAAACTCACACTTAGAGAATTTAGCGTAAAGTTTCTCGTTTCTGAGTAGTTCTAAGATTAATTTCAGGTGATGTTCATGATCCTCCTTAGTTCGTGAATATATTAATATGTCATCGATGAATACAATCACAAATTTATCCAAGTATGGTTTGCACACGCGGTTCATGAGATCCATGAAGACAGCTGGTGCGTTCGTCAAACCAAATGGCATAACTAGGAACTCGTAGTGACCGTAACGAGTCCTAAATGCTGTCTTTGGTACATCTTCTTCTTGGATTCTTAATTGATGATACCCTGAACGTAGATCAATTTTTGAATAGAAGCTAGAACCTTGTAGTTGATCGAACAAGTCGTCTATTCGAGGAAGTGGGTATCGGTTTTTGATTGTAAGCTTGTTCAATTCTCGGTAATCTATACACATCCTAAAGGTTCCATCCTTTTTCTTTACAAATAGGACCGGAGCTCCCCAAGGTGAGAAACTCGGTCTTATGAAACCTTTATCAAGCAACTCTTGTAGTTGATTTGATAATTCTTGCATTTCAGAAGGTGCTAATCGATACGGCGATCGCGCAATCGGTGCGGATCCTGGTACCAAATCGATTCGGAATTCGACTTGCCTCGGTGGTGGTAATCCAGGTAAGTCTTCAGGAAAAACTTCGGGGTAATCCCTAACGATTGGAATATATTCAAGTCGACGTTCCTTGGGTTTCTTTTCGACGACGTGAGCCAGAAACACGCAATAGCCTTTACGTAAACACTTACGAGCTTTCATGCAGTTTATCATCCTTAACGTTACTCCACTCTTCTCACCTTGAATCGAAAGAATTTCTCCGTTTGGGAGTGGGATTTGGACAATTTTCTCAAAACAAACAATCTCGGCATGATTCTTTGACAACCAATCCATGCCAATAACAACGTCAAAGCTTCCTAAATCAACGGGTAACAGATCTATACTAAATGTGTGGTTTTTAAGACATAAGGTACAACCCTGAATGACTTCTTCGGTATTAATTAATTTTCCGTTCGCTAATTCAATTGTATACTTTTGGTCTAGTTTACTGGGCTTAATACCGAGTAGGGACTTAAAGTCATTTGACACAAAACTCAAATCAGCACCCGTATCGAAAAGTATAGAGGCATAGTGATTATTTATCGGGAACGTACCAGTGACAATGTTTGGATCTTGTCGTGCGTCACCAGCCCCCATCACAAATGCTCTTCCACGGGCCTGATTGTCGTTTCGGTTCTTCAACTTTGGACAGTCTTTTCTGAAGTGCTTTGGATCTCCACATTCAAAGCATCCCTGATTCATCCTCCCTGTTCCTGGGTTCCCCTTTCCTGTTACTTGATTTGTCTTATTAGAGTTTGCATTGCTCCAACAGTTATGGGCTAGGTGCCCATACTTTTTACATTTTCCACATTGAGTACACCTTCCACTGTGATGATATCCACACTTGTCACACCTTGGTAGTGCTCCAAGGTATACATTTTGTCCCACAGTGTTGGCGACAAAGGCTTTCATAGTTTCAGGTCTCTTGTAACTTTGATTCTTGTTTTGGTTACTTGGTTTTCCAAACCATTTCCTCTTTTCTCCAGATTTTCCTTCTTCGGTCTCCTTCTTTCCAAATAAACCATCACGCACAGCATTATCCGTTAGCTTGAATGCTAAAGTTATGGCGCTCTTGGTATCCATAGGGTTCGATGAAGTCACCAGACTTCGGATTTGAGGTGCGAGACCCCACAAGTATCTTTCAACCTTCTTGTATTCTGGGGTAACCATGTGCGGAATTAAGATTGCTAACTCATTGAATCGGTCAGTGTAGCCAGCAACATCATCTCCTGTCATTTGCAAATTCCACATTTCAGATTCGATCTTTTGTAACTCATTTCGAGGACAATATTCCTCGATCATCATGGCCTTCAGGTCTTCCCATGACAACTCATATGCTGTCTGCCTTCCCAAAGTCTTTATTTGTGAATTCCACCAGGTTAAAGCTTTATCAGTGAGTGAGCATGTAGAATACTTCACCATGCAGTCAGCGGTGCATTCACTGATATCAATCACCGATTCCATCTTCTCTATCCATCTCATTAGCCCAACTGCACCCTCGGTGCCATTGAAGTTACGGGGTTTGCAAGATAGAAAGGCCTTGTAGGAGCACTTTCTATTTGGAGCATCTGTAGAATTACAAGTCATAACGTCAATAATTCGGATCATGACCATGTGTTACGGCTTATTTGATCTATTACCTCCGGAACCTCCGGAACCTCCAGCTGTACCGCTTCCTCCTGCACCTCCTGCACCGGTACCACTGCCGTTTCCTCCTCCACTATTTCGATTCGCCTCATACTGTTGCATGGCAGCAGCTACTCGCTGTGCTATAAGTTGTTCCACATTTGGAGAAATTGTCTCGTTGTTGTCTCCAGTAGTGTTACGGGGTGTGCTACGCTTTGGTGCCATGACGTTCTTTCTAACACATCAATTAAAAAGAAACAACATTATATGACAATAATGATAGCACATGGCATAAGGATACGACAACATCAAAACATAAACCATTATATACATAGTTAAAACATTCATAGTACATTGTTCCCAAAAGAAACGGATACAAAAGTGATGGGTTCTCATGACCTCATCAGTACTAAAGTTTTAAACTACATAATGTACTATGGGCACAACCCGCCCATAATAGGTTTAGAAGAAGAAGTGAGAGTACAATCCAATCATCATGGCAAGTCCTGCCATAACAAAGCTTGCTCTAGCCACAAATTCTGCAGCCAAAGTCCTTTCCTCCAGTGCTTCCACCATGTCTCGGACAGTGACAGTGAACTGCCAGTCCATGTCGGCTCTCAACTCCAGATAGTTAGTGGCATCCTGTATGTTTCGGGTGCGGTCATCTAGAATCTGAACTCGAGATCCGAGTCCTTGACGAAGTCGCGTGGCTGCATCCCCCTGTGCCCGGATGTCATCTAGGAGATCATCAAGACGCTCCTCATGCGTACGAACGCGTGCTACTAGTGTAGGCACTGTGAGCTCTATGGCTTCTCCAGTGTGGGGTAGGGGTGTTGGAGAGTTGGAAGACTCTCCGAGCTCAAAGGTAGATGGGATGCTCTCCATCTCCCTCCATCGGGCCAGAGTACGTGGCATCCAACGGATATTTCCCACAGTCGGGTGGTAGCAGGGTCTTTGCCTAGGTGGTTCTTCACCAGCCTCCAAGTCTTCTGGGTCACGGGCTGCTAGATTCCTTTTGTGTGGAAGTCGAACCTTCTTCCTAGCGCTTTGCACCTTAACTGGTCCTCCGCTTTTCTTTCGGTAGACGATAGGCGGTTTTCCCAAGGCGACTTTAGGTGGTGTGGAGCTACGGGTTTGTACTTGATTTTTGGGATGTGAGGCGGAAAATTCCTCATTTGATTCAGTGTCAGAGACGGGATCAGAATGTGAATGTGACGACATGCTTGTGACTACAATATCCATATGACAAAATGACTGGTCATGCAATGCTTATGCTATGAAAACGTTTTAGTGAGTCATTTAGATTATAGACTAGGTTCCAATTTAGATTCCTAGTTCGCTATAATCAATGGCTCTGATACCAAGTTCTGTCACACCCCGCCAAGGCGGAAACGCGAGGCGCGACGTTCACTGGTTTCCAAAGCATATGATTACCGCAAACACATACATGATAAATGGATACATAAATGAGTTTAAAGTTTTACATTACAAAATGTAAAATGAGTTTACAAAACATTGAGATTTCACAAATATGACTCAATTCGATGAGTTATACAAGGGAAATCCTCCTTGAGTAGTATCCATCGTGCATGCATGTAATCTACATTGTTAACCTTGAAATCACGTTCAGTTACCTGAAAAACATACTTAAAATCGTCAACACGAGGTTGGTGAGTTCACAGGTTTAATCAAATAGTTCTTGGTAAAACTCAGTTGTTCATAAATCATTTCAGTTGTATGTGATAAACAGAATAAGAATTGTTGACCCATTTGTAAACTAGCTAAGAATACAAATATATGTTCCTACATGAGGCGTAACCAAACCATGACAATTGTACACGCCCCTAATTTCGTTATCCGGTTCTATGCGGCCATAAATCCTCCAGATTGTGGTTAGCGCGACTAACCATGACCGGGAGACGTCACTCTCCATAGTACTATTCATAGGACCCTAGGCTACAGTTAATGGTTACTACGTTGTTCCAGGGGACTTTTCCGGCCTCAAATTGTTGTTCTCATCTCATGTAAACATACAAGTCGTGTCTTATTCTCTTGTTATCCCATAAAATAATTGTAAGTATGTTTTTCCCCCAAATATTGAAAACAGTAAAAAGGGGCCGTGAAACTCACCTTGAGTTTGTGTATATACTTGAAATAATACTTGTTGTAGTCAACCTTGACTATTTGTACCCTAGATACCAAGGGTAAATTGTTGTTAAGACCAACGTCTTGATTGTAAATTGTTCACCGACCTTGTAAATCTGGTCGTTTTTGTTTGAATATCTCCTTAGTTGTTCAACACTTGTTTTGTTATAAAAACAGTTTTGAGTTACTGCCCAAATGGGACTGTTGTACAGGTGTCGAAACTTCTTAGCTTCGATTGGGCATATGTGTGTCGAAACTACTTAGTTTCGATGGAGTGGTTAGGAGTCGAAACAATCTAGTTTCGATTGAGAAAAAGGTATCGAAACTACCTAGTTTCGATTGAGTATTTGCTATCGAAACTACCTAGTTTCGATTGAGTAAAAGGCATCGAAACTCCTAGTTTCGATGGATCAACAGGTATCGAAACTCCTAGTTTCGATTGAGTTAAATCGAAACTCCTAGTTTCGATTACTGGACTTCTGTTTGACAGAATCAGTCCTGCATATTTTTATGTTTTAAACTTGAATTCGACACACTCTTCTTGTTATCTTTCTTGCGTTTAAATAAGATGTAAGTTTAGCTACGGTTTTAAAGAACATAATATGAAAAATATCGAGTTTTTACCTTTAAAACCGAGATGAAAATGATGAAGAAAACAGAGAATGGTCTTGACTCTTTTGCAGAAACTCTTAAAATTCTTCTTAAAACACTGAATTGTGGTAGGATTTCGCTTAAAAACTCGGCTTCGATTTTGAAGAGAAATGGAAGTTTGCCGTATGAAAATGAGAGAAAAATGAGGATTGTGAGGTTTTTGATTGAAAGGAGTATGGTTATGTTCTGAGTTTTTCGCAAGTGGGAGTATGGGTTAATTTGAAAATATGTGAGATTGGGGATGGTTTCCTCTGCCCTTCGACCGAGAAGTCAAATAAGTGGGTTTGAGGTTAAAATAAATCAAACCATTTGATTTAAGTGTAACTTAATATCGATTAGAGTTTCAAAAGGGGTAGTTTAATTTGGTTTATTTTCTCACGGTATTATAAATTTAACAAGTTTATGGCTTGTTAAAGAAAAACATTGAAATCTTGGATTGTATAATCCGTTGAGGTGATTATTTGTAGGTATAAACACCTAAAAGTGACGCTACCCAATAGCGTTTTCGAAAGAGTTTGTTAGTTTACTTTTACGTATACTATATGATTTATTCTAAAAATAAGTTATTGACCAACGAAACGTATACGCCTGGATATTTAATTTATCCACTATTGTTCGTCTTAGTCAGTTTGTACTGGTACTTGCACCGGTAATTCCTAGAATTACCCAAGTATAAATTGAGACCATGTACGATCTTTGCTAGACTCTAAAGTCCTTGTTTGTGAAATTAAATAAATCACAAAAGTAATTATAATGTAAACTCGTTTATTGTAATGTAAACTTGTTCATAATGTATACGGATATTGACCTGAAATGTCGGGTGTCACACATACACCGGATAATGTTTGTGTCGGGAGGCTTAGGTACAAGAACCCATGTGTTATTGTTCATCAAAGCCTAATACTCGTCGGACATTGCAACATGCCAATTAGGATAGGTAAGGGCCTTGAGGTGAGAGGTGGGGACGTGAGAGATGGAGGGATTAGTTTGGACATTTAGGTTAAAGGGGACGCGGGGAGTGCGAAGACCCGACTTTGAGCGGGTGGTCATAGGGTGGGTGGGTTTGTTACATCGATGGTAGGTGACAGGGTAGGGAGTCGTCGATGGGTGTGGAGAGGGCTGTTCAGTGTGTGCGGCGGAAGGGGGTGGGGGCTGGACGGTAGGGGAAGAGGTTGGGGGCTGGACGATAGGGGAAGGTGGCTGGGAATCTTGTTGAGGTGGTGGTGAAGGGGGCGGAAGGGGGCTGTTTTGGCCATGGAAACCGGGAGGCGGGGATGGAGGAGGTGTGGCGGTAGAAATGTGTGTGGGAGGGGTGGGGTTTGGGTCGGGTGTGGGTTGGAACAAGGCTGGAGATGGGTCAATGTCGAAGACAGAGTAGTTATGGTCGATGGATTGGAGATGAGAAAGGAGAATTCATCGAATGTAACATGTCGGGAGAGAATGATCTTTCCCGTACTCAGATCGAGACATCGATAACCTCGAAAGTCAGACGGGTAACCAAGGAACACACACCGAGTTGAACTTATGTGGACGGGTGGAGGACATGTTGGGGTAACATGTGCAACCGAACACGCGAAGGTGATCATATAATGGGTGACGGAGAAAGAGGGCGGACATGGGGGTTTGGAATTGGAGGAGTTGGTTTGGGAGAATGTTATGGATATAACATGTGGTGTGAATGGCCTCAACCTAGAAATTTGGTGGTAAGGAGGCATGAGTTAAAAGGGTAAGCATGATTTCGTTAAGACGGCGAATCATGCGCTCCGGTTTTCCGTTTTGTTGAGATGTGTGTGGACAGGAGAACCGGAACTGAAGGCCTTTGGAATTTGCATAAGATTTGAAGTTGTTGTTATAAAATTCACCCCCTAGGTCGCATTGGAAAGATTTAATTGTAACCTTAAATTGAGTTTGTATAAATGAGTGAAAATTGGCGAATTTGTCAAACGTTTCTGACTTCAGTTTGAGTGGGAAAACGCAAGTATAGTGAGTAAAATCGTCAACTAGGACCATATAATATTTATACCCGTGTTTACTCGGAATAGGGGATGTCCACAAGTCACAATGCACTATATCAAAAGGTAAAAGCGTAGATGATTGAGAAATTGAAAAAGGTAAGCATTTGTGTTTTGACAATTGGCAAGAATTGCAAATTAAAGTTCTAGCACGCTTAATACATGAAATAAAATTGTTCATAACAAGAGAATCAAAAACAGGACTTCCGGGGTGGCCCAACCTATCATGCTAGAAGTCTTGAGATGTAGAAGCAAAGACAGTAGATGCAATAGATGTTGAGACAACATAGGTGAATGGGTAGAGATGACTCGAGCTATTGTGGCGAGAAAAGATAGTCCCATTCTTGTAATCCTTCATAGAAAAACCATAAGGATCAAAACCAACAGAAACATTGTTATCGACAGAAAACTTGTGAACATAAGTAAGATTTTTGAGGATATTATCGGTTAGCAAGATGTTTTTGAGGTGTAGTGTTCGATTTAGGGTTGGCAGGGTGGAATCACCTGATCTAATAATTGGCATACATTCTCCGTTACCCACAAGTATAGAACTTATACAACAAGATAACAATGGGTTATTGATCTTACCTGGGTCTCTAGTGATGTGATCCGATACGCTCGAGTCCATGTACCACTGATCGTCCCCGGCATCAACATGTAAGGCCTGTAATGCATCCCCTAATTGAGTGGGCTCGAGAGGGTCTACAATGCTGATATGGGCCTGTGGAGTGGGATGGTTTGGGCCATAAGGCCTGCGTGGGCCTGGGTCAGTACCCTTCGGCTGATAGGGAGCCCATGGCTGCATCGGGGGAGCCCAAGGTTGAGCCCAGCCTGGATATATCGGATAGGTGCAGGGTGGAGGTGTCCGGTAGGCGGGCCGATTACCTAAAGTGGGCCAGGCAGATGGTTGGGCCGTGGGCTGTTGAGAGGAAAAACCTGGGCCCCGACCTTGGTTGCTGCGAGTGAGCTGATTTCTGCCCTTGCTCCGGCTTGGCTGGTTGTTGTTGCGACCACGGTAGGTGGATGGTGGGGCTGTCTCACTTGATGGTTCTGGGGTGATGGTTGCTAGGGCAGCCGGAGATGACTGATCACGAGCCGATTGCCTCGGAAATTCCAACTGAAGCATACTAACCGCAGTCTCCCAGTTTGGGAGAGTTTGGTTGATGTAGGTGACAACGTTGTCATATTGAGAGGGAGCCCACGTACTAGTTGCAAAACGAGCCACTGATCATTAACCGGGCTATCCACATCATTGAGTTGTTCATTGAGATCTTTGAGCTTTTGGCAATAGGATTCAAGGGAGGGCATGTTCTTGAGTTTGAGATTGTTAAACTCTTGCTCAAGAGCCGCCGCCCGTGAACCCTTATTGTTCAAGAAAATGGTTTTGATGAGTAGCCAAGCCTTGAGCGGTCACGTACCAGCAGGTCATCTCGGACCAAGTCTCGAATTCTGGGTCTGCTTCCTCCGGAACCGGGGTGCCATCTATGTGAGCCATAACTTTGTATCCTTTGGCATGGAGAAGAAAAAGTTTCACCCATGAGGAATACGTGACTTTGGTACCATTTAACACTCGAACCTTGCGTTGAATGTTGGTGACCGTATAAACGGGATGAAGGGTTTTTGGAGTTGAAGAGGATCCTGTGTTGGGGTCTGTTTTGTCGCCCATGACGCGATCGGAAACAGAGAGATAGGATCGGTGGTTGAATAAATACGAAAGGTAGCCGGCGGCTAGGGTTTAACACATGTATGGAGCCGTAGCTCTGATACCATGTAAATGTTTAAGATTCAAAAGTGATTTCCACTGAATACTGAATGGGTATAAATACAAATTACAAAGGAAACTATTATCCTATAACTATGGAAAGGATAATTACAATCAATACAAATAAATACAAATAATATAAATATTATTATATTAATTTCGCTAAGAGTATTATCATCTGTTTGTGTTTAGCACAGATGGGTATTTTAGTTTTTGAAATTTTATGCCAGCAGGTTACACATAAAGTTCTATCTAGTAATCGTACAGATAGAGGCGGGTCCAAGGTTGGTGGTTGTTCAGAACCTTTAGCTGCATCTTCATATCCTTTTTGTGCTTTAGCAAGATAAGAATTTTCACTTTTTATAACATGACTTGGTTTGACCTTTGAGATAAATTTTGATGCGTTGTTGGTTATGAGCCTTAACTCTTGTACTTTGAAAAGGCCAGCAAATTCAAACACTTTGAAAACTGCAAAAAAAGAATCCAAGCTTCCTAAACTACCTGCCTCAAAGCCAGGATCATGTTTTTATGTAACGACAAAGGGTTCTATGGCAGCTAGCCAATTGAGGCATAATCTGATCCCTAAACCAAGTAAGTGACAATGTATTTGGGAGCATATTTATATATCTAAATACTAATGTATTGCTTTCATGGGAATTTCTTTCTAATTTAATATTTTCTTCCTGCAGCCGTAAATGTTGAGAATAATTTTGGGTTGAAAAGCTCTTTACAAAACGCACATGGTTCTCAAAGTAAAGCAAACACAGGTTCAGGCAACCTCCATTTGCCAGCTAAAGTGCTAGCTCAAAAAACAGTTAAAAATTTGGTAAGAGCATTGGGCTCGCTCAACCTCTTATCCTCTAGAAGTAATTTATAAAACATTTATATTTTACTTGGAAGCATGCTGGCCACATGAATCTTTGTTTTGAAGTAGCATGGGCCTTAATGTAATCAATAGAATTTTGAGTTTGCTAGTAACTAAACTGTTTTAAGTTTTAACATGATCTCCTAACTTGTGCAGACACACTCATGTAAAGCTGCTCCTTCGACCGGGTCACGACTGGTACAGGTTGATAGAGCTAATTGTGGGCCAACAATGGTTCCAGATACCTCACAGTTATGCAAAAATCAACAGGAATCCGCCCTTCTTGCAGCTAAACATCTTGCTCAACATGCTGCAGCAAATTTGGTAAAGATTTTGAACCTTTCCAATCTTTATCTTTCATTCTAACTTGTAATTTTGAATGCAATTATGAATTATGTAATGAAATAATTTGGATGTGACATTGCTAGACATATTTGTATCCCATCACTAACTTGTAGACACCACCAACTTTTTTTTCCTAAATTATACAGAATAACTCATTGCCTGAAGTAGCTAGGTTGTCTAGTTCAGGGCCCTGTCATATTCAAAGGGCTTGTAAGGGTCTAATGATTTCAGATAGATTGAATCCATGTGAAAGTCAAGAACGCTCTGCTGCGCTTGCAAGACCATCAGGACTGAGATTGCCATCACCATCACTGCGATTATTTGACCAGGTGGTTTTGTATTTGATTTTTCAACATGTAAAAATATCTCCATTCATCAGTTATCTAAAACCATATCTATCCTTTATGACAATGATTTCAGGGAACAACTTCAAATTCCGGTTCCTTGCAGCAGAAAAAAATTCAACAGTATATGGGCTCCGATAGAAAAATTGGTGAGCTGCGACCACCAGCACGACCGCCCATGAAGAGTAATGGCATCACAGAAAACATATCTTGTGTCGTTCCAACTTCCAGTAAAGAATGTTGTGCACCATCCACTCAGTTGAGCCCATCACCAAGTTACATGTTGAACACTAGTATTAAAGGGGCCCCAGATTCAAATACACACCAAAATCTAGTGACAAAAGTTGTGCCAAGGGTAGACATCAAGTTGGAATATGAATGTAGGGGTTCTGAGCAAGAGAAAAGAATCCTTGGACATGAGGAAATAGCAGCAGCATGGACGGGTGATGAAGGAATAAAGGTAGGTCATCCTGTTGAGCAGTTGGCTGGAAATGTGGGGACTTGTCATCAACTGATGATAGAAGGTAGAGTTCCTGAAGCAAAATACAAATCTGTGCTTCATAATAACAAGGAAGTTGGACTACGAAGTTACACCGCCTTTTCAATGTCAACATTAGAACAATCCATTCAGCATCAAGAAGAGAATATTTCAACTGGGGTTAATGATCTTGCTCAAACATCATGGGAACAAACTGATACCGAAGAATCTGATGATGCACCTCCTAAGGTTAATCCTGAGTCTCATTTGGATGCTGATAGCCAAGTGTTTGTGGAGTCCCAGGGGCAAGATGAAATTAGAGAAAGAGAAGATGATGTTGGAACCACAAAGTGCATTGCTCCTGATATAGAAAATTATTCTGTTGTGCTGCAACAAAAAAACAAAGTTTCTAAAGTAGTAGATGACAAAAGTTTACCTGTAGGGGAAGATGACGGTCCTTGCATAATTGGCATAACATTTGGAGATTCCCATTCCCTTGAAGATGAAGCTGATGTCATAGAGTTGAAAGGTCTAGATACCTCCTGTGTTCCATTTCAGAATTTGATTACAAAGCAAAGTAATGATGATGCTGATAGTGTAGATGTCTTTCCTTCTACTACTACAACTACATCACCTCATGTGAGAAATCCATCTGCCGATGAAGGCAATGGCATCCGCATCAACCCAACTACTTCCATCAGGAGTAAAGCTCAGGTACATGATAGTCCTGTGAGAGACACTGTAACACAGGTTCTAAATGATAATCCGTCTGTTGAAGGCTTCCACATTGATCCAACTACTTCCATCGAGAATAAACATCAGTTACCTGGCACAGCTAATTTATCTCCAAAACGCTTTGAGGACACAACTCCTTGCATTTCTGCATTACTGAATTCTCAGTTGTCAGTTAGCTACATTACGCCTGCAGAAATCTCATGTCTAGAAGAGGGCTCATTTCCCGATGTTACTGATGTGAATGATCATCTTCCCGAAAAAAAAAGTGTCACAAGTACTATCCTTGTGGAAGTACCAGGTCAAAAACAAGATGAGGTTGATGTGCATTTGATTCCAAGAGAGGTTGCTCCTTTGGTTGATGATCAAAACCAGTCTAGCAGCCTCTCACATCTTAGACCCCAAGTTGAGTTTATTAGTGAGACTGCATCTTTGGGTGATGATGCACATGTTAAAAGGGAATCTTTGCTGCAAGGGGCACAATGTACCAGCACTTGTCGACAGAGTTTGGAAAAAGAAAGACCGGATATAGCAGCACCAACAGTTGAAGCTCAACATAAAATCCCCAAAGAAAATAGCAAGAGCCAGGAAATGGAAATAATTTTTGTGGCTGAAAAATCACAGGACTCTTGTGGCAGTATATCGGAGGCCAAACCAGCTGTTCAATGGAGCACTAGTGGATTGGAAACTTGTAGTCAGTTTCAAAGTGAAAATCAGGCACTTGAAGGCTCTAGACCCATTAGTAATATTTCCAAAACAAATGTAGAAGATGGACAGGTGCAGTTACTAGATGATGATGTATTAGTTCAATCCTGCACCAGATTAACATCAGAAGTACACAATCATTCCATAGAAAATGCTGATCATGGTGACATACATGGAAAACAGGCATGGTTCTCTAATACTGGGATCAAACTGGAACGGGTTTCCAAAAGTAATGAATACTATCAGCAGGAGTCTGTCTGTAAAACGGTTTGGAATGTTGTAGAGGGAAGTGATGTTTATGAATGTGATCCAAGACCATCCAATACCATAATAGTTGATGCTGCTCCCCCTGTAGTTGAAGAAGTTGGTAACAGCGACAGGCAACTTTGTGTTGAGTACAGAACTTCAGGTTCCACAGTGATAGATTCGATTGCTGGGCATAATGAAAACTATAGTGATGGACAATCTGCAGAATGTGGTGATCTCACACACACTCCTGACTTGGAATTAGAACAATCAGTTGAAGATAAGATGTTTATTAAGAACTCATCTTGTATGGAGTACTGTTCAGCTGGGGAGGAGTCATGTTCATTCACGACTGACTCTATGCTAGAAGAAAAGACAACACTGTTTCTTGACGATCAAGTGCTTATGAAGGAGAGTTTATTATCTACTGAAAAGATTTTGGACAGTGTTATTGTTCCAGAAGAAAACTCAAATGCCAGTGCCCAGAATTTGCCTATGGTGCATGTAAATGGAGTCGATCAGCTTCAAGGTTTTGTTGGGATCATGCCATCAGTAGAAACATGCGACTATTTCACAAATGGTAAGTCTAGTTCAAGTTTTTCTGTGAGCCAACAACCGACTGCAGGTGTGAAAACCACAAGTGAACCAGAATTATGCTGCTTGGTTGGTGGAGATAAGAGCTTGCTTACAAAAACTACATATATGATAGGAGCTGAGGGGTCAAAGATAAGCATTGGAGAACAAGTTGATGCGAGTCCAATGGTGGATGAATCTGAACATGACCTGGATGACCTTAAATGCGACAACGATGCGGCAATATTGACGTAAGTAGCTTTAAGCAGTTTGTACATATATTACATGTTATATTCAACATTTTCTCTTGCTTATACCTTAAATTATACTTTTATAATTCTCTAGCCTAGGGGGCAAAATCGTAACCTTGATATTTGTTCTGTCATCAGCAAGAGGTCAAATAGCATCAAGAGGCAAGAAAATTCTTTGGTCATACATCCCCCAAATGCTGTTCCTTTCTCTGACGAATGGCTGGCAGCTTTTGAAGCTGCTGGAGAGGTAATATGCTTATATAAATTAACCAAATAAAGTAATATGCATGAACCTCTTGGGAGCTTTTAATACTCTTGGTTTTAAAAATAAATTAATTACCATTAGGCTCTTGAAGATGTGTTTATACTATGCAGTTAATGCGGAAAATTATCGGTTATCGGTCAAGGACCGATATTTGAGATATTGGTTCTCGTCGTGGGATATCGGTAATTTTTATTTCATGCATAAACTTATATATATATATATATATATATATATATACACATATATAATATTAATAGTCAAATCAAAAGTCAAAACTAAAAAGTGTCAATATTTTATATTAGAAACATGATCTAGCAGGTGTGCGAAGTGCGAAATGGGCTTTGGGGCAGAAAAATGTTAAAAAAAAGGGCCAAGATTAGTAAACCGAGAAACTCAGTGAGACAACCGATATTATGGAATCAAAATCTCGGAGATATCTCAGTAAATATCACCGATAATATTGGGACCGATATTTTTGCATAGGACCGATAACCGATATATCACCGATATTGACTGCATGGTGTTTATATCATTCAGCCGCACCCTATCATCTATATGTGGTCGTCCCTTTTCATTTACCTAAAGAATGTAATGGAACTATGGGTTATACTTAACTAAACTAGGTCATTAGGCACCACATAAGATACTTTTCTTAAAACGCTTCATCCAGATCCAGCAAGCTTGTTAATTGACCATATTGTTTCTGATTTTGATGAAGATTTCTTAGAACTTCTATTTAATTGTGGAATTAGCATATGAACTTCTTTAGATAATGACTTTCCCATTTTAGGAGATTGAAATTTAGGAACCTAATTTCTCATAAGACAATTGTGGTTTTTTCCCACATATATCCTTTTTATGACATAGAGGGACAGCTTGCCATGTTCTACTACCAATATATTGGGCCTAGTGGAAACACTGGAACTTGATTCAGTTTGATACATGTTTCATATTCTTAGAAATTCAGTAATTTGATACCTACTCGGGAATAGTGGGCTATGCAGTTAATGTGAAAAAATATCGGTTATCGGTCAAGGACCGATATCTGAGATATCGGTTCTCGCGGTGAGATATCGGTAATTTTTATATCATGCATAAATCAACTAATGTAACTTGATGTTATCATATCAACATAAACCAACTAATGTAACTGAATTTTATCAACATAAACCAACTAACATACCATATTAACATAAAGATTAATGTAACCGGATGTTATCATATCGAATATTATCAAAGAAAAGCCCGATCGAGTGAAGGATAAAGTGGGATAACAAGTTGGACCGATATTTGGACCGATATCTCGGTATTTTGACCGATATGTCAAACCCTATATCGGCGATATATCGGTAAATATCGCCGATATTATCGCCACCGATATTTGGACCGATATTTGGTGAAACCACCGATATCCGAGATATCACCGAGATATCGGTGGTATCGACTGCATAGATAGTGGGAGTCTATAATATCATGACTACTAAGAGACATGCATGAAATTGTAAACACAAGAAACTGATTTTTGTAGCGTTACATAGTATAACTATTTTTATGAAGGTCTGTTATTACTTCTTTTAATTGGGAACTGGCATATAAAGGGCTTGTTTTAAGACAACATCGACTTCCCAGTTTTAGGAGACTAAAATTTCTTTTCTCTCTTTATCTTTCCTATGCCATCCAAGGAGTAGCTTTTCATGTTATTCTGCCTTATAAATCGGACTGAGTGGAATACTGGAACTTTATACAGCTTGATAGTTGCTGCATGTTCTATTGTCTTAGAGCTTTAGTATTTTGTTACCTACTTCATATTAAGTGAAATTTTATACTATTTAGTTATACTAAGTAACACTAAAACAATCAATTTCTTGTCCTTACAGCTTCATGCATGTCTCTTTATAGTCATGAATCATAAAGTATCACATGCTTAGTTGCTTAAAGTTAAACCAAAGATTGATTGATATTGATTGTATAGTATATATCCTTCATATGAAATTACAAGAGATATATCTAGCCTTACATGTAGTAACCTAAGAAGATGAAAGGACTTAGGAATAACTCCTAATAACTATTACATTCAAGAGTAGGTTATGATAGATGAAGAGTCATGGAAATAATGCTTTGAATTATTCTGTCTAATATTCCCCCTCAAGCTAAGGCCGAAAAGCGACCTGTAGCTTGGACCGTAAAGTGACAAACCGTTGTGAGGGTAGAGGCTTAGTGAACACATCAACGGTACGTGCATGAAAGACTTAGGTTGAAAAGGTAAAAACATAAAACTGAAAAAGATAGTTGGTCTTCAATCTTCTCCGCCGTGCTTCCGCCCGCCACTCGCACCGGTTTTTTTTTTTAAGACCATCGCAAGCCAATCAACCCTTTTTTGTGTTCTTCTCCGCCGGTCTTCGTTGGAGCCTTCAACTCCATGGGGTTTGTTCCCATATTCTCTCTCCCATGTGACACATTGGTCATGGTATGAGTGCAACCTTCGCAAACATGGAAGTGCATTAGCATTCCGAAAGAGTATTAGCTCTTGCGAAGTGCAGGTCGCCGGAAAAATAAGCACAAAGGTGCGCCGCTGTCGTATGGCGGAGCGGCTGTTGTATAGCGGCGGCGACGACGTTTAGGGTCACGAGAGCAGCCTTGTTTCTGCTAACCCTAGACGTGGGGAGGAACGGCGGCTGCCGGTGATGGCAGCAGAGGCAATGGAGGCGGAGAGATCAAAGGTTTCGTGGTGGCGGCTGCTAGATTTAGGGTTTAGGGATGCGGCGTTGTGAGGTGAGTGACGGTGGTGGTTGTCGGCTGTGTGTGTAGAAAGGTGGTGGTTGTGGTATTGAATGGCGGCGGAAGAGAAGGAGTAGAAGATAAGACCGGGCGCAGTTGGTTGTGGTGGTGATGGGTAGGGCGGTGGCGGCGGCCGCCCCTCCGTCGATATCTCCGGCGGTTGTCTTCCTCGGCTCTGATACCAAGTTAAACCAAAGATTGATTGATATTGATTGTATTGTATATATCCTTGATATGAAATTACAAGAGATATATATAGCCTTACATGTAGTAACCTAAGAAGATGAAAGGACTTAGGAATAACTCCTAATAACTGTTACATTTACATTCAAGAGTAGGTTATGATAGATGAAGAGTCATGGAAATAATGCTCTGAATTATTCTGTCTAATACTTAAATGGGTAGAAGCTCTAGTCTGACGTTGAACTTTGGAGTTTCTGTGTGCCATTACAAAAGATTTAAACTCCTAGAACCACCTTTTTTAAGATTTCTCTTTTCTTACATTAACATATATTGAAAATTCTATTCGTTAATCCAACTTCACTTCAGCAGTTCAGCATCATTATAGAGTTTTAATGAATGCTTTATTATCAATATAATTATTTATTGAGATTCAAAACTTATGTTACTTCAAATGGTAATTTGCAGGAAATCCTTACCATGAAGTGTGGTGCTGTACAACATTCACCCCAAGACAAATCTCTTCCTGAACCAAGTCCATGGTCTCCGGTAGACTCTACAATCCTAATATGATTATTCTTCACTGGCAAAAGTAGCATATGGGCATTTCAAAGCAAAATATTTTTACAAATTATTAAGCCAATGATTATTGAGCCACTTTAAATCAAAATTTTGATCTTTCACACTTCAGATTTCCTAGTCTGGAAAGACTACTTATATGAATTAAGGCTTCTTTTATCGAACTTCCCTTAAACCCAGTCTTCAAAATTTGATCTTTCACACTTCAGAGTTCCTAGCCTGGAAAGACTACTTATATGTAGGCTTGTAATGAACCAAACGAACACGAACGGGGCTTGTTCGTGTTCGTTCGTTTAACTTTAACCGAACAAATGAACGAGCACGAACACTTAAACGAACATAATTTCTTGTTCGTGTTCGTTCATTAATAAAATGAGTGTGTTCATGTTCGTTCATTAATATTCTAAACGGACGGTTCACAAACACAAACGAACGAACGTAAACGAACATAAGCGAATACCAATTAAAAATAAACGTAAATATCTAAATTAAAGTTTAAAGTATCATCATCTTTGTATCCAACATTTTAAAAGTAAACAAATATATTAAATTGATTTTAATATAGGCTTAAGGGTTTTAAAATATAAAATCAAATTGATTTTAAATTAATATTAGTAATAAATAAATTTGAATGAATATTTAAACGAACGTACACAGACGAACATAAATGAATGATCATAAACGAACGTAAATGAACGAACATAAATGAACGAACGACACATGTGTTCATGTTCGTTCATTTATTAAATGAACGAACATAAACAAACTTCCTGCCGAACGGTTCACTGAACGTTTGGTTCGTTTACAAGCCTACTTATATGAATTAAGGCTTCTTTATAGAACTTCCCTTGAACCCAGTCTTCAAATTGACTGATGGTCAAATTAGGGATACTTATGGATGTTTAAGTAATCCCATAATAAATGTTTAAAATAATACACTAAAAAATAAGAAACCATTCTTACTAACATATGTTTCATATTGTGCCCTTATCCTTTTTCTTTCCTTTTCTGACTTATGAGTTTTTCCTGGTTCAGTTAGCTCTAAAACTGATCAAATTTCTTGTAGTGGGTTAAACTTCCAACTCTAGAAAACTTGAAGCCACAACCTTGGCATGCCAAGCTTATCTTTTTATTTTTCAATCACTCTTTTAATTTAATACTGATCCTGCAACATCCTTCTTACCTTAGCATTTAGCAAAAAAATGGGGCTGCTGCCTGATAGAAATAGTTCTTCCACCCTTTAGGCATCCATAAATGGAACCGGTTTACTTACTGCACCCACGCCACTCAGATTTTTCCCAAACCCTATGTTTTAAAAGAATTCCATGTCGAGATTAGAGTTACAGGGTCAGGAACAACCATCTGATGGAAAACGACTTCCACGTACAGAAAATTACTTCTTGTTTAGACTTCAAAATGCATCAAACCTTGGCTTTACAAAAGTAGTTTGATTATTATTATCATCGTAATAATATAGTTTTGTAAACCTAACATACTTATTGAAAATAAATTAAAAAAAAGGCAAGAAAGTGTTTCTGGCCTGCCCCCTTACCCTGTTAGGTGTGTAGTCTCGTTTAGAGGCGGCCGGCCCTAACTAGGGTTAGCCGGCCCTAATGGGCCTATCTATACGGTTTGGGCCTAACTTGGAGAACAAGTTAGGAACCCTAGTTTTAATCTATAAATACTCTATGTTGTAATTGTAATCTGTGTGCCCTTGAGCTTAATGAAATAACCTAGTTGCAGCCCGTGGATGTAGGTCCCCCACTGGGACCGAACCACGTAAAATTCTTGTGTCGTTTATTTTTCTGTACCGCATGATTATCGTTTGTGCATGTGTGTGTGTTGATTCCGCTGCGCCACGTTGTTCCTAACAAGTGGTATCAGAGCTTTGGCTCGTTGTTTATACACGGTCTGCACGGTTTTCGATCGAGAAAAAAGGGTGGAGGCTGATCGAGGGTTGATTCAGATCTGCTGCTACAGTACCGTCGCCGTCGTGAACAGTGTTTCCGGCATGAACAGTGTTTTCCGGCAAGAACAGTGTTTTTCCGGCATGAACAGTGTTTTCGAAAAAAAATTTTTCTTTCTTTTTTCTGCTGCTGTTCCAGGGCTGATTCGCAGCCTGGTTTCTTGTTTTTTGGGCCGCCAAAATTAGGGTTTTTTCAAACCCTAGGTTGCGCAAAAGGGGAAAGAAAACAGGGCTGTTTTGGAGAAAAACAGGACTGTTTCGGGAGAAAACATGGCTGTTCGGGACTGATTTGGAGTGATTTTGCAATTAGAGTTTCTGTTGTGGATCTCTTGGAGTTGCTGGTTTCACTCGGGTTTGCAGGTGAAGCGTCGGGTCGGGTGTTTCGGGTTTGTGTTGCGGGTTAACGGTTTGATTGTTTCGGGTACCGGGTTAAACTCTTTGAAGCCGCCGATTAGGGTTTGGTTATAAAGCTCTTGGATTCGTCGGGTAAAGGTTAGAGTTTTGTTTAGTTCTGTTTGACTGTTTATTATCAACTATTTGGGAACCGGGTTATGTGAAATTCAGTATTCGGGTTTAGATTTGTCTGCGAGGTTTATTGCAGGAGCAGATCGGTTTATTGACAGTGTTTGGTAGAACAACTGTCAAGTTCAGGCCCGTGACATTACTGTGTTTGTTTCACTGTTTCGATATATTTTCTGTGTGCTATTGTTATGGCTGGAGACAAGATGGTTGTTATCGAAAGGTTTGGCGGTTTGGATTTCGGTTGGTTGGTTTGTCAAGTGAACTTGGATGTGGTACTAACGATGGATAAACCGGGAGAAAATGGAACCAGCGGGTGTGCTGGTGATGACATAAGTGAAAAAAGGGAAGTCATGTGATATTTGCTCGGTTGAAAGATTTTTTCGGTTAGGGTTAGATGATCGGGTGTACGATCACAGAATCCTTGGTACCGTTTGCTTTCATGAAAGCTCTGCTGTTGTTATAACCGTTTGCCGGTTAGCTGGTCTAGAACTGTGAAGCGGTTTCTTGTTCGGTGGTGATCAGTGGTACGACATTTGGCATGGGTTGGGATAACAGGGACAGTGGGAGCTGAGCATAGTTGACTTGGTGGAGCTGCATGGAGGTATGTGACATTCTTTTAGAGTCGATGTCAAAGATAGTAAATTCTGCTTCTGAGAATGTGTCTGGGTTGATGCATTGGGACTCAGTGATGGTAGTGGAGACTCTTGGGTTTAAGATTCTGGTATGCTTCATTACTCACTTCTATGAAGCATTGGTGAATCTATTGTTTGAAGACTTTGGGAAGATACAGGATTATGTATCGCTGGAAGAAGGGAACCAACTTCCGAGTATTAAAGTCTTGACTCGCTGCATCGGGTAGAGCTAAGTGGATTCATTTTGCAAGTGTGAATCTTGGAGCCACGGGGATGTCAGCTGAGTGCATTCGGAGGTTTAAACCAGGTCAGGGGTTTTGGGAACAGTGGGAGCATGGGACGTGTTCTGGGTACAGTTCTAAACACCGTTGGGTTTTGAAGACCGGAATTCCGAATGGGAAAATCTCTCCATGGTACTTGCAGGTTTTGGAGAGTGGTGTTTCCTCTGGAAGTCTCTGGAGTCGGTAGTTCGAGTGAGTAGGTGCCGGTTGAGATTGAGGATGAGTCAATGGCGGGTTTTGCCATGGCTGGGTCAGTGATGACTGCTGGGTTGGAGCTAGGGGGAGCTTCAACGGGCCCTTCTGGTAATTGAGGAGTGGGCTGCTGCAACTAGGAGGATTGGATTGAAGTCTTAGCTTGTTTATGGGAACTGAAGGTTTGGAGGACTTCTGTTATTTGAAATCTTAGCTTGTAAAATTCTTGTGTCGTTTATTTTTCTGTACCGCATGATTATCGTTTGTGCATGTGTGTGTGTTGATTCCGCTGCGCCACGTTGTTCCTAACATACCCATCTAGCTGAACTACACATTTTTGCTGCTTACCATCTTGTATTCTGTTTCATCGAAACCACAACTCATTTTCCTACAGTAAACAGTTCTATCTTCATCTTGCATCTTCTTATGAAATGTTGTTCTTTTTGTGTGTGTGGTCTGCAGTTAAGGTTGCCAAAGTCGAAATTTGTAGTTTCCGATACATATATAATATATTATATGTTCATTTAATTGATTTCAGGTGAAAAAGAAATCCAATCAGATTGGACCATACGACTGTACAAAGTACATGAATGCCATGCCATCAAATTCCCCATTATCAGACCAATAATTCCGTTTGGTACATTTCTATTCTCCGTAGATAATTGCAGTTGATCTGCCATCATGGTGTACTCCAAAACCTCTTCCAACTATAGTTTTGTATTATTTCTGATAGTAATATGCATCAATGCATTCTGTACTCGTACTCGTATTTATACTCTACTCAACGATTAAGTAGAATACTTCCTCTACTGGAAATTCTTGATATTTGCTTTCTTTTTCACGAAAAAGAATGTTGAAAAGGTTACCAAATAGCCAACTGTTCCATTACAAAGGGTTATATTATTGTTTGATTAGTCAATATTCCTTTATTGAAGGTATTTTTAAATACTTGATGCATAATTTATACAAATTGTTTGATAAGATGGATCTTTATTAGTAGTATTTTATATTTTATTTATTTTATAAGTCCTAATATTAGTTTTAGTATTTCTTATATAGGTTTTACTTTAGATAAAGAACAGAGGTTAGAGTCCCATTATGAACAAATATACCTGGGAAGTAAATTACTAATTTAGTGCACATAGTGATTGTAAAAGGTGGAGCTGCTGGCTATGAGAATAGAAAACCCGAACGTTAAAAATAAAATCACCGGTGGGATTGATGGACCAACACTGGCTGTGTTAGATAACGAGAAAGATGATTAGGGGTGTCGGGCGAGGTGCCACCGTAGCTGGTGAAATGCATGATGCATCAGACAATCAATAGGTTGTTGGTCGAGAGAGAGGAACTTGAAGGGGAACTAAGGTTTCATAAATTATAACATAAGGTGTCACCCCAATTTGGAAAGGATGTTTCTATACGTACACAGCTGAAAAAAAGGGTGTTTCACTGCATGCACACCTCTAGCCATTACATCAATCCATCAATCATATTCTATACGGGTGTATAACATCTTTAAACGGTTGTATATTTTCACGTTTGGGGCCCTATATGGGCGTATAACATACCATACAATGCCCTATATGGGTGTATACCAACAAATCATACACCTCTATACGAGCTTATAACATCAAATCAATAGGGGGTGATTAGTAACGTAGGTGGTGGTGTTAACTTGGAAAAGGATGGGCCTCACTTTGGAGTTGAAATAACAATTATTTTAAGGCTGGCTTAGCCTTGAATCTAAGCAATATGGGTCTACTTTGGAAGTTGGAGATTAGTTTGAGTCTTGCTATGATTCACAAGAGAAGAAGCTACAAGGAAAAATATGGGATCCTGGAATCAAGACCGTTAAAAGCAACACCATGAGGACAAGGTGTTTTGGGGGATGGGACTAACTATTGGTAGTATTTTATATTTTATATATTCAATAAATTTTAGTATTTGTTAGGTAGGTTTTATTTTAGATGAAGATAGGGAATTATTTAGTATTAGGAATAAATCTAGAGTGAATTACTCGGAAGTTCCATGCGTATCCACATATTTTGGATCATAAGTTTTTGCAATGGGTAACAAAAAAGGCCTCCCATGGATGGAAGTCTATTTTTTTTTATAAACGGGTGTGAAAGACCAAAATACCTTTAATATTAAATAAATAAAAACATAATAATAATAATAATAATAATACATGTGAGACCACCTTTAACATTAAAAAACTCTTAATTTTAAAAACTGAAAACAAAATTAAAATTTCATGGGCCCACTCTTTAAAAAAAACCTCGACCACACACGCTGTCTCCGGACGACCACCATCACCATCTACGGTCGGCCACTATTGCCGCCACATTAAGAAGACCGGATCATTGCCCCACTTTCTATGCCGATTAAATCCGTTTTCAACAAAAGTGGAAAATGATAAACGCATAAACGTCATCGATGTCTTGATGATCAAATGATTGATGAAGACAGAGACCGACGTAGAAATTCATGCGAAATTGAGCGATTTGATATATAAGTCAGCGGGGTTGGAGGTAAAAGATGTTGAGATTGCGTGGATTACAGGAAGAAGGATAAAAGACTGTTTTTTCTTTAGCCCTAATAATTTTTAATGTAATTATTTAATTGAAAAGTAGAGAGAAAAATAATAATTTTTAATGTAATTATAATGATAAGGATAAAGAAGCTGCTGAAAATGCTTTAAGTTCATTCTAATCCATAATATGTTTGATTTTTATTTTCTTCAAATTTGTTAGAAAAACGAATAATGGATATAAATCTAAAGACCCCACAAAGAAAAATAGAGAGGGTAATTATGACTAAACTTAAACCTAAGTGTCGGTATAGTTTACTAAAACTAATTTAGCCCCTCAACTTTATTAAATATGAAAAATGACCCTTAAATTTTGTAAAATATTACTTTAACACCTCATATATTTTTTAAAGTTTTAAGTTTATCTCCTGTAGTATATATAATTTGATTTTTCCTTAATAAATTTAGTTACTTTGTTATTTTTTTTTCTTGAAGTCGCGGTATAAATTTTATTAAAAACGATGTCGTATACAAAATAAAGTATTTTTTATGCATATTAGGTTATATCGATTGACGGTAACGTGTTAGTACCGTGAAGAATGAGACCGACACTGGCTGAAAAACATCGGTACCGTTATATAACTGTCTTTTTTCTATGTTTGATATCCACAACCGAGTCGCAACAACTTCATATGTTTATTTTATGTATTTAACCACATTTCTTTTTTTTTTGTGCTTAACCATGTTAATGTCATCGCCTCAACCGTTTAAAGTCCACCTCCCCCGCGGTGCGAGTTGCAAAATTTATTTAACCATGTTTCTTTTGTGCTTATTCACGTTAATGTTATCGTCTCAACCATTTAAGATCCATATCCCACCGCGAAACGCAGGGTAACATTTCTAGTTAAAAATAAAAGCCATAGTTTTTAATTACAATTCATGCAAAATCAAACTTTTTTACCTACACAAATGACAAGTACACAACCAATAGCCCATGTGTCATGCCATCATGTTTCATCTAATGCACTCATAACCCATCAAACTCATCATCCCACATTTCCCTTTTTCCTTTTCCTTTCATTCAAATTGTCAACCTTCCATCCTCCCTGCCCTCTTCTTAAATATGTTACTTGGCCTACTAAAAAATCCTTCTTACTTCTAACTTAAAAAAATATATATATAATTATGGTTATGTGATTCATCCATTTTTATTAAAAGATATAAGAAATACTAAAATAAGAATTATTAAATAATTATAAATTACATTTTTAGTATTAGATCATGAAAATTGATAATTAATTTAGCGTCTTTGTTCTCGTTTCTTTATACTATGATCTATGCATGCGAACTGTAACGTCCTAAATTTCATATGAAACATATATAATAGTTTGTTTACAATTAAAATGATTATTATAGCTACTTGTAATAAGTAAGAAAATTCAAAACACATATAATAATCTGTTATAATAAGTATGAGTATTCATATACATTTCCGTACCCACCTCTATGGGGATGGGTTGCTCGACATCCATGAAAAAAAATTATTTGTTAAATATACGATCTAATCCTGATCTACCCCAAAGAAATTTTAACACCGATCCTAATGAAATTATTTTTGACCAAAACGATACCAAAAATTTTAAAATATAAACTTATTAGTTATTATAAATTAATTAATAAATATAAACCTACTATAAATTAATTAGTTATTTAGACCTACCAATTAATCTTTATAAACAATTAAGCCTTCTAGGCGACTAACCATTTAACCGAATAACATTTTACTCTAAACTCATCTATTCCCTTATAAACAATTAATGAGTCTTGTCAAACCCTCCCCTCCACATTGAACGCGATTAAGTGAAACTGAAACAAGACTATCGACTGAGAAGTGCCGTTCCCACTGCCCAATCAGCAATCACCTACCAGTACCACTATTGCTTACGAGAGCCAGGTTGTCTATCGGAGTGTTGCCCCTCCACTCTCCCGAATTCGGTTCCAAAAGACCAAACAACCCTAATTTAAGTATTTTTTTTACCTTTTCTCTAATAAAATAAGTATTCTTTTGAACTTTTTCTCTGAATTTTATTTTGTTATTTGATTGTTTGCTAGATTATTTATTAGAATATTCGATTTTTGATTAATTATATGAATATTGATTTGAGTAATTAATCTGTTTTATGTTTAGTCTATTTTGGTGATCTAACTAATTTCAGTAAAAAAATTCGATAACCCGAATCAATTCGTCAAAAAAGTTTCAATGACCCGACCCGACAATAATGCATTTTAATAGAAGTCCGAACATCGAAAAATTTTCGACACCTATTAAAAAAATTTCTAGGGCCGTAACTACTCGTATCACGGGACTTAAAAGTATCTATTTCTCTGCAATTTTAACTAATATAATATCTGATAAATATAAATTTCCAAATTGTAATAATTACACGAAAAAATGGAAGAAATAACAAACGAAACAAAACAAAATGAAATCGATGGTTTGAAGAAGGGTCTGTGTGGTGGTGATGATGGGCAGGGGTTCGTCGGTTCGAACCAATCCAAAACCATCATTGCGAATCTTACGAGTAGCTTGAACTACCCCTTCATGTCAAATACCCAAACTACCCCTGCAATTACCACACCTTATAAAATACCCAAACTACCCCTACCCTTTCGGTAGAAGACGAAGGGCATTAAAACCGGCCTCCACAAGCCGCCTTCTCTTTGCTGCTTCAGAATCTGCATGATGATTAGTTTTGTGGGCAGTGTGAGGTGCATCCCCTACCCCCACCCCAACCCCTAACTTTTCCACTATATATTTGGCTGCCTCATGCTTCATTTTGCCAGTCACAATCTATCCAGAAAATAGAAGTTTCTTGTAGCTCTAGAAAGGTAAATCTAATTTTGTTTTCACTTTTGAAATCACCATAACACACACTAAAACACACACATATAAGAAAATTTTTTAGTTTTATTTTCTAAACTTCATTACCCACTTCACATTATCTGTTTCCCATCTGGTTTATCCAAAGAAAAGTTAAAAAAAAACAAACAAACAGATTTCTTATGTTTTTTTTTTCTTAATTTATTTTATGATGGAATTGTGTGATTTTGACTATATTAAAGGTCAAAGGTTGACTTTTTATTTTACTTTGATTTTGTAAGTAGATATGGAGAGGCTAAATTCAAAGCTACACATAGAGAACTGTTTGATAATGCAGGAGAATGAGAAACTGAGAAAGAAAGCACAGATTCTTAACCAAGAAAATCAAGCATTGCTGTCTCAACTAAAGCAGAGGCTTAACCAAAATGTCAATAATGCCCCTGACCTCAACCTTGGGAACACCAATGCTTCTTCAACCTCCAGGAATATCAAGAAGAATTAGTTCAATGAGTGATGATGAATCAATGGAACAGAACCTTAGTTTGCTAAATATTTTGCATGTTATTTTTTGTTATATACGTTCTAGGGACAATAGAGGGGTAGTATTGTCATTCTCATTTTGCACTTTATGGGTTTAAGTTTACATTTTCTTCTCTCTATAAATTTTGCTTTATCTTTTTTAAAGTTTCATATTTCTTTTTTACTTCTCATAAAACAAGAAACATGAAGATCATTCTATAACGAACAATGACAAGCCTAAAAACGCGTGTTATAACACCATTCGCCTAGGTTTCCTGCCTGGGTTGTCTCTTTGACAGCCAAAAATGCTCTTTAAAAATGCCTTACTTTTCCCCTCCTCTCACTTAATCTGTCTGATCTCATACTTGTATATTGATAGGCACCTAGAAACGCCCAAGAATATCACATGTGCTCAAATAGGACTTAAAAACACCTATAATGGGGTGCTTTAAGGCATATGGTCATTCACATGTAGCCATGAGGCGCATGACATAAAACAGCAGTACTAACGGGGTTGATCCTAATTGATCACACAATGAATCAATTTGGATGTTTAAATCCGTTTAAACGTTATTGTGAATCAGGATGGACAATTATAATCTTAGAAAAGTATTTATTGTTATTTAGAATAATAGTAATTATTTGTTCATATATTAAATGTTATAAATAAATGATTATTTAGAGTAAACGTTTAATCATTTAATTGAATGTTTTATATACGAGTAAACTTCAGTTTTCGTCCCCGAGGTTTATACAAAACTTCAGGTTTCGTCTCTTTTGTAGGTCCCTTGGGTGTGTCGGATCGTCACATACAAGTGGTTCTACTAGTCGGACCGGGTGCGGAATGCCCGTGACTAGGCGGAGAGTCTAGCTAAACAAAGTAAACCGACAAGAGAAAACACTTTAAACGTTCTTTGTATTATAAACACTTGAAGGTTACAAAGAAATGCACTGAGATTACAGTCTGCGTATTTGCACTAAAGCCTGCGTACTTAACTACTGTCAACCTATCATATTTATACAAGACCTGATGCCTACGCACTTAGCAAGTGCGCAGGGCAAAATGCTCTTGCGTAATTAGCAAGTACGCAGAGTTGTTTTTGCGTACTTGCTAAGTACGCAGGAGCTTTCTCCTGCGCATTTACAAGTGCGCAAAACACTTAGAGAATTTTACAACATTCAATATGTAAAAGTAATACAACTCGATAAACTAATACATAAAGACTCTTACATACAAAGACAATTACAAACAAGACAAGACAACCTAAGACTAAGACTCTATCTATCAAGAGTGTTTGTCACAGGAAAGTGCTTCAACAAACTCCCCTTTGACAACAGCTCTGGATAATCTTCAGTCTTCGGGCTTCACATCTTCAGTCTTCACAGCGCTTGATCTTTAGCTTCCATCTTCTTCTTGTAATCAAGGCAGAACTTAATCACCTTGTCGTATTTAGAAGCAAGGAGCTTTGTCCACTCATCCGTGTAGACGCAATAGTGTTCTGCTAGTACCTCTAGATCTTTCACAAAAAAGTTGATGAAGCAGACTTCATCAAATATTCTGATCAGTTCCTTTGGCACTAGGTTCCCACTCTCTGAACGTCCTTTACCCATGACCACAGCCTCGCCCGTCTTTGGATCTACGTACCAGTACCACATGTCACCAAGAATATCCTGAGATAACTTGCTCAGGGGAATCTTAGTTTCACATCGCACTGGCTTGTTTACCAATTTCTTTAAGTGCTTCTTAGTCACAGGATGTACAGCGTGCTTATCCTTGACTCTCTTGGGCACTTGAGGCTTGAACATTTTGAATTTCCCCGATCTTGCTTCTCGCTGCAGAACCACCCACAAACCCATCGCCACTACGTGACTGGAATGACTCAGCAGCTCTCGGTTTGCTAGGTTCACAAGGTCGTATTTGGGCAAGGAGCTGAACGCTTCACTGGTGGGTTTCAAGTATTGAACCCCCCCCAGATCTTTTGATAGCGAACAGCTGCTTGTCCTCCTCGAACCTTACAGCCAAGATCATCCCTGTTGCTTTGTGTTTGTCTATTATAGACGTCTTTTGCCACATAGGAGCTGGACCCTTTGATGAAGTAGAAGGCATGCCTGTTTCTTTTGGTGCCTCTGGGTCCACAGGTTCAGGGTCAACTGGGGAGGCTTCAGTCGAGGCTTCTACATTACTGGCCTGCTCGACTGAACCTGTGTCGAGCGGAGCGTCGAAGGATGGAAATTCAAAGATCTCTCCATCTTCTAGCTCATACTCTCCTTCCCCGTCACCCTTGGGAATTTCGATCACAACATCCTCGTCATCATCATCCCAATCGCCACCAGATTCGATCTCTCCTTCTTCTAGATTGAAGAGAGCATCGATATGTGCTTCTTTGGAATAGTCAGGCTCTAGATATAGGATCTCATCATCAGATAAGTCCTTAAGTACTTCAGCCACTGACTTTCCTTTCTCACCACCACCACCACTAGAGGTATCACCACCCTCTTGATGAGTCAACTCCCCTGAGCCATTGGAACAACAGAGATGGGCACGATTGCTAAAGCTTGGTGCTCACCTCCACTAGGACCGGCTTCGGGATCCTTGTCCTTGTCTTCATCCTTAGTCAAGTCGACCGGATGACACGCCTCATTACCAGTAGTCCTCTTTTCCTTCTCTTTCTTTGTCCTTCTCCCCCTGAGCATCAAGCTTCTTGGTCATATCAGCAATCAGCTTGACCATCAGCTCATGCTCCTTCCTTTGAGTGTCAAACCTCAGCTCCAAGGATGACCCATGACCCAGAAGCATTTCATTTGTCTTGATTAGGAGCTCATTCTGGGCCAGGACGTTCTTCAGTCGTTCCTTAGTCCCTGTTCTCTGAATACGAAGGATTTTAACTTCATCTACCAAAGAATTGATCTGTGCTTGTTGAGCGTCAGACTCCTCCTTCAATTTCTGAATAGTCTTCAGTAATCCAGCAACTTGGGTTTCCAGAACATCTATCCTAGCATCATTCGGATCAGGATGTCTGGATGAGGACGCCTCGACATTGTGAATGGGGGAGGAGAATATGGTATCAAAGTCAAACCCTTGCGTGAAATCTCCATAATTGAAGGGTTGACTGAGAGGCTCAATGGTGGTGGTTGGGATGGAAGATGTAACGAGGGTTGTAGGGGTAATGGTAGGGGTGATGGTGACTGACTCCGTGAGAATTGGAGTAGTCACCGCCACCTGAGTAGTTGTGGTAGGGAGGGTCACTATCACAGGAATCACTTCTGTGATTGTAGTGACGGCCGTCTCACTTTGCACTTGTGGCCTCCTCCTATGGTAAAGTTGTTGTAAAGGTGGGGTGGAGGCTGAATCAGGACTAGCAGCTGACACTTATACTGGCTGCTGAGCCTCCACCTCACTGGGGATAGAGGGTTGTTGCCTATCGCCCCTGTTCTTGTGAACGCTTTCCCTTCTTTGTCTTTGTATAGCAGCGTCAGAGTCAGAGTCTGGCTCGTATTCGCTGCTAGAGGACTGTCGCTTTCTCTTGGAGGACGACTCAGGTAGGGTTACCTTAGCCGTTCTCTGTGGGTGTACCTGCGACGGTGCATCATCGGAATCAGAAGAATTTGACTCAGTCGCTTCCGAGTCGGATCCCTCAGCACCATCATGTCCTTCTTCGTCGTTTCCATCATCAGACGAACCATCATCACTGTCCATTTCCTTTTGTTGTTGTTCCTGTTGTTCGTCAGAGTGTTCACTCAATTCAGGCTCCGAGTCGTGACTGTACCATCTCCAGTCACCTGGGGCCACATACGCTTCATTGATGAGGTGGCCAAAGAGTTCTGTATGCACATGGGTAGGATCTACACTGCCTGGCTTTAGGAATTGGGTGAATACTCTTTTGTCCACCCTCTTTACTTGCAGTCTCTCCCCTATAGCAGGAAGGTTTGGCAACGCGTCATTAATAAGAAGTTGCACAAACCGAGGGTATAACAAGAACCGAAACCTCTCCGTTGTGTTGATCTGGTCATTGATGGCCTTAAAGATGTAGCGGGAGAAGTTGTAGCCCTTATTGAGAGAAAGGCCGACCATGGCTGCTGCAAGGTCATGACCCATGGCATCTTTCCCAGCTTTCCTTGATGAGATGCACATGATCATGACGTGGGCGAAGTATCTCCATTGGTCTAACACCCACATCTTCTTGTATGAAGCATAGTCCCTCGCACCGACATAGCCCATTCTTTGTCTCCAACAGCCGTCCACAAAGTAGTCTAGATAGGCTGTCGGGTTGGTCGCAAGATCTCTGAATTGAAGGACCCTTATTATAGTATCTTCAGAGAAAGCAATAGCATGACCAGCAACGGTAGCCCTTATAACGTTGGGGGTTACCGTGCAGTAGTGCTCCGCAGTCTCCCAAAACTGCTCGAGGTAGGGTCTGGACACGATTGGGTCAGCAGAAATGGCGTAGCTGATTCTTGAACGGTTCAAGAAATCAACTATGTCTCTATACTGCAATGCTGCACCCTTCCACTCAGGTTCAGTGTTAGCTAACAGGTTTGTTAGGACATAGATTGTTATGACAAAAGCTTGTAATAGTTAGATTTTATGTCTTTATGTTTTTGTTATGTAAATGGTTAAATGTCTAAGTGTTTTACAAGTGAGCCTAGAGGCGAACTTGTTAAGTTCGCCTGGTCTATCAGAGGCGAACTTAATAAGTTCGCTTAGGTCAAGCTGAGGCGAACTTAATAAGTTCGCTTAGGTCAAGCTGAGGCGAACTTGTTAAGTTCGCTTAAGCTGTTAGAGGCGAACTTAATAAGTTCGCTTATATCAGGTCAGTTGGTTATATATATGAATGTTTTATAGAGTCAGTTAGACAGACAGATAGACAGAAAGTGAACCAGAGAGATCAGATTGAGTCTGTAAAACATCATTGTGATTGGAATACAAATTGAGAAGTTTATTTACTTGATTGTTTGCTTTGTCTTTTATGCATATAAACGTTAACTCGTTGGATTCCGCACTCCGAGTAAACGTCACGTCTTATCACGAGATCGATCCGTAGACGCGCCTTGGGGACCTACAAGTGGTATCAGAGCTATTGCTCATGATTCTTGTTGATTCTAGACGAATTTATATGCAAATTGACATCAAATTCATCATTTTTGAGTTTTTCATTTCAATGGAGTTTTCAAGACTGATTTTGATCTGATTTGGTGTTTTTGAAGAGGATTATGATGAAATTGATCCGATAGAAAGCTTCTAATTGACAAATTACACAATCCTACGGTCCAATTTTGTTTAATTCCTTCAATTCAATGATTAATGACGATTTTTGGTTGATTTTGGTTCGCGGCTGCGGTCTGAAGAAGTCTTGATCAAGATTCTGTTACGGCAAGCGAACTTGCTGAATTCTGTGTAGGCGAACTTAGCAGCAGGCGAACTTGTCAAGTTCGCTTATCACAGGGTTAAGCGAACTTATTTTAGGCGAACTTAATCAGATTGTTGATTTCTGATTTAAGCGAACTTATTAAGTTCGCTTCTCATTAAGTTCGCTTGAGTGACTTAGCAGGCGAACTTATTATCTTCGCCTGAGGGTAAAGGAATTTCAACACTTGGAAATTTTTTTAGAAATTTAAACAAAAAATGGCAAATATGGTTCAAGTCACAAACATGTTCAATTATGACAATGAGATCGGTACATCTCAAAAACCTCCGAAGTTGTTGAATCTAGCTGATTACTCAAATTGGAAAGATCGGTTTGACCAGTTCGTATCTTTTACCGATACTAGTTTGTGGATTCCGATTTTGGAAGGATATACGCATCCTACTTATTCATGGATGGGAAAGGATGATGTTCCGAAGCCAGTATCAGCGTTAACTACTGAAGAAAAGTTGCTATTTGATCGAGAAAAGAAAGCAATGGCTAGCATCTCTATGTCTCTTCCAAAGGAAATTTATCATAATTTTAAACAGTTCAAGTCTTCTCAACAACTGTGGGAAGCATTACAGAAAAGGTGTGAAGGGAGTTTGGATGTGAAGAAGAGTAGAAAGGAGTTACTAAAGAAGCAGTTCCTAGTTTTTAAACATTTTCAAAACGAATCCTTGAATGATCTTGCGACAAGATTCTATCATCTTCTTAGTGAACTGGCTAGTGCATCTGTGGTATATGAGACTGAGGAAATCAATGATAAATTCTTAGAGGCTTTACCATCAAAGTTTGATGTGTATACGGTTTTGATCAAAGAAAATGTTAAGTACAAAACTATGTCTCTTGAAGAAGTTCTAGGGAAGATTCAGTCACATGACATGAATATGAAGAAGAAAGAGACTAATATGGAGCATATCTAGGATCCCTCAATGTATTTTGCCAAATCTACTGGTAAATCTGGTACTGGAGTGACATTCTCTTCTGGTGATGCTCAAGAGTCTTCAAATGATCAGTGTTCTGGAGTTCCAAATTATTCTGGTCATTCAAGTCATTCTGGATTTTCTGCTACTACAGCTTCAACATCATCTGGATCTCATGTGAATCAGAAAGTTGCTGATGATTATCTTGCTATGTTTTCTTCATTCATGGCATCATATGAAAATTTCATTGGAGGTAAAATACATGATCCTGAGGTTATAGAAGAAGATTTCAGACAGATTGACCCTGTTGATCTGGAAGAAATGAATATCCAATGGAATATGGCTATGTTAATGCGACAAGCTAAAGATTTCTTGAAGAGAACTGACAGAAAATATATTGGTTCAAATAGTCAATCGCGTATGGGTTTTGATAAGAGCAAAGTTAGGTGTTACAATTGCCAAGAGTATGGTCACTTTGCTAAGGAGTGTGTGAAGCCGAAGGTAGAATTTGATTCTCAAAAGAAGCAGTCTAACTTTCAGCATAATAGGAATCAGTCACATGGTTCATCTGGTAATACAAATCATGCATCTGCATCATCAGCTTTGGTTGATCAAAACAATGAAAACTATGATTGGGGCATTCATTTGGAAGATTTGGTGGGTGCTGTGAGTCAGGCTTTTGTTGCAGAAATTCATTCTGAAAAACCAGAGGAGTCTACTGATGATGAAAGTTCTAGTGATGATTCGTGTGCTGTTGATAGTGTTCCAAGTGTTGATGATGAGGTAGAACAAGGGCAGAATATTGATTCTGATGCTGTGTCAGGGGTTGCTGAGGAGGAAATTATTCTTACAGAAAATGCTTCAGTTGGTGAAGATTCAGAGAATATTCCAATTGCCAAAGTATTCATGGCAGACATGTCTGATCCATCTTAGGTAAAAGACTCTGTTTGTCATATATACTGTTCTAATTGCATATCTGTTAAAGATAAAATGCAAAAAGTCATGGATGATAACACAAACTTGATTTGTGACATGAAATCAATGCATTCAGTTAATCAGAATCTGAAAGATAATGATAAGCTGTGCATTGATAGAATTGAGTCTTTGAAAAGAGACTTAAATTCTCTTGGGATAAAATACAAAGAACAGTGTTATCATCTAGATATGGCTTATGCTAAAATAGAAAAACGTAATGAAATTGTTGCCCAAAAGAATAAGGAAATATCTGAAAAGGAGTCTGAGGTGATCAAACTTCATCGGAAGTTGGAAAAATTTGAAAGTTCTTCAGTTGTTTTGGATTATTTTAACTCAAAGATCCTACTAAGCGTGTTGCTGGTATTGGATTTATTCCTCCACCGTTTAATGCAAATTATGTGGTGGAACCTGAGATCATAAATGAAGAGGAGATAGATCCAAAAACTGTGTTAAAGGTGAATCCGGTAACTGGGGAGGATATGGTATATGATTCAGATTCTGAAGATGAGATGTTTGATGAAAAGAAGGTCGAGGGCATTCCAAAAGAAGTGAAAATTGATAACCCAACAGTTGTTAAAAATGTTACCCGGGATAGATGCATTATGACTGAACCTGAAGAGGTGAAAGTGGTTCCAACTAAACTTTCTCCAATCTTACAGTCAAGTGGATTTGTTGCGGCTGGTTATCAAAAGGTGAATTCTTCAAAGGTGCTAAAACAGACTTATGTTCCAAAGATGCCGATAAATTGTTCCGGGCATTCCTCCGAAGCTTATTCTTCTGATGGATCCTTAAATTCAAAGAAAACCTCTTATTTCAGAAATTATCAAGAAAGAAGAGTGTGTTTTCATTGCAATGAGGCTGGTCATATTTTGATCAATTGTCCATACAAGAACCAGGGTAAAATGAAGACCGTTCCTTCACAACCAAAAGTGGTGAAGATTCTGAAAAGAAAAGATGAGGGAAAGTCGTCTTCTAGTTTGGAGAAAAATATGTCTGATCGATCTTTTGTTAAAACACCTGGATTTAAACAACAGAATACATTGCATGCTAAATCCTTTGTATGCAAAGAGAAACTTGAAATTCCAAAAGTTGGGATTTCAAAAGATTCTTTTCAGGAGGTTAAATTGTCTAGACCTCAAAGAAGAAGAAGAAACAGAAAATTAAAGAAAATTTTGGAAACATCTGAATCTGACAATAATATATCAAATAATGTTTCTCAAAATAATAAAAATGGTTCTTCTTTGAAAAAGTCTGATTGTCAAAATTCTGTTCCAAAAGTGAATGATAAAATTGATTGTAAATTACAAGAAGTTGTTTATTTTGATCAATCCGGACGACCCAAGACCACGATGGCTTGGGTTCCACTTTCTAACTGATTCTCGTTGTTTATGTAGGGACAACCAAGGAGGACTATCAAAAATACATGGTATGTGGATAGTGGTTGCTCTCGACATATGACAGGGAATGTTAGATTACTTGAGGATGTAAAAAAAATTGATGGAGGTTATGTCGCTTTTGCGGGCAATAAAGGCGGGTACATAACTGGCCAGGGAACGTTAAAGAATGACAAAGTCAAATTTGAAAAGGTGAATTATGTTGAGCAGCTGGAACACAATCTTTTAAGCGTAACAAGTCTGTGACAAGAAGTTTTCGTTTCATTTCAACGATACTGAATGCTATATTATGAAACCGGGCTTCGTGATTCCTGATGAATGGATTCTTATGAAGGCTCCAAGGAGAAATGACACGTATGTCCTTGACATGAGTGTCGCCACTACAATGGATTCAATTCCAACATGTTTACTCTCCAAGGCGTCGGAATCTGATTCAATATTGTGGCACAGGAAGCTAGCTCACATTAACTTTAGGAAGATGAACTACATTGTTAGGAATGATTTGGTTCTTGGTATTCCGAAGATGAAATTCTCAGTTCCTGATGATTGTATTCCGTGCAAGAAGGGGAAGCAAAGAAGGAAATCTCACAAATCTAAATCGACGAATTCTATCGTAACTCCTTTGGAGTTGCTGCATATGGATTTGTTCGGTCCTATCAGTATCAGGGGCATTGGTGGGAAATCGTATTGCTTGGTAGTAACTGATGATTACTCCAGATTTTCATGGGTTATGTTTCTTTCTTCTAAAGCTGAAACCACTGAGTTGGTGCAATACTTAATCCTGGGTTTGGAGAATTTATTCAATCTGAAAGTCAGAAGAATCAGAAGTGACAATGACAGCGAATTTAAGAATAGCAAAATGGGCTTATTCTGTCTACGAAAAGGAATTCATCATGAATTCAGTGCGCCATATGTTCCTCAACAAAATGGTGTCGCTGAACGAAAGAACAGGACGTTGGTCGAAACAGCTCGCACGATGCTTGCAGATTCTAAGCTTCCAGTCACCTTTTGGGCTGAAGCTGTGAATACGGTGTGTCATGTTTTGAACAGGGTCTTGACCGTCAAGCGACATAACAAGACTTGCTATGAATTGCTGAATAATCGAAAGCCGAATCTGGATTATTTACTACCTTTTGGTAATCCTTGAACCCTATTGAATGTTCGAGATGTCCCAACAAAATTCAGTGCGAAGGCTATTGAAGGGATTTTTCTGGGGTATGTGGCTAATTCGACAACCAAGAGGGTTTATAATAAAGAGACACACCAAGTTGAAGAATGGTTCCATATTGACTGTTCTAATCGGTCTTTACCACAAATGGCGATTTGTCCGGATTGGGCATTTGATTATGAAAACTTATTCAAGTCTTTTCATTTACCTTCTGATATTTCTAATGAAGATGCTGCTGTTCTTTATGATACTTGTCAGGATACACAGCACAATGGATTTCTACCAAATGCAGTTCCAAGTTCACCGATTCCATCTACTTCTGCTCCCAATCCTAATGTTGCTTCTTGTTCAGGTCCACAAGATTCAGAGAGTGAGGAGGATAATGCTATTTTTCAAGATTCTTCTGCTGATCTGTTGTTGGGTGATGATCTATTACCTTCGACACAAGATCAGGGGGAGATTCCTACAAATTTAGACACGGAAATTCCAATTACTCAAGATTATTCTTATCAATCTGAATCTACTCAAGTTGACGTGTTGCCGGTTCCTGATGTCGCATCCATCAAGGAACTCAAAGATCATCCGGTGACAAATATAATTGGAAATTTACAGGATGGAGTGAAAACACGTTCTCTTGTTGACAATACTTGTTTGTATACTTGATTAAAGATTATGGTGTTCTTGATGATTGTTCACATTCTTGCTTTATTTCGCAGGTTGAACCTAAGAATGTTGAGATGGCTTTAAATGACAATAATTGGATAGAAGCTATGTAGGAAGAACTTGCTCAATTTGACAAACTTAAGGTTTGGAATCTTGTTGATCTTTCGAAGGGTGCGTATCCGATAAGAACAAAATGGGTGTTTAAATGTAAGAAAGACGATCGAGGTGTCGTGGTACGCAACAAGGCAAGATTAGTTGTCCAGGGCTTCAATCAACAAGAAGGAATTGATTACACCGAGGTTTATGCGCCGGTTGCGCGGCTTGAAGCTATAAGGCTGTTTCTAGCTTTTGCTTCTTTTAAAAGTTTTAAGGTGTTTCAATTAGACGTCAAGAGTGCATTTTTATATGGAAAGGTCAAGGAGGAAGTCTATGTGTGTCAGCCGCCGGGGTTTGAAGATCCACTGAATCCACATATGGTCTTCAAGCTTGATAAGGCTCTCTATGGTCTTCATCAGGCTCCTCGTGCATGGTATGAAACATTATCCACACATCTTTTGGCAAATGACTTTGTTCGTGGAAAGATAGACTCGACCTTATTCATAAAGAAATCAGGGGGAGATTACCTACTGGTACAGATTTATGTGGATGATATTATTCTTGGCTCGACAAACGAAGGGTTATGCAAAGACTTTGAGGGTGTTATGAAGTCGAAATTCGAAATGTCTGCTATGGGAGAGTTATCGTTTTCCTTAGGTTTACAAGTAAATCAAAAGGAAGATGGTTTCTTCATTCATCAGTCCAAGTATGTCAAAGACATCTTGAGCCGGTTCAAGATGGAGGACTGTACCCCATACGATACTCCAATTCCGGTCAATCATAAGTTGAATTCTGACCCAGATGGAAAAGATGTGGATTGTCGACTTTACAGAGCTATGATTGGATCCCTCATGTACTTAACCGCTTCAAGGCCGGATATAATGTTCGCCGTTTGTATCTGTTCCAGATTTCAGGCAAAGCCAAAAGAATCTCACTTAATTGCTGTGAAAAGAATCTTTAGGTATTTAAAAGGAAAACAACGTTTTGGGCTATGGTATCCTCATGGTTCTAACTTTGATTTCAATGCTTATACTGATTCTGATTTTGGTGGTTGTTATCTGGACAGGAAATCTACAACAGGTGGTTGCCAGTTCTTAGGAAATCGACTTGTGTCCTGGCAATGCAAAAAGCAAACCACAGTCTCAATTTCAACATGCGAAGCAGAATACATCGCTGCTGCAAGTTGTTGTTCACAGATTCTGTGGATACAACAGCAATTGAGAGATTACGGTTTGAATTTCACAGGAACCCCCATGTTTATCGATAATAATGCTACTATGTCCATAACTAATAATCCTGTTAAAAATAGTAAAACTAAGCACATCGAAATTCGATATCATTTTATACGTGATTGTGCAGATAAAAGGTTGATTGAGCTGGTCAAGGTACACACTGAAGATAATTTTGCTGATTTGTTTACCAAAACATTTGATCGTACCAGGTTTGAATTCCTAATTAAAATGATTGGAATGATCAATCCTGAATAAAAGTTTTTCAAAATCAGAATTTCATGGAAAATTTTGTTTTTAAGTTCTTTTATTGCTTTATTACATTTCTGCATTTACATTTTCAGTCAAAAAGCTTAATTTATAAAAAGTAAAAACAAATTAAAAAAAAATATAAAATTTGACATCATTTGAAGTTAGAGAAGAAATGATAGTACATCAGTGATTAGTTCATTTCACACGATCTTAGTAGACCTTGATATATGTTTGATTAAAATAAGTTGATTTGATCTAAATTTCAAAGTCTGCATAAATAAGAGATGATAGTGTTGTGAATGCTCTATTCTTGGTAATTTGTTTTTAAAATTTGTGTATAAAATTTGAAACTTGAATTGTCAATAGGCTAAAAGCGTTTTGGAACTAATAGTAGTGTGAAAATTAAATATAATATGATTACATCTGTGATTTAAATCCATTATATGCCTGGGTGTGTGTGTTAAAAGATCACTATCAGATACAGAATATTAGCTTTTAATAAGGATTTTCCTATGAGATCAGTTTCGGGTTATGTTCTTAGCACTATTCATTCGATTTGCTTCAGTGCCCATGTCCCGAAAAGCATGCAATTTGAAGTATAATCAAGATATGTACTTGATAACATCTGTCAATCGTATACTAGCCCTTGGATCATATTGATACATTATCTTTACTGATTTCATTGAATTAATAATCCAGATAACAGTTGGATCCACGTACCTGAATCTTATGATTCCACAAATATAAGCCAAAACATTGACTCATTCGATTCTGAATCTCATTGATTCCTATACAATCCAATTTGGATTCTGCTATTCATGTGCTAAGTGATGTCTCCTCATTCTGAATATTCGGATAATCTTTAGTAAAATCTTATATATGTCTTGAAGATAGTGCATTTACTTTCTGTTTAGCATATATGTGGGGTACACGATGTTTTTTTCATCTAAATGGTACTAAATCACATGAATTTGGAGAATAAACGCTTATAGTTTCAAATAATATAATATTGACAAATTTAAGAATTCATGCTTTATATTTCAAATTCGGTATAAATAAAAGAGCATTTTATAACCTGATCTTATTTACTTTGAAATTTATCGCGTATCATTTCAAATATTATTCAAATTGAATGAGGTTCAAATGAAAAAGATGCAAAGTGCACAAAATTGAGCTGAATGGTCTCATACTCTAGATTACCCTTTGTTATTGATAATATGTGTGATGAATTAATTGAATACTGATATGATCTTCTTGCTCATGATGTTAAAGTAAAAAATATGTGATTTCAGTTTGTACAGATAAAAACAAAAAATATGTGATTTCAGTTTGTACAGATAAAAACAAAAAATATGTGATTTCAGTTTATTCAGATAAAAGTAAAAAATATGTGATTCCGTTTGTATAGATAAAATTCAAAAAGATTTTGTTTTTTATTTTCCATGAAAATTCTAAACCTTTATTAAAATTGTTCGGGATTGTATCGAATATGTGTTGTTGATGGAAGTTCAAGATTTGACAGGTTGAAGTTGATAAAATTTTTGTTCAAGGCAAAAAGGTTGAAAAGTAATTAAGTTCGCCTGTGTACAGTGAAGCGAACTTAATAAGTTCGCTTAAAACAGTGAAGCGAACTTAATCTGATTATCCGGGGTGAAGCGAACTTATCTTGTTCGCCGAAGGATTGTTAAGCGAACTTAACAAGTTCGCCTAATTAAGCGAACTTAATGGGTTTAAGGATCTAGATCAGGCGAACTTGTCATCGTCTTCCTCCGTTTTTAGGCGAACTTGACTGTTTATTTCCAAAATTTTTAAACGTTGTTGTTGTGTTGTTAATTGTTTCCTTCTAAATCGAAATTGGATTGCGAATCTAACCAAGGTATTTTCATCGATTTTCATCCGCTAAATTGAGAGAATTTGAAGATTTTCTTCTCGGTTTTTACGTCGACAGTTTCAACGGAAACTTTTTGACCTAATTTTGACCGGACTTGTAAAATTGATCATACTATTTGGTTATAAATTGATATTCGACTGATATTCAATGCTTGTTCCATGATATTATCTCGATTCACTGATTTTTGAAAGTCTGTGTTTGAATTTGAAACGTCACAGTTCAGGCGAACTTGTTCCAAGTGAACTTGTTCCAAGCGAACTTGTCAGGCGAACTTAATAAGTTCGCCTCTTGCACTACTAAGAGAACTTATTAAGTTCTCCTAGGAGACAGTGAGGATTTGGACTTGTGCATTTTTGTTGAAAATTTTTTTTGTTTGAAAATTTTAAAATTTTTTTTTCTTTGGTGTTTTGTTTTGTTTTGTTTGTACTCGTTATTTTTTCTAATATGTTTGTTGTCCAAATGTTTCTGATGGCTCGACGTGTTGAATATAAACATAATCAAGTGGCGTTGTTAGATCCCAACATGTTCGAGGCTGTGAATTTTCAAGGCATCATAGGATTTTTGAACAGATCACGTCTTCATGTTGCTTTATCTGCTGATCCTTACATAAGCCTTGTGTACATACAACAATTTTGGGATACTGTGTATCAAGATACGGACGTTGAACCTCATGTTCTTTGTGCCACTGTTAATAATACCGAGATTGCAATTTCTGAAGAGACGATTCGTGCTGCTCCTGATTTGGGTGGAAATGCTGAAGATCCAATATCTTATCCTGGAACTCTTATTATGGGTTGTTTTCAACGGATGGGTTATCGTGGACGACAGAATGATACCCAAGCACGGAAAGGTGGATTAGTTGGTGAATGGAGGTATTTTATGCATGTGATTATTCAATGCATCTCTCCTCGCAAAGCTGGTACCGATGGATTGAAGATGGCTCTTCAAACTGCTATGGTGGCCTTAACATTTAATAAAAGATTCAATTTTCCACTTTATTTCTATCGGGAGATGGTCATGCAAATTAATCCAGCTGAAGGTCAAGGTTTTTTGATGTATCCTCGTTTTATTCAAATGATTCTCAAATACCTTATTCCTTATCTTCCACAACATCCAATAAGATTAACATTGACTCCGATGTCAAAACGTATCTTTACCGACTGTACGAAGGTGAAACAGCAGAAAGCTGCATTGATTCCAGTAAATACTCCTTTGTTTGGGCACTTAATCAATCCTGATTATGTTGCACCATTGAATGACAACTGGTTTCATCCTGATGAACTTGCTCAAGCTCAAGGCGTCAATGTTCAACAGCAACAACCACAACAACAACAGCAACAAGTTCAACAACAATAGATACCAGTTCCTCACGTACAAGTTCCCGTACAACCACAAATTCCTATTCCTGAACATGTTCCTATTCCATAAGCTGAAGTTGAAATACCTATTCAGGAACCAGTTCACTAAGAGGTCATTCATGATCCTAATCAAGATCTAGGAATGAACATGGATGATTTCATTGATGATGTTGTGAACTCGCCAATTCCAGAAGCTGAAGGGAATGTGGTGACCGATAATGATTCTAGTTCCAGCTCAAGTGATACGACATTATCGGTGAATGAAAGCACTGATTCTGATGACTCTAGGGATTTTTCCTCAGGTCATTATGAACGATTGGCTACAATTCCACTGGCTAATGCTGGCAAACGCATTAAATCTCAAGCCAGACGACCAAGAAGAAAGTCTGTTCGGGATCCTCCTTCCGGATCAGTACTTGGCAAAAGATCTTTGGTTGATGAAAGTACTGACACTGAATAGTGACTTTAATCCAGATCCTACGCGTCAAAAGTTGATGTCTTCTTCGATAGCTGCTGCACAATCTTCTCAGGGAGTCGAGGATGCTAATTTTGTTGCTTCTTTGATAATTACTCCTCCAAGATCTAAGGATCCATCTCTAGTGATTTCTCCTGTTCCTCCAGTCATTCCTACTACTTCAAGTCCTTCTATTCCACAATCAACAGCTGGTCCGTCAAAGCCTTCTGATTCTGAAAGGATTACTTTCCTTGAATCTCAAGTGCTTTCTTTACAAACCCAGGTAAACACTCTTGTGTCTACTGATTCACAACGGCAGCTGGTGATTCAGACTCAAGCTCAACAGATTGCTGACATGCAAGCATTAGTTTCCAAACTCGTTCAGCGTCTTGACGCTCAGGGGGAGTTGAGGATACCTGATACTTGTCACACAGAGTCTATTCAAAGACGTGATGATGAAGACAATGATCCTGCTAGAAATATTTAGGGTGATCGTCAATACACTGACGCTAATCCTATATCTAGGTTTCAGTGGGAGTCGACATCACAATCACTTGAAGGAAACAAAGACAAAGATACTTCTGGTACTAATGAAGAAGAAATTCTGTTATTGGAGTTCTTTCAAGATTCAGAAGAAGAGGAAGCTGAAAAGATTGCTTGTCTTGATGACATTGATGATTTATTCAATGACATGGAAGATGATATGTCAGATAATGAGATAGAAGAAAGAGAAATAGTAGAGATTGAGATAGAGAAAGATAAAGATAGAGTTACTTATGAAGGCTGTGATGGTCTTAAAGTGCCGTATAACTTCATCCAGGATGATGTTATTCCTGAATTCACTTATGAAGGAGTAACAGATTCTATGGACTCTGTTGAAGACGTCACACTGCCTGATGATACAGCTGATTCAAAGAAGGATACTGATGATGAAGATATTCAATTCAATAAAGATGCTGAAACTGAAACTACTCACACTGAGTCTCCGAAGGTTAATGAAGAACCTGTGATGTACAGAGATACATGGATGACACGAGAACAGTGGAGAGAAGTTGTAAACAGTTGGATGAAGGTGCTACCCAAGTCTCCAGCACAACCTGCTCAGAAAGAGAAATATGTGAATAAAGAGCAGTGTGTAGGAAGGATCATAAGTTGGTTCTATGATGATGAATCAAAATTATTTGCAATCAAACTATCTGACGGTGTTCAATACTTAAAGCCGAGGATCAAATATTTCAATACCTTGCCGAGGTGTGAAATAAATGGTCTAGCTTCAAAGATACTCATTAATAGATCGAAGAATGGTTTGGCTGATGTGATAGCAAACCTGATTAAGAAATAAGGTAGTTCAGGAAAGTATGATCGGCTGAAACCACAAAAGGGAAAGAGAGTGAAGAACACAGATCCAAAGACTGGGAAACTGACCTGGAGATACAAGTATAAACTAGTGCGTGCTATTCACAAGATACCATTAAAGAAGATTCCTCAAGACTTTCTTAGGAATATGAAATGGTGGTATGTTGATGTTAATACTGGAGAAGCAAGGATTGAAGATAAAGAGAATAAGGTCATTGTGTGTTTCTATGACGCAATGAATCTTATTAATTTCTCAAAGAAAGATCAGAGGACACTGCAAAAGAATGAGATAATGTACACTGATGTTTCGAGAGAACAAGGTCTACAATACAAAAGAGTTTTGGAGATATGCAGAAGATATGGTGTGCATGCTGGCAGCAGACTACCGGATAACCGGAAGAGCTCAAGATAAAGACTAAAGACTGAAGATAAAGCTATTGTCAAGGGGGATTCTGTTAGGACATAGATTGTTATGACAAAAGCTTGTAATAGTTAGATTTTATGTCTTTATGTTTTTGTTATGTAAATGGTTAAATGTCTAAGTGTTTTACAAGTGAGCCTAGAGGCGAACTTGTTAAGTTCGCCTGGTCTATCAGAGGCGAACTTAATAAGTTCGCTTAGGTCAAGCTGAGGCGAACTTGTTAAGTTCGCTTAAGCTGTTAGAGGCGAACTTAATAAGTTCGCTTATATTAGGTCAGTTGGTTATATATATGAATGTTTTACAGAGTCAGTTAGGCAGACAGATAGACAGAAAGTTAACCAGAGAGATAAGATTGAGTCTGTAAAACATCATTGTGATTGGAATACAAATTGAGAAGTTTATTTACTTGATTGTTTGCTTTGTCTTTTATGCATATAAACGTTAACTCGTTGGATTCCGCACTCCGAGTAAACGTCACGTCTTATCACGAGATCGATCCGTAGACGCGCCTTGGGGACCTACGAGGTTGAATTCGTTAGTAAACGCCCGAGCCATGATTTGAAAAAACACACAGAAAACAGAATCAGAACAACACGTATCATTGTAAATGAATAAACACGACACAGTATAGCAGTTACTCTTTGAACTGAATTTCAGACTTAGGAATTTTTGCGTACTTAGCAAGTGTTGGTCCTGCGTACTTACCAAGTACGCAGGAGTTTCCTCTTGCATACTTAACAAGTACGCATGAAGTGCTTCTTGCGTACTTGTTAAGTGCGCAGGAAACACACTTGGTGAAAAATTCAGAAGTTTGAAATTCAACTTGATGTTCAAAAATTGGTGTGTATTGGGTCACCACTAGGTCGGAATCGAAGATTCTACCTTATGGGACTAATATCAACACCAAGTCACTGCTAACTTTGACCGATTTTGACCTACAATGGTCGACTGAACCACTGACGGTTCGACTTCAAACCCAAAGTCAATATCAAAGACTAGAGTGGACGATTAAGGGTCGATTATGGTTTCTAATCAAGTTTTAATGATAAGAATTTACCCAAACAACCCAAAATTTGCCCTAAAAATCACGGAATGAACCTAGATTCTCTAAGTCAGTAAATCGGTCCAAAGTCACGATTTCATGGATGGATTATGCCTAAAATCTCATCAAATCGATGTTATGAGATGATGAAACTTGTAGTGGGACGAAAAATCGGATTAAGTACACTTGGATTTTGAGTAAAAATTTGCAGAGGGAAAAATCCGTTTGAATGCGATGAAAAACTCAGAAATTTTCTAAGTCCCCCATTTATACCCCACACCAAAAGACCGTGCGTACTTAGCAAGTGCGCACGTTTTAACTCGTGCGTACTTACAAGTGCGCAAGCTTTAACTCTTGCGTACTTACAAGTGCACAAGACTTAACTCTTACGTACTTGTTAAGTACGCATGGCTTACCTCATGCGCACTTACAAGTACGCGCAAACCCTTAAGTGCGCAAACTTTCAACTCAAATTTATGAAGTTTTTCAAGTCAAATAACGAACAAGTTAAAAATATTCAATCAAGAGGATTCAAATACAATTCAGGAAGGTTAAATACAAATATTTTTGCCTTTTCTGAATATAATTGAACTATGCATAAACTTAAAATCTTTTTGACCTTTTCTAATAAAAATATACAAGTATTCACACAAACTATTTTTGATCAAAGACACGAGCAGAAGATCATATCCGACTATCTTTTTAGCAAAAAACGATACAATATAAACATCAAAGAATATGGGATCATGTCATGGATTACTATTTATTCATACGTAATAAGCACATAAACAAGTAATTCAAGTTGACAATATTATAAGATTTGAAACTATAAGCATCTTTGTATCACATTCTTGTGTATTAAGGTATTATTTATAAGATATACAACGTGTATCCCACTGATATGCTATACTAATGTAAAATGCATTATCTCACGACATCTAAGATTTTCCCAATGATTTTCTAAATTTTCAGAATGAAGTTACATCTATTAGCACAGGAAAAAATCAAGCAGAATCCATAAGGATTATCAGGAATCATAAGATTCAGAATCGAGTGATTCATTTGTCTTGGTTTCATTTGATTTTCTTCATTGAATATCGGTATGATGATTCAGGATAATATATATGGTGTTTGAGTTTTAAGGTAAGGGGATCCAACTTTTATCTGGATTTGATTTCAATGAATCAGGAGTGATTCAAGGGTGAATACACGCTCAACGGTTAATGTAGAGACATGTCTTGATTCAATCTCTCCTTGCATACTTGTGAGTATGGGCAGTGAGATGAACCGCATTAATTGTGCTAATGACATAACCCGAAACTGACCCCAAGAGAAAATTATTGCCAAAATCTAACATGCTTTATCTGATAATGATCTTTTCTATTCTTTTACGCACACACATTTGCAAACATGGGTTCAAATCACAGTTGTAATTTAGATTTAGTTTCCACACCACTAGTGATCCAAAGACGCATACAGCCTACTGACAATTTAAATTACTTGTAAATAAGCAGATTAAAAACATAATAATTTAAACAATTAAGTAAGCATGACGCAATCATTTCCCATATGAGCAGTTTGTGACGTTTAGATCATTTCTGATGTACTATCATTTCCTCTTTTCTCAAGTTAACTTTGAAATTTTCTCCATTTTCTATTTTGTTTTGTTTTTGTAAAATATTTTGAAACTTAAAAGAACTATACAGAAAATTTAAAAGAAATAAAATTTAACTTCCATGAATTGAATTGATTTAAGAAAAATTAATTTTCACTCAGGATTGAACATTCCTATCAAGTTGACAAGATGCTCAAAACGGGATCGATCAAATGCCTTTGTGAAAAGGTCAGCAAGATTGTCATCCGTGTGAACTTTTACAAGTTCAATTAAATGCTTTTCAGCACAATCACGGATGAAATGATGGCGAATCTCTATATGTTTAGTTTTGGAATGTTTCATCGGGTTATTTGTGATGGACATGGTGGCATTGTTGTCAATGAATAGAGGAGTTCCAGTGAAGTTTAAGCCGTAGTTTCTCAACTGCTGCTGAATCCACAGTATCTGAGAACAACCGCTCGCTGCAGCAATGCATTCTGCTTCACAAGTTGAGACAGAAACCGTTGACTGCTTCTTACACTGCCAGGAGACCAGTCTGTCTCCTAAGAATTGACATCCACCAGAAGTTGACTTTCTGTCAAGGTTACAACCGCCATAATCTGAATCGGTGTAGGCTTTGAAGTCGAATGACTGCTGCTTAGAGTACCAAAGACCTAATCGGGGTTTCCCTTTCAGGTATCTGAAAATTCTCTTCACGGCTATCATATGTGACTCCTTCGGTTGAGACTGAAACCTTGAGCACAAGCACACAACAAACATTATATCGGGTCTTGAAGCTGTGAGATACATAAGTGATCCGATCATCCCACGGTTCAATCTGCTATCTACATCCTTTCCATATTTGTCAGGATGTAGACCATGATTGACTGGGATAGGTATGCCATAAGTACTGCTATCATTCATTTTGTATTTTGACAAGATGTCCTGCACATACTTAGTTTGATGTAGATAAATGCCATCCTCACTTTGACTGACTTGCAGACCCAGGAAGAATGATAATTCACCCATATTACTCATTTCAAACTTGGACTTCATCACCTGCTCGAATTCCCTACACATCCCTTCATTGGTAGATCCAAAGATAATGTCGTCGACGTATACTTGTACAAGAATAATGTCACCTCCTTCTTTCCTAATGAAGAGGGTCGATTCAATCTGTCCACGGTCGAAACCATTAGACAGTAAATGCTTAGATAATGTCTCATACCATGCCCGCGGTGCTTGATGAAGACCATAAAGTGCTTTGTCGAGCTTATACACTTTATTGATATTATGCGGATCTTCAAAGCCGGGAGGTTGAGTGACATAGACCTCTTCATGAACTTTACCATAAAGGAAAGCACTCTTCACATCAAGTTGGTAGACCTTGAAGCCGACATATGTGGCATAAGCCAAGAACAGTCGAATGGCTTCAATTCTAGCAACTGGGGCATATACTTCCGTGTAATCCAAGCCCTCTTGCTGATAAAAACCCTGAACAACCAATCTTGCTTTGTTCTTCACAACCACATGACGATCATCCGTCTTGCATTTGAATTCCCATCTGGTTCCAATTGGCTGAAAGCCTTTTGGCAAGTCAACCAAATCCCACACGTGCAACTTTTGGAATTGAGACAATTCATCTTGCATCGCCTCAATCCAGCAGTTGTCAGTGAGAGCCTCCTTCACATTCTTCGGCTCTCACTGGGACACGAATGCAGCATGCAGACATGTTTCCATGACACCAGTGTCAAGTATCTCTGTGTAAAGACTGGTGTTCTCAGTGATGGTTCGATGACGAGTCTGAACACCGGCATAAGGATCACCAATAATGTTGTCGATTGGATGATTCCTATGCACTCTCGTCTCCGGTACAATCGGTTCCTGAATTTCTGGATCTAGATTCGTGCTTAACTCCCCCATTTCCTGTGTTCCAGAGGAAGAAGATTCAATGTTAATTGGATCAGCTGGAGCTTCATTTCCTACAGTTGTGTTAGGATTGGCTTGAGCGTCATCTCCAACCACATGAACACTTTCACTGTTATCACTGTCATGAGTTCCAGATGCAGATGCAGCATTGGAATCAGGAGTTATAATTGGTACAGTAGCTATAATTGGTACAGTAGCACGAGTAGAGAAGCTGGAGTCATCGCCGCCACCCAATAATTCATAAACATTTGCGGCGTCAACTGCAGACAGATCAGGAAGATTGAATGACTTGAATAGCGCATCATAATCAAAGCCCCAAGCTGGACCTGTTGATTCTGGTGGAATGCTGTGTTTACTACAGTCCACTTCGAACCATTTCTCGACAGTACGGGTTCCTTTGTTGTACACTCTCTTGCAAGGCGAGTTGGCAACGTATCCTAAGAAGATGCCTTCCACCGCTTTTGCATGAAACTTAGACTGGCGGTCTTTGTACTGTAGCAACAATGATCAGGGACTACCAAAAGGAACTAGGTAATCAAGATTGGAGAGTCGATTGTTGATCAACTCGTAATCCATAACAACGGATTTACACGGACCTGTTCTGTGATTTATGTGGGAACAAAGAAACGAGACAGAGAAAACACGAACAAAGACAAAAGACGATGAAACGACACGTAATCCATAACATAGACGTCATCTCGTATTACAGACTACATACCGAAGGAGCACACATCTCTCATCTAAGCTCACGGTCCAGGGGTCGGGAGAGCTCTTCCCGCCCCGGACATTTCTCAACCATGTTCCAGAAGTTCCACCTACAAATGAAGACAAGTCTTCTATTTATAGGGGTAGGAACACTACCTGCGTACTTGACAAGTACGCAAGGCAAAAGCCTTGCGTACTTACTAAGTACGCATGGTTTGGTTATGCGTACTTGACAAGTACGCAAGGCAAAACCTTGCGTACTTAGTAAGTACGCAGGACCAAACTGGTGTGCGGGCTAAGTACTCAGGAACACCTTCCTACGTACTAGCCACGTACACCGATACATAGAATTTAATCTATTGTTACAAAATATGCTTCTACAAACTCCCTCTTAACTATAGCATCAAATTCTATCTATCACTAACACTGATAATCATCAGTTTACAAAGAATGTCATAACAGACTCCCTCTAAACTAATGACATCACGTGTCTTCTAGCGAGACTTGATCTTCTGGCATTCCACTTGAGATCTTCAAATCTTCAAACTTCAGTCTTCAGTTGCTGAGTGATGACAAACCCGACTCCCTCATAACTGTAGCTTTCATTGTGGACCAAACCAAGTGCTTCAATAAGAACCAACTAACCCAACACAACTCATTATAGTTCATCCTCTCAGCAGTAGCAACCTCCACCCTGACTTAGGACTCTGAGTCTGACAATGTCTTCCTAACCAGGTAACAATAGTAGACTAAGACAACTCCAAATCAGCTGGCATATGATAGAGAGTTTGAGTTTCCAATAACCTGCATCAGACTAATCAGCTCCCATAGGAATTCCATTAAGATAAACTTAAGTCTTCAACCAGATGTGTCCAACTCTATCCTGTATCTTCACGAGTTAACCAAATTCCCGAAGATGTTCATTTCCAATATCCCCTTTCAGGTTAAGCTCCATCTGACTAGACCAGAAACAAGGGTATGTTTCCTATCCCATCGGCCAATGATAAAAGGTTCCATCTTCAACTAATAATCCAACGAATATCCAGCTTCATCTTAAAAACACATGATATAATCAAACACAAAAAAATATAGTTTACACGAGAAATCACGGTTGAGATCCATGTTACGTCAAAGAGGTATATATATAGGAAGTACCAACGGCTTTTCCACCACCTCTTTAATGTCTCATGAATACTAGATTTTATCCCCCTCATTTCTCTGTAAACTATGACCAGCTTCATCACCACTTCACTCAAATCCTCAAAAAGCACAACTAGCCAACTCCAGGATTTTATTCTTTATTCCTTTGCAAAGAACCAAAGCAGCAAATCCTTGGGTTCAAGTTGTTCCAGTATTCATCCCCTATTAAAGAAGTATCCCGGATACTCGTAGCCTACATATTCAGGTTTGAATACCTAAACAAGATGATTCTTTTTCCGAAAGACCCAAATTAGCCACATCTTCACAAATAGAACAAGACCTTTAGCCGATGACGACCCAATTGCTCCAATTAGTTCAGCATTCATACCCTATTAAATAAGTATCCCGGATACTCGTAGCCTACATTTTCAGGTATGGACCCTTAAACAATGTATGACAAGTGGTATCATCCAACAAAAATCTCGTCCGTGTTTCGCCAAGCCACATTGTATACAAATTCTGGTCCGGAAAAACCAAAATTACTATCTTCTCAAAAATGGCCCGAAACACGCGTACAAATGATCCCTAAAATTTGCACAAGGAAGGTTTTCCCGCAAAAAAACTCTTTTTAATCCCAGATGCTAGTTCATGCGTATTTAGTAAATACGCATATGTATGGTGTTGCTGCGTATTTAGTAAGTTCGCAAAGCCAAGTACTCATGCGTACTTGTTAAGTACACAGAGAAATGCTCTTGCGTACTTAGCTAAGTACGCAGGTCACTTCTCATGCGTACTTACTAAGTACGCAGGGCTAACCCATGCGTACTTAGCAAATACGCAGAAAAGGTGATTCTGCGTACTTGTTCAGTACAACAGTGTTCTTGACAGATCTTGAGGAAAATGCTCGAAAAGTGATGGATCTGAGAAATTAATGCTTCCAAAAGCTTCGAAAACATCATCTAACAAACCCTTAGCCTTCCAAACACCAAATGAAGTGATAACAAACTCGATTTTAAGGATTTTAGGTTACGAACTCGTTTTTGCTCAAAACCCTAAAAAATCGAAACTGGAACACAAATCAATGAGCACCGAGGCTCTGACACCAGTTGTAAGTCCCGGGAGCATCGTCGCGCAGCGGATTTACACAGACCTGTTCTGTGATTTGTGTGGGAACAAAGAAACGAGACAGAGAAAACACGAACGAAGACAAAAGACAATGAAACGACACGTAATCCATAACATAGAAGTCATCCCGTATTACAGACTACATACCAAAGGAGCACACATCTCTCATCTAAGCTCACGGTCCAGGGGTCGGGAGAGCTCTTCCCGACCCGGACATCTCTCAACCTTGTTCTAGAATTTCTACCTACAAATGAAGACAAGTCTTCTATTTATAGGGGTAGGAACACTACCTGCGTACTTGACTTGCCTTGCGTACTTACTAAGTACGCATGGTTTGGTCATGCGTACTTGACAAGTACGCAAGGCAAAAACCTTGCGTACTTACTAAGTACGCAGGACCAAAATGGTGTGCGGGCTAAGTATTCAGGAACACCCTCCTACGTACTAGCCACGTACACCGATATATAGAATTTAATCTATAGTTACAAAACATGCTTCTACACCACTATAACATATTGCATCCCTGAAGTTTTATGTTTTAACAGGTTTCGTCCCTTTCCTTAACTCCCTTATTAATTCTGTTGGTCAACTCCCACGTGCCCAGCACGTGAGTGGTAAATATGTCTTTTCACCTATCAAAATCCATCGACCCTATTTAAACATCTATTAACCCTAAAATATTTCGAACTTCAATTGTAAACCCCTGGTTTCTTCTTCTCCGACGTAATCCTTCAATTGATCCACAATGACTCCGTCCAATGCTAAGTGGGTGTCTTTATGGTGGGCGTGGTGATAATCCAGACGATGACTTCGACCCATATGAGGTTTATGGTTAGTCTTTAACACCCTACACTCTGTATGTTTTTTTTAACTTAGGTTACTGGAATCTTTAACACATTGTCTTATTTTTTAATACAGCAAATGAACCCACAATGTTTACTATCAAAATCTTCTATGGTGGTGAATTTGTGAACTCTCCGGGTAGAAGGTATACAAATGGTAAGTGTAACTACATTGATATGGTTGATTCTTCTGATTTTGGTCTAGATGTGTTGGTAGAGATGACTAAAGCATTAGGATATCCATGTGATATGGTTTTTTACTACCACTATAAGGTTCCTGAATCGGATTTAGATAGTGGTCTTAGGGCACTTGGTAATACATCTTCTGTAGGTAGGTTGTGTGCATTGGTCAATTCGGTTAAATTAATTGAGATTTATGTTGAGCATTGGCACACAAAAGTTAACACCTTTTTTCAAGAGCATCAACAACCAGAAGTGCTTGAATGTAGTGATACATAATTAGTCAAAAATGGTGAAATTGGGTTTGATATAGAACAAGATGTATTACCAAGTGATGAAGTTGGGTCTGTTAGAGAACAAGAAGTAGAAATTGGGTCTGTTAGAGAACAAGAAGTAGAAGTTGGCTATGATGAACTTGGGTCTGATAGAGAACACGATGGGCCTGATAGAGAACAAGTTGGGTCTGATATAGAACAGGATGGTGATGAACTTGTCTCAAATGATGATGAGGATGACTCAGATTTTATTGTTGATCCTGACAACTTGGTAGAGGATCCAGAAGTGGATATGGAGGACTTTAGGGCTGCTGTTGATGACATTGTTGAGGATCTAGAAGAGCATAATGATAACATGGATGAGGATCATGATGACTTAAATGTTGATCGTAATGACTTTGAAAGTAATAGTGAAAATGAGGATGTTGTGCCACAATTAGAAAGAATTATGAAGAAATTGAGGCAGGAGAATACGGAAAATGGTAATCTAACAACAACTACAAATGATTTCAGTAAAATTTATACACTGTCAACTTTGTATTTGGTTTAACAGTCTTGTTTTTTAGGTGAGTTCACCTCATTTTGACCAACGTGTGGTGAATATGGAGCTTAAAACATGTTCATGCAGAAAGTGGGAGTTGACTGCAATGCCTTGCAAACATTCATGTGGGATATGACACAACATGTATATGAAGTTGGAATACCAGAAAAATGGGTCTCTGAAGTTTACTGGCTAGATACATGGAAGAAGGTCTACATGAACACAATTGAACCAATCAATGGTAGAGAACTATGGATACCATCAGCTTGCCCAACCAAAATGACTGCTCCTAAACATCACAAGCAGATTGGTAGGCCAAAGAAAATGAGAAAAAGTCAGTTGTTGAGATTCAGGAAAACATTTCAAGCAAAGGGAAATTGAGCAGAAAAGGAGGTACTACAACTTGTAGGAAATGCAACTCAAAAGGTCACAATTCTAGAAGTTGCAAGGGGCAAAGTGAAAGCCATGTTGCATCACAATCTGCTCCAAAACCAACTCAAGACTGATAGGGATCTTGCAGTTGCAGACCTCTTTTGATTTAGTTTATGTTAATGTCTTTTGAACAATTTGGTTTATTAATGTATTGGTATTTTGATGGCATCTCAAGACTGATAAAAATGATGCCTTTTGAACAATTTGGTTTAGAATTGTAATGGTCTGTGTTGCACATTATGGGTTGTTTATGAAGGTTTTATGAAAAAGTCTGCAGGTTTTATGAAAATGTTTGTTTATACAGGTTTTATTAAACTGTTTATGAAACAACTTGTTTGTGCAGTTTGTTTATGAACCAATTTGTTTATGAAACAGATTATGCAGGTCTTGTGTATAGTTTGTTTATGAAACATATTATGCTGGTCTTGTGTACAGTTTGTTTATGGTCATTAGGTAACAATTTATGAAACAGTTTGTGCATGTAATTAGGTAACAGTCTGTGCATGTCATTAGGTAACATTTGTTTATGGTCATTAGAAATGTAATGGTCTTGTGTTTATATATAGCTTGTAACAGCAGGTCATTCTGTAACAGCTTATCAAACAGTTTATGCAGGTCATAAGCAATCCAGTTTGTTTAAGGTCATTTGAAATGTAATGGTCTTGTGCTATAGACAGTTTGTAACAACAGGTCATTAGGTTTATACAAACAATTGCACCATTTGTCAGCCACCATAAGTAAAATTACATTGCTCAAACTTGCACAACAATTGCATTACTCAAAATTGCAGGTAATTGCATTTTAATTGCACAACAATTGAACAACATTCTAAGTCAAACTGAACTTTAAAACTAAATTAGGAAATTAAACATCAAGTACATCACAAACAAAAACCAACTAAAACCTAGGATAATCTTCAATCTTCAATAGCTCTTGCAGTAGATAATTCCTCATGTTGGTTGATTAATCTTAGCATTCCAGGTATTATTTGAGTTGACCTTGGACACATTGGAGGATCAGACCAAGAAACAAAACCACATATTGATTTCTGTTCATTATTCATAAAATCATATTAGAAATAGAACAAATTGAAAGAAATTAGTAGAATTTAAGGTTGATTTCATACACAGCAATGAAACCGACGACCTGGGTTTGCTTCTGTCCAAGATGTGCGAATGTAGGTACGAGACCCACAAGAGCAGATTGGAGGATTTCCATAGGAAGAAATCGATCTGCTAGAACACCTTGACATCCCTTAGGGTTTCAATCGGTAAAGGTGATGAAGATAACGAATTAGGTTTTCAATCGGTATTCAAGAACAAGTTTGATGTTATAAACAAAGGGGCCGATGGATTTTGATAGGTGAAAAGACATATTTACCCCTCACGTGCTGGGCATGTGGGAGTTAACCAACGGAATTACTAACGGAGTTAAGGAAAGGGACGAAACCTGTTAAAACATAAAACGTCAGGGATGCAATGTGTTATAGAGGGACCAAACCTGAAGTTTTGTCCAAACCTTAGGAACGAAAACTGAAGTTTACTCTTTATATAAACTAATTACAATTTTTGTCATTTATAATTATCTAAATTATGGAATAAGACCTTTAAAATTTTGACTTTCACTTACTGTCCTTTATTTGAAAAATTCTTTAATTTCTTATCATTTTGGCTAACTGCAGTTAAATATTTCTATTAAGTCAAGGGCATGCCTAATAAAGGACAATTCTTGTAAATGCTAAAGTTTACTTTTTCCCTTTTTCTTTTATTCTTCTTTATTCTTTTTTTCGCATTTATTTCATAGATTTTGTTTAAAATTTTATTAATTAATTAACCAACTTTTATTTTATAAAAATATATACTTTTTTATATTTTTATTTAATTTATTTATTTTCTTTTTCTCACTTTTATTTTAAAGATTTCTTTAAAATTTTATTAATTAATTAAGCAACTTATTTGTTTTATAAAAATAGTTTTTTTATGTTTTATAGTTTTTTTATTAAGCTATTTACTTTTATCATTTTATAATTATTATATTTCTTTAAACTATTTTTTTATATATTAGAGAGTTAGTAGGAGTTTAAAGTTTATTTTTTAATCATACAATCAATCTTGAGGCATTGTTTTCTATCGAGCAAACGTGCAATGAATGCTCGTTTGTTCTATAACCTATTTTTAAACCAATAGGTTTTAACTGAGAAGTTTGTGAACTAGTGAAACAGGGTAAACTGATTCAATAACAATGTATTATGTGTACTGGTTAAACTTTACTTAAGTCCCAAATTAAAGAGTGAACCAAACGGGTGAAGCATTGGTTTTCGGTTGTCAAGGTCGGGCATTGGGGTCGTTCAAATCGACTCTAACCTTTCTACGATTTTGTCTAAAACTATCATGTAAAAGAAACCCGTTATAAGTGGTTCTAGAGACTACCATGTGACGGTTAAGTCGGTATTCGTAGGCTTGTAAATGAACTGAATGGGTACGAACCGAACATATTCGTTTCGTGCGTTTAACTTTAACCAAACAAACGATCGAACATGAACTATTAATCGAACGAGGTTTTCTTGTTCGTGTTCGTTCGTTAAGAAAATAAGCGTGTTCAAACAAAAAATAATAAATTAATAAAATTTTAAAGAAATCTATAAAATAAAAATAAGAAAAATATATTACTTATTAAAACAAACGAAAATAAAATAAAATAAAAAATATAAATATATATATATATATATATATATATATATAAAATAAATAAGTTGGTTAATTAATTAATAAAATTTCAAGATTCAGTGTATAATTACACTCCTACTAACTCTCTAATATATAAAAAATAGTATACAAAAATATAATAATTGTAAAATAATAAATGTAATTTGCTTAATAATAAAAAAATTATAAAAATAAATAAAATATCTATTTTTATAAAACATATAAGTTGTATAATTAAATAAATTTTAAAGAAATCTTTAAAATAAAAAGTGAGAAAAGTATATTACTTATTTAATCAAACGAAAATAAGTAAATTAAATAAAAAATATTAAATTAATATATATTTTTATAAAATAAAAAATAAGTTGGTTGATTAATTAATAAAATTTTAAACAAGATCTATAAAATAAAAGTGATAAAAAGAATAATAAAAGAAAAAGAAAGAAAAGAAAAAAAAGTAAACTTTAGTATTACAAGAATTGTCTTTTTATGACTAAAAATACAATAGTGCTCTTAACTTAACATAAATATTTAACTCCAGTTGGTCAAAAAGACAAGAAATAGGAGAACTTTTCAAATAAAGGACAGTTAGTGAAAGTCAAAATTTTAAAGGACCCATTCCATAATTTGGATAGTTATAAAGGGCAAAAATTATAAAGGGCAATAATTATAATTTAGTCTTTTATATATTATTTGTATAATTGAGATTTAATAATAATTAGATTGACTACTACTGATATCAAATTACAAATTAAGTCATTTAAATATTACCCAAATTTCAGTATATGTCATTTAACTAAGGAAATTACATTGTATGTCTTTTATGTTTAAAAAAGCTTGCACGTTTTATCCTTTGGACTAATGGGCGTTAATCTTTTTCGTTAAGTATGGTCAAGTGCCATGCACATGTGGGCAAATTGGTCTTTTCACATTTACAGGGACTATTTATGTAATTAACTTAAATATTTGGGCTTAATAGTTATTTCCCCATCTTTTAAACAAAGTTCAACTTCATGCTCAAGTGCAGTCCCTGCTTCTTTATCCAATCAACCTAAAAGTGTCAAATTTCCGCACAAAAGTTGTGGATCTTTTAGTTTTTATCTGGGAAGCATGGAGCTATCTCTGAAACTCGAAGATCAACAACAAAATAAAAACCCAATCCTCTTCAAAGCTAAAATCCCCATCACTGTCTTCGGCCTCCCTTTCCTCCCCGGCTTCTCCGCCACCCACCACACCCCGCCGCCGCCGCTTCTGACAAACTCTCCCTCTCCCTGAGCACCCACTTCCCATCCGGTCCCTCACTCAAACTCGACTACAACATGTAAAGCCTCAAACCCGGGAGACCTCACTTGTTGGATTTACTCATAAACATAGTTATCATTTACTGATCATTAAATAAAACATTCGAACATAGCGGAAGCGTACAATTATTAAGTTACAAAAACAATGGAAAGTCTTAACATTTAAAACATTGTCTTAGCATAAAATCAAGTAAACATGATTTCAGTCATGTGCTAGGTAGTCATCACGACTTTGCCCGTCCTTTCCTCTTGTTACCTGAAGTATATTAAAAGTCAGTTAACGGTGGTGAGTTCTAGTTTAAAGCAATTAGGTATAAATATCATTTCTTTATAAGTAAATATATATTTTAATATATATAATTACACATTAACAATTCAATTGCCTTCATTAAATCATTCATTCATAAGTACGTATGTATATATACATCTTTGCCTTCATTGAACTTTCATTGGTCATACACATATGGGTGATCAGCCCGTCGTTGTTTACGTAAGTCACAAAGGCAGACGTACCATCCCACTGTCGTAGTCCGTCATTTATACCGTTTCTACCGAAGTAGTCCGTCCCTCATTACCGTCCGGCAAACCTTTGGCTATCCGTCATACCGTCCTACCATCGAGTCCGTCCTTTTGCCTGTTTGCCCTAAGGCATCCATTTCCCATACGAACTATATATGCAGTCGTGCTTCGATTAAGGGCCCCCGTCTACCGTAGTAGTACGTATTTAGTCTACCTTTCTAGAATTTAACATACCGTCTGCATAATAGTCGTACGGTCGTCCGTTTACCGTAGTAGCCGTCATCATCGTACCATCCTACCGAAGTAGTCCGTATTTTTGTCCTTAACGTTTTGTACATTCATAACATGCAGTATATAAATATAAAGCAAGATTTCATTCTTTTAAACATTCTTTTGTCATTCCTTAGTTCATCACATTCTTTCATATAACACATACAATCATATTATCATTCATAACATTCATTCACTTACACGTATACACTACAACCCCAAAACATTAGTAAAACATTTACACATAGCACATAAGGAGCACATAGAACTCACCTGATTATTGAGTTCCTGAAGTTTAACATCTAGTTGGTGAGCGTCACTAAGGTCACACACAATATGTATAATCAAGTTATACAAGATAAGAAAACGGACCTAATCGACACTAGATGTTTCTATCTTTAGGGTTTGGTGAACTTAGATAAGTTCTCCCATTATGGCTTAAGCAAACATGGTAAGTTCGCTACATAGATCTTAAGCAAAGATGTGATAAGTTCTCTATCATGGGTTAGGTTCGCTACATTGGGCTTAGGCGAACATAGTAGATTCGCCTCTTTGGCTTTAGGCGAACATATGGTAAGTTCGCCCCTTAGACTAAGCGAATATGCACTAGCGAAGATTCTAAGTTCGCTTGAACAGTTCCAGGAAAACCTGACAAGTTCGTCTGCGTCAGTCATCTTCCCCAACAAGAACCCTAGATCTGACCTGTTGATTCTAATCGCTCAAGCTTCAAACTTTTTACGTTCAAAATGTTCTATTTCCATCCATGAGTTTAGATCTATAATTTGTTTTAAGTTTCAGACGTAAAGACCGTAACTTTTTATGAATTTAACTCGAAACCCCAAAACTATAAAAATCTCAGATTCGAGCTAGGTAGTTACCTGTTGGGATCCGATTTCCGTTGCTACACGCTGCTGAGATGGTGCGCAATATTTCCTGAGCTTCTAAGTCGTCTCCTTTCTGTTTCTCTCACTAGCCCGTGATCTCTCGCTCTCTCTCTAAGCTTGCGTGAATGTGGAGTGAAGATGGAGGGTTTAGAGGCTGCTTGATCTAAGGACTTTTCCCCCTTTATTTACGGTCCATGGGCTAAGCCCATTCCCATTCTATATTCTTTAAATCCCGCGTAGTAGGTCTCGTTTATTCGGCATATTCATTTTAGGGATGTTACACAATACCCCTACCACCACTGACCATTCACTCAAACTCGCCTAGGTGACTGTACCGGGCCACCAACATCCTCCACGATAACGTCCTCGAACCGACCGAAGACCTCAACAAAGGTAACTAATCAAACCATATTTAAAAACAAAAATCAATTTAAAGGACATGGGTATTCGATTAAGGTTCCTGTGTGGATCGTGAATAAGATGGAAATTGAATTTGAGTTTAAGATGTTTAATACCAGATCTTGAAGAAGAGAGAATCGGGTGGCGGCACTGGTTTACAGTTGGAGAGGGGCTCGTGCGACAGTGGTTCGTAGTGGTGCCTATGATGATGGTTCATAGTGGTGCCTGGTTTTCGGCGATTCACAAACCAAACCCCCTTCTTCATGATCCACCACCATTGCAATTCGTCGTCCAAACAACGATCTTTTCACCTGCAACCTCTCCGCGGAGTCTCAGGCATGTTCAGTTTAAGAGAATTAAACAAGGTTGATGTCTGAGAAGAAGGGGTGGCTGAGGTCAGGGAAGAGGAGGGGTTGGTCAACGAAGGGATGATCCAACAGCTTGGTGGAAGGATAGGGTTGAGGTTTTATTTACACAAATCGTTAAGTTAATTACACAAATAGTCTCTGAAAAGGTGAAAAGACCAATTTGCCCTCATGTGCATAGCACGTGACCACACTTAATGGAAAAAATTAATGCCCGTTAGTCCATATGATGAAACAGGCAAGTTTGTTTAAACATAACAGACATACACTGTAATTTCATTTGTTAAAGGACGTATACTGAAATTTGGGTAATACTTGAAGGACGTAATTTGCAATTTTCTCTTAATATTATTTAATAAAAAATAATATATATATACACACACACACACACTATGTTATTCAACCCGTGTGTTACACGGGTTGAATAATTGAAAAATTAAATAGTTAGTAATGAAGATTTAGGAATTATAAAACAATATTTTTAGTTTTAAGTAAGTAATAAAACATTAATATCAAAAATAAAAAAAAAACGAGAAATTTTTTTGAGAGCTAGAATTGTAACACGTGACGACATGAGAGAGAGAGAGAGAGGGGGAGAGAGAGTGAAAATAAACGTGAAAAAAGAATCTCAACGAGCTAGAATTGTGACACGTCGAGGAGAGACAGAAAATCAATTTTCCATTCTCAATCCACAATCAACTTTCACCGTATTGCACATCAAATCTTCTCTCAATCCTCCTTCCTCGATCAAACATCACCACATATGTTCCTGAAAAAATACCTTTGTTATTTTAGTAATGGAAGAAATTGTTTCACTTCAAAAGTCTCTCACGAAAGACCACCTGACCCACTAAATCTCTTGAATTATTCTTAATGAACTTTGAATGCAAACTCCTTGTTCCAATTGTGTTCTTCGAAAGCCATTTCAAGAACTCGAAATTCCATTTCAAACCAAACAAAAATCATCTTGGTTGTAGTTATATTTTCGATCATTATCTCGCTCTATGTGTATGAATTGGAGCCTTGGAGGATAGGGATTGGGTGGTTGAAACTCAATGGGGGAAAGTTTAAATCAAGAACAAGGGGTTTGAAAGATTTTGGTGGTGTTGTTGCGGTGGATGATGGAGGAGATGAAGGCGGCAGCCTTTGAAAGGGAAAGTGTGGAGTAAAGAAAAAAAATATGTTAATGATTCTTTTTGTTGGAATTAATCACAGTGCAAGATGAAACAATATGGATTAAACTAGTGAACTGCAAGGAATTAAACGAAACAAAGAGTAATGGAAGAATTGCATTTTTTTGGCCATCGGAAATTGGGAACGAGAAGATCATAAAAAAAAAAGTGAAATTAGGAAGAAGAAAGATTTAAATTAGTTTTAGTTAGATTTGATCAAAACTATGCAATTTTTTTTATTGGTTTTGCATGTAAGCTTAGATGCATAATAACACACACACACACACACATATATATACAGGGGTATGTTCTTTTGAGAACCAAACATACGTTGAGAACCGAAAGAATCGTAAAAAACATGTACATATCGCTTTGGTGAAAAAAATAAAATCGAACAATTATGTTTTATTTATCTTTTCTCACTCTTAGTTTGAGTTTATTTCATCTTTCCTGATTTTTTTTAAAAAGTATAAAAGTATGCATACATGCATTCATTTGTGCATATAGTGTGAGTGCATATATGCATTTAAAAAAATGACTATAAATTTCAGGTATTTTAAAACCAAACCTTAAACATATTAAAATCTATATGAATTCTAGTCAATTTATATTATAAATAGTGCAAGAGTTAATGTGGTTCTCACTGTTCTTAACATATTGTTGGTTCTCAAAAGAATGTCTCCCTATATATATATATAATTGATGTGCCATCATATATACATGCATAATTATCCCCATATCTATCACATTTATAGACAAAATGATAGGAATTGATACTTAATCTATTTAATTGTGTTAAAACAGGATAATTATCCCTTACATACAAAAACATGAAGAAATCACTCAAAAACAAGGGAAATTCAGCACCTGGAAGCCAATCGGACGTTTGTGCACCCAAGGAGTCAAACCAGGAAGTCAGAATCAAGCACTGGTCAAAATTGGAGGATGCACGACCGTGCATCCCAATGCACGGCCGTGCAAATGGTGAAAAGTGGCCTTGTGCTCCCAAAAGCTGCCAAATTCCCTCACGTGCAAGAAATGAGTACTTTGCACTCCCGTGCAATCCAATGCACGACCGTGCATTGCCCAGATCTCAGCCTATAAATAGAAAGCTCATTCCAAGCATTTAGGTGTCCAAAACCAAGGGTTGTGAAGGCCTTAGTGCTCTATTAAGAGCCAGAACTCTCTTAGTTTTGGTCCGTTTTAGCTTTTCTTTGTTTATTTTCTTTTTAAAGGCTTGTAATATGAAATGATTCTTCTCGTTCGAGTAAAACAATAGGCAATCTATACTCACTCTCCCTTGGTATTGGAATACTTCCACACATTGTCTAAGGGTTAGTGGAGTCACTTGTATGGTCATTCATAGCTAGTCCTCTTGCGTTGCTCGGTTGGTTGAACTTTAATTAATTGATAAAGTATTTTTAGTATGTTATGTTCTTAAAATCTTTATTATAATTTATCTTAAAAAGACAAGAATAAGTGATCTTTAAACCAACTTAATAATCTTAAATCTTGTAAGTTACTTAAGCAAGACTTCTTGTTTGGGAAACTTATTCGAGTTTGTACGGTCTATATACAAATCTTGGTGCTAGCAACGGCCGAGTTAGTATTGATTTATTATTATGGGTTGATTGAGGGTTTGGGTATTCAACTGATCATTCGAGTCCTGACTGGACCTTATGAAACGTGTCTGTATTTCTTTACTTCTCTTGTGTTAGCTTGCAGAGGACTTCTAGCGGGAGCCATGGGCTTGACCTTGAGAACGAAAGTTTTATTTATTTAAAATGAATTTATAAGTAAAGACAACTATTTTAAGAACATAATTTGTTAGGTACGAGCGTTTATAAAGTACATTTGGAGGACCTTGCGCATTCCGACTTACCGGAAGAAGTTACAAGACATGATGTACGCCAGTCAAAGGATAATCTTAGTCCGAATAATGAATCATGGGATAGCCGTCGAACTTGAGACCCCGTTTAGGGTCCCAATATTTATTAGGAACAGTTGGCCGACCGTATCCACTGTTCCGTTACGAAATACTAGCTCCCCCATCGAAAGGGTTAGTATTAGTAACTATGACCAACCTTACTAAAAATATAACGTTAATTAACAAGCGATAACAAGTAGAGTAACATCTTAAACGGGACAATATATTTCACTAAGAAAACCAATTTTAACCAATCATATAATAATAATAATTTTTATTTTATTTATAAAAGTATTAATGTAATATTACACAATTTTACTTAAAAAATCATATTCAGTATTGGTTACTGATGCGTGTTTTATATGCATATAATATATATATATATATATATATATATATATATATAAATATCCCTAGCAACGACATCAATGGACACGGATTCCTTACTCAACCATTGCTATTGTTTGACCGAGATAGAAGTTTGATGGGGTTTTGTTTAAAAGAAGGAAAAAGGAAAAGAAAAAGTAATTACGAACATCATCTCATTTAAGGTGTTACTTTAGTTGTTATCACCTGTTAATTAATGTTATATTTTAGTAAGGTTGGTCAAAGTTACTAGTACTAACCTTTTCGATATGGGAGTTAACATTTCGTAACGGAACAGTAAATACGGTTGGCCAACTGCTCCTAATAAATTTTGGGATCTTAACAGGGTTTCAAGTCTGTAAGGCCCCAATCCCGGGAACCCTACTTGTTTGCACACTCACAAGCTAAGTAGTCTTAGACATCAAATAATATCAAAACATGCAGCAGAAATATCAAAGTCAACCCATATTCTACGTCCGCACGTCAAAACACAAAGAATAGTCAAGTACTAAATTCAAATAAACTCTTAAAACACGGGAATGTCATTTTCAACACAAGCCAGGTAACCATTCGCCATCCCAAGAGCCGCCAGTTCATTCCATCTCCTTACCTGAAATACATGCTAAAAAGTCAGCTACACTGAATGAGTTCTATAGTGAGTTATTAGGGATGTTTAGTCCCGAAAACCATTATCAAAATGGTTTTGTCATAAAAAGGTTTACGACGTTTCCCGATAAACAGTTTATCTCAAAATAATTAGTTAATAACTGAGCCCGAAATTCGCACGATACGCATCGATAAACAGTTCATCTCACGTGGGTATTTTCGTACGGTACGCATCGAATTGACTATCTCTATTGGGCAAATCTAAATGTCAACACTGAGCCCGAAATTCTTAAGTTTCGCAACAATCTAACCTCCTGGATCGGAACATCCAGTCACAAGTACTTAAATAAACTCCTTACTTTGTATGATCTTCGATGATCCATAAGCTACGCTTATGATTAGATGAGTCCTAGGACTTAGGAGTGAGTTGTCTGCCACTGTCAGACATACACGAAGCCGACCCTCCAAGTCTAGGATTTATCTCATCTATGAAAAACCGTATAACATCATTGCTTCAGATCCCTCTGTGAAAGATAAAAATGAGTTGTCTTCGACGACCGAATGTCTATAAAAATATACGAAGGGAAATGTTATTTTCATCACCAGACTACTAACGACCCACAAACATTATTTACGAAACTCAGTCATTTACAAATTCAACTATTTCGTTTATGGATCTTAGAATTCCGGTGACAAGACAATGACTGAATCCACACCGTCTATCGTTCAATCACTTGAAGCCAAATCAATTAAACCATCCTCAAATACTTTGATATTCTCTTACCTCTTCATCTGGGCTCATCTTCAACTTTTGGAAGAACTATAGAAATCCAGATGATCCGATGTGCCACGAGACTTTGTTTTCTTAAGTAGATGGCTCGAATACTAATTTGTCAAAATTTCAGTCAAAACCAGAATCAATCTAAGGAGATCATATTCCCATAAAACCTTACTCCATATCATAGCTGTCTACCTCATTACCTAGATCACTATTAGCAGTTTCTCTGAACCATCCAGTACCTGTAAAAAATTGGAACTCAATTGAATTAGTTTAGCTTATGAAGCCCCTGTTCTAAAAGGATTGAATGTATCAAGGCATTGACTCGTTGCGATGAGCGATCAATTATCTGACTTTGGACTAACACATGATCATATCAATAAACCACCTGACTTACTCATTACATGAATGTGTCCTCACTGATCGTAATCCCTTTTTTCATGTGACTCTGTTGATAACTTTATCACTTCAGGGTATAGCCAACGTTGTTCCTTTGTCAATATATTCAAAGAACTTTCCTAAATCCAGATACCGTTCTGTTACATGATACAATGATATCTAAAATCCTTACACATCCAATATCGTTAGTCGATGAGGTATTCATTTTACCTTAGAATACCGACTACTAAGTGGATCGAGTTAAAATTCTCCCTATGAACTAGAAATGAACCAATGTTAAGAAACTCTCATCTAAATGAATTGAGTCAACTCTAGAAGTTAACTTAAACTAAGTTTCAAGGACGAATCTTCTTTACGAGGGGAGAATGTGACAACCCTGAAATAGGGTTAATAACCTTTAATAGTTAATTCACTATAATTGGGCTCGACCCATTAACGACCCAGTAGTAGGCCCAATATGCGAGCTTGATATGTAACCCTACTTGACGGATCACGGGATTATTCGAGATAGCGTATTGTAAATACATAGGGTTTACATAGCCTTACAACATACAGTAAACAAATTGACGCGCTAACGATTCAATAACCGGCACACAAACCGATATATGACTACTAATATTAAATATTAATAATAATTATGAATACTTACTTCAGACGATTATTTAGAGATTAACGCGTGAGTTTACCACGTTGAATACGCGACTACGACAAATACCAGTCAGTAATTAACATCTTGTTATCCTTTATGTGCTATTATTAGATACCTAACATTGTTAGTTATCATTAAATAATAATAGACATTAACAGAACGCAAGCCGTCATATGATTTCAAAATTTTCGAAAGAAGATGTGTCACTAGACGATTAACACGTCAGTTAATCGAGTAATACCGGAAAGACGACATAATGACTTCTAGGTCAACCAAGTATTAATATTTGCCGTTTTTATTTATTTTAAAAGGTTACCGGACAATTTTGCGCAATATACGCGCACGTCGCGAAGAACCGCGATAACGTCATGGGAAAATAACGTGAATAGAATTATCGTAATAATCTTAATTAGTACCCGAATTTAAAAGTTATACGGAAACACGGGAAGAACTAACACCGAAACGGGACGAGACGGGTTCATTACGCGGATGAAACGCGTTAGAAACCCTGACTATAGAAACATCTCATTCTCTACATTCCTCTCATTCTCCCAAACCCTGGCATACCCAAACATTCCTCTCATTTTCCCAAACCCTAGCATACCAGTGAAGGCCCCGGTGGCGACCACAGGAAAGACAACGACTTCTTGATTTCGAGTCACGTTTCCTGCTAGGGGTCCGTGACAGCAGAAAGAGACGACAAAGGTGGTGGGTGCAAGTTCAAATCGGTTTTTCGGCGAGTTATGTTGGCATCTCACCTCTGCTGACACCTTTGGCACTCCAAACGGCGGTGATAATGACAAATCTGGTGTTCTTCGACGACTCTCTTCCCTGTCTCCCCTTTACCGACTGAAAGCCGATAAATATGAGGTTGTAGGCGGCGGTTCCAAGCGGTGAAGAGGGGGGGGGGGGAGGAGTGAAGTTCAGGTGTGTGGCCGACGATAGGAACACATCCGGCTACCCCCGTTTTTCTGGCAAGGGGACTCCGGCGAGACTCAGGTGGTCACCGGTAAGTCTCTATCTCGTTTTTGTTTTCTTTCGGGGTTAGATCTACACATTGTTAGCATTAAATTTTTGTTTGAAATGATTTTGAAAAACAGAGGCGTTTTCCGACGGCTCCAGGGAGTAAAAACTATAAATTTACTCTTGTGTGCTCCAGATCTGAGAGGACCCACAAATTTCCAAGGTTTGTTTCGAAGCATTAGGTTAATTTTGGGTGATTAATCGTTTTCTATATTAGATCTAGTGATTGGCTGGGTTTCATTCCCGGGTGTTAAACACACGTTTTTGGACAGGAAATGACGTCACGGGTCTCGATCAACCTTGGTCAAACTCAGTCAAACTCGGGTCAACGACGGTCAAATGTCGCCATTACGAAAACCATGAGGTTTACGACACGTCGGTTCGTAAACGAGACTTACGAGAGGTATAAACGCACCCTAACATAATTCTATTTATTATACGAAAGTTAAACGCTCGTGCGGTCGAATCGCGTTGAGCCTAAACAATTCATTAACGACAACAATATATATTAACGTTATTATTAATATTGACGGACCGCAAACACGTATAGTTGATCTAGAGAGTCCGTTCCGACTAAAATATATATTTGTTAATAAACGAGAATCTTAAACGCGATTAACGAACGATGCATATGGCTAGTAAATATTATTACGTGAATGTAGAAATAATTATAATATAATCGTAGTATAAAACGGTTTATAGAAATTAGACACGATTGGAATGACGTTAACGTCAGGGATTTTGTACAAACGTGTATATATATATATATATATATATATATATTTGAAATTTCGTTAGAATGGTAAATAAATGTATAACTCGAAGGACTAAACTATGTTTTGACAAATAACAAACGTCGATACAACTATATTTTTCATAAATATTAACGTACCACATAAATATATACACTTATATATATATATAAATTCATATATGAATATAAATATTCGTATCTTATAGAAAATTAAATGATTATTTTGGAAACTAGATGTTTAGTCTCAAAAACGTATACATGTATATTCATATACTTAAATGTGAAACATATTTACCTAACAATTAGCGCGTTAGATAAATTACACGAACAATTGGGGACTTAAACAAATACGTTTCGAATGAATATGAAATCTTAAACTTTTATAAACTCGGACAAGTATTTTGTCACGTGTATGTGATGGTATTTATATTTAAACATATAGTTATAAATGTTTATATTTTCTATAAACCATTGAATATTATACAACACGACGCTTAACTGTAAACACATAAGCACACACACACACACACACATATATATATAGGGGGAGGTTCAAATAAAAAGTAGTTTTCGCTAAGAAATCTAATAAATGACAAAAATCTTAAGAAACGATATCAAACGAACTCCGATTGAGCTAATTTCAGCACCGTTGGAACCGTCTCGTCGAACTCTACTATCTTCGCTTTTATGGTTTAGCTTTTAAGGTTTAGATTTTACGTTTAAATTTTAGGGTTTTAGCCTTAGGGTTTTGCTTTTAGGGTTTAGATTTTATGGTTTAGGTTTTTTTTGGGGGTGGGGATTTAGGTTTTTTTTGGGGGGGGGGGGGTTTAGGTTTTTGGGGGTTGGGGTGGTGGTTTTAGGCTTTTCGGGGTGGGGTTAGAGGGGGGTTTGGGTTTTTGGGGGTGCAAGTATTGGGGGGGGGGGGGTTAGGTTTTTGGGTCTGGGTTAGGGTTCGATGAGACGGTTCCAACGCCGCTGGAATAAGCTCAATCGGAGTTCGTTTGACCCACTTCTTAGGATTTTTTAGCGAAAAACCACTTCTAATTAGTGGACCCGTCCGGTATATATATATGGATGTATATACACACACACACACACATATATATATATATATATTAATATTGACAAACAAACTTAAGTATACCTTGCATGAAACCGAACGCTTACTTACAAGATACAGGAACTGTACAAACATATTTTAGGGTTTTAGATTTATAAGTATATTTATATATAATAATGTGTATGTAATATAAAACCCCGAGACAGTTTTAGTAAAACATATAGTTGCGCACATTCTGTTAAAAAGTCACGCGAACGAGAATCGTGATTATAAATTATAAGTGCATATGGATGTGCACCACCGTGCACTTGACAGACTAACACTTATAAACGTGACGAGTGGAACACAAACAATATTGAGTAATCAGGATATATTCATCCACCATGATTAACATATACCAGATCGGTATTATAACATTGTGAATCAACATGGCTCAACTGCATACGTGATAACTTAACCCTAGTATTCGAAGTTGATAACATATTTGTAATTAGGGTTATGATGGTGATTACTTGCACACCATGGATTGCCCGCAAAATTGGCACTTTTATGTCTATTAAACAGTCAAATGTGAGTTTCACGGTCCCTTTTTACTTTTAAATATTTTAGAAACACCGAGGGAGAAACATACTTGCTTTATACATTTGAAAACATGAAAGATACCCGTACTCGTTTTTATATGATAACAAGAAAACAAGACCCGACCTTTATGTTTGCATGAGTTAACATTGAGAGCTCGTGAATTCCCCTACATGAACATTTTTTTATAACCATTAGCTATATTTTTAGCCTAGGACTCTGTGGATAGTACTATTTGAGATTGACAACCACAGTCATGGTTCGATTGGTTTTGGTTGAATGACTGCATAGTATTCAACCGTGTGCTTGGGAGGTACGAGCCGGGGGCAAAAATACATGTGTCATGGTTTGGTTATGCCTCATGTATAAACATATTATTCGTATTCTTAGATAGTTTACGGATGGGTCAATCATTACTTGTTTTTTATCATATATATTGAATCGTTTTCGTGCAGATGAATCTGCCAATCGTTTTCCTGCAAATTGGTTTTGCCAATCATTTACATACAAATGGTTTTGCCATTCGTTTATGTGCAAATGTTTTTGTCAATGTTTTCAAGGAAAACGGTTTCATATTTTGGCCATGTACACGTTATAAGTGTTTTCAAGGAAAACGGTTTCATATTAAGGCCATGTACACGTTATCAATGTTTTCAAGGAAAACTGCTTTTTATTGCAACAATCAAACCTGTGAGCTATTACGTTGACATATTTAAGTGTCACACCCCCAAATTTCAACTAACGGAGTTTTACCGTTTGGGAAGTGACAAACCAAGATCTCAGTCATTAGTTATATTGAACGACTCCACATGGGACTCAAACGAAAATATCTTATCAATCAGAGTTTAATGCGAAAGCGTAAAGAAAAGTAAATGCGCAAAACAGACGCCCCCAAAAAGTCCAAAAGTCCAAAGCAAACATAATTCAAAACAAAGTCCAAACAATTTAATAAAACACCAATCAATAGGAGAATCCCATGCATGTCCTATATGTGCACCTGTGCCTTATCTTAGCGACCTGAGAAAACATGTAAGAAAAGATGTCAACACAAGGTTGGTGAGTTCACAGATTTCAGCATATAAATAAACGTTTACCAGATTTATTGTACAATCAAAATATGTGTATCAACGGGTAGCTAACCCATGGTCATGTTTGCTATTACGCTCGCAACCGTAAACTGACTGTTTGTATTGCCTCCCACCAGGTCTATAAACCTTGGTGCACGTTTAGGTCAATATGGCACCCGTTCGATATCCAATCGAGTTAGCGCGACTAACACGGGTGAGGTTTGTCAAACCCAGTAGTACTACCCAACATACCTCGCTATTCTCATATTTAAACGGTTCGATGTGAGGAATTTCATGATAGAGTTTACACATAGTCATAACAAGTGATATATTATGAAGTATAAAAATAAAAAAGAGTTTGCATCATGTTTTCTCCCCCAGTTTAAAACAGTAAAAGGGGCCGTGAAAACTCACATGGATTAAGTAGTGGATTAGATCACACAAGAGATAAGTTGGAACCACGAGTGAAAGTCTCAGACGACTTACGTATGCCCTAAAATTATAAACACATAAATTAGAGACAAGTTGGGATTTGTGACGACGACACAGAAAGTTAGAACGTCTTAACGCATTCTAAGGATTTAAGAGTAGACGAACGTGTCTACGGGAATAAAGATTCTCAATATAAAAATTACGATCGAAGCGTTACGTGTCGTATGTTAATAACGAATAATAATTAAACAAATATATAAATTTATACGTTCGAGTCGTTTACAAAAGTAAGGAAAATAATATAATCTAATATATTATTTTTAGGTTCGTAGTACTATTTAAATAATCATTTGAGTAAAAAAATAATAAATATATTATTTTTAATCGAGTATATAAACGTGAGTAAATAATATAAACAATTATATTATTTTTAGTTTAAACGTCACACAAAGTAATTAAACGAGGTGAAATAATATAAAAATATATATTATTTAATAGTGGGAGTTACGGGTTGAAAATAATATAAACATATTGATTTAATCGAATTCGTGGTCTGAACATAATATAAACATATTATTTTTAAAAGTGGGAATAATAATAAAAATAGGTTATGAAACCAAACGCGAGCCTACGAGTTGTTTTTCAGGTTAAAACTCTTTAATATAATAATATAAGGTTTGATTTTTAATAATTAAATATAATTAAAAAGTCCTCAAAAAAAGAACGCAGGAGACCGGACTCGAACCCGGGTCTCCTGCCTAGAAGTCAACACCGAAACGCATTGGTTTTAACACACAGGTCCAATGTTCATCCCTCCCATAGGCATACCCAGTTTGAAACCCTTCCCAATCCATCGCTTTCGACCGCAAACGACCAGAAGATTATAGGGGTTTTGTTTAATAGGGATTTGCGAGTTTGTGTGTAGGTTTAATTGCAAAAACAATGTGTTCAAGATCGATTAATCACAGAAACTAGGACCGAAAACCCTAAATTTTGAACACAGATCAATTAGATTGATTCTTATGTTAAAAATTGTTTAATCCATGGGGCTTTTACAAATTAAGGCCTTGCGAAACTGTTGATGTAGTTTAATTGGATTGAGATGGTGTTAAAGATCAAAACCCCCAAATAAGAAAATGGACAAACCCTAGACTTCGGATCAAGATCAATTCGATGTTAAAATGTTAAATTGATAGAGGGCTTTCACTCTGTAGATGGTTACGAGTCTACAGGTATGAATTAATTGAATTAAGAACGTGTTTAAATTAGGGATCGATAAAATCAGTTAAACATGAACCCTAGAATTTGGATTTGGTCGAATTGAGTGTTTAAGCCCCAATTAGCATAGGGCTTAAGATCTATAGGTAAAAACGAAGCTATAGGTGGGTTTAGTTACCACATTAGGTGACGGATTGATGGTGCTCGAGTACTTGCAGGTCCGGCTGTGAAGAACTTGATCGAGTACATTGATGGTGCTCGAGTACATTAGGTGGTCTCTGTTGCTTCTCCGATGGAATTAGTGCGTGCAATTACTTCAGTAATGTTCGTTTGAGGTGTGCAGACCGTTTGTTTGCGAGATTATCATAGGATTTTAACGAATTCGATGCTAATTAAGATCATGGTCGACAGTTATGACTTAATTAGGCATAAAGAGGATTAATTCAAATAATTGTCGGGTTTATTGAGTTAGTAATGGTCGTTAATGATCATAATCGTTCGGTTTCAGTTACAACTCCAATAGGAAACGATCATAGAATTCGAATTTGAATGAAATCACGAGTTTGACTTTAGAAAGTCAAATAGAAATCGAATTTGAGTTAAGTACAGAATTGGTCCCTCTGGTTTCTTGTTTCTGAGTTTGGAAATTGGCAGAATTAACCCTTGTGGTTTGAATTAAGGTTAGAAAGGTTAACTTTAACTGGATTTTCTAACTAAGTTAATTGGAAAAGTCCGGATTGTCACATTATCCCCTAGTTGAAAGAATTTTTGTCCCGAAAATTAAAATAATAAAAAAATTTCTGAGGTGTCACATCATCCCCTAGTCGAAAGAATTTTCGTCCCGAAAATTAGAATAGGACCTTAAGAGTTTGAAGTGGATTGCTTGAAAAGATGAGGATACTTGCGTATCATCTGGTCCTCGCCCTCCCAAGTGAATTCCGGTACGCGTTTCGAGTTCTAATGGACTCTGACAATAGGGATTTTACTGCGTTTTAACGTTTTGACTTCCCTATCCATAATTTCCACGGGTTCTTCGATGAAACACAACTGTTCATCAATGTGTTGTTCCTCAAGACGAACCGCGAGTGACTCGTCTGCCAGACATTTCTTCAAGTTTGAGACATGAAAGACGTTGTGTACACCACTAAGTCCTTCAGGTAGGTCCAGTTGATATGCTACTGGCCCAATCCTCTTCACTATCTTGAATGGTCCAACATAACGAGGATTCAGCTTGCCTCGTTTCCCAAAACGAATGACAACCTTCCAAGGTGAGACTTTTAACAAGACCATATCCCCTACTTGAAATTCTAATGGTTTACGATGCTTAACGACATAGCTCTTTTGACGATCACGAGCTGCTGCCATACGATATCTAATTTGAATGATTTTCTCAGAAGTTTCAAGTACGAGCTCAGGACCTGTAAGTTGACTGTCCCCAACTTCGGCCCAACAAATAGGAGAACGGCATTTCCGTCCATATAATGCTTCAAATGGAGCTGCCTTGATACTAGTGTGATAACTGTTGTTGTAGGAGAACTCCACCAACGGTAGGTGAGATTCCCAAGTGTTACTGAAATTAATCACACAAGCTGGTAGCATGTCCTCCAAAGTTTGAATTGTACGCTCCGTCTGGCCATCAGTTTGAGGATGGTATGTTGTGACGCGTGCCTAAAGCTTTATGTAACGATTGCCAGAAATGGGAGGTGAATCGTGAATCACGTTCCGAAATGATAGAAATTGGCACCCCGTGCCGAGAGACTACTTCTTTCAAGTAAATACGAGTAAGTTTTTCCATCTTGTCTGTTTCCTTGATTACTAAGAAGTGAGCGAACTTTGTTAAACGGTCAACGGTTACCAAAATGGTATCACATCCTGTAGGAGTTCATGGCAATTTCATGATAAAGTCCATGGATATATGCTCCCATTTCCACATGGGAATCTTTGGTTGTTGGAGAAGACCAGAAGGCTTTTGATATTCAACTTTGACCTTCGCGCAAGTCAGGAACTTGCTCACATAGGTGGCTATATCGGCCTTCATCTTTGGCCACCAATACAGCACCTTTAGATCATGGTACATCTTGTCGAAACCTGGATGAATAGAGTAACGAGATTTATGAGCCTCATCCATGACTAGTTCCCTTAAGTTTCTGAATACTGGAACCCATATTCGCTCGGCGAAGTAGCGAATGCCGTCAGATTTGACCTCGAGTTGTGCTTCTATACCGCGTGTACCTTCCAGCGGTAGGTTTTCCTCTTTCAGGGCTTCAAGTTGAGCACTACGGATTTTGTCAGGTAATTCGGGGTGAAAGTAAGCTGTAATGCTCGAACTCGTTTGGGCTTGGTTTCCTTTTGACTTGGGGCATCAGCTACAACGTTACGGATCACACAGTCATAATCATTCAAGAGCTCGACCCAATGACGCTGGCGAATGTTCAAATATTTCTGCTCGAAGATGTATTAAAGACTCTTGTGGTCGGTGTAGATAGTGCACTTGGTACCGTACAAGTAATGTCTCCATATCTTAAGTGCGAAAACTACAGCTCCCAACTCTAGATCATGAGTGGTGTAGTTTTTCTCGTGAATCTTTAGATGACGCGATGCATATGCGATCACTTTTTCTCGTTGCATCAATACACAACCTAGACCCTGAATAGATGCGTCACAATACACTACAAAGTCATTCGTTCCTTCCGGAAGAGCTAGAATGGGTGCACTGCAAAGTTTCTGTTTAAGAGTTGAAATGCTGACTCCTGGTTATCGCCCCAGTTATAGGCTTTACCCTTCTGAGTTAAGGCAGTGAGAGGTTGTGAAATTTTAGAATATCCTTCGATGAATCGCCGATAATAACCAGCAAATCCCAGAAATTGTCGCACCTCAGTCGGAGTCGTCGGTGCTGCCCAATTCTTGATGGCTTCAATCTTTGATGGATCGACATGTATTCCCTTCTCGTTAACCACGTGTCCTAATAATTGAACCTCCCGGATCCAGAATTCACACTTGGAAAACTTAGCATATAGCTGCTCCTTTTTAAGTAAATCCAGGATTAAACGTAGATGTTCCTCATGTTCCTCCTTGTTCTTGGAATACATGATAATGTCGTCGATGAAAACGATGACAAATTGATCAAGGTATGGCTTACACACACGGTTCATGAGGTCCATGAACACCGCGGGTGCGTTGGTTAATCCGAAAGGAATGACCATAAATTCATAGTGGCCGTACTTTGTCCTGAAAGCAGTCTTAGAGATATCCTCATCTCAGACTCTCAATTGATGGTAACCGGACCTAAGATCTATCTTGGAATAGAAACTTGATCCTTGGAGTTGATCAAAGAGATCATCTATACGAGGCAAAGGATAACGATTCTTGATTGTGACTTTATTCAGTTCACGGTAGTCGATACACATACGGAAAGTCCCGTCCTTCTTCTTGACAAACATGACCGGAGCTCCCCATGGTGATGAGCTAGGTCGGATGAAACCTTTATCTGACAATTCCTGTAACTGAGTGGATAGCTCTTGCATTTCACTAGTTGCTAGTCTATAAGGTGCCCGAGCGATCGGTGCCGCTCCGGGTGCTAGATCAATTTGGAATTCAACTTGACGGTGTGGTGGCAGACCAGGCAAGTCTTCGGGAAACACTTCCAGAAAATCACGAACAATGGGAATATCATCGATTTTCTTCTCTTCCGATGGTTATTCAGCAAAGAGTGCCAACATAGCGGTATGACCTTTACGCAGGCACTTCTGCGCTTTCATGAATGATATGATGCCTACGACTGCACCAACCTTTTCGCCCTGAACGGAAAGGGTTTCTCCACTCGGGAGAGGAATGCGAACAATTTTCTCACGACAGATGATTTCAGCTTGGTTTTTAGATAATCAATCCATGCCTACAATTACATCAAAACTACCAAGTGTGACCGGCATAAGGTCGATATCAAGTATATGGCTAGCTAGTTAAAGCTTACATCCCTTAAGAATGTGGGTTACTTCAATTATTTGGCCATCAGCTATCTCTTCTATATACTTAGCTTCTAACAGAGTTGGGGTTCATTTTATCATATCACTAAGTTTCTTGGATATAAAACTCCTATCAGCACCAGTGTCAAAAAGGACATAAGCAAAGTAATTATTTAAGGAAAACTTACTGGTGACCACATTATGATCATAACGAGCTTCTCCAGACCCTAGCACGAAGGGTCGTCACTTCGCACCATTCCCTCCATTATTTCCGTTGTTTCCACCATTGTTGTTTTGATTATTGTTGTTGCCGTTACCATTACTATTTCCATTTCCATTCCCACCCTTCTTCAACTGAGGACAATCCCTTTTCATGTGTCCCTCCTTGCCACACTAGAAATATCCTCTTGTAAATCCCTGAGGTCGGAATGGTTTCTTGTTCGGAAGTGTAACCCTACAGTCCTTCGTAGAGTGGCCCATCTTACCACATCGCTGGCAACATTGTTGGTCACAAGTGCCTGTGTGGTGATAGCCACATTTGTTGCACTTGGGATACCTCCCAGCATATTCATCCTGATTTGGACATGAAGAGGTCGTCTGATTGAAGTTCTTAGCAGGCTCAAACTTTCACTGCTGTTGACGAGGTTGATTAAACTGGGATCCCTTGGAGTTGGAGTGAGTTGGAGTTATGATCAAACTTGTGCTTATGATTGTCGGTAGCTTTAGAAACTGAACTCCTCGGGGGTAGAGTCCCTTGAGTTACCTCTTGGTCAGTTAACTTGTGGGCAAATCTAATCATCTGCTGGATGGTAGCGGGGTTGGACGAAGTAACCATACATTGAATCTGTGGCACTAGACCTCCAATATACAGCTCAATCCTATTGTAGTCCGGAGTCACCATGTGTGGGCACATGGTAGCAAGCTCATGGGAACGAGTGGTGTAAAGCTCAATTTCTGAACCTTCCATCTTTAGGTTCTTGAATTCTCCTTCCAACTTTTGAATTTCATCCCGAGGACAGTACTCCTCCTTCATCATTATCTTAAACTCCTCCCACGGCAGTGCATTGGCCATAGCCAAACCCAACATTTGGACCTGTGCATTCCACCAAGTGAGAGTCGGGCCCTCCAAAGTTCCAGAAGCGAACTTGACCTGATTGGCCAATGGGTAGTTGCACATGGCAAATACCGATTCTACTTTTTCGAACCACCGGAGTAGTCCAACAGCTCCTTCGGCTCCGCTAAAGGTGTGGGGCTTGCAGTCCATAAATGTTTTGAATTTGCATGCTGGTTGCTGATTCTGCTGACCTGGATTAGAAACATAATATAGGTTCGAGGTTATAAGGCTTAGGAAAGGCGCTTTGAGAGATAAATTGGCCTCACTTGTCAATGGTTATATCATTTACCTGCAGCATTCTGTGTTGCTAGAGCCTCAGCCACACTATCGTTGATTAGTGCTGCCAGCTTCGCTGCTGTCATGTTGATGGTACCTCGGCCACCAGCATGACCTCCACGTTCTCTTCACGACATGATTCTTCACATTCACAAATACAAAACAATGAAAATATATCGCATATTAAACATTATTTATGTACAAGTAAAGAAATACAACATCTAACATTTTGAAAATTAAATAAATGGTAAAGCTACAAAACAAATAACTCAAAACATTAAACTTCTCATGCTTTTATTGAATGGGAACAACCTTACCCATCTAGGTTGAAAAGAGAAATAAAATAAGCGAAACATGAATGAAAAGGAAAGATAGAATAGAAAGATCATCAAACATCCTCTTCATAGGAAGAAACGTATGATTGTGCATCGTTGATCTCCACCGGTTCCTCCTCGGGTGACTCCTCCTCGAAGGGTTCCTCCTCGTCGTCTGAAAGTGGAATGTCTTCTGGAAATAGGGTTGCTTGTAGTTGAGCTTCTAAGTGGGTCACTCTCTTCCGGAGTCCTTCAGCAGCATGGTCTGCTACTTGTAGTTGGGCTTCCAGATGAGTCACTCTCTCCAGAATCCCTCCTACATCATGGTCCGAGGTGTCCACCCTCGTCTCCAAATATGTAACCCGATCCACCAAAAGGTTATGGACCTGATCCGTTGCTGCTAGCTTAGCAGTCCAAAGCTCAATTCCTACCTTGTTTTCTTCCACTTGCGGCTCTCGCTCTAGAATGCCCGGTATCTCATTAGTGGACTCCTCATCTCCTTTAACTCCTTAGTTATGATGAACACAAAAGCTGCAAAAGCTTGCTCCATGGTGCATGGCAAGATTGACAAGGTAGAGGAAGAGGAAGTGGAACCAAAGTAAGGCGATGGAACATTTCCCATCTCGATCCACCTTTGGATCATCTTCGGATATGCACTCCAATTAAGTGTTGTGTTCGTTGCTTGTGCATTACTTGGTTCACCCTGTTCTACGGAGTTGTCACTAGAACTAGTCTGGCGCCTTTTGGGCTCCGGGGATGATAAGGTAGATGCCTTAGGTGATGGAGGTGGGGTTGACGACATAATCCTGTAACGTAATACATAAGTGCCAAAAATCCAAATGTATATGACATGTAACTAATGTGTGAGGTTATAGTCTAGTATGCAATCCTAGTTCTCTAAAACTAATGGCTCTGATAACAACCTGTCACACCCCAAATTTCAACTAACGGAGTTTTACCGTTTAGGAAATGACAAATGAGGATCTCAGTCATTAGTTACATTGAACGACTCTACATGGGACTCAAACGAAAATATCATATCAATCAGAGTTTAATGCGGAAGCGTAAAGAAAAGTAAATGCGCAAAACACACGCGCCCAAAAAGTCTAAAAGTCCAAACCAAACATAATTCAAAACAAAGTCCAAATAATTTAATAAAACATCAATCAATAGGAGAATCCCATGCATGTCCTATATGTGCACCTGTGCCTTATCTTAGCGACTTGAGAAAACATGTAATAAAAGATTTCAACACAAGGTTGGTGAGTTCACAGGTTTCAGTATATAAATAAACGTTTACTAGATTTATTGTACAATCAACATATGTGTATCAACGAGTAGCTAACCCATGGTCATGTTTGCTATTACGCTCGCAACCGTAAAGTGACGGTTTGTATTGCCTCCTACCAGGTCTATCAACCTTGGTGCATGTTTAGGTCAATATTGCACCCGTTCTATATCCAATCGAGTTAGCACGACTAACGCGGGTGAGGTTTGTCAAACCCAGTAGTACTACCCAACATACCTCGCTATTCTCATATTTAAACGGTTCGATGCGAGGACTTTCATGATAGAGTTTACGCATAGTCATAACAAGTGATATATAATAAAGTACAAAAATCAAAAAGAGTTTGCATCATGTTTTCTCCCCCAGTTTAAAACAGTAAAAGGGGTCGTGAAAACTCACCTGGTTTAAGTAGTGGATTGGATCACACAAGAGATAAGTTGGAACCACGAGTGAAAGTCTCAGACGACTTACGTATGCCCTAAAATTATAAACACATAAATTAGGGACAAGTTGGGATTTGGGACGAAGACACGGAAAGTTAGAACGTCTTAACGCATTCTAAGGATTTAAGAGTAGACGAACGTGTCTACGGGAATAAAGATTCTTAATATAAAAATTACGATCGAAGCGTTAGGTGCCATATGTTAATAACGAATAATAATTAAACAAATACTTAAATTCATACGTTCGAGTCGTTTACAAAAGTTAGGAAAATAATATAATCTAATATATTATTTTTAGGTTCGTAGTTCTATTTAAATAATCATTGGAGTTGAAAAATAATAAATATATTATTTTTAATCAAGTATATAAAAGTGAGTAATAATATAAACGATTATATTATTTTTTGTTTAAATGTCACACAAAGTAATTAAACGAGGTGAAATAATATAAAAATATATATTATTTAATAGTGGGAGTTACGGGTTGAAAATAATATAAACATATTATTTTAATCGAATTCGTGGTCTGAACATAATATAAACATATTATTTTTAAAAGTGAGAATAATAATAAAAATAGGTTATGAAACCAAACCCGAGCCTACGGGTTGTTTTTCGGGTTAAAACTTATTAATATAATAATATAATAATACAAGGTTTGATATTTAATAATTAAATATAATTAAAAAGTCCTCAAAAAAAGAATGCAGGAGATCGGACTCGAACCGGGGTTTCCTGCCTAGAAGTCAAGTGTCTTAACCAAGTCCGCCCGCTAGGTTATCGCAACTAAACCCGAAACGAATTGGTTTTAACACACATGCTCAATGTTCATCCTTCCCATATGCATACCCAGTTCGAAACCCTTCCCAATCCATCGCTTTCGACCGCAAACGACCAGAAGATTATAGGGGTTTTGCTTAATAGGGATTTGCGAGTTTGTGTGTAGGTTTAATTGCAAAAACAATGTGTTCAAGATCGATTAATCACAGAAACTAGGACCGAAAACCCTAAATTTTGAACACAGATCAATTAGATTGATTCTTATGTTAAAAATTGTTTAATCCATGGGGCTTTTACAAATTAAGGCCTTGCGAAACTGTTGATGTAGTTTAATTGGATTGAGATGGTGTTAAAGATCAAAACCCCCAAATAAGAAAATGGACAAACCCTAGATTTCGGATCAAGATCAATTCGATGTTAAAATGTTAAATTGATAGAGGGCTTTCACTCTGTAGATGGTTACGAGTCTACAGGTATGAATTAAGAACTTGTTTAAATTAGGGATCGATAAAATCAGTTAAACATGAACCCTAGAATTTGGATTTGGTCGAATTGAGTGTTTAAACCCCAATTAGCATAGGGCTTAAGATCTATTGGTAAAAACGAAGCTATAGGTGGGTTTAGTTACCAGATTAGGTGACGGATTGGTGGTGCTCGAGTACTTGCAGGTCCGGCTGTGAAGAACTTGATCTCCGGCGGTCTCTGTTGCTTCTCCGATGGAATTAGTGCGTGCAATTGCTTCAGTAATGTTCGTTTGAGGTGTGCAGACCGTTTTTTTGCGAGATTTTCATAGGATTTTAACGAATTCGATGCTAATTACGATCATGGTCGACGGTTACCACTTAATTAGGCATAAAGAGGATTAATTCAAATAATTGTCGGGTTTATTGAGTTAGTAATAGCCGTTAATGATCATAATCGTTCAGTTTCAGTTACAACTCCAACAAGAAACGGTCATAGAATTCGAATTTGAATGAAATCACGAGTTTGACTTTAGTAAGTCAAACAGAAATCGAATTTGAGTTAAGTACAAAATTGGTCCCTCTGGTTTCTTGTTTCTGAGTTTGGAAATTGACAGAATTAACCCTTGTGGTTTGAATTGAGGTTAGAAAGGTTAACTTTAACTGGATTTTCTAACTAAGTTAACTGGAAAAGTCTGGATTGTCACATTAAGTATGTTTTTCAGGTATCACACGACTGTGGCACGATTGGAATAAGTTAAACAATTGGATAAAAACCTTAGAAGATGAAGATGCATGGTCGTTTAAACGCCAAGAACATTTAGTCCTATATGGCTTTAGACCTATCTACTCACTTAGTCTTTGTAATGGTGTTCGACACTTTAGAAGTCTTCAATTTGCTTCCGCTATTGTGTAATGTTACCAATCGTTACAACCTCGATTTATTTATTTATTTATTTATTAAGTAAATAATTTGGGGGTGTGACATTATTTCCTTTCATCTTTCTGAATCATCAGAGTTTTTGGCAATGAAAAATATTTCGGATCGATCCTTTTATTAAAGCTCAGCCTGAAGGTTGATATTGAACATTTTCAAAGATTGGTTTGAATAAACCAAAATCTTTTATAGATGGGGTTTCAATACCATTTTTATTACAAAACATCGTTTGAAATCAATTTACAACATACCCTGCATCATAGCAGGGTTTTAAAGCCACAAGGTAGTTTCCTGTGCGTAGGGAGTTTATCCTTTCAAGATTATTCGTGGGAGTTGCAATCCATTCGAAACTATATCTAGGAAGTTTATCCTTTGGGCACCTAGCCTTTTGTATATCAAGGGAGTTTCCTGTGCCTAGGGAGTCGACATCCTTTGAGCTCCCCCTCTTGATTTATTTCCTTCAGAGTTATCTCCTGTGTCTAGGGAGTCGGAATCCTTTCAAAACATAACCCTGTCAGAAACATTTATACATTTGTCCTCGAGACTATCTCTTAGGCCTAGGGAGTCAGAATCATTTCAATTAGTCTCGACAAGCAATTAAACTCATTTATTGATTACCTGAAAACATTTTTAATATAAAACGCTAGCGCGAACGCTGGTGAATCCATTTATTTGGACAAAATATTTTGGCATAACCAGTATTAATGCTTTTAATCATAAAGGGGGCCAGTCCACACATTCAGCGGACTATTTCATTCGGGTATTCCGTCCACGGTATACACTGGTGTCACCGCTCTGTAAGTTGACTAATGGGGTACCTCCCTAGTTTTACGTCTGCTGCGGAGTTTCCCCTCTCCCGTCTTACGTCTTTCTTACAAATTCGTAACTAGCCATATTACGATAATTTCACCCGTAATACGTGCACTATTTGATCAAATAATACATATACATATGGCCTGAATGCTTTATCCGTAGACAACATTTATGAATTAAAACATTTAATACATGCTTTGCCATTTTCACAAACGTAAACATTTTAAAAGTTTTGAAAACAATAAATGTATTCACCTTAGGAGTAGTTAGGAATAGCTTGGAAGGATAGCTCTAGCTCTGAGTCAGGATTCCCCAAAATCCTAGCGTCTTGTCTTAAGCGAAGGTGCGTTTATGCAAGAGTTCGGTTTTTAAGCGAGTATCGGGTATTTCTAGAGAGTGCGGCTTGTTAATAGGCTATGGGTTCGATTTCCAAGAAAGTGGGAGAATATTTCGAAGTTGGGGTGTTTGGGATTTCCAACCATATGGGGTTTAGTAATTAAACCATTTACGAACCCGGCTGACTAGTAAGCTTAACACCTTGAGAAAACGACCCAGTTGCTAGGTCTGGTTCACACGAATCTCCACCCGGATTTGATCTCCTTCAAATCTAATCTCAAAAGAACCCGCAAATCTGAAATCCTTCAGATCCACCTGTAAAAACTGAACCTGAAAGTAACCGAGTATTCCTACCCGAAACTAACAAAACAAATCTAACCAGGGATAACTGGGTGACTAAAAGTGGCGGCACTAAGGCAGCGCAACGAAGGCAATCGGCGACGGCCTTTTGGACGGTGGCAACCGGCGGTTTGGCGGTGGTGTTACGGCGGTGCAGGGAGGGAGGCCGACACTAGTGGAGTAGTGGCGACGCAAAGGTGGAGGGGAAAAGGATTAGGGTTTGCAACTCTTTGCTAAACCTGATTGTTTGGTAATCTCTCTAGTCACCTCCTCATAGCCTTTATTTATAATCCCCTAACTTCCTTTCGAAGTTATGGTATTAGGGTTTTTATTAGTTACATTTTAATCCTTGCAATTATCATATAATTACATTTGTGGATTCTATTTATCTTAATTGTTAATTAACTAACTATTAATTATTTATAATTATATCCAATTTAATTATAATCACAATTAAAATAATATCGTAATTAATAAATATGTTCCAAACATATTTTCACCGGTTCATTATTAATCCAATTAATAATGATGATAATTATTTCATAAACAATTATCGCGTGCAACCGTTCGTTCGTCCAGATAAGTTATTTCTCAAATAATTATCTTGCCTCTTTTTATATTCGTGTAATGGCCTATATTAATGGTTAATATATCCATTGATCGTAACCGTTGCCTAAAGTGTATCTCTTTGGATCTTACCTCGTTAGCAGTATTGTCAAATGTCGTTACTCAGGCATACTAGTCCAACAGACTCCTATCCGCATGAGTCTCGACCATTTATCTATACAGACAGTGGTGGGCGTCTAGCTAAATATCATTGCCCCTATCTGTGATACCCGACAAATCCAGGTTAATATCCATACCCGACTATTACTTGAATGCACATGATTACACTTGCATCATACTTAATTATAGAGTAATTAAGTACATATTTCATATAGCAAGTCCATTCGTTTCATTTCATTACATGCATCGGTAATCAGGCGGATTACCGGGTCACACACGCGTCCTGTCACACGAACGTTGGTGAATTTTAGAAATAATATTTAGACATATAATGGGTGTATGAAAATTATATGTAATACTGTGATTTAATATTTCATGATTATATGAATTTTTCCGAAATTTTTAGAGCAACTTTTATTTTAACGCTTTTTAAGCGGATACGTGATATGTGCCAACAATTCTAAATGAGACTTTATAAAAATGACATGTCATATCTTTTAGGCATAAAAACTCAGCATTTAAATTAATAATTCTTTAATAGCAAAATTACTTTATTAAAGAAGCCCATTTTTTATAGAAAAGGCCCTACACCCATACTATAAGTACATCCTTAAGTCCTTAGCCCTCATTCTTTCAAGAACCCTAACCCTAAACTCACTCCCTCCCTCCCTTTCCTCACTTTCGGCCGCCACCCCCCCTTGCAAGCCTCCACCATTCCAAAAACTTCTTCCTCCAATTCAAGCTTTCTAGGTTCATTTCAAGGTGTTCTAAGGTGATTCAAGCTAGTTTCTCATCCATCCTTCCATCATACTTGGATTTGGTAAGAATCTATCCACACTTTTCTTCATTTTTTGGGCCATATGAGAAAACCTCTCCATCCAAACGATTTTCATTGATATAAAGGTTATAATCCATGTTTTTATCAATGGTTTTTCATAATAAAGAGTTGTTAACACATATTTGTACATTTGATGCATAGAAACTTTGTTGGTTATGATTTTGTAGAAATATGTATATATTATGTTTGATGGTTTGTATGTCTCTAGTAATGTAATAATAGATTCGAAATATGATTTTTTTTGTTTAAATGTTGTTTTACACTAGGTTATTGTCGTCTTCATATAAAAGGAAACTTTAATTTTTTATATTTTGAGTTATGGTGTTTGAATGGATGAAATCATGCTAATATGGTTCTAAAACATCTATTAACGTGTTAGAAAGAGTTATTAGACGTTACACATGTGTAGAAGGTCGTTTGGACCACTTTCCTAAAAAGGAAACTTTAATTGTTCATATTTTATATGTGTATGTTATAAAGGTCTAAAAAAAAGGTTAAATAGCTTTATTACTATATGAATAGATGTCTTATGTAAGAATATGTAATTTGAAATGGTATTATGACGTGTTTTGGAGGACCTTACTAAATAAGGAAACTTTTTTAGTTTGGGAACTTCACCTTTGATTGAAATAGAAAGTGTATGTGTAGAATCATGCTTATGATATGTTACTAGTATAATTTCATGTATAACTTGTTTAATTGAGCTATGACACCTAAGGTGTACTAAAACCCTAATTGCCTAAAAAATGAAACTTTTGCTATGTTAAGAACTATGGTATAGAAATTACATGTTATGATTCTTGTTCAAATGAATTGAAATATTGTTAATAGGTTACTTGTGTAATGACATAACTTATGTGGATGATTGGTTAAGATGTATGAATTATACCATGAGGATGTACAAATGCAATGTTACTTGTCACATGTTACTTACTTATGCAACTACTTAAGACTATGTGCTTACCATCTATGTTATGAATATATGCAACTAAGTTACTTAGTATGTGTTACTTAGGTAGTACTTATATGTTACTTAACTGTTACTCATATGCTACTTAAGTGATACTTGTACATGTTTTCACCATGTGTCATCAACGGGTCGTCGTCTCACATTGGTTAACATTAGTCAACATTGGTCAACATTGGTCAACATTAGTCAAACTTTGGTTAAACCTTGGTAAAACCTTGGCCAACTTTGGTCAAACCTTTTCAAAACGTCAATGTAACCTTTCAACGTTCAGTCGTTTGGATGAACGTGGTTACATAAACCATGTTTACTTTCATAGACCTTATAGCCTTACTATTCCTAGGGCTCGGTTAGGTCGGTTATCCAGAGTTGCTAGATTTCTCGTGTTGCTATCATACTTCATTCACCTCATTCCTAGGTGAGTTTTCACGGCCACATTTTACTTATTTTTCCATTGGGGGAGATACATGCTCAAACTTACTTTCATAGTCGTATGGAGATTACTTTGATTTCACGTTAATATATAAGTGGGTACATTTCCCGCACGTAAAGTCCTCTCATAATCGAACCGTTAATTATTTCCCAAGCGAGGTAATCATGAATAGTACTATTGGGTTTAACAACCCCCACCCGGCATAGTCGCGCTAACTTAGACCGGAGGTCTAACGGGTGCATCATTGACCTAATCCAACGCGTGTTGGGCACGTAAGAGGCAAAATGCAAGTTTCAGCATCCTTTTTGTTAGCTTTGGTTTCAGTGAATTGCTTATATTATTACCGCATATTGTCTGATCAACAATCGAATCATGAGTAGAAATACGTACTGTTACACTGTTTTCTTTACTGTTTCTGTTACTTAAACATGTGAACTCACCAACCCTGTGTTGACACTTTTAAGCATGTTTATCTCAGGTTGCTAAGCATTCACGCATGGACTAGGATTGCATACCTGGAGTCACATATCATGTTTTCATTTAGAAGCTAGGTTTATGGGAACCTAATTTGTTATGTTTATCTACTTTGCTACTTTACTTTTGCTTCCGCACTTTACTTTCCGCATTTTCAAACTCTGTATTACTTATTCATTTTGGTATGAAGTTCAAACGGAAAGTCTTTTTGAAAACCATTTAGAGGTCGTTCGAAATGACCGGGGCTGATGATCCTTGACAATCACAACCCGCGGGTAAACCGTAGTGGAATTTCATGGTGTGACAGATTGGTATCAGAGCCCTGGTTATAGAGAACTAAGTTGCATTTAGTGTGCTTAGACTATAACTATAGGCTCACGTAGTTCACATCACATCATTTGCATTGCATATACATTCACATGATATATATTACTTGATACTTAGACAGTGTTACTGTCACGACTACGTCTTCCGCATCTCACCCGATTGTCATCTTCGACTCTAAGGAGATGTATGAGTACACGCCATCGGCATCATCATCAGCTGAATCGTGAATTCTCGCACCATCCACACCACTACCCCCGCGCGCATCCAGTGATGATAGTATTCCAATGACTGACGACGAGGAGAACCCGAGCGAGTATTCGAGGTCAGCACATGGCCAACAACCATAAGGTTGACGAGGAGGAGCCCGAAGAGGTTCCTGAGACTATATTCAGTAAGAAGCTTGAGGCTCACGTGGACACATGGACCGAGGAAGAAACCCCGAGGTGGTACCTCACCCCATCCCATCCCCGTACCTTGCACATTCAGGAGAAGTATTACTTTGTCAAACTCCAATGATGAGGGTCACACTGCCTCGTCATGTTTCAACACCATCTAATCACCACATCACCCGGACCACAAGGAGTTCAAGGTGGAGATTCACGCAGAGAAACAGAGTCTGTCCGAGGAGGACTTGAAGGACTTGGAGAAACCAACGACTCTTACTTCGGGTTACGAACTGAACCCTACTCATATGGCCAACTCAAAGAGATTCGTAACTGAAATTGCTATTTTCGAATCTATTCGATATGAATTTAAAACCCTTAGCCTTTGTACGATGGCTACATTCCGTACTATGCCCGTACCCGATGGTACAATCTAATGAACATCACGACTCTTTTAATCTGGAAACTTGGGATAAGGGAAACATCAGTGGGACCATGCAATGCAAAGTATTATTATGGGTGCACACGTAATCATAAATTGTAGTGCATGAAAACTCTGGTGGATCCTGCAATCCAAGTTGAGTTTCATGTACGAACTGTACTCTTATTTTCCAATCCTTAGTTTCCCAATTTCCGATTGCGTAGAATACTGTGAATGGATCGAGTCACAGAATATCACCTGACATAAAACTCTACCTTTGATGGCATAGGATTACCCATCATCTTCTCTAATTTATGTATTTGAATTAAAACTTAGCTTGAAGCAAAGAACCTCCTGAAGGGCGGTTCACATAAGGCTCTCTGTGCATACAGACCCTGAAACTTCCACGAAAATGGAGGAGTCGGGGGTATTGCCAAATGGACTGTTAAGATGGAATATGTTCTCAGCATGAACAATTGAACCATGGATTAAGGAGTCAAATTGGCCACCGACATGTTGAAATTCACATAACCACACTCTAAGTCTAGGCGCTGCTAACGCAATCCTATGAGAAGAATTGAAGGAAATTATGAAAGAGGAATATTCCCTGAACGAAACTTCAAAAGGTTAGAGCAAGGAATCCGAAACCTGTCAACAGATGGTGTGAAAATGGAAGGATACACCATGAAATTCAACAACTTGACCCGACTATGCTCACATATGGTCATACCGAAATACAAGAGAATCGAAAGGTACATTTGGGGCTTAACGCCTCAGATCCAACGTATAGTGACATCTGCTGAACCTATCCCCATTTGAAACGCAGCGAGACTTGCACTCAATCTGACAGGCCAAGCAGTTCGTCAAGGTGTACTATTCAAAGATGGATCTCTTGTGAAGTCATTTAAAAACAAAAAGAGATGAGACGATGCTCCCGATAAAACCCTTACATCACCAGCCCCGAGGAGAAAAAAAACAGTTAAGGCTTTTGCAGCATGCCAACCGGATAAAGAAACCAGAGGTGGATACACTTCGAACTGCTAACATGTAACAAGTGAGTTTTTCATCACACGAGTTCATGTGAAGACTTCAAGTGCCAGAAATACAACCGTTTCGGCCCTACCACCCACAACTGCAAGGCTATTGATCAAACCACGAACACAGGAGAAAACCATGGATGCATCGAGTATGGTAAACTTGTGTAACATTTCTAATTTTCATCATGTTTGAAATCCAATTCTAGTGCAATAGTTATCTTATTCGTACAAATAATTAAACTCTAAGTTCAAAACAAATTAACAAATTTTTCTTTTTTTTATTTTGTATCACTTGTTTACATTTAAAAAAAAAACTATATATATATATGTATATATATAGATGTATGCGTATTTTTATATATATCACACAAACACATACACATATACAAGCACACAATGGTTTGAACCCTAACACTTTAGTTTGAACCCTAAAATCATGATTTTGGCTCAAGACCAACACAAAACCGCCTGTTTGACTTTTAAAAAGACAAACAGGGCTAAATCCTCAAAAATCGAAGTCTCAATGTCGACCCAAGCGATTCCAATGGGTTTCCATCTCAGGTGCAACCAATAAACGACTCAATCTCGGCCCAAACATCAAATTTATTTGACCGATTACGCGGTAAATTCAAATTCGAAAGAGTTTTGACTTCGCATAGTCAAACCCGTGTAAATCTCAAATCAATTCATGTAATTGACGCATAATCAATCCCAGAAATCACGCACCAGTCAATCTCAAGTGTACCTGGACTGTATCAAGACCCAATTCACTCCACAACGGGCGGATTAACGCGTAATCAGTCACCGCAACCATTTCGGTCAATTGGAAATTGAATTAGCTTATATGAATGAAATTAATCAAATTATATCCCTCACCGACTCTCGTATACGTACTCACAAACTCTCTCAACCTCTGAGTTATCCGCATTCCCCCTCTGGACGCCTGTCGATCATCAAGAACAACCGTAGCAAACTCGAAGCCGTCTGCACTCGTTGCCCAATCTTAACGATTAAGTTTTAGATCGTTAGAATCGTAATCAAGTCCCAATCATTAGCCCCTTATCAATTCGTGTTCATATTACGCATCGAACTCAATTGCGACTTGAGTTCATGCTGTGTTCTTGCGTTTTCTGATTTGGGGATTGGATGAATTTAATTTTCGTATTTTAATTTTTTATTCCTGTTATAATTAGCGAACCACTCGGTCCGACTGGTTAAGACCATGCACCATCGGACCCGGTGGTGTGGGTTCGAAACCCACGGCCCGCATGACTGGCCGACTTTTTGCACCTCGTTTAAAAACCCAAACCCGGACCTAACTCAGTCGCAGGTTAAAACGTTTCGGAATCCAATTCAATTACCGGACCCGCCTCCTGGTCCAGTGGTTTGTTCGTCCGGCACACACATTACAGGCCCGGGTTCGAGTCCCTATGGCCTGTTTATTTTTTTTAAAACCGTTTTTAAGGCTCCAAAAATTATAAAAAAATATTTTTATAAACTTTACAAATATTAGAACAGAATGAAACCAGTTTTACAACTTTTGCATAAAAATATCTATTTTTATTAAATTATGTATTAAATACTCAATTTAAATTATGTATTTATGTTGAGTAAATTATTTATAAAATTTGGTGAAAATTTTATAAACACCTTATACAAAGTCTTATAAAATTTTAATTTTAACACTTAAAAATATTTATAGTTTTATATACCTAAAGAATACATACCCGTTCTAATTAAGTACAATTAATTATCATATTCAATTTAAATGGCAAATAAATAAATAAACCAAATTATTACTTATTACATTTATAAAACATACATAGAATTTAATTATATTTAAATATAAAATATTCTTTTTGAAAAACATACATAGAATTTAATTTAAATATAAATCTCATTTTGTAAATCATGCATAGAATTTAATTATATTTAAATAAATTGCATACCTTTATAAATAAATAAATAAAGTAACAATTATTTATTTAATTTATAATTAAACAGAAAAAATTATTTATTTGGGTTATACTTAACTAAACCTAATACCTACATTATTTTTATAACTAAATAAATAAATAATAATTATTTAATTTATTTGGTTATTCAAACCCAAACCCTAATCAAAATATTCTAAAACTATTCATTCCAAATCTTTCATTTTATACAACACCTTTTAAGTGCAAACCACAATTTTCCTACACTCCTATACATACCACAACGCAACTCTGGTACACACTTTTAATTCAGCATACTTTACACACTAGGTTAACATTGTGAGAGTTCAAGGATCATCTTGCTATCTAGTCTCGCGTGCTAGCTACACCCTTGATCCAAGTGAGTATTACATAGCCCCTTTTACTCTTTTACACTTTTTGGGGTGAAACATGAACTCTATACACACAATTGCTTACATTTACACAAACTACACAAACACAAATCCTCTTTACATTCATGTATGCAAAATTTGAGCTTTATGTTTGAGTGCTAGGTGTGTTAACTGTTTGTGTGCAATTTATGTGCAATCATTAACAATTAAAGCCGACGGTTAACAATGATAGATCTATTGAGTCTGACAAACCCACCCAGATTGGGGTGATTGTTACCGACAACACAATTTGCATACTAGTCACAAGGGTTTGATTGTACTTTGGTTACACAATAGTTGCTCCCCATAAATGCCTTATTTTATCATGTTATGTAAGGATTTGATATTTACATCTATACACTATCTATGTATAAACCTGTGTATACTCACCAACTTTTTAGTTGACTTTATTTTATTCATGTTTCAGGTACAAATATGTAAGTTTGATCAAGACATGATACACATAGGCTTTGGACTTAGTCAAATTTAAATAAAGAATATTATGTATTTCAATCATGTACTTGTTTGAATTTGGTTGTGTTTGAATTGTTTGAAATGAAATTTGATGATTAAATTATTGAAATCTAGTCAACCTTGTGCTCATGAACAGTCTACATGTCCCGCCCCGACGTATTCCGCCATCGGTTGGGGTGTGACAACTTGGACATATCCACAAGGATTGCCCAAAGTCTAGAAGACATGGTGATAATGATGCGCGTGGCATGGCGTCCATTATAAGATCCGGAGGAGCTCTATAGAATCCAAGATTTGTCACCCCCATGTTCTTGTGAACAATCGTTAAGTCTCCATTCTATTCTTTTGACACAAGTGCCGATAAAATCTTCGTGCCCACTGGGTTTAGCCCACTACTTGGTATTACACCGATTGATCTTACCTCAGGAGCTACTCTGATAGCAAGGTCACCTTACCTACTGGCAGCATCGAAAATGCAGGAATTGTCTAACCAATTACAGGAACCATTAGACAAAGGGTTCATCAGACCAAGCTTCTCTCCTTAGGGAGCACCAGTATTGTTTGTTAAGAAGAAAGACAGATCGTTCCGTATGTGCATCGACTACCAAGAACTGAACAAAGTGACGATCAAGAACCGATATCCACTACCAAGGATCGATGACCTGTTCGATCAATTACAAGGGTCGAGCTATTACTAGAAGATCGATCTGCGGTCGGGATACAATCAGCTAGGGATTCAGGAGGAGGACATTCCAAAGACCGCTTTTTGAACTCGTTACGGTCACTACGCGTTCATGGTCATGCCATTTGGGTTAACCAATGCACCAGCGGTATTCATGGATCTCATGAACCGAGTGTGCAAACCTTACTTGGATAAGTTTGTGATTGTGTTTGTAGACGATATTCTGATATACTCACGGAGTAAGGAGGAGCATGCCGAGCATCTGAAGTTAATCATGGAGTTACTAAAAGAGGATAAATTGTACGCCAAGTTCTCGAAGTGCGAATTTTGGATTCGAGAAATACAATTCCTTGGACGCATGGTCAACGAGCATGGCATACATGTTGACCCATCTAAAATCGAGGTGATTAAGAATTGGAAGGCACCTAAGACTCTGACCGAGGTGCGACAATTCTTAGGTCTTGCGGGCTATTATCGACGATTCATCGAAAATTTCTCTAAGATAGCCCAACCCCTCACTACTCTCACGCACAAGGATAAGAAATACGAATGTAACGACAAGGAAGAAACCGCTTTCAGTTACTCAAACAGAAACTTTGCAGCGCACCGATCCTATCATAGACGGAGGGAACGGACGATTTCGTGGTGTAGTGTGATGCGTCCCATCAGGGACACGACTGTGTGTTGATGCAAAGAGAGAAGGTCATTGCCTATGCTTCTCGACAACTGAAAGAGCACGAGAAAAACTACACTGCCCATAACTTGGAGTTGGGAGCGGTAGTATTCGCACTCAAGATCTGGAGACACTACCTGTATGGCACAAAATGTATAATTTTCACCGATCACAAAAGCCTTCAACACATCTTCGACCAGAAAGAACTTAACATGAGGCAGCGTCGATGGGTCAAATTGCTAAACGACTATGACTGCACCATCCGTTACCATCCTGGAAAAGTAAACGTCGTTGCTGATGTCTTGTTCAGGAACGAATAACCCAAGCCGCGACGAGTACGAGCGTTATAGTTGACCATCCACACAAATTTACCCATACAAATCCGTGACGCCCAACTCAAAGCAATCAAGGAGGTGAACCTATGCCATGAGTCCCTACGAGGTATAGACAAACAATTTGAGGTAAAATCCGATTACATTCGTTACTTCATGGATCAGATTTGGGTACCGAACTGTGGGAATCTAAGGGATCTAGTGATGGACGAAGCACACAAGTCCAGGTACTCGATTCACCCCAGTGCTAACAAAATGTACCATGACCTCAAGGAGCACTACTAGTGGCCTAACATGAAAGCCGAAATTGCTACCTACGTCAGTAAATGCTTGACCTGTGCTAAGGTCAAAGTGGAGTATCAGAAACCCTCAACCAGAGATTCCACCATGGAAGTGGGAACAGATTTCAATGGATTTCATCACGAAATTGCCCATGGCATCCAATGGTTGCGACACCATCTGGGTAATTGTCGACCGATTAACAAAATCTGCGCACTTCCTTCACATTAAAGAAACGGACAAGATGGATAAGCTAACCAAAATTTACTTGAACGAAGTAGTCGCGAGACATGGAGTGCCAATCTCCATCATTTCGGATAGGGATGGTCGATTTACATCCCGATTCTAGCAATCCTTATAGAAAGCCTTGGGGTACTTGGTTGGATATGAGTACCGCATACCATGCTCAAACGAACGACCAGAGTGGAAGGACCATCCAGACCTTGGAGTACATGCTTAGAGCTTGTGCGGTTGACTTTGGAAACGATTGGGATGCCCATCTACCGTTGGTAAATTTTTCATACAACAATAGCTACCACACTACCATCAAAGCCGTACAATTCGAAGCCCTTTATGGACGAAAGTGTATATCGCCAATTTGCTGGACAGAAGTGGGAGATAGCCAACTCATAGGTCCAGAAATTATTCTCGAGACTACAGAAAAGATAATACAGATACGTGAACGTATCAAGGCCGCGCGTGATCGTCAGAAGAGTTACGCTGACGTGAGACGCAAACCATTAGAATTTCAAGTGGGAGACAAAGTGCTTCTGAAAGTCTCTCCATGGGAAGGAGTGATACGTTTCGGCAAGCGTTGCAAACTGAACCCTCGTTACATTGGACCCTTCGAGATCCTGAAAAGGATTGGTCCCGTTGCTTAAAAACTCAACCTACCAGGAACCCTCAGTGGCATTCATGACGTGTTTCACGTGTCAAATCTGAAAAGTGCTTGTCAGATGAGACACTGGTCATACCTTTGGAGGAGATTCAAATAGACGATCAGCTTCACTTCGTCGAGGAACCAGTCAAGATCATGGACCGTGAGGTCAAACAGCTGAAACAAAGCCGCATCCCTATAGTTAAGGTTCGTTGGAATTCTAGACGCGTACCAAAATTCACTTGGGAGCGCGAGGATCAATTCAACCATAAATACCCTCACTTGTTCAAAATTACACCGTCTACCAGTGACGCGAGCTGAATTTCGGGAAGAAATTCCTTTTAACATGGGGAGTATGTGATACCCGACAAATTCAGGTTAATATCCATACCCGACTATTACTTGAATTCACATGATTACACTTGCATCATACTTAATTATAGAGTAATTAAGTACATATTTTATATAGCAAGTCCATTCGTTTCATTTCATTACATGCATCGGTAATCGGGCGGATTACCGGGTCACACACGCGTCCTGTCACACGAACGTTGGTGAATTTTAGAAATAATATTTAGACATATAATTGGTGTACAAAAATTATATGTAATACTGTGATTTAATATTTCATTCTTATATGAATTTTTTCAGAATTTTTAGAGCAACTTTTTATTTTAACGCTTTTTAAGAGGATACGCGATATGTGCCAACAATTCTAAATGAGACTTTATAAAAATGACATGTGTTATCTTTTAGGCCTAAAAACTCAGCTTTTAAATTAATAATTTTTTAATAGCCCAATTACTTTATTAAAGAAGCCCATTTTTTTTATAGAAAAAGCTCACACCCATACTATAAGTACATCCTTAAGTCCTTAGCCCCCATTCTTTCAAGATCCTTAACCCTAAACTCACTCCCTCCATCCCCCTCCTCACTTTCGGCCGCCACCCCCCTTTGCAAGCCTCCACCATTCCAAAAACTTCTTCCTCCAATTCAAACTTTCTAGGTTCATTTCAAGGTGTTTTAAGGTGATTCAAGCAAGTTTCCCATCCATCCTTCCATCATACTTGTATTTGGTAAGAATCTATCCACACTTTTCTTTATTTTTTAGCCATATGAGGAAACCTCTCAATCCAAATGATTTTCATTGATATAACGGTTATAATCCATGTTTTTATCAATGGTTTTCATAATAAAGAGTTGTTGACACATATTGGTACATTTGATGCATAGAAATATTTAGTTATTGTGTATATTGCTCATTTCTATTTATAGAAACTTTGTTGGTTATGATTTTGTAGAAATATGTATATATTATGTTTGATAGTTTGTATGTCTCTAGTAATGTTAGAATAGATTAGAAATGTAATTTTTTTTGTGGAAATGTTGTTTTACACTAGGTTATGGTCGTATTTCTATAAAAGGAAACTTTAATTTTGCATATTTTGAGTTATGGTGTTTAGATGGATGAAAGCATTCTAATATGGTTCTAAAACATCTATTAACGTGTTAGAAAGAGTTATTAGAAGTTACACGTGTGTAGAAAGTCGTTTGGACCACTTTCCTAAAAAGAAAACTTTAATTGTTCATATTTTGTATGTGTATGTTATAAAGGTCTAAAAAAGGTTAAATAGCTTTATTACTATATGAATAGATGTCTTATGCAAGAATATGTAATTTGAAATGGTATTATGACGTGTTTTGGAGGACCTTACTAAACAAGGAAACTTTATTAGTTTGGAAACTTCACCTTTGCTTGAAATAGAAAGTGTATGCATAGAATCATGCTTATGATATGTTACTAGTATAATTTCATGTATAACTTGTTTAATTGAGCTATGACACCTAAGGTGTACTAAAACCCTAATTGCCTGAAAAAGGAAACTTTTGCTATGTTAAGAACTATGATTCTTGTTCAAATGAATTAAAATATTGTTAATAGGTTACTTGTGTAATGACATAACTTATGTGGATGATTGGTTAAGATGTATGAATTATACCATGAGGATGTACAAATGCAATGTTACTTGTCACATGTTACTTACTTATGCAACTACTTAAGACTATGTGCTTACTATCTATGTTATGAATATATGCAACTAAGTTACTTAGTATGTGTTACTTAGGTAGTACTTATATGTTACTTAAGTGTTACTCATATGTTACTTATGTGCTACTTGTACATGTTTTCACCATGTGTCACCAACGGGTCGTCGTGTCACATTGGTCAACATTAGTCAAAATTGGTCAACATTAGTCAACATTGGTCAACATTAGTCAAACTTTGGTCAAACCTTGGTAAAACCTCGGCCAACTTTGGTCAAACTTTTTCAAAACGTCAATGTAACCTTTCAACGTTGAGTCGTTTGGATGAACGTGGTTACATAAACCATGTTTACTTTCATAGACCTTATAGCCTTACTATTCATAGGGCTCGGTTACGTCGGTTATCCAGAGTTGCTAGATTTCTCGTGTTGCTATCATACTTCATTCACCTCATTCCCAGGTGAGTTTTCACGGCCACATTTTACTTATTTTTCCACTGGAGGAGATACATGCTCAAACTTACTTTCATAGTCATATGGCGATTTCTTTGATTTCACGTTAATATATAAGTGGTTACATTTCCCACACGTAAAGTCCTCTCATAATCGAACCGTTAATTATTTCCCAAGCGAGGTAATCATGAATAGTACTATTGGGTTTAACAACCCCCACCCGGCATAGTCGCGCTAACTTAGACTGGAGGTCTAACGGGTGTATCATTGACCTAATCGAACGCGTGTTGGGCACGTAAGAGGCAAAATACAAGTTTCAGCATCCTTTTCGTTAGCTTTGGTTTCGGTGAATTGCTTATATTATTACCGCATATTGCTTTATCAACAATCGAATCATGAGTAGAAATACGTACTGTTACACTATTTTCTTTACTGTTTCTGTTACTTAAATCTGTGAACTCACTAACCCTGTGTTGACACTTTTAAGCATGTTTATCTCGGGTCGCTAAGCATTCATGCATGGACTAGGATTGCATACCTGGAGTCACATATCATGTTTTCATTTAGAAGCTAGGTTTATGGGAACCTAATTTGTTATGCTTCTGTATTTTGCAACTTTACTTTTGCTTCCGCACTTACTTTCCGCATTTTTAAACTCTGTATTACTTATTTATTTTGGTATGAAGTTCAAACGGAAAGTCTTTTCGAAAACCATTTAGAAGTCGTTCGAAATGACCGGGACTGATGATCCTTGACAGTCACAACCCACGGGTAAACCGCGGTTGAATTTGAGGGTGTGACACTATCTAGGTATGATGCTTTATACAGCAGTCAATTATCCTATCCGTTCCAGATATCCCGTTTGAACATGATACATGGATCTCATTCATTCTTATATAGTGTTCAAACATTCTCTTTAGTTGATTGAGATGCAAAGTGGTTCCTTCAGACACACAGTCTAAGCACGGCCGTGCAATTACACCAGTTTGGATCAACGGGGGGCCTAGAGATATCTTTCACCTATAGTAGTAAGTGACAGAATTCCATCTTGACTATTTGCAAGTCTCACTAAGTTTAGATTAGTTTCCAACCATTGCCCTTGTTGTTGCCTGGTCAAAGAACAACATTAGACAATGTCACGAAACAAAGAATCAAGTTCTAGTATATATCTCAGGTCTGACGACACAATGACAATATCATTTTCAAAACCTACTTATGACAACAATCCATGAAGTAGTTTTGAAACGGGCTACGTCCAATATTCATTCTCTAATGAATATCAGTGAACTTGGCCTTCAAGTCCTTGAACTTCATTATGAATGATTCACAACTATGAACAAGCCAATGATTCACAATAGTCTTACTTTATATTTATTCCCATAAATCCAAACGACTACGGACATTTAGACTAACTTTTATTCTGGGATTAAATGTACTAAAACATTGAACTGAGCAATCATTAATGATCAGGAACTAATCGATAATTAAAAGATTAGATAGAATGTTGTTGTACCATTCAATATCACACAAATATTAAGGTATAGATCAAGAATCCTTCTAGCTAGGGCGAACATTTAGCATGCTATTCTGATCCAATAAGAATATAATGTTCAAGCTTTCTTGAGTAATCTAGATGTTGGGTCTAGTTTGAGAATGATGTTATCAAATCAAGCGATCACGAGAAGTTTAGATTTGCGTATGGAAATTGGCTTGAGAGTCGCTAGTGACACTCTGAGAGTCGCTAGGTTTTGCTTCAGCCATCACTCGCTAGGTGTAGGCTATGCAGATCGTCGACTCTCAGAGATTCTGGTCTGAGAGTCGCTAGCGACACTCTGAGAATTGCTAGGTCGGTGTCAGCCGACTCTTAGAGTATCGACCATGTCCATAGCCGAATCTCTCAGGTTTCCTATATATACCTGACCATTTTCATAGCATTTAGACCTTCTGACATTTTTTGCTATTGTAATTTCAATTGTTTAGTTTATTTGAGAGGTGTTTGGTTTGTCTTTGATCCACCACCCCGTGGTGGATGGTGGTTGATCGTTTTAATCGTTTCATGTCCAGGTGCTTATTGTATTCATCAAAGTGGATTGTTAGTGAAATCATGGTGTTTTTGTTCTTATTTTTGTGCTCTTTTTCTTACATTTCTATTGATTCCTCAATAAACAGCTAATCTATAGTTGATTTGTTGATCCGATCTTGACTATAAGCATTATAGCACTGAGATCCTTCTGTTCGGGACCTAGAATTTGGTATCAGAGCCTATGTGCTCATGATTTTATTGAAAAACTTGGAGTTTTTGTGGTTTTTGAAAAGTTCTGTATTTTATCAAATCTGGATTTGATCTGTATCAATTTCAGAAATTGATGTTGAAATTCATTCAAAAACTTGTTTTTAAGGAGCTTGATAGATCTGGTTTGCATTTTGGTTTAGATCTAAGTGTGTTTGGTTTGATTTTGTATATTTTTTGAGAAAAAAAGGGTATGAGTTTGTTCTTGAGCCGACTCTCCAGAGCCGACTCTCTTTCTTCAGCCGACTATTGCTTTGTCTAGCCGAATGTCTGGTCAGACTCTCTGATTATGCTGTCGATTCTCTAGTAAACGTAACTTTACGACTCACTTGAACTTAAGTTTATAGTTGCTGATTTTGTCTACCCGAATTTCTCAGCCGACTGTCTTAAGTGAGTGCCGACACTCTGTTGGTGAGTTTCTCTATTATTTTCAAGGTGAGTGCCGATACTCCCTTGATCAACCGACTGTTTCGAGCCGACTGTCTTCTGATCAGCCGACTCTCTCGAATCGACTCTTTCTTGGACTAGCCGACTCTTCCGAGCCAACTCTCTAAGTTTTTCTCTAAAACACAATAACCAACAAAAAAAAGGTATTTTCGAGAAAACATTTTGGATGAATTTTTTAGTTGATATTGCGAAGAACAGGAGATTAATTGTCCAAAAATTTGGAAACATTTTTTTGGAATTCGAGTGTTTTCGGCAATATCGGATCGGGAGCTGATTAGAGTATTCAAAGAACGGCTTTTTATCGTCGTCTGATTTGTTGAAGATTGGGTTGCCATACGGTGGTGCTCATCCATGCTTAAAATGATCGGGATCATGTGATTTAACATTACTTAATAAGGTTTCAATTCTCATCTTATTCGAAAATGGAGGGTTTTCACAATGAACGAGAACCGAATTGAAGACTGTTGGATTATGTGATGATCATACTAAGCCTTGTCTGACAGAGTCAAAGAAATTTATGATAAAGCCGATTACTTTGAGTTAATTATTGGAAGATTGAACCTTTATCCTACCCTATTACAAGATTATCCTTGATGAAGAGATACGAGACTTTAACTGAATTATATATAGGGGAGCTACATTTCCAGAGGAGAACGACAATGAAAGAGTTTGGGTTATCGGTGGATTCATGAAGTTACGAGACAATGTCAGATATCGATCCCTCCAAAAGTAAAAATTTTTCGGGGGAGAGAGAGAGGAAGGGAGAGAGTAAGAGGCAACAGATTATCAATTGCTGAGAAGACGTTTGACGATCTTTGGATATCATTGATAGCATCATTTTCAGGGGGAGATTGTTAGGTCTAATTTGAGAATGATGTTATCAAATCAACCGATCACGAGAAGTTTAATTGGCCTGAGAGTCGCTGGTGACACTCTGAGAGTCTCTAGGTTTTTTTCAGCCGACACTCACTGAGTGTCGGCTATGTAGATCGCCGACTCTCAGAGATTCCGGTCAGAGAGTCGCTAGCGCACTCTGAGAGTCGCTAGGTCGGAGTCAGCCAACTCTCAGAGTGTCGGCCATGTCCATAGCCGACTCTCTCAGGTTTCCTATATATACCTGACCATTTTCATAGCATTTAGACCTTCTGACAGTTTTTGCTATTGTAATTTCAATTATTTAGCTTGTTTGAGAGGTGTTTGGTTTGTGTTTGATCCACCATCGCGGGGGAGCTCACCAGGGGTGGATGGTGGTTGATCGTTGTAATCGTTTGATGTCCAGGAGCATATTGTATTCATCAAAGTGGATTGTTAATGAAATCATGGTGTTTTTGTTCTTATTTTTGTGCTCTTTTTCTTACATTTCTGTTGAGTCCTCAATAAATAGCTGATCTATAGCTGATTTGTTAATCTGATCTTGACTAGAATCATTATAGCACTGAGATCCTTCTGTTTGGGACCTACACTAGATTTGATCTATGTTCAACTTTGTTTTAGATAACTCAACAAATTCCAGATGTCCAACATCATTTGCTGATTTTTGCAATGAACTCTTTCATTCAAATTTTCTTATTTGTAATTTTTTACCCAAAGTGACATTTAAATGAACTCTTTATTTCATTCACTTATGTCTTTTAAATTCAAATAATGTGTTTCAAAGTAATTATCACTACCTTGAAGTCTTTCAAGTAGTTTATTACTACCTTGAACCTTTCAAGTAGTTTGTAATTGTTTGTATATGAACCATTCAAGCAGTTACATTCATAATACACTATGTATTATTTAATTACTTTATGCTTCTTATGTTAAAACCTTTTGACCAAATGAAGCTTGTATGATGGTACTCTTAACATCTATACTCTTTCTCCATCATAATGAATGCTTTTTTTAAGTATGCTTCCGAAGCGTACAATATGTTATTAGAACTTAACTATTAGATCAAGGCTCTGCGCCTTGAACTTGATTATCATATAATCAAACTTTGCAATAGTTTAGGTGATTGACGTTTATCAACTCCTTGATATTTTATCAATCCTCAAACAATCCTATTAACAACCTTTGTTAATATTTATGTCACACACACACATACATATATATAATTGCTTAATCAAACTATTCAATATGTAATTCGCAATTATATAAGGTTTAATACCGTTATCCTTATAGTGCATTAGTATGACTCTTCATATTGTGATATGACTCTTCATATCGTGATATGACATCTCATATCTTGCACTTACTGTATGACTCTTCATACTATTATGATCTAGAAAAGAACCCTTTCGTGTCTACACAAGCAACCACTTTGGTAGCTTCCGCATGAACCAAAACTGTGTTCATATGAAACATTCAATGTTTCCTTTGTGCAAAAGGTCCTTTTAATTTTGTTTGTGGTTGTCTATCTATCTCATATATATGAGTTTCATTATTAGTCACATCTGATGTGACATGAGAAATAATCTATATTCTAAGATCCATATCTTGAATTTAGACTATACTTAGTATCTTAGTTACATACATAGCCTCTAAGGATCTTAGCTCTCACTTACCTCCAGACCTCTCCTTTGATAACTACTTTATCAAATGAAGACCTAATTCATATTAAGTTCAAATACATAAGTCATTCATACCTTTATCTGGTAACATCATCAAACATCCAACAGACCGTCTGTGATTGGATGTGTTACTCTTTAAGCATGTATTCATAATGCATACTGATCATCTCATGATCTGTTAGCTTAAGACCGTTTACTGATCTCATCAGATAACATCTTAGCTATGTTTAAAGGTATACATGTTTCTAAAACATGTTGGTCTTTACAAGTAATCTGTTTAGAGCATAACTGCCAAGTTCTAAACTCGTTGTATTATTTTAACCTTTTATGACATATAAGTTGTCAATTAGTTTCATAAACTAAATAGATGTCTTGGATCTTACTTTCACATTCCAAACGTGAACATTGGTTGTTTTGGTAAGTGAGTATCAAATAACTCTTTATTTGATGATGATTATAAATTTCTTTCGCCAAGAAGTTTCCAAGTTGCTAGAACGTTTCTAGTTTGTCTTTAGCTTCCTTAAGCTATTGGATATCTTTTGAGAAACACCATATTTCTTATAGGTGGCAAAATCCTTTTCTACTAAAGTAGCAACGCTTGCTTGGGATCATCACATCTCTATGTATGCATCCCTTTCATAGTAAAAAGGAATCTATAATTTAGAATTATCATGGAGCCTTGTGTTAATGCCTTTTAGCAATCTGAAAGTAACAAATTTGCTTTCCTTTTGAGAAACTTTTGATCTAATCAAATACTTCTCATATCTTCTTTGCTGGTTAAACTTCATTAATTACTTGAAACACTTTCGAGTAATCTCATGTCTCACACGACTTCGAAGTTTATTACAAAGTGGATTTCTTATCTCATGAAATTCTTTATAGATATTAATACGAATCCATTGCTATTATTCCTTTTCAAACATAATCCTTTCGGTTGTATGGTTCCAGAACTGATGAGTGATTCATCATTCAAAAACATCTTACTTTGTTCAGGAACTAATGTCAAAACTATAGACGAGATTTCATAAGGCTACCTTTTAAGTAACAAGTATGTAAATTCTTATGTTTAATAACACAGATTAAAAATAAAGGTTATCAACCAAAAATTCATAATCCAAATGTCATAAAAAAAAACCCAAAAAGCTGAAAACTATTCAAAACCATCCAATGTTTCAAACAAGGCAAATTTTAAAGAATGTGGATCAATATACTTATTTCACTACAACATGATCTTCAAAATATTCATGGCTTCAGTTCATCATTCTTCCTCAAACTCAGCACCAATAATTGTGTAGTGTTAGTATGAATACTATGTTCATATGTACTTGAGGAAAATGATAGGTTTTACATACCTAGAGTTTCTGCTACAAAAGCAGTGTACTCCTCCAACTCTGACAGGCATACCGGACAATTCCTCATCGAGTGACCAAGGTCACTACAACGAAAGTACTTGACGTTGTTGTGAGAACTACTGGTAGATTGTCCTTCAACAATAGCTTTGCCTTTGACCCTTGCCAAAAGCATTGAACTCGTTTTTCTCCATTTCCATCATCAGCATTGAGAATTGATTTGGATTTGGAATTATTATCTCCACACCTTTTAGCATCATGTGTAGTTCGGTTAAAGAACATTCCATGTCAATCATTAGATAGTTCTTGATGAAACCATCGTATGAGTCAGTTAGAGAGCTTAGAATTAAATCCACAAGCATGCCACGTCCCATGTCAAATTCCAATTCTTTCAGCTGATCAACATACCTGACCATTTTATGAAACTGTTTGATGTGCACAAAATTATACATGTTTTTCACATCAAATGTCATTCATTTTCCATATGTTTTCTTAACAATATTGTGAATTAATGTCAAAATTAGTTCATATTGAGTTTTTAGGGCCTAAAGTTCAAGAATTGATCAAAGAAGCGGAAAACATGCAAAATGTAAAAGAATTGATCAAATCAGGAGCTCAAGCACGGGGCGTGCCTCATCAAGCACTGTCACACCCCACCTCAGGCACCCCCTAGACGTGTACGAGCTCGATTGGTATCTGCTTTGATTTCAGAGTTTTTATAAAATACATCGGAAGTCTTTTCATAAGGATCCTTTCTTCATTTTCTCAATCTCGAGGGTTGCTTTTGTAAATATCAAGACTCAGTTGGAAAACAAAAGCCTTGTATTCATTTTCAAATCTAGGGATTTAAATACCCTTTTCATTTTGATTACAAAACAAAGTTTGAACTCCAATAGATATCTTGTCTCATAAACAAGTTCATAGCCACCGGAAATAGTACTATCTAGGGTTGATCAATCCCCTGGTCCTATCACCTTTTTCTTCTTTTCAGGATTATCTATGGATGAGGCCTAAGAATCCAACATGTATTTCCTCCTTTTTATTCCTCATTTCATGGGGTCTGCCCTTAACCCCTTTCACTTTATATTTTTATTGATTACATGAAAATATTTTGAAAATGAAACTTCAGCGTGAACGCCGGTGAATACAATTATCTTGATAGTAAAATCATTTGGCACAAACAAGTATTAATTTCATAATCACAACTTTATTTTCAATTTATACATACAACGGGCTCTTATCTCCTAATCATATGCACCATTGTATACACTGGTATCATGCCTTCTACGCCTCTGAAAGTACCAGCCGCAGTCTGAGACTTTCACCCGAGACCCGTGCATCCCTTGCAAGTTTTACGTATACCTATGGCCTGAATGCTTTGTTCGTAGAAGAACGTTGAGCATTATTCCTTTAACCTTTATATGGCCATTTTCGTAAACATAAATGTTTGACACAAGTTTTAAAATAGATAAAGTATTCACCTTGATTATAGGAATGAGCCTCTAAGTTAGAATTTATAGAATCAACCTTCTAACTTTGATTTCTCTAGCGTATCGGCACCTCTACGAGTGTTTATTCTTAAACCGGGTGCTAAAACGAGCGGGGTTGGACCGGGATCGTTGGGAGTGGGCCATGACATCTCTGGAATGGAATTGCGAAGTGAGAATCGATTGTGTTGTGTGGAAATTGACTAAACTCGACCAGCTATTTATAAGACGAAGCCTGGAGTCGTGACGGACCGTTACGTGGGGAGACGATCCATCACCGGTTTAGGGTTTGCACAGTCATAAGACACGCGTCTCCCTATGTTCAAATTGCGGCGTGACGGACTGTTACCAGGCGTGATGGTTCGTTACGAAACGATACGTGGCGCACCCTAAGCGTTTTGCGGCTATGAGGGACCGTTACCAGGTGTGACAGTCCGTCAAAGGGTTTCCATGCCTCAGAAATTGGGCATTAGTCACTAGACACATGGCAAGCCATCATTGTCCGCGTGTTCGACCCGTAACGGACCGTTATCGTCTGTGACGGTCCATTATCATTTGAATTTCATTTTTTCTACTTTTTGGTCCTTGATCTTTTGGTATAATTACACTTTTTAGTCCTTGATATTTGAGACCACACAATCCGCAATTACCGCAAGCTGAATTTCAGGATGAAATTCCTTTCAACCGGGGGATAATGTGACAGCCGGCAAAATTTCAGGCTAACATCCATACCTGACTGGGATACATATTACATTATTTAACATGCATCACACCTAATTTTATAGTACTTAAGTTCATTTCACATTCAGCAAGACAATTCGTTTACACGTGTCGATAATATGGAAGATTAACAGGTCAAACACGCGTCCTGCAGCACGACCGTTGGTCATATATTAAAACAAATACCTAGACATATAATCTATGCGTATAAATTATATGTAACACTGTGATTTAATAAATCATGCCTATATGGATTTTTTCGGTGATTTTTAGAGATACGTTTATGTTCAGCACAGTCCGGTAGACACGCAGTGTGCACTAGCTAGGTGACTAATTCTAAGCAGACACTTAGACGTATATTTGGAGCGTACAAATTACATGTAATACTGTGAAATATTATTTTAGGACTCTTTGAATGTTTCGGGAATTTTCGGAGAAACTTTCTGTTTCAACGCAGTCCGGCCAGTCCGTAGTATGTACCGACAGATTCAAATAAAAATCTGAAAATTTTATATGTTGAACATACCAATGTGAGTCAAATTATTTTTAAATCATTTTGTGCATACTAGTTCAGGAATTCCGTCAATAAATCGGTGACTATTCATTTTTCACCACCCGGTATCACAAGCCCCTATAAATACCCCTAACTCCCCCCATTCTTCACCTCCACTCTTACACCCTCTCTCTCCTCCCACTTTGGCCGAGAACCACCACACCACCTCCATTCTTCATCTTTTGTGTTGTTTGATCTTGTTTTCATCAAATCCAAGTATCCAAGAGTGATTATCAAGTTTGCAAGAAGATTCATCCATCAATCCATCCATTTTCAAGCTTGGTAAGCATCAAAACCCACCTTTTTCTCCATTTTTATCTTCATGTTCTTATGAACATGCATCCAAATAAAAGTCATTTTTATGAATGTTTAACCATGGATTCTAGAAAGAAATGAGTTTTCTAACGAAATGGTACATATTGTTGGTGGTTTTGGACTCGGGTTTTATTCTTAGGCTCGGTTTCCTTAAAAGGAAATTTTATTGTATGAGCATATGTTAGATGATGTGTTCTTGATGATAGATTATGTTGTAGTAATGATTATAGATGGATAATGTATGAAAACTTTGTTGTCAAAAGTGTTGGATGATACATGCATACTCGTTTTTGCTATTTATGGAAACCTTAATTTTGGGTTTTGTATTAGATGTCATGTTTAGGGTGATTTGATGATGGGAAATGGTTGAATATGTATAGATGATGGATAAAATATATAGTTTTGCTAGTAATAACTTTTGGTCATATGAAATTTTTAGGATCAAAAAATACAATTTGGTTCTATTCCGGTTGAGATTGGCGGAAACAATCACAACTTAAGCAAAGTAAACAAGTAGACAAGAAGAATATTGATAAATGCAATTTTGTATTAAGCTTCAAGTGTTACAAGATTACAGAGAAAACTCTTTCAAGAAGCACACATACAATGAAGTTTTTACACAGTATTTATACTAACTTAGAATCAGGACACACCCTTGATTCTAAGGATAAGATCTAACACAGACCGTTGATCTTGTGTTGAAGCTATTCTACTTATACAGACAATAATAATAACTACAAAGGTTAAATTTACTCAAACGTCTTCTTAGGCATCATTGCTTGCATGCTTGGAGAAGAGCGTTGTAGTGCTTTATTGTCTGCACCAGTGACTTTCTTTCTGCATGGAGTGTGTCAGTGGTGTAGCCGAAAGTTATCAGTGGTAAGGTTGCTTTTGCTTTTCCAAGGCTGGTCAGCTGCAACGTTTGATCTTTAATGGATGAATAACTATCAGCAGCAGAGTTGTTGATCAGCAACAAGATGCAACCATCCAACACTGCTGATGATTTGCTTATCAGCAGCATCAAGTGTTGATGCTGCTGAGAAGCCTATCCGCAGCAACTCTGGTCTTCAGCGGATAAGACTATCCACAGCAGATTTGTTCTTCAGCAGAAGAACAAGTATCCGCTGCTAATAAGCTTATCCGCAGCAGCTCTGTTGGTCAGCAGCAAACTCTGAGATCAGCAGCATTTGTACTTAGAAAATTTTATAGCCATCACTCTTTATTTCTACAAACTCCCCCTAGACTGATGCTACAAAAACTCTCTTACTGCTTTTGTTGCTGAAGCTTCTGCATGTGGCTGACAATTCTTTCAACCTCATATCCTCTCTGGTCCTTGCTGGGATTGTTAAGAGGAAGCTCAGATATAGTCTTGATGTCTTTGTGGGCCATTTTAAAGATAGCTTTGCTTGAACATCTCATCTTCTGTCCTTTAACATCTGTCAATGTGAATTCATCCTTTTCAGCATTGTAGGACCAGCTGATGAATGGAGAGTGAGATTGGAAGGTTTGACATCAAGGATTTCATCTCTGCTGGGGTTGAAGTGGTGTTTGATTGCCAGCAGCAGATGTCTCCCACCTTCATTCATGGGCTCATTGACTTCACCCAGCTCCATCATTCTTCTTAGATCAGAATCTGGAAGCTGTAGTACCTCATCAACAGATGTATAAATTGATCTTTTAACTTCAGACCTTCCCCTGAAAACTTCAAACCATTGGTCTTGAGAGCTGTATGATCATCTGATTATTTCTCTTGTCTTCTGGTTTGGAAGTAGGTTTGTTTTTCTTTTTGGGAGGTTGTTGATGAGTAGGAGCTGGGTGTGAGGATTTGGACTTTGAGGGTGGGGAGGTCTAGGTTGGAGAGTGGAAGGTTGTTGGATTGAGGAAGTGTTGGGTGAGGAAGAAGGCTTGGGTTTCTTTGTTTTCCTTTCTTCTTCTTGAATGATTACCCTTTTCTTGGAGCCTTTCTTCCCCAGTCTTTCTTCCTCCTCCTTCTTGACTTTAAGGTAGAGTGCTTGCAAGTTTATGAAGTTCATGGGACCTAGCCTCTTTCCACTCTCTCCTCTAGCCTTAAGGAAGTCAATCATGATGTTCCTTTCTTCATGGGCTCTTCGGTTAAAGGCAATGGTCTTCTTGGACTTTTGTATGGCTTTTTCTTCTTCTTCAGCCTTTTTCTTGTTTGCCAATTGACCCTGCTGACCCATGAAGGCTCTTTAGATTTCTTTATTTGATAGTTTCTCAAGGTAGTCTACATCCTTACCTTGAGAAATCAGAGCCTTTACCCATTCCTCTCTCAATTCTTTGGCTAGTTCAGAATCAGTTATTCAAAACTTAGCTTCCTTCTTCTTCTTCTTCTTCTGTATCTCTTCTTCTTCTCTATCGAATTGTTCCTGCAGTTGAAGAGCAAGAGCTTCATCTTCTTTAATTTGATAAACTGCAGGATTTTATACTTTTAGATCATCCAGCTGTTTTGCATACAGCTGGATCTGTTGTTCTCTGAGGAGAATGGCTGTGAGTCTGTCTTGAGCTTTCTTTAGTTCAGCCATCTCCTCTTCTTCTCTTCTTCTCTTATCCTCCTTTTATTTCTTCTCCTTCTCAATTCTCTCTTCATCTTCTTTGGTCATTAGTCCCTTTCCCTTATCTTTGTTGGATGCCTCTACTTCAACTTCATGGACCACAACAGTAGGTGTAGTAGATGCTGTTGAGATCTCAGCTTTAGCTTCATTGGCATGTTGGGGAATGGACAAGGGAAGGGAACTTTCTTCATCTTCTTTCCACTCCGTACCTGTCACTTCTTTCCATGCTTCTTTCATCTTTTCCTCGTCTCTTCTCTTTGATTCTTCTTCTGTGTTCAGTCTAAGTGTTGGAGAAGAGAGAAAGGATAGGTCTGAGTCAGATCCATATTCCTCCTTATAAAGAGAAGCCTTGATGATTTTGATCATTTCTTGACTTTCTAAGGAGTTGACATTGAAGATGAGTGATCTGAGCTCAAAGACTTTATGCAGGAAAGCTGAAAGTAGGAGCAAGATCTCTTTGATGTTGATTGAGAGAGAAGATCCATTGCTCAGGAAGAAGGTGAAGTCATGGGAGTCAGTGCTTATCCATCCTTGCACTTTTACATCCCTGACCATTGTGTTGTACAAGAATCTTCTCCAGCAGATAACCTCTTCTTCGGTTAAAGTATTGCTCCTGATTATGTCAAGTTTTCTAGGAGCCAGTCTTTGTTCTGCTGTTGACGAAGATTCAGGATAAGCCCCCCTGTTTGCTAATTTTAGTAGTCTTTCAAACAAAGGCATGTTCTCCTTCATTAAGTCATAGAACCTGCTGATTGCAAGTTCTGCTGAGAGATCTGATGAAGTGTTGACACATTTTGTCAGATACAGATTGAGAACTTGGAGGGCATTAAGAGAGTTCCAGTTTAGCTCTTCTACTCCACTAAACTGCCATCCAATCCAGAATCTCTCAGCTCTTTCATCATATCCCCAAGCTAGAATGGATTCAAACTCTAGCTTCTTTGATGTTGGAAAGAGTTGGGGGGTAGATGAGTGACTTATTAGGGCTACAGCTTCAGGAAGAAGGCTGAATGATGGAGGTGTGTCTTCATGGAGAGTTTCTTCTTGTAGCACCTCATCAACAGCTCTAACAACTAACTTCCAATCCTCAATGACATCTTCCTCTTTATCTACTGAGTCTGGTAAGTCATGGATTTGAACAAAAGCAGGTTTGTATAGGGAACTTTGAAACACAGCCTGCTCTTGTATCCATTCTTCGAGGCTGTCAGCATCGTCTTCCTTGGTAACCACCTCCCCCTTTTTGGTTGCATCAGTGAAAAGAGATATATCTGTTTGAGTTCCCACTGATACAAGAGAGGGAGTAGGCAAAGTTGGGCATTGATGGGCTTCATGCATAGAGACTTGGTGTCTTAGTTTAGACACTTCAGCCTCTATCATTGCCACCCTTGCTGTCAATTCCAAGTTATGAAGTTTCAGTCTGTCCTCATCCATAATTGTGGAATCCTTGGAGCTAGATGGGGCCTTAGGCCTAGCCTCAGCATCCCCATCACCCATGGTTTCTTGGCGCTTGGGATTCCTCTCAGTGAGGGGAGTTTCCAAGGAAACATCTTCACTGTGAGTTGCCGTGGTTGACGTCTTAGCGATGTTGTCACTGTCCTCCTGGTCATTTGATGGACCAGCAGTAGTGACAGCCTCTTCCACATCCACTCTGTCATAACTCCTAGAGTGGACCTTCAAGGGAGTAGAACTTGGGTTGGGTGTGTTGGAAGCAAGATCTATCAGTACCTCCGAGATAGTGGCAGTTGGAGAAGGTACATCATCTTGGTCAGGTTCCTCAACACTTAAGTTCAGAAGAGAGAGGAGTGGCTCAGGGGGCTGTTCTATGGATCCGGGAAGTGATCATGATCCTAATAGAGAGACATCCGAAGGAGTCTCCCTAACAATGTGGCTGTCCCTTATGATATTCTCACCAGAATGTTGTGATTCTGAGTAAGGGCTGTTAGGTTGGGTTTGGGCCTTGGAGGCAAGAGAAGAAGGATTTCTCTTGCCCCTTTATCTGGTATATGTCGTAGCAACCGGGGCCCTGTGTTCCGGTTGAATGATAACATCCAAAAGAGTTGTAAGTGATTTTTGTACCTGTGCATCCTTACTAGTATGCACAGGGGTTCGAATGGTGGAAGCAAATTGTTGTTCAGGATGTGATGTGGAGGGTGTGGGATCAGTATCAGCTGGGATTGCTGAACTGTCACCCGGGGTACTTTGTATGGTCAGCATTGTAGATAACAATGGAACATTGACCCCTGAGAACTTTTTGGAAACTGTTCTCATACTTTGAAAAATATTATTTTTATGTCCCAACATGATGTAGATTCTTGCAGGTTTTGAAAGTTCTTTTAGTTCTTGATTGAAAACCTCCTGCAAGAATCTTGGGTACATAAAAAATTGTTGCTTTGCACCCTCTTGAAGGTTATATCTCAAACCCTCAAAGATGAGGTGTGCAAAGTTGAAACCTAGGCCAGTAATCATACCATGAAGGTGGAGGCAAGTGCGGAGCTCACTTGATGCCATCCACTTCTCTTTTGAGATATGCATTGGAGAAGAGTGTGGCAGAGATACTTCGATGGAGGGCCCATCAGCGCCTTCTCTATTGTATACTCATTTTGAGTTCCAGTGTAGCCTATGGATACAAAGGTCCTCATGTACTCGTCCTTTGAGTATGAGATGGCTGCTCCCTCATCTTGAAGCTTAAGATGTTTTCGGAGTGTGTCTTCCGAGATGGTGATGTCCTTCCGTCTACCTTGGCTTTAATTTGGGGAATCCCTTTTTGGTAGAGTAGATGGTGGTATTCCAGAAATCCTCTATATGAGGGATATATATGGTAGGGTTGGTTGTGAGGGCAAAATGGATCTTTGATCGTCATTTGAAGTCGGTCATATCTTCGAATCCTTCAGATTTATTTCCCTTGGTTAAGTATGCTGTAAGGTTGTGGTACGGGGAGAACTTGTCGTCAGGGTTATTGAGGTCTGCCATTGTTGTTTGATTTTGGAGGGAAGGTTTAAGAATATGGAAGGCTTTGAATGTTTTAAGGATGAAAGGCTTTGAATGTGGTGGGGACTTGAGTGAAAGTGATGTGGGTTTAGGGTGAAATTGAATGTGAAGAGGTGATAAGGAGATTTAATTTGTTCTTATAATGGCAGAGGAGGGAAAAAGAAAAATGACTTGTATAGTACAACCTTATTCACCTTTTACTGTTACAGCTGTAATACACCGAGGCAGTCATGGTAAAGACTGGCGTTAATTTTGACAGCGGCTAAAAGTTAATTTGGACTTAAATTTACCCATCAGCAGCAAACTTGGTTGCTGTGGATGAATAAGCCTGTCCGCTGCAAGCTTAGTTGCTGCGGAAGGTTAAGTCTGTCAACAGCAAACTCATCTGCTGCTGATGGATTTAATGATCTGCAGCAAGGATGTTGCTGCTGACAGTCTTAAAGCTATCCGCAGGAAACCTGTTCCTGCTGATAACTTAAAGCAGTCAGTGGCAAATCTTTTGCTGCTGAAGATTAAACCTGTCAGCAGCTGAAGGACAAAAGTGCTGCTGACTCATAACTTTTATTTACAACAAAAGACAAAAACACATTTTTAAAACAGAATTTTAGAGATAAATTTTAATCAAAGTTCATCATACCAATGGATTCAACTAAATATCTGAATCTAGCTTCGTCAAAAGGTTATGTTAACAAATCAGCATATTGCTCATTTGTATGAACTTTGGTTAAAATAATCCTCTTTTTCTCAGCTTGATGTCTTATGAAATGATACCTGATGTCAATGTGCTTTGTCTTGGAGCACCGGATTGTTTGTGATTGATATATCACTCATGTTGTCAATGTGAATTGGAGTTTCCATGAAAGTCATCCCGTAATCCAGCATTTGATTTTGTTTCCAGATGACTTGTGCACAGCAACTTGAAGCTGCAATGTATTCTGCTTCAGCTGTAGAAGTTGAAACACATGTTTGCTTCTTGCACTTCCATGAAATCAGTCTCCCTCCCAGAAACTGACATCCCCCTGAAGTGGACTTTTTGTCCAAGTTGCATCCCCCATAGTCACTGTCAGTGTATGCATACAGATTAAACTTGTCATTTTTAGAGTAACATAGCCCAAGTCTTGGGGCTCCCTTTAGGTATCTAAAGATTCTCTTGATGGCTTTAAGATGTGAAATCTTTGGAGCTGCTTGAAATCTTGCACAGAGACATATTGCAAACATGATATCTGGCCTTGAGGCAGTGAGATACATGAGAGACCCTATCATTGCACGATACTGATGTTGATCAGTGTCTTGGCCATCTTTTCCTGGAGTCAGCTGATGATACACTTGCATAGGGGTTCTTGTAGCAGAGCAGTCAGCCATTTTGAATCTTTCCAAAATATTCTTTACATATTTGGATTAGCTGATGAAGATTCCATTTGGTACCTGTTTGACTTGTAGACCCAAAAAGAAATTTAGTTCACCCATTGAACTCATTTCAAACTTTGAGTGCATCAAAATCTCAAAGTCTTTGCACAGCTGTTTCCTTGTTGATCCAAAGATGATATCATCAACATAGATTTGATCTAGTAAGATTTCTCCCCCTTCATCTTTGATAAACAAGGTCTGGTCAATAGCACCTCTTCTGAAGTTGTTGCTTAGTAGATATCCTGACAAGGTTTCATACCAGGCTCTTGGTGCTTGATGTAGGCCATACAGAGCTTTGTCTAGTTTGAACACTTGAGTAGGATGTGCAGGATCTATAAAGCCTAGAGGCTGTTTGACGTATACTTCCTCACCAATCTTCCCATACAGAAAGACACTTTTTACATCCATTTGATAGACAGTGGAATTCTTGGATGCAGCATATGCCAGGAAGATTCTGTTGGCCTCCAGCCTGGCAACAGGAGCAAAGACTTCATCATAGTCAATTCCTTCTTCCTGAGTGTAGCCTTGAGCGACAAGTCTGGCTTTGTTCTTGACTATAATACCTCTCTCATCTTGTTTGTTCCTGAAAACCCATCGTGTGCCAATAGCATATTTACCTGGTGGAAGATCAACAAGTTTCCAGACATCCTGCCTCTTGAATTGCAGTAATTCTTCCTGCATTGCCTCAATCCAGCTGCTGTGTTTGAGTGCTTCATCTATCTTCTTGGGTTCCACCTGAGATAGAAAACATGAAAACAAGCATATATTGATCTCGTGAGATTTGCTTCTTGTGAGAACTCCTTGGTGGACTTGGCCAATAATATTTTCATGGAGATGTCCTTTGTGGATCTTCTGTGCTGGTACCACCTCCAGCTGTATCCCTTGCTCCAGATTGCTTTGATTTTGATCAGGGGTCTCTTCATTCATGGTGGAAGAGTCTTCAACATCATTAGCCACATCAATATTTTCAGCAATAGCATCATCAGCATCTACAGCATTTACCGAACAGTCTTCATTTAGATTTTCAGTTTCAGACAGGCTGCTGCTGGTTACATTAGACAGTCTTGTTCCGGCTTCACTTGCTTCAATTGCTTCCACAACTGATGGAGGATCAATCGATGGTCTCCTTAGACGGATAGAAGATTTGGGAAAATCCAGTCTGTAGTCAGTGGATGAAGTGGAGGCAGGTGTTTGTGTAGACTTAGACTCCATATTTGAGAAGGTGAGAGGCTCAAATATTTGGGAGAAGGAGTCTATGTCAAAGAGCCAGTTTAGGCCTTTTCCCTGCTCACAGACAATGTGTTCTCTACATTCCACATTTGCTGATTCTTCCACAATTCTTGTTCTTGAATTTAATACTCTATAAGCCTTTGATTGAGAGGAATAGCCCACAAAATATCCTTCATCAGATTTGGCACCAAACTTAGGAAGAACCCCATGTGTGATGAGAATGGTGCATGGACACCCAAAAGGCTTTAGAAACCCAATGTAGGGAACTCTTTGAAACCAAAGTTCATAAGGAGTCTTGTTGAGGGGTTTGACAATGAGAACTCTATTTTGCACATAGCAGGCTGTGCTAACTGCTTCTGCCCAGAATGTGAGAGGCAGTTTTGAGTCAGCCAACATAGATCTTGCTGACTCAATTAGAGTTCTGTTTCTCCTTTCAGCAACTCCATTTTGTTAAGGAGTTCTTGGAGCACTGTATTGTATTTCTATCCCCTTACTTTCACAGAAACAGTTCAAGGTGTGGTTTTTGAATTCTGTGCCCTGATCACACCTTATGATTTTCACCTTTTGATTGCTTTGATTTTCTACCCTCAGAATGTAGGATTTGAGAATTTTAGCAGTTTCATCTTTAGTTCTCAAGAATTATACCCAAGAGAATCTGGTGTAGTCATCAATTATCACCAGACAGTATGACTTTTTGCCTATTGACATGACATTTGTAGGACCGAAGAGATCCATATGCAGCAGTTGTAGTGGAATGTCATTTATATTAAAGGTCTTGCGCTTGTGAGAACTCTTGTGTTGCTTCCCCTTTAAGCAAGCAATGCAGTGGTCTTCTAGCTGGAATTGTTTGTCAGGAAGCCCTGTGACAAGATTATTCTTTACCAATTTGTTAATAGTTTTGATATTAACATGACTTAATATCCTGTGCTAGAGAGCTGATTTATCAACTGAGACTTCATTCATGTCCAGTACATAGAGATTTTCTTTTCTCTGAGCAGTTAATAAAATCTTTTCCGGAGGAGGTATGGATAAGCCTGGAGATAGTACAAAGCATTCTTTATCCGTGAAGAGCATCCAATGCTTTTGGTCACAGACCTGAGAAACACTCATGAGATTGAAGTCCAATTCTTTGACATAGTTGACCTTATCAATGCTCATTCTTTCGTTGGACACAGTTCCTTGTCCAGTAATGAATCCTCCCTTTGAGTCACTTCCAAAGGCAACATATCCTCCATTGAAATGTCTAAAGTTAGAGAGGATGTATCTGTTGCCTGTCATGTTCCTGGAACAACCACTGTCTACCACCCAGGTGTTATTCTTGTGACCTGGTTGTCCCTGCACATGATAGATATCTAATTAGTGGGAGGAACCCAAGAGTCTGCAGACTTGAAAAAGATGGTTGTTAGTTTATCCTTTTCAGTATGTTTGCAGTCAATGGAACCAATGATAATGCTTGGAGATGGTTTGGCTTTCCATTGCTGTGTTGGTGATTTTATAGTTTTCCTCACATTGTCAGCAGCGGATTTTGCTACTGATGTTTCTGGCTTGTCAACAGTAGATTCTGCTGCTGATGGCTTTGCTGGAGTGGCAGCATTTTTGGCTGCTGAAGGCTTTGCCTTGGATTTTGCCTTATTAGCAGTGGACACTCTTGCTGCTGATGGCTTTGCCTTTGATTTCCCTTTATACATAGTAGACATTTTTGCTGCTGAAGGCTTAACTTTTGTTTTTCCAGACTTTTCAAGATCAGCAGCTATTTTGTTTACCGCTGATGGTGTAAATCTAGATGAGCAGTATGTAATCTGGTTGAAGGGATTAAATCTGCATTTGGCAGAAAAGTGATTGGTTTCACCACAAATGATACAGGTTTGTTGAGGTCTTGACACCTTCACTCTTGGGGGAGATAGAGACTCCCTGAACTTAGTTGCTTTGGCCTCGTAGCTTCTTACCTTCTTGTTTTTGTTAGTTTTTTTAAAGACATGTTGCTTTGAATTTCTTTGGTATTCCAGGTAATGAAAGCAGGTGCTGGCAGTGTGGTTATATCTGTCACACACAAAGCATGATCTGGCCATTTTGTCTCTTGAAAGGTAGATATAGTCCTTTCTTTGGAACAGATCCTTGAAGTTCCATGGATGAGCTTTGTTATGTTCAAAAGTGGCTTCTTCTAGGGTCTTTTCAACATATGGAACTTTTTCTCCAGGCGTATGACATATATCAAACACCTTCCGCTTTGTGATTGGATTTGACTGAGGCTTGGTGTTCGTGCATCCTGATGTGTCTCCCTTTTCAATGTTTAGCTTTCTTCCATCCGGAGGATAGCTAATCTTGATCTGTTTGAATGGGACAGGGGCTGGAATAGCTGGAATAACAGCAGGAACTTCAGCTCTATTCAGAACAGCTTCAGATGGGGCAGCACTGGTTTCATCATGGTTTGAGCTGGTTGACTCAGATTCCGATGAGGTAGTGCAGTCTTCGAAGAAAGGTTCATCCGTTGAAGGATCAAGATTTCGGTTTGTAGTGTCAAGAATTGCAACATTGAAGCTTGGTTCGTGAATGGCAATATAGTCAGCAGGAGGAGGAACATATTTGTACTGATCATTGTTATACCCAAGTCCAGTTTTTACCTTCTCATGGACTTGAATATCTAGAAGTCTTCGTAACTTTTTGGAGGAAAATTCATATTTTTCAACATGAACTTTCTGTTCTGCCAGTTCAGCTCTGGTAGCTTTTAGTTTGACCAGTAGATCATCAATCTGAGTTTCAAGATTAGTTTATTCGTGTTTTAACAATGAAATATCTTTCTTAAGGCAGTTAATCTTTTCTTTATAAGTATTTTCAACCTTTTTGAACTCAGATTTCATCTGATGAAACTCTTCATTTTGATCTATAAGGTTTTGGTTATGCTTTCTATAACCTAAAACTTTATCAATACAAGCTTGAGAGCAAAGATGTTCAAATACCTGAGGTGGTATCTCTACAGTGTCTGACATAAGAGCTTGGTTGGTGGTAGGAACATCTTCATATTGAAAAATCCAGTCAAAGTCTGAGGTTCCAACATTTGCATAAGCTGCAGTTTGAGCTGGAGGAGTTCCTTGATGTTGCTGCTGCTGTTGCCTGGGCTGACCTTGGTAGCCTTGTCTTTGATGGCTGACACCCGGATTGGATTTTGGCACCTTGCACTCCCTAGAAAAGTGACCCAATTGGTTACAGTTGTAACACCGGATCTTGCATTTATCTAACCCCACTCTGGTGTTTGAGTTGTTGCTTGGAACAGATCTCCCGGTTCTAGAATAGAACCTTTTTGCTCTGAGGGAAAGCATGGCATATGAGTGCTGAATATCCATTTCTTCAAGATCATCTGGATGAAAGCATTCCAGATCCTCTTTTATGAAGTACATGCTACTTGAGTTGTCAGAGACAAAAGCAGTAGAGGTTGACTGTTGAGGAGGGGCTTCAAGAATAAGTGGTGATGAGTTGGATTGTGAAGTAGTTGGTGTTTGAGGATGAGTGAGGATGGGGGGATAGTATTTGCTTGCACTAGGACCGGAGTGATCAGAGTGAAGCGCAGATGAGATGGTGGAGGAAGTAGAGGATGATTGATGATTGGAGCTCCTTTTCTTGGCTTGGATCATTTCTAATTCATATGTTTTCAGCATGCCAAAGAGCTCTGTCATCTGGAGAGTTTTTAAATTCTCCGTTCTTCTTATAGACACTGTATATTGTGTCCAACAGCTCGGGAGAGATCTGATAAACTTTTTGAGAATATCTTAATTCTCTAGCTTTACCTTGGAGCACTGCAGTTCTCCCACCAGGTACGTGTACCTGTTATACAAAACGGTTAGTGACTCACCTTCCTTCCAGACGAAGTTTTCGTACTGCTGCTTCAGGATGTCCCTTTTGTTTTCTTTGAATTCCTCTGAGCCAGCAAACATCTTCTCAAGAGCCTCCCAGAGCTCCTTAGCAGTTTTTTAACTTCTGAAGTTATGAAAAACTTCATTTGGAAGGCACATTTGGATAGCTCCTAGTGCCTTGAAGTCCACCTCCATCTTCTTTATGTCCTCTTCTGAGTACTTGGAGGGCTCCTTCAGGACTAGTGGTCCTCCAGAATCAGCAGAGGCCACCATGGGAGTGTAGGGTCCATCCCTGATGGATTTCGACATTCCGTACTCCTGATAACAGAAGAAGCTTTCCATGCGATTCTTCCACATGTTGTAGTCTTCCCCAGATACCATCCTTGGTGGTTGGTTTGATGCTGCCAATGTCTTCAAATCCATTGCTTTGTGCCATCTTTGTTTTTGTGATTTTGGGTGACTTGATTAAAGAGAAAGTTTAGAATAGAACCATAAGTGATTAAACAAGTGTGAGTTTGTTTAATCTGAGCCAAAGCTCTGATACCACTTGTAGGATTGGTAAATACAAGATGGTTCTATTCTAGTTGAGATTGACGGAAACAATCACAACTTAAGCAAAGTAAACAAATAGACAAGAAGAATACTGATAAATGCAATTTTGTATTAAGCTTCAAGTGTTACAAGATTACAGAGAAAACTCTTTCAAGAAGCACACATACAATGAAGTGTTTACACAGTATTCATACTAACTTAGAATCAAGACAGACCCTTGATTCTAAAAATCAGATCTAACACAGACCGTTGATCTTATATTGAAGCTATTCTACTTATACAGACAATAATAATAACTACAAAGGTTAAATTTACTCAAACGTATTCTTAGGCATCATTGCTTGCATGCTTGGAGAAGAGCGTTGTAGTGCTTTATTGTCTGCACCAGTGACTTTCTTTCTGCATGGAGTGTGTCAGTGGTGTAGCCAAAAGTTGTCAGTGGTAATGGTTGCTTTTGCTTTTGCAAGGCTGGTCAGCTGCAACGTTTGATCTTCAATGGATGAATAACTATCAGCAGCAAGATGCAACTATCCAAAGCTGCTGATGATTTGCCTATCCGCAGCATCAAGTGTTGATGTTGCTGAGAAGCCTATCCGCAGCAACTCTGGTCTTCAGCAGATAAGACTATCCACAGCAGATTTGTTCTTCAGCAGAAGAACAAGTATCCGCTGCTGATAAGCTTATCCGCAGCAGCTCTGTTGGTCAGCAGCAAACTCTGAGATCAGCAGCATTTGTACTTAGAGAATTTTGTAGCCATCAGTCTTTATTTCTACAAAATTTCATGCTCGGTTCTATTTATGGAAATTATTTCTTAGGTTTTTGTTAGAGAAGGTTATGGTGTGATTTGTTTGGTGGAAATGATGTATCAACACTAGATATAAACATTGTATGATTTTTTTCGGTAAAATCACTTGTTCATGATTTTTTTAGGCTCGTTTTCTATTTTTAGAAATTTTATTTCTTGACATGTATGGAAACTTGATGTTTGGGTACATTTAAAGCATGAAACTAGTATAGTGGACATTATGGAAGAATGATTGATGGAAATGATGAGTTAAAATGCATATATGTGAGCTCTAGAACTCGTATTTCTAAATAAGGAAACTTTACTTTTCCAAAAGTTATGTTTGCAAGTTTTGAACATGGATAAAGGGTTTAAGTTACTTACTAACACTTGACCAAGTGCATTGTATGATAATATATGTTATTGGTTCATAAACTTGACAATTTGATATGGTCTTTCTATAATAGGAAACTTTAATTATCCGAAACTCTCATACTTGTCCATTTTTAGCAACAAAACATTGGAATACTTTATGTGTGTTATAACATGCCTAAATTCATGTGTGAATGTTAACTTTGCATAGTTGCCATGTTTAGGACTTAAAACTTTACTTTCCAATTAAGGATACTTTAATGTATCAAAAGTTGTGTTTCAAGTTCTAAATTCCAATCGAATGTTCTAACGTGTTTATTAGAATGTTATTAGGCTATTTGAAAGAAGGTTTGAATTCTATATTAGGATTTGAATTTTTTAAGTCCATAACGTGTCACCAACGGGTCTTCGAGTCAAAACATATTTGAAATACCAATGTCACTTTTCAAATAACATGTTTGGATGCATAAAGTTCCATAGTAATACATTTACAATACTTAAACCTTAAAGTCCTAAATGTTTCCTAGGGCACGAGTAGGTCGTCTCACTTATCAGGATTTGTTAAGACTTTGCATATCATTTCACTGCTTTATTAGGTGAGTTTTCACAGCCCCGCTTTACTTGCTTTTCCTTTGGGGTGAGATACATGCTCAAGTATTATATTTTTCAATAATCATATTTTCCATGCTTACACAGTTAGTGATGTCGCTCAGCGGTCTATAAAAACTTACAAATAAACCTAACCTAGACTCCTAAGTAATAAATGGAGTACCTATGAACTAAACCTCACTGACAGGCAAGTGCACATATCGAGTGTAGCACAACTTAATGGTAAACTGGAATATCGAACCCTAGAGACACCGAACAACTAAACTAGACTCTTACTAGGACTAAAGATGATTTGGTTGGGGGGGTTTTCTATACTACTGATTAGACTAATAATGAAGAACACTAAAGATCGGCTCTAACTATCCAGACAAAGAACTCAGGGAAATACCAGGAATGGGAAGAATACCACCTAGGTCGGAATCCTAATTGCAAAGCACATACTTCTACCGGTTATGGAAACTATGATGGATCTGGGTATCTAAGGATAACAGCTCTAGACAACCTAGTGGATCCCTAATCACTCTAAGGGTGTCACTAACTAAGGAAATCTAAAGATGTATTAAACTCACCAGATGGTTGGATTACCTTTCAGTCTCTCCAACAATGAAAAAGTACCCAGAAAACAGATCACCTTTCAATCTCACTGTCCATAATACATCGAAGATGCACGGGGTAATCTCATATTAACTAACTATGACTCAAATTAGCAACAATAACTAGAAACCCTAAGGGAACCTCCTCTCAAACAATTCACAATCGGAATCCTAATGACAAAGACTAACTGATTATCTCTCACTTTTCGGGTATTGAGATAAGATGAACATTCAGGTGTAATAAACTCTCGACTACAACTCCTATGGCTACTACGTCTAGCAGACCACACAAACGATCACAAACATACAATCATATGATCTAGATAAGCTATTCAAACTGGAAGACACCCACCAATAACATACAGAACTTATAATCAATTGTAAAACAGATCTAAACATGCATATTCATCATAATAATTAACATGAGATTGCTACAAAATCATTAATCCATTCAAACAAATCAAAAACCGATAAAAATCAAAACTTTACTAAGTATTCATCATAAACCTAGATAGTATCAAGTGTTTAGCCAAGAAACATGCTTAAAACCAGAAAAAACAGAAGTATTTGATCCAAACATAATCTCAAACAAACTGTTCAAATAAACAAGTAAGAGAATCGTAAACCGAACTAATGATTTCTAACTAATTCGATCTCAAAGCTCCAACCTTTGACCTTGATTGCCTTCTTCCACCTCAAAATCGCCCAAAGAACGTCTCCAGGCGGCTAAAAGACGAACCCCAGACCTAATGGCATTCAAATTCTTTTAATTCGTAAGTTAGGACTTTTTCACGGATTTATGGCTTCTCGCGTATCGCGAGAGATGGTCTTGATTTCCTCGCGTACCACGAGGAACAAAACAGTCGGGCCCGGTATTTGAATTCTTTGCGTACCATGAGAGAATGATGCGGATCCTTCGCGTACCGCTAGGGAACAAAAATCCAACCTTTTCCATTTATTTCTCTTGGGCTTCTTCTCGTGCTCGAACTCTTGTATAAAACAAGAACGACTCAAAATACAAACAAAATTAACTAAAAATGCACGAATACAATGGAATAAAGATGTGTGATTTGCACTACAACAGTTACATTAATTATATAAGTTGTACTGGTGTGTAAAAAGTCCTCTCAGAGTTAACCGTTAATTTTTCCATAGCAAGATAATCATGAACAGTACTGTTGGGTTAACAACCCCTACCTGGGTTAGTAGCGCTAACTTCGACTAGAGGTCGAACGGGTACATTTTTGACCTAATCCATTCATGTGCAAGGCACAAAGAGGCGAACCACATCCTTTTTCCTTTTTCAGTGGCTACAGTTGAGCGTCTGTTGATGGACTTATGATAATTTTTGTGTTTTGTCTGATAAGCAATGATTGTGTAGAGTACATATGTTTTCAATACATTTTACAATATGATTTCAATTACATTAAACCTGTGAACTTACCAACATTATGTTGACCCATTTTAGCATGTTTATCTCAGGTCGTTGAATGCTTAGGATATGTGGCTAGGATGCACCCACAGGAGTCACACACTATTCATGCATGGGCATCCTATTTTGATAAACAATATTTTATCATTTTATTCCAAACGTCCTAAACTTTTAAACATTGCTTCCGCACATTTACTTTGAACTATGTCAAACTTTATTTTGGGCTCGTTTGAGCCTTTTTAAACAAGTATTTTAGTGGTCATTCAAAGTAACTCAATGGTAAAGATCCTCTCGGGTCACGCCCCACGGGTATAGCCCGAAGTGGAATTTAGGGGTGTGACAGACTGGTATTAGAGCCATTGGTTTCAGCGAACTAGGTTGCACGTAGTGAACTTAGACTGTAACCGATGTCTCATTTGCATTTCACATCCGCACGTACACTTAGTATCCTCACATACACTTAGAATACTCACGTATGATAGAAATCGGTGGTTAACTCGTTACATAAACACGTCGTCCGCGAACCCGAAACCTGCACCATTGCAGCCCGTTGTCTCGGATGACGAAGATGTTCAAGAGGAGCTAGACCAAGTCTCAGAATCAGAGCACGAGGAAGAGTCAGAGGAGGAACCAGTGGGTGACGCGAAAGGCGCGAACTTCCACACTGACTCAGGAGAGACTGTGTCGTATTCAGTCATTCAAGGGGAGGACACTAGCAGCGAGGAGGTGCGACCACCAACACATTCCCCTCCTCGGTTACCCAGCCATGCACCGCTATGCAGCGATTAGGTTAACTTCATGGGACTTGCATGCCATAGGACAGCTCGTAAGACCGCATTGCCACCCAAGAAGCGAACTCTTTCTTCGACTGACACCGACCCATTACCCAAGAGGCACTGCCTTACAAGTCAGCGAGAGATTAGGGAATCTTCCCATCAGGTTAGGCCACAGGAAGTGGGGCCTACTGAGCAGATCATACCACCTAACACTGTGATGAACGAGCCACAACCCGACCCAGGAGCACAGCAGAGCGAGGACACGAGCGAGGACTCGGATGCTATCATAGAAGCACTTGATGATCGTTTGGTTCAACTTCCGGGCGTAGTGGGCCTTCATGGCTCAGCATTAGGGAGACTGCACGAACGAGTTACTGCTGGAGAGACCCGACTGGCAGCGGTAGAGTAGGGAGCCGTTGCAGCGGGACAGCGAGAAGCGGGGACCGGTGAGTGCCTAGATTCATTTGCAGCACTCATCATCGTTAACACGATGTTTCTTGCATTTACCCTTCTTAGATGATGGTTTTCTTAGAATTCCTATTCAGCCTATTATGGGCGGGCTGTGCCCACAGAATATTTGAAGCTTTAAACTTGTTTCTTTTGTGATGGAGCGAAGACTCCTAGAGAATTTTGTATTTCATACTGATGTAGCCAAGATGGTCTATATGAAAACTAACAAAACCAAACCTAGACTCCTAAGTAATAAATGGAGTACCTTCGACTAAACCACACTGACATGCAAGTGGACCTATCGAGTGTTGCACAGCTTAATGTTAAACCGAGTTATCGAACCCTAGAGACACTATTATAACTATACTAGACTCTGACTCGGACTAAATATTGATAGATGGGGGGTTTACTACACTACTAATAATGCAGAAACTAAAGATCGACTCAAGCTATCAAGATGAGGAACTAAGGTAATATCAGAGATGGAAAGAATACTACCTAGGTCGGAATCCCACTCGCAAAGCATAACTTCTACCGGTTCTGAAAACTAACATGGATCTGGGTTTCTAAGGAAACAACTCTAGACTACCTAGTGGATCCCTAATCACTCTCAGGTTGTCAACAACTAAGGAACCTAAAAGATGTAATAACTCCCCAGATAGTGGATTACCTTTTGGTCTCTCCAACAATGATAAAGTACCCGAAAGACAGATCACCTTTCAGTCTCACTGTCCACAATACATTTGCAGAATGCACGGGGTAATCTCAAGATAAGAACTGTGACTCAGAATAGCAACAATCACTAGACACCTAAACCAACTTCCTCTCAGAAAGTTGGCACTCGGATTCCTAATGATGAATACTAAATGACTATCTCTCACTTCTCGGGTATTGAGACAGGATACACACTCAGATCTAATCTATACTCAATCACAACTCCTATGGATCACTATGTCTAGTAAACCACACAAATGACCACGAACCCTGAACTCTATGACCTAGATACGCTAATCAAACTGGAAGACATCCACAATCAACGCACGGAATTAAAATCAAACACAAATCAGAATTAAGCTTATAGATTCATCATAATTATCAACTCAAGATCTTTTATAAAATCAATAAACCATCAATTAAAATCCAAAACCGATAAAAGTCATAACTTTACGAAGTATTCATCTAATGACCCATGCAGTATCAATGTTTTAGCCTACGATCATGTTCAAAACATTCAAACAGAAGTAAAAGAACAAGAACATGGTATCAAACACAGAAATGAAACACAAATTTTCAAACTTTAGAACCGAATAAGCTAAACTACACAAACCCGGATTCCAAAGCTTCGATCTTGCAATTCAATTGGCTTCCTATGCTCCAAAATCGCCCTATTCACTTCTCTGGATGGCCATATTGCGAACTCTCAACCTAATGGCAATCAAATTCTATTTAAATTCAATTTAGGGGTTTTGCGGATTTACTAGGCCCTTGCGTACCGCGAGAGGTTGGGTTGGGTTCCTCGCGTACCGCAAGGTCTTGAAGCTCCTCCCTCGCATACCGTGAGGGACCTATTTTCCAACTTTTTTCACTTTTTCTTCCGGCTTCACTCTCGTGCTCGGTTTCTTCACGATTTGACTTGTAATCATCATGAGCACCTGAGAATATAACAAAGACTCAAATACAGACTTAAACGACTAAAAACGAACTCGAAACTATCTAAAAAGGCACAAAAACTATAGGAATAAAGATGTGTGCTTTACACAACATCAAACATCCCCACACTTAAACTTTTTTCGCCCTCGAAAAAGCTACAATGGAATCATAACTGAGATCTGACTTAACATTAATCAATTTCCAATTAGCACAAACATACTCACGTGTTAAAAAGCAATAATCAGTATTTCTGTCTGATTATACCCAAGCACCAACTATCAAGCCCCCGTAATGCGTTTTAATTCCATTTTATACATTTGTCAATCAACCTATGTGACTCACACTTAGAAGTTACAGCTCTACCTAATCCCGTCTCACGGTTATGTCTAGGCATGGATTAAACCATATAGATTTTCCCACCACGTTAAACTAAGATTTATTTGTTTTAGAAATTAGATGAAATCATGTATGAATGAGTGGAAATGAGCATTAATTCAAGAAAATGAACTTTCATCTCGAGGCGTTTCAACCAAGTCACTATCCCGGAAGGTAACACATAAACTTAGTCATATTCAATAAGCACATAAGACTTACTTAGGGTTGTTTTCTCCATGTGTCCATCCCGGAGGGTAACACATAAGAAAACTTATAATTCTAATCAATTTACTCAATAACATGGAATTTATGGATGTCGGCGCCACCGAAACTCGGATTTATTCTCATAAAAAGAGAATGGTGTGACAAAATTTCAAAAACAAATAGATATTATCTTAACATGGTACCTATCACCCTATGTTGACAGTTTCATTATTACCGACACCTTAAGATGAGTACCCATGCGATTTCATGATTTAATTACGAGATTAATCCTAAGAAACACTCACAACCTATTTAAGCTATTGAAGCTGGCTGGGTCTACCAAAACATCACTGATTAGACACGTTTTCTAAAATTTAAATCATTTAAAACTCAACAAGTAGATCCAATTGTACCATCATTTTCCATTTTTGATTGCAAAACTTATGCTTTATAAGGACAATCTTGTAAATATTGATTTTTTTTGTATTTTTGAATTTTTATAAACAAGACAAACTAGCTACACTAGACACTCACATCCCTACACATAAAAGACAAATTATCCTCAATGTGAAGCAAGAAACATCTAAAAATAAAAATGCAAAAATAAAAACAGGAAGCGACTTAGCTGGTATTGTAGCAGTGAATTGTCCTGCTTTCTTCATCCTTGTGTGCACCGTATAACATTTCAGTCGCGGTTGCATAATTTGCTGTCGGTTTGCTCTGTAAGATCAAGATAAACTCCGTCTGAATAGAGATTGAGTACGACGGAATGATGTACTCCTACAAAACAAACTCACACAATACCCACGACATCAAACTGACAAAAATACAGACTCAAAGTAAAAATAAGAGACTCGACTAACTTACTAAAAATGAAAGACTCAAGATAGATAGGAGAGAAACGTACTCGATGAGTGACAAACACATAGACATGAATACTACTAGCAAAGTAGATCATCGGTCACGAAAGGTCTCTATGTTTCCCATGGTCTTGGTGGTCGGTGGATATGGATGATGATGGTGGTGTGCTGGAGGACGTCTAGGAATGAGAGATTAACCTTGAGTTGTTTGAACATATCAATGAAGTGACAGTATTCCCTAGCTCGTTTATGTTGCAGGAAGCGCGCTGGATAGGGAACAAGACTCAAGTCAATCTCGGGGGTCTTCATCTCCACCCCGTTCTTCTTCTCCTCTCCCTTCTCGGCAGGCTTCTCCAAAACTAAATCCTCATTCACCTGCTCTTCTTCCTCTTCTACTGGTGGGCTCTCCTTCTCTTCGACTCTTCTACTCCTAGTCGACACAACATTCACTGAAGTCCCTGGTTCCGTCACCTCAGCTGACTCGAGCTCCTCTAACATCCTAGCATCGATTTCAGCAAAACAAACCCTCCAATCTATCTTCTTCACTTCTTAAGGAGACGGAATGTGATATTCAACGCTATGGGTGGCTTTCTCCTCCTCTATTCGACTCCTGATTGACTAGGCCATCACTGAAGTATTAGGGCCTGAAGATGGACCTCCCTGTCTGTCCTTCAAGTTTTTCGCGATGTCTCCCACCATGCGTTGCAAGTCCTGAAATGCCGGCTCCTGATTCTTCAATAAAGTGTCATGGGCATCCGGTCTTTGCAGAGCATCCCTGTCCTACTGAACTAAGTGAGCAAGCATCTGTGTCTGATTCTCTATCATCTCTTCAATCTTCCTTGTGTTGAAACTACTTCCCGAACTCGCTCATGCTTCAGCTCCTCCATACTGATTCGGGCGGCCATTAAACCCAGGTGGGTTGTTTCCAGATCTCCATCCCGAGCTATAAGAATTATTGTAGGTGTTGTACCCTCTGTTCTGGTTACCAGCAAAACTCACCTGCTCCTGATGATTGACGAGGCAATCTCTGGTGTCGTAGCCTCCCCTGCACACCTCACACCTTTGAGCACGGAGCTTCAACTCTTTGATCTAATTAGCCATAGCCGCGAGTGCAACAGCCATGCTAGTATCAGGAGTGACCTGATGCACACCTCTAGGAGAAGAGGCAGATGCTCTAGCACTAGGAATGGAAGTCCTAGTATATGCCGATGCTATTTAGCGAGAGCGAAGCTCTCAAACATCACCTCGCACTCTGCAGGATCGAGTTTGTCCATGATATGGCCTCCCGCGGCTGTGTTGAAAGATTTTTGCTTCTCGAAGGTGAGGCCATTATAAAACTTATCCACAATCACCTAGTCTGATAGACCATGCTAGGGACATCGGCTCAACAGGGTGTTGAACCTCTCCCACGCCATGTGATAAGGCTCGTCAGGGTCCATCCGGAAAGAGTGGATCTGGTCCCTAAGGCGAGCGGCCTTGGAAGGTGGATAGTATTTCTTGAAGATCCTCCCATGTAGTGATAGAGTTGTCTAGGAGGGTGTCAAGCGAAGTAGATGCATGCCCAGAGAGCGATAATGGGAAGAGACGCAATTAGATAGTGTCCTTAGACACACCCGTGATATTGAAGGTATCACATATGCGCGCGAAGTGGGACATGTGTCCCGGTGCATCCTCATCCTCAAGGCTATGAAACTGAGTGGCATAAGTGATCGTGCTCATGACATGTGACAGGATCTGTCATATATTGGTGTTCGGAATAGCGGGGCGTGTGATCGAAGATCCGCCCCGGTGACCCTGTCACTGGCCCTCTGGAGGACGGTACACCTCGCTGGTGGGTCAGCATCGCCCATGATAGGAAATGGAATTGGGCTAGTAGAACATACCTGGGATTTGTACAGCTTTTTCAAATGCTCCCGGAATTCGCGGGTGCGCTCGTGTAGCTCTCCTTCGGGCTCTGGAAAAGTTGAATAAGGTGGTGATCCCTGCGAACGAGTATTGTGCATAAACAGAAAGACACTAGAAGGAAAGGGACAAAGACTAAAAGACATAAAGACTCGATTCTAAATTAGGCACACAAGTAGCACGTAGGACAAGCACACAAACAAGACTCAAAAGAAAAGAAATAAAATAAACCAAAAATCAAACAAAGAACTAGTCAAAGTTAATATTGTTATTGCCAAGTGTCCCCGACAACGGCTCCAAAAATTTGATGTACACCTCTAGGATTCAAGTGTGGGGATGTGAGTGTCTAGTGTAGCTAGTTTGTATTGTTTATAAAAATTAAAAAATAACAACGGGAAGCAACTTAGCTGGTATTGTAGCAGTGAATTGTCCAGTTTCCTTCATCCTTGTGTGCACCGTATAGCATTTCAGTCGCGGTTGCATAATTTACTGTCGGGTTGCTCTATAAGATCAGGATCAACTCCGTCCGAATGGAGATTGAGTGCAGACGGAATGATGTACTCCTACAAAACAAACTCACACAATACCCGTAACATCAAACTGACACAAATACAGACTCAAAATAAAATTAAAAGACTCGACTCAATCACTAAAAATGAAACACTCAAGATAGATAGCAGAGAAACGTACTCGACGAGTGTCAAACACATAGACATGAATACCACTAGCAAAGTAGATCATCGGTCATGAAAGGTCTCTACGTTTACCAAGGTCTTGGTCGTCGGTGGATATGGATGATGATGGTGGTGTGCTGGAGGACCTCTATGAATGGGAGATTAACCTTGAGTTGTTTGAACATATCAGGGAAGTGACCGTATTTCCTAGCGTGTTTATGTTGCAGGAAACACGCTGGATAGGGAACACGACTCAAGTCAATCTCGGAGGTCTTCATCTCCACCCCCTTCTTCTTCTCATCTTCCTTCTCGGCAGGCTTCTTCAAAACTAAATCCTCATCCACCGGCTCTTCTTATTCTTCTACCGGTGGGCTCTCCTTCTCTTCTACTCTTCTACTCCTAGTCGACACAACATTCACTGAAGTCTGTGGTTCCTTCAGCTCAGCTGACTCGGGCTCCTCTAAAATCCTAGCATCGATTTTAGCAAAACAAACCCTCCAATCTATCTTCTTCACTTTTTCAGGAGACGGAATGTAATAGTCAACGCTGTGGGAGGCTTTCTCCTCCTCTCTTTGACTCCTTATCGACATGGCCATCACTGAAGCATTAGGGCCTGAAGATGGACCTCCATGTCTGTCCTTCAAGCTCTTCGCGATGTCTCCTACTGTGCGTTGCATGTCCTGAAATGCCGACTGCTGATTCTTCAATAAAGTGTCATGGGCATCCGGTATTTGCCGAGCGTCTATGTCCTGCTAGACTAAGTGGGCAAGCATCTGTGTCTAATTCTCTATCATCTCTTCAATCTTCCTTATGTTGACACTGCTTCCACAACTAGCTCCTGCTTCAGCTCCTCCATATTGATTCGGGCGGCCATTAAACCCAGGTAGGTTGTTTCCATATCTCCATCCCGAGCCATAAGAATTATTCTAGTTGTTGTACCCTCAGTTCTGGTTCTGGTTGCCAGAAAAACTCACCTGCTCCGGATGATTGATGGGGTAATCTCTAGTGTCGTGGCCTCCCCTGCACACCTCACACCTTTGAGCACTAAGCTTCAGCTCTTTGATCTCGTTAGCCATAGCCGCGAGTGCAGCAACCACGCTAGTATCAGGAGTGACCTGATGTACACCTTTAGGAGAAGTGGCGGATGCTCTAGCGCTAGGAATGGAAGTCCTAGTAGATGGTCGCTGCTGTTCAGCTAGAGCGAAGCTCTCGAACATCTTCTCGCACTTAGCAGGCTCGAGTTTGTCCATGATATGGCCTCCCACAGCCGTGTTGAACATTTGCTGCTTCTCGAAGGTGAGGCCATTATAGAACGTTTCCACAATCGCATAGTCTGATAGACCATCCTGGGGACATCGGGTTAACAGCGTGTTGAACCTCTCCCAGACCATGTGATAAGGATCGTCAAGGTCCATCCGGAAGGAGTGGATCTGGTCCCTAAGGCTAGCAGCCCTGCAAGGTGGATAGTATTTCTAAAAGAATTTGGCATGAAAATCCGCCCATGTGGTGATAGAGTTGTCTGGGAGGGTGTCAAGCCAAGTAGATGCACGCCCAGAGAGCGAGAATGGGAAGAGACGCAAATAGATAGCGTCCTTAGACACACACCGTGATATTGAAGGTATCACATATGCGCGCGAAGCGGGACAGGTGTCCGGGTACATCCTCATCCTCAAGGCCATGAAAATGAGTGGCATGAGTGATCATGCTCATGACATGTTACAGGATTTGCCATGTATTGGTGTTCGGAATAGCGTGGCGTGTGATCACAGATCTCGCCCTGGTGACCCCGTCACTAGCCCTCTAGTGCACAGTATGCCTGGCTGGTGGGTCGGCGTCGCCCATGATAGGAAATGGAATTGGTCTAGTAGAACATACCTGGGATTTTAACAGATCTTTCAAACGCTCCCGGAATTCACGGGTGCTCTCGTGTAGCTCTCGTTCGGTCTCTGGAAAAGATGAATAAGGTGGTGATCCCTGTGAACGAGTATTGTGCATAAAAAGAAAGACACTAGAAGGAAAGGGACAAAGACTCAAAGATAGAAAGACTCGATTCTAAATTAGAAACATAAGTAGCACGTAGGACAAACACACAAACAAGACTCAAAAGAAAAGAAATAAAATAAACCAAAAATCAAACAAAGAACTAGTTAAACTTAATATTACTATTGCCATGTGTCCCTGACAACGGCTCCAAAAATTTGATGTACACCTCTAGGATTCAAGTGTGGGGATGTGAGTGTCTAGTGTAGCTAGTTTGTCTTGTTTTTAAAAATGCAAAAATAAAAACAGGAAGCGACTTAGCTGGTAATGTAGCAGTGAATTGTCCTGCTTTCTTCATCCTTGTGTGCACCGTATAACATTTCAGTCGCGGTTGCATAATTTACTGTCGGTTTGCTCTGTAAGATCAACATCAACTCCGACCGAATGGAGATTGAGTACGACGGAATGATGTACTCCTACAAAAAAACTCACATAATACCCACGGCATCAAACTGACACAAATACAGACTCAAAGTAAAAATAAGAGACTCGACTAACTCACTAAAAATGAAAGAATCAAGATAGATAGGAGAGAAACGTACTCGACGAGTGACAAACACATAGACATGAATACTACTAGCAAAGTAGATCATCGGTCACGAATGGTCTCTACGTTTCCCATGGTCTTGGTGGTCGATGGATATGGATGATGATGGTGGTATGCTGGAGGACCTCTATGAATGAGAGATTAACCTTGAGTTGCTTGAACATATATAAATGAAGTGACCGTATTCCCTAGCGTGTTTATGTTGCAGGAAGCGCGTTGGATAGGGAACACGACTCAAGTCAATCTCGGGGGTCTTCATCTCCACCCCCTTCTTCTTCTCCTCTTCCTTCTTGGCAGGCTTCTCCAAAACTAAATCCTCAACCACCGACTCTTCTTATTCTTCTACCGGTGGGCTCTCCTTCTCTTCTACTCTTCTACTCCTAGTCGACACAACATTCACTGAAGTCCCTGGTTCCGTCAGCTCAGCTGACTCGGGCTCCTCTAACATCCTAGCATCGATTTCAACAAAACAAACCCTCCAATCTATCTTCTTCACTTATTCAGGAGACGGAATGTGATAGTCAACGATGTGGGAGGCTTTCTCTTCCTCTCTTTGACTCTTTATCGACACGACCATCACTGAAGCATTAGGGCTTGAAGATGGACCTCCATGTCTGTCCTTTAAGCTCTTCGCGATGTCTCACACCGTGCTTTGCAAGTCCTGAAATGCCGACTGCTAATTCTTCAATAAAGTGTCATGGGCATCCGGTATTTGCCGAGCGTCCATGTCCTGCTGGACTAAGTGGGCAAGCATCTGTGTCTAAGTATCTGTCATCTATTCAATCTTCCTTGTGTTGACACTACTTCCACAACTAGCTCCTGCTTCAGCTCCTCCATACTGATTCGGGCAGCCATTAAACCAAGGTGGATTGTTTCCAGATCTCCATCCCGAGCCATAAAAATTATAGTAGTTGTTATACCCTCAGTTCTGGTTCTGGTTGCCAGCAAAACTCACCTGCTCCTGATGATTGACGGGGCAATCTCTGGTGTCGTGGCCTCCCCTGCACACCTCACACATTTGAGCACTAAGCTTCAGCTCTTTGATCTCATTAGCCATAGCCGCGAGTGCAGCAATCATGCTAGTATCAGGAGTGACCTGATACACACCTCAAGGAGAAGAGGCGGATGCTCTAGCGCTAGGAATGGAAGTCCTAGTAGATGGTCGTTGCTGTTCAGCAAGAGAGAAGCTCTCGAACATCTCCTCGCACTCAGCAGGCTCGAGTTTGTCCATGATATGGCATCCCGTAGCCGTGTTGAACATATGCTGCTTCTCGAAGGTGAGGCCATTATAGAAATTTTCCACAATCGCCCAGTTTAATAGACCATGCTGAGGACATCAGCTCAATAGCGTGTTGAACCTCTCCCAGGCCATGTGATAAGGCTCGTCAGGGTCCATCCTGAAGGAGTGGATCTGGTCCCCAAGGCGAGTTGCCCTGGAAGGTGGATAGTATTTCTTAAAGAATTTGGCTTGAAAATCCTCCCATGTGGTGATAGAGTTGTCTAGGAGGGTGTCAAGCCAAGTAGATGCACGCCCAAAGAGCGAGAATGGGAAGAGACGTAAATAGATATCGTCCTTAGACACACCCGTGATATTGAAGGTATCACATATGCACACGAAGCGGGACAGGTGTCCGGGTGCATCCTCATCCTCAAGGCCATAGAACTTAGTGGCATGAGTGATCGTGCTCAAGACATGTGACGGGATCTTCCATATATTGGTGTTTGGAATAGTGGGGCGTGTGATCGAAAATCTCACCCCTGTGACCCCGTCACTGGCCCTCTGGTGCACGGTACGCCTCGCTGGTGGGTCAGTGTCGCCCATGATAGGAAATGGAATTGGGCTAGTAGAATGTACCTGGGATTTGCACAGCTCTTTCAAACGCTCCCGAAATTCGCGGGTGCGCTCGTGTAGCTCTCGTTCGGGCTCTGGAAAAGTTGAATAAGGTGGTGATCCCTACGAACGAGTATTGTGCATAAACAGAAAGACACTAGAAGGAAAGGGACAAAGACTCAAAGACAGAAAGACTCGATTCTAAATTAGACACACAAGTTGCATGTAGGACAAGCATATAAATAAGACTCAAAAGAAAAGAAATTAAATAAACCAAAAATCAAACAAAGAACTAGTCAAAGTTAATATTTCTATTGCCAAGTGTCCCGGCAACGGCGCCAAAAACTTGATGTAGCCCAGATGGTCTATATAAAAACTAACAAAACCTTACCTAGACTCCTAAGTAATAAATGGAGTACCTTCGACTAAACCGCACTGATAATGGATATAACGCACTCCTATGCCATGCTCTCTCTAAGAGCAAAAAGGTTCTACTCAAGAAAAGGAAGACCCGTTCCAAGCAACAACTCTAACACCAGGGTTGGCTTGGACAAAAGAAAATTAAGGTATTACAACTGTAACCAACTTGGTCATTTTGCTAGAGAATGCAAGGCACCAAAGGCAAACCCAACTGCTGCTCATACCAGACAAGCTCACCAAGTTCAACCAAGACAGCAACATGCCACTTCTCCTGCACAAACTGCAACTTGTGCAGCTGTTGGAACTGCTGACTTTGACTGTAGCTTCCAATATGAGGATACTCCTGCCAAAAATCAAGCTCTCATGGTAGACACATCAGAGGTACCACCTCATGTATATGAAAATTTGTGTACTCAAGCTTGTATTGATAAGGTCCTTGGATACAGGAAACATAACCAAAATCTCATAGATCAAAGTGAAGAATTTCACCAAATGAAATCTGAATTTATAAAGGTTGAAAACAGTTACAAGGAAAAGATTGATTGTTTAAAGAAAGAAATTTCATCATTAAAACATGAACAAACAAACCTTGAAACTCAAATTGATGACCTTCTGGTTAAGTTAAAAGCTACAAGGGCCGAATTAGCGGACCAAAAGGTCCATGTGGAAAAATATGAATTTGCATCCAAAAAGCTGTAAAGACTTTTGGATGCTCAAATTCAAGAAAAGGTAACTGCTGGTCTTGGATTTCAAGCTGAACAACCGTACAATGTTGTTTCTCCACCCGCTGACTATGTAGCCATTCATGAACCAAGTTTCAATCTTTCCAACCTTGACATGGCCAACCGAAATCTTGACCCTGTTGTCCAAGAAACCCCTATGCAAGAATGCACTACTTCATACGAGTCTGAGTCAAAGCAACTCAGTTCAGAAACTCTCTATCCCCACCAAGAAAGCATATGCCAAGACCTCAACAATCCTGTATCATATGTGGTGAATCGGACCACTTTGCTGCAAATTGTAAGTTTAATCCTCTCAAACAGGTTCTTCATCAAATTCCTCTTCAACAAAAGCCTATCAGTAAGATGAAGAAGGGTAGGCATACTTCGGAAGTTAAACCATCAGCAGCAAACAAAACTGCTGCTGATCAAGTAAGACTTAAGGAATCAAAGAAAAAGCCTTCATCAGCAACCAAGATTGATGCTACCCAAGTTAAACCATCAGAAACCAACAAAAATGTTGCTGATCAATCGACCCGAAGATAAGTCTTCAGCAGCAACCAAGATTGCTGCTGCTCAAGTAAAACAATCAGTAGCAACAAAATCTGCTGCTGATAATCCAAAGTCCTCAGTTGCAACATATGCTGCTGACAAAGCAAAGAGAGCTAGAAAAACTCCAATTCAGCATTGGAAAGCCAAAATTCTTCCAAGAATCATCATTGGTTCAGTTGAATGCACACATGCTGATACTGATAATCCGAGAACCCTTTTTTACAAGGATGCAATCTCTTGGATTCCTCCCACTAACTAGATCTCTCTCATGTGCAGGGACAGCCAGGTCACAAGAATAACACCTGGGTGGTAGACAGTGGTTGTTCCAGGCACATGACAGGCAACAGATCCATCCTCTCCAAGTTCAGCCATTTCAATGGAGGATATGTTGCCTTTGGAAGTAACTCAAAAAGTGGATTTATTACTGGAAAAGGAACTGTGTCCAATGAAAGAATGAGTATTGAAAAGGTAAACTATGTCAAAGAATTGGACTTCAATCTCATGAGTGTTTCCCAGGTCTGTGATCAGAAGTATTGGATGCTCTTTACAGATAAAGAATGCCTTGTACTGTCTCCTGGCTTATCCAAACCTCCTCGAGAAAAGATTTTGTTAACTGCTCAAAGAAAAGAAAATATTTATGTGCTTGACATGAATGAGTTCACTCCATCTGGCAGTGTATCCTGTTTTCTGTCAAAAACTGCAGTTGATGAATCAGCTCTCTGGCACAGGAGATTAAGCCATGTTAACATCAAAACCATAAACAAATTGGTGAAGAATAATCTTGTCAGAGGGCTTCTTGACAAAGAATTCCGGCTAGAAGATCATTGCATTGCTTGTTTGAAGGGGAATCAACACAAGAGTTCTCACAAGCCCAAAATCTTGAATACAAATGACACTCCACTACAGCTGCTGCATATGGATCTCTTTGGTCCTACAAATATTATGTCAATGGGTAAGAAGTCACACTGTCTGGTGATAACTGATGACTACACCAGATTCTCATGGGTATACTTCTTGACAACTAAAGATGAAACTGCTGAAATTCTCAAATCCTACATCCCTAGGGTAGAGAATCAAAGTAATCAGAAGGTAAAGATAATAAGGTGTGATCAGGGTACAGAGTTTAACAACCACACTTTGAACTATTTTTGTGAGTGCAAGGGAATAGAAATACAATACAGTGCTCCAAGAACTCCTCAACAAAATGGAGTTGCTGAAAGAAGAAACAGAACTCTAATTGAGTCAGCAAGGTCTATGTTGGCTGACTCAAAACTGCCTCTCACATTCTGGGCAGAAGCAGTAAGCACATCCTGCTATGTGCAAAATAGAGTTCTCATAGTCAAGCCTCTCAACAAGATACCTTATGAACTATGGTTCCAAAGAGTTCCCTACATTGGATTTCTAAAAACTTTTGGATGTCTATGTACAATTCTGATCACACATGGGGTTCTTCCTAAGTTTAGTGCTAAATCTGATGAAGGATATTTTGTGGGCTATTCCTCTCAATCCAAGGCCTATAGAGTATTCAACTCAAGAACAAGAATTGTGGAAGAATCAGCCAATGTGGAATGTAGAGAACACATTGCCTGTGAACAGGGAAAAGGCCCAAACTGGCTCTTTGACATAGACTCCTTCACCCAAATATTTGAGCCTCTCATCTTCTCAAATACGGAGTCTACCTCTTCACAAGCACCTGCTTCCACTTTCTCCTCTGATTACAGACTGGATTTTCCTAAATCTTCTATCAGTCTGAAAAGACCATCCATTGATCCTCCATCTATTATGGAAGCCATTGAAGCAAGTGAAGCCGAAACCAGACTCTCCAATGTCACCTACAGCAGCATGTCTGAAAATGAAAATTTGAATGAAGACTCTTCGGTAAATTTTGTAGATGCTGCAAATACTACTGCTGATAATACTGATGTAGCTATTGATATTGAAGGCTTTTCCACCATCCCTGATCAAAATCAAAGCAATCTTAAGCAAGGGATACAGCTGGAGGTGGTACTAGCACAAAGGATCAACAAGGAACATCCTTTGGAAATATTATTGGCCAAGTTAACCAAGGAGTTCTAACAAGAAGCAAATCTCATGAGGCCAATATATGTTTGTTTTCATGTTTTCTATCCCAGGTGGTACCCAAAAAGATAGATGAGGCTCTTAAACACAGCAGTTGGATTGAGGCAATGTAGGAAGAGTTGCTGCAATTCAAGAGACAGGATGTCTGGAAACTTGTTTATCTTCCACCTGGTCAATCTGCCATTGACACAAGATGGGTATTCTGGAACAAACAAGATGAGAGAGGCATTGTAGTCAAGAACAAAGCCAGACTTGTAGCTCAAGGCTACACTCAGGAAGAGGGAATTGACTATGATGAAGTCTTTGCTCCTGTTGCTAGGCTGGAGGCCATCAGAATCTTCCTGGCATATGTTGCATCCAAGAATTTCATGGTCTATCAAATGGATGTCAAGAGTGTCTTTCTGTATAGGAAGACTGGTGAAGAAGTATATGTCAAACAGCCTCCAGGCTTTGTAGATCCCGCACATCCTATCCAAGTGTTCAAATAGAAAAAGCTCTGTATGGCTTACATCAAGCCCCAAGAGCCTGGTATGAAACTTTGTCCGGATATCTACTAAGCAACAACTTCAGAAGAGGTGCCATTGACCAGACCTTGTTTATCAAAGATGAAGGGGGAGAAATCTTACTGGTACAAATCAACGTTGATGATATCATCTTTGGATCAACAAGGAAGAAGTTGTGTAAAGACTTTGAGATCCTGATGCACTCAAAGTTTGAAATGAGTTCAATGGGTGAACTAAATTTCTTTCTGGGTCTTCAAGTCAAACAAGTTCCAAATGGAATCTTCATCAGCCAATCCAAATATGTTAAGAGCATTTTGGAAAGATTCAAGAGCTGACCGCTCTGCTGCAAGAACCCCTATGCAAGTGCACCAGTAACTGACTCCAGACAAAGATGGTCAAGACACTGATCAACATCAGTACCGTGCAATGATAGGGTCTCTCATGTATCTCACTGCCTCAAGGCCCGATATCATGTTTGCAGTATGTCTCTGTGCAAGATTCCAAGCAGCTCTAAAGAATTCACATCTTCAAGCTATCAAGAGAATTTTTAGATATCTAAGCCCCGAGACTTGGGCTATGGTACTCTAAAAATGATACGTTCAATCTGTATGCATACACTAACAGTGATTATGGGGGATGCAACTTGGACAAAAAGTCCACATCAGGAGGATGTCAGTTTCTGGGAGGGAGACTAATTTCACGGAAGTGCAAGAAGCAAACATGTGTTTCAACTTCTACATCAGAAGCAGAATACGTTGCAGCTTCAAGTTGTTGTGCACAAGTCATCTGGATACAAAATCAAATGTTGGATTATGGGATGACTTTCATGGCAACTCCCATTCACAATGACAACATGAGTGCTATATCAATCACAAACAATCTGGTGCAGCACTCCAAGACAAAGCAGATTGACATTAGGTATCACTTCATAAGAGATCAAGCTAAGAAAAAGAGAATTATTTTAACCAAAGTTCATACTAATGAGCAATATGCTGATTTGTTTACAAAACCGTTTGATGAATCTAGATTTATATATTTAGTTGAATCTATTGGTATGATGAACTTTGTATTAAATCTGTCTCTAAAATTTTGTTTTGTAAATGTGTTTATCCCTTGTTGCAAATAAAAGTTATAAGTCAGCGGCAATTTCGTTTTTTAGCTGCTGTCAGGTTTAATCAGCAGCAGCAAAGATTTGCCACTGACTGCATTAAGTTATCAACAGGAACAAGTTTCTTGCGGATAGCTTTAAGGCTGTCAGCAGCAACATCCTTTCTGCAGATCATTGCATCCATCAACAACAATTGAGTTTGCTGCTGACAGACTTAACCATCCGCAGCAACCAAGCTTGCAGCGGATAGGCTTAACCATCCACAGCAACCAATTTTGTTGCTGATGGGTAAATCTAAGTCCAAATTAACCTTTACCGGCTGTAATAAAATTACCTTCAGTCTTTACCATGACTGCTTTAGTGTATTACAGCTGTAACAGTAAAACGTGAATAAGGTTGTACTGTACAAGTTATTTTGCTTTTTCCATCCTCTGCCGTTATAACACAAATCAAATTTCTTCACCACCTCTTCACATTCAATTTAACCCTAACTCCCATCTCTTTCTCTTAAGCCTCCACAACATTCAAAGCTTTCCATCCTTAACCACCCTTAAAAAAACCTTCCTCTTTCCATCCAAACCCAACAAAATGGCAGAGGTCGACATAAACCATCCTAATGACAAGTTTTCTCCCTACTACAATCTCACTGCATACCTGGTTAAAGGAAAGAAGTCTGAAGGGTTCGATGATATGATCGATTTTCTTTGTCGATCAAAGATATATTTTGCACTAACCGTCAACCCTATCATATACATCCCTCATATGGAGGATTTTTTGAACACCGCAGTCTACTCTACCGAGCAGGGGATTCCCCAAATCCAAGCCACGGTGGACGGCAAAGTTATCATCGTCACTGAAGCTACTATCAGAAAACACCTCTAGCTTCAAGATAAGGGGGTCGCCATTTCATACTCAAAAGAAGAATACATGAGGACCTTTGTATCCATAGGGTACACTGGAAATCAAAATGAGTACACAATAGAGAAGGCATCGATGGGCCCCACATGGAAGTATATATGCCACACTCTTCTACAATGCATATCTTAGAAGAGAAACGGATGGCATCAAGTGAGCTCTGCACTTACCTCTGATGTTCACGGTATGGTTACTGGCCAAGGATTCAACTTTGCACATCTCATCTTTGAAGGTTTAAGATACAACCTTCAAGAGGGTGCAAAGCATCAATTTTATATGTACCCCAGGTTCTTGCAGGAGGTTTTTAACAATGAAATAAAAGAGCTTTCAAAACGTGCAAAAATCTATCTTATGCTGGGTCAAAAAAGTAACATTTTTCAAAGTATGAGAATTGTTTCCAAAAAGTTCTCAGGGGTTAATTTTCCATTGTCATCTATATTGATGAACATACAAAGTACCCAGGGTGACAGTTCAGCAATCCCAGTTGGTACTGATCCCACACCCTCCTCTTCACATCCTGAACACCAATCTTCTTCCACTGTTCGAACCCTTGTGCATACTACTAAGGATGCACAGGCACATAAATTACTTACACCTGTTTTGGATGTTATCGTTCAACTGGAACAAAGGGCCCCAGTTGCAGCAAAATATACTAGAAAAAGGAGCAAGAAGACTCCTTCACTTCTTATCTCAAAGGCCTAATCCCAACCTAAAAGCCCTCATTCAGAATCCCAAAATTCTGATGAGAATATCAAAAGGGATAGCCACATCATTAGAGAGACTTCCTTGGAAGCGTCTCTATTAGGATCAGGACCGCATCTCAGATCCATAGAACAACCCTCTGAGCCATTCCATTATTTTTCTTCTCTGAACTTAAGTGCAGAGGCACCTTCTCAAGATGATATACCTTCTCCAACAACCACTATCTCAGAGGTATTGATTGACTTGGCTGCTAGTGCACCTAACCCAAGTTCTTCGCCCAAGAAGGTTCACTCTGGGAGTACTGATAGAGTGAATGTGGAAAGGGCTGTCACTACTCCTGGTACATCAACTGACCAGGAGGACAATGACAACATCACTAAGACCCTAACCACGGCAACTCACAGTGAGGATGTTTCCTTTGAAACACTCTTCACTAAGAGGAATCCCAGGTGCCAAGAAAACCAGGGTGATGGGGATGCAGAGGCTAGGCCTAAGGCCCCATCTGGATCCATGGATTCCACAACTGTGGATGAGGATAGACTGAAACTTCATAACTTGGAACTGACGGCCAAGGTGGAAATGCTAGAGGCCGAAGTATCAAAACTAAGGCACCAAGTTTCTATGCATGAAGCCCATCAATGCCCTCCAGTGACTACTCCATCCCTTGTCTCAGTGGGCACTCAAACTGACCAGACTCTGTGCACTGATGCAACCGAAAAGGGGGAGATAGTTGCTAGGAAGACGATGCTAACAGCCTCAACAAATGGATACAAGAGCAGACAACCTTTCAAAGTTATCTATTCAGACCTGCTTTCGTTCAAGTTCATGACTTGCCAGACTCAGTAGATGAAGAGGAAGAAATCACTGAGGATTGGAAGTTAGTTGTCCGAGCTATTGATGAGGAGTTACAGAATGAAAGTCACCATGAAGACACGCATCCATCATTCAGCATGCTTCCTGAAGCTGCAGTCATAATAAGTCAAACCACTGCCCCCCAATTGACACTGTCTTCAAATAAGCTAGAATTTGACTCCATACGAGCTTGGGGGTATGATGGTTCAACTGAGATATTCTGGATTGGAAAGGAGTTTGGTGGGGTAGAAAAGCTGAACTAGAATGCACTAAATCCACTCCAAGTGCTTGAAGCGTACCTATCCAGCTGCACCAACACCTCTACATATCTCTCAGCAGAACTTGCAATCAGCAGGTTCCAAGACTTAATAGAGGAAAATCTGCCCTGGTTTGAAACACTATTAGAAGAAGCAAACAGGGTGGCCTATCCTAAAGACCGTGCAGAATCTTCAACAGTAGTAGAATAAAAACTGGCTCCAAGAAGACTTGACCTGATCAGGAGCAGTACTTTAACAAAAGAAGAAGCTGTTTGCTGGAGAAGATTTATGTACAACATAGTGGTCAGAGACTTGGAAGTGCTAGGATGGTCAAACACTAGGTCTTATGACTTCACATTCTTCATGTGTAATGGATCATCTCTCTCAATCAACATGAATGAGATCCTACTCTTAAATTCAGACTTCCTGCACAAGGTCTTCGAGCTCAGAACACACATATGCAATGTAAATTCCTTAGAGAGTCAAGCAATGATAAAAAAAAATATCAAAGCTAAGCTTGAAAAGGAAGGACAACTTGCAATGGATGACTCCAACTCCGACTCAGACCTATCCTTTCTTTCCTCTCCAACTGTCAGATTAAACACAACAGAAGAATCAAGAAGAAGAGAAAAGGAAAAGATGAAGAAAGAATGGAAAGCAGTGATAGGTCTTGAATGGGAAGAATATGAAGAAAGTGTCCTTCCCTTGTCCATTCCACAAAATGCCAATGAAGCTGAAGCTGAGATCCTAATATCATTTCTTACATCTGCTGTTGTGGTCCATGAAGCTGAAGCAGAGGCATCCAGCAAAGACAAGGGGAAGAGACCTATGATAGAAGAAGATGAAGAAAAGTTATTGAAAGAGATGAAGGAAAGGGAGGAAAGAAGAAGAAGAAGAAGAAGAAGAAGAAAAGAAGAAGAGGAGATGGTTGAATTAAGAAAAGCACAAGAAAGAAAAACTGTCATACTCCTTAGAGAACAACAGATCCAGCTCTATGCTAAGCAGCTAGATGATCTGAAAGTCAAGATTCCTGCAGCTTCTCAAATTCAAGAAGATGAACCTCTAGCTCTTCAACTCCAGGAACAATTCAATAAAGAAGAAGAAGAATGAGAGAAGAAGAAAAAGGAAGAGGCTAAGTTCAGAATAACTTATTCTGAACTAGCCAAAGAAATGAGAGAGGAGTGGATAGAGGCTCTGATTTTTCAATGTGAGGATGCAGACTACCTAGAGAAACTATCAAATAAAGAAACCTACAGAGCTTCATGGGTCAGCATGGTCAATTGGCAACTAAGAAAAGGGCTGAAGAAGAAGAAAAAGCCAAACAGAAATCCATGAAGACCATTGCCTTTAACAGAAGAACCCATGAAGAAAGGAAGGTCATGATTGACTTCCTAAAGGCTAGAGGAGAGAGTGGAAAAAGGCCAGGTCCCATGAGTTTCATGAACCTGCAAGCCCTTTACTTTAAAGTCAAGAAGGAAGAGGAAGAAAGACTCGGGAAGAAAGGCTCAAAGAAGAGGGTAATTATTCAAGAAGATGAAAGGAAACAAAAGAAACCAAGCTTTCTCTCTCATCCACCACTTCCTCAATTCAACAACCTTCCACTCTCAATCCTAGACCTCCCTCCTCTCCACCCATAAAGTCTAAATCCTTCCACCCAGCTCCTCCTCATCAGTAGCCTTCCAAGAAGAAAACCAAACCTACCATCACACCAGAAGACTCAAGAGAAATAATTGTCTGGTTCTATAATAGTCAAGATAGTTTGAAGTTTTCAGGGGAAAGGAAGAACTGAAAAGATTAGTCTATAAATCTGTTGATGAGGTACTGCAACTCCCAGACTCAGATCTAAGAAGAATATTAGAGTTGGGTGAAGCCCATAAGCCAGAGAATGAAGGTGGGAGACATCTTTTGCTAGTGATCAAACATCACTTCAACCCTAGTAAAGATGTAATCATTGATGCCAAACCTCTTCAATCCCATTCTCCATTCACCAGTTGGTCCTTCAAGGCTGATACCAACGAGTTTATCCTGATTGATGTTAAAGGACAGAAGATGATATGTTCAAGCAAGGCCATCTTCAAAATGCCAAGCAAAGACATAAAGACTCTATCTGAGCTTCCTCTAAACAATCCCAGCCAGGACCCAAGAGGCTATGAGGTAGAAAGGATAGTCTGCAACATGAAAACGCTTCAGCAGCAAAAGCAGTAAAGAGAGTTTTGGTAGCATCGGTATAGGAGGAGTTTGTAGAAATAAAGACTGATGGCTAAAAAATTCTCTAAGTATAACTGCTGTGGACCTCAGAGTTTCCTGCAGATCGACAAACTGCTGCGGATAAGCTTATCTACAGCGGATACTTGTTCTTCTGCTGAAGAACAAATCTGATGTGGATAGCCTTATCTGCTGAAGACCAAAGTTGCTGCTGATAGGCAAATCATTAGCAGCTGTGGACAGTTGTGTCTTGCTACTGATCAACAACATTACTGCTGATAGCCATTCCCTCTGAAGATCAAACGTTGTAACTGACTGGCTTCGATAAAGCAACCATTTCCACTGATAACTTTCTACTGCAACACTAACACACTCCACGCAGAAAGAATGTTACTGGTGCAAGACAATAAAAGACAACGACGTTCTTCTTCCAAGGACTCAAGCAATGATGCCTAAGAAGACGCTTGAGTAAAGATAACTTTTGTAGTATTTATTGTCGTTACATGTAGAATAGCTTCAATACAAGATCAACGGCTTGTGTTAAATCTGATCCTTAGAATCAAGGGTCTGTCTTGATTCTAAATTACTATATAAGTAGTACTTAGAGTCATTGTATAGTAGTGCTTTTTCTAAGAGTTTTCCCTGTAATCTTGTAATCTTTGAAGCTTAATACAAATTGCATTTATCAGTATTCTTCTTGTTTACAATGCTTAGTTGTGATTGTTTCTGCCAATCTCAACTAGAATAGAACCATCTTGTATTCACCGATCCTACAGACAAGTGGAACTATCGAGTGTAGCACAACTTAATGGTAAACCAAGTTATCGAACTCTAGAGACAATATTATAACTATACTAGACTCTGACTCGGACTAAAGATTGATTGATGGGGGGGTTTACTACACTACTAATAATGCATAAACTAAAGATCGACTCAAACTATTAAGATTAATAACTAAGGTAATATCAGAGATGGGAAGAATACTACCTAGGTCGGAATCCTACTTGTAAAGCACAACTTCTACCGGTTCTGAAAACTAAGATGGATCTGGGTTTCTAAGGAAACAACTCTAGACTACCTAGTGGATCCCTAATCACTATCAAGGTGTCACCAACTAAGAAACCTAAAAGATGTAATAACTCACCAGATAGTGGATTACCTTTCGGTCTCTCCAACAATGATAAAGTACCCGAAAGACAGATCACCTTTCAGTCTCACTGTCCACAATGCATTTGCAGAATGCACGGGGTAATCTCAAGATAAGAACTGTGACTCAAAATAGAAACATTCACTAAACACCTAAACCAACTTCCACGGATTCCTAATGACGAAGACTAAACGACTATCTCTCACTTCACGGCTATTGAGACAGGATACACACTAAGATCTAATGTATACCCAATCACAACTCCTATGGATCACTATGTATAGTAAACCACACAAACGACCACAAACGACCACAAACCCTAAAGTCTATGACCTAAATACGCTAATCAAACTGGAAGACATCCACAATCAATGCACGGAATTAAAATCAAACACAAATCAGAATTAAGCAAATAGATTCATCATAATTATTAACTCAAGATCTTTTACAGAATCAATAAACCATCAATTAAAATCCAAAACTGATAAAAATCATAACTTTATGAAGTATTCATCTAATGACCCATGCAGTATTAATGTTTTAGCCTACGATCATGTTCAAAACATTCAAATAGAAGTAAAAGAACAAGAGCATGGTATCAAACACAGAAACCAAACACAAAGTTTCAAACTCTAGAACCGAATAAGCTAAACTACACAAAACCGGATTCCAAAGCTTCGATCTTGCAATCCAATAGCCTTCCTATGCTCCAAAATTTCCCTATTCTCTTCTCTGGATGGCCAAATTGCGAACTCTCAACCTAATGGCAATCAAATTCTATTTAAATTCAGTTTTGGGTTTTTTGCGAATTTCCTAGGCCCTCACGTACTGCGAGAGGTTTGGTTGGGTTCCTCGTTTACCGCGAAGGACAATTTAGTCACGGTCGGTTTTGAAGATCCTCACGTACTGTGAGGTCTTGAAGCTCGTCTATCGCGTACCGCGAGGGACCTATTTTCCAACTTTTTTCACTTTTTCTTCCGGCTTCACTCTCATGCTCAGTTTCTTCACGATTTGCTTGTAATCATCATGAGCACCTGAAAATATAACAAAGACTCAAATACAGACTTAAATGACTAAAAACGAACACGAAACTATCTAAAAACACACAAAAACTATAGGAATAAAGATGTGTGCTTTGCACTACATCACATACAATCTATTTTATCAAATTTATTATCTTTTTATATTTTGTGGTTGATTGGTGATGTGATGTGTTATTTTGTATACATGTGTTGGTTGTATGTTACATATAATCTAACTCTTGCTAACATTATGATATGAAGAGACATGCCGCCCCGACAAGCGCCAATGACTACAGCTCAGATGGAAGCCTTGATAAACCAGAGGGTAGTTGCTGCTGTTGCAACCCTCCCAAACAATCAGAACGCAGGAGGACAAGGACCTAATCCTCCAGCATGTACCTATAAGCTCTTTCTCGACTGCAAACCGCTCACCTTTAATGGGTGGGACGGAGCAGTTAACTTGGTACGATGGATTGAGAAAGTAGAATCTACTTTCAAGATGTGTAATTGTCCAGAGAATTCAAAGGTGAAATTCTCTACTAGAACGTTAGAGGGATAAGCCCTCAATTTTTGGAAAACCAATGTCCAAACGACTTGGTTGTGTACTGATGCAAAGGGAGAAGTTTATCGCATATGCTTCATGACAACTCAAGGTGCACGAGAAGAACTACACTACCCATGACCTGGAACTGGGAGCTGTGGTTTTTGCACTCAAAATTTGGAGACATTACCTGTACGCTACCAAATATACGATCTTCACTAACCACAATAGTCTTCAACATATATTTGATCAAAAGGAGTTGAACATAAGCCAACACAGATGGGTCGAATTGCTTAATGATTACAACTGCGTAATCCTCTACCATCCGGGAAAGGCGAACGTAGTTGCTGATGCCTTGAGCCAGAAAGAAGAGCTTAAACCGCATCGAGTTCAAGCGTTAACCTTGACAATTCACACGAATCCACCTACCCAGATACGTGACGCTCAGCTCGAGGCTCTCAAAGGAGAAAATCTGAAGAATGAAGCCCTACGAGGTATGGAGAAACTGTTTGAGATCAAATCCGATGATGTGACTACATAGACCGGATTTGGGTACTGAACTACGGGAACTTAAAGGATTTAGTGATGGATGAGGCACATAAGTCAAGGTATTCGATTCCCCTTGGTTCTGACAAAATGTACCAAGATCTCAAGACAAACTACTGGTGGCCAAACATGAAAGCTGAAATTGCCACAAATGTCGGTAAATGTTTAACCTGCACCAAGGTTAAGACAGAATACCAGAAACCATCAGGGTTACTTCGGCAGTCGGAATTTCCACAATGGAAGTGGGAACAAATTTCAAAGGACTTCGTCACGAAGCTACCCAAAACCCCGAGCGGATACGACACCATTTGGGTGATCGTTGATCGTTTAACCAAATCCGCACACTTCCTTCTAATCAAAGAGAATGATAAAATGGAGAAGTTGACCTGACTTTATCTAAAGGAAGTAGTCTCAAGACATGGAGTGCCAATCTCCATCATCTCGGATGGGGATAATCGTTTTAATTCCCGATTCTGACAATCACTACAAAAATCGTTGGGAACACTCTTAGATATGAGCACTGCCTACCACCTCCAGACAGATGGTCAAAGTGAACGAACCATCCAAACTCTATAAGATCTACTAAGAGCTTGTGTGATAGATTTTGGCGAAAGTTGGGATACTCAGTTGCCATTAGTTGAGTTTTCCTATAACAATAGTTACCACACGAGTATCAAAGCATCACCATTCGAAGCACTTTATGGAAGAAAGTGCAGGTCACCATTCTGTTGGGCTAAAGTCGGAGATAGTCAGCTCACTGGACCAGAGCTTGTCCACGAGACCACCTAGAAAATTTTCAAAATCCGAGATAGACTGAAATCCACTCAAGACAGACACAAAATCTACTCAAACAAAAGTGTAAACCAGTGGAGTTTCAAGTAGGACACAAGATGTTACTGAAAGTTGCGCCTTGGAAAGGCGTAATCCATTTTAGAATACGAGGGAAACTGAACCCCCACTACGTAGGACCATTTGAGATCCTGCAAAGGATTGGTCATGTTGCCTACCGACTCAACTTACCGGAGGAACTAAAAAACATCTACAACGTATTCCATGTGTCCAACCTAAAAAAGTGTATACACGACGAGGCACTAATTGTACCACTCGAGGAGATACAAATCGACGAACAGCTACATTTCGTAGAAGAACCCGTAGAAATAATGGACCTCGAAGTCAAGTAACTGAAGCAGAGTCGCCTCCCGATAATCAAGGTCCGATGGAATTCCAGATACGGACAAAAGTTCACATGAGAGAGTGAAGACCACATGAAGCGCAAGTACCCACACTTATTTGATACTATACAATCCGCAATTACTGCAAGCTGAATTTCGGGACGAAATTCCTTTCAACCGGGGGATAATGTGACACCTGGCAAAATTTCAGACTAATATCCATACCCGATTGGGGTACATATTACATTATTTGACATGCATCACACTTAATTTTATAGTAATTATGTTCATTCACATTCAGCAAGACAATTCGTTTACACGTGTTGGTAATCCAGAAGATTACCAGGTCAAACACGCGTCCTTCAACACGACTGTTGGTGATAAATTGAAACAAATACCTAGACATATAATATATGCGTATAAATTATATGTAACACTGTGATTTAATAAATCAGACCTATATGAATTTTTTGGTGATTTTTAGAGATACTTTTATTTTCAGCACAGTCCGGTAGACACACATTGTACAATAGCTAGGTGACTAATTCTAAGCATACACTTAGACGTATATTTGGAGCGTACAAATTACATGTAATACAGTGAAATATTATTTTAGGACTCTGTGAATTTTTCAGGAATTTTCAGATAAACATTCTGTTTCAACACAGTCCGGCCAGTCCGCAGTATGTACCGACAGTTTCAAATAAAAATATTAAAACTTTATATGTTGAACATACCAATGTGAGTCAAATTAGTTTTAAATCATTTTGTTCATACAAGTTTGGGAACTCCTACAATAAATCGGTGACTATTCGTTTTTCACCACCTAGAATCACAAGCCCCTATAAATACCCCCCAACTCCCCCCCCCCCATTCTTCACCTCCACTCTTACACCCTCTCTCTCCTCCCTCTTTGGCCGAGAACCACCACACCACCTCCATTCTTCATCTTTTGTGTTGTTTTATCTTGTTTCCATCAAATCCAAGTATCCAAGAGTGATTATCAAGTTTGCAATAAGATTCATCCATCAATCCATCCATTTTCAAGCTTGGTAAGCATCAAAATCCAACTTTTTCTCCATTTTCATCTTCATGTTCTTATGAACATTCATCTAAATAAAAGTCATTTTTATGAATGTTTAACCATGGATTCTTGAAAGAAATGAGTTTTCTAACAAAATGGTACATATTGTTGGTGGTTTTGGACTCGGGTTTTGTTCTTAGGCTCGGTTTCCTTAAAAGGAAACTTTATTGTATGAGCATATGTTAGATAATGTGTTCTTGATGATTTGATGATATATTATGTTGTAGTAATGATTATAGATGGATAACATGTGAAAACTTTGTTATCAAAAGTGTTGGATGATACATGCATGCTCGTTTTTGCTATTTATGGAAACTTTAATTTTGGGTTTTGCATTAGATGCTATGTTTAGGGTGATTTGATTATGGGAAATGGTTGAATATGTATAGATGTTGGATAAAATAAGTAGTTTTGCTAGTTATAACTTTTCGTCATATGAAATTTCATGCTCGGTTCTATTTATGGAAACTTTAATTCTTGGGTTTTTGTTAGAGAAGGTTATGGTGTGATTTGTTTGGTGGAAATGATTCATAAACACTAGATATAGACATTATATGATTTTTTTTTTGGGTAAAATCACTTGTTCATGATATTTTTAGGCTCGTTTTCTATTTTTAGAAACTTTATTTCTTGACATGTATGAAAACTTGATGTTTGGGTACATTTAAAGCATGAAACTAGTATAGTGAACATTATGGAAGAATGATTGACGGAAATGATGAGTTAAAATGCATATGCGTGAGCTCTAGAACTCGGATTTCTAAATAAGGAAACTTTATTTTTCCAAAAGTTATGTTTGCAAATTTTGAACATGGATAAAGGATTTGAGTAACTTAGTAACACTTGACTAAGTGCATTATATGATAATATATGTTATTGGTTCATAAACTTGACAATTTGATATGGTCTTTCTATAATAGGAAACTTTAATTATCCGAAACTCTCATACGTGTCCATTTTTATCAACAAAACAATGGAATACTTTATGTGTGTTATAACATGTCTAAATTCATGTGTGAATGTTAACTTTGCATAGTTGCCATGTTTAGGACTCTAAACTTTACTTTCCAGTTAAGAATACTTTAATGTATCAAAAGTTGTGTTTCAAGTTCTAAATTCCAATCGAATGTTCTAACGTGTTTATTAGAATGTTATTAGGCTATTTGAAAGAAGGTTTGAATTCTATATTAGGATTTGAATGTTTTAAGTCCATAACGTGTCATCAACGGGTCGTCGAGTCAAAACATCTTTGAAATACCAATGTCACTTTTCAAATAACATCTTTGGATGCATAGAGTTCCATAGTCAAACATTTACAATATTTAGACCTTAAAGTCCTAAAGGTTTCCTAGGGCAAGAGTAGGTCGTCTCACTTATAAGGATTTGCTAAGACTTTGCATATCATTTCACTGCTTTATCAGGTGAGTTCTCACAGCCCCATTTTACTTGTTTTTCCTTTGAGGTGAGATACATACTCAAGTATTACATTTTTCAGTAATCATATTTTCCATGCTTACACAGTTACATTAATTAAATAAGTTGTACTGGTGTGTACAAAGTCCTCTCAAAGTCAACCGTTAATTTTTTCCATAGCGAGGTGATCATGAACAGTACTGTTGGGTTTAACAACCCCTACCCGGGTTAGTAGCGCTAACTTCGACTAGAGGTCGAACGGGTACATTTTTGACCTAATCCATTCATGTGCAAGGCACAAAGAGGCAAACCACAACCTTTTTTCAGTGGCTACAATTGAGCGTCAGTTGATGAACTTATGATAATTTTTGGTTTTGTCTGATCAGCAATGATTATGTAGAGTACATATGTTTTCAATACATTTTACAATATGATTTCAATTACATTAAACCTATGAACTCACCAACATTATGTTGACCCATTTTAGCATGTTTATCTCAGGTCGTTGAATGCTTAGGATATGTCACTAGGATGAACCCACAGGAGTCACACGCTATTCATGCGTCCTATTTTGACAAAAAATACTTTATCATTTTATTTCAAACGTTATAAACTTTTAAACATTGCTTCCGCACATTTACTTTGAACTATGTCAAACTTTATTTTAGGCTCTCTTGAGCCTTGTTAAACAGGTATTTTGAAACCATTTAGTGGTCATTCAAAGTAAATTAATGGTAAAGATCCTCTCGAGTCACGCCCCACGGGTATAGCCCGAAGTGGAATTTGGGGGTGTGACACCAAGTTAGTGGAGCAGAAGTCAGGTACACACGGGGCAGTGCCTCATCAAGCATGGCCCGTGCTCGAGTCTCTCATCAGCCTAAAAATAGGTGGTTCATGCATTCATCTGGGAGAGCGAACTTAGAGAGGTTATAGCCACTTGTTAGAAGAAATTATCTGTAATTTTGTAGTTAGTTTCCATTGCCAAGATTCTAGATACATTTACCAAATTTGAAATCTTGTAATGATGATTGATTGTGTTTATACAAGTTTGATCTTTGTTATTTGCATGGCCATTCTTGGCTAGGTTCTTTTAATCACTTTGACAAGATGAACTTTCAATAAAGTAGTTAGCATGTTTATGTATTCAATATTGGTGTGTGTGACTTCAAAATGTGATCTTTTAACATTGAAAGTGGATCCGCACAACCGTCGGAACGATTCATCAACCTCATGCTTTGTTGATTCGGGCCTTCACACTTCAATGTCTATGTATAGTCGGTATGTTAGTTATTTGAAAGGGTGCTAGAAGTTGTGAATTGTGAACGCGGTTGTAAAGATCCTTGCTTTTCAGTATGCGGTAACTCGGTATACTAAAGACTTGATTTTGTGCATTACCACTACCCTTGTGGAGAGGAATCAAAGCAAGGGAGTCATAGTGATTAGTGTAGAAAGTCCCTTGTCTAAAGACATAATTTTGATACTTTAATTCCGATATTGCGGTGGTTGTTATGGTGGCATACTTTCCAATATTGTTGTGAGAGTCAATATCCCAACCCAGGAGTTGCTCCACTTTTTGCTTACACATATACATTATCACTGATCTTCAAGAATATGACGTGATGTCCTGAACCAGGAACCACGTCTAGCTAAGCATAGCGGTCGTCATGTTGTTCAAACTACTACCCCCGGGAAGAAAAAATCAACTCGGGCCATAGGGTATAACGGCTTAAGTGACAACCTCCATGCTTACGACATAGTGATCTTTTGAGAATCCATAAACCAAAGCTAACTATAATATTGAAAGGATTTCAAACCAAAGTGATTTGTTCTTGTCATTGATTTCAACTACTAACTTATACCATTTCTACCGTTCTCTTTAAGCTCCCAAAATTAAAATCAACAACTTTTAAATTCTGAAAGGATTAGACGTCAACTAAAGTCTGGTACTAAGAGCCTTTGTATCCTTGGATCGACACTCGGTCTTACCAATACCATATTACATCCACGACATGTACACTTGCCCTAAGTGTGTTGTAGTGAGTAGCAGTAATTCCGTTTTTATAAATTTAAAACTTTTGAGTTAAAAATTATATATTTTATATACACACCACGACACATCAATGTTGACTAATACTGGCACCCTCTTCCACCTTGCAAGAACAAAGGATAATTATGCATCTCATACTTTAAATCCTTATCTGTTGTTGGAACCTTCCCTTCAACAGATTAATCGTCTCATAAGCATTACCCATTTTAAGGCATCTCTTAAATTTAGGTTCAATGATTGCTAGGATAAGCATTGACACATCTAGTGAGTCATTAACATGCTTATTCCTGGCATCAAGGGCTTCTTTGGAATTAGTAGCAGGTAGTTCGTGTAAGGGACCTTTAAGAATGTATTCTTTTTTCTCAACCCTAAGAACAATTCTTAGGCTGTGGAACCAGCCCACAAAGTTAGTACCGTTACGAGTTTCCCTCTCAAAGATGTAGCGGAGAGCATTATGAGAGAAGTTTGAATTTGAAGACATCTACAAAGAACAAAGTTGGTTTTACTATTTTTGATGAAAAATATTTCCTTAAAATAATGACCCTTTAAGAAAAACATTATATCATGTTTAAGGAATGAGATCCATAGAACATACCTATTTAGGTAGGTAATGATTACCAATTGTATCCGATACAATTCTCATGATTATAAGGCCAGTCAAAGATATCTAATGTCTTGAGTAGGTACGGTTAGCCTTATCTATGCCCACTCTTCCCTAGTAATTTGTTGAAGCACTTCTTACATGTTTGAGCAATATCTCATCCTAATCCAGCAACATGTGCATGTCGGCCCAAGATTCTCGGGAATCGTGACATCACCTTGTCCCGACATTTGTAGGCACAAGTGTAAGGCTGAGGCACATATACTTAAGGGTTCGGATATATCATTTCAATTGTCCTGAAATAGGGAGGCATTGACATATTTATTTCATTAGTGATTTGTTTCGAGTTTTACCAATTTCAGGTCAAAAACACACCGTGCAGCATGTATGCATGCTAATATAAACACAGGTTTATATAAAATTCTCAATTTTATATGTATGGTTCGTGATACGGATGAACTCTTTATCTCACGCACGCTTGTATTTTAATATCCTTTATTAATAAGCATGCTCTCGATCCATTTTATCTATTAATAAACTCCTTTATTAATATTTGAGTTTTGAATAATTAATCTCACTAATTATATATTATCAAAACTCCGGTTTTAACTCTTAAAATAAACTCTTTTATTTTAATAAATCTTTCACGAGATAACTTAAAATCTCTATTTTAAAAATCTCATTGTTTCAATTTGTATTGTTTTGTTTAAACCATTTGATTGTTTTATAAAAGCATTTAAACCTAAATGTCCAACATTCAAGCAATGCACAAAACCAACCAAAACATAATGTGAATCAAACCATAAATTCGTCAGGTTTGCTAAAGCCATTTTGCCAAACCGAACTAGGTCAAGAGGACGATAAACCAAGACATAACTCCCTGTTCTTGAATAGCTCCCAATTGCTTCAAGATCTCCATCTTGTCCTCTGGGTGTCTCGGTCTCTTGGTTTTTAATCTTCCTCTTGTCTTGATTAGGTTACCATATCTATATATATATATATATACACAATAAAATTGAAAACCCTAATCTATTACAACCGGCTTCCAAAACAGCCATAAAATTCAAGACAAAATAAAAACCAAAACAACCATCTAAACACAACCATGGGTCTACGCTTGATCCACAAACAATAACACAAATATAATAAAACATAAAGGACACAATCTTTTGACATACAAAAGTATTGACAAAATTAAAACCTAATTGCAATTAAATTAAATGTTTCTTATTGTTCGCAAAAGTGGCTCTGATACCACTATTGGGGTTTCGTGCATATGGTTTCAAAAACAATTTTGATCAGATAAAATAAACGCATCGGAAAATACACACGGACCGATCTAGGACATTACCCTAGATCACTCACTAGGAGTCCGGATGCAAACCAAAAAGAAACAAACAACCATATGGGGGTTTAGTAATTATACCTTTCATGAAACCGACTGACTGATAAGCGCAATACCTTGAGACAACGATCCAGTCGCTAGGTCTGGTTCACACGAATCTCCACCCGGATTTGAACTCCTTCAAATCTAATCTCCAAAGAACCTACAAATCTGAACTCCTTCAGATCCACCCTAAATCATCTGAAAAACTGAACTTGAAAGTAACTGAATATTCCTACCCAAAATTAACAAAACAGATCTAACCGGGGATAACAGGGTAGCAGAAAACTGTAGCACGAAGGCAGCGCGACGGCGGAAATCGGCGGCGGCCTTCCGACAGCTAGCAACGGCCTTTCTTATTACAGCGGTCGGCGGTTTGACGGTGGTGTTACTACGACGCAGGGAGGTCGGAGACGGTGGACTAGTGGCAGCGCAAAGGTGGAGGAGAAAAGGATTAGGGTTTGCAACTCTTTGCTAAACATGTTTGTCTGATAATCGTTCTAATCACCTCCTTGTAGCCTTTATTTTAAATCACCTAACTTATTTTCCAAGTTAGGGTTTTACTAATTACATTTTAATCATTGCAATTATCATAATTACATTTGTGGATTCTATTTATCTTAATCGTTAATTAACTAACTATTAGTTAACTATTTATAATTATATCGAATATAATTATAATCACAATTAAAATAATATCCTAATTAATAAATATGTTCCAAACATATTTCACCGGTTCATTATTAATCTAATTAATAATAATGATAATTATTTCATAAACAATTATAGCGTCCAACCGTTCGTTTGTCGAGATAACTTATTTCTCAAATAGTTATCTCGCCTCTTTATATATTCGTGTAATGGACAATATTAACTGTTAATAAATCCATTGATCGTAATAGTTGCCCAAATTGTAACCCTTTAGATCTTACCTCGTTACAAGTATTGTCAAATGTCGTTACTCGGGCATACTAGTCGAAAAATAGTCGTCTAAGGAATTGGAGATTTGGATTAAGTCTTCGTTCGCAGTCTCGACTTCGTAAGATTTGTCTAGTTTAGATAGGGGCAGTGTTGTAAAAGTCGGCCAACTCGGCCATGGAATCGGCGAGGAATCATTACTCGGAGGTGTTCAATAGCGATTTTATATAAGTCGGTGGGTAAGACATGGATTCGGTCAACATCGGACAGAATCGGTCAAATTCGGTCAACTCGGTCAGAATCGGTCAACTCTGTCAGAATCAAGCAAATTGAATAATTTTTTGTTCAATTTAATACAAATTTGATGAAAAATAACAAATAAGGAAGACTAAGGGTATGAAAGTATTAATTTTTCATGGGGTTAACATCAATAAACAATTCGGAGATACCTTGTAAGACGAGAATTAAATATTTCATATGTCTAAAATATTTTAGAATGAATATCAATTTTTGAAATACTATAGTATTTGAAGTTTGACCTGTATCATTTTGATTTATTTTAATATTCACGTATTTTGTTATAAATATTAGTAAACTTATGATATTTAATATATATATATATATATAATCTCCTAATAATTAATTTCTTTATAATTTACCATGTCAGAGTACTCCCCGCCTAGGTCGAGTACTCGCAACTCCCCAGTCGACCGACCTGGGAGCGCCTAGCGACTTCTGCGACATTGGCTAGGGGTTTATTCAATAGACTACAGAGTTTATAATCTATGAAACTTTGATTTGCACTAGAGTCAAATAAAACTCTAGCATAAACATTGTTGACAAGGAATATACCGGTAATGACGTCCAGTATTTCTGCAGCATCACAGGTGTTTAGAACGTATGCTCTTGCATTCTTCTTCACTCCTTTAGTAGGTTTTACTCCTGCCCTGCTGGCTTTATTCTGCTTTGGGCATTCAGTTTTTATGTGTCGTTGCTCGCCACAACCAAAATAAGTGATAGGTTTCTTTTTTAAGCAGTTCTCGGTGGTGTGACCCGAGAATTTGCAATAATTGCAATAAGCTCCAAACCTACACTTTCCCAAATGACATTTTACAAAATCTACATTCATGTATTCGGGAACAAGTATCTCTTCTTTTGAAGCTTTTATCATGCTTCTTATACACGTGTTTGGCTTTCTGAGAGAGTTACTTCTTTTTGTTTTCTTCTTGGGTCCTAACCATACCATCAGTCATTAAGGTACCCAATTCTATTCCTTCATCCATGGTTTGTGGCATAGTTACCTTGACCATGTCCGTTATTCCACTTGCCAGTCCCCAGATGTATCGTTTGATCAAACTGGATTTCGAATTGGCTAAGTGTGGTATAATCGAGCATATTCGAATAGTTTCAAATCATACTCTTAATGATTTGTACCAACCATCCGATGGCTCAAGAATTTATTCTCAATTTCTTCCTTTTCGTTCAGATGACAGAATTTCCTCTCAACTTTCTCACGGAACGTCTCCTAATTGAGAGCGTAGGTCTTCTCTCGCCCTTTAGCTTAGTTGATGGAGTTCCATCACTCCAAAGTTTGATCTTTAAAAAGATTGGAAGCATACAATACTTTGTACTCATTGCTAATGGCTAGGATAGATTATGTTTTCTTCGGCCATCTCAATGCGGCTACAACACCTTCTTTGCTAATGAATTCATAAGGTTTGCAGGCTTGGAATGTCTTATCTGAACATCCCAAGTGCTTTTTTCTTCTTCTATTGAGGTTCAAATACATTTGATAGATGGATAAAAGATAACTTTATTATTCATAAGATACTATTACAAGAACAAAAATATGACTAGTGTCTTATTTCTATTGATGATTACAATTTCTTGCTTCTTCCAAAGCTTGTCGCAGCATAGCGTTCTAGGCTTCGGCTTCTGCCATTCCTCTTTCGAGTTCGTCTATTCAATTTTTTTAAAGCCCTTATATGTTCCTCTCCCTATTTTTCTTCATTTACACGAGGAGTAGGAATACTTATTGCCCCATAAGGATGATAAGGTACATAGGGCATGTTTGAATCTGTCCTTTCTTCTCCCTCTAGAATATGAGCATTCTCGTAAGGAACTTTTCGAAATCCCTCATAATAGATATAAGGGTTTACATAAGTATAATTATGACTTCTAGCGGTAGGAGCTGAATGAAGGCTCATGGAAGGTATATGTGACATCCGGCTAACTAGAATTAACCCTGTTAGCTTAAACTCAGTTAATCCTGTTAAATCTTAATCTAATTAACTCATTACAAACCTCAGGGACTTATTCTGTCAATATTTAAACTTAAACTACAGGGACTAGTTATGTAATTACTCAAAAATCGATTATATTGACTCTAAAAAGGTCAAAATTTCATGCTTTGATGTTCTGTTGAATTTTGTGAGTCAAACCCGTAGCCTTTGATCCTAATTCGAACCCCATAACCTCAAATTCTTCCGAATTGTAACTGTTATGCACGATCTATAACATTAACGACCATCATTAAGCCTTTAATCACCATCATTGTGTCGAATTAAACCAATTTATGATCATTAAACCCATAACCGTCAAACACCATAACTAAACAATCAAATTCGACCATTTGGTGTGTTATTCTCGCAATCAAACTCCCCAAACACCTTAATCGCATCAATCAGAAGCTGTTGCACACACACATTCGTCCGGAGAGGTGGTTGGAGTCACCGGGGACCAAAACCGTCGACTTCGGAGTCCATCCTAATTGATGTCCATCAATTCAACATCAAATCTGGTAATCAAACGCTTCCCTAGCTTCGTTTCAATGATTAGATCAAAAGCCCTATACTAATCAGGGCTTACATTATCGAATTAACCGTGATTGGATTCTAGGACTCATACCCATTCGGGTTTAATCGAACATCACCCTAGACTCAATCAAAATCCAAATAATTCATATGGTTAGTTTCAAAAACTGTTACACTTTGAAAGCCCTATGCTAATTTGATCATATAACATCGAATTGACCATGATCTAGAATCTAGGGTTTGTTCATAAAACGATTTAGGGGTTTTAATTTTAGACACAATCTCAATGCAATTAAACTACAGGGGTAGTTTCGCAACACTCTAAGCAGTAAAAGCCCCATGATTTCAACTCCAAACATCATCGGATTTAATCGATTTGATTCTAAGTTAAAAACTAGGGTTTCGACTTTTGAAACTGAAATTAAACAGCTTTAAACTCAATGGTTTTGCAATTAAATTCGTCCACCGATTCGCAATACCCTGTGTTACAAAACCTCTTTGTCTTTTATAAAACCTTTTCCCTATAATATTGTAATAATTTATAAATACATTTTAACCCCGGAAAACACTCGTAGGCTCGGGTTTGGATTTATAACTCGTTTCTAATTATTATTCCCACATTTAAAATAATAATATAATTATATATATTATTACCCAAGCTTATGTTTCTGAATAAAAATAATATACTTATTATTTTTATCACTTAAATAATTATCGTGTTATTCTCCTAAATTAATATTAATATATTATAACTCCCGAACATTTAATTAATGATATTATTCGTAGTTAGTAACGTTTTGAACATACCACATCTATTTTATTAAAAAAACTAAGAATTCTATGACTCCCGATGATACGTTTGTCTACTCGTTGATCCTAAGTGTGTATTTAGGACTTTCAATCTTTCCGTGTCGTTGTCACAAAATCCCATGTGTCCCAAACTATTGTAATTATAATTCTAGGGCATACGTAGGCGGCCCACAGGCAAACTCTTGTGTTTTCTTAATGCATCATTGCGTGGTGCTAACTACCTACGCTTACACAACTCAGGTGAGTTTCACGGCCCTTTTACTTGTTTTCACGTTGGGGAGAAACATGCACACAAACAAACGTTCTTTTACTTGTTTTCCCGTTGGGGAGAAACATGCACATAAACAAACAGTCTTTTACTTGTTTTCCCGTTGGAGAGAAACATGCACACAAACAAACATTCTTTTACTTGTTTTCCCGTTGGGGAGAAACATGCACACAAACAAACATTCTTTTACTTGTTTTTCCGTTGGGGAGAAACACGCATATAATAAACATCATTTTACTTGTTTTCCCGTTGGGGAGAAACATGTACACAAACAAACATGAATCATATAATATTTAACTATGACTTGTTTACTTAAGCGCAAACATAGCATGCTAAGTCCTTACATTCTCGAACCGTTAATATAAGGTATATAGCGAGGAAATTTGAGTAGTACTACTGGGTTTGACAAACCCCACCCGCGTTAGTCGCGCTAACTCGATTGGAGGTCGAACGGGTGTAAATTGTCCTAAACACTTGCCATTGTTGATGTTAGCAATGGTGGAAGGCATTCAAACACAAACAGTCAGCTTCGGTTGCGAACGCTTAGAGTAACTTGTACATTGTCTAGCTAACAATAGATGTGACTTATGTGTGTAGATCCTGCAAGCACACAAGCAGTTATTTACTTACAAACCTGTGAACTCCCCAACCTTGTGTTGACACTTTAAGAATATTTTCTCAGGTCACTGTGGTACACATCAGGACTAGGAAGCATCATGGAGTCGTATTGGTTTTATCAATAAAGGATAATGTTTATTATCTATCATTTACATTAATTGACGCTTTGTTGCGTGTAATTACTTTGGGTTAAATTTTAACATTTACACTTTCGCATTTAACTCTGAACATTAATGGATTTTGTTTAAACTCATATAGTGTCGTTTGACATAACTAATGACTGAGATCATGGTTTGTCACACGCCTAACGGTAAAAATCTGTTAGTGGATTTTGGGGGTGTAACAGATTGGTATCAGAGCCATTAGTTATAGTGAATTAGGATTGTATACTAGACTATAACCACACACATGCATTGGTTACATGACACAGACACTCATAAATGATCACATAGCATCCATACATACATTGCATTGCAGGCATGTTGACGTCATCCGTATCACCTTCTGCTAACGAGGAACACGTCATTCTCATTGCATCATCATTCCCAGTGGCGACACTCGGGGAATCACCAAGACAACATCCACTCCCGTCCGAGGGCAGAAAGACGGAGCCTTCGGAGGAGTCACTCACACCACCATTATCTGCACCCTTGTTACACCACCACAGCCGAAAATAACACCGGCTTGAGCCTATTGATGAGACAATCATGAATGGTGGGCCTTCTCAGGTCCATGTTATGGACGACACCCAGCACTGGCACATGTCTATTTAGGAGGTGGTTTTGTCGGAAGCGAATCCTTCATGTACCCACTAGCAACAATACTCCGATCTCACTAGCTTTACTCTACTTCAAGCCCGAACCCGTGGACTTCGCTTGAGGTACACCGTGTGGAGACAGACCGTTGCACACATTATTGCAAAAATACATTGACACATAGATGTCGTCACGTACCCGAGCCATGAGCTCACGTCTTTGGTCGATATTCTGTTGAAGATAGATTGACAACAAAGTTGAGAACGTTTTACCCATTGCATATTCAAACCATATTCTGACTCAGTTAGAAGAACGACTACTTTGCCTCTTCCAGTAACACATATCCATGAACTAGTTTCACATCGCGACGCCGCAGTTCATGTGCATGTTTGTTTCATGTGCACATTCCCATCTACAATCCACTTGATTGGACTCTCGTATTGTGTTTCAACTCGAGTGAATACTCGGATCAAACGATTCCCGACTACTCATCCTGATATGAGTCCTAGTTGATCAACTTATGGTTGATGACTAAGCCTTCGATAACTTATCATCTCTAACAACACTCTGTACCCAGTAATAAGAATTAAGGGACATTTTGAGACAGGACAGGGAGAACTAGGGTGAGCATGTAAAGCAAATTATCAATATGGGTGCACAGGTAATTGTAATTTGAGATGCATGTAAGTCCTGGTGAAATGTAGTGTGTGGATAAATGGTCCTAATCTGTGCTTTACAGACTTAACGTTCCACTTCCTGTAGAAATTCACGTAACCCGCTCAATGACTAGTTGGTATCGTTAAACCTGTTCAATAGTTGATAGACGCGACTATCAGGTAGAAGATGTTTACTAACACACTGAAATATCATCAATAGGATCCATCATTTTATTTCACTCATGTAATGGTCTTAGTGAACTTAAGACCCTCATCCAAACTTGATCAAGGAAACCACCTCGATTGAAACTCTAGTAGAACCTCATGGCAAACCAAATTTGAGGAATTCTTTCTAAGTACACTATAGTGATAACAGACGGTCAGATAATCGAAGCAACTCACAATCTTAAGGAACGTAAAATAGGATTGGATGGTCATAAGCTTGACATTGACCTCATGCCAGTCACACTTGGTAGTTTTGAAATAATTGACGGTATGGATTGGTTATCCAAGAACCAAACTGAAATCATCTGTCGTGACAAAAATTGTTCGCCTTCCTCTCCCTAATGCAGAAGTTCTTTCTATCCAAGGTGAAAAGAGTGGTGTTGTCGTAGGCATCATATCTTTCATAAAAGCATGGATGTGTTTGCGTAAGGGCCATACCGCCATTCTGGATCTTGTCGCCGAACAACCATCCGAAGAGAAGAAGATTGACGATATTCCGATCGTACGTGACTTTCCTGAAATATTTCCTGAAGACTTACCTGGTCTTCCGCCTCATCGTCACGTCGAATTCCATATTGACTTAGCACCCTGAGCGGCGCTTATTGCTCAGGCACCGTACAGACGTGCACCTAGTGAGCAACAAGAATTGTCTACACAACTGCAAGAGTTGTTAGATAGGGGTTTTATCAGACCTAGCTTATCGCCATAGGGAGCTCCAGTCTTATTTGTCAAGAAGAAAGATGTAACTTTTCGTATGTGCATCGACTACCATGAGTTGAACAAAGTAACCATCAAGAATCGTTATCCTCTACCCCACATAGATGATCTGTTTGGCTAACTCCAGGGGTCAAGTTTCTATTCCAATATCAATCTTAGATCCGGTTACCATCAACTAAGAGTCCGAGATGAAGACATCTCTAAGACTGCATTCTGAACTAGGTATGGCTACTACGAGTTTATGGTCATGCCTTTCGGACTAACCAGCGTACCCCCGGTTGTTAGGACATGTGTTTGTAACTGTTGATAAAATTCTGTGTAAGTTCATAGAGAGGCGAACTTAACAAGTTCGCCTAAGCATCTTTAGGAGCGAACTTGTTAAGTTCGCCTAAGGAATATTGTTCAAGTTCATAGAGAGGCGAACTTAACAAGTTATCCTAAGCATCTTTGAGGCGAACTTGTTAAGTTCGCCTAAGGTGCTATGTGTTCCTATAAATAGGAGTTACAAGTTCATAGAACACAAGAACACTAGAGAAGAAAAAGGTGTAAGTGTGTGTTTTGGAGAGAACTGTTGTAATCCAGGATTATAGTAATACAAAGCGTTTATTTACACCGTGTTGTTGATTGAGTTACACGTTGCACGTTGATCATGGATTCCGCACGTTATCACCGTGTCGTACCACGAGTCTAGAGATCCGTCACGCATCGAATCGGGACCTACAAGTGGTATCAGAGCTTTTGCTCTTAATTAGCAGAAGATTCGTGGTGTTTTCGTGTACAATCAACATCAAATATCACTGAATTTGATGAGGATTTGAAGGATTTTCCATCTTTTTTGTGTTCTTGATAAAAATGGAAGAATTTTGATCATTTTGGATTGATTTTGGATTTTTTTGATGAAATTGATCCGATAGAAGTGTTCCTAATCAGTCCCTACACATTCCTACGGTTCAGATTTGTCTAATTTGATCATATACATCAGAAATCATAATTTTCGGAGGTCTGAGTTCGTGTTTTCGTTTTTCTGAAGTTTCAGCGTTTTAGGCGAACTTGCTGATTCAGTTGCAGGCGAACTTAGGGAGGCGAACTTAATAAGTTCGCTCAGTGAAGATCAGGCGAACTTAACAAGTTCGCTTGGGGTGAAATTCGCTTGGCGTCAAGTTCGTTCAGTGAAGTTCAAGCGAACTTATTAAGTTTGCTCAGGCAGTGTCCAACGAACTAATTTCAGGTGAACTTATCTAGTTCGCTTGTGTTCTATTTTGGCGGGAAATATCTTCTTGTCTAAATTTTTTAGGGAAAGTTTATATGGTTGTTTTGAATCATTTTTGAAATTTTGAAATTTTAAAAAGAGTATTTTGGCGGGAAATTTTTTTTTCAGGATATTTTCTCAAAAATTTCAAAATGTCGATTTCTTGTGATAATAATGAGATTGAAATTATGCCACCAAGGCTTTTGTGCATATCATATTACCGTAGCTGGAAAGTCCGGTTTGAACAGTTCGTATCAGAAACTGATAAAAATTTTTGGAGACCAATAACAGAAGGATATGTGCATCCTACTTTTGACTTTCTGGAATTTCGTGATGTTCCTAAACCAGTGACAGCTCTTACTAAAGTAGAAAAGCAGAAGATTGATCGAGAGATGAAAACGTGTGAAACTTTAACGTTGTATTTACCAAAAGAAATCAGTCATAGTCTCGGGAAGTGTCCAACTTCAAGAGATATATGGGAAGCATTGAAGAAAAAGGGTGAAGCAACTTCTCAAGCGTTTGTGGTCTTGATCAAAGAAGTATTGGAGTAGCAGAGTGATTCTCAAAGTGATTCTTCTGCAGATTTAACTAATAGTGAGAGTATTCGATCTGGTGAAAGTACTCAATCTACTGAGACTGATGTGATGACTGAACCAAGCTTTCAGACAGTTGAAGATGATCTGAGTGAATCGGAAATTTATGCGGAGTCTGTCATTGTTGATCAAAAGGGTGAAGCTGATGATGACGTATTCATGGCTCCTGGTGCATCTTCTTTAGAAGAAAAGGATATGGTAGTTTCTAACTCTAAATAGTTTTGTTCTAACTGTATTTCAGTGAAGGATAAAATGATAAGGGTTATGGATGATAACATCAACCTTATTTGTGATATGAAATCGATGCACACGGTAAACTAGAAATTAAAGGATAATGAGAATGTGTGTATTGAGAGAATAGAATCACTGAAGAGGGATAGAAGTTCTCTGACTTTGAAGATCAAAGAGCAGGCATATCACCTGGATATGTCCTTTGCAGAAATTGAGAAAAGAAATAATGATCTTGCTGAGAAAGATAAGGAACTAGCTGAATCTAAAGCAGAGGTAATCAGATTGCATAGAAAGTTAGAAAGCTTTGAAAATTCATCATTCTTATTTGGACATTATCATAATAATACTAAAGAGGGGAAGAGAACTAGTGGTATTGATTATGTTCCTCCACCATTCAACGGAAATTATTCTGTTATACATGAGATTATAAAAGATGAGGATTTAGATCCTAAGACTGTGTTGAAAGTGAATCCAGTCATAGGTGAAGATATGGTGTATTCTGATGAGAGTGACGATGAATATTTTGATGAAGCTAAGGTAGAGGGGATACCGAAAGAGGTTAAGAAAGAAAACTCAAAGGTTGATTCTAATTCATCTGGAAATTATACATTTGGAAGTTCTTCAAATTTAAGGAGAGTTCCATATGTCAGAGACTATAAAGACAGGCGTATATGCTTTCATTGTAATGAGATGGGACACATTGTGGTGACCTGTCCTTACAAAAATAAAGGGGAGAAGCATGTATTTCCTGAGAAGGTGAAGCATGAATCAAAACTTGTTGCAAAATCTGGAGTTCCAGAGAAAATAAAGCCAAAAGAAGTTCATGTAGGAGAATCTTCTTCAAGTGCATCTTATCGTGTGAAAATTCCTTATATGAGAGAATATCTTGAGAAGAGATCTTGCTTTTATTGTGGTCTTGTGGGTCACATTAGGATTGCTTGTCCTCACAACGCCAAAGGTAAGCGACATGTTACTCGAGAAAAGGTAAGAACTCATGGTAAGCCTTATGTTAACCCAAATGTGGTTAAACCTCGTGATACACCAAAGGGTAATTCAAAATCTGAGGTTAGGCTTTCTAGACCTAAAAGACGAAGGAGAAACAGAATATTGAGAAAACTTTTAGAACAACAAGAGCTTTCACAATCTACACATTTTTCAAATGAACAAGAATGTTCAAACACTTCACATTTTAAGCAAAAAGAACTTAATGAACATAAGTAAGTTTGGAAATCTAAAGTTTCTGTTTCTGACTCGTCGGAACAATCTCCGAAAATTAATGAGAGATTCGATTGTGAATGGAGTGAGGTTTATTATTTTGATACAGATGGACGACCCATGACTACCATGGCTTGGGTCCCAATTTCAAATTAATGTTTCTTGTTAGATGTGCATGATTAACCAAGAGGGACTATTAATAACATTTGGTTTGTTTATAGTGGTTCTTCATAGCACATGACAGGGAATGCCATCTGCAAGAGTAAAGAGTTGTTGATAACTGAGAATCAATTTGATTCAACGACTTGATGCTCAAGGGGGAGAATATGTCACACACAATGTTTTGGAAAGAGTTTTACAAAGTCCAAATGATAACCTGAAACTTAGGATGACAATGATGAGCATAAAGTCGTTGATGCAACCTGTAACATTCCCGATTTTCCAACCCTATTTTAATTTATTTAAATTAATAAAATAACGGTACATCATTAAACTTTGTACTTGTTCAAACCCACACCTCATCAATTTTTAGCTAAACGCATTTTTAAATCCGAAGTTTTAGAACTCAAATCACGTGGTAACACCTCCTAGAGTTAACTCAGTTAGTAATCCCGTTAGGTGTTCTGTTAAATCCTAACCAAGCTAATTCTGTCAAAGCTGAATTTGCAAGGGCTGATTTTGTAAATAACCAGAAACCCTAGTAGGCACGGTCGCGCCACGTTTTGGCACGGTCGCGCCTCGTCTGGCACGGTCGCGCCTCTTATAGGCACGGTCGCGCCTCACACCAGTTGAAACGTAAAAACAGCCTTTAATCGCTGGACCGTTCGGTTTCGTAACCTTTTCTCACATTAACAAACAATTAAGAGTTTAAATCATTTTCATTATAGCCAATGAACCCGTCTTGATCGATCATTTTCCAAAGTATCAAGACTCTCCTTTGTGACCATCAAATTCATCGTTTCATTGTAAATCCTCTCCACCAAGCAAACCAACACATTAATCGATCCTCCCTAAGGCTTCAGAAGACATCATTTTGGTCGAAGTTGCGGCAGAGAGCACCGGAGACCACACCGCCGACGTCGGAACTTGTTCTACCCGTCCGCTATCAATTCGTCGTCCTGTCGGGTAATTGAAACCTTCCCCTCAGTCGATTTATTCTATAGATCAAAAGCCCCAAACTAATTTGGGCATTCAATATCGAAATCTACTCGAACCCGAAACCATATTTTCATTCAAAATAGTTTAATCAAATCCGGTCATAAACATGTTTTAAACACAATTAATCTACACCAACAGACTCGTAATAACCTTGTGAATGAAAGCCCTATCAATTCCGACTCCATCAATATAAGGATCAACCAATTCGTGTCTGTTTTGAAAGAGACACGGTCGCGCTAATCATCTAGCGCGGTCGTGCCTCGGGAGACGCGGTCGTGTTGACATACAACGCGGTCGTGCCTCCTGCTCAGACCCAGACATGCTCGCTGGCTAGTTCTGGTTGTGCCCCTGAAGCATAGACACGGTCGTGCCTGTCCGAGGCACGGTCGTGCCTAGTGTCTTGGCTAGTTGTCCTCTGTTTGACCAGCGCGGTCGCGCCCTGTCTCGATCGGTCGCGCCCGACCTAGCACGATCGTGCCCTTAGCTGGCACGGTCGTGTGTGTTGGCAGAATATTTATAACTTTTATTTTTTTTTTAAACACATAGTATTTCAGATTAATTTCTAAAATAAAAGTGATTGAAATTATAAAAATCAGTATTATTTTATTTATAAAAGATCAAATGTTTAATCTTAAGATAAATGGAAATTATTTAAAAGTTCAAACATTTAATTTATAAATCCTACTCTTAAATAATATTTTAATGTTTAAGTTACATTTTTTTTATAAATAAATGAATAAGTTAATAATTATTTATTTGATTTATAAGTAAACAAAAACATTTATTTAGTTATACTAAATTACATATAATACCTACATTATTTCCATAAACAATAATTATTTAATCTACTTAAGTAATTATCCCAAACTCAACATTTATTTAAAATGTTCTAAGAATATTCATTTCGAACCTTCTATTTTACTTTCAAGTATCAAATCACTAACTTCATCCAATTCAACCATAGACGTAGACTTAGACTATTGTGCATTATTAATGCAATATATATTACACTTTAGGTTATCTTGTGCATCTCAAGGATCATTATACTACTTAGTATTTGTGCTAGCTACGCCTTCGAAACATGTGAGTATTCACAACCCCTTTTTACTCTTTTACATTTTTGGGGTGAAACATGAACACTATTCAACTTACATGTTTACATTTACGCAAACAACACAAGTACAAATCCTACTTACATTCATGTGTGCAATTTGAGCTTTATGCCCGAGTACTAGGTGTGTTAACCTCTTGTATGCTATTATGTGCAATCATTAACTTTTCAAGCCGACGGTTTTCAATGATGGATCTATTGAGTCTGACAAACCCACCCATGGTACGCGGTGATTAAAACCGACAACACACTTTGTTTTGCATGCTAGTTACAAAGGTTTGATTGTACGTTTGGTTACACAATAGCTGCTCCCCATAAATGCCTTATTTATCATGTTATGTAAAGGATTTGGTTTACAAATTATATGCTATCTATATACAACTGTGTTATACTCACCAACTTTTTAGTTGACTTTATTTTATTCATGTTTCAGGCCCCAATATGTGAGAATGACTCAAGATGTGCTCAATATAGGATTTGGACTTAGCAAAACAAAACAAGAATTTTATGAGTTATTTTATGTTCTTTGTTTGAAATTGATTTGTACTTGGATTACTTGTAATGGAAATTTGACTTTAATATATTTCAATTTAGTCAACCATGTGCTATGAACAGTCTTACATGTCCCGCCCCGATGATTCCGCCATCGGTCGGGGTGTGACAGATTGGTATCAGAGCCTTGGTTATAGGGAATTAGGTTATTAGACACTCTTGACCTAGACTATAACTTTAGGACACCCATACTATGCCATGCTATTACTTGTTACATGATTACTTCTTATGTGAATATTTTACAGGTTATCCTGAGTAATTTCAATACATGTTACAATACTTGATAGTTTATGAGTCACACTACTTGATAACTCTTGTGCTTACATTCATTACTGTTTACATGCTACCTATGTGTTTCACTAAAGTGTTATCCTAAGTTAAACACACACACATACACACCAAAATCTCCATACACCTTTGAACTCACACGCATGATACCATAACTTTATGTAAACAAAGGCTTAAACTATTGGGCCTAATACCCATTAATAATAAACTAAGAAGCCCATATATCCTCCAAGAATGAGAAGCCCGCTGCAATAAATAAACCTCACTTTTGGGGCTCCAAGCCCAGTCCATAACAATTCCCATCATAACCATGAGCCCAACAATAGTGTTATTAATACATGATGGTTGGAAGAGTGTGTAAGCCCATGCGGAATTCTGGCTAAGGAAAGATAGGGTACTTAAGTGTGTCTTAGCGACCCACCCCTCTTTCCTGGGAATTCTCCTCAGGGATACATTGCTTATAGGTCAAGTGTATTTCTAAAATACTATCGTGAAAGGTTCGGTGTTATGACTAGTCAAACTCTAAAACCTATAAGTACTCCTATGTTCAAACCACAACATTTCATTATCACTTACAACTTTTTTTCATTGTTTTTCTGCTAGACATGGACTCCTACCCTCCTCCCTCCCCGGTTTACCGTCCTGGATCAGAATCTGATTGGGAAGAAGACACTGAGACACCCATGTATCGGTCACCAACACTCCCAACTGCTAGGCCAAGGTTTGATGTAAGGGCGGACTGGATTAGGAACACCGGCCCGAGACTTCGAACACCTGAATCACCCGTACCCGTAAACCCGTATCATACACCTCACCTCCATAATCAATTGCCACCCCCACTAAGAGACCCATACCTAATGCCCGACCCATACCATCCTAACCCTTGGGTAAGACAAACCATGGCACCCACTAGTGTTATGGGGATTCCAACCCATGACCTCCATCAATATGTAAGAACCACAGAATTTGAGAGGCAAAGGATAGAGCAGGGAGTGATACACGACTTGCAAAGACAAAGAATGGATAGCCTAGCAAACCAATTAGGGTACCAAAAGGAGTTAATCTCCATCCTCGAAAAGGAAGTACAAGAACATCGCACGGAGACCGCCAGGACTGAAGCCAGATCTGCTACTCGAGTGACTATAGCGGTGCTCATCTTGGCAATTATCTTCTTCCTAGTGGAAAGCTACCAGCGACGTTAGAAGAAGCTTCTACTGATTTCCTTTAAAAATTTTCGATTTGAGAGCCATTTTCTTATGTTTTGAGTAATGTTTAACATTTCAGCATTTAGTTAATTCCATATATTTCAACTCTACAGTTATTGTTCATTGATTTGACCTGTGGAGCGTAAATTACACCTGTTATATTTTCATCAAACACTCTCAAATATCACTTCTTTCATTCAACATGATTTAATGCATTACCAACAAACCCTTTCATAAATAAATCATCCTATTTTGTGATTTAAACAAAACATCGCTATCTTTATTAAATTTTTAGATAATATCAAAAACATAAATTTTCCATAAAACTTTTTCACCAAATAAGGAAAGTTAATGCAATCAATTTTATAAAAATATTTAAAAAAAAAAAAAAAAAAAAACTGATAAATAATTATGATTTTTATTCGTTAAAGTAAATAATTCTAAACTTTGGCCAAATTATTATGCTACTACTTGTTTAGCCGAAGGTTGAAATTTTAGATTAAAAATATTTTTCTCATAAATTGCATATTCATCTAAAATATGCGATTCAATGATTTCACTACTTTATATGTCTATAACCAAAAATAATTTCCCACTTTCTATGTTCAAACAAAGACCCGTATTTATAAACACAAATTCCAGAATATTTCCAAAACCTCCTCGTTACCTTTCACTCGACGCTTCAAGAGACGATCCATATCGCGTAAACGTTAACCTTTCCCACCAACCTCAATGAGATTTGAGGACTTGAACCTAACTACCACATTATGCAAGAACGCCAAACAACACGTTTGTCCGCAGCACTCGAACCCATACAAAACCCGTTACTACACATCGCACGCGAAGTTCAATACTCACGTTCACAATATATTCAATGCAATCTTATGGTACATAAAACTCAATTATTCTCAATATATCCAATGCTACACAAATTACATGATACATGAAACTAGTTTGCCTGCAAATCACAATTTACTCGATTGATTACGTAATGCACGAAACACGTTTATTTGCAGTACACATGCTACTGGATTGAACACATGATACACGAAACTTAATTGTTTGCAATATACGTGATACATAAGAATTGCATCATTGATGCATAGTTCTAGATTGACCACACTATACATGAAACTCATTTTGTTACAAAGCACCTTATACTAAACGGTGTACATTATACAAAATACATGATGCTAAGTTGCTAACACTATACACGAGATCCATTTCCTACAATACACATAATATTATGTGGTTTACATTACACATTAGAGCTTATTGATTTACAAAATACAAGACGCTAAATTATTTACGCTATATATGAGACCTGTTTGATTACAAACTACGTGACACTAGATCATACATGAGGATTGTGTGCTTACTATATACTCGAAACAAAATTTGCTTACAATTATTGCAATGGATTGATTACATTATACACAAGACATGGTCATGCACTTTGTACACCAAAGTTGAAGACCATAATACATTGAAACGACTCGGGGTTTGACGTATTCTTGTTCAAACACGAGCAAACTAAGAAACTTGAAGTGTTACTACTTTACTACTCTTTAGTTGCGAACTGACCTGATTAGGGACTTAGTTACTTGTTAGCGACTTTCTATGTGTAAACAATAGACGTGATCATAGCGAAATTGTACCCCCTTACCCACACACAACGAAACAATCTATACGGACCATACGATGATTTGAATAATTACGGGTGCACACGGAATTATGAAAATCAGCGCATGGAAACTATAGTGAAATTTTGTCGTGTGTTGTGACCTAAAACTTTTCATGATGTGTAACAACGAAACAGATATAATATGACGAGGGCATGGTGGATACGCCGATGGTACTTCCTATATATAAGTGTCCTATCATATTATCAGGAGTAGCGTTGTTCGTGTCACGTGAAGTTTGGACCTAGACCAATGTTTATGAAATCTTTTACCCACTAACAATTTTGAGCACGTTAGACTACATCTTACACAAACTCAAAATTTCAAAATCTCATCAAATTTGTTCCAAGTAATACATCTTACATCTAGAATTCAAATTGCTATTCGACAATCTTCTCCTTAAGTCCATTTCAAAAACTAAATTCATTGTCATCATTCATATTCAACCTTGAGTATCAGGCCTAAATCATATCAACGGTCAAACTCACCGAGAACCCAAAACTCCCACCCTTTTTCTTGATTTTTAGTAGCCTCCATTAGTTAAATTTCGGGACGAAATTCCCTTAACATGGGGAGACTGTAACATTCCCGATTTTCCAACCCTATTTTAATTTATTTAAATTAATAAAATAACGGTACATCATTAAACTTTGTACTTGTTCAAACCCACACCTCATCAATTTTTAGCTAAACGCATTTTTAAATCCGAAGTTTTAGAACTCAAATCACGTGGTAACACCTCCTAGAGTTAACTCAGTTAGTAATCCCGTTAGGTGTTCTGTTAAATCCTAACCAAGCTAATTCTGTCAAAGCTGAATTTGCAAGGGCTGATTTTGTAAATAACCAGAAACCCTAGTAGGCACGGTCGCGCCACGTTTTGGCACGGTCGCGCCTCGTCTGGCACGGTCGCGCCTCTTATAGGCACGGTCGCGCCTCACACCAGTTGAAACGTAAAAACAGCCTTTAATCGCTGGACCGTTCGGTTTCGTAACCTTTTCTCACATTAACAAACAATTAAGAGTTTAAATCATTTTCATTATAGCCAATGAACCCGTCTTGATCGATCATTTTCCAAAGTATCAAGACTCTCCTTTGTGACCATCAAATTCATCGTTTCATTGTAAATCCTCTCCACCAAGCAAACCAACACATTAATCGATCCTCCCTAAGGCTTCAGAAGACATCATTTTGGTCGAAGTTGCGGCAGAGAGCACCGGAGACCACACCGCCGACGTCGGAACTTGTTCTACCCGTCCGCTATCAATTCGTCGTCCTGTCGGGTAATTGAAACCTTCCCCTCAGTCGATTTATTCTATAGATCAAAAGCCCCAAACTAATTTGGGCATTCAATATCGAAATCTACTCGAACCCGAAACCATATTTTCATTCAAAATAGTTTAATCAAATCCGGTCATAAACATGTTTTAAACACAATTAATCTACACCAACAGACTCGTAATAACCTTGTGAATGAAAGCCCTATCAATTCCGACTCCATCAATATAAGGATCAACCAATTCGTGTCTGTTTTGAAAGAGACACGGTCGCGCTAATCATCTAGCGCGGTCGTGCCTCGGGAGACGCGGTCGTGTTGACATACAACGCGGTCGTGCCTCCTGCTCAGACCCAGACATGCTCGCTGGCTAGTTCTGGTTGTGCCCCTGAAGCATAGACACGGTCGTGCCTGTCCGAGGCACGGTCGTGCCTAGTGTCTTGGCTAGTTGTCCTCTGTTTGACCAGCGCGGTCGCGCCCTGTCTCGATCGGTCGCGCCCGACCTAGCACGATCGTGCCCTTAGCTGGCACGGTCGTGTGTGTTGGCAGAATATTTATAACTTTTATTTTTTTTTAAACACATAGTATTTCAGATTAATTTCTAAAATAAAAGTGATTGAAATTATAAAAATCAGTATTATTTTATTTATAAAAGATCAAATGTTTAATCTTAAGATAAATGGAAATTATTTAAAAGTTCAAACATTTAATTTATAAATCCTACTCTTAAATAATATTTTAATGTTTAAGTTACATTTTTTTTATAAATAAATGAATAAGTTAATAATTATTTATTTGATTTATAAGTAAACAAAAACATTTATTTAGTTATACTAAATTACATATAATACCTACATTATTTCCATAAACAATAATTATTTAATCTACTTAAGTAATTATCCCAAACTCAACATTTATTTAAAATGTTCTAAGAATATTCATTTCGAAACTTCTATTTTACTTTCAAGTACCAAATCACTAACTTCATCCAATTCAACCATAGACGTAGACTTAGACTATTGTGCATTATTAATGCAATATATATTACACTTTAGGTTATCTTGTGCATCTCAAGGATCATTATACTACTTAGTATTTGTGCTAGCTACGCCTTCGAAACATGTGAGTATTCACAACCCCTTTTTACTCTTTTACATTTTTGGGGTGAAACATGAACACTATTCAACTTACATGTTTACATTTACGCAAACAACACAAGTACAAATCCTACTTATATTCATGTGTGCAATTTGAGCTTTATGCCCGAGTGCTAGGTGTGTTAACCTCTTGTATGCTATTATGTGCAATCATTAACTTTTCAAGCCGACGGTTTTCAATGATGGATCTATTGAGTCTGACAAACCCACCCATGGTACGCGGTGATTGAAACCGACAACACACTTTGTTTTGCATGCTAGTTACAAAGGTTTGATTGTACGTTTGGTTACACAATAGCTGCTCCCCATAAATGCCTTATTTATCATGTTATGTAAAGGATTTGGTTTACAAATTATATGCTATCTATATACAACTGTGTTATACTCACCAACTTTTTAGTTGACTTTATTTTATTCATGTTTCAGGCCCCAATATGTGAGAATGACTCAAGATGTGCTCAATATAGGATTTGGACTTAGCAAAACAAAACAAGAATTTTATGAGTTATTTTATGTTCTTTGTTTGAAATTGATTTGTACTTGGATTACTTGTAATGGAAATTTGACTTTAATATATTTCAATTTAGTCAACCATGTGCTATGAACAGTCTTACATGTCCCGCCCCGATGATTCTGCCATCGGTCGGGGTGTGACAGATTGGTATCAGAGCCTTGGTTATAGGGAATTAGGTTATTAGACACTCTTGACCTAGACTATAACTTTAGGACACCCATACTATGCCATGCTATTACTTGTTACATGATTACTTCTTATGTGAATATTTTACAGGTTATCCTGAGTAATTTCAATACATGTTACAATACTTGATAGTTTATGAGTCACACTACTTGATAACTCTTGTGCTTACATTCATTACTGTTTACATGCTACCTATGTGTTTCACTAAAGTGTTATCCTAAGTTAAACACACACACATACACACCAAAATCTCCATACACCTTTGAACTCACACGCATGATACCATAACTTTATGTAAACAAAGGCTTAAACTATTGGGCCTAATACCCATTAATAATAAACTAAGAAGCCCATATATCCTCCAAGAATGACGGGGAGTCTACAGGACAGGGGGAGTACAGAACTGTGTTAGTGACAAAGGCAAAGGCATTCAATTACAGGATTACATCGGTTTGAGTTTTTAATTGATTGACTTGCTTAATCCCAAGTAACCAAGTAAATTGTTTTTCATAAAATGTTTTCATGGAAGGTTTATTTTCGTTTGTTTTACTTTCTTTGAAAAAGATTTTGAAAAAGCCAAACAAATTGAAAAAGTTAAAATCAACATTACTTGAAGTTATAAGGAGAAATGAGAGTACATCAGTAGATGTTCAGTCACACATGACCTTAGATTAACTGGTTGGTGCTTTATGTTAATATATCTGAATTATATGTTTTGATCTAAACTTCAAAGACTGCACAAATAGGAAATGATAGTGTTGTGTATGTATATAATTTGAATTGTTAGTAGACTAAAAGCGTCACTGAACCATTAGTAGTGTGAAAACATAATTGCATATGTTACAACTGTGATTTGAACCCATTTTATGCCTGCGTGTGTGAGTTAAAAGATCACTATCAGATAAAGAATATTAGCTTTTAATACAGATTGTCCTATGAGATCAGTTTCAGGTTATGTCCTTAGCACTATTCATTCGATTTGCTTCAGTGCCCATGTCCCGAAAAGCATGCAATTTGAAGTATAATCAAGATATGTACTTGACAACATCTGTCAAACATATACTAGCCCTTGGATCATATTGATAAATCATCTTTACTGATTCCATTGAATTCATAATCAAGAAAATAGTTGGATCCACGTACCTGAATCGTATGATTCCACATATATAGGCCAAAACATTGAATCATTCGATTCTAAATCTCATTGATTCCTATACAATCTAATTTGGATTCTACTATTCATATGCTAAATGATGTCTCCTCATTCTGGAAATTCGTATAATCTTTAGTAAAATCTCATTTGTTTTGAAGATAGTGCATTTACTTACTGTTGGCATACTAGTAGGGTACACGTTGTATTTCATACTTAAATGGTACCTTAACTCACAAGAAAGTGGGAATGAGATGCTTTAGTTTCAAATCTTATAATATTGACAATTTGAATTTGTGTGTCATAGCATGATCCTATTTTCTTTAAATGTTTATCGCCTATCATAACATGCAATATGAAAGTCTTGAAAAGATAGAGTGTGGTAATCTTGAAAGATATTGGTTTGATTGGTCAAGGTTTGAAAGAATGACATAGGATACCATTTAATATTATATGGAATTTATATCCAAGATGTGTGATTGATATCTCATATATACTGATATGATCTTCTTACTCGTGATGTTCGACCAAAAAGATGTGATTTTGTATTTTACATTTTAGTTTGTACAAAGAAAATCCAAAAAGATTTCGTGTTTCTTATGTTTGAAAAATCAAAAAGATTTTATTTTTCCAGCTTCCATAGAAATCTTAATTGTTGGTTATTCTTGGTTGTTCTCCTTTGTAAAAACTGAATATTGCAGATAGAAGTTGACAAGGGGTCCTTCTCCCAAGTTTTCTTCTAGAAATAAAGAGAGAGTGTGCAGATGAACAAGACGAAGGCTATAGTGTGTTTGATGATATATGAAGACGGATGACAATCTTCTAAAGTTGTTGTCAAGGGGGAGTCTGTTGGGACATATTCTGGTGACAACGATATTGAGGATATTATGTCTTAGTCTTAGAGTCTTTGACTTATAATTGATAGAATTGTTAGCAACAGTTAAAGGGGAGTCTGTTAGGACATGTTTTGTAACTATTGATAAAATTCTGTGTAATTTCATAGAGAGGCGAACTTAACAAGTTCGCCTAAGCATCTTTAGGAGCGGACTTGTTAAGTTCGCCTAAGGAATATTGTTCAATTACATAGAGAGGCGAACTTAAGCATCTTTGAGGCGAACTTGTTAAGTTCGCCTAAGGTGTTGTGTGTTCCTATAAATACGAGTTACAAGTTCATAGAACACAAGAACACTAGAGAAGAAAAAGGTCTAAGTGTGTGTTTTGGAGAGAACTGTTGTAATCAAGGATTATAGTAATACAAAGCGTTTATTTACACCGCGTTGTTGATTGATTTACACGTTGCACGTTGATCATGGATTCCGCACGTTATCACCGTGTCGTACCGCGAGTCTAGAGATCCGTCACGCATCGAATCGGGACCTACACCGGTGTTCATGGATCTCATGAACCGTGTGTGTAAACCCTACCTTGATCAGGACTAGGATGTATCACAAGAGTCTTCAGCACATCTTTGAACAGAAATATTTACACATGCGACAACGTCGTTGGGTCGAACTTTTGAATAACTATGTTAGTGCTATCAAACTCTTGGGTCGAACTCTTGAATAACTATGATCGTGGATCTCAAACCGTTTTCATTGACGATATCCTCACTTATTCTAAGAACAAAGAGGAGCACGAGGAACACCTACGTTTAATTCTAGAAATGTTGAAGGAAGAGCAGTTATACACAAAATTTTCCAAGTGCGAATTTTGGATTCGTGAAGTTCAATTCCTAGGACATGTAGTCAACGAGAAAGGAGTTCATGTCGATCCATCTAAAGTAGAAGCCATCAAGAATTGGGCGGCACTAACGACTCCAACTGAGGTGCGACAATTCCTGGGATTGGTTGGCTACTACCGACGATTCAACGAGGGATTCTCAAAGATCGCTCAACCTCTTACCGCCCTAACACAAAAAGGAAAACCCTATAACTGAAGTGAAACCCAGGAATCGGCATTACAACTGCAGTGCACCCATCCTATCTCTTCCAGAGGGAACGGACGACTTTGTAGTGTATTGCGATGCATCCATTCAAGGTCTCGGTTGTGTGTTAATGCAACGCGATAAGGTTATTCCATACGCTTCCCATCAACTGAAAATTCATGAGAAGAACTATATGACTCATGATTTAGATTTGGGAGCTGTAGTGTTTGCACTAAAGATCTGGAGACATTACTTGTACGGTACTAAGTGCACCATCTACACCGATCACAAGAGTCTTCAGCACATCTTTGAACAGAAAGATTTAAACATGCGACAACGTCATTCGGTCGAACTCTTGAATAACTATGACGGTGTTATCAAACTCTTGTGTTTTCTTATTGCATCCTTGCGTGGTGCTAACTACCTATGCTTACACAACCCAGGTGAGTTTCAAATCCCCTTTTACTAGTTTTCCCATTGGGGAGAAAGATGCACACAAATAAACGTTCTTTTACTTGTTTTCCCGTTGGGGGAGAAACATGCACACAAACAGACATTCTTTTACTTGTTTTCCCGTTGGGGAGAAACATGCACACAAACAAACATTCTTTTACTTGTTTTCCCATTGGGGAGAAACACGCATACAATAAACATCATTTTACTTGTTTTCCCATTGGGGAGAAACATGTACACAAACAAACATGGATCACATAATATTTCACTACCACTTGTTTACTTAAGCGCAAACATTGCATGCTAGGTCCTTACACTCTCGAACCGTTAATATAAGGTATATAGCAAAGAAATTTTAGTAGTACTACTGGGTTCAACAAATCCCACCCGCGTTAGTCGCGCTAACTCGATTGGTGGTCGAACGGGTGTAAATTGTCCTAAACACTTGCCATTGTTGATGTTAGCAATAGCGGAAGGCATTCAAACACAAACATTCAGCTTCGGTTGCGAACGCTTTGAGTAACTTGTACATTGTCTAGCTAACAATAGGTGTGACTTATGTGAGTGGATCCTACAAGCACACAAGCAGTTTAATTAATTACAAACCTGTGAACTCACCAACCTTGTGTTGACGCTTTAAGCATGTTTTCTCAGATCACTGTGGTACACATCAGGACCAGGATGCATTATGGAGTCGCATTGGTTTTATCAGTAAAGGATAATGTTTATTATCTATCATTTACATTAATTGACGCTTTGTTGCATGTAATTACTTTGGGTTATTACTTTGGGTTAATTTTTAACGTTTACGCTTCCGCATTTAACTCTGAACATTAATGGATTTTGTTTAAACTCATATAGTGTCGTTTGACATAACTAATGACTGAGATCCTGGTTTGTCACACGCCTAACGGTAAAACTCAGTTAGTGGATTTTGGTTGTGTAACAGATTGGTATCAGAGCCATTGGTTATAGAGAACTAGGATTGTATACTAGACTATAACCACACACATGCATCGGTTACATGACACAGACACTCATACATGATCACATAGCATCCATACATACATTACATTGCAGGCATGTTGACGTCATCCGTATCACCCTCTACTAACGAGGAACACATAATTCTCATTGCATCGTCATTCCCGGTGGCGACATTCGGGGAATCACCAAGACAACATCCACTCCCGTCCGAGGGCAGCAAGACGGAGCCTTCGGAGGAGTTACTCACACCACCATTATCTGCACCCTTGTTACACCACCACAGCCGAAAATAACACCGGCTTGAGCTTATTGATGACACAATCGGGAATGGTGGGTCTTCTCAGGTCCGTGTTATAGACGACAGCCAGCACTAGCACATGTCTATTTAGGACGTGGGTTCGTCGGAAGCGAATCCCTCCTGTATCCACTAGCAACAATACTTAGATCTCACTAGCTTTACTCTACTTCAAGCCTGAACCCGTGGACTTCGCTTGAGGTACACCGTGTGGAGACAGACCGTTGCACACATTATTGCAAAAATCCATTGACACATAGATGTCGTCACGTACCCGAGCCATGAGCTCGCGTCTTTGGTCGATATTCTGTTTAAGGTAGATTGACAACAAAGTTAAGAACGTTTTACCCATTGCATATTCATACCATCTTCTTGCTCGGTTAGAAGAACGGCTACTTTGCCTCTTCCAGTAACACATATCCATGAACTAGTTTCACATCGCGACGCCGCAGTTCATGTGCATGTTTGTTTCATATGCACATTCCCATCTACAATCCACTATATTGGACTCTCGTATTGTGTTTCAACTCGAGTGAATACTCGGATCAAACGATTCCCGACTACTTATCCTGATATGAGTCCTAGTTAATTAACTTATGGTTGATGACTAAGCCCTTCGATAACTTATCATCTCTAACAACACTCTATACCCAGTAATAAAAATTGAGGGACATTTTGAGACAAGACAGGGAGAACTAGGGTGAGCATGTAAAGCAAATTATCACTACGGGTGCACACGTAATAGTAATTTGAGATGCATGTAAGTCCTGGTGAAACGTAGTGTGTGGATAAAAGGTCCTAATCTGTGCTTTACTGACTTAACTTTCCACTGCATGTAGAAATTCATGTAACCCACACAATGACTAGTTGGTATCGTTAAACGTGTTCTACAGTTGCTAGACGCGACTATCAGGTTGAAGATGTTTACAAACACACTGAACTATCATCAATAGGATCCATCATTTTATTTCACTCATGTAAGAGTTTTAGTAAACTTAAGACCCTCATCCAAATTTGATCAAGGTGTGACAATTCGACTTTTTATGTTAACTCCGTTAACAATTCCGCTAAGTTTTCTGTTAAAAACTTAACCTCGCTAACTAAATCCAGTTAAACCTTAACTTAATTAACTAAATCTAACCCCAGGGACTGATTCAGTCATGAATCAAACTTAAAACAATAAGGACTAGTTGTGTGAATATGCAAAATCAAATCAATTGACTCCTCAAAGTCAAAATCAGGAAGTTTTGGTTCTTGTTGACTTTTAAAGTCAAACCTGTGACATTTTGATCCAAATTCGCATTCATGTTAAATGATATACCAAAATTCATAACTGGTGTATACCATCAGACTCTTAACGAACTTACTTATAACTTAATCATTACCATTACACCGAATTTAAACTGAATTAATGGGTGTTAAACCATAACCGTCGACTCTATGTCTTACTCAATCGAATTCGACTGTAATTAGTTACTAATTGGCAAACCAACAAACTTCACACCTAAATTGAGTCTCTCTGAAACCTCTGTACTCGTCAAGTTGATCGGATTCATAGCAAAAGCCACCGGAAATCGAACCAGTCATCGTCGGACCTGTTTTAGTCGACCTCCACCGTCCCGACATCAATTCAGGTAACTAGATACATCATCAGCTTCGTTTTCATCTCTTAAATGAAAGTCCTAACTCAATTAGGGCTTACATTATCAATTCGATCGAAATCTGTAACCTAGGGTTCATCTCTGACCGATTTAATCGAACCCTAGTCTAGACCCAATCAAAATACAATTAACCTATACAGTCAGATTCACAATACCATTTTCATTGAAAGCCCTCTGTCAATTCGATGTTTTATTATACAAATTGTTGTAACCCGAAATCTAGGGTTCTTATGAAATCAGATTGTCAAATTCAACTCTAAACCGTATTTAAATCAAATTCAATCACATCATTAGACTCGTAATCGTCTGTAGAGTGAAAGCCCTGTGAAATATCGGGCTTCCATTATCGAATTGATCATGATCCAGTAATTAGGGTTCATCCTGAAACCGATTTGGGGTTTTCAATTTTAAACTCAAAAGAAATAAAATTAAACCACATCATCAGATTCGCAATGTCGTTTTTGTTAAAAGCCCTATGATTCTATCAAATTTTATTATCAGAATATCTCAAATCGATTCAGTGTTCATAATCTAGGGTTACGGCCTTTAGTTCTAAAATTAAACAAACATAAACATGAAGATTTTGAAATTAAACTTAACCACAGGACCGCCTCAAACCGATTATCAAAACCCCTCTACTGTTTCGATCGATTACCACCGGAATCGATGGATCAGGGCCGGGTTTCGATCGCGAGTGGGTTTGGGAGGAAAAACACCTGAGCCTGGATGTTAAAAGAATTCAATCCGGGTATCAATCGCGATACCCTAGCGGGCGGGACTGGTTAATGACTTGTGCATGTGCCCGGGTTCGAGGCCGGGCTCCCACATCTATTTTTTTTAAGCAATTTCTGATATATTAAATAATAAAAATCAAACTTTATAATATTATATTACTATGTAAATGTGTTTTAACCCGGGAAACAGCTCGTAGGCTCGGGTTTGATTTATTAACATTTTTTTATAAATTATACCCACTTTTATAAATAATATATTGTTATTATTATCAAGTAAAAATAATATGTTTATATTATTTTTAAGCCATAAATTCGTATAAAATAATACGTTTATATTATTTTCAAACTGTGACCCGTATTATTAAATAATATATATTTATATTATTTCGAATCATTTTATAGCATCGTGTATCGATTGAGACTAAATAATAATATAATTAGTTAAATTATTTACTCGTATATATATATATATATATATATATATATATATATTTATCTTCTCAATTTTCATGAATGACAAAACACCCGATTTTATTTATTATTATTTCTGTCATTCGTCGCGTAAAGTAATCTCTAACTCCGTGGACACTTTCGTCCACTATTGAATATTAGAGCGGTTCTTTAAGACGCTTCTTTCAGTGTCACTGTCACAATTCCCATTATCGTTCCTAATTTATGTGTTTATAATTTTAGGACATTCGTAGGTCTTTTGAGACTTACACTCGTGGTTCCAACTTACCTCTAAGGTGAAACTACCTTCAACGCAAAGCGGGTGAGTTTTCACGGCCCCTTTTACTGTTTTAACTTGGGGGAGAAAACATGACTAAACGATTTTGGATTTTTAATTCGTATGTTATCAATGTTAAATGATAAGCGTAACACGCTATCACAGAAAGTCCTCAACTAATATCGAACCATTAATATGGATTTTAGCGAGGTAATATTTAGTAGTACTACTGGGTTTGACAAATCTCACCCGCGTTAGTCTCGCTAACTCGATTAGATATCGAACGGGTGAAATGTTAGCCTACTCACACCGCCAGTGTTGATAGACCTGGCAGGAGGCAATAAACAAACAGTCAGCTTCGGTTGCGAGCGCTTGAGCTGAACATGAACATAGTTTAGCTACCTATAGATACATACTGAATGAAAATAAATCCGGTAAACGCTTATTTACTTATATTGAAACCTGTGGACTCACCAACCTCGTGTTGACATATTTTTACGTGTTTTCTCAGGTCGCTAAGCTAAGACACAGGTGCACGTTAGGGCATGCATGGGATTCAACTGCTTGATTTTGAATTAATTATGTTTACTTGAATTATCCTATTGTACTTGTTTTGATGAGACGTTTGGACTTTTTTTGGACTTTTGGACTTTGGTTTTGGGCGCGTGTATTTTACGCATTTACTTTCTTTACGCTTCCGCATTGATACTCTGATTTAAATGATATTTTCATTTTGAGTCCCATGTAGAGTCGTTCAAAGTAACTAATGTTTGAGATCCTGGTTCGTCACCTCCCAAATGGTAAAACTCCGTTAGTTGAAATTGGGGGTGTGACAGATTGGTATCAGAGTTATAGAGAACTAGGATTGCATACTAGACTATAGCCTCACACATTAGTTACATGTCATTTGGATGTTTGGCACTTATACATATTGTTACAGGAACATATCGTCAACTCCACCTACATCACCTAAGGCACTTGGACATAAGGCACCTATCCTATCATCCCCGGAGCCCAAAAGGCGCCGGACTACTTCCAGTGACCAATCAGTTGACCAAGGTGAACCGAGTAGCGCACGAGCAATGGATTATACTCTCAATTGGAACGTATACCCGCAAATGATCCGAAGGTGGATTGAAATGGGAAATGTTCCATCACCCTACTTCGGTTCTGCATCCTCATCATCCCTACTACCTAGCTTGCCATGCACTATGGAACAAGCTTTCGAAGCCTTCATATCTTATATGTCGAAGGAATTGAGTACTGTGCAAGATGCTACCGAGGAGATACCTAACCTTCTGAAGAATGGACCTCAAATAGAGGAGAATAAGGTAGGAATAGAACTCTTGACTACCGAACTAGCTGCAACGGACCATGTCCATAACCTTTTAGTGGATCGTGTGGCACATCTAGAGACGAGGGTCGACACTATGGACGATGATATGGAAGGAGTTCTGGAGAGATTGGCTGCGATGAAAGCTCAGCTACATGTAGCAAACCACACTACTGAAGGTCTTCAAGAGAGGGTGACCCACTTGGAAGCCCAATTGCAAGCCGCTTTACTTCCTAAAGAGATTACACATTCTGATGGCGAGGAGGAACCTTTTGAGGAAGAGTCTTTCGAGGAGGAGCCCGTGGAGGAGGAACCAGTAGAGATAGACGATGCACAATCGTATGTTTCTTCCGATGACGAAGATGCTTGATGATCTTCCTATTCTATCTTTCTTTTCATGTTTGCTTTTGCTTATGTTATTTCTCTTTTCAAACCTAGATGGGTAAGGTTGTTCCCATCCAATAAAAGCATGAGAAGTTTAATATTTGAGTTATTTATTTTGTAGCCTTACAATTTATTTAACTTTCAAAATATTAGATGTTGTATCTCCTTACTCATACCTGAATGATGTTTAATATGCGATATATTTCTCATTGTTTTCATTTGTGATTGTGAAGAATCATGTCAGGGAGAGGACGCGGAGGCCGTGCCGGTGGTCGTGGTACCATTAACATGACGGCAGCAGAGCTAGCGACACTGATAAATGATAGTGTGGCGGAGGCTTTGGCAGCACAGAATGCTGCAGGTAAATGCTTTAGCTATTGACTAATGATGTCAATCCATCTCCTAAAAACATCTTTCTAAACTCTATAATTCCAATTCTATTGTATTTCTAACTCCAGGCCAGCAAAATCAGCAAAACCAACAACCAGCCTGCACTTTCAAGGCATTCATGGATTGCAAGCCCCACACCTTTAGTGGAGCTGAAGGAGCCGTTGGATTACTTCATTGGTTTGAGAAGGTTGAATCAGTGATTGCCATGTGCAACTGTCCCGTGGCTAATCAGGTGAAGTTTGCCGCCGGAACTTTAGAAGGCCCGGCACTCACATGGTGGAATGCCCAGGTTCAAATGTTGGGTCTGGCCATGGCGAATGGACTCCCGTGGGAGGAATTCAAAGAAATGATGAAAGAGGAATACTGTCCTCACGAAGAGATCCAGAAGTTAGAGGGAGAATTTTGGAACCTAAAGATGGAGGGTTCCGAGATTGAACTCTACACTACACGTTCCCATGAACTTGCTACTATGTGTCCGCATATGGTAACTCCTGGTTACAAAAGAATTGAGCTTTACATTGGAGGTCTAGTGCCTCAAATACAAAGCATGGTTACTTCATCCAATCCTGCCACTATCCAACAAACCATTTGACTTGCGCATAAGTTAACCGACCAAGAGGAGACACAAGGGACCTACCTCCGAGAGGTTCAGTTGCTAAACCCACCAACAATCACTAACGCAAGTTCAATCACCATTCTAACACCCACAACCACTCCAACTCCCACTCCAAAGGACCCCAACCCAACCAAACCCAGTTTAACCAACCGCAACAGCAGCAACAGTGTAGCTTTGAGCCTACTAAGAACTTCAACCAGTCGACCTCTTCAGGTCAAAACCAGGGTGGTTACGCGGGGAAGTCCCCGAAGTGTAATAAGTGTAACTTCCACCACTTTGGGTTCTGCAATCGTTGCCAGAGGTGCGGCAAAATAGGCCATGCTGCTAAGGACTGCAGGGGTGAGTTACAAACTAAACAACCTTTTCAACAACCTGGATCCACAAGGGGTTGCTTTGAGTGCGGAAAGGAAGGGCATATTCGGAAGAATTGTCCTCAGTTGAAGAAAGGGGGTAATGGAAACCACAATACTAACCAGAATAACAATGGCAATGGTGGTAACAATGGAAATGGTGGACGAAATGGTGCGAAGGGACGAGCCTTCGTACTAGTATCTGGAGAAGCCCGTTACGACCATAATGTGGTCACCGGTAAGTTCCTCGTAAATAATTACTTTGCTTCTGTCCTTTTTGACACCGGTGCTAATAGAAGTTTTATATCTAAGAAATTTAGTAATATGATAAAAGGAACTTCATCTCTATTAGAAGATAAGTATACAATAGAGATAGCTGACGGCCAAATAATTGAGGTAACTCACATTCTTAAGGGATGTAAACTTGAGCTAGCTACACATATATTTGATATCGACCTTATGCCGGTCATACTTGGTATTTTGATGTAATTGTCGGCATGGACTGGTTAACTAAAAACCAAGCCGAAATTATCTGTCATGAGAAGATTGTTCGTATCCCTCTCCCGAATGGAGAAACCCTTTCCATCCAAGGAGAAAGAGTTGGTGCAGTCATGGGCATCATATCTTTCATGAAAGCACAAAAATGCATTCGAAAGGGGCATACGACTATTTTGGCTCTCGTTGCTGAGCAGCCCTCAGAAGAGAAGAAGATTGAAGATATTCCCGTTGTGCGTGAATTTTTGGAAGTGTTTCCCGAGGATCTGTCCGGTTTGCCACCGCACCGTCGAGTTGAATTCCAAATTGATTTAGCACCCGGAGCAGCACCGATTGCTCGGGCACCTTACAGAATGGTACCCAGTGAATTGCAAGAATTGTCCACTCAATTGCAAGATTTGTTGGATAAAGGTTTCATCCGACCTAGTTCATCACCGTGGGGAGCTCCAGTACTATTTGTCAAGAAGAAGGACAGAACTTTCTGTATGTGTATTGACTACCGGGAGCTGAATAAAGTCACAATCAAGAACCGCTACCCTTTACCTCGAATAGATGACCTCTTTGATCAACTACAAGGATCAAGTTTCTATTCCAAAATAGATCTTAGGTCCGGCTACCATCAGTTAAGAGTCCGAGAAGAGGATATCTCTAAGACTGCATTCAGAACAAGGTACGGCCATTACGAATTTATGGTCATGCCTTTCGGGTTAACCAACGCACCTGCGGTATTCATGGATCTTATGAACCGTGTGTGTAAGCCTTACCTTGACCAGTTCGTTATCGTTTTCATCGACGACATCCTCATTTATTCCAAGAACAAGGAGGAACATGAGGAACATCTACGCCTAATTTTGGAACTACTGAAGCGAGAATAACTGTGTGCTAAGTTTTCCAAGTGTGAATTTTAGATCCGGGACGTTCAGTTTCTAGGGCATGTGGTTAACGAGAAAGGGATACATGTCGACCCATCCAAAATAGAAGCCATCAAGAATTGGGCAGCACCGACGACTCCGACTGAGGTGCAACAATTTCTGGGATTGGCTGGATATTACCGTCGATTCATCGAAGGATTTTCCAAAATTGCTCAACCCCTCACTGCTTTAACTCAAAAGGGTAAAGCCTATAATTGGGGCGACAACCAAGAGTTAGCATTCCAACATCTTAAACAGAAAACTCTGCAGTGCACCTATCCTAGCTCTTCCAGAAGGAACCGATGATTTTGTAGTGTATTGTGATGCATCTATTCAAGGTCTGGGTTGTGTCTTAATGCCACGCGAAAAGGTGATCGCATACGCTTCATGACAACTAAAGGTCCACGAGAGAAACTACACCACTCATGACTTAGAGTTGGGAGCCGTAGTCTTCGCTCTTAAGATATGGAGACATTACTTGTAGGTACCAAATGCACCATCTACACCGATCACAAGAGTCTTCAGCACATCTTCGAACAGAAAGAGTTGAACATGCGACAACGTCGTTGGGTCGAACTCTTAAACGATTATGACTGTGCGATCCGATACCACCCGGGTAAAGCTAATGTTGTAGCTGACACCCTGAGTCGAAAGGAAACGAAACCCAAATGAGTTCGAGCATTACAGCTTACTATTCACCCCGGATTACCTGACAAAATCCGTAGTGCTCAACTTAAAGCCCTAAAAGAAGAAAATCTACCGCTGGAAGGTACACGCGGTATGGAAGAACAACTAGAAGTCAAATCTGACGGTATTCGCTACTTTGTCGAGCGAATATGGGTTCCAGTATTCGAAAACCTAAGGGAACTAGTTATGGATGAGTCTCATAAATCTCGTTACTCTATTCATCCAGGTTCCGACAAAATGTATCATGATCTAAAAATACTATATTGGTGGCCCAAGATGAAAGCCGATATAGCCACCTATGTTAGTAAGTGTCTGACTTGCGCGAAGGTCAAAGTTGAATATCAAAAACCATCCGGTCTTCTGCAACAACCAGAAATTCTTATGTGGAAATGGGAACAAATATCCATGGACTTCATCACCAAATTACCACGAACCCCTACCGGATGTGATACCATATGGGTAATCGTTGATCGATTAATAAAGTCCGCTCACTTCTTAGCAATCAAAGAGACCGACAAAATGAATAAACTTACTCGTACTTACTTGAAAGAAATAGTCTCTCGGCACGGGGTGCCAATCTCTATTATTTCGGATAGTGATGCACGATTCACTTCTCGTTTCTGGCAGTCGTTACATAAGGCCTTAGGCACGCGTCAAGATATGAGCACAGCATACCATCCTCAAACTGATGGCCAAACGGAACGTACAATCCAAACTCTGGAGGATATGCTACTAGCTTGTGTGATTGATTTCGGTAACACTTGGGAGTCTCACCTACCGTTGGTGGAGTTCTCCTACAACAACAGTTATCATACTAGCATCAAGGCAGCTCCATTTGAAGCACTTTATGGACGGAAATGCCGTTCTCCCATTTGTTGGACCGAGGTTGGAGATAGCCAACTCACAGGTCCTGAACTTGTATTTGAAACTTCCGAAAAGATCGTTCAAATTAGAAACCGTATGGCGGCAGCTCGTGATCGTCAAAAGAGCTATGCCGACAAACGTCGTAAACCTTTAGAGTTTCAAATAGGTGAAATGGTCTTACTCAAAGTCTCACCTTTGAAAGGTGTCATTCATTTCGGGAAACGAGGCAAGCTGAATCCTCGTTATGTTGGACCATTCAAAATAATGAAGAGAATCGGACCAGTAGCGTATCAACTGGACCTACCTGAAAGACTTAGTGGTGACGTCTTTCACGTCTCAAATTTAAAGAAATGCCTGGCAGACGAATCACTCGCAGTTCTTCTTGAGGAACTACACGTTGATGAACAGTTACGTTTTATCGAAGAACCTGTGGAAATTATGGATAGGGAAGTTAAAACGTTAAAGCACAGTAAGATCCCAATTGTCAGAGTTCGTTGCAACTCAAAACGCGGACTGTAATTCACATGGGAGCGCGAGGATCAGATGATGAGCAAATATCCTAATCTGTTCAAGCACTCCGCGTCAAATTCTTAAGGTACTATTTAATTTTCGGGACGAAAATTCTTTCAACTAAGGGATGATGTGACACCCCAGAAATTTTTTTTATTTATTCTAATTTTCGGGACGAAAATTCTTTCAACTAGGGGATGATGTGACAATTCGACTTTTTATGTTAACTCCGTTAACAATTTCGTTAAGTTTTCTGTTAAAAACTTAACCTCGCTAACTAAATCCAGTTAAATCTTAACTTAATTAACTAAATCTAACCCTAGGGACTGATTCAGTCACGAATCAAACTTAAAACAACAAGGACTAGTTGTGTGAATATGCAAAATCAAATCAATTGACTCCTCAAAGTCAAAATCAGGAAGTTTTGGTTCTTGTTGACTTTTAAAGTCAAACCCGTGACATTTTGTTCCAAATTCGCATTCATGTTAAATGATATACCAAAATTCGTAACTGGTGTATACCATCATACTCTTAATGAACTTAATTATAACTTAATCATTACCATTACACCGAATTTAAACTGAATTAATGGGTGTTAAACCATAACCGTCGACTCTATGTCTTACTCAATCGAATTCGACTGTAATTAGTTACCAATTGGCAAACCAACACACTGCACACCTAAATCGAGTCTCTCTGAAACCTCTGTACTCGTCAAGTTGATCGGATTCATAGCAAAAGCCACCGGAAATCGAACCAGTCATCGTCGGACCTGTTTTAGTCGACCTCCACCGTCCCGACATCAATTCAGGTAGCTAGATACATCATTAGCTTCGTTTTCATCTCTTGAATGAAAGCCCTAACTCAATTAGGGCTTACATTATCAATTCGATCAAAATCTGTAACCTAGGGTTCATCTCTGACCGATTTAATCGAACCCTAGTCTAGACCCAATCAAAATACAATTAACCTATACAGTCAGATTCGCAATACCATTTTCATTGAAAGCCCTCTGTCAATTCGATGTTTTATTATACAAATTGTTTTAACCCGTAATCTAGGGTTCTTATGAAACCAGATTGTCAAATTCAACTCTAAACCGTATTTAAATCAAATTCAATCACATCATTAGACTCGTAATCGTCTGTAGAGTGAAAGCCCTATGAAATATCGGGCTTCCATTATCGAATTGATCATGATCCAGTAATTAGGGTTCATCCTGAAATCGATTTGGGGTTTTCAATCTTAAACTCAAAAGAAATAAAATTAAACCACATCATCAGATTCGCAATGTCGTTTTGGTTAAAAGCCTTATGATTCTATCAAATTTTATTATCAGACTATCTCAAATCGATTCAGTATTCATAATCTAGGGTTACGACCTTTAGTTCTGAAATTAAACAAACTTAAACCTGAAGATTTTGAAATTAAACTTAACCACAGGACCGCCTCAAACCGATTATCAAAACCCCTCTACTGTTTCGATCGATTACCACCGGAATCGATGGATCAGGGCCGGGTTTCGATCGCGAGTGGGTTTGGGAGGAAAACCACTTGAGCCTGGATGTTAAAAGAATTCAACCCGGGTATCAATCGCGATACCCTAACGGGCGGGACTGGTTAATGACTTGTGAATGTGTGGGAGAGACCCGGGTTCGAGGCCGGGATCCCACATCTATTTTTTTAAGCAATTTCTGATATATTAAATTAATAAAAATCAAACTTTATAATATTATATTACTATGTAAATGTGTTTTAACACGGGAAACAGTTCGTAGGCTCGGGTTTGAATTATTAACATATTTTTATAAATTATACCCACTTTTATAAATAATATATTGTTATTATTATCAAGTAAAAATAATATGTTTATATTATTTTTAAGCCATAAATTCGTATAAAATAATACGTTTATATTATTTTCAAACTGTGACCCGTATTATTAAATAATATATATTTATATTATTTCGAATCATTTTATAGCATCGTGTATCGATTGAGACTAAATAATAATATAATTAGTTAAATTATTTACTCGTATATATATATATATATATATATATATATATATATATATATATATATTTATCTTCTCAATTTTCATGAATGACAAAACACCCGATTTTATTTATTATTATTTCTGTCATTCGTCGCGTAAAGTAATCTCTAACTCCGTGGACACTTTCGTCCACTATTGAATATTAGAGCGGTTCTTTAAGACGCTTCTTTCAGTGTCACTGTCACAATTCCCATTATCGTTCCTAATTTATGTGTTTATAATTTTAGGACATTCGTAGGTCTTTTGAGACTTACACTCGTGGTTCCAACTTACCTCTAGGGTGAAACTACCTTCAACGCAAAGCGGGTGAGTTTTCACGGCCCCTTTTATTGTTTTAACTTGGGGGAGAAAACATGACTAAACGATTTTGGATTATAATTCGTATGTTATCAATGTTAAATGCTAAGCGTAACACGCTATCACAGAAAGTCCTCAACTAATATCGGGCCGTTAATATGGATCTTAGCGAGGTAATATTTAGTAGTATTACTGGGTTTGACAAATCACACCCGCATTAGTCGCGCTAACTCGATTAGATATCGAACGGGTGAAATGTTAGCCTACTCACACCGACAGTGTTGATAGACCTAGTAGTTGGCAATAAACAAACAGTCAGCTTCGGTTGCGAGCGCTTGAGCTGAACATGAACATAGATTAGCTACCTATAGATACATTAACATGAACAGCTTCGGTTTCTCTAATCGTCTTTCTCATTTTCTTTCTTTCGTAAAATCCTTTTTCACCTCAACCGTCTCGCCTAAAGAATGATCGAGACATTATATGGGTGATCCGGGATGGATTGAAGGATAGTCATACTGTGGTGGAGGATCTCTAATCCTCACTATGCCGTAGTACATGTTCTGATATGGATCTAATGGTTTCAAAGGAGGATTGTTATTCATGTAATCTTCATATGCATCATATTACATTGAATTCTCTAACGCGGGGAATACATATGGATCTTGGAGCACAGGTGGAGAATCATATTCCTCTAGCTCTTTTGGAGCATAGTCCTCTGTATTCTCCAATGTTGGGACCATGTTTAGATCTAGGTAATATCACACTTCTTCGTTAGAATCCTCCCCAACTCTTGGTAAGATTTTATATATTTCTTCTATCCCTTCGGTGGATGGCATTGATACCTTCTTGGTTCGCCATACCACATGCATTCTTGGCAGTGTAGCACAACTTGGTCCAACCTTATTTACTTTACTTACCTTTAGTGGTGGAGTATCTGTTCGCCAGTTATCTAGATTATAATCTCCATTTTGTCCTGAACTTTCAGATCAACATCCTTGTGTACATATGTCTCATCCCTAGGTCTCTTATAAGGGATGATATTGTTCAATCGTACTATATTCGTTGTCATTAATTATTATCGGTATCTCTCGAGCTCCAGTATAATATTGAGGGATCTGCCCTTGTTCTTGTTTTACAGGACGATCGTATTCGGAGAAGTTAGTATAGTAATTACCAAAGGTTAATATTGAACATTTTCAAAGATTGGTTTGAATAAACCAAAATCTTTTAAAGATGGAGTTTAAATACCCTTTTTGATTACAAAACATTGTTTGAAATCAATTTACAACATACCCTACATCATAGCAGGTTTTAGAGCCACAATGTAGTTTCCTATGCCTAGGGAGTTTATCCTTTCAATCATGTGCCTGGGAGTAGGCTGGTGAATACATTTATCTAGACAAAAAATATTTTGGAATAACTAATATTAAGGCTTTTAACCATAAAGGGGGTCAGTCCACGCATTCAGCATACTATTTCATCCGGGTATTCCATCCATGGTATACACTGGTGTCACCACTCTGTAAGTCGACTACCGGGGTACTTCCCCAGTTTTATGTCTGTTGCGGAGTTTTGCATTTCCCCGTCTTACGTCTTTCTTAAAGAGTGGTAACTAGCCATGTTATGGTAATTTCACCCGTAATACGTGCACTATTAATAGGCTATGAGTTCAATTTCCAAGAAAGTGGGAGAAAATTTCTAAGTTGGGATGTTTGGGATTTGTCGGGCAAGTGAAATCAATTTATAAGCCGAAATCCCGACCCTTAGCGGGCCGCCCGGCTAAGGGGTAGCGGTACGCTACCGCCTTAGTCCACGCGAGTCAGTTGTGCCACGTGGTGGCCTCTCCCGTTGCGACTGGAGTTAGGCGTAGCAGACTGCGAGAAAAGAGGGTAGTGGTCTGCTACTCGTCACTAATGCGTCATCCCTAACACGCGTCAAACTTTTAGTGGACCTCCACTAAATTGCGGCTTAATGGACCGCTAAGAATAGGGTAGCGGTCCGCTACCAGTGACACACGTCAGTTTCTTTGCCCATTAGTCACCAAACATGTGGCTTAATCCGAGTTTTTCCTTAGTGACCACGTAACGGGTCGTTAAGCAATGGTAGTTGTTCGTTACCGAGCAATCTTTAAAATTTTTATTTTTAACCCTGGAATTTGGTTTACTTACGGAACTAACCCTCGGAATTTTATTCCTTGCTTGAATTGGGACCATTTTTTGGACATGTGTTACACCATGTGTGAAAACTGGTTGTCTAAAACACAAGCCAACCTTGGATAGTGACTGTCCTTTATTCTTATTTATTGTCATTGCAAAACATACAGCAAGTGATAATTGTATTCTTTGAAACTTGAAAGGAATTCTTTTGTTAGAAGGTGTCAAGCTGAGTATTGGAATAAAAGTGTGATTTCCGATATTACTTCCGGATATGATCTTCGCTTCTATAACACGCCTACCCAATGATATCACCTGTAGTCTAGTTTCATTACATAAACCACTTTTCTGGTCAGTATTTTATAGTAGCATCACTGGAACATCGACTTTTAATACTAACTTATGGATTGGCAAACTTGAGACTTAAAATACAGTTGTTGGACAAAAGCACGCAACTGTGGCACAATTAATTCAAATGCTAGTTGAAGTCCAAGGTATTAAGCCAAGGGTAACTACTTATAGTTAACAATTATCTTCATCCGTGGGATTTCTAAATTCTCAAGACTCTACAATCATCCTTTTTATAGTTTTTATATCCATAAATTCCATTTTCTACAAAGAATTATCATCATGTTTATGTTGTTATCTAGATGTATGTATTCCTAATGTGTGTCTCAATTGCAAAAATAAAAAAATAAAAAGGGAAACTGCCCAAAATCTTAGCAGTTTGCATATGAATGGGTCGTTTTGGTTAGGGTCAGGACGAGTTCGGGTTATGACAGATCGATTTAAAAAGAAGGCAAAAAAAATTTCCTGTATAATTGCAGCTCCTTATGCAGTTATGCAACACGTGATTCGGTTGTGCAATATCTATATATTTAATACAAAAGTTCAATGCCATTCTAGTTCCAATCATCTAGTTTGCAGCATAAACAAATTAACTGCCGTTGCGATCCATTCCCAAAAACAATCCATTACCAAAAACAACACCTGGCCATATTATCTTGCAACAATATAGATGTGAGCAGCTGATGTGGCGCGTTTGTTTGTGTTTGCCCTATCCACGACATGCTCTAATATGATGATGATCGACAAAATTAATCCATGTAGGAGATTCTCTTGAAGGAGTGCGATTCCCACTCAAGAAGCCTTCTTAGAAAAGAAACTTTAGCAATTCTTGACTATGCATTTTATTGATTATTGCTTATTATGTAGAACGCTTTTATATATGTATGAAGGTGGAGGTTCAAATAAAAATTGATATTTCGCTAAAAATCTTAAGAAATGACAAAAACCTTAATAAATGATATCAAACGAACTCCGATTGAGCGTATTTCAGCGGAGTTGGAACCATCTCGTCGAACTCTACCATCTTAGCTTTTAGGGTTTAGATTTTAGCGTTGAATTTTATGGTTTTAGCCTTAGGGTTTACCTTTTAGGGTTTAGAGTTAGGGTTTATGTTTTTTTTTTGGTGGGGGTGGGGGGTTTAGGGTTTTGGAGGTGGGTGGGGTGGGTTTAGGTTTTTAGGGGAGGTGGGGTGGGGGGTTTAGGTTTTTGTGGGATGAGGGTGGTGGTTTTAGGTTTTTTGGGGTGGGGTTGGAGGGGGGTTTAGGTTTTTGGGGTGCGGGTGGAGGGGGTTTAGGTTTTTGAGGGCGGGTTAGGGTTCGATAAGACGGTTCCAACGTCGTTGGAATGAGCTCAATCGGAGTTCGTTTGACCCATTTCTTAGGATTTTTTAGCGAAAAACCACTTATTAATGGAAACTTACCCTATGTATGAATATAAAAATAGAAGTACCTTATAAACCGTCATTTCTATAATAAGTTGTTCGATCTATTTCCGTATTTAGAAAATAACAATTATACTAAAGCATCAAGAAATGATATCTTGACGGGTTTTGCAATGTGACAAGTTTGGAACGGGTATTGATAATCACAGTCACACACCCCATGGGAAAACCATGTCTTATACCTGTCATGTATTTGATTACTCATTGCACATCGGGTGTCTGGTATATTCCTTAGTTTTTTTTTATAAATTATCTGTTGGGATTCCTAAGAACATTTTTACTACTTTTAATCTTTATAAAATTTTATTACCCAAGAACATATAAATATAGACTAGGAATTTTACCCAACTCGTATTGCGGCGGCGTCGAATTCCTCACGGTACCTTAATGGTAACGGCGTCCGCTATAACCGTAAAAAAAGTTACTATTCATTTCATAAGGTTTTTAAATAATAAAGTCACACACCCCATGGTAAAACCATGTCTTATACATGTCATGTATTTGATTACTCATTGCACATCGGATGTCTGGTATATTACTTAGTTTTTTTTATAAATTATATGTTGGGATTCCTAAGAACATTTTTACTACTTTTAATCTTTATAAAATGTTATTACCCAAGAACATATAAATATAGACTAGGAATTTTACCCGACTCGCGTTGCGGTGGCGTCGAATTTCTCACAGTACCTTAATGGTAACGGTATCCGCTATAACCTCAAAAAAAAGTTACGATTAATTTCATAAGGTTTTTAAATAATAAGAATAATTAGTGGATTACTTTATCACTCAAGAACAAAATGAATAAAAAGAAAGAAAATGTTTACGAGCATGGTTCTAATAAATAGGTATGTATTTCGGTTAATCGGGTCGGGTATTACTTAATATAATACTCATCAAATACCCGTGTAAGTTCTTGAAACTAATTTCATACCCAAATATCTGTACCAAACGTTTCAGATTCGAGTTTGTGTTCACGTTAGTTTCTCATCCCTATATATTAATATCATAAATTAGATAAAAAAGAACAAAAATTTAAATATCATGCATTCAAATATGGGTGAGAGAGTAATCTTGAATTAGTACTTTTATTATTTATTGTATTAATCGTTGGATATCAAGGAAATAGACAGGAGAGGATCTAATCAGAATGATATCACAGAAGATTGAGGAAAGTCAAAGTTGTCTCACTAGGTTTGAAAATAATACGTGTCACAAGCAGTCATCGACAAGACCTCAATTTGCCAGGTAATTAGTGGTTGACTAATAACTACAAACGTCTTTTCTGTTTTATTTACCCCTTTAATAAAATAAAAAGTTACTACCACCACCATTATTTCTTGAGGGTAGATACATTATTTTGTTAAATTATGATTTATGACCACGTTTTATAAAAGTATTTTGATTGGTAATATGATATTTCTTAATGGAACTTTGTAAACTACATTATAATGGATAAGAGTCAAGCGTATGAGGTATCAGAATATGAATCAAATATGTAATGATTAAGATGAATGTTAACTAATTTATTTTAGATTAAATTATAGGAATGGTTTATTAGGTTTGCATAAATTACATGTATGGTTTTCAAGTTTGAAAAACTATATCGATGGTCTATAAGTTTGTCAAAACGTAACACCGATTGTCCCTGAAGTGGATGAAAGTTAGGTTTTTTTGTTAAATTTTTTAAAATAACCATTATAAGCCTCATTATAATATTAAAAAACAAAAAAAAACTAAAAATTAATAAATAAAAGAAGTTATCTCAACAACATCTCCTTCCCAATTCAACTACACCGACTCCATCACACCGAAGCTATCATCGAAGTTCAACTACTAGATCAAAAAGAAGTTATCTCAACGGCATCTCCTTCTTCCCCAATTCCGTCAACAACCACGGACGAAGACGAATCGCAGTCGCTACGACAATCATTTGAAAACACCGGAGGCAAAACATAATCAGCCTTTACCGACGGTCTACGTCCACTGAAAGACTCTAGCGTACTACTCAGACTGTGGTCTTCGGTGGTGGTGGCCGGCCAGTGGGGGAGTCGAGAGAGGGGAAGGGTTGGGGATGAAGAAGAATCTGTGGGTCCCATATTTATTAATTATTTTTTTTATTTTTTTATTTTTTAATATTATAATGAGAAGTATAATGGTTATTTTAAAAAAATTAACCGAAAAACTTAACCTTCATCCACTTCAGGGACCATCGGTGTCACATTTTGGCAAACCTATAGACCAACGGTGTAGTTTTTCAAACTTGAAAACCATACTTGCAATTTGTACAAACCACATGATTAATTATTTCTTGAGGGTAGATACATTATTTTGTTAAATTATGATTTATGACCACGTTTTATAAAAGTATTTTGATTGGTAATATGATATTTCTTAATGGAACTTTGTAAACTACATTATAATGGATAAGAGTCAAGCGTATGAGGTATCAGAATATGAATCAAATATGTAATGATTAAGATGAATGTTAACTAATTTATTTTAGATTAAATTATAGGAATGGTTTATTAGGTTTGCATAAATTACATGTATGGTTTTCAAGTTTGAAAAACTATATCGATGGTCTATAAGTTTGTCAAAACGTAACACCGATTGTCCCTGAAGTGGATGAAAGTTAGGTTTTTTTGTTAAATTTTTTAAAATAACCATTATAAGCCTCATTATAATATTAAAAAACAAAAAAAAACTAAAAATTAATAAATAAAAGAAGTTATCTCAACAACATCTCCTTCCCAATTCAACTACACCGACTCCATCACACCGAAGCTATCATCGAAGTTCAACTACTAGATCAAAAAGAAGTTATCTCAACGGCATCTCCTTCTTCCCCAATTCCGTCAACAACCACGGACGAAGACGAATCGCAGTCGCTACGACAATCATTTGAAAACACCGGAGGCAAAACATAATCAGCCTTTACCGACGGTCTACGTCCACTGAAAGACTCTAGCGTACTACTCAGACTGTGGTCTTCGGTGGTGGTGGCCGGCCAGTGGGGGAGTCGAGAGAGGGGAAGGGTTGGGGATGAAGAAGAATCTGTGGGTCCCATATTTATTAATTATTTTTTTTATTTTTTTATTTTTTAATATTATAATGAGAAGTATAATGGTTATTTTAAAAAAATTAACCGAAAAACTTAACCTTCATCCACTTCAGGGACCATCGGTGTCACATTTTGGCAAACCTATAGACCAACGGTGTAGTTTTTCAAACTTGAAAACCATACTTGCAATTTGTACAAACCACATGAACCATCCGTGTAATTAACTCTTTATTTTACATTTACTAATTACAATTTAGATTAAAAGAGAATGCCTTTCCACAGTGCCATTCAAAATTGTACACGTGTGGTTTTTTTTTTTTCATTTTTCTCATCATTCTATATATAAAATACGCTTTTAATCCATTTATTTATCCAATCATTTCGTTTTTCTTTAATAACTTTCGTTCGTTAACGTTTTTTTAAAAAAACAAGTTCGCGACAGTTTTTAGATTTTTTTTTGTCAACATTCCGATATAATTTTTTTTGAAAACGGAGTTTTATTCAAAATCGAGTTTTTTTTCTATTGTGGCCTATAGCGCGTGACGTTACCGTTCGGGTACCGTGCCGAAACGAACCTGTTATAAGCGAACACCATAATTGTCGTTATCGATATTATCGGAACCGGTCTCGGTCTTCATTTTTTTGGTTTTCTACGACCTGAACTTTTTCCCCTTTTTTAGTATTTAGTTTTAGGTTTATTTTTTATTAACATTATTTTGAATGTTGCGCCTACATTTTCGTTTAAATTTTATTAACGATCAATCTGACGCCCGCGACGAAACCTCAATGTCTGAACTAAAACTGATGATTGGACCAATTCAAGGATTTTTTTTAAATGTTCGGATATAAATTTATCTAAAAATAGAGTTTTATTCAAAATGAGTTTTTTTTTCGTAACGTATATCTAGTGCCGTTAGCATTGTGGTACTGTGACAAACCGAACCTATTGTAAGCGAATTAGGCGACCTCACACCCGCCACGAAGCGCGGGTATTAAAAAGAAATCCGCTTGAATGGTAACTACTCCGTACAAATTGTGACACGTCAATTTTTTTTTTCATTTTCACCCCTTATACTATATATAATATATACGATTTTAACCCCTTTTATTTTCTTAAATTTCATTTACTTTAATAACTTTCGTTCCTTAACTTTTTTTTTAAAACAGAGTGCGCGTCTATTTTTGGTTTTTTTGTCAACGTTTCAATAACTTTTTTTTAAAACGAAGTTGTATTTAAAATCGAGTTTTTTTTATCGTAGCATATAGCGAGTGTCATTACCGTTGTTGTAACGTGACAAGCTGAACCTATTATGAGTGAACAATATCATTGCCGGTTTTGGTATTATCGGAAGCGGTATCGGTATTCGTTTTTATGGTTTTTGACGAACTGAACAGATAATATTTTATTTTTGTTTATTCCTTTTTTATTATTTAGTTTTATGTTTCTCTTTAATTAAATTTTTTTAATGCTGCGCCTACGTTTTCATTTAAATTACTTTATTGACTAGCGACCTAACAACCGCTGCGGAACGCGGGAGAACTATCCAGTTGGTTTTTAACTTAACATTTAAGATGATAGGTACCAACACAACTTCTTCCTAGTTTCTATCTGGCAGGGATCACCAATAACTTTATTATTATTTTAGACGTGATTATCTTTTACAAACGTGTATTCGAATGTAGTTATTTATCTTTCAGTTACTAACTTATTCTCTTGCTATCTTAAATGTTCATTTTTTTTTAAATTTTAAACTTCATTTATTGGTTGGATCTAGATTTGTCGTGCCTCACGCTCGTGATTTGCCCCACCCCAGCGCCCTTCATGCTCCAATAACGCCCCTGGGGCAGTGTTTCACGCCCAAAAGGCCTGAGGTTGCCGTGAGCGTGATTCCACTACACATAGTCTTCTAAACATAAGATTGTTTTTAAATACGTGTTTATCTTTATTTCATAAGATGTTTGCCCAGGCGACGGTGAAAAGTTTATTTGAACAAAAATAAGAGACTTTTTAAAAAGTTGATAGGACACCCATAGATCCATGGTCAAGTCATGAATCCATTTTCTTATATAAAATTTATAATTATTGGGCTTAATCAAAATCTAGATTTTATCTTTTATAAAAGTCTAAAACATTGTATAAAAAAACTTTTAGAAAGACTACCAACTCATCTTGAAAAACCATTACTTAAGTTTGAATTAGGTTGTTTGTTAAAAGTGAGAAAAGATTCGGAACATTCCTAAAATATTTGACATTTGACACCAAGTACATTTTTACATGTTTAGCTTACTCTCTAAAGTATCTTATTTGTGAATAATGGTTATATGGAGAATTTTTCTAAAAAAATATCACAAAGACTCTATTTTATAAGGTTTGAATTATTTTATAAACTTTAATAGACTTATAAAAGATTTTATAAGTTTGTTTTAAGTGACCATTTACTAATCCATTTACCTAAAGCTTTAACATTCATTTGTGAGAATGCTTGATGATGTGTTGGAAAGACATAATTCATCATTTAATAAATTTGTTCAAACATCACACGGTCGATCTAGAAATGGAGCCTTACATCGATTGTAGTTCCGTAACTCTTGAATTTTCAAGAGATGTTTTAACTATGAGTGATATGTCTTAAATTATACATGTTTTGCATGCATAATAATCCTCATATTATGATACTAATTGAATAATAACCTTGTAATTGATACTTAAAATGTTTATATTTTGTAATTACAGGTAATTCGGTGTTAAAAAGATAAACAAAGCTAAAATCAGTCAAAAACACCAATAAATCAAGCATTTTGAAAGATCATTCCCGAGCTTTAACTCCTAAGAAGTCAAAATTGGTAAACAAGTCATCCAGCAGCTAAAAGACGAAACATGGAGCAGAAGTGGCAATGCACGGTCGTGCAAATCCAATCTTGCTTCCCAAGGACTTAGCACACTGCCTTTTGTACCCTGTTTGATTCCCGAGATGTTTGCACGCCCATGCAATCCAATGCACGACCGTGCATTGCTCATTTTGAGGCCTATAAATAAAGGGCTTGAGTTCTTGGTTTCACACACCATAACACAACCAAAGATAGAGAGAATAGTTCGTTTCTAGCAGTATTAGAGTAGTAGTGAGTAGAGGGGCTCTTCCTCCTTGTTCCACAATAGGGGAGCCTACGAAACTCAGCGTTACGCTAATAGTATGGCCATTCGTGGTTAAACTCTTTGTATTGCTAGGGTGAAGATGAAGTTTGGTGCATGTTAATGTTTGACGTATTAATCTAGTGGTATGTTTATGTCTTTAATTATTCGCTCTTAAAACCACCATTCGGTGGGCTTTTATTATTGTCTAAATCCGTCTTTATATTTGTGAGTGTTATTGATTTTAAAGTGTAAGACCGTAAACCTTTTTAATCAAACTTCCTTTGAAGCTTGTACGTCTTTATACGAGCAGAGATTGATAAGCCAAGGCTTGGTCAGCATTATTAAGGTCGTACGTTTTTATACGAACTTATTATGCGACCAAGAATTGGTGAACTCATGTTGGGAACTGTACGTCTTTATACTCGGTCCCATTGTTACACCGCCTCCCAGTGAGCAAAGTATAATCACCTATTTACCAATAATATTAAGCATTTAAGTTTGATGTCTCAAACCAACCTGGAGATAACACCAAAGGGTTGAGGGTAAATGTTGTCCCTAGCGGGAGGCTTTACTATTTTAATTTAAAGATTTTAATTCGTGAATCAGATGTCGTAAGGACGAGGCTCTAGCGGTGACCCGGGTCACAAGTTTGTAGTAGTTATATCACTGGATTAGTCAACTTAACATTATCACGTACCAAGCGGATTCGAAGCCCAAAGCAATATGCACGTTTTTACTTTTCTGTCATTTACTTTACCTTCATTTACTTTTCTGTAATTTACTTATCTGCTTCACAAGCACACAAAACTCACACACTAATTAATCCGGCTAAACGGTAACAAAATTTGAGTATTGAAACTCGACCGTGTTCATTGGTTCGATACTTGGTTCTTACCTAAACTATATTACGTTGCGATAGGTATACTTGCCTATTGTGTGTTTTAAGTTAAAGTAATTATCATTTTTAAAATTTAAAACCTGAACGTGAAACCATTTCTAAAACAAAATATATATTTATATATATTTTACTTATCAACACGACATATCAAGTTTTTGGTGTCGTTGACGGGGACACGGTGATTTAAAGAAAAATTCGAGTTAACGGATTAGCCTTTTCATTTTCCATCTGTTTTTCTGTTACGTTTTGTTGCAGGTAGTGTATGATCCATAGTTCCACTACTGATTTATATCAACCTTTTGCAGAGCCCGAAAGATTCTTTCACCGCCGAATACGAGAAAACCGTGCTAGAAAAAATGGCGATTGAAAACCGCATATTTCTGATTTCGCAAGACCGTCACTAGAGGCTTTGGGGTCTAGTATCACAAGGCCAACAGTGGACGCTAACAACTTTGAGATTAAATCTCATGTTATCCATATTATCCAGTCATCGTGCACTTTCCATGGATTACCCGATGAAGATCCCCATGCCCACATTGCAAATTTTCTCGAAATTTGTGACACTTTCAAACTGAACGGAGTTTCGAATGACGCAACTCGTCTCCGAATGTTTCCCTTTTCCTTAAGGGAACGAGCTAAGGCATGGTTGAACTCTCTTCCTACCGGGTCAATCACTACATGGGATGATCTTGCTCAAAAATTCCTGTCGAAATACTTCCCGCCAACAAAAACTGCTAAATTGAGAAATGATATTACCAATTTCACCTAGGAAGATGGCGAATCACTATATGAGGCTTGTGAACGTTTTAAGGACATGCTGAGGAAATGCCCACCCCATGGTTTAGAAGTTTGGCTACAAGTATCATCATTCTACAATACAATCAAGCTCGTCAGACACTCGACGCTACTGCAGGTGGTATTTTTGGAAACAAGAGGCCACAAGAAGCTTAAAACCTAATTGAGGAAATAGCTATGAACAACTATCAATGGTACAATTCAATGAGTAATAGGGGAGCTAGGCAAGGTGTTCATTCTGTCTATACTGTCACTTCACTTTCTACTCAAGTAGACGCCCTCACCACTCGACTCAATCAACTTAGCAAAAGCAAAGCAATCACTGAGGCTACTGAAGAAGTAAAAAACATCACTACCAATACTAAGCAAGTTTACTTTATCGGAACAAACTGCCTGTAGAACAACCCCTGCAGCAACACTTATAATCCTGGATGGAGGAACCATCCCAATTTTAGCTGGAAGGATAATAACAATCAAGGACAATCCGGTTTCGGACAACAACAATAGTTTCAACAAAGACAATCTCAAAACTATCAGCCTCGTCAACAATTTCAAGGAAATAACAAGCCAAGTAATCGATTGAGCTTTGAGGATGCGGTAACTAAGTTGATATCTACAACTGAAAGTCAAGCCCTTCTAGCGTATTCCCGTCACAAACTATATGAGGATAAGTTTAGTCTTCACGAAGCTGAGTTTAGGACGCAGAAAGCAACTTTTCAGTCCATTGAGACACAATTAGGACAAATTGCAAAACTTCTATCCGAAAGACAACTAGGATGTTTCCCGAGTAATACTGAAACCAATCCAAAAGCAAATGTAAGTACTATCACTCTTAGAAATAGCAAGGTTTACCCAGAACCACCAATACCAGGAGAAGAGGTTCAATCACCAAGGAGAGAAATATTCACCGGAGTACCACTTCGTCCGCACATCGTAGAAACAACTACTCAAGGATCACACTCAAATGTAATCCCACCTCCTGCTCCAGTGGATACTCCTCCAAAAGTTCCGACCAAAATAGCGTTCCATTCTCACATACCATACCCAGGAAGGTTAGTAAAGCAGAAGACTGACGAACAATATGAGAAATTCATCGAGCTGTTAAGTCAAATTCATGTCAATATTCCATTCCTAGATATCATACAACAAATGCCTATATATGGACGTTTCTTGAAGGATTTCCTTACAAATAAGAGAAACACGAAAGAGGAAGAGGACCAATCATTGCGTCGCTCTTATTGAAAGATGCCTTCCGAAGTAACTTTCAGATCCTGTAAAGTTCTCTCTACCATGTTCTATCGGACCACTGCCGATAACCTTCACACTCGCTGATCTAGGAGCAAGTGTGAACGTAATGCCATATAACATGTTCCAAAGACTAAAAATTGGAAATCCGCGGCCTGTTAATGCAACTATCGAACTCGCGGATGGATTGATTAAATCACCTATAGGAGTCATTGAGAACTTACTAGTAAAAGTCGGCACGTTTGTTTTCCCTGCCGACTTTATGGTTTTAGAAATGGGACCCGACTATTCCGTACCTTTGATTTTGGGTCGTCCATTTTTAGCTACCGCCAGAGCTGTCATTGACATGAATGAAGGAATTCTGACACTTCGTGTCGGAAAACAATCGGTAACCTACAACATTGGCGGAAATGAATGTCTATCCAATTATCCATTTGGCATTGTTCAGTTCATCGATACCAATCTGGACTACCAACTGAAGAAAGCTAAAGAATTCAACAAAGGAAAGAAACTGGATCTCGACAAGAATTTTGACAACACTAACTGGATCGATAAATACTTTGATAAGCTACCAAAACTAAAGGACTTGAATGAAGGAACAGGAGACACGGGGGAAGTCGATGGCCCCCACCTGAAGAAAAACTGATGAAGCACGTATAGGCTGGCCAACGACCCTTAAATAAACGTGGCGCTTCCGGGAGGCAACCCGACGATCAAAAATAAATTGAGAAGTTGGTGTATACGGCAGAACGCATGGACCTTAGGTTTGGTTTTCCAAGTTTAAGTTTCTCATACCTCAGCCCCCAGGTATGCCTTCTCGATACTAGGACCTTACTAGCTTAACTACTAACTTTTATTTTCCTTGTCTGCTCTAATGTTTTCCTTTGTGCATCAGGTAGCATAGCATCACCGGATAGTTTCTCTACTTCTTTGAGGAGTTACACTCCACCTCTACAACCTGAGGAAGCGACAACCACATCAAATTTCTGAGAAATTCGATGAAGTCTTTGAGGAAAAGTGTTGACAACCACATCAAAAATTTCTATTTTCATCCATAAGCTTAAATATGTGGTTGTTTTGTATTCCAAACGTAAAAACCGTGTCTTTATGAGATTTTTAACTCAAAACCCAAAACTATAAAAAAAACTCAGATTTTAGAGGTGATGCTTACCTCTTGGAGTCCGGTTACTATTGTTATACGTTGCTGAGATGATGAGAGATGATTCCTGAGCTTTTGGATCGATTCCAAAGCTTTCTCTCTCTAACCCGTGCTCTCATTTCTCTCTCTAAGTTTCCGCAATGAGGAAATGGGGGAAAGGGTTGGTGGCTGCTGACTTGAAGGGAAACCCTTCAAGTTTTCGGGCCCATGGGCCGGCCTTTGGCCAAGCCCGCCCCTTTTTTTTCTTCCTTGCTTTCTTTTTTTCTTTTATCTTCGTGTTAATCACATCGATCTTGTTTATTTGTTTCTATTTATTTGTGATGTTAGAAGTCTACCCTCTTTATAGAGGTTTCATCCTCGAAACCTGCTACAAGTTAAACAATTTTGGGTACAATTCTTTCATTTCGTCCACTTTCTCCCAAGTCGCTTCTGACCCTTTTCTGTGTTTCCATTACACCATGACTAAAGGAATTGACTTATTGCGAAGTCGTTTTTCGGCTTAGTCAAGAATAGCTATCGATTCCACAGATAGTTTAAACTGTTATCCACTTTGATCTCGTCATATGGTATGTGAGCTGTGTCTTCAGCAAGGCACTTGCGTATGTGCGACACGTGAAATGTAGGGTGAATTCCACTAAGCTCATCGAGTAGGTCGAGTCTGTAAGCAACTTGACCCACTCTTGGTAAGATCTTGAACGGTACAACAAACCGTGGACTTAGTTTGCCACGTTTTCTAAATCTGATAATTCCTTTCCTGGGAGACACTTTCAATAGTAGCATGTCCCCCACTTGAAACTCTAAATCCCTTCTTCTCTTATCCGCATATGATTTTTGTCTGTCTTTTGCGGCTTTCATGCGTGCTTTGATCTGGTCGAATTTCTCGAAACTAGCTTTGACCACTTCGAGACTTGTGATGTGTGATGTTTGATATAGTAAATATTATATAATAATATTTAGAGATTTTGGTTTCATGAGATCAGGTTTTAAATTTATAAAATGATAAATACTCAAACTTAAAACACACACAATAGACAAGTGTACCTATCGCAGCGTAATATAGTTTAGGTAAGAACCAAGTATCGAATCAATTGACATGGTTGAGTTCCAGTACTCAACTTTTGTTATCGTTTAGCCGGTTTAATTAGTGAGTGGGTTTTGTATGCGTGTGAAGCAGAAAAGTAAATGATAGAAAAGTAAAGGACGGTAAAGTAAATAACAAAAATGTAAAAACGTGCGTGATGTGTGTAACAAGATTGTAAATAACAGAATAGTAAATAGCAGTAAAGTAAATATCTCATAAATGATCAGGTCACGAAGAGTATTGCTTTGAGCTTCGAATCCGCTTGGTATATGATAATGTTAAGCTGACTAATCCAGTGGTATGACTAATACAGATGTGTGACCCGGGTCACCGCTAGAGCCTCGTCCTCACGACATTTGGTTCACGAATTATAATCTTTAATGATAAAATTGTAGGACTCCCAGCTAAGGACGTTGTTACCCTCAACTCTTTGGTGTTATCTTCGAGTTGGTTTAGGACATCAAACTTAAGTGCTTAGTTATTATTATTAAAAGAGTGATTAGACTTTGTTCACTTGGAGGCGGTGTAACAATGAGACCATGTATAAAGACGTACCGTTCCCAACATGAGTTCATAAATTCTTGGTCTCATAACAAGTTCGTATAAAGACGTACGACCTTATTAATATTAACCAAGCCTTAGCTTATCAAGATCCACTTGTATAAAGACGTATAAGCATCAAGAGAAGTTTGATTAAAAATGTTTTACGGTCTTATACTTTAAAATCAAGAACACTAACAAGTGTAAAGACAAGTTTAGATAATAATAAAAAGCCCACCTACAAGGTGGTTTTAAGAGCGAATAATTAAAGACATAGAGTGATGTAGTGCAAAAAACACATCTTTATTCCAAGTGTTTTCATGTGTTTTTACTTAGTTTTATGTTCGTTTTGAGTCGTTTAAGTCTGTATTTGAGTCTGTGTTATGTCTACAGGTGCTCGTGAAGATTACAAGTGAAAACCAGAAGAAACCGAACAAGAAAAGAAAGCCCAAGGATTAAAAGTGAAAAAGTTGGAAAATAGGTCCCTTACGGTACGCGAGGGAGGAGCTTCAGAGTCTCGCGGTACGCGAGGATTTCCAAAAAGGGCCGTGACTAATTTGTTCCTCACGGTATGCGAGGAACCCAGCCCAACCTCTCGCAGTACGTGAGAGGCCCGTAAATCCATAAAAAGCCCTAATTCGATTATAGATAGAATTGTAAGGCTATTGTAGGTCCAGATTTCAATCGAAAATCACTCAACAGATCGATTACACACACACGGGCGGAATCTGTGTGTATGGTGGTGAAACAGAGGGGTAGAAACAGAATTGGTAAAGATAAACAGGCAAACCACACATGAATCAACACAAATAAGATATGAAATTGTAAGAACAACAGATGAAATAACTCCAAATGTGTATTGATTCAGAAAAACTGTGAAAGAGAGAATTTCTGGGTTACAGCCGCTATCCACTGTGACACATATGAAATTTCTGAAATCTAAAACATAGTGGTTGGGCTAAACCCAACTAGCCCCAATAAGGCCCAATAGAAATCCAAGCCTATTTGAGGCCAAATAAGGATCCAAGCCCGTTAGAGTTCCAAATTTGCTTAATCCGAACATCAAACTAGCCATTCGTTGTCACCTAATGACTCGTTACGTGATCATGAGAATTTAAGATAGAATAGATGTATGTGCGCGATTATGTATATTTAAACGTTTAACACGCTAGACGCCGGCTTATAAACGGGTATGGTGCGCGATTATGTATACTTAAGATAACAAACTATTAATAATAATTATTAATAGTTGTCTAAGAAGTCCGTTAGGATAATTTCACTTGAAATACGCATACGGATACGCAAACCGCGTTAGACGCGCAAACGGGCAACCTTAATAGTATAAATACTATCAACCGGTAAATTGTTACGGAAAGTATTAAGACATACTTATTACAAAAAAAAACATTTAGAAAGATAATATTAATAATCATAGTACGAGACGTTAAAATACGATAGATAGATTCAAAAACGCGTTGTTCACCTATAACGACTCGGATATCCCCCGACAATAAATTATAACAAAATAATTATTTTAGATAATTATTTCGTTGTTATTAGTTATTAATTACGAGAAGTAATTAAACCAGAACGATTTTACGCGACGTTACACTATTAACTTACGGGTTGATACGCGATACTGGTAGGTTGTTTACCCATTTAAAACCCTAGGTATAAAAAGAAAAGGATTTCCTTATCCCTTCATTTGCACAACCTAACACACACATATGTGTGTGAACGAGAGAGATACAGGAGAGTGAAGGGGGATCCGCCAGCTCAACTCCGGCACCTCCCCTCCGACGATCGACGACGGAAACCCGCAACACACGACAGACGGGGCGGCGGCGGTAATGGGAGGATCGGACCAAACGACTACCAGGGATGGAATCCGTCGTAGGAGTGAGGTTCCAGTGAAGGAAAGGGGCGGCGATGGGCACGGGAAAGCGGACAGAAGCCGCTACAGGTAGCAACAACGTGGTGGTTCTGATCCCGGGAGACGACAGCGACCAACACCCCTTTCTTCCCCCCCCCCCTTCGTGGTTCCGGGTTTTAACGGGAACTCCGACAACCATGGGTCTTCCTATTCACCAGACAGCTAGGTCTTGAGACACCAACAGGCTCCTTACAAGACCCGGTCAAATGGGAGTTTCGGCGAGTGGGATCTGTACAAGTCCGGCGAGACTCGTCTTTCTGGCCATCCTCGTTTATCCGACAAGGGCTCGAACCACGACAGTCGTCTCAGGAGGCGCTCCCAACCAGCCCAACGCTACCTTCATCACCTGTTTCAGTCTTCCGGCCAAGATCTGGGATTCCGGTGAGCTTCTTCTCATTTTCTTGTTATTCCGGGATTTAGATCTACACTATTGTACTAATTTGTTCTCGGTTTGATGTTCCGGCTAGTCTTCGACGACCATATCTCGTCTTGTAGGGTTGCCAATCATCCCGATCTACAAGGTTGGAGTTATGTTTTATCAAAGTCTAATAGATTACATTACGGTTAGGTATTGTCGTTAGATCGGTTGAACTTGTGACCGGGTTTCATTCCCGTGTTTTTGTATGGACTTTTGGACAGGTTGTGGTGAAGACGGGATGGCACCCGGATAGGCGGGACTGTTCGGGTCGTTCCCGACGGCCTCGGTTTTCGGTCCACAAACGTCAACGGTGTCATCGGTCTCCTAAACGGGTCATTTACGAGCGGATTCATGTACGAGTTAAAAGGTATAAACGTGCGCTAAACAATTTACATTTAAGTATAAGGAAACTAAACGCGTGTGTGATTAATGATTTGGTAAACGGTAAAAATAAATATTAACCTAACAATTAATATTAACGTTTCGAGTTAACGTGTTGTCAATGAGAGGTTTCCTTTCAATTTATATATATAAATTACACAATAAATGAAAACGTAAACGGGTAATGAGTAAGACGAGAATTTTAATACAACTAACGGCCATTATATATATGTATATATATACGAATAATAATTGTCACTTTAACCGTATAAACGGTTACAAGATACTCGTTATATATAAACCGTTGATACTTATTATTTGAGATAAAATGGATAACGAATACATTTTGTATAAACTTGTATATGGGATAATACATATGGACATTTCGAAACTTATACAAATATTACTTTTGCGTTATCAACTAAACGAGGGTTTCCTAGACAACAATAATAAATACGCTTACGTTACATATGTAGATAGACATTCGGATCCGAACACACCTATATATATATATATACTTATCATACAAAATCGGACAATTAATTGTTAAATATAATATACGAATACAAGAATAAATAAACATATGACTTTGATGTTTTTGAATATATATTGATATGAACAGTTTCGAAACATAACACGTATAATATCATGAACAAATAGTACAAACGAATATGTATTTATATGTGTTCATATCTCGTTCTAAATGATAGTTAACATATATACATAGAATATAAAGATATGTTTTGTAAGAAGACAAACTAGTATACGATTACTCGAGACGTTTATATTCAATGAGTAAAGTTATATGTACATATAGGTTTTCGGTTAAAACTCGGATAAATAAAATATGTTAACTGAATGTACTAAACTAAGTATATTTATGCGTATATGTTTACGCAAGTCCGAACAAATCCTAATAAGTAACGTTTATTTGAGAAATACAATACGGTACAAACATATTTTAAGATTTTGAAACTATATAAATATATGAGTACGTATATATTTATAACGACTTGTACGAAGATATTATTAAGTCTTGAAACGGTTTTATTAAGACATAGAGTTGCACACGTTCTGTTAAGAGTCACATGAATACGAAGGATTAATTTTTACCACAAACGCATACAGTTAGACACATTTGGGTGCGTGGCGAATTAACACTTTCAAACATGACTATGGGAACATAATCGAGTAGAGAATACTTGTTTGATCTAAGTAACTAATATTACCGACCGTTAAATAGACACCGTATATTGAACCGGTAATACCTTTAAGAATCCACAGAGCTCAACCGCACACGTGACAACTTGACGCAAGTTTAGATTTACCTTATAACATTAGGGTTAGTTCATAAAGCTCTTAAAGTACCTACAGGTATCGTATGACTCGAGTAGGACATAGACCCGCTACTATCGTATTACGTGGACTTTGGTTTTCGTTGGTGCATAAAGGATGTTATCACTCCTCCAGGTGAGTTTCACAGCCCCCTTTTAACTTTTAAATGTTTTAGAAACACTGGGGGAAAACATACTTGCTTACAAGTTTGAAAACATGAGACATCATTGTTTACTACAGTTGGGAACATCATTGCCTGATACATTCGGGAAAACATAAAACGTACTTACAAACATTTCATATGGCAAAACACCCGTGTCATGGTTTGGTTATGCCTCATGTATGTACAGATTATTCGTAATCCTAGCTAGTTTACGGATGGGTCAAACATTACTTGTTTTGTTTATCATATTCATTGAAACGTTTTCGGGCAGATGGATCTGCCAATCATTTACACACAAATGGTTTTGCCATTCGTTTATTTGCGAAAGTTTTTATCGATGTTTTCAAGGAAAACAGTTTCGTATTATGGCCAAGTACACAGTATCAATGTTTTCAGGAAAAACAACTTATTTTAAGACTATGACGTCATCACATGTTTTCTGTTGGAAAACGACCCATTTTATGACTATGAAGTCATCAAGAGTTTTCATTGGGAAAACGACTCATTTTATGACTACGAAGTCATTACATGTTTTCAGGAAAACAGTTTCATACTATGGCCACTTATACATCATCAAAAGGAAAACTGCTTTTCATTGCAATAATTAAACCTGTGAACTCACCAACATTACGTTGACATTTTTAAGTATGTTTTTCAGGTAACACGTAGCTTGGCACGGTTGGAATAGGTTAACGATTCGGATTAAAGCCTAGAAGCCGAAGACATATAACTGTTAAACCTCAAGTCGATTTTGATATATATATGGATTTAGGTCAATGTACTATTTTATGTTAGTATCAAATGATGCTCAACATCTTAGAAGTCTTTATTTAGCTTCCGCTGTTGTGTAATGTTACCAATCGTTACAACCTTGATTTATTTATTTATTTATTAAGTAAATAAATTTAGGGGTGTGATAGATTGGTATCAGAGCCAATGGTTTTAGCGAATTTGGTTTATTTAGTGACACCTAGGCTCTAACCATACCCATTTAGGGACCGAAATTTTTAAGACTACGACTTGAGCATAGCAATTCCAACCGTTTCCGAGCAACTTGAGTAGATCATTAGTGTATGTAGTTACACTAGGGTAGCATTTGCTACACTAATATATAATACAATTACATAGCACAAGGAATAAACATTTAACACATACAACAACGTGTAAATAATACACATCTACAACATTACTCAACGAATTATCACTATTCGGATTACAAATCAAGCCACTCGTGTATCTAGTTCAACTATGGAGTTAGTTTCCTTTTCTAACCTATGTTGTCTCCACTTGGTGTGATATGTATACCCTCCTTCATGATCTGCTGGGTTGGATGATTAAAACTTTCGCCATGAGATATGGCAAACAGGACTACCCAAGCAGAAGAGAATCCGAGGTGGATATGTAGGACTAAACGGGAGAGAACTCCACTGGTCAGGAGACCCATATACTCATCGGGATCATGTTGATCTGCACGTACATACAAACTTGGAACATAATTTGCTCGACACAAATTTGAGGATTTCTACCCTAACATAGTGCCTGATCTCCACCACACTCATCCTGTTATTAGAGGACACCGATTTTGCCTCTTTAACATCAACTCCATCCAGCAGCAAGCGATAGTCGGCAAATTCATGAGCATTGATACACATGACTTAGAGTAACCCAATAGAATGTATACACTTGTACTCGAGAATTCAACATGATCTAATGAACATTTTAACTCCCTTTTAACTTAGCGCTTATGATAAGGAAAACACTAGAGGGACCATGCGAAGTAAAATATCATTTCGGGTGCAAACGTAATCATTATGGACATGGAAAGTCTAGTGAGTCTTACTGTCCGAGCTAATGTTCATGATTAATCTAAATTCCTAATCTCAATTCCCAGTCTTTCGATTAATGATCAAAATTACCATAACCAAAGTGTTGAACCAAAAGGGCATCAGATGACGCAACGTGGAAATGTACATCATCTCCTTCATCTTCGAATTCTAATGAGTCCAAAATTCTTGTCGAGACCTCATTGGCACGAAAATACTAACCAAAATCTGAACAGTTCTATTCTCGGTAATTTGACCTCGGTATTTGGACCGAATTTAGGAATTCTTTATAAAGTACTGCCTCAACTTTTGAGATTGCGTTACGGGTTGTCTCTTTTTGATTTCGTTATTTCTCGATCAACGCACGTGAACGCTCTTCAGTCTAGCATGAATCGAACCTTAACAATTCGGACTCCTCAATTAGACATTCATGTAACATTCTCGTAGTTCTGAAATAACAAGAGAAATTTAAATTGAATCTAACCAACCGTTAGTGGATCTTAAACGACGAAGATTTTCGCTCATCCATTTTTACTTACTGACTCATATCCTTCGAGACTCCGCTTGTCGTGGAAACTCCATGTTAATCCTTACAACGATCAATACTTGCAGTAATTGCACAATTATTATTGGGGATCACGACGTAATCTCAGGGTCTATCTTATAATGCAATATCACAATTACTTGAAATTTACATCAGAAGCGCTATGCACCAACTCTCGTCAAGGGAATTTAATTTGACTCTCTTACACGTGACACCTATAAGGCATTGTGGAAACCCGACTTGAGACAAGTGAACAACTTTACGTCCTTTGTACTTACATTTCCCTAAGGATCGTCTTGTTGGTTGAGTATCTGATTTTAGCCTACAGGAGGGACATGTTCACACCTCTTACCCCCAACCTTCAAGGGTTAAAGAGCTCTACAGCAACTATTGTTAGGAAACGACTTCTTAACACATGCTTAGGGAAAATACAAAACTTCGACATTTAACACTCATTACCTCCATTTCGTGACTTAAACCCTTGTGCTAAGGACTTTAAGGAAATAAATGATATGAGTAAAATACCTAATGGTAAGTCACGATAATACCATTTGAATGTTAAGGAAGTTGCAGACATACTGTAATATCAGTTGCTAACAAGTTCTGAAAACTCTTGATCCTTTCCAACCGACTTTGATAGGAAATCAAGGACCTAAGTTGAAATTGAGAGTTTATTTCCGTGTTCTATGATTGATAATAGTCTATAGTTGTATGCTACCAGAAAGATGAACACAGGATGAATCATAGCCGACTCTGCTCTTTTGAAGGGCTACACATACATTTTTTTTTCTTTCGACTTCTCAACTTTCCTTCTAATTTATTATTACCCTCCCAAGATCTTTTGGGAATATCTACGCGTTATCTTTAAGGAACATAAGTGCATGACGTCCTCGCGTTTGGCGACTCTCTGAAATTAACTTCCGTCTACTTCTGACATCCGCTTAATGAGAAGTCAAGCCTTTGACTAAACTGGCCATTATCACCTCACAGTCTACCGATATAATGGGTATGTGGTTAGAAAATGAATAGAAGTAAAGCTGAGTACTAACACTCAGTAACTGATGGGATATCCGTTCTCCCTTTTTCTTTGCACCCCATGAAGATCCATTTACCTCTGGTAACTGTTGAACCAAACCAACTTGACGATTCCCAAATACATTAACATTTCTTCCTTCTTCATCTAGACTCACCCTCATCTTCTGATGAATCATAAAAGTCTAGATGACTAAATAATTGTAGAACCAAAGACTGATGGCTTCTTAATTATTCTAAGTACAAATGTTGTTGATAGGCTTATCAGCAGCATTCAACACATGTTGCTGCTAATAGGCTTATCAGCAGCATTCAACACATGTTGCTGCTGATAGGCCTACAAGCAGCATTCAGCACTTGTTGCTGCTGATAGGCTTATCAGCAGCATCATTCTCATTCTTGCTGCTGATAGCTATGTTCCTTGAAGACAAATCGTTGCAGCTGACTATCCATGCCAAGCGTCACTGACAACTTTCTGCAAAAGCAACTGACACACTAAAAGCAAAAGGAACCTCAAAGGTGCAACCACTGACGGACGGCAATGCTCTTCTCCAGACATGCAACCAATGATGCATAAAGAAGACGCTTCAATAAAGTTAGCTAGTTTAGCTTTAACGTGTAAAATTATCTTTTGTATAAAAGATCAACGGTGTGTGTTCGATCTGATCCTTAGAATCAAGGGTCTGTCTTGATTCTAAGTTAGTATAAATACTATGTAAACACTTCATTGTAAGTGTGCTTCTTCACAGAGTTTTCATTTGTAATCGTTTATTCACTAAGCTTAATACAAGAGCGATCTTACTAGTATTCTTTTTGTCTGTTCGATTACATTTGTGTAGTTGTTATTGTTTCCGCCAATTTCAACTAAGAATACAACCATCTTGTAATTTCATGATCCTACAAGTGGTATCAGAGCTTTGGCTCAGATTAAACAAACTAACTCTTGTTTAATCACTTCTGGTTCTATTCTAAACTCTTTTGTTTTATCAAGTCACCAAAACAACCAAACAAAAATGGCACAAAGCAATGGTTTTGAAGACATCGGAAGCATCAACCGACCACCAAGATTGGTGTCTGGAGAAGACTACGACATGTGGAAAAATCGCATGGAAAGTTTTTTCTGCTATCAGGAGTACGGAATGTGGAAATCCATCAGGGATGGACCCTACATTCCCATGGTGGCATCTGCTGACTCTGGAGGACCATCAGTTCCAAAGGATCCCTCCAAGTACTCAGATGAAGATATTAAAAAAAATGGAGGTAGACTTCAAGGCACTAGGAGCTATCCAAATGTGCCTTCCAAATGAAGTTTTTCATAACTTCATAAGTCACAAAACCGCCAAAGAGCTTTGGGAGGCTCTTGAGAAGATGTTTGCTGGCTCAGAAGAAGTCAAAGAACAGAAGGGACATCCTGAAGCAGCAGTACGAAAACTTCGTATGGAAGGAAGGTGAGTCCCTAACTGTTTTATATAATAGATTTACTTATCTTATAGGTGAGCTGCAATGCTCAAAGGTGAAACTGGAGAATGAGGATATTCTCAAAAAGTTCATCAGGTCTTTACCTAGCTGCTAGACACTCTACACGGTGTCCATTAGAAGAACTGAGAATCTGAAGACTCTCCAAACGACTGAGCTCTTCGGTATGCTGAAGACTTATGAGCTAGAGATGATTCAGGAAAAAGAACGAAGCTCAAGCTACCAAACAGCTTCAACATCCACCACCACCTCTTCTGCTTTTCACTCTGAGCACTCAGGCCCCAGTACCAGCAACTACTATCCTCCCATAGTCACACATCCTTAAACTCCCACCTCTAAAACAAACATATCACCATTTCTTCTTGAAGCTCCTTCTCAAGCCTCAACCACTGCTGCTTTTGTTTCTGAAAACTCAAGCAACATGTACTTTATCAAGGAGGATCTTGAGTGTTTCCATCCAGATGATCTAGAAGAAATGGATATACAGCATTCGTATGCCATGCTCTCCATAAGAGGAAAAAGGTTCTACTCTAGAACTGGAAGACCCATTCCAAGCAACAGCTCAAACACCAGAGTTAGTTTGGATAAAAGCAAATTGAAATGTTACAACTGTAACCAACTGGGTCATTTTTCTAGAGAATACAAGGCACCTAGGACAAACCCAACAGCTCACCAAGCCCAACCAAGACATCAACAGCAACAAGTTACTCCTCCAGCTCAAACTGTAGCTTGTGCAGCTGTTGGAACATCTGACTTTGACTGGAGCTTCCAGTATGAAGATCTGCCTACTAACAACCAAGCTCTTATGGCAGACACAACTGAGATACCGCCTCAGGTATATGAACATCTATGTTCCCAAGCCTGTATTGATAAGGTCTTAGGCTATAGAAAGCATAATCAAAACCTAATAGATCAAAATGAAGAGTTTCATCAAATGAAATCTGAATTCAAAAAGGTCGAAGACAGTTACAAAGAAAAAATTAACTGCCTAAAGAAAGAGATTTCATCATTAAAACATGAACAAACCAATCTTGAAACTCAGATTGATGATCTACTGGCCAGATTAAAAGCTACCAGAGCAGAATTGGCAGAACAAAAGGTTCATGTCGACAAATATGAATTTGCATCCAAAAAGCTGCAAAGACTTTTGGATGCTCAAATTCATGATAAGGTAAAAATTAGTGTGGGGTATCATGCTGAACAATATCAAGTCGTTGCACCTCCTGCTGACTACATGACCATTAATGAACCAAGCTTCAATCTGGCAAATCTTGATATGGCCAACAGAAATCTTGATCCTTCTAAGGATGAACCATTGGTACAAGAATGCACTACCTCATCAGAATCTGATTCAACTTACTCAGACTCCACTAAAACAAGTGAAGCTTCATCTCCTCCTGCCCCTCAAGTCACTCTGACTAAAGATGAAGTCCATTCAGCACAAGTACCAGCCATTTCAGTACCAGTTCCTACACCATTCAAACAAATCAAAATTAGCTATCCTCCAGAAGGTAGGAAGCTAAATACTGAAAAGGGCTTGTCCTCATCTTAAGTCCAGCCAAGGAAGGTGTTTGACACATGTCATGCGCCTGGAGAAAGGGTTCCATATGTTCAAAAAACATTGGAAGAAGCTACTTTTGAGCACAACAAAGCTCACCCTTGGAATTTCAAAGACCTTTTCAAAAGAAAGGATTATGTGCATCTTTTAAGGGATAAACTGGCAAGATCATGTTTTGTCTGTGGGAAATATAACCACACTGCCAGCACCTGCTTCTACTACCTTCAGCAGCAAATAAATCTCAAGCAACATGCCTTTGAGAAGACAAAGAAGAACAAACAGGTAAGAAGTTTTGAAGCGAAGACAACTCAATTCAGAAAATCTCTTTCTCCACCAAGGGAATAGTTGTCAAAACCTCAACAATCTTGCATCATCTATGGAAAATCAGACCACCTTGCTGCAAATTGTAAGTCTAATCCTTTCAATCAGATTCTTCTTCCAACCCCAGTTATACAAAAGCCTATCAATAAGGTGAAGAAGAATAAGCATACAGCTGTTTCTAAGCCATCAACAGCCAAAATAACTGCTACTGATCGAGTACAGCCCAAGCAACCAAAAGGAAAGCCTTCAGCTTCAACAAAGTCTGCAGCTGCTCAAGTAAAACCATCAGTAGCAACAAAATCTGCTGCTGATAAGCCTAAATCCTCAGATACAACGTCTGCTATTGAAAAGACAAAGAGAGCCGGAAAACCACCAACTCAACAATGGAAGGTAAAGAAACCACCAAGTATCATCATCGGTTCAGTTGAGTGCGTCTATCCTCTGTTGTAAATATGTCTGTCTTATGTTGTAAATAAAAGTCATAAGTAAGCTGCATCCTTTTTGGCTGCTGAGAGGCCTGATCCTCTGCAGCAAAGGATTTGCCACTGACTGCCTTAAGTTATCAGCAGGAACAAAGTTCCCGCGGATAGCTTTAAAGCCATCAGCAACAACATCCCTGCTGCAGATCATTGCTTCTATCAGCAGCAATTACGTTTGCTGCTGACAGACTTAACCTACCGCAACAACCAGAGTTGCAGCGGACAGGCTTATTCATCCACAGCAACCAAGTTTCCTGCTAATGGGTAATCTTAAGTTCAAATTAACTTTTACCCGCTGTAAAAGAAATTAACGTCAGTCTTTACCATGATTGTCTCGGTGTATTACAGCTGTAACAATGAAAAGTAAATAAGGTTGTACTGTACAAGTCATTCTGCTTTTTCTCTAATCTACCGCTATAAGAACAAATCAAATTTTCTTTACCACCTCTTCACATTCAATTCAACCCTAACCAACTATCACTTTCACCCTAAGTCCCCACCACATTCAAAGCTCCCCATATTCTCCATACTCTCAAGTCTACACCATACTCAAACCATATTCAAATCATCCCTCCAGAATCAAACGGCTATGGCAGATATCGACAACCCAGATGACAAGTTTTCCACATACCATAACCTAACAGCATACCTTACTAAAGGAAAGAAATCCGATGGTTTTGACGATATGATCGATTTCTTATGTCGATCAAAGATCTACTTTGCCCTCACCACCAACCCTACCATATATATCCCTCATATGGAGGATTTCTGGAGAACCGCCGTCTACTCAACCGAACAGGGGATTCCCCAAATCAAAGCCAAAGTAGACGGCAAGAATATCACCATCTTGGAAGCTACACTCAGAAAACATCTTAAGCTTCAAGATGTGGGAGCAGCCATCTCATACTCGAAGCACGAATACATGAGGACCTTTGTCTCCATTAGATACACTGGAAATCAAACCGAGTATACGATAGAAAAGGCGCTAATGGGCCCTCCATGGAAGTATCTCTGCCACACTCTTCTTCAATGCATATCTCAGAAGAGGAATGGTTGGCATCAGGTAAGCTCTGCACTGGCCTCCGCCTTCCATGGTATGGTCACTAACCAAGGCTTCAATTTTGCACATCTCATTTTTGAGGGTTTGCGATATAACCTTCAAGAGGGTGCAAAGCAGCAATTTTTCATGTACCCAAGATTCTTGCAGGAAGTTTTCAACCAAGAACTAAAAGAACTTTCAAAACCTGCAAGAATCTACATCGTGTTGGGTCATAAAAATAACATTTTTCAAAGCATGAGGACTATTTCCAAAAAGTTCTCAGGGGTTAACGTTCCATTGTTATCTACAATGCTGAACGTACAAAGTACCCCGGGTGACAGTTCAGCAATCCCACCTGATACTGATCCCACACCCTCCACCTCAAATCCTGAACAACAGTCTGCATCCACCATTCGAACCCCTGCGCATACTACTGAGGATGTACAGGCACACAAATTACTTACACCTCGTTTGGATGTTATTGTTCAACCGGAACACAGGTCCCCGGTTGCAACAACATATACTAGAAAAAGGGGCAAGAGAACTCCTTCTTCTCGTGCCTCCAAGGCCCAAACCCAACCTAAGAGCCCTCACTCAGAATCACAACATTCTGTTGAGAATATCATAAGGGAAAACCACATCATTAGGGAGACTCCTTCGGATGCCTCTCTATTAGGATCAGGATCACTTCCCGGATCCGTAGAACAGCCCCTTGAGCCCTTCCTTTCTCTTCTGAACTTAAGTGTTGAGGAACCTGATCAAGATGATGTACCTTCTCCAACTACCACTATCTCGAAGGTACTGATTGATCTTGCTTCCAAAACACCCAACCCAAGTTCATCTACCCTGAAGGTCCACTCTAGGAGTTATGAAAGAGTGGATGTGGAAGAGGCTGTCACTACTGCTGGTCCATCAAATGACCAGGAGGACAGTGACAACATTGTTAAGACCTCAACCACGGCAACTCACAGTGAGGATGTTTCCTTGGAAACTCCCTTCACTGAGAGGAATCCCAGGTGCCAAGAAACCATGGGTGATGGGGATGAAGAGGCAAGGCCTAAGGCCCCATCTGGGTCCAAGGATTCCACAACTGTGGATGAGGACAGACTGAAACTTCATAACTTGGAATTGACGGCCAGGGTGGCTATGCTAGAGGCTGAAGTGCCCAAACTGAGACACCAAGTCTCTATGCATGAAGCCCATCAATGCCCAACTTATACCACTCCCTCTCTTGTATCAGTAGGCACCCAAACTGATGCTTACTTGTCTACTGATGCAACCAAAAAGGGGGAGATGGTCTCAATGGAGGAAGACACAAACAATCTTGACAACTGGATTCAAGAGCAGGTTGTAATTCAAAGCTCACTATTCAAGCCGGCTTTTGTACAAATTCATGACTTGCCAGTCTCAGATAACGAAGAAGAAGTGACATCTGAAAACTGGAAGTTGGTCGTCAGGGCTGTTGATGAAATGCTGAATGATGCTGAAGACACAGAACAAACAAATATATCATTCAGCATCCTTCCTGAAGCAGCAGCCATCATAAGTCAATCCATTACCCCCCAACTGTTTCAAACTACACAAAAGCTAGAATTTGACTCCATTCTAGCTTGGGGGTATGATAGAACAGCTAAGAGATTTTGGATTGGATGGGAGTTTAGTGGAGTAGAAGAGCTAAACTGGAACTCTCTCAATGCCCTCCAAGTCCTACAACTGTATTTAACTGACTGCATCAACACTTCATCAGATCTCTCAGCAAAACTTGCCATTGGCGGGTTCCATGACTTGATGGAGGATAATATACCCCACTTCGACAGACTAATACAAACAGCAAAACGGGTAGCTTATCCTGAATCTTCGGCGGCAACAGAATGAAGACTGACTCCTAGAAGACTTGACATTATAAGGAGCAATCTTCTCACTAAGGAAGAAATTTGCTGCTTAAGAAGATTTCTGTAATCCTTCATTGTCAAAGACTTAGATGTGCTGGGATGGACAAGCACTAAGTCTCTTGACCACACCTTCTTACTAAGCAACGGCTCCTCTCTCACCATCAACACTAGGAACATCTTGTCACTTCCTACATACTTTCTCTACAAGATCTTTCAACTCAGGGCAAATATCTGCAATGTCAACTCACTTGAAAGCCAGGCAATGATAGCTACTGTCAGAGCCAAACTTGAACAAGTAGGAAGAATTACTGAGGAAGTATATGTGTCAAACTCTGACACTGATACTGACTCAGCTTCCCCTCGAGTAGAGATCTGTGCTGCAGCATATGAGTCAAGATCAACTATCAAAGAAATGCTGAAAGAAGTCACAAGTCCTGAGTACAAATCGGATGAAACCAATAACCTTCCCTTATCCACCTCTCAATGTGCCAATGAAGCTGAGGCTGAGATCCCAATAGCAGCACCATCATCTGCTGTTATGGTCAGTGAAGCCGAAGCAGAGGCATCCAATATAAACAAGGGAAAGGGAATTATGACAGATGAAGATGAAGAGAGATTGCAAAAAGAGAAAAGAGAGAGGGAAGAGAAAAGAAGAAGAAGAGAAGAAGAGGAGATGGCTGACATTAATAAGGCTCAAGAAAGAAAAGCAGTCATTCTCCTCAGAGAACAAACCATCCAGCTGTATGCTAGGCAGCTAGATGAACTGAAAAGAAAGATTCCTACAGTTGACCAGATTAAAGAAGATGCAGCTCTTGCTCTTCAACTGCAGAAACAATTTAACAGAGAAGAAGAAGAATTGGAGAAGAAGAAGAAAGAAGAAGCTAAGTTCAGAATAACCGATTCTGAACTAGCCAAAGAAATGAGGGATGAGTGGGTAAAGGCTCTGGTTTCTCAAGGTGAGGATGCAGACTACCTTGAGAAACTATCAAATAAAGAAGTCTACAGAGCCTTTATGGGTCAGCAAGGTCAATTGGCAAAGAAGAAACAGGCTGAAGAAGAAGAAAAAGCCAAACAAAAGTCCAAGAAGACCATTGCCTTTAATAAATGGACCCATGAAGAAAGGAAGGTCATGATTGACTTCCTTAAGGCTAGAGGAGAGAGTGGACAGAGGCTAGGTCCCATGAACTTCATGAACCTGCAAGCCCTCTACTTCAAAGTCAAGAAGGATGAGGAAGAAAGATTGGGGAAGAAGGGATCCAAGAAGAGGGTACCTATTCAGGAAGAAAAAGAAACAACAGCAAAGAAACCCAAACCTTCTCCCTCACCTACCTCTTCCTCAGTCCAACAACCTTCCACTCTCAACCGCAAACCCTCCACTCCTCCTCCCACAAAGTCCAAACCATCCCACCTAGCTCCCACTCATCAACAGCCTCCCTTAAAGAAATCCAAACCCACACCTAAACCAGAAGACTCAAGATACATAGTTGACTGGGTCTATAATCCACATGATCAAAGGTTTGAGATCTTCAGGGGGAGAACTGAAAGAAGAAGATCTATCTACAGATCTGTTGATGAAGTTCTACAATTGCCAGATTCAGATCTTAACAGAATTTTGGAGCTGGGTGAAGCTCATGAGCCTGCAAATGAGGGTGGGAAACTTCTTGTGCTAGCCATCAAACACTACTTCAACCCTAGCAAAGATGTGATCATGGACATCAAACCACTCAAGTCCCACTCTCCATTTGTAAGTTGGTCCTATAATGTTGATTTGGATGAGTTCACTTTAACTGATGTAAGGAAGCAGAAGATGATATGTTCAAGCAAAAAAATCTACAAAATGCCACATAAAGACATCAAGACTCTGTCTGCACTTCCACTGAACAATCCCAGCAAGGATCCAAGAGGCTATGAAGTTGAAAGGGTAGTCTGCCACATGCAAAAGCTTCAGCAGCAAAGTGATTAGAAAAATTTGGTCGCATCAGTCTAGGGGGAGTTTGTAGAACCAAAGACCGATGGCTTCTAAATTATTCTAAGTACAAATGTTGCTGATAGGCTTATCAGCAGCATTCAACACATGTTGCTGCTAATAGGCTTATCAGCAGCATTCAACACATGGTGCTGCTGATAGGCCTACAAGCAGCATTCAGCACTTGTTGCTGCTGATAGGCTTATCAGCAGCATCATTCTCATTCTTGCTGCTGATAGCTATGTTCCATGAAGACAAATCGTTGCAGCTGACTATCCATGCCAAGCGTCACTGACAACTTTCTGCAAAAGCAACTGACACACTCAAAGCAGAAGGAACCTCAATGGTGCAACCAATGACGGACGACAATGCTCTTCTCCAGACATGCAAGCAATGATGCATAAAGAAGACGCTTCAATAAAGTTAGCTAGTTTAGCTTTAATGTGTAAAATTAGCTTTTGTATAAAAGATCAACGGTCTGTGTTCGATCTGATCCTTAGAATCAAGGGTCTGTCTTGATTCTAAGTTAGTATAAATACTATGTAAACACTTCATTGTAAGTGTGCTTCTTCACAGCGATCTTACTAGTATTCTTTCTGTCTATTCGATTACATTTGTGTAGTTGTTATTGTTTCCGCCAATTTCAACTAAGAATACAACCATCTTGTAATTTCACGATCCTACAATGATACTACGAGATTTTATTGCCTCAAAGTTCATTGTGTGATATCTATTTCGTTAATATTTCTATCTAAACCATTCCAACTCCTTTGTGAGGAATGGTAAGTGTTAATACTGTTTCTTAGAACTCAAATTGTTTCTGAGCAACCTACGTACTGATTATACAGATAAATATGAACTCACCGGTTGTAACCCCTTTTGTTTACGGGATCCAAGTGATGACATTATCACTTCGAGGTATAGACGACGTCGTTCACTTAACGATATGTTCAAAGAGTTTTCCTAAAATAACACTGTTGACATAATATCTACTCAACAGTAACGTTACATTTTTACATGATACATTGACATCACAAATCTTTACACATCTAATATCGAAATTTGATGGAATATCCGATTTACTTGCGTATACCAACTACTGTTGGAATGACCTAAAAAATTCTCCCTTAAGAATCCAAAATGGCGTTAGGATACAAAATCCTAATCCAAGTAAGTATAACAAATTTCGAGGACCAAATTTCTTTAAAGAGGGGAGAATGTGACACATATGAAATTTCCGAAATCTAAAACATAGTGGTTGGGCTAAACCCAACTAGCCCCAATAAGGCCCAATAGAAATCCAAGCCTATTTGAGGCCAAATAAGGATCCAAGCCCGTTAGAGTTCCAAATTTGCATAATCCAAACATCAAACTAGCCATTCGGTGTCATCTAATGACTCGTTACGCGATCATGAGAATTTAAGAAAGAATAGATGTATGTGCGCGATTATGTATATTTAAACGTTTAACGCGCTAGACGCCGGCTTATAAACGGATATGGTGCAGTACGGATACTTAAGATAACAAACTATTAATATTAATTATTAATAGTTGTCTAAGAAGTCCGTTAGGATAATTTCACTTGAAATACGCATACGGATACGCAAAACCGCGTTAGACGCGCAAACGGGCAACCTTAATAGTATAAATACTACCAACCGGTAAATTGTTACGGAAAGTATTAACACATACTTATTACCAAAAATAACATTTAGAAAGATAATATTAATAATCATAGTACGAGACGTTAAAATATGATAGATAGATTCAAAAACGCGTTGTTCACCTATAACGACTCGGATATCCCCCGTCAATAAATTATAACGAAATAATCATTTTAGATAATTATTTCGTTGTTATTAGTTATTAATTACGAGAAGTAATTAAACCAGAATGATTTTACGCGACGTTACACTATTAACTTACGGGTTGATACGCGATACTGGTAGGTTGTTTACCCATTTAAAACGCTAGGTATAAAAAGAAAAGGTTTTCCTTATCCCTTCATTTGCACAACCTAACACACACACATATGTGTATGAACGAGAGAGATACAGGAGAGTGAAGGGGGATCCGCCAGCTCAACTCCGGCACCTCCCCTTCGGCGATCGACGGCGGAAACCCGCAACACACGACAGACGGGGCAGCGGCGGTAATGGGAGGATCGGACCAGACAACTACTAGGGATGGAATCCGTCGTAGGAGTGAGGTTCCAGTGAAGGAAAGGGGCGGCGATGGGCACGGGAAAGCGGACAGAAGCCGCTACAGGCTGCGACGACGTGGTGGTTCTGATCCCGAGAGACGACAGCGACCAACACCCCTTTCCCCCCCCCTTCGTGGTTCCGGGTTTTAACGGGAACTTCGACAACCATGGGTCTTCCCATTCACCAGACAGCTAGGTCTTGAGACACCAACAGGCTCCTTACAAGACCCGGTCAAACGGGAGTTCCGGCGAGACTCGTCTTTCTGGCCATCCTCGTTTATCCGAAAAGGGCCCGGACCACGACAGTCGTCTCAGGAGGCGCTCCCAACCAGCCCAACGCTACCTTCATCACCTGTTTCAGTCTTCCGGCCAAGATCTGGGATTCCGGTGAGCTTCTTCTCATTTTCTTGTTATTCCGGGATTTAGATCTACACTATTGTACTAATTTGTTCTCGGTTTGATGTTCCGTCTAGTCTTCGACGACCATATCTCGTCTTGTAGGGTTGCCAATCGTCCCGATCTACAAGGTTGGAGTTATGTTTTATCAAAGTCTAATATATTACATTACGATTAGTTATTGTCGTTAGATCGGTTGAACTTGTGACCGGGTTTCATTCCCGTGTGTTTGTATGGACTTTTGGACAGGTTGTGGTGAAGACGGGATGACACCCGGATAGGCGGGACTGTTCGGGTCGTTCCCGACGGCCTCGGTTTTCGGTCCACAAACGTCAACGGTGTCATCGGTCTCCTAAACGGGTCATTTACGAGCGGATTCGTGTACGAGTTAAAAGGTATAAACATGCGCTAAACAATTTACATTTAAGTACAAGGAAACTAAACGCGTGTGTGATTAAGTTACGTTAAGCCTAAATGATTTGGTAAACGGTAAAAATAAATATTAACCTAACAATTAATATTAACGTTTCGAGTTAACGTGTTGTCAATGAGAGGTTTCCTTTCAATTTATATATATAAATTACACAATAAATGACAACGTAAAAGGGTAATGAGTAAGACGAGAATTTTAATACAACTAACGGCCATTATATATATGTATATATATACGAATAATAATTGTCACTTTAGCCGTATAAACGGTTACAAGATACTCGTTATATATAAACCGTTGATACTTATTATTTGAGATAAAACGGATAACGAATACATTTTATATAAACTTGTATATGGGATAATACATATGGACATGTCAAAACTTATACAAATATTACTTTAGCGTTATCAACTAAACGAGGGTTTCCTAGACAACAATAATAAATACGCTTATGTTACATATGTAGATAGACATTCAGATCCGAACACACCTATATATATATATATACTTATCATACAAAATCGGACAATTAATTGTTAAATATAATATACGAATACAAGAATAAATAAACAAATGACTTTGATGTTTTTGAATATATATATTGATATGAACAGTTTCGAAACATAACACGTATAATATCATGAACAAATAGTACAAACGAATATGTATTTATATGTGTTCATATCTCGTTCTAAATGATAGTTAACATATATACATAGAATATAACGATATGTTTTGTAAGAAGACAAACTAGTATACGATTACTCGAGACGTTTATATTCAATGAGTAAAGTTATATGTACATATATGTTTTCGGTTAAAACTCGGATAAATAAAATATGTTAACTGAATGTACTAAACTAAGTATATTTATGCGTATATGTTTACGCAAGTCTGAACAAATCCTAATAAGTAACGTTTATTCGAGAAATACAATACGGTACAAACATATTTTAAGATTTTGAAACTATATAAATATATGAGTACGTATATATTTATAACGACTCGTACGAAGATATTATTAAGTCTTGAAACGGTTTTATTAAGACATAGAGTAGCACACGTTCTGTTAAGAGTCACATGAATACGAAGGATTAATTTTTACCACAAACGCATACAGTTAGACACATTTGGGTGCGTGGCGAATTAACACTTTCAAACATGACTATGGGAACATAATCGAGTTGAGAATACTTGCTTGATCTAATTAACTAATATTACCGACCGTTAAACAGACACCGTATATTGAACTGGTAATACCTTTAAGAATCCACAGAGCTCAACCGCACACGTGACAACTTGACGCAAGTTTAGATTTACCTTATAACATTAGGGTTAGTTCATAAAGCTCTTAAAGTACGTACAGGTATCGTATGACTCGAGTAGGACATAGACCCGCTACTATCGTATTACGTGGACTTTGGTTTTCGTTGGTGCATAAAGGATGTTATCACTCCTCCAGGTGAGTTTCACAGCCCCCTTTTAACTTTTAAATGTTTTAGAAACACTGGGGGGAAAACATACTTGCTTACAAGTTTGAAAATATGAGACATCATTGTTTACTACAGTTGGGAACATCATTGCCTGATACATTCGGGAAAACATAAAACGTACTTACAAACATTTTCATATGGTAGCAAGAAAACAAGACCCGACCTTTATTTTTGCATGAGTTAACACATATAGAGCGATGGAAGTCCCCTGACCATCATATTTATAACCATTAGCTATAGGTTAGCCTGGGATTCTATGGATAGTACTATTGGGATTGACACCCCCGGTCATGGTTAGTCGCACTAACCATGGGTCCCTCTGGCCAAATGACCGCATAGTGTTCAAACATTGCTCGTGAGGTATGAGCGAGGGGCAAAACACCTGTGTCATGGTTTGGTTATGCCTCATGTATGTACAGATTATTCGTAATCCTAGCTAGTTTACGGATGGGTCAAACATTACTTGTTTTGTTTATCATATTCATTGAAACATTTTCGGGCAGATGGATCTGCCAATCATTTACACACAAATGGTTTTGCCATTCGTTTACTTGCGAAAGTTTTTATCGATGTTTTCAAGGAAAACAGTTTCGTATTATGGCCAAGTACACAGTATCAATGTTTTCAGGAAAAAAACAACTTATTTTAAGACTATGACGTCATCACATGTTTTCAGTTGGAAAACGACCCATTTTATGACTATGAAGTCATCACGAGTTTTTATTGGGAAAACGACTCATTTTATGACTACGAAGTCATTACATGTTTTCAGGAAAACAGTTTCATACTATGGCCACTTATACATCATCAAAAGGAAAACTGCTTTTCATTGCAATAATTAAACCTGTGAACTCACCAACATTACGTTGACATTTTTAAGTATGTTTTTCAGGTAACACGTAGCTATGGCACGGTTGGAATAGGTTAACGATTCAGATTAAAGCCTAGAAGCCGAAGACGTATAACTGTTAAACCTCAAGTCGATTTTGATATATATGGATTTAGGTCAATGTACTATTTTATGTTAGTATCAAATGATGCTCAACATCTTAGAATTCTTTATTTAGCTTCCGCTGTTGTGTAATGTTACCAATCGTTACAACCTTGATTTATTTATTTATTTATTAAGTAAATAAATTTAGGGGTGTGACATCCACACCCTAGAAATTCTCAAACTAGGCTATCTATAGCAAGTTTACAAGCATCAAAACTATGCTTACCGAAACTACTAGTTTCGGTGAAGCATTTACAAGTGTGATAAGCCTGCCGAAACTAAATTATCTATTGAAACTACTAGTTTCGATTGAACAAGCCTCAATCGAAACTAATTAGTTTCGATGGCCCAGACTTTGAAATAAAACAGGAAATTACATTAAAATGAAAATACTAGTAAATAAACTAACTAAACAATGTTCAAAAGAAATACATTGATGATAAGAACTTATACAATAATAAGACTCTACAATCTCCCCCTAAGCTGCTGCGCCAATGTCTTCAACTCTTCTCTAAGCAGTTGGCCCTTGATTTGGTTGCTGAAAGTAAGGTTTTGCATTGATGGTCACCACCCTTTGATATGCCTTGGCATCAGCCTCATCTTCATTATGCAGGAGCTTGATAGGGTTGTTGAAGAGCACCTTAAGATCCTCTGGTTGAAATTTTATTAACTCTGTGGGCTCAAATATGTGAATGTCTTCCATTCCTTCCCTTTCAATTACAGCACTTCCAATGGTGGGATTGTAGAACCATTTTGTAAACTTTTGAAGCTGGACAGGTACAGAGCGTGGCAGTATAATAGATTTGACAGTTTATGTCGGTTTGTACCGAAGGCTTACCCAAGGCCTTTGAGTTCTGGGATGAATTCTTGTCTTTGAGATAACTCTTCTTGGCTTAGCAGTGGTCATAGATCTGAAATCATTGAAGGTCTGATTTCTCAAGAAGGTCTCAAAGTCTTTTGCAATGCCCACATTTCCAAGATTTTGTAGAGGTAGCTAGGCAAAAGCTCTTAAATCATATTTAGGGAGGGAGTTGAAGTCATGAGGAGACTTGAAGTGCTCCACTTCTCCTTTGTATCTTCGAAAAATAAACATAGATCTTTCCTTGTCATATTTTCACCCTACTGGAGGCCTCTTTAATTCTTGATATTCTACAAACCATTCATAATGTTTGGGAAGCTCCTCTGCAGGCAGTTTCTTGAACCAGGATCTCCTTGTCTCTGAGCCCTGTTGGGATTGAGTGTCAACTGTAGTTGCAGGTGGAGTTGGTGTTGCTGTTGGTGAAGTTTGAGTTTTGTGGTGCCAGTTTTCCCAACACTGAATTCTTGCTCAATAAAAGTTACTTTTACATCTGAATCTTCAGCTTCTGTGTCAGAAAGTGCCTGTATTTCATCTCTATCTTCAGTAAAGTACCTGATCTTATCTTCCTGTTCTCACTCTAGGGTAACAATTTCAGGATAATCTTTAATTGCTCCAAAGTCATCAACCTGCTTTAGTAGATCATCTAGTTCACGATCTGATCCAATTTCTTCTTCATCTAATACCACAAGTTCAACATCAGCTTCTTTTCTCTTTCCTTTTGGTCTTAAAGCTCTCCTTTCACTGACAGATGGAAAATCATTACTTGTTTCTTCTTTGACTTCCACAGCATCTTTTGTCTTGGCAGCTTGGCCAGTGAAGATTGTTAGTTCAAATTGAGGATTTGACACAAAGGCAGGGGAAGAGGGTCCGCCAGCAGTAGTGGTCTCCCCTGAGCTGTGGAATGGGTTTCCCGTTGAGAATATTTAATCAATGAAGCCTTGATTTGTTCAACAGCATCAGATAAGGCTTTGAACTCTTGTTGTTGCTGAGAGATTATCTTTTGTTAGGTTTCCAGCTGTGTTTGTTGAAAATCAAGTTGGGTATGTAAGCCTCCAACTTCCAGCCTTAGATCTTTTATTTCTTCTTTACACTCCCTCAGTTCTGTCTTTAAGCTTTCTATTACTTCATCTCTTTTTGTAACTTTATCCTGTAGCTTTTTCACTTCTAGGCTTAAGGTTTTAACTCTTGGGACAGATGGTGATGGGTCAGGAACAGGGGATGCGGGTGGAGTAGTAACAGGTGTATGTAGTGGAGATGGTTGTGGTGAGGGTGGTGGAATATGAGTAGGTGAGTGAGTGGGGGTTAAGTGTTCAGGAATGTCAAACAGTGATTCATCAGAAGATGTTAAGGACTCTAGTTCTATCTTAATTTTCTTTGCTAGAGGTTCTTCTTGTCCATAATCAGACCCATAATCAGCTTGTCTCTTGGAGGAGGATGTAGGCGGTTCAGTCTGTTCCTCATCTTCAGACTCATAGTCAGATTGATCATATTTAGTGCCATAGATGCCTTCATCCAAGGTGTCACTAGACTCAGCTCCAGTATCAATATTCTCTTGAACCTCATCATTAACATCTGCTTCTATGTTTTCAGCATGTTGCTCTTCAATTACAGGCTCAAGATTTTCTAACAATTGATCCATAAAAGGAGTCTATAAGATAGACTGTTCAATATCTTGCTCTATATGTTGGTCAGCATTAACATCTGGCTCTCGGTTCCCTTGATCTTGTTCTATGTTTTGCTCAACATCAATCTCAGACTCTTGATTCCCTTGGGCCTGCTCTTCTTCTTCTGATGACGATGAGTAAAGGACTTCAATATTTGGGTCAACATCAGGGACGACTTCTTCAATTTCTCCAATAATGTGCCCAAAGAGTGGAATGTCCACAACTATCGTGTTCGATCTTGAACTAGAACTCTTCATATAACTGAGGGTCTTGGCTATCATATGATCAAGAACAAGAACAGGTCCTTTATGTTGAAGATTTGGTAGAATGTGGTTAATTATCATTTGTAGAAATCTTGGGTACACGAGAAATTTGTCTCTTACTCTTCCGGTGAGATTCTCTATAAGTTGTTTGAATAACAGCCCAGAAAATTTATAATCCCTCCCCTTTGATCAAGCCAAGAATAGCAAATGCCACCATGGCATTGGCCGAGTCAAATCCACCTTTTCTGATTGAGATGCAGTGAATGAACACATGCATAATATACCTCCAGTGAGGGGCAAGGAATGCCTTTGTGATCTGCCCACTCTTGAACTCATCTGGGTGACCCATTCTTCTGAAACATTCTCTGATGTAGAAACTAGGAAATTCCACAGGGGCTTCATGATTATCACCAAACTACAGTACCTCTCTTATGGTGGCCTCATAAAATAGAACTTCTTGGTTGTACACAGTTGCTCTTATGTGCTCCACATTGTTGATGGATACTCTTTCAGCAGTGGCCCAGAATTGCCTGATTGTGGCTTCAAAAATAGGCAAGTTGTGACTTATAGCAAAGCTCACATTAGACTTAGCTAGAAAATTGAGCACATGTACAAATCCCTCACTCTTGGGATCAACAGCATTAAAAAAGGCACATATATTGTGCTTCTTCACAAATAGAAGATCCATGTCTGAAAAAAATTTCAAACATCAGTCCAACACTTAGAAAATATCAGAGAAGCCTGATCGAAACAACTAGTTTCGGGAAAGAAACTCTAATCGAAACTACTTAGTTTCGGGCAAGCTTGGGTATCGAAACAACTAGTTTCGATAGAAACCTGTTCAAATTCTAAAAAAATCATATTTTAAAATCAAAAGAAAACACCCTTTAATCGAAACAACTAGTTTCGATGCCAAATCTGATCAGAAACACAAGTATCAAAACATATATACAAATTCAAAGAACTCAGATAAACATAGAATATGTATAAAACTAAGTAAAAGGGCAAAGAGAAAGAGCATGTGAGGATCGAAACTTCTTCTTACCAAGGAATATGATTGTAATCTGCAAATATATACAAAAGAGGTGAGATATTAACAATGATGATGTTAAAGACAAGATCAAAGCCCTAATCGACCCTTAAAAGGAAGTAACAGACGTAATGCTTTTCAAAATCAAACCCTAGGTTTTGTCCATCGAAATTTGTTACATGAAGATGAAGACGACGACAGAGGGAATCATATGAGACACCTGATTTTGCAGACTTAGACCGTATTGAGAGATTCTGTGTGTGAAGTTAAAGGTGAGACTAGATTCGGAGAGTTAGAGTGAGAGTGAGCTTGGCATGGAAGAAACTTGATTATGAAAGCATTTAATTTGTGCTTGTTAAAAGACCAAAATGCCCCTGTCGAAACTACTAGTTTCGATAGGACAATGTAGTTTCGGGTGAGAGGGAGTTTCAGATAGATTGAGTAGTTTCGATGACAATGTTGTTTCGGGTGAAAAGAGATACTTGATCAGAAACAAAGCAAAAACACCCATATGTACACTACTTAAACAAGCTAATAAGGAAGATTAAGAACTTTATATAGAAAAATAAAAGTAAAAATAATAAAAGATATATAAACACTTATCCTGGAAAAGATCCAACGTGAGATCATGTCAGGACAAACCCTTGAGAAACTTCATTTTGCACTCAGCTACTGTGAATCCCTGATGATAGCCGATAGTTGTGCAAGATAAATCCGAACATTTGCTTGTACAATGATTTCATGTGATTAAGAGGTATCATTTGAGCACGAAACACGGCGTACCCCACATTTTGAAATAAAATGTTTTTGAAAGCCTATCAATCCTCAAGAAATACCTGCATTCATCTTATCATCTCTAACAGGTTAACCAGGGTACCATCTTAGTAAGTCAAAATTACCGCCAAAATTAAAATAAGATCCAACTGGATATCAGAAGTTCTAAAAAGAAAAATATCCAAGTGGATATTAAAAAGGTACGAACATTCCAGGTCTTTGCGTAAGCAAAACCGAAGAAGTCATAAAATTATCCAAGCGGATAGGAAAAGATTGAACACCCGAGATCTTTGCGTAAGCAAAACAGATGGGGTCAAATCATCCAAGTGGATGGGAAAAAGATGAACTCCCGAGATCTTTATGTAAGCAAAACAGACGGGGTCATCGGCGGTAACTCTCGTTACTTTGACGGTCACCTGGCGCATGAATCAGAATCCAACACGTAAGCCTATATCTGATTGAATCGGTTTTCTTATCTTAAAATGGGTTAGAAGTCTCAAAAATGGGTTCAAACACACGTGTACGATAGAGAATTAGGTTCTTACACTACTAAAGAGTTTTAGCCGTATGTCGGGCCTACCGGCTATACCTTAGTAAGCACCATCGCTTATGGTCCATTCCATGTTTAAGATGTGAGATCAGACTCTATCATTTCTCACAAGGTCGGATCTGATTTTCCTGAAAACAAAACATGATACTTACAGTCAGTTTTTCTTAAGTAAACAATAAACAAGAAAAATATTTTTCTTTTCTTTTTGAATATACAAAGCAAAACTTTTTCTTTCTAACAGCAAATGCCAATTTCTCCCCCAAAAGTTTTGGTTTCAAAGGTAAATAAAGAAAATAACTATACAGAAAAGTAAAATCTTTTTGAAAATCTTCCCGATTAACAAGTTTAAATAAAAAATGCACAAAGGTTACTGAAAGTTGATCATGCCGAGCATCTCCACCAATTTCTTAAATCTGGCAGAATCAAATGCTTTTGTAAAGATGTCAGCGGTTTGCTTGTCGGTTTTGACTTCAACGATTTTGATATGTTTCTTTTCGACACAATCACGGATGAAGTGGTGTTTGATCTCAATGTGTTTTAGTTTTTGAATGCTGAACAGGATTTTTGGTGATATGGGGAACATAGGTGTTATCACACAGGATGGGAGTTTCATGGAAGGTGATCCCGTAATCAAGCATTTGATAGTGGATCCACCTTACTTGGGAACTGATAACTCCTAGAAGTGGACTTTCAGTCTAAGTTGCATCCCCATAGTCTGAATCTGAATAGACCAAAAGATCAAACAAGTTATTTTTGGGATACCAAAGTCCAAGTTTTGGATTGTACTTCAAACATCTTAAAATACGTTTGACAGCAATTAAATGAGAGAATTTAGGCGTGCACACAAGCACACTGCAAACATAATGTCTGGTCTTCTAGCAGTGAGATACATAAGAGATCCTATCATAGAGCGATAGATGTGTTGATCAATGCTTTCATCATCCAAATCAGGAGACAGACAATGTCGAACTTCCACGGGAGTCTTGTAAGGATGAGACTCAGTCATTTTGAACTTGGTCAGGATTTCTTTGACATACTTCTCTTGATGGATAAGAATTCCCGACTCAGACTGATGTACATGCAAACTAAGAAAGAACTTCATAACTCCCATAGAACTCATTTCAAACTTAGAACGCATCACATCCTTGAACTCTTTACACAACCGAGGATTTGTGGATTCGAAATAACGTCATTAACGTAGATTTGCACCAAAATGGTATCTGCACCATCCTTCCATTTGAACAAAGTTTGGTTATTTGCCCCTCGTGTGAAACGCTTATCAAGCAGATGCGTAGATAACTTCTCATACCACGCACGAGGTGCTTGATGAAGACCGTACAATGCCTTGTCATGTTTGTAAACTCTGTCAGGATAGGTTGGATCAATGAAACCCGGTGGCTACTTGACATAAACTTCCTCTTTAACTTTTCCAAACAGAAATGCACTTTTGAAATCCATCTGATGAACAGTGAAGTCCATATAGGCTGCGTATGCAAGAAACATTCTGATGGCTTTCAAGCGAGCCACTGGTGCAAAGACATACTCAAATTCAATTCCTTCTTCTTGATAAAACCCCTGAACCACGCAGGCTTTGTTTCGAATTACGATCCCCCCTTCGTCCTGTTTGTTACGAATTACCCAACGAGTGCTGATTGGAACTTTTTTCTTTGGAAGGTCTACCATATTCCACACATGTAACTTGTTGAACTACTGCAATTCTTCCTACATGGCCTCTACCCAACTGTTCTCAAGCAAAGCAGCTTTGATATTTTTAGGTTCAACTTGAGATATGAAGCAAGTGAAGAGACCGTCATTCATTGCTTCGGTGGCACAACTAGTTCGAACTCCCACATTGAGTGGACCAATGATGTTGTTTGTAGGATGATCCTGGTGAATTCTCAATTGTGGAATCTCATCCTCTTCCAAGTGGTCATCCAGATTGGTAACGTTGATGTCAGGAATAACAGCTTCCTTATTGATAGGACCTTCATTAGATGATTGTGGAGCAACATCCACTATTTGAGGAGTTTCTTCCTCAACAGTTTCACTTGTTGCCACAGAATCTGAAGGATCCTGAGTGGATTCATCATTAGCTATAATAGGGGGATCATCTATATGCTGACTTGACGAAGAGGAGGTTGAAGCAGTAGTAGAAGAGGTACCTAGGATATTCACAGACATAAAAGGATTAGCTGAGACATATATGTTACTGAAATCAGGAAGATTAAATGATTTAAACAAAGAATTGACATCAAAAAGCTAACCAGGACCGCCCCCATCGTCTGTATGATTGCTTTCATACCAGTTGATATCAATGGACTCCAGTACAATCCTTCGTCTCTTGTTGTAAACACGAAAAGCTATTTGGTTAGAGGAATATCCCACGAAATAGCACTCGTCCGATTTGGCTTCAAACTTGCTCAGCTTATCAGACGTATTCAGCATTGTGCAAACACACCCAAATTTCCTGAAGAAGTCAATAACAGGCTTGCGCTTGTACATAATTTCATAAGGCATCTTGTTGCAGCTTTTGGTGATGAGAACTCGATTTTGCACAAAACATGCGGTATTGACTGCCTCGGCCCAAAACGTGACAGGAAGCTTAGAATCAACGATCATAGTTCTTGCTGCTTCTATTAACGTGCGATTTCTTCGTTCAGCTACGCCGTTTTGTTATGGAGTGCGAGGTGCACTGAATTGCCGAGAGATACCCTTATTTTCATAGAAAGAATCTAGAATGGCATTCTTGAATTATGTGCCATGATCACTGTGAATAGTCTTCACACTTATATTGAATATGTTCTCGATTTGAAGCAGATGAATCTTCAGAGTCTCTTGCGTCTCATCTTTCTTTGCCAACAAGAATACCCAAGTAAATCGAGAGAAGTCATCGGTTACCACCAAACAGTAAGATTTCCTTCCATGACTTATGACACTCATAGGACCGAAAAGATCCATGTGAAGCAATTGAAGGGGAAAGTCAATGGAATTAGTTTGGGTTTGTGAGAAGATTTGTGTTGCTTTCCCTTGGAACAAGAGAGACAATGTTCCATAGGGGAGAAATATTTCAAAGGTAAACCGGTGACAAGGTTTCCTCGAACAAGGCGGTTCATTGTCTTGAAATTCACATGTCCTAATCTCTTGTGCCAAAGAAAGGACTCATCCTCTGAAGCTTTTGAAAGAAGGCAGGATTTGATTCCTGATGGGTTATTCATATCCAGACCGTAAGTATTGAATCTTCAAGGAGCACGCATGAGGATTAGGTCTTCGGGAATAACCACTCCAAGTTTCAGAATCAAACATTCCTTGGAGTTGAAGAGGGCACAAAAGTCTTTATCACAAATTTGGGACACACTCATCAGATTGTACTTCAGCTATGGGACGAAATTGACATTCTCCAAGCTATTTACACCATTAGACACAGTTTCTTGACCTTCAATCTTTCCACCTCTTGGATTGCTTGCAAAGGCGACAAAATCTCCGTCTATTGGATGATAATCTTGCAGTAAAGAAAAATGACCAGTCATATGTCTTGAACAACCACTGTCGACATGCCAGATATTGTCTCCAGTCCTCCTCAATTGTCCCTACACAAAATTAATCATTTAGACATTTATACCTAAGCCATTGCTAATTTGGAACTTCTTAATTTTACAAGATGCATTTCGGAAGTCATAGTCAGAATCCTCCTGTAATGTGTTCTCAAAAAGATCATTATTCTTAATTTTCCAAATCCTTTTCGACCAATTTTTAGCATTTTTGATCCTTTTACGTCGCAAAGTTCTACTATGTTGTGATTTAGACAAAACATTTGAAACAAAATGAACTGAATTTTGAATAACAGATGGTACGTTTTCTTCTTGAAAACATGATTCGATTCCCCACAACTAAAACAAACTTTATCACATGTTGGCTTAGCCTGATAGTTGTCATCACAGGATGATGAAGATGATTGTGATGTGGAGACATCAGAACTAGAGGCAACTCTTTCTTCAATATTTCTTTCTTAAAGACTTTGATCTTCCTTTAATCTGAAAAATTCCAGATTGCTCATTTTTTTTTTGGAATATCAGTCACCACAACTACGACACTTTTCAAATTTGCAATACAAATCATAGTATTTACAGATTTAGGAACAAAAGGCAAAACATTCTTAAACTTAGAAATAGCATTTCTCAAACTGTCATGCTCAGAAGGCACAGAACCAAAATACAAATTTTCAATGTGTTCACAAATATCTGGTTTTGACACGGATATATTATTACATTCATCTGAATCAAGTTCATTTAAAACATTTCCCTTACTAGAAATCTCATCACAATCATCTTCGGTACCTACACAATCTGACTCTGCAAAGGAAGCAAAACTGTCAGAATCTGAAGTTTGGATATAATCATCAGCAGATAAATTGCAAACAAAAGGTGTGGGAGCATGAGGAACTGGCATATCAGCAAATCTTCCAGACTTCGAATATGGAGGAGAGTGAGAGTTATACCCAATGCCTTCTGTGACCTTTTTATGAATTTGGTTGTCAATGATTTCAAAAAGAATTTTCTGATCCATACCCATGTGTTCAACTTGAAAATTTGCTTTTTCAGCCTTTTGAAGTCTTTCAGTTAAAATTTGATTATTATTCTTTTGTGTAGTAAGTTGTACAATCAAAGATCGGTTTTCTCCAGAAATATCATGAATTTTCTTTAAGTAAAGTTTCTCATTTTTAGCCACAGAAACATACATCACCGTTATATGATCTCGTTCATCGACCAAAGCCTGGTTGATGAATCTATATTTTTGAATCTCATTTAAACAAGATTTAGCATTGCAAAGTCTAGACATTACCTCAGTTGGTATAGAAGTGAGATCCTTAGCTGGTTCAATCATGACACATTTCTCCTTTTCTTCAATGTCTGCCATCAGTGCCTTGTCAGCTGCTTCCCCTTCTTGATCTCCCCAATGATAGTGTCCATCAGCTTGACAGACCAGAGCTGTTGAGCTGGAAGTTGTAGTGGATTTAGGAGGGATGACAACTTGCTTTCCAGATGAATTCTTCTTCTCATGCTGCTCCTTTGATGATGGCTCCTTGCAGTTCCTTGCAAAATGACCCAGCTAGTCACAGTTGTAGCATCTCACCTTTTTTATATCAAACCCCAGAGTCTTTCCTTGCTTGAATCTATCCATTCCAGTCATTTTGATAAATCTTTTGGCTCTCAGAGTCAGCATAGCCATACACCAATCAATATCCATCTTTTCCAAATCATCCGGGTTGATCTGCTCCAAGTCACCGGGTTGAACGCTGACCGGTGTCAGGTTTCCAGAAATAGTGCATCAAAGCATGACATGAAAGCAGTCATGATAGGTAGATACTCATCAGGAATCATAGTGGTTGGCTTTTGAGAGTTGGATGAAGTAGTAGGCTGAACTCCAGAAATCGAAGGTGGGACATCAGTTTGAAAATAAGCCATTGTAGTTTTATTGGATGAAGTGGAGGAACCTTGACTTGTAAGAAGAGCTGTGTTTCCAGACTGATTAGTTTGAGTGACTGCTCCCTTCTTTATCTCCAACTCATAAGACTCCAGAATGTTGAAGAGTTCTTGCTGTGATAAGTCACTCAGTTTTTCAGTTTTCTTGATCATAATCCGGTACATATTCCATTCCTCGGGCAGTGAATCAAGCAGCTTCTTGTTTAACTCAACAGTGGGATACTCGGTTCCCAAGACTTTCAACTTAAAGACAATACTTGAGAAACAGTTGATGAACTCAGACATGGGTTCACCAGGGACACTACTAAACATTTCATATTGCTTCTTGATTATATCCCTCTTGCTTTCTCTAACCTCAGCACTTCCCTCATACCTTGTACATAAAGCAACCCAAAGATCTTTGGCAGTTGTATACTCAGCAAATATGTTGAACACATCCAAAGGAAGAGCCATAGCAATAGATCCATAAGCCTTGTTATCTCTAGCAATTAAGGCAATATCCTTTTCATCATATTCAGAAACAAGCTTGGGACGGTGAATATCTGCAGTGGTAGTAACTGGCTTGTGTGGGCCATCAGTGATTGACTGTAACCGAGTATGGTCATGGAACTGAAAAAAAGTCTTCATTTTCTTGGTCCAATCATCAAAGTCTCTAGTGGACACCAAGACAAGTGGTTTGTTTCCTCCAGCATATTCACTGTTGCTTGAAGATGCCATAACTCAGAGAAGTTAAAACAAACAGTAGCTAGTTTCGGGTGAATCAGGGATGATCGAAACAACTAGTTTCGATAGAGAAAAAGCTGACCGAAACAACTAGTTTTGATAGAACAGGGCTTGCCCGAAACTTCTAGTTTCGATTGAAGAAACAGAATCCAGAAACAACAAGTTTCGATTGAACTATTTTCTATAGTCCAGTAGTTTTTGATGATCAATCTGCAAATGTTAGTTTCGATAGAACAAGACAAAAAACTAGTTTTGATGATACCTTCTCCAGACAAAAGTACAGACAAGAAGTTTCGATGACCAACTAAAAGCAAAGATTGTCTCCCAGTAGTTTCGATACCTCCTTCTTCAAGCTTCAGTAGACTCCATTGATGAAAAGCTTCAAAAATTAAAGATGATAAACTCCAAATCTGATTTAGCGAAAAGCTTCCAAATAAGCTTCTGAACATAAATCAATCTTCATATCCGAAAAACTCTAAGAAATAGTGCCGAAATCGATGAAACAGTGCTTCCAAAACTTCGAGGCAGAAAAACTTCAATAAAATGCCGAAAACACCTAAAATCGATCAAAATAACCCGAATATACTCAGAAATCAAGAGCATGAAGCTCTGATAACAATTGTAGGTCCAGATTTCAATCGAAAATCACTCAACAGATCGATTACACACACAGGCGGAATCTGTGTGTATGATGGTGAAACAGAGGGTAGAAACATAATTGGTGAAGATAAACAGGTAAACCACACATGAATCAACACAAATAAGATATGAAATTGTTAGAACAATAGATGAAATAACTCCAAATATGTATTGATTAAGAAAAACTATGAAAGAGAGAATTTCAGGGTTACAGTCGCTATCCACACCCTAGAAATTCTCAAACTAGGCTATTTATAGCAAGTTGACAGGCATCGAAACTATGCTTAGTGAAACTACTAGTTTCGGTGAAGCATTTACAAGTGTGATAAGCCTGTCGAAACTAAACTATCTATCAAAACTACTAGTTTCGATTGAACAAACCTCAATCGAAACTAAGTAGTTTCCATGGCCCAGACTTAGAAATAAAACAGGAAATTACATTAAAATGAAAATACAAGTAAATAAACTAACTAAACAATGTTAAAAAGAAATATATTGATGACAACATCTTATACAATAATAAGACTCTACAACTATTATGTGGGGACTTCGATCTTTTGGCCGTTTGAGAAGAGTCCAGAGGCGATTTTGGGAGTTAGGAAGCTAATTGAAGAGAAAAGTTTGAGTCTTTTGATCCCGGGTTTGTTGTTTAACTTGTTCGGTGTTCAAGATTCGATTTTTGTGTTTGATTTGATAGTTTGAAACCATGGTTTATGTTTATTACTTATGTTTTGGTGTTTTGAACATGATCATAGGCTAAAACCTTGATACTGCCAGTGTCATTAGATGAATACTTCATAAAGTTATTAGTTTTATCAGTTTTGGATATTAATTGATGGTTTATTGATTTTGTAAAGATCTTGATTTAATGATTATGATGAAATTGCATGCTTAGATCTGATGTATGATTGATTATGATTCCGTACGTTGATTGTGGATGTCTTCCAGTTTGATTTGCGTATCTAGGTCATAGAATTTAGGGTTTGTGATTGTTTGTGTGGTTTGCTAGAAGTAGTAGCCATAGGAATTGTGATTGATTATTATTTAGATCTGAGTGTTCATCCTGTCTCAATACCCGAGAAGTGAGAGATAGCCGTTTAGTCTTCGTGATTAGTAATCCTAGTGTCAACTGTCTGAGAGGAAGTTGGTTTAGGTGTCTAGTGATTGTTTCTATTCTGGGTCATAGTTGTTATATTGAGATTACCCCATGCTTTCTTCGAATGTTTTGTGGACAGTGACACTGAAAGGTGATCTGTCTTTCGAGTACTTTATCATTGTTGGAGAGACCGAAAGGTAATCCACTATCTGGTGAGTTATTACAACTTTAGGTTCCTTAGTTGGCGACACCCTGAGAGTGATTAGGGATCCACTAGGTTGTCTAGAGTTGTTTCCTTAGAAACCCAGATCCATCATAGTTTCCACAACCGATAGAAGTTGTACTTTGCAAGTAGGATTCCGACCAAGGTAGTATTCTTCCCATCTCTAATTTCTTCCTTAGATCTTCATCTTGATAGCTTGAGTTGACCTTGTTTGCTGTATTAGTAGTTAATCTTTAGTGTAGTCAATCCCCCATCAATCAATCTTCTGTCCGATTTAGAGTCTAGTATAGTTATAGTAGTGTCTCTAGGGTTCGATAACTCGTTTTATCATTAAGCTGTGCTACACTCGATATGTCCACTTGCCTGTTAGTGCGGTTGAGTCTAAGGTACTCCATTTATTACTTTGGAGTCTAGGTTAGGTTTTGTTAGTTTTTATATAGACCGTCTGGGCGACATCAAGTTTTTGGCGCCGTTACCGGGGATACTTGGCAATAGCAATATTAACTTTGAATAGTTCTTTGTTTGATTTTTGGTTTATTTTATTTCTTTTCTTTTGAGTCTTGCTTATGTGCTTGTCCTACGTGCTACTTGTGTGTCTATTTAGAATCGATTCTTTCTGTCTTTGAGTCTTTGTTTCTTTTCTTCTAGAGTCTTTCTGTTTATGCACAAAACTCGTTAGCAGGGATCACCACCCGATTCAGCTTTTCCAAAGCCCGAACAAGAGCTACACCAGCGCACTCACGACTTCCGGGGGCGTTTGAAGGAGCTGTGCAAATCCCAGGTACGTTCTACTAGCCCCATTCCATTTCCTATCATGGGCGACGCTGAACCACCAACAAGGCGTACCGTGCACCAGAGGGCCAGTGACGTGATCACCTGGGCAAGATCTTCGATCACACGCCCCGCTATTCTGAACACCAATACATGGCGGATCCCGTCACATGTCATGAGCACGATCACTCATGCCACTCAATTTCATGGCCTTGAGGATGAGGATGCACCCAGACACCTATCTCGCTTCGCGTGCATATGTGATACCTTCAATATCACGGGTGTGTCTAAGGATGCTATCTATTTACGTCTCTTCCCATTCTTGCTCTCTGGGCGTGCTTCTACTTGGCTTGACACCCCGATCGACAATTCTATCACCACATGGGAGGATCTGCAAGCCAAGTTCTTTAAAAAGTACTATCCACCTTCCGGGGTCGCTTGCCTTATGGATCAGATCCATTCGTTCTGGATGGACCTTGACGAGCCTTATCACATGGCCTAGGAGAGGTTCAACACGTTGTTGAGTCGATGTCCCCAACATGGTCTATCAGACTGCGTGATTGTGGAAAAGTTCTATAATGGCCTCACCTTCGAGAAGCAACAAATGTTCTACACAGCTGTGGGAGGCCATATCATGGAAAAACTCAAGCCTGCTGAGTGTGAGGAGATGTTCGAGAGCTTCGCTCTTGCGGAACAGCAGCGCCCATCTACTAGGACGTCCATTCCTAGCGCTAGATCATCCGCCTCTTCTCCTACATGTGTGCATCAGGTCACTCCTTATACTAGCGTGGCTGCTGCACTCGCAGCTATGGCTAATGAGATCAAAGAGCTGAAGCTCAGTGCTCAAAGGTGTGAGGTGTGTACGGGAGGCCCCGACACCAGATATTGCCCTGTCAATCATCAGGAGCAGGTGAGTTTTGCTGGAAACAAGAACCAGAACCGAGGGTACATAACTACAATAATTCATATGGCTCGGGATGGAGATCTGGAAACAACCAGCTTGGGTTTAATGGTCTCCAGAATCAGTATGGATGAGATGAAGCAGGAGCGAGTTCGGGAAGCAGTGTCAACATAAGGAAGATTGAAGAAATGATATAGAATTAGACACAGATGCTTGCCCATTTAGTACAACAACGCTAAGCAAAGACTGGATGCCCATGACACTTTATTGACGAATTAGCAGTATGCATTTCAGGACTTGTAATGCACGGTAGGAGACATTGCGAAGAGTTTGAAGGACAGACAGGGACATCCATCTTTAGGCCCTAATGCTTCAGTGATGGTTGTGTCGATCAGGAGTCGAGGAGAGGAGGAGAAAGGCTCCCACAACGCTAACTATGGCATCCCTTCGCCTGAAGAGGTGAAGAAGATAGATTGAAGGGCTTGCTTTGCTGTTCAGGCCCTAATGCTTCAGTGATGGCCGTGTCGATTAGGAGTCGAGGAGAGGAGGAGAAAGCCTCCCATAGCGCTGACTATGGCATCCCTTCGCCTGAAGAGGTGAAGAAGATAGATTGGAGGGCTCGCTTTGCTGCGATCGATGCTAGGATGTTAGAGGAGCCCGATTCGGTAGAGGTGACGGAACCAGAGACCTCAGTGAATGCTGTGTAGACGAGGAGTAGAAGGGCAAAAGAGAAGGAGGGAGCATTGGTAGAAGAAGAAGAGTCGGTGGATGAGGACATAGAGATGGAGAAGCCTGCCGAGAATGCAGAGGAGAAGAAGAGTAGGGGTGAGAGTAAGACCCCCGAGATTGACTTGAGTTGTGTTCCCTATCCTGCGCGCTTGCTGCCACATAAACACGCTAGGGAATACGATCACTTCCTTGATATCTTTAAACAACTCAAGGATAATCTCTCATTCATAGAGGTCCTCCAGCACATGCCGAAATATGGCAAGTTCCTCAAAGATCTTCTTTCCAACAAGAAGAAGCTAGAGGAGGTCTCTAAAGTTTCACTTAGTGAGCAATGTTCTGCGGTGGTTCAGAACAAACTGCAAGAGAAACTGGCAGATTCGGGTCGTTTCATGATCCCGTGTCTGCTTGGCGGTTTACCCTTAAACCACGCGTTGGCTGACCTGGGTGCTAGCGTCAATCTGATGCCATATTCTGTTTATAAATAGCTAGACCTAGGTGAACCACAGCCAACGCGCATGAGCATATCCTTGGCTGACCGTTCAGTCAAGTATCCACGGGGAATTGTGGAGAATCTTCTGGTGAAAGTAGACAAATTTGTCTTCCCCGTGGATTTTGTCATCTTAGATATGGAAGTGGATGATAGAGTCCCACTCATCCTAGGGCGCCCGTTCCTTCGTACTGCCAAAGCATTGATTGATGTTTTCGATGGGAAACTCACACTTCGTGTGAGGGATGAGTCTGTTACTTTCGATGATATGAAACTTGTGAAGGGGCCTGCTGAGCAGAGCAATTCAGATTGCATGATTGACGCCTTCATAGGTGACCATCGGGACTCTGATCCGAGAGAGAGTGATGTTAGTGAATCCGCCCCTGAGTTAGGAGAATTGTCAGACTAGGCGTTGAATTTAGAGGACCCTCCAGATTGGGTTGCTGAATTTGAAAGGAAACTAGTATGGTCCCCGTTTTTAGGTGATGATAGTGATGATTGCAGTTTAAGTGAGATACTAGCACAGGTTGGGTTGATAATCTGTTACACATCCATAGTGGAGAGTTTAGAGGATCATGAAGATCCGGGCGAGAGGTTAGAGGCCACACCTTAAATGATATCACACATTGAGCGTTTTGCCTTTACTATTGTTCATGCTGAGGAGATTGAAGCCGAGTCATCCCCTAAATCTAGGTCGACCCGTAAGAGAACTCATACTTTGATACATTTATCTGATTCAGGGAGAGTGAAAACCCCAAGTGTGGGGATGTTTAGAAGTGACAACTTGCTAGGATACTTGAACCGTGTTATCTTTGGATCTGGTAGGTTTAAGCTGTGGTGTAAGGACTTGATTGATAAATGTAATAGAGGTTCGAGGTTTGATAGGAGTAGGAGTAGGAGTTTGTTTAGGTTGTGGAGGACCGGTAGACCGCGTAGGATGAAGGCGGTTCCGGTTAGGATCAAGGAGAAACCTCCTGATAGGCTTATTTAAGTCTCGGGCAAGTGCCCGGGATGTGAAGTTTGTATGAATTCTTTGGTTTGAGTCCGTGTCATTTTATATGTTTTTCGGTGTGTGTGTGTTTTGTTTGTGTCAGTTTGTGCAGGGATTCGCGCTTGATTCTGTGAGGAAAATCACCAGGAATGAAGTTCCAGGTATTTTTACATTTGTCTTTATGCTTGGAATAGTTTTTTATTGAATTTGGGTGAAAAGAAGTTAAGGGGTGAAAAATTTTTCTAAGAATAAAAACCCCCTTAACTTTCTGTCACCAAGGGTCCCCCGCGGTACGCGAGGGTTTGTTTGTGGTTTCTCGCGGTACGCGAGAGACAAAAGAAAAGGCCGGCTTAAATGCCACTCCCTCGCGGTACGAAAGTAGTGGCCGCCTGTTCTTCGCGGTACGCGGGGCCCTCCAGGATTTGCCTTTCTTCCTTTTTTTCCCATGGTATCCCTCACCCGCATCTACCACCACTCCCACCACTATCACCACATAACATCACTTACATCACATCCATCCACCATCATTACCATATCATCCATACCACCACCATGGAAAACTTGAAACCGTTTGTGACCGATGATCTACTTTGATGTGGCTTTCATGTCTATGTGTCTGCCACGCATCAGGTACGTTTCTCTGCTATCTATCTTGAGCTTTAGTGAGTCAGTCGAGTCTTTTAGTTTTTATTTGAGTCAGTTTGATGCTGCAGGTATTGTGTGAGTTCTATTTTGCACGTTTTGATCATTCCATCCGTACTCAATCTCCATTCGGACGGAGTTGATCCTAATGTTATATAGCAACCCGACAATAAATTGTGCAACCGCGACCGAAATGCTATACGGTGCACACAAGGATGAACGAAGGTGGATACATTTGATAGCATATCATTACCAGCTAAGTCGCTTCCTGTTTTTATTTTTGTATTTTTTATTTTTAGTTGTTTTTTGCTTCACATCAAGGACAATGTGTCTTTCAATTGTGGGGATGTGAGTGTCTAGTTTAGTTAGTTTGTCTTGTTTAAAAAGAATTCAAAAATACAAAAAAAGTTGAAAATTTTTGAAAAATGTCCTTTGAATTAAGTTTTTGCAATGAAAAATGGAAAATGATAGTACAATTGGATCTGCTTATTGAGTTTTAAATGATTTAAATAATAGAAAACGCGTCTAATTATTGATGTTTTGGTAGAACCAGCCTGCTTGAATAGATTAAATAGCCTGTGAGTGTTACTTAGGATTAATCACGTAATTAAATCATGATATCGTGTGGGTAGTCATCTAGGGTCGGTAATACTGAAACTGTCAACATAGGGTGATAGGTACCACGTTAAGATAATATCTATTTAGTTTTGAAATTTTTGGCATGCCATTCTCTTTTTATGAGAATAAATCCGAGTTTGGTGGCGCTCGCATCCATATGTCCATAATTCATGAGTTAATTGATTAGAATACTGAGTTTTGCTTATGTGTTACCCTCCAGGATGGCCACTTGGAGAAAACACCCCTAAGTGATTTACATGTGCTTTATTGATATGAGTTAGTCTATGTGTTACCTTCTGGGATAGTGACTTGGTTGAAACGCCTTTAGACGAAAGTTCATTTGCTTGAATTAATGCTCATTATCATCCATTCATTACATATTCCATCTAATTTCTTAAAAAATAAGTCTTAGTTTAACATGGTGGGTGAAATCTATATGGTTTAATCCATGCGTAGACATGACCGTGAGACGGGATTAGGTAGAGCTGTAACTTTTAAGTGTGAGTCACATAGGTTGATTGATAACTGTATAAAATGGAATTAGAACACATTACGGGGGCTAGATAGTTGATGCTTGGGTTTAATCAGACATAAATATTGATTATTGCTTTTTAACGCGTGAGTATGTTTGGCAAATTGGTAATTGATGTTTGTTAAGTTAGATCTGAGTTATGATTCCAATGCAGCTTTTTTGAGGACGAAAAAAAGTTTAGTGTGGGGATGTTTGATATAGTGCAAAGCACACATTTTTATTCCTAGTGTTCTCATGTGTTTTTACTTAGTTTTATGTTCATTTTGAGTCGTTTAAGTCCGTATTTGAGTCTGTGTTATGTCTACAGGTGCTCGTGAAGATTACAAGTGAAAACCAAAAGAAACCGAGCAAGAAAAGAAAGCCCAAGGATTAAAAGTGAAAAAGTTGGAAAATAGGTTCCTCGCGGTACGCAAGGGAGGAGCTTCAAAGTCTCGTGGTACGCGAGGATTCCCAAAAAGGTCCGCGACTAATTTGTTCCTCACGGTACGCGAGGAACCCAGCCCAATCTCTCGCGGTACGCGAGAGGCCTGTAAATCCACAAAAAGCCCTAATTCGATTATAGATAGAATTGTAAGGCTATTATGAGGGGAGTTCGATCTTTTGGCCGTCTGAGAAGAATCTAGAGGCGATTTTGGGAGTTAGGAAGCTAATTCAGGAGAAAAGCTTGAGTCTTTCGATCCCAGGTTTGTAGTTTAACTTTTTTGGTGTTCAAGATTCGATTTTTGTGTTTAATTTGATAGTTTGAAACCATGGTTTATGTTTATTACTTCTGTTTTGGTGTTTTGAGCATGATCCTAGGCTAAAACCTTGATACTGCCTATGTCATTAGATGAATACTTTGTAAAGTTATGAGTTTTATCGATTTTGGATATTAATTGATGGTTTATTGATTTTGTACAGATGTTGATTTAATGATTATGATGAAATTGCATGCTTAGATCTGATGTGTGATTGATTATGATTCCGTACGTTGATTGTGGATGTCTTCCAGTTTGATTTTTGTATCTAGGTCATAGAATTTAGGGTTTGTGATTGTTTGTGTGGTTTGCTAGAAGTAGTAGCCATAGGAGTTGTGATTGAATGTTATTTAGATCTGAGTGTTCATCCAGTCTCAATACCTGATAAGTGAGAGATAGTCGTTTAGTCTTCGTGATTAGGAATCCGAGTGTCAACTGTCTGAGAGGAAGTTGGTTTAGGTGTTTAGCGATTGTTGCTATTCTGAGTCATAGTTGTTATCTTGAGATTACCCCATGCATTCTTAGAATGTATTGTGGACAGTGACACTGAAAGGTGACCTGTCTTTCGTGTACTTTTCATTGTTGGAGAGGCCGAAAGGTAATCCACTATCTGGTGAGTTATTACATCTTTAGGTTCCATAGTTGGTGACACCCTGAGAGTGATTAGGGATCCACTAGGTTGTCTAGAGTTGTTTCCTTAGAAACCCAGATCCATCATAGTTTCCAAAACCGGTAGAAGTTGTACTTTGCAAGTAGGATAACGACCTAGGTAGTATTCTTCCCATCTCTGATTTCTTCCTTAGATCTTCATCTTGATAGCTTGAGTTGACCTTGTTTGCTGCATTAGTAGTTAATCTTTAGTGTAGTCAACCCCCCATCAATCAATCTTTGGTCCGAGTCTGAGTCTAGTATAGGTGTAGTAGTGTCTCTAGGGTTCGATAACTCGGTTTACCATTAACCTGTGCTACACTCGATAGGTTCACTTGCCTGTCAGTGCGGTTTAGTCAAAGGTACTCCATTTACTACTTAGGATTCTAGGTTAGGTTTTGTTAGTTTTTATATAGACCGTCTGGGCGACATCATAAACATACCACTAAATTAATACATTAAATATTAACATACAACAAACTTCATCTTCACCCTAGCAATATAAAGAGTTTAGACACGAATGGCCATACTAACCAGCGTAACGCTGAGGTTCGTAGGCTCCCCTTATTGCGGAACGAAGAGGAGGAACCTCTCTACTCTCTACTCTAACTACGAGAATACTCTCTCTCGATATTTTTTCTTTGCTTCTTGACGTGTATGGAATGAAGAACCCAAGCCTCCTATTTATAGGCCTCAGAATGAGCAATGCATGGTCGTGCATTGGATTGCACAGGCGTGCAAACTCTTAGGGAATCATAGGGTACGAGTGGCAGTGTACTGGGAGCCGTGGGGAGCAAGGAGGGCCAATGCAAGCCCATGCATTGGGATGTACGACAGTGCATTGCCTCCCTGCTGCCCAGTTTTGTCTTTTAGCTGCTGGTTGACTCTTGGTTGACCAACTTTGACTTCTTGGGGGTCAAAGCTTGGGAATGATCCTTCTGGAAACTTGGATTCTTGGTGTTTTTGATAGATTTCATCTTGATTTATATTTAGAACACCGATAACCTGCAATTACAAAATATAAAAGTTTTAAGTATCAATTGCATGATTATTATTCAATTAGTACCATTATAAGTGGATTATTATGCATGCAAAATATGTATAAATGATGGCACATCAACTTGCAAAGTCTTTCTATCCAATCTCCCCCAACAGACCGGGGTCCTACATCTTCTTTCGTACATCATCTCAAATGGTGGCATTGTGACAACCCCGAATTAGTGTCAATAATGTAGGATAATTAATTCATCATAACTGGGCTCGACCGATTAACGGCGTAGTTGTAGGCCCAATATGGGAACTTGATATGTAACCTTACTTGACGGGTCACTGGACGATCATGTTACTAATACATAGTGAATACATAGCCTCACAGCTAAAGGTTAAATAAATAAACACATTCACAGTTAGTAACTGACACCCTATGCAATATCTAATTACTAATATTAAGTATTAATAATATTTACTCGAGCGATTAATTTAGGAACGACTATGCGTGAGTTATAAGACATGGGACACTCGACCACACATACCGGTGTAAGCGTAATGCAATTATCTAGTATCTGATATAATTAAACGATATAAATAATTCTTAATTTTGATTCATTATTATCGATTTAACATTATTGTTACTATTTAAGAAATAACAATTTTATGCGGAACACAAAATGTTTAAACGAACGAACGAGTTGGACACGCGGTCCTAGCATATGCCGGCCTAGATGGAGTCAAAGTGAAAATCTCGTAAATTAAACATTCTAAATAATATTTGTAAGAACATTTCATAATTCTAAGATCTTTAAAATAATGTTTCGTGAATTTTAGTCGTGTCGAAGATTCGAGAGGATACACGTTTTCTACTAAACCATTTCTTTCTCTTGGAAGCGCCTCTCCCAAACCCTAACTATATAAACCTTTTTTATTATGAGTGTAGCCTCATTTGACACAACCCATCTAGGGTTTCTATGATTTGCTCTCAAGACTCAAGGAAGGAGAAAGAGGAGGAGACCGCCAGCCGACCTCTTCACGGCGGCGGCGAAAGACACAAGTGGGGACGGATGGTAGTTCTCGGTGGTCCCGGGTCTTTAAACGACAGCGACATCTCTGGCGAGACCCTCCCTGGCGCATCGACGGCGACACCGAGCAGGGGTAGCGCGACTGCAGGTGGGTGTAGCCCTCTTCGACGACGGCGGTGGTAGGGTAAACCAAAAGGGGGCCGAGCGGTTCTCCGTCGAATAAAAAGGCCGTCTCTGACGGTAAGATGGCGGATGGGCGCTGGGACGATGGAAAGAGAAACAAGGGTGAGTAGTAGGCGGCGTCGGCAGTAAGATAGCGACCCCAACTAGGGTTCCGCCGCACGAAACCTTTTTCCAGCAAGCTCCGACGACGACGGCTCGGACATGGCGACATCCCCGTCTTTCCGGTAAGTGAGAACAAGCTACGTGGTCAGATCTGTAGTTCCCGAGCACTCCTTTTCTTGAACCCCGACTGTTCCGGTCGTTTTTCCGGCGACACGAGGTAAAATCTCGAACCCAAACCTTCCTTTTGTTGTTAAATAAACATCCCTAACACTAGACTTGTTATATCTTTATAGACCTAGAGATCTCGAGACAGTGGTGATATTTTTGGGACGTTTGTGTTGTTGAAAATGGTGGTAACCCGTCAGTGGTGGATAGATCGGGATTGTTAGGTTTGTTTTGAACACACTCGGGTCTCGGTCAAACTCAGTCAACGAAAGTCAAACTGGTCAAACTTGGTCAACAGGTTCGCGTATGCGAACCGGGTGAACGGGAAGGTAAAAACACACACTATACGTATTAGGTTTAATATTACACAAGTTAAACGTGTGTGTACGATTGAGTTGATACCTAAACGATTCTGCAAAGGAAGAAATAAATATAAATACACATATATATATATATATATAAATAAATATTCGTGGAACGTCAAATATTAACGCGTCCTATTAACGTGTTGTGGATGTATATATTCTTATTAAGCGAATAATAATAACTCAGACACGTAATCGATTAAACGGGAACTTTAATATAACTAACGATTGGTTCGTAAAATAATAGATAATAACTTGTCGTATAGATAATTGTGTTACGGTAGGATATGGTTGAGTTAGATTGGATAATAATTATATTTTGATACAAATATGTATTTGATATATTCTTTTAACATGTCACAAGTGTATACATATAAAACGTAGGATATTACCGACTAAACAAAGATTTCATAATTGACAACAGCTAATACCACTTTATTTTTCCTAAATTCAAACACATCATATGAATATCCATATTTTATATAAAATCAATGGATTTTTATGTGACTCGATATTTAGATTCCAGAACACACACACACACACACACACACACACACACACACACACATATATATATATATATATATATATATATATATATATATATATATATATTCATATACTAGGATGTATAATGCATCTATTAATATATATCATTAAGAGCTTTGGGTGTGATACGTGTAGTTAACATCTCATATACACGAGACTTAAAATAAATATATTTTATATATACATATGGTAATAAGCGAGAATAATTATCGTTCTATCGGCTTTAATAAAACAAATAAAAATATTGGTAAACCAATCGATGTGAACATGTGAATATTCAGATTATTAGCGATAATGGGAACCAACGAAGAACGTGACTCGAATAGACAAATATACTACATTTTATACAATTACATATTATATGATATATATATATATATATATTGTATTATACTTGGGACGTCATACAAATACTTTGTAACTCGTTTAGATAATGAGAAACATGATTGTCACAAATACATACTCGTAACTATTTGATGGATATCTATTTTGGATATAACCCTACTTGTATTTTAGTGATACGGTTTTAAACAAACTCTATATATACACACACATGCAAATACACACACACACACATATATATGTATATTATATATATGTATATATATACATACATCCATATTCAATTACATATATATTATACATTCAATTACATATATATATATATACATAATATCTACGTGTGTAACTCTTCATACAAACCGTTACTCTAATACTTACTACAACTATAAATACATTTAATTCATAACAGAACCACTATTTTTACTACTCATAATTCCGTATACCAAGCATACTATCTTAAACAAAAATACTAAGATTATTTCTTGTACAATTATACACTAGTTTGGTATGCTTAACTGGGTACTACTTAGACATATCCGAGTTGTATTCAGTTACTTATACTAGACGTGTGTACAAGTATTTCTATTATACATATATACAAATACACAAGGACAAACCAATACTTCCAAGTACAACTACAACCTAAGAACATCTATCAAATAGTCACAACACTTTTGTGAATCAAAAGAGCTCAACGTCACACGTGATAACTCGACACAAGTTTAGATTTACTTTATAACAATAGGGTTAGTTCATAAAGCTCTCTAGTACCTATAGGTATCGTAGGACTCGAGTAGGACGTAAACCCTTGACTATCATATCTTGGGGACATTGGTTTCCATTGCTATCAAAAGGATTGTTCCTGACACGTCACCAGGTGAGTTTCACAGTCCCTTTTTTACTTTTAAATGTTTTAGAAACATCAGGGGAGAAACATACATGCTTTATACGTTTTAAAACATGAAACATACTTACCTGATACGTTTGGAAAACATGAAACATATTTGATACGTATGGAAAACATGAAACATCGTACTCATTTTTTTATATGATAACAAGAAAACAAGACCCGGCCTTTATGTTTACATGAGTTAACATTGGGAGCTCGTAAATTCCCCTACGTAAACATTTTAATAACCATTATCTAAGGACTTAGCCTGGGATTCTATGGATAGTACTATTTGGGATTGACACCCCCGGTCATGGTTCGATCTGTTTTAGTTGAATGGCCGCATAGTGTTCAAACGTGTTCGAGAGGTACGAGCTGGGGGCAAAACACCTGTGTCATGGTTTGGTTATGCCTCATGTATGAACATATTATTTGTATTCTTAGCTAGTATACAAATGGGTCAACATTACTTGTTTTGTTTATCATATACATTGAATCGTTTTCTTGCAAATTGGTTTTTCCAATCGGTTACATACAAATGGTTTTGCCATTCGTTTACATGCAAATGTTTTCATCAATGTTTTCAAGGAAAACGGTTTCATATTATGGCCACGTATACATTATCAATGTTTTCAAGGAAAAATACTTTACACTGACACGATCAAACCTGTGAACTCACCAACCTTTGTGTTAACCCTTTAAGTATGTTTTTAAGGTAATTCATAGCTATGGCATGGTTGGAATAGGATAACCACTTGGATTAAACCCTAGAAGCCGAAGACCTTATTTGATTGAGATAGGCTTTTAGATCGTGCATCACTGTGAAGACGCACTGTCATCTAACATCAAGTCATATTGACTTACATGGTTTTAAGTCAATGTAATATTTCTGTTAGTGTTGTAAAGGTGTTTAACACTTTAGAAGTCTTTATTTTAGTTTCCGCTGTTGTGTAATGTTATCAATCGTTACAACATTAATTTATTAATTTATTAAGTAAATAAACTTAGGGTTGTGACAGGCATGCCGATGGTTGAGTGATAGCTTTTGTAATACGAAAACTATGCCAATGGAAGATGGCTGTCCCATATCCCACCGAAATCAATGACAATGGCCCGGAGCATGTCCTCCAAGGTCTGAATGGTCCTTTCTGATTGATCATCAGTTTGAGGGTGGTAAGCGGTGTTGATATTCAGTCTAGTGCCCATTGCTTCATTGAATTTCTTCCAAAACCTTGAGGTGAATCTAGTATCCCTGTCGGACACAATTTACAATGGCATACCATGTCTGCTCACAATTTCATTAATGAATAACTCTGCTAGCTTCTCAGACGAAAAAGCCTCACGTATTGGTAAGAAGTGAGCACTTTTCGTCAAGCGGTCGACGATCACCTAAATGGTATCATTGCCTTTAGCTATTCATATTAGCTTTGTAATGAAGTCCATCGTGATCTCTTACCATTTCCATTCTGGTATCGGCAAGGGTTGCATTTTACCACACGAATTCTGGTGCTCGGCCTTAACTAGTGAACAAGTTAGGCACTTGCTCACATATCTAGTGACATCGTTCTTCCTGCCAGGTAACCAGTATTCTTTCTTCAGTTCTTGATACATTTTGTTCCTCCCAAGGTGGATAGAGTAGCGAGACTTATGAGCCTCATCAAGGATTTTGGCCCTAAGTTCACCAATCTTGGGTATCCACATCCGGCCAAAACGAGTTCGTACACCATACACATTAGTCTCCAGGTTACCCTGTTGTCATACTATTCTTTCTCGTTTCACATTCCTTTCTAACAGTGCTTCATCTTGTGCCTTCTCTATTTCATTCATAACGTCTGGTGTTATAATCAACTGACATGCTTTGATCCGGAAAGGTTTCGGCTCTTCCTTTCTGCCTAAGGCGTCAGCCACTATGTTTGCTTTACCTGTATGGTACAATATTTTACAATCATAATCATTTAGTAGTTCCAACCACCTCCTTTATCTCATGTTTAACTCCTTCTACTCAAAGAAGTACTTCAGGCTCTTGTGATCGGAGTAGATGGTGAATTTAACCCCCATACAAGTAGTGCCTACATATCTTTAATGCGAAAACTACCAACTCCAGATCGTGATTCGGGTAGTTAACCTCATGAATCTTTAGCTATCGCGAGGCATAAGCAATTACTTTTCCTCATTGCATAAGCATACAACCCAATCGCTGACCCGAAGCGTCAGAGTAAACTACTAAGTCTTCGTTTCCTTCAGGTCAGGTCAAGACTGTAGCTTGGGTTAATTGTGTCTTTAGTTCTTCAAACGCATTATCCTGGGTTGGACCCCATTCATACTTTACCTTCAGGTCAGTGGCAAGGCTATCTTCGAAAAATCCTAAATGAATCTTCGATAGTAGCATGCCAATCCCAGAAAGCTTTGTATCTCTGTTGGTGTTGTTAGGACGTTCCATCCTTTTACTATTTCGATCTTTGCAGGATCTACCATAATGCCATTTGGATTTTTAATATGACCTAGGAATTGGACTTCCCTATTCCAGAACGCGTATTTGGAGAATTTTGCATACAACTTTTCCTGCTTCCGAACTTCTAATACCTCCCACAGATGACAGTGGTGATCACCTTTGTTCTTTGAGTAGATGAGAATGTCATCAATAAAAACTACTACTGACCGATCAAACATTGGTCTCCATACTCTATTCATTAAATCCATAAACGTGGCTGTTGCGTTGGTTAGTCTGAAGGACATCACGAGCAATTCGTAGTGTCCATAACGCGTGTGAAATGCGGTTTTTGGTACATCTTCCTCCCTTACTTTCAATTGATGGTAAACCGACCTAAGATCAATCTTTGAGAACCAACTCGCATCTTGTAGTTGATAAAAAAGGTCGTCTATTCTAGGCAGTGGGTATTTGTTCTTTATTATTCGTTTGTTCAATTCACGGTAGTCGATGCACATGCATATGATCCCGTCCTTCTTCTTTACAAATAATACCGGAGTGCCCCATGGTGAGATACGCGGTCTGATGAATCCTTTTTCTGTTAGTTCTTCCAACTGAGACATAAATTCTTTCATTTCTGTCGGAGCCAATCGATAGGGTACTTTGGCAATGGGCTGAGCTCCTGGCAGTAAGTCAATCTGAAATTCTATTTCCCGTTCGGGTGGCATGCCAGGTAGATCCTCTGGGAACACTTCTGGAAAGTTGATTATCACGGGTACATCCTTGAGTTCTTTCTTTTTCATTCTATCGTCAATAACATACACCAGATAAGCTTCACAACCGCGCCTCATATAACTTTCGGCCTTGATCAACAAAACGACGTTCGACATCGTGCAATTCCAATCCCCATAAACCGTAATTGGACTACCGTCAGTGGCTTTGAGATGTATCATCTTTTGTTTACAAACGATTTATACTTCATTGGCAGCTAGCCAATCCAAGCCCAATACTATGTCAAATCCTCCTAAGGTTAGAAGGTACAATCTAGAAGGAAACTTATGGCCCTCTATTTCTATAATTCAATCGTCAGTCATTTGGATGACTACTAAGTTTCTACAAACCGCACTTTCTACGCTAAAGGCCATTATAAGGCTACTGATTGTTCAGTGTAGGTTGCGGCAAAATGCAGTGGATGTAAAACTTTTACTATAACCAGAGTCAAACAAAATAGCAGCATGTTTATCATTAACTAGGAACGTATCTGACATGACATCAGGGTTCCCCCTGGCTTCTTATTCAGTCAAGGCATAAGCCCTAGCTCTAGCCTTTGGCTGTTCTTGTTCCTTCTCCTTTCCCGAACCAGATTGTCCGGTGTTCCTGCAATTCTTGTTCAGGTGTCCAAATAGACCACATCCCTGACACTTGACATGTAACGAACCAAATTTCAGGTTTGTAACTAATATGGCAATCGTATTATGGGGTGTATTTATATTAATAATGGGAGTTTGAGGCTTTTTGTAAAAATGGAGGAATCATGTAGTTAAAGAAAAAAGAGCCAATTTACAAACTGGAGGGACTAGATGTGTAAAATAACAAATCATATTTGTTATGGGGGTGTGGGTGTGTGTGTGTGAGAAAGAGAAGAAAAAGATATGAGAGGAGTGCTTGATCAAGAAGCTTAAATCAGAGAAATTGCATGCTTAGTTCGGAAGTTTTGGCTAGCAATATCCTTCCTACACATCATGTAAGATCTCTTTCTCCTATTGAATCCACCATCTATGGTGTTCATGGTGGGTTTTGATGAAATCAAGCTATGGGGATGTTTTGGGTATTTTGATTGATTAAAAACTTGATAAAAGTTATAATCTAGCTTGATTAAAGGTTAATGGTGGTGAATAACATCATGTTAACATCCAATTTGATGATTCAAGAATTTGTGTTCTTGAGGTTAATTTGGGGGTTTTCTAATTGGGGATGTTTTTTTGATGGATTGAAGGTTTGTAAGTGTGTAAGAAACCTCAATCAATTTGATGTTTTCAAAATTAGGGTTCTTGGAACCCAATTTGGGGGTTTTATATTTGGAGGTGTTTAATTATTGAATTGAGTATAGATAAGTGTTTATGGTGTAATATAAACACATTTTCAAGTATAAAACTCAATTGAATTAGTGAATTACTAATTGGATGAAATTATGGAAATTGGGTGAAAACCTTAACGGGTCAAAATGGGTTGATTTTGATTAGGAAGGATAAAAGCTTGAGTGAACCTTAATAAGCCAAGATTAGGTGATAGTTGAGGATCATAAGATCTTGGGTGGGTGTTTAACTCCAATTAGTGTATGTATTGGGGTGATTTAGATTACTAAAACATGTGGAATGTTTAGGTAATCAAGGCGTGAAAGATGTTAGCTTTGCACTTACTTAGTGTTAGATATGTAGTCTATGTGTAAGTAGTTGATGTGGTATGCTATTTACATGTTGTTAATATATTTGACTTGTGTGGTATAAAGTCAATGTTTAATTGTTATGGTAGAACTTGTATGTTTGACTCAATGTGGAAATTTAGTCAAACTAAACCATTGATGTGTGATAATGTGTGTAAATTGGCCTAAGTGGTATCTAGCCAAACTATATTAACTAATGTGGTTAAATGGAATAAAAGACTCAAGGTGGTTAGAGTTATCTAATTGGTGAAACATAGAATGCGGTTTTAAATTGACTTAATATGTTGTTGAGTCGACCCGTTAGTGTAAAATGGTAATTTTGATTGAATACATGAAGTGTGGATACTCCATGGAGGAATTATGTGAAGTCAAAATACCATTGTTGATAATGGTGGAATTGATATAAAAATTAACTTAATGTGGTAAGTCAAACCATTGTGGATAATGGTGGAATTGTTGTAATTTGACTTTAGTTGGTATAGGGTCAAACTAATATGTTGATTCGGTATAATTAGACTATGTGGTTAATAGTCAAACTTGAATGTGCCAATGTGGTGAATAGGTGTAATTAGACTATGTGGTTAATAGTCAAACTTGAATGTGACAATGTGGTGAATAGGTGTAATTAGACAATGTGGTTAATAGTCAATCTTGAATGTGCAAATGTAGTAATTAGATGTATATAGACTATGTGGTTAATAGTCAACCTTGAAGGTGCAAATGTGGTTAAACCTGTGAACTCACCAACCTGTGGTTAATAGTTCATGAGGGTTCTATACCCGGATGTCTCTTCTTGGAGTGTAACCGTTTCTCTTAAGGAAAAATAGAATGGAAGATTGTATACGTGCGTTAACATTTGTGTTTGATCATGTGACTAAAAGGCTTAGTTTCAACAAACCAAAGTAAAGGAGGGCGTGATCCCTTGAATGGTATCATTTCCGTTATGAATACTATAGGATTGCGAATGTAAATTTCTGACTTATTAGAAGTTACGTGGTTTATGTGTATCAATGTGAAAGGTGTATAGACCCATGTATGCTAATACGGTGGTCGTTTATTCGATGATAGTCGTTTCTATCTTTGAAGCAAAGTTGCCGAAGCTCATTATCTTTATGAGTTTCCTGTAATTCCCTAAAAGGAGAGGCCTTTCTTCGGAATGATTCGGTGTACCATTTTGGCTTTGGTGGAAATCCATTATTGGATGAGGTGCTGAATTATAAAGACATATATGTTGACCGGCAATGATTGAAGTAATCAAAGGGTAAATGGTGAAGGGGAATTTGTGGGATGTGAAGGGGAATTTGTGGTGGCTTCAAGAAAGCTAAATATTCTAGCCGAGCTAGAAATCCCTTTGGGAAGGCAATACTTGTTGTTGCCATATGTGTGGAATTTACATAAGTGGGTTGATGGGACACATTACGCCAAAGTGTTCTTGTCCTAAAATGGGTGCTACGGTGGTTACAAGTCGGGACTCATTCAAAGTGAATGTCCCGAGTTTAAAACACACGAATGATAGAGGGATGAAATAGAAATTTTAAGGATGTCGAGCCGAACATTTCTAACTACCTAAGACGAGACTGAAGTCTTTTGGTATAATTTTTGGATGAGTTGTTATGTGAATCGGTGGATTCGGAGGTGACCAACATTGCGGATCTCATAATGTTGATAAATGTATGAGTTAATAATCAAAAGTTGTGCATGAAACAATCATATGAAATGGAGTCCTAAGATTGTAGTGGAAATTGTGGGGTTACTTAGTAACCGAGTCGATGCTGTGAATGACTAAAGGGTGATGTGTAGATCCGTTCTCACCTAGAGATGGTGAAACACATGGCGCGTGAATTGGTGTAAGCCTGGCTTTTGCCATTGACACCAACCGGGGCGATGGAATACTTGATGTTCCAGTTGTGAAGAAGTTCATGAGGGTTCTATACCCGAATGTCTCTTCTTGGAGTGTAACCGTTTCTCTTGAGGAAAAAAAGAATGGAAGATTGTATACGTGCGCTAACCTTTGTGTTTGATCATGTGACTAAAAGGCTTAGTTTCAACAAACCAAAGTAAAGGAGGGCGTGATCCCTTGAATGGTATCATTTCCGTTATGAATACTATAGGATTGCGAATGTAAATTTCTGACTTATTAGAAGTTACGTGGTTTATGTGTGTCAATGTGAAAGGTGTATAGACCCATGTATTATAATACGGTGGTCGTTTATTCGATGATAGTCGTTTCTATCTTTGAAGCAAAGTTCTCGAAGCTCATTATCTTCATGAGTTTCCTGAAATTCCCTAAAAGGAGAGGCCTTTCTTCGGAATGATTCGGTGTACCATTTTGGCTTTGGTGGAAATCCATTATTGGATGAGGTGCTGAATTATAAAGACATATATGTTGACCCGAAATGATTGAAGTAATCAAAGGGTAAATGGTGTTTGGAGTCTTAGAACTTCATGATCGGTGAATGAAAATGAAGTCTTCAAACTTCAAAGGGGCATTGTAATGTTAAGATCCTTGAATCTCAAAGGATGACTTACGCTAAAAGTTGTTGGGAATATTAGGGTGTTGGTTTATGAAAGAGGATTTGCCTATGGCATTTGACGCTTCTTTCCTTAGGAAGACCGTATTCCTTGTATGTTGTTTTGGTGCCTCGTGGATTAGACTCAATTTGTCTATATGCAACGAGACAAGAGTATTCTCCTAGTCAGTTGTGAGCTTGATTGTAGCAACTAAAGGAGAGAACTTGGAGAGGGAATTGATGAATCTGTACATGGGCGAGTGTTAGAAGGTTGAATTGAAGTCCTCGAACTTCATCGGTGATCTTGAAGTCCTTGTATTTCATGGGTGATGACTGAGACTTAAAAGTCTCATGGGTTATTATATGTTTGTTTTAGAGTTTAACTTTTGGTGGCTGGGAATGAAAAGAGGCACAATCTAGTGTGTGGTTATAAGTGTCTCACTTGCCTACGGGTTAAGGCCGAATACCAAAAGGGAACCTACTCTTCCGTGTGTTCGGAGAACTTTGGTTCAATAATCCACTCAAAGTGGATAGAAAACCCTTAGTGGATTTAGGGATGAGGTGTATCGGTTTCGAAAACGTGGGAGGCCAAGTCCCCGTTTTGTTGGACCTTTCAGACTTCACTTTAGTTTTTAAGTGGTATGTCATAGGATTTACTCGGGGGATCGTGTAGACTCCATGATACATTCCTCGTGGTTCATCCACAGGAATGTGTGGCGAGAGAAGTGGATGTTGCTTCTCATATCGGTATTGAGGCAATATATCATGGATGTTTTATCTAGAAGAACTGGAGACTAACTTAGGTAGTTTGGTGACACGCTTGTGGCATAAGTGGATTAACCAAGTGTTGGTTCAGCAAGATCCTTAGATAAGGGCAAAAACTACTCGGGAATCTGAGGATAGTTACCCGAGTGTTACCCTAATCTTTTGATGGATCGGGTTTCGGGGACGAAACCCAAAATTAGGGGGTGTGATTTCTAACGAACCAAATTTCAGGTTTATAAATAGAATGGCATTCGTATTATGGGGTGTATTTATATTAATAATGGGAGTTTGAGGCTTTTTGTAAAAATGGAGGAATCATGTAGTTAAAGAACAAGGAGCCAATTTACAAACTGGAAGGACTGGATGTGTAAAATAACAAATCATATTTGTTATGGGGGTGTGGGTGGCGACACACACATAGTATGTGTGTGTGTGTCGTGAGAAAGAGATGAGAGGAGTACTTGATCAAGAAGCTTAAATAAGAGAAATTGTATGCTTAATTCGGAAGTTTTGGCTTACAATATCCTTCCTACATATCATGTAAGATCTCTTTCTCCTCTTAAATCCACCATCTATGGTGTTCATGGTGGGTTTTGATGAAATCAATCTACGGGGCTGTTTTAGGTAGTTTGGTTGATTAAAAACTTGATAAAAGTTATAATCTAGCTTGATTAAAGGTTAAGGGTGGTGAATAACATCATGTTAACATCCAATTTGATGATTCAAGAATTTGTGTTCTTGAGTGTAATTTGGGGGTTTTCTAATTGGGGATGTTTTTTTGATTGATTGAAGGTTGGTAAGTGTCTAAGAAACCTCAATCAATTTGTTGATTTCAAAACTAGGGTTCTTGGAACCCAATTTGGGGGTTTTATATTTGGAGGTGTTTAATTGGTGAATTGAGAATAGATAAGTGTTTATGGGGTAATATAAACACATTTTCAAGTATAAAACTCAATTGAATTGGATGAAATTGTGGAAATTGGGTGAAAACCTTAACGGGTCAAAATGGGTTGATTTTGATTAGGAAAGATAAAATATTGAGTGAACCTTAATAAACCAAGATTTGGTGATAGTTGAGGATCATAAGATCTTGGGTGGGTGTTAAACTCCAATAGGTGTATGTATTGGGGTGATTTAGATTACCAAACATGTGGAATGTTAAAGATGTTAGCTTTGCACTTAGTATTAGATATGTTGTCTATGTGTAAGTAGTTGATGTGGTATGCTATTTACATGTTGTTAATATAAACATATTATTTTGTTCGAAGTCGTGTTTTGAAAATAATATAAATATATTATTTTTAAAAGTGGAAATAATATTAATTATGAGTTATAAAACCAAACTCGAGCCTACGAGTTGTTTCCGGAGCTAAACACATTAATATATTATTATAATAATGTTGGGATAGGTTTAATACTAAAATAATAACTTAAAAACGGTTTGAAAATAAAAAGAGTTTGGAGAGACTCGAACCCGGGTCTCTCCCACACATGTACATAGCCTTAACCAGTCCCGCCCGCTAGGCTTTCGCAAACAAAGCATGTTCCAAATGATTTTAACATATAAGTCAAATGGTTTTCCCTCCCATACGTATTCTAGTTCGAATCCCGTCCCCAATCCACAAATTTCGACCACGATTTGGAAGTTAAGCATAGGGGTTTTGTTAATCATATGTGTTCGAACTTGTGTGTGTGTGTGTGTTTAATTGCAAAACCAACGTTTTTAAGATCATTTAATTTCATAAATTAGAACCGAAAAACCCTAGGTTTGATCTTGAATCGATTTGAACACATCTGATGTTAGAAATTGTTGGATTCATGGGGTTTTTGACAAACAAGGGGTTGCGAATCCAACCCTGCGGTTTAATTTGATTGAGATAGTCGTTAAGATCCAAACCCCCAAATTAAAATATGAACAATCCCTACATTCCGGATCACAAACAATTCGATGTTATCAGCCGTGGATTTCATAGGGCTTTCAATCTAGGCATAGAGGTAACTCTAAGGGTGTGTTCAATTTCATAAATAGACATCGAATTGTCAGGGTTCGACCAAACGGGAAATGTATGAACCCTAGATTACCGGATCGTATCAATTCGATGTTGTAAGCCTCGGAAATGATAGGGCTTTCAATTAAAAGATGAAAACGAAGGTGAGGGAGTAGGAATTTACCAGAAAAGCTGACGAATTGATGGGGTTCGAGTGAGGGCAGTTGCCAACTGTGAATAGCTTGATCTTTGACGACTTCTACTGTGAATCCGGTCAAATTGCTGTGTGCAAAAGCTTCTGAGGTGTGAGATGGAAGTGCGCAGATGTTCAAATTGTGAATTGGTATACGAATTTGATGAATTCGATAGTATACGATCATGAAGTTGATGGTTATGGGTTTAATGGGTATAATTGGGTTTAATTTCGACAATGGTGAGGATTAAAACATTGGTTATGACCGTTAATATCATAAACAAACAATTTCAGTTATAAAATCAAACAGAAAACGACTGTGGGGCTTGAATTGGATTGAATGAAGTTGCGGGTTTGACTTCAAAAGTCAACAGGGCCAAATTGGTCCTGATTTTGACTTTGGAGGTCAACAGATTGGGTTTTGGGACTTGCGGAACTAGTCCCTGTAGTTTCGAGTGAATTAGAGTTTAGAAAATGAAAGAATTAGTCCTTGGGGTTTGGATTGAGTTAAGAACATGGAGATTTGACTTTCTAAAGTCAACAGGAATAAAATCTCTTAAATTTTGACTTTGTAAAGTCAACGGAATGGTTTTCCCTATTTACACAAATAGTCCCTGTAGTTTGAAATAAGTAACAAGGTTACAATTTAATGTGGTTAATCTAACAGAGTTAGTCTAAAAAGTCTGGATTGTCACATCATTCCCTAGTTGAAAGAATCTTTGTCCCGAAAATTAAAATAAAAAAAATTCTAAGGTGTCACATCATCCCCTAGTTGAAATAATTTTCGTCTTGAAAATTAGAATAGTACCTTAAGAGTTTGACGTGGAGTGCTTGAACAGATGAGGATACTTGCGCATCATCTGATCCTCGCGCTCCCATGTGAATTCCACTCCGCGTTTCGAGTTCCAACGAACTCTGACAATAGGGATTTTACTGCGTTTAAGCGTTTTGACTTCTCTATCCATGATTTCTACCGGTTCTTCAATGAAACACAATTGTTCATCGATGTGTAGTTCCTTAAGAGGAACCACGAGTGTCTCGTCTGCTAGACATTTCTTCAAGTTCGAGACATGAAAGACGTCGTGTACACCACTAAGTCCTTCAGGTAAGTCCAGTTGATACGCTACTAGTCCAATTCTCTTCACTATTTTGAATGGTCCAACATAACAAGGATTCAATTTGCCTCGTTTCTCAAAGCGAATTACACCTTTCGAAGGTGAGACTTTGAGTAGAACCATGTCGCCTACCTGAAATAATAATGGCCTGTGACGTTTATCGGCATAGCTCTTTTGACGATCACGAGTTTCCGCCATACGGTTTCGAATTTGAACGATCTTTTCAGAAGTTTCGAAAACAAGTTCAGGACCTTTAAGTTAGCTATCCCCAACTTCAGCCCAACAGGTAGGAGATCGGCATTTACGTCCGTACAATGCCTCGAATGGTGTCGCCTTGATGCTAGTGTGATGACTGTTATTGTAGGAGAACTCCACCAGAGGCAGGTGAGACTCCCAAGTGTTACCGAAGTCAATCACACAAGCTTGAAGCATGTCCTCTAAGGTTTGAATGGTACGTTTTGTTTGGCTATCTATTTGAGGATGGTACGCCATGCTCATATCTAGACGCGTGCCTAAAGCTTTTTGTAGAAATTGCCAAAAACGTGATGTGAATCGAGAGTCACGATCAGAGATGATTGAGATTGGCACTCTGTGCCGAGAGACTACTTCCTTTAAGTAAACACGAGTAAGTTTCACCATTTTGTCAGTCTCTTTAATTGCTAGGAGGTGTGCGGATTTCGTCAAACGATCTACGATCCCCCAGATGGTGTCGCATCCGCTACGAGTTCGGGGTAGTTGGTGATAAAGTCCATAGAAATTTGCTCCCATTTCCACATTGGGATTTCTGGTTGTTGAAGTAGATTTGAAGGCTTTTGGTATTCCACCTTGACCTTTGAGCAGGTCAGCCACTTCCTCACATAGGTGGCTATATCAGCTTTCATCTTCGGCCAGTAGTATAGCACCTTTAGGTCATGGTACATCTTGTCGGAACCTGGATGAATAGAGTATCAGGATTTGTGAGCTTCATCCATTACCAGTTCCATTAAGTTCTCGTATACTGGAACCCATATTCGCTCCGTGAAGTAGCGAATGCCGTCTGATTTAACCTCAAGTTGTTCTTCCATACCACGTGTGGCTTTCAACAGTAGGTTCTCCTCTTTCAGGGCTTCGAGTTGAGCACTACGGATTTTGGTCAGGTAATCCGGTGTGAATAGTAAGTTGTAGTGCTTGAACTCGTTTGGGCCTGGTGTCATTTCAGCTTAGGGCATCAGCTACAACATTAGGCTTTCCCGGATGATACCTCATGGCACAGTTATAGTCATTCAAGAGTTCGATCCAACGACGCTGTCGCATGTTCAACTCTTTCTGTCTAAAGATGTGCTGAAGACTCTTGTGATCGGTGTAGATGGTGCACTTGGTAGCGTACAAGTAATGTCTCTAAATCTTTAGTGCAAATACCATGGCTCCCAACTCTAAGTCATGAGTCGTGTAGTTTTTCTCGTGGATTTTCAGTTGACGAGATTCGTATGAGATCGCTTTCTCGCGTTGCATCAGGACACAACCAAGACCTTGGATGGATGCATCACAGTACACTACAAAGTCATCCGCTCCCTCCGGAAGAGTTAGGATGGGTGCACTGCAGAGTTTCTGTTTAAAAAGTTGGAATGCTGACTCCTGGGTGTCACCCCAATTATCGGGTTTACCCTTTTGTGTTTAGAGCAGTGAGGGGTTGAGCAATCTTGGAAAACCCTTCAATGAAACGACGGTAATAGCCAGCCAATCCTAGAAATTGTTGCACCTCTGTCGGAGTCGTCGGTGCCGCCTAATTCTTGATGGCTTCTATTTTAGACGGATCGACATGTATTCCTTTCTCGTTGACTACATGTCCTAAGAATTGCACTTCACGAACCCAGAATTCTCACTTGGAAAAATTTGTCATACGATTGCTCTTGTTTCAGCAATTCCAGAATCAAACGCAGGTGTTTCTCATGTTCATCTCTATTCTTAGAATAGATGAGGATGTCATCAATGAAGATGATGACGAATTAATCAAGGTAAGGTTTACACACACGATTAATGAGGTCCGTGAACATCGTGGGTGCATTGGTCAGTCCGAATGGCATGACCATGAATTCATAGTGACCATACCTAGTTCTCAATGCTGTCTTAGAGATATCCTCATCTCGGACTCTCAGTTTATGATAACTGGATCTAAGATCAATCCTGAAATAGAAGTTTGATCCCTGGAGTTGATCAAACAGATCATCAATGCGGGGTAGTGGATAACGATTCTTGATAGTTACTTTATACAGCTCACGGTAGTCGATGCACATTCGGAAAGTCCCGTCTTTCTTCTTGACGAATAAGACTGGAGATCCCCATGGCGACGAGCTAGGTCGGGTGAAACCTTTGTCCAACAACTCTTGCAGTTGTGTAGATAGTTCTTGTAAATCACTAGGTACAAGTCGGTAGGGTGCCCGAGAAATAGGCGCTGCTCCGGGTGCTAGATCCATTTGAAATTCGACTCGACGATGTGGTGGAAGACTAGGCAGGTCTTCGGGAAATACTTCCGGATAATCACGAACGATCGGTATGTCGTCAATCTTCTTCTCCTCATATGGCTGTTCGGCGACGAGAGCCAGAGTGGCAGTATGACCCTTACGTAGATACTTCTGCGCTTTCATGAAAGATATGATGTCAATGACTGCACCACTCTTATCGCCTTGGACAGAAAGGGTTTCTCCACTCGGGAGAGGAAGGCGAGAAATTTTGTCATGACCATTGATTTTAGATTGATTTATATGTTGGGGTATATTTCCAATTAGACTAAAGTTTAGTCACTGGGTAAGGTAATAGTGTCAAATAGAATTTATTGTTGGAGGGAAAGGAATAACGTGTTAGCCTAGAAAGAATTCTTCAAATTCCGCTTACATAGTTGGAGTTTATGGATTGCCATGAGATTCTATTAGAGTTTCAATCAAGATGGTTTACTCAATCAAGTTTAGATGAGGGTCTCAAGTTCACTAAGACTATTCTATGAGTGAATATTATATGATGGATCCCATTGATGATAGCTCAGTGTGTCCATAAACACTTTCCACGTGATAGCCGCGTCTATCGTCTGTTGAACAAGTTTAACGACACTAACTAGTCGTTGAGCGAGTTACGTGAATTTCTACAGGCAGTGGAAACTTAAGTCTGTAAGGCACAGATTAGGACCATTTATCCACACACTAGGTTTCACCAGGACTTACATGCACCTCAAATTACTATTACGTGTGCACCTGTAATGGATAATTTGTTTTGCGTGATCACCCTAATTCTCCCTATTTCGTGTCAAAATGTCCCTCAGTTTTATTACTGAGTTCAGAGTGTGTTAGAGATGATAAGTCACCGAAAGTCTTAGTCATCAACCATAAGTTGAACAACTAGGAATTATATCAGGATGAGTAGTCGGGAATCGTTTGATCCGAGTATTCGCTCGAGTTGGAACATAATACGAGATTCCAATCCAGTGGGTTGTAGATAGGAACATGCGTATGAAACAAACACGCACATGAAATGTGGCTTCGAGGAGTGAGACTAGTTCATGGATATGTGTTACTGGAAGAGGCAAAGTAGCCGTCCTTCCAACTGAGTCGGGATAGGATTTGAGTATGCAATGAGCAAGGCGTTCTCAACCTTGTGGTTAATCTTTCTTCAACAGAATATCGACCAAAGCGCGAGCCTACGACTCGGGAAGGAGATGACATCTATGTGTCAATGATTTCTACAATAGTACATGCAACGGTCTGCCTCCACAAGGTGTACCTCAAGCGAGGCCCACGAGTTCGGGCTTGAAGCAGAGTAAATCTAGAGAGGTTGGGGTATTGTTGCTAGTGGTTGCGGGAGGGACTCACCTCCGACGAACCCAACTCCAAGAGATATGTGTCAGTGATGTGTGTCGTCCCTAATACGGACATAAGAAGGTCCACCATACCCCCATGGTGTCATCGATAGGCTCGAGCCGGTGTTATCTTCGGCTCTGATGGTGTAACAAAGGTGCAGATGATGGTGGTGTGAGTTACTCCTCCGAAGGCTCCGTCTCACTGCCCTCGGACGGGAGTGGATGTTATTTTGGTGATTCCCCGAGTGTTACCACTGGGGATAATGATGCAATACGAATGACTTTCCCCTCGTCAGTAGGGGGTGTTATGGATGATGTCAACATGCCTGCAATGCAATGTATGTGTAGATGCTACGTGTAGCATGTATGAGTGTCTGTGTCATGTAACTAAATTGTGGGGGTTATAGTCTAGTATGCAATTCCTAGTTCGCTATAACCAATGGCTCTGATACCAATCAGTCACACCCCCAAATTCCACAAACCAGGATCTCAGTCATTAGTTACATCAAATGACACTATATGGGACTTGAAATGCCATAACATAAAAGTTTAGAGTTAATGCGAAAGCGTATAAACAAGAAAGTAAATCCGCAAAAAAACGCGCCAAAGTTTAGTTTAATAAAGGTAAGTGAATTGTTTTAAATGTTTGCATATGAGTGAAATGATAGTAGGACTCCATGCATATCATAGTTGTGCAACCTGTTCCTCAGCGACCTGAGAAAACATTTACGAAAAGTGTCAACACGAGGTTTGGTGAGTTCACAGGTTTCAAGTTTGCAATAATAGAGTGTTTGCCAGATTATGTACATTCAATATGCATATCAATAGGTAGCTAGCCTATGTTCTTGTCTTACTAAAGCGCTCGCAACCGAAGCTGACTGATATGTTTGTTTGTTTGCCTCCAGTCAGGTCTATCAACTCTGACTAATGTGACTAGGTCAATATTACACCCGTTCGACCTCCAATCGAACTAGACGACTAGCCCGGGTGGGGTTTGTCAAACCCAGTAGTACTACCAAACATTACCTCGCTAAATCCATATTAAAGGTCCGATGTGTGTGAGGACTTTCATGATAGTGTGTTACGCATAGCCGCAACAGTGATATCATATGAATTACAATAACTCAAAATTGTTTGCGTACATGTTTCTCCCCCACGGGAAAAAAAGTAAAAGTATGACGGTTTGTGTACATGTTTCTCCCCCAACAGAAAAAACAAGTAAAAAGGGGCTGTGAAACTCACCTGCGTTGCGTAGTAGGTAGTATCACACAAGTATGAGATTGGGACCACAAGGGTTAGCCTGCAACGGCTTACGTATGTCCTAGAATTATAAACACAATAATTAGGGACACATGAGATTTGTGACGACGACACGGAAGATTAGAACGTCTTAAAACATTCTAATGACCAATGAGTAGACGAACGTGTCAACAGGAATATAGATTTCTAAATAAATAAGATGAGTGCGTTACGTGTCGAACGTCTCTAATACGAATAATATTAAATTAAATAAATAAATTCATGCGTTCGTATCATTTAATAATGATTTAAGAACATAAATAAATAAGTGGCAAAAATAATAAATATATTGATTTTATTCGAGATTATAAACGTGAGTAAATAATATAAAAAATATATTATTAATTAGTTTTGAAACGTTACACGAGATTAACAAACGATGTTAAATAATATAAAAATATATATTATTTTATAATAGGAGTCACAGGTTGAAAATAATATAAACATATTATTTTATTAGAAGTCGTGATTTGAAAATAATATAAATATATTATTTTTAAAAGTGGAAATAATATTAATTATGAGTTATAAAACCAAACTCGAGCCTAAGGGTTGTTTTCGGAGATAAAACACATTAATATATTATTATAATAATATAGGGATATGTTTAATATTAAAAAAATAACTTAAAAACGGTTTGAAAATAAAAAGAGTGTGGAGAGACTCGAACCCGGGTCTCTCCCACACATGCACATAGCCTTAACCAGTCCCGCTCGCTAGGGTTTCGCAAACAAAGCCGGTTCCAATTGATTTTACCATACATGTCAAATGGGCTTCCCTCCCATATGTATTCCAGTTCGAATCCCGTCCCCAATCCATAAATTTCGACCACGATTTGGAAGTTAAGCATAGGGGTTTTGTTAATCAGATGTTTTCGAACTTGTGTGTGTGTTTAATTGCAAAACCAACGTGTTTAAGATCGTTTAATTACATAAATTAGAACCGAAAAACCCTAGGTTTGATCTTGAATCGATTTGAACAAATCTGATGTTAGAAATTGTTGGATTCATGGGGTTTTTGACAAACAAAGGGTTGCGAATCCAACCCTGTGGTTTAATTTGATTGAGATAGTCGTTAAGATCAAAACCCCCCAAATTAAAATATGAACAAACCCTAGATTTTGGATCACAAACAATTTGATGTTATCAGTCGTGCATTTCATAAAGCTTTCAATCCAGGCATAGAGGTGACTCTAAGTGTATCTTCAATTTCATAAATGGACATCGAATTGATAGGGTTCAACCAAAATGGAAATGTATGAACCCTAGATTACTAGATCGTATCAATTCGATGTTGTAAGCCCCAGAAACAATAGGGCTTTTAATTAACAGATGAAAACGAAGGTGAGGGTGTAGGAATTTACCAGAAAAGCTGACGAATTGATGGGGTTCGAGTGGGTGCAGTTGCCGACTGTGAATAGCTTGATCTTTGACGACTTCTACTGTGAATCCGATCAAATTGCAGAGTGCAAAAGCTTCTGAGGTGTGAGATGGAAGTGCGCAGATGTTCGAATTGTGAATTGGTATACGAATTTGATGAATTCGATAGTATACAATCATGAAGTTGACGGTTAGGGGTTTAATGGGTATAATTGGGTTTAGATTCGATAATTATGAGGATTAAAATAGTGGTTATGACCGTTATTATCATAATCAAGCAATTTCAGTTATAAAATCAAACAAAAAATGATCGTGGGGCTTGAATTGGATTGACTGAGGTTGCGGGTTTGACTCCAAAAGTCAACAGGGCCAAATTGCTCCTGATTTTAACTTTGGAGGTTAACAGATTTGGTTTTGGGACTTGGCAGAACTAGTCCCTGCAGTTTCAAGTGAATTAGAGTTTTGAAAATGAAAGAATTAGTCCTTAGGGTTAGGATTGTGTTAAGAACATGGAGATTTGACTTTATAAAGTCAACAGGAACAAAATCTCTTAAATGTTGACTTTGTAAAGTCAACGGAATGGTTTTCCCTATTTACACAAATAGTCCCTGTAGTTTGAGATAAGTAACAAGGTTACAATTTAACTGGGTTAATCTAACAGAGTTAGTCTAAAAAGTCCAGATTGTCACATCATTCCCTAGTTGAAAGAATTTTCGTATCGAATATTAAAATAAAAAAAATTATGAGGTGTCACAACATCAATGTCATTCCTTCAGATCTTAGTGTAGAACAATACGAGCAAGGTAAATTCTTAATTACAGTGACCGGTTTATGATTAATAATTTGCTTTGCTTTTCGGGTTCGAAACTCTTCACATCACTGGTGACATTGACATCTATGTGTTCGAAGTTAAGGTATCTATTCCTAACTACATGCATTTATTTTACTACTTACTTACTGTGATGGCGTTAGCTACCCATACTGACATCCGTACGTTGATCCCATTATCAGCTTGAGTTAAGACATTTAGGGATGTCTGAATCTCTCAAACTATGGCTCTGATACCAACTTGTAAGGCCTCATTCTCGGGAGATCTCACTTGTTGGATTTACTCATAAACATAGTCATCAAACACTGATATTTTAATTAAAATTCATTCAAAGTAGCGGAAGCGTATCATTCGATTACATAGCATAACATAACAGTGGAAGTCTTAGCATAATAGAAACATTATTTTAACACATAATGAAATATAATGGGATGTTAGTCTTGTGTCGGGCAGCCGTCACACCTTAGCACGTCCTTTCCTTTTGCTACTTGAAGTGCATACTAAAAGTCAGCTAACGCTGGTGAGTTCTAGTTTACAGAAATCAGACATTAAAATTATCTTATAATAAATATATATGTATATAAATATATATATATTTGTACTTTCTTTACTTTACCACTTCCTTATATCATTCATAATGAGTACGTGTATAAATACATACATGCTTATTTTCGGGTGTGCATTCATTGGTCATACACTTATGGGTGATCAACCCGTTACTTTGCTTACGTAAGTCACTATAAACCGTCCCTCATATCTTAAAACTGTCCGGCAAACCTTCGGTCGTCCGTCTAAACCGACCTTCCGTCGTAGTCCGTCATATTCGCCCGTCTGGCCTAAGGCATCCGTTTCCCACTCGAACTATATACAGCTGTTGTGTTACAAAATACATAAGATAATCCATGTATATTTGTGCGTATTTTTTTAAGTTTTGTGTTCATTTTGTATCAAATTTGGTTCATTCTGAGTTTGGGTCATAGTTGCAGGTTATAGTGTGCTAAAGGAGCAGAAAATAGAGCAAAATTATAAAGGAATCGAGCACACGGAGTTAGAGAGCGAAGAGAAGAATTTAATATTAATTTTCTGAGAATTTATGTCCCTCGCGATACGCAAGGGAGGAGAAGAAATCTCTCGCGGTATACGAGATAAATCAGAAATCCGCCGGACTATTTTGTCCCTCGCGGTACGAGAGGGACCGGCCAGAAACCTCTTGCGGAACGCGGGAGGACCGCAAATCCAAAATTTGAGGAATTTTTAGGGTTTTAATGTTTGTGACGGGCATTCTTCAAAGAAATCGACTAATTACTATCAAAGCTTGGATCTTGGGCGATTTTGGCAAGAAAGCAAGGATTTTGATCGAGAGTTTAAGGAATTGAAGAAGAATCGGGTTAGAATAAATCATTCGGTCACGTTTAATCATTCGATTGATCTTTGATCTTTGTTTCATGACTATGTTTGCTTTTAATACTTTTGAATCTTCTGATTTTGCTATGATTCTTGGCTAAAACCTTAGAGCTACCTAGGTTAAAGATGATTGCATGTTAAAGTTTGGATTTTTATTGGTTTTTGAGATATTGATTTGATTTTATGCTTTAGTCCAGATCTGATTTGATGTGTTTGATTAATATGCATGCTTGTTATTGATTGTTTGTTGGTTAATTCATCTGTACATGCTTTGTTGAATGTCTTTCATAAGTAAGTGCGTAGTAGGTCGTTTACTGTGTGTTTGCGATTAGTTTGTGGTTGTCTAGACGTAGTCACCATAGGATTATCAACTAATAACAAATTAAAATCAAGTGTTCTTCTTATATAAATACCTGAAAAGTGATAGGTAATCGGTCAGTCTTCAGTGTTAGGGTTTCCGAGTGTTGAACAGTCTGAGAGGACGTTTCCTTAGAGGTCTAGTATTGTTGCTAATCCGTGTCAAATATAGATTGAATTCAGATTGTTCCTTGCATCTTTGATGTATTGAGATAGCATAACCGAGAGGTGAGCTGTCTATCGAGTCTATAGCATATTAGGTAATACCGAGAGGTTAGCCGATAACTTGTGAGTTTAATAGCCTTTGAGTTGTCTTCCAGTCACATACCGTGACCGAGAGTGATCGGGAATCCATTAGTCAGTCTTGAGGGTGTCATATCTTTAGATCCCAATTCCATATCATATTCCTTAACCAATAGAAGCTGAGCTTAGCATTGATGATTCACAGCCTAGGTAGTCATTTCCATTCTTATTGATTTCATCCCAGTCCTTGTTAGATAGTCATTTGTCTTCTATAGTATCACTTTCCTAGTTTAATCTTAGTGCGTAGAATCCCCCCAATCCAAACCAAATATTAAGTCCTAGTTAGAGTCTAATTTGTGTTAGAGTCAGTGTCTCGTGGGTTCGATATCCGAACTTTTTTTAGCTGTGTTACAATTAATAGGTACACTTGCTTGTCTTTGTGGTCTAATTTAATAGGGTGGTCTAGAGTTTAACTAGAGTGTCTAGGTTAGTTTATGTTTAATTTTATAAACCGTTTGACTGACATCAAGTTTTTGACGCCGTTGCCGGGGATACTTGGCGATAGCAAAATTAGCGTTTGATTAGTTCTTTTTTGGTTTTTTGTTTTATTTTTCCTTTCTAATTTATTTCCTTAATTTGCTTGTTTTCTTTTGTGTGCGTCTTAGTTTGAGTCTTTTCTTTGTTCTTAGTTCTTCTGTTTCCCCTTTGTTTTCTGTCCAGTTTATGCAACATACTCGCTCACAGGGATCACCCGACTTTGAAGCATATTCAGAGCCAGAGCGAGAGCTTAGGGAGCGCAGCCGGAAGTTTCGCAGTCATTTGAGCGAGCTAGTTGAGAAAAAAGGTACGCATTCCAATTCCTATTGCTGACATGGGTGATGCTGATCAACCTGCTAGGCGTACCGTCCACCAAAGGGCATGTGATGGTTTCACGGGTACTAGGTCCTCTATTACCCGTCCTAACCTGCCTAACACTAATGCTTGGCAGATTCCCTCTCATGTGATGAACACTATCAGTAACTCTACTTAGTTCCACGGACTCGAGGACGAGGATGCGCCAAGACATCTGTACCGCTTTTCGTGTATTTGCGACACCTTTCGCATTACTGGTGCCTCTGATGATGCCATCCTGTTGCGTCTTTTCCCGTTCACCCTATCTGGTCGTTCCACCACTGGGTTGGATACCCTGCCCAGGATTCCATTACCACTTGGGCAGATCTGAAGGCCAAATTCCTAGAGAAGTATTATCCACAATCTAAGGCCGCCAGTCTGAGGGATCAGATCCACTCTTTCCGTATGGACCCCGATGAGTATTACCACATTGCTTGGGAGCGGTTCAATACCCTGCTGAGCAAGTGTCCTCAGCATGGCGTTTCTGATTAGGCATTAGTTGAAAAGTTCTATAATAGTCTTACATTTGAGAAACAACAGATGTTCAATACTGCTGCAGGGGCCACATCATGGATAAGAAGGAGCCGGAGAAGAGTGAGGAGATGTTTGAGAGTTTTGGTCAAGCTGAGCAACAACAGCCTTCTACTAGGACATCTACTCCTAGTGCTAGGACACCTACTTCTGCCACTAGAGGTGTTCATATTGGTCACTACTGAGACTAGTATGGTTGCTGCACTTGTAGCTATGGCAAAGGAGATTAAGGAGTTGAAGATGAACGCGATTAAGTGTGAGGTATGTAGAGGAGGTCATGATACCATCGATTGTCCTGTCACTCAACAAGAGCAGGTAGACTTCCTAGGGAACCAAAAACCCCCTATGTTCAACTCTGGATGGAGAAACTACCCCAACTCTAATTGGAGATCCGGCGGGAACCCACTTGGGTTTCAAAACCGCCAAAATCAGTATGGAGGAGATAGAGAAGCAGGACAAAATTCTGGTAGCAGTGCTGGTGAGAAGAGGATTGAGGATATGTTAGCTATCCAGACTCAGCTGCTTGCTCAGTTGGTGAAGACGGATCAGGAGACTCAGTATAAGCTGAAGGAGCACGATACTTTACTGAGGAGTCAGCAGTCTGCATTCTTAGATTTGCAGCGCACAGTGGGAGACATAGTGTGCCAGCTGACGTTCTGGAGGTTCATTTTTGGGTAGTACTGAGACTAACCCGAAATTCACATTGAAGGCGGTGACCACGCGCAGTGGTAAGGGAGGAGAAAGTAAGCAGATACACGCATATGATGATGATGAGCCGGTTAATGAGAGATAGAGATGTAGACTCCTGGAGGGGTGCACGAGAGGCAAGTCCCAACAAGTACAGTGCCCAATAGTGATTCTCCAGATGTTGATCTTACTCGTGTTCCATATCTTGCTCGCCTAATGCAGCAGAAATATGCTAAGGATTATGGACACTTTCTGGAGTTGTTTAATCAGCTCAAAATTATTCTGCCTTTTGTTGAAGCCCTCCAGCATATGCCGAAATATGCTAAATTCCTAAAAGATCTTCAGTCCAATAAGAAGAAGCTGGAGGACCTTTCAACAGTCACTTTGAATGAAAGATGCTCTGTGGTGGTCCAGAACAAGCCACCAGAGAAATTAGCAGATCCGGGTTTCTTCACGATCTCGTGTTTGTTTGGTGGTTCAACTCTGCACCACGCGTTGGCCGATCTCGGTGCTAGCATCAACCTGAAGCCATACTCTCTCTTCGAGAAGCTAGGCCTTGGAGATCTGGCCCCTACGCGCATGAGCATATCTTTGGCCGACCGTTCGGTCAAATATCCATGCGGAATAGTGAAGAATCTGTTGGTGATGGTTGATAAGTTTGTTTTCCCCGCGGACATTGTAATTCTTGATATGGAGGTTGACGATAGAGTCCCATTCATTTTGGAACGCCCCTTCCTGCGCACGGCCAAGGCATTGATCGATGTCTTCGATGGTAAGATCACACTTCGTGTGGGGGATGAGAATGTCACCTTTGATGTCATGAAGTCGATGAAGCATTCTAGTGGTCAGGACGATTCAATGTTCTTTCTACACACTTTCATATCTCACATGGATCGTTGCCTTGACTACGTGTGTGGTGCTGACCTGTTTGACACACAACACCTAGGTGAGGAAGACCAGAAGGTTGAGACCCCAAGCAAAGTCCGAGCCACCCGGCTAGTAAACCTCCTGTGTACCCAGAAGTATTTGAGGTTGCTGAGAATACCGAGGAGGAGAAGAAGCCCTCGGTTGAATCACCACCATCCCTTGAGCTTAAAGAGCTACCCTCCCATTTGGAGTATGCTTTCTTGGATGGTGAGGCCAGTTTACCCGTCGTGATTTCTGCTGCAATGACGGAGGAGGAGAAGGAGAGATTGATTGAGGTCTTGAAGGCGAATAAATAGGCCATTACATGGAAACTCACTGATATAAAGGGCATCAGCCCTACTTTCTGCATACATAGGATACTCGTAGAGGAGGAGCACAAGTCAGTTGTGCAACCTCAAAAGAGGCTTAACCCGAACATGTCGGATGTGGTGAAGAAGGAGGTCCTTAAACTACTAGATGCTGGATTGATATATCCTATTTCTGACTCCACATGGGTCAGCCCGACTCAGGTCGTCGGATGACAGTCGTGAAGAATGAGAAGAATGAGTTGATCCCTACGAGGACAGTCACCGGTTGGAGAGTGTGCATTGACTATAGGAGACTGAATGATGCCACAAGGAAGGATCACTTCCCCCTTCCTTTCATTGACCAGATGTTGGAGCACCTATCAGGGCAGCAGTTTTACTGTTTCCTTGATGGTTTCTCGGGTTATTTCCAGATCCCCATTGCACCGAAGGATCAGGAGAAAACCAACTTTACTTGCCCGTACTGTACCTTCGCGTACCGACGTATGTCATTCGGGTTGTGTAATGCTCCAGCCACCTTCCAGAGGTGCATGGTGACTATCTTTCAGGACATGATTGAGACTTCCATAGAGGTTTTCATGGATAATTTTTCTGTGTTTGGGAGTTCTTTCGATCATTGCTTGCAGAACCTCGAGAAGATGATGAGGAGGTGTATAGAGACGAAGTTGTTGCTTAACTTGGAGAAGTGTCCCTTCATGGTGACTAAGGGGATTGTGCTTGGGCACAATTTTTCACGTGCCTGTATCGAAGTGGATAGAGCTAAAATTGACACGATCAGTAGTCTTCCACCACCTACTAGTGTGAAATCGGTTCATAGTTTCTTAGGTCATGCGGGTTTCTTCACACGATTCATTAAATATTTTTCGAAGATCACCCGACCCATGACCCGCCTTCTTGAGAAGGACGTCCCGTTTAAGTTTGATGCGCACTGTTTGAAGGCATTCGAGTTCTTGAAGGAGCAGTTAGTATGTGCTCCTATCTTGATCTCCCCCGACTGGAGCTTACCCTTTGAGCTCATGTGTGATGCGAGTGATTATGCTGTCGGGGCTGTTTTAGGCCAAAGGAAAGAGAAGCACTTCCACCCGATTTACTATGCGAGCAAAACCCTTAATGATGCTCAAGAGAATTACACAAATACTGAGAAGGAGTTGTTAGCGGTGGTGTTTGCATTTGACAAGTTTTGTTCATACTTAGTGCTCTCTAAAACCATCGTTTATACTGATCATATGGCATTGCGATATCTGTTCGCAAAGAAGGATGCCAAACCTAGATTGATTCGATGGATTCTCTTGCTTTCCGAGTTTGATATTGAGATCAAAGACAAGAAGGGAGCGGAGAATGTGGCGGCCGACCATCTGTCGAGACTGGAGGACCCCAAAAGGGAATAGATCCGGGAGGAGGCTATAGGGGACACGTTCCCACATGAGTCCTTAATGATGGTGAGTGTGAGACCGTCCGAGAAGCCGGTGTTATATATGAGCACGGAGGAGTAATGTTTGCCATGGTTTTCTGACATAGCAAACTACTTAGCCGATGGCATAGTGGTTAAAGGCATGACATCACAACAGAGACGTAAATTCTTTGGAGATGCCCACCACTACATATGGGATGCACCTCATTTGTTCCGCGTGGGAGAAGATAGAGTTTTACGAAGGTGTGTGAGTAAGGAAGAAGGTGTGGAGATCCTTAAGCATTATCCTGAGGGTTTGACGGGAGGTCACAACGGGTCCTCTTACACTGACAAGAAGGTGTTTGATTCTAGATTCTATTGGCCGACGGTGCTTAAGGATGCTCATGAGTTAGTGAGCAGTGTGACGTGTGTCAACGCACCGTTAATATCTCATCCCAAAATAAAATGGCCCAAAACCCGATTCAAGTAGTTGAAGTGTTTGACATTTGGGGCATTGATTTCATGGGTCTGTTCCCTATCTCAAGGGGGAACTGATAAATACTCGTGGCGATAGATTATGTATCTAAGTGGGTCGAGACTCAAGCTCTACCTACAAACGATGCCCGAGTTGTGGTGGGATTTCTAAAGAAGTTGTTCAGCAGGTTTGGTACTCCTAGAGCCCTAATCAGTGATAGAGGCGTACTTTTGCAACGCCTAGATGGAGAAGGTGTTGTCACGTTATGGGGTTACCCATCGGCTTTCAACTGCCTATCATCCACAAATTAGTGGGCAAGTCGAGATGCGAATAGGGGAGTCAAGAGGATTCTCGAGAAAACTGTCAGGAAGAATAGGAAGGATTGGTCGGACAAGTTAGATGATGCACTATGAGCGTTTAGAACCGCGTTCAAAACACCTATAGGGACAACACCCTTTAGGATGATCTATGGCAAGGCGTGTCATCTACCGGTGGAACTAGAGCACAAGGCATATTAGTCCTTAAAGGCAGTCAACCTTGAGTTGCCACAAGTAGCACCACACCGGTTTGACGAAGCATACGCGCGTTCTTGGAGTTATAAAGAGCGCACAAAGGCGTTGCATGATCGTCCATTAAAGGGAGTGAAAGACTTCAAGTGTGGGGATATGGAGTTAGTATATAATTCTATATTGAAACTATTCCCAAGAAAGCTTAAGTTGAGGTGGACAGGGCCATACACGGTCAAAGAGATATTTCCTTATGGCACTATGGAGCTACATGATGGGGAAGGTAGCTCGTGGAACGTAAATGGTCACTGGTTGAAACACTACATCGGGGGACCGATTGAGAATGTCGAGGGGGATGAGATCCTCTTTGACAAGACTGGAAACTAGATTTGAGTGAGAGGAAATCCTTGGGGAAGAACCCGAGTGTAGAGTTTATAAAGTTCTTTATTTTCATTTTCGTTTAGTTTTTGTATATATTTTTGGTTTGTGTGTTCTTGGGTTTCAGGGAATCGTGGCCAAAGTGGCGAAGGAAAACCATCAAAAAAACAACGTTCTAGGTATGTTTGCTCAAAATTCTAAGGCTGGAACAAGTTTTGAATCTAAGTCTGAAAAAAAATCTTAAGTGGTGAAAATTTTTCTAAGTATAAAAACGGCCTTAACTTTCTGTGATGGAGTGTCCCTCGCGGTACGCGAGGAAATTTGAGAGTGTCGCTCACGGTACGCGAGAGATAAATAAGTTTGCTAGATCTTGGGTCCCTCGCGGTACACGAGAGAGTCCAAAAAATCCTCTCGCGGTGCGCGAGGCAATGAAAAGTCATCACCGCCCAACCGGCTCCCGCGGTACGCGAGACTGTAAGCAAAAGCCTCCCACGGTACGCGGGAGCCTGGAAAATTCAGAAAAAATATTATAAACCCCCTTTGTTACCTCGTAACCCATTTCCACCCACCACCAACTGATACCACCACCACCATACCTCCATCACCGTCGTCGTCCTCCGTCACCTACCAACTAATTCCACCACCGAACACCACCAGCTTCCACCATCAACATCATAATCGTCATCGCCGGCTATCTCACACCCTCCACCTCCACAACACCACCACCACTTTATCATCTCCGGCCATCCCAACACCAGCCGCCACCACCGGTCACCACCATCATCACAGGGGTCAATTTCTAGTTGTTTCGTCACTTGGATTTCACTTATTTGCAACTTAGCTACACATTGTGTGACGTTTCAGATTTTTCATTCGCGCACTTGTAATATAATTATCGTGTAATTATTCTCAAATTAAATAAAATACGAGTGTTTTATTTAGTGTTATACAAATAGGTATTTTCATTTTATGGATTTAAATTAATTAAAATTTTATAAGTTTTGAAACTTATATAAAAAAAAATCTAAATTTAAAGGTTGCATATTTAATAAAATAACCTATTTAAATAAGCTAAATAACTTTTATAAAAATTATTTATAATAATAATAATAAAATAAGTTTATAAAATATATTTGAAATTAAAAGAAATTAAAGAAATTTATTTTTATAAAAGTTGAGGGGTTGTTTTGAAAATTTTCAAACTAGAAGGTTTTAAGATAAAATTTGTTGAGGGACTATTTCTGTACAAATCAAACTACAAGGATTCATCCGAAATTATCTCAGGGGTCGAATTAAAACAAAATCAAACTACAGGGACTGAAACTGCCAAATTGAAAATCGACTTTCCGGTCACCCCCTACGTTTGTCCGGCGGTCCAAGCCAGTTTCCGGCGAACACCTCGACAAGCCTGTTCCCTGCACCTCGACAGGCGCTAAAGGCATCCCTGAACTCGTCGTTCCACGCGAGCAAAAGCTCCCGACCAATTGGTCTGCCCAACATACGGATAGTCTGATCCTGTTGGTGGCCGAGAACCCACGCCACGAATTCGAGCCCGACAGTCAACCTCCACGCATGCTTGATAGCCTGTTAGCTTCGTCTCGTCCAGACGAATGTCTCGACATACTTAATTGCACGTTTGGTCATAAGGTTTGAGCTCGGCTATAAATAGCCATCTTCGGACCTGCTCGAGCTCGCTACCCCTCTTCCACCCAATCTCACTTCAAACTGAATACACCATTACCTTCGTCGTCTCTGAGTGAAGCTGTGACCAAGGTTTTAGAGGCTGATTCCATCCAGAAGCTCGATTCCCACTCTAGACATTTTCGGATTAAGAACTCTGCCGAACAGACCCTTCGCGACCAGGTTCGAGCCTCAATTTGGTTCCTTTACCTTCTGTTATCGCTTGTCAAACAACCCCAATCGAAATCGCGACCATCGCCCATGAGTTACTGGGCAAACCAGTGTCCTCGGACACGGTTTGCCGGTTGCCGAGGACCAGCGACCAATTTCCCACTTGTGTATTTAAATTAACGGGTACACACATAACCAGCGATGGGCAGTAGCCCGGCTGGTTATGCGTGTGTGTGTTTGATCCTGAGGTCGCGGGTTCGATCCCGGTTGGCTTATTTTAACCAGCGACCAATTTCCCACTTGTGTATTTTATTTACTTATTTTAACTTATTTTAATTTTCTTTTTATACAATAAAAACTAAAACGAGCCGGTTTACTCGTTCGTTTATTTTAAAAACGATTAAACAACTTTTTATACATACTTAACCCACCCAAATTTTTATAAAATATTAAACACTATATTTTTAAAATTGTTAGAATAGTTTTAACTTACAAAAAATATATAGATAATAATGATAATATAAATAAATAAATAGAAACTTTTATAAATACATAATAACTACTTATTTAAAAATATAATATTTTAACAATATATACATTTTTATAAGTTAAATTTTTACAAAATCATTATCATTTTTCTACCATATTTTATACATATAAATATTAAGGAATATTACTATAAAACCTATACACATTTAAATATGAATACGCACATATATAAACATACAATAATACTTATCTATCCACATAGGATTTCATCGTGCTTAGGTTTCAACGTCTTTATCACCCGCACTCATGGATTATCATATCCGCTAGCCAGGTGAGTTACATAGGCCCTATTTTACATTTTTACATACTTTGGGGTGAAAAATTATACATGCTACTCATCAAATTGTTTATACGTGTTATACATGTGAATTATATGCTTGTTCATCATAAATTATCTTGAGTGTACAATTGTTTATTTTAAACACAATGAAAACCAACAGTAATATTAATAGATCTATTGTGTCTGACCAGCCCACCCGGTTAGGGTGTTTATTACTGTATACTCGGATATAGCCGCGTGTTATATTCAAACATACCGGATATAGTGGGTAACTATATTCAAACATACCGGACTTAGCTGTTGTGCTATGTTCAAGCGCGTCAATCAAGGTTTGAATTGTGATTAGATAAATGATACACCATATATATACTATGTTTAACAAGATAAACAATGAGTTGCAAAACGTTTTTATCTACTACTTATCGGAACTACAAAACCTATGTACTCACCAACTTTTTAGTTGACACTTGATTTAAATAATGTTTCAGGTTTGGATATGTGATTGCTTGCCGAAGATTCCTCCACTTAAGAACTATGGACCTAGTTAAATAAATCAATGTTTTGAACTAGACTATGTTATTTGAAATGTATTGTATTTGGAACTTTATTGTCTTTAAATTTAATTAATGAATTATGCAACATTTTAGTTATCATGTGCTTTTAAACAATCATTCCATTGTCAGCCTCGATGATTCCGCCATCGGTCGGGGTGTGACAGATTGGTATCAGAGCCATGGTTATAGGGAATTAGGTTATTAGACACAATAACCTAGACTATAACCCTAGGACTCCCTTTTATGTGTTATGTGCTAAATGATTAATTGTTATGTGAATTATTTGTAGTTAGGTATTATTTGAATTTTCCCAAGTTTGGTACATGAGACTTATACATACAAGGCTTAAATACATGATACATACTTTACATACACATTTGACAAACAAACTTATGCAAACAAATACACTACCCAACCTTATCCATACTCTTTCCTAATCCATATTAATTGCAACATTCCTACACATTTTATACTCATAGATTCTCAAGTCTATTAAAATCTTGAAAATCTCGTCAACGACTTAATTTCATGAAACCAGTAAAGGACACGTGCAATCTGGAAGGGTGACACCTGTACATTGGGTTTTCTGCCTAGGAAAGCATTTCGTATAAATCCAAATAAACGGACCCGTATGCTTTCCTGGGAATTCCCGAAGTGAGTGTTTACCTATAGGCTAAAGCATGTCTCCTTGAAAGTTTTGAGGAACTATTTAACGTTGATAATTCAATGTATTCGCAAGGATACGATCCGAACTTAAACTCAAAATTTGGGGACATTATAGCAAGATAGGAAGAACTAGACGAACATGCAAAGCAAATCATTATTACGGGTGCACACATAATAACGATTTGTAGTGCATGCAAGTCCCGACAATTCCTATTACGCGAATAATGATCTATAACATCATGTTCTATCCGGAATAGATGGCTTAGTTTCCCCCCCCCCCCCCCATCAACTTCGAATAAATACACATGCACTGGCACGCGTCATGATGAATCACGCTTTTCTGCTTACATTATTTCCCACTATAATTCATATATATCCATCTTATCTAAAATATCATTGTCTTTTCTTATGGTGTTAGAATGCCTCCTCGACGTGCAAAATCTAGCACTTCCAACCCGGATCTTGCTACTCTCCTTGCCCAGCTGGTGGGGCAAATGACCCAAGCCAATAACAACAGTGACGGGTCTCACAACATCCAAGGAAATGGTGGTACCAACCCGCCTCAATGCACGTTTAAGCACTTTAACTCGTGCAATCCTAAAAAAATTTCGGGACTGAAAGTGCTACCGGCCTACTACAATGGTTTGAAAGCATGGAAAGCACATTCCTAAATAGTGACTGTTCCGATAATCTTCGGGTTCGCTATGCCACAAGTGTACTTCAAAAGAGAGCCCTCACCTGGTGGAACGGTGAGAAACGCACTCGTGGTGTTGAGGTTGCTACATCTTTATCATGGGATGATATTAAGAAAGCCATGACTGATGAATTCTGTCCTCGAAATGAAATGAGGAAGCTCGAGACTGAGTTTTGGGATCTTGCCCAAGACAGCGGGGATAATCTGGCTTACACCACCCGATTTCAAGAGCTGAGCCTATTGGTGCCTCATATGATCACTCCCCTTGCTCGTGAAATTGAAAAATACATAGGCGGGCTGCCTATGCAAATTCAGGATGCTGTGTTAGGAAGCAATCCTCCCACACTTGAAGCTGCTATCCGTCTATCCGCTACGCTGTCCGACAACCACGTCAAAGCCGGAACCTTAACAAGAAAGGGTTCCAAGAAGGTTGTTTCTACTCTTGCGGCCGTCAAATATGTAAAGCCCGAGTCTTCTAACTGCAACAAGAAGCGAAATGGTCGAAACTTCGCAGCCCTAACTCCCACCGTACCTGCTATCCAAGTGGCCCCTTTGGGTCAAAACCCGAAACCTTATTTGGGTCCAAATCCCCAATGTCAGACCTGCAAGTACCACCATCGTGCCAACTTACCATGCCGATTGTGTTCAAGCTGTGGACGATATGGACACGTGGTCACTACTTGTCGTACCCGTCCTCCCGTCCATCAAGCTGCTCCAGCCAACCGTCCAAACCATCCGGCACCTCTCAATGGTCGGGCATGTTACGAATGTGGAGACCCAAACCATTTCCGTGACCGATGCCCAAAACTTCATCATCAAGGTGGTCCCCAGGGACGAGCATTTAATATAAACGCTAATGAGGCACAAGCAAACAACGACGTGATAAACGGTACGTTTCTCGTAAACAATCATTATGCATCTATTTTATTTGATACCGGTGCCGATAGGAGTTTTGTGTCTCTTACCTTTGAATCTCGACTTGCTAAACGGAGAACGAAACTTGACAATTCTTATTCTGTGGAGATAGCAAACGGAAAATCTATTACTATAAATTTTGTTATCCGCAACTGCAATCTCGAGCTTAATAATCATGAATTCTCTGTTGATCTCCTTCCAATGAAATTGGGAAGCTTTGATATTATAATTGGCATGGACTGGTTATCCAAGCACCATGCCGAGGTTATTTGCTACGAAAAGTGCATTCGTATACCTCTCCCTTCAGGTGACACGTTAGTTATTTCTGGTGAAAAACCGTGTCGTGGTCTTCAACTCATGTCTTGCACATTGGCACAAAAGTACTTGCGGAAAAAGTACGTTGCCTTCTTGGCCCACGTAGTTGACATGAAAGACAAAGTAAGAAACTGCAAGATATTACGATCATTCGAGACTTTACCGAGGTATTCCCCGAGGATTTACCCGGTCTTCCTCCCCCAAGACAAGTAGAGTTTCGTATTGACCTTGTGCCCGTAGCAACTCCCGTGGCAAAAGCTCCCTACCGTCTTGCACCTTCCGAGATGCAAGAGCTCGCAAGTCAATTACAAGAACTCTCATCCAAAGGATTCATCCGCCCAAGCCATTCACCTTGGGGTGCTCCCGTGTTGTTCGTAAAGAAAAAGGATGGATCGTTTCGAATGTGCATCGATTATCGTGAACTCAACAAGCTTACAATTAAGAACCATTATCCTTTACCCCGTATCGACGATCTTTTCGATCAGCTTCAAGGTTCAGCATGTTTCTCCAAGATTGACCTCCATTCCGGATACCATCAACTTCGTGTTCTCGATGAAGACATTCCAAAGACTGCCATTCGGACTAGATATGGTCACTACGAGTTCATGGTCATGCCCTTCGGTTTGACTAATGCACCTGCGGTCTTCATGGACCTCATGAACCTTGTATGCAAACCTTATTTGGACAAGTTCGTGATCGTTTTCATTGACGACATTCTCATCTATTCTAAAACGAAAGCGGAGCATGAACAACATCTTCGTTTGATTTTGGAACTCTTGAAGAAAGAACAACTATACGCCAAGTTCTCCAAGTGTGAATTCTGGCTAAAGGAAGTTCAATTTTTGGGACACATAGTCAACGATAAGGGAATTCATGTGGACCCGGCAAAGATCGAGGCGGTAAAGAATTGGAGTACTCCTAACACTCCTACCGAGATCCGTTCATTCCTTGGACTAGCAGGTTACTATCGTCGCTTCATCTCAAATTTCTCTAAGATTGCGGTTCTGCTCACTGCCTTGACTCATAAAGGTAAATCTTACGAGTGGGGACCCAAGCAAGAGGAAGCTTTTCAAACTCTCAAGCACAAGCTCTGCAATGCTCCTATTCTAACCCTTCCTAGTGGTAATGACGACTTTGTCATTTATTGTGATGCATTCAACCAAGGTCTTGGTTGTGTTCTAATGCAACGTGGCCAAGTAATTGCATACGCATCACGTCAGCTCAAAATCCATGAGAAGAACTATACGACCCATGATATCGAGCTTGGTGCTGTCGTTTTCGCCTTGAAAATTTGGAGACACTATCTTTATGGCACCAAATGCGTGGTTTTCACCGACCACAAAAGTCTCCAACATATTTTCAATCAAAAAGAGCTTAATATGAGGCAACGACGATGGGTTTAACTTCTTAACAACTACGACTGCGCGATTCGCTACCACCCCGGCAAAGCAAATGTTGTAGCCGACGCCTTGAGTCGTAAAGAACATAGAATGCTTCATAGTGTTTGTATTCATAACAATATCCAAGCCCGTATTCTCCAAGCACAACACACCTCGGTTACCGAGGGAAACATGTATCAAGAGATGGCATGTGGTGTAGAACTCTTGCTAGAAACCAAAGCCAACAGTCTATTGTATTACTTGGACCGTATCTGGGTTCCCGATCGCGATGACCTTCTTATATTTTTGATGAACGAGTCCCACAAAACTCGATATTCGGTACATCCCAGAGCTGATAAGATGTGCATGGGTCTTCGTCAGCAATATTGGTGGCCCGACATGAAAAAGGATATTACCCTCTTTGTGGCAAAATGCTTAACTTGTTCTAAAGTGAAGGCCGAACACCAGAAGCCTTCCGGACTCCTCGAACAACCTGAAATTCCCATGTGGAAGTGGGAGAACCTCGCTATGGACTTCATCACCAAACTTCCACGCACTTCTAGTGGGCACGATAGTATCTGGGTTATTATCGACCGACTTACAAAGTCTGCTCATTTCTTGCCTATTCGTGAGGACTATCGAGTCGAGAAATTGGCTCGGATCTACATTGATGAGATCGTAAGTCGTCACAGAATCCCTTTGAACATCATCTCCGATCGTGATTCGCGTTTTACTTCCCGATTTTGGCAATCATTACAATCTGCGCTTGGTACTCGTTTGGATTTAAGTACGGCTTACCATCCTCAAACTGATGGACAAACCGAGCAAACAATCCAAACTCTCGAGGATATGCTTAGAGCTTGTGTCATTGACTTTGGTGGCAATTGGGATTCTCACCTACCACTAATCGAATTTTCCTACAACAACAGCTACCACACAAGTATTAACATGGCACCGTTTGAAGCTCTTTATGGACGGAAATGTCGTTCACCGATTTGTTGGAACGAAATTGGTGAAGCACAAATCACCGGTCCCGAGCTTATCCAAGAGACCACCGATAAAATCTCTCTTATCCGTGACAACATTCGGGTGGCAAGGAGTCGGCAAAAGAGCTATGCTGATAAGCGACAAAAACCCTTGAAATTTCAAGTTGGAGATGTGGTTCTCCTAAAGGTATCACCTTGGAAGGGCGTAGTCCGATTTGGAAAGAAAGGAAAACTTGCACCTCGATATGTGGGTCCATTCAAGATACTCGAGAGGGTAGGAAAAGTGGCCTACAAACTTGATCTTCCTTCAGAACTCAACAACGTTCATCCGACCTTTCATGTATCTAATTTGAAAAAGTGTCTAGCCGACGAGAGTCTCCACATCCCTCTTGATGAAGTACGTATTGACGAGAAAATGCACTTTGTTGAAAAACCCGTGGAAATCATGGACCGAGAAGTCAAGAAACTCAAGCGTAGCCGCATTCCCATTGTCAAGGACCATTGGGAGTCTAAACGTGGACCCGAGTTCACTTGGGAACGTGAAGACCAAATGAAGACCAAGTATCCACATCTCTTTTCACAGCCTCCACTAGTTGAATTTCGGGGCGAAATTCCTTTAACATGGGGAGACTGTGACGTTTCGGATTTTTCATTCGCGCACTTGTAATATAATTATCGTGTAATCATTCTCAAATTAAATAAAATACGAGTGTTTTATTTAGTGTTATACAAATAGGTATTTTCATTTTACGGATTTAAATTAATTAAAATTTTGTAAGTTTTGAAACTTATATAAAATTTTATATATAAAAAAAAAATCTAAATTTAAAGGTTGCATATTTAATAAAATAACCTATTTAAATAAGATAAATAACTTTTATAAAAATTATTTATAATAATAATAATAAAATAAGTTTATAAAATATATTTGAAATTAAAAGAAATTAAAGAAATTTATTTTTATAAAAGTTGAGGGGTTGTTTTGAAAATTTTCAAACTAGAAGGTTTTAAGATAAAATCTGTTGAGGGACTATTTCTGTACAAATCAAACTACAAGGATTCATCCGAAATTATCTCAGGGGTCGAATTAAAACAAAATCAACTACAGGGACTGAAACTGCCAAATTGCAAATCGACTTTCCGGTCACCCCCTACGTTTGTCCGGCGGTCCAAGCCAGTTTCCGGTGAACACCCCGACAAGCCTGTTCCCTGCACCTCGACAGCCGCTAAAGGCACACCTGAACTCGTCGTTCCCACGCGAGCAAAATCCCCTGACCAATTGGTCTCCCCAACATACGGATAGCCTGATCCTGTTGGTGGCCGAGAACCCAGGCCACGAATTCGAGCCCGACAGTCAACCTCCACGCATGCTTGATAGCCTGTTAGCTTCGTCTCGTCCAGACGAATGTCTGGACATACTTAATTACACGTTTGGTGTTGATGCACTTTCCTGTGACAACACTCTGGATAGAGTCTAGGTTTGTATGTCTAATGTCTGTATTTTGTGTTTGTATGTAAGAGTCATTATGTAATAGTTTATCGAGTTGTATTTACGTTTACATAATGTGTTGTTGATTTCTTCCAAGTGTTGTGTGCACTTGTATGTGCGCAGGAGAAAGCTCCTGCGTACTTAGCAAGTACGCAGGAAGACCTATGCGTACTTGTTAAGTACACAGGAGTAATTGGTCCTGCGCACTTACTAAGTGCGCAGGCATCAGGTCAGTATAAATAGGATAGGTTCACAGAAGCTAAGTACGCAGAACCATTTGTTCAGACGAACTCAGTTTTGCTAAGTACGCAGCTTGTATTCTCTCTGTAACCGTCGAGTGTTTATAATACAAAGAACGTTTATTGTGACTCTTGTGTTCGGTTTACTTTGTTCAGTTAGACTCTCCACCTAGTCACGGGTATTTCGCACCCGGTCCGACTAGTAGACCACTTGCATGTGACGATCCACCACACCCGAGGGACGTACATTTGGTCATAAGGTTTGAGCTCGGCTATAAATAGCCATCTTCGGACCTGCTCGAGCTCGCTACCCCTCTTCCACCCAATCTCACTTCAAATTGAATACACCATTACCTTCGTCGTCTCTGAGTGAAGCTGTGACCAAGGTTTTAGATGTTGATTCCATCCAGAAGCTCGATTCCCATTCTGGACATTTTCGGATTAAGAACTCTGCCGACCAGACCCTTCGCGACCAGGTTCGAGCCTCAATTTGGTTCCTTTACCTTCTGTTATCGCTTGTTAAACTACCCCAATCGAAATCACGACCATCGCCCATGAGTTACCGGGTAAACCAGTGTCCTCTGACACGGTTTGCCGGTTGCCGAGGACCAGCGACCAATTTCCCACTTGTGTATTTAAATTAACGGGTACACACATAACTAGCGATGGGCAGTAGCCCGGCTGGTTATGCGTGTGTGTGTTTGATCCTGAAGTCGCGGATTCGATCCCGGTTGGCCTTCGGCCCAAACTTTTTATTCTGTTTTTATTTTATTTACTTATTTTAACTTATTTTAATTTTCTTTTTATACAATAAAAACTAAAACGAGCCGGTTTACTCGTTCGTTTATTTTAAAAACGATTAAACAACTTTTTATACATACTTAACCCACCCAAATTTTTATAAAATAATAAACACTATTTTTTTAAAATTGTTAGAATAGTTTTAACTTACAAAAAATATATAGATAATAATGATAATATAAATAAATAAATAGAAACTTTTATAAATACATAATAACTACTTATTTAAAAATATAATATTTTAACAATATATGCATTTTTATAAGTTAAAGTTTTACAAAATCATTATCATTTTTCTACCGTATTTTATACAAATAAATATTAAGGAATATTACTATAAAACCTATACACATTTAAATATGAATACGCACATATATAAACATACAATAATACTTATCTATCCACATAGGATTTCATCGTGCTTAGGTTTCAACGTCCTTATCACCCGTACTCGTGGATTATCATATCCGCTAGCCAGGTGAGTTACATGGCCCCTATTTTACATTTTTACATACTTTGGGGTGAAACATTATACATGCTACTCATCAAATTGTTTATACGTGTTATACATGTGAATTATATGCTTGTTCATCATAAATTATCTTGAGTGTACAATTGTTTATTTTAAACACAAGAAAACCAACAGTAATATTAATAGATCTATTGTGCCTGACCAGCCCACCCGGTTAGGGTGTTTATTACTGCATACTCGGATATAGCCGCGTGTTATATTCAAACATACCGGATATAGTGGGTAACTATATTCAAACATACCGGACTTAGCTGTTGTGCTATGTTTAAGCGCGTCAATCAAGGTTTGAATTGTGATTAGATAAATGATACACCATATATATACTATGTTTAACAAGATAAACAATGAGTTGTAAAACGTTTTTACCTACTACTTATCGGAACTACAAAACATATGTACTCACCAACTTTTTAGTTGACACTTGATTTAAATAATGTTTCAGGTTTGGATATGTGATTCCTTGCCGAAGATTCCTCCACTTAAGAAGTATGGACCTAGTTAAATAAATCAATGTTTTGAACTAGACTAGGTTATTTGAAATGTATTGTATTTGGATATTTGTTGTCTTTAAATTTAATTAATGAATTATGCAACATTTTTGTTATCATGTGCTTTTGAACAATCATTCCATTGTCCGCCTCGATGATTCCGCCATCGGTCGGGGTGTGACACATTGAGGTAAGGTTTTCTGTTACACCTGAATTTGAGTCCAATTTAGTGTAATTTGAGTCGTTTAGAATAAATTGTAGTCGGTTCGTGTGTCGTTGGGTTTGTGGGTTCAAATTAATGTAAACGAGTCGGTTATTGTGTATATTAAATCATTTGGGCATGTACTATTTGCAAAATGAGTCGTTAATTTAGTGTAATTTGAGTCGTATTAGTGTATTTCGAATCGATTAGTTGTAATTTGAGTTGTTATGGGTTGAAATTAAATCGGATAAAGTCGATTTACAAGTATCTAATGTTATTCATGTTGGTAATTTGAGTTTTATATGCTAATTTTAAGTTAGTTTAGGTTGTATCTTGAGTCTTGTACATATTTTTAATTAATTTAGCTCTAATTCTAATTAATCATAGATTTTTAGCCCTTCAGGTCTTGTAGTCAATTGTGCAGGTTCAGTCAATTGTAAATATTGCCTTGGGTTATTCCTTGGTTTTTTCTGCAGGTTTAGACCGCCTCGCCCGTACTCAATCTCCATTCGGGCGGGGTTGTCTGGTTTTTAAATAAACAAAAAGGGTATCCCGAATTTTTCAATTTTTTTTATATTTTTGTAGTGTCCTTTTGAGATTCTGGCATGTCGGACGACCGCGAATGAATTGCTATACGACCGTCCGACCCGTTATAATTTTTTTTGTTATTGTATATTTGATTTCTAACTTGTAAATACAGGCATGTCTGATCGCGGTGAGTCTTCTAGCGCGTCAAAGCGCAAGCAAGGCCCGATTCCAACACCGAGAGGTGCGCCAGAGGAGCAGCACCCGATTCGTCGGGCGCCGCGTGTCATACACCACCATACCCTCCTCCGATTCAGCTAGATGCTAGGGTCTTACACGTCCAGCAGCTGATGCGGACCCGATTCCGCTAGAAACTAGGGTCTTACACCACCATACCCTCCTCCGATTCGATCTCATGACAGAAGAGGTTGTCCGGCTAGAGAGGTTACGGGAGTTTATCGATGCACGTTGGACGACAGCATTGGCCTGTAACGCCACACAGTACCTGGAGCTCACCGTCGAGTTCCACACTACCTAACGGTACGTCACAGGCCAGTTCGAGGAGCCTGCTGCAGTGTCGTTTGCGTTGGGCCGACAGGTTTTCGAGATGTCGGTGCCACAGTTTACGGTTGCCACGGGGTTGTACACCGAGGCAGAGGTAGCAGCACAGCCGTTTCTACAGAGCTTGCGTGGGTTATTCAGGAGGCGACACGACCAGGGGGTCAGCGACAGTCAGTTACGTGACTTCTGGCATTCCATCGCCGATGGACCATACTCCTCATCTCTAGTGGAGTCTTCAATTGGCGACCCCCTTATCCGCTACATTCATAGGATACTAGCTTGCACTCTCATCGAACGTCGGTCCAGTATTGAGAAGTGCAGTCAGCTTGATCTTTTCTGCCTCTATTGCATTGTTGGTCGCCGAGAGGCCAACCTGGGGAGCATTCTCATTTTATCCATTGCCAGGGGTCGTCCCGGTGGACCTGAGGCTAGGCTGGAGCTCGGGCCTTATATCACCAGGCTGGCAGAGCGTTTAGGAGTTTTTGACCAATATTCGGGCCGTCTACTCACACCGGGCCCGGATACCATTCCGTATGGGTTGGTAGAGCTACGATTAGCGGGGATCATAGCGATGGACGATCCACCACGGTTCATGGAGATTAGGCAGGGTCCACAGTTTCCACCACCTGCGGGGACGCCTGTCAATCTGGCGATTCATATGGGGGCGCCCACACCACGACACGGGATTCCACATCACATCGAGCGCTTCCAGGTACAGCATCCACTCCGTATGAGGCCACCGGCACCACTCACCCTCGAGGAGCTCCGGGATCAGGTTTTTGATCGGATGGATTGACAGGACGATGCCATCCGGTACATGATGACACGCCAAGGCATAGAGATCCCACCATTTTTCAGAGTGCTAGATCAACATCAGCCGGATCAACCAAACACAGGTGGAGATCCACAGTGATCATCTCCAGCACCTTTTGTCGGGTTGTATATTTCCCATTTATTTTATTTCATACTTCTTTTTATATATTTCTTTGTTTATTCTATTGGCATGTATATAAACTCTGATGTATTTATTATTTTGTACTGGGAGGCTCGGCAGTGTTGGTTGTGTTGTATATATTTTATTTCTGTGATTATTTGACGTACTTGCTAGTAGTTGTTAGAATCAGCCGCTTTCATTCGTGAGGAATTTTTGGAATTTAATAGCTGAGTACGTTCGAATGGATGGCAAGGGAACACGACTTACGAGGCATTTCACTCTCATTTTAATCAGGGAAGTCTGTTTCGTTTTTTTTTTTTTGTATAGTTTATCTTTTAATTATAACTTATTTTTTTTAGTTTGTTTATCTTTTTTTTCTCTTTTATATTGCTTACCGTCGTTTCTCGGTCCACATTGAGGACATTGCGAATTTTAAGTGTGGGGATGGGAGACATTCGTCTAGGTTTTGTATTTTGAGTCTGTTGTTGTAATTTGTAGATTTTTTTTCAAAAATGTCATTTGAATTAGCGTCTTGCAAGTACATGGAAAATGATAGGTAAAATTCGGCATTGTGTGATGTGAAGTGAAATAAAAGAAACAATAGAAACCGTGTCTAATTTGTGATTAATCGGTAGGCCCAGCCAGTTGAAAAGCTTAAATATCCTGAAAGTGTTGCTTAGGATTAATAACTAAATTAAATCATGAAATCTTGTGGGTTCTCATCTTAGGGAAACGGTGAAACTGAAACCGTCAACATAGGGTGATAGGTACCACGGTAAGCTAAGGTTTTTATGTTTCTTAAATAAATTGGCACATCAATCTCCTTTTATTCAAATGAACCTGAGAATTGATGGCGCCCGCATTCCATCTTTGCATCCATCATGAGTATAATTTGAAAAAAAATTGAAAGTTAAATTTCGACCTACGTGTTACCCTCCGGGATAGCGACTTGGTTGATACACCCATGGGTCGGGACTTGAGTGATCAATAATTGGGATAAATAAGGTTTAATTTATATGTTTCCCACGGGGATAGTGACTCTGTGGATACGCCTCTAATTTGAATTCTTACGTGCTTTAAGTGATAAAACTATATCTTATGCGCTTCCTTCTGGGATGGTGACCCGGAAGATGCACCACTAGTAAAGGTTGATTCATACTTCATAATATACTCATTCCATTGCATTCCATGCATCATCTACATTTGGAAAACATAAAGATTTTGGAGTACTGTGGTGGGAAGATCTGTATGATCTAACCCTGGCCTAAACATGATCGTGAGACGTGATTAGGTGGAAGTGTAGCTTTTAAGTGTGAGATCCATAGTTTGATTGATATGGTGTATAAATTGGATTAGAACACAGTTCGGGGGGCTTGATATGAGGTGTTTGGGTTTACTCGGATAGAAATACCGGTTATTGCACTTTAACGCGTGATTATGTTGGCGCTAATTAATTAAGAATGTTAAAGCTTTGTCCAGTTATGATTCCATTGAAGATATCTTTTTCGAGACGAAAAAAGAGTAAGCGTGGGGATGTTTGATGTGTTGCAAAACACATACGATAATCCGTGTATATTTGTGTGTATTTGTTTAAGTTTTGTATCAAATTTGGTTCATTCTGAGTTTGGGTGATAGTTGCAGGTTATAGTGTGCTAAAGGAGCGGAAAATACAGCAAAAGTATGAAGGAATCGAGCACACGGATTTGGAGAGCGAAGAGAAGAATTTAATATTACTTTTCTGAGAATTTATGTCCCTCACGGTATGAGAGGGAGGATAAACCTCTCGCGGTACGCGAGAGGACCGCAAATCCGACTATTTTTTCCCCGGCCAGAAACCTCTCGCGGTACGCGAGAGGACCGCAAATCCTAAATTTGTGGAATTTTTAGGGTTTTATTGTTTGTGACGGCCATTCTTCAAAGAAATCGACTAATTACTGTCAAAGCTTGGATCTTGGGAGATTTTGGCAAGAAATAAAGTATTTTGATCGAGAGTTTAAGGAATTGAAGAAGAATCGGGTTAGAACAAATCATTCGATCACCTTTAATCATTCGATTGATCTTTGATCTTTGTTTCACGACTATGTTTGCTTTTAATACTTCTGAATCTTTTGATTTTGCTATGATTCTTGGTTAAAACCTTAGAGCTGCCTAGGTTAAAGATGATTGCATGTTAAAGTTTGGATTTTTATTGGTTTTGGGGATATTGATTTGATTTTATGCTTTAGTCCAGATCTGACTTGATGTGTTTGATGAATATGCATGCTTGTTATTGATTGTTTGTTGGTTGATTCATCCATACATGCTTTGTTGAGTGTCTTTCATAAATAAGTGGTAGTAGGTCGTTTACTGTGTGTTTGCTGTGTGTTTGCGATTAGTTTGTGGTTCTCTAGACGTAGTCACCATAGGATTATCAACTAATAACCAATTAAAATAAAGTGTTCTTCTTATCTAAATACCTAAAAAGTGATAGGTAATCGGTTAGTCTTCAGTGTTAGGGTTTCTGAGTGTTGAACAGTCTTCCTTAGAGGTCTAGTATTGTTGCTAATCCGTGTCAAATATAGATTGAATTTAGATTGCTCTTTGCATCTCTGATGGATTGAGATATCATAACCGAGAGGTGAGCTATCTATCGAGTCTATAGCATAATAGGTAATACCGAGATGTTAGCCGATAACTGGTGAGTTAATAGCCTTTGAGTTGTCTTCCGGTCATATCCCGCGACCGAGAGTGATCGGGAATCCATTAGTCAGTCTTGAGGGTGTCATATCTTTAGATCCCAGTTCCATATCATATTCCTTAACCAATAGAATCCGAGCTTAGCATTCATGATTCACAACCTAGGTAGTCATTTCATTCTTATTGATTTCATCCCAGTCCTTGTTAGATAGTCGTTTGTCTTCTTTAGTATGAGTTGACTAGTTTAATCTTAGTGCGTAGAATCCCCCCAATCCAAACCAAATACTAAGTCCTAGCTAGAGTCTAATTTGTGTTAGAGTCAGTGTCTCGTGGGTTCGATATCCGGACTTCTGTTAGCTGTGTTACAATTGATAGGTACACTTGCCTGTCTTTGTGGTCTAGTTTAGTTGGGTTGTCAAGAGTTTAACTAGAGTGTCTAGGTTAGATGTGTTTAATTTTATAGACCGTTTGACGGACATCAACAGCCGTGCATCGATTGGGCGTCTGATTAATACAGAAGTAGCCTTAGTTTAGTCTACATTTCTAGACTTTCATTTCTGGCTGCATAATATTTGAATGGTCGTCCGTCTACCGAAGTAGCCATTATCATTGTATTCGTCCATAACGTTTATTCGTACTTGGCAAGCAATATATACATGGATATAAAGCAAGATTACATTCTTACACGTTATGTCATATTTTTAATACTTGGCAAGCAATATATACATGGATATAAAGGAAGATTTCATTCTTATATGATATGTCATGCTTTCATTTCTTTATTTATAAACATACTTGTCATACTTATATTTCGCATGTATTTTCATGTAACACATAACCTAACATTTATTTATATCATGAATACACTTCAGCCCCAAAACATTTAAAATCGTTTGCACGTAACACATAGGGGGCACATAGAACTCACTTGATTAAGCGGTTCCTGAAGTATACTAGCTGGTTAAAGAGCGTCACTAAGGCCACACACACAATCTGTATAATCAAGTCATACGAGATAAGATAATGCACCTAACGACACTTAACGTTTCTATTCTTAGGGTTAGGCGAACTTAGTTCGCCAATTTGGACATAGGGGAACTTGGTAAGTTCGCTACCATTGATCTCAGGCGAACATGAGTAAGTTCGCTACTTTAGGCGAACATAAGTAAGTTCGCTACTTTAGTAATTTAGGGAACCTGTACCAGCGAACATATTAAGTTCGCTATTTCGGATCCAGGCGAACTTGTTAAGTTCGCCGGCGCGGCCTTCTACCCCAATCAGAACCCTAGATCTGGTCGGCTGATTTCAAGGCATTCAAGCCCTTAACTTTTTACGTACAAAACGTTCTATTTTCATCCATAAGCTTAAATATGTGGTTTGGTTTGTATTCCAAACGTAAAAACTGTGTCTTTATGCGATTTTTAACTCAAAACACAAAACTATAAAAAAAACTCAGATTTTAGAGGTAATGCTTACCTCTTGGAGTCCGGTATCTGTTGTAATACGTTGCTGAGATGATGAGAGACGATTCCCGAGCTTTCTCTCTCTAACCTGTGCTCTCCTTTATGTCTATAAGTTTGCGCAATGAGGTAATGGGGGAAAGGGTTGGTGGCTGCTGACTTGAAGGGAAACCCTTCAAGTTTTTCGGCCCTTGGCCAAGCCCGACCCTTTTTTTCTTCCTTGCTTTTTTTTGTCTTCGTGTTAATCGCATCGATATTGTTTATTTGTTTCTATTTATTTAGGATGTTACATCCATACCTTTATAACTTTATGTTAAAACTCTATCTCTCTCTCTCCCTCCCTCTCTCTCTCTCTCTACCCCTCACAGATAAAGACCTCCACCCAAACGTAGACCTCCCCAGATGCTCTGGCGATTTCATCTCCTTCATGCGCCAATCACATTCATCTCCTTCCTACGTGAACCGACCTCATCTTCAGCGAGACATTATCACAAGTTAAACACGAGTTTCGACAACCTCCTCCATCCCTTTTCCTTTCTGTCTATAGCAACAAAAAAGTATAACATGAGTTCTAGTCAGAGATGACAACAAAAAACACCTCTTTTTAGATCTGAAACCATGCCACCATAAATCTGAGCAACGAGGTGATGGTGATGGCTTTACGGAGGATTTAGTTACAACAGAAGAGAGGATGACAGTGACATTGAAGGGAAAATAAACCCACCGGTCTCCATTCTCATCTCTTTAATTTCCCTAGTCATATTTATCTTCATCTTCTCCACCTCCATAAACCCCATGCCACCACATCTGCTAACAGCTAATATGCTATCCTACCATTATTCTTCTTCTCTTTGTTCAAATTCTTCTCATTTGGGATTAAATTGTGTTTCCGTTTTGCCATTTTCCCCTTAATAAATTTGTGCTCGTATGGATTCTTCTTGAGGGTTTGATCCTGATCCCACCTCCAATCAAAGATTTTTTGTGGTTTTAATTAGGGATTCTCCAAGGTGATTTTTTGAATCTCTCCACTTGTGTGCTGTTGAAATCAATGTTTCTTTGATTGGGGTTTTTACGAGGTGTGTGTGTAAACTATTGAAAAAATGTCGTTGAAATTTAGGTTTCGACAGGTTGAGGTGGTGGATCGATTGTTGTTGGAAGCCGGCGTGGTGGAGTTTGTGTTGGTCGACAAAAAGGGGGCGGGGGATGGGCCTGAGGGTTAGGTGGAGAAGATGAGGGAAGGGAGTAGAGAAAAGACTTAAGGAGGATCCGATGAGTGCATAGATCTGTGGTGGTAGCTGGCGTTGGGGAAGATGATAATCAGTGGAGGGTTTGAAGGTCTGATGGCAAAAGTGAGGGGGTGAGGGTGAGGGTGAGGGGTTGGGGAAGATGATAATCAATGGTGGTTTATATATATATTTTAATTTTTTTTTGTTTTTGTTTATTAACAAGAGTATTTTGATCTTTCACATAAAGTTAATAGAACTATTCTAACGGTGTTAGAGGTATGGCTTTAACTGAAAGGAAAATGAAACCACAAGGACTCAAAAATTAAAATTGAAACTATTAGACTCAAAGCGTTATTTTAAGCAAAACCATATGGACTAAAACCGAAATTTACTCTATCTCTTATTACATATCCTTAACTCAAGAGATCTCTCTTTCTGTTACATAATCCTCGTGTTCCACGTACATTACAATCATTTTATGTTCACCAACATATTTATGTAAATTATATGCATGTTACTAATTAGTAATGTTTGTTGTATTGCATCTAAGTTATAGTCTCACATTTAAAATGGTAAAAGAGTTTTTTCAACACCAACACAACCTAATTCTTCCATACAATGGTTCATTTTATAAATACGAGATTTTATTAATGTATAATAGGTCGACATAATATTATTGACCATTCATTTGTCTTCTATCATGATAAGAAAACAACTCATCTTGATATACCTCCACCGCAAATAGGAATATAAGCTCTTTTGTTAAAAAATTTAAATATAATGAAATAATTATAATTAAGACTGTCTATTTATAGCGAAAAAGTTAGCAAGAGCATCATAAATTTCATGAGGAAGAAATGGTTTATTGGACGTTCAATATGCCACAGACTATTTTTCTTTTCATTTTAAACGAATGGGAAATACTCATATATTGAAAGAAACAAGTTTTCTCCGTGGGGATACAAATTTTTTCTCTGTGATGGTGGGCGTTCACCAAGCATTCATGTTGATCTTGTTCATTTTTGCGGTAGTCTTGGATGAGTTGTCCAATCGATACAGAAGACCATCCCTGGTGCATGCTTTTCACCGATGATATTGTGTTAGTGACGGAGAGTAAAACGACCCTGACGGAGAGGCTTGAGGAGTGGCAAGTAGCCTTGGAGCGCAGATGTTTAAAGATAAGTCGTTCAAAAACCAAGTACCTCTGTGGTAACTTAATGGTGCAAACGATGAAGATGAAAATCAAATTAGCATTGAAGGCCTAGTTGTCCCACAGACAAACAAGTTTAAATATTTAGGATCGTTAGTTGAAAGTGGTAGAGACATAGGTAGTGATGTAGTACACTACGTTCATGCAGGTTGGTGCAAGCGAAGAGCGTCTACAGGAGTATTATGTGACAAGAGGTTCCTAACAAGATTAAAGGGGAAATTTTACAAGATTGCAATCGGCTATGTTGTACGAGAGAAAAGATGCTGAAGTGGATGTGTGTGCACACCAAGAGGAATCGAATAAGAAATGAAGTTCTTCGGAAGAAACCGGGGGTGACAAGTATCTCGGACAAGATAAGGGAGAGGAGATTGAGATGGTTTGGGCATGTGAAGAGTAGATATTACGGCTCAAGTGAGAACTGTGGAAACCCTCAGCGTGGAGGAGAGGAGGAGCATAGGCATACCCAAACTGACTTGGGATGAGCGGACTAGGCAGGATTTTCTAGATTTGCACATCTCAGAGAACATGATTGGGGATATGAGCTCTTGGAGACGTCGTATTAGAGTGATGGACTTTTTGGGGAGTGTATACTTTTTTTCTTAGATCTGTCTTGGGGCCTAGCTTTTCTTAGCCTTAGCGTTAGTCTTGTCGTAGTGTTGTCTAGGCGTATAGACATTTTAGGGGAGTGTACATGTACTTACCTAGGGGTGCGTGCTTTTTTCCCTCTCTATTTGCTCTTTTATCCCTAGCTACAATATGGTTGTTTGCCCTTTTCTAATATAGTTACTCTTCACTTTATTTTAACGGTGGTTTAAATCTTTCACTATAAGTACTTTTGTATGGTTGTTTGCTATGATTCTTTTGGTTGACTGTAAAAAAAGAGGTTTTAGGAGTCTGTGTCTTAGCGGGAGTAGCCTCTATATCCTCCGGGTAGAGGTAAAGTTTGCCACTATAACACTCTCTCCAAACCCTACCAATAACTTTGCTATGGTTGGGATTATACTAGGTACATTTGGTTGGGTGAAAGAAACAAGTTGAATATTTTAGAAATTTCTAACTTTTAGTTTTCTCAAACTCGACAAGCTATATTTATAGGGAAAATCACACAAAAACCCAAAAACATTGAAAAAATGTTGTATTCCAAAGGTAAATATAAACCTTTACCTACTTCTTAAAAAACTTTCTACGAAATTAAGGGTTTGTTTGGTTGGCAGGAATTCATGAGATTTTAATAGAATTGGAACTTACATTCAATTCTTTGACATGTTTGGTTGGCTAAGAGAAGTAATTGGAATTAGAATTAGTACCAACCAAATCCCTCAACTAAGTTTCTTCAAAATCCCTCCCATTTCAATGGAATTTTGAATCCCTCACCATTTTAAATAGCAGTTTTGTCTTTAAGTTAGTTTTACATTACAATTTTATTAACAAATATACTAACCAAACACATTATAGATTTCAAAGGCATTTTGTAAGGATAACCAAGATTTAGGATAAGAAAAAAAAAAGTTGTAGGACCAAGTTAGTTATGTAATTGTCGTTACAGATTGATTAGTAATAAACAAAACATAAATTTTTATTAAAGTTTAACAACTAAAGCATTCATTTTCAGTTGAACTCAAATGATTATTTCTTTATAAACAAACTAATAAACTATAATTAATGGGAAAATAATTTCAAACTCTGGTGAACTAGCTACCAATTACATAATGAAAAAGAAGACAATATATAACACAATTTTGTCATATTTTTCTATTTATAGTAATAAAGTAACTTATCACTCTATGAATGATTTAAATGCATAAGAAGGTAAAAAAAAAGATTATCGGATTTTAATAATCTCATCTTTTACCAATTGACTAATAATAATCCCAACCGAGAATATTCTTACCACCGGTCTCTACTTTCAAACTATTTTCTTACATTTGATACCCGTTAAAAAAACTTAACGCCGTTAGATTTTATTTGACATGGACATATGCAAACTACCGGAAAGTCGAGCCAAGTCGGAACCCTAGCCATCGCCTTCACCGGAGGGGTGGTCTGCAAACCCTAGTCTGTCACCGTCTTCACCGTTAAACACCATCATTATCTCTGTTTGGACTTGCCGAAAAAACGAGAGCCGTTAAACACCACCAGAGCCAATGTCAAAACCCACCACGAGACCATTGCTATCTTGGCTCGACTTTCCAGCTGTTTACAGATGTCCATGTCATATAAAATCTAACAGCGTTAAGTTTTTTTAACGGGGGGTCTAATGTAAGAAAATAGTTTGAATGTAGAGACTGGTGGTAAGAATATTCTCAGTTGGGATTATTATTGGCCAATTGGTAAGAATATACTTTTAGATTGCACAATTAACATCATTGTAAAAAGCCTTTAGTGTAGAAACTGTAATTGGTAGAAACTTAGCAATATTCCAAATGACAGACGATTGCATGATAGAAATAGAGAGTGTCACGCCCGTAACACAGGACAGTCATCTAACCAGAGTAGTACCTCCAACAGAGATGTTCTTAGGAAAGAACGACGGGTCTAGGTGAGATTTATACACCGTCCTTTCCTAGACAACACATTCCGTTTGTCAGATAACTACATACCGGTCAGAAGGCCGCCTTCTAGTTATGGTGACGTTGATATCAAAAACACATAGCGGAAGACTAAATCATAACTTCTATTAACATCAAAACATGGTTTACATAATCGTTAACAAAAGTTACACCATCCGTTCCTAACAAGGAACAAGTCATTCGGGACTTATAGTTTCAGGAATGCCCATCATCTTTGGATCGTTCATCTTTTCGTTATAGTCCTGGAAATGCCTCATCTATTGTCTACCTGTGATGCGTTCAAAAACATTTGATAAAACATGGGTCAGAACAAAGCTGGTGAATTCATAAACTTAAATAGTTTATTAAAATGACCCGCCAAAGTATCTTGAACATATTCATGAGCTTCAACACCCAATGGGCTTCAACACCCAAATTTCGTTCATGGGCTTCATCACCCAACTGAACAATCATTTAATTTATATATAACCAAAGACCGTTCCACGGGTCCTTTCCAACATGCCTTTCCACGGGCAAGTGAAATACAATAAGCACTTAGAATACGTTATATATAAACAATCGGTACAATCGTTTCAAGATGCTCAAAATGTTTTAAAAAATCAATCATGCCAGACAAGGTCATGACTGGGTTCATGCATCAAAGTTTAAGAACTCACCTCGGCAGTATTTCGGCTTAGTAATCAATAATGTGGCAATCACCTCGGGTAGAGTTCATAGATAATCATAATATTAGTTAATCATATAATTCTAGCTTAATGATTCATAACCAAAGCTTAAAGGGGGTCGAAACCTTACCTTAGTACTATCTACGGAAATTTGGAGTCGAAACGTTGGAAACCGGACTCTCGTACGTGAACCGGGGCTCAGGAATGGATCTTCAGAGAGTGTGAGTGTATTTGAGTGTGAGAAATGGCTAGAATCGATCATCTATTTATAGGGCTAAAGTTACACCCGTAGCGGACCGCTACGCTAGGTGGTGGCCGTCCGCCACCCTTGTGGTGGCTTATTTAGCTTGACGTGTCCATAGCGGACCTTTATGGTCTGGATTAGCGGTCCGCCACCCCTTCCAGGTGTTGATTTCTGATCGGTGAGTCACCGGGACACGTGTCATATCCCGGGAGTTTCCTTAGTCAACACGTAGCGGACCACTAAGGTCCTGGGTAGCGGTCCGCTACCCTTTTGATTTTCGGAATTTTCATTTTAAGTCCTTGAACTTTGATTATTCACATTTTCACCCTTCCACTCTAAAATTTGACAAGTTTAGTCCTTTATTTTATTAGTAATTTTTGAGGCGTTACAAATTTCCCATCATTTAAATATTTCGTCCTCGAAATTAAGATGCAAATAGATGAGGATACTTGTTTCTCATTTGTTCTTCTAATTCCCAAGTTTTGTCAGCTCCAATCCGACCTTGCCATTGGACCAACACCATTGGTATTACCTTCTTCCTCAATTTCTGTTCTTGAGTGTTTAAAATTTTGACCGGTTGTTTAGTGAAGTGAAGGTTGTCGTCCACGTGTACATCATCTAATGCAATAGCCTGAGTTAGATCAGCTAAATACTTGCGTAAGCAAGATACATGAAACGTATTGTGAATTCCTTGTAAAGCTTCTAGTAGATCTAACTTGTAAGCTACTGCTCCAATCCTTTCAATGATCTTATAAGGTCTGATATATCTTGATCCTAACTTTCCTCATTTCCTGAATCTCACCACACCTTTCCAAGGTGAAACTTTTAACATTACAAAATCTCTAACTTGAAATTCTAATGGTCGTCGTTTTCTGACAGCATAACTCTTTTTTCGATCTTGAGCTGCTTTCAACCGTTGTTTAATCTGGATTATTTTATCTGTTGTTTCCTGTATAACTTTGGGTCCAGACAACTGACTATCTCCTATTTTCGTCCAACAGACAGGAGTTCTGCACTTCCTCCCATATAGTGCTTCGAATGGTGCAACTTTAATACTTGAATGGTAGTTGTTGTTATAGGAGGATTCGATTAACGGTAGGTGATTATCCCAATTACCTCCGAAATCTATAATACATGCTCTCAGCATATCTTCCAGAGTTTGAATCGTACGTTCACTCTGTCCGTCAGTCTGGGGATAGTAGGCAGTACTCATGGTAAGTCGAGTTCCTAATTCTTTCTTAAAACTCGTCCAGAATCTAGATGTGAACCGACTGTCTCTATCAGAAATAATAGACAGTGGTAAGCCATGGTGGCTCACATTTTCATTGATATAGATCATGGCTAACTTATCCATAGAGTATGTTTCATTGATGGGTATGAAATGAGCTGATTTAGTTAGTCTATCGACCACGACCTATATAGCATTATGTCCTTTCTGAGTTTTGGGTAATTTGGTTACAAAGTCCATTGTAATGCGATCCCATTTCTAGATAGGTAATTCTATTTGTTGTAATTGACTTGCCGGTTTCTGGTGCTCAATCTTTACTTGAAGGCAAGTTAAGCATTTATCTATGTACTGGGCTATTGATCTCTTCATGTTTGGCCATCAGTAATGAGTTTTCAGATCTTTTTACATTTTATTCGCACCAGGATGCATGGAATATCTTGATTTGTGTGCTTCATCCAATACTTTTTCTTGAATATCTCCAAGCTTTGGAATCCAGATTATTTGCTCGAATATCATGATTCCATTATCTCCTTTGGATAGTAACTTCTGTTTTCCAACCATACGTTCTTTCTTGATGTTTCCTTCTTCTAATGCTCTTGGTTGGATTTCTTTAATTTGTTCCAGCAGATCTAACTTTTGGTCTAATCGTAGTGCTTTTACTTTAATCGGTTGGCTCCATTCTTTTCGACTTAAAGCATTTGCTACTATATTAGCCTTCCCGGGATGGTATTTGATTTCACAGTCATAGTCATTAATGAGTTCCATCCACCTCATTTGCCTCATACTGAAATCCTTCTAATTAAAAATATGTTGGAGGCTTTTGTGGTCTGAATATATCACACATTTGGTACCATACAGATAGTGTCTCCAAATCTTTAGAGCAAGCACTATGGCACCAAGTTCAAGATCATGTGTAGTATAGTTCTTCTCATGAAATTTAAGTTGGCGTGATGCGTAGGCAATAACCTTGTCCTATTGCATCAACACACAACCCAGACCAGTTCGGGAAGCGTCACAATAGATGACAAAATCACCGTTTCCCTCGGGTAGTGCTAAGATCGGTGCATGGCTAAGTTTATCTTTGAGAATATTGAACGCCTCTTCTTGTTTCGTACTCCATTCAAACTTTGCTGCTTTCTGAGTTAAAGCAGTTAAAGGTGTAGCAATGTTGGAAAAGTCTTGAATGAACCTTCTGTAGTAACCGGCTAATCCAAGAAAGCTTCTAATTTCTTTTGGAGTCTTTGGGGCTTCCCATTTCAAAACTCCTTCAACCTTACTTGGGTCTACTTGTATCCCACGCTTGTTCACAACGACCCAAAGAAATTGTACTTCTTGTTTCCAAAATTCACATTTGGCAAATTTTGCATACAATCTTTCTTTTCTCAGGGTTTCTAGAATGATTTTGAGGTGCTTAATATGTTCTTCTTGACTTCGGGAATAGATAAGAATACCATCAATGTAAACAATGACAAAATTTTCAAGGAATGGTTTACAAACCCTGTTCATAAAGTCCATAAATGCCGCAAGAGAATTCGTTAGACCAAATGACATGACTAAGAATTCATAGTGACCATATCTGGTATTGAAAGCAGTCTTAGGTACATCCTCTTCTTGTACCTTTAACTAGTGATATCCTGATCTAGAGATCGATCTTTGAAAAGTACTTGGCTCCTTGGAGTTGATCAAATATTTCATCTATTCTAGGCAATGGACATCTGTTCTTTACAGTCAGCTTGTTTAATTCCCGATAAAATGCACATCCTCATGCTTTCGTCCTTCTTTTTGACGAATAGTACTGGTGCTCCCCAAGGTGAAATGCTAGGATGAATGAACCCTTTATCTAAGAGTTCTTGGATTTGTTTCATGAGTTCTTTTAATTCAGAACGAGCTAGACGATAAGGGGACTTTGCAATAGGCTTAGCTCCAGGAATGAGTTCAATTCGGAATTCGATTTGACGATCGGGTGGAAGACCATGTAATTCTTCCGGAAAGACATCCGGGTGATCACAGACTATAGGAATATCCGCAATCTGTCCTTCGGGTTTAACGTTTAGAGCATGGAGTATGAATATACCGTCTCCCTTAACTAATTATTTCCTAGCTTTTGCTATGGAAATTATTTCAATCTCATTGTTTTTACTATCACCCTGAATCATCAAACTAGTTTCATCTAGTTTTTTAATCTTGACCGTTATCTGGTCACAATCAACCTGGGCCTGGTATTGGTTTAACCAATCCATTCCAAGGGTAACCTCATATTTATTCAAGTTCATTGGCATTAGTGTAACTAATACCTTATCGTAACGAAAATTGATGACACAATCAGGGTATGATTTGGTTATCCTAATCTGTTCACCATTTGTCGTTTCAACGACATAGACATTATAAGTGGAATCGGTCTTACGCCTAAATATGGGGTAAATGCACATGAAACAAAACTTCTATTTGCCCCTGTATCAAATAAAATCTTGGCGTAAATATTATTAACTAATAAAGTACCTGGTACCTCCTTAGCTTTATTTTTCTGCTCATTTCCACTTCCTAAGATGAACACTCGTCCTGTTCCTTTATTCTGACTACCTATTCTCTGTTTAGGTGGTTTAGGACAAGAAGTCCTATAATGCCCTATCTTTCCACAGTTAAAGCATTTAACATTTGGGCATTGGGTTGCCAAATGGCCAAACTTCTGACAAGTATGGCATTTTATTTCCTGATTGGCTCTATCAGGGTTGTGATTAAATCCTGCTCTTCTGGGAAACTTACTATTTCCCGGTTTGAATTTGTAACTAATTTAATCAGACTTTCTCTTGTGATCAATCTTTGGTGGTTCCTGAGCTGCTACCTCATCGAACATTACCGCACTTTTTTCAACAGCTAAGTCTATCGTCTCAGGAGCGATAGATTTCACTAAGGTACGAACCTTAGGAGGTAAACCTTGGACATAACATTTAATTCTTCTTGATTCGGGAGTAACCAAATGTGGCACCAGCTTGGCCATTTCATTGAACTTGGTTGTGTACTCCTGATGAGTCATGGTTCTGGCTTCGAACCGCAGAAATTCACCTTCAATTTTGTCCACGACATTTTGTGGACTGTATTTCTTCACAATCAAGGACTTGAGATCTTCCCAAGTCATTTTATAAATTACAGCTTCTCCCTTTGTCTGCTTGACTGACTCCCAACAGTCAAGGGCTTCTTCTTCAAAGGAATAGGCGCAAACTTTACAGCTTGGTCTGATCTGCATTCACTCATCTTTATCACCGCTTCCATAGACGTGACCCATTGCAAAGCTGCAAGGGAATCCCTTTTTCCATTGAAAAGCTTGGGATGACAGTTGCTGAAGTTCTTATAGTTGCATCCTTGTCCATGAACTCTTATGCTTTGATTCGTCATTCCTACTGTCTCATGAGTTCGGGTTGTTCCGATATTATTCCCTACTGGAGTAGTATGAAGGGTATCTTCTGTTCGAGGAACAACACCGCTTGTACCTTTGTTTCGGTTACCTAAATTGTTTTGATTTTCTCTTCTCCTAAGAGAATCATCCAAAATTCTTGGTAAAGTTGTTTGGAGTGCTCGGGTGACCTCAGATGCCATCGCTCCTTGGAACTGAGCTTCTGACATAACAACTTCTTCCACAGGTTGTTCAGGTTCAGTATTCGTATTTACGTTCTCATTTGGATCAGGGTTTGTATTTGTCGTGTTACGGGTATGGCACCTAGTGTTAGGCATCCTACCCCTACCCCTGCCTTGTCCTCTACCGCGTCCTTCCATTTGTACCTACATACAGATGTATAGCATCAGAATTCGTATAACCGGACATAATCCAAAAATTCAGAAATTAACAACATTTGGCCAAAAATGCCTTTAATTATCTAATTTCTAAGTATTTCCCGTTATAGGTCGTACTGAATGTATACACCTAACTTATCTTGAGTCATTCCAGACTAATCTCAGAGTTCTAGTTTATGTCTAGATACTATTCATGTAGCATCTAAATCCCTTAAACTGAGGCTCTGATACCAACTTGTCACGCCCGTAACACAGGATAGTCATCTAACTAGAGTAGTACCTCCAACAGAGATGTTCCCAGGAAAGAACGACGGGTCTAGGAGAGATTTATACACCGTCCTTTCCTAGACAGAACATTTCGTTTGTCAGATAACTACATACCGGTCAGAAGGTCGCCTTCAAGTTACAGTGACGTTGATATAAAAAACACACAGCGGAAGACTAAATCATAAATTCTATTAACATCAAAACATGGTTTACATAATCATTAACAAAAGTTACATCGTCCATTCCTAACAAGGAACAAGTCATTCGGGACTTATAGTTTCAGGCATGCCCATCATCTTTGGATCGTTCATATTTTCGTTATAGTCCTGAAAATGCCTCATTTATTGTCTTCATGTGAAGCGTTAAAAAACATTTGATAAAACATGGCCCAGCACAAAGCTGGTGCATTCATAAACTAAAATAGTTTATTAAAATGACCCGCCAAAGTATATTGAACATATTCATGGGCTTCAACACCCAATGTGCTTCAACACCCAAATTTCATTCATGGGCTTCAGCACCCAACTGAACAATCATTTAATTTATATATAACCAAAGACCGTTCCACGGGTCCTGTCCAACATGCCGTTCCCCGGGCAAGTGAAATACAATAAGCGCTTAGAATACGTTATATATAAACAATCGGTACAATCGTTTCAAGATGCTTAAAATGTTTTCATAAATCAATCGTGCCGGACAAGGTCATGACTGGGTTCATGAATCACAGTTTAAGAACTCACCTCAGCAGTATTTCGGCTTAGTAATCAATAATGTGGCAATCACCTCAGGTAGAGTTCCTAGATAATCATAATATTACTTAATCATATAATTCTAGCTTAATGATTCATAACCAAAGCTTAAAAGAGGGTCGGAACCTTAATACTATCTACGACAATTTGGAGTCGAAACGTTAGAAACCGGACTCTCGTACGCGAACCGGGGCTTAGGAATGGATCTTCAGAGAGTGTGTGAGTGTATTTGAGTGTGAGAAATGGCTAGAATCGATCATCTCTTTATAGGGCTAAAGTTCCACCCGCAGCGGACTGCTACGCTAGGTGGTGGCGGTCCGCCACCCTTGTGGCGGCTTATTTAGCTTGACGTGTCCATAGCGGACCGTTATGTTCTGGCTTAGCGGTCCGCCACCCCTTCCACGTGTTGATTTCCGATCGATGAGTCATCGGGGCACATGTCATCTCCTGGGAATTTCCTTAGTCAACACGTAGAGGACCGCTAAGGTCCTGGGTAGCGGTCCGCTACCCTTTTGATTTTCAGAATTTTCATTTTAAGTCCTTGAACTTTGATTATTCACATTTCCACCCTTCCCCTCTAAAATTTGACAAGTTTAGTCCTTTATTTTATTAGGAATTTTCGAGTCGTTACAGAGAGTCATAGGTTTCCCACTAGTTTATTCCTTCTAACCTTAGGAGGATTCGATATAGTATTGGGCATGGACTGGCTAGCTGCCAACGAAGCGTAAATTGTATGTAAACGAAAGATGATCCATCTTAAAGCTACTGAAAGCAGTGCGATCACGGTGTGTGGGAATTGGAATTGCACAATGTCGAACGTCATCTCGATGGTCAAGGCCGAAAGTTACATGAGGCGCGGTTGTGAAGCTTATCTGGCGTATGTTATCGATGATAGAATGAAAACCAAAGAACTCAAAGATGTACTCGTGGTGTGCAACTTTCCAGAGGTGTTCCCTGAGGACTTACCTGGTGTGCCACCCGATCGGGAAATAGAATTTCAAATTGATTTAATACCAGGAGCTCAGCCCATCGCCAAAGCACCCCACCGATTGGCTCCGCTAGAAATGAAAGAATTGATGTCTCAATTGGAAGAACTCACGGAGAAAGGATTCCTTAGACTGAGCATCTCACCGTAGGACGCTTAGGTACTTTTTGTAAAGAAGATGGATAGTAGCATGCGCATGTGCATCGACTACCGGGAACTGAACAAATAAATGGTTAAGAATAAATACCCGCTACCGAGATAGACGATCTCTTTGATTAACTACAAGGCGCAATTTGGTTTTCAAAGATCGGTCTTAGGTTGGGGTACCATCAATTGAAGGTAAGGGAGGAAGACATACCAAAAACCGTGTTTCGCACACGCTATGGACATTTCGAATTTCTTGTGATGTAATTCGGTCTAACCAACGCCCCTGCAACGTTTATGGATTTAATGAACAGAGTGTGTCGACTAATGTTGGATCGTTCGTTGATAGTATTCATAGATGAAATTCTCATTTATTCAAAGAACGAAGGTGATCACCATTGTCACCTAAGAGAAGTATTAGAGATTCTGAAGCGGGAAAAGTTGTGAGCAAAATTCTCCAAATGCGTGTTTTGGCTTAGGGAAATACAATTCCTAGGTCATGTTATAAACCCGAACGACATTATGGTAGACTCTGCAAAGATGGTTACAGTCATAGAATGGAACATCCCGAAATTGTGTGAAAGTAGGATACTCCAAATTCGGGAGTAAAAAAGTTTTATGAAACGTTCTTGGTGGAAAAAAATGTGAATGAAAGATCCCACTGAATTGAATTGGGTCTAGGAATCTAAGAAATAGTGAGAATTCTTGATCACTCTCAATATCTCTCTCAATTCTAAAATCCATAGTTGCGAAAGCTAAATGAAGATTTCTAAAGTGTTGAACACCATTACAAGTACTAACATAAACTAGTACAGTGTTCTAGAATCATATAAGTCAAATCTGTCTGGATACGAAGTTTTCTGGGATTGGAAGGTTTCTATCGAAGATTCATCCAGGATTTCTCGAGAATTGCTTCACCACTGACGAAGCTAACACGTAAAGAGGTGAAGTTTGAATGGGGTCCAACCCAAGATAACGCGTTTAAAGAATTAAAGACAAGACTAACCCAAGCTCCAGTCATGACCTTGCCCGAGGGAAACGAAGACTTGGTAGTTTACTCTACCGCTTCGGGTCAGGGGTTGGGTTGTGTACTTATGCAATGGGGAAAGGTGATCGCTTACACATCACGTCAGTTAAATTTTCACAAAGTTAACTACCTGACTCATGATATAGAGTTGGCTGGGGTAGTTTTCGCATTAATGATTTGGAGGCACTACCTGTACGGAGTTAAAAGCATTATTTACTTCTATCATAAAAGCTTGAAGTACTTCTTTGAGCAAAAGGAGTTGAACATAAGACAAAGAAGGTGGTTGGAACTGCTAAAAGATTATGGCTATGAAGTTTTATACCAGACGGGAAAGGCAAACGTGGTGGCTGACGCCTTGAGTTGAAAAGAGGAGCCGACTCCTATCCGGGTTAAGGCGTGTCAGTTAATTATAACACCGGACCTGATGGGTGAGATAGCAAAAGTACAAGAAGAGGCTCTTTTAGAAGGAAACTTGAAAAGGGAAAGAATGGTAGGTCAACAAGCAAAGCTGGGAACTAATGCGTACGGAGTACGAATTTGGTTTGACAGAATGTGGACGCCCAAGGTTGGTGAGCTTAGGGCGAAAGTCCTCGATGAGGCTCATAAGTCTCGCTACTCTATCCAACCCGGAAGGAACAAAATGTATAAAGACTTGAAGAAAGAATACCGGTGGCCCAGCATAAAGAATGATGTGATCGGATACGTAAGAAAGTGCTGACTTGTTCACTGGTTAAGGCCGAGCACCCAAAACCGTGTGGTAAAATGCAACCTTTGCAAATAACAGAATGGAAATGGGAGGAGATCACAATGGACTTCATTACCAAGCTACCGCAAACAACAAAAGGCAATGATACCATTTGGGTGATCGTCGACCGCTTGACAAAAAGTGCTCACTTCTTACTGATACATGAGACTTTTTCGTCCGACAAGTTGGCAGAATTATTTATCAACGAAATAGTAAGTAGACACGGTGATATGCCCTAAATTATACATGTTTTTCATGCATAACAATCCCCACATTATGATACTAATTGAACAAAATCCTTGCAATTGATACTTAAAACGCTTATATTTCACAATTGCAGATTAAACGGTGTTCCAAAAGACACAAAGTAGAAAAAGCCTAAAATCATCAAGAAATCAAGCTTTTGGAAAGAAGCACACCTGATCTTTGACCCCCCCCCCCTAAGAAGTCAAAATTGGTTAACACAAATCAACAAGCAACAAAAATTCAAAAAAAGGAGCAGGAGAGGGATGCACGGCCGTGCAATGCCCTAACTTGCTTCCCAAGGACCCTAGTACACTGCCATTTGTACCCTTTGATTCCCGAGGTGTTTGCACGCCCGTGCAAACCAATACACAGCCGTGTATTGCTCATTTTCAGGCCTATAAATAGATGTCTTGGGTTCTTCATTCCACACACCTCAAGATAGATAGAATACACTTATATTAGTCCGTTTCAGTTTTCTTAGAGTAGCAGTAGGGAGTAGAGAGGCTCTTACTCTTTGTTCGTAATAGGGGAGCCTACGAAATTTAGCATTATGCTAGTTTGTATGGCCATTCGTTGCTAAACACTTTGTATTGCTTGGGTGAAGATGAAGTGTAGTGTATGTTAATGTTTAACTTATTAATCTAATGGTATGTTTATGTTATTTAGTCATTCGTTCTTAAAACCATCATCATGATGGAATTTTTATTATTATTTCATTTAGTCTTTACACTTGTGAGTGTTCTTGATTTTAAAGCGTAAGACTGTAAAATATTTTTAATCAAACTTCTCTTGAAACTTGTATGTATTTATACAAGCTGATTTTGATAAGCCAAATTGGTAAATATTAATAAGATTGTACGTCATTATACTAAATTAATATGAAACCAAGAGTTGGTGAACATACGTTGGGAACGGTACGTCTTTATACATGTTCCATTGTTGCACCGCCTCCAGGTGAACAAAGTCTAATCACTCTTTTAAATAACAATAAAGGTTCTTAAGTTTGATGTCTTAAACCAACGCGATGATAGGATCAAAGAGTTGGGGTAACGATGTCCCTAAGTGGGAGCCCTACCATTTTATTTTAAAGAACATAATATGTGAACCAAATGTTGTGAGAATGAGGCTCTAGCGGTGTACCGTTCACACATTTGTATTAGTCATACTATCGGATTAGTTAACATAACATGATCACATACCAAACGGATTCAAAGCCTAAAGCAATACTCATTGTGATCTGATTATTCTCGAGCTATTTACATTTCTGTTATTTATTTTCCTGTTATTTACATTTCTGCTACACACCTCACGCACGTTTTTACTTTTATGTTATTTACTTTACCATCATTTTCTTTTATTTCATTTACCTTCCTGCTGCACAAGCACACAAAATCCACTCACTAATTAAACCGGCTAAACGATAACAAGAGTTGATTATTGAAACTTGACTGTGTCCATTGGTTCGATACTTGGTTCGTACCTAAACTATATTACTCTACGATAGATACACTTGCCTATTGTGTGTGTGTTTAGTATGAGTATTTATCATTTTATAAATTTTAAAACCTGATCTCGTGAAACTATCTGTAAATATAGCAAAATATATTTTCTATATAATTCACACGACACATCAAGTTTTTTGCACCGTTACCGGGGACACCGTGATTTCAAGAAAGATTCGAGTTAACGGATTAGCGTTTTTAACCTTAACATTTTCCATCTGTTTTTCTGTTTACGTTTGTTTCAGAGAGTGTATGATCCATAGCTCCACTACTGGTTTATATCAACCTTTAGCAGACCCCGAAAGATTCTTTCATCACCAACTAAGAGAAAACCGTACTAGAAAAATGGCCGTAGAAAACTGCACTATTTCCAACATTGCAAGACCGTCACTTGAAGCTTTGGGATCTAGTATCACAAGGCCGAAAGTTTATGCTAACAACTTTGAGATCAAATCACATGTCATTCATATGATCCACTCATCATGCACTTTCCATGGATTACCCGATGAAGATCTACATGCCCACATTGCAAATTTCCTTGAAATTTATGACTCTTTCAAACTGAACGGAGTTTCGAATGACGCTATTCGACACTGAATGTTTCCCTTCTCCTTAAGGGAATGAGCTAAGGCATGGTTATACTCTCTCCCTACCGAGTCAATTACTACATGGGATGATCTAGCTTAGAAATTTCTTTGGAAATACTTCTCGCCAGCAAAAACTGCAAAATTAAGAAACGATATTACCACTTTCGTTTAGGAAGATGGTAAGTCACTATATGAGGCATGGGAACGTTTCAAAGACATGTCGAGGAAATGCTCTCACCATGGGTTAGAATTTTGGCTACAAGTATCATCATTCTATAATGGGTTTCACAATCAAGCTCGTTAGACACTCGATGCTATTGCAGATGGTTTTTTTTGGAAACAAGAGGCCACATGAAGCTTACAACCTAATTGAGGAAATAACTATGAACATCAATCAATGGTACAATCCGAGAAGTATTAGGGGAGCCAGGCAAGGTGTTCATTCTGTCGATACTGTCACTTCACTTTCTGCTCAAGTAGACACCCTCACCACTCGACTCAATCAAATTTGCAAGGGCAAGAAAAATGCTGAAACTGCTGGAGAAACAAAGAGCACCACTGTCGTCACTGAGCAAGTTGACTTTATCGGAACTAATCTCCTGCAAAACAACCCCGATCCCGGAAAATTTTCTCTACCATGTTCTATCAGACCACTTCCATTGACTTTTGCACTCACTAACCTAGGAGCAAGTGTGAACGTAATGCCTTACAACATGTTCAGAAAACTGAAAATTGGAAATCCGCAACCTGTTAATGCAACTATTGAACTTGTGGATGGTACTATCAAGTCCCCTATAGGAGTTATTGAGAGTTTACTAGTAAAATCCGGGAAGTTTGTCTTCCCTACCAACTTTATTGTTTTAGAAATACGACCCGACTACTCTGTGCCTTTGATTTTGGGTCACCCATTCTTAGCCACTGCTAGAGAAGTCATCGACATGAACAAAGGTATTCTGAAACTTCGTGTTGGGAAATAATCGGTAACTTACAACATCAGGGGTAACGAATGTTTATCCAATGATCCCTTTGAAATTGCACATTTCATTGATACTAATCTGGACTACCAACTGAAGAAAGATAAAGAAATCAACAAAGGAAAAAAAACCCGACCTTGGAAAGGACCTTAACAACACCAACTGGATTGTTAAATACTAGGACCAACAGCCAAAATTAACAAGGAAAAGGACTTTGAAGGAAAGAATGGGAGATGCAGGGGAGATCCAAAGCCCCCGCCCGAAGATAGATTGATGAAGCACATACGGCAAAACATTGAGAAGTTGGTGCATACGGCAAAACAGATGGACCTCAGGTTTGGTTTTCCAAGTTTAAGTTTCTCGTACTTCCGCCTCCAGGCATGCCTTCTCGATATTAGGACCTTAGTAGCTTAACTACTACCTTTTATTTCCCCTTTCCGTTTTATATTTTTCTTTGTGTGTCAAGTAGCATAACATCACCAAGTAGTCTCTCTATTTCTTTGAGGAGTTCCACTCCACCTCTACAAGATTTGGCGCCGATAAACCACATCAAGTTTCTTAGAGATTCGATGAAGTTTCTGGCGTAACACTGACAACAGTCAAAAGCATGGGCCATAGGTTATACACCGAATTGACCGGGGGAGTACCGATTTCTTTTCCCTTAAAACTTCATGCATTTAAATTCTTGCATAACACATCATTACATGTATTTGTATATTGAGGGCAATGTACAGTTTTAAGTGTGGGGTGGGAAATTGAGATTCAGGACAAACTTGTTTCCTCAAAGAAGTAAAACTAAACTTGTGATTTTCTACCCATTTGACTAAAACCTTATTTTCACTAAAACTTATTTTCTTTAAAAACCCTAAAAATTTCAAAAGATTTTGAAAAACAATAAAAAGAATTTAAACCTCTTTGAGTTTGGGCTTAAATAAACTAAAAGGAATAAATGGAAACATGGCAAGTAGAAACAAATGGATATCATGCATAACGAATAACGAAACCCTATCCCATTCGTTTTCAAGTGAGAATAATCTGAGCCTTTCACGAGCATTACTATCATAATTGTGACAATCCAGACTTTTCAGTTAGTCCCGTTAGAAATTCCGTTAAATATTCTTCTAAAACCTAACCCAGTTAACTCGATATTAAATCCAAAGGACCAATTCAGCCTTTTCCTAATCTCAAACATCAGGGACTGATCATGCCAAATACCTAAACTCAATTTATTGACTCTCAAAGTCAAAATCAAGAACAAAGCAATTCGGTTGACTTTTAAAGTCAAACCCGTAACCAAATCGACTCAAATCCGAATCCCACAATTATTTCTGTTGAAATCCGTAACCGTTATGCACTTGATAGCCATAATCGATCATCATTAGAACATTAATCTCTGTTATTAATTCGAATTAACCTCAATTATGAGAATTAATTTCAAAACCGTCGAACCATCGCCCCTCTTTATCAAAATCGACAAATTCTTGTATTGGTTCCACAAATTGATCATACTACACGTAACTCGCACCCCTTTGAAGCTTTTGCACAAACTGAATTGGCTGGATTAACAGTCAAAGACGCCGGAGACCACCACAGTCACAGTCGGCCATCATTTTAGTCGAGAACCTCCAATTCATCACGCATTCTGGTAATTTCTTGTATCCATAGTTTCGTTTTAATCTTCTAATCATTAGCCCTATGCTAATTCGACGTTATAACATCAACCCGATCAAGATCGAATTCTAGGGTTCTTATCATTTTCGGTTTAATCGAACCCTATCTTAAAACGTGTTTAAATACAATTATCTTATATCTTAAGACTCGTAATCATCTGTGTAATGAAAGCCCTATATCAATTTAATCTCAGAACATCGAATCTGTCATGATCCATATCTAGGGTTCTTCATAAAAAACGATTTGGGGGTTTCAACCCCAAACCCAATATCAATCAAATTAAACTACAGGGATAGATTCGCAATACCTTGTTCTGTAAAAGCCCCATGGATTCATCAAATGTTATTATCAGATTTTATCAAATTGATTTTGAGTTCATATCTAGGGTTCCGACTCTTGAATCTGGAATTAAACAAGCCTAAACACGTTTACTTCGCAATTAAACTCAACCCCAGACTCACCTCTACTCGACTTGCAAAACCCCTATGACCTCTGGATCAATCGTTACCGATTTTGTGTGTTTGGGACTGGAATTGATCGCGAGTTCATATGAGAAGAGGGATCCACTAAACTTGTATGATAAAACCAATTGAAACCGGATTACGTCGCGATACCCTGCGGGCGGGACTGGTTAGAGACTTGTGCGTGTGTGGGAGAGACCCGGGTTCGAGACCGGGCTCCCACAATTAAATTTTGAGCATTTTCTGATAATATTTAATTATAATATTATATAAACGTGTTTTAGCCCGGGAAACAACCCGTGGGCTCGGGTTTGAATTTTGTAACCAATTTTATGTTATTATTTCCACTTTTAAAAAAATAATATATTTATGTTATTGTCGAATAGAAATAATATAGTTATATTATTTTAATACCATGACTCCTAGTATAAAATAATATACAGTTTTATATTATTTCGTATCGTTTCATAGCTCGTGTGACGTTTAAAACTATTTAATAATATAATTGTTATATTAATTGCCCATGTTTATACATTCGATTAAAAATAATATATTTATTATTTTTCCACGCAAATGATTATTTGTTAATCCTTCGAACCTAAAAATAATATTATATTATTTCCCTAACTTTTGTAAACGACTTTGATGTACGAATTTATTTATTTATTTAACATTAGTCGTTATTAATGTTCGGCACGTAACGCTTTGATTTTTAATTAATTATATTAAGAAACCGATATTCCCGTAGACACGTTCGTCTACCCGTTAATCCTTAGAATATTTTAGGATGTTCTAATCTTCCGTGTCGTTGTCACAATTCCCATTATTATCTCTAATTTATGTGTTTATAATTTTAGGGCATTCGTAAGTCTTTTGAGACTTACACTCATGGTTCCAACTTATCCTTTGTGTGATACTACCTACAACGCAACGCAGGTGAGTTTTCACGACCCCTTTTTACTGTTTTAACTTGGGGGAGAAAACATGATTAAACGATTTTGAGATTTTGTAATTCATATGATATCAATGTTAAAGCTAAGTGTAACACGCTATCACATAAAGTCCTCAACTTATATCGGACCGTTAATATGGATATTACCGAGGTAATATTTTGTAGTACTACTGGGTTTGACAAATCCCACCCGCGTTAGTCGCGCTAACTCGATTAGAGATTGAACGGGTGAAATGTTAGCCTACTCACACCGCTAGTGTTGATAGACCTGGCAGGAGGCAAATAAACATACAGTCAGCTTCGGTTGCGAGCGCTTGAGTTAAACATGAACATAGGTTAGCTACCTATAGATACATACTGAATGATCATAAATCTGGTAAACGTTTATTTATATATTGAAACCTGTGAACTCACCAACCTCGTGTTGACATATTTTGTTACATGTTTTCTCAGGTCGCTAAGATAAGGCACAGGTGCACATTAGGGCTTGCATGGGATTCATCCATTTTGATTATTACTTATTTATGTTTGTTTGGATTATTTTGTATTGTACTTGGCTTGATTGGACGTTTGGACTTTTGGACTTTTGGTTTGGGCGCGTGTTTTGCGCATTTTCTTTTCTTTACGCTTCCGCATTTGAACTCTGTTTATTATGATATTTTCATTTGAGTCCCATGTAGAGTCGTTCAAAGTAACTAATGTCTGAGATCCTGGTTCGTCACTTCCCAAACGGTAAAACTCCGTTAGTTGAAATTGGGGGTGTGACAATAATTATTTGCAAGCTCTTTCGATTGGTATACCGAGTGTTTTTCAATCGAATTTTATGCATAATTAAAACTTGTATGACTTATACATGTCAAGAGCATGAACTAGTAATTGTTTGGAAATGATTGAGGCACCTAGTACTTTATCACCCATTTACTTTATTATTTATTCATCCCACATACCAAAAATATCCTCCTAGTTAGCCCCTTTGAGCCTTAGCCTTTTCTTTTCTACTACCCATCACCCATTTATCCCAAACCAGCTTTCGTAAACACCGGTTATTGGCTAATTGTCTTCAAGATGGAGAATCATTAGTTTATCTTGTTTCATTATTTCAAGTATGCAATCGTTAAGACAATTCAGAAAGAATCTGACTCAATAAAGGAATTGAAGTATACAAAAGAAAGTGGATGTATTAGGAAAAAACAGTCGAACAATGTACAAGGAAGATATGGAAAATATTTCAAGTAAATTTAGGAAAAGGATATTTTGAAGAATCAGTTTTGATGTTTATGTTCTTTAAAAAAAAGAGTTTGAAGCATCAAAGAGCTGGAGATGCATTCTTTTGTTTTTCATTTACTTTCCAGTATTCTTTTCGCAAAGCCTGGATTACCGCCCGAACTTCGAGAAAAAGTGTTTGAAGCAACATTCGATATAAGAAAATAGTGGCACAAGCTAGAACAATTACCACCATTCTGCGGCTTATCAAAAAGCGCCGCCAAAAGAAGAGCCAGAAGATATGGCAAATGTGCAAAATGTGGCAACTAGAGCCACGATGGAAAATACAACAAGAATCAAACTTATTCCCAACATGAGTATACGCATCTGATCCAAGTAGGTACCATTAAGTTACATGCCGAAAGAACCATACAAAAAGGCAGTAATGTGTATTTTGCAGTGAGGGAAGAGTTGATTATGATAAGAAGTATCGGTATTGGCAATCTAACCATAAACGAGCCCTCAGATTAGTTATACCCTCATTATTTGAGTACTGTGGAGGGACCCACAAGTATTTTCCAATCTTAAGCCAAGAAGCCTTAGCCGATTGTCCTACGTTAGCTGCAGCCATTAAAACCTTTTAAACCTCCAAAAACCCAAAAAGATTTTCATTTTCACCCTTTATTTCCTTTGTAGCCACAATACAACCCTTTTTATGTCCTCTTGATTCATGCATATTACTTAGTTAGTTGGTGGATGTAACACTCAAAAAATTCTCTAAGAATTATCGGGGCTAAAAGTGTTCCAAGGAAAAGCCCAAGGGGTATAAATGTAAAGTTCCAAAAGTTCAAGGACAAAAAATGACAAAATAGAAAATGATGTCTGCGACGGACCGTCACCAGTAGATAACGGATCGTTACGGTGGTAATGGACCGTCACGAGTCATAACAGTCCGTTACGGTCTCGGCACGACAACAAACCTAGTAATGACACATGTAACCCTATGACGGACCAACACGGTGGGTAATGGTCCGTCACGCCACAAAACGAGCCGCTCAACCTAAGGCCAACACGTGGCAGCTGACTCAGGACCATGACGGACCATCACGCTTGCCGCCCAAAATTGGGTGACGGACCGTTACCGTTGGTAATGGTCCGTCACGAGCCCTGAACTTGCCTATAAATAGAAACCCGATCTCAGCTCATTTCTCACACCTTTACACTCTCAAAAACACAAACACACTTTGGTGATTTCATTCCGAGCCGAGGTTTGCATACGAGGGTCCGGTTTCTAGCAAAACGTCCACAAACTGCCATAGATAGTGTCGAGGTAAGGTTTCTGAACATTCTGAGGTTTCTTCATGTAAACCTAAGATTGGGATATTGATAATGTCGATTATGAATTAGGTTCTATCGAAGTGTAACAATGGGACCATGTATAAAGACGTACCATTCCCAACATGAGTTCATAAATTCTTGGTCTCATAACAAGTTCGTATAAAGACGTACGACCTTATTAATATTAACCAAGCCTTGGCTTATCAAGATCCACTTGTATAAAGACGTATAAGCATCAAGAGAAGTTTGATTAAAAAGGTTTTACGGTCTTATGCTTTAAAATCAAGAACACTAACAAGTGTAAAGACAAGTTTAGATAATAATAAAAAGCCCACCTAGAAGGTGGTTTTAAGGGCGAATAATTAAAGACATAAACTGATGTAGTGCAAAGAACACATCTTTATTCATAGTGTTTTCATGTGTTTTTACTTAGTTTTATGTTCGTTTTCAGTCGTTTAAGTCTGTATTTGAGTCTGTGTTATGTCTACAGGTGCTCGTGAAGATTACAAGTGAAAACCAGAAGAAACCGAGCAAGAGAAGAAAGCCCAAGGATTAAAAGTGAAAAAGTTGGAAAATAGGTCCCTCACGGTACGCGAGGGAGGAGCTTCAGAGTCTCGCGGTACGCGAGGATTCCCAAAAAGGGCCGTGACTAATTTGTTCCTCGCGGTATGCGAGGAACCTAGCCCAACCTCTCGCAGTACGTGAGAGGCCCGTAAATCCATAAAAGCCCTAATTCGATTATAGATAGAATTGTAAGGCTATTGTAGGTCCAGATTTCAATCGCAAATCACTCAATAGATCGATTACACACACAAAAGGCGGAATCTGTGTGTGTGGTGGTGAAACAGAGGGTAGAAACAGAATTGGTGAAGATAAACAGGCAAACCACACATGAATCAACACAAATAAGATACGAAATTATAAGAACGACAGATGAAATAACTCCAAATGTGTATTGATTCAGAAAAACAGTGAAAGAGAGAATTTCTAGGTTACAGCCGCTATCCACACCCTAGAAATTCTCAAACTAGGCTATCTATAGCAAGTTTACAAGCATCGAAACTATGCTTACCGAAACTACTAGTTTCGGTGAAGGATTTACAAGTGTGATAAGCCTGCCGAAACTAAACTATCTATCGAAACTAGTAGTTTTGATTGAACAAACCTCAATCGAAACTAATTAGTTTCGATGGCCCAGACTTAGAAATAAATCAGGAAATTACATTAAAATGAAAATACAAGTAAATAAACTAACTAAACAATGTTCAAAAGAAATACATTGATGATAAGAACTTATACAATAATAAGACTCTACAATCTCCCCCTAAGCTGTTACGTCAATGTCTTCAACTCTTCTCTAAGCAGTTGGCCCTTGATTTGGTTTCTGAAAGTGAGGTTTTGCATTGATGGTCACCACCCTTTGATATGCCTTGGCATCAGCCTCATCATCATTATGCAGGAGGTTGATAGGGTTGTTGAAGAGCACCTTAAGATCCTCTGGTTGAAATTTTAATAACTCTGTGGGCTCAAATATGTGAATGTCTTCCATTCCTTCCCTTTCAATTACAGCACTTCTGTGACACCCGACATTTCAGGTCAATATCCGTACACATTATGAACAAGTTTACATTACAATAAACGAGTTTACATTATAATTATTTTTGTGATTTACGTAATTTCACAAACAAGGACATTAAGGTCCATCAAAAACCGTACATGGTCTCACTTCATATTTGGTAATTCTAGGAGTTACCGGATCACGTGTTATATACACCGACAAATTCGAACAATAGTGGATAAATTAAATATCCAGGCATATATATATTACACAAATTTTAAGTTGGTCAATAAATTATTTTCAGAATAAAATTATAATACTGTGGGGAAAATAAACCGAATTAAACTACCCCTTTAAAACTCTAATTGATATTAATACCATAAATAAAGTAGTGGTAAAATCTAATTATTAAAAAAAAAAAAATTAACCTAATCCAACCCACTTACCCTTGACTTTCTCGGCCGAAGCCAGAGAAAAGCCATCCCACTCTCACGTCCCCATTTACCTCACATTCAAATTTTTATTCCAAAACCCATATCTCCTACTTGCGAGAATTCAGATATAACCCATACTCTTTTCAATCAAAAACTCTCACAAACCTTTTATCTCTCTCATTTTCGTACGAAAATCTTCTCATTTCTCTTCAAAATCGAAGCCAAGTTTTAAGGTAAAAATCCACCACAATCTAGTGTTTTAAGAAGATTTCAAGTGTTTCTAAAGAAAGTTCAACAGAAGATTCGAGACCATTCTCTGTTTTCTCTCATCATCTTCATCACTGTTTTTAAGGTAAAAACTCGATATTTTTCATATTATGTTCTTTAAAACCGTAACTAAACTTACATCTTATTTAAACGCAAGAAAGATAACAAGAAGAGTGTGTCGAATTCAAGTTTAAAACATCAAAATATGCCGGACTGATTCTGTCAAAACAGAAGTCCAGTAATCGAAACTAGGAGTTTCGATACCTGTTTCTCAATCGAAACTAGGAGTTTCGATACCTGTTGCTCAATCGAAACTAGGAGTTTCGATACCTGTTTCTCAATCGAAACTAGGAGTTTCGATACCTGTTTCTCAATCGAAACTAGGAGTTTCGATACCTGTTGCTCAATCGAAACTAGGAGTTTCGATACCTGTTTCTCAATCGAAACTAGGAGTTTCGATACCTGTTTCTCAATCGAAACTAGGAGTTTCGATACCTTTTACTCAATCGAAACTAGGTTGTTTCGACTCCTGACCACTCCATCGAAACTAAGTAGTTTCGACACACATATGCCCAATCGAAACTAAGAAGTTTCGACACCTGTACAACAGTCCCAGTTGGGCAGTAACTCAAAACTATTTTATAACAAAACATGTGTTGGAAAACTAAAACGATATTTAAACAAACATAATCAGATTTACAAGGTCGGTGAACAATTTACAATTAAGACGTTGGTCTTAACAACAATTTACCCTTGGTATCTAGGGTACAAACAGTCAAGGTTGACTACAACAAATATTATTACAAGTATATACACAAACACAAGGTGAGTTTCACGGCCCCTTTCTTTTTACTGCTTTCTAATATTTGGGGGAAAAACATACTTCAACTATTTTATGGGATAACAAGAGAATAAGACACGACTTTTATGTTTACATGGGATGAGAACAACACAATGGAGGCCGCGAAAGTCCCCTGGAACAACATAGTAACCATTAACTGTAGCCTAGGGTCCTATGAATAGTACTATGGAGAGTGACGTCTCCCGGTCATGGTTAGTCGCGCTAACCACAATCTGAAGGATTTATGGCCGCATAGAACTGAATAACGAAATTAGGGGCGTGTACACATGTCAAGGTTTGGTTACGCCCCATGTATGAACATATTATTTGTATTCCTAGCTAGTTTACAAATGGGTCAACAATTCTTATTCTGTTTATCACATACAACTGAAACTATTTACGAACAATTGAATTTTACAAAGAACTATTTGATTAAACCTGTGAACTCACCAACCTCGTGTTGACGATTTTAAGTATGTTTTTCAGGTAACTGAACGTGATTTCAAGGTTAGCAATATAGATTACATGCATGCACGATGGATACTACTCAAGGAGGATTTCCCTTGTATAACTCATTGAGTTGAGTCATATTTGTGAAATCTTAACTTTTTGTAAACTCAGATTATGTTTTGTAATGTAAAACATTAAACTTGTTAATGTATCCATTTATCATGTATGTGTTTGCGGTAATCATATGCTTTGGAAACCATGAACGTTGCGCCTCGCGTTTCCGCCTTGGCGGGGTGTGACAGAACTGGTATCAGAGCCATTGATTATAGTGAACTAGGAATCTAAATTGAAACCTAGTCTATAATCTAAATGACTCACTAAAACATTTTCATTGCATAAGCATTGCATGACCAGTCATTTTGTCATATGGATATTGTAGTCACAAGCATGTCGTCACATTCACATTCTGATCCCGTCTCTGACACTGAATCAAATGAGGAATTTTCCGCCTCACGTCCCAAAAATCAAGTACAAACCCGTAGCTCCACACCACCTAAAGTCGCCTTGGGAAAACCGCCTATCGTCTACCGAAAGAAAAGCGGAGGACCAGTTAAGGTGCAAAGCGCTAGGAAGAAGGTTCGACTTCCACGCAAAAGGAATCTAGCAGCCCGTGACCCAGAAGACTTGGTGGCTGGTGAAGAACCACCTAGGCAAAGACCCTGCTACCACCCTACTGTGGGAACCATCCGTTGGATGCCTCGTACCCTGGCACGTTGGAGGGAGATGGAGAGCATTCCATCTACCTTTGAGCTTGGAGAGTCTTCTAACTCCCCAACACCCCTACCCCACACTGGGGAAGCCATAGAGCTCACTGTGCCTACCTTGGTAGCTCGCATTCGTACGCATGAGGAGCGTCTTGATGATCTCCTAGATGACATCCGGGCACAGGGGGATGCAGCCACGCGACTTCGTCAAGGACTCGGATCTCGAGTTCAGACTCTAGATGACCGCACCCGAAACATACAGGATGCCACTAACTATCTAGAGTTGAGAGCTGACATGGACTGGCAGTTCACAGTTACGGTCCGAGACATGGTGGAGGCTCTGGAAGAAAGGACGTTGGCTGCAGAATTTGTGGCGAGAGCTAGTTTTGTCATGGCAGGACTTGCCATGATGATTGGATTGTACTCTCACTTCTTCTTTTAAACCTATTATGGGCGGGTTGTGCCCGTAGTACATTAAGTAGTTTAAAACTTTAGTACTGATGAGGTCATGTGAACCCATCTCTTTTGTATCCTTGTCTTTTGGAACAATGTACTATGAATGTTTTGACTATGTATGTAATGGTTTATGTTGTGATAATGGTTGTTTACATTTGACGTTGTTGTATCCTTATGTCATGAGCTATCATTATTGTCATATAATGTTGTTTCTTTTTAATTGATATGTTAGAAAGAACGTCATGGCACCTAAGCGTAGGACAACCCGTAACACTACTGGTGACAACAACGAGGCGATTTCCCCAAATGTGGAACAACTTATAGCACAACGAGTAGCTGCTGCCATGGAGCAGTATGAAGCCAATCGAAATAGTGGAGGAGGTGTAGGAGGTAGCGGTACAGCTGGAGGTTCCGGAGGTGCAGGAGGTAGCGGTACAGCTGGAGGTTCCGGAGGTAATAAAATAAATAAGCCATAACATATAGTCATGATTCGAATTAATGACGTTATGACTCGTAATTCTACAGATGCTCCAATTAGGAAGTGCTCCTACAAGACCTTTCTGTCTTGCAAACCCCGTAACTTCAATGGCACCGAGGGTGCAGTTGGACTAATGAGATGGATAGAGAAGATGGAATCGGTGATTGATATTAGTGAATGCACCGCTGACTGCATGGTGAAGTATTCTACATGCTCACTCACTGATAAAGCTTTAACCTGGTGGAATTCACAAGTAAAGACTTTGGGAAGGCAGACATCATATGAGTTGTCATGGGAAGACTTAAAAGCCATGATGATCGAGGAATACTGTCCTCGAAATGAGTTGCAAAAGATCGAATCTGAAATGTGGAATTTACAAATGACAGGAGATGATGTTGCTGGCTACACTGACCGATTCAATGAGTTAGCAATCTTGGTTCCACACATGGTCACCCCAGAATACAAGAAGGTTGAAAGATACTTGTGGGGTCTCGCACCTCAAATCCGAGGTCTGGTGACTTCATCGAACCCTATGGATGCCAAGAGCGCCATAACTCTGGCTTTCAAACTAAGGGATAATGCTGTATGTGATGGTTTGTTTAAGAAGAAGGAGACCGAGGAAGGAAGGTCTGGGGAAAAGAGGAAATGGTTTGGAAAACCAATTAACCAAAACAAGAATCAAATTTACAAGAGACCTGAAACTACGAAAGCCTTTGTCGCCAACACTGTGGGACAAAATGTATATCTTGGAACATTACCGAGGTGTGACAAGTGTGGATATCATCACAGCGAAAAGTGTATCCAATGTGGGAAGTGTAAAAAGTATGGGCACCTGGCCCATAACTGTAGGAGCAATACGAACCCTAACAAGATAAATCAAGTAGCAGGAAAAGTCAACCCAGGAACAGAAAGGATGAATCAAGGATGCTTTGAGTGTGGAGATCCAAAGCACTTCAGAAAAGACTGTCCAAAGTTGAAGAACCGAAACGACAATCAGGCCCGTGGAAGAGCATTTGTGATGGGAGCTGGTGACGCACGACAAGATCCAAACATTGTCACTGGTACGTTCCCGATAAATAATCACTATGCCTCTATACTTTTCGATACGGGTGCTGATTTGAGTTTTGTGTCAAATGACTTTAAGTCCCTACTCGGTATTAAGCCCAGCAAACTAGAACAAAAGTATACAATTGAATTAGCGAACGGAAAATTAATTAATACCGGAGAGGTCATTCAAGGTTGTACCTTATATCTTAAAAATCACACATTTAGTATAGATCTGTTACCTGTTGACTTAGGAAGCTTTGACGTTGTTATTGGCATGGATTGGTTGTCAAAGAATCATGCAGAGATTGTTTGTTTTGAGAAGATTGTCCAAATTCCACTCCCAAACGGAGAAGTTCTTTCGATTCAAGGTGAGAAGAGTGGAGTAGCGTTAAGGATGATAAACTGCATGAAAACTCGTAAGTACCTACGCAAAGGCTATTACGTATTCCTGGCTCACGTCGTCGAGAAGAAACCCGAGGAACGTCGACTTGAGGATATACCAATCGTTAAGGAATATCCTGAAGTTTTTCCTGAAGACTTACCTGGTTTACCACCACCTAGGCAAGTCGAATTTCGAATCGATTTGGTACCAGGAGCCGCCCCGGTTGCGCGATCACCATATCGATTAGCACCTTCTGAAATGCAGGAATTATCAAATCAACTTCAAGAGTTGCTTGATAAAGGTTTCATAAGAGCGAGTTTCTCACCTTGGGGAGCTCCGGTCTTATTCGTAAAGAAAAAGGATGGAACCTTTAGGATGTGTATAGATTACCGAGAATTAAACAAGCTTACAATCAAAAACCGATACCCACTACCTCGAATAGATGATTTGTTCGATCAACTACAAGGTTCTAGCTTCTACTCTAAGATCGACCTACGTTCGGGATATCACCAATTAAGAATCCAAGAAGAAGATGTACCAAAGACAGCATTTAGGACTCGATATGGCCACTACGAATTCCTAGTTATGCCGTTTGGTTTGACAAACGCACCAGCTGTTTTCATGGATCTCATGAACCGCGTGTGCAAGCCATACTTGGATAAATTCGTGATTGTGTTTATCGATGATATATTAATATATTCACGAACCAAGGAGGATCATGAACATCATCTTAAATTAATCTTAGAACTACTCAGAAACGAGAAACTTTACGCTAAATTCTCTAAGTGTGAGTTTTGGATCCGAGAAGTGCATTTTCTTGGACACGTCATCAACAAGGAAGGAATTCACGTTGATCCATCAAAAATTGAAGCGATCAAAAACTGGGAAGCACCAAAGACTCCGACAGAAGTGCGTCAATTTTTGGGTTTGGCTGGCTATTACAGACGATTCATCGAGAATTTTTCAAAGATAGCCTTGCCTTTAACCACATTAACCCAGAAAGAAAAGAAGTATGATTGGAGTGACAAACAAGAGTCAGCTTTTCAATTACTGAAGCAGAAGTTGTGTAGTGCACCAATCTTATCCCTTCCTGAGGGAATCGACAACTTTGTTGTATACTGCGATGCATCACACCAAGGACTTGGTTGTGTGTTAATGCAAAGAGACAAAGTCATCGCATATGCCTCACGACAACTAAAAGTGCACGAAAAGAATTATACGACCCACGACTTGGAATTGGGTGCAGTTGTGTTTGCGCTCAAAATTTGGAGACATTACCTTTACGGTACAAGATGTACTATCTTTACTGATCACAAGAGTCTCCAGCATATCTTTGATCAAAAGGAACTTAACATGAGACAACGTCGTTGGGTAGAACTACTAAACGATTATGATTGTGATATCAAGTACCATCCCGGGAAAGCCAATGTCGTAGCGGACGCTTTAAGTCGCAAAGAACGAGTTAAAACTCTTCGTGTTCGTGCCTTAGGATTGACAATTCATACAAATCTTACTACTCAAATTCGGATGGCACAACATGAGGCAATCAAAGAAGAAAACATTCAGAATGAAGCTTTACGAGGAATGATAAAGCAATTGGAGCCAAAGTCAGATGACACTTTATACTTCATGAATAGAATTTGGGTGACACGTTTTGGTAACTTACGGGAGTTAGTTATGGACGAAGCCCACAAGTCCAGGTACTCCATTCTCCCAGGTTCAGATAAGATGTATAAGGATCTAAAAGAATTATATTGGTGGCCCAATATGAAAGGAGATATTGCCACATATGTCAGTAAATGCCTAACGTGCTCAAAAGTAAAAGCCGAACATCAGAAACCGTCTGGTTTACTACAGCAACCTGAAATTCCCCAATGGAAATGGGAACAAATTTCTATGGATTTCATCACGAAATTACCCAGGACGTCCAGTGGTTATGATACCATATGGGTTATTGTCGACCGATTAACAAAATCTGCTCACTTTCTGCCAATGAAAGAAACTGACAAAACCGAGAAACTTGCAAAGCTTTATATCAAGGAAATTGTGGCTAGGCATGGAGTGCCAATTTCTATTATCTCGGATAGAGATAGCAGATTCGTGTCTAGAATCTGGAAATCATTACAAGAAGCCATGGGCACACGTCTTGACATGAGCACGGCATATCACCCACAAACAGATGGTCAAAGTGAACGGACTATCCAGACACTAGAAGATATGCTCCGTGCGTGTGTAATTGATTTCGGAGGAAATTGGGATACTCATTTACCATTAGCTGAGTTTTCCTACAATAACAGTTACCATACGAGCATTAAGGCAGCTCCGTTTGAAGCTTTATATGGTCGTAAATGCCGCTCACCGTTATGTTGGGCGGAAGTTGGTGAAAAACATTTGACAGGCCCTGAGATTGTCCAGGAAACCACTGATAAGATTTTCAAAATTAAGGACCGTTTGAAAGCGGCCCGAGATAGACAAAAGAGCTATGCTGACAACAGACGAAAACCATTAGAATTTCAAATTGGCGACCGAGTAATGTTAAAAGTCTCACCATGGAAAGGCGTTGCAAGGTTTGGTAACCGTGGTAAGCTCAACCCTAGATACGTTGGTCCGTTCGAAATACTGGCTAGGGTTGGCCCTGTAGCTTACAAACTCAAGCTACCACAAGAACTAAACAATATACATGATACGTTTCATGTATCAAATCTCAAGAAGTGTTTATCAGACGAGACACTAATTATACCGTCTGACGAGATTCATATTGACGATAAACTTCATTTCATCGAGGAACCGATTGAGATTTCAGATTGGAAGGTTCAAAAGCTGAGACGTAGTCGGATCAAACTGATTAAAGTACGTTGGAACTCAAAGCGTGGTCCTGAGTATACATGGGAACGAGAGGACCAAATGAAAACAAAATACCCATCCTTGTTTAAGGATACACCAGTTCAAGAGGACACGAATTGAATTTCGGGACGAAATTCTTTTAACAAGGGGAGAATGTGACACCCGACATTTCAGGTCAATATCCGTACACATTATGAACAAGTTTACATTACAATAAACGAGTTTACATTATAATTATTTTTGTGATTTACGTAATTTCACAAACAAGGACATTAAGGTCCATCAAAAACCGTACATGGTCTCACTTCATATTTGGTAATTCTAGGAGTTACCGGATCACGTGTTATATACACCGACAAATTCGAACAATAGTGGATAAATTAAATATCCAGGCATATATATATTACACAAATTTTAAGTTGGTCAATAAATTATTTTCAGAATAAAATTATAATACTGTGGGGAAAATAAACCGAATTAAACTACCCCTTTAAAACTCTAATTGATATTAATACCATAAATAAAGTAGTGGTAAAATCTAATTATTAAAAAAAAAAAAAAATTAACCTAATCCAACCCACTTACCCTTGACTTTCTCGGCCGAAGCCAGAGAAAAGCCATCCCACTCTCACGTCCCCATTTACCTCACATTCAAATTTTTATTCCAAAACCCATATCTCCTACTTGCGAGAATTCAGATATAACCCATACTCTTTTCAATCAAAAACTCTCACAAACCTTTTATCTCTCTCATTTTCGTACGAAAATCTTCTCATTTCTCTTCAAAATCGAAGCCAAGTTTTAAGGTAAAAATCCACCACAATCTAGTGTTTTAAGAAGATTTCAAGTGTTTCTAAAGAAAGTTCAACAGAAGATTCGAGACCATTCTCTGTTTTCTCTCATCATCTTCATCACTGTTTTTAAGGTAAAAACTCGATATTTTTCATATTATGTTCTTTAAAACCGTAACTAAACTTACATCTTATTTAAACGCAAGAAAGATAACAAGAAGAGTGTGTCGAATTCAAGTTTAAAACATCAAAATATGCCGGACTGATTCTGTCAAAACAGAAGTCCAGTAATCGAAACTAGGAGTTTCGATACCTGTTTCTCAATCGAAACTAGGAGTTTCGATACCTGTTGCTCAATCGAAACTAGGAGTTTTGATACCTGTTTCTCAATCGAAACTAGGAGTTTCGATACCTGTTTCTCAATCGAAACTAGGAGTTTCGATACCTGTTGCTCAATCGAAACTAGGAGTTTCGATACCTGTTTCTCAATCGAAACTAGGAGTTTCGATACCTGTTTCTCAATCGAAACTAGGAGTTTCGATACCTTTTACTCAATCGAAACTAGGTTGTTTCGACTCCTGACCACTCCATCGAAACTAAGTAGTTTCGACACACCTATGCCCAATCGAAACTAAGAAGTTTCGACACCTGTACAACAGTCCCAGTTGGGCAGTAACTCAAAACTATTTTATAACAAAACATATGTTGGAAAACTAAAACGATATTTAAACAAACATAATCAGATTTACAAGGTCGGTGAACAATTTACAATTAAGACGTTGGTCTTAACAACAATTTACCCTTGGTATCTAGGGTACAAACAGTCAAGGTTGACTACAACAAATATTATTACAAGTATATACACAAACACAAGGTGAGTTTCACGGCCCCTTTCTTTTTACTGCTTTCTAATATTTGGGGGAAAAACATACTTCAACTATTTTATGGGATAACAAGAGAATAAGACACGACTTTTATGTTTACATGGGATGAGAACAACACAATGGAGGCCGCGAAAGTCCCCTGGAACAACATAGTAACCATTAACTGTAGCCTAGGGTCCTATGAATAGTACTATGAAGAGTGACGTCTCCCGGTCATGGTTAGTCGCGCTAACCACAATCTGGAGGATTTATGGCCGCATAGAACTGAATAACGAAATTAGGGGCGTGTACACATGTCAAGGTTTGGTTACGCCCCATGTATGAACATATTATTTGTATTCCTAGCTAGTTTACAAATGGGTCAACAATTCTTATTCTGTTTATCACATACAACTGAAACTATTTACGAACAATTGAATTTTACAAAGAACTATTTGATTAAACCTGTGAACTCACCAACCTCGTGTTGACGATTTTAAGTATGTTTTTCAGGTAACTGAACGTGATTTCAAGGTTAGCAATATAGATTACATGCATGCACGATGGATACTACTCAAGGAGGATTTCCCTTGTATAACTCATTGAGTTGAGTCATATTTGTGAAATCTTAACTTTTTGTAAACTCAGATTATGTTTTGTAATGTAAAACATTAAACTTGTTAATGTATCCATTTATCATGTATGTGTTTGCGGTAATCATATGCTTTGGAAACCATGAACGTTGCGCCTCGTGTTTCCGCCTTGGCGGGGTGTGACAACTTCCAATGGTGGGGTTGTAGAACCATTTTGTAAAATTTTGACAGGTATAGAGCGTGGCAGTATAATAGATTTGACAGTTTATGTCGGCTTGTACCGAAGGCGTACCCAAGGCCTTTGAGTTCTGGGATGAATTCTTGTCTTTGAGATAACCCTTCTTGGCTTAGCAGTGGTCATAGATCTGAAATCATTGAAGGTCTGATTTCTCAAGAAGATCCCAAAGTCTTTTGCAATGCCCACATTTCCAAGATTTTGTAGAGGTAGCTAGGCAAGAGCTCTTAAATCATATTTAGGGAGGGAGTTGAAGTCATGAGGAGAGTTGAAGTGCTCCACTTCTCCTCTGTATCTTCGAACAATAAACATAGATCTTTCCTTGTCATATTTTCACCCTACTGGAGGCCTCTTTAATTCTTGATATTCTGCAAACCATTCATAATGTTTGGGAAGCTCCTCTGCAGGCAGTTTCTTGAACCAGGATCTCCTTGTATCTGAGCCCTGTTGGGATTGAGTGTCAACTGTAGTTGCAGGTGGAGCTGGTGTTGCTGTTGCTGTTGGTGAAGTTTGAGTTTTGTGGTGCCAGTTTTCCCAACACTGAATTCTTACTCAACAAAAGTTACTTTTACATCTGAATCTTCAGCTTCTGTGTCAGAAAGTGCCTATATTTCATCTCTATCTTCAGTAAAGTACCTGATCTTATCTTCCTGTTCTCACTCTAGGGTAACAATTTCAAGATAATCTTCAATTGCTCCAAAGTCATCAACCTGCTTTAGTAGATCATCTAGTTCACGATCTGATCCAATTTCTTCTTCATCTAATACCACAAGTTCAAAATCAGCTTCTTTTCTATTTCCTTTTGGTCTTAAAGCTCTCCTTTCACTGACAGATGGAAAATCATTACTTGTTTCTTCTATCTTGACTTCCACAGCATCTTTTGTCTTGGCAGCTTGGCTAGTGAAGATTGTTAGTGCAAATTAAGGATTTGACACAAAGGCAGGGGAAGAGGGTCCGCCAGCAGTAGTGGTCTCCCCTGAGCTGTGGAATGGGTTTCCTGTTGAGAATATTTAATCAATGAATCCTTGATTTGTTCAACAGCATCAGATAAGGCTTTGAACTCTTGTTGTTGCTGAGAGATTATCTTTTGTTGGGTTTCCAGTTGTGTTTGTTGAAAATCAAGTTGGGTATGTAAGCCTCCAACTTGCAGCCTTAGATCTTTTATTTCTTCTTTACACTCACTCAGTTCTGTCTTTAAGCTTTCTATTACTTCATCTCTTTTTGTAACTTTATCCTGTAGCTTTTTCACTTCTAGGCGTAAGGTTTTAACTATTGGGACAGATGGTGATGGGTCAGGAACAGGGGATGCGGGTGGAGTAGTAACAAGTGTATGTAGTGGAGATGGTTGTGGTGAGGGTGGTGGAATATGAGTAGATGAGTGAGTGGGGGTTAAGTGTTCAGGAATGTCAAACAGTGATTCATCATAAGATGTTAAGGACTCTAGTTCTGTCTTAATTTTCTTTGCTAGAGGTTCTTCTTGTCCATAATCAGACCCGGAATCAGCTCGTCTCTTGGAGGAGGATGCAGGCGGTTCAGTCTGTTCCTCATCTTCAGACTCATAGTCAGATTGATCATATTTAGTGCCATAGATGCCTTCATCCAAGGTGTCACTAGACTCAGCTCCAGCTTCAATATTCTCTTGAACCTCATCATTAACATCTGCTTCTATGTTTTCAGCATGTTGCTCTTCAATTACTGGCTCAAGATTTTCTAACAGTTGATCCATAAAAGGAGTCTCTAAGATAGGATGTTCAATATCTTGTTCTATATGTTGGTCAGCATTAACATCTGGCTCTTGGTTCCCTTGATCTTGTTCTATGTTTTGCTCAACATCAATCTCAGCCTCTTGATTCCCTTGGGCATGCTCTTCTTCTTCTGATGAAGATGAGTTAAGGACTTCAATATTTGGGTCAACATCAGGGACGACTTCTTCAATTTCTCCAATAATGTGCCCAAAGAGTGGAATGTCCACAACTATCGTGTTCGATCTTGAACTAGAACTCTTCATATAACTGAGGGTCTTGGCTATCATATGATCAAGAACAAGAACAGCTCCTTCACGTTGAAGATTTGGTAGAATGTGGTTAATTATCATTTGTAGAAATCTTGGGTACACGAGAAATTTGTCTCTTACTCTTCCGGTGAGATTCTCTATAAGTTGTTTGAATAAATGCCCAGAAAAATTATAATCCCTCCCTTTGATCAAGCCAAGAATAGCAGATGCCACCATGGCATTGGCCGAGTCAAATCCACCTTTTCTGATTGAGATGCAGTGAATGAACACATGCATAATATACCTCCAGTGAGGGGCAAGGAATGTCTTTGTGATCTGCCCAATCTTGAACTCATCTGGGTGACCCATTCTTCTGAAACATTCTCTGATGTAGAAACTAGGAAATTCCACAAGGGCTTCATGATTATCACCAAACTGCAGTACCTCTCTTATGGTGGCCTCATAAAATAGAACTTCTTGGTTGTACACAGTTGCTCTTATGTGCTCCACATTGTTGATGGATACTCTTTCAGCAGTGGCCCAGAATTGCCTGATTGTGGCTTCAAAAATAGGCAAGTTGTGACTTATAGCAAAGCTCACATTAGACTTAGCCAGAAAATTGAGCACATATACAAATCCCTCACTCTTGGGATCAGCAGCATTAAAAAAGGTACATATATTGTGCTTTTTCACAAATAGAAGATCCATGTCTGAAAAAAAATTTCAAACATCAGTCCAACACTTAGAAAATATCAGAGAAGCCTGATCGAAACAACTAGTTTCGGATAAGAAACTCTAATCGAAACTACTTAGTTTCGGGCAAGCTTGGGTATCGAAACAACTAGTTTCGATAGAAACCTGTTCAAATTCTAAAAAATCATAGTTTAAAATCAAAAGAAAACACCCTTTATTCGAAACAACTAGTTTCGATGCCTGAAATCTGATCAGAAACACAAGTATCAAAACATATATACAAATTCAAAGAACTCAGATAAACATAGAATATGTATAAAACTAAGTAAAAGGGCAAAGAGAAAGATCATGTGAGGATCGAAACTTCTTCTTACCAAGGAATATGATTGTAATCTGCAAATATATACAAAAGAGATGAGATATTAACAATGATGATGTTAAGGACAAGATCAAAGCCCTAATTGACCCTTAAAAGGAAGTAACAGACGTAAAGCTTTTCAAAATCAAACCCTAGGTTTTGTCCATCGAAATTTGTTACTTGAAGATGAAGACGACGACAGAGGGAATCAGATGAGACACCTGATTTTGCAGACTTAGACCGTATTGAGAGATTCTGTGTGTGAAGTTAAAGGTGAGACTAGATTCGGAGAGTTAGAGTGAGCTTGGCATGGAAGAAACCTGATTATGAAAGCATTTAATTTGTGCTTGTTAAAAGACCAAAATGCCCCTGTCGAAACTACTAGTTTCGATAGGACAATGTAGTTTCGGGTGAGAGGGAGTTTCGGACAGATTGAGTAGTTTCGATGACAATGTTGTTTCGGGTGAAAAGAGATACTTGATCAGAAACAAAGCAAAAACACCCATATGTACACTACTTAAACAAGCTAATAAGGAAGATTAAGAACTTTATATAGAAAAATAAAAGTAAAAATAATAAAAGATATATAAACACTTATCCTGGAAAAGATCCAACGTGAGATCATGTCAGGACAAACCCTTGAGAAACTTCATTTTGCACTCAGCTACTGTGAATCCCTGATGATAGCCGATAGTTGTGCAAGATAAACCCGAACATTTACTTGTACAATGATTTCATGTGATTAAGAGGTACCATTTGAGCACGAAACACGGCGTACCCCACATTTTGAAATAAAATGTTTTTGAAAGCCTATCAATCCTCAAGAAACACCTGCATTCATCTTATCATCTCTTATAGGTTAACCAGGGTACCATCTTAGTAAGTCAAAATTACCGCCAAAATTAAAATAAGATCCAACTGGATATCAGAAGTTCTAAAAAGAAAAATATCCAAGTGGATATTAAAAAGGTACGAACATTTTAGGTCTTGCGTAAGCAAAACCGAAGAAGTTGTAAAATTATCTAAGCGGATAGGAAAAGATTGAACACCCGAGATCTTTGCCTAAGCAAAACAGATGGGGTCAAATCATCCAAGTGGATGGGAAAAAGATGAACTCCCGAGATCTTTATGTAAGCAAAACAGATAGGGTCATCGGCGGTAACTCTCGTTACTTTGACGGTCACCTGGCGCATGAATCAGAATCCAACACGTAAGCCTATATCTGATTGAATCGGTTTTCTTATCTTAAAATGGGTTAGAAGTCTCAAAAATGGGTTCAAACACACGTGTACGATAGAGAATTAGGTTCTTACACTACAAAAGAGTTTTAGCCGTATGTCGGGCCTACCGGCTATACCTCAGTAAGCACCATCGCTTATGGTCCATTCCATGTTTAAGATGTGAGATCAGACTCTATCATTTCTCACAAGGTCGGATCTGATTTTCCTGAAAACAAAACATGATACTTACAGTCAGTTTTTCTTAAGTAAACAATAAACAAGAAAAATATTTTTCTTTTCTTTTTGAATATACAAAGCAAAACTTTTTCTTTCTAACAGCAAATGCCAATTTCTCCCCAAAAATTTTTGGTTTCAAAGGTAAATAAAGAAAACAACTATACAGAAAAGTAAAATCTTTTTGAAAATCTTCCCGATTAACAAGTTTAAATAAAAAATGCACAATGGTTACTGAAAGTTGATCATGCCGAGCATCTCCACCAATTTCTCAAATCTGGCAGAATCAAATGCTTTTGTAAAGATGTCAGCGGTTTGCTTGTCGGTTTTGACTTCAACGATTTTGATATGTTTCTTTTCGACACAATCACGGATGAAGTGGTGTTTGATCTCAATGTGTTTTGTTTTTGAATGCTGAACAGGATTTTTGGTGATATGGGGAACATCGGTGTTATCACACAGGATGGGAGTTTCATGGAAGGTGATCCCGTAATCAAGCATTTGATGGTGGATCCACCTTACTTGGGAACTGACAACTCCTAGAAGTGGACTTTCGGTATAAGTTGCATCCCCCGTAGTCTGAATCTGAATAGACCAAAAGATCAAACAAGTTATTTTTGGGATACCAAAGTCCAAGTTTTGGATTGTACTTCAAACATCTTAAAATACGTTTGACAGCAATTAAATGAGAGAATTTAGGATTAACCTGAAAGCGTGCACACAAGCACACTGCAAACATAATGTCTGGTCTTCTAGCAGTGAGATACATAAGAGATCCTATCATAGAGCGATAGAGGTGTTGATCAATGCTTTCATCATCCAAATCAAGAGACAGACAATGTCGAACTTCCACGGGAGTCTTGTAAGGATGAGACTCAGTCATTTTGAACTTGGTTAGGATTTCTTTGACATACTTCTCTTGATGGATAAGAATTCCCGACTCAGACTGATCTACTTGCAAACTAAGAAAGAACTTCATTTCTCCCATAGATCTCATTTCAAACTTAGAATGCATCACATCCTCGAACTCTTTACACAACCGAGGATTTGTGGATCCGAAAATAACGTCATCAACGTAGATTTGCACCAAAATGGTATCTGCACCATCCTTCCATTTGAACAAAGTTTGGTCAATTGCCCCTCGTGTGAAACCCTTATCAAGCAGATGAGTAGATAACTTCTCATACCATGCACAAGGTGCTTGATGAAGACCGTACAATGCCTTGTCAAGTTTGTAAACTCTGTCAGGATAGGTTGGATCAATGAAACCAGGTGGCTACTTGACATAAACTTCCTCTTTAACTTTTCCATACAGAAATGCGCTTTTGACATCCATCTGATGAACAGTGAAGTCCATATAGGCTGCGTATGCAAGAAACATTCTGATGGCTTCCAAGCGAGCCACTGGTGCAAAGACATCCTCAAAGTCAATTCCTTCTTCTTGATAAAACCCCTGAACCACACAGGCTTTGTTTCGAATCACGATTCCCCCTTCGTCCTTTTTGTTACGAAATACCCAACGAGTGCTGATTGGAACTTTGTTCTTTTGAAGGTCTACCATATTCCATACATGTAACTTGCTGAACTGCTGCAATTCTTTCTACATGGCCTCTACCCAACTGTTCTCAAGAAAAGCAGCTTTGATATTTTTAGGTTCAACTTGAGATATGAAGCAAGTGAAGAGACCGTCATTCATTGCTTCGGTAGCACTACGAGTTCGAACTCCCACATAGTGTCGTTTGATGTAACTAATGACTGAGATCCTGGTGCGTCACCTTCCAAACGGTAAAACTCCGTTAGTGGAATTTGGGGGTGTGACAGTTTTGTTGTGGAGTGCGAGGTGCACTGAATTGCCGAGAGATACCCTTATTTTCATAGAAAGAATCTAGAATGGCATTCTTGAATTATGTGCCATGATCACTGTGAATAGTCTTCACACTTATATTGAATATGTTCTCGATTTGAAGCAGATGAATCTTCAGAGTCTCTGGCGTCTCATCTTTCTTTGCCAACAAAAATAACCAAGTAAACCGAGAGAAGTCATCGGTTACCACCAAACAGTAAGATTTCCTTCCATGACTCATGACACTCACAGGACCGAAAAGATCCATGTGAAGCAATTGAAGGGGAGAGTCAATGGAATTAGTTTGGGTTTGTGAGAAGATTTCTGTTGCTTTCCCTTGGAACAAGAGAGACAATGTTCCATAGGGGAGAAATATTTCAAAGGTAAACCTGTGACAAGGTTTCCTCGAACAAGGTGGTTCATTGTCTTGAAATTCACATGTCCTAATCTCTTGTGCCAAAGAAAGGACTCATCCTCTGAAGCTTTTGAAAGAAAGCAGGATTTGATTCCTGATCGGTTATTCATATCCAGACGGTAAGTATTGAATATTCAAGGAGCACGCATGAAGATTAGGTCTTCGGGAATAACCACTCCAGGCTTCAGAATCAAACATTCCTTGGAGTTGAAGAGGGCACAAAAGTCTTTATCACAAATCTGGGACACACTCATCAGATTGTACTTCAACTGTGGGACGAAATTGACATTCTCCAAGCTATTTACACCGTTAGACACAGTTCCTTGACCTTCAATCTTTCCACCTCTTGGATTGCTTGCAAAGGCGACAAAATCTTCGTCTATTGGATGATAATCTTGCAGTAAAGAAAAATGACCAGTCATATGTCTTGAACAACCACTGTCGACATGCCAGATATTGTCTCCAGTCCTCCTCAATTGTCCCTACATAAAATTAATCATTTAGACATTTATACCCAAGCCATTGCAAACTTGGAACTTCTTAATTTTACAAGATGCATTTCGAAAGTCATAGCCAGAATCCTCCTTTAATGTGTTCTCAAAAAGATCATTATTCTTAATTTTCCAAATCCTTTTCGACCAATTTTTAGCATTTTTGATCCTTTTACGTCGCAAAGTTCTACTATGTTGTGATTTAGACAAAACATTTGAAACAAAATCAACTGAATTTTGAATAACAGATGGTACGTTTTCTTCTTTGATATGATATGTAGACAATTTACATGTCTTGAAAACATGATTCGATTCCCCACAACTAAAACAAACTTTATCACATGTTGGCTTAGCCTGATAGTTGTCATCACAAGATGATGAAGATGATTGTGATGTGGAGACATCAGAACTAGAGGCAACTCTTTCTTCAATATTTCTTTCTTGAAGACTTTGATCTTCCTTTAATCTGAAAAATTCCAGATTGCTCATTGTTTCTTTTGGAATATCAGTCACCACAACTACGGCACTTTTCAAATTTGCAATACAACTCATAGTATTTACAGATTTAGGAACAAAAGGCAAAACATTATTAAACTTAGAAATAGCATTTCTCAAACTGTCATGCTCAGAAGGCACAGAACCAAAATACAAATTTTCAATGTGTTCACAAATATCTGGTTTTGACACCGATATATTATTACATTCATCTGAATTAAGTTCATTTAAAACATTTCCCTTACTAGAAATCTCATCACAATCATCTTCGGTACCTACACAATCTGACTCTGCAAAGGAAGCAAAACTGTCAGAATCTGAAGTTTGGATATAATCATCAGCAGATAAATTGCAAACAAAAGGTGTGGGAACATGAGGAACTGGCATATCAGCAAATCTTCCAGACTTCGAACATGGAGGAGGGTGAGAGTTATACCCAATGCCTTCTGTGACCTTTTTATGAATTTGGTTGTCAATGATTCCAAAAAGAATTTTCTGATCCATACCCATGTGTTCAACTTGAAAATTTGCTTTTTCAGCCTTTTGAAGTCTTTCAGTTAAAATTTGATTATTATTCTTTTGTGTAGTAAGTTGTACAATCAAAGATCGGTTTTCTCCAGAAATATCACGAATTTTCTTTAAGTAAAGTTTCTCATTTTCAGCCACAGAATCATACATCACCGTTATATGATCTCGTTCATCAACCAAAGCCTGGTTGATGAATCTATATTTATGAATCTCATTTAAACAGGATTTAGCATTGCAAAGTCTAGACATTACCTTAGTTGGTATGGAAGTGAGATCCTTAGCTAGTTCAATCATGACACATTTCTCCTTTTCTTCAATGTCTGCCATCAGTGCCTTGTCAGCTGCTTCCCCTTCTTGATCTCCCCAATGATAGTGGCCATCAGCTTGACAGACTAGAGCTGTTGAGCTGGAAGTTGTAGTGGATTTAGGAGAGATGACAACTTGTTTTCCAGATGAATTCTTCTTCTCATGCTGCTCCTTTGATGATGGCTCCTTGCAGTTCATTGCAAAATGACCCAGCTGGTCACAGTTGTAGCATCTCACCTTTTTTATATCAAACCCCAGAGTCTTTCCTTGCTTGAATCTATCCATCCCAGTCATTTTGATAAATCTTTTGGCTCTCAGAGTCAGCATAGCCATACACCAATCAATATCCATCTTTTCCAAATCATCCGGGTTGATCTGCTCCAAGTTATCGGGTTGAACGCTGACCGTTGTCAGGTTTCCAGAAATCAGTGCATCAAGGCACGACATGAAAGCAGTCATGATAGGTAGATACTCATCAGGAATCATAGTGGTTGGCTTTTGAGAGTTGGATGAAGTAGTAGGCTGAACTCCAGAAATCGAAGGTGGGACATCAGTTTGAAAATAAGCCATTGTAGTTTTATTGGATGAAGTGGAGGAACCTTGACTTGTAAGAAGAGCTGTGCTTCCAGACTGATTAGTTTGAGTGATTGCTCCCTTCTTTATCTCTAACTCATAAGACTCCAGAATGTTGAAGAGTTCTTGCTGTGATAAGTCACTCAGTTTTTCAGTTTTCTTGATCATAATCCGGTACATATTCCATTCCTCGGGCAGTGAATCAAGCAACTTCTTGTTTAACTCAACATTGGGATACTCGGTTCCCAAGACTTTTAACTTAAAGACAATGCTTGAGAAACATTTGATCAACTCAGACATGGGTTCACCAGGGACACTCCTAAACATTTCATATTGCTTCTTGATTAAATCCCTCTTGCTTTCTCTAACCTCAGCACTTCCCTCATACCTTGTACATAAAGTAACCCAAAGATCTTTGGCAGTTGTATACTCAGAAAATATGTTGAACACATCCATAGGAAGAGCCATAGCAATAGATCCATAAGCCTTGTTATCTCTAGCAATTAAGGCAATATCCTTTTCATCATATTCAGACACAAGCTTGGGACAGTGAATATCTGCAGTGGTAGTAACTGTCTTGTGTGGGCCATCAGTGATTGACTGTAACAGAGTATGGTCATGGAACTGAAAAAAAGTCTTCATTTTCTTGGTTCAATCTTCAAAGTCTCTAGTGGACACCAAGACAAGTGGATTGTTTCCTCCAGCATATTCACTGTTGCTTGAAGATGCCATAACTCAGAGAAGTTAAAACAAACAGTAGCTAATTTCGGGTGAATCAGGGATGATCGAAACAACTAGTTTCGATAGAGAAAAAGCTGATCGAAACAACTAGTTTTGATAGAACAAGGCTTGCCCGAAACTTCTAGTTTCGATTGAAGAAACAGAATCCAGAAACAACAAGTTTCGATTGAAACTATTTTCTATAGTCCAGTAGTTTTCGGTGATCAATCTGCAAATGTTAGTTTCGATAGAACAAGACAAAAAACTAGTTTTGATGATACCTTCTCTAGAAAAAAGTACAGACAAGAAGTTTCGATGACCAACTAAAAACAGAGATTGTCTCCCAGTAGTTTCGATACCTCCTTCTTCAAGCTTCAATAGACTCCATTGATGAAAAGCTTCAAAAATCAAAGATGATAAACTCCAAATATGATTTAGCGAAAAGTTTCCAAATAAGCTTCTGAACAAAAATCAATCTTCATATCCGAAAAACTCTAAGAAATAGTGCCGAAATCGATGAAACAGTGCTTCCAAAACTTCGAGGCAGAAAAACCCCAATAAAATACCGAAAACACCTAAAATCGATCAAAATAACCTGAATATACTCAGAAATCAAGAGCATGAAGCTCTGATAACAATTGTAGGTCCAGATTTAAACCAAAAATCACTCAACAGATCGATTACACACACAAGTGGAATCTGTGTGTATGATGGTGAAACAGAGGGTAGAAACAGAATTGGTGAAGACAAACAGGTAAACCACACATGAATCAACACAAATAAGATATGAAATTGTTAGAACAATAGATGAAATAACTCCAAATATGTATTGATTCAGAAAAACTATGAAAGAGAGAATTTCAGGGTTACAGCCGCTATCCACACCCTAGAAATTCTCAAACTAGGCTATTTATAGCAAGTTGACAGGCATTGAAACTATGCTTAGCGAAACTACTAGTTTCGGTGAAGCATTTACAAGTGTGATAAGCCTGTCGAAACTAAACTATCTATCGAAACTATTAGTTTCGATTGAACAAACCTCAATCGAAACTAAGTAGTTTCGATGGCCCAGACTTAGAAATAAAACAGGAAATTACATTAAAATGAAAATACAAGTAAATAAACTAACTAAACAATGTTAAAAAGAAATATATTGATGATAACAGCTTATACAATAATAAGACTCTACAGCTATTATGTGGGGACTTCGATCTTTTGGCCGTTTGAGAAGAGTCCAGAGGCGATTTTGGGAGTTAGGAAGCTAATTGAAGAGAAAAGCTTGAGTCTTTGGATCCCGGGTTTTTAGTTTAACTTGTTCGGTGTTCAAGATTCGATTTTTGTGTTTGATTTGGTAGTTTGAAACCATGGTTTATGTTTATTGCTTATGTTTTGGTGTTTTGAACATGATCCTAGTCTAAAACCTTGATACTGCCTGTGTCATTAGATGAATACTTCATAAAGTTATTAGTTTTATCAGTTTTGGATATTAATTGATGGTTTATTGATTTTGTAAAGATCTTGATTTAATGATTATGATGAAATTGCATGCTTAGATCTGATGTATGATTGATTATGATTCCGTACGTTGATTGTGGATGTCTTCCAGTTTGATTTGCGTATCTAGGTCATAGAATTTAGGGTTTGTGATTGTTTGTGTGGTTTGCTAGAAGTAGTAGCCATAGGAGTTGTGATTGATTGTTATTTAGATCTGAGTGTTCATCCTGTCTCAATACCCGAGAAGTGAGAGATAGCCGTTTAGTCTTCGTGATTAGGAATCCTAGTGTCAACTTTCTGAGAGGAAGTTGGTTTAGGTGTCTATTGATTGTTGCTATTCTGGGTCATAGTTGTTATCTTGAGATTACCCCGTGCTTTCTTCGAATGTATTGTGGACAGTGACACTGAAAGTTGAACTGTCTTTCGGGTACTTTATCATTGTTGGAGAGACCGAAAGGTAATCCACTATCTGGTGAGTTATTACAACTTTAGGTTCCTTAGTTGGTGACACCCTAAGAGTGATTATGGATCCACTAGGTAGTCTAGAGTTGTTTACTTAGAAACCCAGATCCATCATAGTTTCCACAACCGATAGAAGTTGTACTTTGCAAGTAGGATTCCGACCAAGGTAGTATTCTTTCCATCTCTAATTTATTCCTTAGATCTTCATCTTGATAGCTTGAGTTGACCTTGTTTGCTGTATTAGTAGTTAATCTTTAGTGTAGTCAACCCCCCATCAATCAATCTTTTGTCCGATTCAGAGTCTAGTATAGTTATAGTAGTGTCTCTAGGGTTCGATAACTCGGTTTATTATTAAGCTGTGCTACACTCGATAGGTCCACTTGCCTGTTAGTGCGGTTGAGTCTAAGGTATTCCATTTATTACTTAGGAGTCTAGGTTAGGTTTTGTTAGTTTTTATATAGACTGTCTGGGCGACATCAAGTTTTTGGCGCCGTTACCGGGGACACTTGGCAATAGCAATATTAACTTTGACTAGTTCTTTGTTTGATTTTTGGTTTATGTTATTTCTTTTCTTTTGAGTCTTGCTTGTGTGCTTGTCCTACGTGCTACTTGTGTGTCTATTTAGAATCGATTCTTTATGTCTTTGAGTCTTTGTTTCTTTTATTCTAGAGTCTTTCTGTTTATGCACAAAACTCGTTCGCAGGGATCACCACCTGATTCAGCTTTTCCAAAGCCCGAACGAGAGCTACACCAACGCACTCATGACTTTCGGGGGCGTTTGAAGGAGCTGTGCAAATCCCAGGTACGTTCTACTAGCCACATTCCATTTCCTATCATGGGCGACGCTGACCCACCAACGAGGAGTACCGTGCACCAGAGGGCCAGTGACGGGATCACCGGGGTGAGATCTTCGATCACACGCCCCGCTATTCTGAACACCAATACATGGCGGATCCTGTCACATGTCATGAGCACGATCACTCATGCCACTCAATTTCATGGCCTTGAGGATGAGGATGTACCCAGACACCTGTCTCGCTTCGCACGCATATGTGATACCTTCAATATCACGGGTGTGTCTAAGGATGCTATCTATTTGCGTCTCTTCCCGTTCTCGCTCTCTGGGCGTGCTTCTACTTGGCTTGACACCCCCTCGACAATTCTATCACCACATGGAAGGATTTGCAAGCCAAGTTCTTTAAAAAGTACTATCCACCTTCCGGGGCCGCTTGCCTTAGGGATCAGATCCATTCGTTCCGAATGGACCTTGACGAGCCTTATCACATGGCCTGGGAGAGGTTCAACACGTTGTTGATTCGATGTCCCCAACATGGTCTATCAGACTGGGTGATTGTGGAAAAGTTCTATAATGGCTTCACCTTCGAGAAGCAACAAATGTTCAACACAGCTGTGGGAGGCCATATCATGGAAAAACTCGAGCCTGCTGAGTGCGAGGAGATGTTCGAGAGCTTCGCTCTCACGGAACAGCAGCGCCCATCTACTAGGACGTCCATTCCTAGCGCTAGATCATCCGCCTCTTCTCCTACATGTGTGCATCATGTCACTCCTGATACTAGCGTGGCTGCTGCACTCGCAGCTATAGTTAATGAGATCAAAGAGCTGAAGCTCAGTGCTCAAAGGTGTGAGGTGTGTAGGGGAGGCCACGACACCATAGATTGCCCCGTCAATCATCAGGAGCAGGTGAGTTTTGCTGGCAACAAGAACCAGAACCGAGGGTACAATAACTACAATAATTCATATGGCTCGGGATGGAGATCTGGAAACAACCCGCTTGGGTTTAATGGTCTCCATAATCAGTATGGATGAGATGAAGCAGGAGCGAGTTCGGGAAGCAGTGTCAACATAAGGAAGATTGAAGAAATGATAGAGAATTAGACACAGATGCTTGCCCATTTAGTACAGCAACGCTAAGCAAAGATCGGATGCCCATGACACTTTATTGACGAATCAGCAGTATGCATTTCAGGACTTGTAATGCACGGTAGGAGACATTGCGAAGAGCTTGAAGGACAGACAGGGACATCCATCTTTAGGCCCTAATGCTTCAGTGATGGATGTGTCGATCAGGAGTCGAGGAGAGGAGGAGAAAGGCTCCCACATCGCTAACTATGGCATCCCTTCGCCTAAAGAGGTGAAGAAGATAGATTGGAGGGCTTGCTTTGCTGTTCAGGCCCTAATGCTTCCGTGATGGCCGTGTCGATCAGGAGTCGAGGAGAGGAGGAGAAAGCCTCCCATAGCGCTGACTATGGCATCCCTTCGCCTGAAGAGGTGAAGAAGATAGATTGGAGGGCTCCCTTTGCTACGATCGATGCTAGGATGTTAGAGGAGCCCGAGTCGGTAGAGGTGACGGAACCAGAGACCTCAGTGAAGGCTGTGTAGACGAGGAGTAGAAGGGCAAAAGAGAAGGAGAGCGCATTGGTAGAAGAAGAAGAGCCGGTGGATGAGGAGATAGAGATGGAGAAGCCTGCCGAGAAGGTAGAGGAGAAGAAGTGTGGGGGTGAGAGTAAGACCCCGGAGATTGACTTGAGTTGTGTTCCCTATCCAGCGCGCTTGCTGCCACATAAACACGCTAGGGAATACGATCACTTCCTTGATATCTTTAAACAACTCAAGGATAATCTCTCATTCATAGAGGTCCTCCAACACATGCCGAAATATGGCAAGTTCCTCAAAGATCTTCTTTCCAACAAGAAGAAGCTAGAGGAGGTCTTTAAAGTCTCACTTAGTGAGCAATGTTCTGCGGTGGTTCAGAACAAACTGCAAGAGAAACTGGCAGATTCGGGTCGTTTCACGATCACGTGTCTGCTTGGCGATTTACCCTTAAACCACGCGTTGGCTGACCTGGGTTCTAGCGTCAATTTGATGCCATATTCTGTTTATAAATAGCTAGACCTAGGTGAACCACAGCCGACGCGCATGAGCATATCCTTGGCTGACCGTTCAGTCAAGTATCCACGGGGAATTGTGGAGAATCTTCTGGTGAAAGTAGGCAACTTTGTCTTCCCCATGGATTTTGTCATCTTGGATATGGAAGTGGATGATAGAGTCCCACTCATCCTAGGACGCCCGTTCCTACGTACTGCCAAAGCATTGATTGATGTTTTCGATGAAACGCACACTTCGTGTGGGGGATGAGTCTGTTACTTTCGATGATATGAAACTTGTGAAGGGGCCTGCTGAGCAGAGCAATTCAGATTGCATGATTGACGCCTTCAGAGGTGACCATCGGGACTCTGATCCGAGAGAGAGTGATGTTAGTGAATCCGCCCCTGAGTTAGGAGAATTGTCAGACTAGGCGTTGAATTTAGAGGACCCTCCGGATTGGGTTGCTGAATTTGAAAGGAAACTAGTATGGTCCCCGTTTTTAGGTGCTGATAGTGATGATTGCAGTTTAAGGGAGATACTAGCACAGGTTGGGTTGATAATCTATGACACATCTATAGTGGAGAGTTTAGAGGATCATGAAGATCCAGGCGAGTGGTTAGAGGCCACACCTTTAATGATATCACACATTGAGCGTTTTGCCTTTACTATTGTTCATGCTGAGGAGATTGAAGCCGAGTCATCCCCTAAATCTTGGTCGCCACGTAAGAGAACTCATACTTTGATACATTTATCTGATTCAGGGAGAGTGAAAACCCCAAGTGTGGGGATGTTTAGAAGTGACAACTTGCTAGGATACTTGAACCGTGTTATCTTTGGATCTGGTAGGTTTAAGCTGTGGTGTAAGGACTTGATTGATAAATGTAATAGAGGTTCGAGGTTTGATAAGAGTAGGATTTTGTTTAGGTTGTGGAGGACCGGTAGACCGCGTAGGATGAAGGCGGTTCCGGTTAGGATCAAGGAGAAGCCTCCTGATAGGCTTATTTAAGTCTCGGGCAAGTGCCCGGGATGTGAAGTTTGTATGCATTCTTTGGTTTGAGTCCGTGTCATTTTATGTGTTTTTCGGTATGTGTGTGTTTGTGTCAGTTTTTGCAGGGATTCGCGCTTGATTCTGTGAGGAAGATCATCAGGAATGAAGTTCCAGGTATTTTTACATTTGTCTTTATGCTTGGAACATGTATTTATTGAATTTGGGTGAAAAGAAGTTAGGGGTGAAAAAATTTTCTAAGTATAAAAACACCCTTAACTTTCTGTCACCAAGGGTCCCCCGCGGTACGCGAGGGTTTGTTTGTGGTTTCTCGCGGTACGCGAGAGACAAAAGACAAGGTCGGCTTAAATGTCACTCCCTCGCGGTACGAAAGTATTGGCCGCCTGTTCTACGCGGTACGCGGGGCCCTCCGGGATTTGCCTTTCTTCCTTGTTTTCCCATGGTATCCTTCACCCGCATCTACCACCACTCCCACCACTATCACCACATAACATCACTTACATCACATCCATCCACCATCATTACCATATCATCCATACCACCACCATGGAAAACTTGAAGCCGTTTGTGACCGATGATCTACTTTTCTGTGGCTTTCATGTCTATGTGTCTGCCACGCATCAGGTACGTTTCTCTGCTATCTATCTTGAGCTTTAGTGAGTGAGTCGAGTCATTTAGTTTTTTATTTGAGTCAGTTTGATGCTGCAGGTATTGTGTGAGTTCTATTTTGCACGTTTTGATCAGTCCATCCGTACTCAATCTCCATTCGGACGGAGTTGATCCTGATGTTATATAGCAACCCGACAATAAATTGTGCAACCGCGACCGAAATGCTATACGGTGCACACAAGGATGAACGAAGGTGGATACATTTGAGAGCATATCATTACCAGCTAAGTCGCTTCCGGTTTTTATTTTTGTATTTTTTATTTTTAGTTGTTTCTTGCTTTACATTAAGGACAATGTGTCTTTCAATTGTGGGGATGTGAGTGTCTAGTTTAGTTAGTTTGTCTTGTTTAAAAAAAATTCAAAAATACAAAAAAAATTGAAAATTTTTGAAAAATGTCATTTGAATTAAGTTTTTGCAATGAAAAATGGAAAATGATAGTACAATTGGATCTGCTTATTGAGTTTTAAATGATTTAAATAATAGAAAACGTGTCTAATTATTGATGTTTTGGTAGAACCAGCCTGCTTGAATAGCTTAAATAGCATGTGAGTGTTACTTAGGATTAATCACGTAATTAAATCATGATATCATGTGGGTAGTCATCTAGGGTCGGTAATACTGAAACTGTCAACATAGGGTGATAGGTACCACGTTAAGATAATATCTATTTATTTTTGAAATTTTTGGCATGCCATTCTCTTTTTATGAGAATAAATCCGAGTTTGGTGGCGCTCGCATCCATATGTCCATAATTCATGAGTTAATTGATTAGAATACTGAGTTTCACTTATGTGTTACCCTCCGGGATGGCCACTTGGAGAAAACACCTCTAAGTGATTTTGATGTGCTTTATTGATATGAGTTAGTCTATGTGTTACCTTCTGGGATAGTGACTTGGTTGAAACGCCTCTAGACGAAAGTTCATTTGCTTGAATTAATGCTCATTATCATCCATTCATTAGATATTCCATCTATTTTCTTAAAAAATAAATCTTAGTTTAACATGGTGGGTGAAATCTATATGGTTTAATCCATGCGTAGACATGACCGTGAGACGGGATTAGGTAGAGCTGTAACTTTTAAGTGTGAGTCACATAGGTTGATTGATAACTGTATAAAATGGAATTAGAATACATTACAGGGGCTAGATAGTTGATGCTTGGGTTTAATCAGACATAAATATTGATTATTGCTTTTTTAACGCGTGAGTATGTTTGGCAAATTGGTAATTGATGTTTGTTAAGTTAGATCTGAGTTATGATTCCAATGCAGCTTTTTTGAGGACGAAAAAAGGTTTAGTGTGGGGATGTTTGATGTAGTGCAAAGCACACATTTTTATTCCTAGTGTTTTCATGTGTTTTTACTTAGTTTTATGTTCATTTTTAGTCGTTTAAGTCCGTATTTGAGTCTGTGTTATGTCTACAGGTGCTCGTGAAGATTACAAGTGAAAACCAAAAGAAACCGAGCAAGAAAAGAAAGCCCAAGGATTTAAAGTGAAAAAGTTGGAAAATAGGTCCCTCGCGGTACGCAAGGGAGGAGCTTCAGAGTCTCGTGGTACGCGAGGATTCCCAAAAAGGGTCGCGACTAATTTGTTCCTCGCGGTACGTGAGGAACCCAGCCCAATCTCTCGCGGTATGCGAGAGGCCTGTAAATCCGCAAAAAGCCCTAATTCGATTATAGATAGAATTGTAAGGCTATTATGAGGGGAGTTCGATCTTTTGGCCGTCTAAGAAGAGTCTAGAGGCGATTTTGGGAGTTAGGAAGCTAATTCAAGAGAAAAGCTTTAGTCTTTGGATCCCAGGTTTGAAGTTTAACTTGTCCGGTGTTCAAGATTCGATTTTTGTGTTTGATTTGATAGTTTGAAACCATGGTTTATATTTATTACTTCTGTTTTGGTGTTTTGAACATGATCCTAGGCTAAAACCTTGATACTGCCTGGGTCATTAGATGAATACTTTGTAAAGTTATGAGTTTTATCGATTTTGGATATTAATTGATGGTTTATTGATTTTGTACAGATGTTGATTTAATGATTATGATGAAATTGCATTCTTATATCTGATGTGTGATTGATTATGATTCCGTACGTTGATTGTGGATGTCTTCTAGTTTGATTTTTGTATCTAGGTCATAGAATTTAGGGTTTGTGATTGTTTGTGTGGTTTGCTAGAAGTAGTAGCCATAGGAGTTGTGATTGAATGTTATTTAGATCTGAGTGTTCATCCTTTCTCAATACCCGAGAAATGAGAGATAGTCATTTAGTCTTCGTGATTAGGAATCCGAGTGTCAACTGTCTGAGAGGAAGTTGGTTTAGGTGTTTAGTGATTGTTGCTATTCTGAGTCATAGTTGTTATCTTGAGATTACCCCATGCATTCTTAGAATGTAGTGTGGACAGTGACACTGAAGGGTGATCTGTCTTTCGGGTACTTTTCATTGTTGGAGAGACCGAAAGGTAATCCACTATCTGGTGAGTTATTACATCTTTAGGTTCCATAGTTGGTGACACACTGAGAGTGATTAGGGATCCACTAGGTTGTCTAGAGTTGTTTCCTTAGAAACCCAGATCCATCATAGTTTCCAAAACCGGTAGAAGTTGTACTTTGCAAGTAGGATTCCGACCTAGGTAGTATTCTTCCCATCTCTGATTTCTTCCTTAGATCTTCATCTTGATAGCTTGAGTTGACCTTGTTTGCTGCATTAGTAGTTAATCTTTAGTGTAGTCAACCCCCCATCAATCAATCTTTAGTCCGAGTCTGAGTCTAGTATAGGTGTAGTAGTGTCTCTAGGGTTCGATAACTCGGTTTACCATTAACCTGTGCTACACTCGATAGGTTCACTTGCCTGTCAGTGCGGTTTAGTCGAAGGTACTCCATTTACAACTTAGGATTTTAGGTTAGGTTTTGTTAGTTTTTATATAGACCGTCTGGGCGACATCATAAACATACCACTAGATTAATACGTTAAACATTAACATACAACAACCTTCATCTTCACCCTAGCAATACAAAGAGTTTAGACACGAATGCCCATACTAACCAGCGTAACGCTGAGGTTCGTAGGCTCCCCCCTATTGCGGAACGAAGATGAGGAACCTCTCTACTCTCTACTCTAACTACGAGAATACTCTCTCTGGATATTGTTTCTTTGCTTCTTGAGGTGTATGGAATGAAGAACCCAAGCCTCCTATTTATAGGCCTCAGAATGAGCAATGCATGGTCGTGCATTGGATTGCACAGGCGTGCAAACTCTTAGGGAATCTTAGGGTACGAGTAGCAGTGTACTGGGAGCCGTGGGGAGCAAGGAGGGCCAATGCACGCCCATGCATGGGGATGTACGACAGTGCATTGCCTCCCTGCTGCCAAGTTTTGTCTTTTAGCTGCTGGTTGACTCTTGGTTGACCAACTTTGACTTCTTGGGGGTCAAAGCTTGGGAATGATCCTTCTGGAAACTTGGTTTCTTGGTGTTTTTGATAGATTTCATCTTGATTTATATTTAGAACACCGATAACCTGCAATTATAAAATATAAAAGTTTTAAGTATCAATTGCATGGTTAATATTCAATTAGTACCATTATAAGTGGATTATTATGCATGCAAAATATGTATAAATGATGGCACATCAACTTGCAAAGTCTTTCTATCCAATCTCCCCCAACAGACCGGGGTCCTACATCTTTTTCCGTACATCATCTCAAATGGTGGCATTGTGATAACCCCGAACTAGTGTCAATAATGTAGGATAATTAATTCATCATAACTGGGCTCGGCCCATTAACGGTGTAGTTGTAGGCCCAATATGGGAACTTGATATGTAACCTTACTTGACGGGTCACTTGACGATTCGAGATAACGTGTTACTAATACATAGTGAATACATAGCCTCACAGCTAAAGGTTAAATAAATAAACACATTCATAGTTAGTAACTGACACCCTATGCAATATCTAATTACTAATATTAAGTATTAATAATAATTATTAATATTTACTTGAGCGATTAATTTAGGAACGACTATGCGTGAGTTATAAGACATGGGACACTCGACCACACATACCGGTGTAAGTGTAAAGCAGTTATCTAGTATCTGATATAATTTAACGATATAAATAATTCTTAATTTTGATTTCATTATTATCGATTTAACATTATTGTTAATATTTAAGAAATAACAATTTTATGCGGAACACAAAATGTTTAAACGAACGAACGAGTTGGACACGCGGTCCTAGCATATGTCGGCCTAGATGGAGTCAAAGTGGAAATCTCGTAAATTAAACATTCTAAATAATATTTGTAAGAACATTTCATAATTCTAAGAATTTTAAAATAATGTTTCGTGAATTTTAGTCGTGTCGAAGATTCGAGAGGATACGCATTTTCTACTAAACCATTACTTTCTCTTGGAAGCCCCTCTCCCAAACCCTAACTATATAAACCTTTTTTATTATGAGTGTAGCCTCATTTGACACAACCCATCTAGGGTTTCTATCATTTGCTCTCAAGACTCAAGGAAGGAGAAAGAGGAGGAGACCGCCAGCCGGCCTCTTCACGGCGGCGGCGAAAGACACAAGTGGGGACGGATGGTAGTTCCCGGAGGGTTGGACGGTGGTCCCGGGTCTTCAAACGACAGCGACATCTCTGACGAGACCCTCCCCGGCGCATCGACGGCGACACCGAGCAGGGGTAGCGCGACTGCAGGTGTGTGTAGCCCTCTTCGACGACGGCGGTGGTATGGTAAACCAAAATGCGGCCGAGCGGTTCTCCGTCGACTAAAAAGGTCGTCTCCGACGGTAAGATGGCGGATGGGCACTGAGACGATGGAAAGAAAAACAAGGGTGAGTAGTAGGCGGCGTCGGCAGTAAGATCCCGGTGAAAACGGGTTTTCAGCGACCCCAACTAGGGTTCCGCCGCACGAAACCTTTTTCCAGCAAGCTCCGACGACGACGGCTCGGACATGACGACATCCCCGTCTTTCCGGTAAGTGAGAACAAGCTACGTGGTCAGATCTGTAGTTCCCGAGCACTCCTTTTCTTGAACCCCGACTGTTCCGGTCGTTTTTCCAGCGACACGAGGTAAAATCTCGAACCCAAACCTTCCTTTTGTTGTTAAATAAACATCCCTAACACTAGACTTGTTATATCTTTATAGACCTAGAGATCTCGAGACAGTGGTGATATTTTTGGGACGTTTGTGTTGTTGAAAATGGTGGTAACCCGTCAGTGGTGGATAAATCGGGATTGTTAGGTTTGTTTTGAACACACTCGGGTCTCGTTCAAACTCAGTCAATGAAAGTCAAACTGGTCAAACTTGGTCAGGGTGAACGGGAAGGTAAAAACACACACTATACGTATTAGGTTTAATATTACACAAGTTAAACGTGTGTGTACGATTGAGTTGATACCTAAACGATTATGCAAAGGAAGAAATAAATATAAATACACACACACATATATATATATATAAATAAATATTCGTGGAACGTCAAATATTAACGGGTCCTATTAACGTGTTGTGGATGTATATATTCTTATTAAGCGAATAATAATAAGTCAGACACGTAATCGATTAAACGGGAAATTTAATATAACTAACGATTGGTTCGTAAAATAATAGATAATAACTTGTCGTATAGATAATTGCGTTACGGTGGATATGGTTGAGTTAGATTGGATAATAATTATATTTTGATACAAATATGTATTTGATATATTCTTTTAACATGTCACAAGTGTATACATATAAAACATAGGATATTACCGACTAAACGAAGATTTCATAATTGACAACAGCTAATACCACTTTATTTTTCCTAAATTCAAACACATCATATGAATATCCGTATTTTATATAAAATCAATGGATTTTTATGTGACTCGATATTTTGATTCCAGAACATATATATATATATATATATATATATATATATATATATATATATTCATATACTAGGATGTATAATGCATCTATTAATATATATCATTAAGAGCTTTGGGTGTGATACGTGTAATTGACATCTCATATACACGAGACTTAAAATAAATATATTATATATATATACATATGGTAATAAGCGAGAATAATTATCGTTCTATCGGCTTTAATAAAACAAATAAAAATATTGGTAAACCAATCGATGTGAACATGTGAATATTCGGATTATTAGCGATAATGGGAACCAACGAAGAACGTGACTCGAATAGACAAATATACTACATTTTATACAATTACATATTATATGATATATATATATATATTGTATTATACTTGGGACGTCATACAAATACTTTGTAACTCATTTAGATAATGAGAAACATGATTGTCACAAATACATACTCGTAACTATTTGATGGATATCTATTTTGGATATTACCCTACTTGTATTTTAGTGATACGGTTTTAAACAAACTCTATATATACACACACATGCAAATATACACACACACACATATATATATATATATATATATGTATATATATACATACATCCATATTCAATTACATATATATTATATATTCAATTACATATATATATATATATACATAATATCTACGTGTGTAACTCTTCATACAAACCGTTACTCTAATACTTACTACAACTATAAATACATTTAATTCATAACAGAACCACTTTTTTTACTACTCATAATTCCGTATACCAAAAATACTGTCTTAAACAAAAATACTAAGATTATTTCTTGTACAATTATACATTAGTTTAGTATGCTTAACTGGGTACTACTTAGACATATCCGAGTTGTATTCAGTTACTTATACTAGACGTGTGTACAAGTATTTCTATTATACATATATACAAATACACAAGGATAAACCAATACTTCCAAGTACAACTACAACCTAAGAACATCTATCAAATAGTCACAACACTTTTGTGAATCAAAAGAGCTCAACGTCACACGTGATAACTCGACACAAGTTTAGATTTACTTTATAACAATAGGGTTAGTTCATAAAGCTCTCTAGTACCTACAGGTATCGTAGGACTCGAGTAGGACGTAAACCCTTGACTATCATATCTTGGGGACATTGGTTTCCATTGCCATCAAAAGGACATTATTGTTCCTGACACGTCACCAGGTGAGTTTCACGGTCCCTTTTTTACTTTTAAATGTTTTAGAAACATCGGGGGAGAAACTGTGACACCCAGCATACCAGGTCAATATCCATATTTCATAATTGCACGTTCATTAATTATATTTCCTGGTTTATTATTTTGACATAGTTTTGTCATGGAGTCTAGCAAAGGAACAAATATTATACTTTAGTAATTTTTAGAATTACTAAGAAGTAAACGGTTATAACCCGCAAGGAACGTCGTTGGTGATTAACAAATCTTTATTCCGGAAAAGTCTAGTAATACGCTTTGATATAAAAACATATATATTGGTGACAAGATTATTAAAAATGAACACAACGATATCAGTTCATGGTGACGAGTTATTATTACGAGTGCATATATATATTATAATTAAACATTAACTATGACGTGTTAAATTAGTGGATTATTGAAAAATAATCAAGATACAAAATATATAGGGTTTTTGACATTTAAAAATCCGAACACCGAGCGTTAGATCACGAGAGCGCCTACCGGGTATACCCTACCCAAAAATCACTCAACTAATAACTAGATTAATACCACATGTGGGAACAAGACCCAACACCCCCCCTAACCCCTCTCGGCCGAGACCACCCACCCACCACCCACTTTCCACTTTTCCACTAACTCCATCAAATCATATCATTAGAGCCATGCCATTTCAAGTGCTAACCCATCCAAGATCACATCAGTCTCATCTAACATATCTTGTAATGATGATAGTGTTTAAAACACTCCAACTCTTCTATCTCTACACATATATACACGTCACACACACATATATACACACACATTCACATTCCAAGACAAAACCAAAGTTAGAAAGTTAGGGTTAGAGCTTTGGAGATTGAAGAAGCTCTTGAAGGTTTGAAAGACGGTTTGCTAGTGCATCAAGTCATCCACATCTTTCTACCAACAAATCCCCAGCTAGCTTGTCTAGTGGTAAGGAAAACGACACCCAACTCTAGTTCCACCTTTATTTTCTTAATCTAAACACGTTGTTCATCATAATAAACAAAGGGATTGAAAGATTAAAAGAGTTTTCTTAAGAATTTAACTTTATAAAGTATAAAAGTTAGGGTTTTGTATAAATATGTATAAATGGGTCGAAATTATAAAAGATGAAATGTAATATTTGTTGGTTTGATTATTTATGTAGTGAATGGATATATAATCTTGTAATATCAAGGATAAAGGTAGAGAAAAACTAAAATATACATAGATATATATATGTTGGTCGAAAATATACAAGCACATGTTTATTTATATATTTGACTTGATTAAGAAACAAGAAGTGTTAGTGTATGATTTCATGTATATAAATAGAGACTAGAATATGCATGCATATATATATATGGATCGAAATAAATATATATATATAGATATATATAGATATATTTGTGTTTGATTTGATAAATGATTTGGTAATAATCAAGTAGTTAGATCCATAAATAAAAATGATAAGTTAATATGAATATATGCACACGGTTTTGTTATTTGAATAATCATGATAATAAATCATAGATGAATAAAAGTATAAAATTATACTTGGTGAAAAAGTGAGATACATGTGTATGTATATATGTGAAATCGTATGGAACATACATAAATAGATATGTGTTTAAGTTGGTGAATTTGAAAAGATTGTCAAGTATGAAAATGTGTTTATATGAAAAGTATATAAATGTATGAGTATGATTATAACTGGCGAAATTTGAAAAGTTGTTAACATTTCATGTATATATATATATATAGAAGTCATGATATATATATATAAATAACGGGGAAATTGTTAACTCGGAACTAGACATGAAACGACTAAATAAATGAAAACATATATGTTTAGAACTTGTTGATAACATGGAACGTAGACGCGAATAATGAAATATAAAGACGTTCGGTTTAAGGATAAATAATCATATGTTATTGAGAAACTTGTTTAAATATATGTTGGATTGTTAAAACATGATTATATTTGTGTGCATAAATAGATATAAATAAATGCATGTTGAACGTAAACACGTTAATAAATGTCGTTCGGAACGAGTAAATTGTATGAGTACGTGTTAACATGGATTATGTGCACGTAGGACGACTCGCATGCTTAGAACATACTTGAACGACATTTGTAGTTTTATATAATTATTGATACGAAATAATTATATGGTAATACGCGAAATATAATATAAATATATTATATGATGTTGCAAAAATAATATTTATTTTTGACAAACGTATCAAGTCACCAATATGAAAATATATTATTTTCTCGGGAAATAAGTAAAGCGTCTAGACTAGGAATAATAATCACCAACGGGTCGTCACGTTAAAACACGGTTTTATTAAACAAAAACGCACTTAACGGGATTCGTTAAGGCGGGTGAACAACTTGTGTTTAAGACAGCTAGTCTTAACATGTAAGGTATCCTTGTGTGATTAGGGTACGGATAAGCGGGGTTTACGGTTATTCAAGTGTTTGCTAGCAGTCATACTGACGAGGTGAGTTTCACTAATTCCCCTTTTTCTAAATTTTTTAAATGATTTGGGGTGGAAACATACTTATAAAAGAATTTTGTGTGTAAATGAATTGAACTAATGATCTGACCGTATTTGTGTATTGAGGGAAAAGTAAAGCGCTTAAAGTCCTCTGAATAAGTTAGTAACCATTAGCTATTTTAGCCCGGGATTATATGGATAGTACTATTGGGGGTGACGCCTCCGGTCATGGTTAGTCGCGCTAACCAGGGATCAAAAGGTCCGAATGACCGCATATTGTCTTACTCGCAAAAAGGCGAGGGGGAGGCACAAAAGGTCGGGGTTTGGTTACGGTCTCGTACATTACATACTATTTTGTATTCCTTGCAAGCTTACAAATGGGGTCAATAGATCGGATTAGTATTCAAATTCATTGGTAATACATGCAAAAGGATTCTGATCAGGTTAAAGTGATCAGGTTTTAAACAAAAGAGTTCTGATCAGGTTAAAGTGATCAAGTTTTAAGCAAAAGAGTTCTGATCAGGTTAAAGTGATCAGGTTTTAAGCAAAAAAGTTCTGATCAGGTTAAAGTGATCAGGTTTTAAGCAAAAGGGTTCTGATCAGGTTAAAGTGATCAGGTTTTAAACCAAAGAGTTTTGATCAGATTAAAGTGATCAGGTTTTAAATAAAGGGTTTTGATTGGGTGAAAATGATCAGGTTTAAACATTGGGTTTATGATAACTCTTTATAATAATTTGTGAACTCACCAACCTCGTGTTGACATTTTTAAGTATGTTTTCAGGAAAATGAACGTGGTTTCCAGGCTAGCAATGTAGGTTACTTACATACATGAGGATACAGCTTTTGGAAGGATTTCACTTGTATAACTCATGGTTTTGAGTCATATTTGAGAAATCTTAAATTTTGTAAAAACTAAGTTATGTTTTGGGATGTAAACATTTAAACTTTGGTTATGTATCCAATATCATGTATGTGTTTGCGGTAATCATATTCTCCGAAAACCAGTGAACGTTACGCCTCGCGTTTCCGCCTTGGCGGGGTGTGACAGAACTTGGTATCAGAGCCATTGATTATAGCGAACTAGGAGTCTAAAATGGAACCTAGTCTATAATTTGAATGACTCACTAAAACGTTTTCATTGCATAAGCATTGCATAACCAGTCATCATGTAATATGGATATTGTAGTCACAAGCATGTCGTCACACTCTGACCCCGTCTCTGCCTCTGACTCCAACGAGAGACTTCCCGCCGCACGCCCTGGAAGTCGAGTGCAAGTCCGTAGCTCCACACCACTCAATGTCACCCTGGGAGAACCGCCTATCGTCTACCGAAAGAAAAGTGGAGGACCAGTTATGGTAAAGAGTGCTAGGAAGAAGGTTTGATTTCCATGCAAGAGGACTCTGGCAGCCCGTGACCCGGAAGACTTGGAGACTGATGAGGAACCACCTAGGCAACGACCCTGCTACCACCCTACTGTGGGGACTATCAGCTGGATGCCCCGTACACTGGCACGATGGAGGGAAATGGAGAGCATCCCCTCTACCTTTGAGCTCGGGGAGTCCTCCAACTCCCCAACACCCCTACCTCACACTGGGGAAGCCATGGAGCTCACAGTGCCTACATTGGTAGCACGTGTTCATACGCACGAGGAGCGTCTTGATGACCTCCTAGATGATATCCGGGCACATGGGGTTACAGCCACACGACTACGTCAAGGGCTCGGATCTCGTGTGCAGACTCTGGAGGACAGCACCTGAGACATACAGGGTGCAACTGACTACCTAGAGTTGAGAGCTGATATGGACTGGCAGTTCACTATCACGGTCCGAGACATGGTGGAGGCGCTGGAGGAGAGGACTTTGGCTGCAGAGTTTGTGGCTAGGGCTAGCTTTGTCATGACAGGACTTGCCATGATGATTGGGTTGTACTCCCACTTCTTCTTCTAGACCTATTACGGGCGGGTTGTGCCCGTAGCACATTATGTAGTTTAAAACTTTGATACTGATGTGGTCATGTAAACCCATCCCTTTTGTATCCTTGTCTTTTGGGACAATGTACTATGTATGTTTTAACTATGTATGTGATGGTTTAGGTTGTGATGATGGTTGTTTACGTTTGATGTTGTTGTATCCTTATGTCATGATCTATCATTATTATTATATAATGTTGTTTCTTTTTAAATGATTGTTAGAAAGAACGTCATGGCACCTAAGCGAAGGACGCCCCGTAACACTACTAGTGGCAACAACGAGACGATTTCCTCAAACGTGGAACAACTCATAGCACAGCGAGTAGCTGCCGCCATGGAGCAGTATGAAGCAAATCAAAATAGTGGCGGAGGAAACGGCAGCGGTACCGGCGGAGGAGGTGCAGGAGGTAGCGGTACAGCAGGAGGTAGCGGTACAGCAGGAGGTTCCAGAGGTAATAAAATAAATAAGCCATAACACATAGTCATGATCCGAATAAATGACGTTATGACTTGTGATTCTACAGATGCTCCAAATAGGAAGTGCACCTACAAGGCCTTCATATCCTGCAACCCCCGCAGTTTCAATGGCACCGAGGGTGCAGTTGGGCTAATGAGATGGGTAGAAAAGATGGAATCGGTGATTGATATTAGTGAATGCACCGCTGACTGCATGGTGAAGTATTCTACATGCACACTCACTGATAAAGCTTTAACCTGGTGGAATTCACAAGTCAAGACTTTAGGGAGAGAGACAGCGTATCAATTATCTTGGGAAGACTTGAAAAACATGATGATCGAGGAATATTGTCCTCGAAACGAATTGCAAAAGATTGAAACTGAGATGTGGAACTTACAAATGATCGGAGATGATGTGGCGGGGTACACCGACCGTTTTAATGAATTGGCAATTCTGGTACCTCATATGGTCACACCAGAACATAAGCGTGTGGAAAGGTATCTGTGGGGCCTTGCGCCTCAAATTCGTAGTATGGTAACATCATCTAATCCAATGGATGCCAAGAGTGCCATAACTTTAGCATTCAAACTGAGGGATGACGCAGTGCGTAATGGAGTGTTTAGAAGGAAGGAGAACGAGGAAGGTAGATCTGGGGAGAAAAGGAAATGGATGGGAAATTCAAGTAATAAATCTGGAAAACAAGGGTTTAAGAAACAAGAAACTGTGAAGGCTTTTGCAGCCAACACAACGGAAAGGAAGGGGTATGATAGGGGTCTACCGAGGTGTAAGAAGTGCGGAAATCAGCACACCGGTGAATGTATCAAATGTGGAAAGTGCGACAGGTTTGGTCACACCACACCAGCTTGTTGAGTTAACGACCAAATGGGGAAATTTAAACCGGGATGTTTCATATGTGGTGACCTGAAGCACTTCAAGAAGGATTGTCCCAAGTGGAAGAATCAGACGAACGCTCAGGCACGAGGGAGGGCATTTGTGATGGGTGCAAGGGACGCACGCCAGGACCCGATAAATAATCACTATGCTTCCGTACTTTTTGATTCGGGTGGGGATATGAGCTTTGTGTCGAATGATTTTAAATCCTTACTCGGTATTAAGGCCAGCAAACTAGATCAAAGTTATACAATTGAATTGGCAAATGGAAAATTAATAGAAACCGGAGAGGTCATTAGGGGTTGTACTTTATATTTAGAAAACCATACATTCAGTATAGACCTTCTACCCGTCGAACTAGGGAGTTTTGATATTGTTATTGGCATGGATTGGTTATCAAAGAATCGTGCCGAGATCGTATGCTTCGAGAAGTTTGTACGTATCCCACTACCAAGCGGAGAAATTCTTTCAATTCGAGGCAAAAAGTGTAGAACGATGTTGAAGATGATAAACTGCATGAAAGCTCATAAGTATCTACGCAAGGGTTATTGTGCATTCCTGGCTCACATCGTCAAGAAGAAACCCGAGGAACGTCGACTTGAGGACATACCAATCGTTAGGGATTACCCTGAAGTATTTCCCGAGGACTTACCTGGATTACCACCATCAAGGCAAGTCGAGTTTCGGATCGACCTAGTACCAGGAGCCGCACCAGTTGCACGATCTTCGTATCGTCTAGCCCCTTCCGAGATGCAGGAACTGTCGAGCCAACTACAAGAATTACTTGACAAAGGTTTCATAAGACCGAGTTTCTCACCATGGGGAGCTCTGGTCCTGTTTGTAAAGAAAAAGGATGGAACCTTTAGAATGTGTATTGATTACCGGGAATTGAACAAGCTGACAATCAAAAACCGGTATCCTCTTCCTCGAATAGACGATTTGTTTGATCAACTTCAAGGTTCCAGTTTCTATTCTAAAATCGATCTACGATCAGGGTATCATCAACTGAAAATTCAAGAAGAAGATATACCAAAAACGGCTTTTAGGACTCGTTACGGTCACTACGAGTTCCTAGTTATGCCATTTGGCTTGACTAATGCACCGGCTATTTTCATGGATCTCATGAACCGCGTGTGCAAGCCGTACTTGGATAAATTCGTGATTGTGTTTATCGATGACATATTGATATATTCACGAACCAAGGAAGAACATGAACATCATTTGAAATTAATATTGGAACTACTCAGGAATGAGAAGCTTTACGCCAAATTCTCTAAGTGTGAGTTTTGGATCCGAGAGGTTCACTTTCTCGGACACGTCATCAATAAGAATGGTATTCACGTAGATCCATCCAAGATTGAAGCTATCAAAAACTGGGAAGCACCAAGAACTCTGACTGAAGTGCGTCAATTTCTGGGTTTGGCAGGCTATTACAGGCGATTTATCGGGAATTTTTCAAAGATAGCTTTGCCTATGACCATGCTAACTCAGAAGGACAAAAAGTTTGATTGGACTGATAAACAAGAATCAACTTTTCAATTGCTGAGGCAGAAACTTTGCAGTGCACCAATCCTATCCCTTCCCGAAGGGACTGACAATTTCATTGTGTACTGTGACGCATCACACCAAGGTCTGGGATGTGTGTTGATGCAGAAAGAAAAAGTCATAGCATATGCATCCAGACAGCTGAAAGTCCATGAGAAAAATTATACGACTCACGATCTGGAATTGGGTGCTGTCGTGTTTGCACTCAAGATTTGGAGACATTACTTATACGGTACAAAATGTACTATCTTTACAGACCACAAGAGTCTCCAGCACATCTTTCACCAGAAAGAACTCAACATGAGACAACCCCGTTGGGTAGATCTACTGAATGATTACGACTGTGATATCAAGTATCACCCTGGTAAGGCAAACGTCGTAGCAGATGCCTTGAGTCGTAAGGAACGGGTTAAAACTCTTCGTGTTCGTGCCCTAGGATTGACAATTCATACGAGTCTCACGACTCAAATCCGGATGGCACAACAAGAGGAAATCAAAGAAGAAAACATTCAGAATGAAGCTTTACGAGGGATGATAAAGCAGTTGGAACCAAAGTCAGATGATACTTTATACTTCATGAATAGAATTTGGGTGCCATGTTATGGTAACTTACGGGAGTTGGTTATGGACGAAGCCCACAAGTACAGGTACTCCATTCACCCAGGTTCGGATAAGATGTATAAGGATTTGAAAGAACACTATTGGTGGCCGAACATGAAAGGAGAAATTACCATTTATGTCGGTAAATGCCTGACATGTTCAAAGGTAAAGGCAGAACATCAGAAACCATCGGGATTGTTACAACAACCCGAGATACCTCAATGGAAATGGGAACAAACTTCCATGGATTTCATTACAAAGTTGCCCAGGACGTCGAGCGGATATGACACGATATGGGTAGTTGTCAATCGTTTGACAAAATCAGCTCATTTCCTACCCATCAAAGAAACGGATAAAACCGAGAAACTTGCAAAGCTTTATATCAAGGAAATTGTGGCTAGGCATGGGGTACCAATTTCTATTATCTCTGATAGAGACAGCAGATTCGTGTCTAGAATCTGGAAATCATTACAAGAAGCCATGGGCACACGTCTTGACATGAGCACGACATATCACCCACAAACCGATGGTCAAAGCGAAAGGACCATTCAAACCTTAGAGGATATGCTCCGTGCGTGTGCAATCGACTTCGGTGGAAATTGGGATACTCATTTTCCGCTAGCTGAGTTTTCATACAATAACAGTTACCACACCAGCATCAAAGCCGCTCCGTTTGAGGCTTTATATGGTCGAAAATGTCTTTCACCGCTATGTTGGGCGGAGGTTGGCGACAAACATTTAACCGGTCCTGAGATTATTCAGGAGACTACCGATAAGATCTTCAAGATCAAAGATCGTCTGAAAGCCGCCCGTGACAGGCAAAAGAGTTACGCGGATAATAGACAAAAACCATTAGAATTCCAAGTTGGGGACCGCGTCATGTTGAAGGTCTCACCTTGGAAAGGAGTTGCAAGATTTGGCAACCGTGGCAAGCTTAACCCTAGGTACGTTGGACCATTTGAAATATTGGCTAGGGTTGGCCCTGTAGCATACAAGCTCAAGTTGCCACAAGAACTAAGCAATGTACATGATACGTTTCATGTGTCAAATCTCAAGAAGTGCTTATCGGACGACACATTAATTATACCGCCTGATGAGATTCACATAGATAACAAGCTGCACTTCGTTGAGGAACCCATTGAAGTCACAGATTGGAAGGTTCAGAGAACAAGGCGTAGCCGGATTAAATTGGTTAAGGTACGTTGGAACTCAAAGCGCGGCCCCGAGTATACGTGGGAGCGGGAAGATAAAATGAAAGCCAAGTACCCATTCTTGTTCACGAACACACCAAGTCAAAAGGACAACAACTGAATTTCGGGACGAAATTCTCTTTAACATGGGGAGAATGTGACACCCAGCATACCAGGTCAATATCCATATTTTATAATTGCACGTTCATTAATTATATTTCCTGGTTTATCATTTTGACATAGTTTTGTCATGGAGTCTAGCAAAGGAACAAATATTATACTTTAGTAATTTTTAGAGTTACTAAGAAGTAAACGGTTATAACCCGCAAGGAACGTCGTTGGTGATTAACAAATCTTTATTCCGGAAAAGTCTAGTATTACGCTTTGATATAAAAACATATATATTGGTGACAAGATTACTAAAAATGAACACAACGATATCAGTTCATGGTGACGAGTTATTATTACGAGTGCATATATATATTATAGTTAAACATTAACTATGACGTGTTAAATTAGTGGATTATTGAAAAATAATCAAGATACAAAATATATAGGGTTTTTGACATTTAAAAATCCGAACACCGAGCGTTAGATCACGAGAGCGCCTACCGGGTATACCCTACCCAAAAATCACTCAACTAATAACTAGATTAATACCACATGTGGGAACAAGACCCAACACCCCCCCTAACCCCTCTCGGCCGAGACCACCCACCCACCACCCACTTTCCACTTTTCCATAACTCCATCAAATCATGTCATTAGAGCCATGCCATTTCAAGTGCTAACCCATCCAAGATCACATCAGTCTCATCTAACATATCTTGTAATGATGATAGTGTTTAAAACACTCCAACTCTTCTATCTCTACACATATATACACGTCACACACACATTCACATTCCAAGACAAAACCAAAGTTAGAAAGTTAGGGTTAGAGCTTTGGAGATTGAAGAAGCTCTTGAAGGTTTGAAAGACGGTTTGCTAGTGCATCAAGTCATCCACATCTTTCTACCAACAAATCCCCACCTAGCTTGTCTAGTGGTAAGGAAAACGACACCCAACTCTAGTTCCACCTTTATTTTCTTAATCTAAACACGTTGTTCATCATAATAAACAAAGGGATTGAAAGATTAAAAGAGTTTTCTTAAGAATTTAACTTTATAAAGTATAAAAGTTAGGGTTTTGTATAAATATGTATAAATGGGTCGAAATTATTAAAGATGAAATGTAATATTTGTTGGTTTGATTATTTATGTAGTGAATGGATATATAATCTTGTAATATCAAGGATAAAGGTAGAGAAAAACTAAAATATACATAGATATATATATGTTGGTCGAAAATATACATGCACATGTTTATTTATATGTTTGACTTGATTAAGAAACAAGAAGTGTTAGTGTATGATTTCATGTATATAAATAGAGACTAGAATATGCATGCATATATATATATGGATCGAAATAAATATATATATATAGATATATATAGATATATTTGTGTTTGATTTGATAAATGATTTGGTAATAATCAAGTAGTTGGATCCATAAATAAAAATGATAAATTAATATGAATATATGCACACGGTTTTGTTATTTGAATAATCATGATAATAAATCATAGATGAATAAAAGTATAAAATTATACTTGGTAAAAAAGTGAGATACATGTGTATGTATATATGTGAAATCGTATGGAACATACATAAATAGATATGTGTTTAAGTTGGTGAATTTGAAAAGATTGTCAAGTATGAAAATGTGTTTATATGAAAAGTATATAAATGTATGAGTATGATTATAACTGGCGAAATTTGAAAAGTTGTTAAACATTTCATGTATATATATATATATAGAAGTCATGATATATATATATAAATAACGGGGAAATTGTTAACTCGGAACTAGACATGAAACGACTAAATAAATGAAAACATATATGTTTAGAACTTGTTGATAACATGGAACGTAGACGCGAATAATGAAATATAAAGACGTTCGGTTTAAGGATAAATAATCATATGTTATTGAGAAACTTGTTTAAATATATGTTGGATTGTTAAAACATGATTATATTTGTGTGCATAAATAGATATAAATAAATGCATGTTGAACGTAAACACGTTAATAAATGTCGTTCGGAACGAGTAAATTGTATGAGTACGTGTTAACATGGATTATGTGCACGTAGGACGACTCGCATGCTTAGAACATACTTGAACGACATTTGTAGTTTTATATAATTATTGATACGAAATAATTATATGGTAATACGTGAAATATAATATAAATATATTATATGATGTTGCAAAAATAATATTTATTTTTGACAAACGTATCAAGTCACCAATATGAAAATATATTATTTTCTCGGGAAATAAGTAAAGCGTCTAGACTAGGAATAATAATCACCAACGGGTCGTCACGTTAAAACACGGTTTTATTAAACAAAAACGCACTTAACGGGATTCGTTAAGGCGGGTGAACAACTTGTGTTTAAGACAGTTAGTCTTAACATGTAAGGTATCCTTGTGTGATTAGGGTACGGATAAGCGGGGTTTACGGTTATTCAAGTGTTTGCTAGCAGTCATACTGACGAGGTGAGTTTCACTAATTCCCCTTTTTCTAAGTTTTTTAAATGATTTGGGGTGGAAACATACTTGTAAAATACTTTTGTGTGTAAATGAATTGAACTAATGATCTGACCGTATGTGTGTATTGAGGGAAAAGTAAAGCGCTTAAAATCCTCTGAATAAGTTAGTAACCATTAGCTATTTTAGCCCAGGATTATATGGATAGTACTATTGGGGGTGACGCCTCCGGTCATGGTTAGTCGCGCTAACCAGGGGTCAAAAGGGCCGAATGACCGCATATTGTCTTACTCGCAAAAAGGCGAGGGGGAGGCACAAAAGGTCGGGGTTTGGTTAAGGTCTCGTACATTACATACTATTTTGTATTCCTTGCAAGCTTACAAATGGGGTCAATAGATCGGATTAGTATTCAAATTCATTGGTAATACATGCAAAAGGATTCTGATCAGGTTAAAGTGATCAGGTTTTAAACAAAAGAGTTCTGATCAGGTTAAAGTGATCAAGTTTTAAGCAAAAGAGTTCTGATCAGGTTAAAGTGATCAGGTTTTAAGCAAAAGAGTTCTGATCAGGTTAAAGTGATCAGGTTTTAAGCAAAAGGGTTCTGATCAGGTTAAAGTGATCAGGTTTTAAACAAAAGAGTTTTGATCAGATTAAAGTGATCATGTTTTAAATAAAGGGTTTTGATCAGGTGAAAATGATCAGGTTTAAACATTGGGTTTATGATAACTCTTTTTAATAATTTGTGAACTCACCAACCTCGTGTTGACATTTTTAAGTATGTTTTCAGGAAAATGAACGTGGTTTCCAGGCTAGCAATGTAGGTTACTTACATACATGAGGATACAGCTTTTGGAAGGATTTCACTTGTATAACTCATGGTTTTGAGTCATATTTGAGAAATCTTAAATTTTGTAAAAACTAAGTTATGTTTTGGGATGTAAACATTTAAACTTTGGTTATGTATCCAATATCATGTATGTGTTTGCGGTAATCATATGCTTCGAAAACCAGTGAACGTTACGCCTCGTATTTCCGCCTTGGCGGGGTGTGACAGAAACATACTTGCTTTATACGTTTTAAAACATGAAATATACTTACCTGATACGTTTGGAAAACATGAAACATATTTGATACGTATGGAAAACATGAAACATCGTACTCATTTTTTTTATATGATAACAAGAAAACAAGACCCGGCCTTTATGTTTGCATATGTTAACATTGGGAGCTCGTAAAGTCCCCTACGTAAACATTTTAATAACCATTATCTAAGGACTTAGCCTGGGATTTTATGGATAGTACTATTTGGGATTGACACCCCCGGTCATGGTTCGATCTGTTTTGGTCGAATGGCCGCATAGTGTTCAAACGTGTTCGGGAGGTACGAGCTGGGGGCAAAACACCTGTGCCATGGTTTGGTTATGTCTCATATATGATCATATTATTTGTATTCTTAGCTAGTATACAAATGGGTCAACATTACTTGTTTTGTTTATCATATACATTGAATCGTTTTCTTGCAAATTGGTTTTGCCAATCGGTTACATACAAATGGTTTTGCCATTCGTTTACATGCAAATGTTTTCATCAATGTTTTCAGGGAAAACGGTTTCATATTACGGCCACATATACATTATCAACGTTTTCAAGGAAAACTACTTTACACTGACACGATCAAACCTGTGAACTTACCAACCTTTGTGTTAACACTTTAAGTATGTTTTTCAGGTAATTCATAGCTATGGCATGGTTGGAATAGGATAACCACTTGGATTAAACCCTAGAAGCCGAAGACCTTATTTGTTTGAGATAGGCTTTTAGATCGTGCATCACTGTGAAGACGTACTGTCGTCTAACATCAAGTCATATTGACTTACATGGTTTTAAGTCAATGTAATATTTCTGTTAGTGTTGTAAAGGTGTTTAACACTTTAGAAGTCTTTATTTTAGTTTCCGCTGTTGTGTAATGTTATCAATCGTTACAACATTAATTTATTAATTTATTTATTTATTACGTAAATAAATTTAGGGTTGTGACAGGCATGCCGATGGTTGAGTGATAGCTTTTATTATACGAAAACTATGCCAATGGAAGATGGTTGTCCCAGATACCACCGGAATCAATGATAATGGCCCGGAGCATGTCCTCCAAGGTCTGAATGGTCCTTTCTGATTGATCATCGGTTTGAGGGTGGTAAGTGGTGTTGATATTCAGTCTAGTGCCCATTGCTTCATTGAATTTATTCCAAAACCTTGAGGTGAATCTAGTATCCCTGTCGGACACAATTGACAATGGCATACCATGTCTGCTCATAATTTCATTAATGAATAACTCTGCTAGCTTCTCAGACGAAAAGCCTCACGTATTGGTAGGAAGTGAGCACTTTTCGTCAAGCGGTCGACGATCACCCAAATGGTATCATTGCCTTTAGCTATTCATGGTAGCTTTGTAATGAAGTCCATCGTGATCTCTTCCCATTTCCATTCTAGTATCGGCAAGGGTTGCATTTAACCAGACGGTTTCTGGTGCTCGGCCTTAACTAGTGAACAAGTTAGGCACTTGCTCACATATCTAGTGACATCGTTCTTCCTGCCAGGTAACCAGTATTCTTTCTTCAGGTCTTCATACATTTTGTTCGTCCCAGGGTGGATATAGTAGCGAGACTTATGAGCCTCTTCAAGGATTTTGGCCCTAAGTTCACTAATATTGGGTATCCACATCCGGCCAAAACGAGTTCGTACACCATACAAATTGGTCTCCAGGTTACCCTGTTGTCATACTATTCTTTCCCGTTTCACATTCCTTTCTAACAGTGCTTCATCTTGTGCCTTCGCTATTTCATTCAGAAGGTCTGGTGTTATAATCAACTGACATGCTTTGATCCGGAAAGGTGTCGGCTCTTCCTTTCTGCTTAAGGCGTCAGCCACTACGTTTGCTTTACCTGTATGGTACAATATTTCACAATCATAATCCTTTAGTAGTTCCAACCACCTCCTTTATCTCAAGTTTAACTCCTTCTACTCAAAGAAGTACTTCAGGCTCTTATGATCGGAGTAGATGGTGAATTTAACCCCATACAGGTAGTGCCTACATATCTTTAATGCGAAAACTACCGCCGCCAACTCCAGATCGTGATTCGGGTAGTTAACCTCATGAATCTTTAGCTATCGCGAGGCATAAGCAATTACTTTTCCTCATTGCATAAGCATACAAACCAATCGCTGACCCGAAGCGTCAGAGTAAACTACTAAGTCTTCGTTTCCTTCAGGTAAGGTCAAGACTGTAGCTTGGGTTAATTGTGTCTTTAGTTCATCAAACACATTATCCTGGGTTGGACCCCATTCATACTTTACCTCCTTACGCGTTAGCTTTGTCAGTGGCGAGGCTATCTTCGAAAAATCCTAAATGAATCTTCGATAGTAGCATGCCAATCCCAGAAAGCTTCGTATCTCTGTTGGTGTTGTTGGGACGTTCCATCCTTTTACTATTTCGATCTTTGCAGGATCTACCATAATGCCATTTGGATTTTTAATATGACCTAGGAATTGGACTTCCCTATGCTAGAACGCGTATTTGGAGAATTTTGCATACAACTTTTCCTGCTTCCGAACTTCTAATACCTCCCACAGATGACAGTGGTGATCACCTTCGTTCTTTGAGTAGATGAGAATGTCATCAATAAAAACTACTACTGACCGATCAAACATTGGTCTCCATACTCTATTCATTAAATCCATAAACGCGGCTGGTGCGTTGGTTAGTCTGAAGGACATCACGAGCAATTCGTAGTGTCCATAACGCGTGTGAAATGCGGTTTTTGGTACATCTTCCTCCCTTACTTTCAATTGATGGTAAACCGACCTAAGATCAGTCTTTGAGAACCAACTCGCGCCTTGTAGTTGAAAAAAAAGGTCGTCTATTCTAGGCAGTGGGTATTTGTTCTTTATTATTCGTTTGTTCAATTTACGATAGTCGATGCACATGCATATGATCCCGTCCTTCTTCTTTACAAATAATACCGGAGTGCCCCATGGTGAGATACGCGGTCTGATGAATCCTTTTTCTGTTAGTTCTTCCAACTGAGACATAAATTCTTTCATTTCTGTCGGAGCCAATCGGTAGGGTACTTTGGCAACGGGCTGAGCTCCTGGCAGTAAGTCAATCTGAAATTCTATTTCCCGTTCGGGTGGCAAGCCAGGTAGATCCTCTGGGAACACTTCTGGAAAGTTGCACATCACGGGTACATCCTTGAGTTCTTTCTTTTTCATTCTATCGTCAATAACATACACCAGATAAGCTTCGCAATCGCGCCTCATATAACTTTCGTCCTTGATCAACAAAACGACGTTCGACATCGTGCAATTCCAATCCCCATAAACCGTAATTGGACTACCGTCAGTGGCTTTGAGATGTATCATCTTTTGTTTACAAACGATTTATGCTTCATTGGCAGCTAGCCAATCCAAGCCCACTACTATGTCAAATCCTCCTAAGGTTAGAAGGTACAATCTAGAAGGAAACTTATGGCCCTCTATTTCTATCATGCAATCGTCAGTCATTTGGATGACTACTAAGTTTCTACAAATTGAACTTTCTACGCTAAAGGCCATTATAAGGCTACTGATTGTTTAGTCTAGGTTGCGGCTAAATGCAGTGGATGTAAAACTTTTACTATAACCAGAGTCAAACAAAATAGCAGCATGTTTATCATTAACTAGGAACGTATCTGACACGACATCAGGGTTCCCTTGGCTTCTTATTCAGTCAAGGCATAAGCCCGAGCTCTAGCCTTTGGTTGTTCTTGTTCCTTCTCCTTTCTCGAACCAGATTGTCCGGTCTTCCTCCAATTCTTGTTCAGGTGTCCAAATAGACCACATCCTTGACACTTGACGTGTAACGAACCAAATTTCAGGTTTGTAACTAATATGGCAATCGTATTATGGGGTGTATTTATATTAATAATGGGAGTTTGAGACTTTTTGTAAAAATGGAGGAATCATGTAGTTAAAGAACAAGGAGCCAATTTACAAACTGGAGGGACTGGATGTGTAAAATAACAAATCAGATTTGTTATGGGGGTGTGGGTGTGGGTGTGTGAGAAATAGAAGAGAAAGATATGAGAGGAGTGCTTGATCAAGAAGCTTAAATCAGAGAAATTGCATGCTTAGTTCGGAAGTTTTGGCTTACAATATCCTTCCTACACATCATGTAAGATCTCTTTCTCCTATTTGAATCCACCATCTATGGTGTTCATGGTGGGTTTTGATGAAATCAAGCTATGGGGATGTTTTGGGTATTTTGATTGATTAAAAACTTGATAAACGTTATAATCTAGCTTGATTAAAGGTTAATGGTGGTGAATAACATCATGTTAACATCCAATTTGATGATTCAAGAATTTGTGTTCTTGAGGGTAATTTGGGGGTTTTCTAATTGGGGATGTTTTTTTGATGGATTGAAGGTTTGTAAGTGTGTAAGAAACCTCAATCAATTTGATGATTTCAAAATTAGGGTTCTTGGAACCCAATTTGGGGGTTTTATATTTGGAAGTGTTTAATTGTTGAATTGAGTATAGATAAGTGTTTATGGTGTAATATAAACACATTTTCAAGTATAAAACTCAATTGAATTAGTGAATTATTAATTGGATGAAATTGTGGAAATTGGGTGAAAACCTTAACGGGTCAAAATGGGTTGATTTTGATTAGGAAGGATAAAAGCTTGAGTGAACCTTAATAAACCAAGATTAGGTGATAGTTAAGGATCATAAGATCTTGGGTGGGTGTTAAACTCCAATTAGTGTATGTATTGGGGTGATTTAGATTACTGAAACATGTGGAATGTTTAGGTAATCAAGGCGTGAAAGATGTTAGCTTTGCACTTACTTAGTATTAGATATGTAGTCTATGTGTAAGTAGTTGATGTGGTATGCTATTTACATGTTGTTAATATATTTGACTTGTGTGGTATAAGTCAATGTTTAATTGTTATGGTAGAACTTGTATGTTTGACTCAATGTGGAAATTTAGTCAAACTAAACCATTGATGTGTGATAATGTGTGTAAATTGGCTTAAGTTGTATCTAGCCAAACTATATTAACTAATGTGGTTAAATGGAATAAAAGACTCAAGGTGGTTAGAGTTATCTAATTGGTGAAACATAGAATGCGATTTTAAATTGACTTAATATGTTGTTGAGTCGACCCGTTAGTGTAAAATGGTAATTTTGATTGAATACATGAAGTGCGGATACTCCATGGAGGAATTATGTGAAGTCAAAATACCATTGTTGATAATGGTGGAATTGATATAAAAATTAACTTAATGTGGTAAGTCAAACCATTGTGGATAATGGTGGAATTGTTGTAATTTGACTTTAGTTGGTATAGGGTCAAACTAATATGTTGATTCGGTATAATTAGACTATGTGGTTAATAGTCAAACTTGAATGTGCCAATGTGGTGAATAGGTGTAATTAGACTATGTGGTTAATAGTCAAACTTGAATATGACAATGTGGTGAATAGGTGTAATTAGACTATGTGGTTAATAGTCAAACTTGAATGTACAAATGTAGTAAATATATGTATATAGACTATGTGGTTAATAGTCAAACTTTAAGGTGCAAATGTGGTTAAATAGTGTAAATGACTCAATATGGTCAAGAGTGAACTAAAATGTAGAATGTGGTAACATTAGACTAAAATTGACTTAATATGGTAAAAGTCAACCGCTGGTGGTAAAATAGTAAATTGATTGATTACATGAAGTGTGGATACTTCATGGAGGTGTTTACGTGAAGTGTGGACACTTCACGGGTGATAGTGAGGTCAATTACTTCACGAGTGAAAGTGAAGTCAAATACTTCACGGGAGACATGAAGTGTGGATACTTCATGGGTCGGCATGGAGTCAAATACTCCATGTGAGAAAGCGAGGGGTGGTTCTCGCAATAGACATGTGGATATGTCAATTTGATGAATGGTGAAACGTTAGGACTTGTATGGGTCAATACACGTCTAAGTTATAGGTCTTTGTATGCCTAATCAATTAAGTGATTGAACTTGAAGTCAAACACTTCATGGGTAAAATACGAGTAGTGGTACTCGGGTTTGGGGGTTGATAACTAACAATTATATGTTAGAACATGTAGGAGATCATAAATGTAGTTTAAACATGAGTTTTTGATGGTTAACAGCTTAAATATGCAAACGGGTCAATCGACGGGGGGTTACATAGGCTGAAAAACTAAATTTGGACCACTTTGACCTGGTGGGGGCGTACCATATGCCCAACTGGCGTCCCATACGCCCACTGGCGTATGATACGTCCAGTTGGATCTGGTAGACGCTGGAAAATACGCGTTTTCAGGATTTTGGCCTGTCGTTGTTGTAGAGACTTGTGGGGGATTTCTAGGACTACATATCTATACTAACCATGTTCAAACTGATGTTTTGAATGTAGGGAAAGCTCCGGAGTGATCTCGGGTCTCGCATCAAGTGGATTGGATTCTCGTGGACATGTTTTGTAATTGGTTTTGTTAATCTTCTCATATAGAGTCTTTACAAACTATTTGGGGTTGTTACAAGTTGTGGATAACTTGTTGGTATCTTTGTTTAAACTAATTTTGTGGAAAATTATGTTAGTTTAATTCGTGTTGTACAACTTAACGTTTGGATACATTAAATGTCGTTTTGGGACCTAACTTCCACGTTGTTTTTAAAAGCTTAAATTGGGTTGGATTTTTGGGGGTTACAACTTGGTATCAGAGCAATGGTTTGACGGATTTGGTGTGCGAGACACCGAACTCAAACCTATAATGCTCTTGATATGGTCGGAGAAATGAGAATCCAATGATGGCGAGACCGAGACTCGGAGCTTAAGGACGAAAGGTTAGTAATGATTAATGTGTTATTTGTTTTAATTTTTGTCCAATGTCAACTAATTGTGTCAAAATTTGTTAAGGGATTCATTATATGGAAATAGTGAATGGAATTGGGCATATTATATTATCAATCATGCCTAGCCAGTGTGATTCTTAATGTAACACGTCCGAATACCTTCTCGATAACCATATGATGATGAACACCGACAATAAGTAAGTGAAGGTGGTTAAATATGTATATGTATATATTATGTGTTTATGCATAAATGATTATGCAGGGGTAATTAATATACACATAGGAAGAAGTAGAGCCTTATAGTGTAAGACTAGAGGCCTATAAGTAGGTAGAACACCTACAAACTTATTACTAAACGGTCCGGGATGACAGGGAGAGAACATATCTTAACAGGCATAATTATAGATGGAAGTTGACTTAAGACTCGTGCATGAATGAGTCTATGTGAATATCACCTCGAGGATGAGGATGAGCTTCTGATTAGTCTAGAGTTATGGAAAGCAACATTCTAGTGGAGAATGGCTAAAGCTTTTTGTAATATTGTGCTTCCTTCAAAGAAGGTATGAGCTCATTGAGGCGGTAATTTGAAGAACCGCATGAAGCCTTAAGGGAGGGAGGATCAAATGTAGTCCAATACGTGGAGGAAAGAAACCTTGTCTTCACAAGGGGTTTGTGGTGGATGAGCCAAAGAAGTAAATAGTGGGAGTTTGTTCGTTGGTCAACAAAAAATACATCACTATAATGGTATTGGCTTTAAAGCGATCCATTATGATGGGTGTATAGAGTACTACTCGCGGAGAGTCGACTCCGGAAATTGGTGGATTATTCGGTTGGAGGTTTTCCGTGTGGAGAAAGGCTTAAAGACGTGGAGGTAATGCAACAAGGTGAACTCGAGAGACGTTCTTGAGTTAGCTTTGTCACAAGCCGATGTGGATCTTGCAATTTGGAGTTTTCTTCACGTACGTTAGACCATTGGATTAAGCAAAAGATTGTGGGCATGTCATATGACTACCTATGGTCTTGCCCAAATATTGGAATCAGGGAAGGAAAGAGGATGGATCGGCTTTCTCGATCGATGCTATTCGTTGACGCTAGAGCGGATTCTTGCGTGTGGTGTGTAATCTGGTGGAACTAATTACGATATGATGCAAAGAGTTCAAACTCGGGAACAAGTGGGATGTGAAGGGGAATTTGTGGTGGCTTCAAGAAAGCTAAATATTCTAGCCGAGCTAGAAATCCCTTTGGGAAGGCAATACTTGTTGTTGCCATATGTGTGGAATTTACATAAGTGGGTTGATGGGACACATTACGCCAAAGTGTTCTAGTCCTAAAATGGGTGCTACGGTGGTTACAAGTCGGAACTCATTCAAAGTGAATGTCCCTAGTTTAAAACACACGAATGATACGGGGAGGAAATAGAAATTTTAAGGCTGTCGAGCCGAACATTATAACTACCAAAGACGAGACTGAAGTCTTTTGGTATAATTTTTGGATGAGTTGTTATGTGAATCGGTGGATTCGGAGGTGACCAACATTGCGGATCTCATAATGTTGATAAATGTATGAGTTAATAATCGAAAGGTGTGCATGAAACAGTCATATGAAATGGAGTCCTAAGATTGTAGTGGAAATTGTGGGGTTACTTAGTAACCGAGTCGATGCCGTGAATGACTAAAGGGTGATGTGTAGATCCGTTCTCACCTAGAGACGGTGAAACACATGGCGCGTGAATTGGTGTAAGCCTGGCTTTTGCCATTGACACCAACTGGGGCGATGGAATACTTGATGTTCCAGTTGTTAAGAAGTTCATGAGGGTTCTATACCCGAATGTCTCTTCTTGGAGTGTAACCGTTTCTCTTGAGGAAAAAAGAATGGAAGATTGTATACGTGCGTTAACCTTTGAGTTTGATCATGTGACTAAAAGGCTTAGTTTCAACAAACCAAAGTAAAGGAGGGCGTGATCCCTTGAATGGTATCATTTCCGTTATGAATACTATAGGATTGCGAATGTAAATTTCTGACTTATTAGAAGTTACGTGGTTTATGTGTATCAATGTGAAAGGCGTATAGACCCATGTATGCTAATACGGTGGTCGTTTATTCGATGATAGTCGTTTCTATCTTTGAAGCAAAGTTGTCGAAGCTCATTATCTTCATGAGTTTCCTGAAATTCCCTAAAAGGAGAGGCCTTTCTTCGGAATGATTCAGTGTACCATTTTGGCTTTGGTGGAAATCCATTATTGGATGAGGTGCTGATCTATAAAGACATATATGTTGACCGACAATGATTGAAGTAATCAAAGGGTAAATGGTGTTTGGAGTCTTAGAACTTCATGATCGGTGAATGAAAATGAAGTCTTCAAACTTCAAAGGGGCATTGTAATATTAAGATCCTTCAATCTCAAAGGATGACTTACGCTAAAAGTTGTTGGGATTATTAGGGTGTTGGTTTATGAAAGAGCATTTGCCTATGGCATTTGACGCTTCTTTCTTTAGGAAGACCGTATTCCTTGTATGTTGTTTTGGTGCCTCGTGGATTAGACTCAATTTTTCTATATACAACGAGACAAGGGTATTCTCCTAGTCAGTTGAAACTAAAGGAGAGAACTTGGAGAGGGAATTGATGAATCTGTACATGGGCAAGTGTTAGAAGGTTGAATTGAAGTCCTCGAATTTCATCGGTGATCTTGAAGTCCTTGTATTTCATGGGTGATAACTGAGACTTAAAAGTCTCATGGTTATTATATGTTTGTTTTAGAGTTTAACTTTTGGTGGCTGGGAATGAAAAGAGGCACAATCTAGTGTGTGGTTATAAGTGTCTCACTTGCCTACGGGTTAAGGCCGAATACCAAAAGGGAACCTACTCTTCCGTGTGTTCAGAGAACTTTGGTTCAATAAGTGTGTGATACGACATGGTACATCTGTACCCGTTGAGTCGGATTGAGGTGTTAGTTTCTTCTACGAATTGGAAGAAACTAGTTGACTATTTACCATTAGTTGAAAGATGGTGTCATCTTATCTACCATCTGAGTATTCGTATTCGATTGATTGAATTAGTAAATGGTGAACGGTGTCGATTACCGTTTAGTTGAGTGCTATTTGTTGTCGTACAACTAGGCATCATAGTGTAATTCATGACTTTGCGTGAAAGATCTTGTTTATTGAGTGTGATTGAAAAATCCACTCAAAGTGGATAGAAAACCCTAAGTGGATTTTGGGATGAGGTGTATCGGTTTCGAAAACGTGGGAGGCCAAGTCCCCGTTTTGTTGGACCTTTCAGACTTCACTTTAGTTGTTAAGTGGTATGTCATAGGAGTTACTCGGGGGATCGTGTAGACTCCATGATACATTCCTCATGATTCATCCACAGGAATGTGTGGCGAGAGTAGTGGATATTGCTTCTCATATCGGTACTGAGGCAATATATCATGGATGTTTTATCTAGAAGAACTGGAGACTAACTTAGGTAGTTTGGTGACACGCTTGTGGCATAACTGGATTAACCAAGTGTTGGTTCAGCAAGATCCTTAGATAGGGCAAAAACTACTCGGGAATCTGAGGATAGTTACCCGAGTGTTACCCTAATCTTTTGATGGATCGGGTTTCGGGGACGAAACCCAAAATTAGGGGGTGTGATTTCTAACGAACCAAATTTCAGGTTTATAAATAGAATGGCATTCATATTATGGGGTGTATTTATATTAATAATGGGAGTTTGAGGCTTTTTGTAAAAATGGAGGAATCATGTAGTTAAAGAACAACGAGCCAATTTACAAACTGGAGGGACTGGATGTGTAAAATAACAAATCATATTTGTTATGGGGGTGTGGGTGGCGACACACACACACATAGTATGTGTGTGTGTGTCGTGAGAAAGAGAAGAGAAAGAGATGAGAGGAGTGCTTGATCAAGAAGCCTAAATCAGAGAAATTGCATGCTTAATTTGAAAGTTTTGGCTTGCAATATCCTTCCTACATATCATGTAAGATCGCTTTCTCCTCTTGAATCCACCATCTATGGTGTTCATGGTGGGTTTTGATGACATCAAGCTATGGGGCTGTTTTGGGTAGTTTGATTGATTAAAAACTTGATAAAAGTTATAATCTAGCTTGATTAAAGGTTAAGGGTGGTGAATAACATCATGTTAACATCCAATTTGATGATTCAAGAATTTGTGTTCTTGAGGGTAATTTGGGGGTTTTCTAATTGGGGATGTTTTTTTGATTGATTGAAGGTTGGTAAGTGTCTAAGAAACCTCAATCAATTTGTTGATTTCAAAATTAGGGTTCTTGAACCCAATTTGGGGGTTTTATATTTGGAGGTGTTTAATTGGTGAATTGAGAATAGATAAGTGTTTATGGGGTAATATAAACACATTTTCAAGTATAAAATTCAATTGAATTGGATGAAATTTTGGAAATTGGGTGAAAACCTTAACGGGTCAAAATGGGTTGATTTTGATTAGGAAAGATAAAATCTTGAGTGAACCTTAATAAACCAAGATTTGGTGATAGTTGAGGATCATAAGATCTTGGGTGGGTGATAAACTCCAATTGGTGTATGTATTGGAATGATTTAGATTACTAAAACATGTGGAATGTTAAAGATGTTAGCTTTGCACTTAGTATTAGATATGTTGTCTATGTGTAAATAGTTGATGTGGTATGCTATTTACATGTTGTTAATATATTTGACTTGTGTGGTATAAAGTCAATGTTTAATTGTTATGGTAGAACTTGTATGTTTGACTCAACGTGGAAATTTAGTCAAACTAAACCATTGATGTGTGATAATGTGTGTAAATTGGCTTAAGTGGTATCTAGCCAAACTATATTAACTAATGTGGTTAAATGGAATAAAAGACTCAAGGTGGTTAGAGTTATCTAATTGGTGAAACATAGAATGCAGTTTTTAATTGACTTAATATGTTGTTGAGTCGACCCGTTAGTGTAAAATGTTAATTTTGATTGAATACATGAAGTGTGGATACTCCATGGAGGAATTATGTGAAGTCAAAATACCATTATGGATAATGGTGGAATTGATATAAAAATAACTTAATGTGGTAAGTCATACCATTGTGGATAATGGTGGAATTGTTGTAATTTGACTTTACTTGGTATAGGGTCAAACTAATATGTTGATTCGGTATAATTAGACTATGTGGTTGTAGGTCCTGAGCAGATCCGAAAAACACAAATCAACGGAGAAATCTTCAAACAATCCGGATCGAGAGGCGGAATCTCTGGATCCGGTATCACTCTCGAATCAGAAATGGTAGAGACGGGTGCGGGAATCACATACACGAACAGAAACATATGAAAATGAAAAGAACAAATAATTGAAAGCATAAAACGTATGATTCTTTGATTGATATGAAAATTAAAATCATACACTAACAATTAGTCTCACCCCAGGGTGAGCTCCCCCTGGGGTGGTGATTCCCTCTACAGACACACTCACTCCTAATGGGTATTCTACTATATATAGGAGGCCTCATGTGCCTTGTTTTCCAAGCCACCTGCCAAACAGGCCTGAAAAACAGGCATCGAAACTAGGTAGTTTCGATTGAACAAATGTTCAACCGAAACTACTAGTTTCGATTGAACAAAAGTTCAACCGAAACTACTAGTTTCGATACTGTAGTTTCTATTGACAGCATCAGTCTCATTTCTATACTCAACAATCTCCCCCTAGACTGATGCTATCAAATCTTGTCCGACTCTGTCTTTCGTCTTCATAGAATAACTGCAGATTGTATTGATTCAAGCAAAATGTGAAAGAGAAAGTTCAGGGTTACAGCCGCTACTCACACCCTAAACAATCTCAAACTAGGCTATTTATAGTAGTGACAGGTATCGAAACTACTAGTTTCGATTGACCATTTACAAATGATACTTAGACCTGTCGAAACAACCATCTATCGAAACTACTAGTTTCGATTGAACAAACTCAATCGAAACTAAGTAGTTTCGATGTCCCAGACTTGACTAATTACAGAAAACTGAAATTACAATAATGAAATGACAGAAAGTAAACTAGTCTAAAATTGTTTAAACATACAATAAATGACAACAGCTTATACGAAATATATGACTCTACAATCTCCCCCTAAGCTGTTGCATTACTGTCTTCAGCTCTTCATCAAGCAGCTGGTCTTTCAGATGTCTTTGGAATGAAAGGTTTGACATGGAGAGAGACAATCCTTTGATAGGCCTTCGCATCAGCTTCATCTTCATCGCTGTAAGCCTGAATGTGATTCTGGAAAAGTACTTCCAGATCTTCCGGTTGAAATTTTAACAGCTCCATTGGATCAAAGATGGTGATTTCTTCCTTGCCCTCACATTCAATAACTGCACTGCCAATGACTGGGTTATAGAACCACTTTCTGAAAGTCTGTAGCTAGACAGGTACAGATTTTGGAATAGTGATAGTCTTGTGTGTTTGGGCAGGCTTGTATCTTAGGAACACATATGGCTTTTTAGTTTTAGGATGAAACCTAGTCTTTGAGATCTTCTTCTGAGTTTTCCTAGGCTTCATTCCTTTGAAATCATTGTTGACTTGAGAATGCAGAAACTTCTCAAAGTCATAAGCCATCATGACCTTCCCAGGCTTTTGAAGTGGAAGTTTTGCTAAATCCCTGAGGTCATAGAAAGGAAGGGTTTGGAAGTCAGTCATATTTTTGAAATGCTGAACTCCCCCTCTAAATCTTCTGATGATAAAGAGCTTCCTTTCAGCATCATATTTCCAGCCAATTGGAGGCCTTTTTAGTTCTTGATGCTCTGCTATCCACTCATATGTCTTAGGAGTTTCCTCCTGAATTATTTTCTTAAACCAGGACTTTCTTGAGATTGGAGGTTCAGGTGCAGTTGAAGGTTGATCTTGTGCTGGAGTTGTTTCAGATACTGGAATGGTTGGTTCAGGAATGATATCTTTGATGAGGTTAATCTGAACATCTTCTTCATCTGATAGTGTTTGAATCTCATCACCTTCTTCAGTAAAATATCTTGTTCGTTCAGTCTCCTTTTCTTCAGTGGTTAGAATTTCTGGATGAAGGTCATTATAGCCAAAGTTTTCAATGTCATCTAGAAGAGCATTCAGCTCATCATCAGATGGTATATCTTCTTCATCCAGAATGACAGTTTCAATATCAGGCATAGCTCCCTTCCCTCTTCTCCTTGCTTCTCTTCTTTCACTAGCTGAGGGAAGGTCAGACTCTATCTCCTCAACCTTTACTTCAACAGACTCCTTTGTCTTGGTACCGTGACCGGTATACATAATTAATGCAGATTCAGGATTAGTGACAAAGGCAGGAGACGATGGTTCAACTTCTGATGTAGTCTCCCCCTGTCCTGTTGAAGTGGATGGCTGTTGAGGTGTAGGTTTGAGTATTGAGTCTTTGAGCTGCTTTACTGTTTCAGATAAGGCTTTGAAATCTTCTTGTTGCTTTGTTATCAGCCTTTGTTGAGTTTTCAGCTGAGTCTGCTTACTATCTATTTGAGTATGTAAGCCTCCAACCTCCAGCTTTAAGTCTTTGACATCCTCCTTAACTTCATTCAATTTGGACTTCAATCCTTCAATCTCTGTATCTTTCTTTTGAAGATTATCTTGAAGTCTTTTCATTTCAAGACTTAGAGTCTTGACTCTTGGTAAAGGAGAGGTTGAACCATGAAGTGGTGAGGTGGGAGGAGTAAGGATAGGTGATTGTTGTGGAGAGGTAGGAGGTGTATGGATGAGTGATTGTTGTGGAGATGTAGGAGGTGTATGGATGGGTGATTGTTGTGGAGATGTAGGAGGTGTAGGGATAGGTGCCTGTTGTGGAGAGGTAGGTGGAGTTGGATGTGGGGATGGTTCTGGAGTAGTGAATGATGAATCTGACGAGGATGACAAATCCTCCAATCCAGTCTTTATCCTTTTAGCTCTAGAGTCCTCATCTTCAAAATCAGACCCTGATTCAATTTGCCTTTTAGAGGAAGATGCAAGTTGCTCCTTTTTATCATCTGAATCAGACTTGTAATAGTCTGATCCATAGATCCCTGCATCAAGAGTCCCACTTGACTCTGCAGCTTCTACTTCAACCTCCTGTACATCAGCTTCAGCAATGACTGCTGGCTCTTGAACTACTTGTATTTCTTTAACAAAGGGGGCCTCTATCACAGGCTCAAGAATTTGCTGTTCTTCTTCTTGTACAACAGGAATGTCTATTTCGATTTCAGCTTCCAGCTCTTCATCTGATGATAAGTTTTCTTCTTCAAGGTCAGGATCAATGTCAGGAATGAACTCTTCTTCTTCTCCAATGACATGACCAAACAAGGGAATGTCAGCTATCGCCCTGTTGGTCCTTTTGCTAGTGCTTTTCTTGTAGCTGAGAGTTTTGGCTATCATGTTATCAAAAACAAAAGTGTTTCCACCTTGTTGAATCTCTGGAAGAAGATGATTGATGATAATTTGTAGAAATCTGGGATATGCTAGAAATTTCTCCTTTACTGCTCCTGTTAAGTTATACTTCAGCTGAGTGAATATGAAACCAGAAAAGTTGTAGTCTCTTCCCTTTGTTAATCCCAAAGTAGCTGATCCCAGAGTACTGTTAGCTGAATCAAAACCCCCTTTCCTTATTGATAGGCAGTGAATAAACACATGCACTATATATCTCCAATGGCTAGGTAAAGAGTTCTTGATTATTTGACCATTCTTAAACTCATCAGGATGACCCATTCTTCTAAAGCATTCTTTCACATAGAAGATTAGGAACTTAACGGGTGCTTCTGGATTGTCATTTAACTGCAGTGCTTCTCTAACTGTGTCTTCAGAAAATAATACTTCTTGGCCATGTACGGTTGCCCTAATGTGCTGCACATTATCAACTGTTATTATCTCAGCAGTTTCCCAGAATTGTCTTATAGTTGCTTCAAAAACCGGCAAGTTGTGGCTGATGGCAAAACTTATGTTGGAGTTTGCCAGAAAATTTAAGACAGGAATAAATTCAGCAGCTTTCGGATCATTGCTATTAAGGAATGCACAGACATTGTGCCTCTTCACGAATACGAGATCCATACCTGTAAAATTCATCAATGAGTAAAGGTTCTGATTATCGAAACTAAGTATTCCAACACTTAGAAAAAATCAGAAATCCTTACTGTCGAAACTAAGTAGTTTTGATAGAGATGAACTTATCGAAACTAACTAGTTTCGATAGAAGCAATAAGCTTTGATCAACACTTGTAGAAACTCTGAAATCAACACTGTCGAAACTAAGTAGTTTCGATAGAGATGAATTTATCGAAACTAACTAGTTTCGATAGGGTCAATGAGCTTTGATCAACACTTATAAAAATTATGAAATCAACAATGTCGAAACTAAGTAGTTTCGATAGAGATGAACTTATCGAAACTAGTAGTTTCGATAGAGAGATTAGGTCAAGTTTGGGTGTCGAAACCAGTAGTTTCGATTAAAAACCTTTTTGAAAACCTTTTGAAGGAGTTGAACTCCTTTATCGAAACTAACTAGTTTTGAAACCCAAACCCCCTATTGATTCATTATACTCAGATAATATAAACAATCAAATGAAAGGTTTTAGAGTGGCCTGTGAGTGACGGATATTCGTCTTACCGAAAGCGAGTATAATTTCTGCAAGAATACACATAAAAAGTGAGTTCTCAGATGATAAAGATGTATGCAAACACGGATACGACTGAGATTATGAAGATTCAGTCGAACAGATTTTGAAATTTTGAAACTCTAGGTCTGTTGATTCGCAAGAATCATTCAAATGAAATAGTGACTTTACCTGATGATGGAGACGCTAGTGACTACGGGAAAATCAGGTGAATAATCACTGATATCTTGCAACTCAGACCAAGGCTTGATAGGTTTGTGAGAGACGGAGAAGATGAATAGGGTTTGCGAAAAAGACGAGTGATCAAGAAGTGAAGGGAGGGATTCATTTATGCAGGCGTTTAAATTGCGAGGAACAAAAGACAAAAATGCCCCTGTCGAAACAACTAGTTTCGATAGGTCAAACTAGTTTCGATATTTACAGAGTAGTTTCGATAGGGCAAACTAGTTTCGATATTTACTGAGTAGTTTCGATAGGGCAAACTAGTTTCGATATTTACAAAGTAACAGAAATAAGACTAACATATATACATAAGATATTTACACTTTTTCTTCTTGAAAAAGATCCAACATGAGATCAGATCTGGTCAGTCTCTTGAAACACTTCCTTTTGCAATTAACTACTGTGAGTCCCTGAAGATAGCTGATATCAAAGTAAACCCGAACATTTGTTTGTATTTTGATTTCATGTGATTAAAAGGTACCATTTAAGCATTATACAAGGTGTACCCCACATATTAAAATAAAATGATTTTGAAAACCTATCAATCCTCAAGAAGTACCCACCTTCATCCTATCATCTCTTTCTGATTAACTAAGGTACCATCTTAGTAATGTCAAAGTACCACCAAAAATAAAATAATATATCCAAGTGGATGTTAGAAAATTAAAACAAAGAATATCCAAGTAGATATTAAAAGGTACGAGCATTCTAGATCTTTGCGTAAGCAAAACAGAAGAAGTCGTAAAATTATCCAAGCGGATAGAAAAAAAAAGTTGAACACCCGAGATCTTTGCGTAAGCAAAACAGACGGGGTCAAATCATCCAAGTGGATGGGAAAAGGATGAGCACCCGAGATCTTTGCGTAAGCAAAACATACGGGGTCATCGGTGGTAAATATCGTTATATTGACGGTCACTTGGCGTATGAATAGGAATCCAATACGTAAGCCTGTATCTGATTGAATTGGTTTTCTTAGATATAAAAATGGGTTAGATGTTTCAATAATGGGTTCAAACACACAAGTATGAGATATATATTAGAGTTTTCACACTACTTACAAGATTTAACCATATGTCGGGCCTACCAGCTATACCTCAGTAAACACCATCGCTTTTGGTCCATTCCATGTCCAAAAGATGAGATCAGACACTATCATTTCTCAATGGTCAGATACAATTCTTCCTGCAACTCAAAACCACTTGTAAGATTATATACACAGCAATTCTTTTCAGTATAATATTTTCAGCAATTCTTTTCAATTATAATATTTCTCCCCCAAAAGATTTGCGTAAAAACTGTTCATAAAAATAAAATCTTTTTGGAATTTTCTTTGACAAGTAAACAGAATAAAAATAAAATAAAAATAAAATAGAATAAAAATAATAAAAAAATACTATTCACAATTTACTGAAAGTTGATCATTCCAAGCATCTCCACCAGTTGGGCGAATCTGGTAGAGTCAAAAGCCTTTGTGATGATGTCTGCGGTTTGTTTGTGAGTTTTGACTTCAACAATTTGAATATGCTTCTTTTCAACACAGTCACGGATAAAGTGATGTTTGATTTCAATGTGTTTGGTTTTGGAATGCTGAACGGGGTTTTTGGTGATATGAGGAACGACGGTGTTGTCACACAGAATGGGTGTTTCATGGAATGTGATCCCATAGTCAAGCATCTGATGGTGTATCCATCTGACTTGGGAACAACAGAGGGCTGCGGCAATGTATTCGGCTTCGGCGGTGGATTGGGAAACGGTGGACTGTTTCTTACATTGCCATGAGACAAGGCGGTTGCCAAGGAATTGACAACCTCCAGAAGTGGATTTTCGGTCTAAGTTGCAACCCCCGTAGTCTGAGTCTGAATAAGCCACAAGATCAAACAAGTCAGTTTTAGGATACCACAGACCCAATTTTGGCTTATATTTTAAATATCTCAAAATACGTTTTACAGCAGATAAATGAGAGAGTTTAGGATTAGCCTGAAAACGTGCACATAAGCACACTGCAAACATGATGTCTGGTCTGCTGGCCATGAGATACATGAGCGATCCTATCATAGAGCGATATAGATGTGGATCAACACTTTCACCATCTACATCAGGAGTCAAACAATGACGAACTTCCACAGGAGTTTTGACAGGGTGGGAATCAGCCATTTTGAACTTGGTCAAGATTTCTTTGACGTATTTTTCTTGATGGATAAGGATTCCTGACTCAGACTGATCAACTTGTAGTCCCAAAAAGAACTTCATTTCCCCCATGGAGCTCATCTCAAACTTAGATCGCATCACTTCTTCAAATTCTTTGCAGAGACGGGGATTTGTAGAACCAAAAATGATATCATCCACATAAATTTGCACCATGATTGTATCCTTTTCCTCCTTCTGTTTGAACAATGTTTGGTCAATTGCTCCTCGTGTGAAACCATTCTCAAGCAGATGCTTTGATAAAGTTTCATACCACACACGAGGTGCTTGGTGAAGACCGTACAATGCTTTGTCTAACTTTTAAACACGGTCTGGAAAATTATGATCAATGAAACCCGGCGGCTGCTTGACATATACTTCTTCTTGAACTTTGCCATACAAAAATGCGCTTTTGACATCCATTTGATGGACGGTGAAGTCCATGTAGGCTGCATAGGCGAGAAACATTCGGATGGCTTCCAAGCGAGCGACTGGTGCAAAGACTTCCTCGTAGTCAATCCCTTCTTCTTGATAGAAACCTTGAACCACCAGACGAGCTTTGTTACGAATCACAGTGCCGCCTTCATCCTTTTTGTTGCGAAAGACCCAACGAGTACCGATTGTAACTTTGTTCTTGGGTACATCCACCAAATTCCACATATGTAACTTAGAGAATTGCTGTAGCTCTTCCTGCATTGCTTCCACCCAGCTGTTTTCTAGTAGTGCTGCTTTAATGTTCTTTGGTTCAGTTTGAGAGATGAAGCAGGAAAACATGCTGTTTTCAAATGCTTCACAGGCACTTCGGGTACTAACACCCACATTGAGTGGTCCAATGATGTTATTGGTGGGATGAATCTTGTGAATTCGCAGTTGAGGAATTGCATCTTCTTCCACGACTTCTTCCAAATTAAAAAGATTTTCAGCAGGAGGATCGGCAATATCAGTAAAAGGATCTTCAGCAGGTGATTGTGGTGCAACATCTACTAGTGGAATGGAGTTGTCTTCAACAGTTTCACTTGTTGCACCAGAACCGGAAGACTCCATATCAGATTCAGCATTTGCAACCACAGGAATTTCAACCTGAGCAGATGAGGAAGAACCTTGATCATTTAAGTTCCCTAAATTGTTCACAGAAAAATAAGGATTAGCATGAGTTGAGTCAATTGAGAAATCAGGAAGATTAAATGATTTAAAAACTGAATCGACGTCAAATAGCCAATTGGGACCGTCTCCTGCGTCCGTGTGATTATTTTCATGCCAATTGATATCAAAGGACTCCAGCACTATTCTTTTCTGCTTATGATAGACACGAAAAGCACGTTGATTGGAGGAATAACCAACAAAATAACATTCATCAGCTTTGGCTTCAAACTTGTTGAGCTGATCTGAAGTGTTCAGCATCGTGCACACACACCCAAATTTTCTGAAGAAATCAATAACTGGCTTGCGCTTGTACATGATCTCATATGGTGTCTTGTTGCAGCTTTTAGTGATAAGAACCCGATTCTGCACGAAACATGCAGTGTTGACCGCCTCAGCCCGGAAAGTCACGGGAAGCTTAGAGTCAACAATCATAGTTCGTGCAGCTTCAATTAAGGTGCGGTTTCTCCTTTCAGCTACACCGTTTTGTTGAGGAGTACGAGGTGCACTAAATTGACGAGAAATTCCTTTGCTTTCATAGAAGGAATCAAGAGTTGCATTCTTAAATTCTGTTCCATGATCGCTACGGATAGTCTTCACACTTAAACTGAAGAGGTTTTCAATTTGAAGCAGATAGGTCTTTAAAATCTTTGGCGTCTCATCCTTCTTAGCTAAGAAAAACACCCAAGTGAATCGAGAAAAATCATCTGTTACCACCAGACAGTATGACTTTCGTCCAAGACTCATGACACTCACTGGACCAAAGAGATCCATGTGAAGCAATTGGAGAGGAGAGTCAATGGAATTGGTGGTTTTAGGCTTATGTGAAGATTTGTGCTGTTTTCCCTTGGAACATGAAATACAGTGTTCCATAGGAGTGAAATCTTTGAGAGGTAATCCAGTGACTAGATTGCCTCAAACCAGTCGGTTCATTGTTTTGAAGTTGACATGTCCCAACCTCTTATGCCACAGGAAAGATTCATCTTCGGAAGCCTTTGAGAGAAAACACGATTCAATACCCGATGGGTTGTTCATATCCAAGCTATATGTGTTGTATCTTCTGGGAGCACGCATGAGAATAAGTTCATCCGGAATCACCACTCCCGGCTTTAAGATAAGACATTCTTTAGAATTGAATAAAGCACAAAAGTCCTTGTCACAAATCAGTGAAACACTCATCAGATTGTACTTTAACTGAGGAACATAGTTGACAAATTCCAGACTATTTACTCCATTTGACACTGGTGAAACTGATAAATGAAACAGTGATGGTGAAGATAACCAGCTAATCACAGTATGAATCAACAATCAAAGGGAATGAAAATGTAAGAACACAGTGAATAAACAACTGCAGATTGTATTGATTCAAGCAAAATGTGAAAGAGAAAGTTCAGGGTTACAGCCGCTACTCACACCCTAAACAATCTCAAACTAGGCTATTTATAGTAGTGACAGGTATCGAAACTATGGTCAATCGAAACTACTAGTTTCGATTGACCATTTACAAATGATACTTAGACCTGTCGAAACTACCATCTATCGAAACTACTAGTTTCGATTGAACAGACTCAATCGAAACTAAGTAGTTTCGATGGCCCAAACTTGACTAATTACAGAAAACTGAAATTACAATAATGAAATGACAGAAAGTAAACTAGTCTAAAATTGTTTAAACATACAATAAATGACAACAGCTTATACGAAATATATGACTCTATAGTGGTTAACAGTCAAACTTGAATGTGCCAATGTGGTGAATAGGTGTAATTAGACTATGTGGTTAATAGTCAAACTTGAATGTGCAAATGTAGTAAATAGATGTATATAGACTATGTGGTTAATAGTTAAACTTGAAGGTGCAAATGTGGTTAAATAGTGTAAATGACTCAATGTGGTAAAGAGTCAACAAAAATGTAGAATGTGGTAACATTAGACTAAAATTGACTTAATATGGTAAAAGTCAACCGTTGGTGGTAAAACAGTAAATTGATTGATTACATGAAGTGTGGATACTTCATGGAGGTGTTTACGTGAAGTGTGGATACTTCACGAGTGAAAGTGAAGTCAAACACTTCACAGGTGACATGAAGTGTGGATACTTCATGGGTCGGCATGGAGTCAAATACTCCATACGAAAAAGCGAGTGGTGGTTCTTGTAATAGACATGTTGATATGTCAATTTGATGAATGGTGAAACGTTAGGACTTGTATGGATCAATACACGTCTAAGTTATAGGTCTTTGTATGCCTAAACATATAAATGACTGAACTTGAAGTCAAACACTTCAGAGGTAAAATACGAGTAGTGGTACTCGGGTTTGGGGGTTGATAACTAACCATTATATGTTAGAACATGCAGGTGATCATAAATGTAGTTTAAACATGAGTTTTTGATGGTTAACATCTTAAATATGCAAATGGGTCAGTCGACGGGGGTTGCATAGGCTAAAAAACTAAATTTGGGCCACTTTGACCTGGTGGGGGCGTACCATACGCCCAACTGGCGTCTCATACGCCCACTGGCGTATGATACGTCCAGTTGGGTCTGGTAGACGCTGGAAAATATGTGTTTTTGGGATTTTGGCCTGTCGTTGATGTAGGGACTTGTGGGGGGTTCCTAGGACTACCAATCTATACTAACCATTTCAAATTGATGTTTTGAATGTAGGGAAAGCTCCGGAGTGATCTCGGGTCTCGCATCAAGTGGATTGGATTCTCGTGGATGTGTTTTCTAATTGATTTTGTTATTATTCTCATATAGTGTCTTTACAAACTATTTAGGGTTGTTACAAGTTGTGGATAACTTGTTGGTATCTTTGTTTAAACTAATTTTGTGGAAAATTATGTTACTTTAATTCGTGTTGTACAACTTAACGTGTGGATATGTTAAATGTCGTTTTGGGGCCTAACTTCCGCGTTGTTTTTAAAAGCTTAAATTGGGTTGGATTTTTGGGTGTTACATGACGTCCCTCAGACAATCCTTGGAGTATTGCCCTGCCCTCCCGTAGTTATAGCACATTGTGGAGCCAGCTTTGCATTCACCGCGGTGTTGTCTTTCGCACTTCGTGCATGTTACATACTCATATGTCCCTGTCTTCTTAGTTTCAGTTGCAATGGTTCCCTTTCCATTTCCCTTAGATGGGTTCTCCCATTTCCTCTTTGGTGCCTCCGGCGCCGGGTCCTCGTTTGCATAATCGTCATAGACAATTTCAGACAGATTAACTACCGACTCGAAGGTCGAGGGTAGGTTAGATTTCACATGAACACGGACCCTTTGGGGCAGGCTCTTGACATAATACTTGATTAATCGCTATTCAGTCTCTACCAGATGAGGTACAAGTTGGGCCAGTTCGTTGAATCTGGAAGTGTACTAGCGGTGGGTCTTGCTGCCAGCCTTGAAGTTTAGGAACTCATTCTGCACCCGATCAATTTCGTTCTGGGGACAGAACTTTTGGATTATTAGCTTCTTCAGGTCTTCCCAGGTCATCCTCCTGAGAGCGTTTGGCGACTTAGTCTCTGAATGTTCCTCCACGAGCTTAGTGCTTCGTTGGTGAAGGAATGGGCAACATACTTAACGGCCCGATCGGGTCGACACTTGCTTATGTTGATTAAGCCGTTCATTCTCTCTATCCATTCAAACGTAGCCACAGAATCCTTGTTTCCATCAAACTTGGGCGGGTCACCATCCTTGAATCCTCGGGTGTCCAGTCCCCCATTCACTTCATCCCCATCACTATCATACACTTTCTCTTCACGGTTCTCTTCATCCTCCTCTTTGATTTTCTTAAGTGCCTCAGATAGCAGATCCGACAATACGTTCTTCAGAGTCAGTACAACCTCACGGGCGATACCATCCCTAACCTCAGGTTCCAGTAATAGTAATCCTTCATTACCATCTCCTGGTGGGGTCATATTAGTTTCATCGACACTCTCGATGTGTTCCACATGCACACTCTCTTCTTCCTCCTGTCTTCGATTCAATGGTGGCCTACTTACTCGGCCATTACGACCGCCTCGGCGTCCTGTTCTTCCTCTACCAGCCATAGTTTTCTAGATTTCCTGGTAAGTAAAGGGAATACATCAGTGACACCCCCAAATTCCACTAACGGAGTTTTACCGTTTTGGAAGGTGACAAACCAGGATCTCAGTCATTAGTTACATCAAACGACACTATATGGGACTTGAAATGTCATAACATAAAAGTTCAGAGTTAATGTGAAAGCGTTTAAACAAGAAAGTAAAGGCGCAAAACAACGCGCCAAAGTTTAGTTTAATAAAGGTAAGTAAATTGTTTTAAATGTTTGCATATGAGTGAAATGATAGTAGGACTTCATGCATATCCTAGTTGTGCAACCTGTGCCTTAGTGACCTGAGAAAACATGTACGAAAAGTGTCAACATGAGGTTGGGGAGTTCACAGGTTTCAAGTTTGCAATAAGAGAGTGTTTTCCAGATTATGTACATTAAATATGCATATCTATAGGTAGCTATCCTATGTTCATGTCTTACTAAAGCGATCACAACCGAAGCTGACTGATGTGTTTGTTTGTTTGCCTCTAGTCAGGTCTATCAACTCTGACTAATGTGATTAGGTCAGTATTACACCCGTTCGACCTCCAATCGAACTAGACGACTAGCCCGGGTGGGGTTTGTCAAACCCAGTAGTACTACCAAACATTACCTCGCAAAATCTATATTTACGGTACGATATGTGTGAGGACTTTCATGATAGTGTGTTACGCTTAGCCTCAACAGTGAAATCATATGAATTACAATAACCCAAAATTGTTTGCGTGCCTGTTTCTCCCCCACGGGAAAACAGGAAAAAGTATGATGGTTTGTGTACATGTTTCTCCCCAAGCAGGAAAACGAGTAAAAATGGGCCGTGAAACTCACCTGCGTTGCGTAGTATGTAGTATCACACAAGTATGAGATTGGGACCACAAGTGTTAGCCTGCAACGGCTTACGTATGCCCTAGAATTATAAACACAACAATTAGGGACACATGACATTTGTGACGACGACATGGAAGATTAGAACGTCTTAAAACATTCTAAGGACCAATGAGTAGACGAACGTGTCAACAGGAATATAGATTTCTAAAAAATAAGATGAGTGTGTTACGTGTCGAACGTCTCTAATACGAATAATATTAAATAAATAAATAAATTCGTGCGATCGTATCATTTAATAATGATCTAAGAAAATAATATAACTAATATATTATTTTTAGTTCGTAGAAAATATATTATTTTTATTTTTAAGTGAAAATAATTGTTTTTATTATTTTTATTCGAGATTATAAACGTGAGTAAATAATATAAATAATTATATTATTAATTAGTTTTTAAACGTTACACGAGATTAATAAACGAGGCGAAATAATATAAAAATATATATTATTTTATAATATGAGTCACGGATTGAAAATAATATAAACATATTATTTTATTCGAAGTCGTGTTTTGAAAATAATATAAATATATTATTTTTAAAAGTGGAAATAATATTAATTATGAGTTATCAAACCAAACTCGAGCCTACGGGTTGTTTCCGGAACTAAAACACATTAATATATTATTATAATAATGTAGGGATAGGTTTAATATTAAAATAATAACTTAAAAACGGTTTGAAAATAAAAAGAGTTTGGAGAGACTCGAACCCGGGTCTCTCCCACACATGTACATAGCCTTAACCAGTCCCGCCCGCTAGGGTTTCGCAAACAAAGAATGTTCCAAATGATTTTAACATATAAGTCAAATGGTTTTCCCTCCCATAGGTATTGTAGTTCGAATCCCGTCCCCAATCCACAAATTTCGACCACGATTTGGAAGTTAAGCATAGGGGTTTTGTTAATCAGATGTGTTCGAACTTGTGTGTGTGTGTTTAATTGCAAAACCAACGTTTTTAAGATTGTTTAATTTCATAAATTAGAACCGAAAAACCCTAGGTTTGATCTTGAATCGATTTGAACACATCTGATGTTAGAAATTGTTGGATTCATGGGGTTTTTGACAAACAAGGGGTTGTGAATCCAACCCTGCGGTTTAATTTGATTGAAATAGTCGTTAAGATCCAAAACCCCAAATTAAAATATGAACAATCCCTAGATTCCGGATCACAAACAATTCGATGTTATCAGCCGTGGATTTCATAGGGCTTTCAATCTAGGCATAGAGGCGACTCTAAGGGTGTGTTCAATTTCATAAATGGACATCGAATTGACAGGGTTCGACCAAACGGGAAATGTATGAACCCTAGATTACGGGATCGTATCAATTCGATGTTGTAAGCCTCGGAAATGATAGGGCTTTCAATTAAAAGATGAAAACGAAGGTGAGGGAGTAGGAATTACCAGAAAAGCTGACGAATTGATGGGGTTCGAGTGACTGCAGTTGCCAACTGTGAATAGGTTGATCTTTGACGACTTCTACTATGAATCCGGACAAATTGCTGTGTGCAAAAGCTTCTGAGGTGTGAGATGGAAGTGCGCAGATGTTCGAATTGTGAATTGGTATATGAATTTGATGAATTCGATAGTATACGATCATGAAGTTGACGGTTACGGGTTTAATGGGTATAATTGGGTTTAATTTCGACAATGGTGAGGATTAAAACAGTGGTTATGACCGTTAATATCATAATCAAGCAATTTCAATTATAAAATCAAACAAAAAACGACCGTGGGGCTTGAATTGGATTGAATGAGGTTGCGGGTTTGACTTCAAAAGTCAACAGGGCCAAATTAGTCCTGATTTTGACTTTGGAGGTCAACAAATTGGGTTTTGGGACTTGCGAAACTAGTCCCTGCAGTTTCCAGTGAATTAGAGTTTAGAAAATGAAAGAATTAGTCCTTGGGGTTTGGATTGAGTTAAGAACATGGAGATTTGACTTTCTAAAGTCAACAGGAATAAAATCTCTTAAATTTTGACTTTGTAAAGTCAACGGAATGGTTTTCCCTATTTACACAAATAGTCCCTGTAGTTTGAAATAAGTAACAAGGTTACAATTTAATGTGGTTAATATAACAGAGTTAGTCTAAAAAGTCCGGATTGTCACATCATTCCCTAGTTGAAAGAATCTTTGTCCCGAAAATTAAAATAAAAAAAATTCTAAGGTGTCACATCATCCCCTAGTTGAAATAATTTTCGTCTCGAAATTTAGAATAGTACCTTAAGAGTTTGACGTGGAGTGCTTGAACAGATGAGGATACTTGCGCATCATCTGATCCTCGCGCTCCCATGTGAATTCCAGTCCGCGTTTCGAGTTCCAACGAACTCTGACAATAGGGATTTTACTGCGTTTAAGCGTTTTGACTTCTCTATCCATGATTTCTACCGGTTCTTCAATGAAACAAAATTGTTCATCGATGTGTAGTTCCTCAAGAGGAACCACGAGTGTCTCGTCTGCTAGACATTTCTTCAAGTTCGAGACATGAAAGACGTCGTGTACACCACTAAGTCCTTCAGGTAGGTCCAGTTGATACGCTACTGGGCCAATTCTCTTCACTATTTTGAATGGTCCAACATAACAAGGATTCAGTTTGCCTCGTTTCTCAAAGAGAATTACACCTTTCCAAGGTGAGACTTTGAGTAGAACCATGTCGCCTACCTTAAATTCTAATGGCCTGCGACGTTTATCGGCATAGCTCTTTTGACGATCACGAGTTGCCGCCATACGGTTTCGGATTTGAACGATCTTTTCAGAAGTTTCGAAAACAAGTTCAGGACCTTTAAGTTGGCTATCCCCAACTTCAGCCCAACAGGTAGGATATCGGCATTTACGTCTGTACAATGCCTCGAATGGTGTCGCCTTGATGCTAGTGTGATGACTGTTATTGTAGGAGAACTCCACCAGAGGCAGGTGAGACTCCCAAGTGTTACCGAAGTTAATCACACAAACTCGAAGCATGTCCTCTAAGGTTTGAATGGTACGTTTCGTTTGGCCATCTATTTGAGGATGGTAAACCATGCTCATATCTAGACGCGTGCCTAAAGCTTTTTGTAGAGATTGCAAAAAACGTGATGTGAATCGAGCGTCACGATCAGAGATGATTGAGATTGGCACTCCGTGCCGAGAGACTACTTCCTTTAAGTAAACACGAGTAAGTTTCACCATTTTGTCAGTCTCTTTAATTGCTAGGAGGTGTGCGGATTTCGTCAAACGATCTACGATCACCCAGATGGTGTCGCATCCGCTACGAGTTCGGGGTAGTTTGGTGATAAAGTCCATAGAAATTTGCTCCCATTTCCACATTGGGATTTCTGGTTGTTGAAGTAGACCAGAAGGCTTTTGGTATTCCACCTTGACCTTTGAGCAGGTCAGGCACTTCCTCACATAGGTGGCTATATCAGCTTTCATCTTCGGCCAGTAATATAGCACCTTTAGGTCATGGTACATCTTGTCGGAACCTGGATTAATAGAGTATCAGGATTTGTGAGCTTCATCCATTACCAGTTCCCTTAAGTTCTCATATACTGGAACCCATATTCGCTCCGTGAAGTAGCGAATGCCGTCTGATTTAACCTCAAGTTGTTCTTCCATACCACGTGTGGCTTCCAACGGTATGTTCTCCTCTTTCAGGGCTTCGAGTTGAGCACTACGGATTTTGGTCAGGTAATCCGATGTGAATAGTAAGTTGTAGTGCTTGAACTAGTTTGGGCCTGGTGTCATTTCGGCTTAGGGTATCGGCTACAACATTAGGCTTGCCCGGATGATACCTCATGGCACAGTTATAGTCATTCAAGAGTTCGACCCAACGACGCTGTCGCATGTTCAACTCTTTCTGTTCAAAGAAATGTTGAAGACTCTTGTGATCGGTGTAGATGGTGCACTTGGTACCGTACAAGTAATGTCTCTAAATCTTTAGTGCAAATACCATGGCTCCCAACTCTAAGTCATGAGTCGTGTAGTTTTTCTCGTAGATTTTCAGTTGACGAGATTCGTATGCGATCGCTTTCTCGCGTTGCATCAGGACACAACCAATACCTTGGATGGATGCATCACAGTACACTACAAAGTCATCCGCTCCCTCCGGAAGAGATATGATGGGTGCACTGCAGAGTTTCTGTTTAAAAAGTTGGAATGCTGACTCCTGGGTGTCACCCCAGTTATAGGGTTTACCCTTTTGTGTTTAGAGCAGTGAGGGGTTGAGCAATCATGGAAAACCCTTCAATGAAACGATTGTAATAGCCAGCCAATCCTAGAAATTGTTGCACCTCTGTCGGAGTCGTCGGTGCCGCCCAATTCTTGATGGTTTCTATTTTAGATGGATCGATGTGTATTCCTTTCTCGTTGACTACATGTCCTAAGAATTGCACTTCACGAACCCATAATTCTCACTTGGAAAAATTTGGCATACGATTGCTCTTTTTTCAGCAATTCCAGAATCAAACGCAGGTGTTTCTCATGTTCATCTCTATTCTTAGAATAGATGAGGATGTCATCAATGAAGATGATGACGAATTAATCAAGGTAAGGTTTAAACACACGATTCATGAGGTCCATGAACATCACGGGTGCATTGGTCAGTCCGAATGGCATGACCATGAATTCATAGTGACCATACCTAGTTCTCAATGCTGTCTTAGAGATATCCTCATCTCGGACTCTCAGTTGATGATAACTGGATCTAAGATCGATCCTGAAATAGAAGTTTGATCCCTGGAGTTGATCAAACAGATCATCAATGCGGGGTAGTGGATAACGATTCTTGATAGTTACTTTATACAGCTCACGGTAGTCGATGCACATTCGGAAAGTCCCGTCTTTCTTCTTGACGAATAGGACTGGAGCTCCCCATGGCGACGAGCTAGGTCTGATGAAACCTTTGTCCAACAACTCTTTCAGTTGTGTAGATAGTTCTTGTAATTCACTAGGTGCAAGTCGGTAGGGTGCCCGAGCAATAGGCGCTGCTCCGGGTGCTAGATCCATTTGAAATTCGACTCGACGATGTGGTGGAAGACTAGGCAGGTCTTCGGGAAATACTTCCAGATAATCACGAACGATCGGTATGTCGTCAATCTTCTTCTCCTCATATGGCTGTTCGGCGACGAGAGCCAGAGTGACAGTATGACCCTTACGTAGATACTTCTGCGCTTTCATGAAAGATATGATGCCAATGACTGCACCACTCTTATCGTCATGGACAGAAAAGGTTTCTCCACTCGGGAGAGGAAGGCGAGAAATTTTATCATGACCATTGATTTCAGATTGATTTATATGTTGGGGTATAATTCCAATTAGACTAAAGTTTAGTCACTGGGTAAGGTAATAGTGTCAAATAGAATTTATTGTTGGAGCGAAAGGAATAACGTGTTAGCCTAGAAAGAATTCCTCAAATTCCGCTTACATAGTTGGAGTCGATGGATTGCCATGAGATTCTATTAGAGTTTCAATCAAGATGGTTTACTCAATCAAGTTTGGATGAGGGTCTCAAGTTCACTAAGACTATTCTATGAGTGAATATAATATGATGGATCCCATTGATGATAGCTCAGTGTGTCCATAAACACTTTCCACCTGATAGCCGCGTCTATCGTCTGTTGAACAAGTTTAACGACACTAACTAGTCGTTGAGCGAGTTACGTGAATTTCTACAGGAAATGGAAACTTAAGTCTGTAAGGCACAGATTATGACCATTTATCCACACACTAGGTTTCACCAGGACTTATATGCACCTCAAATTACTATTACGTGTGCACCTGTAATGGATAATTTGTTTTGCGTGATCACCCTAATTCTCCCTATTTCGTGTCAAAATGTCCCTCAGTTTTATTACTGAGTTCAGAGTGTATTAGAGATGATAAGTCACCGAAAGTCTTAGTCATCAGCCATAAGTTGAACAACTAGGAATTATATCAGGATGAGTAGTCGGGAATCGTTTGATCCGAGTATTCGCTCGAGTTGGAACATAATACGAGATTCCAATCCAGTGGGTTGTAGATAGGAACATGCGCATGAAACAAACACGCACATGAAATGTGGCTTCGAGGAGTGAGACTAGTTCATGGATATGTGTTACTGGAAGAGGCAAAGTAGCCGTCCTTCCAACTGAGTCGGGATAGGATTTGAGTATGCAATGAGCAAGGCGTTCTCAACCTTGTGGTTAATCTTTCTTCAACAGAATATCGACCAAAGCGCGAGCCTACGACTCGGGAAGGTGATGACATCTATGTCTCAATGATTTCTACAATAGTACATGCAACGGTCTGCCTCCACAAGGTGTACCTCAACCGAGGCCCACGAGTTCGGGCTTGAAGCAGAGTAAATCTAGAGAGGTTGGGGTATTGTTGCTAGTGGTTCCGGGAGGGACTCACCTCCGACGAACCCAACTCCAAGAGATATGTGTCAGTGATGTGTGTCGTCCCTAATACGGACATAAGAAGGTCCACCATACCCCATGGTGTCATCGATAGGCTCGAGCCGGTGTTATCTTCAGCTCTGATGGTGTAACAAAGGTGCAGATGATGGTGGTGTGAGTTACTCCTCCGAAGGCTCCGTCTCACTGCCCTCGGACGGGAGTGGATGTTATTTTTGTGATTCCCTGAGTGTCACCACTAGGGATAATATTGCAATACGAATGACTTTCCCCTCGTCAGTAGGGGGTGTTATGGATGATATCAACATGCCTGCAATGCAATGTATGTGTAGATGCTACGTGTAGCATGTATGAGTGTCTGTGTCATGTAACTAATGTGTGGGGGTTATAGTCTAGTATGCAATTCCTAGTTCACTATTACAAATGGCTCTGATACCAATCAGTCACACCCCCAAATTCCACAAACCAGGATCTCAGTCATTAGTTACATCAAACGACACTATATGGGACTTGAAATGCCATAACATAAAAGTTCAGAGTTAATGTGAAAGCGTATAAACAAGAAAGTAAATGCGCAAAAAAACGCTCAAAAGTTTAGTTTAGTAAAGGTAAGTGAATTGTTTTAAATGTTTGCATATGAGTGAAATGATAGTAGGACTCCATGCATATCCTAGTTGTGCAACCTGTGCCTTAGTGACCTGAGAAAACATTTACGAAAAGTGTGAACACGAGGTTGGTGAGTTCACAGGTTTCAAGTTTGCAATAATAGAGTGTTTGCCAGATTATGTACATTCAATATGCATATCAATAGGTAGCTAGCCTATGTTCTTGTCTTACTAAAGCGCTCGCAACCGAAGCTGACTGATGTGTTTGTTTGTTTGCCTCCAGTCAGGTCTATCAACTCTGACTAATGTGACTAGGTCAATATTACACCCGTTCGACCTTCAATCGAACTAGACAACTAGCCCGGGTGGGGTTTGTCAAACCCATTAGTACTACCAAACATTACCTCGCTAAATCCATATTAAAGTTCCGATGTGTGTGAGGACTTTCATGATAGTGTGTTACGCATAGCCGCAACAGTGATATCATATGAATTACAATAACTCAAAATTGTTTGCGTACATGTTTCTCCCCCACGGGAAAAGAAGTAAAAGTATGATGGTTTGTGTACATGTTTCTCCCCCAACAGAAAAAACAAGTAAAAAGGGGCTGTGAAACTCACCTGCATTGCGTAGTAGGTAGTATCACACAAGTGTTAGCCTGTAACGGCTTACGTATGCCCTAGAATTATAAACATAATAATTAGGGACACATGAGATTTGTGACGACGACACGGAAGATTAGAACGTCTTAAAACATTCTAAGGACCAATGAGTAGACGAACGTGTCTACAGGAATATAGATTTCTAAATAAATAAGATGAGTGCGTTACGTGTCGAACGTCTCTAATACGAATAATATTAAATTAAATAAATAAATTCGTGCGTTCGTATCATTTAATAATGATTTAAGAACATAAATAAATAAGTGGCAAAAATAATAAATATATTGTTTTTATTCGAGATTATAAACGTGAGTAAATAATATAAAAAATTATATTATTAATTAGTTTTGAAACGTTACACGAGATTAATAAACGATGTTAAATAATATAAAAATATATATTATTTTATAATAGGAGTCACGGGTTGAAAATAATATAAACATATTATTTTATTAGAAGTCGTGATTTGAAAATAATATAAATATATTATTTTTAAAAGTAGAAATAATATTAATTATGAGTTATAAAACCAAACTCGAGCCTAAGGGTTGTTTCCGAAGCTAAAACACATTAATATATTATTATAATAATATAGGGATAGGTTTAATATTAAAAAAATAACTTAAAAACGGTTTGAAAATAAAAAGAGTGTGGAGAGACTCGAACCCGGGTCTCTCCCACACATGCACATAGCCTTAACCAGTCCCGCCCGCTAGGGTTTCGCAAACAAAGCCGATTCCAAATGATTTTAACATACATGTCAAATGGGCTTCCCTTCCATATGTATTCCAGTTCGAATCCCGTCCCCCATCCATAAATTTCGACCACGATTTGGAAGTTAAGCATAGGGGTTTTGTTAATCAGATGTTTTCGAACTTTTGTGTGTGTTTAATTGCAAAACCAACGTGTTTAAGATCGTTTAATTACATAAATTAGAACCAAAAAACCCTAGGTTTGATCTTGAGTCGATTTGAACAAATCTGATGTTAGAAATTGTTGGATTCATGGGGTTTTTGACAAACAAAGGGTTGCGAATCCAACCATGTGGTTTAATTTGATTGAGATAGTCGTTAAGATCAAAACCCCCCAAATTAAAATATGAACAAACCCTAGATTTCGGATCACAAACAATTTGATGTTATCAGTCGTGCATTTCATAAAGCTTTCAATCCAGGCATAGAGGCGACTCTAAGTGTGTGTTCAATTTCATAAATGGACATCGAATTGATAGGGTTCGACCAAACTGGAAATGTATGAACCCTAGATTACTAGATCGTATCAATTCGATGTTGTAAGCCCCGGAAACGATAGGGCTTTCAATTAACAGATGAAAACGAAGGTGAGGGTGTAGGAATTTACCAGAAAAGATGACGAATTGATGGGGTCTGAGTGGGTGCAGTTGCCGACTGTGAATAGCTTGATCTTTGACAACTTCTACTGTGAATCTGATCAAATTGCAGTGTGCAAAAGCTTCTGAGGTGTGAGATGGAAGTGCGCAGATGTTCGAATTATGAATTGGTATACGATTTTGATGAATTCGATAGTATACGATCATGAAGTTGACGGTTAAGGGTTTAATGGGTATAATTGGGTTTAGATTCGATAATTATGAGGATTAAAATAGTGGTTATGACCGTTATTATCATAATCAAGCAATTTCAGTTATAAAATCAAACAGAAAACGATCGTGGGGCTTGAATTGGATTAACTGAGGTTGCGGGTTTGACTCCAAAAGTCAACAGGGCCAAATTGCTCCTTATTTTGACTTTGGATGTTAACAGATTTGGTTTTGGGACTTGGCAGAACTAGTCCCTACAGTTTCAAGTGAATTAGAGTTTTGAAAATGAAAGAATTAGTCCTTAGAGTTAGGATTGAGTTAAGAACATGGAGATTTGACTTTATAAAGTCAGCAGGAACAAAATCTCTTAAATTTTGACTTTGTAAAGTCAACGGAATGGTTTTACCTATTTACACAAATAGTCCCTGTAGTTTGAGATAAGTAACAGGGTTACAATTTAACTGGGTTAATCTAACAGAGTTAGTCTAAAAAGTCCGGATTGTCACATCATTCCCTAGTTGAAATAATTTTCGTATCGAATATTAAAATAAAAAAAATTATGAGGTGTCACAACATCAATGTCATTCCTTCAGATCTTAGTGTAGAACAATACGAGCAAGGTAAATTCTTAATTACAGTGACCTGTTTATGATTAATAATTTGCTTTGCTTTTCGGGTTCGAAACTCTTCACATCAGTGGTGACATTGACATCTATGTGTTTGAAGTTAAGGTATCTATTCCTAACTACATGCATTTATTTTACTACTTACTTACTGTGATGGCGTTGGCTACCCATACTGACATCCGTGCGTTGATCCCATTATCAGCTTGAGTTAAGACATTTAGGGATGACTGAATCTCTCAAACTATGGCTCTTATACCAACTTGTAAGGCCTCATTCTCGGGAGATCTCACTTGTTGGATTTACTCATAAACATAGTCATCAAACATTGATATTTTAATTAAAATTCATTCAAAGTAGCGGAAGCGTATCATTCGATTACATAGCATAACATAATAGCGGAAGTCTTAGCATAATAGAAACATTGTTTTAACACATATTGAAATATAATGGGAAGTTAGTCTTGTGTCGGGCAGCCGTCACACCTTAGCACGTCCTTTCCTTTTGCTACTTGAAGTGCATACTAAAAGTCAGCTAACGCTGGTGAGTTCTAGTTTAAAGAAATCAGACATTAAAATTATCATATAATAAATATATATGTATATAAATATATATATTTGTACTTTCTTTACTTTACCACTTCCTTATATCATTCATAATGAGTACGTGTATAAATACATACATGCTTATTTTCGGGTGTGCATTCATTGGTCATACACTTATGGGTGATCAACCCGTTACTTTGCTTACGTAAGTCCCTATAAACCGTCCGTCATATCTTAAAACTGTCCGGCAAACCTTCGGTCGTCCGTCTAAACTGTCCTTCCGTCGTAGTCCGTCATATTCGCCCGTCTGCCCTAAGGCATCCTTTTCCCACTAGAACTATATATACAGCTGTTGTGTTGCAAAATACATAAGATAATCCATGTATATTTGTGCGTATTTGTTTAAGTTTTGTATTCGTTTTGTATCAAATTTGGTTCATTCTGAGTTTGGGTCATAGTTGTAGGTTATAGTGTGCTAAAGGAGCAGAAAATAGAGCAAAATTATAAAGGAGTCGAGCACACGGAGTTAGAGAGCGAAGAGAAGAATTTAATATTAATTTTCTGAGAATTTATGTCCCTCGCGATACGCGAGGTAGGAGAAGAAATCTCTCGCGGTATACGAGATAAATCAGAAATCTGCCCGACTATTTTGTCCCTCGCGGTATGCAAGGGACCGGCCAGAAACCTCTTGCGGAACGTGGGAGGACCGCAAATCCGAAATTTGAGGAATTTTTAGGGTTTTAATGTGTGTGACGGGCATTCTTCAAAGAAATCGACTAATTACTATCAAAGCTTGGATCATTGGCGATTTTGGCAAGAAAGCAAGGATTTTGATCGAGAGTTTAAGGAATTGAAGAAGAATCGGGTTAGAATAAATCATTCGGTCACGTTTAATCATTCGATTGATCTTTGATCTTTGTTTCATGACTATGTTTGCTTTTAATACTTCTGAATCTTCTGATTTTGCTATGATTATTGGCTAAAACCTTAGAGCTACCTAGGTTAAAGATGATTGCATGTTAAAGTTTGGATTTTTATTGGTTTTTGAGATATTGATTTGATTTTATGCTTTAGTCTAGATCTGATTTGATGTGTTTGATTAATATGCATGCTTGTTATTGATTGTTTGTTGGTTAATTCATCCGTACATGCTTTGTTGAATGTCTTTCATAAGTAAGTGTGTAGTAGGTCGTTTACTGTGTGTTTGCAATTAGTATGTGGTTGTCTAGACGTAGTCACCAAAGGATTATCAACTAATAACTAATTAAAATCAAGTGTTCTTCTTATATAAATACCTGAAAAGTGATAGGTAATCGGTTAGTCTTCAGTGTTAGGGTTTCCGAGTGTTGAACAGTCTGAGAGGACGTTTCCTTAGAGGTCTAGTATTGTTGCTAATCCGTGTCAAATATAGATTGAATTCAGATTGCTCCTTGCATCTTTGATGTATTGAGATAGCATACCCGAGAGGTGAGCTGTCTATCGAGTCTATAGCATATTAGGTAATACCGAGAGGTTAGCCGATAACTGGTGAGTTTAATAGCCTTTGAGTTGTTTTCCAGTCACATACCGTGACCGAGAGTGATCGGGAATCCATTAGTCAGTCTTGAGGGTGTCATATCTTTAGATCCCAATTCCATATCATATTCCTTAACCAATAGAAGCCGAGCTTAGCATTGATGATTCACAGCCTAGGTAGTCATTTCCATTCTTATTGATTTCATCCCAGTCCTTGTTAGATAGTCATTTGTCTTCTATAGTATCAGTTTCAATCTTAGTGCATAGAATCCCCCCCAATCCAAACCAAATATTAAGTCCTAGTTAGAGTCTAATTTGTGTTAGAGTCAGTGTCTCGTGGGTTCGATATCCGAACTTCTTTTAGCTGTGTTACAATTGATAGGTACGCTTGCTTGTCTTTGTGGTCTAATTTAGTAGGGTTGTATAGAGTTTAACTAGAGTGTCTAGGTTAGTTTATGTTTAATTTTATAGACCGTTTGACTGACATCAAGTTTTTGACGCCGCTGCCGGGGGTACTTGGCGATAGCAAAATTAGCGTTTGATTAGTTCTTGTTTGGTTATTTGTTTTATTTTTCCTTTCTAATTTATTTCCTTAATTTTCTTGTTTTCTTTTGTGTGCGTCTTTGTTTGAGTCTTTTCTTTGTTCTTAGTTCTTCTGCTTCCCCTTTGTTTTCTGTCCAGTTTATGCAACATACTCGCTCACAGGGATCACCCGACTTTGAAGCATATTCAGAGCCAGTGCGAGACCTTAGGGAGCGCAGCCGGAAGTTTCGCAGTCATTTGAGCGAGCTAGTTGAGAAAAAAGGTACGCATTCCAATTCCTATTGCAGACATGGGTGATGCTGATCAACCTGCTAGGCGTACCGTCCACCAGAGGGCATATGATGGTTTCACGGGTACGGGGTCCTCTATTACCCGTCCTAACCTGCCTAACACTAATACTTGGCAGATTCCCTCTCATGTGATGAACACTATCAGTAACTCTACTCAGTTCCACGGACTCGAGGTCGAGGATGCGCCAAGACATATGTACCGCTTTTCGTGTATTTGCGACACCTTTCGCATTACTGGTGCCTCTGATGATGCCATCCTGTTGCGTCTTTTCCCGTTCACCCTATCTGGTCGTTCCACCACTTGGTTGGATACCCTGCCCAGGATTCCATTACCCCTTGGGCAGATCTGAAGGCCAAATTCCTAGAGAAGTATTATCCACAATCTAAGGCTGCCAGTCTGAGGGATCAGATCCACTCTTTCCGTATGGACCCCGATGAGCATTACCACATGGCTTGGGAGCGGTTCAATACTCTGCTGAGCAAGTGTCCTCAGCATGGCGTTTCTGATTAGGCATTAGTTGAAAAGTTCTATAATAGTCTTACATTTGAGAAACAACAGATGTTCAATACTACTACAGGGGGCCACATCATGGATAAGAAGGAGCCGAAGAAGTGTGAGTAGATGTTTGAGAGTTTTGCTCAAGCTGAGCAACAACAGCCTTCTACTAGGACATCCACTCCTAGTGCTAGGACACCTACTTCTGCCACTAGAGGTGTTCATATTGGTCACTACTGAGACTAGTATGGTTGCTGCACTTGTAGCTATGGCAAAGGAGATTAAGGAGTTGAAGATGAACGCAATGAAGTGTGAGGTATGTAGAGGAGGTCATGATACCATCGATTGTCCTGTCACTCAACATGAGCAGGTAGACTTCCTTGGGAACCAAAAACCCCTATGTTCAACTCTGGATGGAGAAACTACCCCAACTCTAATTGGAGATCCGGTGGGAACCCACTTGGGTTTCAAAACCACCAAAATCAGTATGGAGGAGATAGAGAAGCAGGACAAAATTCTGGTAGCAGTGCTGGTGAGAAGAGGATTAAGGATATGTTAGCTATCCAGACTCAGCTGCTTGCTCAGTTGGTGAAGACGGATCAGGAGACTCAGTATAAGCTGAAGGAGCACGATACTTTACTGAGGAGTCAGCAGTGTGCATTCTTAGATTTGCAGCGCACAGTGGGAGACATAGTGTGCCAGCTGACGTTCTGGAGGTTCATTTTTGGGTAGTACTGAGACTAACCCGAAATGCACATTGAAGGCGGTGACCACGCGCAGTGGTAAGGGAGGAGAAAGTGAGCAGACACCGGCATATGATGATGATGAGCCGGTTAATGAGAGATAGAGATGGAGACTCCTGGAGGGGTGCACGAGAGGCAAGTCCCAACAAGTACAGTGCCCAATGGTGAGTCTCCTAGTGAGAAGGAGAAGAGTGAGGGGAAGAAGAAGACCCCCGATGTTGATCTTACTCGTGTTCCATATCTTGCTCGCCTAATGCAGCAGAAAATGCTAAGGATTATGGACACTTTCTGGAGTTATTTAATTTGTTGAAGCCCTCCAGCATATGCCGAAATATGCTAAATTCCTAAAGGATCTTCTGTCCAATAAGAAGAAGCTGGAGGACCTTTCAACTGTCACTTTGAATGAAAGATGCTCTGCGGTGGTCCAGAACAAGCCACCGGAGAAATTAGCAGATTCGGGTGTCTTCACAATCCCGTGTTTGTTTGGTGGTTCAACTCTGCACCACGCGTTGGCCGATCTCGGTGCTAGCATCAACCTGATGCCATACTCTCTTCGAGAAGCTAGGCCTTGGAGATCTGGCCCCTACGCGCATGAGCATATCTTTGGCCGACCGTTCGGTCAAATATCCATGCGGAATAGTGAAGAATCTGTTGGTGAAGGTTGATAAGTTTGTTTTCCCCGCGGACTTTGTAATTCTTGATATGGAGGTTGACGATAGAGTCCCACTCATTTTAGGACGCCCCTTCCCGCGCACCGCCAAGGCATTTATCGATGTCTTCGATGGTAAGATCACACTTCGTGTGGGGGATGAGAATGTCACCTTTGATGTCATGAAGTCGATGAAGCATTCTAGTGGTCGGGACGATTCAATGTTCTTTCTAGACACTTTCATATATCACATGGATCGTTGCCTTGACTACGTGTGTGGCGCAGACCTGCTTGACACACAACACCTGGGTGAGGAAGACCAGGAGGTTGAGACTGATGCTCCGCCAAGCAAAGTCCGAGCCACCCGGCTAGTAAACCTCCTGAGTACCCAAAAGTATTTGAGGTTGCTGAGAATACCGAGGAAGAGAAGAAGCCCTCGGTTGAAGCACCACCATCCCTTGAGCTTAAAGAGCTACCCTCCCATTTGGAGTATGCTTTCTTGGATGGTGAGGCCAGTTTACCCGTCGTGATTTCTACTGCAATGACGAAGGAGGAGAAGGAGAGATTGATTGAGGTCTTGAAGGCGAATAAATAGGCCATTACATGGAAACTCACTGATATAAAAGGCATCAGCCCTACTTTCTGCATACATAGGATACTCGTAGAGGAGGAGCACAAGTCAGTTGTGTAACCTCAAAAGAGGCTTAACCCGAACATGTCGGATGTGGTGAAGAAGGAGGTCCTTAAACTACTGGATGCTGGATTGATATATCCTATTTCTGACTTCACATGGGTCAGCCCGACTCAGGTCATCCCGAAGAAGGGTGGGATGACAGTCGTGAAGAATGAGAAGAATGAGTTGATCCCTACGAGGACAGTCACCGGTTGGAGAGTGTGCATTGACTATAGGAGACTGGATGATGCCACAAGGAAGGACCACTTCCCCCTTCCTTTCATTGACCAGATGTTGGAGCACCTATCAGGGCAGCAGTTTTGCTGTTTTCTTGATGGTTTCTCAGGTTATTTCCAGATCCCCATTGCACCGAAGGATCAGAAGAAAACCAACTTTACTTGCCCCGTATTGTACCTTCGCGTACCGACGTATGCCGTTCGGGTTGTGTAATGCTCCAGCCACCTTCCAGAGGTGCATGGTGACTATCTTCCAGGACATGATCGAGACTTCCATAGAGGTTTTCATGGACAATTTTTCTGTGTTTGGGAGTTCTTTCGATCATTGCTTGCAGAACCTCGAGAAGATGATGAGGAGGTGCATAGAGACGAAGTTGTTGCTTAACTGGGAGAAGTGTCCCTTCATGGTGACTAAGGGGATTGTGCTTGGGCATAATTTTTCACGTGCCGGTATCGAAGTGGATAGAGCTAAAATTGACACGATCAGTAGTCTTCCACCACCTACTAGTGTGAAATCGGTTCATATTTTCTTCGGTCATGCAGGTTTCTTCAGACGATTCATTAAAGATTTTTCGAAGATCACCTGACCCATGACCCGCCTTCTTGAGAAGGACGTCCCGTTTAAGTTTGATGCACACTGTTTGAAGGCATTCGAGTTCTTGAAGGAGCAGTTAGTCTGTGCTCCTATCTTGATCTCCCCCGACTGGAGCTTACCCTTTGAGCTCATGTGTGATGCGAGTGATTATGCAGTCGGGGCTGTTTTAGGCCAAAGGAAAGAGAAGCACTTCCACCCGATTTACTATGCAAGCAAAACCCTTAATGATGCTCAAGAGAATTACACAACTACTGAGAAGGAGTTGTTAGCGGTGGTGTTTGCATTTGACAAGTTTTGTTCATACTTAGTGCTCTCTAAAACAATCGTTTATACTGATCATGTGGCATTGCGATATCTGTTCACAAAGAAGGATGCCAAACCTAGATTGATTTGATGGATTCTCTTGCTTTTCGAGTTTGATATTGAGATCAAAGACAAGAAGGGAGCGGAGAATGTGGCGGCCGACCATCTGTCGAGACTGGAGGACCCCAAAAGGGAATAGATCCGGGAGGAGGCTAGAGGGGACACGTTCCCACATGAGTTGTTAATGATGGTGAGTGTGAGACCGTCCGAGAAGCCGGTGTTCTATATGAGCGCGGAGGAGTAATGTTTGCCATGGTTTTCTGACATAGCAAACTACTTAGCGGATGGCATAGTGGTTAAAGGCATGACATCATAACAGAGACGTAAATTCTTTGGAGATGCCCACCACTACATATGGGATGCACCACATTTGTTCCACGTGGGAGCAGATAGAGTTTTGCGGAGGTGTGTGAGTAAGGAAGAAGGTGTGGAGATCCTTAAGCATTGTCATGAGCGTTTGATGGGAGGTCACAACGACTCCTCTTACACTGACAAGAAGGTGTTTGATTCTAGATTCTATTGGCCGACGGTGTTTAAGGATGCTCATGAGTTAGTGAAGCAGTGCGACACGTGTCAATGCACCGTTAATATCTCATCCCGGAATAAAATGGCCCAAAACCCGATTCAAGTAGTTGAAGTGTTTGACATTTGGGCCATTGATTTCATGGGTCTGTTCCCTATCTCAAGGGGGAACCGATAAATACTCGTGGTGATAGATTATGTATCTAAGTGGGTTGAGACTCAAGCTCTACCTACAAATGATGCCCGAGTTATGGTGGGATTTCTAAAGAAGTTATTCAGCAGGTTTGGTACTCCTAGAGCCCTAATCAGTGATAGAGGCACGCACTTTTGCAACGCCTAGATGGAGAAGGTGTTGTCACGTTATGGGGTTACCCATTGGATTTCAACTGCCTATCATCCACAAATTAGTGGGCAAGTCGAGAATGCGAATAGGGGAGTCAAGAGGATTCTCGAGAAAACTGTCGGGAAGTGTAAGGCCCCTTTCTGGGTAACCTCACTTGTTGGATTTACTCATAAACATAGTCATGAATACTGAACTTAAATTAAAAACATTCATCATTCAATTACATATCATTCGTCATTCAATTACATAACATAACTTGACAGCGGAAGTCTTAACACATGTATTAAAGTGGGATGTCAGTCTTGTGTCGGGTAATCTTCACGCCATCGCACGACCTTTTCTTCCTTTACCTGAAATGTATACTAAAAGTTAGCTAACGCTGGTGAGTTCTAGTTTAAAGACAATCGTACATAATATTTACCTTATCGTGAATATAATGTATATATATGTATATCTTCATACTTTTAAATATTCCTTACTTTACTGTTCTCACATAACATTCATTGAGGGTATATACATATGTACATACATACTTTCCTTTTGAGAGAACACTTATTGGCCACAATCATAAGGGAGATCAACCCGTCATACTAGTCGCGAATGTCACGAAGACATCGCTGTCAGAACTACCGTCGTAGCCCATTTCATTACCGTCCGGCTCTAGAAAACCGTCCGTCATTCATTAATCCGTCCGGCTACCTTTGTCCGTCCGCTCTTAAACCGTCCTACCGTCGTAGTCCGTCATTTTGTCCGTCTGCCCTAGGGCATCCGTTTCCCACGCGACCATTATGTATGCAACCGTTCTACATTAGTTAAGGCATGTGCTTCGACCGTCCATTAATACCTTTTCATACGTCCTAGCTTGCGAAGGAACGTTTTTGTCCCGGTTGCAAAATAGCCACGCGGTCGTCCGTCTACCGAAGTAGCCGTTGTCATAGAAGGGTTTATAACGTTTACATTCATTCATAACATGCAATATATATGTAATATAAAGCAAGATTTCATTCTTTTACGTTATGTCCTTCTTTCATTCATTCTTTAAAATCATACGCTTCTTTCTTTATTCATAATTCATTTTCATATATAAGTATTTATATGTATACGTATGATCACATTGACATTTATAACATTTAATCATTTAGTGTATACACTTCAGCCCCAAAACATTTAAAATGATTTGCACATAACATAGAAGGGGGCACATAGAACTCACCTGATGAGTAGTTTCTGAAATACACTAAGCTGGCTACTGAGCGTCACTAATGTCACTCACGATCTGTATAATAAAGTTATACTCGTAAGGTAGTGCTCCTAGATGACATTAGACATTACTATGCTTGAACTTAGTAGTTTCGATGGATTTGCTTTATCAAAACTTGGTAGTTTCGATAGGTTGCTTCTGTCGAAACTTGGTAGTTTCGATAGGTTGCCTCGGTCGAAACTTGGTAGTTTCGATAGGTTGCCTCTGTCAAAACTTGGTAGTTTCGATAGGTTGCCTCTGTCGAAACTTGGTAGTTTCGATAGGTTGCTTCTTTCGAAATTTGGTAGTTTCGATAGGTTTCTTTTGTCGAAACTTGGTAGTTTCGATATGTAACTTAGGTGTAATCTTAGCATCGGATCGTGGCTCATATCGAAACAATGGTAGTTTCGGCACATATCGAAACTATGTAGTTTCGATGGTTCTACACATATCGAAACTATGTAGTTTCGATAGGTCTGCACAGATCGTCTTCCCCAAAAATCCGAAGTTTTTGCATGCGCGTCTGATCGAGTCAATATCTCATTTTTCTTAGGTCAAAACGTTCGGTTTTCATTCTAGATGCTAATCCTAAGTTCATTTTCAAGTTTCATCCGCAAAATCGTTACCTTTTTAGCCAAAAGCCGAAAATCCTATAAAGTCATAAAAACTCAGATTATGATCGAACGCTTACCTGGATTGGATTTCCGCTTCGGAGAAGATGGTCACGAGCACAGCTGTAACGTGCTCCTCCAATCTCGTGACGATCCGTCGACTTTCTCTCTCTAGACTCGAGCTCTCCTTTCTCTCTCTAGAAGCTGCGTGAGAGTGGAATGAGCAGGGAAGAGGGCTGCCTTGCCTTATATATATACCTGGGCTTCCCTCGGCCCATTGAAGCCGAGCCCAAGCCCGCTCCCTTTTGTTTAAATATTCTGACTAAATCACCGGTCTCGCTATATTTATTCATTTTATTATTTTTGGAATGTTACAAGTCTACCCTCCTTAAAGAGGTTTCGTCCTCGAAACTGTTAATACGTTAAACAATTGAGGGTATAGTCCCCTCATCTCGTCTTCTTTTTCCCATGTAGCTTCCGACCCTTTTCTGTGCTTCCATTGAACTTTGACCAATGGGATTGACTTGTTGCGTAGTCGCTTCTCAGATCGGTCAAGGATGGCTATTGGTTCCTCGACATAATTCAGACTGTTATCCACCTCGATCTCATCGTAAGATATGTGGGCTGTGTCATCAGCTAGGCATTTGCTTAAGTGTGACACATGGAACGTAGGGTGTATTCCACTAAGCTCAACGGGTAGGTCGAGTCTGTATGCCACTTGACCCACTCTTGCTAAAATCTTGAAAGGTCCGACAAACCTTGGACTTAGTTTGCCACGCTTTCTGAATCGGATGGTTCCTTTCCATGGTGATACTTTCAACAGTACCATATCCCCTACTTGAAACTCTAATTCCCTTCTTCTCTTATCCGCGTATGATTTCTGTCTGTCTTTTGCGGCTTTCATTCGAGCCTTGATTTGATCAAATTTCTCGGAAGTAGCTTTGACCACTTCGAGACTTGCAAAATCCTTCTGCCCAATTTCCCCCCAACAAACCGGGGTTCTGCATCTCCTCCCATACAACATCTCAAACGTCGGCATGCCAATAGTTGAGTGATAGCTGTTGTTATATGAAAATTCTGCCAATGGTAGACGGTTGTCCCAGCTCCCACCAAAGTCAATGATACAGGCCCGGAGCATGTCCTCCAAGGTCTGAATGGTTCTTTCGGATTGACCATCGGTCTGAGGGTGGTAAGCGGTGCTGATGTTTAATCTAGTGCCCATCGCTTCATTGAATTTCTTCCAAAACCTTGACGTGAATCTAGTATCCCTGTCAGACACAATCGACAGCGGCATACCATGTCTGCTCACAATTTCCTTGATAAAAATTTCTGCTAGTCTTTCTGATGAAGAAGTCTCACGTATTGGCAAGAAGTGAGCACTTTTCGTCAAGCGGTCGACGATCACCCAAATGGTATCATTGCCTTTAGCTGTTCGCGGTAGCTTGGTAATGAAGTCCATCGTGATCTCCTCCCACTTCCATTCTGGTATTGGTAAGGGTTGCATTTTACCGCATGGTTTCTGGTGCTCGGCCTTAACTAGAGAACACGTTAGGCACTTGCTCACGCATTCTGTCACATCATTCTTCATGCCAGGCCACCAGTATTCTTTCTTCAAGTCTTGGTACATTTTGTTTGTCCCGGGGTGGATAGAATAGCGAGACTTATGGGCCTCATCAAGTATTTTGGCTCTAAGCTCGCCAATCTTAGGTATCCACATTCGGCCAAACCTAGTTCGTACACCGTATGCATTTGCATCCAAGTTCCCTTGTTGTCCTACTATTCTTTCCTGTTTCACATTTCTTTCTAACAGTGCTTCATCTTGTGCTTTTGCTATTTCACCCATCAAATCTGGTGTTATAATCAGCTGACACACTTTGATCCGGATAGGTGTCGATTCTTCCTTTCTATTTAAAGCGTCGGCCACTACGTTTGCCTTGCCTGGATGGTACAATATTTCACAGTCATAGTCTTTCAGTAGCTCTAACCACCTTCTTTACCTCATGTTTAGTTCCTTTTGTTCGAAAAAGTATTTCAAGCTTTTGTGATCGGAGTAGATGGTGCATTTAACTCCATACAAGTAGTGCCTCCATATTTTCAACGCGAAAACTACTGCTGCTAACTCTAAATCGTGTGTTGGATAATTAACCTCGTGAATCTTTAGTTGCCGCGATGCGTAAGCAATTACCTTTCCTCGTTGCATAAGTACGCACCCCAAACCCTGCCCCGAAGCGTCAGAATAGACTACCAAGTCTTCATTTCCCTCAGGTAGAGTTACGACTGGAGCTTGGGTTAATCGTGCCTTAAGTTCCTCAAACGCGTTGTTTTGGGTTTGACCCCATTCATACTTCACTTCCTTCCGTGTCAACTTAGTAAGTGGCAAGGCTATTCTTGAAAAATCTTGAATGAATCTTCGATAGTAGCCTGCCAATCCCAGAAAACTTCGTATCTCTGTTGGTGTCTTTGGAACGTTCCATTCCTTTACTGTCTCGATCTTTGCACGATCTACCATGATGCCTTTTGTGTTTATCACATGACCTAGGAATTGGACTTCCCTAAGCCAGAACGCGCATTTGGAGAATTTTGCATACAACCTTTCCTGCTTTAACACTTCCAAGACCTCTCTTAGGTGACAGTGGTGATCACCCTCGTTCTTCGAATAAACTAGTATGTCGTCAATGAAAACTATCACTGAGCGATCCAACATCGGCCGGCATACTCTATTCATCAAGTCCATAAAAGCTGCTGGTGCGTTGGTCAACCCGAATGACATCACTAAAAACTCGTAATGCCCGTAACGCGTACGAAACGCGGTCTTTGGTACATCTTCTTCTCTCACCTTCAACTGGTGATAACCCGACCTAAGATCGATCTTTGAAAACCAACTTGCACCTTGCAGTTGATCAAAGAGATCGTCTATTCTAGGCAATGGGTATTTGTTCTTTACTGTCCTCTTGTTCAATTCACGGTAGTCAATGCACATGCGCATGCTGCCGTCTTTCTTCTTTACGAATAGTACCGGAGCGCCCCATGGTGAAATGCTCGGTCTAATAAATCCTTTTTCTGTTAATTCCTGTAGTTGAGACATCAATTCTTTCATTTCTGACGGAGCCAATCGGTAGGGGGCTTTGGCAACGGGCTCAGCTCCTGGCAGTAAGTCAATCTGAAATTCTATTTCCCGATCGGGTGGCAACCCAGGTAGATCCTCAGGGAATACTTCCGGAAAGCTACACACCACGGGTACATCCTTGAGTTCTTTCGTTTTCATTCTATCATCAATAACATATGCCAGATAAGCTTCGCAACCGCGCCTCATGTAACTTTTGGCCTTCATCATCGAGATGACGTTCGGCATCGTGCAATTCCAATCCCCTAAACCGTAATTGGACTACCGTTAGGAGCTTTGAGGTGTATCCTCTTACGTTTACATATGATCTGAGCTTCGTTGGCAGCTAGCCAATCCATGCCCAATACTATATCGAATCCTCCTAAGGCGAGAAGGAACAATCTAGAAGGAAACTTATGTCCCTCTATTTCTATGACGCAATCCTCTGTTACTTGGAATACTGCCGAATTTTTACCAACGACAGTTTGTACGCTAAAGGCCTTTACTATGGTGTTGGTAGTGCAATCCAGTTTACGACTAAATGCATTTGATATGAAGCTTTTACTAGCACCAGAATCAAATAAAATAGCAGCACATTCATCATTAACTAGAAACGTACCTGACACGACATCAGGATTTCCCCTTGCTTCTTCCTCAGTTAAGGCATAGGCCCGTGTCCTAGCCTGCGGCTGTTCCTTTTCCCACTCTTTTCCCGAACCAGATTGGCCGGCCTTCCTGCAGTTCTTTGTCAGATGTCCAAACAATCCACATACTTGACATTTTACGTCCTTCAAACAATCTCGGGAGTAGTGCCCCGGCCTCCCGCACTTATAACACACGGTGGTGCCGATTCGACACTCGCCTTGCATGTTTCATATCCGTCCATCCTTGGTTTCTTAATTTCAGCTGTTTCTTTCCCTTTTCCGGTGCCTTTAGACGGGTTCTCCCACTTTCTCTTTTGTGTCTCAGGTGGCGGGTCTTCATTGGCATAATCGTCGTAGACGATTCCAGACAAGTTGACTACCGACTCGAAGGTCGAAGGTAGGTTGGATTTTACGTGGACACGGACCCTTTGCGGCAGACCCTTGACATAGTATTTGATCATACGTTCTTCGGTTTCCACCAAGTGTGGTACCAGTTGGGCCAGCTCGTTGAATCTTGAAGTATACTGGCGATGAGTCTTGTTGCCAGCCTTAAAGTTTAAGAACTCGTTCTCCACACGATCAATCTCATTCTGTGGGCAGAACTTTTGGATTACGAGCTTCTTCAGGTCTTCCCATGTCATTTTGGCAATAGCATTTGGCGACTTTGTTCTTTGAATGTTTCTCCACCAACGTAGTGCTTCATTGGTGAAAGAATGAGCAACATATTTAACTGCCTGGTCCGGTCGGCACTCGCTGATGTTGATTACAGCGTTCATCCTCTCAATCCATTCGAAAGTAGCCACCGAATCCTTGGTTCCATCAAACATAGGTGGGTCTCCGTCCTTGAAACCTTTGTAAGTACACCCACGATTGCTTGATGCCACTTTTACTTCATCCCCGTCACTGTCATAAATTTTCTCTTCATTGTTCCCTTCATCCTCTTCTTTGCTTTTCTTTAGTGCCTCAGATAATAGGTCAGGCAATATGTTCTTCAGAGTAAGTACAACCTCGCGGGCAATAGCATCCCTAACCTCGGGTTCCAACTGTATAGGCCCTTGATTCCCGTCCCCAGTTGGGGTCACATTAGTTTTGTGCACACTCTCAGTGTGTTCTGCGTGCACACTCTCTTCCTCGTCACTTCTTCGATTCAATGGAGGTCTACCCACTCGGCCAGTGCGACCGCCTCGGCGTCCAGTTCTCCCTCCTCCAGCCATAGTTCCTAGTTTTTCCTGATGGTCATAAAGGGAATACATCAATGTCATTCTCTCAGATCATAGTCTTGAAACAGTACGAACAAGGTAAATTTTTAATTACAGTGACCGGTTTGTGATTAGAAATTTACATTGCTTTTCGGGTTCCAAACTCTTCAAATTGGTCATGACATTGACATCTATTGGTTCTAGGTTTGAGTATCTATTCTTATCCAAATGTATTAACCTTAGTACTTACTTACTATGCTGGCGTTGGCGTTGGTTACCCATGACTGACATCCGTGCGTTGGTCCCATAATCAGTTTGAGTCAACATTTAGGGATGTCTGAATCTCTCAAACAATTGCTCTAATACCAACTTGTAAGGCCCCTTTCCGGGTAACCTCACTTGTTGGATTTACTCATAAACATAGTCATGAATACTGAACTTAAATTAAAAACATTCATCATTCAATTACATATCATTCGTCATTCAATTGCATAACATAACATAACTTGACAGCGGAAGTCTTAACACATGTATTAAAGTGGGATGTCAGTCTTGTGTCGGGTAATCTTCACGCCATCGCACGACCTTTTCTTCCTTTACCTGAAATGTATACTAAAAGTCAGCTAACGCTGGTGAGTTCTAGTTTAAAGACAATCGTACATAATATTTACCTTATCGTGAATATAATGTATATATATGTATATCTTCATACTTTTAAATATTCCTTACTTTACTGTTCTCACATAACATTCATTGAGGGCATATACATATGTACATACATACTTTGTTTTTTAGAGAACACTTATTGGCCACAATCATAAGGGAGATCAACCCATCATACTTGTCGCGAATGTCACAAAGACATCGCTGTCAGAACTACCGTCGTAGCCCATTTCATTACCGTCCGGCTCTAGAAAACCGTCCGTCATTCATTAATCCGTCCGGCAACCTTTGTCCGTCCGCTCTTAAACCGTCCTACCGTCGTAGTCCGTCATTTTGTCCATCTGCCCTAGGGCATCCGTTTCCTACGCGACCATTATGTATGCAACCGTTCTACATTAGTTAAGGCATGTGCTTCGACCGTCCATTAATACCTTTTCATACGTCCTAGCTTACGAAGGAACGTTTTTGTCCCGGTTGCAAAATAGTCACGCGGTCGTCCGTCTACCGAAGTAGTCGTTGTCATAGAAGGGTTTATAACGTTTACATTCATTCATAACATGCAATATATATGTAATATAAAGCAAGATTTCATTCTTTTACGTTATGTCCTTCTTTCATTCATTCTTTAAAATCATACGCTTCTTTCTTTATTCATAATTCATTTTCATATATAAGTATTTATATGTATACGTATGATCACATTGACATTTATAACATTTAATCATTTAGTGTATACACTTCAGCCCCAAAACATTTAAAATGATTTGCACATAACATAGAAGGGGGCACATAGAACTCACCTGATGAGTAGTTTCTGAAATACACTAAGCTGGCTACTGAGCGTCACTAATGTCACTCACGATCTGTATAATAAAGTCATACTCGTAAGGTAGTGCTCCTAGATGACATTAGACATTACTATGCTTGAACTTAGTAGTTTCGATGGATTTTCTTTATCGAAACTTGGTAGTTTCGATAGGTTGCCTATGTCGAAACTTGGTAGTTTCGATAGGTTGCCTCTGTCGAAACTTGGTAGTTTCGATAGGTTGCCTCTGTCGAAACTTGGTAGTTTCGATAGGTTGCCTCTGTCGAAACTTGGTAGTTTCGATAGGTTGCCTCTGTCGAAACTTGGTAGTTTCGATAGGTTGCCTCTGTCGAAACTTGGTAGTTTCGATAGGTTGCTTCTGTCGAAACTTGGTAGTTTCGACAAGTAACTTAGGTGTAATCTTAGCTTCGGATCGTGGCTCATATCGAAACTATGGTAGTTACGATGGGTCTGCACATATCGAAACTATGTAGTTTCGATGGTTCTACACATATCGAAACTATGTAGTTTCGATGGTTCTACACATATCGAAACTATGTAGTTTCGATAGGTCTGCACAGATCGTCTTCCCCAAAAATCCGAAGTTTTTGCATGCGCGTCTGATCGAGTCAATATCTCATTTTTCTTAGGTCAAAACGTTCGATTTTCATTCTAGATGCTAATCCTAAGTTCATTTTCAAGTTTCATCCGCAAAATCGTTACCTTTTTAGCCAAAACCCGAAAATCCTATAAAGTTATAAAAACTCAAATTATGATCGAACGCTTACCTGGATTGGATTTCTGCTTCGGAGAAGATGGTCACGAGCACAGCTGTAACGTGCTCCTCCAATCTCGTGATGATCCGTCGACTTTCTCTCTCTAGACACGAGCTCTCCTTTCTCTCTCTAGAAGCTGCGTGAGAGTGGAATGAGCAGGGAAGAGGGATGCCTTGCCTTATATATATACCTGGGCTTCCCTCGGCCCATTGAAGCCGAGCCCAAGCCTGCTCCCTTTTGTTTAAATATTCTGACTAAATCACCGGTCTCGCTATATTTATTCGTTTTATTATTTTTGGGATGTTACAGGAAGAATAGGAAGGATTGGTCGGACAAGTTAGATGATGCACTATGAGCGTTTAGAACCGCGTTCAAAACACCTATAGGGACAACACCCTTTAGGATGATCTATGGCAAGGCGTGTCATCTACCGGTGGAACTAGAGCACAAGGCATATTAGTCCTTAAAGGCAGTCAACCTTGAGTTGCCACAAGCAGCACCACACCGAAGCATACGCGTGTTGGATGAATTACACGACGAAGCATACGCGTGTTCATGGAGTTATAAAGAGCGCACAAAGGCGTTGCACGATCGTCCGTTAAAGGGAGTGAAAGACTTCAAGTGTGGGGATATGGAGTTAGTATATAATTCTATATTGAAACTATTCCCAAGAAAGCTTAAGTTGAGGTGGACAGGGCCATACACGGTCAAAGAGATATTTCCTTATGGCACGGTGGAGCTACATGATGGGGAAGGTAGCTCGTGGAACGTAAATGGTCACTGGTTGAAACACTCCATCGGGGGACCGATTGAGAATGTCGAGGGGGATGAGATCCTCTTTGACAAGACTGGAAACTAGATTTGAGTGAGATGAAATCCTTAGGGAAGAACCCGAGTGTAGAGTTTGTAAAGTTCTTTATTTTCATTTTCGTTTAGTTTTTGTATATTTTTGGTTTGTGTGTTCTTGTGTTTTCGTGTGTTTCAGGGAATCGTGGCCAAAGTGGCGAAGGAAAACCATCAAAAAAACAAAGTTCCAGGTATGTTTGCTCAAAATTCTAAGGCTGGAACAAGTTTTGAATCTAAGTCTGAAAAAAAATCTTAAGTGGTGAAAATTTTTCTAAGTATAAAAACGGCCTTAACTTTCTGTGATGGAGTGTCCCTCGCGGTACGCGAGGAAATCTGAGAGTGTCGCTCACGGTACGCGAGAGATAAATAAGTTTGCTAGATCTTGGGTCCCTCGAGGTACACGAGAGAGTCCAAAAAATCCTCTCGCGGTACTCGAGGCAATGAAAAGTCACCACCGCCCGCGGTACGCGAGACTGTAAGCAAAAGCCTCCCACAGTACGCGGGAGCCTGGCAAATTCAGAAAAAATATTATAAACCCCGTTTGTTACCTCGTAACCCATTTCCACCCACCACCAACTGATACCACCACCACCATAGTTCCATCACCGTCGTCGTCCTCCGTCACCTACCAACTGATTCCACCACTGAACACCACCAGCTTCCACCATCAACATCATCATCGTCATCACCGACTATCTCACAACCTCCACCTCTACAACACCACCGTCACTTTATCATCTCCGGCCAACCCAACACCAGCCGCCACCACCGGTCACCACCATCATCACAAAGGTCAATTTCTGGTTGTTTCGTCACTTGGATTTCACTTATTTGCAACTTAGCTACACATTGAGGTAAGGTTCTCTGTTACACCTGAATTTGAGTCCAATTTAGTGTAATTTGAGTCGTTTAGAATAAATTGTAGTCGGTTCGAGTGTCGTTGGGTTTGTGGGTTCAAATTAATGTAAACGAGCCGGTTATTGTGTATATTAAATCATTTGGGCATGTACTATTTGCACAATGAGTCGTTAATTTAGTGTAATTTGAGTCGTATTAGTGTATTTCGAATCGATTAGTTGTAATTTGAGTTGTTATGGGTTGAAATTAAATCGGATAAAATCGATTTACAAGTATCTAATGCTATTCATGTTGGTAATTTGAGTTTTATATGCTAATTTTAAGTAGTTTAGGTTGTATCTTGAGTCTTGTACATATTTTTAATTAATTTAGCTCTAATTCTAATTAATCATAGATTTTTAGCCCTTCAGGTCTTGTAGTCAATTGTGCAGGTTCAGTCAATTGTAAATATTGTCTTAGGTTATTCCTTGGTTTTTTCTGCAGGTTTAGACCGCCTCGCCCGTACTCAATCTCCAATGGGCAGGGTTGTCTGGTTTTTAAATAAACAAAAAGGGTATCCCGAATTTTTCAATTTTTTTTATATTTTTGTAGTGTCCTTTTGAGATTCTGGCATGTCGGACGACCGCGAATGAAATGCTATACGACCGTCCGACCCGATATAATTTTTTTTGTTATTGTATATTTGGTTTCTAACTTGTAAATACAGGCATGTCTGATCGCGGTGAGTCTTCTAGCGCGTCAAAGCGCAAGCAAGGCCCGATTCCAACACCGATAGGTGCGCCAGAGGAGCAGCACCCGATTCGTCGGGCGCCGCGTGTCATACACCACCATACCCTCCTCCGATTCCGCTAGATGCTAGGGTCTTACACGTCCAGCAGCTGATGCGGACCCGATTCCGCTAGAAACTAGAGTCTTACACCACCATACCCTCCTCCGATTCGATCTCATGACAGAAGAGGTTGTCCGGCTAGAGAGGTTACGAGAGTTTATCGATGCACGTTGGACGGCTGCATTGGCCTGTGACGCCACACAGTACCTGGAGCTCACCGTCGAGTTCCACACTACCTTCCGGTACGTCACAGGCCAGTTCGAGGAGCCTGCTGTAGTGTCGTTTGTGTTGGGCCGACTGGTTTTCGAGATGTCGGTGCCACAGTTTACGGTTGCCATGGTATGGTTCACCGAGGCAGAGGTAGCAGCACAACCGTTTCTACAGAGCTTGCGTGGGTTATTCAGGAGGCGACACGACCAGGTGGTCAGCGACAGTAAGTTACGCGACTTCTGGCATTCCATCGCCGATGGACCATACTCCTCATCTCTTGTGGAGTCGTCCATTGGCGACCCCCTTATCCGCTACATTCATAGGATACTAGCTTGCACTCTCATCGAACGCCGGTCCGGTATTGAGAAGTGCAGTCAGCTTGATATTTTCTACCTCTATTGCATTGTTGGTCGCCGAGAGGCCAACCTTGCGAGCATTCTCATTCCATCCATTGCCAGGGGTCGTCCCGGTGGACCAGAGGCTAGGCTGGAGTTCGGGCCTTATATCACCAGGTTGGCAGAGCATTTAGGAGTTTTTGACCGATATTCAGGCCGTCTACTCACACCGGGCCCGGATACCATTCCATATGGGTTGGTAGAGCTACGTGTCACACCCCGGCTGAGGCTGACGCGGTTGTTCATAAGCACATGATCATCTATTAAATATGATAATATTTATTATTCAAATTAAAAGCATCCGTTACATAGGAAAATGAAACGCTCAAAACATAATTTAAATTAAACTAGGTCCAAGTCCTAGGTGAGCAAGTAGTCCTCAAACAGGTGCACCTGAAACATGTAAGTAACTGTCAACTACAAGTAGTTGGTGATATACACAGGTTTTGACACCAAAGAGTTAGTATAGATTACAATTCAATATGTTCAACTCATGTCTAAAGCATATATGTGAGAACATACCAGGTTCAAAGCGTACAATTCAAGCCTGATAATAGAAAACTAGATACGCAATCCCACTGATTGTCATTTTAAAAAAGGGAGCAAGCGGATACTCCAAGTTATAGTTGATACCCAACAAAACCCGCCAAGGTCTTTTGGTAAGTTATAGTTTCAGTTTCCCATATAAATGATCATGTTAGGTACTACCTTAGGCTTGGGCTGCAAGTTAATGAATGTACTGGCATGAAACACATGCAATGGTCACCAAGTAGTTCAAATATAAAGCATAAAGATCAAGCACAAGATATATTGAATTGTTTAAATAGATACAGTTGATAACATGTTTCACCCAAAAAGCAAAAACAGTAAAAATGGGCTATGTAAACTCACCTTGCAATGAGTAGCTTGGATGTCACACAAGTATATTGCACAAATGTTCTAGCTAATCACAAGGTTAACATATGTTTGATGGAACATATATATCAATGATTTGTACAACTGAAATAGAGAATCCTATTATGCGAGGAGATTGATGTGAGTGTCCTCATTTTAATAATAAATCTTTGATAAATATTTGTATTGTAATGAGTGAAAGAATTAATAACGATGTTGTTTGTTTGTAATAGTTATATAAACGTATGAATAAATAATTAGGTTTTTTTTGTTTGTAAATAAATACACAAATAAATAAATTACTAGTTTTCTTTTATTTGTAATTGCATAAATTAATAGATAGATAGATGAATAAATAAATGAGTAATAATTAGTTGAGTAATTAAATGATTTACTACATAAATAAATGAATGAAACCTTTCATTTGATTTATGAAAAACAAGTGTTAAAAATAATGATTTAATTAGTTGGTAATTAAACCAAAATTTAAAGTACAATAATGTTTTAATTAATTAATACTTAAACCATAATTAATTATTAATTAAAAGTATAGAATTGAGTTTTAAATGTTCTCATATAATAAAAATAAATTATATAAAAGTTTGTATAAATATTTATAAAGAAATGAGTTTATAATCATAATCATAATTAGTTGAAAGTGGTTGTTGTACACTAGAATGGTTATCATTCCAGAGTAGTACCTCCAACAGAAAAGTTCCCAGGAAAGAGTTGGTCGGATCAGAACCCCGTCTTTTCCTAGCCAGAACTTTAATGTTTGCCAGATAACTACATACTGGTTTGAAATTTACTCTATTTGAATACTTAACCAAGTTTAGTTTGTGTTTGGAAAGTATGTGGGCTAAAGTGAAAATATAAGTTTATGTAAAGATAGAAATTGAATATTAAATAATTTAACTTGAAAATAAGGATTTTTAGTAAAAATATAATTTTTGAAATTGAAAGGAGTAAGAATGATCAACCAAGTTTTTAAATAAAAGTTTGACACGATTTTAATTAAAATAGGGCTTTTGATCTTGGATAGGTCTATGATTATAACATAAACATGTTAGGGATCATAGATCTAGCTAGTTATGAGAGATTTTTAAAGAAAAAGTATTAACAAGCAAGAATATAAGAAGATCTTACTTATGAATATGGAAACGACTTTGAATCTTGAGAGATGGATTAGAACTTGATATGGTGTGAGAATGAGGGTCTATTTATAGGGTAGTATCATGGGCTTATTTACAAAATTTAATTTGTTATAGGGATTAAGATTGCAAAATATGAAAAATAGTTTTTAATTTCATAACATATTTCAACTTAAGTGCTCATAAATTTTATGTTCATGACTTCATTTCATCAAAATTCATATTTAATATGTTTATAGATATAATTATATATTTATTTATTTTATTTACCTTTAGTAATTTAAAAATACTAGCAATGTTATATTTTCATAATAAATTGTTTATATCATGTGTGTATATATATAGTTTTAGAAATGACTTAGTATGTACCTATATATTTATGGAATAGGATGGTGACAATTATTTACAAAGCATATAACATAAATATTTATTACTTATGAATTTGAAGTAGGTAATTAAGGTTCTTCATAAATGCAATTCACCAAAATAATGAACTTACATTGCCGGAAAAGTTAAAATAAAAGCGGGAAATTTCCTGGAGATTACAGTCTCCCCTACTTTAGAAAATTTCGTTCCGAAATTGATTAGGAAGAGGGTCCTGGAAACAGATGTGGGTATTTGGCTTTCATTTGATCCTCACGTTCCCAACCGAACCTTAACAATTGGAATGCGACTTCGCTTGAGTTGCTTAACTTCTCGGTCCATGATCTCCACGGGCTTCTCCACGAAGTGCATTGTTTCGTCAATGTGAACCTCGTCATGTGGTATGTGGAGATTCTCGTCAGCTAAGCATTTCTTTAGGTTTGAGACATGAAATGTTGGATGAACGTTACTGAGTCCTTCAGGTAGATCCAATTTGTAGGCTACCTTCCCAATCCGCTCAAGGATTTTAAAAGGACCTACGAATCTTGGAGCAAGTTTCCCTTTCTTTCCAAAATGAACTACACCTTTCCAAGGGGATACCTTGAGAAGAACCAGATTGTCAACTTGAAATTCTAAGGGTTTTCGACGTTTGTCGGCATAACTTTTTTGCCGACTTCTTGCTACCAGAAGGTTGCTCGGATTAATATTATCTTGTCGGAAGTCTCTTGAATAAGTTCAGGACTAGTGATTTGTGATTCACCAATTTCAGTCCAACAGATAGGAGATCGGCACTTCCGACCATAAAGTGCTTCAAAAGGAGCCATGCTAATGCTCGTGTGATAACTGTTGTTGTACGAGAACTCGATTAGGGGTAGATGTAAATCCCAATTTCCCTTGAAGTCAATGACACAGGCTCTAAGCATGTCTTCGAGAGTATGAATCGTTCACTCAGATTGACCATCAGTTTGCGGGTAATAAGCAGTACTAAGATTTAGTTGAGTGCCCAAAGCTGATTGCAGGGATTGCCAGAAGCCAGAGGTGAATCGTCCATCACGATCAGAAATAATATTGAGAGGTACACCGTGACGACTAACGATCTCATCAATATAGATTCGAGCTAGTTTCTCCACTCGATAGTCTTCACGTATGGGTATGAAATGAGCAAGATTTTCTCAGACGGTCGATGATTACCCAAATGCTATCATGACCACGAGATGTGTGTGGGAGTTTGGTTATAAAGTCCATGGCAATACACTCCCATTTCCATACGGGAATCTCGGGTTGTTCAAGTAAACCAGATGGACGCTGGTGCTCGGCTTTAACCTTCAAACAAGTAAGGCATTTGGACACATAGAGGGCAATGTCTTCTTCATACCAGGCCACCAGTATTGGGTACGGAGATCCATGTACATTTTTTCTGCACCAGGATGCACAGAATAACGCGTCTTGTGAGCCTCGTTCATGATAAAGGTACGAAGGTTCTCACGGTCTGGAATCCAGATACGATTTAGAAAGTAAAGTAATCCATTGGGTTTGGTTTCAATTTGGAGTATAGCACCACATGACATTTCGTCGTACATGTTTCCTTCAGTGACAGAAAGATGTTGTGCTTCTAGGATGCGAGTTTGAATATCATTTTGGATTCGAATGCTGTGGATCTTGATAGGTTCCTTACGGCTAAGAGCATCGGCCATGACATTCGCCTTACCCAGATGATAATGAATATTGCAGTCGTAGTCTTTTACGAGTTCAACCCAACGCCTTTGCCTCATGTTGAGTTCCCTTTGGTTGAAAATATGTTGGAGACTCTTATGATCGGTGTAAACCTCACATTTGGTACCATATAGGTAATGTCTCCAAATTTTAAGAGCAAATACGACCGCACCCAACTCAAGATCATGCGTCATATAATTCTTCTCATGGATTTTGAGTTGTCGAGACGCATAAGCAATCACTTTGCCTCGCTGCATTAGTACACAACCAAGTCCTAAGTGGGAAGCATCACAGTAAACGACAAAGTCTTCGGTTCCATCGGGAAGAGTCAGGATAGGAGCCTCACACGGTTTCTGTTTTAGGGTTTGAAAGGCTTCCTCTTGTTTTGGTCCCTACACGTAGGGTTTTCCTTTGTGAGTTAAGGCTGTGAGGGGTACTACGATCTTTGAAAAGTTTGCTATGAAACGACAATAATAGCCCGCTAAACCTAAAAATGAGCGGACTTCGGTAGGGGTCTTTGGAGCTTGCCAGTTCTTTACCGCCTCAATCTTAGCGGGATCTACGTGAATACCCTTCTCGTTGACTATGTGTCCCAAGAATTGGACTTCATTTAGCCAAAATTCACATTTGGAGAACTTAGCGTATAATTGCTCCTTCTTCAATAGGTCCAAAACCAAACGCAAGTGTTCCTCATGTTCTGCTTTTGATTTTGAATAGATGAGAATGTCGTCAATGAAGACGATTACAAACTTGTCCAAGAACGGCTTACACACGCGGTTCATAAGATCCATGAATACCGCGGGTGCATTGGTTAGTCCGAATGCCATAACCATGAACTCATAATGACCATATCTTGTACGAAAGGCTGTCTTGGGGATATCGGATTCGAGCACTCATAACTGGTGATAACCAGAACGAAGATCGATCTTAGAGAAATAAGTCGAGCCTTGAAGCTGATCGAACAAATCGTCAATCCTAGGAAGTGGATAACGGTTCTTCACGGTAAGCTTGTTAAGTTCCCGATAGTCGATGCACATCCAAAAAGAACCATCCTTCTTCTTGACGAATAGAACAGGTGCTACCCAAGGGGAAATGCTAGGACGAATGAATCCTTTGTCAGAAAGTTCTCAGAGTTGACTTGAAAGTTCCTGCATCTCTGATGGTGCAAGACGATAAGGTGACTTGGCCACGGGGTTTGCTCCTGGCACTAAGTCAATACGGAATTCGACTTGGCGTATAGGAGGAAGACCAGGTAAGTCTTCGGGGAAAACTTCAGGGAAGTCTTTGATTATAGGAATGTCTTGGAGACTCTTATCTTTGCCTTTTCGTTCCACAATATGGGCCAAGAATGCCACACATTTCTTCCGTAAATACTTCTGTGCGGTAGTGCAAGACATAAGCTTGAGTCCCTTTGACGGTTTCTCACCATAAACGTTCAAAACTTCACCTGAGTCAAGAGGGATACGGATATACTTGTCAAAACAGACAACTTCAGCATGGTGCTTGGTCAGCCAGTCCATGCCTACTATGATGTCGAAACCTCCGAGAGTCATGGGAATAAGATTGATTGAAAAGTCATGATCGCTCAAGGTTAAGGTACAATCTCTAATAATGGTGTCACATGAAACAGAATAACCATCCGCTACTAAAATATCAAAGGGTTTGTCTAACTTAACTCGACTCATAGCAAGTTGTGGTTCAAATTCAAAGGACACGAAACTCTTATCGGAACCAGTATCGAACAGGATAGAAGCGTATTGCTGATTAATTGGAAACGTACCGTTCACCACATCATTGTTGGCTTGAGCCTCGTTGGCATTGATATTAAAGGCACGTCCACGAGCTACCGGGTTTGCATTCCCCTGATTCACATTCCCTCGGTTCATATTCCCTTGGTTTATGTTTCCTTGAACCATGTTGCCCTGGTTTAGATTTGCTTGGTTCACAATGACTAGCCTAGGGAAACGGTTCCTAAAGTGATTAGGGTCACCACACTCGTAACAAGCGCGACCCTGGGCGATAGCAGCAGGAACAGGAACAGGAGCAGGAGGTTGGTAGACTTGATTAGTTGGTGGAATACGACAGGTGTTAGCCCAATGTCCATAACGTCCACAAGTAGTGCACAAACGACATTGTGCATGAGCAGGGTGGTGGAGTTTGCAATTTAATCATGAGATGTTAGCTAAAACATGAATGGTACACTAATGGGCACATAGACTTATCAAGGTACTTTAAGTCTTTCTAATGTTTGAGAAGTCATGCGTTAGCCTATAAGTGGACACTCATCCCAAGAATTCCGAGGAAAGCATAACTAGTCCATCGGTTGATTTGGATTTATACGAAATGCTTTCCTAGACAGAACTTCTAGAATACAGGCATCCACCCTTCTGGATTGCACAAGTTCTCATTCATTAGTTAGAACTTACATACCTTTGACGAGATTTTCCTTCGGACTAGATTATTAAGTCTAAGTGTAAGTTTCATGTAGTTCAAGTGGTTCCAAATAGTTTCAAGTAGACCCTTGAATGTTGAAGTTCATGTAGTTGTATCAAGTAATCAAAAATAGATAGGGGTAGGTAAGAATGCATGGTAAGAATAAAGTGGAGTTCTAATAAAATACACGAGTTAGACTCATGTTTGCGACTCCTAGGTTATAGTCTAGGTCATGTGTCTAATAACCTAATTTCCTATAACCATGGCTATGATACCAATCTGTCACACCCCGGCCGGCGGCGTATTAAACGTCGGGGCTGACGCGGTTGTTCATAAGCACATGATCATCTATTAAATATGATAATATTTATTATTCAAATTAAAAGCATCCGTTACATAGGAAAATGAAACGTTCAAAACATAATTTAAATTAAACTAGGTCCAAGTCCTAGGTGAGCAAGTATTCCTAAAACAGGTGCACCTGAAACATGTAAGTAACTGTCAACTACAAGTAGTTGGTGAGATACACAGGTTTTGACACCAAAGAGTTAGTATAGATTACAATTCAATATGTTCAACGCATGTCTAAAGCATATATGTGAGAACATACAAGGTTCCAAGCATACAATTCAAGCCTGATAATAGAAAACTAGATACGCAATCCCACTGATTGCCATTTTAAAAAAAGGGAGCAAGTGGATACTCCAAGTTATAGTTGATACCCAACAAACCCGCCAAGGTCTTGTGGTAAGTTATAGTTTCAGTTTCCCATATAAATGATCATGTTAGGTACTACCTTAGGCTTGGGCTGCAAGTTAATGAATATACTGGCATGAAACACATGCAATGGTCACCAAGTAGTTCAAATATAAAGCATAAAGATCAAGCACAAGATATATTAAATTGTTTAAATAGATAAAGTTGATAACATGTTTCACCCCAAAAGCAAAAACAGTAAAAAGGGGCTATGTAAACTCACCTTGCAATGAGTAGCTTGGATGTCACACAAGTATATTGCACAAATGTTCTAGCTAATCACAAGGTTAACCTATGTTTGATGGAACATATATATCAATGATTTGTACAACTGAAATAGAGAATCCTATTGTGTGAGGAGATTGATGTGAGTGTCCTCATTTTAATAATAAAATAAATATTTGAGTTGCAAATAATATTTTATGTAAATCTTTGATAAATATTTGTATTGTAATAAGTGAAAGAATTAATAACGATGTTGTTTGTTTGTAATAATTATATAAACATATAAATAAATAATTAGGTTTCTTTTGTTTGTAAATAAATACACAAATAAATAAATTACTAGTTTTCTTTTATTTGTAATTGCATAAATTAATAGATAGATAGATGAATAAATAAATGAGTAATAATTAGTTGAGTAATTAAAAATTTTACTACATAAATAAATTAATGAAACCTTTCATTTGATTTATGAAAAACAAGTGTTAAAAATAATGATTTAATTAGTTGGTAATTAAACCAAAATTTAAAGTATAATAATGTTTTAATTAATTTATAATTAAACCATAATTAATTATTAATTAAAAGTATAGAATTGAGTTTTAAATGTTCTCATATAATAAAAATAAATTATATAAAAGTTTGTATAAATATTTATAAAGAAATGAGTTTATAATCATAATCATAATTAGTTGAAAGTGGTTGTTGTACACTAGAATGGTTAGCATTCCAGAGTAGTACCTCCAACAGAAAAGTTACCAAGAAAGAGTTGGTCGGATCAGAACCCCGTCTTTTCCTAGCCAGAACTTTAATGTTTGCCAGATAACTACATACTGGTTTGAAATTTACTCTATTTGCATACTTAACCAAGTTTAGTTTGTGTTTGGAAAGTATATGGACTAAAGTGAAAATATAAGTTTATGTAAAGATAGAAATTGAATATTAAATAATTTAACTTGAAAATAAGGATTTTTAGTAAAAACATAATTTTTGAAATTGAAAGGAGTAAGAATGATCAACCAAGTTTTTAAATAAAAGTTTGACACAATTTTAATTAAAATAGGGCTTTTGATCTTGGATAGGTCTATGATTATAACATAAACATGTTAGGGATCATAGATCTAGCTAGTTATGAGAGATTTTTAAAGGAAAAATATGAACAATCAAGAATATAAGAAGAACTTACTTATGAATATGGAAACGACTTTGAATCTTGAGAGGGATTAGAACTTGATATGGTGTGAGAATGAGGGAAGAATGAGGGTCTATTTATAGGGTAGTATCATGGGTTTATTTACAAAATTTAATTTGTTATAGGGATTAAGATTGCAAAATATGAAAAATAGTTTTTAATTTCATAACATATTTCAACTTAAGTGCTCATAAATTTTATGTTCATGACTTCATTTCATCATAATTCATAATTAATATGTTTATAGATATAATTATATATTTATTTATTTTATTTACCTTTAGTAATTTAAAAATACTAGCAATGTTATATTTTCATAATAAATTGTTTATATCATGTGTGTATATATATAGTTTTAGAAATGACTTAGTATGTACCTATATATTTATGGAATTGGATGGTGACAATTATTTACAAAGCATATAACATAAATATTTATTACTTATGAATTTGAAGTAGGTAATTAAAGTTCTTCATAAATGCGATTCACCAAAATAATGAACTTACATTGCCGGAAAAGTTAAAATAAAAGCGGGAAATTTCCTGGAGATAACACTACGATTAGCGGGGATCATAGCGATGGACGATCCACCGTGGTTCATGGAGATTAGGCAGGGACCACAGGTTCCACCACCTGCGGGGACGCCTGCCGATCTGGCGATTCAGATGGGGGCGCCCACACCACGACACAGGATTCCACATCACATTGAGCGCCTCCAGGTACAGCATCCACTCCGTATGAGGCCACCGGCACCACTCACCCTCGAGGAGCTCCGGGATTAGGTTTTTGATCGGATGGATCGACAGGGCGATTCCATCCGGTACATGATGACACGCCAGGGCATAGAGATCCCACCATTTTTCAGAGTGCCAGATCAACATCAGCCGGATCAACCAAACACAGGTGGAGATCCACAGTGATCATCTCCAGCACCTTTTGTCGGGTTGTATATTTCCCATTTATTTTATTTCTTACTTCTTTTTTATGTATTTCTTTGTTTTTTTATTGGCATGTATATAAACTCTGATGTATTTATTATTTTGTACTGGGAGGCTCGGCAGGGTTGGTTGTATTGTATATATTTTATTTCTGTGATTATTTGACGTACTTGCTAGTACTTGTTAGAATCAGCCGCTTTCATTCGTGAGGAATTTTTGGAATTTGATAGCTGAGTACGTTCGAATGGAGGGCAAGGGAACACGACTTACGAGGCATTTCACTCTCATTTTTATCAGGGAAGTCTGTTTTGTTTTTTTTATTTGTATAGTTTATCTTTTAATTATAACTTATTTTTTTAGTTTGTTTATCTTTTTTTTTCTTTTATATTGCTTACCGTCGTTTCTCGGTCCACATTGAGGACAATGCGAATTTTAAGTGTGGGGATGGGAGACATTCGTCTAGGTTTTGTATTTTGAGTCTGTTGTTGTAATTTGTAGATTTTTTTTCAAAAATGTCCTTTGAATTAGCGTCTTGCAAGTACATGGAAAATGATACGTAAAACTCGGCATTGTGTGATGTGAAGTGAAATAAAAGAAACAATAGAAAGCGTGTCTAATTTGTGATGAATCGGTAGGCCCAGTCAGTTGAAAAGCTTAAATATCCTGAAAGTGTTGCTTAGGATTAATAACTAAATTAAATCATGAAATCTTGTGGGTTCTCATCTTAGGGAAACGGTGAAACTGAAACCGTCAACATAGGGTGATAGGTACCACGGTAAGCTAAGGTTTTTATGTTTCTGAAATAAATTAGCACATCACTTTCATTTTATTCAAATGAACCTGAGAATTGATGACGCCCGCATTCCATCTTTGCATCCATCATGAGTATAATTTGAAAAAAATTGAAAGTTTAAGTTTCGACCTACGTGTTACCCTCCGGGATAGCGACTTGGTTGATACACCCATGGGTCGGGACTTGAGTGATCAATAATTGGGATAAATAAGGTTTAATTTATGTGTTATATGGGTCGGGATAGTGACTCTGTGGATACGCCTCTAAGTTGAATTCTTACGTGCTTTAAGTGATAAAACTATATCTTATGCGCTTCCTTCTGGGATGATGACCCGGAAGATGCACCACTAGTAAAGGTTGATTCATACTTCATAATATACTCATTCCATTGCATTCCATGCATCATCTACATTTGGAAAACATAAAGATTTTGGAGTACTGTGGTGGGAAGATCTGTATGATCTAACCCTGGCCTAAACATGACCGTGAGACGTGATTAGGTGGAAGTGTAGCTTTTAAGTGTGAGATCCATAGTTTGATTGATATGGTGTATAAATTGGATTAGAACACAGTTCGGGGGGCTTGATATGAGGTGTTTGGGTTTACTCGGATAGAAATACCAGTTATTGCACTTTAACGCGTGATTATGTTGGCGCTAATTAATTAAGAATGTTAAAGCTTTGTCCAGTTATGATTCCATTGTAGATATCTTTTTCGAGACGGAAAAAGAGTAAGTGTGGGGATGTTTGATGTGTTGCAAAACACATACGATAATCCGTGTATATTTGTGTGTATTTGTTTAAGTTTTGTATTCGTTTTGTATCAAATTTGGTTCATTCTGAGTTTGGGTGATAGTTGCAGGTTATAGTGTGCTAAAGGAGCGGAAAATAGAGCAAAAGTATGAAGGAATCGAGCACACGGATTTGGAGAGCAAAGAGAAGAATTTAATATTACTTTTCTGAGAATGTATGTCCCTCACGGTATGCGAGGGAGGTGAAACCTCTCGCGGTACGCGAGAGGACCGCAAATCCGACTATTTTTCCCCGGCCAGAAACCTCTCGCGGTACGTGAGAGGACCGCAAATCCTAAATTTGTGGAATTTTTAGGGTTTTAATGTTTGTGACAGCCATTCTTCAAAGAAATCGACTAATTACTATCAAAGCTTGGATCTTGGGCGATTTTGGCAAGAAATAAAGTATTTTGATCGAGAGTTTAAGGAATTGAAGAAGAATCGGGTTAGAATAAATCATTCGGTCACGTTTAATCATTCGATTGATCTTTGATCTTTGTTTCATGACTATGTTTGCTTTTAATACTTCTGAATCTTTTGATTTTGCTATGATTCTTGGTTAAAACCTTAGAGCTGCTTAGGTTAAAGATGATTGCACGTTAAAGTTTGGATTTTTATTGGTTTTGGGGATATTGATTTGATTTTATGCTTTAGTCCAGATCTGATTTGACGTGTTTGATGAATATGCATGCTTGTTATTGATTGTTTGTTGGTTGATTCATACATACATGCTTTGTTGAATGTCTTTCATAAATAAGTGGTAGTAGGTCGTTTACTGTGTGTTTGCGATTAGTTTGTGGTTCTCTAGACGTAGTCACCATAGGATTATCAACTAATAACAAATTAAAATCAAGTGTTCTTCTTATCTAAATACCTGAAAAGTGATAGGTAATCGGTTAGTATTCAGTGTTAGGGTTTCTGAGTGTTGAACAGTCTTCTTTAGAGGTCTAGTATTGTTGCTAATCCGTGTCAAATATAGATTGAATTTAGATTGCTCTTTACATCTCTGATGTATTGAGATATCATAACCGAGAGGTGAGCTATCTATCGAGTCTATAGCATAATAGGTAATACCGAGAGGTTAGCCGATAACTGGTGAGTTAATAGCCTTTGAGTTGTCTTCCGGTCACATCCCGCGACCGAGAGTGATCGGGAATCCATTAGTCAGTCTTGAGGGTGTCATATCTTTAGATCCCAGTTCCATATCATATTCCTTAACCAATAGAATCCGAGCTTTGCATTCATGATTCACAGCCTAGGTAGTCATTTCCATTCTTATTGATTTCATCCCAGTCCTTGTTAGATAGTCGTTTGTCTTCTTTAGTATCAGTTGACTAGTTTAATCTTAGTGCGTAGAATCCCCCCCAATCCAAACCAAATATTAAGTCCTAGCTAGAGTCTAATTTGTGTTAGAGTCAGTGTCTCGTGGGTTCGATATCCGGACTTCTGTTAGCTGTGTTACAATTGATAGGTACACTTGCCTGTCTTTGTGGTCTAGTTTAGTTGGGTTGTCAAGAGTTTAACTAGAGTGTCTAGGTTAGTTGTGTTTAATTTTATAGACCGTTTGACGGACATCAACAGCCGTGCATCGATTGGGCGTCTGATTAATACAGAAGTAGCCTTAGTTTAGTCTACCTTTCTAGACTTTCATTTCTGGCTGCATAATAGTTGAATGGTCGTCCGTCTACCGAAGTAGCCATTATCATTGTATTCGTCCATAACGTTTATTCGTACTTGACAAGCAATATATACATGGATATAAAGCAAGATTACATTCTTACATGTTATGTCATATTTTTAATACTTGGCAAGCAATATATACATGGATATAAAGGAAGATTTCATTCTTATATGATATGTCATGCTTTCATTTCTTTATTTATAAACATACTTGTCATACTTATATTTAGCATGTATTTTCATATAACACATAACCTAACATTTATTCATATCATGAATACACTTCAGCCCCAAAACATTTAAAATCGTTTGCATGTAACACATAGGGGGCACATAGAACTCCCTTGATTAAGCGGTTCCTGAAGTATACTAGCTGGTTAAAGAGCGTCACTATGGCCACACACACAATCTGTATAATCAAGTCATACGAGATAAGATAATGCACCTAACGACACTTAACGTTTCTATTCTTAGGGTTAGGCGAACTTAGTTCGCCAATTTGGACATAGGGGAACTTGATAAGTTCGCTACCATTGATCTCAGGCGAACATGAGTAAGTTCGCTACTTTAGGAGAACATAAGTAAGTTCGCTACTTTAGTACTTTAGGCGAACCTGTACCAGCGAACATATTAAGTTCGCTATTTCGGATCCAGGCGAACTTGTTAAGTTCGCCGGCGCGGCCTTCTACCCCAATCAGAACCCTAGATCTGGTCGGCTGATTTCAAGGCATTCAAGCCCTTAACTTTTTACGTACAAAACGTTCTATTTTCATCCATAAGCTTAAATATGTGGTTTGTTTTGTATTCCAAACGTAAAAACTTTGTCTTTATGCGATTTTTAACTCAAACACACAAAACTATAAAAAAAAAACTCAGATTTTAGAGGTAGTGCTTACCTCTTGGAGTGCGGTTTATGTTGTAATACGTTGCTGAGATGATGAGAGACGATTCCCGAGCTTTCTCTCTCTAACCTGTGCTCTCATTTATGTCTCTAAGTTTACGCAATGAGGTAATGGGGGAAAGGGTTGGTGGCTGCTGACTTGAAGGGAAACCCTTCAAGTTTTCCAGCCCTTGGCCAAGCCCGGCCCTTTTTTTCTTCCTTGCTTTTTTTTGTCTTCGTGTTAATCGCATCGATATTGTTTATTTGTTTCTATTTATTTGGGATGTTACATCCATACCTTTATAACTTTATGTTAAAACTCTCTCTCTCTCTCCCTCCCTCCCTCTTTCTCTCTCTCTACCCCTCGCAGATAAAGACCTCCACCCTAACATCGACCTCCCCTGATGCTCCGGTGATTTCATCTCCTTCATGCGCCAATCGCATTCATCTCCTTCCTGCGTGAACCGACCTCATCTTCAGCGAGACCTTATCACAAGTTAAACACGAGTTTCGACAACCTCCTCCATCCCTTTTATAGCAACAAAAAAGTATAACATGAGTTCTAGTCGGAGATGACAACAAAAAACACCTCTTTTTAGATCTGAAACCATGCCACCATAAATCTGAGCAACGAGGTGATGGTGATGGCTTTACGAAGGATTTAGTTGCAGCAGAAGAGAGGATGCCAGTGATATTGAAGGGCAAATAAACCCACCGGTCTCCATTCTCATCTCTTTAATTTCCCTAGTCATATTTATCTTCATCTTCTCCACCTCCATAAACCCCATGCCACCACATCTGCTAATAGCTAATATGTTATCCTACCATTATTCTTCTTCTCTTTGTTCAAATTCTTCTCATTTAGGATTGAATTGTGTTTTCGTTTTGCCATTTTCCCCTTAATAAATTTGTGCTCGTATGGATTCTTCTTGAGGGTTTGATCCTGATCCCACCTCCAATCAAAGATTTTTTGTGGTTTTATTTAGGGATTCTCCAAGGTGATTTATTGAATCTCTCCACTTGTGTGCTGTTGAAATCAATGTTTCTTTGATTGGGGTTTTTACGAGGTGTATGTGTAAACTATTGAAAAAATGTCGTTGAAATTTAGGTTTCAACAGGTTGAGGTGGTGGATCGATTGTTGTTGGAAGCCGGCGTGGTGGAGTTTGTGTTGGTCGACAAAAAGGGGGCGGGGGATGGGCCTGAGGGTTAGGTGGAGAAGATGAGGGAAGGGAGTAGAGAAAAGACTGAAGGAGGATTCGATGAGTGCATAGATCTGTGGTGGTAGCTGGCGTTGGGGAAGATGATAATCAGTGGAGGGTTTGAAGGTCTGATGGCAAAAGTGAGGGGGTGAGGGTGAGGGTGAGGGTGAGGGTGAGGGTGGGGGTGAGGGGTTGGGGAAGATGATAATCAATGGTGGTTTATATATATATATTTTAATTTTTTTTGTTTTTATTTATTAACAAGAGTATTTTGATTTTTCACATAAAGTTAATAGAACTATTCTAACGGTGTTAGAGGTATAGCTTTAACTGAAAGGAAAATGAAATCACAAGGACTCAAAAATTGAAATTGAAACTATTAGACTCAAAGCGTTATTTTAAGCAAACCAAATAGACTAAAACCGAAATTTACTCTGTCTCTTATTACATATCCTTAACTCAAGAGATCTCTCTTTCTGTTACATAATCCTCGTGTTCCACGTACATTACAATCATTTTATGTTCACCAACATATTTATGTAAATTATATGCATGTTACTAATTAGTAATGTTTGTTGTATTGCATCTAAGTTATAGTCTCACATTTAAAATGGTAAAAGAGTTTTTTCAACACCAACACAACCTAATTCTTCCAAAAAATGGTTCATTTTATGAATACGAGATTTTATTAATGTATAATAGGTCGACATAATATTATTGACCATTCATTTGTCTTCTATCATGATAAGAAAACAACTCATCTTGATATACCTCCACCGCAAATAGGAATATAAGCTCTTTTGTTAAAAAATTTAAATATAATGAAATAATTATAATTAAGACTGTCTATTTATAGCGAACAAGTTAGCAAGCGCATCATAAATTTCATGAGGAAGAAATGGTTTATTGGACGTTCAATATGCCACAGACTATTTTTCTTTTCATTTTAAACGAATGGGAAATACTCATATATTGAAAGAAACAAGTTTTCTCCGTGGGGATACAAATTTTTTCTCTGTGATGGTGGGCGTTCACCAAGCATTCATGTTGATCTTGTTCATTTATGCGGTAGTCTTGGATGAGTTGTCCAATCGATACAGAAGACCATCCCTAGTGCATGCTTTTCGCCGATGATATTGTGTTAGTAACGGAGTGTAAAACGACCCTAAAGGAGAGGCTTGAGGAGTGGCAAGTAGCCTTGGAGCGCAGATGTTTAAAGATAAGTCGTTCAAAAACCAAGTACCTCTGTGGTAACTTAATGGTGCAAACGATGAAGAGGAAAATCAAATTAGCATTGAAGGCCTAGTTGTCCCACAGACAAACAAGTTTAAATATTTAGGATCGTTAGTTGAAAGTGGTAGAGACATAGGTAGTGATGTAGTACACTACGTTCATACAGGTTGGTGCAAGCGAAGAGCGTCTACAAGAGTATTATGTGACAAGAGGTTCCTAACAAGATTAAAGGGGAAATTTTACAAGATTGCAATCGGCTATGTTGTACGAGAGAAAAGATGCTGAAGTGGATGTGTGTGCACACCAAGAGGAATCGAATAAGAAATGAAGTTTTTTGGAAGAAACTGGGGGTGACAAGTATCTCGGACAAGATAAGGGAGAGGAGATTGAGATGGTTTGGGTATGTGAAGAGGAGATATTACGGCTCAAGTGAGAACTGTGGAAACCCTCACCGTGGAGGAGAGGAGGAGCATAGGCATACCCAAACTGACTTGGGATGAGCGGACTAGGCAGGATTTTGTAGACTTGCACATCTCAGAGAACATGATTGGGGATATGAGCTCTTGGAGATGTCGTATTAGGGTGATGGACTTTTGGGGAGTGTATTAGGGTGATGGACTTTTGGACAACTCAATATGCCACAGACTATTTTTCTTTTCATTTTAAACGAATGGGAAATACTCATATATTGAAAGAAACAAGTTTTCTCCGTGGGGATACAAATTTTTTCTCTGTGATGGTGGGCGTTCACCAAGCATTCATGTTGATCTTGTTCATTTATGCGGTAGTCTTGGATGAGTTGTCCAATCGATACAAAAGACCATCCCTAGTGCATGCTTTTCGCCGATGATATTGTGTTAGTAACGGAGTGTAAAACGACCCTAAAGGAGAGGCTTGAGGAGTGGCAAGTAGCCTTGGAGCGCAGATGTTTAAAGATAAGTCGTTCAAAAACCAAGTACCTCTGTGGTAACTTAATGGTGCAAACGATGAAGAGGAAAATCAAATTAGCATTGAAGGCCTAGTTGTCCCACAGACAAACAAGTTTAAATATTTAGGATCGTTAGTTGAAAGTGGTAGAGACATAGGTAGTGATGTAGTACACTACGTTCATACAGGTTGGTGCAAGCGAAGAGCGTCTACAAGAGTATTATGTGACAAGAGGTTCCTAACAAGATTAAAGGGGAAATTTTACAAGATTGCAATCGGCTATGTTGTACGAGAGAAAAGATGCTGAAGTGGATGTGTGTGCACACCAAGAGGAATCGAATAAGAAATGAAGTTTTTTGGAAGAAACTGGGGGTGACAAGTATCTCGGACAAGATAAGGGAGAGGAGATTGAGATGGTTTGGGTATGTGAAGAGGAGATATTACGGCTCAAGTGAGAACTGTGGAAACCCTCACCGTGGTGGAGAGGAGGAGCATAGGCATACCCAAACTGACTTGGGATGAGCGGACTAGGCAGGATTTTGTAGACTTGCACATCTCAGAGAACATGATTGGGGATATGAGCTCTTGGAGATGTCGTATTAGGGTGATGGACTTTTGGGGAGTGTATACTTTTGTTCTTAGATCTGTCTTGGGGCCTAGCTTTTCTTATACTTTTCTTAGCCTTAGCGTTAGTCTTGTCGTAGTGTTGTCTAGGCGTATAGACATTTTAGGGGAGTGTACATGTACTTACCTAGGGGTGCGTGCTTTTTTCCCTCTCTATTTGCTCTTTTATCCCTAGCTACAATATGGTTGTTTTCTCTTTTCTAATATAGTTACTCATCACTTTATTTTAACGGTGGTTTAAATCTTTCACTATAAGTACTTTTGTATGGTTGTTTGCTATGATTCTTTTGGCTGACTGTAAAAAAGAGGTTTTTGGAGTCTGTGTCTTAGCGGGAGTAGCCTCTATATCCCTCGGTAGAGGTAAAGTTTGCCACTATAACACTCTCTCCAAACCCTACCAATAACTTTGCTATGATTGGGATTATACTAGGTACATTTGGTTGGGTGAAAGAAACAAGTTGAATATTTTAGAAATTTCTAACTTTTAGTTTTCTCAAACTCGACAAGCTATATTTATAGGGAAAATCACACAAAAACCCAAAAACATTGAAAAAATGTTGTATTCCAAAGGTAAATATAAACCTTTACCTACTTCTTAAAACACTTTCTACGAAATTAAGGGTTTGTTTGGTTGGCAGGAATTCATATGATTTTAATAGAATTGGAACTTAAATTCAATTCTTTGACATGTTTGGTTGGCTAAGAGAAGTAATTGGAATTAGAATTAGTACCAACCAAATCCCTCAACTAAGTTTCTTCAAAATCCCTCCCATTTCAATGGAATTCAGAATCCCTCACCATTTTAAATAGTAGTTTTGTCTTTAAGTTAGTTTTACATTACAATTCCATTAACAAATATACTAACCAAACACATTATAGATTTCAAAGGCATTTTGTAAGGATAACCAAGATTTAGGATAAGAAAAAAAAAGTTGTAGGACCAAGTTAGTTATGTAATTGTCGTTATAGATTGATTAGTAATAAACAAAACATAAATTTTTATTAAAGTTTAACAACTAAAGCATTCATTTTCAGTAGAACTCAAATGATTATTTCTTTATAAACAAACTAATAAACTATAATTAATGGGAAAATAATTTCAAACTCTGGTGAACTAGTTACCAATTACATAATGAAAAAGAAGACAAAAATATAACACAATTTTGTCATATTTTTCTATTTTTAGTAATAAAGTAACTTATCACTCTATGAATGATTTAAATGCATAAGAAGGTAAAAAAAAGGATTATCAGATTTTAATAATCTCATCTTTTACCAATTGGCTAATAATAATCCCAACCGAGAATATTCTTACCACCAGTCTCTACTTTCAAACTATTTTCTTACATTTGACACCCGTTAAAAAAACTTAACGCCGTTAGATTTTATTTGACGTGGACATATGTAAACTATCGGAAAGTCGAGCCAAGTCGGAACCCTAGCCATCGCCTTCGCCGGAGGGGTGGTCTGCAAACCCTAGTTTGTCACCGTCTTCACCGTTAAACACCACCATTGTCTCCGTTTGGACTTGCCGAAAAAACGAGAGCCGTTAAACACCACCAGAGCCAATGTCAAAACCCACCACGAGACCACTGCTATCTTGGCTCGACTTTCCAGCTGTTTACAGATGTCCATGTCATATAAAATCTAACAGCGTTAAGTTTTTTTAACGGGGGGTCCAATGTAAGAAAATAGTTTGAATGTAGGGACTGGTGGTAAGAATATTCTCAGTTAGGATTATTATTGGCCAATTGGTAAGAATATACTTTTAGATTGCACAATTAACATCATTGTAAAAAGCATGTAGTGTAGAAACTGTAATTGGTAGAAACTTAGCAATATTCCAAATGACGGACGATTGCATGATAGAAATAAAGAGTGTCACGCTCGTAACACAGGACAGTCATCTAACCAGAGTAGTACCTCCAACAGAGATGTTCCCAGGAAAGAACGACGGGTCTAGGAGAGATTTATACACCGTCCTTTCCAAGACAGCACATTCCGTTTGTCAGATAACTACATACCGGTCAGAAGGTCGCCTTCTAGTTATGGCGACGTTGATATCAAAAACACACAGCGGAAGACTAAATCATAACTTCTATTAACATCAAAACATGGTTTACATAATCGTTAACAAAAGTTACACCATCCGTTCCTAACAAGGAACAAGTCATTCAGGACTTATAGTTTCAGGAATGCCCATCATCTTTGGATCGGTCATCTTTTCGTTATAGTCCTGGAAATGCCTCATCTATTGTCTACCTGTGATGCGTTCAAAAACATTTGATAAAACATGGGTCAGAACAAAGCTGGTGAATTCATAAACTAAAATAGTTTATTAAAATGACCCGCCAAAGTATCTTGAACATATTCATGGGCTTCAACACCCAAATTTCGTTCATGGGCTTCATCACCCAACTGAACAATCATTTAATTTATATATAACCAAAGACCGTTCCATGAGTCCTTTCCAACATCAACTGAACAATCATTTAATTTATATATAACCAAAGACCGTTCCATGAGTCCTTTCCAACATCAACTGAACAATCATTTAATTTATATATAACCAAAGACCGTTCTACGAGTCCTTTCCAACATGCCGTTCCACGGGCAAGTGAAATACAATAAGCGCTTAGAATACGTTATATATAAACAATCGGTACAATCGTTTCAAGATGCTCAAAACATTTTCAAAAATCAATCATGCCAGACAAGGTCATGACTGGGTTCATGCATCAAAGTTTAAGAACTCACATCGGCAGTATTTTGGCTTAGTAATCAATAATGTGGCAATCACCTCGGGTAGAGTTCATAGATAATCATAATATTACTTAATCATATAATTCTAGCTTAATGATTCATAACCAAAGCTTAAAGGGGGTCGAAACCTTACCTTAGTACTATCTACGGCAATTTGGAGTCGAAACGTTGGAAACCGGACTCTCGTACACGAATCGGGGCTCAGGAATGGATCTTCAGAGAGTGTGTGAGTGTATTTGAGTGTGAGAAATGGCTAGAATCAGTCATCTATTTATAGGGCTAAAGTTACACCCGTAGCGGACCGCTACGCTAGGTGGTGGCCGTCCGCCACCCTTGTGGCGGCTTATTTAGCTTGACGTGTCCATAGCGGACCTTTATGGTCTGGCTTAGTGGTCCGCCACCCCTTCCACGTGTTGATTTCTGATCGGTGAGTCACCGGGGCACGTGTCATATCCCGAGAGTTTCCTTAGTCAACACGTAGCGGACCGCTAAGGTCCTGGGTAGCGGTCCGCTACCCTTTTGATTTTCAGAATTTTCATTTTAAGTCCTTCAACTTCGATTATTCACATTTTCACCATTCCACTCTAAAATTTGACAAGCTTAGTCCTTTATTTTATTAGTAATTTTCGAGGCGTTACAAATTTCCCATCATTTAAAAATTTCGTCCTCGAAATTAAGATGCAAATAGATGAGGATACTTGTTTCTCATTTGTTCCTCTAATTCCCAATTTTTTTCAGCTCCAATCCGACCTTGCCATTGGACCAACACCATTGGTATTACCTTCTTCCTCAATTTATGTTCTTGAGTGTTTAAAATTTTGACTGGTTGTTTAGTGAAGTGAAGGTTGTCGTCCACATGTACACCATCTAATGCAATAGCCTGAGTTGGATCAGCTAAATACTTGCGTAAGCAAGATACATGAAACGTATTGTGAATTCCTTGTAAAGCTTCTGGTAGATCTAACTTGTAAGCTACTACTCCAATCCTTTCAATGATCTTATAAGGTCTGATATATCTTGATCCTAACTTTCCTCATTTCCTGAATCTCACCACACCTTTCCAAGGTGAAACTTTTAACATTACAAAATCTCTAACTTGAAATTCTAATGGTCGTCGTTTTCTGTCAGCATAACTATTTTTTCGATCTTGAGCTGCTTTCAACTGTTGTTTAATCTGGATTATTTTATCTGTTGTTTCCTGTATAACTTCGGGTCCAGACAACTGACTATCTCCTATTTTCGTCCAACAGACAGGAGTTCTGCACTTCTTCCCATATAGTGCTTCCAATGGTGCAACTTTAATACTTGAATGGTAGTTGTTTTTATAGGAGGATTCGATTAACGGTAGGTGATTATCCCAATTACCTCCGAAATCTATAATACGTGCTCTCAGCATATCTTCCAGAGTTTGAATCGTACGTTCACTCTGTCCGTCAGTCTGGGGATGGTAGGCAGTACTCATGGTAAGTCGAGTTCCTAATTCTTTCTGAAAACTCGTCCAGAATCTAGATGTGAACCGACTGTCTCTATCAGAAATAATAGACAGTGGTATGCCATGGTGGCTCACATTTTCATTGATATAGATCCTGGCTAACTTATCCATAGAGTATGTTTCATTGATGGGTATGAAATGAGCTGATTTAGTTAGTCTATCGACCACGACCCATATAGCATTATGTCCTTTCTGAGTTTTGGGTAATTTGGTTACAAAGTCCATTGTAATGCGATCCCATTTCCAGATAGGTAATTCTATTTGTTGTAATTGACTTGTCGATTTCTGGTGCTCAATCTTTACTTGAAGGCAAGTTAAGCATTTATCTATGTACTGGGCTATTGATCTCTTCATGTTTGGGCATCAGTAATGAGTTTTCAGATCTTTGTACATTTTATTCGCACCCGGATGCATGGAATATCTTGATTTGTGTGCTTCATCTAATACTTTTTCTTGAATATCTCCAAGCTTTGGAATCTAGATTATTTGCTCGAATATCATGATTCCATTATCTCCTTTGGATAGTAACTTCTGTTTTCCAACCATACGTTCTTTCTTGATGTTTCCTTCTTCTAATGCTCTTGGTTGGATTTCTTTAATTTGTTCCGGCAGATCTAACTTTAGGTCTAATCGTAGTGCTTTTACTTTAATCGGTTGGCTCCATTCTTTTCAACTTAAAGTATCTGCTACTATATTAGCCTTCCCAAGATGGTATTTTATTTCACAGTCATAGTCATTAATGAGTTCCATCCACCTCCTTTGCCTCATACTGAAATCCTTCTGATTAAAAATATGTTGGAGGCTTTTGTGGTCTGAATATATCACACATTTGGTACCATACAGATAGTGTCTCCAAATCTTTAGAGCAAGCACTATGGCACCAAGTTCAAGATCATGTGTAGTATAGTTCTTCTCATGAACTTTAAGTTGGCGTGATGCGTAGGCAATAACCTTGTCCTGTTGCATCAACACACAACCCAGACCAGTTCGGGAAGCGTCACAATAGATGACAAAATCATCGTTTCCCTCGGGTAGTGCTAAGATCGGTGCATGGCTAAGTTTATCTTTGAGAATATTGAACGCCTCTTCTTGTTTCGTACTCCATTCAAACTTTGCTGCTTTCTGAGTTAAAGCAGTTAAAGGTGTAGCAATCTTGGAAAAGTCTTGAATGAACCTTCTGTAGTAACCGGCTAATCCAAGAAAGCTTCTAATTTCTGTTGGAGTCTTTAGGGCTTCCCATTTCAAAACTGCTTCAACCTTACTTGGTTCTACTTGTATCCCACGCTTGTTCACAACGTGCCAAAGAAATTGTACTTCTTGTTTCCAAAATTCACATTTGGAAAATTTTGCGTACAATCTTTCTTTTCTCAGGGTTTCTAGAATGATTTTGAGGTGCTTAATATGTTCTTCTTGACTTCGGGAATAGATAAGAATATCTTCAATGAAAACAATGACAAATTTTTCAAGGAATGGTTTACAAACCCTGTTCATTAAGTCCATAAATGCCGCAGGAGAATTCGTTAGACCAAATGACATGACCCAGAGTTCATAGTGACCATATCTGGTCCTGAAAGCAGTCTTAGGTACATCCTCTTCTTGTACCTTTAACTAGTGATATCCTGATCTAGAGATCGACCTTTGAAAAGTACTTGGCTCCTTGGAGTTGATCAAATATATCATCTATTCTAGGCAATGGACATCTGTTCTTTATAGTCAGCTTGTTTAATTCCCGATAATCAATGCACATCCTCATGCTTTCGTCCTTCTTTTTGACGAATAGTACTGGTGCTCCCCAAGGTGAAATGCTAGGACGAATGAACCCTTTATCTAAGAGTTCTTGGATTTGTTTCATGAGTTCTTTTAATTCAGAACGAGCTAGACGATAAGGGGACTTTGCAATAGGCTTAGCTCCAGGAATGAGTTCAATTCGGGATTCGATTTGACGATCGGGTGGAAGACCAGGTAATTCTTTCGGAAAGACATCCGGGTGATCACAGATTATAGGAATATCCGCAATCTGTCCTTCGGGTTTAACGTTTAGAGCATGGAGTATGAATATACCGTCTCCCTTAACTAATTCTTTCCTAGCTTTTGCTATGAAAATTATTTCAATCTTATTGTTTTTACTATCACCCTGAATCATCAAACTAGTTTTATCTAGTTTTTTAATCTTGACCGTTATCTGGTCACAATCAACCTGGACCTGGTATTGGTTTAACCAATCCATTCCAAGGGTAACCTCATATTTATTCAAGTTCATTGGCATTAGTGTAACTAATACCTTATCGTAACGAAAATTGATGACACAATCAGGGTATGATTTGGTTATCCTAATCTGTTCACCATTTGTCGTTTCAACGACATAGACATTATAAGTGGAATCGGTCTTACGCCTAAATATGGGGTAAATGCACATGAAACAAAACTTCTATTTGCCCCTGTATCAAATAAAATCTTGGCGTAAATACTATTAACTAATAAAGTACCTGGTACCCCCTTAGCTTTATTTTTCTGCTCATTTCCACTTCCTTAGACGAACACTCGTCTTGTTCCTTTATTCTGATTACCTATTCTCTGTTTAGGTGGTTTAGGACAAGAAGTCCTATAATGCCATATCTCTCCACAGTTAAAGCATTTAACATTTGGGCATTCGGTTGCCAAATGGCCAAACTTCTGACAAGTCTGGCATTTTATTTCCTGATTGGCTCTATCAGGGTTGTGATTAAATCCTGCTCTTCTGGGAAACTTACTATTTCCTAGTTTGAATTCGTAACTAATTTAATCAGACTTTCTCTTGTGATCAATCTTTGGTGGTTCCTGAGCTGCTACCTCATCGAACATTACCGCACTTTTTTCAACAGCTAAGTCTATCATCTCGGGAACGATAGATTTCACTAAGGTACGAACCTTAGGAGGTAAACCTTGGACATAACATTTAATTCTTCTTGATTCGGGAGTAACCAAATGTGGCACCAGCTTGGCCATTTCCTTGAACTTGGTTGTGTACTCCTGATGAGTCATGGTTCTGGCTTCGAACCGCATAAATTCAGCTTCAATTTTGTCCACGACATTTTGTGGACTGTATTTTTTCACAATCAAGGATTTGAGATCTTCCCAAGTCATTTTATCAATTACAACTTCTCCCTTTGTCTGCTTGACTGACTCCCAACAGTCAAGGGCTTCTTCTTCAAAGGAATGGGCGCAAACTTTACAGCTTGGTCTGATCTGCATTCACTCATCTTTATCACCGCTTCCATAGACGTGACCCATTGCAAAGCTGCAAGGGCATCCCTTTTTCCATTGAAAAGCTTGGGATGACAGTTGCTGAAGTTCTTATAGTTGCATCCTTGTCCATGAACTCTTATGCTTTGATTCGTCATTCCTACTGTCTCATGAGTTTGGGTTGTTCCGATATTATTCCCTACTGGAGTAATATGAAGGGTACCTTCTGTTCGAGGAACAAGACCGCTTGTACCTTTGTTTCGGTTACCTAAACTGTTTTGATTTTCTCTTCTCCTAAGAGAATCATCCAAAATTCTTGGTAAAGTTGTTTGGAGTGCTCGGGTGACCTCATATGCCATCGCTCCTTAGAACTGAGCTTCTGACATAACAACTTCTTCCACAGGTTGTTCAGGTTCAGTATTCGTATTTACATTCTCATTTGGATCAGGGTTTGTATTTGTTGTGTTACGGGTACGACACCTAGTGTTAGGCATCCTACCCCTACCCCTGCCTTGTCCTCTACTGCGTCCTGCCATTTTTACCTACATACAGATGTATAGCATTAGAATTCGTATAACCGGTCATAATCCAGAAATTCAGAAATTAACAACATTTGGCCAAAAATGCCTTTAATTATCTAATTTCTAAGTATTTCCCGTTATAGGTCGTACTGAATGTATACACCTAACTTATCTTGAGGCATTCCAGACTAATCTCAGAGTTCTAGTTTAAGTCTAGATACTATTCATGTAGCATCTAAATCCCTTAAACTGTGGCTCTGATACCAACTTGTCACGCCCGTAACACAGGATAGTCATCTAACCAGAGTAGTACCTCCAACAGAGATGTTCCCAAGAAAGAACGACGGGTCTAGGAGAGATTTATACACCGTCCTTTCCTAGACAGAACATTTCGTTTGTCAGATAACTACATACCGGTCAGAAGGTCGCCTTCAAGTTACAGTGACGTTGACATCAAAAACAAACAGCGGACGACTAAATAATAACTTCTATTAACATCAAAACATGGTTTACATAATCGTTAACAAAAGTTACATCGTCCATTCCTAACAAGGAACAAGTCATTCGGGACTTATAGTTTCAGGCATGCCCATCATCTTTGGATCGTTCATATTTTCATTATAGTCCTGAAAATGCCTCATTTATTGTCTAGCTGTGAAGCGTTAAAAAACATTTGATAAAACATGGGTCAGCACAAAGCTGGTGAATTCATAAACTAAAATAGTTTATTAAAATGACCCGCCAAAGTATATTGAACATATTCATGGGCTTCAACACCCAATGTGCTTCAACACCCAAATTCCGTTCATGGGCTTCACCACCCAACTGAACAATCATTTAATTTATATATAACCAAATACCGTTCCACGGGTCCTGCCCAACATGCCGTTCCCCGGGCAAGTGAAATACAATAAGCGCTTAGAATACGTTATATATAAACAGTCAGTACAATCGTTTCAAGATGCTTAAAATGTTTTCATAAATCAATCGTGCCGGACAAGGTCATGACTGGGTTCATGCATCACAGTTTAAGAACTCACCTCAGCAATATTTCGGCTTAGTAATCAATAATGTGGCAATCACCTCAGGTAGAGTTCCTAGATAATCATAATATTACTTAATCATATAATTCTAGCTTAATGATTCATAACCAAAGCTTAAAAGGGGGTCGGAACCTTACCTTAATACTATCTACGACAATTTGGAGTCGAAACGTTAGAAACTGGACTCTCGTACACGAACCGGGGCTTAGGAATGGATCTTCAGAGAGTGTGTGAGTGTATTTGAGTGTGAGAAATGGCTAGAATCGATCATATCTTTATAGGGCTAAATTTCCACCTGTATCGGACCGCTACGCTAGGTGGTGGCGGTCCGCCAGCCTTGTGGCAGCTTATTTAGCCTGACGTGTCCATAGCGGACCGTTATGTTCTGGCTTAGTGGTCCGCCTCCCCTTCCACGTGTTGATTTCCGATCGGTGAGTCACCGGGGCACATGTCATCTCCCGGGAATTTTCTTAGTCAACACGTAGAGGACCGCTAAGGTCCTGGGTAGCGGTCCGCTACCCTTTTGATTTTCAGAATTTTCATTTTAAGTCCTTGAACTTCGATTAATCACATTTCCACCCTTCCCCTCTAAAATTTGACAAGTTTAGTCCTTTATTTTATTAGGAATTTTCGAGTCGTTACAGAGAGTCATAGGTTTCCCTCTAGTTTATTCCTTCTGACCTTAGGAGGATTCGATATAGTATTGGGCATGGACTGGCTAGCTGCCAACGAAGCGTAAATTGTATGTAAACGAAAGATGATCCATCTTAAAGCTACTGAAGGCAGCGCGATCACGGTGTGTGGGAATTGGAATTGCACAATGTCGAACGTCATCTCGATGGTCAAGGCCGAAAGTTACATGAGGCGCGGTTGCGAAACTTATCTGGCGTATGTTATCGATGATAGAATGAAAACCAAAGAACTCAAAGATGTACTCGTGGTGTGCAACTTTCCACAGGTGTTCCCTGAGGACTTACCTGGTGTGCCACCCGATCGGGAAATAGAATTTCAAATTGATTTAATGCCAGGAGCTCAGCCCATTGCCAAAGCACCCCACATATTGGCTCCGCTAGAAATGAAAGAATTGATGTCTCAATTGGAAGAACTCACGGAGAAAGGGATCATTAGACCGAGCATCTCACCGTAGGGTGCTTAGGTACTTTTTGTAAAGAAGATGGATAGTAGCATGCGCATGTGCATCGACTACTGGGAACTGAACAAATAAACGGTTAAGAATAAATACCCGCTACCGAGAATAGACGATCTATTTGATCAACTACAAGGCGCAATTTGGTTTTCAAAGATCGGTCTTAGGTTGGGGTACCATCAATTGAAGGTAAGGGAGGAAGACATACCGAAAACCGCGTTTCGCACACGCTATGGACATTTCAAATTTCTTGTAATGTAATTCGGTCTAACCAACGCCCCTGCAGCGTTTATGGATTTAATGAACATAGTGTGTCGACTAATGTTGGATCATTCGTTGATAGTCTTCATAGATGAAATTCTCATTTATTCAAAGAAGGAAGGTGATCACCATTGTCACCTAAGAGAAGTATTAGAGATTCTGAAGCGGGAAAAGTTGTGTGCAAAATTCTCCAAATGTGTGTTTTGGCTTAGGGAAATACAATTCCTAGGCCATGTTATAAACCAGAACGGCATTATGGTAGACTCTGCAAAGATGGTTACAGTCATAGAATGGAACATCCTGAAATTGTGTGAAAGTAGGATACTCCAAATTCGGGAGTCAAAAAGTTTTATAAAACGTTCTTGGTGGAAAAAAATGTGAATGAAAGATCCCACTGAATTGAATTGGGTCCAGGAATCTAAGAAATTCTGAGAATTCTTGATCACTCTCAATATCTCTCTCAATTCTAAAATCCATAGTTGCGAAAGCTAAATGAAGATTTCTAAAGTGTTGAACACCATTACAAGTACTAACATAAACTAGTACAGTGTTCTAGAATCATATAAGTCAAATCTGTCTGGATACGAAGTTTTCTGGGATTGGCAGGCTACTATCGAAGATTCATCCAGGATTTCTCGAGAATTGCTTCACCACTGACGAAGCTAACACGTAAAGAGGTGAAGTTTGAATGGGGTCCAACCCAAGATAACACGTTTAAAGAATTAAAGACAAGACTAACCCAAGCTCCAGTCATGACCTTGCCCGAGGGAAACGAAGACTTGGTAGTTTACTCTACCGCTTCGGGTCAGGGGTTGGGTTGTGTACTTATGCAATGGGGAAAGGTGATCGCTTACACATCACGTCAGTTAAAGTTTCACAAAGTTAACTACCCGACTCATTATATAGAGTTGGCTGGGGTATTTTTCGCATTAATGATTTGGAGGCACTACATGTACGGAGTTAAAAGCACTATTTACTTCGATCATAAAAGCCTGAAGTACTTCTTTGAGCAAAAGGAGTTAAACATAGGACAAAAAAGGTGGTTGGAACTGCTAAAAGGTTACGGCTGTGAAATTTTATACCAGACGGGAAAGGCAAACGTGGTGGCTGACGCCTTGAGTTGAAAAAAGGAGCCGACTCCTATCCGGGTTAACGCGTGTCAGTTAATTATAACACCGGACCTGATGGGTGAGATAGCAAAAGTACAAGAAGAGGCTCTTTTAGAAGGAAACTTGAAAAGGGAAAGAATGGTAGGTCAACAAGCAAAGCTGGGAACTAATGCGTACGGAGTACGAATTCGGTTTGACAGAATGTGGACTCCCAAGGTTGGTGAGCTTAGGGCGAAAGTCCTCGATGAGGCTCATAAGTCTCGCTACTCTATCCACCCCAGAATGAACAAAATGTATAAAGACTTGAAGAAAGAATACCGGTGGCCCAGCATAAAGAATGATGTGACCGGATACGTAAGAAAGTGCTGACTTGTTCACTGGTTAAGGCCGAGCACCCGAAACCGTGTGGTAAAATGCAACCTTTGCAAATAACAGAATGGAAATGGGAGGAGATCACAATGGACTTCATTACCAAGCTACCGCAAACAACAAAAGGCAATGATACCATTTGGGTGATCGTCGACCGCTTGACAAAAAGTGCTCACTTCTTACTGATACATGAGACTTTTTCGTCGCATAAGTTGGCAGAATTATTTATCAACAAAATAGTAAGTAGACACGGTGATATGCCCTAAATTATACATGTTTTTCATGCATAACAATCCCCACATTATGATACTAATTGAACAAAATCCTTGCAATTGATACTTAAAACGCTTATATTTCACAATTGCAGATTAAACGGTGTTCCAAAAGAAACAACGCAGAAAAAGCCTAAAATCATCAAGAAATCAAGCTTTTGGAAAGAAGCACACCTGATCTTTGAGACCCCACCCCCCCCCCCCTAAGAAGTCAAAATTGGTTAACACAAATCAACAAGCAGCAAAAATTCAAAAAAAGGAGCAGGAGAGGGATGCACTGCCGTGCAATGCCCTAACTTGCTCCCCAAGGACCCTAGTACACTGCCATTTGTACCCTTTGATTCCCGAGGTGTTTGCACGCCCGTGCAAACCAATACACAGCCGTGCATTGCTCATTTTCAGGCCTATAAATAGATGTCTTGGGTTCTTCATTCCACACACCTCAAGATAGATAGAATACACTTATATTAGTCCGTTTCAGTTTTCTTAGAGTAGCGGTAGGGAGTAGAGAGGCTCTTCCTCTTTGTTCGTAATAGGGGAGCCTACGAAATTTAGCATTATGCTAGTTTGTACCCTTTGTATTGCTTGGGTGAAGATGAAGTGTAGTGTATGTTAATGTTTAACTTATTAATCTAATGGTATGTTTATGTTATTTAGTCATTCGTTCTTAAAACCATCATCATGATGGAATTTTTATTATTATTTCATTTAGTCTTTACACTTGTGAGTGTTCTTGATTTTAAAGCGTAAGACCGTAAAATTTTTTTAATCAAACTTCTCTTGAAACTTGTATGTATTTATACAAGCTGATTTTGATAAGCCAAATTGGTAAATATTAATAAGATTGTACGTCTTTATACTAAATTAATATGAAACCAAGAGTTGGTGAACTCACGTTGGGAACGGTACGTCTTTATACATGTTCCATTGTTGCACCGCCTCCAGGTGAACAAAGTCTAATCACTCTTTTAAATAACAATAAAGGTTCTTAAGTTTGATGTCTTAAACCAACGCGATGATAGGATCAAAGAGTTGGGGTAACGATGTCCCTAAGTCGGAGCCCTACCATTTTATTTTAAAGAACACAATATGTGAACAAAATGTTGTGAGAATGAGGCTCTAGCGGTGTACCGTTCACACATTTGTATTAGTCATACTATCGGATTAGTTAACATAACATGATCACATACCAAGCGGATTCAAAGCCTAAAGCAATACTCATTGTGATCTGATTATTCTCGAGCTATTTACATTTCTGTTATTTATTTTCCTGTTTTTTACATTTCTGCTACACACCTCACGCACGTTTTTACTTTTATGTTATTTACTTTACCATCATTTTCTTTTCTGTCATTTACCTTCCTGCTGCACAAGCACACAAAATCCACTCACTAGTTAAACCGGCTAAACGATAACAAGAGTTGATTATTGAAACTCGACTGTGTCCATTGGTTCGATACTTGGTTCGTACCTAAACTATATTACGCTACGATAGGTACACTAGCCTATTGTGTGTGTGTTTAGTATGAGTATTTATCATTTTATAAATTTTAAAACCTGATCTCGTGAAACCATCTATTAATATAGCAAAATATATTTTCTATATAATTCACACGACACATCAAGTTTTTTGCACCGTTACCGGGGACACCGTGATTTCAAGAAAGATTCGAGTTAACGGATTAGCGTTTTTAACCTTAACATTTTCCATCTGTTTTTCTGTTTACGTTTGTTTCAGGGAGTGTATGATCCATAGCTCCACTACTGGTTTATATCAACCTTTAGCAAACCCCGAAAGATTCTTTCATCACCGACTAAGAGAAAACCGTACTAGAAATATGGCCGTAGAAAACCGCACTATTTCCGACATTGCATGACCGTCACTTGAAACTTTGGGATCTAGTATCACAAGGCCGATGCTAACAAATTTGAGATCAAATCACAAGTCATTCATATGATCCACTCATCATGCACTTTCCATGGATTACCCGATGAAGATCTACATGCCCACATTGCAAATTTCCTTGAAATTTATGACTCTTTCAAACTGAACGGAGTTTCGAATGATGCTATTCGACTCTGAATGTTTCCCTTCTCCTTAAGGGAATGAGCTAAGGCATGGTTATACTCTCTCCCTACCGAGTCAATTACTACATGGGATGATCTAGCTTATAAATTCCTTTGGAAATACTTCCCGCCAACAAAAACTGTAAAACTAAGAAACGATATTACCACTTTCGTTTAGGAAGATGGTAAGTCACTATATGAGGCATGGGAACGTTTCAAAGACATGTCGAGGAAATGCCCTCACCATGGGTTAGAATTTTGGCTACAAGTATCATCATTCTATAATGGGTTGCACAATCAAGCTCGTTAGACACTCGATGCTACTGTAGATGGTTTTTTTTGGAAACAAGAGGCCACATGAAGCTTACAACCTAATTGAGGAAATAACTATGAACATCAATCAATGGTACAATCCGAGAAGTAATAGGGGAGCCAGGCAAGGTGTTCATTCTGTCGATATTGTCACTTCACTTTCTGCTCAAGTAGACACCCTCACCAATCGACTCAATCAAATTTGCAAGGGCAAGAAAAATGCTGAAACTGCTGGAGAAACAAAGAGCACCACTGTCGTCACTGAGCAAGTTGACTTTATCGGAACTAATCTCCTGCAAAACAACCCCTACAACAACACTTACAATCCCGGATGAAGGAACCATCCAAATTTCAGCTGGAAGGATAACAATAACCAAGGACAATCAGGTTTTGGACAACAATAATTTCAACAAAGACAACCTAAGAACTTTCAGCCTCGTCAACAATTTCAAGGAACTAACAAGCCAAGTAACGGGTTAAGCTTAGAGGACGTGGTAACTAAGTTGATAACTACAACTAAAAGTAAAGCCCTCTTAGCGGATGCTCGTCACAAACAATATGAAGAAAATTTTAGTCTCCATGAAGCTGAATTTAGAACATAAAAAAGTAACCCTCCAATCCATTGAGATACAACTGGGGCAGAATGATATGCTCTTATCTGAAAGATAGCCTTGATGTCTTCCAAGAAACACTGAACCTAATCCAAAGGCAAATGTTAGTGCTATCACTCTCACAAACAGTAAGTTTTATCCAGAACCATAAATTCCAGAGGAAGAAGTTCATACACCACTAAGGGAGATATTCACAGGAGTCCCACTACGTCCACCTATCATAGAAGCAACCACTCAAGAATCACCACTGAAAAAGAATCCACAACTCATTCCAGTGAACACTCATGTTAAAACTTCAACAAGAGCTAAGGTATGCACTCCTGAGAATGTGCCACGAACTGAAGGAACAAAGAGAACCTTTAAGCCATACATACCTTACCCACAACTCATTCCAGTGAACACTTATGATTGGTAAAGCAAAGGACTGATGAATAGTATGAGAAATTCATAGAGCTCCTAAGCCAAATCCATGTCAACTTACCTTTCCTAGATATAATTCAACAAATGCCAAAGTATGGACTTTTCTTGAAGGATTTCCTCACTAACAAAAGAAACATGGAAGAAGCAGTCAAAAGAACCAACGATTGTGTCGCTCTCATTGAACGATGCCTTCCAAAGAAACTCTCCGATCCCGGAAAATTTTCTCTACCATGTTCTATCAGACCACTGCCATTGACTTTTGCACTCACTAACCTAGGAGCAAGTGTGAATGTAATGCCTTACAACATGTTCAGAAAACTAAAAATTGGAAATCCGCAACCTGTTAATGCAACTATTGAGCTTGTGGATGGTACTATCAAGTCCCCTATGGGAGTTATTGAGAGTTTACTAGTAAAATTCGACAAGTTTGTCTTCCCTACCAACTTTATTGTTTTAGAAATAGGACCCGACTACTCTGTGCCTTTGATTTTGGGTCACCCATTCTTAACCACTGCTAGAGAAGTCATCGACATGAACAAAGGTATTCTGAAACTTCGTGTTGGGAAACAATCGGTAACCTACAACATCGGGGGTAACGAATGTTTATCCAATGATCCCTTTGAAATTACACATTTCATTTATACTAATCTGGACTACCAACTGAAGAAAGATAAAGAAATCAACAAAGGAAAAAAACCCGACCTTGGAAAGGACCTTAACAACACCAACTGGATTGTTAAATACTAGGACCAGCAGCCAAAATTAACAAGGAAAAGGACTTTGAAGGAAAGAATGGGAGATGTAGGGGAGATCCAAAGCCCCCGCCCGAAGATAGATTGATGAAGCACGTACGGCAAAACATTGAGAAGTTGGTGCATACGGCAAAACAGATGGACCTCAGGTTTGGTTTTCCAAGTTTAAGTTTCTCGTACTTCCACCTCCAGGTATGCCTTCTCAATACTAGAACCTTAGTAGCTTAACTACTACCTTTTATTTCCCCTTTCCGTTTTATATTTTTCTTTGTGTGTCAAGTAGCATAACATCACCAAGTAGTCTCTCTATTTCTTTGAGGAGTTCCACTCCACCTCTACAAGCTTTGGCGCCGATAAACCACATCAAGTTTCTTAGAGATTCGATGAAGTTTTTGGCGTAACACTGACAACAGTCAAAAGCATGGGCCATAGGTTATACACCGAATTGACCGGGGGAGTACCAATTTCTTTTCCCTTAAAACTTCATGCATTTAAATTCTTGCATAACACTTCATTACATGTATTTGTATATTGAGGGCAATGTACAGTTTTAAGTGTGGGGGTGGGAAATTAAGATTCAGGACAAACTTGTTTCCTCAAAGAAGTAAAACTAAACTTGTGATTTTCTTCCCATTTAACTAAAACCTTATTTTCACTAAAACTTATTTTCTTTAAAAACCCTAAAAATTTCAAAAAATTTTGAAAAACAATAAAAAGAATTTAAACCTCTTTGAGTTTGCGCTTAAATAAACTAAAAGGAATAAATGGAAACATGGCAAATAGAAACAAATAGATATTATGCATAACGAATCACTAAACCCTATCCCATTCGTTTTCAAGTGAGAATAATCTGAGCCTTTCACGAGCATTACTATCATAATTGTGACAATCCAGACTTTTCAGTTAGTCCCGTTAGAAATTCCGTTAAATATTCTTCTAAAACCTAACCCAGTTAACTCGATATTAAATCCAAAGGACCAATTCAGCCTTTTCCTAATCTCAAACTTCAGGGACTGATCATGCCAAATCCCTGAACTAAATTTATTGACTCTCAAAGTCAAAATCATAAACAAAGCAATTCGGTTGACTTTTAAAGTCAAACATTAACCAAATCGACTCAAATCCGAATCCCACAATTATTTCGGTTGAAATCCGTAACCGTTATGCACTTGATAGCCATAATCAATCATCATTAGAACATTAATCTCTGTTATTAATTCGAATTAACCTCAATTATGAGAATTAAGTTCAAAACCGTCGAACCATCGCCCCTCTTTTTCAAAATTGACAAATTCTTGTATTGGTTCCACAAATTGATCATACTACACGTAACTCGCACCTCTTTGAAGCTTTTGCACAAACTAAATTGGCTGGATTAACAGTCGAAGACGCCGGAGACCACCACAGTCACAGTCGGCCATCATTTTAGTCGAGAACATCCAATTCATCACGCATTCTGGTAATTTCTTGTATCCATAGTTTCGTTTTAATCTTTTAATCATTAGCCCTATGCTAATTCAACGTTATAACATCAACCCAATCAAGATCGAATTCTAGGGTTCTTATCATTTTCGGTTTAATTGAACCCTATCTTAAAACGTGTTTAAATCCAATTAACTCTTAAGACTCGTAATCATCTGTGTAATGAAAGCCCTATATCAATTTAATCTCAGAACATCGAATCTGGCATGATCCATATCTAGGGTTCTTCATAAAAAACGATTTGGGGGTTTCGACCCCAAACCCAATTTCAATCAAATTAAACTGCAGGGATAGATTCGCAATACCTTGTTCTGTAAAAGCCCCATGGATTCATCAAATGTTATTATCAGATTTTATCAAATTGATTTTGAGTTCATATCTAGGGTTCCGACTCTTGAATCTGGAATTAAATAAGCCTAAACACGTTTACTTCGCAATTAAACTCAACCCCAGACTCGCCTCTACTCGACTTGCAAAACCCCTATGACCTCTGGATCAATCGTTACCGATTTTGTGTGTTTGGGACTGGAATTGATCGCGAGTTCATATGGGAAGAGGGATCCACTAAACTTATATGATAAAACCAATTGAAACCGGATTATGTCGCGATACCCTAGCTGGCGGGACTGGTTAGAGACTTGTGCGTGTGTGGGAGAGAGTTCGAGACCGGGCTCCCACAATTAATTTTTGAGCATTTTATGATAATATTTAATTAATAAAAATCAAACCCTATATTATTATAATATTATATAAACGTGTTTTAGCCCGGGAAACAACCCGTGGGCTCGGGTTTGAATTTTGTAACCAATTTTATATTATTATTTCCACTTTTAAAAAAATAATATATTTATGTTATTGTCGAATAGAAATAATATAGTTATATTATTTTCAAACCATGACTCCTAATAATATATAGTTTTATATTATTTCGTATCGTTTCATACCTCGTGTGACGTTTAATTGCCCACGTTTATACATTCGAATAAAAATAATATATTTATTATTTTTCCACGCAAATGATTATTTGTTAATCCTTCGAACATAAAAATAATATTATATTATTTCCCTAACTTTTGTAAACGACTTTGATGTACGAATTTATTTATTTATTTAACATTAGTCATTATTAATGTTCAGCACGTAACGCTTTGATTTTTAATTAATTATATTAAGAAACCGATATTCCCGTAGACACGTTCGTCTACCCGTTAATCCTTAGAATATTTTAGGATGTTCTAATCTTCTGTGTCGTTGTCCCAATTCCCATTATTATCCCTAATTTATGTGTTTATAATTTTAGGGCATTCGTAAGTCTTTTGAGACTTACACTCGTGGTTCCAACTTTGTGTGATACTACATACAACGCAACGCAGGTGAGTTTTCACGGCCCCTTTTACTGTTTTAACTTGGGGGAGTAAACATGATTAACGATTTTGAGATTTTGTAATTCATATGATATCAATGTTAAAGCTAAGCGTAACACGCTATCACAGAAAGTCCTCAACTTATATCGGACCGTTAATATGGATCTTAGCGAGGTAATATTTAGTAGTACTACTGGGTTTGACAAATCCCACCCGCGTTAGTCGCGCTAACTCGATTAGAGATCGAACGGGTGAAAAGTTAGCCTACTCACACCGCTAGTGTTGATAGATCTGGAAGGAGGCAAATAAACAAACAGTCAGCTTCGGTTACTAGCGCTTGAGTTAAACATGAACATAGGTTAGCTACCTATAGATACATTCTGAATGATCATAAATCTGGTAAACGCTGATTTATATATTGAAACCTGTGAACTCACCAACCTCGTGTTGACGTATTTTCTTACATGTTTTCTCAGGTCGCTAAGATAAGGCATAGATGCACATTAGGGCATGCATGGGATTCATCCATTTTGATTATTACTTATTTATGTTTGTTTGGATTATTTTGTATTGTACTTGGCTTGATTGGACGTTTGGACTTTTGGACTTTTGGTTTGGGCGCGTGTGTTTTGCGCATTTTCTTTTCTTTACGCTTCCGCATTTGAACTCTGTTTATTATGATATTTTCATTTGAGTCCCATGTAGAGTTGTTCAAAGTAACTAATGTCTAAGATCATGGTTTGTCACTTCCCAAACGGTAAAACTCCGTTAGTTGAAATTGGGGGTGTGACAAATTGGTATCAGAGCAATTGGTTATAGAGAACTAGGATTGCATACTAGACTATAGCCTCACACATTAGTTACATGTCATTTGGATGTTTGGCACTTATACATATTGTTACAGGAACATGTCGTCAACTCCACCTCCATCACCTAAGGCACAAGGACATAAGGCACATATCCTATCATCCCCGGAGCCCAAAAGGCGTCGGACTAGTTCCAGTTACTATTCAGTTGACCAGGGGGAAACGAGCAGCGTGCAAGCAAGGAATCCTGCTCGCAATTGGAACGCATACCCGTAAATGATCCAAAGATGGATCGAAATGGGAAATGTCCCATCACCTTACTTTGGTTCTACTTCCTCATCATCTACATTACCTAGCTTGCCATGCACTATGGAACAAGCTTTTGCAGCCTTTGTATTCTACATGTCTAGGGAGTTGAGTATTGTGAAAGATGCTACTGATGAGATACCTGACATTCTGAAGAGAGAGCCTCAAATAGAGGAGAATAAGGTAGGGATAGAGCTGTTGACTGCTGAACTAGCAGTAACGGATCAAGTTCATAACATCTTAGTAGATCGGGTGACACATTTGGAAACGAGGGTAGACACCTCAGATTTTGAGGTAGGAGGGATTCTGGAGAGAGTAGCTAATCTGGAAGGCCAACTGCAAGCAGCAAACCATGTTGCCGAGGGACTCCAAGAAAGAGTAACTCACTTGGAAGCCCAACTGCAAGCAGCCCTATTTCCTGAGGAGATTCCACTTTCTGACGGTGAGGAAGAGCCCTTCGAGGAAGATCCCTTTGAGGAGGAGCCTTTTGAGGAAGAGCCCTTCGAGGAGGAGCCCTTGGAGGAGGAGCCACCCGAGGAGGAATCGGTGGAGATGGACGATGCACAATCGTATGTTTCTTCTGATGACGAAGATGTCTGATGATCTTCCTATTCTATCTTCCTTTTCATGCCTGTTTTTGCTTATGTTATTTCTCTTTTCAAACCTAGATGGGTAAGGTTTTTCCCATTCAATAAAAGAATGAGAAGTTTAATGTTTGAGTTATTTATTTTGTAGCCTTACAATTTATTTAAATTTCAAAATATTAGATGTTGTATCTTCTTACTCGTACCTGAATAATGTTTAATATGCAGTATATTTCTCATTGTTTTTCATTTGTGATTGTGAAGAATCATGTCAGGGAGAGGACGCGGAGGTCGTGCCGGTGGTCGAGGTACCATTAACATAACGGCAGCGGAGCTAGCGACACTAATAAATGATAGTGTGGCGGAGGCTCTAGTAGCACAGAATGCTGCAGGTAAATGCTTTAGCTATTGACTAATGATGTCAATTCATCTCTCAAAAAAGCCTGTCCTAAACCCTATAATACCAATCCTATATTGTTTCTAACTCCATGTTCGCAAAACCCACAACCAGCCTGCACCTTCAAGGCATTCATGGATTGTAAGCCCCACGCCTATAGTGGAGCTAAAGGAGCCGTTGGACTACTTTGTTGGTTTGAGAAGGTAGAATCAGTGATTGCCATGTGCAACTGCCCCGTGGCTAATCAGGTAAAGTTCGCCGCTGGAACTTTGGAGGGCCCGGCTCTCACATGGTGGAACGCCCAAGTCCAGATGTTGGGTCTGGCCATGGCAAATGGACTCCCGTGGGAGGAGTTTAAATCAATGATGAAGGAGGAATACTGTCCTCACGATGAAATCCAGAAGTTAGAGGGAGAGTTCTAGAACCTAAAGATTGAGGGTTCTGAAATTGAACTCTACACCACACGTTCACATGAACTTGCTACTATGTGCCCGCATATGGTGACCCCTGATTACAAGAGAATTGAGCTTTACATTGGAGGTCTAGTGCCTCAAATACAAAGCATGGTCACTTCATCCAATCCTGCTACTATCCAATAAACTATCCGACTTGCCCATAAGTTAACCGATCAGGCGGTGACTCAAGGGACTTTACCTCCAAGAGGTTCGGTCTCTAAATCCACCAATAATCATAAACGTAAGTTTGACCACCACTCCAATAACCACTCCAATTCTCACTCCAAAGGACCCCATCCCAACCAACACTAGTTTAATCAACCGCAGCAGCAGCGTAGGTTTGAGCCTACTAAGAACTTCAACCAGTCAACCTCTTCAGGTCAAAACCAAGGTGGTTACACGGGAAAGTCTCCTAGATGTAACAAGTGCAACTTCCATCACTTCGGGTTTCGCAATCATTGTCAGCGGTGTGGCAAAATAGGTTATGCTTCCAAAGACTGTAGAGGTGAATTACAAGCCAAGCAGCCTTTTCAACAGCCTGGATTTACAAAGGGTTGTTTTGAGTGTGGAAAGGAGGGACATATCCGGAAGAATTGTCCTCAATTGAAGAAGGGGGTAATGGAAACCACAACCCTAATAAGAATAACAACAATGGGGGTAACAATGGCATTGGTGGAGGAAATGGTGCGAAGGGACGAGCCTTCGTGCTAGGATCTGGAGAAGCTCGTTACGATCATAATGTGGTCACCGGTAAGTTTCTCTTAAATAATTACTTTGCTTCTGTCCTTTTTGACACTGGTGCTGATAGAAGTTTTATATCTAAGAAACTTAGTGATATGATAAAAGGAACTCCAACTTTGTTAGAAGCTAAGTTTATAATAGAGATAGCTGATGGCCAAATAATTGAAGCAACTCACATTCTTAAGGGATGTAAGCTTGAGCTAGCTAGACATATATTTGATATCGACCTTATGCCGGTCACACTTGGTAGTTTTGATGTAATTGTCGGCATGGATTGGCTATCTAAAAACCAAGCTGAAATTATCTTTCATGAGAAGATTGTTCGTATTCCTCTCCCGAATGGAGAAATCCTTTCCGTTCAGGGCGAAAGAGTTGGTGCAGTCATGGGCATCATATCTTTGATGAAAGCACAAAAATGCCTTCGAAAGGGGCATACGGTTATTTTGGCTCTCGTTGCTGAGCAGCCATCAGAAGAGAAGAAGATTGATGATATTCCCATCGTTCGTGAATTTTTGGAAGTATTTCCCGAGGATCTGCCTGGTCTGCCACCGCACCGTCAAGTTGAATTCCAAATCGATCTAGCACCCGGAGCGGCACCGATCGCTCGGGCACCTTATAGGTTAGCACCTAGTGAATTACAAGAGTTGTCCACTCAATTGCAAGATTTGTTGGATAAAGTTTTCATCCGACCTAGTTCATCGCCGTGGGGAGCTCCGGTACTATTTGTCAAGAAGAAGGACGGGACTTTCCGTATGTGTATTGACAACCGTGAGCTGAATAAAGTCACAATCAAGAATCGCTACCCTTTGCCTCGCATAGATGACCTCTTTGATCAACTCCAAGGATCAAATTTCTATTCCAAGATAGATCTCAGGTCCGGTTACCATCAGTTAAGAGTCCGAGATGAGGATATTTCTAAAACTGCTTTCAGGACAAGGTACGGGCATTATGAATTTATGGTCATGCCTTTCGGATTAACCAACGCACCTACGGTATTCATGGACCTCATGAACCGTGTGTGTAAACCGTATCTTGACCAATTTGTCATCGTGTTCATCGACGACATCCTCATTTACTCCAAGAACATGGAAGAAAATGAGGAACATCTACGCCTAATTTTGGAATTACTTAAGCAAGAGCAACTGTATGCTAAGTTTTCCAAGTGTGAATTCTGGATCCGGGAGGTTCAATTTTTAGGACATGTGGTTAACGAGAAAGGAATATATGTCGACCCATCAAAGATAGAAGCCATCAAGAATTGGGCAGCACCGACGACTCCGACTGAGGTGCGACAATTTCTGGGATTGGCTGGTTATTACCGTCGATTCATTGAAGGATTCTCAAAAATTGCACTACCTCTCGCTACCTTAACTCAAAAGGGTAAAGCCTATAACTGGGGCAATAACCAAGAGTCAGCATTCCAACATCATAAACAGAAACTTTGCGGTGCACCTATTCTAGCTCTTCCGGAAGGAACGGATGATTTTGTGGTGTATTGTGACGCGTCTATTCAAGGTCTAGGTTGTGTGTCAATGCAACGAGAAAAAGTGATCGCGTACGCTTCGCGTCAACTAAAGGCTCACGAGAAAAACTACACCACTCATGACTTAGAGTTGGGAGCTGTAGTTTTCGCACTTAAGATATGGAGACATTACTTGTACGGTACCAAATGCACCATCTACACCGATCACAAGAGTCTTCAGCACATCTTCAAGCAGAAAGAGTTGAACATGTGACAGCGTCGTTGGGTCGAACTCTTGAATGATTATGACTGTGCGATCCGGTATCACCCGGGTAAAGCAAATGTTGTAGCTGATGCCCTAAGTCGAAAGGAAACGAAACCCAAACGAGTTCGAGCATTACAACTTACTATTCACCCCGGATTACCTGACAAAATCCGTAGTGCTCAACTCGAAGCCCTGAAAGAGGAAAACCTATCGCTGGAAGGTACACGCGGTATGGAAGCACAACTCGAGGTCAAATCTGACGGTATTCGCTATTTCGTCGAGCGAATATGGGTTCCAGTATTCGGAAACCTAAGGGAACTAGTCATGGATGAGGCTCATAAATCTCGTTACTCTATTCATCCAGGTTCTGACAAAATGTACCATGACCTAAAGGTGCTATATTGGTGGCCGAAGATGAAGGCCGATATAGCCACTTATGTGAGTAAGTGACTGACCTGCGCGAAGGTCAAAGTTGAATATCAAAAGCCATTCGGTCTTCTCCAACAACCAGAAATTCCCATGTGGAAATGGGAACAAATCTCCATGGACTTTATTACAAAATTGCCACGAACTCCTACCGGATGTGATACCATTTGGGTAATTGTTGACCGTTTAACAAAGTTCGCTCACTTCTTAGCAATCAAGGAAACCAAAAAAACTGATAAGCTTACTCGTACTTACTTGAAAGAAGTAGTCTCTCGGAACGGGGTGCCAATCTCTATCATTTCGGATCATGATGCACGATTCACTTCTCGTTTCTGGCAGTCGTTACATAAAGCTCTAGGCACGCGTCTAGATATGAGCACAGCATACCATCCTCAAACTGATGGCCAAACAGAACGCACTATTCAAACTCTGGAGGACATGCTACGAGTTTGTGTGATTGATTTCGGTAACACTTGGGAGTCTCACTTACTTTTAGTGGAGTTCTCCGACAACAACAGTTATCACACTAGCATCAACATTTGAAGCACTTTATGGACGGAAATTTCGTTCTCCTATTTGTTGGGCCGAGGTTGGGGATAGTCAACTTACAGGTGCTGAACTCGTACTTGAAACTTCTGAGAAAATCGTTCAAATTAGAAACCGTATGGCAGCAACTCGTGATCGTCAAAAGAGCTATGCCGATAAGCGTCGTAAACCGTTAGAATTTCAAGTAGGGGATATGGTCTTGTTAAAAGTTTCTCCTTGGAAAGGTGTCATTCGTTTTGGGAAACAAGGCAAACTGAATCCTCGTTATGTTGGACCATTCAAGATAGTGAAGAGAATAGAACCAGTAGCGTATCAACTGGACTTATCTGAAGGACTTAGTGGTGTACACAACGTCTTTCACATCTCAAATTTAAAGAAATGTCTAGCAGACGAGTCTCTCGCGGTTCCTCTTGAGGAGCTACATATTGATGAACAGTTACGTTTCATCGAAGAACCCGTGGAAATTACGGATAGGGAAGTCAAAACGTTAAAGCCCAGTAAAATCCCTATTTTCAGAGTTCGTTGGAACTCGAAACGCGGACCAGAATTCACGTGGGAGCGCGAGGATCAGATGATGCGCAAATATCCTAATCTGTTCAAGCACTCCACGTCAAATTCTTAAGGTACTATTTTAATTTTCGGGATGAAAATTCTTTCAACTAGGGGATGATGTGATATCCCGGGAAATTTTTTTTATTTATTTAATTTTCGGGACGAAAATTCTTTCAACTAGGGGATGATGTGACAATCCGGACTTTTCAGTTAGTCCCGTTAGAAATTCCGTTAAATATTCTTCTAAAACCTAACCCAGTTAACTCGATATTAAATCCAAAGGACCAATTCAGCCTATTCCTAATCTCAAACGTCAGGGACTGATCATGCCAAATCCCTAAACTCAATTTATTGACTCTCAAAGTCAAAATAATGAACAAAGCAATTTGGTTGACTTTAAAGTCAAACCCGTAACCAAATCGACTCAAATCCGAATCCCATAATTATTTCTGTTGAAATCCGTAACCGTTATGCACTTGATAGCCATAATCGATCATCATTAGAACATTAATCTATGTTATTAATTCGAATTAACCTCAATTATGAGAATTAAGTTCAAAATCGTCGAACCATCGCCCCTCTTTATCAAAATCGACAAATTCTTGTATTGGTTCCACAAATTGATCATACTCACACGTAACTCGCACCTCTTTGAAGCTATTGCACAAACTGAATTGGCCGGATTAACAGTCGAAGACGCCGGAGACTACCACAGTCAAAGTCGGCCATCATTTTAGTCGAGAACCTCCAATTCATCACGTATTCTGGTAATTTCTTGTATCCATAGTTTCGTTTTAATCTTCTAATCATTAGCCCTATGCTAATTCGGCGTTATAACATCAACCCGATCAAGATCGAATTCTAGGGTTCTTATCATTTTCGGTTTAAACGAACCCTATCTTAAAATGTTTTTAAATCCAATTAACTTATATATTAAGACTCGTAATCATCTGTGTAATGAAAGCCCTACATCAATTTAATCTCAGAACATCGAATCTGTCAAGATCCATATCTAGGGTTCTTCATAAAAAATGATTTGGGGGTTTCGACCCCAAACCCAATATCAATCAAATTAAACTGCAGGGATAGATTCGCAATACCTTGTTCTGTAAAAGCCCCATGGATTCATCAAATGTTATTATCAGATTTTATCAAATTGATTTTGAGTTCATATCTAGGGTTTCGACTCTTGAATCTGGAATTAAACAACCCTAAACACGTTTACTTCGCAATTAAACTCAACCCTAGACTCGCCTCTACTCGACTTGCAAAACCCCTATGACCTCTGGATCAATCGTTACCGATTTTGTGTGTTTGGCGCTGGAATTGATCGCGAGTTCATATGGGAAGAGGGATCCACTAAACTTGTATGATAAAACCAATTGAAACCGGATTATGTCGCGATACCCTAGCGGGCAAGACTGGTTAGAGACTTGTGCGTGTGTGGGAGAGACCCGGGTTCGAGACCGGGCACCCACAATTAATTTTTGAGCATTTTCTGATAATATTTAATTAATAAAAATCAAACCCTATATTATTATAATATTATATAAACGTGTTTTAGCCCGGGAAACAACCCGTGGGCTCGGGTTTGAATTTTGTAATCAATTTTATGTTATTATTTCCACTTTTAAAAAAATAATATATTTATGTTATTGTCGAATAGAAATAATATAGTTATATTATTTTCAAACCATGACTCCTAATAATATATAGTTTTATATTATTTCGTATCGTTTCATACCTCGTGTGACGTTTAAAACTATTTAATAATATAACTGTTATATTAATTGCCCACGTTTATACATTCGATTAAAAATAATATATTTATTATTTTCCACGCAAATGATTATTTGTTAATCCTTCGAACCTAAAAATATTATTATATTATTTTCCTAACTTTTGTAAACGACTTTGATGTACGAATTTATTTATTTATTTAACATTAGTCGTTATTAATTTTCGGCACGTAATGCTTTGATTTTTAATTAATTATATTAAGAAACCGATATTCCCGTTGACACGTTCGTCTACCCGTAAATCCTTTGAATATTTTAGGATGTTCTAATCTTCCGTGTCGTTGTCACAATTCCCATTATTATCCCTAATTTATGTGTTTATAATTTTAGGGCATTCGTAAGTCTTTTGAGACTTACACTCGTGGTTCCAACTTATCCTTTGTGTGATACCACCTACAACGCAACGCAGGTGAGTTTTCACGGCCCCTTTTTACTGTTTTAACTTGGGGGAGAAAACATGATTAAACGATTTTGAGATTTTGTAATTCATATGATATCAATGTTAAAGCTATGCGTAACACGCTATCACAGAAAGTCCTCAACTTATATCGGACCGTTAATATGGATATTAGCGAGGTAATATTTAGTAGTACTAATGGGTTTGACAAATCCCACCCGCGTTTGTCGCGCTAACTCGGTTAGAGATCGAACGGGTGAAATGTTAGCCTACTCACACCGCTAGTGGTGATAGACCTGGCAGGAGGCAAATAAACAAACAATCAGCTTCGGTTGCGAGCGCTTGAGTTAAACATGAACATAGGTTAGCTACCTATAGATACATACTGAATGATCATAAATCTGGTAAACGCTTATTTATATATTGAAACATGTGAACTCACCAACCTAGTGTTGACATATTTTCTTACATGTTTTCTCAGGTTGCTAAGATAAGGCACAGGTACACATTAGGGCATGCATGGGATTCATCCATTTTGATTATTACTTATTTATGTTTGTTTGGATTATTTTGTATTGTACTTGGCTTGATTGGACGTTTGGACTTTTGGAATTTTGGTTTGGGCGCGTGTGTTTTGTGCATTTTCTTTTCTTTACGCTTTCGCATTTGAACTCTGTTTATTATGAAATTTTCATTTGAGTCTCATGTAGAGTCGTTCAAAGTAACTAATGTCTGAGATCCTGGTTCGTCACTTCCCAAACGGTAAAACTCCGTTAGTTGAAATTGGGGGTGTGACAATAATTATTTGCAAGCTCTTTCGATTGGTATACTGAGTGCTTTTCAATCGAATTTTATGCATAATTAGAACTTGTATGACTTATACATGTCAAGACCATGAACTAGTAATTGTTTCAAAATGATTGAGGCACCTAGTACTTTATCACCCCTTTACTTTATTATTTATTCATCCCACATACCAAAAATATCCTCCTAGTTAGCCCCTTTGAGCCTTAGCCTTTTCTTTTCTACTAGCCATCACCCATTTATCCCCAAACCAGCTTTCGTAAACACCGGTTATTGGCTAATTGTCTTCAAGATGGAGAATCATTAGTTTATCTTGTTTTATTATTTCAAGTATGCAATCGTTAAGACAATTCAGAAAGAATCTGACTCAATAAAGGAATTGAAGTATACAAAAGAAAGTTGATGTATTAGGAAGAAACAGTCGAACAATGTACAAGGAAGATATGGAATATATTTCAAGTAAATTGAGGAAAAGGATTTTTTGAAAAATCATTCTTGATGTTTATGTTCTTTAAAAAAAAGAGTTGGTCTTTTACCGGTTAGACATTAAAGAGCTGGAGATGCATTATTTTGTTTTTCATTTACTTTCCAGTATTCATTTCGTAAAGCCTGTATTACCGCCCGAACTTCGAGAAAAAGTGTTTGAAGCAACATTCGATATAAGAAAACAGTGGCACAAGCTAGAACAATTACCACCATTATGCGGCTTATCAAAAAGCGCCGCCAAAAGAAGAGCCAGAAGATATAGCAAATGTGCAAAATGTGGCAACTGGAGCCACGATGGAAAATGCAACAAGAATCAAACTTATTCCCAACATGAGTATACGCATCTGATCAAAGTAGGTGCCATTAGGTTACATGCCGAAAGAACCATACAAAAAGGCAGTAATGTGTATTATGCAGTGAGGGAAGAGTTGATTGTGATAAGAAGTATCGGTATTGGCAATCTAACCATAAACGAGCCCTCAGATTAGTTATACCCTCATTATTTGAGTACTGTAGAGGGACCCACAAGTATTTTCCAATCTTAAGCCAAGAAGCCTTAGCCGATTGTCCTACGTTAGTTGCAGCCATTAAAACCTTTTAAACCTCCAAAAACCCAAAAAGATTTTCATTTTCACCCTTTATTTCCTTTGTAGCCACAATACAACCCTTTTTATGTCCTCTTGATTCATGCGTATTACTTAGTTAGTTGGTACTCAAAAAATTCTCCAAGAATTATCGGGGCTAAAAGTGTTCAAAGGAAAAGCCCAAGGGGTATAAATGCAAAGTTTCAAAAGTTCAAGGACCAAAAATGACAAAATAGAAAATGATGTCTGCGACGGACCGTCACCAGTAGATAACGGATCGTTACGGTGGTAATGGACCGTCACGAGTCATAACGGTCCGTTACAGGCTCGGCACGACAACAAACCTAGTAATGACACGTGTATGCTGACTAGCGGGGTAATCATGACACGTGTAACCCTAAGAAGGACCATCACGGTGGGTAACGGTCCGTCACGCCGCAAAACGAAGCCGCTCAACATAAGGCCAACACGTGGCAACTGACTCAGGACCATGACGGACCGTCACGCTTGCCGCCCAAAATTGGGTGACGGACCGTTACCAACGAGCCGTGAACTTGCCTATAAATAGAAACCCGATCTCAGCTCATTTCTCACACCTTTACACTCTCAAAAACACAAACACGCTTTGGTGATTTCATTCCGAGCCGAGGTTTGCATACGAGGGTCCGGTTTCTAGCAAAACGTCCACAAACTGCCATAGATAGTGTCGAGGTAAGGTTTCTGAACATCCTGAGGTTTCTTCATGTAAACCTAAGATTGGGATATTGATAATGTCGATTATGAATTAGGTTCTGTCGAAGTGTTGATTATTATAATTGATTCAGAAGGATGTTCTGCTTAAAGTGAGTTCCTCTAAACTGAGCTCTATGAAATGTTTGTAAATGATTTTATCTGAGATCCCAATACTATCCGTGCATATATCTAATAATAAGTACTTATTATGCCCATGATTGGGGTGGGACCTAGGGACAAGACTGATCCTCTTGTTTGACATCTGGTACGTATGGGACCAGCGTGCCATAAGGTCTCTCTATATATGTATGTTGTAGACTCAGAACCCGAGTAAAGCAGAGGTTACTCGGTGATGGATTGGAGGGGATGGCTGTAAGACCTAGACGGGGCATTAATCCCTGTATTAAAGATAACCGTAAATATGATTTTTGTTTTTGTAAATATGATTTTTGGCATTCTAGGAGATGTACAGATGTTTTGAGATATGAATGACTGAGGGCAGGTCCCTGTGTGAGCATAAGGCCTGAGTGGATGGCATGATTCTTCGTGAGCTATAAGTCCAGAGTTTGTTATGATATATTTTGCCAGTCAATCCCTATTGTACAAATGTTATGTTATGAAATAAAATAAGTTATGATGTTAAGTCTTCCGCTAAGTGTTTTTGGTATCAACGTCGTGGAAACTAGAAGGCGACCTTCAACCGGTATGTAGTTATCTGACGAACGGAATGCTCTGTCTAGGAAAGAGGGGTGTATAAATCTCTCCTAGACACGTCGTGTGACACCCGACATTTCAGGTCAATATCCGTACATGTGATAAACGAGTTTACATTATAATTGATTTCGAGATTTACTTAATTTCACAATCAAGGACATTAAGGTCTAACAAAAACCGTACATCGTCTCATTTCATATTTTGGTAATTCTAAGAGTTACCGGTTCACGTACCAGGATAACCCGACTAAATACGAACACTAGTGGTTAAATTAAATAACCAGAAAATATATATATATATATATATATATATATATATATATATATATATATTACACAAAATTTACGTTGAACTATAATTTATTTTTAAGACTAAATCATATAATATACGTAAAAGTAAAATAATAGACTTTTCGAAGACGTTACTATGTAGCGCCACCTTTAGGTACGTATACCTACAAATAATCACCTCAACGAATTATACAATCCAAGATTTCAATATCTTTCGTTAACGAGCCATAAACTTAATAAATTTATAATACCGTGGAGAACCTAAACCAAATTAAATTACCATTTGAAACTCTAATTAATATTAATACACTTAATGGATTAAATAAATTTACACTTAAAATCTAATTATTTGATTTATTAACCCCAAACCACCCTTGACTTTCTCGACCAAAATCCCAGGGAATACTCCATTCCCACTTCCTGAGACCCATACCTCATGCCTTGGAGAATCAGATATAAACCATACCCCCTCAATCAAAATCTAACAATTCCTTTTATCTTCCTCATTTTCTTACGGCAATCTTCCTCATTTCTCTTCAAGTTGAATTCATGTTTTAAGGCAAAATCCACCATATTTCGGTGTTATAAGAAGAGTTCCAAGTGTTTTTCTCAAGAATCAAGCTAAGGAGCTCAAGATCATTCTTTGTTTCTCTCGAAATCACCTTCTCTATTTAGAGGTAAAAACTCAATATTATTCATATTATGTTCTTTAAAACCGTAACTAAACATACAGTTTACTCGAACATAAGAAAAATAACCAGAAAAGTGTGTCGAAATTCAAGATTAAAACATGAATATATGCGTATATGTATGAACAAAGTTTTGAAACTGATTCTGTCAATCAAAATTTCAGTAATCGAAACTATAGTTTAGATACCTGTTTACTCAATCGAAACTAGGAGTTTCGATACCTGTTTGATCAAAACTAGGTAGTTTCGATACCTATTACTCAATCAAAACTAGGAGTTTCGATACCTGTTTACTCAATCGAAACTAGGTAGTTTCGATACCTATTACTTAATCGAAACCAGGTAATTTCGATACCTATTGCTCAATCGAAACAAGGTAGTTTCGATACCTTTCTTGCCCAATCGAAACTAGGAAGTTTCGATACCCAGTTTGCTCAATCGAAATTAGGAAGTTTCGACATCTGTTCTGTTCAATCGAAACTAAGTAGTTTCGATACCTGTTCAGGCCCATTGGGCAGTAACTTAGAACTATTTTATAATGAAACAAGTGTTGAAAAACTAAAAAGATATTTAAACAAAAGCAATCAGATTTGCTAAGTCGGTGAACAATTTGCATATGAGACATTCGGTCATAACACGAATTACCCTTTTTGTAATTAGGGTACGAATAGTCAAGTTTGACTAGAACAATTATCATTGCAAGCATACACAAACTCAAGGTGAGTTTCACGGCCCCTTTTTACTGTTTTCAATATTTGGGGGAAGAACATACTTACAACTATTTTTATGTGATAACAAGAGAATAAGACTCGACTTTTATGTTTACATGAGTTAAACGATTTTAGGCCGCTAAAGTCCCCTGGAACAATTTAGTAACCATTAATTGTAGCCTAGAATCCTATGAATAGTACTATGGAGAGTGACGTCTCCCGGTCATGGTTAGTCGCACTAACCACAATCTGGAGGATTTATGGCCGCATAGAACCGGATAACGAAATTAGGGGCGAAGAACAATTGTCATGGTTTGGTTACGGCTCATGTAGGAACATATTATTTGTATTCCTAGCTAGTCTACAAATGGGTCAACAATTCTTATTCTGATTATCACATGAACCTGAAACTTTATACGAACAATTGAATTTTTCAAAGAACTATTTGATTAAACCTGTGAACTCACCAACCTAGCGTTGACAATTTTAAGTATGTTTTTCAGGAAATTGAACGTGATCGCAAGGTTAGCAATGTAGATTACATGCATGCACGATGGATACAACTTTTGGGGGATTTCTCTTGTATAACTCATTGTAATAGAGTCATATTTGCGAAATCTTAACTTTTTGTAAACTCAATTTACATTTTGGAATGTAAAACTGTAAACTTGTTTATGTATCCATTTATCATGTATGTGTTTGCAGTAATCATATGCTTTGGAAACCATGAAATGTTACGCCTCGCGTTTCCGCCTTGGCGGGGTGTGACAGATTTGGTATCAGAGCCATTGATTATAGCGAACTAGGAGTCTACAATGGAACCTAGTCTATAATTTAAATGACTCACTAAAACATTTTCATTGCATAAGCATTGCATAACCAGCCATCATATCATGTGGATATTGTATTCACAAGCATGTCGTCACATTCACGCTCTGACCCCGTCTCTGACCCTGAATCCAACGAGGAACTTTCCGCCACATGCCCCAAAAATCGAGTATCGCAGCTCCACACCACCCAATGTTGCCCTGGGAGAACCGCCTATCATCTACCGAAAGAAAAGCGGAGGACCAGTTATGGTAAAGAGTGCTAGGAAGAAGGTTCGATTTCCACGCAAGAGAACCCTGGCAGCCCGTGACCGGGAAAACTTGGAGACTGATGAGGAGCCACCTAGGCAACGACCCTGCTACCACCCTACTGTGGGGTCTATCAGCTGGATGCCCCGTACCCTGGCACGATGGAGGGAGATGGAGAGCATTCCCTCTACCTTTGAGCTCGGAGAGTCCTCCAACTCCTCAACACCCCTACCCCACACTGGGGAAGCCATGGAGCTCACAGTGCCTACATTGGTAGCTGTAACATTCCTGATTTTCTGACCCTATTCTAACTTATTTTAATAACAATACAATGCTAGACCCTATACTTGTTCAAACCTACGCCTCACTAAATTGTTAGCCGGTCATACTTTAATTCAAAGTTTTAGAACTCAAATCACATGGTAACACCTCCTAGAGTTAACTCAGTTAGTAATCCAGTTAGGTGTTCTGTTAAATCCTAACCAAGCTAATTCTGTCAAAGCTGAAGTTGCAAGGGCTGATTTGTAAATAACCAGAAACCCTAGTAGGCACGGTCGCGCCTCATGTTGGCACGGTCGCGTCTATTGTTAGCACGGTCGCGCCTCATGTCTGAGAAAACGTAACTGCAGCTTTAATCGCCCGATCGTTGGTTTCCCGTAACTGATTTCCACTTAATATCCATTAACAAAGACAATTACACTGCCAATTACAACCATTATCATTTGGAACCGATTCATCTCAAGAAAACTAAACGAAACCACAAATTTCTTCCTTTCGATCCATATTCTCTCAAGTAAACAAACGATAAACGTCACACGATCCTCACTAAAACTCACGAGTACACTAGTTGAGCCGGAATTGCAGCAGGAGACGCCAGAGACAAAATTCGTCACGCCGGAACTCCTTTCTACCGTTAGCTACCAATCCATCGTCGAACAGGGTAATTGAAACCTTCTAAACCTTCTATTTATTCTATAGATCAAAATCCCCAATCTAATTTGGGCATTCAATATCGAAATCTACTCGAACCCGAAACCATATTTTCATTCAAAAGAGTTTAATCGAATCCGGTTCTAAACATGTTTTAAACACAATTAATCTACACCAACAGATTCGTAATAACCTTGTGAATGAAAGCCCTATAAATTCCAGCACTATAAATATAAGAATCAATCAATTCGTCCCTGTTTTGAAAGAGACACGGTCGCGCTAATCGTCTAGCGCGGTCGTGCCTCAGGAGACGCGATCGTGTCGACTTCCAGCGCGGTCGTGCCTCCTGCTCAGACCCAGTCATGCTCGTTGGCTAGACTTGGTCGTGCCCCTGAAGCATAGACACGGTCGTGCCTGTACAAGGCGCGGTCGTGCCTAGTGATTTGTCTAGCTATGTCCTCTGTTGATCAACATAGTCGCGCCCTGACTAACGCGGTCGCGCCCGTGACCCGGGCACGATCGTGCCCTGTCTAGGCACGGTCGTGTGTGTTCACAGAATCCTTAAAATTTCTATATTTTTAAGCAATTAGTATTTCAAGTTAATTTTCAAAATAAAAATAGTTGAATTTATAAAAAATGCGTATTATCTTTATTTAAAAAGATCAAGTATTTAATCTTAAAATAAATGGAAATTATTTAATTAAAGTTTCAACCTTTAATTATAAACCCTACACTTAAATAATATTTTAATGTCTAAGTTACATTTTATAAATAGATGAATAAGATAATAATTACTTATTTGATTTATAATTAAACAAAAAAAAAAATTTATTTAGTTATACTTAGTTACATCTAATACTTACATTATTCTCATAAACAATAATTAATTAATTTACTTATTTAATTATTCCAAACTCAAACCTTATTCAAAATGTTGTAAAAATATTCATTTCAAATCTTCCGTTTTATACAATACTTTCAAGTACCAATCACTAACTTTATCCAATTCAACCTTAGACTTAGACTTAGACTATTGTGCATTATTAATGCAATATACATTACACTCTAGGTTAACGTTGTGCGATACAAGGATCACATTACTTTCTAGTATCTCGTGTTAGCTACGCCTTCGAATCAAGTGAGTATTCACAACCCCTTTTTACTATTTTACACTTTTGGGGTGGAACATGAACTCTATACACATTACACATTTACATTTACGCAAACAACACAAGTGCAAAAATCCTATTCACATACATATGTGCAAAATTTGAGCTTTGTACCCGAGTGCTAGTTGTGCTAACCTTTGTATGCGATTATGTACAATCATTAACTATACAAGCCGACGGTTTTCAATGATAGATCTATTGAGTCTGACAAACCCACCCAGGTGCGCGGTGATTGAAACCGACAATACAATTTTTTTGCATGCTAGTTACAAAGGTTTGGTTGTACATGGTTACACAATAGCTGCTCCCCATAAATGCCTTATTTATCATGATATGTAAAGGATTTGTTTTCAACTATATGCTATCTATATACAATTGTGTTATACTCACCAACTTTTTAGTTGACTTTATTTTATTCATGTTTCAGGCCCTAATATGTGAGAATGATTCAAGACGTGCTCAATATAGGATTTGGACTTAGCAATTTAAATCAAGAATTCTATGAGTTGTTTTATGTTTCTTTGTTTGAATTTGGTTTGTACTTGGATTATTTGTAATGGAAATTTGACTTTAATATATTTCAATCTAGTCAACCATGTGCTATGAACAGTCTTACATGTCTCGCCCCGATGATTCCGCCATCGGTCGGGGTGTGACAGTAGCACGCGTTCATACGCACGAGGAACGTCTTGATGACCTCCTAGATGATATCCGGGCACATGGGGATGCAGCCAGGCGACTACGTCAAGGGCTCGGATCTCGAGTACAGACTCTGGAGGACAGCACCCAAGACATACAGGGTGCCACTGACTACCTAGAGTTGAGAGCTGATATGGACTGGCAGTTCACTCTCACGGTCCGAGACATGGTGGAGGCGCTGGAAGAAAGGACTTTGGCTGCAGAATTTGTGGCTAGGGCTAGTTTTGTCATGGCGGGACTTGCCATGATGATTGGGTTGTACTCCCACTTCTTCTTTTAAACCTATTATGGGCGGGTTGTGCCCATAGCACGTTATGTAGTTTAAAACTTTGGTACTGATGTGGTCATGTGAACCCATCCCTTTTTGTATCCTTGTCTTTTGGAACAATGTACTATGCATGTTTTAACTATGTATGTGATGGTTTATGTTGTAACGATGGTTGTTTACGTTTGATGTTGTTGTATCCTTATGTCATGATCTATCATTATTATTATATAATGTTGTTTCTTTTTAATTGATATGTTAAAAAGAACGTCATGGCACTTAAGCGTGGGACACCCCGTAACACTAATGGTGACAACAACGAGACGATTTCCCCAAACGTGGAGCAACTAATAGCACAGCGAGTAGCTGCTGCCATGGAGCAGTATGAGGCAAATCGAAATAGTAGAGGAGGAAACGGCAGTGGTACCGGCGGAGGAGGTGCAGGAGGTAGCGGTACAGCCGGAGGTTCCGTAGGATCCGGAGGTAATAGAATAAATAAGCCGTAACACGTAGTCATGATCCGAATTAATGACGTTATGACTTGTAATTCTATAGATGCTCCAAATAGGAAGTGCACCTACAAGGCCTTTCTATCTTCAACCCCCGCAACTTCAATGGCACCGAGGGTGCAGTTGGGCTCATGAGATGGATAGAAAAGATGGAGTCGGTGATTGATATTAGTGAATGCACCGCTGACTGAATGGTGAAGTATTCTACATGCACGCTCACTGATAAGGCTTTAACTTGGTGGAATTCACAAGTGAAAACCCTGGGAAGACAGATTGCATACCAACTGACTTAGAAGGAGCTGAAAGCCATGATGATTGAGGAGTACTGTCCTCGAAATGAGTTGCAAAAGATCGAATCTGAAATGTGGAATTTACAAATGATAGGAGATGATGTGGCTGGTTACACTGACCGATTAAATGAGTTAGCAAGTTTAGTTCCACACATGGTTACCCCAGAATACAAGAAGGTTGAAAGATATTTGTGGGGTCTCGCACCTCAAATCCGAAGCCTGGTGACTTCATCGAATCCTATGGATGCCAAGAGCGCTATAATTCTAGCTTTCAAGCTAAGAGATAATGCTGTGCGTGATGGTTTGTTTGAGAAGAAGGAGACCGAGGAAGGAAGGTCTGGAGAAAAGAGGAAATGGTTTGGAAAACCAAGTAATCAGAACAAGAATCAAACTAACAAGAGACCTGTAACTATGAAAGCCTATGCTGTCAACACTGTGGAACAAAAAGGATATCTTGGAACACAACCGAAGTGTGACAAATGTGGATATCATCACAGTGGAAGATGTACCCAATGTGGAAAGTATAAAAAGTATGGGCATCTAGCCCATAACTGTTGGAACAATGCGAACCCTAATAAAATCAATCAAGTAGCAGGAAAGGTCAACCCAGGAGCAGAAAGGATGAATCAGGGATGCTTTGAGTGTGGAGATCCAAAGCACTTTAGAAAAGACTGTCCAAAGTTGAAGAACCAAAACGACAATCAGGTCCGTGGAAGAGCGTTTGTGATGGGGGCTGGGGACGCATGACAAGATCCAAACATTGTCACTGGTACGTTCCCGATAAATAATCACTATGCCTCTATACTTTTCGATACGGGTGCTGATATGAGTTTTGTGTCAAATGACTTTAAGTCCCTACTCGGTATTAAGTCCAGCAAACTAGACCAAAATTATACAATTGAATTAGCAAACGGGAAATTAATTAAAATTGAAGAAGTCATTCAGGGTTGTACTCTATGTTTGAAAAACCACACATTTAGTATAGACCTGTTACCCGTTGACCTGGGAAGTTTTGACGTTGTTATTGGTATGGATTGGTTGTCGAAGAATCACGCCGAGATTGTTTGTCTTGAGAAGATTGTTCATATTCCCCTCCCGAACGGAGAAGTTCTTTTGATTCAAGGTGAGAAAAGTGGAGTGACATTGAGGATGATAAACTGCATGAAAGCTCATAAGTACCTACGTAAAGGCTATTGCGTGTTCCTGGCTCACATCGTCGAGAAGAAACCCGAGGAACGTCGACTTGAGGATATACCAATCGTTAAGGATTACCCCGAATTTTTTCCTGAAGACTTACATGGATTACCACCACCGAGGCAAGTCGAATTCCGAATCGACTTAGTACCAGGAGCCGCCCCGGTTGCGCGATCACCGTATCGATTAGCACCTTCTGAAATGCAGGAATTATCAAATCAACTCCAGGAATTGCTTGATAAAGGTTTCATAAGACCGAGTTTCTCACCCTAGGGAGCTCCGGTCTTGTTCGTAAAGAAAAAGGATGGAACCTTTAGGATGTGTATTGATTACCGAGAATTAAACAAGCTTACAATCAAAAACCGATACCCACTTCCTCGAATAGACGATTTGTTCGATCAACTACAAGGTTCTAGATTCTACTCTAAGATCGATCTACGTTCGGGGTATCATCAACTAAGAATCCAAGAAGAAGATGTACCAAAGACGGCATTTAGGACTCGTTACGGCCACTACGAATTCCTAGTTATGCCGTTTGGTTTTACGAACGCACCAGCTGTTTTTATGGATCTCATGAACCGAGTGTGCAAGCCATACTTGGATAAATTCGTGATAGTATTTATTGATGATATATTAATATATTCACGAACCAAGGAGGATCATGAACATCATCTGAAATTAATTTTGGAACTACTCAGCAACGAGAATCTTTACGCTAAATTCTCTAAGTGTGACTTTTGGATCCGAGAAGTGCATTTTCTTGGACATGTCATCAACATGGAAGGAATTCATGTTGATCCATCAAAAATTGAAGCGATCAAAAACTGGGAAGCACCAAAGACTCCGACAGAAGTACGTCAATTTTTGGGCTTGGCCGGCTACTACAGACGATTCATTGAGAATTTTTCAAAAATTCCCCTGCCTTTAACCACATTAACCCAGAAAAAAAAGAAGTTTGATTGGAGTGACAAGCAAGAGTCAGCTTTCCAATTACTGAAGCAGAAGCTGTGTAGTGCATCGATCTTATCCCTTCCTGAGGGAATCGACAATTTTGTCATATACTGCGATGCATCACACCAAGGACTTGGTTGTGTGTTAATGCAAAGAGACAAAGTCATCGCATATGTCTCACGACAACTAAAAGTGCACGAAAAGAATTATACGACCCATGACTTGGAGTTGGGCGCAGTTGTGTTTGCGCTCAAGATTTGGAGACATTATCTTTACGGTACAAGATGCACTATTTTTACTGATCACAAGAGTCTCCAACATATCTTCGATCAAAAGGAACTTAACATGAGACAACGTCGTTGGGTAGAGCTACTAAACGACTATGATTGTGATATCAAGTACCATCCCGGAAAAGCCAATGTCGTAGCAGACGCCTTAAGTCGCAAGGAACGAGTTAAAACTCTTCGTGTTCGTGCCCTAGAATTGACAATTCATACGAGTCTCACGACTCAAATCCGGATGGCACAACAAGAGGCAATCAAAGACGAAAACATTCAGAATGAAGCTTTACGAGGAATGACAAAGCAGTTGGAATCAAAGTCAGATGACACTTTATACTTCATGAATAGAATTTGGGTGCCATGTTTTGGTAACTTACGGGAGTTAGTTATGGACGAAGCCCACAAGTCCAGGTACTCCATTCACCCAGGTTCAGATAAGATGTATAAGGATCTGGAAGAACACTATTGGTGGCCGAACAAGAAAGGAGAAATTGCTATTTATGTCGGTAAATGCCTGACATGTTCAAAGGTAAAGGCAGAACATCAGAAACCGTTGGGATTGTTACAACAACCCCAGATACCTCAATGGAAATGGGAAAAAATTTCAATGGATTTCATCACGAAATTACCCAAGACGTCCAGTGGTTATGATACCATATGGGTAATTGTCGACCGTTTAACGAAATCTGCTCACTTTCTGCCAATTAAAGAAACCGACAAGATAGAGAAACTTACAAGACTCTACGTTAAAGAAATTGTGGCAAGACACGGAGTGCCAGTTTCTATTATCTCTGATAGAGACAGCAGATTCGTGTCTAGAATCTGGAAATCGTTACAAGAAGCCTTAGGCACGCGCTTAGACATGAGCACAGCCTACCATCCACAAACGGATGGTCAAAGTGAAAGGACTATCCAGACATTAGAAGATATGCTCCGTGCATGTGTAATTGATTTCGGAGGTAATTGGGATACTCATTTACCGTTAGCGGAGTTTTCCTATAATAACAGCTATCACATGAGCATTAAGGCAGCTCCGTTTGAAGCTTTATATGGTCGTAAATGCCGCTCACCGCTATGTTGGGCGGAAGTTGGTGAAAAACATTTGACAGGCCCTGAGATTGTCCAGGAAACCACTGATAAGATCTTCAAAATTAAGGACCGTCTGAAAGCGGCCCGAGACAGACAAAAGAGCTATGCTGATAACCGACGGAAACCATTAGAATTTCAAATTGGTGACCGAGTAATGTTAAAAGTCTCACCATGGAAAGGCATTGCGAGGTTTGGTAACCGTGGTAAACTCAACCCTAGATATGTTGGACCGTTTGAAATACTGGCTAGGGTTGGCCCTGTAGCCTACAAGCTCAAACTACCACAAGAACTAAGCAACGTACACGATACACTTCATGTGTCGAATCTCAAAAAGTGTTTGTCCGACGAGACTTTGATCATACCGCCTAATGAAATTTACATTGATGATAAACTTCATTTCATCGAGGAACCGATTGAGATTTCAGATTAGAAAGTTCAAAGGTTGAGACGTAGTCGAATCAAACTGGTTAAAGTACGTTGGAACTCAAAACGTGGTCCTGAGTATACATGGGAACGAGAGGATCAAATGAAAACAAAATACCCCTCCTTGTTTAAGGATGCACCAGTTCAAGATGGCACGAATTGAATTTCGGGACGAAATTCTGTTAACATGGGGAGAATGTGACACCTGACATTTCAGGTCAATATCCGTACATGTGATAAACGAGTTTACATTATAATTGATTTCGAGATTTACTTAATTTCACAATAAAGGACATTAAGGTCTAACAAAAACCGTACATCGTCTCATTTCATATTTTGGTAATTCTAAGAGTTACCGGTTCACGTACCAGGATAACCCGACTAAATACGAACACTAGTGGTTAAATTAAATAACCAGAAAAAATATATATATATATATATATTACACAAAATTTACGTTGAACTATAATTTATTTTTAAGACTAAATCATATAATATACGTAAAAGTAAAATAATAGACTTTTCGAAGACGTTACTATGTAGCGCCACCTTTAGGTACGTATACCTACAAATAATCACCTCAACGAATTATACAATCCAAGATTTCAATATCTTTCGTTAACGAGCCATAAACTTAATAAATTTATAATACCGTGGAGAACCTAAACCAAATTAAATTACCATTTGAAACTCTAATTAATATTAATACACTTAATGGATTAAATAAATTTACACTTAAAATCTAATTATTTGATTTATTAACCCCAAACCACCCTTGACTTTCTCGACCAAAATCCCAGGGAATACTCCATTCCCACTTCCTGCGACCCATACCTCATGCCTTGGAGAATCATATATAAACCATACCCCCTCAATCAAAATCTCACAATTCCTTTTATCTTCCTCATTTTCTTACGGCAATCTTCCTCATTTCTCTTCAAGTTGAATTCAAGTTTTAAGGCAAAATCCACCATATTTCGGTGTTATAAGAAAAGTTCCAAGTGTTTTTCTCAAGAATCAAGCTAAGGAGCTCAAGATCATTCTCTGTTTCTCTCGAAATCATCATCTCTGTTTAGAGGTAAAAACTCAATATTATTCATATTATTTTCTTTAAAACCGTAACTAAACATACAGTTTACTCGAACGTAAGAAAAATAACCAGAAAAGTGTGTTGAAATTCAAGATTAAAACATGAATATATGCGTATATGTATGAACAATGTTTTGAAACTGATTCTGTCAATCAAAATTTCAGTAATCGAAACTATAGTTTCGATACCTGTTTACTCAATCGAAACTAGGAGTTTCGATACCTGTTTGATCGAAACTAGGTAGTTTCGATACCTATTACTCAATCGAAACTAGGAGTTTTGATACCTGTTTACTCAATCGAAACTAGGTAGTTTCGATACCTATCACTTAATCGAAACCAGGTAATTTCGATACCTATTGCTCAATCGAAACAAGGTAGTTTCGATACCTTTCTTGCCCAATCAAAACTAGGAAGTTTCGATACCCAGTTTGCTCAATCGAAATTAGGAAGTTTCGACATCTGTTCTGTTCAATCGAAACTAAGTAGTTTCAATACCTGTTTCAGGCCCATTGGGCAGTAACTTAGAACTATTTTATAACGAAACAAGTGTTGAAAAACTAAAAAGATATTTAAACAAAAGCAATCAGATTTGCTAAGTCGGTGAACAATTTGCATATGAGACATTCGGTCATAACACGAATTACCCTTTTTGTAATTAGGGTACGAATAGTCAAGTTTGACTAGAACAATTATCATTGCAAGCATACACAAACTCAAGGTGAGTTTCACGGCCCCTTTTTACTGTTTTCAATATTTGGGGGAAGAACATACTTACAACTATTTTTATGTGATAACAAGAGAATAAGACTCGACTTTTATGTTTACATGAGTTAAACGATTTTAGGCCGCTAAAGTCCCCTGGAACAATTTAGTAACCATTAACTGTAGCCTAGGGTCCTATGAATAGATCTATGGAGAGTGACGTCTCCCGGTCATGGTTAGTCGTGCTAACCACAATCTGAAGGATTTATGGCCGCATAGAACCGGATAACGAAATTAGGGACGAAGAACAATTGTCATGGTTTGGTTACGGCTCATGTAGGAACATATTATTTGTATTCCTAGCTTGTCTACAAATGGGTCAACAATTCTTATTCTGATTATCACATGCACCTGAAACTTTATACGAACAATTGAATTTTTCAAAGAACTATTTGATTAAACCTGTGAACTCACCAACCTAGCGTTGACAATTTTAAGTATGTTTTTCAGGAAATTGAACGTGATCGCAAGGTTAGCAATGTAGATTACATGCATGCACGATGGATACAACTTTTGGGGGGTTTCTCTTGTATAACTCATTGTAATAGAGTCATATTTACGAAATCTTCACTTTTTGTAAACTCAATTTACATTTTGGAATGTAAAACTGTAAACTTGTTTATGTATCCATTTATCATGTATGTGTTTGCGGTAATCATATGCTTTGGAAACCATGAAATGTTACGCCTCGCGTTTCCGCCTTGGCGGGGTGTGACACGTCGCTCTTACCTGGGAACATATCTGTTGGAGGTACTACTCTGGTAGATGATTGTCCTGTATTACGGGTGTGACAGTGGAGACTTTATTTACATACAAGCTTATGACCATTGCATAATTCAATTCGAACTTGAGTGTTCTACTTAACATACATTATCCATATATACAACCCGAGAGTTGAGTGAACATTGTGAGTAGTGAAAGAATATGCATAATTGAAGTTTTAGTAAGCTTGTCATGGATTCCATCATCCTAAAAATAGAAAAAACACAAAAATAGAATAATCAACTCATAAGTTGTCCCGAAGTCTCCAACTACTTGAAACTTCCTTTTCTTTTATAAAGTTTTTAGTTATGGGTCTGATCATGCATAAGTTTGCTTGAGGAAAAGAAAAGTTTAAGTATGGGGTGTTATGATATGCCTTAAATTATACATGTCTTGCATGCATAATAATCCCCATATTATGGTACTAATTAAACAAAAGCCATGCAATTGATACTTAAAGCGTTTATATTCCACAACTGCAGGTTAAACGGTGTTCCAAAAGAAACAAAGCAGAAAAAGACAAAAATCATCAAGAAATCAAGCTTTTGGAAAGAAGCACACCCGATCTTTGACCCCCCCCCCCCTTCAGGAAGTCAAAATTGGTCAACACAAGTCAACAAGCAGCAAAAAGATAAAACAGGGAGCAGGAGGGAAATGCACGGCCATGCATCCCATTGCACGACCGAACAACGCCCTAACTTGCTCCCCAAGGACCCTAGTACACTGCCATTTGTACCCTTTGATTCCCGAGGTGTTTGCACGCTCGTGCAAACCAATGCACGGCCGTGCATTGCTCATTTTGAGGCTTATAAATAGATTTCTTAGGTTCTTCATTCCAAACACCTCAAGATAGATAGAATACACTTATATTAGTCCATTTCAGTAGTCTTAGAGTAGTAGTAGAGATTAGAGAGGCTCTTCTGCTTTGTTCGCAATAGGGGAGCCTATGAAACTTAGCATTATGTTAGTTCATATGGCTATTCGTGGCTAAACCCTTTTTATTGCTTGGGTGAAGATTAAGTTTGGTGTATGTTAATGTTTAAATTATTAATCTAATGGTATGTTTATGTTCTTTAGTCATTGGTTCTTAAAACCATCTTCACGATGGACTTTTTATTATGATTTCGTTTAGTCTTTACACTTGTGAGTGTTCATGATTTTAAAGCGTAAGACCGTAAAACCTTTTTAATCAAACTTCTCTTGAAACTTGTACGTCTTTATACAAGCTGATTTTGATAATCCAAAGCTTGCTAATATTAATAAGATTTTACGTCTTTATACGAACTAATTATGAAACCAAGAGTTGGTGGACTCACGTTGGGAATGGTACGTCTTTATACTTGTTTCCATTGTTGCACCGCCTCCTCGTGAACAAAGTCTAATCACTCTTTTAAATAACAATAAATATATTTAAGTTTGATGTCTTAAACCAACTCGGTGATAGGATCAAAGAGTTAAGGGTAACGGTGCCCCTAGTTGGGAGCCCTACAATTTTATTCTAAAGAACATAATTTGTGAACCAAATGTTGCGAGAATGAGGCTCTAGCGGTGTACCGTTCACACATTTGTATTAGTCATACCATCATATTATTTAATATAACATTATCACATACTAAGCGGATTCAAAGACCAAAGTAATACTCATTGTGATATGATTATTCTCGAGCTATTTACATTCCTGTTATTTTTTTTCCTGTTATTTACATTTCTGCTACACACCTCACGCACGTTTTTACTTTTATGCTATTTACTTTACCGTCATTTACTTTTCTGTCATTTACCTTCCTGCTTCACAAGTATACAAAACTCACTCACTAATTAAACTCGCTAAACAATAACAAAGGTGATTATTGAAACTCGACCGTGTATATTGGTTCGATACTTGGTTTTTATCTAAACTATATTACGTTGCGATACGTACACTTGCCTATTGTGTGTGCGTTTAGTTTGAGTATTTATCATTTTATAAATTTTAAAACCTGATATCGTGAAACCATCTCTAAATATAGCAAAATATATTTTCTATATAATTCACACGACACATCACACGACATGCCATTGTCAATTGTGTCTGACAGGGACACTCGATTCACATCAAGATTCTGGAAGAGGTTCAATGAAACAATGGGTACTAGGCTAAACATCTGCACCGCTTACCACCCTCAAACCGATGTTCATACCTTGGAGGACATGCTTCGGGCCTGTATCATTGATTTCGGTAGGAGCTGGGATAGCTACCTGCGGATAGAAGAATTATCATATAATAACAGCTTCCATTCGACCATTAGCATGTCGCCATTTGAAAAGTTGTACGGAAGGAGATGTAGAACCCTAATTTGCTGGGGGAAAATAGACAAAAAGACTTTGCGAGTCTCGAATTGCTCAAAGCTACTTCGGAGAAGTTTGAACAGATCAAAGCTCGCATGAAAACCGCTAAGGACAGACAGAAGTCATACACGGACAAAAAGCGAAAGGATCTAGAATTTCAGGTAGGGGACAAGGTACTATTGAAGGTGTCTTCGTGGAAAGGAATCATCCGATTCCGGAAATGAGGCAAACTAAGTCCGGGGTTTGTTGGACCTTTCAAGATCATAGCAAGAGTCGGTGAAGTAGCATACCGACTGGATTTACCCAATGAGTTTAGTGGAATTCATCCTATGTTCCACGTGTCGCACTTACGGGAGTGCTTAGCTGACGACACGTCTCATATACCATATGACGATATCGAAGTGGATAGAAGTTTAAACTACATCGAAGAGCCAATAGCTATTCTTGACTGAGCTGAGAAACGGTTACGCAACAAATCGATTCCCCTAGTCAAGGTGCAATGGAAACACAGAAAAGGATAGAAACGATTAAGAATAAATGAGAACAAAACGATTGGGACTTTGGGATTTGGGAACGAACGAACGAGAATGTTAAAGATATGAACTTTATTGATACCATGTTAATAAAATATAGAAATCAGATTAGCTATAAATGGTGTTGTATAAAAAGGAACTCGACGTCAACGATATTTATTATTTGCAATTATAGTAATATATTAAGTATCTTAAAATAATATTTATGTTATTAAGACAAAGACATTAGTGACCAAATTTATGTTGTTAATAGAAAAATCATCACTTTTAAATATTATTATTTGTATGCAAAACACTAATGACCAAAATTTATGATCTCGTTATATGACGTGTTTTTAATAAATATAATACTAACCGGCTTCAACGAGTAGGATCATGTCTTTTAAAATAAAAAAATGACTATGTATACTTTTAAAAGGAAATATACATTTCGATTAACCTATAACTTAAAATAATACATATATAACTTACATTTAATTACAAAAGTTTCCCTACTTTTAACATTGAATAAAACACATGTAATTTATCCATCTTTATGTTTTTAAATATGGGACATAGTTCTAAACAAATAATATATTAAAAATCTTGATGACTGCTTTAAAAAAAAGATTCATTAAAATATATAAATGTTACAAAAAAATAATAAAAAAAAAGAATAAGTAGAGTGGGTTTCGAACCAAAGACCTATAATGTGTAGGTGAAGAGCTTTAACGAGTATGGCTAAGCCCCAATTTGATATAAAAGCAGAAAACAATTTAATTTAAACTTTGGTCATAGTGAACTTCTTCCTCAAATACATATCGTGAATAGCCCTAAAACCCTAAAGTTGGTTTTCATTTACACCAGGGACAATTCAGTGGACAACGCCAACTAGATTTAGAGCATGGAACGAAAACTTTACCTTGAATTTCTCTTCGAACTGAAGCAAAACGATGCCGATTAGATGTGAGACCCGATGGCGGTGTTTTGGCCGATCACCACAGGAACGATTTCTTGTGATTAGGATACGGGATTTCACCAGTATTTATAGGTTTGTATTTACAGCTGGAATTAAACGAGGTTTCAGAGATTAAACGCGTGATTGGCACCCTTTGATTTCGCGTTCACGGTTTCAAGAAAATGGGTAATCAAACCCTTTGAAATTAATTTCGCAATTAACCGGCTGCCTCTTGTTTCCCTTAAGTCCACGAGCGATAAGAACGAGTTTGGAGGATTTTGATTCACGGATTTAGTGGGATGGAGATGGATTTGAATTTGATTTTGACTTTTGCATGTCAACCTTGTTCTTGTGGCTCTGATGTTTAAAAGAAAAAATGGGGGAAGGGGTTCAAGATGGGGTTCAAAGGATTTAGACGGGGTTCAAATGCATTTTAGGGGGCTCAAGTGAAATAAATCTCATTAAATTCAACAAAAGGTTATATAAATTTTTCATAATTCAAAATTTTTAACTAATTTTAGCTAAAACTTATATAAATTTCTTTTATATAAAAGATTTAGGACGAGTCGGTATAATCCGATAATTTATAAAGTGTATATAATATATATATATATATATATATGTCACAAATTTTTATTTATAAGTTTTTGTGTATTAGTAACAAGAAAACGAATTAAAATGTCGCAAGCTCTCGAATAAAACGAGTATTTAACGGTGTAGAATTTTACAAGTTAAATTGAATCTAGGGCATCCTAATTATCAAGAACTAGTATGTTACACATAGATTTAAACATAGAATCATTGAATCAACAAGTATAATGGCATAGAAATTTAGGGATGTTACAACGGGAGACCCCGATGTTGAAGCACTTTCCTGTGACAAACACTCTGGATAGATAGAGTCTTAGTCTTAGGTTGTCTTGTCTTGTTTGTAATTGTCTTTGTATGTAAGAGTCTTTATGTATTAGTTTATCGAGTTATATTTACTTTTACATATTAAATGTTGCAAAATTCTCTAAGTGTTTTGCGCACTTGTAAGTGCGCAGGAGAAAGCTCCTGCGTACTTAGCAAGTACGCAAGAACAACTCTGCGTACTTGCTAAGTACGCAAGAGCATTTTGCCCTGCGCCCTTGCTAAGTGCGCAGACATCAGGTCTTGTATAAATAGGATAGGTTGACAGAAGTTAAGTACGCAGGCTTATTGCAAATACGCAGATTGTAATCTCAGTGCTTTTCTCTGTAACCTTCAAGTGTTTATAATACAAAGAACGTTTAAAGTGTTTTGTCTTGTCAGTTTACTTTGTTTAGCTAGACTCTCCACCTAGTCACGGGCATTCCGCACCCTGTCCGACTAGTAGACCCACTTGCATGTGACGATCCGCCACACCCGAGGGACCTACAAGTGGTATCAGAGCGTTGCTCCTGATTTCGAGTGTTGTGAGTGAGTTTGGAGAGTTTCTACCGAGTTTCTACAAGCAAAAAGAAGTATTTTTGTTGATTTTTGTGATAAAATAAGGGTAGCTCTTGAGCACTATTTTAGAAGCAAAAATCACTCAAAAACTGCTTTTTGTTGTGTATTTGAGTGTTTTGAGCATCAAAGGTTGGTTAGAAACAAGTTTTTGACCATTTGGCTTATTTGCATTGATCATTAGACCAATTTTTACCATCTCCGGCGAGTTTCAGGTGACCGGAAAACTTTGGTGAAAGTTGCTGAAAAGGTGTTGTGCGTACTTACCATTTCTGGCAAAAAGTACAATTTTGTGCATACTTACAAAATACGCAAGACTTATCTCCTGCGTACTTATAAGTGCGTAAGACTGAACTTGTGCGAACTTAAGTTATATCTTGCATACTTACATTTAATCCTGCGTACTTACAAGTACGCAAGAGGAAATCTAAATACGCAAGACCATTTCTCAAGTGCGCAAGGACAAAATCAAGTGCGCAACTGTGTCTGATTTTTCTGAAATTTGACTAAGTGTTCACTATGTCGAATCTTCAGAATCTTGGAAACCTGCTAAATTATGATAATGAGATCGGTACACCACAGAAACCATCAAAGTTGCTGAACGTGAACGATTATTCTAATTGGAAAGCACGTTTTGAGCACTACATTTCTTATACCGACTCATCGCTATGGATACCAATCCTTGAGGGATATAAGCATCCCACACACATCTATCTTGATGAAACCGTGCCCAAACCTATCTCTAAGCTTTCTGACGAAGAAAAGAAAGCTTATGATCGTGAAAAGAAGGCACTTGGTTCGATCACTATGGCATTAACTCGGGAATTGTTCCACAGTTTCCGAGGTTATGACAATTCTAAGGATCTTTGGAAAGCTTTACAGAAGAGATTCGAAGGAAATAGTGACATCAAGAAGAGTAAGCGGGATCTTCTCAGGAAGCAGTATGAGTGCTTCAGATTTTTTGAGAACAAATCTTTAGATGACCTCATCTCTAGATTCTATCATTTACAGACTGAGTTGAAGGCTTTTGAACTCAGGTATCCAGATGAAGAGATGGTGGAAAAGTTTTTGGATGCTTTACCACCCAAATTTGAGATGTACACAACCCTGATGAGGGAAAATCCTAAATTCTATGAGTTGACAGTAGAGGAGGCTATAGGAAATGTTCAAGCTCATGACATGAACCTAAAAAGAAAGGAGAGCTCATGAAGGCCCCAGATTCAAGATCCTTCTATGTATCATGGGACGACTTCTACATCCAAGTCATCGGGCTCTAGAATTGTCCTCTTCACTGGAAACCCTACTGAAGAAGACCACTCAACTGGGTGTGGTGGTCATGCATGTTATGCATCAGGATCAGGGTTGGGGTCTCATCATCAACATACCTCAAGAAATCCTCCTGCTACAACTTCAACTAATCAATCAGCTATAGCCAAAATAGCTGAAGATCATGTAGCATTATTCTCATCATGTATGCTTGCTTATGAAAACTTCAATGGCGGCAAGCTTACAGATCCCGAGACGATTGAAGAAGATTTTAATCAAGTGGATCCTGATGACATTGAGGACATGGATATTCAATGGAATATGGCCATGCTATTGAGGAGAGCCAAGCGTTTCCTGAACAGAACAGGAAGAAAGTTCATTGGCGGGCATTCTAATGCCAAGGTCGGGTTTGATAAATCTAAGGCCAAATGCTACAAGTGTCTGAATTATGGACACTTTGCTCGTGAGTGTCAGAAAGACAGAGCACCGGCCTCGGGTTTTACCAGACCAAGACAAGGAAACAGCCATGGCCACAACAACCCAAACCATCACAATCATAGCCAAAGTGGAACGTCTAATGCACTGGTAGCTCAACAGGACGACAACTTTGATTGGGGTGTTCATTTTGAGGATGCCATCATCGCACAAACACAGGTTGGTCTCATGGCTGAGATCATGGAGATGATGGAAGCAGAGAAAAGGGAAGCTTCTATGACTGACCTAGAAGAATCTACAACTGCTGCTACAGAGGAGGTGAAGGAAGCTGAAGAAAAGGAAGCTTCTGTAGCTGATGAAGAGGAATCGACGACTGCTGTTGCTCTCATGGCCATTGGAGAAGCAACAAGTTCATCTTCTGAGGTAGATTCTAACCCTTTCTCTGTTATTTCATGTTCTAAATGTCTAGGGCTAAAACTTGAAAATTCTAGGCTCCAAGACAAAATCGAACCCCTAAGTATGGCAGCTCTAAACTATAAAGAAAATGAAAAACGTTTTAAAGATTCTATTGAAACGTTGAAAAAGGAAAAATGTGAATATTTTCTAAAAATAGGCGATCAACAGCTTCATTTAGATGTTGCATACAGGGGGTTAGAAAAACGGAACAATGAAATCACAAACTGCAAAATGAGATCTTGCAGTTAAAATGCACTAATGAGAAGTTGAAAAACTCTCTCTTTGTGGTGGAACACTACGAATCTGTAGTGAGACAAATGAATGGGTTAGGGCTAGGTACAATGCCATTCCTCCACCAGTGAGCGGGAAGTTTGTCAATAGCTTAATAGACATTGATCTCACTTGTCTCAATGAGTCCTCTAATAAGGATGATTCCCCTAAAAAGGATGAATCCTCAAGCAAGGCTAACTCCACATCTAGTGAGGAGTTTGTTACTGCTTCTGAAGATGGGTCGGTTAACACTTACCCTGAAGGAGCAGTATCTGAGGAGTTGTTCACTGAACAAAAGGTAAAGAAAAACGTTATCACTAATGGTGATAATTGCATTTTAACTGAACCCGATATCATTGAAACAAATGATAATCTAAAGGTAATGCTTTATGGGGGTTATAAAAGTCTTAACCAAGCAAAGAAAGAAGCTTTTTCAGCTCATTATGGGCTTAGGTATAAAGAAAATTTGGAAAAATACTATACCCCCAAAAACCAAACTGTAAAGGTTCAGACTAATGTTCATAAACCAACTCCTCCTTCTCATAATGCTAAGTTATCTAAGGCCAGATCTAATGAGCCTTACAAGAGAACTTATATGGACAAGAGGAATTGTTTTCACTGTGGCTTGGTTGGTCACGTTATTGTGAACTGTCCTTCTAAGAACCAAGGGAAACGGTATGTTGTTCCACAACCAGCTGTTATCCCCAGGTCGCCATCAGTGAAACCTCCCAAAAATCCAAAACAAAATGTGGTGAAACCACCAGTCAAACCGATGGTAAAGCCTAAGATAAAGTCTGAAGCTAAACCATTTGTTACTAGAAAGGTAACGCAACATGTTGTACCTTGTGTATCTACATCAGGTAGTACACGTACTGGTGAGAAACCTGTGGCGAAACTCTCAAAGCCACAAAGAAGAAGAAGAAACAAGAGGTTGAGAAAGCTGGAATAGCTGACTTTAGTTCATTCAGGTGAAGCTTCCACAAGTTCACCTGCTGTTGTTGAATCAAAGTCTCCTGTTCCGGTTAATAAACAGAAGAGATCCTGGACTGCCAAATCCAAAACTTCTCAATCTCTTAGTTCTAATTCTTCTAAAGATTCATCAATTTTGAACAGTCATCATGACTGTGAGTTAAAGTAAGTAGTTTATTTTGAAAAGGATGGACGACCCAAGACCACAATGGCTTGGGTCTCCAAATCTAACTAATTCTTTTGTTACTCGTGCAGGGACGTCCGAAGGGTACTATCTCTAACCGCTGGTATGTAGATAGTGGATGCTCCCAGCACATGACAGGAAACATGGCTTTGCTTCAAGATGTTAAACCATTCAGAGGCGGCTATGTGGCCTTTGCCGGAGAAAAAGGCGGCAGCATCACGTGTCAAGGCGTGGTTTCGAACGGTTGTGTCAGCTTTGACAATGTCAACTTTTGCGAGCAGCTGAGGCATAACCTGTTGAGTGTCTCCCAAATGTGTGATAGGGAGTACTTAGTGATGTTTGACAAGTCAGAATGCCTGATTCTCAAACCTGGTTTTAAAGTTCCCGAAGAATGGATCCTGTTGAGGGCGCCAAGAACAAATGACACCTATCAGATCGATATGAACGTGGCAAAAACCACCTCATCAGTTCCTACCTGCTTGCTTACCAAAGCGACAGAGCTCGACTCCATCTTGTGGCATAGGAAACTCGGACATATTTCGTATCGTAAAATGAATCATCTTGTCCAAAACGGTTAGGTAACCGAGGTTCATAAGCTGAGATTTACCGTTGCAGATGACTGTATGCCTTGTAAAAAGGGCAAACAGCAAGAAAGTCTCACAAGCCCAAGCTCTAAAACTCTATTAATACACTTTGGAGCTATTACACATGGATCTGTTTGGCCCCATAAGTATCAGGAGTATTGGAGGTAAGTCGTTCTGTCTGGTTGTAACTGATGATTTCTCACGTTTTTCTTGGGTGCATTTTTTAGGTACTAAAGACGAGACTGCTGATATTCTTCAATACTTGATCCTGAGCTTGGAATCTCTGTGCAAGCTGAAAGTTAGAAGGATAAGGAGTGACAACGAAACTGAGTTCAAGAATAATTTGATGGAGCTTTTCTGTCTCAAGAAAGGGATCCATCACGAATTCAGCGCGTCGTACACGCCTTAGCAGAATGGAGTTGCTGAACGGAAGAACAGAACACTGATTGAGACTGTAAGGACTATGCTGTCGGATGCAAAGCTTCCTGTCACTTTCTGGGCAGAAGCCGTTAATACAGCTTGTCACGTCTTAAACAGAGTTCTGGTTGTGAAGAGGCACAACAAGACTTGTTACGAGTTAATCAACAATCGACTCCCCAATCTTGATTATCTAGTTCCTTTTGGTAGTCCCTTTTCCTTGTTGCTACAGTACAAAGACCGTCAGTCTAAGTTTCATGCAAAAGCGGTGGAAGACATCTTCTTAGGATACGTTGCCAACTCGCCTTGCAAGAGAGTGTACAACATAGGAACTCGTACTATCAAGGAATGGTTCGAAGTGGACTGTAGTAAACACAGCATTCCACCAGAACCAACAGGTCCAGCTTGGGGTTTTGATTATGATGCGCTATTCAAGTCATTCAATCTTCCTGATCTATCTGCAGTTGACGCCGCAAATGTTTATGAATTATTGGGTGGCGGCGATGACTCCAGCTTCTCTACTCGTGCTATTGTACCAATTATAACTCCTGATTCCAATGCTGCATCTGCATCTGGAACTCATGACAGTGATAACATTGAAAGTGTTCATGTGGTTGGAGATGACGCTCAAGCCAATCCTAACACAACTGTAGGAAATGAAGCTCCAACTGATCCAATTAACATTGAATCTTCTTCCTCTGGAATACAGGAAATAGGGGAGTAAAGCACGAATCTAGATCTAGAAATTCAGGAACCGATTGTACCGGAGACGAGAGTGCATAGGAATCATCCAATCGACATCATTATTGGTGATCCTTATGTCGGTGTTCAGACTCGTCATTGAACCATCACTGAGAACACCAGTCTTTACACAGAGATACTTGACACTGGTGTCGTGTAAACATGTCTGCATGCTCCATTCGTGTCCAAGTTAGAGCCGAAGAATGTGAAGGAGGCTCTCACTGACAACTGCTGGATTGAGGCGATGCAAGATGAATTGTCTCAATTCCAAAAGTTGCATGTGTGGGATTTGGTTGACTTGCCAAAAGGCTTTCAGCCAATTGGAACCAGATGGGTGTTCAAATGCAAGACGGACGATCGTCATGTGGTTGTGAAGAACAAAGCAAGATTGGTTGTTCAGGGTTTTTATCAGCAAGAGGGCTTGGATTACACGGAAGTATATGCCCCAGTTGCTAGAATTGAAGCCATTCGACTGTTCTTCACTTATGCCACGTATGTCGGCTTCAAGGTCTACCAACTTGATGTGAAGAGTGCTTTCCTTTATGGTAAAGTTCATGAAGAGGTTTATGTCACTCAACCTCCAGGCTTTGAAGATCCGCATAATATCAATAAAGTGTATAAGCTCGACAAAGCACTTTATGGTCTTCATCAAGCACCGCGGGCATGGTATGAGACATTATCTAAGCATTTACTGTCTAATGGTTTCGACCGTGGACAGATTGACTCGACCCTATTCATTAGGAAAGCAGGAGGTGACATTCTTCTTGTATAAGTATACGTCGATGACATTATCTTTGGATCTACCAATGAAGGGATGTGTAGGGAATTCGAGCAGGTGATGAAGTCCAAGTTTGAAATGAGTAATATGGGTGAATTGTCATTCTTCCTGGGTCTACAAGTCAGTCAAAGAGAGGATGACATTTATCTACATCAAACTAAGTATATGCAGGACATCTTATCAAAATACAAGATGAATGATAGCAGTACTTATGGCACACCTATCCCAGTCAATCATGGTCTGCATCCTGATAAATATGGGAAGGATGTAGATAGCAGATTGTACCGTGGGATGATAAGATCATTTATGTATCTCACAGCTTCAAGACCCGATATAATGTTTGCTGTGTGCTTGTGCTCAAGGTTTCAGTCTCAACCGAAGGAGTCACATATGATAGCCGTGAAGAGATTTTTCAGATACCTGAAAGGGAAACCCCGATTAGGTCTTTGGTACTCTAAGCAGCAGTCATTCGACTTCAAAGCCTACACTGATTCAGATTATGGCGGTTGTAACCTTGATAGAAAGTCAACTTCTGGTGGATGTCAATTCTTAGGAGACAGACTGGTCTCCTGGCAGTGCAAGAAGCAGTCAACGGTTTCTGTCTCAACTTGTGAAGCAGAATACATTGCTGCGGCGAGCAGTTGTTCTCAGATACTGTGGATTCAGCAGCAGTTGAGAGACTATGGCTTGAACTTCACTAGAACTCCTCTATTCATTGACAACAATGCCACCATGTCCATCACAAATAACCCGGTGAAACATTCGAAAACTAAACATATAAAGATTCGCCATCATTTCATCCGTGATTATGCTGAAAAACGTTTAATTGAACTTGTAAAAGTTCACACGGATGACAAACTTGCTGACCTTTTCACAAAAGCATTTGATCGATCCCGTTTTGAGCATCTTGTCAACTTGATAGGAATGTTCAATCCTGAGTGAAAATTAATTTTTCTCAAATCAATTCAATTCATGGAAGTTAAATTTTTATTTCTTTTAAATTTTCTGTATAGTTCTTTTAAGTTTTAAAATATTTTACAAAAACAAAAACAAAATAGAAAATGGAGAAAATTTCAAAGTTAACTTGAGAAAAGAGGAAATGATAGTACATCAGAAATGATCTAAACGTCACAGACTGCTCATATGGGAAATGATTATGTCATGCTTACTTAATTGTTTAAATTATTATGCTTTTAATTTGCTTATCTACAAGTAATTTGAATTGTCAGTAGGCTGTATGCGTCTTTGAATCACTAGTAGTGTGGAAACTAAACCTAAATTACAACTGTGATTTGAACCCATGTTTGCAAGTGTGTGTGCGTAAAAGATTAGAAAAGATCATTATCAGATAAAGGATGTTAGATTTTCGCAATAATTTTCTCTTGAGGTCAGTTTCGGGTTATGTCATTAGCATAATTAATGCGGTTCATCTCACTGCCCATACTCAGAAGTATGCAAGGAGAGATTGAATCAAGACATGTCTCTACATTAACCGTTGAGCATGTATTCACCCTTGAATCACTCCTGATTCATTGAAATCAAATCCAGATAAAAGTTGGATCCCCTTACCTTAAAACTCAAACACCATATATATTATCCTGAATCATCATACCGATATTCAATGAAGAAAATCAAATGAAACCAAGACAAATGAATCACTCGATTCCGAATCTTATGATTCCTGATAATCCTTATGGATTCTGCTTGATTTTTCCTGTGCTAATAGATGTAACTTCATTCTGAAAATTTAGAAAATCATTGGGAAAATCTTAGATGCCTTGAGATAATGCAATTTACATTAGTATAGCATATCAGTGGGGTACACGTTGTATATCTTATAATTAATACCTTAATACACAAGAACGTGATACTAAGATGCTTATAGTTTCAAATCTTATAATATTGTCAACTAGAATTACTTGTTTATGTGCTTATTACGTATGAATAAATAGTAATCCATGACATGATCCCATATTCTTTGATGTTTATATTGTATCGTTTTTGCTAAAAGATAGTCTGATATGATCCTCTGCTCGTGTCTTTGATCAAAAATAGTTTGTGTGAATACTTGAATATTTTTTATTAGAAAAGATCAAAAAGATTTTAAGTTTATGCATAGTTCAATTATATTCAGAAAAGCCAAAAATATTTGTATTTAACCTTCCTGAATTGTATTTGAATCCTCTTGATTGAATATTTTTAACTTGTTCGTTATTTGACTTGAAAAACTTCATAAATCTGAGTTGAAAGTTTGCGCACATAAGGGTTTGTGCATACTTGTAAGTGCGCATGAGGTAAGCCCTGCGTACTTAACAAGTACTCAAGAGTTAAAGCTTGCGCACTTGTAAGTACGCACGAGTTAAAACGTGCGCACTTGCTAAGTACGCACGGCCTTTTGGTGTGGGGTATAAATGGGGGACTTAGAAAATTTCTGAGTTTTTCATCGCATTCAAACGGACTTTTCCCTCTTAAAATTTTTACTCAAAATCCAAGTGTACTTAATCTGATTTTTCGTCCCACTACAAGTTTCATCATCTCATAACATCGATTTGGTGAGATTTTAGGCTTGATCCATCCACGAAGTCGTGACTTTGGACCGATTCACTGACTTAGAGAATCTAGGTTCATTCCGTGATTTTTAGCGCAAATTTTGAGTTGTTTGGGTAAATTCTTATCATTAAAACTTGATTAGAAACAATAATCGACCCTTAATCGTCCACTCTAGTCTTTGATTTTGACTTTGGGTTTGAAGTCGAACCGTCAGTGGTTCAGTCGACCATTGTAGGTCAAAATTGGTCAAGATTAGCAGGTATTTGGTGGTGTTGTTGGTCCCATAGGCTAGAATCATTGATTCCGACCTAGTGGCAACCCAATACACACCGTTTTTTGAACATCACTGACATTTTCAAACTTCTGGAATTTCCACCAAGTAAGTTCTTGCGCACTTAGCAAGTACGCAAGAAGTAATTCTTGTGTACTTGTTAAGTACGCAAGAAGAAAATCCTGCGTACTTGCTAAGTACGCAGGACCAACACTTGGCAAAAATTCCTAAGTCTGAAATTCAGTTCAAAGAGTAACTGCTATACTGACTCGTGTTTATCCATTTCCAATGATACATGTTGTTCTGATTCAGTTTTCTGTGTGTTTTTGCAGATCATTGCTCGAGCGTTTACTAACGAATTCAATATGTTAGCCAACACTGAACCTGAGTGGAAGGGTGCAGCATTGTAGTACATAGACATAGTTGATTTCTTGAATCGTTCAAGAATCAGCTACGCCATTTCTGCTAACCCGATCATGTCCAGACCCTACCTCGAGCAGTTTTGGGAGACTGCGGAGCACGACTGCACGGTAACCCCCAACGTTATAAGGGCTACCATTGCGGGTCATGCTATTGCTTTCTCTGAAGATACTATAAGAAGGGTCCTTCAATTCAGAGATCTCGCGACCGACCCGACAGCCTATCCAGACTACTTTGTGGACGACTGTTGGAGACAAAGAATGGGCTATGTCGGTGCGAGGGATTATGCTTCATACAAGAAGATGTGGGTGTTAGACCAATGGAGATACTTCGCCTACGTCATGATCATGTGCATCTCATCAAGGAAAGCTGGGAAAGATGCCATGGGTCATGACCTTGCAGCAGCCATGGTCGGCCTTTCTCTCAATAAGGGTTACAACTTCTCCCGCTACATATTTAAGGCCATCAATGACCAGATCAACACAACGGAGAGGTTTCGGTTCTTGTTATACCCTCGGTTTGTGCAACTTCTGATTAATGACGCGTTGCCAAACCTTCCTGCTATAGGGGAGAGACTGCATGTAAAGAGAGTGGACAAAAGAGTATCCGCCCAATTCCTAAAGCCAGGCAGTGTAGATCCTACCCCTGTGCATACAGAACTCTTTGGCCACCTCATCAATAAGCGTATGTGGCCCCAGGTGACTGGAGATGGTACAGTCATGACTCGGAGCCGGAATTGAGTGAACACTCTGACGAACAACAGGAACAACAACAAGAGTAAATGGACAGTGATGATGGTTCGTCTGATGATGGAGACGACGAAGGAGGAAATGATGGTGCTGAGGGATGCGACTCGGAAGCGACTGAGTCAAATTCTTTCGATTCCGATGATGCACCGTCGCAGGTACACCCGAGGAGAACGTCTAAGGTAACCCTACCTGAGTCGTCCTCCAAGAGAAAGCGACAGTTCTCTAGCAGCGAATACGAGCCAGACTCTGACTCTGACGCTGCTATACAAAGACAAAAGAAGGGAAAGCATTCACAAGAACAGGGGCGATAGGCAACAGCCCTCTATCCCCAATGAGGTGGAGGCTCAGCAGCCAGTACAAGTGGCAGCTGCTAGTCCTGATTCAGCCTCCACCCCACCTTCACAGCAGCTTTACCGTAGGAGGAGGAGGCCACAAGTGCAAAGTGAAGTGGCCGTCACTACAATCACAGAAGTGATTCCTGTGTTAGTGACCCTCCCTACCACAACTACTCAGGTGGCGGTGACTACTCCAATTCTCACGGAGTCAGTCACCATCACCCCTACCATTACCCCTACAACCCTCGTTACATCATCCATCCCAACCACCACCATTGAGCCTCTAAGTCAACCCTTCAATTATGGAGATTTCATGCAAGGGTTTGACTTCGATACCATATTCTCCTCCCCCATTCACAATGCCGAGGCGTCCTCATCCAGACATCCTGATCCGAATGATGCTAGGATAGATGTTCTGGAAACCTAAGTTACTGGATTACTGGAGACTATTCAGAAATCGAAGGAGGAGTCTGACGCTCAACAAACACAGATCAATTCTTTGGTAGACGAAGTTAAAATCCTTCGTAGCCAGAGAACAGGGACTGAGGAATGACCGAAGAACGTCCTGGCCCAGAATGAGCTCCTAATAAAGACAAATGAAATGCTTTTGGGTCATGGGTCGTCCTTGGAGCTGCGGTTTGATGCTCAAAGGAAAGAGCATGAGCTGATGGTCAAACTGATTGCTGATCTGACCAAGAAGCTTGATGCTTAGGGGGAGAAGGAGAAGGAGAAAGAGAAAGAGAAGGAAAAGAGGACTACTGGTGATGAGGCGTGTCATCCGGTCGACTTGACTAAGGATGACGACAAGGACAAGGATCCCGAAGCTGGTCCTAGTGGAGGTGAGCACCAAGCTTTAGCAATCGTGCCCATCTCTGCTGTTCCAATGGCTTAGGGGGAGTCGACTCATCAAGAGGGTTGTGATACCTCTGGTGGTGGTGGTGGTGAGAAAGGAAAGTCAGTGGCTGAAGTGCTTAAAGACTTATCTGATGATGAGATCCTATATATAGAGCCTGACTATTCCATTGAAGCACAGATCGATGCTCTCTTCAATCTAGAAGAAGGAGAGATCGACTCTGGTGACGATTGGGATGGTGATGACGAAGACGTTGTAATCGAAATTCCCAAAGGTGACGAGGAAGGAGAGTACGAGCTAGAAGATGGAGATATATTTGAATTTCCATCCTTCGACGCTCCGCTCGACACAGGTTCAGTCGAGCAGGCTAGTAATGTAGAAGCCTCGACTGAAGCCTCCCCAGTTGACCCTGAACCTGTGGACCCAGAGGCACCGAAAGAAACAGACATGCCTTCTACTTCATCAAAGTGTCCAGCTCCTGTGTGGCAAAAGACATCTATAATAGACAAACACAGAGCAACTGGGATGATCTTGGCTGTAAGGTTCGAGGAGGATAGGCAGCTGTTCGCTATCAAAAGATCTGGCGGGGTTCAATACTTGAAACCCACCAGTGAAGCGTTCAGCTCCTTGCCCAAATACGACCTCGTGAACCTAGCAAACCGAGAGCTGCTAGGTCATTCCAATCACGCAGTGGCGATGGGTTTGTGGGTGGTTCGGTAGCGAGAAGCAAGATCAGGGAAATTCGAGATGTTCAAGTCTCAAGTGCCCAAAAGAGTCAAGGATAAGCACGCTAGACATCCTGTGACTAAGAAGCACTTAAGGAAATTGGTATACAAGCCAGTGCGATGTGAAACTAAGATTCCCCTGAGCAAGTTATCTCAGGATATTCTTAGTGACATGTGGTACTGGTACGTAGATCCAAAGACGGGCGAGGCTGTAATCATGGGTAAAGGACGTTATGAGAGCAGGAACATAGTGCCAAAGGAACTGATCAGAATTTTTGATGAAGTCTGCTTCATCAACTTTTCTGTGAAAGATCTGGAGGAACTAGCAGAACGGTATTGCGTCTACACGGATGAGTGGACAAAGCTCCTTGCTTCTAAATACGACAAGGTGATTAAGTTCTGCCCTGATTACAAGAAGAAGATGGAAGCTAAAGATCAAGCGCTGTGAAGACTGAAGATGTGAAGACCGAAGACTTAAGATTATCCAGAGCTGTTGTCAAGGGGGAGTTTGTTGAAGCACTTTCCTGTGACAAACACTCTGGATAGATAGAATCTTAGTCTTAGGTTGTCTTGTTTTGTTTGTAATTGTCTTTGTATGTAAGAGTCTTTATGTATTAGTTTATCGAGTTGTATTTACTTTTACATATTGAATGTTGCAAAACTCTCTAAGTGTTTTGCGCACTTGTAAGTGCGCAGGAGAAAGCTCCTGCGTACTTAGCAAGTACGTAAGAACAACTTTGCGTACTTGCTAAGTACGCAAGAGCATTTTGCCCTGCGCACTTGCTAAGTGCGCAGGCATCAGGTCTTGTATAAATAGGATAGGTTGACAGAAGTTAAGTACGTATGCTTTATTGCAATTACGCAGATTGTAATCTCAGTGCTTTTCTCTGTAACCTTCAAGTGTTTATAATACAAAGAACGTTTAAAGTGTTTTGTCTTATTGGTTTACTTTGTTTAGCTAGACTCTCCACCTAGTCACGGGCATTCCGCACCCGGTCCGACTAGTAGACCCACTTGCATGTGACGATCTGCCACACCCGAGGGACCTACACCCCAGGGACTGTCAAGTGGTATTAGAGAAAAGTTAATAATCGGAAGGACTAATCGCCTATTCGATTCACATTTGCTCTTGATTCTGTGATCTATTCCGCAAATTCACCAAGAGACGTTAATTTTGTGATAAGATTGACATTTTCATCCCTTAAAAGTCTTTAACTTGTGATTTTGATCAAGAGTACCGGTGGTTTTCTTCAATTCGAACATCTCTGAGAGATTTGATGATTTTTATGAGTTTTGGTTCGAGTTTGGGGTTCTGGACTTGAAGATTTTCCCCCAAATCGTTCAACATAGCGAAACTAGTTTCTGAGTTTCAGTTAAGGTGAAACTAGTTGCCGACGAAACTAGTTCTTGAATTCAGTTCAGGCGAAAGTAGTATGGAGAGCAGTTCAGGAGAAATTAAAAGAAGAGAAACTAGTAGTTTCGCTTCCAAGAGAAACTAGCTAGTTTAGCTTCCAGGAAGATATTGGTACTTTTGCTTTACTATTCACAGTTTTACTTTTGTCAAAATTTTTACCTCCAAGCGAAACTAATGTGACCATAAACTCTTAACAAAAAAGAGTATTTTTGGAAAAAATTCTTGGACAAAATTTTTGGAGGATGTCTAAACCCGTGTTTCGGGCCGTTTTTGAAAAGATAACAATGTGGGATAGTGGCTTGAGCGAGAACCATATTTTACGTATTGGGCTTGACGAAACAAGGATGAGAATTGCTAGTATTTCAAGTTTTTTCAAAGAAAATGGGGAGATAAAAATTTCAAGAATTATGTTTCTTTGCAAAAAGTCAAATTGCTCGCTAAAAGACAAACTGATCTTGATTTTGTTCAAGATTCGACATGATCCAGTTGTGGTTTAATTTCTCATTTGGGATCCGAGCTTGGCGGATAGACAACTTATTTTGAGGATGTTGGATAAACAACCTACATGGAGGAGTTAACCAGGAATGAAAACCAAATTGAGGATTGTTGGATATATGATGATCACTATAGAGCTTGTGTTTGTCAAGTGTTTTCGTGATGAAGTTGGTTATTTGTTGTCGATTAATGGAACATTGAACCTTTATTATATGTCGATTAAATCGCAAACATCCTTTTGTTTCTATTTTAATCAGGAGAAGCTTGCCTTGAGGGGGAGATCTAAACTGAAAGTTTTCGGGTTATCAGTTGAGTTACGAAGGTACAAGACAATGTCAAACACATCCGGTTTGAAGAAAAAGATCAAGTAAATAGATTATGGTTGTTACACACTATATCTGAGGTTCATTTTGTGAATCAAACTGAAGTTCTTGTATTTGTTGGAGCTGATTAGTTCGATGTTGTGTAACACCCAAAATTTACACCCGATTTTAACTTTCAAATTCATGCGGAAAATTGGTCCCATTTGACACTCTTGATTAAACAACACATGTTAAGTACAATAATACTACAAAGAAATAGTTTTGTATTAAAACAACCGACCGACATCTCAAAATATAACAAGTTTTAACACTTGAAAGACAACCCAAAACAAGTTTAGTGACCTCGCTATAAGGAGTTCCAACCCAAACATTAACCACCACCAAAGGCAACCGAGAATACAACCCGACACGAAGCGTGACCCGAGACATCAAACCGGAGCTTTACCTATAAGAAAGCACCACAATATCACCATTAGTAATGATATACAAAATCCCCCAAGCCCCGAAGGGTAACACCCAAGAAGAATGGTCAAAACGCATAAAAGCTACGCTACAGCGTTCCAGAACTCCATAACAACGTTTTGAAACTCTAAAGGCTAGTGGCATTTTGGCAACGTCGGACAGTGAGTTTTTCCAGCACTCTTTACTATAGAGGCGTTTTGAAACTCCATAGGGGTGTTATACCCGACATTATGAGGTTCAAGACCCCAATCCCCTCGATTAGTTATGAAGTTCAAAGACTTCAATTACAACATATTCATCCCATTTTGTTTGACTACACATCACATAAGTTAATTACCACATTTGTTCGACTCTAAACCACATAAGTCAAATTCACCAAATTACTACATTTATTTGACCATAAACCACTTAAGTAATTTGTTTGACTCTAAACCACATAAGTCATTCAAAGACTTTATCACCATACTAAAATATGAGGTTCATGGACCTCAAGCACCTTAAACACCCTCCCCTTGCATACATTCCCCATATACAAGTTTACCAAAACAACATACGCATAATTACACACATAATAGTCAACAAATCAACATGTATAACACTATATGTGTTTACTACCACCTACCATTACTAAGTAAGTGCAAAGCACTTACCTTTTGCTATAGATCATTCCGGTTGAGCTTTAATCTTAGCCACATGATCACCTATACAATACACCTCAACATTAATCTAGATATCCCAATTTACACCAATTGAGATTCTAACACACTCCTATCACCAAATAACCAACATTCTCATTTGATTAGGTTAGATTAACATAATCATCCCCCCTAACTTTGGGTTTCGTCCCCTAAACCCGCACCACATAATCAATCTAGGGTAGCTATTCAACATTCCTCCTCTATACTTTCTCAAGGTCACTTCCACCTTTCATTATGCTTTCAAGGGATAATACATGGTAGATCCTTCAATGCACAATTAGTTCGCCCCACCTATTTAAGATAGTCACGAGTTGTTCCACAAGATTCAAAAATCACAACCTCATTAACACCATGAGAAGCAACAGTAACTTCTCCCGCCAAACATTTTCGTGAATGCGCCACATGAAATCTATCATAGAGTTTACTCAATTCCCTCAGGTAACTCGAAATGGTAAATCACTTACCAAACTAACATATAGTTTGAACGGTCCAACAAAACGGGGACTTAGCCTCCCACGTTTTTCGAACCCGATTCACCCCCTTTCAAGGGAAAACTTTTATAGCGCCAAGTTTCCCACTTGAATATCCACACACCTCCTCCCTATATTCGACTAGGGATTTCTGCCACATCTTGAGCGGACTTTCAATCGTACTCACTTACAAAGATCTTTTACACTAAGTCTTGAATCACACCATTGATTCTAAACACCCGAAAATCATTTCCACCAAATTAATCGGTGTTCAACACCGTCCACCATCTAGTAAATCACACAATGGCTCATCAACATCCATAAAGATGGATATGATGACACCATATCTCCCGACCAATGGTAAAATAATCACCCGATTCCTCCAAATGGGCATGTGAAACCGACATTCCAATGGTCACGCCATGTCATCTCACATCCTCCACTATATCGACATTCTTCGATCATTCATAAAAGTAGATTTCCTCCAAAAATGGGAATTGCCACTCTTCGGTCAAAAGACCCACCACTTAACCAAATCATAACATGTTACCAACTTTTCATAAATTCTTGTAGTCAAATTACTACAAGCTTCTCCTACCTCGCATAGGTATATGAAGCCGTTGAGGCTTCCCACATGACCTTCCTTTAGCGTTCGGCCTTAGCCCTCAAGCCAACGAGACATTTGTCAACATAAAGCATTATTGTCACTTGTTCCCTCATAAAGTTATCTCCTTTAGTTGCTACAATCAGGGTTACAACTATCTAGGAGAATACACAATAATCCCTCAATGCATAAAGACATAACCGAGTCTAGTGCATGAGGCACCAAATAACCGACAAGCATACGGTTTCCCCAAGTAAGGACGCAACAACTGCCTTACCTAATTCCTCTTTCATAACTCATAAGGACAACTCCTTATCCGCGACCCAAACACTCAGTTTATCTCCAATTACTTAATCATAAGTCCTTCTTTGAGATTCAAGTATCTCAATCACACAATCCCCCTTCATATTCAAACACCGTCGGTGAAGTTCTAGGACTTCAAACACCACTTGTGAAGTTCTAAGACTTCAAACACAACTTGTGAATTCTAAGACTTCAAATACCACTTGTGATGTTCTAAGACTTCAAACACCACTTGTGAAGTTCTAAGACTTCAAACATAACTTGTGAAGTTCTTAGACTTCAAACACAACTTACCCCTTGTTTATCTTTATCAATAATGGGTCTACAGACAAGACTTCATAATTTTCCACCTTATCCAAAATGGATTTCCACCAAAGCCGAAATGGCATACCGCAATCTCATAATATCCGCAATGGATTTCATAACCATTTATGGGATAACACCCTCCTCTACATTCATTGGTTGAATCTAGGACCTAAGTCACTTTGTTCAACTCCGAAAATTAATGCACAACGCATTCTTCCATTATTCAACTCTACAAAGAATGATTACATCACCAAAAAGAGATACTCGGGTATAAAACCCTAATGAACTTCTTCACGACTGGAACACCAAGTTTTCCATTGCACTGATTGGTGTCAATGGCATAAGCCAGGTATACACCAATTCAAGTGCCATATGTTTCACCGTCTCTAAATGAGAACATATCGATTAGTCACCTCTTAGTCACACACGACATTAATATGGTAACTAAGTAACCACACAAGTTCCACTACAATCGTAGGACTCCATTCCATGTGATTATTTCACCCGCAACCTACAAATATCAAATTATACGCTTGTCAACATTTAATCAACAATGTTGATTACCTCATAATCCACCAATTCACAAGGATTCTTACCCGACAATAAAACCAAAGGACTTCAATCTCGTCCTTGGTAGTTAGAAATGTCCAACTCGAAGGACTCGGAATTTCTATTTTCTCCCCTTTATCACCCTGTGTGCTTTAACCCGAGATATTAGGACTATAACACTACGGAAAAGTGTGTATCATCATTCACCACTCAAGTTACTTTCCATACCTACAACAATAATAGTTATTGCCTCCACAAAAGGTTTTTAGCTCGGCTAGAATATTTGGCTTCCTTGAAGCCACTTCTAATTTCCTTCTTACACTCCACTTGTCTTCCAAATTTTATCTCCCTACAACAAATAATAATTGATGTAGTGCAAATCACACATCTTTATCCTATTGTTTTAGGGCGTTTTTGATTAATTTTATCTTTGTTTTGAGTCATTTTTATATACATTTGAGTCTATGTTGTGTTTTTCAGGAGCTCGTAAGGATTACTAATGAATACGTGAAGAAACCAAGCAAGAGAAGAAAGTCCAGGGTTAAAAGTGAAAAAATGAAGAAATTCATGTCTTCGCGGTACCCGAAGACCCAGAAGAGAAAGTCTCAAAGTAAGCGAGGTAATCCAGAAGCAGCCGCAACTATTTTGATCCTCGCGGTACGCGAGGAACCTATCCATTTCTTTCGCGGTACGAGAGGGAACAAAATTCTGAGAAAAAACCCTAATTTTGATTTAAATAGAATTTGATTCCCATTCTTAGGGGAGTTCGTATTTTAGCCGTCCAGAGAGAGTTCTTGGATGATTTTGGGAGAGAAGAAGCTAATTAGAGTCAAAATTTGGAGCTTTAGGATCCGAGGTGATTAGAGATAGCTTTTCGAGTTCCAATTCTCTTTCGTTTGATCTTGATTTGTCTGATTGAAACCATTACTATGTCTATTACTTCTGTTTTGAATGTTTTAAGCATGTGTGTTGGCTAGATCTTTGATATTGCCTAGGTCACATGACGAATATTTGTTAAAGTTTCAGTTTTTATTCGGTTTTTGGATTCAATTAATGATTTAAGATTTTGTAAAAGATCTTGAGTTGATTTTTGTGATGTTATTGCATGTTTAGATCTGATCTTGTGTTTAATTTCAATTCCCTGCGTTGATTGTGGTTGTCTTCCAGTTTGATGAGCGTATCTTGGTAATAGATTTTAGGGTTTGTGATTAGGGTGGTTTGCTAGACGTAGTAGCCATAGGAGTTGTCTTTGATTACTGATTAGAATTGAATGTGTGTCCTAGTTCAATACCCGAGAGGTGAGAATTAGTCGTTTAGTCTTCGCCATTAGGAATCTGAGTGTCAGCTGTCTGAGAGGAAGCCGGTATTAGGTGTCTTGTGATTATTGCTATTTGTGTCATAGTTATTATCTTGAGATTACCCTATGCATTCTTTGAGTGTATTGGTGGACAGTGAGACTGAGAGGTAATATGTCTATTAGGGTACTTTATCATAGTTGGAAATACCTGAGAAGTGATCCAACAATCTGGTGAGTTATTACATCTGTAGGTTCCTTAGTTGGTGACACCCTGAGAGTGATTAGGGATCCACCAGGCTGTCTAGAGTTGTTTCCTTAGAAACCCAGATCCATTATAGTTTCCATAACCGATAGAAGTTGTGCTTTGCAAGTAGGATTCCGACCTAGGTGATATTCTTCCCATCTCTTGATTTCACCTTTAGTTCTCTGTTCTTGATAGTTGAGTCGACCTTAGTTTGCTGCATTCATTAGTTTAATTCAGTAGTGTAGTAAACCCCCCAAACCAAATCAATCTTTAGTCTGAGTCATAGTCTAGTTTTGTTTTCGTAGTGTCTCTAGGGTTTGATATTCCGGTTTACCGTTAAGCTGTGCTCCACTCGATAAGTACACTTGCCTGTCAGTGCGGTTTAGTTGATGGTACTCCTTTTATTACTTAGGAGTCTAGGTTAGGTTTTGTTATTATTTTAATAGACCGTCTGGGCGATATCAAGTTTTTGGCGCCGTTGCCGGGGACACTTGGCAATAGCAATATTAGCTTTGACTAGTTCTTTTAGTAATTTTTGGTTTGTTTTGTTTTTGAGTCTTAATTGTGTGTCTTTGTCCTGTCTTCTACTTGCGTGCTATCTGAGTGTCTAACATAAGGTCGAGTCCTTCTGTTGGTGAGTCTTTATTTGTTTTCTTTTATTCTTGTATCAGTTTATGCACCACACTCGTTCACAGGGATCACCACCATATTATGCTTCATTAGAGCCTGAACGAGAGCTGCACGAGTGCACCCATGACTTTCGGGAGATTTTAAAGGAACTGTGCAAATCCCAGGTATGTTATACTAGCCCAACCCCATTTCCTATCATGGGCGAAGCTGACAAACCAGCGAGACGTACTGTGCACCAGAGGGCCAGTGATGGGGTCACGGGCGTGAGATCTTCGATCACTCGCCCCACTATTCCGAACACCAATACATGGCAGATCCCATCACATGTCATGAGTACGATCACTCATGCTACTCAATTCCATGGCCTCGAGGATGAGGATGCACCGGGACATTTGTCCCGCTTCGCACGGATATGTGATACATTCAATATCACAGGTGTGTCTAAGAACGCTATCTACTTGCGTCTTTTCCCATTCTCGCTCTCTGGTCTCGCATCTACTTGGTTGACACCCTTACCGCCAATTCTATCACCACATGGGAGGATCTTCAAGCCAAATTTTACAAGAAGTACTATCCACCTTCCAGGGCCGCTCGCCTTCGGGACCAAATCCTTCATTCTAGATGGACCCTGACGAGCCTTATCACATGGCCTGGGAGAGGTTCAACACGCTGTTGAGCCGATATCCTCAGCACGGTCTTTCCAACTGTGCGCTAGTGGAGAAGTTCTATAATGGCCTCTCCTTCGAGAAGCAGAAAATGTTCAACACAGCTACGGGAGGTCATATCATGGAGATACTCAAGTGTGATGAGTGCGAGGAAATGTTCGAGAGCTTCGCTCAAGCCGAACAACATCATCCACATTTTGTTAGGAACTCCATTCCTACTGCTAGAGCACCCACCTTTTCTCCTAGAGGTGTACATCAGGTCACTCCTGAGACTAGCATGGTTGTTGCACTCACCTTAATGGCTAACGAGATTAAGAAGCTGAAGCTCAGTGCTCAGCGGTGTCAAGTGTTCAGAGGAGGCCATGACACCCGAGATTGCCCCGTAAATACTCAGGAGAATGTGAGATATGCTGGAAACCAGTACCAGAACCGAGGGTATAATAACAACAATACTTATGGCTCGGGATGGAGATCTGGAAATAACCCGCTTGGGTTTAATGGTCGCCAACAGCAGTATGAAGGAGAAGAAGTTGGAGAGAGCTCTAGAAGCAGTGTCAATACAAGGAAGATCGAAGAGATGCTTGAGAATCAGCCACAACTGCTTGCCTACTTAGTCCAGCAAGACAAGGACACGAGGCAAAGACTGGATAGCCATGACACTCTATTGAAGAATCAGCAGTCGACATTCCAGGATCTGCAATATCGCTCAAAGCTTGAAAGATCGACAGGGAGGTCCATCTTCAAGCTCCAACACTTTAGTGATGGCCTTGTCAGTTAGGAGTGTGGAGAAGAAAGAGTTTGTAGAGGATGACTCCCACTCGAGTACGTATAACATTCTGTCACCTGAGGAAGTCAAGAAGATTGATTGGAGATCTCGATTTGCTTTGATCGATGCTAAGATGAATGAAGAGCAGGCGGAGGAGGAGATACTATAGAACCCACCGGTTGTAGAAGAGGAAGATCCGGTGGAGGAAGAGATAGTTATAGAGAAGCCTGCCGAGAAGAAGGGGGTGGAGATGAAGTCCCCCGAGATTGACTTGAGTCGTGTTCCCTATCCAGCGTGCTTGCTGCCACATAAACACGCTAGGGAATACGGTACCTTCCTTGATATGTTTAAACAACTGTCAATCTACCATTCATAGAGGTCCTCCAGCAGATGCCAAAGTATGGCAAGTTCCTTAAAGATCTTCTTTCCAACATGAAGAAGCTAGAGGGGATCCCTGAAGTCTCACTTAGTGAGCATGTTCTGCGGTGGTTCAGAACCAGTTGCCTGAGAAGCTGCCGGATTCGGGTCATTTCACGATACCGTGTCTATTAGGCAGTTTACCGTTGAACCACGCGTTGGCCGACCTAGGTGCTAGCATCAATTTGATGTCATATTCTGTCTATAAGCAACTAGACCTAGGTGAACCGCAGCCTACGCGCATGAGTATTTCCTTGGCTGACCGCTCAGTCAAGTATCCATGGGGAATTGTGGAGAATCTTTTAGTGAAAGTAGGCAAGTTTGTAGTCCCCGTGGATTTTATGATTCTGGATATGGAAGGGGATGAGAGGATCTACAATGCACGGTAGGAGACATCACTCAAAGCTTGAAAGATCGACAGGGAGGTCCATCTTCAAGCTCCAACATTTCAGTGATGGCCTTGTCAGTTAGGAGTGTGGAGAAGAAAGAGTTTGTAGAGGATGACTCCCACTCGAGTACGTATAACATTCTGTCACCTGAGGAAGTCAAGAAGATTGATTGGAGATCTCGATTCGTTGTGATCGATGCTAAGATGACTGAAGAGCATGCGGAGGAGGAGATACTATAGAACCCAACGGTTGTAGAAGAGGAAGAACCGGTGGAGGAAGAGATAGTTATAGAGAAGCCTGCCGAGAAGAAGGGGGTGGAGATGAAGTCCCCCGAGATTGACTTGAGTCGTGTTCCCTATCCAGTGTGCTTGCTGCCATATAAACACGCTAGGGAATACGGTACCTTCCTTGATATGTTTAAACAACTGTCAATCTCCCATTCATAGAGGTCCTCCAGCAGATGCCAAAGTATGGCAAGTTCCTTAAAGATCTTCTTTCCAACATGAAGAAGCTAGAGGGGATCTCTGAAGTCTCACTTAGTAAGCAATGTTCTGCGGTGGTTCAGAACCAGTTGCCTGAGAAGCTGCCGGATTCGGGTCATTTCACGATACCGTGTCTATTAGGCAGTTTACCGTTGAACCACGCGTTGGCCGACCTAGGTGCTAGCATCAATTTGATGTCATATTCTGTCTATAAGCAACTAGGCCTAGGTGAACCGCAGCCTACGCGCATGAGCATTTCCTTGGCTGACCGCTCAGTCAAGTATCCACGGGGAATTGTGGAGAATCTTTTAGTGAAAGCAGGCAAGTTTGTATTCCCCGTGGATTTTATGATTCTGGATATAGAACTGGATGAGAGAGTCCCACTCATCCTAGGACACCCGTTCCTACATACCGCCAAGTCAATGATTGATGTCTTCGACGGGAAACTCACACTTCATGTGGGGGATGAGTCCATTACATTCGATGCTACACAGTCCATGAAGGATGTTGGCGAGCATTGCCACTCCGTGTGCTTGCTTGATGCCTTCGTGGACGCACATCGGGACTCTAATCCAGGAGAGGATGATGTTGAAAGGGATGAAGAAGGAAAGATTGAGGAGCCTCCGGATTGGTTGGAGGAGTTTGAAAAGAAATTAGTAGGGTCCTCATTCTTAGATGCTAACGATGATGATTTCAGCTTAAGCAAGATATTAGTGCAAGTGGGGAAGATAGTTTGTGAGCCACCCGTAGTGGAGAGAGTTGAGGATCATCAGGATCCGGGCGAAAGGTTAGAGGCCACACATTTAGTGATATCACAAATTGAGCCTTTAACTTATACTTGTGTCCATGCTGAGGGGATAGAAGCCGAGTCATCCCCTAAATCTAGGCCACCCCATAAGAAACTCCAATAGTTGAGTGATTCTGTTAATCTAGAGAGAGTGAAAACCCCAAGTGTGGGGATGTTTAGGGGTGACAGTTTGCTGAAGTACTTGAAACAGGTGATCTTTAGACCTGGTAGATTTAAGTTGTGGTGGAAAAACTGGATTGGTGCATATGATATACATTTAGAGTTTGATAGAAGTAGGAGCTTGATGAGGCTGTGGAGAACCGGGAGACCGCATAGGATGAAGGCGGTACCGGTTAGGATCAAGGAGAAGCCTCCTGATAGGCTTGTTTGAGTCCCAGGAAAGTGCCTCGGATGTAGAGTTTGCGTGTCCTACTTGGTTTGAGTCCGTGTCTTTTTATATGTTTTCGGTATGCATGTTTTTGTTTGTGTCATGTTTTGGAGGAATTCACCCTTGATTCGGCAAGGAAAATCGTCGGGAATGAAGTTCCAGGTATTTTTACATATGTTTTTACGCATGGAGTAGGGTTTTATGGAATTTAGGTGAAAAAGATTTGAGGGGTCAAAAATTTTCTAAGTACAAAAACACTCAAAACTTTCTGTCACCGGATGGCCCTCGCGGTACGCGAGAGATTATGCCCGTGTTCCTCGCGGTACGCGGCGGATACAAATAAGGGCCGGCTTAAATGCCACTCCCTCACGATACGCGAGGAGTGGCCGCTTGTTTTCTCACGGTACGTGGGGACCCCCTGGTTTTGCCTTGTTCCCTTGTTTTCCATGGTTTTCCACATCCACCATCACCATAAATGTGACACTTCTGATTTTCACTACTTGTACTTATTATAGACTTATGAATGAAAATCCGCATGACATTTCATTTTACTTGAAATCCTATTCAGACGTTGTTACAATACTAGTTCACATGAAACATTACGTTTATGCTTGATTTCAAAGACTTATACTTATCTGTGATTGATTCATGGATCGCACGTAGACTTAATTGATCTTTATGACACATGAACCACCCACATACATCTCAAACATGTTCTTACAACCCATTCAATGTGAATTGATGCTTAAAAGTACTAGTTAGTACTTTCGTGCGATCGTTCACCTTTTAAACCGTCGTTAACTACGTACCGTCCACGACCGACAAATCGTTTAACATGACATTAATTTATGTTTTAAATGTTTAAAATATTCATTTCTTTAATTAAAACAAAGTTTGTTTGCAAAACTTTCCTTAAATAAATCCTGAAATTCAAAAAACGATCAAAAAGTCCGTTTTCTCGCCCACCGATCGCCAACTACTATACGCGAATAACGTAACTTTAACTTAAATGTTTTTAGCTAAACATACTCTTTTTGTTATGACAATCAACTTTAATGTTGAAAACATTTGCCAATTTCGCTTAGAAATGCTTAAAATCGCAATTTTCGAATGCGCGCACTCAACCGGATCAAGCTAGGACGCAACCCACCTACTCTTGGACCTAGCCCAAGCAAGAAATCACAAAAAACCCAGCCCCATTGAGGAAAATTTCGTAGATTTGAGGGCCCTAAAACCCTAAATTGCTTTCCAAGACATTCCATATTTACACCCCTTCAACCATTAGTATAAATAGGAGGCTTAGGATCTTGTTTTCTTTGCTAATTCTCCCTCAAACACTCCCAACCCCTCCTAAGTTGTGAAATCCCTTCCCAACCTTGAAGATTTCGAAAATCCCTTAGAGGATTCCAAGAGTTTGAAGATCAAACAAGTAAGTAACCCTCCGAAGTTGAATACCGTCTTTTTATTTTATTCTTTCTTCATCCCCTCAATCTTTTCCTATTTTCTATCCATGATCACTTGATCATGTTAAACCTCAGCCCTAAAAACCCTCTAATAATCTTAATCAAACTAATAAATCAAGCTAACATCACCAACTAACAAACAAAGGATCCCGTTTGCAATGGCGGCTATGCCGTTGCATTCTGCAAATCCTCAAGACAACTATTGCAAAAGTGGCTCTGCCGATGATTTAGTATGTTCTTGCTAACTTAAAACATGTTATTTATTCTATATTATCACTTATATGAACTCACACGCTAATTAAATATAGAATCCGCTTGCTCGTGTCGGCTATGCCGATTGCATTCTGTGATTCTCCAAAACGCTTCTGTGAATATCATGGCTAGACCGGTGACACGGGACGTTTTGGCTAACCTAATCTGATTTTATTATGTATTATAATAACATAATAACATTCGTCTAATTTTTATTTGCGCGTTCGGTAATCTTAAAACCCTAAACGGACCACTTAAGTGCAACCATTGATTTTGGACAGAAACTGTGATGAATTGAACTGAGCGTAACTTGACCATAATTAATCTAAACTGAGAAAACTCAATTTCCAAGACGTATTTCGTCAAATTTCCTTTCCAACCATAATTGGATCGTTTTCTAATTCAAAAGTATGACTCCGTAGTAGGCAAAACGGGACAGAAACCTTTTTCAGTACCTTCTGTCTTGTTGGACTATTTTGGCTATGATCCGAGTCTCAAATGGAAAAACTTTCTAAACGAAACTTCTTCAGAATGACTTAAAATAATTCCCTGTAAAATTTCATAATTTTTAGACATCGTTTGATATTTTTAACAATCCCGTTTCTGTTCAGCTACTTTGCTGTCCAAATTTGAAAATCAACTAAAACTCTATTTTTGCAACTAATTCTTAATCTTATGACCCGAACCGCCTATCTAACACTCGTAACCATCGAACCTACCCTAAAACTGGTTTATTTATTTGTTTAGGGTCTGGTCCGTGATTCATCTCGTCTATTCGTTCAAGTTTCTTATCTCGTCTAGCTTTCAAGGTGAGACTTCATAGCCGCACTTTATTCAAATCGTTTTGGGGGAAACATGTACGCGTTGGCACGCATTAAAACACGTTTTCAAACAATTCTAAAACAAGCGAATCATATATGTATGTGTGTAAATGAACACAACATAATAAACGTTAAACTTGCAAATCCTTAACTTGAAACTTTCAAGCCAACGGTAGTACATATATGGGCCATAGGATGGAAACCGCATATACTTTATGGACAACTTTTGGTTGGACATCTTATTCGTTATTAGTGCAACTTGCGAGTTGTACCACTTATTCATTACTCATCATTTTAGGTTGGATTTGCTAATCATGTGTTTGTTTTATTACGTGCTATATGATGATCTTGGAATATGAATTGTCACCTTTGCCAAACTTATACTTTTATTAAACCTGTGATTTCTCACCAACTATTTTTAGTTGACATTTGTTTTTCGTACATGTTTCAGGTGATTAAGCTCGTGATAGGTCAAGTCAATATCACATAGGATTTTCCTAGATATCAATTGAAGAATCTTATTTTAAGTTGCTTGTCTTTTGAACATGTTATCTGTTTGGTTTAATTCGAAACTTATGTAATTGGGATTTTTTTAATATTATGAAACTTTAATAGTAAATGTCTTTATTCCATTGTGTTCTTTTGTCAATTAAGTCGCACCCGTGGTTAAGATGCACGGTTGGGGTGTGACAGATTGGTATCAGAGCCGTGGTTATAGAGAATTAGGCAACCATTTGACCTAGACTATAACCTAAGCTCCCCTTTGAAACTTATGTGCTTATGTGATTCTAATCCACTAACTCTCTTATCTTTAGTATGTCGTCGTACTTTGCTGACATCTCTAGCAATTCAAGCCTTATTTCCGATGATGGGTCCCAAAGCCCAATTAGTTGGAGTAGGCTAATCTCACCACGATCATCTTTCTCTGGAAGCCTGCTACCCTCGAAACATAATGTCAAGCCCGAGTTAATCTCCGATGCGACAAGCCGGCCTGCACCGAAGCCTGAAGTAATCAACATATCAAGTGATTCAGAATCCGAAGACCAAGATAGCCATGTTGGAACCACTTCTGAGGCCCAACTCCCGTTCAAGAAAAGAAAGCTGACTGGTGAAGCTGAATCCAACTCTTGGGCAAGGCCCAATCCATAATGTTCTCATCAAAATCAAAGGCTTGGATAGTGATACTAGAGACAGGTGTAATCTGGAAGGGTGAGCGCCTGTACACTGGGGGTCTTGTCAAAGGAAAGTGAGTCACGTTCGTTACGAGTCGCGCTTACCTGGGGACCCTTGGAGTGAGTGCTCACTTATAGGCTAAAACACGTCTCACTAGTATCATTCATCCGAATCTTGAATTTTGACTAGTCAGTTTTGTCTTTATATTTCATTTGTAATTCAACATATATGTTTTAAATATATGTTTTATTTATCTTGTAAGACATTAATATTAATGAATGAGTGATTTTATTTATAAATATTGTCACTTTTATTTCTTGAATGTCTATCCTAACTACCGACTTATGATTTCTCTTTCGTAGAATACCTCCTCGTCGTGATCCTGATAACACCGTGGCTAACACCAGTGAAGCCTCCGCCGAAACCACCGCCATAGCCACCCTGCTCACTCAACAACTTGCTGCGGTCTTACCCACTATTGACACTCAAATCAACAACTCCACCGGAGGATCTAGTGGGAGTGTTTGTACTTTCAAGCACTTCAACTCTTGTAACCCACACAAGTACCTTGGATGTGAAGGTGCGACAGGGCTATTGCAATGGTTTGAAGGCATGGAGAACACATTTGAGATGAGTGACTGCCCCGATGAACTTAAGGTAAAATATGCTTCAAGTGCCTTCCAAAGGAGGGCACTGACTTGGTGGAATGCTGAAAATAAAATTCGGGGTAAGGAAGGAGCTCTTGCTATGACTTGGGATAAGCTCAAGGAAATTATGATCGATGAGTTATGTCCTAGCAATGAGATGAAGAAGTTAGAGATTGAGCTGTGGGACCTTACCCAGGATAGTGGGGAGAGTGAGGCGTACACCACACGCTTTCATGAACTCTGCATCCTAGTCCCTCATCTGGTTACACCCTTGACCCGAATGATTGATCGTTATATTGGAGGCCTTCCGCCTCAAATTCGGGATACTGTCATGGGTAGTAGCCCATCAACACTTGAAGCTGCTATTCGTTTATCTGCGTCCTTAACGGACGATCTAGTTAAGTCTGGAGTTCTATTTAGGAAAGGTGACAAGAGAGTTAAGGAGGAAGTGGCCAAAAAGCCTGAGTATCGCCACAAGAAGCAAAAGACCTCTAAAAGCTTTGCCATGGTTACCCCAGCTGTTCCTGTTGCCCAAGTAGCACCTAGACCTGCACCTGGCAGGAAGCCATATAGTGGACCTCACCCGTAGTGTGCAAGGTGTCAATACCATCACCCTACTACTGTTCAATGTCGTTCGTGCACTAAATGTGGAAGGCTTGGTCATTTTGCTAACGCTTGTCGCGTAGCTGAAAAGGCTGCTACTACACAAATTGCCACTCCTGCCATCATCAATGGTAGGGCCTGTTATGAATGTGGTGCTCCTGATTACTACAAAAAACTGTCACACCCCCATATTTTATTTACTTATTAAATAAATACAGGTTGTAACGATTGGTTCATTACACGATAGCGGAAGCTGTAATAATGATTTCTAAGACTTGATTAAATATACAATTACTAAAGCTAAGTAATACTATGATTTAAGTTCCTCTAGATCAAAGATAGACTTGAGACTTGATATTCTACGTCCTTCCAGCCTTTAGGAATTGATCCAACATAGCTAGTCTATTCCAACCGCGCCATGGCTAAAGGTCACCTGAGAAACATACTTGAAAGTGTCAACACAAAGGTTGGTGAGTTCACAGAGTTAGTTATATTAGTGCTTATAGTTTTTCCTGAAAACATGTACATGACTTTACCGTCATAAAACTAAGTAGTTTTCCCCGAAAAACTATACATGACTTAACCGTCATAATAATAAGTAGTTTTCATTTGAAAACATTACCATGACTTAGCCGTCATAAAATATGTTTAAACCTGATCATTTTAACTAATCAGAACCCTTTTGTATAAACATGATCACTTTAACCGGATCCAAAACTCTTTTGTTTAAATTCAATTGTTCGTAAATAGTTTCAGGTGTATGTGATAAACAGAATAAGAATTGTTGACCCATTTGTAAACTAGCTAGGAATACAAATAATATGTTTATACATGGGGCGTAACCAAACCTTGACATGTGTACACGCCCCTAATTTCGTTATTCAGTTCTATGCGGCCATAAATCCTCCAGATTGTGGTTAGCGCGACTAACCATGACCGGGAGACGTCACTCTCCATAGTACTATTCATAGGACCCTAGGCTACAGTTAATGGTTACTATGTTGTTCCAGGGGACTTTCGCGGCCTCCATTGTGTTGTTCTCATCCCATGTAAACATAAAGTCGTGTCTTATTCTCTTGTTATCCCATGAAATAGTTGCAAGTATGTTTTTCCCTTAAATCGTTGAGTGTTGTTCATCCGAACAATCGTTGTGTGTTGTTCATCCGAACAATCGTTGTGTGTACTTGTGTCCAGCTGTTTAGTTGAGAAAGTTTTCTCCCCGTTTGTTTAAAAACAATTTAAAAACAAGTAGTAAAAGTGGGGCTGGGAGACTCACAAGAAGTTAAACCAAAATGTTCATATTGTCAAACGTATAAGCAATGTAATTCATGTTTTCAAAACATAACAAGTAAGTATGTTTCTCCCCCGATGTTTACAAAACAGTAAAGAGTTAAAAAGGGGGCCGTGAACTCACCTTGAGTTTGTGTATGCTTGCAATGATAATTGTTCTAGCCGAACTTGACTATTCGTACCCTAGATACCAAAGGGTAAATTGTGTTAAGACTGAACGTCTCATATTGCAAATTGTTCATCGACCTAGTAAATCTAGTTGCTTTTGTTTAAATATCTTCTTAGATTTTCAACACTTGTTTTGCTATAAAAACGGTTCTAAGTTACTGCCCAATGTGACTGATGAACAGATGTCGAAACTTCCTAGTTTCGATTGGGCAATTGAGTATCGAAACTTCATAGTTTCGATTGAGTAGTTAGGTATCGAAACTATCTAGTTTCGATTGGCAAGAAGGGTATCGAAACTATCTAGTTTCGATTGAGCAATATGTATCGAAACTACCTAGTTTCGATTGAACAACTAGTATCGAAACTCCCAGTTTCGATTGAGTAAACTGGTATCGAAACTCCTAGTTTCGATTGAATAGGTATCGAAACTCCTAGTTTCGATTGAATAACAGGTATCGAAACTCCTAGTTTCGATTGAACAGGTATCGAAACTCCTAGTTTCGATTACTGCACTTTGATTGACAGAATTCGTCCTGTATATTTTTATGTTCAAATCTTGAATTTGACACACTTTTCTTGTTATCTTACTTGCGATTGAACCTTTTGTAGGCTTAGATACGGTTTTAAAGAAAATAAAGTGGATAATATCGAGTTTTTACCTTAAAACCGAGATGAAGATGATGAAAGAAAACAGAGAAGAGTCTTGAATCTTCTGTTAAACTTTCTTTAGAACACTTGAAATCTTCTTAAAATATCGAATTGTGGTGGATTTCTGCCTTAAACTGGACTTCGACTAGAAGGAGAATTGGGAAATTGCCGTATGAAAATGAGAAGTATGGAAGGGATTGTGGGATTTCGACTGAAGAGGTATGGTTCTTAATCTGAGATTGAGTGAACTTGCAAGTGGGGGAATGGCTCCCCTGACTTTCGGTCGAGAAAGTCAAGCAAGTGGGTTGGGATTTAAATAAATCAAACCATTTGATTTAAGTGTAATTTTAACCACTAGTGTTCGTATTCAGTCGGGTTATCCTGGTACGTGAACCGGTAACTCCTAGAATTACCAAAATATGAAATGAGACCATGTACGGTTTTTGTTAGGCCTTAATGTCCTTGTTTGTGAAATTAAGTAAATCACAAAAACAATTATAATTTAAACTTGTTTATAACATGTACGGATATTGACTTGAATTGTCGGGTGTCACATTCTCCCCATGTTAAAAGAATTTCGTCCCGAAATTTAATTTGTGTCCTCCTGAACTGTTGTATCCTTAAACAAGGATGGGTATTTTTGTTTTCATTTGATCCTCTCGTTCAAATGGTTCAACGCACTTAGGGTTAAGCTTGCCACGGTTACCAAATCTTGCAACTCCTTTCCAAGGTGAGACCTTCAATGTGACTTTATCTCCCACTTGGAATTCTAATGGTTTTCGTCTGTTGCTATCTCAACTCTCTTTCGTCTGTCTTGAGTGACTTTCAGACGATCTTTTATTTCGACGATTTTGTCAATGGTTCCCTAGTCAATATCAGGGCCAGTCAAAAGCTTTTCGCCAATCACCGCCCAACATAGCGATGAGTGACACTTACAACCATACCAAGCCTCAACGGAGCGGCTTTAATGCTGGTATGGTAGTTGGTATTATATGAAAACTCAGCCAACGGCGGTGAGTATCCCTATTTCTTCTGAAATCGATTACACACACACGGAGCACACCTTTTAAAGTTTGAATGGTCCTTTTACTTTGACCGTTCATCTGGGGATGATATGCAGTGGTCATGTAAAGGCGTGTGCCCAAGGCTTATTGTACAGACTGCCAGGTTCTTGACATGAATCGACTGTCCCTTTTAGAGAAAATGGAAACTGGCATATCATGCCTAGCCTTAATTCCCTTAATATTTAGCCTTGCACGCTTCTTACTTTTATCTGTCTCCTTTATTGGTAAGGAATGCGCGGATTTCGTCAAACGACTGACGATTATCATATAGTATCATAGTTGCTAGATGTTCTGGGTAACTTTGTAATGAAATCCATTAAAATTTGTTCCCATTTCCATTGAGGTATCTCGGGTTGTTATAACAATCCCGACGGTTTCTGATGTTCTGCCTTTACCTTTGAACATGTCAGGCATTTACCGACGTAAATAGCAATTTCTCATTTCATGTTCGGCCACCAGTAGAGTTCTTTCAGATCCTTATACATTTTTTCCGAACCTGGGTGAATGGGGTACCTGGACTTGTGGGCTTCGTCCATAACCAACTCCTGTAAGTTACCAAAACATGGCACCCAAATTCTATTTGCAAAGTATAAAGTATCATCTGATTTTGGCTCTAATTGTCTGATCATTCCTCGTATAGCTTCACTCTGAATGTTTTCTTCTTTGATTGCCTCCTGTTGTGCCATCCGGATTTGAATCGTGAGACTCGCATGAATTGTCAATCCTAGGGCACGAACACGGAGAGTTTTAACCCGTTCTTTACGACTCAAGGCATCTGCTACGACATTTGCCTTACCAGGGTGATACTTGATATCCCAGTCGTAATCATTCAGTAGTTCTACCCAACGAAGTTGACTCATGTTGAGTTCTTTCTGATTAACGATGTGCTGGAGACTCTTGTGGTTTGTAAAGATAGTACATTTTGTACCATATAAGAAATGTCTCCAAATCTTGAGTGCAAACACGACAGCACCCAATTTCAGATCGTGAGTCGTATAATTTTTCTCATGTACTTTTAGCTGTCTGGATGCATACGCTATGACTTTTTCTCTCTGCATCAATACACACCCCAGACCTTGGTGTGATGCGTCGCAGTACACGATGAAATTGTCAGTTCCTTCAGGAAGGGATAGGATTGGTGCACTGCAAAGTTTTTGCTTCAGCAATTGAAACGCTGATTCGTGTTTATCAGTCCAATCAAACTTTTTATCCTTCTGAGTTAACGTGGTCAAAGGCAAGGCTATCTTTGAAAAATTCTCGATAAATCGCCTGTAATAGCCTGCCAAACCCAGAAATTGACGCACCTCAGTCGGAGTTCTTGGTGCTTCCCAGTTTTTGATAGCTTCAATCTTAGATGGATCCACATGGATACCATTCTTATTGATGACATGTCCGAGAAAGTGAACCTCTCGAATCCGAAACTCACACTTAGAGAATTTGGCATAACGCTTCTCATTCCGGAGTAGTTCCAAGATTGATTTCAAATGATGTTCATGTTCCTTATTGGTTTGTGAATATATTGATATGTCATCGATAAATACAATCACGAATTTATTCAAGTATGGCTTGCACACGCGGTTCATTAGGTCCATGAAAACGGCCGGTGCATTAGTCAAGCCAAATGGCATAACTAGGAACTCGTAGCGACCGTAACGAGTCCTAAAAGTCGTTTTTGGTATATCTTCTTCCTGAATTTTCAGTTGAGGATATCTTGATTGTAGATCAATTTTAGAATAGAAACTGGACCCTTGAAGTTGATCAAACAAATCGTCTATTCGAGGAAGAGGATACAGGTTTTTGATTGTCAGCTTGTTCAACTCCCGATAATTGATGCACCTTCTAAAGGTTCCATCCTTTTTCTTTACAAACAGGACCGGAACTCCCCATGGTGAGAAACTCGGTCTTATGAAAAAAATTACTCGACAAGGTGTCCAAGTTTTTGTTGTATATTGGGTAGAAATGAAAGAGTATGAAAATGAAACTTTATGTTTGTCCCTCTTATGCTTTTCCAAAGCATTTTCCCGGACTAAAACTTTTTTCTTATTTCGGGTTTCATGTTTTCTAGGATTTTCCTCTCCATGTGCCTTCATGGAGCTAGGAATTGATGTTCCTTGGGAGCTCTTATTTGTGAACTTCGAGTCTAATCACCACTTTACCCCTTTGCTTGCACTACCTTTCGAGGCAGACTAGCCTTTGGGTTGTAGCGTTCTGATATGTAAACTCATGTCTCGACTACCATACCTTCAAAGTATGTAAGCCATACGAAGTTTGATGTTTGTTTGGGATATTCATATTCCGTCTAGCTGAGGGAATGAATAATAATACTGTAAGAATGGTCTCATCGAATTAGTGTTTTCCCCAAAATGGGCTATGGGTTTGTCAACTCATTAAGTTGGCAGAAAGAGCTGATAGTTAACTATTAGTCATACGGTGTGTATGCACTCCCTTAGTGTTTGAATGGTACTTTGGTGACTTACCATTTCGTATTCCACTCATTCAGGTTATAGCCTTAAAATCCTTAGCACAAGGATAAACTTGAGGTAATGAGTGTTGAACGTCGAGACTTTTGTATTCTAACTGAGTCTACTCTAAGAGATCATTTCTTAACAATAGATGCTCTAGAGCTTCCCAATTATAGAAAACTAGGAGTGAAAGATGCAATCACACCTCTCTTCTAGGCTAAATCTGGGATCCATCCAACAAGATGAACTTTGAGGAAGTGCGAGTACGAAAGAGTAATAAATTATTCTCCTCAACTCTTTGTGGACAGTGGCCTGTTGTGAATAGCTCGAGCTTACATCCCTTATGCATATCATGAACTAATGAGATTAGCATGAAATTCCGCATTTGGGACTCCTTTAAGAGTTTTGCATGTCGTTTTGGTTAGTGCGACAATAGTCGTTAGTCCACACTTAGGTTTCTTTGACATTCGCTTGAGCATCAACCCCGGCTTATCCATTGTAGAGAGAATAGTCAGACTTAAAGATATATTGAATGTTAATGGCTGCGAGAGCAATCCTGTTTGACCGACATTCTGAAATGTCCGATTTCCTACTTGTCTCATGTCGAGCTTCTACAATATCCATAGGTGCCATGTGTATGCGGGTCAGAATAATATCCTGCCCTATTACTGAAGTTAGTGCATAACACTCTTGGCGTAACTTTTAATCAATTGTGAGATTGAACTGTATGATGGATCCTGAGATTATGCCATAATCTCCCACAATAGTTGTGCAATTACTGTAAGTGTTAGTTGTGGTAACGCTCAATTTGAAGCATTCCTGACAAGTAGAATCTCAAAGAGTGAATGTGCGAATTTCTTCGTCGTTCAGGATTTACTAAGGATTGGTTGAATTCAATTTGAATTTCTCTCGTTCCTCCAAACCTAGGAGACTGTTTTGTGAGCACCAAATTGAGAAGTTTGATTTGTTAAGATCTAATCCTTAATCAAGAGATTGAGAACATGAGTTGATCATCAGCTTAGACAGCAAGACTCACTAAAGTTCCCATGCACTGCAAATTATGATTACGTGTGCACCCGTAATGATGATTTGCCTTGCCTGATCCCTATAGTGTTTCTTCTATCCCTAGCTTTTAATCAAAAGTGATTTGAAACGATCATTAGATTGCGTTTGCACATTTGTACAGGAGTGTGTATTGTTTTATCGGATTACTGTTAATTATGTGTACCAATACTCATGAATCTGCCGAATATGGCAGTTGTCAAATGAGGCTAATGGTAGAGAGGCACCACCAGTGTCTCTTAAAAAAATGTGCATGGTGAAGTTCAGGCACTATGTGTTGGGCAGAGATCCTCAAACGAGTGTCGAGCAACTCATGCTCCAAGTCTGTATATATGCATGGATCCACATGATCCTGATGTATGTCTGGGTCTCCTGACCCTTGGAGTTCTCTCCCATTTAGTCCTGCTTATTCACCTTGAATTCCCTTCTGTCTGGGCAATCATGCCAGCCATATATCATGGCGAGAGTCTAGGCATCCGATCCGACAACTTATGAATGAGAGTATTTATATCACAAATACGTTAGAAAGATAGTTGCCTCCATGGTTGGAGTAGTTGTGGTGCAGGTATAGGTACAGATTCTGGTACGAGTTCAACCTGTTGTGATACCAAGATCGGTAACTGACGATCGCTGTCGTCGAAGTCCAAGCTCAGCTCGTAACTCGATCTTCTAAGGTTGCAGTATGCTGAGTACCCGTTATTCTTGACTCGTAATCCGAACAGTAACATGTTATAAGTGTTTATTATTTTCACTTTATTGTATGTGTTTAAGTGTTCACTATATGTGCCATGTAATTATATTAGTGTAGCTAATGGTACTCTAGTGTAACTCCATACACTAATAGTCTACACAAATTGTTCGGCAACGGTTGGAATTCCTATGCTCAAGTCTTGGGTGTTTTTAATGTGATGCAAGTCTTAGAAATCTTGGTCCCTAAATGAGTCCGGTTAGAGCCTAGGTATCACTAAGGACACCTAATTCGCTAAAACCATTGCTCTGATACCAATCTGTCACACCCCCATATTTTATTTACTTATTAAATAAATACAGGTTGTAACGATTGGTTCATTACACGATAGCGGAAGCTGTAATAATGATTTCTAAGACTTGATTAAATATACAATTACTAAAGCTAAGTAATACTATGATTTAAGTTCCTCTAGATCAAAGATAGACTTGAGACTTGATATTCTACGTCCTTCCAGCCTTTAGGAATTGATCCAACATAGCTAGTCTATTCCAACCGCGCCATGGCTAAAGGTCACCTGAGAAACATACTTGAAAGTGTCAACACAAAGGTTGGTGAGTTCACAGAGTTAGTTATATTAGTGCTTATAGTTTTTCCCGAAAACATGTACATGACTTTACCGTCATAAAACTAAGTAGTTTTCCCCGAAAAACTATACATGACTTAACCGTCATAATAATAAGTAGTTTTCATTTGAAAACATTACCATGACTTAGCCGTCATAAAATATGTTTAAACCTGATCATTTTAACTAATCAGAACCCTTTTGTATAAACATGATCACTTTAACCGGATCCAAAACTCTTTTGTTTAAATTCAATTGTTCGTAAATAGTTTCAGGTGTATGTGATAAACAGAATAAGAATTGTTGACCCATTTGTAAACTAGCTAGGAATACAAATAATATGTTTATACATGGGGCGTAACCAAACCTTGACATGTGTACACGCCCCTAATTTCGTTATTCAGTTCTATGCGGCCATAAATCCTCCAGATTGTGGTTAGCGCGACTAACCATGACCGGGAGACGTCACTCTCCATAGTACTATTCATAGGACCCTAGGCTACAGTTAATGATTACTATGTTGTTCCAGGGGACTTTCGCGGCCTCCATTGTGTTGTTCTCATCCCATGTAAACATAAAGTCGTGTCTTATTCTCTTGTTATCCCATGAAATAGTTGCAAGTATGTTTTTCCCTTAAATCGTTGAGTGTTGTTCATCCGAACAATCGTTGTGTGTTGTTCATCCGAACAATCGTTGTGTGTACTTGTGTCCAGCTGTTTAGTTGAGAAAGTTTTCTCCCCGTTTGTTTAAAAACAATTTAAAAACAAGTAGTAAAAGTGGGGCTGGGAGACTCACAAGAAGTTAAACCAAAATGTTCATATTGTCAAACGTATAAGCAATGTAATTCATGTTTTCAAAACATAACAAGTAAGTATGTTTCTCCCCCGATGTTTACAAAACAGTAAAGAGTTAAAAAGGGGGCCGTGAACTCACCTTGAGTTTGTGTATGCTTGCAATGATAATTGTTCTAGCCGAACTTGACTATTCGTACCCTAGATACCAAAGGGTAAATTGTGTTAAGACCGAACGTCTCATATTGCAAATTGTTCATCGACCTAGTAAATCTAGTTGCTTTTGTTTAAATATCTTCTTAGATTTTCAACACTTGTTTTGCTATAAAAACGGTTCTAAGTTACTGCCCAATGTGACTGATGAACAGATGTCGAAACTTCCTAGTTTCGATTGGGCAATTGAGTATCGAAACTTCATAGTTTCGATTGAGTAGTTAGGTATCGAAACTATCTAGTTTCGATTGGCAAGAAGGGTATCGAAACTATCTAGTTTCGATTGAGCAATATGTATCGAAACTACCTAGTTTCGATTGAACAACTAGTATCGAAACTCCCAGTTTCGATTGAGTAAACTGGTATCGAAACTCCTAGTTTCGATTGAATAGGTATCGAAACTCCTAGTTTCGATTGAATAACAGGTATCGAAACTCCTAGTTTCGATTGAACAGGTATCGAAACTCCTAGTTTCGATTACTGCACTTTGATTGACAGAATTCGTCCTGTATATTTTTATGTTCAAATCTTGAATTTGACACACTTTTCTTGTTATCTTACTTGCGATTGAACCTTTTGTAGGCTTAGATACGGTTTTAAAGAAAATAAAGTGGATAATATCGAGTTTTTACCTTAAAACCGAGATGAAGATGATGAAAGAAAACAGAGAAGAGTCTTGAATCTTCTGTTAAACTTTCTTTAGAACACTTGAAATCTTCTTAAAATATCGAATTGTGGTGGATTTCTGCCTTAAACTGGACTTCGACTAGAAGGAGAATTGGGAAATTGCCGTATGAAAATGAGAAGTATGGAAGGGATTGTGGGATTTCGACTGAAGAGGTATGGTTCTTAATCTGAGATTGAGTGAACTTGCAAGTGGGGGAATGGCTCCCCTGACTTTCGGTCGAGAAAGTCAAGCAAGTGGGTTGGGATTTAAATAAATCAAACCATTTGATTTAAGTGTAATTTTAACCACTAGTGTTCGTATTCAGTCGGGTTATCCTGGTACGTGAACCGGTAACTCCTAGAATTACCAAAATATGAAATGAGACCATGTACGGTTTTTGTTAGGCCTTAATGTCCTTGTTTGTGAAATTAAGTAAATCACAAAAACAATTATAATTTAAACTTGTTTATAACATGTACGGATATTGACTTGAATTGTCGGGTGTCACAAAAACCAATGCCCGAAGCTCAACAACAATAACTGAGGTGCACGTGCTCGCACTTTTGCCATAGGAGCAACCGAGGCCAGAAATGACAATGCCGTGGTTACTGGTACGTTTCTCATCAATAATCGTTATGCCTCTATCTTATTTGATACCGGAGCGGATAAAAGCTTTGTCTCCTTAGAATTTGAACCTTTACTTAAAACTTGTCGTACCGCTCTTGAACCTTCTTATACTATAGAAATAGCTGATGGCAAACTAACTGTTGTGCATTCCGTTGTCCGAGGTTGTGCTCTAACTCTCAACGATCACACATTCTCTATCGACCTGATTCCCATCACTCTTGGGAGTTTTGATATCATCGTGGGAATGGATTGGCTATCCCACAATCATGCGGAAATCAACTGTTCGGAGAAACTCATTCGTATCCCTCTACCATCCGGTGAGACCTTGAAAATCTTTGGAGAGAAACCTTGCAAAGGTTTGAAATTCATCTCCTGCATGAAGGCACGTAGATATTTAAGGAAGCGATACTATGCTTTCTTGGCACATGTGGTCGAGAAATCTGAAGAAAAGAAATTACAAGATATACCGATCATCCGAGATTTTTCGGAAGTATTCCCTGATGACTTGCATGGACTCCCTCCAACTCGACAAGTTGAATTTCGGATTGATCTTTTACCGGGAGCTAACCCCATTGCCAAATCTCCGTACCGCCTAGCCCCTCTTGAGATGCAAGAACTATCTAGCCAACTGTAAGAGCTGCTGGACAAGGGATTCATTAGACCGAGCTTCTCACCTTGGGGAGCTCCGGTTCTCTATGTCAAGAAGAAGGATGGGTCCTTCCGCATGTGCATCGACTACCGTGAACTAAACAAGCTTACCATCAAGAATCGTTACCCGCTACCTAGGATCGATGACCTTTTCGATCAACTGCAAAGAGCAACTTGTTTCTCGAAGATTGACCTCCGATCTGGGTATCATCAACTCCGAGTACATGAAGAGGACATTCCTAAAACTGCTTTTAGAACTCGTTATGGACACTACGAGTTCATGGTTATGCCTTTTGGGTTAACCACTGCACCCGCGGTGTTCATGGACCTCATGAACCGTGTCTGCAAACCCTACCTAGATCAATTTGTCATTGTCTTCATCGATGACATCTTGATCTACTCTCGAACCAAAGAGGATCATACAACCCACCTTAAGCTGATTTTGGAACTCTTGAAGAAGGAAAAACTTTATGCTAAATTCTCCAAGTATGAATTCTGGCTTAGAGAAATTCATTTCTCGGGTCACGTGATCAACAACCAGGGTATACACGTCAATCCAGCCAAAGTCACCGCTATCAAGAATTGGAGTACACCATCCACACCCTCTGAGATCCGTTCGTTTCTGGGTTTGGCGGGTTATTATCGAAGATTCATCCCGAACTTTTTGAAGATTGCCCTGCCTCTCACTACATTAACTCAGAAAAATAAGCCTTTCGTCTGGGAACAAAAGCAAGAAGATGCGTTCCAAACTCTTAAGCAGAAATTGTGCAACTCCCCTATTCTAAGTCTTCCCGATGGCAATGATGATTTCGTTGTATACTGTGATGCCTCAAACCAAGGTCTTGGTTGCGTGTTGATGCAACGAGGCAAGGTCATAGCCTATGCATCCAGACAAATCAAGGTTCACGAAAAGAATTACACCACTCATGACCTTGAGTTGGGTACGGTGGTCTTTGCTTTGAAAATCTGGAGACATTATCTCTACGGCACTAAATGTGTGGTTTTTACTGATCATAAGAGCCTTCAACATATTCTGAACCAGAAAGAACTCAAAATGAGGCAGCGACGTTGGGTTGAATTACTTATTGACTACGATTGCGAAATTCATTACCACCCGGGGAAAGCTAATGTGGTGGCTGACGCCCATAGCCGTAAGGACTGAATCAAACCCACTCGTGTGCGAGCCATGGGAATGTTGGTCCAAACCAGTCTCAAAGATAAGATCCTCCTAGCTCAAAAACAAGTTGTTGCAAATGATGAGTTGAAGAAGGATTTGGATTGTGGTGTCAAAAAGCACTTGGAACACAAACCCGATGATCTCCTTTACTTCATGGGTCGAATTTGGATCCCCGACTCAATTGAGCTCCGAACCCTTATCCTTGATGAAGCACATAAATCCCGTTATTCTGTTCATCCCGGTGCTGATAAGATGTATCACGACTTGAAAGAGTTTTATTGGTGGCCAGGAATGAAGAAAGACATCGCCCTCTATGTAGGGAAGTGTCTTACTTGCTCTAAAGTTAAAGCTGAGCACCAGAAACCATCTGGTCTTCTCCAACAACCCGAAATCCCATAATGGAAATGGGAGCAAATTTCCATGGACTTCATCACTAAGCTTCCGCGAACCTCTAGTGGCCATGACTCCATCTGGGTCATTGTTGACCGCTTAACCAAATCCGCTCATTTTCTCCCAATCCGTGAGGACTACAAAATGGAGAAGCTTTCCAGACTCTATATCAATGAGGTCGTGACACGTCACGGTGTCCCTCTATCCATTATCTCCGACCGTGATAGCCGTTTTACCTCCCGATTCTGGCAATCTTTACAGAAAGCTTTGGGAACTCGTTTGAACCTTAGCACGGCTTACCATCCCCAGACTGATGGTCAAAGTGAAAGGACCATACAGACCTTGGAAGACATGCTCCGTTCTTGTGTGATTGACTTTGGAGGAAGTTGGGATCAACACTTGCCACTCATCGAATTCTCTTACAACAATAGTTACCATACGAGCATCAAGTGCGCCCCTTTTGAGGCTCTATATGGTAGGAAGTGTCGATCTCCGGTGTGTTGGACCGAGATCGGAGACGCTCAAATCACCGGTCCCGAACTCATTCAAGAAACCACCGACAAGATACTTCAAATTCAAGAAAGACTCAAGGCCTCTCGCGATCGTCAAAAGAGTTATGCTGACAACCGTAGGAAGCCCCTTGAATTTCAAGTCGGTGATAGAGTCTTACTCAAGGTTTCCCCCTGGAAAGGTGTTGTCCGATTTGGGAAGAAGGGAAAGCTAGCCCCTAGGTTCGTTGGGCCATTCGAAATTCTTGAAAGGATTGGCCCAGTAGCCTATAGACTCAAGCTACCAACCGAACTTTGTAACGTTCATGATGTTTTTCATGTATCAAACCATAAAAGGTGCCTTGCTGATGACACACTTCAAGTTCCTCTGGATGATGTTCGTATCGACAACTCTATGCATTTCGTCGAAAAGCCCGTTGAAATCATGGACCGTGAAGTCAAGCAACTCAAGCGTAGCCGCATCCCTATCATGAAAGTTCATTGGGAAGCCAAGCATGGTCCTGAGTTCACCTAGGAACGTGAAGACCAAATGAAACATAAGTACCCTCATCTCTTTCTAGACCCTACAGCCTCTACTAGTTGAATTTCAGGGACGAAATTCTTTTAACTAGGGGAGACTGTGACACTTCTGATTTTCACTACTTGTACTCATTCTAGACTTATCAATGAAAATCCGCATGACATTTCATTTTACTTGAAATCCTATTCAGACATTGTTACAATACTAGTTCACATGTGAAACATTACGTTTATGCTTGATTTCAAAGACTTATACTTATCTGTGATTGATTCATGGATCGCACGTAGACTTAATTGATCTTTATGACACATTAAATACACATGAACCACCCCCATACATCTCAAACATGTTCTTACAACCCATTCAATGTGAATTGATGCTTAAAAGTACTAGTTAGTACTTTCGTGCGATCGTTCGCCTTTTAAACCGTCGTTAACTACGTACCGTCCACGACCGACAAATCGTTTAACATGACATTAATTTATGTTTTAAATGTTTAAAATATTCATTTCTTTAATTAAAACAAAGTTTGTTTGCAAAACTTTCCTTAAATAAATCCTGAAATTCAAAAAACGATCAAAAAGTTCGTTTTCTCGCCCACCGATCGCTAACTACTATACGCGAATAACGTAACTTTAACTTAAATGTTTTTAGCTAAACATACTCTTTTTGTTATGACAATAAACTTTAATGTTGAAAACATTTGCCAATTTCGCTTAGAAATGCTTAAAATCGCAATTTTCGAATGCGCGCACTCAACCGGATCAAGCTAGGACCCAACCCACCTACTCTTGGACCTAGCCCAAGCAAGAAATCACAAAAAACCCAGCCCCATTGAGGAAAATTTCGTAGATTTGAGGGCCCTAAAACCCTAAATTGCTTTCCAAGACATTCCATATTTACACCCCTTCAACCATTAGTATAAATAGGAGGCTTAGGATCTTGTTTTCTTTGCTAATTCTCCCTCAAACACTCCCAACCCCTCCTAAGTTGTGAAATCCCTTCCCAACCTTGAAGATTTCGAAAATCCCTTAGAGGATTCCAAGAGTTTGAAGATCAAACAAGTAAGTAACCCTCCGAAGTTGAATACCGTCTTTTTATTTTATTCTTTCTTCATCCCCTCAATCTTTTTCTATTTTCTATCCATGATCACTTGATCATGTGAAACCTCAGCCCTAAAAACCCTCTAATAATCTTAATCAAACTAATAAATCAAGCTAACATCACCAACTAACAAACAAAGGATCCCGTTTGCAATGGCGGCTATGCCGTTGCATTCTGCGAATCCTCAAGACAACTATTACAAAAGTGGCTCTACCGATGCTTTAGTATGTTCTTGCTAACTTAAAACATGTTATTTATTATATATTATCACTTATATGAACTCACACGCTAATTAAATATAGAATCCGCTTGCTCGTGTCGGCTATGCCGATTGCATTCTGTGATTCTCCAAAACGCTTCTGTGAATATCATGGCTAGACCGGTGACACGGGACGTTTTGGCTAACCTAATCTGATTTTATTATGTATTATAATAACATAATAACATTCGTCTAATTTTTATTTGCGCGTTCGGTAATCTTAAAACCCTAAACGGACCACTTAAGTTCAACCATTGATTTTGGACAGAAACTGTGATGAATTGAACTGAGCGTAACTTGACCATAATTAATCTAAACTGAGCAAACTCAATTTCCACGACGTAGTTCATTGAATTTCCTTTCCAACCATAATTGGATCGTTTTCTAATTCAAAAGTATGACTCCGTAGTAGCCAAAACGGGACAGAAACCTTTTTCAGTACCTTCTGTCTTGTTGGACTATTTTGGCTATGATCCGAGTCTCAAATGGAAAAACTTTTTAAACGAAACTTCTTCGGAACGACTTAACTAATTCCCTGTAAAATTTCATAATTTTTAGACATCGTTTGTTATTTTTAACAATCCCGTTTCTGTTCAGCTACTTTGCTGTCCAAATCTGAAAATCAACTAAAACTCTATTTTTGCAACTAATTCTTAATCTTATGACCCGAACCGCCTATCTAACACTCGTAACCATCGAACCTACCCTAAAACTGGTTTATTTATTTGTTTAGGGTCTGGTCCGTGATTCATCTCGTCTATTCGTTGAAGTTTCTTATCTCGTCTAGCTTTCAAGGTGAGACTTCATAGCCCCACTTTATTCAAATCGTTTTGGGGGAAACATGTACGCGTTGGCACGCATTAAAACACGTTTTCAAACAATTCTTAAACAAGAAAATCATATATGTATGTGAGCAAATGAACACAAGATGATAAACGTTAAATTTGCAAATCCTTAACTTGAAACTTTCAAGCCAACGGTAGTACAGATATGGGCCATAGGATGGAAACCGCATATACTTTATGGACAACTTTTGGTTGGACATCTTATTCGTTATTAGTGCAACTTGCAAGTTGTACCACTTATTCGTTACTCATCATTTTAGGTTGGATTTGCTAATCATGTGTTTGTTTTATTAAGTGCTATATGATGATCTTGGAATATGAATTGTCACCTTTGCCAAACTTATACTTTTATTAAACCTGTGATTTCTCACCAACTATTTTTAGTTGACACTTGTTTTTCGTACATGTTTCAGGAGATTAAGCTCATGATAGGTCAAGTCAATATCACATAGGATTTGCCTAGATATCAATTGAAGAATCTTATTTTAATTGCTTGTCTTTTGAACATGTTATCTGTTTGGTTTAATTCGAAACTTATGTAATTGGGATTTTTTTTAATATTATGAAACTTTAATAGTAAATGTCTTTATTCCATTGTGTTCTTTTGTCAATTAAGTCGCACCCGTGGTTAAGATGCACGGTTGGGGTGTGACAATCCATTATCCATCATTCATTCATCCATTATCATGATCATCCATCCTCTATCATAATCAATATCATTCACCATTACCATGGGGAATTTCAAACCTTTTGTGACCGATGATCGACCATGTTGTGGCTTTCATGTCTATGTGTTTGCCACCCATTGAGTACGTTTCTCTGCATGCAATCTGTCTTGAGTCTTTAACTTCTTATTGAGTCAGTCGACTCTTTTATTTTAATTTGAGTCAGTTTAATGCTGTGGGTTTGTGGTGATGTTTATTTTTCAAGTTTTATCATTCTGCCCGTACTCAATCTCCATTCGGGCGGGATCGATTATCACTTATATGAAGTTTGTAAAGGCAACCCGATAGTCTGTGCAACCGCGACCGAAATGCTATACGGTGCAAATAAGGATGAAGGAGGCTGGATATATTCACTGCTACATTACCAGCTAAGTCGCTTCCTGTTTATCTTTGCATTTTTATTTTTAATTGTGTCTTGCTTCCCATTGAGGACAATGTGTCTTTCAAGTGTGGGGATGTGAGTGTCTAGTATAGCTAGTTTGTCTTGTTTATAAAAATTCAAAAATACAAAAAAAATTTGGAAATTTTGAAAAAAGTCCTTGGAAATAATTGCTTATACTTGGAAAATGATAGTACAACTGGATCTTTGTTGAGTTTAAATGATTTAAATAATTGAAAACGTGTCTAATTAGTGATGTTTTGGTAGACCCAGCTAGCTAGTAAAGCTTAAATATCCTGTTTGTGTAGTTTAGGAATCAATTGATTTAAAATCATGATATCTCGTGGGTATTCATCTTAGATTAATGGTAATACTGAAACCGTCAACATAGGGTGATAGGTACCACTGTTAAGTTAAATTTTAGAGGTTTTTGAAATTTCATGGCACACCACTCTTTTTTCATGAGAATAAATCCGAGTTTCTATGGCGCCCGCATCCAAAATCCATAATTCTTGAGCTTATTTGACTGAAATCTAAGTTTCACCTACGTGTCACACGTCGGGTTCCAGCCTGATTGAAACACCACTGGGTTAATTCTTATGTGCTTATTGATTATGGCTTAGTCTATGTGTTACCTTCCGGGATAATGACTTGGTTGAAACGCCTCTAGACGAAAGTTCTTTTGCTTAATTATGCTCATTTCCATCCATTAATTCATATTTCATCTGATTTCTAAAACCTGTAAATTTTAGTTTAACGTGGTAGGGTAAATCTATATGGTTTGATCCGTGCCTAAACATAACCATGAGGCGGGAGTAGGTGAAACTGTAACTGTTAAGTGTGAGTCACATAGACTGATTGATATGATTGGTAATGTAATATTAGAACACGTAACGTGGGCTTGAAAGTTGGTGCTTAGGTTTTAGTCGGACAGAAATACTGATTATTTTTTTTTAACTCGTGAGTATATTTTGCTAATTGTTAATTGATGTCTGTTAAGTTAGATGCCAGTTATGATTCCATTGTAGACTTTTTCGAGGACGAAAAAAGGTTAAGTGTGGGGATATTTGATGTAGTACAAATCACACATCTTTATCCTATTGTTTTAGTGCGTTTTTGATTAGTTTTATCTTTGTTTTGAGTCGTTTTGATATACATTTGAGTCTATGTTGTGTTTTCAGGAGCTCGTAAGGATTACTAATGAATACGTGAAGAAACCGAGCAAGAGAAGAAAGTCTAGGGTTCAAAAGTGAAAAAAAGAATAAATTCAGGTCTTCGCGGTACGCGAAGACCCAGAAGAGAAAGTCTCACGGTACGCGAGGGAATCCAGAAGCACCCGCGACTATTTTGTTCCTCGCGGTACGTGAGGAACCTATCCATTTCTTTCGCGGTAGGCGAGGGAACATAATTTCGAGTAAAAACCCTAATTTTGATTTAAATAGAATTTGATTCCCATTCTTAGGGGAGTTCGTATTTTAGCCGTCCAAAGAGAGTTCTAAGACGATTTTGGGAGAGAAGAAGCTAATTGGAGTCAAAGTTTGGAGCTTTAGGATCCGAGGTGATTAGAGATAGCTTTTCAGTTCCAATTCTCTTTCATTTGATCTTGATTTGTCTGATTGAAACCTTTACTATGTCTATTACTTCTGTTTTGAATGTTTTAATCATGTGTGTTGGCTAGATCTTTGATATTGCCTAGGTCACATGATGAATACTTGTTAAAGTTTTAGTTTTTATTCGGTTTTTGGATTCAATTAATGGTTTATGATTTTTTAAAACATCTTGAGTTGATTATTGTGATGTTATTGCATGTTTAGATCTGATCTTGTGTTTAATTTCAATTCCTTGCGTTGATTGTGGTTGTCTGCCAGTTTATGAGCGTATCTTGGTCATAGATCTTAGGGTATGTGTTTAGGGTGGTTTGCTAGACGTAGTAGCCATAGGATTTGTCTTTGATTACTAATTAGAAATGAATGTGTATCCTAGTTCAATACCCGAGAGGTGAGAATTAGTCAGTTAGTCTTCGCCATTAGGAATCCGAGTGTCAACTGTCTGAGAGGAAGCCGGTATTAGTTGTCTAGTGATTGTTTCTATTCGTGTCATAGTTGTTATCTCCATATTACCCCGTGCATTCTTTGAGTGTATTGGTGGACAGTGAGACTGAGAGGTAATATGTCTATTAGGGTACTTTATCATTGTTGAAAATACCTGAGAAGTGATCCAACAATCTGGTGAGTTATTACATATGTAGGTTCCTTAGTTGGTGACACCCTGAGAGTGATTAGGGATCCACTAGGCTGTCTAGAGTTGTTTCATTAGAAACCCAGATCCATTATAGTTTCCATAACTGATAGAAGTTGTGCTATGCAAGTAGGATTCCGACCTAGGTGATATTCTTCCCATCTCTTGATTTCACCTTTAGTTCTCTGTTCTTGATAGTTGAGTCGACCTTAGTTTGCTGCATTCATTAGTTTAATTCAGTAGTGTAGTAAACCTCCCAAACCAAATCAATCTTTAGTCCGAGTCAGAGTCTAGTTTTATTTTCGTAGTGTCTCTAGGGTTCAATATTCCGGTTTACCGTTAAGCTGTGCTACACTCGATATGTACACTTGCCTGTCAGTGTGGTTTAGTTGAAGGTACTCCTTTTATTACTTAGGAGTCTAGGTTAGGTTTTGTTATTATTTTAATAGACCGTCTGGTCGACATCAATAATCAACTCCACTAGCGATGTATACTATACAAGAGAATCCACTCTATATCGTCAACCGATAGTATCGAGAAGCCAATCTATCTCCATTCCTTCTGACACTCCTAGATTTAGGCAAAAAATGTGCTTAGTCATACAACCTTCCCTTAATCCTAAACAATTCACTAGACTACCATACATAAAGGAAATCTCCATATACACGGTCCACCACAGCTTGTGGATAGAAACATTTCAAGAACGCCTCTTGAATTCCCCCCATACGCATTGCCTCCACACCCTTAAGCTTTTCTCCTTATGGATAAATCTTAACCAATCCTACACCATGCCCCAGAGTCGACTCACCGTGAATCGTACTCTATCCGCCAGTACGTGCTGTACAGAAGATACCTTTGAAGAAAATTCCATAAGATTTTCTGCGGAATATGAAATGGGGGTATGTAGATATGAATACTGGTGAAGCTAGGATTTATGATAAAGATAATAACGTCATTGTTAGTTTCTATGATGCAATGAATCTTATTAATTTCTCAAAGAAAGATCAGAGGACGTTAAGAAAGAATGAGATCATGTTCACTGATGAATGGAGAGAACAAGGATTGCATTATAAAAGAGTGTTGGAGATATGTTAGAGATATGGAGTGCATGCAGGAAGCAGATTACAAGACTACTGGAAGAGCTCGTCATAGGCTTCATACGTTTCTTCCAAAGGCTCGCCTCGAATAGCCTTATCTTTCTTGAAGGAAGTTTCACACGACAAAATAGAAAGCTCTAGTCGTCCTCCACTAGAATGATGCTCTCTAACTCTCCCAACTAACTTCGAGATTCTCACCATCCCCGAGGTGATACACACGTAGACTCTTATGTACATGAGTCCTTAAGACAACTCTCATCTATAACTCCACTTACTAACATATGTCCTCGTCAGTCATTCCCCGGCTGTGTCAAGTCAATTGACTTTTCGTACGTGTATAACCCTAACTATAGGCATCTATCTTAAGTTATACTCCTATATGTATATAAGTATATCTACATATATATACATATAAATACATATATAATCACCTTCACTTACACCTTGGTGATGGCTATTATTACATGGCCACCATGAAGACACGTAGACATTTACATTACTAATCATCCTGGCCAGACATGATTAGTAATATACTATGCCTATGTATATTCATTGCCCACATTTGATAACCCCCAAGACAAGTTTCGGCACACATAAACACCTTGGACACCAAATAACAACCAACAATTATCATTACTAACCTTTTCCTTAGCTCCGTGTCTCGGTCATGCCTTCGTTGGACTCTCATTACACCACCTGATCAAGAGCAAATAAGTTTGAGTTCGGTGTCTCGCATACCCGAATCCCTCAAACCATTGCTCTGATACCAAGTTGTAACACCCATAATTTACACCCGATTTTAACTTTCAAAATCATGCGGAAAATAGGTCACATTTGACACTCTTGATTAAACAACACATGTTAAGTACAATAATACGACAACGAAATAGTTTTGTTTTAAAACAACCAACTGACATCTCAAAATATAACAACACGTTATAACACTTGAAAGACAACCCAAAGCAAGTTTAGTGACCTCCCTATAAACATTAACCACCACCAAAGGCAACCGAGAATCCAACCCTACACGAAGCGTGACCCGAGACATCAAACCGAAGCTTTACCAACAAGGAAACACCACAATATCACCATTAGTAATGATATACAAAATCCCCCAAGCCCCGATGGGTAACACCCAAAAAGAATGGTCAAAAAAGCATAAAAGCTACGAAACAACGTTCTAGAACTCCATAACAACGTTTTGAAACTCCAAAGGCTAGTGGCGTTTTGGCAACGTCGGACAGTGAGTTTCTCCAGCACTCTTTACTACAGAGGCGTTTTGAAACTCCACAGGGGCGTTTTGAAGCTCCCCGCTGTCATACACTCGAAACATCACCTATTACATACATATATCACCTATGTATGTCAACCTGGTTTGGATTTCCTCTCACTAACCCGACCATACATCCTTGTGAGGTTCTAAAGGCCTCAAACACCACAAAACGACTATGTGAAGTTCATAACCTCAAATAACTTCCGTTTGAGGTTCTTTGACTTCAATTACCATAAAACGACTTGTGAAATTCATGACCCCAAATGACTACTATGTGAGATTCTTAAACTTCAAACTCCTTTATATGATCATATTTACTCTCATGTGAGGTTCAAAGGCCTCAAACAACAACGACAACTAGTGAAGTTCATGACCCTAATTACTACTGGGTGAGGTTCTTAGACTTCAACACCGACCCTTTAACATACATACAAGTGTATACACAAGTTACTAACCCATCTTTATAACCCATATGTTATACCCAACATTGTGAGGTTCAAGACCCCAATCCCACCGATTAGTTATGAAGTTCAAAGACTTCAATTACATCATATTCATACCATTTTGTTTGACTATACATCACATAAGTCGATTACCACATTTGTTTAACTCTAAACCACATAAGTCAAATTCACCAAATTACTACATTTGTTTGACCATAAACCACTTAAGAAATTTGTTTGACTCTAAACCTTATAAGTCATTCAAAGACTTTATCACCATACTAAAATGTGAGGTTCATGGACCTCAAGCACCTTAAAGACCCTCCCCTTGCATACATTCCCCATATGCAAGTTTACTAAAACAACATACGCATAATTACACACATGATAGTCAACAAATCAACATGTATAACACTATATGTGTTTACTACCACCTATCATTACTAAGTAAGTGCAAAGAACTTACCTTTAGCTATAGATCATTCCGGTTGAGCTTCAATCTTAGCCACATGATCACCTATACAATACACCTCAACATTAATCTAGATATCCCAATTTACACTAATTGAGATTCTAACACTCTCCTATCACCAAATAACCAACATTCGCATTTGATTAGGTTAGATTAACATAATCAGGCCCACAACACCCATCAAAAACTCCCTTTAACCCAAATGACCCGTTAAGGAATCACCCAAGTTCCACCCAAAACTCCCATTTATAAATCACCAATTTGAGGTTTGAGACCCACCCAAGATCTTATGATCATAACCCTTATCTAATCTTGGTTCATTTTAGCTTTAACACAAGCTTTCAACCTTTCTAATCAAATTCAACCCATTTTTGATCCGTTTGGTTTTCACCCATTCTACCTCAAATTCAACTATTTTCAATTCATCAAATTAATTGAGTTTTCTACTTGTTATTGTGTTTATATAACACCATAAACACTTATTAACACTCAATTCAACATTAAAACACCCCAATTGCAAAACCCCTAAGAACCCTAACTTCAAGATTCTTATATTGGGTGTTTAGATGATGTTATCTACCTCCCAATACCTTCAATCAAGCTGGGTTATCACTTTTAACAAGTTACTAACCACCTGCACCACCCAATTCAGCCCCAAGGCTTGATTCACCCAAAAACTCACCAAGAACACCATTGATGAAGGTTTGGAGAAGATAAAGCTACTTACTTGAGTGTTTAGAAGATGAATAATATTTCAAGAATCACTGATCAAACATGCAAGAATCATATTTGTTGGCTTAGATCTTCTCCCTCTTCTTTTTCTCTACTCAAAATCACCAACACAAACACACAACCTGTGTTTTTACGTGACCCCCCTCCTAAAATCAAATCAGCTTTGGTTTTTATTTACAGAATAGGCCCCTCAACTTTTAAATTTGGCCCTTTCCACACAAAAAATCAAATATTGTTCAAATACAATTATAACCTCCACTTAGGTTTAATCCAATTTCACCCTCATAATATTATTTAAGAAAATAATATTTTATTTTGGATTTTTGGTCCGTTACATGCTGATTATTCAAAATTCAAACGCTCTGTCATATGTCTCATACAACTTAAGCCTTGAAAATCAGAATGATTTTATCAGACGTGATATCCACTGACGCTTATCTATTAGGAGGAGGTTACTTTTGAGCTGGGAGAACTTCAATGAAAGGTGTTGGACTCGTCGGTTTTCATAAAGAGGCCAAACAAAATTGATATACAACAAATTTATCGTGGATAGATCATGGAAGCATTAGTCTAGGGGGAGTCTTATTATTTGATCCCACGAGACTGAAGCATTGAACGTTGAAGATCACAGTGCAATACCGAAGATCAAGTCTTACCAGTGAAGACCTGATATCATCAGCCAGGAGGGAGTCTGTTGATGCATATTTGTGACTGGTGATTTGTCAGTGTTTGTTAGAATCGATAGAAACATTCAATGGGGAGTCTGTTGATGCAGATTTGTGAATGTAGCTACAATTCTCTAAGCGAAAGTAGTGGTAGTATCGCTTAGACTAGTTCAAACGAAACTAGTTAGTTTTGCTTAAGCATATTAGGCGAAGCTAGTCGTGTCACTTAAGCATATCAGGCGAAACTGATAGGCTTAGTTTCACTTGACCTGCTGATTCACATGCAACTATAAATAGGACTAGTGTGTTCATTTGTAGTTAAGCAAGATTTTCAGAAGTATTCTCTAGAATAGAGAATCACTGAGAGTGGTGTGAGTGACCAACCCTAGGGGAGCTCACCTAGGGTTGGACATTGAGCTTAAACAAGATAGATGTAAACTCCTTCAGTCTATAATATGTGATAAATTTGTATTGATAAAAGATTGTTTCTGTTTCATCTTATATTCAGTTTTGTTTTTTTTTTATTGTTTGACTCGCATGTGCTTCCATCTCTACACGAATAATCAAGAGTGATGTAGATGATTGGGGTGGTTATCCGAGTACGGGAGACCCCATGGACTCTCAGAAACAATGGGTACAAGACTAAATATCAGCACGACATATCACCCACAGACGGATGGTCAGTCTTAAAGGACCATCCAAACCTTGGAGGGCATGCTCCGTGCTTGTATTATAGACTTTGGTGGCAGTTAGGACAAGAACCTACCTTAGGCAGAATTCTCCTACAACAAAAGTTATCACGCTACTATAAGTATGTCATCTTTTGAAATATGGTATGGTAGAAGATGCAGAACTTCGGTCTGCTGGGGGAGGGGGCAATAGGTCAAAAGAACTGGGGAGTTTAGAAGTGGTCAAGAAGACCTCTGATAAGTTTAACCAAATAAAAGCCCGCATGAAAGCCATGTAAGACCGACATAAATCCTACACGGATAAAAGACGTAAATTAACCTATCGAATTCAATGTCGGGGATCTAGTAATGTTGAAAGTGTCTCACTGAAAAGGGATTATCCGATTCAGAAACATAGGGAAATTGAGTTCGAGGTTTGTCGAACCTTTCAAAATCTTGGCACGGGTTGGGGAAGTTGCTTACCGGCTAGATCTGCCTGATGAGCTGAGTGGGATCCATCCTACCTTCCACGTGTCACATTTGCAAAAGTGCCTAGCCGACGAATCAGCACACGTGTTATCACACCCCGCCCCGGGAACCCCAGGGACGTTACCGAGCTACGACAACAGTTGGCACCACGGTACCTGCTTTTATTTTAGAGTTTGTATTGTGCAATAGAATAACGTTTTTGAAAGGATAGTTTCAAAAATCATTCTCATCCTCGAGGGTTGGTTTTGTAATTAAACGAATCTTGTCGTGCAGACAAAAGATTTTTATTAAAATATTTCGGTATAACAACCCGTTTGTTTGTTACATTGAAACCGAAATCAAAACCCTTACATAAGTCAGTAAATCCTACAAGGGAGGTATCCGCCTAGGGAGTCGTAATCCTTTTGGCACCTATCCTTGTATCATTTCTCCAGGTCCTTCCCCGTGCATTGCACGAAACCTTATAATAGATATATTTGGTTGTACCCGGTCTAGGTTTGCAGCCCGACCCAGATATACAACAAAACTATCAGCGGGACTTAAGTCGTGGCCAGTCCCGACTGTTTAAGGATCATTTAATCTCTTTCCTAAAAATATTTGAAAAATGAACGTCAGCTATGTGCTCAATGGGAGACGGTGAATACAGTTGAATTAAATAATTAAACATACCCGAACGGACACGTGGAGATATGTGCTTAATAGGCGTATACATTGGTCAGATACCCGAGATGATACGTGGAGTCACAGGCTCCCCCGTTTTACACATTCACTTGACCCTATGTGCCAACCCCGCCCGACCGTATAGATCTGAAGCGAATATAAACATTTGATCAAACTTTACGTATACTTTCATTCGGGGAACAGTAACAAACATCCCCGGGGTTAATCCCCCACGAGATGGTATGCGTACGTATTTAATTTTCGTGTTTTGCCCTTTTCATAAACGTAAATAGTTTGATCGTTGCGTGAGAGTGTTTGTAGCACACTCACGACATAAAACCGTTTTGACAAACTCACATTCACCTTGGTTATGAAGCTTGGAAAGATAATAAACTTAGTCCTAGATTGCTTAGAGGTCGGCTCTTAATGTTCTAGCACCTTCACTTGGGCTTCTATTGTAACAACTCGAAAATTCTCTAGAAAATAAAGGACCAAACTTGCCAATTCTTAAAGTTTAGGGCTGGATATGTAAATAAACAAAGTCCAAGGACTTAAAATGAAATTTCTGAAAATCAAAGGGGTAGCGGACCACTACCCAAGACCTTAGCGGTCCGCTACGTTTTGGCTAAGGAAACCCTCGGGAGATGACACGTACCCCTGTGACTCGCTGAAGAAAATTTGATGCGTGGAAGGGTAGTGGACCGCTATCCTGAGCTTTAACGGTCCGCTACGTGTGCCCCAATCTAGTTAAACCGCCTTATTGGGTGGCAGACCGCCACCCCCTTGTGTAGCGGTCCTAATCCCCGGTTCGCATACGAGAGTCCGGTTTCTGGCCATTCGACTTCAAATTGCTATAGATAGTGCTGAGGTGAGGTTTTGACCTCCCATTAGGCTTCGGTTATATACCATTAAGCTAGGCTTGTGTAATTGAGTAATGCCATATGATATTTAGGAGCTTTGTCCGAGGTGTTGATCATTTTACTGAATTGATAAGCTGAGATACTACCAAGGTGAGTTCTTAATCTGTGATGCATGAACCCAATCATGACCTTGTCTGGCATTATTGATTTATGAAAACATTTTTAGTATCTTGAACCGATTGTTTATATATAACGTATTCTAAGCGCTTATTATATTTCACTTGCCCGTGGAACGACATCTTGTACAGGACCCGTGGAATGGTTTTTGGTTATATATAGACTGAATAATTGTTCATAGTTGTCTATGAATTTGGGTGTTGAAGCCCATGAATGTGTTCAAGATACTTTGGCAAGTCATTTTAATAAACTATTTTAGTTTATGAATACACCAGCTTTATGCTGACCCATGTTTTATCAAATTTTTTTGAACGCATCACAGGTAGTCATTAGAGAAGGCATTTCCATGACTAGAATGAAATGATGAACGATCCAGATGATGGGCATGCCTGAAACTATAAGTCCCGAATGATATGTTCCTTTTAAGGAACGATGATAAAATGTTATGTAACATTTTGATTCCACGAATGTAAACAATGTTATGATAAATTGAAAGATGACATTTTAGTTCTGCTGTTTGTTTTTGAAATCAACGTCACAGTAACTAGAAGGCGGCCTTCTGACCAGTATGCAATTATCTGACAAATGGAATGTTCTGTCTTGGAAAGGATGGTGTATAAATCTCTCCTAGACCCGTCGTTCTTTCCTGGGAACATCTCTGTTGGAGGTACTACTCTGGTTTGATAATTGTCCTGTGTTATGGGTGTGACAAGTTGGTATCAGAGCCTCAATTTATGGGATTTTGATACTACAAAAAAAGTATCTAGACTTAAACTAGGACTCTGAGATTAGTCTTAATGCCTCAGGATAAGTTAGGTGTATACATTCAGTACGACCTATAACGGGAAATACCTAGAAATCAGATAATTTAAGGCATTTTTGGCCAGGTGTTGTTAATTTTTGAATTTCTGGATTATGACCAGCTATACTAATCATGATGCTATATACCTGTATGTAGGTACAAATAGCAGGACGAGGTAGAGGACAAGGAAGAGGTAGGGGTAGGATGCCCAACACTAGGTCCCATACCCGTAATACGACAAATACGAATACTGAACCCGAGCAACCTGTGGAAGAAGTCATTGTGACTGAAGCTCAATTCCAAGGAGCAGTGGCATCTGAGGTCACCCGAGCACTTCAAACAACTTTACCCGGAATTCTTGATGATGCCCTTAGGAGAAGGGAGAATCATAACAGTCTGGGAAACTGGAACGAAGGAACAAGTGGTGATGTTACTAGAACATAAGATACCCTTCATACTACTCCTGTAGGAAATAATATCGGAACAACCCGAACTCATGAAACAGTTACAAACCAAAGTACGGGAATTTATGGCCAAGGATGCAACTACAAGAATTTCAGTGACTGTCACCCCAAGCCGTTCAATGGAAAGAGGGATGCCATTGCAGCTTTGCAGTGGATCACATCTATGGAAGCTGTAATCAAGATGAGTGAGTGCAGGCCGGATCAAGCTGTGAAATTTGCCGCACATTCATTTGAAGAGGAGGCTCTTGACTGGTGGGAGTCAGTCAAACAGACAAAGGGAGAAACTGTAACTGACAGGATGACTTGGGAGGATCTCAAGTCTTTGATTACTTAGAGATACTGCCCACAAAATGCCGTGGACAAGATTGAAGCTAAATTTCTATGATTCGAAGCTGGAACCATGGCTCATCAGGAGTACACAACCAAGTTTAATGAGATGGCCAAGCTGGTGCCACATTTGGTTACTCCTTAATCAAGAAGAGTTAAATGCTATATTCAGGGTCTTCCTCCTAAGGTCCGTACCTTAGTGAAATCCAATACACCCGAGACGATGGATTTAGCTATTGAAAAGTGTACGATAATGTTTGATGAAGTGGCTGCTCAAGAGCCACCAAAGACTGATCACAAGAGGAAACCAGATGAAGTTGTTTATAAAGTTTAAACTGGGAAACAGTAAATTTCCTAGAAGAGGAAGGTTTAACCCTAACCCTGATAAAACCAATCAGGGAATGAAGTGCCAGACTTGTCAGAAGTTTGGCCATTTTGCAACCCAATTCCCGAATGTTAAGTGTTTTAACTGTGGAGAAATAGGGCACCAACGGAATTCTTGTCCTAAGCCACGTAAACAGAAAATAGGTGGCCAGAATAGAGGGGTAGGACGTGTATTCGTCCTAGGAAGTGGAAGTGAACCGAATAATAAAGCTAAGGAGGTGACGAATCGAACTCATTCTGAATTGAAGGAACTTATGAAACAAATTCAAGAACTCTTAGACAAATGGTTCATTCGTCCGAGTACTTCACCTTGGGGAGCACCAGTATTATTCGTAAAGAAGAAAAATGGAAGCATGAGGAAGTGTATTGACTATCTGGAATTAAACAAAATGACTATAAAGAACAGATATCCATTGCCTAGAATAGATGATATGTTCGATCAGCTACAAGGAGCCAAGTACTTTTCAAAGATCGATCTTAGATCAGGATATCATCAGTTGAAGGTACAAGAAGAGGACGTACATAAGATTGCTTTTAGAACCCGATATGGTCACTATGAATTTCTAGACATGTCATTTGGTCTAACGAATGCCCCCGCAACATTTATGGACTTAATGAACAGGGTTTGTAAACCATTCCTTGACAAATTAGGCATCATTTTCATCAATGATATTCTTATCTATTCCCGAAGCCAGGAAGAAAATGATGAGTATCTTAAAATCATTCTGGAAACCCTGAGAAAAGAATTTCTTACAATTTCTTGGGCACAATGTAAATGAGCAGGGAATACAAGTAGATCCAAGCAAGATCGAAGCTGTTATGAGGTGGGAAACCCCACAGACTCCGACAGAGATTAGGAGCTTTTTGGGATTAGCCGGATATTACCGAAGATTCATTAAAAACTTCTCAAAGATTGATACACCTTTGACTGCTTTGACACAGAAAACAACAAAGTTTGAATGGGGTACAAAACAAGAAGAAGCTTTCAACATTCTTAAAAATAAGCTTAGTCATTGTAACATCCATGACTTTTATGATATAATTTTTAGTTCAGTTCACAATCCAATTCAACTCCGTACCGGTTCTGTACAATTTGTCACATTTAAAAACATATCAATTTAAGCTCTCAACCTTACACACTAACATATTATTATATTATTAAATATATTCTTACATCATGTTATATAGTATAAAATAATAATAATAATAGTAATTTTTAAAAATAGTAGAAAGGCATGATTAATGGTAAATATTCAAACATACAATTTTAAATAAATCAGTTTGAACCTTTTAACCCCAAGAACCCTAAATCCTAAAATTTTGAACCTCCTACTCACAAACTCAACCTGCTTTGACCTTTTATAGTCAACGGGGTCGAATTTGGGTAATCCAAAATTCCAAAATGGAACCATTCGTTCGTTTTCAACTTTCCTTGAGTGAGTAAACATCTATCGATCCCTCATAACTCGTCAAGATCTTTCAATTTAACAATACACGCGGCTAATTGAAAATTAAAGACAGTTTGACCTCATGAAGTCAAACTGCGCTCAATTCAATCCTCAATCAAGTAATCAGACGCGTTTTAAACCCGTAAATCATGCTTTGATTAATGGTATGTGTATTCAGTCCCAAATCGCGTCTCAATTCATCCAAAACTGAACTGATTACGCGTAAAAGGATCCCGACATTTTACGCTTGCCTTTTGAAATCGAATCGAGTAATAAAGACAAAATTAAACGAATTAATACAGCCACACACCTTCGTAGAATCCCATTCAAACTCACGGAACTCTTCTTCGCGTCTCATTACCTCTTTGGAAATCCGTCGAGCTCAAGAAATTCCGGAACCTACACTCTAGCAGTTCTCCTTCGTTACTGCACCAAACCAGGTGATTCTTATGCCTTTGTGATCGTTTTAAACCAGAGATCGAAAGCCCCATGATCATAGTTTTGATCTGTTGCTTATCGGGTTGATTCTCAGGCTAGTGTTTTCGGGAATACGATAGGGGAAGGAGATGGGTAGGGTTTAGTGTTTAAAAACGTTTCACACGTACCTTCTGTCAAGAATTTAAATTCAGTTCAAACGGTTATGCTTCCTTGCCCCTACACGCATGGTTCCGAGTTCGAAACCCACACTCGGTGGTTCTTTTTACGCGTTCCTTGCCAGACCCGACCGCCTGTTTTGATCTTGTTAAATTCAAAATAAACCGGCCCTATAACATGATACACCCCTCGGTCTGGTGGTTAGAACTCATGACTCACACAGTGGCCACCCGGGTTCGAACCGGGTGGACTACCTATATTTTTTAAACCTATAAAAAATATTTTTATAAACCTTACAATATTTGTAACAGAATAAAACCAGATTTATTAATTTTCAATATAAATTCAGTTTTATTATGAATTTAGTTGTTAAACTTGTATATTAAATTTTTAAAACAGAAATTTTAATATTTAAATTAATTTCCAAATGAAAACATTTCCTTTTTATAAAGTTATAAAATGTCAACTTTATTTATTTCTAAATGATAAATAAACATATATATATATATATATATATTATAACCTACAAAGTTAAATATATATTTAGTATTAAGCTTTATACATAAATATTATTTACACAACTTTATATCTAAATATCTTCATAAATAAATAAATAAAGTAAAAAAATATTTATTTAATTTATATTTAATTCAATACACACAATATTTTTATAACTAAATATATAAATAACAACTATTTAAATTTTATTTAGTTATTCAAACCCAAACCTTAACTTCAACCATTTAAACTATTCATTTCAAACTTTCAATTTATAAAAACGCTCATTCCAGTGCAAACACAATAACCTACATACTTCCTTCCAAACTATAACTCAAACCCTTCGTACACACATCCAATCCAATCCTAGGCTTAGCCATAGACTTTTGTACACGCTATTAATTCCATATGCATTACACACTAAGTTAGCGTGGGGAGTTACGAGGATCATTTTGCTACCTAGTCTCGCGTGCTAGCTACACCTTTGATTCAGGTGAATATTACATAGCCCCTATTACTCTTTTACACTTTTTGGGGTGAAACATGAACTTTATACACTCAATTGCTTACATTTACCCAAACTGCACAAACACAAATCCTCTTTACATTCATGTTTGTAAATTTGAGCTTTATGTTTGAGTGCTAGGTGTGTTAACTGTTTGTGTGCAATTTATGAGTAATCATTAACTACTCAAGCCGACGGTTAACAATGATAGATCTATTGAGTCTGAAAAACTCACCCAGATTGGGGTGATTGTTACCGACAACACAATTTGCATGCTAGTTACAAAGGTTTGATTGTACTCTGGTTACATAATAGTTGCTCCCCATAAATAACTTATTTTTTCATGTTATGTAAGGATTTGATTATTTACATCTATACACTATTTATGTATAAACTTGTGTATGCTCACCAACTTTTTAGTTGACCATATTTTATTCATGTTTCAGGTGCTAATGTGTGATTTTGATCAAGACTTGCTACACATAAGTTTTGGACCTGGATAATTTTAATAAAGGATTATGTATTTCATTTTATGTACTTGGTTTGATTTTGTTTTGTCTTGGACATTTGCAATGAATTTGAATGATTAATGTATTTCAATTTAGTCAACCTTGTGCTCATGAACAGTCTACATGTCCCGTCCCGACGTTTCCGTCGTCGGTTGGGGTGTGACAGATTGGTATCAGAGCCTTGGTTATAGGGAACTAGGTTATTAGACACCCTTAACCTAGACTATAACTTTAGGACACCCACTTATATCATGCTTCATGATTATGTGTTATGTGCTACATGCTATGTGATACATGCTTACTATATTAATTATTATTTCATTTTGATACCTCATTTGTTAAAAATTCATTACTTAATAGACTATACTTGAATAATAAATTAAATGAACAATATCCCTACCCTTACCGTAAGCCTCATAACCTTCTTACCTACTCCTCTGTCATCATCATCATAGCATGTGGAAACTTCATTGACTTAAATCTATAAAATTTCTTTATTTCCTCATTAAGGTTTTTAAACTTTGTTATTTATTAGAGGACACACAAACACACACAAACACACAAACTTTGTTAATTATTTCCTCTGTCCCACTTATGGCCTCTAAATAGTTGAACGATTTCAACTCTTTTACACACACAAACACACTCAAATAAACACACACATTCTCTGATATCCCGATCCTAATCCCCGGTTCGCATACGAGAGTCCGGTTTCTGGCCATTCGACTTCAAATTGCTATAGATAGTGCTGAGGTGAGGTTTTGACCTCCCATTAGGCTTCGGTTATATACCATTAAGCTAGGCTTGTGTAATTGAGTAATGCCATATGATATTTAGGAGCTTTGTCCGAGGTGTTGATCATTTTACTGAATTGATAAGCTGAGATACTACCAAGGTGAGTTCTTAATCTGTGATGCATGAACCCAATCATGACCTTGTCTGGCATTATTGATTTATGAAAACATTTTTAGTATCTTGAACCGATTGTTTATATATAACGTATTCTAAGCGCTTATTATATTTCATTTGCCCGTGGAACGACATCTTGTACAGGACCCGTGGAATGGTTTTTGGTTATATATAGACTGAATAATTGTTCATAGTTGTCTATGAATTTGGGTGTTGAAGCCCATGAATGTGTTCAAGATACTTTGGCAAGTCATTTTAATAAACTATTTTAGTTTATGAATACACCAGCTTTATGCTGACCCATGTTTTATCAAATTTTTTTGAACGCATCACAGGTAGTCATTAGAGAAGGCATTTCCATGACTAGAATGAAATGATGAACGATCCAGATGATGGGCATGCCTGAAACTATAAGTCCCGAATGATATGTTCCTTTTAAGGAACGATGATAAAATGTTATGTAACATTTTGATTCCACGAATGTAAACAATGTTATGATAAATTGAAAGATGACATTTTAGTTCTGCTGTTTGTTTTTGAAATCAACGTCACAGTAACTAGAAGGCGGCCTTCTGACCAGTATGCAATTATCTGACAAATGGAATGTTCTGTCTTGGAAAGGATGGTGTATAAATCTCTCCTAGACCCGTCGTTCTTTCCTGGCAACATCTCTGTTGGAGGTACTACTCTGGTTTGATAATTGTCCTGTGTTATGGGTGTGACAAGTTGGTATCAGAGCCTCAATTTATGGGATTTTGATACTACAAAAAAAGTATCTAGACTTAAACTAGGACTCTGAGATTAGTCTTAATGCCTCAGGATAAGTTAGGTGTATACATTCAGTACGACCTATAACGGGAAAAACCTAGAAATCAGATAATTAAAGGCATTTTTGGCCAGGTGTTGTTAATTTTTGAATTTCTGGATTATGACCAGCTATACTAATCATGATGCTATATACCTGTATGTAGGTACAAATAGCAGGACGAGGTAGAGGACAAGGAAGAGGTAGGGGTAGGATGCCCAACACTAGGTCCCATACCCGTAATACGACAAATACGAATACTGAACCCGAGCAACCTGTGGAAGAAGTCATTGTGACTGAAGCTCAATTCCAAGGAGCAGTGGCATCTAAGGTCACCCGAGCACTTCAAACAACTTTACCCGGAATTCTTGATGATGCCCTTAGGAGAAGGGAGAATCATAACAGTCTGGGAAACTGGAACGAAGGAACAAGTGGTGATGTTACTAGAACATAAGATACCCTTCATACTACTCCTGTAGGAAATAATATCGGAACAACCCGAATTCATGAAACAGTTACAAACCAAAGTACGGGAATTTATGGCCAAGGATGCAACTACAAGAATTTCAGTGACTGTCACCCCAAGCCGTTCAATGGAAAGAGGGATGCCATTGCAGCTTTGCAGTGGATCACATCTATGGAAGCTGTAATCAAGATGAGTGAGTGCAGGCCGGATCAAGCTGTGAAATTTGCCGCACATTCATTTGAAGAGGAGGCTCTTGACTGGTGGGAGTCAGTCAAACAGACAAAGGGAGAAACTGTAACTGACAGGATGACTTGGGAGGATCTCAAGTCTTTGATTACTTAGAGATACTGCCCACAAAATGCCGTGGACAAGATTGAAGCTAAATTTCTATGATTCGAAGCTGGAACCATGGCTCATCAGGAGTACACAACCAAGTTTAATGAGATGGCCAAGCTGGTGCCACATTTGGTTACTCCTTAATCAAGAAGAGTTAAATGCTATATTCAGGGTCTTCCTCCTAAGGTCCGTACCTTAGTGAAATCCAATACACCCGAGACGATGGATTTAGCTATTGAAAAGTGTACGATAATGTTTGATGAAGTGGCTGCTCAAGAGCCACCAAAGACTGATCACAAGAGGAAACCAGATGAAGTTGTTTATAAAGTTTAAACTGGGAAATAGTAAATTTCCTAGAAGAGGAAGGTTTAACCCTAACCCTGATAAAACCAATCAGGGAATGAAGTGCCAGACTTGTCAGAAGTTTGGCCATTTTGCAACCCAATTCCCGAATGTTAAGTGTTTTAACTGTGGAGAAATAGGGCACCATAGGAATTCTTGTCCTAAGCCACGTAAACAGAAAATAGGTGGCCAGAATAGAGGGGTAGGACGTGTATTCGTCCTAGGAAGTGGAAGTGAACCGAATAATAAAGCTAAGGAGGTGACGAATCGAACTCATTCTGAATTGAAGGAACTTATGAAACAAATTCAAGAACTCTTAGACAAATGGTTCATTCGTCCGAGTACTTCACCTTGGGGAGCACCAGTATTATTCGTAAAGAAGAAAAATGGAAGCATGAGGAAGTGTATTGACTATCTGGAATTAAACAAAATGACTATAAAGAACAGATATCCATTGCCTAGAATAGATGATCTGTTCGATCAGCTACAAGGAGCCAAGTACTTTTCAAAGATCGATCTTAGATCAGGATATCATCAGTTGAAGGTACAAGAAGAGGACGTACATAAGATTGCTTTTAGAACCCGATATGGTCACTATGAATTTCTAGACATGTCATTTGGTCTAACGAATGCCCCCGCGACATTTATGGACTTAATGAACAGGGTTTGTAAACCATTCCTTGACAAATTAGGCATCATTTTCATCAATGATATTCTTATCTATTCCCGAAGCCAGGAAGAAAATGATGAGTATCTTAAAATCATTCTGGAAACCCTGAGAAAAGAATTTCTTACAATTTCTTGGGCACAATGTAAATGAGCAGGGAATACAAGTAGATCCAAGCAAGATCGAAGCTGTTATGAGGTGGGAAACCCCACAGACTCCGACAGAGATTAGGAGCTTTTTGGGATTAGCCGGATATTACCGAAGATTCATTAAAAACTTCTCAAAGATTGCTACACCTTTGACTGCTTTGACACAGAAAACAACAAAGTTTGAATGGGGTACAAAACAAGAAGAAGCTTTCAACATTCTTAAAAATAAGCTTAGTCATTGTAACATCCATGACTTTTATGATATAATTTTTAGTTCAGTTCACAATCCAATTCAACTCCGTACCGGTTCTGTACAATTTGTCACATTTAAAAACATATCAATTTAAGCTCTCAACCTTACACACTAACATATTATTATATTATTAAATATATTCTTACATCATGTTATATAGTATAAAATAATAATAATAATAGTAATTTTTAAAAATAGTAGAAAGGCATGATTAATGGTAAATATTCAAACATACAATTTTAAATAAATCAGTTTGAACCTTTTAACCCCAAGAACCCTAAATCCTAAAATTTTGAACCTCCTACTCACAAACTCAACCTGCTTTGACCTTTTATAGTCAACGGGGTCGAATTTGGGTAATCCAAAATTCCAAAATGGAACCATTCGTTCGTTTTCAACTTTCCTTGAGTGAGTAAACATCTATCGATCCCTCATAACTCGTCAAGATCTTTCAATTTAACAATACACGCGGCTAATTGAAAATTAAAGACAGTTTGACCTCATGAAGTCAAACTGCGCTCAATTCAATCCTCAATCAAGTAATCAGACGCGTTTTAAACCCGTAAATCATGCTTTGATTAACGGTATGTGTATTCAGTCCCAAATCGCGTCTCAATTCATCCAAAACTGAACTGATTACGCGTAAAAGGATCCCGACATTTTACGCTTGCCTTTTGAAATCGAATCGAGTAATAAAGACAAAATTAAACGAATTAATACAGCCACACACCTTCGTAGAATCCCATTCAAACTCACGGAACTCTTCTTCGCGTCTCATTACCTCTTTGGAAATCCGTCGAGCTCAAGAAATTCCGGAACCTACACTCTAGCAGTTCTCCTTCGTTACTGCACCAAACCAGGTGATTCTTATGCCTTTGTGATCGTTTTAAACCAGAGATCGAAAGCCCCATGATCATAGTTTTGATCTGTTGCTTATCGGGTTGATTCTCAGGCTAGTGTTTTCGGGAATACGATAGGGGAAGGAGATGGGTAGGGTTTAGTGTTTAAAAACGTTTCACACGTACCTTCTGTCAAGAATTTAAATTCAGTTCAAACGGTTATGCTTCCTTGCCCCTACACGCATGGTTCCGAGTTCGAAACCCACACTCGGTGGTTCTTTTTACGCGTTCCTTGCCAGACCCGACCGCCTGTTTTGATCTTGTTAAATTCAAAATAAACCGGCCCTATAACATGATACACCCCTCGGTCTGGTGGTTAGAACTCATGACTCACACAGTGGCCACCCGGGTTCGAACCGGGTGGACTACCTATATTTTTTAAACCGATTTGTAAAGCTCCAAAAATTTTATAAAAAATATTTTTATAAACCTTACAATATTTGTAACAGAATAAAACCAGATTTATTAATTTTCAATATAAATTCAGTTTTATTATGAATTTAGTTGTTAAACTTGTATATTAAATTTTTAAAACAGAAATTTTAATATTTAAATTAATTTCCAAATGAAAACATTTCCTTTTTATAAAGTTATAAAATGTCAACTTTATTTATTTCTAAATGATAAATAAACATATATATATATATATATATATATATTATAACCTACAAAGTTAAATATATATTTAGTATTAAGCTTTATACATAAATATTATTTACACAACTTTATATCTAAATATCTTCATAAATAAATAAATAAAGTAAAAAAATATTTATTTAATTTATATTTAATTCAATACACACAATATTTTTATAACTAAATATATAAATAACAACTATTTAAATTTTATTTAGTTATTCAAACACAAACCTTAACTTCAACCATTTAAACTATTCACTTCAAACTTTCAATTTATAAAAACGCTCATTCCAGTGCAAACACAATAACCTACATACTTCCTTCCAAACTATAACTCAAACCCTTCGTACACACATCCAATCCAATCCTAGGCTTAGCCATAGACTTTTGTACACGCTATTAATTCCATATGCATTACACACTAAGTTAGCGTGGGGAGTTACGAGGATCATTTTGCTACCTAGTCTCGCGTGCTAGCTACACCTTTGATTCAGGTGAATATTAAATAGCCCCTATTACTCTTTTACACTTTTTGGGGTGAAACATGAACTTTATACACTCAATTGCTTACATTTACCCAAACTGCACAAACACAAATCCTCTTTACATTCATGTTTGCAAATTTGAGCTTTATGTTTGAGTGCTAGGTGTGTTAACTGTTTGTGTGCAATTTATGAGTAATCATTAACTATTCAAGCCGACGGTTAACAATGATAGATCTATTGAGTCTGAAAAACTCACCCAGATTGGGGTGATTGTTACCGACAACACAATTTGCATGCTAGTTACAAAGGTTTGATTGTACTCTGGTTACATAATAGTTGCTCCCCATAAATAACTTATTTTTTCATGTTATGTAAGGATTTGATTATTTACATCTATACACTATTTATGTATAAACTTGTGTATGCTCACCAACTTTTTAGTTGACCATATTTTATTCATGTTTCAGGTGCTAATGTGTGATTTTGATCAAGACTTGCTACACATAAGTTTTGGACCTGGATAATTTTAATAAAGGATTATGTATTTCATTTTATGTACTTGGTTTGATTTTGTTTTGTCTTGGACATTTGCAATGAATTTGAATGATTAATGTATTTCAATTTAGTCAACCTTGTGATCATGAACAGTCTACATGTCCCGTCCCGACGTTTCCGTCGTCGGTTGGGGTGTGACAGATTGGTATCAGAGCCTTGGTTATAGGGAACTAGGTTATTAGACACCCTTAACCTAGACTATAACTTTAGGACACCCACTTATACCATGCTTCATGATTATGTGTTATGTGCTACATGCTATGTGTTACATGCTTACTATATTAATTATTATTTCATTTTGATACCTCATTTGTTAAAAATTCATTACTTAATAGACTATACTTGAATAATAAATTAAATGAACAATATCCCTACCCTTACCATAAGCCTCATAACCTTCTTACCTACTCCTCTGTCATCATCATCATAGCATGTGGAAACTTCATTGACTTAAATCTATAAAATTTCTTTATTTCCTCGTTAAGGTTTTTAAACTTTGTTAATTATTAGAGGACACGTGAAATCTGGAAGGGTGACACCTGTATTCTGGGTTTTCTGTCTAGAAAAGCATTTCGTATAAATCCCAATCAACCGAGGGACCCGTATGCTTTCCTGGGAATTCCCGGGATGAGAGTTTACTTATAGGCTAAAGCATGTCTCCTTGAAAGTTATATGAGTTTAATTGACCTTAATGTGTCATAGTATTCAAGTGATTATATCACTATTTGAGTACAATCCAAACTATGATTTACTATTTCATCTATTATTTTGTCCCCTTTAAATTCAATCAACTTTCATAAGTTCTTACATCTTTTCTTGTCTTGTGCAAATCTGTAGAATGCCTCCCCGTCGTGCTACCATGACTAACAACACCGACATTGATGCTATCCTTGCACAACTTGTAACTCAACTCACCCAAGCTAATGGAGCCATTAATGGTACCCATGGAACTAATGGTGGTGGTGGTGCCAACCCACCTCAATGCACCTTCAAGCACTTCAATTCGTGTAATCCTCTTAAGTTCTATGGTACCAAGGGAGCCACAAGGCTCTTTCAATGGTTCAAAAGTATTGAGGGCACCTTCCTTAATAGTGACTGCCCCGATAACCTTCGTGTTCGTCATGCCACAAATGTCTTCCAAAAACGGGCACTCACGTGGTGGAATGGGGAAAAAAGAACTAGAGGTATGGAGGCAGCAATGGCCTTACCATGGGATGAGGTTAAGAGACTAATGACTGAAGAGTTCTGTCGTCGGAATGAGGGGAGGAAGCTGGAAGGTGAGTTTTGGGATCTTACCCAAGACAGTGGTGAAAGTCTGGCTTATACAACCCGGTTCATGAACTGAGTCTCCTTGTGCCCCATATGGTCACACCTTTATCCTGCTGCATTGAGAAGTACATTGGTGGATTACCTAGGCAGATTCAGGATACTGTCTTAGGGAGAAATCCCGCAACACTCGAAGATGCTATCCGATTATCTGCTACTTTGACCGACAACCATGTGAAAGCAGTACTCTGACTAGAAAAGGCACCAAGAAAGTTCCCGACACCGCAACCCCTCCTGCACACATCAAAGAATCCAAAACTGAACCCTACCACAATAATAAAAAAAAAGTCTAGAAATTTTGCTGTGGTCACTCCTGCTATGCCTGTTAACCAAGTTGCTCCCATGGCTCAAGCATCGGTCAAGAAGCCATATGTGGGGATCTACCCACTCCGTGCCACATGCAATTATCACCATCTCCAAAACATTCCCTGTCGCCTTTGCACTCACTGTGGGAAATATGGCCATACGGTCAATGTTTGTAGAGCCAAGGCATTTGCAGGTCAAGTCAACCCACCATCCCGAACCAATCAACAAGTAGGTAATCAAGGTGTTCCCGCTATTGCAAACGGGCGTGCTTGTTATGAATGTGGCAACCCAAATCAATTCCGTGACCAGTGCCCGAAGTTCATCAATGCTAGGCAAGGCGGAGCTCGTGGGCGTGCTTTCAACATAAACGCCAATGAAGCTCAGGCCAACAATGATGTGGTCAACGGTACGTTCCTTGTTAATAGTCAATATGCCTCCATTTTATTTGACACTGGTGCAGATAAGAGTTTTGTGTCACTTAACTTTGAACCCCTACATGCAAAACACGATCCAAATTAGAGAAAACCTTCACTGTCGAAGTAGCAAATGGTGACTCCCTTACAATTGACTCCGTTATCCGCGACTGCTCCCTAGAACTTAATGATCATACATTTCCAATCAACCTTGTGCCAATGCCACTAGGAAGTTTTGATATCATCACAGGCATGGATTAGCTGTCAAATCACCATGCCAAAGTCATTTGTTTTGAGAAGGGCATCCGAATACCTCTTCCGTCAGGAGAAACGTTAAGAGTCTTTGGTGAAAAGCCTTGCAAAGGACTCAAGTTAATGTCGTGCACTACTGCACAAAAGTACTTACGAAAGAAGTACGTGACCTTCTTAGCCCATGTTGTTCAAAAGGATGTCAAAGAGAAGAGTATTCAAGACATCCCCATCATCCGGGACTTTCCTGAAGTATTCCCTGAAGACTTATCCGGTCTTCCACCCATTCGACAAGTAGAATTTCGCATTGACCTTGTACCCGGAGCTAACCCCGCGGCTAGAGCTCCTTACCGCCTTGCACCTTCTGAAATGCAAGAACTTGCAAGTCAACTCCAAGAGCTCTCCGACAAGGGCTTCATCCGTCCAAGTCATTCACCGTGGGGTGCACCCGTCTTATTCGTCAAGAAGAAGGATGGATCATTCCGCATGTGTATTGACTACCGCGAACTCAACAAGCTTACCATCAAGAACCGTTATCCATTGCCTAGGATTTATGACCTCTTCGATCAACTTCAAGGCTCTACTTGCTTCTCGAAGATTAATCTTCGATCTGGTTATCACCAACTTCGTGTACAAGAGGAAGATATTCAAAAACTTCCTTCCGAACAAGGTATGGTCACTACGAGTTCATGGTCATGCCTCTTGGGCTAACCAATGCACCCGCGGTTTTCATGGACCTCATGAATCGTGTGTGCAAACCGTACCTTGATAAATTCGTGATCGTCTTCATTGATGATATCTTAATCTACTCCAAGACTAAATCCGATCATGAGCAACACCTTAGGTTGGTTTTGGACCACTTGAGGAAAGAGCAACTATATGCCAAGTTCTCCAAATGTGAAATTTGGCTAAAGGAGGTTCAATTCCTGGGTCATATCGTCAACGAAAAAGGAATTCATGTTGACCCTGCTAAGATCGAAGCTGTTAAGAATTGGAATGCCCCTAAGACCCCCACCGAAGTTTGTTCATTTCTTAGTCTTGCGGGATATTATCGTCGTTTCATTTCAAATTTCTCAAAGATTGTTGTTCCTCTCACCGCTTTGACCCACAAGGGTAAACTTTATGAACAGGGACCAAAGCAAGAAGAAGCTTTCCAAACTCTCAAGAAAAAGTTATGCAATGCTCCTATTTTGACTCTCCCTGGTGGGAATGATGATCTAGTTGTCTACTGTGATGCCTCCAACCAAGGTCTCGGTTGTGTCCTCATGCAACGGGGCAAAGTAATCGCTTATACATCAAGGCAACTTAAGATTCATGAGAAGAATTATACGACGCACGAGCTCGAATTGGGTGCGGTCGTATTCGCATTGAAGATTTGGAGACATTACCTCTATGGCACAAAATGTGTGGTGTTCACCGACCACAAAAGTCTCCAACACATCTTCAACCAAAAAGAACTCAATATGAGGCAACGACGTTGGGTTGAACTCCTTAACGACTATGACTGCTAGATTCATTACTATCCCGGCAAAGCGAATGTTGTAGCCGACGTTTTGAGTCGAAAGGACCATGTCATGCTTCATTGTATCTAAATTCAAACCGACATTCAACATCGTAACCTAGAAGCTCAACATGTCTCGGTCACCGAGGGTAACATGTACGAGGAAATGTCGTGTGGTGTTGAACTTCAGCTTAAAACAAAACCCAATTGCTTACTTTATTACTTGAACCGTATTTGGGCTCCCGATCACGATGATCTCCGTGCATTTCTCATGAACGAGGCCCACAAGACTCGTTATTTTATCCATCCTGGTGCGGATAAAATGTACCAAGATCTTCGCCAACATTATTGGTGGCCCGGTATGAAGAAAGGCATTGCTCTCTATGTTGCCAAATGTCTAACTTGCTCCAAAGTCAAAGCCGAACACCAACGTCCTTCCGGTTTACTTGAACAACCGGAAATTCCCATGTGGAAATGGGAGAACTTAGCTATGGATTTCATTACCAAACTCCCTCGCACCTCAAGTGGTCATGATAGCATTTGGGTGATCATGACCGCCTCACCAAATCTGCTCATTTCTTGCCTATCCGTGAAGACTATCGGATTGAGAAATTGGCCCGAATTTACATTGACGAAGTTGTGAGCCGTCACGGTGTTCCCCTAAACATAATCTCCGATAGAGATGCTCGGTTCACCTCCCGTTTTTAGCAATATCTCCAACTGCTCTTGGTACACGATTGGATTTTAGTACAATTTACCATCCTCAAACAGATGGTCAGACCGAGCGTACAATTCAAACTCTTGAGGACATGCTTAGAGCATGCGTTATTGACTTTGGTGGTAATTGGGATTCACATCTATCCCTAATTAAGTTCTCTTACAACAATAGCTACCACACAAGTATCAACAAGGCTCCATTTGAAGCTCTCTATGGTCGTAAGTGTCGTTCTCCTATATGTTGGAACGAGATTGGTGAAGCACAAATCACCGGTCCCGAACTAATTCAAGAAACATCCGACAAGATTATCCAAATCCGTGACAACATTCGAGTAGCGAGGAGTCGGCAAAAGAGTTACGCCGACAAACGACGAAAACCCTTGGAATTCCAAGTCGGTGACCTGGTTCTTCTAAAGGTGTCTCCGTGGAAAGGTGTGATCCGTTTTGGAAAGAAAGGCAAGTTAGCACCTCGCTATGTGGGTCCATTCAAGATCCTTGAAAGGAACGGAAAAGTGGCTACAAACTCGAGTTACCTCCATCACTTGGCAATGTGCATCCTACATTTCATGTGTCTAATCTTAAAAAATGTCTTGCTGGTGAGAATCTCCATATACCTCTTGACGATGTGCGCATTGACGAAACGATGCACTTCGTTGAGAGACCGGGAGAAATCATGGATCGTGAAATCAAGCAGCTCAAGCGAAGTCGTATCCCTATTGTCAAAGTTCGTTGGGAATCAAAACGTGGTCTTGAGTTTACTTGGGAAGGAGAGGACCAAATGAAGCTCAAGTACCCCCACCTCTTTGCTGATGTAGTCGCCCCAGCTAGTTAAATTTCGAGACGAAATACCCTTAACAAGGGGAGACTGTAACATCCATGACTTTTATGATATAATTTTTAGTTCAGTTCACAATCCAATTCAACTCCGTACCGGTTCTGTACAATATGTCACATTTAAAAACATATCAATTTAAGCTCTCAACCTTACACACTAACATATTATTATATTATTAAATATATATTCTTACATCATGTTATAGAGTATAAAATAAAATAATAATAATAATAATAATAATAATAATAGTAATTTTTATAAATAGTAGAAAGGCATGATTAATTGTAAATATTCACACGTTCAATTTTAAATAAATCAGTTTGAACCTTTTAACCCCAAGAACCCTAAATCCTAAAATTTTGAACCTCCCACTCACAAACTCAACCTGCTTTGACTTTTTATAGTCAACAGGGTCAAATTTGGGTAATCCAAACTTCCAAAATGGAACCATTCGTTCGTTTTCAACTTTCCTTGAGTGAGTAAACATCTATCGATCCCTCCTAACTCGTCAAGACCTTTCAATTTAACAATACACACGGCTAATTGCAAATTCTAGACAGTTTGACCTCACGAAGTCAAACTGCGCTCAATTCAATCCTCAATCAAGTAATCAGACGCGTTTTAAACCCGTAAATCATGCTTTGATTAATGGTATGTGTATTCAGTCCCAAATCCCGTCTCAATTCATCCAAAACCGAACTGATTACGCGCAAAAGGATCCCAACATTTTACGCTTGCGTTTTGAAATTTAATCGAGTAATTAAGATAAAATTAAACGAATTAATACAGCCGCACATCTTCGTAGAATCCCATTCAAACTCACGGAACTCTTCTTCGCGTCTCATTACCTCTCTGGAAATCCATTGAGCTCAAGAAATTTTGGAACCTACACTCTAGCGGTTCTCCTTCGTTACTGCACCAAACCAGGTGATTCTTATGCCTTTGTGATCGTTTAAAACCAGAGATCGAAAGCCCCATGATCATAGTTTCGATCTGTTGCTTATCGGGTTGATTCTCAGGCTAGGGTTTTCGGGAATATGATTAGGGAAGGAGATGAGTTGGGATTTAGTGTTTAAAAACATTTCACACATACCTTCTGTCAAGAATTTAAATTCAGTTCAAACGGTTATGCTTCGTTGCCCCTACACGCATGGTTCCGAGTTCGAAACCCACACTCGGTGGTTATTTTTACGCGTGCCTTGCCAGACCCGACCGCCTGTATTGATCTTGTTAAATTCAAAATAAACCGGCCTTATAACATGATACACCCCTCGGTCTGGTGGTTAGAACTCATGACTCACACAGTGGCCACCCGGGTTCGAACCGGGTGGACTACCTATATTTTTTAAACCGATTTGTAAATCTCCAAAATTTTATAAAAATAATTTTTATAAACCTTACAATATTTGTAACAGAATAAAACCAGATTTATTAATTTTTAATATAAATTCAGTTTTATTACGAATTTAGTTGTCAAACTTGTATATTAAATTTTTAAAATAGAAATTTTAATATTTAAATTAATTTTCAAATAAAAACATTTCCTTTTTATAAAGTTATAAAATGTCAACTTTATTTATTTCTAAATGATAAATAAACATATATATATATATATATATATATATTATAACCTACAAAGTTAAATATATATTTAGTATTAACCTTTATAAATAAATATTATTTACACAACTTTATATCTACACATCTTTATAAATAAATAAAGTAAAAAAAAATTTATTTAATATAATACACACACTATTTTTATAACTAAATAAATAAATAACAACTATTTAAATTTTATTTAGTTATTCAAACTCAAACCCTAACTTCAACCATTTAAACTATTTATTTCAAACTTTCAATTTATAAAAACACCCATTCAAGTCCAAACACAATAACCTACATACTTCCTTCCAAACTACAACTCAACCCTTCATACACACATCCAATCCAATCCTAGGCTTAGACATAGACTTTTGTACACGCTATTAATTCAATATGCATTACACACTAGGTTAGCGTGGGGAGTTACAAGGATCATTTTGCTACCAAGTCTCGCGTGCTAGCTACACCTTTGATTCAGGTGAGTATTACATAGCCCCTTTTACTCTTTTACACTTTTCGGGGTGAAACATGAACTCTATACACTCAATTGCTTACATTTACCCAAACTACACAAACACAAATCCTCTTTACATTCATGTGTGCAAATTTGAGCTTTATGTTTGAGTGCTAGGTGTGTTAACTGTTTGTGTGCAATTTATATGCAATCATTAACTATTCAAGCCGAAAGTTAACAATGATAGATCTATTGAGTCTGACAAACCCACCCAGATTGGGGTGATTGTTACCGACAACACAATTTGCATGCTAGTTACAAAGGTTTGATTGTACTCTAGTTACACAGTAGTTGATCCCCATAAATGCCTTATTTTATCATGTTATGTTAGGTTTTGATTATTTACATCAATACACTATTTTTGTATAAACTTGTGTATGCTCACCAACTTTTTATTTGACCATATTTTATTCATGTTTCAGGTGCTAATGTGTGATTTTGATCAAGACTTGCTACACATAAGTTTTGGACCTAGATAATTTTAATAAAGGATTATGTATTTCATTTTATGTACTTGGTTTGATTTTGTTTTGAACATTTGCAATGAATTTGAATGATTAATATATTTCAATTTAGTCAACCTTGTGCTCATGAACAGTCTACATGTCCCGCCCCAACATTTCCACCATCGGTTGGGGTGTGACAGTCATGCACCGATCTTAGCATTACCCAAAGGAAATGATGATTTTGTCATCTATTGTGATGCTTCTCGAACTGGTCTGGGTTGCGTGTTGATGCAACGAGACAAGGTTATTGCCTATGCATCACGCCAACCTAAAATTCATGAGAAAAACTATACCACGCATGTTTTAGAACTTGGTGCCATTGTGTTCGCTTTAAAGATCTGGAGACACTATCTGTATGGTACCAAATTCATGATATATTCAGACCACAAAAGCCTCTAACATATTTTTAATCAGAAGGATTTAAATATGAGGCAAAGGAGGTGGATGGAACTTATCAGTGACTACGATTGTGAAATCAAATACCATCCCGGGAAGGCAAATGTAGTGACAGATGCTTTGAGTCGGAAGGAACGAAGCCAACCGATTAAAGTAAAAGCACTACGATTTGATCTAAAGTCAGATTTAATGGAACAAATCAAAGAAATCCAACCAAAAGCCTTGGAAGAAGAGAACATCAAGAAAGAACGTATGATTGGGAAACATAAATTGCTATCTAAAGGAAATAATGTAATCATGAGATTCGATCAAAGGATCTGGATTTCAAGACTTGGAGATATTCAAGAGAAGGTGTTAGATGAAGCACATAAATCAATATATTCCATGCATCCTGATGCAAACAAGATGTATAAAGATCTGAAGACACATTACTGGTGGCCTAACATGAAGAGATCAATTGCCCAGTATATAGACAAATGCTTGACTTGTCTTCAAGTTAAGATTGAGCACTAGAAACCAGCAGGTCAATTACAACAAATAGAATTACCTGTCTAGAAATGGGATTGTATTACAATGGACTTCGTTACTAAACTACCCAGAACTCAGAAAGGGCATAATGCAATATGGGTCGTGATCGATACACTGACCAAGTCGGCCGATTTCATACCTATCAATGAAACGTACTTTATGGATAAGTTAGCCAGAATTTACATCAATGAAATTGTGAGCCACCATGGCATACCACTGTCTATTATTTATGATAGAGACAGTCGGTTCACGTCTAGATTCTAGACAAGTTTTTAGAAAGAATTTGGAACTAGACTTCCCATGAGTACTTCATATCATCCCCAGACAGATGGACAGAGTGAATGAACAATTCAAACTCTGGAAGATATGCTAAGAGCTTGTGTTATCGATTTCGAAGGAAATTGGGATAATCACCTAACCTTAATCGAATTCTCTTACAATAACAGTTACCATTCAAGTATTAAAGCTGCACCATTCGAAGCACTGTACGAAAGGAAGTGCAGAACTCCTGTCTGTTGGACTGAAATAGGAGACAGTCAATTATCTGGACCTGAAATTATACAAGAAACAACAGATAAGATAGTCCAAATTAAACAACGGTTGAAAACGGCTCAAGATTGACAAAAGAGTTATGCTGACAGCAGACGACGACTGTTAGAATTCCAAGTCGGAGATTATGTATTGTTAAAAGTTTCACCTTGGAAAGGTGTTGTAAGGTTCAGAAAAAGTGGAAAGTTAGGACCAAGATATATCTAAGTGTTTAGCTGATCCAACTCCGGCTATTGCACTAGAAGATGTGCATGTGGATGATAAGCTTCACTTCATTGAACAACCAATCGAAATTTTAGACCCTCAAGAACAGAAGTTAAGAAAGAAAGTAATACAAATGGTGTTGGTTCAATATCAAGGTCGGATCGGAGCCGACAAAACTTGGGAACTAGAGGAACAAATGAGAACCAAGTATCCTCATCTACTTAACTCTTAATTTCGAGGACGAAATTTCTTAAAGGATGGGAGATTTGTAAAACCTCAAAAATTCTCTAGAAAATAAAGGACTAAACTTGCCAATTCTCAAAGTTTAGGGGTGCATATGTAAATAAACAAAGTCCAAGGACTTAAAATGAAATTTTTGAAAATCAAAGGGGTAGCGGACTGCTACCCAAGACCTTACCGGTCCGCTACGTGTTGGCTAAGGAAGCCCTCGGGAGATGACACGTGCCCATGTGACTCGCTGATGAAAATCTGACACGTAGAAGGGTGGCGGGCCGCTAGCCTGAGCTTTAACGGTCTGCTACGTGTGCCCCAATCCAGTTAAACCGCCTTATTGGGTGGTGGACCGCTACCACCTTGTGTAGCAGTCCGCTACGGGTCCCATTTATGCCCTATAAATAGTTGAATGATTTCAACTCTTTTACACACACAAACACACTCAAATAAACATCCCGATACCAAGACCTGGTTCGCGTTCGAGAGTCCGGTTTCAGGCCATTCAAATTCAAATTGCCGTAGATAGTGCTGAGGTAAGGTTTCGACCTCCCATTAAGCTTTGGTTATATACCATTAAGCTAGGTTTGTGTAATTAAGTAATGCCGTATGATATCTAGGAGCTTTGTCCGAAGTGTTGATCATATTACTGAATTGATAAGCCGAGATCGTGCCAAGGTGAGTTCTTAAACTGTGATGTATGAACCCAATCATGACCTGGCCTGGCATGATTGATTTATGAAAACATTTTTAGTATCTTGAAATGATTGAACCGGTTGTTTATATATAACGTATTCTAAGCGCTTATTATATTTCACATGCCCATGGAACGGCATGTTGGACAGGACCCGTGGAACGGTCTTTGGTTATATATAGACTGAATGATTGTTCATAGTTGTCTATGAATTTGGGTGTTGAAGCCCATGAATGTGTTCAAGATACTTTGCCGGGTCATTTTAATAAACTATTTTAGTTTATGAATTCACCAGCTTTGTGCTGACCCATGTTTTATCAAATGGTTTTGAACGCATCACAAGTAGTCATTAGACAAGGCATTTCCAGGACTAGAATGAATTGATGAACGATCCAGATGATGGGCATGCCTGAAACTATAATTCTTGAATGGTATGTTACTTTTTTGGAACGATGATAAAATGTTATGTAACATTTTGATTCCACGAATGTAAACATTATTATGATAAAATGAAAGATGACGTTTTAGATTTCGCTGTGTGTTTTTGATATCAACGTATCAGTAACTAGAAGGCGACCTTCTGACCAGTATGTAGTTATCTGACAAACGGAATGTTCTATCTAAGCAAGGACGGTGTATAAATCCCTCCTAGACCCATCGTTCATTCCTGGGAACATCTCTGTTGCAGGTACTACTCTGGTTAGATAACTGTCCTGTGTTACGGGTCTGACATCTATGCTCTTCTCAGGTTCTTGTAGCTCTTAAATGCTCTACTGCAGTAAATAAGCGAAGACCAAACGGACTCGGAAGAGCGGTTCGGGAGTCGGGACAACAGGAGGGTTCTCGAGAGTAGTGGAGGCAGAGGGAAACTAGAGTATTGTTGTGAGTTTATGTGGAAAATGAATTCTTGGAACCCTCTATTTATAGGCTGAACTTGCACCTGTAGCGGACCGTTAGCCAGGAGCCTGGAGGTCCGATACCGCACCCTGCTGCCTGCATGCATGACATGTGGTGGCTATGTAGCGCACGCTTGCCACATGTCCGCAGCGAACCGTGTGGGCCTACCTTAACGTTCCGCCACCACCATGCGTCACTAGGGCTGACGCATGCCCTACACGCGTCCAGGACACGTGTCTGGTGCAGAGGGTGCTTAGGGAGGTGTGTAGCGGACCGTTAGCCAGGATGCTGGATGTCCGCCAGCCATGCCCATTCCATAGCGGACCATTAACCATGTGGTGTCGGTCCGCCAAGCCTCCAGCGGGGCTTCTCCTTGCCATCCGTAGCGGACCATTAGCTTGTGGGTAGCGGTCCGCTACCCTATGATTTTCAGAATTTTTTTTCATATTTTCTTTCTAACTTTTGGTTTTTGACAAATCTACTCCTTATAGAATTTGATCTTGGCAATATTGGGACGAAAATTTGATAGGTGTCACATCATTCCCAACTTATTTGGAATCTCGTCCTCAAGATTTTTATTTGAATAAGTGAGGGTATTTCTTTTTCATTTCCTATTCCAGTTCCCACGTGTACTCAGGTCCACGTCTTGAATTCCATTTCACTTTGACTATAACAAGTCATTTCTGTTTTAATTTTTTCACATGTCTGTCCTCAATTTGCAATGGCTATTCCACGAACTTAAGCCTTTCATTGACCACTACATCTTGTAGCGGCATTACCAGAGTTTCATCTACCAAACATTTGCGTAGATTGGAGACATGGAATACATCGTGTACTCCATTCATTTCTTCTTGTAACTCTAACTAATATGCCACAGTTACAATTCGTTTTATGATCTTAAAAGGTCCAACAAACCCAGGGCTTAACTTCCCTTTCTTTCCGAACCGAACCACGCCTTTCTAAGGTGATACCTTAAGTAATACATAATCTCCAATATTAAATTCTAATAGCTTTCTCATTTTATCGGCGTAACTTTTATGCCGATCACGAGCCATTTTCAACCTTTCTCTTATTTGTAAGATTTTATCTTTGGTTTCTTGGACTATTGATGTCGTCCATACGCTCTACAAAAGCAAAACGAAAACCTAACCTAGACAATCTAGTAACACTCAAGAAATCCTCTAAACTAGATCACAATGACAAGCAAATGTACCTACCAATTGCAATACAGCCCGACGGAAGTTCGGATATCGAACCCACGAGACACTGACTATAGCTAAACTAGACTCCAACAAAGAACTAAGATATTTGGTTTGGGGGGGGGGATTCTATGAACAAAGATTAAACTAATAGAAATCAAAAGTTCTAAGAACTCTCTAACGACAACTAATCAAGCAGAAAACTAGGTTGAAATAAATAATAGAGAAAACACTACCTATGTATGAATCCTATTTGTGAAACTCGGTTTTCTCTCGGTTATGGAAACTATGATGGAACCATAATCTAGAAATACTACACCCTCAGACTACCTAAAGTATCCCTGATCATTCTCAAGGTGTGACCTAAAATGAAACCTAAGGGGTGTGTGATGCTCACTGGATGGTCAGATTACCTTTCAGTCTCTTCAGCAACACTAAAGTACCCTACAGACAGATCATCTTTCGATATCACTATCTCAGTACATTCAAGGAATGCAAGGGGTAACTTGAAGACTCTCGATAAGACACGGGAATGCAAAGAACACTAGGACACCTAGGGAAACCTCCTTTCAGAGCCTCTCACCTAAACACCTAACACCAAGGACAACCCGACTACTTCTGACCTCTCAGCTATCAAAGTAGGTTATTCATCTATATCCTCTAAACTCAAAAATACTGTTCCTATGGATAATGATATCAAAAACCCATAAACAAATCACAAACACATAGTAGGTGACCTAATCATGCATCTATAACTGAAAGACATTCAACAAGATTCATGAAGAACAATAAGTGATCATAAATTAGACATAAACATGCATACACATCAGATCAATTGCAAACAAGTTCTTTACTTTAATATCAAACCATCACTAGAATCCAAAAACTGAAACAAAACTATGAATTCAACAAATCAACATCAAAATCTAGGCAGTTATGAAAGTTTGGCCAACAACCATGTCTAATAGGATCAAAACAGTTGTAAAGAACCGAAACAACGTGTCAATTAAACAAATCAAAGGCAAAGAATCAAAGAATGAGAACCGAGTGATTACAAACTAATCAATCCGGATCCAAAAGCCCCAAATCCTTGCTCCAATGGCTTCCTCTACTCTGGAAATCGCCTAAAGCTCTCAACTTCACGGCCAAAAGTCCAACTTCTATCACAATGGAAATCTAATTCTTTAAATATCGATTTTAGGGTTTTTCCCTAATTTTGGAATCTTCACCTGTCACGAACTAAGAATAATAGTCCCCAGCTTCCAATTCTCAAGCCTTTCGCGTGTCGTGAACATCTCAGCTTCCATCTTCGCGTGGCGCAAAGGTCATAATATCCAACTTTTTAATTCTTTTTCAAGGCTTCCCTCGTGTGCTCGGTTTCTCCATGATATAACCTTCGGATTTACTTCTTCACACGAGCACCTATAACATGACACAGACTCATAACGAAACAAAAAACGAATACAATACTATCTAAAACACACACAAAATACAAGGATAAAAGCATGTGTTTTGCAACACATCAAACATCCCCACACTTAATCTTTTTTCGTCCTCGAAAAAGAATCTGCAATGGAATTATAACTGGAAACTAAGCTTTAACAATCTCATTAATTCATTAGCACAAATATAATCACGTGTTAACTACAACAATTGATATTTCTATCCGACTAATCCAAACAACCAACTAATAAAGCACCCGATTATGTTTTAACATCACATTACAAAGCTATCATTCTATCTATGGGTCCCACACTCAGAAAGCTATAGCTCAACCTAATCCCAACTCAAGTTATATCAAAGTCTGGATTAAACCATATAGATTTTCCCCCCACTATAAACAAAAACTTATATGTTTAAAAAAAATTGATCAAAATGAATAATGGATAAATGGTTTGAATGATATGATCATTATTTAACAATATGATAATCAAACCTTACCTAGTGGTGCTTCAACAAAGCTGGAACTCGGCATGTGGCACATATGCTGCAGTTCTAGCTATGAAGTACTTAAGAGTTAACCCAGTGGTGTTTCAATCAGGCTGGAACCCAACGTGTGATATGTAGGCGAAACTTAGATTTCCAAATTAATTAAGCTCACGACAAATGGAATTATGGAACGCGGGTGCCACCAACTCTCGGATTTATTTTCATAAAAAGAAAGTGGCATGCCAAAGAATTTCAAAAACATATAATTTTTTTAATTTAATATAGTACATATCACCCTATATTGACATTTTCAGCTTTACCGTTTCCCCTAAGATGAGAACCCACAAAATATCCAGATTTAAATTATTCAATTAACCTAGTTAACACTTTCAGGATATTTAAGCTTTTCATAGTCGGCTCGGTCTACCAAAACATCACACATTAGATGCTTTTTCTATTATTATTTCATTTAAATTCAACAAGCAGATTCTCAGTTCTACCTATCTTCCATTTAATTGCAAAAACTTTAAATCAAAGACATTTTTTGAAAATGTTTAAATTTTTTTGTATTTTTGTATATTTTATTTAACTAAAACAACCTAAACAAACTAAGATAGACGTAGTCTCCCATCTACACACTTAAAATGCACATTGTCCCCAATGTGAACCGAGAAATGACGAAAAACAAAAATAAAGAAAAGAAAATAAATTATACAAAAATAAATTGGAAAAGACTTAGTTGGTTAATGTGTAGGTCCCAGGTGGGCGTGTGTCGGATCATGATCGTGTGGGTGTGTAGTCTAGTCAACAAGAGTGCGGAATCCTCGTGACTAGGTGGAACAAAGTAAGATGACAAATGTAAACATGACAATAACAAACACTCGTACTCAAAATACTCGGTCTATTATAGCAAACTGTTTACAAACACAAGTATAGACGCTGAAATGACTTCTGAACTGATACAAGGCTATAAGGTGTGTACTTGTGTGTGAGATTACATCTATGTGAAATGTGAAAACAGACTTGACTATATATAGACCATGGCCATGCATACTTGTAAGTACGCATGAATAAACTTCATGCGTACTTACCTAAGTACGCATGACCATTGTGTACTTGAAAAATACGTAGGAATACTTTCCATGCGTATTTGTTTAGTACCCAATATAAACTTACAATTTGAAATACAAACATCAAACAGTACAAGTTCAGACAAAATTAAATTACAACTCAATCAACAGACAAATACAAAAACATACATAAACATAAAGACTGAATTGTAGATAAACAAAAGCTTCAGCATAGAATCCAGAGTGCCTGTCACAAAGATGCTTCAACAGACTCCCCCTTGACAGCAACTCTGGATTTCTTCAGTCTTCGTAGGCACCTCCTGCTTGACCTCCACCGCCCAACCCTGACTTGTAGTCAAAACAAAATTTGACTAGCTTGTTGTAGTGGGTAGCTAGAAGCTTTGTCCATTCATCCGTATGTATGCAGTACTTGTCCACCAACACCTCCAGATCTCTAACTGAAAAGTTGATGAAGATAATTTCATTAAACACCCTGACTATCTCCTTCAAACTAAGCTTCTCAATCATAACAGCCTCGCCGGTTACTGGGTCTACGTACCAGTACCATAAGTTCCCCAACATATTCTGAGGAATTTTCCTCAGAGGTATGTGAGTCTCACATAGTACCGGTTTATAGACAAGATTTTTCAAGAACTTGCATGTCACAGGATGTCTCTGAGTTTTTTCTTTGACACGCCTCGACATTTGAGGCTTGAAAACTTCAAACTTCCCAGAGTTACCTTCCTTCTGCAATGTCTGCCATAGACCTTTGGCTATGGAAAAAGAGGTTTCGCCGATGAGTTCTCTGTTTGCCAAGTTAACTATGGGTAATGAATTAAAGGCTTCAGTTGTCGGTTTGAGGTATTGAACACCTCAAGATCATTTAATGGCAAATAAACCTTTATCATCTTCAAACCGTATAGACAAGATCATTCCAGCAATGCCATGCTTGTCCGTGTACTGTGATTTGTACCAGGCGGCTGACTGTGTTGTTTTAAACCACTCTTGAGGAACTCTCCTGCAAGAGTTGCTGTTGTCACTTGCTTAAGGAAGAGGGCTGGTTTGGGAGGCCTCAACTGTTGTTGCCTCAACCCTAACAAAGTCAACTTCAGGTTCAGCTGGTTCATTTATTGTAGGGGCTTCAAAGATCTACCCATCTTCCAATTCGTATACACCCTCATCGTCCCCTTTGGGAAACTCAATCATAACATCCTCTCATTCCTCATCCCATTCATAAAGGCCACTTCAGGTTCAGCTGGTTTATTTATTGTAGGGGATTCAAAGATCTCCCCATCTTCCAATTCGTATACACCCTCACCGCCCCCTTTGGGAAACTCAATCATAACATCATCTCCTTCCTCATCCCATTCATCACCCAAATCGATCTCACATTCTTTAATTTCCTCTAAGGCTCCGACCATAGCTTCATTGGTCAAGTTTGGCTTAGTGGATAGATCTTCCAGGACTTCGGCCACGGACTTACCCTTGTCACTTCCACCACATGTTCCTTCTTATGTAGACTCACATTGTGCCATCGGTACTACTGATAGTGAAGCTGATACAGCTTGTTGCTTACTACCAGCACCACTAGAAGGGCCGGCACCGGATCCTTATCTTGATCCTTATCACCAGTTTGGTCAATGTGGTGACAGGCTTCCTCAGCTTGTTTGCTAGACTCCCCCTGGGCACCAAGCTGTTTCAGTAGCTTCTCCACAAGATTAACCAATACTATGTGTTCATCTCTTTGTAATAGCATTTGATCCTCCATAGCTTTCTTGTGGAAAAGAACATAATCATTGACTTTGAATTGTATTTGGTTGAGTTCTAACAATGATTTGAGTTGTTCTTGAGTTCCCTGCCATTCATGTCTTAACATGGTGGTTTCCTCAATAAGTGAATTGATCTTAGCCTGTTGTGCCTTAGCTTCTAATTTTGAGTTGGCAGCATCTTTAAGCAAGGCTGCAACTTGAGCTTCTAAGTATGAGATGCGAGCCTCTCGGGATCAACTTCTCTAGCCGTTGAGGCTTCACCCGTCTCATGAATCGTGTTAGAAAAAAGTTCAGAAAGATCAAAGTGAGAACCCATATCACCAAACTCTATTGAGTGAGTCATAGGGGTAAGGTGCTAGCAGTAACAGATACTACAAGGGATGTTGTTGGGATGACAGTCGGTGCTGTTTTTGTTTCCACAATAATGGACTCAGCCATTATGGGTAGGGTGTCAGTTGAGATTGGGATTGTAATGGCAGGAAGAGAGACTATCGGTGGAGTCGCCTCCTGTATGGTAGGAACAATCACAGGTGTAATTGTCCGATGTTTTCGCCTGTGTACAATTGTGTTGGTTCTCCAGAACTCCTTTGTGCTTCAAGACGGGCAGTGATTTGCTCCAAGACAACATTCCATGGATGATCGGATCTAAATTTCTTTCTTCGTTCTACCACATGCGCCATCAGCCTCACTCTCTGAGCTTTCATCGTCGAGTATAAATTCACTATCTGAATTATCCTTTCTTTGACGTTTGGAGGATGATTCAGGAAGGGACACCTGAACATTCCTACGTGGATGTGCTTGATCGGGTGCATCATCAGAGTCGGATGAGTCAGTTATAGTTCTTTCAAAGTCTGTTGCCTCCTCATCATCACTATTATCACCATCACTAGCTTCATCATCAGAATCATCATCACTAGATTTACTTTCAACTTAGTGTTCAACCTCTTATTCATCTTGTGGTTCTTCATCTGAGTGGTCACTAGCTTTTGGTTCAGAATTGTTGCTATACCATCGGTCATCAGCAGGTGCAATATATGCTTCATTGATTAAGTGCCCAAACAAAGGTGTATGTACAGGAATGGGTTCTTCAACTCCAGCCTTCATGAATTGAACGAATACCCTTTTATCCACTCGTTTAACTTGTAACCGATGTCCTATCTGTGGAAGGTTTGGCAAAAAGTGATTGATAAGTAGCTGGACAAATCATGGAAACAATAGAAACCAAAATCTTTCAATTGCATCAATCTGTTCCAGCATGGACTTGTAGATGTAGCATGAGAAATGGTATCCTCTGTTTAATGATAAACCAACCATTGCAGATGCAAATCATGTCCCATTGCATCTTTTCCAGCCTTGATTGTAGAAATGCATTAATCATGATGTGAGCAAAGTATCTCCATTGATCTAACATCCATCCCTTTTTGTAAGATGGGTAGTCAATCCTGCCAACATAGCCCATTCGTTGCCTCCAACAGGCGTCAATAACATAACCAGCATAAACAGTGGGATTTGTTGCTTGGTCATGGGATTGTAAAACCTGACAGATTGTGGCCTCAGAAATAGATATTTGTTGATTTGCCACAGTAGCTCTAATCACATTTGGAGTAACTCTCCAATCAAGTTCTGCAGTATCCCAGAACTGTTCAATATAAGGTCTGGAGACAATCGGATTTGCTGAGATAACATATGCAAGCTTCGAGTGATTCAGAAATGTTACAATATCTTGATAGTTGACAGCAACACCTCTCCATTCCGATTCGGTTAGTGCCAACATGTTGAACTCATCTGTGTACGCACGTCTCACCATACCTGCAAGGAACACAATTAAACAATTTTATAACAGTTTAAAGATCAAAGTAATATACCTACAACAGTTAAGATATAGTAGACACACAAAGTGAATTTTTAGGACTTAGAAAATTTTTCAGGTTGCACTTATATGCGTACTTATAAGTACGCATGTGCAAAACTTGTCATGCGTACTTATCAAGTACGCATGCATAAATGTTCATGCGTACTTGTAAGTACGCAGGAGTCGTATTTCGCCCGGTTTGCTAAGTATCAAAATTATCAAGTCGGTGTTAATGGTGTACAATTATTGTTCTTAGGGTGTCGAAAAGATGGTAGGAACACAATGCAACTTTGGTCAATACTATTATCAAGTAACACAAGTCTCATTTGGATCAAACAGGGTCCGACACTACCCTTGGTTCAAACACAAGATCAAAAATCCAATTTTAACCAATTAAGGTGATGAATTTTGCGTTAAACGACTTAGATTGATGATTAGAAACTTGGTTTGGTACTCAATTTCGCATGCAAACAAGTTAATGAATCCAAAATTTTGTCATCAGACCCTAGTCTCAAGAACACCGAATTTTGCTCAATTTTGGAAGATTTAATGGTCAAAATGTGTTGAGATTCTCACCAAATGATCTAGAGATGATATTGAAACTAAATATGTGATTGAAAACGGTTTTGTAACACAATGATTTTAGAGTAGATGAGCGGGTTGTGAAGTCTGAAGAGTGTAATGTTCAAATGAGGAGTAAATGCTTTTTGCCGTTATATATACCCCGCAATTCAGACCCTGCATACTTGAGCAAGTGCGCATGACCAACACCATGCGTATTTTACAAGTACGCATGAGTTAAGTCATGTGTACTTATTAAGTACCCATGGTTTAAGTTATGCGTACTTGCTTAAGTACGCATGAATTATTATCTGCTCAAATTTTAACTCAAAAATTATGAAGCGATCGAAGACGAACTTGATAGTAATATTCAATTCTAAATGAAACAAAAACGTTTCCGAAAGTTATGAAAATATTTTTCGTTTTTCCAAAAAGTTTGAAAGAGTTGTGCATAAAACCTTTTTGTCTTTTTCAAAGTTTAAGCAAACACACCCTGAAAATCTTTTTGTTGTTTTTCTGATAGTATGTACAAGATACTGAATAACATAATACTTACAGTGAATATCTTTTTGATCAAGTCATGAGCAGAGGATCATATCAGGCTAAAACATGTAGCAATAGTAATATAAGATAAATTTCAAAGAAATTGGGATCATATCATGACATACCTACTTAAAGTCACTTTGGAATACATATCATGTTAATTCAAATTGTCAATATTATAAGATTTGAAACTATAAGCATTCTTGGATCAGGTTCATGTGAGTTAAGGTACCATTTAAATTTCTACAACGTGTACCCCACAGTTATGTTAACAGAAAGTAAATGCATTATCTCAAGACATCTAAAATTTTACCAAGGATTATCAAAATCTTCAGCTTGAAGTTACATCATTTAGCACAGAAAAATCAAGCAGAATCCATAAGGATTATCAAGAATCATAAGATTCAGAATCGATTGATTCATTTGTCTTAGTTTATGAGGTTTATCTTAAGTGAATATCTTATAATGATTCAGGAGAATAGATATGGAATCCAAAGATTAGGGTAATAGGATCCAACTATTATTTGGATATCTTCAATAGAACAGATGTGATCCAAGGGGGTTGTATAACGGTTGTTGTCAAGACATATCTTGGCTCAACTTCTCATTGCATACTTGTGAGTATGGGCAGTGAAGTGAACCAAAAAATTATGCTAAAGACATAACCCGAAACTGGTATCAAAAGATAATACTAGCCAAAATCTTACATTTTATTTCTGATAATGATCTTTTATTGATCTTTTACGCACACACGCAACAAAACTTGGGTTCAAATCACAGTTGTAGTAGAGATATTTAGATTTTCACACTACTAATGATTTAATGAATGCTTCTAGCCTACTGACAGTTCAAATTAAATGATAATTTATAAATAGTTTAACTAGTCATGATACAATAATTTCCCAATTGTGCAGTCTAAGAAATTTAGATCACCTACTGATATACTATCATTTCCTCGTAACTTCAAATGACTATGAAATTTTTGATAGTTTTATATTTTGTTTCGTTTTTCTGAAAGGTTTTTTTTTAAAGAACAAAATTAAACTAAATAGAACATAAAAATGAAAATTAAATAAATTTAACTTCCAAGAAACAAGTTTGTTTTGAAAAATGATTTTCACTCAGGATTAAACATTCCTATCATGTTGACGAGATGTTCAAAACGAGAACGACCAAAGGTTTTTTTGAAAAGGTCGGCATAATTGTTGTCCGTGTGAACTTTTACAAGTTCAACTAAGCGCTTTTCAGCACAATCACGGATAAAATGGTGACGAATTTCAATATGCTTAGTTTTGGAATGTTGCACCAGGTTATTCGTGATAGACATGGTAGCATTATTTTCAATGAACATCGGAGTTCCAGTGTAATTCAAGCCATAATCCCTGAGTTGTTGCTGGATCCATAAGATTTGAGAACAACAGCTTGCAGCAACAATGTATTCGGCTTCACAAGTTGATACAGAAACCGTCGATTGCTTCTTACACTGCCAGGAGACAAGCGTATCTCCTAGAAATTGACATCCACCAGAAGTTGATTTCCTTTCGAGATTACAACCACCGTAGTCTGAATCGGTGTAAGCTTTGAAGTCAAATGACTGATTCTTTGGATACCAGAGACCTAATTGGGGTTTCCCTTTTAGATATCTGAATATCCTTTTTACAGCAATCAAATGTGATTCCTTCAATTGTGATTGAAACCTTGAACACAAGCATACAGAAAACATAATGTCAGGTCTTGATGTTGTTAAGTACATTAGAGAACCAATCATTCCACGATATAATTTGCAATCTATGGCATTGTCGTCCTTGTCTGGACTTAGCTTGTGGTTGACTGGGATCAGTGTGCAATAAGTAGAACAGTCATTCATCTTGTATTTTTTCAAAATGTCGTGTACATGCTTAGATTGAAGTAGGTAAATCCCAACTTCCCTTTGATTGACTTGCAATCCCAAGAAAAATTACAGTTCACCCATGTTGCTCATTTCGAACTTAGATTTCATCACCGTTTCAAATTCTCTGCACATATCTTCGTTTATTGACCCGAAAATAATATCGTCTACATAGACTTGTACCAAAAGAATATCACCTTCTTCTTTCCTTATAAAGAGAGTCTAATCTATATGTCTACGATCGAAACCATTAGACAGTAGATGCTTGGATAACGTCTCATACCATGCCCGTAGTGATTGATGAAGACCATAAAGTGCTTTATCCAGCTTGTACAATTTATTTGGGAACTGTGAATCTTCAAATCCAGGTGGTTGAGTGACGTAGACCCCTTCATGAACTTTACTGTATAGCAAAGCACTCTTCACGTCAAGTTGATAGACCTTGAAGCCAACGTATGAGGCATAAGCCAAGAACAATCTGATTGCTTCAATTCTAGCAACTGGGGCATACACCTTGGTGTAGTCCAAGCCCTCTTGTTGATAGAGACCCTGTACAACTAGCCGTGCCTTGTTTCTTATCACAACATGTCGATCATCAGTTTTGCATTTAAACACCCATCTAGTACCAATTGGGTGTACTCCTCTTGGTAAATCAACCAAATCCCATATATGCAACTTGCGAAATTAAGACAGTTCCTCTTGCATAGCCTCAATCCAGCAATTGTCTGTGAGAGCCTCTTTCACATTCTTTGGCTCCATTTGGGATACAAATGCAACATACAAGCATTTTTCCATGATACCTGTATCAAGTATCTCTTCGTACAGATTAGTGTTCTCAGTAATTGTTCGACTCCGAGTTTGAACTCCAGCATCAGGATCACCAATGATGTTGTCAAATGAATGATTCTGATGCACCCTTGTTTCTAGTATTTCCTATTCCTGGATAACTGAATCAAAATTCGTACTAACTTCCTCCACATTTTGAGAATTTGAAGAAGAAATATTGATAGGATTAACTTGTGCTTCTCCTTCCAAAATGTCATGATCAGCTGGAGCATCATTTCCCTCAACATTTGTGTCTTCTTCAGTGTCATTATAAAGTGTTCCTGATGCAGATGATGCATTAGAATCAACGGAAGGAATAGGTACAGTGGACCTTGTTAAGAATGTGGAGTGATCATTACCACTGCAATGTTCATACAGTCTGGCAGTATCTTTAGCAGATAAATCTGGAATATTGAAAGACTTGAAAAGAGTATCATAATCAAAACCGCACGCTGGACCAATTGGTTCTGGTGTAATGCAATGTTTACTGCAATCCACCTCAAACCATTCTTCTACTGAGCGAGTTTCTTTGTTGTAAACCGTCTTGCAAGGAAAATTGGCAACATATCCAAGAAAGATTACTTCTATTGCTTTCTCATGAAATTTTGATTTACAATTTTTGGATTGTAACAACAAAGAACATGGACTACCAAAAGGAATTAAGTAGTCCAGATTTGGTATTCGGTTATTGATTAACTCGTAACAAGTTTTGTTGTGACGTTTCACCACAAGAACTCTATCCAACGTATGACATGTTGTATTCACCGCTTCATCCCAAAAAGTAATTGATAGTTTTGCATCTGCCAGCATAGTCCATGCAGTTTCTATTAAAGTTATGTTCTTCCGTTCTGCCACTCCATTTTGTTGTGGTGTATATGGCACGCTGAACTCATGAAGAATACCCTTGGCTGGTGATACTTCCGCACTTTTCTCCTGCAAAGGCCACATAGCCGCCTCTGAATGGTTTAACATCTTGAAGCAGTGCCATGTTGCCTGTCATGTGCCGGGAGCATCCACTATCAACATACCAATGGTTTGTAATAATTCCCTTTGGATGTCCCTGCACGAGTCAAAAAGAAATTAATTATATTTAGAGATCCAAGCCATTGTGGTCTTGGGTCATCCATTCTTCTCAAAATATACAACTTCTATTAACTCGCAATCATGTCGGTCAAAAATGGGTGACTCTTTTGGAGAATCAGAATTAGAGAGTTGAGGATTTTTGAGTTTCTTTCTCCAGACTTGTTTCTTATGAACAGTAGGCTTGCTATTGTCAACAACAGGTGATCTATTACAAACTTCACCCGGTTGACAGCCAGCTAGCTATTGTTCAAGTTTCCTTAATCTCTTATTCCGTCTCCTCCTCTGTGGCCTTGAGAGTTTTACCACAGGCTTTTCACCAGTTTGTGTACTACCCGAGGTAGATACACCAGGAACAACATGTTGCTTATTCCGTTTCATATCAGATGGTGCAACCATGGGTTTTGGCTTAACCATAGGTTTGACTGGTGATTTCTTCACTGATGGTTTCTTAGGGGATTTAGCCTGTTGTGAGACAACTGACCGTTTCTCCTTATTTTTGTTTGGACGGTTCACAAGAATGTGATCGAATGTACAATAGTGAGAGCAAGTCCTTCTTTCTTTAAATGTTTTACTGTAAGACTTTCTTGTTTTGGATATTGATGAGTTATTCTGATGAGTAACAGGATTGGTTTAATGAACAACTGGTTGTGCATGACCTGATGTTGATTGATTTTTGGGAGTATAATGTTTATCAATGTTTTCTTGAAAATTCTTTCCCAATTTGTTTGAAAATGTTTCTTTCTTTGCTTGCTTTATGGTTTTGAAACCCCCATAAAGCATTATTTTCAATTTATCATTTGATTCAATAATATCAGGCTCTGTTAAAATGCAATTGTCACAGTCAGTGACAATGTTTTTGTTGATTTTGGGTTCATCAAGCAAATCCTATGAGACAACACCCTCGACTTTGTTGTCTTCAGAACATTCATCGGAATAGAACTCTTCATTAGAAGATGAATTAGCCTTACCAGAAGACTCATCTAAAGAGAACAAATCAATGTCAAATGGCCCATTGACAAACTTGTCATTAACAGGTGGAGGAATGGCATTAGTACCTAAACCTTTGCCATTCACTTGTCGTACGACAGACTCCTAGTGTTCCACCATAAAACGAGATTTTTTCAACTTTTCAAGTTTCCCACTTAACTTCAGAATCTCATTCTATAGTTTGGCTATTTCGACATTCTTTTTCTCTAACTCTTTATAGGCAACATCTAAATGAAATTGTTGTTCGCTAATTTTAATTGAAAAATCTTGTTTATCTTTTCTAAGATTTTCAATAGAATCGTTAAAACGTTTTTTCATTTTCTTTATAGTTTAGAGCTGCTCTACGTAGATGTTCGAGTTGATCATGGATTCGATCATTCTCGCATTTTAAGAATAAACAGTTAGCACAAGAAACAACAATAAAAGAAATAGAATCTACCTCAGTTGATGAACTGGACGCTTCTCCGATTGCCATAAGAGCGAGTGCAGATTCCTGTTGGTCAGCAGCGGCTGCTTCCCTTTCTTCAGCTATCATCATTTCACCGATTTATGCCATCAACCCGAGCTGAGTTTGTGAAATTATAGCATCTTCCAGATGAACTCCCCAGTCAAAGTTGTCATCCTTTTGAACTACCAGTGCATTGGACGATGCTCCTTGATTTTGACTATGGTTGTTCTGGTTGTTATAATTTTGGTTGCTTCCTGGACTTGGTCGAGTGAAACCTGAGGCTGGTGCTTTATCCTTCTGACATTCTCTTGCAAAATGGCCATAGTTTAGGCATTTGTAACACTTGGCCTTTGACTTGTGAAACCCGACTTTAGCATTTGAATGTCCACCAATGAACTTTCTTCCGGTTCTGTTCAGAAAGCGCTTCGCTCTTCTTAAGATCATAGCCATGTTCCATTGAATATCCATGTCTTCCATATCATCAGGATCAACTTGGTTGAAGTCTTCTTCAACGGTCTCCAGATCTGTAAGCTTTCCCCCCATAAAATTTTCGTAGGCAAGCATACATGAAGAGAATAAGGCCACATGATCTTCAACGATCTTGGCTATAGCACTTTGATGAGTTGATGATGTAGAGGTGGGGCTTCTTGAGGAATGTTGATGAAATGTACCAGACCCAGATGCAGCAAAACATGTAGGACCACCACAACCTTTAGACATCTCCTCATCGTGAGTAGTATTCCCTGAGAATAAAGCAATTCCTGAGTCAGATGTTTTTGCTGTGGAAGAGGTTCCAAAGTACATTGACGGTTCTTGAATTAGCGGTCTACTAGTGGTTTCTTTCTTTCTTAAGTTCATGTCATGTTCTTGAACCTTTCCAATTGCTGCTTCAATAGTCATCTCATAGAACTTAAGATTTTCTCTTAGCAATGTTGTATACATGTCAAATTTTGGTGGTAAAGCATCAAGAAATTTTTCCACAAGTTCATCATCAAGATATTTTAATTCATAAGACTTTAGTTCAGTCTTTAGATGATAGAATCTGGAGATAAGTTTGTCAATGGATTCATTCTCCAAGTATCTGAAACATTCATATTGTTTCCTCAGCAGCTCTCTCTTACTCTTTTTGACATCACTGTTACCCTCAAACTGTTTCTGTAAAGCTATACAAAGATCTTTTGACATGTCGTAACCTCTGAAGCTGTGAAATAATTCACATTTCAGTACCATGGTTAATGAACCATGTGCTTTCTTATCTAAGTCATAAGCCTTCTTTTCATCTACTTGAAGCCTAGAAATTGGTTTAGGTTGGGTTTCACCAATAAATTCATGTGTTGGATGTTTATAACCTTCTAAAATGGGTATCCACATGTTGGAATATGTGTATGAAACATACTCTTCAAAACGTGCTTTCCAGTTGGAATAGTCATTCACGTTCAACAACTTTGGTGGTTTTTGTGGCGTACCTACTTCATTGTCATAATTCAACATGTTGTTGATGTTCTGAAGGTTTGACATTGTGTAGAACTTAGTCAAAGATTTAGAACTTCAATCCAACTTGCGTATAAGAATCTGGTCTTGCGTATTTGTTAAATACGTATGAACAAAAATGAGCTTACGTACTTAATAAGTGTGTATGACCAAAATAACTACGCACCAATTATGGCCTTGCGTACTTGTCTATGTACTCATAAGTTGATAAGTACGCAGGATTGATAAGTACGTAGGAATCAGTAAGCAAAGTCACTTTCTGAACAAGTGCATCCACTTGTCTGATCGAATAGTGATCTGAACTGGTTGTTGTGTATGAACAATATGGCATGATTAATGAATCAGATTCTTGATTCTAATCAGCTTTTGATGAATGGATCATCCAAATAACAACAACACCAAGACGGATGTTTGGGATTCTAAGAGATGAACAAGTATATGAACAAGGTTCTGAAATCACCAATGCAGATTCAATGGATGTGTAATCAGTACAACACTTTGTCGAAAAGTGTTCCTAACACACTCACAACACTCGAAAACAAGAACAAAGGCTCTGATACCACTTGTAGGTCCCAGGTGGGTGTGTGTCGGATCGTGATCGTGTGGGTGTGTAGCCTACTCAACATGCGTGCGGAATCCTCGTGACTAGGTGGAACAAAGTAAGACGACAAATGTAAACATGACAATAACAACTACAAAATACTCGGTCTATTATAGCAAACCGTTTACAAACACAACTACAGACACTGAATGAATTCTGAACTGATACAAGGCTATAAGGTGCGTACTTGTGTGTGAGATTACATCTATGTGAAATGTGAAAACAGACTTCACTATATATAGACCATGGCCATGCGTACTTGTAAGTACGCATGACCATTGTGTACTTGACAAATACACATGAATACTTTCCATGTGTATTTGTTTAGTACCCAGTATAAACTTACAATTTGAAATACAAACATCAAACAGTACAAGTTCAGAAAAAAGTAAATTACAACTCGATCAATAGAGAAATACAAAAACATAGATAAACATGAAAACTGAATTGTAGATAAACAAAAGCTTCAGCATAGAATCAAGAGTGTCTGTCACAAAGATGCTTCAACATAATGTAGCAGCGTTCTTGGCCATCTTTGCTCTTCCACATTACACTCGTACAACCGAATAGCATTTCATTCGCGGTTGCAATCAACACTCTGTAGGGTGCCTTTTATACGTATATCATGCTCGGATCTTCATTGTTCGAATGGAGATTGAGTACGAACAATTCAAATCAAACCTGCAAAATTAAACTCACGCAACCCAAATAGCATTAAACTGACTCAAAGTAACTACTCGATAAAAGATCAAAAGACTCTACTTGACTCAACACGACTCAAAATAAAATAGGGAAACGTACCTAATGGCTGACAAACACATAGATGAAAGTCACAGCAAGGTATAATCGATCGCGAACGACTCGGAGGTTTCCCATGGTGGTCAAGGTTGTGGTGACATGGTGTTGTGATGATAGACAATATGATGGAATTTGAAGGTGAATGGGATTGGGTGGTGAATGGTGGCGGGTATGGGAAACAAAGGAATTTGGGAGGGAATTGGGTCCCTCGCGTGTCACGAAAGGCAGTAGGGTCACTCCTCGTGTAGTGCGGGGAGGTGAAATTTGACCTGGTCAACCTTTTGGGTGTTCGCATGTCGCGAGGATGGAGTGGCCGGTCTTCGCGTGGCGCGAAGACCATGTTTTCATAGAAAAATTTTTGGCCTCCAATTCCTCATTCTCCTAATTTCACTAAAAACGTGTTCCAACTACAAAATCAAGTGCATATATACCTGGAACTTCATTCTTGATGATTTTCCTCACCAAATCAGATGCAAATCCCTACAAAACAGAACACAAACAAACACACGCAAACCGAAAACACCAAAATTAATACGAAAATAAACTCAACGACTTAAACATACTCTACACTCGGGTTCTAACATGAGAACCAAACAAACCTAATCAGGAGGCTTCTCCTTTATCCTCCTCTGCACCGCCCTCAACCTGCGCGGCACACCACCTCTCACTAGAAAACAACTATTACCTACATCCATCAATCATCTCTCTCGAATCTGTCCACCATCACTTAAACCTACCAGGTCCAAATATAACCTGCAACATGTATCCAAACAAACTATTACCCCCAAAACATCCCCACACCAGGGGTTTGCACTACTCTCAAGTCACATGCGCCTCCTGTCTCTCGTATCTTCTTACGTGGGGGCCTAGACTTAGGGGGTGACTCAGTATGTCTCCCCACATAATGAAAAGCAACAACAGGTAAAGGCTCAGGAAGGGGTATCTCTAATAGTGTGGCCTCTGTCTTCTCCCCTGATCTTTTGGATCCTCTACTATCTCCTCCATCCCCACATTTGGGGTTTTCCAGATCATTTCTTCTAGTTCTTCCATCATGTCCTGCAAATTATTAGGCACATCCCCATCTGGTGAATTTAGCAACTCCTCTAAATCAAGCGCCCAATCCGATAGCTCTCCTAAATTAGGCGCGGGCTCTTCAACATCACTCTCAACTATTTCACTCAAGGCATCTCCTACTCCACTCTCTCCTAAACAAGAATCCTGATAGTCATCCATGAAGGTAACGTTCAAACACACCGAGTTGCTCTACTCGCTAGACTTCTTCACGGACTTCATAGCATCAAAGGTAACCTTCTCATCCTCCACACGAAGTGTGAGCTTCCCGTCAAAGACATCAATCAATGCCTTGGCGGTACGTAAAAAGGGGCACCCTAGGATGAGTAAGACCCTGTCATCGACCTCCAAATCAAGAATCACAAAATCTGTGAGGAAAACGAATTTATCCACCTTTACCAACAGTTTTTTCCACTATCCCCCGCGGATATTTGACCGAACGATCAGCCAAGAATATGCTCATGCGCGTCGGCTTCAGATCTCCAAGGTCTAGCTGCTTATATGTCGAATATGGCATTAGATTGTGCTAGCACCTAGGTCAGCCAACGCGTGGTTCATAGTCAAACCGCCGAACAGACACGGGATTGTGAAATGACCCGGATCTGCCAATTTCTTTGGCAGCTTGTTTTGGACCATCGCAGAACACCTCTCACTCAAAGTGACTTTCGAGACCTCCTCCAGATTCTTCTTGTTAGAAAGCAGATCTTTCAAGAATTTAACATATTTGGGCATATGCTGGAGTACCTATATGAGCGGAAGATTGACCTTTAGTTGTTTGAACAAATTAAGAAAATGATCGTATTCCTTAGCATACTTATGGAGCATAAGACGGGCTGGGTAAGGAACACGACTCATGTCAACTTCGGGAGTCTTCTTCTCCCCTTCTTTCTTCTTCTCCGCTGCTTTCTCAACAGGCATCTCCATCTCTATCTCTTCATCCACCGACTCTTCTTCCTCCACCGGCGGCTTCTCTCTCTCCTCTCCTTTGCCACTACGGGTCATCACTGGCATCACGGTTGCATTAGAACCCGAAGACGAGCCTTGCTTGTTATCCTTCAGATTCTTTGCAGTATCTCCTACCATGTGCTCTAGATCTAGAAATGCATAATGATGATTTCTCAACAAAGTATCATGTGCATCCAACCTCTGTTGGGTCTCCTTATCCCTCACTATCAACTGGGCAAGCATATGAGTCTGATTCTCCAACATCTCCTATATCCTCTTGTTACCAACACTGCCCCCTGCACTCGGACCTGCATCTCCACTGGCGAAATGATTCTGGCGCGATTGAAACCTAGGTGGGTTCCCGCCAGCTCTCCATACCGAGTTATATGAATTGCCATAGGCATTATTATATCATTGGTTCTAGTTGCCTACAAATTCTACCTGCTCCTGTTGACTGACAGGGCAGTCTCTGGTGTCGTGGCCTCCTCTGCACACCTCACACCTCTGAGCACTTAACTTCAGCTCCTTAATCTCCTTCGCCATAGCCGCAAGTGCAGCTACCATGCTAGCATCAGGGGTGACCTGATGAACACCTCTAGTGGATGAGGCGGGTGTCCTAGCACTAGGAATGGAATTCCTAGTAGAAGGCTGTTGCTAAGCCAAGGCAAACCACTCAAACATCTCTTCACACTCCTCAGGCTCCTTCTTTTCCATGATATGGCCACCTGCAGTTGTGTTGAACATCACTTGCTTCTCGAAAGTAAGGCCATTATAGAACTTCTCCATGAGTGCCCAATCAGAAAGGCCATGCTGGGGGCATCTACTCAGCAGATTGTTGAACTCTCCCAAGCCATATGGTAAGGCTCATCAGGGTCCATGAGGAATGAATGAATCTGGTCCCTCAGACGGGCTGCCTTGGACGGTGGATAGTACTTTTTTATGAAACATGGCCTCCAGATCTGCCCAAGTGGTAATAGAATCCTGGGGCAGGGTAGGCTGCACGACCAGAGAGCGTGAAAGGGAAATGATGCAAATAGATAGCGTCATCCGTGGCACCAGTAATGTGAAAGGTACCGCAAATACGCGCGAAGCGGGACAGATGTCCTGGTGCATCCTCATCCTCCAGTCCGTGGAAATGGGTCGAGTTAGTGATGGTACTCATAACATGGGAAGGGATTTGCCAATTATTGGTATTGGGCAAGTTTGGGTGGGTGATCGAAGATCTGGCCCCGGTGAATCCATCACAAGCTCTCTGGTGGATAGTACGTTTAACAGGTGGATCGGCGTCACCCATGTTAGAAAATAGAATAGGGCTAGGACTACGTAACTTATCCTCACACAAAACTCTCAAACGCTCACGAAAGTTGCGGCTGCGCTCTTGAAGCTCTTGCTCGGGCTCTAAAGAAGCAGCAAATTTGGGTGATCCCTGCGAACAAGTATGTTGCATAAACTGGAAGAACACAAAACAAAAGAAGAATGACTAAACACAGAAAAGACTCAACCTAAAATTAAGACACACAAATAGCAAACAAGACAAATCACGTAAATAAGACCTAAGATGAAAAGAAATAAACTACTAAACTAAACTAAACACAAAAGAAAAATAAAAACAAATAACCAAACAAAGAACTAATCGAAGCTAATCTTGATATTACCAAGTGTCCCCGGCAGCGGCGCCAAAAACTTGATGTCGTCCAGACGGTTTACGAAAACTAAACGAAAACCTAACCTAGACACCCTAGTAATACTCTAGAAATCCTCTGAACTAGAACACAATGACATGCAAGTGTACCTACCAATTGCAATACAGCCCGACGGAAGTCCGGATATCGAAACCACGAGACACTGACTCTAGCTAAAGTAGATTCCAACAAAGAACTAAGATATTTGGTTTGGGGGGGGGGGGAATTCTACGGGCTAAGACTAAACTAATAGAAATCAAAAGTACTAAGAACTCTCTAAGGACAACTATCTATTAGGCAGAAGACTCGGTTGAAATCAAGAATGGAGAAAACATTACCTAGGTATGAATCCTATTTGTGAATCTCGTCTTTCTCTCAGTTATGGAAACTATGATGAAACCAGGATCTAGAAATACTACACCCTCCGACTACCTAAAGGATCACTGGTCATTCTCAATGTGTGACCTAAAAGGAAACCTAAGGGGTGTGTGATGCACACTGGATGGTTAGATTACCTTTCAGTCTCTCCAACAATACTAAAATACCCTACAGACATATCATCTTTCAATCTCACTATCTCAGTACATTCATGGAATGCAAGGGGTAACTTGAAGACTCTCTATAAGACACGGGAAAGCGAAGAACACTAGGACACCTAAGGAATCCTCCTTTCAGAGCCTTTCACCTAAACACCTAACACCAAGGACAACCTGACTACTTCTCACCTCTCAGCTATCAAAGTAGGTAGAACATCTATATCCTCTAAACTCTCAAATACTGTTCCTATGGATAATGATATCAAAAACCCATAAACAAATCATAAACACATAGTAGGTGACCTAATCATGCATCTATAACTAAAAGACATTCAACAAGATTCATGAAGAACAATTAGTGATCATAAATTAGACATAAACATGCATACACATCAGATCAATTGCAAACAAATTCTTTACTTTAATATAAAACCATCACAAGAATCCAAAAACCGAAACAAAACTAAGAATTCAACAATTCATCATCAAAACCTAGGAAGTTATGAAAGTCTGGCCAACAACCATGTCTAATAGCATCAAAACAGTAGTAAAGAACATAAACATGGTGTCAATTAAAAAATCAAAGGCAAAGAATCGACGAATGAGAACCGAATGATTACAAGCTAACCAATCCAGCTCCAAATCCATGCTCCAATGGCTTCCTCTGCTCTGGAAATCACCTAAAGCTCTCAACTTGACGACCAAAAGTCCAACTTCTATCACAATGGCAATCTAATTTTTTAAATATCGATTTTAGGGTTTTTCCCTGATTTTAGAACCTTCGCATGTCGCGAACTAAGAATAATAGTCCTTCGCATGGCGCGAAGGCCAAAACGGTCGGGCCCAATTCTCAAGCCTTTCTCAAGGTCATAATTTCCAACTTTTTAATTCTTTTTCAACGCTTCCCTCGTGTGCTCGGTTTCTCCATGATATAACCTTCGGATTTACTTCTTCTTCACACGAGCACCTGTAACATGGCACAGACTCAGAACGAAACCAAAAACGAATACAAAACTATATAAAATGCACACAAAATACAAGGATAAAAGCATGTGTTTTGCAACACATTAACTATCTTGGGTCTAGACAATTGATTCTCTCCTATTTCTGACCAACAGACAGAAGTTCTGCCTTTTATGCCATACAAGGATTTAAATGGTGAAGCTTGAATACTCATGTGGTAAACATTATTGTAAGAGAATTCCATCAGAGGTAAGTGGTCGTCCCAACTTCCTCCGAGGTCTATAACACATGCTCACAGCATATCCTCCAGAGTTTGGATTGTCCTCTCACTCTGCCCATCTGTTTGAGGATGATATGAAGTGCTGAGGTTCAATCGAGTTCCTAGAGCTTTTTAGAAGCTCTGCCAGAATCGAGTCGTGAAACGACTGTCTCTATCTGACACAATGGATAGTGGCACTCAGTGTAGGGATACTTTCTCATTTATGTATAGTTGTGCCAACTTATCCATGCTAAAAGTTTCTTTCATAGGTAGAAAGTGATCAGAATTAGTCAGTCGGTCAATGATAACCCATATAGTATTGTTTCCTCGACTGGTTAGGGGAACTGGTGATAAAGTCCATGGTTATCATCTCCCATTTCCATACTAGGAACTCCAATTGTTGCAATAGCCCAGATGGCTTTTGGTTTTCGGCTTTTACTTTTGAACTGGTCAAGCATTTGGCAACATACTCGGCTATGTGCCTTTTAATGCCAATCCACCAGTAATTTGGTTTCAGATTTTTGTACATCTTATCACCTACTGGGTGCATAGTGTACTTGGACTTATGGGCTTCCTCGAGAATCTTTTGTCAAAGGTTTCCAAGATAGGTACCCAAATTCAGTCGTTCATTCTAAGGATATCGTCATTTCCTTTGACGAGTTGTTCAATCATTCCTTTCATTCCTTCTTGGTCGAGGTTCACCTATTCCAAGGCAGATTTTTGTGCCTCCTTTATTTGAGTTATAAGACTGACTTGAAGATCAAGTCTTAGGGCATGAACACGCTTAGGTTTTTCTCTTTCTTTTCGGCTTAGGGTGTCTGCTACAATGTTAGCCTTTCCTTCATGATATCAAATCTCATAATCATAGTAACTCATGACTTCCATCCATCTTCTTTTCCTCATGTTTAGTTCCTTCGGGCTGAAGATGTATTTCAGACTCTTATGGTATGTGAACACTGTGAATTTGACTCCATGGAGATAGTGCCTCCATAATTTCAGTGCGAATATTATGGCACCTAATTTTAAGTCGTGAATCGTATAGTTCTTCTCGTGGGTTTTAAGTTGACATGACGCTTAGGCTATGAATTTGTTTCTTTGCATTAGTACACACCCTAGTCCAATATGTGATGCATCGAAGAACACTACAAAGCCTTCATTCCCTTCTAGCAATGCTAGTATAGGTGCTTACGTCAGTTTCTGTTTTAGTGTCTCAAACGCTTCGTCCTGCTTCGGACCCCATTCATATTTGATTGGTTTACGGGTCAACGAAGTCAAAGAAACAACAATCCTTGAGAAATCTTGGATAAACCTTCTGTAGTATCCTATAATCTGAGAAAACTTCGCACTTCGGTTGGCGTTTTTGGAATTTCCCACTTGGAAATAGCCTCAACCTTGGTTAGGTCTACTTGAATGCCATTAACGTTAATGACATAACTGAGAAATTGTACTTCTTACAACCAAAATTCACATTTTGATAATCTGGCGTAGAGTTTCTCGTTTCTCAATAGCTCAAGTAGCGTTCTCAGATTTTCGGCATGTTCCTTCTTACTGTTGGAATAAATAAGTATATCGTCAATGAACACGATTATAAATTTATCCAAGTAAGGTTTGCATATTCGATTCATCCTGTCCATGAATGCTGCAAGAGGATTCGTTAGTCCAAACGGCATAACCGTGAACTTGAAGTGATCATATCTAATTCTGAATGCGGTCTTTGATACGTCATCTTCGTGGACTTTTAGCTGGTGTTAGCCTGATCGCAGGTCTATCTTAGAGAAGCCTCTAGCTCCTCAGAGCTGATCAAATAAGTCTTCGATTGTTGTAGGAGAATTCGTTAGTCCAAACGGCATAACCGTGAACTCGAAGTGAATATATCAAGTTTTGAATGCGGTCTTTGATATGTCATCTTTATGGACTTTTAGCTGGTGATAGCTTGATCGCAGGTCTATCTTAGAGAAGCATCTAGCTCCTTGGAGCTGATCAAATAAGTTGTTCAATTCTTGGGAGTGTATACCGGTTCTTGATTTTAACTTTCTTCAATTCTCATCAACCTCTATCTCTTCTAGAGGTATGTACGCAGTTTCGTCTGCAAAGCATTTCCTTACATAAGATACATGGAACGTATTATGTATCTTATTTAACTCTTCTGTTAGCTCTAATTGATAAGCCACTTTTCCCACTTGTTTAATGATTTTAAACGGACCAAAGAATCGTGGGCTTAGCTTTCCGCATTTCTTGAATCGTATCAGACCTTTCTAAGGAGATACTTTAAGCAAAACGTAATCTCCTTCATGGAATGTCTCCACCTCTTTTCTGCGTATGATTTTTGTCTATCTTTGGCAGGTTTTAATCAAGCTTTTATCATGTCAAGCTTCTCAGACGTTGCCTGAACAATCTCTTTGCTTCCTAATTCTTTTTGCCCAATTTCTCCCCAACATATTAGAGTTCGACATTTTCTGCCACATAACATCTCGTATGGTGGTATTCCAATGCTGGAATGATATCTGTTATTATACAAGAATTCTACTAAAGGAAGATGACTATCCCAGCTTCCTCCAAAGTCTGTGATGCAAGCATGCAACATATCTTCGAGAGTTTGTATCGTCCTCTCGCTTTGTCCGTCTATTTGCGGATGATATGTTATGCTTAATAGTAATTTCATCCCCATTTCTTCGTGGAATTTATTCCAGAAACGCGAGGTAAAACGCGTATCTCCATCAGAGACGATTGATGCTGGCACTCCATGTCGAGACACAATCTCTTTGATGAATAAATCGGCTAACCTTTCTGAGGAGTATGTCTCACGTATAGGCAAGAATTGAGCACTTTTAGTCAGCCGATCTACAACCACCCATACGGTATCATAACCTCGAGTTGTTTTTGGTAGCTTGGTTATGAAATCCATAGTGAGATGTTCCCACTTCCATTCTGGGATTTCAAATGGTTGTAATCTTCCATATGGTTTCTGATGTTCTGCTTTAACGCGTGAATAAGTTAAGCATTTAACCACATATTTCATGATGTCAAACTTCATTCCAGGCCACCAATAATGTTTTTGCAGATCTTGGTATATTTTCGTAGTTCCAGGATGAATGGAATATCATGATTTATGGGCTTCGTCGAGTATCTTTGGCCTAAACTCTTCTGTTCTTGGTATCCATATGTGACCAAATCAGGTCTTTACTTTATACTAATTCTTTTCCAGAAACCTTTCCTAACCATCCATTCGTTCTTTCTTAATAATCTCTCCTTTTAACGCTTCAATTTGCGCGTCTCGAAGTTAGCTCATGAAGTCAAGAGTTACTATTACATTGTACGCTTTCACCCGGATAGGAATGTGCTATTCTTTTAGGCTAAGAGAATCGGCTACTAAATTAGCCTTTCCTGGGTGATACATGATTTCATACTTATAATCTTTGACCAGTTCCAACCATCTTCGTTGTCTCATGTTTAAGTCTTTTTGGTCAAAGAAATACTTCAGACTTTTGTGGTCTGTGTAGATCGTACATTTTGTTCCGTATAAATAATGCCTCCAGATCTTTAGCGCAAACACCACCGCAGCTAATTCTAGATCATGGGTTGGGTACTTCACCTCATGCTTCTTTAATTGCCGTGAGGCATAGGCTATTACCTTTCCTCTTTGCATTAGGACACATCCCATCCCAAGTCTCGAGGCATCTGAATATACCACAAAATCCTCTACTCCTTCTGGCAATGTCAGAATTGGAGCTTTTATCAATTTCTCTTTTAGTGTTTGGAATGCCTTCTCCTTATCTGCATTCAATTAATACTTCGAATTCTTTCGCGTTAGTTTAGTAAGTGGAGTGGCTATTTTAGAGAAATCTTTGATGAATCTCCTATAATAGCCTACTAATCCAAGAAACTTCTGATTTCTGATGGTGTATTTGGTGGAGACCATTTCATTACAACCTCTACCTTATCTGGGTCCACTGAGATGCCTTCACCATTCACCACGTGGCCCAGAAATTGCATTGTTAAGAAAGAACGAATGGATGGTCAGGAAAGGTTTCCTGAAGAGAATGGGTACAAAGTAAAGACCCGATTTGGTCGCAAGTTAAGCTTTTAATTAAATTAATCTAAAAACTAAAATTGATTTATAGTTAATTAATGGCTAGAAGGGTAAAATAGAGATTTTTCCTTTGTGTTGACTTTCTTTTTCCATTAAATATTAGTTACACCATCTTTTTTAAACTCAAATAACTTTTTTCTACAACATTATTTTTAAAAACAAATTACACCGTAAAATCAAGCATTTTGTTATCTTTAATTTGAGTATAATATTGTTGTATCATTTTAAAAAATGACATTTTTTTAAAAGACGTAATACATTCCATGAAAAATGTGCTGGTTATTAACCAGTACAGTTATACAATATAATAGCACAGTTGTTAATGTTAAACCAACACAGCTTATGGTCATATAACTGGGTTGTTTTCTGCGCGCATAAATGATGCAAATACCCCTTGGCCATGAATCAATATCATAAATGTGGTGCACTCTTATTGCTTCCTATTATTTTTATGTAAAAGTCACTTCGTAGTGGAACCTTCTTCTCTCTCTCGAATTTTTGGATAGTAAGATTAAAACCAATTCTCTATGTAATAATTAATAAACCAAATTTTAGCGAAATATTTATTATAATTAATTGGATTAAAATAAAATAAAAATAAATGTATGTCCTGAACTTGTTTATTGGGTTTTTAGTTTTCAAATGATCATTCCCAATGTGTGATACATATATATATATATATATATATATATATATATTTAAAATTTGGTTTATTGGTTTTAAATTTAAAGTTGGTTTTTATTTAATCATTTATATATATATATATATATATATATATATATATATATATAATAAAAATCTTAGAGGACACGTGTCACTCTGCTATGCATCCTCAACATTATTTTCTCACATCTCTCTCTTATTAATTGTACAAGTTTCTTTAATTGTTTTTATAATTTTTTGTTTTCCGCGTCACTCTCCTATTAAATAGTAATGATTTCTATAATTATTTTTATAAAACGTTTTTTATTACAAAAAAGTTAGGTCACTTCATAAAATATTTTTATTAATTGAACATTTCTTTCATTATTTTTATAAAATATTTTTAAAAATAACTATATAATTTTTCTAGAATTTGTATTAAAAAACTATATAGTATGACATAAATATGTAATGTGTAAATCCTTATTACTAAGTATATAACATTACATTTATTCAACTCGTGTAATACACCGGTTTCTAACCTAGTGTGTGTGTATATAGAGGCCGATTATTGTACAAAGAGTTTTTAGGGTACAAAGGCCCCAGCATGCGACACGTGTTTAGTGGGCGAGGGGTATATCTTTACGCGTTATAATAATAATGCATGTTTTATAAATAATAACACATTTTATAATAACACGTGACCATAATCACATAGTTTATAATAACGCATGACCATAATCACGCATGTTATACACATAATCACACATGTTTTATAATAACGCATGACTATAATCACACATGTTATACTCATAATCATGCATGACCATAATCACGAATGTTATACGCATAATCACGCATGTTTTATAATAATGCATGGCCATCATCACGCATGTTATACGTACAGCACATGGACATTTTTTTAAAAAGTCGGTTTTTTAAATAAAAGTATAGCAAAACTATACTCAAATTAAAGAGGATAAAATGCTCGATTTTATGGTGTAATTTTTTTAAAAAAATAATGTCGTGTAAAAAAGTTATGCTTGTTTTGAAAAAAATGGGGGAACTTATAAAATGTCAACAAAGGTAGGCTATTTCAATTTTACCCTTTTCAGAATCTTTTCACGATTAAAACAATCATCTTTGATCTTAACCCATGATTTCATAGATAAATGATTCAAAATCCTTCGTACATTCGCATGAAATAATTCATTTCTATTCACACACACACATATAGGGGAGGTTCAAATAATAAGTAAATTTTCGCTAAAAACCTAAGAAATGATTTCTTTTTTAACCGAAACAAGGCCAATCGAACTCTGATTAAGCTCATTCCAGTGGCGTTGAAACCGGCTCGTCGAGGGTTTTAGGGGGTGGGGGTGGGGGGATTTAGGTTTTTGGAGGGTGGGGGTGGGCTTTAGGTTTTTGGGGGTGTGGGTTGGGAGATTTAGATTTTTGGGGGGTGGGGGGATTTAGGTTTTTTGGGTTGTCGGTGGGTAGGTTTATGTTTTTGGGGGGTGGGGTTGGAGGATTTAGGTTTTTGGGGGGTGGGGTGGGGTGGTTGGGTTTTTGGGTTTAAATTTCAGGGTTTAGCTTTAGCGTTTAGATTTTAGGTTTTAGCTTTAAGGGTTTAGCGTTAGGGTTAGGGTTTAGCTCACGGATTTATTTAAATGAGCCGGTTCCAACGCCGCTGGAATTAGTTCAATAGGAGTTTGTTTGGCCCAGTTTCTTAGGTTTCTTAGTGAAAATTCACTTCTTAGTGGAACCATTCCATATATGTGTGCTTGTGTGTGTGTGTGTGTGTGTATATATATATATGTGTGTGTGTGTGTGTGTGTGTGTGTGTGTGTATATATATATATATATATGTGTGTGTGTGTGTGTGTGTGGTTGAGTTAATGAGAAAACACAATTTCATGAGAAAACTAGAAAACTTCCCCCCTCAATGTTTAAACCATAATAACTTTTTTCATATGTTATTATTTTATTTATTTTTAAATTACACCAATAATTTAAACATTTTTTATCTTTAATTTGAGTATAATATTGCTATATATAAAAACAAAAAATTAACGTGTCGGACATTGACGATACTACATATATGCAGTATCATTATACTGCACGATGATACTATATATATGCAGTATGATTATACTGCATATATGCAGTATATGCAATATGATGATACTACATATATGTAGTATGATCATATGATGATACTGCATATATGTAGTATTGATCATACTATATCTATGTAGTATTATCATACTGAATAAGTGTAATATTGAATAAATTCGACATGTTAAAATTTTTCTTTTAATATAACAATATTATACTCAAGTTAAAGATAAACAAAGTTCAATTTTATGGTGTAATTTTTTTTTAAATTGATAAAGTATGAAAAGGTTATTAAGGTTTAAAAATTAAGGAAGGAATAGTTTTCTAGTTTTCTCATGAACAAAGAGTTTTCTTTTGATACTCTCCGTGTATATATAAATATATATATATATATATATATAGATATAGTATGGGTGAGGATCATATGTGAACTCATAAACCAAAAAACCAAATTATGACCACATTTATTTTCGTCTTATGTTTATTCATTACCCAAAAGTCAAAAATCATATAAACTATAATAAATATGTGGCTAAAAATTAGTTTTTTAGTTTACACATTTAAAGTTGGTTCACATTTGATCATTTTCCTATATAATATATATATATATATTATATAGGAACATGATTAAATGTGAACCAACTTTAAAGGGGTAAACCAAAAAAACCAAATTCTGGAAACATATTTATTATAGTTAATTGGATGTTTGACTTTTGAGAAATGGATTAAAATAAGATGAAAATAAATGTGTGATCAGAATTTGATTTTTGATTAACGAGTTCACATTTGATCCTCACCCTATATATATATATATATATATATATATATATATATATATATATAGGGTGTATCCATTGTAAACCCTTAGTTATTGTGTAAACTCATTCTACACCACACATTCAATTTGGTATATTTTATTATGTGGCTGAGATTTAAACTAGAATTTTGCTTTTACTTTTCTTTTTAAAATTCTTAAAAGACCTCCAAAAGGGTAAATATGTAAATTTAAATTATTTAATTTAATAAAAATTACCCTCCCTCTCTATTCTCTCTCTCTCTCTCTATATATATATATGTATATATCCAGACCGTATTATTTATAAAGAACCCATGTGTAAAAGTAATTTACACAGATTTACAAATCAGAAAATTACATCCAAAATACACAAATATTTTTACAAATGTGTATAAAAAAACCCTAAAATTCATATTGCACGGCCCATTTACACTCGTGTAAAAAACAAAAACATGTGTAAATTCAGATTTCACATGTGTAAATATCAAAAACACATGTGTAAATTACTATCCCTCTCTATTCTCTCTCTCTCTCTATGTATATATATCCAGACCATATTATTTATAAAGAACCCATGTGTAAAAGTAATTTACACAGATTTACAAATTAGAAAATAACATCCAAAATACACAAATATTTTTCCAAAGGTGTAAAAAAACCCTAAAATTCAGATTGCACGGTCCATTTACACTTGTGTAAAAAACAAAAACATATTTGTAAATTCATATTTCACATGTGTAAATATCAAAAACACATGTGTAAATTACTCTCCCTCTCTATTCTCTCTCTCTATGTATACATAACCAGATCAATGTTTTAGGGGTATTCAGAAATTAGGACCAAAATAATCCAAAATCTTTGAAACGAGTTTAATTTTGATAACCAATTTTTTACATATTACAGCCATAAACAACAATTGATTTACATAAACACCAATTGTTTCCATAACTAATGAAATCAAACATGAAGCCTATATAGAAGAATACACATAAACACCAATTGATTTACATCCAACAATTAAAAATAATATATGAAAAAACAGTTCATGTGAGAAATCAAAATTTGGCCCAAATCTGCATCAAGCTCTATTTCAATCTACCACTTTCCTCTTCAAAATCTCACAAATTACCCCATAAAATCTATTCAGCTAATACTCACACTTAAACAAAGCTTAAACCATTAGCAGAGAAAAAAACACAAACCCCAATGCTTAAACAAAATTGAAATCTCATAACTAAAATTCATTTCATCAAATAATCGACAAAAATAGCAACCGCTTTCGGAAATTATGCCTAAAACGTCAGAAATTGTAATGCCAAACGAAAGAGAAGACTACCCTTTACCGGTCACAAAATCACCAACTTCACAGATCCATCAAGTTAGCATCTTTCACAAAGCCCATATGGGTTCACAAACACACTTACCCGGAACTCACGAGAGAACCCTAAACCTCTTAAATCGACCTCTATACCCAGAATATTAGGCTTGAGTGGTGGTGCAATGATGTATTCTTGGGTCGCTAAAACTGAAGGGGGTGGGGAAGATCAAAGCTAGCGACTAAATCGCCAGATCCACTCATCATGAAAACGATAAACAAAATCGTCTGGTGTTGGTGGTGGTGGTTTGTGAGTGAGAGTTTAAGAGAGAGGCAGAGTTAAAAAAACAAATCGTCTAGTGGAAGTGAGGTCGATTACGGATGAAACAACGACACTTGATTTCAGAAGTAAGGTCGATTATAGATCTAGACGTCATTGGTTTTTTGTTCAGAAGGAAGATGAAGAAGGGAGTCGATAATGAAGATCTGGTATTTTTAGGTTTTAGGTTTAGGAGAGAGATAAAGGGGTACATATATGGTAAGAGTTAAATTACAAGAATGCCCTTTTAGGTTAAAAATAAATCAAAAAGTAAAAAAAAATGAGCCACAGATTTGGTTTTTGGGTTTTTCCAATAAGATAGAGTTTGCATATGATATGTCCCATATATATAGGGGTGAGTTCACTAGAAAACTCATTTTCATGAGAAAACAAAAAAAAACTCCTCATTAAAGGTACTGCATATGTGTAGTGCACCCAAAAACCTAACCCCCACCCAAAAACCTAAACCCCCCACCCCACCCCCACCTAAAAACCTAAACCCACCCCACCCACCCCCCCAAAAAACTAAACCCCCCACTGTAAGGCCCCAAACCAGACACCCTACAGTTGGTTCTCATGACTGATTATACTCTTTAAAAACATCTAACTTTCATTTAAATAAACAGCGCAAGTCTTTCTCAAAATAGTATTATCTTTAAACTCGTTAATTTTCTTAACGTTACCTGACGAATGCATGCGCACCGACCCGAGTAGCCCGCTCCCAAGCCAAGGTACCCCGTCTAGCAAACTCACCTATAAAACAATCTAACGTACATACAAAGTCACCTACGCTGAGTGATTTCTAATAGTTTAATTTAACAAAATCCAACTCGTTTTATTTAATATTTATTTCCACTCAAGACCCTCTGGTCTTTATAAAATCGTTTTATAAATTGTCCTCATATAGATAACCCTGTTACCTTACAATATCCCGGAGGATTCACCACCCTGGACTCAACCCAACACTTTAACTCAGTAAGTCTCTCTGACATAGAACGAACTTACTATTCTGATAACTCACAATTTACCATATACCATACACTGGTTAATTCATCCAACCTCTAGACACCAACTTACCAGTCCTAACCAGGACTCTCATAAACCAATTGACTTAATAGTTGTACACAATGTACTCAGCCCGACACAACGGTCATTCTAACTCGACACACCACATTGATTCCATATATTTATCACATCAATACCATCTCATACACAATTAATATAACTCATCACTTGCATGCAATTTAACACATATATAAGCACACAAATACATACCTTATCACTGCACCCTCTTCAGGGTTATCCCCATCGGGATACTCATCCTAATCGAAAGAACCGGGACTGATAATCCTTGACAGTCACAACCCGCGGGTAACCCGCCGTGGAATTTCAGGGTGTGACAATTTAGTGCCATCAACAATCAAGTACCTGGGAATGTGGATATTACGTAATGAACGCCATGTATGAATTTGTGATGGAATGCGATGAACATCTTGTAAGTATATTATATATACTAATATTTATGTATATTTATACGTTATATATATATATATATATATATATATATATATTTATATTGAATTGTAATCTAACTTTTATCTATTTTAGATGATGCACAACAACAGCTCCACCCTTGTTACATGGCCCGCCGCTAAACATAGCGACACACTCGTCATCTATGGTGACTAACCAGCCATCACACGGTGACTATATCATCTACCATATGGTGACTAACACATCACACGTACAATGATGACCCCGAAGGACTCCGTCCTCCACATCACTATTAGCCGTATACACGGACAACAATGCAAGCACACAAAGCAACACATATATACACATGACACTACCTGGACATGTACTACGACTCACCACCATTTACGGATCACTTACGTGTGTAATCCAACGCTTACTTATACGTATCCTCACAACGTCTAGACACCTTACCCAACTCATTTCGAATAGGAAGTTATATAACTCACAAACACCATACTGACTTCTAGCCCATACATACTATGGACACCATAAAAGCTCATGCAAACACGATACCCGTCGTGTCATGTCACATCCGTAACACAGGACAGTCGTCTAACCAGAGTAGTACCTCCAACAGATATGTTCCCAGGAAAGAACGACGGGTCTAGAAGAGATTTATACACCGTCCTTTCCTAGACAGAACATTCCATTCGTCAGATAACTATATATTGTTCAAAAGGTCGCCTTCTAGTTACAGTGAAGTTGATACCAAAAACACACAGCGGAAGGTAAGTCATAAACCTCATTTATTAATAACTAAATTGTTTTACATAGGGACCAAACTTCTATTGCAAATTAACCAAACCAACAAACGCCAGTTCCTATCACAGAACTCAACATATCCATAAGACATCTCTACTAAGCATGTCTCCAACCATCATAATTTTCTAACCAAACAGATGACTATCCACATTTATTAGCTACCTGGAATGCCACTAACAGATCTACCTGCAAAATCTTTTAAAGTAACTAAGTCAACATAAGTTGGTGAGTTCATGAACCTTTACCACAAATGGTTGTTATTTAATCATTAGCATTCCCACATCCCACCCCATACCACATTACATGTGAGCTTTTTGGTATATATATAATTGGAAACCTTTCTACGACTGGTCCTCCCACACCAGTATATACTGAATAAACTATCCCACCTTACGGGTCCTCCCACACCTGTAAGATAAGATAATCCACCCATAGGTTCCATCCCACAACAGAACGTATAAAGTACTTATTACGCATTATATATACATGGAATAGGGTGACTATTTGAAATAACAACTATGTAACAATACACATTAAGTTCAGAGGAACTCACTTGGGCAGTATCTCTGCTTACTGTATTGATAATATGTCAAATACATCGGACAACACCTCAACGTATATTTAAATGCTAATATTTCTTAATTAAGATCTATAATAAACTTAACATTATATAATCAAAGCTTAGTGGTTAGTAACCAAGTTGTCGGAACCATACCTCGGTACTATCTACGGCTATTTGATGTTGAAATGCTAGAAACTAGACTTCCAAACACGAACTAGGGCTTCGGGACATGCTTACCGAGGCTAAGTGTGTGTTTCTAAGTGTGTTTGAGTGTGTGGGATGGTCTAAAAACTTTCACAAGTTCCATCTATTTATAGGATGCCCGTCAGGTCCAAGTCAAACTGTTATCTATATGGATGTCGGTCCGACATCCATTGAGGTGGCTTAATTGCCTTGGTGTATACATAGCTTATCGTTATGATCATGATGTCCATCTGTAGTGCGTGTAACGGGCATAGCGGACCATTATGGCCTTCATGTCGGTCCGTTATCGACCCTCCACGCGTCAGACTTCAATGATTCGTCACCTGACACGTGTCACTTCCTGAGGGTTTCCTTGCTCCCTTCATACCGGACCGATGTCTCTACAGATGTCGGTCCGACATCTGTCTATTTTCACTATTTTTTCATTTTAGACCCTGAACTTTGAATCTATTCCAACTTAACCCTTTATACTTTTACTAAATTACATTTTTAGTCCCTCTAGTATTCTATACCTGAAAATTGGGGTGTTACAAATCTCCCCTCCTTAAAAAAATTTCGTCCTTGAAATTTAGGATGATCATACTTAGAACTAAGGATACTATCCATGCTTTTTAATAATAGATACAAATTTAATATATTTACAGGAGACGTACCTATTCTCATCCCTCTTTCCTCCTTCCTAGAATATATATGCGTCCTTTGGATCCACCTCCTGTCTTTGCTTGAGGTGTCTTTGGACAATTACTCTTAAAATGTCCTAATTCGTTACAATTATGACATCTGATACTTGGGCAATTTCTTATGAAGTGTCCTACTTGTTGGCAGTTGTGGCAGGTAATTCCTTGTACACCTTTTCCTGAATTACCTTGTTCTCTTCTTGGGATTTTGTTATTGGTGGTTTCTTAGGTTGTCTTTTACATGCTTCTCTTGTTGGCCTTCTCCTATGCTTATATCTCGTCATACATTACTTCACTAAGTTGTACTGCTGAATCCATGGTTTCAGGTGCAGTAGTTTTCACTAAGGTACGTACTTTAGGGGGTAGGCCTTGAACATAACACTTAATTCTCCTAGATTCAGGAGTCACTAGATGTGGCACTAGCTGTCCATTTCATTGAATTTGGTTGTATACTCCTGGTGAGTCATGGTTCCTGCTTCGAACCGTAGAAACTCATCTTCAATCTTATCCACAGCATTTTGTGGACAGTATCTCTTCACAATCAAAGACTTGAGATCCTCCTAAGTCATCCTATCAGTTACAACTTCTCCCTTTGTCTGCTTGACTAATTCCCACCAGTCAAGGGCCTCTTCTTCAAAAGAATGTGCGGCAAATTTCACAGCTTGATATGTCCTACATTCGCTTATCTTAATTACTGCTTCCATAGACGTTATCCACTGCATGGCTACAATGGCATTCTTCTTGCCGTTGAAAGGTTTGGGGTGACAGTCACTAAAATTCTTGTAAGTACACTATTGATTATTTCTACCTATGCTTTGGTTTGTTATTCCAATAGTTTCGAGGGTTCGGTTTGTACCAATATTGTTTCCTACTGGGGTAGTGTGGTGAGTATTTTCTGGTTGAGGAATTGCACCACTTGCTCCTTCAGTTCAATTTCCATGAGCATTGGAATCCATCCTCCTTCTAAGAGCGTCATCTAGGATTCCAGGTAAAGTATTTTGGAGCACTTTGGTGACCTCAGTTTCCACCGCTCCCTGGAATTGAGCTTCAGTCATAATGACTTCTTCCACCGGTTGCTCGGGTTCATCAGTCATATTTACGTTCTCATTTGGATCAGGGTTTGTGTTTGCCGTATTCCGGGTATGAGACCTAGTATTGGGCATCCTACCCCTACCTCTTCCTCGTCCTCTACTACGTCCTGTCATTTGTACATACACACAGATGTATAACATTAGAATTAGTATAACTAGTAATAATCCAGAAAATCAGAAATTAAAGACATTTGGCCAAATATGCATTTAATTATCTATTTCCTCGATATTACCCGCTATATTCATAATGAAAATCAACATCTCAACCTATGGCATTCCAGCTACTTTTTAGAACTCTAGTTTAAGTCTAGATACTAACCTCTTAATATCTAAATCCCTTAAACTGATGCTCTGATACCAACTAGTCACACCCGTAACACAGGACAATCGTCTAACCAGAGTAGTACCTCCAACAGATATGCTCCCAGGAAAGAACGACGGGTCTAAAAGAGATTTATACACCGTCCTTTCCTAGACAGAACATTTCGTTCGTCAGATAACTACATACTGGTTAAAAGGTCGCCTTCTAGTTACAGTGAAGTTGATACCAAAAACACACAGCGGAAGGTATGTCATAAACCTCATTTATTAATAACTAAATTGTTTTACATAGGGACCAAACTTCTATTACAAACTAACCAAACCAACAAACGCCAGTTCGTGTCACGGAACTCAACATATCCACAAGACATCTCTACTCAGCATGCCTCCAACCATCATAATTTTCTGACCGAACAGACGACTATCCACATCTATTAGCTATCTGGAATGCCACTAACAGATCTACCTGCAAAATCTTTAAAAGTAACTGAGTCAACATAAGTTGGTGAGTTCATGAACCTTTACCATAAATGGTTGTTATTTAATCATCAGCATTCCCACATCCCACCCCATGCCACATTGCATGTGAGCTTTTTGGTATATATATAATTGGCAACCTTTCTACAACTGGTCCTCCCACACCAGTATATACTGAATAAACTATCCCACCTTACGGGTCCTCCCACACCCGTAAGATAAGATAATCCACCCATAGGTTCCATCCCAGAACAGAACGTATAAAGTACTTATTACGCATTATATATACATGGAATAGGGTGACTATTTCAAATAACATCTGTGTAACAATACACATTAAGTTCAGAGGAACTCACTTGGGCAGTATCTCTGCTTACTGTATTAATAATATGTCAAATACTTCGTACAGCACCTCAACGTATATTTAACTGCTAATATTTCTTAATTAAGATCTATAATAAACTTAACATTATATAATCAAAGCTTAGTGGTTAGTAACCAAATTGTCGGAACCTTACCTCGGTACTATCTACGGCTATTTGATGTCGAAATACTAGAAACTGGACTTCCGAACGCGAACAAGGGCTTCGGGGCACGCTTACCGAGGCTAAGTGTGTGTTTCTAAGTGTGTTTGAGTGTGTGGGATGGTCTAAAAACGTTCACAATTTCCATCTATTTGTAGGCTTCCCTTCGGGTCTTAGTCGGACCATTATCTATATGGATGTCGGTCTGACATCCATTGAGGCGGCTTAATTGCCTTGGTGTATACATACCAGACCGTTGTGATCATGATGTCGATCCGTAGTGTGTGTAATGGGCATAGCGGACCGTTAAGTCCTTAATGTCGGTCCGTTATCGACCCACCACTCGTCAGACTTCAATGATTAGTCACCTGACACGTTTCACTTCCCGAGGGTTTCCTTGCTCCCTACATAGCGGACCGATGTCTCTAAAGATGTCGGTCCGACATCTGTCTATTTTCACTATTTTTCATTTTTAGCCCCTGAATTTTGAATCTATTCCAACTTAACCCTTTATACTTTTACTAAATAACATTTTTAGTCCCTCTAGTATTCTATACCTGAAAATTGGGGTGTTACATGTCATGAGGACAATGACACAATACACATAGCATCAAGCACACGACGCATGACAACATACTAGCATCTACTTGACTCGTTAATCAACCACGTACGGGTTCCCATGCTAACTCTCCTTATATAACCATCACAGGTTTTTAACTAAATTCCCGACTCACCCCGACTAACTCATAAGATGACACACATAGGTCATCATAACTCTTGTTCAACCATCCTAGGGACCCCATAACGACTCTTTAGCTTCATTATTACATAATGACCTCATAAAATACTTTAAGTTAAAATCATAACTCTTAATGTGTTCGTTTAATAAAACATGCGAGTATGCACGATAGCCCTAAAATAGTAAAACATTTAAAAGAGGGGATTAGAAATCACTGGTTTGAAGATCTAATTCTAGCACCACAACGGTCTCCTCGTACGAGCCCGATCCTGTCAACGTATGATCACATGGTTAGAGTATGTCCTAAACATGTATCAATTACGTAGCACAAAATATAATTGGATCCGACATTCGTCTCATCCGCACCACCTTTGTCTCTGCATAAAACCCTAATCCATGTCTCCGCTCAATCTGGGTTATCATGGACCCGTATAGAACCCGCATGCATTCATGCTCACGTGCCATGCAAAAACCTTAGTCCCATAGGTCACTCGTACATTAGCCGAAACCCCCATGCACTTCCAACCTTTCCATGCAAACCCTAGGTTCACAAAACCCTAACCGGATGCAATACCATCACCTCCTCCGTCTTCTGCTGCCATGAAACACCGCCACAACAGCCCACTTCCGTGACCGTCGACACCTTCCCTCGCCACCATCATCGCTTCCCGTTAACCCTGAAGCCACCACCACGTCGCCCCTCTTTCTTTCTTTCCCTTTCTCTGTAACATCTCGGAATTCGTTAAACTAATGAAACGGGTATTGGAGATGAACCCTTATTAAGGTGTAACAGGAGGGCATGGATTGTCACTGAAGGTGCGTTTAACTCCTATAGGTGAATCGGTTAACCGTTAAAAGCACGGTTTGAGATCACAACGTACGAAAAAGGAGCACAGGGACCCGGATGTACCATTGTATCATTTAAAAAGCAAAGTTAGGAGAAAACCCTAGGCCATTCGGCCTAGGTGATGTGCGCGACGGCTAAGAGAGCAAGCGAAGGAAAGGGGACGACCGGAAGAGGGGGAACTCCACGTCTCATCAAGGTAATCTTCGTTTAACCTCCATGCGTAGTTCTTTCTTGTTTGATTTCATGCGTTGTAACCCGATTAAGGGTTTTGTTTGGTACGGTTTGGCTAAAAACGACGATGGAGGCGGAGGCGGGGCGTAGGCCAACGTTAGGGGTGGTAGCGGCATGATAAGGTGGTGATCCGAGCTACGGTGGTGGCACGGTGGTGTTGGCGGGGTGACGAGGAGGCCAATGACCGAGGGAAGAGAGGATGATGGTGAAGGTGGTGGTGGCTTCGTCTACCGCTGGAAACGAAGACGGCCACAAGGATGGTGTCGGAGGCTGGGGGTCGGCTGTGGTGGTGCCCAATGGCAGCGGATGGCGGAGTAGTGGTGGTGGTGCTATTTCCATGCGAAGGGGGAGCGGATTAGGGTTTTCTCATGGAAAGAAAGGTGACAGGACAAAGATATGGAACCAGGTGACAAAACTCGATAATAGTACTCGACGTGAGACACTTGGTGGTAGCAGTCGGTGGTGGTGGTGACTCACGGTGGAGTACGGCGAAGGAATGGAGTCGGGTTACACACGACTAGGGTTTGTAGGCGTAGGGTTTGCATGAAGAGGTTAGGGTTTTGCATGGAACACAAGCAGGCATGCATGAGACCCGGTACGTGTACACAAGTTCTTAACGGACCACGAACGGATGGGAACATGAGATTAGGGTTCATGATGTTCGATAGACAAGCAGATGGAACTTGGGGTTTAATTATAGTGCTATAAGTTATTCAACGTATGTTTAAAACGTATTCTGATCATGTGATCATACGTTTGACAGGTTCAGAATTCTAGCACGAACGGATGAGCTGTAGAACAGGGACTGAGACCCAGTGTAACCAGTGAGTTTCTAATCCTCTCTTTTAAATATTTTAAATGTTTTGGGGCTACCGTACATACTTCCATGATGTGTTTTAATACGTAAAATGTATAAAGAGGTTTGGGGTCTAACCCGATGAGTTTACGAACTTAAGTAATTAAATATGGGGCTTAAGGACTAAGTGTTGTCCTTAGAATGTGTAGGTTAAAGGTGGGTACATAGTCGTGGGTCATATAGTGACCTAATAAGAGTGAGTCGAGATTGTATTAAAGGTCATACGGGTATGACTAGAAGGTGTCACAGGATGTGCATGTACACAGTATGTGCTTAGATACTTAGACATGGTATTAGTATGGGTGTTGCTATATTAGCATTGTATCATGTTATGAGTTAGTCAGGGTGACTTGGGATATAAGCTAAACGCTTATGAATACGTGTAGGATATATTATCCTAGTGTCATGTGTGAAGTGCAGGTGCAGTTAATGAATCAGGTAAATAGAGTATGACATTATGTATTTTATACATGTGTTGTGTGTATTGTGTCGTTGTCCTTGTGACACGGCAGACGGGATTGTGGAGGACTAAGTCATTCGGGAGGTCACCAAAGGTGGCAGTTTCTGAGCAGGTTGATGATGAGCTCGGGGTGTGTCGAACGCCCTGACGAGGGTAACCCTGACGAGGGCGCAGTGATGAGGTATGTGTTTGTGTACATTTATATGTGTTACATTGCATGCAAGTGATGAGTTATATTAATTGCGTATGAAATGGTATTGATGGGATAAATAGATGAAATCAATGTGGTGTGTCGAGTTAGACTGACCGTTACGTCGGGATGAGTACATTATGTACAATTGTGGTGTTCGTTGAGTTGTAAGAGTAAGAATTAGCACTGGTTAAGCCAGTGTCTAGAGATTGGTTGAGTTAACTAGTGAATGGTTAATATATGTACAGTAGACTGTGTGTTGTCAGAGTAGTAAGCTCGATCCACGTCGGAGAGACTTACTGAGTTAAAATGGTGGGTTTAGTCTGGGGTCGTAAATCCTTCGGGATATTGTAAGATAACAGGGTTATCTTTTGATGACAATTTATAAAACTATTTTCTTATGATCAGAGGGTCTTGAGTATAGATAAATTATAAATGAGACTAATTGGCTTTTGATTAAATTAAACTATTAGAACTCACTCAGCGTAGCTGACTTTTTATGTACGTTAGATTATTTTGCAGGTGCGCATGCATTCGTCAGGTAATGTTATGAAAATTAACGAGTTTGAAAGATAACGTTATTTTGAGAAAAGACTTCCGCTGTTTATTTAAAAGTTAGATGTTTTTAAAGAGTCTAACCAACTATGAGAACCAACTGTAGGGTGCCTGGTTTGGTGCCTTACGAGATGGTATAAGAGCCGTGGTTTAAGAAAAAACTTATGTTTTTAAACAAATAAAATGCCTTAACTTAAACTGAAAACTGGACAAGGGTGAAATGAATGCCACCACGAGTAACCGCAAGCCAAGAGATATGTCTTTTGAGTTATACATTAAATGTAGAGTATTATTGGTGTAATGTTACACCAGCTGAAGTAATTGATGTGAGTAAGTGAGTTATGGTTCCGAGTGGGATCATGTTGTAGGATGTGTGTTGTAGTAGTATGTGGAACTACGTGTAGTTGTGTAGTGTGGTTAAATGAGATTATGATGTAAGTTGAGTAATGTGAAGTAGCATTAATTGCAACTATGTGAGATAGTTTGGGGTGTCGATATGATTTAGTGATTTTGTGTGTGTAATTAAGTGTGGTGTGAAATTATGATAAATATGATGACTTGCTAGATTATTTGGTGGTGCTATGTGAGTTGTGTGGGATGCATGTGCATCCGATGTGTGTGAAAGATAGAAAGCTAGTGTGAATATGATGGGGAAGGTTTAGAATCTGAGCAGTAATGTGGACCACCAAATTGCATTTGATCACCGTGATTTGGCAGTCTATGATTACTCTCATATTCTGAATTTGACGCCCATAGTAATCACTCTAACGTTCTATCTTGTGCAGGTACTGATGGCCAAGACCAAGCGTACTAGATCGGTCAGACGGGGAGCTCCGGCTGGGGGAAGAGCGGATCGTCAGGGCAACCCAAAAACTCTCATAGACAAGACGGACAGTGACATGGAAGTAGTGTTGGTGCTTCCCGCGCCAAGTGTGACTAGAGCAAAGGAAGACAGTATTCAGCGTGGTGCCGAGACAAGAGGGATGGGATGGAAAAGGAGGGCCGTGTCGGCAGTACGTGATTTCCCTCCTGGATGTGGACCTGCATGGTTGAGAGATCAACCACTTACGACAACTAAGGGAGCTCTATCTCGAGAGGAACCGGCAAATAACCCAGGATCCGATGAGGAGGAACCAGAGGAGGACACGGCAGATACACTTAATATGGTCCCGTAGTTATTTTGCGAGTGCTATTTGAGACGTTGGAATTCTAGATGACTTTTGGACATAACGGTTGTCACGAGAGATTGTGGGTGATTTAACGTTTTGATTGACTATACATTATGTGAGGTGATGTTTATTTCAAATATTGGCTATTTGATTTTAACGTTAAGTACGTGTTATACAGCGGGATGATTTGGGCATGATAAATGATAGTTGCATGTGTGATAGCTTGCTATTGGTGGTGCAGTGTTAATTATGTGCGATTATGTGATTGCTTTTCGAACAACGTGAGTTCATACTAAATGTAATCCTTGATGTGATGCTAGAGCTTGATCGATTTGACTATATGAGTAGACCTGTGTAGACCTGAGTTTTGATTAATTGTGTGTGTCGGTCTTGATATGGTGTCACCTATGTGTTATGCTTAGGTGATGTGTGAAGTGTTAGGGGGTGTGTTAGCCTTACTTTGATATTAAATGCCTTTATATCTTAAGGCATAGATCCTTGCCAGGTAAATTCTTTGTTGTTCAAGGGCATGAAAGTCTTGGTGAATAAACTGGTATGTCGTTAATTGAGTTGCTTATGAGTATGAGTTATTTGTGTCACGTACTTAATAGTCGTGGCGGGAGATCAAACGTTAGCTTGATATTGTGTTGACATTAGTCAACGGGATATTGTGTCTGGCATTAGTCATGCGGGAGATCGTGTTTACTTGAACCCTCGGGCCAGACAACATGATATGATTGTGTATCTATAAATGACGAGATCATATTGTATGTGCGTAGATATACCAGATCTAGCTAGTTGTGAATGTGCACTTTGTACGAGTTAGAAGGTTGAGTTACTAGTACCTGTGTAGAACATTGTGTGTTCTGTAGTTATGTGTGTCGGTGTGTGTCCTTGTAGTACACGATTAGTCGTGCATAGGACGGGCGGTTAGTATGATCAATCATAGTAATTCTAACTTGATGTTGATACCTAGAGGTGATGCGAGGAGTTTTGGCGTCTTCTTAGACGACCGGCGAGGTGCTCTTATGAGATGCCTACGAATATATCTCGGGAATTCAGAGCACGAAGCCAATGGGCGAAGCTGCGAGAGTAGATGATGAGGCAGTTACGTGGACGCTGTACCAGAGATATCCATGATAAGATTAAAGAGATGACGCTGAAGATTTCGGCATGAAGAAAAGAAGGTGACGAAAGAGTCTTCATGAACACGTTCCATATGAAGAATTCAGTTGAGATGAGATACTAGAGAAATAGGGATGTTTTTCCCTGAACGACGCGACGAATAGCTGAGGCTTGCGAATAGGTGGACTTCATGTTCGTACATGATAAATGAGATGCGGTCAATGATCACTTGGCAATGGTAGGGCAACATGGAGGAAAGTGAAACTCACGAAGGGTAAGTGCAGGATTGCACGTAAGTGATTGGAGAGGAGATGCCTACGTTGGCAAATGTAAGGTTAGCTTAAGCAAGCTCTTATGGAGAATTCAAGAGAAGCATGTGTTTGGCTGTCAAGACAGACGGGACGGACATAAGTGAGCTTTGAGAAACATCGAAAGTTGGTGAAGATAACCATAGTGCATGGTGAATGTACGTACTTAAAGCGCGTATCGAACGCGTTATAATGAGGTAAATAGATACTATGGTAGAGGAGTTTGGTGGAGATCGGTGTAGCTTGGCACCAGCTCCTGAAGATCTTCAGGAAATGGATAAGAGTAATACCTTTATGGGTAGGGCAATGGACTAGAGTTTGTGAAATCAACGCGAGATGAAAAATGGAATTTGAGGAAGGAATGAGTGAAGAGTATATACTAGTGAAGCCGTGAGTGCTTCTATATGTGAAGGTAGGAAACCTACTTGGGGTGATGGCCGTCGGAATGACGAGACCTTTAGGGTTATGCAAGAAACGAAGGGCAATTGTGCCTGTAACTCAGGATGGAATATGGCAAGTGAGCAGGTAACTCTATGCTATACTATGTAGTTCCTGTGATGAGAGAAGCAATGTTATTAAAAGCATTAAGGGCAAAAAGGGTAAGGTCAAAGGCAATGACAGTGAAGCCTTAAGGAAAGAGTTAGTGATCAAGGCAGTCACGAAGGGCAACTTCTAGCAAGTGTCGGGATGGCAAGAGTTGGGAGTGCAGCCGTTTAAATAATGGCCAAAAGGATAAGAGATAAGGGGATGGGTAGGTGAAATGTACAAGTCCCAAAGTTGAAAGCGGGCAACGGAGAATACTCTCTCAAACGCCAAAGGTGATTGAGTTGCAAGGCAAAATAATAGATTCGGTAAGAGCAAAGGTGAATGTTTGTCACCAAATGGGTTTGGCGTACGTTAAGGAGCAGGAAGGTATGTTAGGTGGTTCTACCGACGCAGGATTTGAGGACGAATCCTCTTTTAAGGGAGGTAGACTTGTAACATCCTGGAATTCGTTAAACTAATGAAGCGGGTATTGGGCGACACGAACCCGTATTAAAGTGTAACATGAGGGCATGGATTGTCACTGAAGGTGCGTTTAACTCCTATAAGTGAATCGGTTAACCGTTTAAAGCGTGGTTTGAGATCACAATGTACGAAAAAGGAGCACAGGGACGGGGATGTAACATTGTATAATTTAAAAAGCAAAGTTAGGAGAAAACCCTAGGCCATTCGGCCTAGGTGGTGTGCGCGACGGCTAAGAGAGCAAGCGAAGGAGAGGGGACGACCGGAAGAGGGGGAACTCCACGTCTCATCAAGGTAATCTTCGTTTAACCTCCATGCGTAGTTCTTTCGTGTTTGATTTCATGCGTTGTAACCCGATTAAGGGTTTTGTTTGGTACGGTTTGGCTAAAAACGATGATGGAGGCGGGGCGTAGGCCGACGGTAGGGGTGGTAGCGGCATGATAAGGTGGTGGTCCGAGCTAGGGTGGTGGAACGGTGGTGTTGGCAGGGTGAAGAGGAGGCCAATGACCGAGGGAAGAGAGGATGACGGTGAAGGTGGTGGTGTCTTCGGCTACCGCTGGAAAGAAGACGTCCACAAGGATGGTGCCGGAGGCTGGGACGGCTGTGGTGGTACCCCATGGCGGCGGATGGCGGAGTAGTGGTGGTGGTGCTATTTCCATGTGAAGGAGAACCGGATTAGGGTTTTCTCATGGAAAGAAATGTGAAGGGAGAAAGATATGAGACGAGGTGACAAAACTCGATAACAGTACTCGACGTGAGACACTTGGTGGTAGCTGTCGGTGGTGGTAGCGGCTCACGGTGGAGTACGACGAAGGAATGGAGTCGGGTTACACACGACTAGGGTTTGTAGGCGTAGGGTTTGCATGAAGAGGTTAGGGTTTTGCATGGAACACATGCATGCATGCATGAGACCCGGTACGTGTACACAAGTTCTTAACGGACCACGAACGGTTAGGTACGATGGGAACATGAGATTAGAGTTCATGGTGTTAGATAGACAAGCAGATGGAACTTGGGGTTTAATTATATTGCTATACGTTATTCAACGTATGTTTATTCTGATCGTGATCATACGTTTGACAGGTTCAGAATTCTAGCACGAACGGACGAGCTGTAGAGCAGGGACTGAGACCCAGTGTAACCAGTGAGTTTCTAATCCTCTCTTTTAAATATTTTAAATGTTTTGGGGCTACCGTACATACTTCCATGATGTGTTTTAATACGTAATATGTATAAAGAGGTTTGGGGTCTAACCCGATGAGTTTACGAACTTAAGTAATTAAATATGGGGCTTAAGGACTAAGTGATGTCCTTAGAATGTGTAGGTTAAAGGTGGGTACATAGTCGTGGGTCGTATAGTGACCTAATAAGAGTGAGTCGAGATTGTATTAAAGGTCATACGAGTATGACTAGAAGGTGTCACAGGATGTACGCAGTATGTGCCTAGATACTGAGACATGGTATTAGTATGGGTGTTGCTATATTAGCGTTGTATCATGTTATGAGTTAGTCGGGGTGACTTGGGATATAAGCTAAACGCTTATGAATACAAGTAGGATATATTATCCTAGTGTCATGTGTGAAGTGCAGGTGCCGTTAATGAATCAGGTAAATAGAGTATGACATTATGTGTTTTATACATGTGTTGTGTGTATTGTGTCATTGTCCTTGTGACACGGCAGACGGGATTGTGGAGGACTAAGTCCTTCGGGAGGTCACCAAATGTGGCAGTTTCTGATCAGGTTAATGATGAGCTCGGGGTGTGTTGAACGCCCTGACGAGGGTGCAGTGATGAGGTATGTGTTTGTGTACATTTATATGTGTTACATTGCATGCAAGTGATGAGTTATATTAATTGCGTATGAAATGGTATTGATGGGATAAATAGATGAAATCAATGTGGTGTGTCGAGTTAGACTGACCGTTACGTCGAAATGAGTACATTATGTACAATTGTGGTGTCCGTTGAGTTGTAAGAGTAAGAGTTAGCACTGGTTAAGCCAGTGTCTAGAGATTGGTTGAGTTAACTAGTGAATGGTTAATATATGTACAGTAGACTATGTGTTGTCAGAGTAGTAAGCTTGATCCACGTCGGAGATACTTACTGAGTTAAAATGGTGGGTTGAGTCTGGGGTCGTAAATCCTGTAGGATAATGTAAGATAACAGGGTTATCTTTTGAGGACAATTTATAAAACCATTTTCTTATGATTAGAGGGTCTTGAGTAGAGATAAATAATAAATGAGACGAATTGGCTTTTGATTAAATTAAACTATTAGAACCCACTCAGCGTAGCTAACTTTGTATGTACGTTAGATTGTTTTGCAGGTGAGTTTGCTAGAGGAGGCATCTTGGCTTGGGAGCGGGACTACTCGGGATGATGCGCATGCATTCGTCAGGTAATGTTATGAAAATTAACGAGTTTGAAAGCTAACGTTATTTTGAGAAGAGGCTTCCGGTGTTTATTTAAGTTAGATGTTTTTAAAGAGTCTAACCAGCTATGAGAACCAACTGTAGGGTGCCTGGTTTTGGGCTTTACACTCTCGGCAGTTGGCCTCACACCACTCCGGTCACCACCATCACATGTCACCAACTCCCACGATGTCGGCCTTCACCTACCCTCTGCCCACGCCGTCGTCCACAGTCGTGGACACCGTCATCCCTACTAACCCTGTCGTTGCCCACGGCTAAGCACCCCATACCCTAATCGAGTTCTCCCACTACACACTCAAACAAACATGTAACGAGAACAACGAGGATTACCTTGGCTAGTAGTGGAGTTCCCTGCTCGAACGGTCATGAAACCTCTTCTCCTGATCATCCTCTTCCTCTCGTTTTGCTCCTGCCGTCGTGCGATTCCCCCTAGGCCGTCTCCCTTAATTTCTTATTTAAACGTTCCAGGTTTACATCCGGGTCCCTTCATTCTCCTTTTTGCGTGTTTAAACCTCGGGTTATTATTAAAACGATTCACGGGTCCTCCGAGTTCACAATTTAACTTCTCGTGTGCCAAGAACTTGTTATCATACTCATCAAATACAAGTTCGGATCGTTCGCCTATCCGAACCATTAACTTGAGGATTTTCGGGATGTTACACCCACCTACCCCCACCACCCCCCCCCCTTATAAAAAACCTAACCTAAAAGCTAAAGTAAACCCAAAAAACTAAACCCAAAAACTAACCCTACTACACAAATGTAGTATTGCGCTGAATTTTTTATTTTTTTTTAACGAGGATGAGGTGGGGAACAAGGTCTCCGAAGCGGTTTTTTAGTTTTTGAGTTATGATTTTTTTATTATTTTTTCCCTTTAATAAATAGTTTTTTGGTTTTCTTATGAACAATGAGTTTTCTTATGATCCTTCCCCTATATATATATATATATATATATATATATATATATAGGGTTAGGTTATAGTAAAAAGGGTTTTAAAAATAAGAAGGGTAAGAAGGATTCTGGGCTTGACATGTGTCCTTTTATTGTTTTTAAAGGGAGGGCATAATGGTCATTGTGTAATATACCAGGTTATTACACAATGAACAGACGTGGTATTACACAATGAACTTGTATTACACAATGACCTGACTAATTACACAATGAACTTGTATTACATAATGACCTGACTAATTACACAATGAACTTGAATTACACAATGACCTGACTAATTACACAATGACCTGACTAATTACACAATGACCAGACGTGGTATTACATAATGACAAGACGTGGTATTACACAATTAACTTGTATTACACAATGACCTGACTAATTACACAATGAACTTATATTACACAATGACCTGACTAATTACACAATGACCTGACTAATTACACAATGATCAGATATTACACAATGACCAGACGTGGTATCACACAATGAACTTGTATTACACAATGAACTTGTATTACACGATGAACTTGTATTACACAATGACCTGACTAATTACACAATGAGCTGGAAAACGTAAAACACAATGATAAATACATATAACACAATGAACTTGTATTACACAATGACCTGACTAATTACACAATGAGCTGGAAAACGTAAAAAAAAAAATTCGTTTTTGTTTATAACGACACTATACTCGTTTTAAAGAAAAAAAAACGCTCGTTTTTATGGTGTAAATTTTTTTAGAAAAATAATGTCGTATGTAAAAGTTATGAACGTTTAAAAAATTAGGGAGGGGGGACTAGATAAAAAGTCAACAAAAATGGCCAATACTAAAATACCCTTTGATGCGTACTGTTTTAAGTATTGATGGTCTTACGAGATCAGGTTTTAAATTTATAAAATGATAATTACTTTAACTTAAAAACACACACAATAGGCAAGTGTACCTATCGCAGCGTAATATACTTTAGGTAAAAACCAAGTATCGAACCAACGAACACGGTCGAATTCCAATAATTAACTTTTGTTAACGTTTAGGCAGTTTAATTAGTGAGTGAGTTTTGTGTGCTTGTGGAACAGGAAAGTAAATGACAGAAAAGTAAATGGCGATAAAGTAATAGCAGAAAAGTAAAAACATGCGTGAAGTGTGTAACAAAAATGTAACGAACAGAATAGTAAATAACAGGAAAGTAAATAGGTCGGAAATGAACAGGTTACGAATAGTTTTGCTTTGGGTTTCGAATCCGCTTGGTACGTGATAATGTCAGTGATATGACTACTGTAAAATGTTTTATATTAGAGTTAAATAGGCGATTATATGTTGCTCACCGGGATGCGGTGTAACAATGGGACCAAGTATAAAGACGTACCGTTTCCAACATGAGTTCACCAATTCTTGTTCGTATAAAGACGTACGACCTTACTAGTGTTGACCAAGCCTTGGCTTATCAATCTCTACTTGTATAAAGACGTACAAGCTTCAAGAGAAGTTTTATTAAAAAGGTTTTATACTTTAAAAATCAAGAACACTCACAAATATAAAGACGGATTTAGACAATAATAAAAGCCCACCAAAATAGTGGTTTTAAGGACGAATAGTTAAAAACATAAACATATCACTTCGATTAATGCGTTAAACATTAACATACATCAAACTTCATCTTCACCCTAGCAATACAAAGAGTTTAGCCACGAATGGCCATACTAACTAGCATAACGCGGAGTTTCGTAGGATCCCCTATTGCGGAACAAGGAGGAAGAGCCCCTCCGCTCACTACTCTCTAGTCTAACTACAAATTGCACTCTCAAACGAGGTCTGGATGGGTGTTATTTGTTCTGAATTGGTGTGTAGAATGAAGAACTCAAGCCATCTATTTATAGGCCTCAAAATGAGCAATGCACGGCCGTGCATTGGATTGCACGGGCGTGCAAACACCTCGGGAATCAAACAGGGTACAAAGGATATTGTACTAGAGCCTTGGGGAGCAAGGAGGCCATTGCACGGCCGTGCATCCCTCCCTTGCTTCCCTGTTTCGTCTTTTAGCTATCGGTTGACTTGTTGTTGACCTGGTTTGACTTCTTGGGGGTCAATGCTCGGGTTTGGTCCTCCAAAATCTTGATTTCTTCATGTTTTAAGCTGCTTTTTGCTTTGTTTATCTTGGAGCACCGAATAACCTGCAATTGTGAAATAATAACGTTTTAAGTATCAATTGTAAGGTTATTAATCAATTAGTACCATAATATGGGGATTATTATGCATGTATAATTTAGGACATATCATAGTACCCCAAAATTAGACTTTGCTTGTCCTCAAGCAAACTCATGCATGATCATACCCATAACTAAAAACTCTACAAGGGAAATGGAACTCCAAGTAGTTGGAAATTCCGGGATAACTCTTGAGTTGCTTATTCTATTTTTATTTTTTTCTATGATGGAATCCATGACAAGCCTACTAGAACTTCAATTATGCATAAACTTTCACTCCTCACAATGCTCACTCTACTCAAGGGTTATATGTATGGATAATGTAAGTCAGGTAGAACACTCAAGTTCGAATCGAGTTATGCAATGATCATAAGCTTGTATGCAAATCAAGTCTCCACCAATTAACTAAGTAGTATGTATGAATCAAGAGGACTTTAAAAGGGTTGTAGTGTGGCTAAAAATAAAAATAAAGGGGTGAAGATAAAAATCTTTTTGGGTTTTTAGGGATTGAAAAGGTTTGAAGGGCTGCAGCTATCGTGAAACACACAGCTACGGCTTCATGGCTTAAAATGAAAAATACTAACAGGTCCCTTTACAGTACTCGGATCATGAGGGTATAACTAATCCGAGGGCTCGTTTATGGTCAAATTGCCAAGATCAAGATCTCTCATTAGTGCCAACTCTTTCCTTACTGCGTAGTACACATTGATGCCTCTCCGTATGGAACTTTCTGCTTGTAGCCTAACCGCTAAAACTTTGATCAGATGCGTTTACTCACTTTGGGAATGAGTTTGATTCTTGCTACATTTTCCATCGTGGCTCCAGTTGCTACACTTCACATATTTTTCGTATCTTTTGGCTCTTCTTTTGGCGGCACTTTTTGACAGGCCGCAGAATGGTGGCAGTTGTTCTTGCTTGCGCCACCGTTTTCTTACATCACTAGTTGCTTTGTAAACTTTCTCTCGGAGTTCGGGCGGTAATTCAGGCTTTGCGAAATGAAGGCAGAAAAGCAAATTGAAATCAAAAGAATGCATATCCAGCTCTTTAAGGTCTAACCGGTAAAAGACCAACTTCTTTCCTTTTTTTTTTTGACATCAAGATAATTCCTTCAATAATTCATTTTCCTCAATTTTCTTGAAATAATATTTCTATAAATCCCATGTAGATAGTTCGGTTGTTTCTTCCTAGGACATCCACCTTCTTGTATATTCCAATTCCTTTGAGTAGAACAGATTCTTTCCGAAGTTGCCTCAATGGTAATAAACTTGAAATAACGACATAGGATAATTTTCCATTTTGAAGACAGTTAGCCAGTAACCGGTGTTTACGAAAAGCTAGTTGGTTGATAATTGTGGGTAGTAGAAAAGAAAAGGCTACGGCTCAAAGGGCTATCTAAGCGGATTATATTTTTGGGATTTTTTTTTTTGAATTTAAAGATAAGGGTAATAAAGTCCTAGGTGCCTCAATCAATTTCATACTTCTACTAGTTCATGGTCTTGATATGTATAAGTCACACAAGTTCTAACTATGCATAAAATTCAATCGAAAAACACTCAGTAACGCCAAACGAAAGAGCATGCAAATAATTATATACTGCGCCAAGAATTTGATGATGTGTAATAGGCTTGATTTTCCTCACATGGAAACGGATGGAATAGGTTTTAGCGAATCGTTATGCATAATATTCATTTGTTTCTACTTGCCATGTATTCCTTTTACTTTATTAGGTGCGAACTCAAAGAGGTTTTAAAATTTTGAAAAATTTTCGGGTTTTGAAAAAGGTAGGTTTTTGTAATGTTTTAGTCAAATGGATAGAAAATCACAAGTTGAAATTTTACTGCTTTGAGGTTACAAGTAGTCTTGAATCTCTTAATTCCCCATCCCACACTTAAAACTGTGCATTGCCATCAATGTACAAATGCATGTAATGAAATGCTATGTAGGAATTTAGATGCATGAAGTTTTAAGGGAAAAGAAACTGGTACTCCCCCGGTCAATTCGGTGTATAACCTAAGGCCAAAACTTATTGGTGCTGTCAACACTTTGCTTCAAAGACTTCATCGAATTTCAAAGAAATTTGATGTGGTTTCCGATTCCTCAGGTTGTAGAGATGGAATGTGATTCCTCAAAGAAGTAGAGAGACTATCTGGTGATGCTATTCTACTTGACATATAAGGGAAAACATAAAAGCAGACAATGAAAATAAAAGGTAGTAGTTAAGCTACTAAGGTCCTAGTATCGAGAGGGCATACCTGGGGCTGAAGTATGAGAAACTTAAATTTGAAATATCAAACCTGAGATCCATGATCTTGCCGTATGCACCAACCTCTCGATTTATTCATGATCATCGGGTTGCCTCCCGAAAGCGCTACGTTTATTTAAGGGTCTTTAGCCCAACCCGTACGTGTTTCATCAGTCTTTCTTTGGGTCGGAGCCATCGACTTCCACCGTGTCTCCTGTTCCTTCATTCAAATCCTTCAGTTTTGGTAGCTTGTCAAAGTACTCATCGATCCAGTTAGTGTTTTCAAAATCCTTCCCAAGATTCAGATTCTTTCCTTTGTTGAATTCCTTAGCTTTCTTCAGTTGGTAGTCCAGATTAGTATCGATGAATTGGGCAATTTCAAATGGATCATTAGATTGGCATTCATTTCCCCCTATGTTGTAGGTCACTGATTGTTTTCCAACATGAAGTGTCAAGATTCCTTCATTCATATCAATAACGGCTCGAGCAGTGGCTAAAAATGAGTGACCCAAAATCAGAGGTACGGAATAGTCGGGTCCCATTTCTAAAACCATGAAATCAACAGGGAAGATAAACTTTCTGACTTTTACCAGTAAGTTCTCAATGACAACTATGGGTGATTTGACTGATCCATCTGCGAGTTCGATAGTTGCATTGACAGGTCATGGATTCCCAATATTTAATCTTTTAAACATGACATAAGGCATTACATTCACACATGCTCCTAGGTCAGCGAGCGCAAAGGTTATTGGTAATGGTCCGATAGAACAGGGTAGAGAGAACATTCCAGGATCTGAAAGCTTCTTTGGAAGGCATCTTTCAATAAGAGCGACACAATAATTAGTTCTCTTTACTGCTTCTTCCATATTTCTCTTGTTTGTGAGGAAATCTTTCAAGAAACGTCCATACTTCGGCATTTGTTGTATGATATCCATGAAGGGAAGATTGACATGGATCTGGCTTAATAGTTCGATGAATTTCTCATATTGTTCATCAGTCTTCTGCTTTACTAGCCTTCATGGGTAGGGTATGTGAGAATGAAACGTTTTCTTTGTCGGGACTTTTGGAGGAATATCCACTGCAGCCAGAGGTGGAGTTATCTTTGATTGTGGTTCTTGGGTAGTTGTTTCTATGATATGTGGACGAAGCGGTACTCCGGTGAATATCTCTCTCCTTGTTGATTAAACTTCTTCGTCTAGCATTGGTGGCTCTGGATAAACCTTGTTATTCCTCAGAGTGATAGCACTTACATTTGCTTTTGGATTGGTTTCAATATTACTCGGGAGACATCCTGGTTGTCTTTCGGATAGAAGTTTTGCAATTTGCCCTAATTGTATTTCAATGGACTGTAGAGTTGCTTTCTGTGTCTTGAATTCAGCTTCATGAAGACCAAACCGTTCCTCGTATTGTTTGTAACGGGAATCCGCTAGAAGGGCTTGACTTTCAGTTATAGAGATCAACTTAGTTACCACGTCCTCCAAGCTTAACCCGTTGCTTGGCTTGTTAGTTACTTGAAATTGTTGACGAGGCTGATAGTTTTGAGGTAGTCGTTGTTGAAACTGTTATTGTTGTTGTCCGAAGCCAGATTGTCCCTGATTGTTATCCTTCCAGCTGAAGTTTGGATGGTTCCTCCAACCAGGATTATAGGTGTTACTATAGGGGTTGTTATGTAGGAGATTTGTTCCAATAAAGTCAACCTGCTCAGTACTAGTGGTGATACTCTTTACTTCTTCAGTAGCCTTAGCGGCGGTCTTGCCCTTACTAAGTTGATTGAGTCGAGTGGTGAGGGCGTCTATTTGAGCAGAAAGTGATGTGATAGTATCGACAGAATGAACTCCTTGCCTGGCTTCCCAGGTGTTCCTTGGACTGTACCATTGATAGCTATTCATAGCTATTTCCTCAATTAGGTTGTAAGCTTCTTGTGGCCTCTTGTTTCCAAAAATACCACCTGAAGTAGTGTCTAGTGTATGACGAGCTTGATTATGCAACCCATTGTAGAATGATGATACTTGTAACCAAACTTCTAGCCCATGGTGAGGACATTTCCTTAACATGTTGTCACACCCCGCCAAGGCGGAATCGCGAGGCGTGACATTACATGGTTTCCAAAGCATATGATTACCGCAAACACATACATGATAAATGGATACATAAACAAGTTTAAAGTTTTACATTCCAAAATGTAAATTGAGTTTACAAAAAGTGAAGATTTCGCAAGTATGACTCTATTACAATGAGTTATACAAGAGAAATCCCCCAAAAGTTGTATCCATCGTGCGTATGCATGTAATCTACATTGCTAACCTTGCGATCACGTTCAATTTCCTGAAAAACATACTTGAAAATGTCAACACTAGGTTGGTGAGTTCACAGGTTTAATCAAATAGTTCTTTGTAAAATTCAATTGTTCGTAAATAGTTTCAGGTGCATGTGATAATCAGAATAAGAATTGTTTGACCCATTTGTAAACTAGCTAGGAATACAAATAATATGTTCCTACATGAGCCGTAACCAAACCATGACAATTGTTCTTCGCCCCTAATTTCGTTATCCGGTTCTATGCGGCCATAAATCCTCCAGATTGTGGTTAGCGCGACTAACCATGACCGGGAGACGTCACTCTCCATAGTACTATTCATAGAACCCTAGGCTACAGTTAATGGTTACTAAATTGTTCCAGGGGACTTTAGCGGCCTAAAATCGTTTAACTCATGTAAACATAAAAGTCGAGTCTTATTCTCTTGTTATCACATAAAAATAGTTGTAAGTATGTTCTTCCCCCAAATATTGAAAACAGTAAAAAGGGGCCGTGAAACTCACCTTGAGTTTGTGTATGCTTGCAATGATAATTGTTCTAGTCAACTTGACTATTCGTACCCTAATTACAAAAGGGTAATTCGTGTTATGACCGAATGTCTCATATGCAAATTGTTCACCGACTTAGCAAATCTGATTGCTTTTGTTTAAATATCTTTTTAGTTTTTCAACACTTGTTTCGTTATAAAATAGTTCTAAGTTACTGCCCAATGGGCCTGAAACAGGTATCGAAACTACCTAGTTTCGATTGAACAGAACAGATGTCGAAACTACCTAGTTTTGATTGAGCAAACTGGGTATCGAAACTACCTAGTTTCGATTGGGTAAGAAAGGTATCGAAACTACCTAGTTTCGATTGAACAACAGGTATCGAAACTACCTAGTTTCGATTGAGTAAACAGGTATCGAAACTATAGTTTCGATTTCTGAACTTTTGATTGACAGAATCAGTTTCAAAACTTTATTCATACGTATACGCATATATTCATGTTTTAATCTTGAATTCGACACACTTTTCTGGTTATTTTTCTTACGTTCGAGTAAACTGTATGTTTAGCTACGGTTTTAAAGAAAATAATATGAATAATATTGAGTTTTTACCTCTAAACAGAGATGATGATTTTTGAGAGAAACGGAGAAGATGGTCTTGAATTCTCATGGTTAGAAATCCTTGGAAGCTCCTTATAATACCGAAATATGGTGGATTTTGCCTTAAAACTTGACTTCGATTTGAAGAGAAATGGGGAAGATTGCCGTAAGAAATGAGAGATAAAAAGGAATTATGAGAAAGGTGATTGAAGTGGTATGGTTTATATCAGAATTCTCACTATTAAGGTATGGGTTTCTCTCTGAAACTTGGTTAAGAAAGTCAAGGAGTTGGGGGGGAAAAGACCCACTTGTCTCGACCGATTGATATATTTGGGTTTAGGGTTAAATAAATCAAATAATTAGATTTAAGTGTAACTTAATATTGATTAGAGTTTTTAAATGGTAAATAAATTCGGTTTAGATTTCTCACGGTATTATATTTTTAACAAGTTTATGGCTCGTTGAAGAAAATATTGAAATCTTGGGTTGTATAATTCGTTGAGGTGATTATTTGTAGGTATGAGTACCTAAAGGTGGCGCTACATAGTAACGTCTTCGAAAAGTCCATTATTTTACTTTTACGTATATTATATGATTTAGTCTTAAAAATAAATTATAGTTCAACGTAAATTTTGTGTAATATATATATATATATATATATATATATATATATTTCTGGTTATTTAATTTAACCACTAGTGTTCGTATTTAGTTGGGTTATCCTGGTACGTGAACCGGTAACTCCTAGAATTACCAAATATTAAATGAGACCATGTACGGTTTTTGTTAGACCTTAATGTCCTTGTTTGTGAAATTAAGTAAATCACGAAAACAATTATAATGTAAACTCGTTTATAACATGTACGGATATTGATCTGAAATTTCGGGTGTCACATTCTCCCCATGTTAAAAGAATTTCGTCTCGAAATTCAATTTGTGTCCTCTTGAACTGGTGTATCCTTAAACAAGGATGGGTATTTTGTTTTCATTTGATCCTCTCGTTCCCATGTATACTCAGGACCACGTTTTGAGTTCCAACGTACTTTAACCAATTTGATTCGACTACGTCCCAGCTTTTGAACTTTCCAATCTGAAATCTCAATCGGTTCCTCGATGAAATGAAGTTTATCATCAATGTAAATTTCATTAGGTGGTATGATCAAAGTCTCGTCTGACAAACACTTTTTGAGATTAGACACATGAAATGTATCGTGTACGTTGCTTAGTTCTTGCGGTAGTTTGAGCTTGTAGGCTAGAGGGCCAACCCTAGCCAGTATTTCAAATGGTCCAACGTATCTAGGGTTGAGCTTACCACGGTTACCAAACCTTGCAACGCCTTTCCATGGTGAGACTTTTAACATTACTCGGTCACAAATTTGAAATTCTAATGGTTTCCGTCGGTTATCAGCATAGCTCTTCTGTCTGTCTCGGGCCGCTTTCAGACGTTCCTTAATTTTGAAGATCTTATCAGTGGTTTCCTGGACAATCTCAGGACCTGTCAAATGTTTTTCACCAACTTCCGCCCAACATAGCGGTGAGCGGCATTTACGACCATATAAAGCTTCAAACGGAGCTGCCTTGATGCTCGTGTGGTAACTGTTATTATAGGAAAACTCTGCCAACGGTAAATGAGTATCCCAATTTCCTCCGAAATCAATTACACATGCACGGAGCATATCCTCTAAAGTTTGAATGGTCCTTTCGCTTTGACCATCTGTTTGTGGGTGATATGCCGTGCTCATGTCAAGACGTGTGCCCATGGCTTCTTGTAATGATTTCCAGATTCTAGACACGAATCTGCTGTCTCTATCAGACATAATAGAAATTGGCACTCCATGCCTAGCCACAATTTCCTTGATATAAAGCTTTGCAAGTTTCTCGGTTTTATCCGTCTCTTTGATGGGTAGAAAATGAGCTGATTTTGTCAAACGATCGACAATTACCCATATCGCGTCATACCCGCTCGACGTCTTGGGTAATTTCGTGATGAAATCCATAGAAATCTGTTCCCATTTCCATTGGGGAATTTCGGGTTGTTGTAACAAGCCAGACGGTTTCTGATGTTCGGCTTTTACTTTTGAACACGTTAAGCATTTACTGACATATGTGGCAATATCTCCTTTCATATTGGGCCACCAATATAATTCTTTTAGATCCTTATACATCTTATCTGAACCCGGGTGAATGGAGTACCTGGACTTGTGGGCTTTATCCATAATCAACCCACGTAAGTTACCGTTACTCGGCATCCAAATTCTATCTATGAAGTAAAATGTATCATCTGACTTAGACTCCAATTGTTTGATCATTCCACGTAGTGCTTCATTTTGGATGTTCTTTTCTTTAAGTGCTTCTTGTTGTGCCATTCGGATTTGAGTAGTAAGACTCGTATGAATTGTTAATCCTAGGGCACGAACACGAAGAGTTTTAACTCGTTCCTTGCGACTTAAGGCGTCTGCTACGACATTGGCTTTCCCGGGATGGTACTTGATATCACAATCATAGTCGTTTAGTAGTTCTACCCAACGACGTTGTCTCATGTTAAGTTCTTTTTGATCAAAGATATGTTGGAGACTCTTATGATCAGTAAAAATAATGCATCTCGTACCATAAAGATAATGTCTCCAAATCTTGAGCGCAAACACAACTGCGCCCAACTCCAAGTCGTGGGTCGTATAATTCTTTTCGTGCACTTTTAGTTGTCGTGAGGCATATGCGATGACTTTGTCTCTTTGCATTAACACACAACCAAGTCCTTGGTGTGATGCAACGCAGTATACGACAAAATTGTTGATTCCCTCCGAAAGAGATAAGATCGGTGCACTACACAGCTTCTGCTTCAGTAATTGGAAAGCTGACTCTTGCTTGTCACTCCAATCATACTTCTTTTCTTTCTGGGTTAATGTGGTTAAGGGCAGGGCTATTTTTGAAAAATTCTCAATGAATCGTCTGTAGTAGCCGGCCAAGCCCAAAAATTGACGCACTTCGGTCGGAGTCTTTGGTGCTTCCCAGTTTTTGATCGCTTCTATTTTAGATGGATCAACGTGAATTCTTTCCTTGTTGATGACATGTCCAAGAAAATGCACTTCTCGGATCCAAAACTCACACTTAGAGAATTTAGCGTAAAGATTCTCGTTGCTGAGTAGTTCCAAAATTAATTTCAGATGATGTTCATGATCCTCCTTGGTTCGTGAATATATTAATACATCATCAATAAATACTATCACGAATTTATCCAAGTATGGCTTGCACACTCGGTTCATGAGATCCATAAAAACAACTGGTGCGTTCGTCAAACCAAACGACATAACTAGGAATTCGTAGTGGCCATAACGAGTCATAAATGTCGTCTTTGGTACATCTTCTTCTTGGATTCTTAGTTGATGATACCCCGAACGTAGATCGATCTTAGAGTAGAAGCTAGAACCTTGTAGTTGATCGAACAAATCGTCTATTCGAGGAAGTGGATATCGGTTTTTGATTGTAAGCTTGTTTAATTCTCGGTAATCAATACACATCCTAAAGGTTCCATCCTTTTTCTTTACGAATAGGACCGAAGCTCCCCAAGGTGAGAAACTCGGTCTTATGAAACCTTTATCAAGCAACTCCTGGAGTTGATTTGATAATTCCTGCATTTCAGAAGGTGCTAATCGATACGGTGATCGCGCAACCGGGGCGGCTCCTGGTACCAAGTCGATTCGGAATTCGACTTGCCTCGGTGGTGGTAATCCAGGTAAGTCTTCAGGAAAAACTTTGGGGTAATCCTTAACGATTGGTATGTCTTCAAGTAGATGTTCCTCGGGTTTCTTCTCGACGACGTGAGCCAGGAACACGCAATAGCCTTTACGTAGGTACTTACGAGCTTTCATGCAGTTTATCATCCTCAATGTCACTCCACTATTCTCACCTTGAACCGAAAGAACTTCTCCGTTTGGGAGTGGAATTTGGACAATCTTCTCAAAACAAACAATCTCGGCGTGATTCTTCGACAACCAATCCATACCAATAACAACATCAAAACTTCCCAGGTCAACGGGTAACAGGTCTATACTAAATGTGTGGTTTTTCAGACATAGACTACAACCCTGAATGACTTCTTCGGTTTTAATTAATTTCCCGTTTGCTAATTCAATTGTATAATTTTGGTCTAGTTTGCTGGCCTTAATACCGAGTAGGGACTTAAAGTCATTTGACACAAAACTCATATCAGCACCCGCATCGAAAAGTATAGAGGCATAGTGATTATTTATCGGGAACGTACCAGTGACAATGTTTGGATCTTGTCGTGCGTCCCCAGCCCCCATCACAAACGCTCTTCCACGGGCCTGATTGTCGTTTCGGTTCTTCAACTTTGGACAGTCTTTCCTGAAGTGCTTTGGATCTCCACACTCAAAGCATCCCTGATTCATCCTTTCTGCTCCTGGGTTGACCTTTCCTGCTACTTGATTGATCTTATTAGGGTTCGCATTGTTCCAACAGTTATGGGCTAGATGCCCATACTTTTTACACTTTCCACATTGGGTACACCTTCCACTGTGATGATATCCACATTTGTCACACTTCGGTCGTGTTCCAAGATATACATTTTGTTCCACAGTGTTGACAGCATAGGCTTTCATAGTTCCAGGTCTCTTGTAAGTTTGATTCTTGTTTTGATTACTTGGTTTTCCAAACCATTTCCTCTTTTCCCCAGACCTTCCTTCCTCGGTCTCCTTCTTCTCAAACAAACCATCACGCACAGCATTATCTCTTAGCTTGAAAGCTAGAATTATAGCGCTCTTGGCATCCATAGGGTTCGATGAAGTCACCAGGCTTCGGATTTGAGGTGCAAGACTCCACAAATATCTTTCAACCTTCTTGTATTCTGGGGTAACCATGTGTGGAACTAAACTTGCTAACTCATTGAATCGGTCAATGTAACCAGCCACATCATCTCCTATCATTTGAAAATTCCACATTTCAGATTCGATCTTTTGCAACTCATTTCGAGGACAGTACTCCTCAGTCATCATGGCTTTCAGCTCCTCCCAAGTCAGTTGGTATGCAATCTGTCTTCCCAGGGTTTTCACTTGTGAATTCCACCAAGTTAAAGCCTTATAAGTGAGCGTGCATGTAGAATACTTCACCATGCAGTCAGCGGTGCCTTCACTAATATCAATCACCGACTCCATCTTTTCTATCCATCTCATTAGCCCAACTGCATCCTCGGTGCCATTGAAGTTGCGGGGGTTGCAAGATAGAAAGGCCTTGTAGGAGCACTTCCTATCTGGAGCATCTGTAGCATTACAAGTCATAACGTCGTTAATTCGGATTATGACTATGTGTTATGGCTTATTTGTTCTATTACCTCCGGAACCTCCGGCTGTACCGCTACCTCCTGCACCTCCTCCGCCGGTACCACTACCGTTTCCTCCTCCACTATTTCGATTTGCCTCATACTGCTCCATGGCAGCAGCTACTCGTTGTGCTATGAGTTGCTCCACGTTTGGGGAAATCATCTCGTTGTTGTCACCAGTAGTGTTACGGGGTGTCCCACGCTTAGGTGCCATGACGTTCTTTTTAACATATCAATTAAAAAGAAACAACATTATATAATAATAATGATAGATTATGACATAAGGATACAACAACATCAAATGTAAACAACCATCATTACAACATAAACCATCACATACATAGTTAAAACATGCATAGTACATTGTTCCAAAAGACAAGGATACAAAAGGGATGGGTTCACATGACCACATCAGTACCAAAGTTTTAAACTACATAATGCGCTACGGACACAACCCGCCCGTAATAGGTCTAAAAGAAGATGTGGGAGTACAACCCAATCATCATGGCAAGACCTGCCATGACAAAGCTAGCCCTAGCCACAAATTCTGCAGCCAAAGTCCTTTCTTCCAGCGCCTCCACCATGTCTCGGACCGTGAGAGTGAACTGCCAGTCCATATCAGCTCTCAACCCTAGGTAGTCAGTGGCACCCTGTATGTCTAGGGTGTTGTCCTCCGGAGTCTGTACTCGAGATCCGAGCCCTTGACGTAGTCGCGTGGCTGCATCCCCATGTGCCCGGATATCAGCTAGGAGGTCATCAAGACGTTCCTCGTGCGTATGAACGCGTGCTACCAATGTAGGCACTGTGAGCTCCATGGCTTCCCTAGTGTGGGGTAGGGGTGTTGAGGAGTTGGAGGACTCTCCGAGCTCAAAGGTAGAGGGGATGCTCTCCATCTCCCTCCATCGTGCAGTGTACGGGGCATCCAGTTGATAGTCCCCACAGTAGGGTGGTAGCAGGGTAGTTGTTTAGGTGGTTCCTCATCAGTCTCCAAGTCTTTCGGGTCACGGGCTGCCAGGGTCCTCTTGCGCGGAAATCGAACCTTTTTCCTACCACTTTTTACCATAACTGGTCCTCCGCTTTTCTTTCGGTAGACGATAGGCGGTTCTCCCAGGGCGACATTGGGTGGTGTGGAGCTACGAACTTGTACTCGATTTTTGGGGCGTGTGTCGGAAAGTTCCTCGTTGGATTCAGAGGTAGAGTCGGGGTCAGAGTGTGACGACATGCTTGTGACTACAATATCCATATGACCAGATGAATGGTTATACCATGCTTATGCAATGAAAATGTTTTGTGAGTCATTTAAATTATAGACTAGGTTCCGTTTTAGACTCCTAGTTCGCTATAATCAATGGCTCTGATACCAAATCTGTCACACCCCGCCAAGGCGGAATCGCGAGGCGTGACGTTACATGGTTTCCAAAGCATATGATTACCGCAAACACATACATGATAAATGGATACATAAACAAGTTTAAAGTTTTACATTCCAAAATGTAAATTGAGTTTACAAAAAGTGAAGATTTCGCAAGTATGACTCTATTACAATGAGTTATACAAGAGAAATCCCCCAAAAGTTGTATCCATCGTGCGTGTGCATGTAATCTACATTGCTAACCTTGTGATCACGTTCAATTTCCTGAAAAACATACTTGAAAATGTCAACACTAGGTTGGTGAGTTCACAGGTTTAATCAAATAGTTCTTTGTAAAATTCAATTGTTCATAAATAGTTTCAGGTGCATGTGATAATCAGAATAAGAATTGTTTGACCCATTTGTAAACTAGCTAGGAATACAAATAATATGTTCCTACATGAGCCGTAACCAAACCATGACAATTGTTCTTCGCCCCTAATTTCGTTATCCGGTTCTATGCGGCCATAAATCCTCCAGATTGTGGTTAGCGCGACTAACCATGACCGGGAGACGTCACTCTCCATAGTACCATTCATAGGACCCTAGGCTACAGTTAATGGTTACTAAATTGTTCCAGGGGACTTTAGCGGCCTAAAATCGTTTAACTCATGTAAACATAAAAGTCGAGTCTTATTCTCTTGTTATCACATAAAAATAGTTGTAAGTATGTTCTTCCCCCAAATATTGAAAACAGTAAAAAGGGGCCGTGAAACTCACCTTGAGTTTGTGTATGCTTGCAATGATAATTGTTCAAGTCAACTTGACTATTCGTACCCTAATTACAAAAGGGTAATTCGTGTTATGACCGAATGTCTCATATGCAAATTGTTCACCGACTTAGCAAATCTGATTGCTTTTGTTTAAATATCTTTTTAGTTTTTCAACACTTGTTTCGTTATAAAATAGTTCTAAGTTACTGCCCAATGGGCCTGAAACAGGTATCGAAACTACCCAGTTTCGATTGAACAGAACAGATGTCGAAACTACCTAGTTTCGATTGAGCAAACTGGGTATCGAAACTACCTAGTTTCGATTGGGTAAGAAAGGTATCGAAACTACCTAGTTTCGATTGAACAACGGGTATCGAAACTACCTAGTTTCGATTGAGTAAACAGGTATCGAAACTATAGTTTCGATTACTGAAATTTTGATTGACAGAATCAGTTTCAAAACTTTATTCATACATATACGCATATATTCATGTTTTAATCTTGAATTCGACACACTTTTCTGGTTATTTTTCTTACGTTCGAGTAAACTGTATGTTTAGTTACGGTTTTAAAGAAAATAATATGAATAATATTGAGTTTTTACCTCTAAACAGAGATGATGATTTTTGAGAGAAACAGAGAAGATGGTCTTGAATTCTCTTGGTTAGAAATCCTTGGATGCTCCTTATAATACCGAAATATGGTGGATTTTGCCTTAAAACTTGACTTCGATTTGAAGAGAAATGGGGAAGATTGCCGTAAGAAATGAGAGATAAAAAGGAATTATGAGAAAGGTGATTGAAGTGGTATGGTTTATATCAGAATTCTCACTATTAAGGTATGGGTTTCTCTCTGAAACTTGGTTAAGAAAGTCAAGGAGTTGGGGGGGAAAAGACCCACTTGTCTCGGCCGATTGATATATTTGGGTTTAGGGTTAAATAAATCAAATAATTAGATTTAAGTGTAACTTAATATTGATTAGAGTTTTTAAATGGTAAATAAATTCGGTTTAGATTTCTCACGGTATTATAATTTTAACAAGTTTATGGCTCGTTGAAGAAAATATTGAAATCTTGGGTTGTATAATTCGTTGAGGTGATTATTTGTAGGTATGAGTACCTAAAGGTGGCGCTACATAGTAACGTCTTCGAAAAGTCCATTATTTTACTTTTACGTATATTATATGATTTAGTCTTAAAAATAAATTATAGTTCAACGTAAATTTTGTGTAATATATATATATATATATATATATTTTTCTGGTTATTTAATTTAACCACTAGTGTTCGTATTTAGTCGGGTTATCCTGGTACGTGAACCGGTAACTCCTAGAATTACCAAATATGAAATGAGGCCATGTACGGTTTTTGTTAGACCTTAATGTCCTTGTTTGTGAAATTAAGTAAATCACGAAAACAATTATAATGTAACCTCGTTTATAACATGTACGGATATTGATCTGAAATTTCGGGTGTCACACATGTCCTTAAAGCGTTCCCATTCCTCATACAGTGATTCACCATCATCCTGAGTGAAAGTGGTGATATCTATTTTTAGTTTAGCAGTTTTAGCTGGCGGGAAGTATTTCGACAGGAATTTCTGAGCTAGATCATCCCATGTAGTGATTGACCCGATAGGAAGAGAGTTTAGCCATGACTTAGCTCGTTCCCTTAAGGAAAAGGGAAACATTCGGAGGCGAATTGCGTCATTCGACACTCCGTTCAGTTTGAAAGTGTCACAAATTTCAAGAAAATTTCCAATGTGGGCATGTGGATCCTCATCGGTTAATCCATGGAAAGTGCATGATGACTGGATCATGTGGATCACATGAGATTTGATCTTAAAGTTGTAAGCGTCAACTGTTGGCCTTGTGATACTAGATCCCAAAGCCTCTAGTGACTTGCGAAATCGGAAATAGTGCGGTTTTCAACAGCCATTCTTCTAGTACGGTTTTCTCGTATTCGACAGTGGAAGAATCTTTCAGGCTCTTCTAAAGGTTGATATAAACCAGTAGTGGAGCTATGGATCATACACTACCTGCAACAAACATAACAGAAAAACGGATGGAAATTGATAGGTTAATCCGTTAACTTGAATTTCTCTTGAAATCACCGTGTCCCCGGCAGGGGCGCCAAAAACTTGATACTACAAATGTGTGACCCGGGTCACCGCTAGAGCCTCGTACTCACGACATTTGATTTGCAAATTTAAAAGCTTTAACAAGTGGTAGTACCTCCCGTTAAGGACAACAATTACCCTCAACCCTTCGAATGGTTATCTCCGGGTTAGTTTAAGACATCGGACATAAAATGCTTTATATTAGAGTTAAATAGGTGATTATATTTTGCTCACCGGGAGGCGGTGTAACAATGGGACCAAGTATAAAGACGTACCATTTCCAACATGAGTTCACCATTTCTTGGTCGCATAATAAGTTCGTATAAAGACGCACGACTTTACTAGTGTTGACCAAGCCTTGGCTTATCAATCTCTACTTGTATAAAGACGTACAAGCTTCAAGAGAAGTTTGATTAAAAAGGTTTTATACTTTAAAAATCAAGAATACTCACAAATATAAAGACAGATTTAGACACTAATAAAAGCCCACCAAAATAGTGGTTTTAAGGACAAATAGTTAAAGACATAAACACATCACTTGGATTAATACGTTAAACATTAACATTGTAGAACCAAAGACTGATTGCTACCAAATTATTCTAAGTACAATTGCTGCTGATAGGCTTATCAGCAGCAGTCAACACTTGTTGCTGCTGATAGGCTTATCAGCAGCATTCAACACTTGTTGCTGCTGATAGGCTTATCAGCAGCACTCAACACTTGTTGCTGCTGATAGGCTTATCAGCAGCAGTCAACACTTGTTGCTGCTGATAGGCTTATCAGCAGCATTCAACACTTGTTGCTGCTGATAGGCTTATCAGCAGCACTCAACACTTGTTGCTGCTGATGGGCTTATCAGCAGCAGTATTCTCAACTTTGCTGCTGATAGCTTTATTCACTGAAGACCAAACGTTGCAGCTGACTATCCATGCCAAGCGTCTCTGACAACTTTCTGCAAAAGCAACTGCCACTGCTCCAGCAAAGCCTTCAGCAGCAAAAGTCTCTGCTGCTGACAAAGGAAAATCAAAAACAACTGCATCAGCAGCAACAAAATCGGCTGCAAATAAGCCAAAATTGTTAGCAACAAAATCTTCTGCCGACAATGTAAAGAAAGCTAGAAGACCACCAACACAGCAATGGAGGGTCAAACAATCTCCAAGCATAACAAGTGATTCCATTGACTGCAAGCTTGCTGACAATGGCAAATTAGCAACGATTATCTACAATGCTGCAAGCTACAATGTTCCTCCCACTAATTAGATATTTCCCATGTGCAGGGACAGCTAGGCAACAAACACAACACTTGGGTGGTAGATAGCGGCTGTTCCAGGCACATGACAGGCAACAGGTCCATCCTCTCTAACTTCAGACTTTTCAATGGAGGATATGTTGCCTTTGGGAGTGACTCAAAGGGTGGATCTATCACTGGACAAGGAACTGTGTCAAATGAAAGAATGAGTATTGAAAGAGTCAACTATGTTAAAGAACTTGACTTCAATCTCATGAGTGTTTCCCAAGTATGTGATCAAAAGCATTGGATGCTCTTCACTGACAAAGAGTGTTTCGTGTTAGCCCCTGGCCTATCTAAACCCCCTGCAGAGAAGATTCTCCTAACTGCTAATAGAAAGGACAACTTATATGTGCTTGACATGAATGAAGTCACTCCTTCTGGTAGTGTTTCATGTTTTCTGTCAAAGGCATCAGTTGATGAATCCGCTCTCTGGCACAGGAGGTTAAGCCATGTTAACATCAAAACAATTAATAAATTAGTGAAGGACAATCTTGTCAGAGGACTTCCTGACAAAGAATTCCAGCTAGATGATCACTGCATTGCCTGCTTGAAGGGAAAACAACACAAGAGTTCCCACAAGCCCAAGACATTAAACACAAATGACACCCCTCTCCAGCTACTGCATATGGATCTCTTCGGTCCTACGAATGTCATGTCAATGGGCAAAAAGTCATATTGTCTGGTGATAACTGATGACTTCTCCAGATTCTCATGGGTATTCTTCCTAAGAACAAAGGATGAAACTGCTGAGATTCTCAAAACCTATATTCTCAGGGTAGAGAATCAAAGCAATCTGAAGGTAAAGATCATAAGGTGTGATCAGGGAACAGAGTTCAAAAATCACACTCTGAACAGTTTCTGCGAGAGCAAGGGAATTGAAAGGCAATACAGTGCTCCAAGAACCCCTCAACAAAATGGGGTTGCTGAAAGAAGAAATAGGACTCTAATTGAATCAGCAAGATCTATGCTGGCTGACTCAAAGCTGCCCCTTACTTTCTGGGCGGAAGCAGTAAGCACAGCTTGTTATGTGCAGAATAGAGTCCTTATTGTTAAGCCTCTCCAGAAAACACCCTACGAACTATGGCTCAAAAGAGTTCCCTACATTGGCTTCCTAAAGCCTTTTGGATGTCCATGTACCATCCTCATCACAAATGGGGTTCTTCCTAAATTCGGTGCAAAGTCTGATGAAGGTTACTTTGTGGGTTACTCCTCTCAATCAAAGGCCTACCGAGTATTCAATTCTAGGACTCGGATTGTGGAAGAATCTGCCAATGTGGAATGCAGGGAACATGTTGTCTGTGAACAAGGCAAAGGTCCTAACTGGCTCTTTGATATAGACTCCTTCACCCAGATATTTGAGCCCCTCATTTTCTCAAATATGGAGTTTTCTTCTTCAAAATCAACATCTTCTGCCTCAACCTCTTCTTCTGACTACAGACTGGATTTTCCCAGTCCCTACATCAGGATGAAAAGGCCATCCATTGATCCTCCATCAGTGGCAGAAGCTATTGAAGCCAGTACAGGTGAAGCCGGCACTTCCAACACCACAAGAAGCAATCTCTCTAACCAAGAAATCTATAATGAAGCCTCCTCAATTCATACTGAAGAGGCCTCTGATGCTACTACTGCTGACCATGTGGAACACAATAACCAGAACCTCCAGGCTCCTCTCCTCACAACTGAAGACAATCCTGATCTAAACCAAAGTAATCTTGAAGAGGGAATACGGCTGGATGTGATACCAGCACAGAAAATAAACAAAGAGCATCCTCTGGAAAACATCATTGGCCAAATCCACACAGGTATCCAGACAAGAAGTAAGTCTCATGAAGCCAACATTTGTTTGTTCTCTTGTTTTCTATCTCAGGTAGAACCCAAAAGGATTGATGAAGCTCTCAAACACAACAGCTGGATTGAAGCAATGCAGGAAGAATTGCTGCAATTCAAAAGACAAGATGTTTGGAAGCTTGTTGATCTTCCACCTGGTCAAACAGTCATTGGAACAAGATGGGTCTTCAGAAACAAACAAGATGAAAGGGGCATCGTGGTCAAAAACAAAGCCAGACTGGTAGCTCAAGGTTACACTCAAGAAGAAGGCATTGACTATGATGAAGTTTTTGCTCCTGTTGCCCGTCTGGAAGCCATCAGAATCTTTCTGGCATATGCAGCATCCAAAAGCTTTATGGTCTATCAAATGGATGTGAAGAGTGCCTTTTTGTATGGCAAGATTGGTGAAGAGGTCTATGTCAAACAGCCTCCAGGCTTTGTAGATCCTGCACATCCAAATAAGGTCTTAAAACTGGACAAAGCTCTCTATGGCTTACACCAAGCCCCAAGAGCCTGGTATGAAACTTTATCTGGATATCTACTTAGCAACAACTTCAGAAGAGGGGCCATTGATCAGACATTATTCATCAAAGATGAAGGGGGAGAAATTTTGTTGGTCCAGATTTATGTTGATGACATTATCTTTGGATCTACAAGAAAGAAGCTCTGCAAAGACTTTGAAGTTCTGATGCATTCCAAATTTGAAATGAGTTCAATGGGTGAACTAAATTTCTTTTTAGGACTTCAAGTCAAACAGGTACCAAATGGAATCTTCATAAGTCAATCCAAGTATGTCAAAAGCATCTTGGAGAGGTTCAAAATGGCTGACTGCTCTGCGGCAAGAACTCCTATGCAAGTGCACCATCAATTATCTCCGGACAAAGAAGGACAGGACACTGATCAACATCAGTACCGAGCAATGATAGGGTCTCTTATGTATCTCACTGCCTCACGACCAGATATCATGTTTGCAGTTTGTCTCTGTGCAAGATTTCAAGCAGCTCCAAAAGTGTCTCATCTTCAAGCTGTCAAAAGGATCTTTAGATACCTAAAGGGAGCTCCAAAACTTGGGCTATGGTATCCAAAGAATGGAAATGTCAATCTCTATGCCTACACTGACAGTGACTATGGGGGTTGTAACCTGGACAAAAAGTCCACATCTGGGGGATGTCAATTTCTTGGAGGAAGGCTCATCTCATGGCAATGCAAAAAGCAAACATGTGTCTCTACTTCAACAGCTGAAGCAGAATACATTGCAGCTTCAAGCTGCTGTGCACAGGTCATCTGGATCCAAAATCAAATGCTTGACTATGGAATGACCTTCATGCAGACTCCAATTCACATTGACAACATGAGTGCTATCTCCATCACGAATAATCCAGTCCAGCATTCCAAGACTAAGCACATCGACATCAGGTATCACTTTATCAGGGATCAAGCTGAGAAAAAGAGAATTGTCCTATCCAAGGTTCACACAAATGAGCAATATGCTGATTTGTTCACTAAACCTTTTGATGAAGCAAGATTTCGATATCTAGTTGAATCAATTGGCATGATGAACTTTGAATAAGACATGTCTCTAATTTTTATCTTTCCTTGTAAATATGTCTATGTCTTTGTTCTTAATAAAATGTTAATATCAGCAGCACTTTTTCACTGCTGACAGGTTTACTCTTCAGCAGCAAAGCCTTTGCCACTGATCTCTTTAAGTTATCAGCAGGAACAAGTTTCCTGCGGATAGCTTTAAGGCGGTCAGCAGCAACATCTTTGCTGCGGATGAATACATCCATCAGCAGCTACCAAATCTGCTGCTGAAAGACTTAACTATCCGCAGCAACCAAGTTTGCAGCGGATAGCTCTCCATCAGCAGCAACCAAGTTTGCTGCTGATGGGTAAAACAAGTCTACATTAACTTTTACCCACGGTAAAAACTACTCTCAGTCTTTACCATGACTGCTCGAGTGTTTTACAGCTGTAACAGTGAAAAGTAAAAAGGGTTGTACTGTACAAGAAAATTTGCTTTTTCCCTCGTCTGCCGTTATATCAAAATCCCAAACGTCCCCACAACCTCTTCATATTCAATTTCAAACCTAACTTCCATCACTTTCTCTCCCGTCCCCACAGCATTCCAAGCCCTCCATACTTATCCACCATTCAAACACCCTTCCCTCTTCCCTCCAAATCCATAACAATGGCAGGCGCGGACATAAACAACCCCAACGACAAGTTTTCCCCATATCACAACCTAACTGCATACCTAATCAAGGGCAAGAAATCCGAAGGATTCGATGATATGATCGACTTCCTTTGTCGGTCCAAAATCCGCCATGCCCTAACAGTCAACCCAACCATCTACACTTCCCACATGGAAAATTTTTGGAGCTCAGCCGTGTATTCCACTGAACAGGGCACTCCTCAAATCAAAGGCACAGTAGACGGCAAGGAGATAATCATCACTGAAGCCAAGCTCCGCCAACACCTCAAGCTTCAGGATGAAGGGGACGCCATCTCTTACCCAAGAGACGTATACATGAGGACCTTTGTATCCATAGGGTACACTGGAAATCAAACAGAGTATACAATAGAGAAGGCACTCATGGGTCCCAAATGGAAGTATCTCTGCCACACTCTTCTCCAATGCATATCCCAGAAGAGGAGTGGCTGGAACCAACTTAGCTCCGGACTTGCGTCGGCAGTTCACGGTATGATAACAGGGGCAGGTTTCAATTTTTCCCACCTCATTCTTGAAGGTTTGAGATACAACCTTCAAGAAGGGGTGAAAGCACAGTTCTTCATGTACCCAAGATTCTTGCAGGAAGTGTTCAATATTGAGCACCAAGATCTTTCAAAAACTGCAAGAATCTACTCAATACTGGGACATAAGAACAACATTTTTCAGAGCATGAGAACAGTTTCATCAAAGTTCTCAGGGGCCGATGTTCCATTGTTATCTACAATGTTGAACACGCAAAGTGCCCAGGGTGACAGTTCAGCAAACCCAGCTGATACTGATCCCACATCCTCCTCCTCACTGCCACAAATTCAAACTACTGTTTCCCTTGATCGAACCCCTGTGCATTCTACTGAGGATGCACAGGCACATACATCACTCTCCCACAGTTTGATTGCTCAACTGGAACACAGGGCCCCAGTTGCAGCCAAGTATACAAGAAAGAGGGGCAAGAGAACTCCTTCTTCTCTTGCCTCCAAGGCCCAAACCCAAGCCAACATCCCTCACTCAGAATCACAACATTCTAGTGAGAATATCATAAGGGAATGCCACATTGCTAGAGAGACTCCTTCGGAAGTCTCTCTATTAGGATTAGGATCACTTCCCGGATCCATAGATCAGCCCTTTGAGCCATTCCTATCTTCCTTGAACTTAAGTGTTGAGGAACCTGACCAAAGTGATGTACCTTCTCCAACTACCACTATTCAGGAGGTACTGATTGGTGTTGCTTCCAAAACACCCAACCCAAGTTCTTCACCCTTGGAGGTCCACTCTGGGAGTATTGAAAGAGTGGATGTGGACGAGGCTGTCACTACTGCTGGTCCATCAACTGACCAGGAGGACAGTGACAACATCATTAAGACCTCAACCACGGCAACTCATGGTGAGGGTGTTTCCTTGGAAACTCCCTTCACTGAGAGGAATCCCAGGCGCCAAGAAACCATGGGTGATGGGGATGCTGAGGCTAGGCCTACGGCCCCATCTAGGTCCAAGGATTCCACAACTGTGGATGAGGACAGACTGAAACTTCATAACTTGGAATTGACGGCCAGGGTGGCTATGCTAGAGGCTGAAATGTCCAAACTAAGACACCAAGTCGCTATGCATGCAGCCCATAAATGCCCAACTCTAGCCACTCCCTCTCTTGTATCAGTAGGCACCCAAACGGATGCTTACCTGTCTGCTGATGCAACCAAAAAGGGGGAGATGGTTTCTATGGAAGAAGATACAGACAGTCTGGACGACTGGATTCAAGAGCAGTTTGTTCTTCAAAGCTCACAATACAAGCCAGCTTTTGTCCAAGTTCATGACTTGCCAGCCCCAGATAACGAAGACGAAGAGATATCTGAAGACTGGCAGTTGGTCGTCAGGGCTGTCGATGAAATGCTGAATGATGCTGAAGACACAGAACAAACAAATGCATCATTCAGCATCCTTCCACAAGCAGCAGCCATCATAAGTCATACATCTGCCCCCCACTTCCCACTGACATCCACACAGCTAGAGTTTGATATTATACTAGCTTGGGGGTACGATGGGAAAACTGAGAGGTTTTGGATAGGTCGGGAGTTTAGCGGAGTAGAAGAGCTAGACTGGGATTTAATTCATCCATTTGAAATCCTTGACCTATATGATCTCATCTGCATCAACAACTCATCAGACCTCTCAGCAGACCTTTCCATTGACTTGTTCTATGACTTGATGGAGGACAACCTACCCAACTTCATAAGACTAATCAAAGAACTAAAACGGGTAGAGTCTCCTGAGTCATCTCAGGCTGCAGAAAGAAGACTGTCTCCCAACAATCTTCAAATCACAAGGAGCAGTCTTCTCAATGAAGAAGAAGTTCTGAGCCTGAAAAGACTCCTGTACAAGACAATGGTCAAGGACTTAGATGTGGTTGGATGGTCTAGCAATAAGTCCTTTGACCACAATCTTCTTCTAAGCAACAGCACCTCTCTCACCATCAACACCAGGGACATTCTTCAGCTACCCTCAGACTTTCTACTAAAGATCTACCAACTAAGATTCAACATCTGCAACATCAATTCATCAGAGAGTCAGGGAATGATGCAAACTGTCAGAGCCCATCTTGTAAATGAAGGTTGGATTGAGGGGTATGAGTCTGTGTCAAACTCTGACACTGACTCCAACTCATCTTCTCCCAGAGTTGACATTAATTCTGCAGCCTATGGGTTAAGATCATCAATTAAGGATCAACTAAGAGAGATAACAGATCATGAGTCCCAAACCAACCAACCAAATGTGCTTTCCTTGTCAATCTCCGAAGATGCCGATGAAGCCGAGGCTGAGATTCCAACAGTTCCACAATCAACTGTTGCTGTGATCAGTGAAGCCAGAGCAGAGGCATCCAATTTTGATAAAGGAAAGGGCACTATGACTAAAGAGGATGAAGAGAGATTGCTAAAAGAAAAGAAGGAGAAAGAAGAAAGGAGAAGAAAGAGAGAAGAAGAAGAGATGGCTGAAGAGATGGCTTATCAAACGAAGCATCAAGAAAGAAAGACAGCCTTACTCCTAAGACAACAAACAATCCAGCTGTATGCCAAACAGCTGGATGAGATGAAAGTTAAAATCCATGCAGGGTCTCAAGTTGAGGAAGATGAAAAACTTGCCAGACAGCTGCAGGAAAAGTTTGCCAAGGAAGAAGAAGAAGAGAATGAAAAGAAGAAGAAGGAAGATGCTAAGTTTAGAATCACTGATTCTAAATTAGCAAAAGAATTAAGGGAAGAGTGGACTGAAGCTCTGATCTCTCAAGGTGAGGATGCAGACTACCTTGAGAAACTTTCAAACAAAGAGATTTACAGAGCCTTCATGGGTCAGCAGGGTCAATTGGCTAGCAAGAAAAAGGCTGAAGAAGAAGAAAAAGCCAAGCTACAGTCCAAGAAGACCATTGCACTGAATAAAAGAACCCATGAAGAAAGGAAGGTCATGATTGACTTCCTTAAGGCTAGAGGAGACAGTGGAAGGAGGCTAGGTCCAATGAATTTCATGAACCTGCAAGCCCTCTACTTCAAGGTTAAAAAGGATGAGGAAGAAAGACTAGGGAAGAAAGGCTCCAAGAAAAGGGTACTTATCAAAGAAGAAGAAAAACCAAAGACAAAGAAACCCAAGCCTTCTCCCTCACCTACCTCTTCCTCAGTCCATCATCCTTCCTCTCTCCTCCCCAAACCTTCCACTCCTCCACCCAACAAGTCCAAATCATCCCACCCAGCTCCCACTCATCAACAGCCTCCCTTGAAGAAATCAAAATCCTCATCTAAACCTGAAGACTCAAGAGACATTGTTGAATGGGTCTACAATCCACAGGGTCAAAGGTTTGAGATCTTCAGGGGGAGAACTGAAAGAAGAAGATCTACATACAGGTCTGTTGATGAGGTTCTGCAACTACCAGATTCAGACCTAAGAAGAATTTTGGAGCTGGGTGAAGCTCATGAGCCTGCAAATGAGAGAGGGAAACATCTTATGCTAGCAATCAGACATTACTTCAACCCTAGCAAAGATGTGGTCATGGATATCAAACCACTCAAGTCCCACTCTCCATTTGTATCTTGGTCCTACAATGCTGACTTGGATGAGTTCACACTAACTGATGCCAAGAAGCAGCAGATGAGATGTTCAAGCAAAGCAATCTTCAAAATGCAACCCAAAGACATCAAGACTCTGTCTGAACTTCCACTGAACAATCCCAGCAAGGATCCAAGAGGATATGAGGTTGAAAGGATAGTCAGACACATGCAAAAGCTTCAGCAGCAAAGTGATTAGAAGAATTTTGGTTGCATCAGTCTAGGGGGAGTTTGTAGAACCAAAGACTGATTGCTACCAAATTATTCTAAGTACAATTGCTGCTGATAGGCTTATCAGCAGCAGTCAACACTTGTTGCTGCTGATAGGCTTATCAGCAGCATTCAACACTTGTTGCTGCTGATAGGCTTATCAGCAGCACTCAACACTTGTTGCTGCTGATAGGCTTATCAGCAGCAGTCAACACTTGTTGCTGCTGATAGGCTTATCAGCAGCATTCAACACTTGTTGCTGCTGATAGGCTTATCAGCAGCACTCAACACTTGTTGCTGCTGATGGGCTTATCAGCAGCAGTATTCTCAACTTTGCTGCTGATAGCTTTATTCACTGAAGACCAAACGTTGCAGCTGACTATCCATGCCAAGCGTCTCTGACAACTTTCTGCAAAAGCAACTGCCACACTCCAAGCAGAAGGAACCTCAGTGGTGCAACCAATAAAGGACCTTGTTGCGCGTCTCCAAGCATGCAAACAATGATGCCTAAGAAGACGCTTCAATAAAGTTATCTAGATTAGCCTTTGCGTATAATTTAGATTAATAAACAAGATCAACGGTCTGTGTTCGATCTGATCCTCAGAATCAAGGGTTTGTCTTGATTCTGAGTTACTATAAATACTGTGTAACCACTTCATTGTAAGTGTGCTTCTTCTCAGAGTTTTCATCTGTAATCGTTTATTCACTAAGCTTAATACAACAGTGATCTTACTAGTATTCTTTCTGTCTGTTCGATTACATTTGTGTAGTTGTTATTGTTTCCGCCAATATCAACCAGAATAGAATCACCTTGTAATCTCACGATCCTACAAACATGCACCAAATTTCATCTTCACCCTAGCAATACAAAGAGTTTAGCCACGAATGGCCATATTAAATAGCATAACACTGGGTTTCGTAGGCTCCCCTATTGCGAAACAAGTAGGTAGAGCCCCTCCGCTCACTACTCTCTACTCTAACTATGAACTGCAACGAGGTCTGGATGGGTGTTCTTTGATCTGAATTGGTGTGTAGAATGAAGAACTCAAGCCATCTATTTATAGGCATCAAAATGAGCAATGCACGGCCGTGCATTGGATTGCACAGGCATGCAAACACCTCGGGAATCAAACAGGGTACAAAGGACATTGTACTAGAGCCTTGGGGAGCAAGGAGGCCATTGCACGGTCGTGCTATGGGATGCACGACCATGCATCCCTCCCTTGCTTCTCTGTTTCGTCTTTTAGTTGTTGGTTGACTTGTTGTTGACCTGGTTTGACTTCTTGGGGATCAATGCTCGGCTTTGGTCCTCCAAAAGCTTGATTTCTTCATGTTTTAAGCTGGTTTTTGCTTTGTTTATCTTGGAGAACCGAATAACCTGCAATTGTGAAATATTAACGTTTTAAGTATCCATTGTAAGGTTATTAATCAATTAGTACCATAATATGGGGATTATTATGCATGCAAAACATGTATAATTTAAGACATATCACCCTTCCAACAAATTTTTCTCCTACAATTTAATCTTAACCATTAAATTCTTTCTACAATTTGATTTAACGGGCCTAAATCATTCTCACCCTTCTTATTTTAAAAACCCTTCTTATTTGAACCTAACCCTATATATATATATATATATATATATATATATATATATATATATATATATATATATATATATATATATATATGGGTGAGTTCACTAGAAAACTTGTTTTCATGAGAAAACCAAAAAACTACCCATTAAAGGTACTGTATGTGTAGTACACCCAAAAACCTAACCCCCACCCAAAAACCTAAACCCCCCACCCCACCCCCACCCAAAAACCTAAACCCACCCCCCAAAAACCTAAAACACCCACCCACCCCCACCCTCCCCCCTCAAAAAACCTAACCTAAAAGCTAAACTAAACCCAAAAGCTAACCCTAATACACATATTTAGTATTGCACTGAATTTTTTTTATTTTTTCTTTTTATTTTCATTTTTTTGAACGAGGACGACGTGTGGAACAAGGTCTCTGAAGCGGTTTTTTAGTTTTTTATTTATATTTTGAGTTATGATTTTGTTATTATTTTTTTACCTTTAATAAATAGTTTTTTGGTTTTTTCATGAACAATGACTTTTCTTATGATCTGTGAGTTCACTAGAAAACTAATTTTCATGAGAAAACCAAAAAACTCCTTATTAAAGATGCTGCGTATGTGTAGTACACCCAAAAACCTAACCCCCACCCACCCCCCCCCCCCCCAAAACCTAACCCCCACCCACCCCCCTACCCAAAACCTAACATAAAAGCTAAACTAAACCTAAAAAACTAAACCCAAAAGCTAACCATATTACATATGTGTATAGGGCGCTAGTTTTTTTTTGGAAAGAGGACGACATGGGAAACAAGGTTTCCGAAGCGGTTTTTTAGTTTTTGATTTATATTTTGAGTTATGATTTTATTTTACCTTTAATAAATAGTTTTTTGGTTTTCTCATTAACAATGAGTTTTCTTATGATCCTTCCTATATATATATATATATATATTTATATATATATATATTTATATATATATATGGGGAGGTTCAAATAAGAAATGATTTTTTGCTAAAAACCCTAATAAATGATTTATTTTTTAATCAAAACCGGGTCAAAACGAACTACGATTGAGTTCATTCCAGCGGCGTTGAAACCGGCTCGTCGAGGTTTTTGAGGGGTGGGGTGGGATTTAGGTTTTCGGGGGGTGTGGGTAGGGGGATTTAGGTTTTTTGGGAGGTGAGGTGGGTAGGTTTAGGTTTTTGGAGGGTGGGGTGGGTAGGTTTAGGTTTTTGGGGGATGGGGGTTGGAGGATTTAGGTTTTTTGGGGGTAGGGTGGTTAGGTTTTTGGGTTTATCTTTTAGGGTTTAGCTTTAGCGTTTAACTTTTAGGGTTTAGCTTTAGCGTTTAACTTTTAGAGTTTAGCTTTAATGGTTTAGGGTTTATCTCTAGGCTTTACTTTAACGAGCCGGTTCCATTGCCGCTGAAATTATTTCAATTGGAGTTCGTTTGACACGGTTTATTAGGTTTCTTATCGAAAATTCACTTATTAGCGGAACTTTCCCATATATATATATAGGGTTAGGTTATGGTAAAAAGGGTTTTAAAAATAAGAAGGGTAAGAAGGATTATGGGCTTGACATGTGTCCTTTTATTGTTTTTAAAGGGAGGGCATAATGGTCATTGTGTAATATGCCAGGTAATTGTGTAACATGTTAGGTCATTGTGTAATATGCCAGGTCATTGTATAATATCAGGTCTGGTCATTGTGTAATATCTGGTCTGGTCATTATGTAATATCAGGTCTGGTCATTGTGTTATATGTATTAATCATTGTGTTTTACGTTTTAGATAATTTCGTGTTATTTTTGTCTCTGTGTTTTATGTATTATATATAAAATAGTGATGAAAAATGTTTGACACAATGACCAGACATTAGACACAATGACCAGACCTGACATTACAAAATGACCTGACGTATTTGAGCGAATTACACAATAATGAGCAAATTACACAATGAGCTGGAAAACGTAAAACACAATGATCAATACATATAACACAATAATAAAAAAAATATTTGATAAAATGAGCAAATTACACAACGAGTTGAAAAACGTAAAACATAATGATGAATACATATAACACAATGATGAAAAATATTTGACAAAATGTGCATATTACACAATGAACAAATTACACAATAATGCTGTTTTTGTATATAACGACACTATACTCGTTTTTGTATATAACGACACTACAATCGTTTTAAAGATAAAATTGTTCGTTTTTCGTCATTGTGTTTTACGTTTTAGATAATTTCCTGTTATTTTTTACATTACACAATAACTAGAACTGACATTATTGTGTAATTTGCTTATTTTGTCAAATATTTTCCATCATTGTGTTATATGTATTCATCATTGTGTTTTACGTTTTCCACCTCATTGTGTAATTTGCTCATTTTGTCAAATATTTTTCATCATTGTGTTATATGTATTCATCATTGTGTTTTAAGTTTTTCAGCTCATTGTGTAATTTTCTCATTATTGTTTAATTTGCTCAAATATATCACGTCATTGTGTAATATCAGGTCTGGTATTACACAATGACCAGATCTGACATTACACAATGACCTGATATTACACAATGACCTGATAAATTACACAATGAGCTGGAAAACGTAATTTTTTCTCGTTTTTGTATATAACGACACTATACTCATTTTAAAGATAAAAAAACGTTCGTTTTTTAGGTGTAATTTTTTTTTAAATAATGTCGTATGTAAAAGTTATGAATGTTTAAAAAATGGGGGGGGGGGGGGACTTGATAAAAAGTCAACAAAATGGCCAAGACTAAAATACCCTTACAACAACTTTTTCTCCTACAATTTGATCTTAACCATTAAATCTTTTCTACAATTTGATTTAATGGTCATAAATCCTTCTCATCCTTCTTATTTTAAAAATCCTTCTTATTTGAACCTAACCCAATATATATATATATATATATATATATATATAGGGGATGGTTCCCCTAAGAAGTGGATGGTTCCCCTAAGAAGTGTAATTTGGCTAAAAAGCCTAAGAAGCCTAAGAAGCAATCTCATCTATTCAATTGTATGATCAAGGGTCCAGATTTAAGTGTAGGAAAAATAAGGGATGGAGGGGCATTCTTGGAAAACTCACAATTGTTGATTTTTTTCAAATTCCCCAACTTTTTTAGACGTACATAACTTTTTCATGCGACCTTATTTTTTTTTTTAAATTTCACCATAAAATCGAGCGTTTTTTTACCTTTAATTCAAGTATAGTATTTCTATATTTTTTTTGTAAAAACAAAATTGACACTTAATTAGATTGTGCTACTTTACGTAAATGTGTTGGTTTCTAGTAAAACAGTACAATTAACTATGCTGTATGTAAAACAATACAATTAACTGTGCTGCTTTATCATAAAACAACACCAAACATAACAATTAACTGTGTTGTTTTACTATAAAACAACACCAAAACAACACGGTTAATTGTGTAACTTGCTCTTCTTAGCTAACCAACCACAAACAAAACCAGCACAACAAAACTAGTATATCAAACCAGCACAAAACAAACATTTTGATGAATAAGCTTTTTGTTACCTACTACTGAACCGTTTTGTTAGTGTATGGATACTTTAAATTTTTATTTTTAAAGAATGCTACCAAATTAGGCACATAATAATTGACTAAAAATAGCACAAATTAAAGAAACCAGCACATTTACGTAAATTGTGTTGTTTTACCACAAATCAACAAATTTTTAATGTGCTAAATTGTGTTGTTTTACCCGAAACCAGCACATTTACGTAAAGTAGCACAATTTTATTAAGTGTCGATTTTGTTTTTACAACAAAATATAGCAATACTATACTCAAATTAAAGATAAAAAAATGTTCGATTTTATGGTGTAATTTTTAAAAAAAAATAATGTCCTATGAAAGAGTTATGAACGTTTAAAAAAAGTGGGGGAAGTTGAAAAAGTCAACAAAAGTGACTATTACTTAAATACTCTTTCATCCCTTATTTTTCTTACACTTAAATCTCTACATTTGATCATCCAATTGAATGGATGAGATTGCTTCTTAGTCTTCTTAGCCAAATTGCACTTCTTATTTGAACCTCCCTATATATATATATATATATATATATATATATAGGGGACGTATCAAATGAAAACCCTTCCTAACTGTAAAAACCCTTAAACTCATTCATAGCCACTCATTTGGTTTCTTTTATTTTAAGATTTTTTTTATTGTTGGGGGGCATTTATGTCATTTATCATTTCCCCCAACCTCTTTAAACCTGTATTTTTCTTTCTCTCTTTATCTCATTTGAATCTCATTTCTCTCTCTCTCTCTAATTTCTTCAGATCTTTCATCTCTCTAATTCCTATTACCTCTCAGATCTGTTGAAGGAATTGATTCTAAGCCGATCCACACTCCGATCTGTGCTCCGACAAGCGCATGTCGGGCCACTTCCGTCATAGGGTTTCTGTGGTGTGCTCATGTCGGCGGTCTCCGATCTGTGGTGTGCTCATGTCGACGGTCTCCGAAGTGGAACCCATTGGCCCTCACCAACTATAGTCCGACAACAACGATGCTACTGTCAGTGAGGTTTCTGTGAGGGACGGGGAGGGGGTGGTAGCTCCGATGCTAGAGATGGTAGTGAGATGTTCTTCTTGAAATCTCAAAAAAAAAAGGTAACTGTTATAAACTTTGTTCTAGTTTGTAGTTTTAAAGTTTAAAACTGTTCTGGAAGTAGATGCTTAGAATTTTTATTGTCAGGTCCATGCTTCAACTTTTTAGTTATTTTTTTTGAGAGTTTTCTGCAACAAAAATTGGTTTTGAGTTAGTTTTTTGCACCGGAGGCTATTTGATGAAAAGTAATGAACTAATATTTGTGAGTTTTTACAAAAAAAAGATGGATTTTTTTGGTAGATCTGATTTAACTTATCCATTTCACAGATCTGAATTTACACTAGTGTAAATTGATTTTATACAAGTATAAAATGAATTTACACAAGTGTAAAATGATTTTACACAAATGTACAAATTTCAGTTTAGCTTCTTTAATGTGCTTCCGTATCCATCTGATTTTTTGATTGGAGTTGAAATTCTAATACAAATTTCAGTTTCTTAGGTTTCTTTTGTAAAAGCTTAATGTTTAATTTTTTATTTATGATTATGGTTTTATGATATGAAATTCATGAGAATGAAAAAGAAAATCTTACACATCTTGGTTAGTTTGTATTTTATCATTATGATGTGAAAGTAGATGTATTACTTCATATACAAATTTCCAAATTTAGGGAAAATGCTAATAATGGGTGCTTTCTTTCGCTGCTTTAATCCTATTCGTACAATTGTTGATGGGGGAATTGAATGGATATACAGATCTGTTATACCGGGTAGCTTGATTTTATAATTGGTTTTGATTTTTTACACATGTGTATTTTGATTTTAAGAATTTTAAAAAGAAAAAGAAAAGAAAAAAATCTAGATTAAATCTCAGCCACAAGTTAAAATATACGTAATTAAATGTGTGGCCAGAATAGAGTTTAAGGGTTTTCATAGTTAGGAAGAGTTTTCATTTGATACGTCCTATATATATATATATATATATATTTATTATATATATATATATATACACACACACACACATATATAAGGGATATTCTACAAAGTCAAAAAACTCTACAAAGCTTAAAAGGTCGTTTAAAAACCTCACCACCCCCCCCCCCCCTAAAAGACTAAAACCCCCACCCACCCAAAAACCTAACCCCACCCGAAAAACCTAAAACCCCCCACCCCCTAAACACCTAAATCTTAACTAAAAAACCCTAAAAAGCCAAAAAAGTCGTCTAAAAACACCACCACCATCCCCCAAAAACCTACACCCCTAACCCATTCTCCCCTCCCCCCCCCCCCCAAAAATAAACCTAACCCCCACCCCCAAAAACCTAAAACCCCACCCCACACCCCCCAAAGCCTACACCGCTAAACTCCCATCCAATCCAAAATCTCTTAGCTGATCCATCATACCCCCCAAGCTAGAATGGAGTCAAATTCTAGCTTCTGTGTAGTTTGAAAGAGTTGGGGGGTAATGGATTGACTTATGATGGCTGCTGCTTCAGGAAGGATGCTGAATGATGTATTTGTTTGTTCTGTGTCTTCAGCATCATTCAGCATTTCATCAACAGCCCTGATGTCACACCCCGGCCGTTAGTCCCTGAGGTTTCTAACTGAGTTAACTAAGTTAACTGGGATTTGCCGGAAAGGTAAAAAAATAATAATAAATAAATAAATGAATAAATAAGGCCGGAAATTTTCTAGAGATTACACCTGACGACCAACTTCCAGTCTTCAGATGTCTCTTCTTCTTCGTTATCTGAGACTGGCAAGTCATGAATTTGTACAAAAGCCGGCTTCAATAGTGAGCTTTGAATTACAACCTGCTCTTGAATCCAGTCGTCAAGACTGTCTGTGTCTTCTTCCATAGAGACCATCTCCCCCTTTTTGGTTGCATCAGTAGACAGGTAAGCATCAGTTTGGGTGCCTACTGATACAAGAGAGGGAGTGGCTAAAGTTGGGCATTGATGGGCTTCATGCATAGAGACTTGGTGTTTTAGTTTGGACACTTCAGCCTCTAGCATAGCCACCCTGGCCGTCATTTCCAAGTTATGAAGTTTTAGTCTGTCCTCATCCACAATTGTGGAATCCTTGGACCCAGATGGGGCCTTAGGCCTAGCCTCTTCATCCCCATCACCCATGGTTTCTTGGCGCCTGGGATTCCTCTCAGTGAGGGGAGTTTCCAAGAAAACATCCTCACTGTGAGTTGCCGTGGTTGAGGTCTTAATACTGTTGTCACTGTCCTCCTGGTCATTTGACGGGCCAGCAGTAGTGACAGCCTCTTCCACATCCACTCTTTCATAACTCTGAGAGTGGACCTTCAGGGTAGATGAACTTGGGTTGGGTGTGTTGGAAGCAAGATCAATCAGTACCTCCGAAATAGTGGTAGTTGGAGAAGGTACATCATCTTGATCAGGTTCCTCAACACTTAAGTTCAGAAGAGAAAGGAAGTGCTCAGGGGGCTGTTCTACGGATCCGAAAAGTGATCCTGATCCTAGTAGAGAGACATCCGAAGGAGTCTCCCTAATAATGTGGCTTTCCCTTATGATATTCTCACCAGAATGTTGTGATTCTGAGTGAGGGCTGTTAGGTTGGGTTTGGGCCTTGGAGGCAAGAGAAGAAGGAGTTCTCTTGCCCCTTTTTCTAGTATATGTTGTTGCAACCGGGGCCCTGTGTTCCGGTTGAACAATAACATCCAAAAGAGGTGTAAGTAATTTTTGTGCCTGTGCATCCTTAGTAGTATGCACAGGGATTCGAACGGTGGATGCAGATTGTTGTTCAGGATGTGAGGTGAAGGGTGTGGGATCAGTATCATCCGGGATTGCTGAACTGTCACCCGGGGTACTTTAGACGTTCAACATTTTAGATAACAATGGAACGTTGACCCCTGAGAACTTTTTGGAAACAGTCCTCATGCTTTGAAAAATGTTATTTTTATGACCCAACATGATGTAGATTCTTGCAGGTTGTGAAAGATCTTTTAGTTCTTGATTGAAAACTTCCTGCAGGAATCTTGGGTACATGAAAAATTGCTGCTTTGTACCCTCTTGAAGGTTATATCGCAAATCCTCAAAAATGAGATGTGCAAAGTTGAAGCCTTGGTTAGTGACCATACCATGGAAGGCGGAGGACAGTGCAGAGCTCACCTGATGCCATCCACTCCTCTTCTGAGATATGCATTGGAGAAGAGTGTGGCAGAGATACTTCCATGGAGGGCCCATCAACGCCTTCTCGATCGTATACTCGGTTTGATTTCCAGTGTATCCAATGGAGACAAAGGTCCTCATGTATTCGTCCTTCGAGTATGAGATGGCTGCTCCCTCATCTTAAAGCTTAAGATGTTTTCTGAGTGTAGCTTCCAAGATGGTGATATTCTTGCCGTCTACTTTGGCTTTGATTTGGGGAATCCCCTGTTCGGTTGAGTAGACGGCGGTTCTCCAGAAATCCTCCATATGGGGAATATATATAGTAGGGTTGGTGGTGAGGGCAAAGTAGATCTTTGATCGACATAAGAAATTGATCATATCGTCAAAACCATCGGATTTCTTTCCTTTGGTAAGATATGCTGTTAGGTTATGGTATGTGGAAAACTTGTCATCTGGGTTGTCGATATCTGCCATAGCCGTTTGATTTTGGAGGGATGATTTGAATATGGTGGAGACTTGAGAGTATGAAGAATATGGAGAGCTTTGAATGTGGTGGGGACTTTGGGTGAAAGTGATAGTTGGTTAGGGTTGAATTGAATGTGAAGAGGTGGTAAAGAAAATTTGATTTGTTCTTATAGCGGAAGATGAGAGAAAAAGCATAATGACTTGTACAGTACAACCTTATTTACTTTTCATTGTTACAGCTGTAATACACCGAGGCAGTCATGGTAAAGACTGACGTTATTTTCTTTTACAGCGGGTAAAAGTTAATTTTGGACTTAAGTTTACCCATCAGCAACAAACTTGGTTGCTGTGGATGGATAAGCCTATCCGCTGCAACTTTGGTTGCTGCGGAAGGTTAAGTCTGCCAGCAGCAAACTTAATTGCTACTGATAGATGCAATGATCTGCAGCAGGGATGTTACTGCTAATGGCCTTAAAGCTATCCGCAGGAAACTTGTTCCTACTGATAACTTAAGGCAGTCAGTGGTAAATCCTTTGCTGATGAAAATTTAAACCTGTCAGCAGCTGAAGGGCAAAAATGCTGCTGACTTATAACTTTTATTTACAACATAAGACAGACATATTTACATCAAAGGATAGATGCACTCAACTGAACCGATGATGATGCTTGGTGGTTTCTTTGCCTTCCATTGTTGAGTTGGTGGTTTTCCAGCTCTCTTTGCCTTTTCAGCAGCAGACTTTGTATTTGGCTTATCAACAGGAGATTTTGATACTGCTGATCGTTTTACTTGAGCAGCTGCAGATTTTGTTGCTGCTGAAGGCTTTCCCTTTTGTTCCTTGGGCTTTACTCGATCAGCAGCAGTTATTTTGACTGCTGATGGTTTAGGAACAGACGTATGCCTATCCTTCTTCCCCTCACTGATAGGCTTTTGTATAACTGGTGTTGGAAGAAGAATCTGATTGAAAGGATTAAACTTACAATTTGCAGCAAAGTGGTCTGATTCTCCACAGATGATGCAAGATTGTTTAGGTTTTGACAACTGCTCCCTTGATGGAGAAAGAGATTTTCTGAATTGAGTTGTCTTAGCTTCAAAACTTCTTACCTGTTTGTTCTTCTTTGTCTTCTCAAAGGCATGTTGCTTTTGATTTCTTTGCTGCTGAAGGTAGTAGAAGCAGGTGCTGGCAGTGTGGTTATATTTCCCACAGACAAAACATGATTTTGCCAGTTTATCCCTTGAAAGATGCACATAATCCTTTCTTTTGAAAAGGTCTTTGAAATTCCAAGGGTGAGCTTTGTTGTGCTCAAAAGTAGCTTCTTCCAATGTTTTTTGAACATATGGAACCCTTTCTCCAGGCGCATGACATATGTCAAACACCTTCCTTGGCTGGACTGAAGATGAGGACTGGCCCTTTTCAGTATTTAGCTTCCTACCTTCTGGAGGATAGCTAATTTTGATTTGTTTGAATGGTGTAGGAACTGGTACTGAAATGGCTGGTACTTGTGCTAAATGGACTTCATCTTTAGTCAGAGTGACTTGAGGGGCAGGAGGAGATGAAGCTTCACTTGTTTTAGTGGAGTCTGAGTAAGTTGAATCAGACTCTGATGAGGTAGTGCATTCTTGTACCAATGGTTCATCCTTAGAAGGATCAAGATTTCTGTTGGCCATATCAAGGTTTGCCAGATTGAAGCTTGGTTCATGAATGGTCACGTAGTCAGCAGGAGGTGCAACGGCTTGATATTGTTCAGCATGATACCCCACACCAGTTTTTACCTTATCATGAATTTGAGCATCCAAAAGTCTTTGCAGCTTTTTGGATGCAAATTCATATTTGTCTACATGAACGTTTTGTTCTGCCAATTCTGCTCTGGTAGCTTTTAATCTGGCCAATAGATCATCAATCTGAGTTTCAAGATTGGTTTGTTCATGTTTTAATGATGAAATCTCTTTCTTTAGACAGTTAATTTTTTCTTTGTAACTGTCTTCGACCCTTTTGAATTCAGATTTCATTTGATGAAACTCTTCAATTTGAACTATTAGGTTTTGATTATGCTTTCTGTAGCCTAAAACCTTATCAATGCAGGCTTGGGAACATAGATGTTCATATACCTGTGGCGGTATCTCAGTTGTGTCTGCCATAAGAGCTTGGTTGTTAGTAGGCAGATCTTCATACTGAAAGCTCCAGTCAAAGTCATATGTTCCAACAGCTGCACAAGCTGCAGTTTGAGCTGGAGGAGTAGCTTGTTGCTGTTGGTGTCTTGGTTGGGCTTGGTGAGCTGTTGGGTTTGCTCTAGGTGCCTTGCATTCTTTAGCAAGGTGACCCAGTTGGTTACAGTTGTAACACTTCAACTTGCTTTTATCCAAGCCAACTCTCGTGTTTGAGCTGTTGCTTGGAAAGGGTCTTCCGGTTCTGGAGTAAAACCTTTTTGCTCTTATGGAGAGCATTGCAAACGAGTGCTGTATATCCATTTCTTCCAGATCATCTGGATGGAAGCACTCAAGATCCTCCTTGATAAAGTACATGTTGCTTGAGTTTTCAGAAACAAAAGCAGCAGTGGTTGAGGCTTGAGAAGGAGCTTCAAGAAGAAATGATGATGTGTTTGTTTTAGTGGTAGGTGTTTGAGGATGTGTGACTATGGGAGGGTAGTAGTTGCTAGTACTGGGGCCTGAGTGCTCAGAGTGAAAAGCAGATGAGGTAGTGTTGGATGTGGAGGCTGTTTGGTAGCTTGAGCTCCTTTCTTTGTCCTGAATCATTTCTAATTCATAGGTTTTGAGCATACCAAATAGCTCAGTCATCTGAAGAGTCTTCAGATTCTCAGTTCTTCTGATGGACACAGTGTAGAGTGTCCAGCAACTAGGTAGAGATCTGATGAATTTTTTAAGAATGTCTTCATTCTCCAGCTTCACTTTTGAGCACTGCAACTCACCTACAAGATAAGTATATCTGTTATATAAAACAGTTAGAGACTCACCTTCCTTCCAGACGAAGTTTTCATACTGCTGCTTGAGGATGTCTCTTCTGTTTTCCTTGATTTCCTCAGATCCAGCAAACATCTTTTCGAGGGCCTCCCACAGCTCCTTTGCAGTTTTGTAACTTCTGAAGTTATGAAAAACTTCATTTGGAAGGCACATTTGGATGGCTCCTAGTGCCTTGAAGTCCACCTCCATCTTCTTGATATCCTCTTCTGAATATTTGGAGGGATCCTTTGGAACTGTTGGTCCTCCAGAGTCAGCAGATGCCACCATGGGAGTGTATGGTCCATCCCTGATGGATTTCCACATTCCGTACTCCTGATAACAGAAGAAGCTTTCCATGCGATTTTTCCACATGTCGTGGTCTTCTCCAGATACCAACCTTGGTGGTCGGTTGATGCTGCCGATGTCTTCAAAACCGTTGCTTTGTGCCATTTTTGTTTTGAGATTTTGGGTGACTTGATCAGAGAGTTTAGAATAGAACCAGAAGTGATTAAACAAGTGTGAATTTGTTTAATCTGAGCCAAAGCTCTGATACCACTTGTAGGATCGTGAAATTACAAGATGGTTTTGTTCTTAGTTGAGATTGGCGGAAACAATATCAACTGCACAATTACAATCGAGTAAACAGAAAGAATACTGATAAGAACACTGTTGTATTAAGCTTTGTGAATAAACGATTACAAATGAAAACTCAGTGAAGAAGCACACTTACAATGAAGTGTTTACACAGTATTTATACTAACTTAGAATCAAGACAGATCCTTGATTCTAAGGATCATATCGAACACAGACCGTTGATCTTTTATACAAAAGCTAATAATACACGTTAAAGCTAAACTAGCTAACTTTATTGAAGCGTTTACTTTGTTCATCATTGATTGCATGCTCGGGGAAGAGCATTGTCGTCCGTCATTGGTTGCACCATTGAGGTTCCTTCTGCTTTGATAGTCAGCTGCAACGATTTGTCAGTGACGCTTGGTATGGATAGTCAGCTGCAACGATTTGTCTTCAAGGAACATAGCTATCAGCAGCAAGAATGAGAATAATGCTGCTGATAAGCCTATCAGCAGCAACTTGTGTTGAACGCTGCTGATAAGCCTATCAGCAGCAACATGTGTTGAATGCTGCTGATAAGCCTATCAGCAGCCATATGCATTGAATGCTGCTGATAAGCCTATCAACAGCATTTGTATTTAGAATAATTTGGTAGCAATCAGTCTTTAGTTCTATAATATATTTATATATATATAGGAAAATGATCTTATGATAACCATTTTTTTTATGTGTAAACTATTAAACCAAATCTGGATCATTTATTAATTGTTACATATTTTATTTAGTGGCTCATATTTAATTTTAATTTTTTTTAAGAAATTATGTGGTTGATATTATTTAAGGGTATTAAGGTAAAATTATTTTTTTTTTGTCTTCTTCCTAAACAAAATAAAATAATATTTTCTTTTTAATGACTAATATATTTTATTAATTTCACGTATAAGCCCAAATAATAAATATAGAAAATTATCTTTTATCTCAAAATAAGCTATTTTTATCTTTGTTTACACAAAAATAATTACCTTACCTTACCTTTTTTTATCTGTTAACTTATTTAAAAAAATATATATAAAAATATTAGGCCTAGACTAATTTTACTACAACGTTTTCAAATTCTTACTTTTTATTTACTACTTTTGTATAAAATATATATTTCTTTGAAAGGCACTTTTGTATAAAATAATTTTGTGAAATTATTAGGTATTAATAATATTCTTGTCTAAAATAATTGCTTATACTTTACAATGTTACATTTTTAATATATAAAGAAAGAATAATACGTTGTTTTGTGTAAAGAAAAATAAAAACGAATGTTACGGTACACGTCGTTGTAAAAACGACTGTTAAGAAAAATAAAACAAATATATATTTTTCATATATAAAGTAAGAATAATACGTTGTTTTGTAAATTTAAACTAGAGTTAATTACACGGTTAGTCTCTGTGATTTGTTAAAAGTAACAGGTATGTGTACTAAGAGTTTAAAGTTACAAGTATGTGTATTATGTTTTCAATTTTGTAACGAGTTAAGGTATTAAGACTAACTTCAGTTAGTTTTTTTGTTAAGTTGAAGGGCAATTAAGTTATTTCACATCAGTGGGCTAATTATGTAAATTTTAATATATGAGGGATTAGTTATGTAACTAAGTCCAATTAATATAAAAATATAAAAAATAAAAAAACAAACCCCCCTATCGTCTCCTTCATCTTCGGTGCATGAACCCACCACCGTATTGCTAGCCACCACCCTCGCCGCCGTTTGATAGCCACCACCTCTTCTAACTACCCCCACCATCGTCATATATAAGGGATTAGTTATGTAATTCAGTAACAAGCTGAGTCCGAGCTTAAAAATTTACTTCTGAGTTGAACTCGAGCTTTACAACTAGAGCTCTAAACGAGACGAGCTCGAGCTCGGTTTTACATTGTTTCATCTTTGTTGACTGTTTTAGTGTATCTTAAACAAGCTATTTAAGTATTTAAAGATTTCGTTAAAACTATCTAAATATTAAATAATTTAAAAACTTTAGAGGCCACAAATATATCAGGTGGTTAGGCGTTTTTATTGATCTCTATAAGGTTTTTATTGAATCTTATAAAATAATAAAACACCTCTAAAATTTAAAGATTTTATTAACTATAGAATATTAAATTTAAAAGTTCTTTATAAGAATAAATTAATTTTATATCAAATGAAATTTAGTAACATACAAATTGTAAATAACATGAATATAAAAAAGGTAAATGAAAATATTAAAATTTAATTGAAGTCCATTTGAAAAATATGATACGAAGACACATAATAAAATAATTACATATATGTAATTATTTTATTCTATTACATATAAGTAATATGATATTATATATATGTAATGTGATACTACATATATGTAACAATAAGATATTGCATATGTGTAATATGATATTACATATATGTAGTTTTTTTTTTTTTCATAATATGAACAATTACATATATATTCATATTATTATGTAAATGTTCATTATATATAAGATATTACTTATATGTAGTATGCTCAATATAAGCAATTATATATGTAGTTTTTTTATCACTATGTATACTTGATTACGTGGTTTTTTACTTAAAATTAACCATGTCTTGAACGTGTAGCTATACACACATTCTATATTATTACATATATCTAATAGTTTATTACATATATGTGCTAGGTTATTGCATATATGTAATTTGTTTAAAAAAATATATAAAAATGTATTAAAGTTAAAATAAATGGGGTGAAGTTAGTTTAAAGAAAACTAATTAGATTAACGCATAGTTATAGGATTTTTTTAAGAAAACTAATTAGTTTGGTTTTCGAATAAACCAAGTTATGAGTTTTTTGTTTTTTGAAATGAACAAATTTCTTGGTTTTAGTTTTTCTTTTTTTGCATGAACAAGTTAAATTAACACTTTTATATTCGGGTTTTGGATAAAAAGTTATTAATGTTTTAAAGATGATGAAATTTTTGAAAAAATTGGATAAACTTTGATCAACTACATTTATGTTTATATTTACATATTTGTAACTGTTCGTTACATATATGTAATAACTGGCGTTAAAAAAATAAAATAAAAAATTACAACACTATATTCGAATTAAAGATTAAAAAAAGCTCTATTTAATGGTTTATTTTTTATAAAACAATAATGTTTTATAAAAAAGTTATGAATGTTTAAAAAGGGGAGTTGAAAAATTAAATAAGTGGAATCTTTATTATTAAAAAATATGAAAAATTGTGCATTTACCAAAATACCCTTTTTATTAAAAGAAATTATTAATTAGACATCATTTTATTATTGGGTTATATGGTTTACATATGAAAAGGTGGTTCATAATTGATCCCTATCCTATATATTTAATTAGAAAAATATGCGGTATGACGATCAAGAAATGTTGGCTAGTATTAAATTTTGATTTACTTAAAAAAAAATTTTGATTTAGGTGGTATGATTAAGACTATGAGTATGATGTCACCAGCAAATCCAATTTCAAATCAAAGGCTAAAGTCAAAATTGGAAGCAAAAAGGAGGACACAGAGTTGTAATAAAATAGGCCTATTGAGTGATTATCATTGGCCCTGTTGACATAATTACCCTCCAAACATCACCTGTTGGATTCTTTGCTGGCTCTCTTCATTACTTTGATCATTTTAAATCATGACATTCTTTTCCAAAATAAATTACTTTATTTAACTCTTCTGTCTTATCTCATATTTCTTTTATAAGTATTTTGTACAAAACAAGTCTTAGATTTATAAATATTATTAAAAATACAGAATGTTACATAAACTTTTGAATTATATTCTGTTTTGCTAACATAAAAAACAATGCAATTTGATTTAAATTGCATAAATTTTCAAGGGTTCTCAACTCGGAGACACCTTTAATAATGACAGACTAAATGTCAAATTGGTAGACCATCGGCATGGTGGTTTAGTCAGTTGACGTAAGTTAGTGGTCGATAAATGCAGCTAAGATGGTGTAAGCGTTTTGTTTGACATATTATGTCGATTAAATGAAGAAAGAATGTTTATTAAGCTTTCATTCATCGTATCGACTAATGAGTTCTCTTGTTTCTCACATATAACGTAACAAATTATGCGTTAAAGTACTGACTGGAAGCAATTGAGTCGCTCGAGAAAAATATGAGAGGTCGGGAACCTTTGACTATTGTTTTTGTCAGTCTAAGTTCAAGCCCACCACTTTTTTTTCGGCCGATCACTTACGCGCCCGTTTATCCATTTTAATACAGGTCGGCTCAATCTTTTTGTAGGCCCAAAGCGAATTATAAAATCGGGACACTTTTCATAAAAAAAACATTTTTTTTCTTAAATCCTAACACTTGGACATATGATGATGTACATTTTTTGTATAAATTTTCGAGAGGCACACAATCACACATATTAAACTTGAAGTAAGTTTTTGTATTAAAAATAATAATAAAATAAAATCTTTCAGTATATTTTTTTTATTCTTCTTATCAAAACCTAAAATTAAATAAAATTAAATCTTAAAAATTGGAGGCCGCTTAAATATAGGGGTCCTAAGCGACAACTTATTTTAGTATAGTCGAGCCACCCCTGGGTCGACTTCACGGATAGTCCATGGCCTAGCACATTGTTTAAAGTCGATGTAAATGTTGTTCATGAACTTTGTTCGGTGACAAAACAGCAAACAATATATATTTTAAATACTTTGAAAAAGCTACACCCATTTGAGTTAATTTAAATAGGTGTGTAATATCTGAAATTATAAGAAATACATGTATTGATATTATTTAAAGCGAATTAATATTACTAGGAATTTTTTATTTGAAAACTTATAAAATATTTGAGTAAATTATATTTTTCGTCCTTTTAAGTATTGACTAAGTTTCAGTTTACGTCCTTTAATTAGGAAAATTACAGATTTTGTCCTTTATGTTTAAAAAAGTTTGCACGTTTCATCATTTGCACTAACATCCGTTAACTTCAGACGTTAAATCTAGTCACATGTTAAAACTTGTTTACACTAACGCCCATCTATTTTTGGCGTTAAATGAAACCATGTGCCCCTCAACAAAGACGGGGAATTGTTGGCTAGCATCCATCTCCTTCGTCTCTGGTCAGATAAAAAGGTGGTTCTGATTTGCTCTGACTGGAAATAGATCAAATGGAGATTTCGATTGATCATTTAAGTAAAACCGTCATGACAGATTTACTGTTCTAGGTAACAGACGGTCTATGGTCAAAGAGCAAGCAAACACAAGATTTGTACTCTTAACAAAACCTAGAAATTCAATCGTCATAGTAAATCGAAACCCCTTTTTTATCTATTATGAATGAGTTTACTTAAATATTCAATCGAAACCTAATTTTTATCTCTTTCCAATCGTTGGAGCAAATCGAAACTCCCTTTTCATATGACCGGAGACGATGAGGAGGGATGTTGGCCGGCAATTCCTCATCTTTGGTGAGAGGCACATGGCTTCATTTAACGCTAAAAATTGATGGGTGCTAGTATAAAGGACGAAATGTGCAAACAAGTTTATTTATAAAGGAAAAATTCTGTTATTACCTTATTTTAAGCACGAAATCAAAAATTTGGTATAAACAAAAAGGACGAAAAGTGTACTTTATTCTTTTATTAAAGATAAAAGGACTACTTTTCACGTGAGGGGCACGTAACCATACTTAACGTCTGAAATTGATGGATATTAGTCTAAATTATGAAACATGCAAACTTTTCTAAACATAAAGGACAAAATCTGTAATTTACTTAGTTAAAAAACGAAAATTGAAATTTGGAAAATACCTAAAGGACGTAAAATGTAATTTACTTAAAACATTTAAATATTGCACCCGTTTGGGTAAGAGCATGTGAAAAAGTGTAACACTTGTTCAAATATTGCACCCGTCTAAAGAAAGGAAATATCTCAAAGAATTCATCTTTTTTTTAGTTGTTGATCTGTAAAAATCATAGAGAAACAACCATAAGTTGGATTGAGGTGTTTCTTTTGTTAGAACTGTACGAGAGTCTATTTATATTTTCCATTCATACACGAAAATTAAATTGGACTATAAGTGGGTTAAAAACGGAGATTTACATCAATGTGTGCAGGGGCGAAGGATAGTCCCTCCTCGATTTTTCGCTCAGTAGTGTTAATTTATACTTATTCGGCCGATTTTTCGCTCAGTAGTGTTAATTTATACGTATTCGGCCGAAAATTTTATAGTTCCGGCCCCTCTTGATAGGAAAAAAAAATCCCGGCCCCCCGCGTTTTTTTTCAAGATCCGCCACTGAATGTGTGTATGTGTTGTATGAAAACTAGTGGAAACCGACTTGATTAAAATTGACCTAAAATGGACTTTCGATATAATGGTATTTTAAACATCAATATTTATCAACGTGATTTATAATCACCAATAAGTGTATTTTAAGTAATAATTCAAATTAAAGTGGTTAACTGAGAATTTGAAGAAAATAGTTATTTTAACTAGAAAAATATGCACATAATTGTATTGGACTTTCACGACCTTTACAAGCAACAAAATGAGGCTTATGCCTGCATTCCATTCACCTATTGTATGGTTATATTAGTGTTTACTTGAACTATGGAGGGTTACAACCGTTACAATTGTTATATTCGACCTCTCGTACTAACCAATATTTTTCGTTTGCCCACAAGAAGTTTACGAATTTGTTTTTTGTTGTCCGAGTGGAGACTTTCTAGAAGCTCACCCATCATTGGATTGCTCCTACTTAATACACTTAATTGCCCCTCTCATCTACAACTAATGGGCCTAAAACAAATTGATTGTATTTGAGGTGGGACATTTCTTTAGAAACCATCATCTCTCTTGTCATCAACTATGTTAGACTTTACAAACAACCTCCTTTTGGAGTTATTTTCCTCGATAAGGTTTGCCTTACCATGTAACATTCGAAAAACCTGACATTTTTAATGAGCCGAAAGAAGAAAAGAAAGAAGGAAGATGAGATGATGGGCTAGAGGAATTATGGGCTTGGCCCATATGGTTTTCCATAAACCCTAGGCCTCTCTTGGATCAGCCATTACTTCACTATTTCCACCAAATTCGTCTAGAGAGAGATGGGCAATTCTAAAGAGAGAAAGTTCAAGAAATCAGGCTTTGATCTTCAAGGTTGGCTCCAAATAATCTATCCAGTTTTTGTGAAGAAGAATCCACGAGAAACTATAACTTTTGAGGTAAGAATCCAACCTAAAACCTCTATTTTCAGTTTAAATTGGTTTTGAGGTAAAACTAGGGTTTAATCTTAAAAGACAAGGTTTTTACGTGTAATCACTACAAAAAAGAAGGATATTCAGGACTGAATAATTAGTCCCTAATACTCTGTAATCAGTACCTAATGGTCATCGGGGACTGATTTTGCCAGTCACCTATTCCTAGTCCTAGATAATGTTATTAGTAACTGAAAATCAATCCTGATTATATAACGCCAATAGGGACTAACATTCAGTCTCCAAAACACATAAATTCAGTCATCAATCTATCCTTCAGTACCACGTCACTTCAGTCCCGAATACATTTCATTCGTGACTGAAAATCAGTCTTTGATACCATGTTTTTAAGGACTGAAAATCAGTCTTGGATACCTTGTTTTTAAGAACTGAAAACCAATCTTTGATACCATGTTATTAAGGAATGAAAATCAATCTTCGATACAATGTTTTTAACCACTAAAAATAAGTCTATGATACCATGTTTTTAGGGACTAAAAATTAGTCCTTAAACCACGTCTATTTTGTCTCAAATATGTTTTATTAGCTTCGGGTTCCATAACAACTAAGTCCGTGATAAGATGTTTTGAAGACTGAGAAGTAGTCCGTGATACAGATGATTTCAATTCTTAACATGTTTGATTTTGCGACTGAAAAATAGTCTTAGATATCATGTTATTTAGTCTCCTTTATATTTTTTAAAGACGGAAAATCAGTATCGTATAACAAATTTTTCCGGCCTGAATATTTTTTTAAAGACTGAAAATTAGTATCTTATAACAAATTTTTCAGTTCTAAATGTGGTTTTTAAAGACTGAAAATCAGTATCTTATAACAGGTCTGACACTTACCTCCTGAATGTGGTTTTTAAAGACTGAAAATCAGTATAAAAAATTTAAAACTAAGTTGATTACTTCTGAAATGTAAAACAATATTAAATAAATAAACTTTAAAAAATAAGTCTTCACTGGCATCCTAGATAGAACCTTCACTATCACCATCGTTAAGTTCTTCATCCGAACCAGCTGCTCCGTTACTTGTAGGTGAGGATACTAAGCACTCAAAATCAAGAAACTTTAAACTCATGAGCGTTAACATTTTGTCATATTTTTCTTTGCATTGTTTTAGTTTCTCTTTGAGTGATGCAACCTGATTTTGAAGAGCTTCGGTCTCCCTTGAAGGTGGTTGAGACGATTCAGCTTCCGATGTAATATGAGAATCTTAAAACAGGTTCGACACCTACCTCCCATACATATTTTATTGTTTACTGCTTGGCACACACTCTCTTGATTACCTCTCTCTAGCTCATGTTCCATGGTAGTAGTTAGAGCCATTCCTTCATAAATTAACTTAGCCATGACTTTTCCTACCAGAATAAAAGGTAAAAAAACATATAAAACTAATAACAACCCAAATTCAAAATTTATCAAAATTTTATTCCAAGAACATAAGCTTTTAACAAAGTGAATAGGTGGCTTACATATTCAATACGTGTGTTATCATTTTGTCATCCTTGTTTTTTAGCATTGTAATGCAACTTGTGATAAACTTCAAACGGGCTAGGAGGCATTTGAGTCTCGCGATTTCTCTACGATAACAAAAATTATAATAATGACGTCAAATTAAATAACAAAAATTATATTCTGCCTAAATAAATGTAAATTCTACAAGTCGTCCTCCAAATATTTCTGTTCTTTTTCATAGGTGACTTAAAAGTTTTAACTCTCTTTGACCATTGAGATATGTCTTCTCTTGTAGATCCTAAAAATAATCTAATCATTGTATGTTTGTTTGATTTTCATAAATGCATCTCTTGGGGAGAGTATGTGCCCTGAAGGTCTTTGGGAGAAACTTAGCAATGGGTCATGGAATAGATCCATGTCCTCATTTGACCACAAGTTCTTCGATATATGTTCAGTGGGCCTGTAGGAACCGTTGCGGTTGTACTGAGCGAAGGTCAGTTATGATTCATTAAAAAAAACCTTCTTAATGTTACTACACTAACATTGAACTCAATTTTTGCAGAATTTTGTTCATTACATGCATACTACTGACATGAGACCAAGCATACTGTTCCTAAATGTTTATTATATGCATCACCAACCTTGTAATGATATATCATTGGAACAAACCCAAAAACATAGATAATGGTCCAAAATCTAGGTGTTGCGATAAATGGTCCAAAAATAAATAGAAGTGCTTAAGTAATTTATTAAATCAAACAATATAACTCTTAAAAACTTACCATGTTGAATTTATGATTGGCTATTGAGCGCGAGCAGCCTCTACTCGTAATAACTTGATTTCCTCGGTTGACTGTGAGTCTGTGACAGATTACGAACACAAATCATAACTTTGAATTTATAAAACAGAACAAATAACAAACAAATAGCACATCAAATATAGTAGGGAAGGAATTACAAATAACAAGCAAGAAGTATATATCTGATTGTATCAGTTATGTAAACATATATGGTTAGGCTCTTTGCTTTTTTTCTATAACTTTTACTTAAATACTTAGACAACTTTACTTCATTTTAATTAAATTCTTTTTTTACTATTTAAAAACATTATATTCTTTGAACAGCACTGTATTAACCAATATAAAGAACCAGCAGGGAGCTGGAATTAGTACAAGGACCAATTACATTTCTTAATTAAAACAAACAAACCAGCAACACCAATGCCTGCACAAAACTAAAAACATGACCTGGGTGACCGGTGAACTTACCCGTTGTGACCAGCAAAGATCAACACCGTAGTTACTTCTATGGAAGATGATTCAAGTAATCTGATATATTAGGGACCAGATTTAAAGGATTTTAATATTTGATATTGTTAAAGATCCTCTTTATCATTATTATCTTAGTGCCAATTCATAGGTAAATTGCAGTTTTTGATATATACTTTTGAATCTTTCAGTTAAATGTTTGCTTTTGATGTTAGATATAGTTACACCATAAATTTGGTTCTTTATGTGATATATAACTAAAACCAAAGTTTATGTTGACTTCTTATTTGTCTTATCTTCGTCTGTTCAAGTACCAAATCAAATAAACTAGACTTTTTTTCACTCGCGCTTTGCTGCGGGAGTCTGTTCGTTATCGGGGTCGGCTCATTTGGGTGGATAAAACTTATGTCGAAATGCAGACTCGCTATAACGCACGAAAAAAAAACCTCGAATGAACATAACTCCGTTTTTAAAAAAAGTTATACCTAAACGTTGGCAAAAAAACAAAGAAAACCGTGCATTCCGTTTAAAAAAAATAAGCAAACAAAAGTTAGCACAGGAAAACGAAATTAATAGAAAACTAAACGGGTTAAAAACGTATATTATATATACTATGAGGGGCTAAAACGATTACCCTCGCAACACGGCGTGAATATTGACGAATTTGGTTCGGCTCATTTGCGGGCTAAAAGTTACATTATCTTCTTTTGAATAGGTTTTGAGAATTTATCAAATGGTGGGCTATTATTAAATGTACTATTTTTAAATGGTTATGTGCCTGGGCTATTATAAAACTATTATGGGTATGGGCTTATTTGGTTGATGCGGGTATACCCGAATTCAGAATATGCATAAGCGTTAACCGAATCGTTTAACCTAATACGAATTTGGTTACGGAGATCGAACATAGATAAAAGACCAAAAGATAAAGGTACCGATTTTTTTAGTCGGCGTCGGTCTTATTTTTCACGGTACCAGCACGTCACCGTTAATCGAAATAACTCACGATATCTAAAAAACACTCTATTTTGAATACGACTCCGTTTTTAACAAAATTCACAAAGTTAGGGGAGGGTGATTTGTAGGTGGCGCACTTGCTATTAAGTGTATTGATAATGTTTTTTGTTTTAGTTAGTATTATTATTACAATAATAATTGTTATTATTATTATTACTATTATTATTAATATTATTATTATTATAATTTATTATTATTACTATTATCATCATCATTATTATTTTTATTGCCAACAATCGTAATTGACTATTAAGCATTCTAACTGACCATCAATGGCATGATCTTCAGTGGCCATAAGTAATCCTACTTGATCATTAATAACTACAATTAACTATCAACAACCAAAAATGATGATTAATAAATCTAATTGATCATCATTGACTATAATTGACCACCAACGAGCCTAATTGACCACTATTGACTTAATTGGCTATCATTGACTTATATTAACTATCAATTACCCTAATTGATCATTAATGACTAGTTGATCATCATTAACCCTAATTGACTAATAATTATCGGCATTGATCATGAATGGTCCTAATTGACTCTAATTCACCATAACCAGACGTAATTAACCATTAATGACTATAATTAATTACCAACAACACTAATTGTTCATTGATGACTCTAATTAATCATAATTGACCCTAATTAACCAATAATTACCAACATTGATCATGAATGCCCTAATTGACCCTCAACGGTCATAATTGATCACACTTAACCATCAATAACCTAATTAACTATCAACAACCCAAAATGATGATCAATGACTTTAATTGATCATTATTAGCTCTAATTGATCATTTGCAACCCTAATTGATTATTAGTGACTCTAATTGGTCAACATTTACTCCAACTAACCATCAATGGCCTTAATTGACCATCAATGACTCTAATTAATCAGCATTAACTCTAACTGACCAATAATAACCAACATTGATCATGAACGACCCTAATGAACCAATAATGACTATAATTGACCATCATTGACTCTAATGGGCTATCAATGGTCATAATTGAGATTAAAGATTAGTCACTAAAATACATCGCATAAAAATCTTTTTTTTTGAAGAAGAACTTTCATTCACACCCAACCAACCAACTGCGAGTCCTCAAATCAAGGACCACAAGAAACCGATAGTTACATCAAAATAAAAGAAAAATTACACCATTCCTTCCAATCTAGACATTTATATCTAGACATATTTTTAATCCAAAAATAAGAAGACGCTTTTATCTTAGCCACGGCGTCCACAACCTTAGTGACCTTCCTTTGGAAAACCGCTTCATTTCTAGCAATCCATATATACCAAATGGTAGTGAGAATAATCCCATGAATTGTCCTCGACTCCTGCTTTCTCAACTTCAAAACTTTCGGTAACACAAGAATATCCCTAACTTCAAAAGCGAAAAAAGGAGCCATCTTGCACAAACTAGTAACCCGATCCCAAACTTCCATACCAAAAATACATACCGTAAAAAGATGAGTCGACGATTCCGGAACATCACCGCAAAGCGGGCATAACACCTCTTGAATATTCACCCCTCTTTTAATCAACTCTATTCTAGTTGGGAGCCTATCTTGTTCCGCACGCCACGCCAGGACATTACATTTCAAAGGGATCCATCCATTCCATTTCATCTTGAAAAACTCGCCATAATCCCGAGAAGAAGATATCAACTTTTTAGCTGAAGAAACCGAGAACTGATCTTGACCCCCCCACGCCATTTCCAAGAATCCACTCCACTATCCCAAGAGTGATCCTGAATTAAAATAAGAAGGCCAAAAAGATCCGAAACCTCCTGTTGCGTGGACGGATCCCTTCTCCACTCCCAGCTTATATTTTTAACATCACATCCAAGAGAAACTCTATTCTCAATAAGAATATCTTTTGATTTTTCTAACCTGAACAGAGAAGGAAAAGCATCTTTTAAAGGAGTACCTCCGATCCACCAATCTAACCAAAACCTTATCGACTTGCCATCTCCAACTATACCATAAAAGAAAGAATTAAATTTCCTCCCATCCGGGATGTGGCGCTCATTCAGTTTCACTATTTCGGACCAACACCCGGAATGGTTAGGCCTATGCGGGAGCGATGACCAATTGTAATAAGACCCGTGACATCCTCTAACGATCCGTTTCCAAAAATTATTTTTTTCTTTCTTGAACCTCCAACTCCACTTTAGAAGCAAAGCCTCGTTGGCATCTTTAAGCCGACATAACCCCAACCCACCCGCCTTTTTTGGTCTAGCAACCTTCTCCCACGCCACCCAGCTTATCTTTTTTTCTTCACTAGTAGCTCCCCAAAGAAATCTCCTCATGATACTTTCCAACTTATTAATGATCGCCAACGGAGCTTTAAAAAGCGAAAAATAGTAAATCGGAAGATTTTCCAATACCGATTTGATGAGAGTAACCCTACCCCCCATGGACAATAATTTAGACTTCCAAGAAGCTAACCGCGACTTCACCGTGTCAATAACCACCCCCCAATTATTAATCCTATTCATGTTAGCACCCACTTTGATCCCAAGATAGTTAAAAGGAATCGTACCTCTTCTACAGCCCAACACTCCTAGCATGTTATCCACCTCGGACTCTCCCGTACCTATACCAAACAAGTTAGACTTGTGCAAATTAATTCGAAGTCCCGAACATAAATAGAAACCCCGTAGAAGTCTAGCCGTCTTTTCCAGGTTATCACTAGACCATTCTCCCATGATCATCGCATCATCCGCATATAATAAATGAGTTATATCTTGCTCCTCCTCCGAAATATGAACACCCTTGAGCTCCCCAATGTCTTTAGCTTTATTAGGGATCCTGAAAACGCCTCCATAGCAATTAAGAATAGAAACGAAGAAATAGGATCTCCTTGCCGAAGCCCTTTTTCACAATTAAAATCAAAAGTCGGCGAGCCATTGACCAATACTGCCGATCTAGACGACTCTAAAATCCCTCTGATCCGTACACACCATTTCGTGGGAAAGCCCATTTGAGATAAATTAGAAATGAGGAAGTTCCAATTCACATTGTCGTATGCCTTTTCAAAGTCGATCTTCAAAAGGAAAGCCTTTTTACCTCTTTTCTTTAAACTCCCCAACAGCTCATTTACAATCAAAGGACCATCCAAAATAAATCGATCACGGAGGAATGCCGATTGATTCTCAGAAATCATGAAATCCAAAACCTTCTTTAACCGATTGGCAAGAACCTTAGAGATAACTTTACTAATTATCCCAATAAGGGTAATAGGCCTGTAATCTTTAAGACCCACATGAGTGAAAACTTTTGGAATCAAAGTAATAAAAGCCTATCCGCACCCGTAACTAATCGACCCTGTCTGATGGAATTTCAAAAAAATGTTAAAAAAATCATCCTCAAATAAATACCAAAACCTTTTCACAAACCTGAAATTAAAACCATCCGGGCCAGGGGCCTTGTCCGCCCCACAGTCAAAAACCGCTTCCTTAATCTCATCTCTAGAAAAAGGCACTACTAACTTCCTTCTGAGATCAAAAGGAACTTGATTAATACCTTCACACTCAAGTAATGGTCTATCTTTGAGTCTCTCCTTGAAATGCTCTCTAAAAAACTTCAACACATGCTTCTTGACCAAAGATGGCTTGGACACCCAAACCCCATTAATATCCAACCCAGGAATAGCATTCCTAGCTTTTCTACCATTAACCATACTATGGAAAAAAGCCGAATTGTCGTCCCCAAACAAAGCCCACTTAACCCGAGATTTCTGCATCAAATCTTTACATCTTAATAGATCTATCTCTTCAATTCTTTTTATGCATTCCAACCATACCCACATTTCTTCCCCTGAAAGCTCTCTGTCTTCCATGATCACTTCAAGCTCTTGTTTTTCAGATTTTATATTTTTCCAATTCATCTTGATCCTTAGAAATGCATTCCTTCGACCATTTCCTAAGCTTAAGGCTCAACCTCTTGAATTTTTTCATTAGGATCACATCCGGGGGGCCATAACCGACAAAAACCTCCAAAGCCTTACTAACCATCTCCTCACACCCGACCCTATCCAACCAAGTATTAAACCATCTAAACGGTTTGGGGCCAAAGTTAGAATCAACAAGATGTAAAACCAGAGGGGAATGGTCTGATAATTCTCTAGGTAGAGCTTTCAAGCAAGCATTAGGCCACTTATTAAAAACCCCAGAACATACAAAAATCCTATCAATTTTACTTAGCTTACACCCCTCCCTACTAGCCAAGTAACTATATTTCATACCTGTCATATTGTACTCTCTAAGCTCAGCCTCGTCAATAAATTCATTAAAATCTCTGGCCCCCACCGGATCAAAGAAATATTTTTTTCTGTCTTCAGGATACCGAACTGAATTGAAGTCCCCTAACACCACCCACCAACCTTGACCCGATTGGATAACCCCAATCAAATCATGCCACAGAACTTTTTTCTTCGAATTGGACTGAGGAACATAGACATTCACAATATTCACCCTATAATTCCCTTCCCTTAACCATCCATTCGTGACCAGAAAGTTCCTGTGATTGAGAGAGCCATCCTTCTGAAAAACTTTTGGATCCCAGATGTTAATCAGCCCCCCCGATCTCCCATAAGCGTTGGCCCAGTCAAAATCAAACCCCAAATCACCCCAATAACTAGCAAGCATCTCCCGATTAGGATCCGAACACATCGTCTCTTGAAAAGAAATAAAAGAAGCACTAAAATCCAACTTAGTCTTCTTAATCCAAGCCGCTTTCCCCACAACCCCAAGACCACGAATATTAATAGAGACTATATTCATGACTTACCCAATTGTGACCTCTCCTGAACAATAGAATCTCATATCATTTGATCAAAATTCGCGAGCTTAGCACCCACACTTTCCCCCAAATTTTTTGTTGCTTCAATCTCGGATATAATTGTATTCGAAGAACCAGGTAAAGAACCTATCGGCTCCTCCTACGAACCACCGTCCGGTTGCTGCGTCTCCACCCATTTAGACGGATCCATGTTTAAATCAATTCCACCCGAAGAATTATAATCAGCTGCCTCTTCATTGAATTGAACCATAACTACATTCCGGTCTTCCTCCTCCAAGCCCAGAATATCATTTAACCCAACAGGGTCTTTAGACCTAGCCTTCTTACCTTTGCAATGGCCTGATCCACTAGAAGAATAACAACTGGGCCGGTCCAAATCCTCCCACTTATTAATCTTTTTTCTTTTGGTGATGTTGCACGTGCCATTCAAACCATCCTCTTCTACATTTATTGGATTTTCAAAAAACGAAATTGGGACCCGGCAATTATTCCTCTTGATTATCTGTTTCCTCCAAAAACGTATCTTGCAATAAATGAGGATCAATTTCCACATCGGTTTCCAAATTAGAGGATTTCCATCCGAGTCCTTCTTCCTCGATGCCGACTTCCTTAGTTCCGGCCATCGTTTCACCGTCGATCGGTTGACATAAATCTTCCCTATCCTCCATTTCATCTACACCTTCCTCCACAATATCTATATCTTCTTCATTAGAAACCCGGGAGTTTACTGACTGGACATCGCCGGAACCCATGCTCCCTCCTCTTCACGGACCCAAACCTGGAACCTTTTACCCTGCCATTGGACGGAAACTTCCCTCGACACCCTTCTACCATTCCCGATTAAAACTCCGATAAATTCCGATGAGAGATCACCCTCTTCTTCCAATACGTTAGCGTTTTGCACAATCGTCCCGAATAACCTTCCAACGGAATCTAACACTTCGTTTCTTAATAATTGTAATGGCATCCCAAAAATTCTTAGCCAAGCTATTCTATCGACATTCAAAACTTGACCCTCCCACAACTCAATCTTTGAAAATCGGCCCACAATATCTCTTGCCTTTTCCATAGCAGTCACCGCTGATTTATTATCAAGGAAAGACAACAGAACCGTAACTCCACCCAAGTATTGTATCATCCTGCATTCCGGACTGATCTCCTTCAATATAAGGTTGATGTTCTTTAGAGCCTCCATATCAATCATATTCGCCACCAAAGCTCTCCCCTGCAATCCGACGAAGGCCTGCAAGTTGTTATCAACTATTACGATTTTCTGATCCTCATAAGCGCTCTTCCTCCCCATCAGAATGTCCCGAAAAGACCTCGAACCATTGCTACCCGTATAACCCTCATCCCGATTGATACCGTTAGTTGCATGCTCTGACTGTCTATGACCGCCCCTTCAGATCTAGCCTCCTTACCCTTGTCGTTAATCTCACCATCCTCTAAAACAAAGCGAGCCACGTTACATTTCAGCGTATTACCACCCATACGTATCAATCTTAACGATTTCTCCATCTCAGCCTTGTTCTTGACATCTAACATTGACAGAAAACCAAATCGTTTACCGAACCTATCCCGCTTCCTAGCAATGAAAATATCAAAAATCATTCCGAGCTCCCTTACAAACCCAGCCAAATCATTACCGCTACATCGATCAGGCAAATTAGAAATAAAGAACTTGGTGATACGATGTTGAATGTTCTCCGATATCGGTTTCCTGCGCTCCATAGAGAATTCTCACTTAATCACATCATCTAATATATTTCCTACATATTAGAGACTTAAGATTAGTCACTAAAATACATCGCATAAAAATAGTCCCCACTATCATTCACAACTGATAAAGCAGTCCCGAATACTATTTATTTGAAACCGTACATTAGTCACTCATACTTTATTTACTAATGTTGAATTTATGATGACGTATGAGAGACTAAGAATCAGTCTTTAACCTTTTTTTATGTGAAACACTTTTGATATTAAATATCAGTCCCTAATAAGGCCTCTTACAGGAATTGTTAGGACTGATTTTCAGTCTCTGATATATTTTTTCGAAATGGTAGAATGTGTGACGATTATTGAAAACTGAATATCAGTCTCTAATTATTTCGTACATAATTCTACGGAGACTAACTATCAGTCTTTAATAAGTTCTATCAAGAAGATGGAGGTAGACTTCAAAGCTCTAGGAGCCATCCAAATGTGTCTACCAAATGAAGTTTTTCACAACTTCAAGGAATACAAGACTGCTAAGGAGCTATGGGGAGCTCTTGAGAAGATGTTTGCTGGATCTGATGAAGTGAAAGAAAATAGAGACATACTCAAGCAGCAGTATGAAAAATTTGTGTACAAGGATGGTGAGTCTCTTAAAACACAATATAACATGTATACCTATCTTGTTGGTGAGCTGCAGTGTTCCAAAGCCAAGCTAGAAAATGAAGATATTCTCAAGTTCATCAAATCTCTTCCAAACTGTTGGACACTTTATACAGTGTCAATTAGAAGAACTGAAAATTTGAAGACTCTCACCATGATAGAGTTGTTTGGCATGATCTTATTCTTAAGTCAAATTTTCATCAAATCAAAGCATCATCATTGGATCCATTGAATGTCTCACCCAAGTCTGCAAGTTCTTGGGTCCCCTCTTTTAACTAGAACTCTCTCATGTGCAGGAACAACTAGGTAACAAGGATAACACCTGGGTTGTAGACGGTGGTTGTTCCGGGCACATGACTGGCAACAGGTCCATCCTATCAGACTTCAGAAATTTTTATGGTGGATATGTTGCATTTAGAAGTAATTCAAAGGGAGGTGCCATCACTAGACAAAGAACCGTGTCAAATGAAAGAATGGGTATTGAAAAGGTGAATTTTGTAAAGGAATTAAAGTTCAATCTCATGAGTGTATCACAAATCTGTGAATAAAAGCATTGGATGTTGTTCACAGATGAAGAATGTTTTGTGATATCCCCTGCTTTAAGCAAACCCCCTCCAGAGAAGATCTTATTGACTGCTGCAAGAAAATACAATCTTTATGTGCTTGATATGAACAAGTCTGCACCATCTGGTAGTGTGTCTTGTTTCTTATCCAAAGCCTCAGTTGATGAATCTGCTCTATGGCATAGAAGATTAAGTCATGCAAATGTTAAAACAATCAACAAGTTGATCAAAGGAAATCTAGTCAGAGGGCTACCTGATAAGGAATTCCAACTTGAAGATCATTGCATAGCATGTCTAAAGGGGAAGCAACACAAGAGTTCTCACAAGCCCAAGATAATAAACTCAAATGACACTCCACTATAGTTGCTACACATGGTTCTTTTTGGTCCTACAAATGTCACGTCTATGGGCAAGAAGTCATACTGTCTGGTGATAACTGACGACTATACCAGATTCTCATAGGTATATTTCTTGAGAACTAAAGATGAAACTGCTAAGACTCTTAAATCCTTCATTCTTAAGGTTGAGAATCAAAGCAATCAAAAGGTTAAGATAATAAGGTGTGATCAAGGAACAGAGTTTAAAAACCAAACCTTGAACTGTTTTTGTGAAGGTAAAGGTATTCAAAGACAGTACAGTACCCCAAGAACTCCTTAACAAAATGGTGTTGCTGAGAGTAAGAATAGAACTCTAATTGAGTCTGCTAGATCCATGCTAGTTGACTCAAAGCTGCCTCTTACATTCTGGGCTGAAGCAATAAGTACAGCCTGCTATGTACAAAACAGAGTTCTCATTGTCAAACCTTTCAACAAAACACCTTATGAACTATGGTTCAACAGAATTCCCTACATTGGCTTCCTTAAACCCTTTGGATGCTCATGTACCATTCTCATTTCAAGCGGAGTTCTTCCAAAATTCGGTGCAAAATCTGATGAAGGATACTTTGTGGGTTACTCCTCTCAATCTAAAGCCTAGAGAGTATTCAACACTAGAACCATGATCATTGAAGAATCAACAAATGTGGAATGTAGGGAACATATTCCATGAACAAGGAAAAGGACCAGACTGGATGTTTAATATAGACTTCTTCTCTCAAGTTTTTGAGCCCCTCATCTTTTCAAATATGGAGTCTTCATCTTCACAAGAGCAAGCCATTTCTTCAGATGATGACTACAGATAGGGTTTTTATGGTCCCTCCATAAGACTCAAAAGACCATCTATTGATCCTCCTTCTGTTGCCAATGCCATTGAAGCAAGTGAAGCCAGAACAAGTTGCTCAAATGTCAAGCAGCAGCATCTCTGAACCTGATATACAAATAATACTAGTGATCATTTTGCAGCTGACATAGAGGCACCTACTGCAGATGAGGGTCCTGCATCTGATGCTGTTGAAGACACATCTACAAACACCACTGAAGAGGCTCCTGATCAGAACCAAAGCAACCTTAACCAAGGCATATAGATTGATGTTGTTCCAGCTCAAAGAATCAACAAAGAACACCCTCTAGAGAATGTCATTGGTTCAGTTTAACAAGGAGTTCAAACAAGAAGAAAATCTCATGAAGCAAATATGTGTCTTTACTCCTGCTTCCTGTCTCAAGTTGAACCAAAGAAAATAGATGAAGCCTTGCAGCACAGTAGCTGGATTGAAGCAATGCAAGAAGAGTTGCTGCAATTTAAGAGACATGAAGTATGGACAGTTGTTGATCTACCACCTGGTCAAACTGCTATATGCACCAGGTGGGTCTTCAGGAACAAACAAGATGAAAGACGGATTGTGATCAAGAATAAAGCAAGATTTGTAGCTCAAGGCTACACTTAGGAAGAGGGAATTGACTATGATGAAGTATTTGCACCTATTGCTAGGCTGGAGGCAATCAGAACCTTCTTAGCATATGCTGCATCCAAGAGTTTCACTGTTTATCAGATGGATATCAAGAGTGCTTTTCTCTATGGGAAGATTGGTGAGGAAGTCTATGTTAAACAACCCCCTGGCTTTGTAGATCCCTCACATCCTGACAAAGTATTTAAACTAGACAAAGCTCTATATGGGTTACATCAAGCCCTAAGAGCCTGGTATGAAACACTGTCAGGATATCTACTCAGCAACAATTTCAGAAGAGGAGCTATTGATCAGACTTTGTTTATCAAAGATGAAGGGGGAGAGATTCTACTGGTGCAAATCTATGTAGATGATGTCATCTTTGGATCAACAAAGAAGAAATTGTGCAAAGAATTTGAGACCCTCATGCATTCAAAGTTTGAAATGAGTTCAATGGGTGAACTAAACTTCTTCTTGGGTCTCCAAGTCAAACAAGTTCAAAATGGAATTTTCATCACCCAATCCAAATATGTTAAAAGCATCCTGGAAAGATTCAAGCTGGCTGATTGCACTGCTACAAGGATCCCAATTCAAGTGAACCATAAATTGTCCCCAGACAAAAATGGTCAAGACACTGATCAACATTAATACAGGGCAATGATTAGATCACTCATGTATCTAATTGCATCCAGACCAGATATCATGTTTGCATTGTGTTTATGTGCAATATTTCAAGTAGCTCCAAAGACTTCACATCTCCGAACTGTCAAGAGAATTTTTAGGTACCTGAAAAGAGCTCCAAAGTTGGGACTATGGTATCCCAAAAATGAAAAATTCAATTTGTATGCATACGCTGACAGTGACTATGGAGGCTACAACTTGGACAAAAAGTCCACATCAGGAGGATGTCAATTTCTAGGGGGAAGACTTATCTCTTGGCAATGCAAGAAGCAGACATGTGTGTTAACATCAACAATAGAAGTAAAATACAATGCATCTTCAAGTTGCTGTGCTCAAGTGATATGGATTCAAAATCAGATGCTGGACTATGGAGTGACATTCATGACAACTCCCATTCATATTGATAACAAGAGTGCTATCTCAATTACAAAACACATTGACATCAGGTATCACTTCATCAGAGATCAAGCTGAGAAAAAGAGAATTACTTTAACCAAAGTTCATACTAATGAGCTATATGTTGACTTATTCACTAAAGCCTTTGACCTTTGATGAAGCTAGATTTAAATATCTAGTTGAATCCATTGGTATGATGAACTTTAATGAAAATCCTTCTCTAAATGTAAATAAAAATAATAATAAAAATGTGCTTGTCTTTCCTTGTTGTTTTTAATAAAATCCTCCTGAAAATTAAAAATATTTTGAGTCATTTATGATAACTTCATCTGTCAGCAGCAAAAGATAGGATTAGTCATCTGCAGCAAAAGCCTTTGCTGCTGATTACTTAGGCCATCCACAGGAACATGTTTGCTGCGGATAGCTTTAAGACGATCAGCAACAACACCTTTTACTGCAGACCATTATATCCATCAGCAGCAACCAATCTTGATGCGAATGGGTAAAAATGGTTCAAATTAACTTTTATCAGCTGTAAAAATTCACTGTCAGTCTTTACCATGACTTCAGTGCAGTACAGCTGTAAAACAGTAAAATTGCAGCGTTACTGTAGATACAGTACCTACGCTGTTCCTTTTTGTACGATACAAGTGACCGTTGCTCAAACCCCTCAAACCCTTTCGTTATAACAAAATAAAATTCCCTCCTTCACCTCATGACATTCAATTCTGACCTAACTCTCTATCTTTTCTCTCCCACATTCTTGCATTCAAAGCTTTCTCCTCCCATAACCAACTTTCAAAAACTTCAACTTCCCTCCACTCATCATCAAAATGGCGAACCCTGATATCAACAATCCTAATGAAAAATTTTCATCATACCACAACCTCGTGGTATACCTGGTGAAGGGAAAGAAATCGGAAGGTTTTGATGACATGATTGACTTATGGTGTCGATCAAAGATACATTTTGCTCTAACAGTCAACCCCACTGTCTACATATCACACATGGAAGATTTCTGGGACTCCGCCTCCTACTCCATTGAACAGGGGATTTCCTAAATCAAAGCCAAGGTAGATGGCAAGGATATCACTGTCACTGAAGAAACTCATAGAAAACATCTCAAGCTTCAGGATGAAGGTAGTGAAACTCATACTCATAGGCTGACTACATGAGGAACTTTGTATTCATTGGGTATACTGGAAATAAAAAGGAGTACACAATAGAGAAAGCCTTGATGGGTCCACCATGGAAGTACCTGTGCCACACTCTTCTTCAATGTATATCCCAAAAGAGGAGTGGATGGCATCAACTGAATTCTGGACTTGTATCTACAGTCCACGGAATGGTAAATAGCTTACCCTTCAACTTCTCTCATTTAATTTTTGAAGGTTTCAGATATAACCTTCAGGAAGGGGCAAAACAAGCTTTCTACATGTACCCCAGATTCTTGCAGTAAGTTTTTAATTGTGAACTAAAGAATTTATGAGTTGGAGATAAAGAAAGGTGCAGTCACTCCAAATAATCAGTCTGGAAACACGGCTCTTCTTGCTGGTCAAGGTTCTTCCATTTCATCCAACAAAACTACAATGGCATATTTTCAAACTGATGTCCCACCTTCAATTTCTGGAGTTCAGCCTACTACTTCATCCACTTCTCAGAAACCAACCACTATGATACCCGATGAATATCTTCCTCTCATGACTGCCTTCATGTCATGCTATGATGCACTGATTTCTGGAAACCTGACACCGGTCAGCTTTCAACCTAACCCGGATGATTTGGAAAAGATGGATATTGATTGGTGTATGGCTATGCTGACTCTGAGAGCCAAAAGATTCATCAAGAGGACTGGGATGGATAGATTCAAGCAAGGAAAGAGTCTAGGGTTTAACATAAAAAAGGTGAGATGCTACAACTGCGACCAGCTGGGTCATTTCGTAAAGAACTGCAAGGATCCATCATCAAAGGAGTAGCATGAGAAGAAGAACTCATCTGGAAAGCAAGCTGCCGTCTCTCCCAAATCCACTACAACTTCCAGCTCAACAGCTCTGGTCTGTCAAGCTGATGGACACTATCATTAGGGAGATCAAGAAGGGGAAGCAGCTGACAAGGCACTGATGGCAGACATTGAAGAGAAAGAAAAATGTGTCATGATTGAACCAGCTAAGGATCTCACCGCCGTACCAGCTGAGGTAAAGTCTAGACTTTGTAATGCTAAATCTTGTTTAAATAAGATTCTGAAATATAGATTCAGCAACCAGGCTTTGGTCGATGAACGTGATCACATAAAGGTGATGTATGATTCTGTGGCTAAAAATGAGAAACTCTACTTAAAGAAAATTCATGATATTTCTGGAGAAAATTGATCTTTGATTATACAACTTACTACACAAAAGAATAATAATCAAATTTTAACTAAAAGACTTCAAAAGGCTGAAAAGACAAATTTTCAAGTTGATCACATGGGTATGGATAAGAAAATTCTTTTTGGAATCATTGATAATCAAATTCATAAAAAGGTCACAGAAGGCATCGGGTATAACTCTCACCCTCCTCCGTATTCCAATTCTGGTAGATTTGCTGATATGCCAGTTCCTCATGTTTCCACACCCTTTGTTTGCAATTTATCTGCTGATGATTATATCCAAACTTCGGATTCTAACAGTTTTGCTTCCTTTGCAGAATCAGATTGTGTAGGTTCCGAAGATGATTGTGATGAGAGTTCTAGTAAGGGAAATGTTTTAAATGAACTTAATTCGGATGAATGTAATAATATGTCCGTGTCAAAACTAGATATTTGTGAACACACTGAAAATTTGTATTTTGGTTTTATGTCTTCTGAGCATGACAGTTTGAGAAATGCTATTTCTAAGTTTAAGAATGCTTTGCCTTTTATTCCTAAATCTGTAAATGCTATGAGTTGTATTGCAAATTTTAAAAGTGCAGGAGTTGTTGTGACTGACATTCCACAAGAAACAATGAGCAATCTGGAATTTTTCAGATTAAAGGAAGATCAAAGCCTTCATGAAAGAAATATTGAAGAACGGGTTGCCTCTAGTTCTGATGTCTCCACATCACAATCATCTTCATCATCTTTTGATTACAATTATCAGGCTAAGCCGACATGTGATAAAGTTTGTTTTAGTTGTGGGATTCCAATCATGTTTTTAAGACATGTAAATTGTCTATATTTCATTTTGAGGAAGAAAACGTACCATCTGTTATTCAAAATTCAGTTGATTGTGTTTCAAATGTTTTCTCTAAATCACGACATAGTAGAACTTTGCGACGTAAAAGGATTAAAAATGCTAAAAATTGGTCGAAAAGGATTTGGAAAATTAAGAATAATGATCTTTTTGAGAATATATTAAAAGAGGATTCTGACTATGATTTCCAAAATGCATATTATAAAATTAAGACGTTCCAAGTTAGCAATGACTTGGGCACCAATGTCTAAATGATTCATTTTGTGTAGGGACAATCAAGGAGGACTGGAGATAATATCTTGCATGTTGACAGTGGTTGCTCAAGACATATGACTAGTCATTTTTCTTTATTACAAAATTATCATCCTATAGATGGAGATTTTGTTGCCTTTGTAGGCAATCCAAGAGGAGGAAAGATTGAAGGACAAAGAACAATGTCCAACGGTGTAAATAGCTTGAAAAATGTCAAATTCGTCCCACAGCTAAAGTATAATCTGATGATTGTGTCCCAGATTTGTGATAAAGACTTTTGTGCCCTCTTCAACTCAAGAGAATGTTTGATTTTGTAGCCTGGATTGGTTATTCCCGAAGACCTAATCCTCATGCGTGCTCCTTGAAGATTCAATACATACTGTCTGGATATGAATAACCCATCAGGAATCGAATCCTGCTTTCTTTCAAAAGCTTCAGAGGATGAGTCCTTTCTTTGGCACAAGAGGTTAGGACACGTGAATTTCAAGACTATGAACCGTCACCGGTTTACCTCTAAAAGACTTCTCACCCATGGAACATTGTTTTTCCTATTCTAAGGGCAAGCAGCACAAATCATCTCACAAGCCCAAAACCACCAATTCCATTGACTCCCCCTCTACAATTGCTTCACATGGATCTCTTTGGTCCTGTGAGTGGCATGATTCATGGAAGGAAATCCTACTGCTTGGTGGTAACTGATGACTTCTCTCGGTTTACTTGGGTATTCTTCCTGGCAAAGAAAGATGAGATGCCAGAAACTCTGAAGATTCATCTGCTACAAATCGAGAATATGTTCAATCTAGGTGTGAAGACTATTCGCAGTGATCATGGCACAGAGTTCAAGAATGCCATTCTAGATTCTTTCTGTGAGAGTAAGGGTATCTCTCAACAATTCAGTGCACCTCGTAACAAAATGGTGTAGCTGAACGAAGAAATCGTACGTTGATAGAAGCAACAAGAACTATGATCGTTGATTCTAAGCTTCCTGTCACGTTCTGGGCTGAGGCAGTCAATACCGCATGTTTTGTACAAAATCGAGTTCTCATCACCAAAAGTTGCAACACGACACCTTATGAAATTATGTATAAGCGCAAGCCTGTTATTGATTTCTTCAGGAAGTTTGGGTTTATTTGCACAATGTTGAATACTTCTGATCAGCTGAACAAGTTTGAAGCCAAAGCGGATGAGTGTTATTTTGTGGGCCATTCCTCTAACCAAAGAGCTTTTCGTGTTTACAACAAGAGACGAAGGATTGTGTTGGAGTCCATTAATATCAACTGGCATGAAAGCAATCATACGGACGCTGGGGACGGTCCTGATTGGCTTTTTGATGTCGATTCTTTGTTTAAATCATTTAATCTTCCTGATTTCACTAACATATATGTCTTGGCTAATCCTCTTATGTCTGTAAATATCCTAGGTACATCTCCTACTTCAAGCTCCTCTTCATCATCAACTCAGGATTCTTCAGACTTTGTGGCAACAAGTGAAACTGTTTAGGAAGAAACTCCCCCAATAGTGGATGTTGCTCCACGGTCATCTGTTGAAGGTCCTATTAATGAGGAAGTTGAACTTCCTGACAACAACGTTACCAATCTGGATGATCACTTGGAAGAGGATGAGATTCCACAGTTGAGAATTCACAAAGATCATCCTACAGACAATATCATTGGTCCACTCAATATGGGAGTCTGAACTCGTAGTGCCACCGAAGCAATGAATGACGTCTCTTCACTTGCTTCATATCTCAAGTTAAACCTAAGAATGTCAAAGCTTCTTTGCTTGAGAACAGTTGGGTAGAGGCCATGCAGGAAGAATTGCAGCAGTTTAACAAGTTACATGTGTGGAATCTGGTAGACCTTCCAAAGAACAAAGTCCCAATCGGCACTCGTTGGGTATTTCGAAACAAGAAGGACGAAGGGGGGATCGTGATTCATAACAAAGCTCGCTTGGTAGTTCAGGGGTTTTATCAAGAAGAAGGGATTGACTTTGAGGATGTTTTTGCTGGCTCGCTTGGAAGCCATCATAATGTTTCTCGCATATGCAGCCTATATGGACTTCACAGTTCATCAGATGGATGTCAAAATCGCATTTATGTATGGAAAGGTTCAAGAGGAAGTTTATATCAAGCAGCCACCGGGTTTCATTGATCCAACCTATGCTGACAGAGTTTACAAACTTGACAAGGCATTGTACGGTCCTCATCAAGCACCTCGTGCGTGGTATGAGACGTTATCTAAGCATCTGCTTGATAACGGTTTCACACGAGGGGCAATTTACCAAACTTTGTTCAAACGAAAGGATGGTGCGGATACCATTTTGGTGCAAATCTATGTTGATGATATAATTTTTGGATCCACAAATCCTCGGTTGTGTAAAGAGTTCGAGGAAGTGATGCGTTCTAAGTTTGAAATGAGTTCTATGGGAGAAATGAAGTTCTTTCTTGGTTTGCAAGTAGATCAGTCTGAGTAAGGAATTCTTATCCATGAAGAAAAATATGTTAAAGAAATCCTTACCAAGTTAAAAATGACTGAATCTCATCCCTACAAGACTCCCGGGGAAGTTCGACATTGTCTGTCTCCTGATTTGGATGGTGAAAGCGTCGATCAGCACCTCTATCGTTTGATGATAGGATCTCTCATGTATCTCACTGCTAGTAGACCAGACATCATGTTCGCAGTTGTAACATTTATGATTTTCACGTATTTGTTTCAGTTCAATAAACGACATTTCAATTTCCAGTTCTAGTGCAATACCCTATATTATCTATACACACATTATAATTCAAGTTTCTCATAAAATTATTTTGTTTTGTGTACACAAACATCTTTATTTCAAAGGATTTTACATCCTTATTATATATATATATATATATATGTAATTGAAAGGTAATAAAATACTTATAACTAAAACATTATTACATTCAAAAGTTTTGATTTATAAAGTTATATATATAAGGTTTTAAACAAAAGTCAAAAATTATATATAGCTACAATATGAAGGTTTGAACCCCCCCCCCCTAAACATTTGAACTCTCGATTTGAACCCCCCACCTTGAAATAGAACCCTTAAGTCTAAATTTGGACCTTTGACTTTGATCTTTGACCTTATTCATGATACATTGACCTATTTTGACTTTCAAAGTCAAACAACTCAAGAAACTCGCAAATTCAGGGCTGAAATTGATCAGACTCGATGAATATGGACTTCCCATGTCTTCACAATCGATATCCGATCACATCCTGGCCCAATTACCCACCCCAAATTAGTCCTTGAGCGGCAAACGTTAAATTCACTCAGGTATGACTCTTTAGAGTCAAACCGAGCCCAAATCCTTTCCTAATCGAGCAATTTCAATGCGTTCAATTCTGCAATTCATGTGCTAAATGACCTCGCATGTACCTGAACCTAATACATGACCCAATTCATCCCCAATCGGCCGAATTAACGCGTAATTCCATCGACAGTTTTCACATTCAAACCTCTAATCAAATCGTGCGATCTAGATGAATTTAAACGAATCAAACCACACATACACTTTCACATACCCTCACATAACCTCTCAGAACTCTCGTACGATCCACATTTCATCTCTGGAACCCTGACGAGCACCAAGAACAGTCGGGGTTTTATTTCAGGCGTTCACCCGCAATCCTCCACAAAACCAAGTAAGTCTTATGTCATTCGAATCGTTTTAGTACGCCTATCAATAGCCCTATACTAATTCATCATGACTGGTCATATTGGGTTCGAATTCAAGTAGAGTTCATGACCTGTTCTTGCGGGATTCAAATTCAACTTTTTTATCTAATTGATGTTTTTAAATTTTGTGGAATCCCTATATGACCAGCGAAACCACCGGTCCGACTGGTACTGCGCAATCGGACCCGGTGGCGTGGGTTCGAAACCCACAACCTGGCCTTTTTGCGTGTGTATCAAACCTAGACCCGACTCCTTCCCAGATTCATATTAAAAACAATTCGAACCAGATCTGTATCAGGGATGCGCCCCTGGTCCAGTGGTTGGCGCTTGTTACCTTCACCGGGCAGACCCGGGTTCGATTCGGGCTAGCCCCATTTATTTTTAAAACCGTTTTTACTGCCCCAATTTATTTATAAAAATTATTTTATAAAACCATGTTATCTCTAGTACTGATTTGTAAAATAATTAACAAATTTTCAACATAAGATAATTAGTTTTGCAATAAAAATTGTTTGGAATCTCATTTCTCCAATATAAAACCATTTAGAAACTATTTTGATTAAAATTATTAATTTTGAATAAAGCATTTATGTTACCTATTTTATAAAAATATTGTGTCAAGATTTTATAAAATGCGTTATCTTTCTTTGTAAAGATTTTGTTAAAACATTTTATAAACCATTTTACATTAAAAGTTCCATTTAGTGTATAATTTATATTTTATAACTCTTATATAAATATATATATATATATATATATATACCAATATATATATTTACCCCCCCTGCAAAAAGCACATCATTATAATATTAAGTAAGTAAATAAAAAGAATTTATTTATTTAAATTATTTAAACTATTTATCAAAAACCCTAAAACAATTATTACTTTCTTTAAGTCAAATATACCTTACTACCACATTTAACATTTGGACTTTTGTTCATATCCAAACATCAACTTACATACACCCTTTACATAAAGTGACACAAACCCTTTGTACAAGTCCCTACACACAGATCCATTGTACTCGAGATCTTGCCTTAGATTTTGTACACATTATTGATCCAAGTTCATACATTCCACTCTAGGTTAAACTGGTGATTTGAGAATCATTTGTGCTTTATATTTTCTCTTGTTATCTACACAACTTATACAAGTGAGTTTACATAGCCCCTTTTTACACTATTTACATTTTTGGGGTGGAACATGAGTACAATTATACAATGTTTACAAACCACACAATACAATTCCACCCTACATTCATGTGTGCAATTTAAGCCTTATGCTTGAGTACTAGGTGTGCAAACTACAATTTTATGTGCAATTTACACGTACAATCATTAACTACACAAGCCGACGGTTAACAATGATAAATCTATTGAGTCTGACAAACCCACCCAGGTAGGGTGATTATTACCGACAACACATTTTGGTGTTTGCATGCTAGTTACAAATGTTTGATTGTACAAGTTGGTTTCACAATAGTAACTCTCTATATTTACCTTATTAACCATTTTTTGTATAGATTGTATGCACACAACACAATGATACTATTTAGAGTCAAAACCAATGTATGCTCACCAAATTTTTAGTTGACATTGTTTTAACCGTGTTTCCGGTACGAATGTTTGAGATTGATCAAGTTTGCTACACTTAAGTTGTGGACCTAGTTATTAAAATAATAGAACTCGTTATGTATTTCCATTTCTTGTAATTGTTGAATTTTGTTTGGTTTGAACTTGAAATGAAATTTGATGCTTTAATATATTACAACATAGTCAATCATGTGCTCATGAACAGATTGGTATCAGAGCCTTGGTTATAGGGAATTAGGTTATTAGACACGCATGACCTAGACTATAACCTTAGGACACCCATCATATGCCATGCTCCATGTTACACGGTATTTGCTACATTACTAAATGCTACATGTTTACTACTTTGTGTGATTATCTTACATGATATTCTAAGTATTACATCGCATGATACAATACATGATGGTCTATGTACTACACTACTTGACATTGCTATATATATGCTACCTATTTGATTCCATTAAGTGTTATCCTAAGTTTTATCACACACTTACCCAAACCTAAAGTCCTTATACACCCACATCCTTACTCACTATGTCACCATCACCCTTTGTGGATAAAACTTAAGCCATTGGGCCTAATGCCCATTAATAAGAAACTAAGGAGTCCACCTACCCTCCAAGGAGAGGAAGCCTGTTGGAGTAAATAAACATCACCTTTGGGACTCAAAGCCCAGTCCATAATGATTCTCATCATGACCATGAGCCCAAACGATAGTGTTATTAGTACATGATGACTGGAAGGGTGTGTGTAGACCCATGAGAGATTCGGGCTAAGGAAGGACTGGGTACTTAAGTGTGTCCCTTGTGACCCACCTCTCTTTCTTGGGAATTCTCTTCATGGGTACACTACTTATAGGTCAAGTGATACTCCTAAAATAATATTTTGAAGACTCGGTGTCATGACTAGTCAAACTCTAAATTCATGAAAACTCCTATATTTAACACTTAGTATTTTTTATACCGCTTACAATCTTTTCCCTTTTTCTGCTAGACATGGACTCCTACTCTCCTCCCTCCCCGGTATACCATCCCGGAGTAGAGTCTGAACAGGAAGAAAAAAATGGGTCACCAGACTATCGATCACCAACACCCCCAACTGCTAGAGCAAGGTTTGACATAAGAGCAGACTGGATTAGGAACACTGGCCCAAGACTTCGAACATCTGGATCACCTCCATCAAGAAACCCGTATCAGGCACCCCATCTACACAACCAGTTACCACCCCCTATGAAAGACCCCTATCTAGCACCCGACCCATATCACCCTGACCTGAGGGCAAGGCAAACCATGGCGGTGCCATGGGAGTCCCATTTGATGCCATCCACCAATACATGAGAACCTCTGAGTTTGGGAGACAAGGGATGGAGCACGAGATAAGACACGACCTGCTTGGTCAGAGAATTGACAGCATGGTGGATCAAGTGTGGTGCCAAGAGGAGAAAATTGCAAGCCTGGAAGAAGACAGGGAGATACTTGATGCACGCATAGAAGCAGCAAGAGCTGAGGCCCGGTTTGCTTTCCGAGTAACCATAGCAATGTTCGTCTTGGTGCTCATCTGTTTCCTCGTTGAGAGCTATTTGAGACGCTAGCTGGATTGTTCTGCTTTTATCTTTAAATTTTCGTCTGAAACCGCTACTTTATGTTTGAATTAAGCTTTTGACATTTTATCATTTAATGCTAAGTTTTATTTTACAACTTTAATACCATTACTCGTTGATTCAATATTACCATCATATTTTCATCAAGATCACCCAAACATCACCTTCTCATTCATTGCAAATTAGTATGCGTACCTAAGCCTCTCTTGCAAACTAATCATTTTATTTACGTAAACAACATCATTATTTTGCTCAAGCAAAGCATCTATCAAGCCCTTGATTTATAAATATTACTTGGAATATAAATTTTCAACAAACCTTTTCACTTTGTATGAAAATTTAATGCGACTCATTTTATAAAACATTTTCTAAATAGATTATGACTTTCGTTTTGCTAAATAAAACCTTGGCTTAATTATTAAATAATTTAGCCATTATTTTTCTTTGAGACATTCTCTTATTGATGATTTAAAATTAAGTAAAAGATTTTTTTTCCATTCATCTGGTTATTCAACTTACTATTTCCACTTATTTATTAAACTACAACCCAGGATAATTACAATTACTTATTTATTTACAAACAAAATCAGTTATTCGTAAGCACATTACTCAGAATATTTTCAGAACCTCCTCGTTATCTTGCACCTTCGGTAATGTATGAGTGTACTCGCCACTTCAAAAAGATGAATCATTTCGCATGGACGTTAACCCTCCATATGAACCTCAACAAGACATAAAAATCTAAAACCCAACTACCCACATTATACATGAACACCAAAAACAACACGTATGTCCGCAACACTCGATCAACTGCAAAATTCGTTACTCATAAGATTCAATAGCTTACGCATGAACGTCCACAATACATATGAAACTCAGTTGTTTACAATACACATGATACAAGATGGATTACATGATACATGAAACTTAGTTGTTACAATATACATGATACAGGATTGATTACATGATACATGAAATTCAGTTGTTTACAATGCACATGATACAAGATTGATTACATGATACATGAAACTTAGTTGTTTTCAATACACATGATACAAGATTGATTACATGATACATTAAACTTAGTTGTTTTCAGTATACACGATACTATGTTGATCACATTGTACATAAAACTTGGTTGTTCACGATACACATGGTACTCAATTGTCTACAATTATACATGAAAACTTATTTGTTCCCATTATACATGAAACTCATTTATTTACTACATACATGATACTAAACTATTCACATTATACATGAACTCTATCTACTTACAATGTACATAACACTAGATCATGCATGAAACTCAAGCGTTTACATTATATACTGAAGTAAATTGTTCACAATTGTTGCAATTGACTGATCACAATATACGCAAGGCATGATAATACACTTTATTCACTAGAGTTGAAAGCTATAACACTTTGAAGCTACTCGGGGTTTGACGTATCCTTGTTCAAACATGAGTAAGCTATGGAACTTTAAGTTATACTACATTATTACTCTTTCGTTTCCTGATTGACCTTACTATCTAGAGACACAGTTATTTATTAGCAACTCATAAGTGAAAACAATACACATGAGCTAAGTAAGTTAGTGCCCCCTCTTGACCCGCACACAACGAAGGATCTATACGGACCATGCGACGATTAGAGTAATTACGGGTGACCACGTAATTATAAAAGTCAACGCATGGAAAATATAGTAAATTATGTCGTGTGTTAAGACATAAAACCCATCGTGATATATAGTAACAAAACTAATGTGATATGATAATGGCATGGTGGATACGCCGCTAGTACTTCTTATATATAAGTGTTCCTGTCATATTGTCAAAAGTAGCTTTACTCGTATCACGTAAAGTTTTATGTTATTTTAACCCAGACCAATGTTTGTGAAGTCTCTTATCCACTGACAGTTCTTGAGCATGTTAGGCTACATCTTAAACAAACCCTGATCATTAAGTTCCCATCAATTCCATTCCAAGTAATGCATTTCACCTTCAGAATCCAAATTATTATCCGACAGTTTTCTCCTTAAGTTCATTTCAAAACTAAGTTCATTATCATCATTCGTACCTGACCTTGAGAAACACACCCGAACCTTGTTAACAGTCGTACTCCTCAACCCAACTTTCAAAGTTCATTGAGAATCTAAACGTGGTCCTGTGTTTACTTGGGAACGTGAGGATCAAATGAGACTCAAGTATCCACACCTCTTTTCCGATTAAGTAGCCTCAACTAGTTAAATTTCGGGACAAATTTCCCTCAACATGGGGATACTGTAACATTTCTGATTTTCACGTATTTGTTTCAGTGCAATAAACGACATTTCAATTTCCAATTCTAGTATTATCTATACACACATTATAATTCAAGTTTCTCATAAAATTATTTTGTTTTGTGTACACACACATCTTTATTTCAAAGAATTTTACATCCTTATTATATATATATATATATTTGTAATTGAAAGGTAATAAAATACTTATAACTAAAACATTATTACATTCAAAAGTTTTTATTTATAAAGTTATATATATATATAAGGTTTTAAACAAAAGTCAAAAATTATATATAGCTACAATATAAAGGTTTGAACCCCCCCCCCCCCCCTTAAACATTTAAACTCTCGATTTGAACCCCCCCCCCCCACCTTGAAATAGAACCCTTAAGTCTAAATTTGGACGTTTGACTTTGATCTTTGACCTTATTCATGATACATTGACCAATTTTGACTTTCAAAGTCAAACAACTCAAGAAACTCGCAAATTCAGGGCTGGCATTGATCAGACTCGATGAATATGGACTTCCCATATTTTCACAATCGATATCCGATCACATCCTGGCCCAATTACCCACCCCAAATCAGTCCTTGAGCGGAAAATGTTAAATTCACTCAGGTTTGACTCTTTAGAGTCAAACCGAGACCAAATCCTTTCCTAATCGAGCAATTTCAACGCGTTCAATTCCGCAATTCATGCGCTAAATGACCTCGCATGTACCTGAACCTAATACATGACCCAATTCATCCCCAATCGGCCGAATTAACGCGTAATTCCATCGACAGTTGTCACATTCAAACCTCTAATCAAATCGTGCGATCTAGATAAATTTAAACGAATCAAACCACACATACACCTTCACATACCCTCACAAAAACTTTTTAGAACTCTCGTACGATCCACATTTCATCTCTGGAACCCTGACGAGCACCAAGAAATGTCTGGGTTTTGTTTCAGCTGTTCACTCGCAATCCTCCACCAAACCAAGTAAGTCTTATGTCATTGGAATCATTTTTGTACGCTTATCAATAGCCCTATACTAATTCATCATGATTGGTCATATCGGGTTCGAATTCGAGTAGAGTTCATGACCTGTGCTTGCGGGATTCAAATTCAACATTTAAATCCAACTGTTGTTTTTAAATTTGTGGAATCCCTATATGACCAGCGAAACCGCCGGTCCGACTAGTTAAGCCACTGTGCTATCGGACCCGGTGGCGTGGGTTCGAAAGCCACAACCCCGGCCTTTTTGCGTGCGTATCAAACCTAGACCCGGCTCCTTCCCAGATTCATATTAAAAACAATTCGAACTAGATCTGTATCAGGGATGCGCCCCTGGTCCAGTGGTTGGCGCTAGTTACCTTCACCGGGCAGAACCGGGTTCGATCCGGGCCAGCCCCATTTATTTTTAAAACCGTTTTTACAGCCCCAATTTATTTATAAAAATTATTTTATAAAACCCTGTTATCTCTAGTACTGATTTGTAAAATAATTAATAAATTTTCAATATAAGATAATTAGTTTTGCAATATAAATTGTTTGGAATCTCATTTCTCCAATATAAAACCATTTAGAAACTATTTTGATTAAAATTATTAATTTTGAATAAAGCATTTACGTTACCTATTTTATAAAAATATTATGTCAAGATTTTATAAAATGCGTTATCTTTCTTTGTAAAGATTTTTCTTAAAACAGTTTACATTAAAAATTTCATTTAGTGTATAATTTATATTTTATAACTCATATATATATATATATATATATATATATATATATATATATACCAATATATATGTTTACCCCCCCCCCCCTTGCAAAAGACACATCATTATAATATTAAGTAAGTAAATGAAAATAATTTATTTATTTAAATTATTTAAACTATTCATCAAAAACCCTAAAACAATTATTACTTTCTTTAAGTCAAATATACCTTACTACCATATTTAACATTTGGACTTTTGTTCATATCCAAACGTCAACTTACATACACCCTTTATATAAAATGACACAAACCCTTTGTACAAGTCCCTACACACAAATCCATTGTACGCGAGATCTTGCCTTAGATTTTGTACACATTATTGATCCAAGTTCATACATTCCACTCTAGGTTAAACTGGTGATTTGAGAATCATTTGTGCTTTATATTTGCTCGAGTTATCTACACAACTTATACAAGTGAGTTTACATAGCCCCTTTTTACACTATTTATATTTTTGGGGTGGAACATGAGTACAATTATATAATGTTTACAAACCACACAATACAATTCCACCCTACATTCTTGTGTGTAGTTTGAGCCTTATGCTTGAGTACTAGGTGTGCAAACTACAGTTTTATGTGCAATTTACACGTACAATGTAACATCCCAAAAATAAAACGACAGTTATAATAACAGAATAAACGAACGAGGCATGACGGGTCGGGTCGGATGGATCAGCGGGCTATAAATAGCCTATGCCACCCCTTTTCTCTCATTTGCAACTTTTTAGAGAGAGAAACCGTAGAGAGAGAAAGTTGGCGGATCGACCCGAGACTTCAGCAAAGTGTTACTCCATAACTCGTGAGAAGAACCTCCGGATCAGAAACTCGATTCAGGTAACAATCCGACCAAATCTGAGTTTTAGTTCGTTTTTGGGTTTTTCGGGTTTTGGGTGAAAAGGTAAGGTTTGAACGGATGAAACTGAAAGATAATCATGGATTTGAGTTCCTTAATGGAAAACGAACGTTTTGAATGCAACAGGTTCGGGATCTTGACATGATCAGACCCGAATGCGAAAGTTAGGGTTTTTCGCGAAGAACAGGTCGTGCGCACTTGCTAAGTGCGCACGGAGCAGGTCATGCGCACATGCTAAGTGCGTAGGAGGAGGGACCTGCGCACTTGCTAAGTACGCAGGAGGAGGGACCTGCGCACTTGCTAAGTGCGCAAACATCAGAACTGGTTAAGTGAAGTCAATATGTTAGAATGGTTAAACCGTTAGAGTCGGGATTGGTCTGATGTGTATTTAACTAATCAATTCAGATCGGAAGTGACGTTGTTGGACCTTCGTTTAGGACAACCCATAATAGCGTATCAGGTGAGTTCTAGAGCCAACTTTTAAATGTTTTGTTAATGTTTTTGGGCTGGTGCGCATACTTACGAAATGATGTTTAACGAAATGATGTTTAACGAAATGATGTTTTAATGAAATGATATTTATGAAAGGAAAGGTTATGAAGTGTTTTTGCCAAAAAGGTTTACGAATGTTTATGAACGGTCTAAATGAGGAAATGTTTAATGAAAAGGGAAAGAGGTAAAGGTTTAAAGAAGTCATTACAAATCTAATCTGTCGAATGAATGGAATTGACGAATGAAGTCTGGGAATGTGATTCCCAGCCTTGTGGTAGATTATGGACAGCGAGCCATAGTTACCATAAGAACAACAGGGCAGTGTCTTGGTGGCCTGTCTATGGTTTTGATGTTGTACAACTGGTAAGGGAGTAACGACGGTTACTCGGGTGATGACGATCATCCTAAGTGAAAAGGGTAAAGGAAATCAATGACGGCGATACGTAACGGTTGATTTCCAAAGGAAAGATGCGTGTTGGGCAATGACGGCGATACGTAACGGTTGACCCCACGTATTGAATGGTAATGGGAAATCAATGACGGCGATACGTAACGGTTGATTTCCAAAGGAAAGATGCGTGTTGGGAAATGACGGCGATACGTAACGGTTGACCCCACGTATTGAATGGTTGTGGCAATGACGGCGATACGTAACGGTTGCCCACAACATCAAGGGTCCCTTCGGGAACACAAAGACGGGTAACGATACTGAATTTAGATAATAATGTATGACTTAAATGAATGTTAAAAGTTTTAATGAACGATCCGTTTAACGGTGTTTATGATTATGATGTTGATGATGATATGGGTACGAAACCTTTTTAAAGATGTTATTATTACATGCTTTTGTGAAAGGTTTTACTAAATGAATGAATGATATGTTTTTTGGCAAATGTTGATGTTAAAGTTTTTATGAAATGCTAGAACTCACCAGCGTAGCTGACTTTTTAGTATGCACATTCAGGTTAAGGCAGGTTATGAGGATGGAAGGTGATGCTTGGCTAGCGAGAGGAGTTACCCGGCTGACTATGAAGACTGGCATCCTGTTATGTTTTAGTTATGATGTATTTACGTTTTAAACAATGTTTACGCTTCCGCATGTATGAACAATGATGACGTTATGTTTGAATGAAATTTTCCGCTGCGTTATTTGATATGCATGTTTAAGAACTGTTTGTGAATGAGTAAATCCAACGAGTGAGGCCTCCCGGGTTTGGGGCCTTACAAGTTGGTATCAGAGCAATAGTTTGAGAGATTCGGACACTCCCAGTGTCTGAACTTAAACTTTGAATGGGACCGAACACGGATGCCAGTATGGGTAACTCGAGCCACAGCATCAGGTATGAAAAGTAGAGTATGTGTATGTAGTATGCCTTAGGAAGGGTTAGGAAATGACTTGTGTTCTGATGGAATCACAAAGGTGGTCAAAAAGAAATCGAAAGGTAGTGTAATGGTTAATTGCAGATGGCCAGTGTATATTAACATCTTACAGTGCTTATTGAATTCTATTTGTAAACTAGCGTGATGACATTGGATTTCTTGTCTTATAGAACGAAATGGCGAGGAGAGGGAACGGAAGGCGTGGTGGCCGTACCGGTGGTCGTACCGACGGTCGAAATGGTGGGCGTGGCAGGATTCCTGCGCGCCAAGAGCACATCGAAGAAGGAAGTGTTCACACTGAACCGACGGTTAGTGTGCATGGAACTGAACAGACACAAGTTGCAGAACAACCTTTCACTTTTGAACCAGAAGTGAGAGCAGCCATAGCTCGAGAGTTCTCTGAGTTGATGAAGAATTCTCTGCCAGGTCTGTTGGCAGAAGCATTGAAGCAGGTCAATGGGGAAGGTGGGTCTAACCCGACGGTTGATACTCCGAACACTGAGGAAATCAACGCACCGCCTGCTCGCGGATGCGACTATAAGTCCTTCAAGGCATGTGACCTGCCAGTCCTGACAGGAAAGAAAGACGCGGTAGCTACGTTTGACTGGATAATCCGTATGGAGGCTGCCATCCGTCTCAGCGAATGTCGAGCGGATCAAGTTGTGAAATTTGCTGCTAACTTCTTGAGGGAGGAAGCATCCCATTGGTGGGAAGGTGTACGTCAGGCAAAAGGGAGCGAGATTGTGGATGCGATGATGTGGGCTGACTTGAAAACTTTGGTGATCAAGAATTTCTACCCAAGGAACGAGATTGAGAAGGTAGAGAGGGAATTTCTGGGTTTGAAGGCCGGGAACATGACGCTCCGGCAATATACAACCCGATTCAATGAACTGGCACGTCTGGTGCCACACCTTGTCACTACTGAAGAGAGAAAGATTGCCTGCTATATTCAAGGGTTGCCGGACCAGGTCCGCACCTATGTTAAGTCAAACGCCCCTACTACCTATGATTCGGCAATAGAGTTAAGTGGCGTGGTATTTGACGATCTGGCTTTGAATGTTGTTGCCGTTGAAGAGCAAAAGAAGAGACCGAGCTTCTCAAACAAGCGAACTGGGGGAAGGATGTTTGGGGCTCGTGATAAGAGAGCTCGGGTGAACGAGCCGACTGTTTGTAAGAAGTGTGAAAGAGAGCATGTAGGTTAATGTAGACTGGGCTCTAACTTGTGTTTCAAATGTGGCAAGACCGGGCACTACGCCCGTGAGTGGACACAACACTACAAGTGCTACAACTATGGGGATTTCGGTCATCTGAGTAGGGACTGCCCGAAGCCAAGGATGGGGGAAACCGGGAAGGGAAAGGGCCCGGAAAAGAAGGGAGAGGGATCTCGTGCGAAGACGCGAGCGTACGCACTGACGCAAGATCAGGCTAGGAAGGACCCCGACGTGGCGTCAGGTACGTTCATCCTTGACAACACTTTTGTTTCTGTGCTATTTAATTCGGGTGCCAGTAAGAGTTTTATATCTGCGACTCTTTGTAAACGAGTAAAGTACAATGTGAGTAAGCTAGAAAAGGCCTTTAGCGTAGAAACCGCTGAGGGTAGGACTGCGAGAGTAACCGATGTAGTTGACAACTCCACGATAAAAATAGAAGGTCATGAGTTCCCTGTCAGATTGTTTGTTATGGTTTTGGGAGGGTTCGATGTCGTGTTAGGTATGGATTGGCTAACTGCCAATGAAGCGCAAATTATATGCAAACGAAAGATAATCCGACTCAAGGCTCTGGATGGTAGCAAAGTCGAGGTTCTTGGAGATCGGGACGCCCCGATGCCAAACGTCATCTCGATGATTAAGGCAACAGATTACTTGAGGCACGGATGCGAGGCTTATCTGGTATACGTAATTGACGAGTGTAAGGAAGTGAAGGAGCTAGACAATGTACCCGTGGTACGCGAGTACCCGGAGGTGTTTCCAGAGGATTTACCTGGGATACCACCCGACAGAGAGATTGAATTTCGAATTGACTTAGTACCGGATGCCCAGCCAGTGGCTAAGGCTCCATATCGACTAGCACCAGTGGAAATGAAAGAACTTATGGTACAACTAGATGAGTTACTTGAGAAAGGATTTATCCAACCAAGCATCTCACCTTGGGGTGCTCCGGTGTTGTTCGTAAAGAAGAAAGACAGTTCGATGAGAATGTGTATTGATTATCGCGAGTTGAACAAACATACCGTGAAGAACAAGTACCCGTTACCAAGGATCGACGACCTGTTCGATCAATTACAAGGCGCAAGTTGGTTCTCAAAGATCGACCTTCGATCCGGGTACCATCAGTTGAAGATGAGGGAAGAAGACAAACCGAAAACGGCATTTCGTACACGTTATGGACACTTTGAGTTCCGCGTAATGTCTTTTGGATTGACGAACGCCCCTGCAGCGTTCATGGATTTGATTAATAGAGTTTGTCGACCAATGCTGGATCGGTCGGTAATCGTGTTTATCGATGATATCATCATCTATTCCAAGAATGAGGGTGATCACGCATGTCACTTAAAGGAGGTGTTGGAGGCTCTGAAGAAAGAAAAGTTGTATGCTAAGTTCTCCAAATGCGCGTTCTGGCTTAGGGAAGTCCAATTCCTAGGTCACGTCATTAACCCGAACGGCATTATGGTTGACCCAGCAAAGATAGTGACGGTAAAGGAATGGAATATTCCTAAGACGCCAACTGAAATCCGCAGTTTCTTGGGATTGGCAGACTACTATCGGAGATTCATCCAAGATTTCTCGAAAATAGCTTCACCGTTGATGAAGTTGACTCGGAAAGAGGTTAAGTATGAATGGGGTTCGACCCAAGATGAGGCGTTTAAGGAATTGAAGAAGAGGCTAACCCAAGCTCCAGTCTTGGCCTTTCCCGAGGGCAATGAAGACTTAGTGGTATACTCTGACGCTTCGGGTTAGGGATTGGGATGCGTACTGATGCAACGCGGGAGAGTGATCGCGTATGCGTCACGACAGTTGAAGATTCACGAAGCTAATTATCCAACCCATGATTTGGAACTTGCTGCTGTCGTATTCGCATTGAAAATCTGGAGGCACTACCTGTACGGGGTGAAGTTTACTATTTACTCCGACCACAAAAGTTTGAAGTACTTCTTCGAACAAAAGGAACTTAATATGAGGCAGAGGCGATGGTTGGAACTGTTGAAGGACTGTGACTGTGAAATAATATACCATCCTGGAAAGGCAAACGTGGTGGCTGACGCTCTAAGCCGAAAGGATGTGCCTACTCCTATTAGAGTGAAAGCTTGCCAGTTAGTGGTAACATCAGATGTGATGAGGGAAATTGAAAAGGCTTAAGATGAGGCACTTAAGGAGGAAAACATAAAGAAGGAAAGGATAGTTGGCCAACAAGACAAGTTGGAATATAACACCCTTGGTGTTAGGACACGTTTTGGACGGGTATGGATACATATGGGTGGCGAGCTTAGAACCAAAATCTTGGATGAGGCGCATAAGTCTCGTTACTCTATCCATCCCGGTACCAATAAAATGTACCAAGATCTGAGAAAGGAATACTGGTGGCCTGGAATGAAACGTGATGTGACGAAGTATGTAAGCAAGTGCTTGACTTGCTCGCAAGTAAAGGCCGAGCACCAGAAATCGTATGGAAAGATTCAACCACTTGATATACCGGAGTGGAAGTGGGAACACATTACCATAGACTTCATAACTAAGCTACCTCGCACAGCTAAAGGTCATGACACCATTTGGGTAATTGTGGACCGATTAACGAAGAGTGCTCATTTCCTGCCTATCCGCGAGACGTTCTCGTCAGAGAGGTTAGCAGAAGTGTTTATTAATGAAATAATAGCACGGCATGGGATGCCATTGACGATCGTATCTGACCGGGACACACGATTCACATCGAAGTTATGGAAAAGATTTCACGAGGCGATGGGCACGAGGCTTAATATCAGCACAGCATTCCACCCGCAAACGGATGGTCAGTCCGAAAGGACCATTCAGACATTGGAGGATATGCTCCGTGCTTGTATTATCGACTTCAGTGGCAGTTGGGACAACCATCTGCCGTTAGCTGAATTCTCCTACAACAATAGTCATCACACGACAATAGGCATGCCGCCTTACGAAATGTTGTATGGGAGAAGATGTAGGACCCCGGTTTGTTGGGGTGAGATTGGACAGAAGGAATTAGGAAGTCTCGAAGTCGTAAGAGAGACGTCGGAAAGGTTTGATCAGATCAAAGCGCGAATGAAGGCCGCACAAGATCGTCATAAATCCTATGCGGATAAACGACGAAGGCCTATGGAGTTTAATATTGGTGACAGAGTAATGCTGAAAGTGTCACCATGGAAGGGAATCATACGATTCAGAAAGAGAGGAAAGTTAAGTCCGAGGTTTGTCGGACCATTCAAGATAATGGCACGGGTTGGGGAAATCGCTTATCGGTTGGAGTTGCCTGATGAGTTAAGTGGGATTCATCCTACTTTCCATGTATCACACTTGCGAAAGTGTTTGGCGGATGAATCGGCTCACGTACCACTTACTAACATCGAGGTTGACAACAGCCATAATTACATCGAAGAACCCGTGGCCATCCTTGATCGGAAGGAGAAACGTTTACGTAATAAAGTTATCCAATTGGTTAAGGTCCAATGGAAGCATCGAAAGGGATCGGAAGCCACTTGGGAAACGGAGAAGGAAATGAGGGAGTCGTACCCTCATCTATTTGACTTATGATAAGGTTTCGGGGACGAAACCTATTGTAAGGGGGGTAGACTTGTAACATCCCAAAAATAAAACGACAGTTATAATAACAGAATAAACGAACGAGGCATGACGGGTCGGGTCGGATGGGTCAGCGGGCTATAAATAGCCTATGCCACCCCTTTTCTCTCATTTGCAACTTTTTAGAGAGAGAATCCGTAGAGAGAGAAAGTTGGCGGATCGACCCGAGACTTTAGCAAAGTGTTACTCCATAACTCGTGAGAAGAACCTCCGGATCAGAAACTCGATTCAGGTAACAATCCGACCTAAATCTGAGTTTTAGTTCGTTTTTGGGTTTTGGGTGAAAAGGTAAGGTTTGAACGGATGAAACATAAAGATAATCATGGATTTGAGTTCCTTAATGGAAAACGAACGTTTTGAATGCAACAGGTTCGGGATCTTGACATGATCAGACCCGAATGCGAAAGTTAGGGTTTTTCGCGAAGAACAGGTCGTGCGCACTTGCTAAGTGCGCACGGAGTAGGTCCTGCGCACTTGCTAAGTGCGCAGGAGGAGGGACCTGCGCACTTGATAAGTGCGCAGGAGGAGGGACCTGCGCACTTGCTAAGTGCGCAGGAGGCAGGGTCTGCGCACTTGCTAAGTGCGCAGACATCAGAACTGGTTAAGTGAAGTCAGTATGTTAGAATGGTTAAACCGTTAGAGTCGGGATTGGTCTGATGTGTATTTAACTAATCAATTCAGATCGGAAGTGACGTTGTTGGACCTTCGTTTAGGACAACCCATAATAGCGTATCAGGTGAGTTCTAGAGCCAACTTTTAAATGTTTTGTTAATGTTTTTGGGCTGGTGCGCATACTTACGAAATGATGTTTAACGAAATGATGTTTAACGAAACGATATTTATGAAAGGAAAGGTTATGAAGTGTTTTTGCCAAAAAGGTTTACGAATGTTTATGAACGGTCTAAATGAGGAAATGTTTAATGAAAAGGGAAAGAGGTAAAGGTTTAAAGAAGTCATTACAAATCTAATCTGTCGAATGAATGGAATTGACGAATGAAGTCTGGGAATGTGATTCCCAGCCTTGTGGTAGATTATGGACAGCGAGCCATAGTTACCATAAGAACAACAGGGCAGTGTCTTGGTGGCCTGTCTATGGTTTTGATGTTGTACAACTGGTAAGGGAGTAACGACGGTTACTCGGGTGATGACGATCATCCTAAGTGAAAAGGGTAAAGGAAATCAATGACGGCGATACGTAACGGTTGATTTCCAAAGGAAAGATGCGTGTTGGGCAATGACGGCGATACGTAACGGTTGACCCCACGTATTGAATGGTAATGGGAAATCAATGACGGCGATACGTAACGGTTGATTTCCAAAGGAAAGATGCGTGTTGGGAAATGACGGCGATACGTAACGGTTGACCCCACGTATTGAATGGTTGTGGCAATGACGGCGATACGTAACGGTTGCCCACAACATCAAGGGTCCCTTCGGGAACACAAAGACGGGTAACGATACTGAATTTAGATAATAATGTATGACTTAAATGAATGTTAAAAGTTTTAATGAACGATCCGTTTAACGGTGTTTATGATTATGATGTTGATGATGATATGGGTACGAAACCTTTTTAAAGATGTTATTATTACATGCTTTTGTGAAAGGTTTTACTAAATGAATGAATGATATGTTTTTTGGCAAATGTTGATGTTAAAGTTTTTATGAAATGCTAGAACTCACCAGCGTAGCTGACTTTTTAGTATGCACATTCAGGTTAAGGCAGGTTATGAGGATGGAAGGTGATGCTTGGCTAGCGAGAGGAGTTACCCGGCTGACTATGAAGACTGGCATCCTGTTATGTTTTAGTTATGATGTATTTACGTTTTAAACAATGTTTACGCTTCCGCATGTATGAACAATGATGACGTTATGTTTGAATGAAATTTTCCGCTGCGTTATTTGATATGCATGTTTAAGAACTGTTTGTGAATGAGTAAATCCAACGAGTGAGGCCTCCCGGGTTTGGGGCCTTACAAGTTGGTATCAGAGCAATAGTTTGAGAGATTCGGACACTCCCAGTGTCTGAACTTAAACTTTGAATGGGACCGAACACGGATGCCAGTATGGGTAACTCGAGCCACAGCATCAGGTATGAAAAGTAGAGTATGTGTATGTAGTATGCCTTAGGAAGGGTTAGGAAATGACTTGTGTTCTGATGGAATCACAAAGGTGGTCAAAAAGAAATCGAAAGGTAGTGTAATGGTTAATTGCAGATGGCCAGTGTATATTAACATCTTACAGTGCTTATTGAATTCTATTTGTAAACTAGCGTGATGACATTGGATTTCTTGTCTTACAGAACGAAATGGCGAGGAGAGGGAACGGAAGGCGTGGTGGCCGTACCGGTGGTCGTACCGACGGTCGAAATGGTGGGCGTGGCAGGATTCCTGCGCGCCAAGAGCACAGCGAAGAAGGAAGTGTTCACACTGAACCGACGGTTAGTGTGCATGGAACTGAACAGACACAAGTTGCAGAACAACCTTTCACTTTTGAACCAGAAGTGAGAGCAGCCATAGCTCGAGAGTTCTCTGAGTTGATGAAGAATTCTCTGCCAGGTCTGTTGGCAGAAGCATTGAAGCAGGTCAATGGGGAAGGTGGGTCTAACCCGACGGTTGATACTCCGAACACTGAGGAAATCAACGCACCGCCTGCTCGCGGATGCGACTATAAGTCCTTCAAGGCATGTGACCTGCCAGTCCTGACAGGAAAGAAAGACGCGGTAGCTACGTTTGACTGGATAATCCGTATGGAGGCTGCCATCCGTCTCAGCGAATGTCGAGCGGATCAAGTTGTGAAATTTGCTGCTAACTTCTTGAGGGAAGAAGCATCCCATTGGTGGGAAGGTGTACGTCAGGCAAAAGGGAGCGAGATTGTGGATGCGATGATGTGGGCTGACTTGAAAACTTTGGTGATCAAGAATTTCTACCCAAGGAACGAGATTGAGAAGGTAGAGAGGGAATTTCTGGGTTTGAAGGCCGGGAACATGACGCTCCGGCAATATACAACCCGATTCAATGAACTGGCACGTCTGGTGCCACACCTTGTCACTACTGAAGAGAGAAAGATTGCCTGCTATATTCAAGGGTTGCCGGACCAGGTCCGCACCTATGTTAAGTCAAACGCCCCTACTACCTATGATTCGGCAATAGAGTTAAGTGGCGTGGTATTTGACGATCTGGCTTTGAATGTTGTTGCCGTTGAAGAGCAAAAGAAGAGACCGAGCTTCTCAAACAAGCGAACTGGGGGAAGGATGTTTGGGGCTCGTGATAAGAGAGCTCGGGTGAACGAGCCGACTGTTTGTAAGAAGTGTGAAAGAGAGCATGTAGGTTAATGTAGACTGGGCTCTAACTTGTGTTTCAAATGTGGCAAGACCGGGCACTACGCCCGTGAGTGGACACAACACTACAAGTGCTACAACTATGGGGATTTCGGTCATCTGAGTAGGGACTGCCCGAAGCCAAGGATGGGGGAAACCGGGAAGGGAAAGGGCCCGGAAAAGAAGGGAGAGGGATCTCGTGCGAAGACGCGAGCGTACGCACTGACGCAAGATCAGGCTAGGAAGGACCCCGACGTGGCGTCAGGTACGTTCATCCTTGACAACACTTTTGTTTCTGTGCTATTTAATTCGGGTGCCAGTAAGAGTTTTATATCTGCGACTCTTTGTAAACGAGTAAAGTACAATGTGAGTAAGCTAGAAAAGGCCTTTAGCGTAGAAACCGCTGAGGGTAGGACTGCGAGAGTAACCGATGTAGTTGACAACTCCACGATAAAAATAGAAGGTCATGAGTTCCCTGTCAGATTGTTTGTTATGGTTTTGGGAGGGTTCGATGTCGTGTTAGGTATGGATTGGCTAACTGCCAATGAAGCGCAAATTATATGCAAACGAAAGATAATCCGACTCAAGGCTCTGGATGGTAGCAAAGTCGAGGTTCTTGGAGATCGGGACGCCCCGATGCCAAACGTCATCTCGATGATTAAGGCAACAGATTACTTGAGGCACGGATGCGAGGCTTATCTGGTATACGTAATTGACGAGTGTAAGGAAGTGAAGGAGCTAGACAATGTACCCGTGGTACGCGAGTACCCGGAGGTGTTTCCAGAGGATTTACCTGGGATACCACCCGACAGAGAGATTGAATTTCGAATTGACTTAGTACCGGATGCCCAGCCAGTGGCTAAGGCTCCATATCGACTAGCACCAGTGGAAATGAAAGAACTTATGGTACAACTAGATGAGTTACTTGAGAAAGGATTTATCCAACCAAGCATCTCACCTTGGGGTGCTCCGGTGTTGTTCGTAAAGAAGAAAGACGGTTCGATGAGAATGTGTATTGATTATCGCGAGTTGAACAAACATACCGTGAAGAACAAGTACCCGTTACCAAGGATCGACGACCTGTTCGATCAATTACAAGGCGCAAGTTGGTTCTCAAAGATCGACCTTCGATCCGGGTACCATCAGTTGAAGATGAGGGAAGAAGACAAACCGAAAACGGCATTTCGTACACGTTATGGACACTTTGAGTTCCGCGTAATGTCTTTTGGATTGACGAACGCCCCTGCAGCGTTCATGGATTTGATTAATAGAGTTTGTCGACCAATGCTGGATCGGTCGGTAATCGTGTTTATCGATGATATCATCATCTATTCCAAGAATGAGGGTGATCACGCATGTCACTTAAAGGAGGTGTTGGAGGCTCTGAAGAAAGAAAAGTTGTATGCTAAGTTCTCCAAATGCGCGTTCTGGCTTAGGGAAGTCCAATTCCTAGGTCACGTCATTAACCCGAACGGCATTATGGTTGACCCAGCAAAGATAGTGACGGTAAAGGAATGGAATATTCCTAAGACGCCAACTGAAATCCGCAGTTTCTTGGGATTGGCAGACTACTATCGGAGATTCATCCAAGATTTCTCGAAAATAGCTTCACCGTTGATGAAGTTGACTCGGAAAGAGGTTAAGTATGAATGGGGTTCGACCCAAGATGAGGCGTTTAAGGAATTGAAGAAGAGGCTAACCCAAGCTCCAGTCTTGGCCTTTCCCGAGGGCAATGAAGACTTAGTGGTATACTCTGACGCTTCGGGTTAGGGATTGGGATGCGTACTGATGCAACGCGGGAGAGTGATCGCGTATGCGTCACGACAGTTGAAGATTCACGAAGCTAATTATCCAACCCATGATTTGGAACTTGCTGCTGTCATATTCGCATTGAAAATCTGGAGGCACTACCTGTACGGGGTGAAGTTTACTATTTACTCCGACCACAAAAGTTTGAAGTACTTCTTCGAACAAAAGGAACTTAATATGAGGCAGAGGCGATTTTCAGAAAAATCGGATCCGACCTCATGATAAATGATAGAGTCTATTCACACTTCTTGAACATGGAATGGACCATAAGCGATGGTGCTTACTGAGGTATAGCCGGTAGGCCCGACATATGGTTATAACTCTTTAGTAGTGTGAAAACCTAATTATCAATCATACACGTGTGTTTAAACCCATTTTTGAAACATCTAACCCATTTTAAGCTAAGAAAACCGATTCAATCAGATATAGGATTACGTGTTGGATTCTGATTCATGCGTCAGGTGACCGTCAAAGTAACGAAAGTTATCGCCGATGACCCCGTCTGTTTTGCTTACACAAATATCTCGGGAGTTCATCTTTTCCCATCCATTTGGATGATTTGACTCCGTCTGTTTTGCTTACGCAAAGATCTTGGGTGTTCAAACCTTTTACTATCCGCTTGGATAATTTTACGGCTTCTTCTGTTTTGCTTACGCAAAGATCTAGAATGTTCGTACCTTTTTAATATCCACTTGGATATTTTTCTTTTTACAACTTCTGATATCCAGTTGGATCTTATTTTATTTTTGGCGGTGATTTTGACTTACCAAGATGGTACCCTGGTTAACCTATAAGAGATGATAAGATGAATGTGGGTATTTCTTAAGGATTGATAGGCTTTCAAAACCATTTTTTTTAAATGTGGGGTACGCCGTGTTTCGTGCTTAAATGGTACCGCTTAATCACATGAAAACTTTGTACCAACAAATGCTCGGGTTTATCTTGCACATATATCAGCTATCTTCAAGGATTCACAATAGTTGATGCAAAATGAAGTGTTTCAAGGGTTTTGACCAGACATGATCTCACGCTGGATCTTTTCCAAGGCTAAGTGTTCATATCTTTTACCTGGTTTCTTTTACCTTTATTTTTCATATAAAATATTCCTTATTAGCTTGTTTAAGTAAGTGTACATATTGATTATCTTCTCTCTTGTCACCCGAAACTTCCTCTCACCCGAAACTAGTTTGCCCTATCGAAACTAGTAGTTTGGACAAGGGCCTTTTGGTCTTTTGTCAGCACAAATTAAATGTCTTCATAACCAGATTCCGTCACATGCTCATTCTCACTTTCACTCTTCGAAACCATTTTCACCTTCGTTTTCACACACAAAAGCTCAGATTCATCGGTCTAAGTTTGCGAAATCAGTCTCCCTTATCTGATTCCTCCGTCGTCGTCTTCATCAGGTTTGATTACTCAAAATGTTTGCTACTGTTTTATATAGCGATGGCTAGGGTTACATTTTTACCCTTGCTACGACTCAAATCGCGTGTTTTGGGTTGTTTCATGCTTAGATCCTGTTTCTGAACTCACCATTGTTAATATCTCATTCTTCTATTGTTTAATTTTACAGATTACCTCAAAAATCTCTGTAAGATGGAGTTTCGACACCTCAGGCGAACTCTACCATTCTTGTGATTTCTGATTTTATTTTGATAATCTGTATATAGTTTTTAGCTTAGCTTTTTCTGCTTTTGAATGATTGTATATATGTTCAGAATTCAGGCATCGAAACTAGTTGTTTCGATTAAAGGGTGTTTTGATTTTAAAATGATGAGTCTCAGAATTTGAACAGGTTTATATCGAAACTAGCTGTTTCGATACCCTTTGGTGCCCGAAACTATGTAGTTTCGATATGCTTTCTTCTCCCGAAACTAGTAGTTTTGGTTAGGCCTTTCTGAAATATTTTCTAAGTGTTGGCCTGATGTTTGATAATTTTTCTTGTATTGTTTCTATGCAGATATGGATCTCTTATTTGTCAAAAGGCACAACGTCTGTGTTGTGTTGAATACTACTGATCCCAAGAATGCAGACTTCATACCTGTACTCGATTTCTAAGACAACTCCAACATCAGCTTTGCTATAAGCCACAACCTGCCAGTGTTTGAAACTACTATAAGGTAATTTTGGAATACTGCAACAACAATAGTGACAGACAATGTGGAGCATATCCGGGCTACAGTTCATAATCAAGTAGTTCTACTGTCTGAGGCTACTATCAGAGAGGTTCTGCACTTTAATGATAATCATGAAGAACCGGTGGAATTTCCAAGTTTTTATGTTAAAGAAAGTTTCAGAATGTTGGGGCATCCAGATGAATTCAAAAGCGGACAGATTATCAAGAATGCCCTTCCCCCTATATGGAGATACATTGTACATGTCTTTATTCACTGCCTGTATATCAAAAAAGGTGGTTTTGATTCAGCCAATGTCATGGTGGCATCTGCAGTCTTGGGATTGATTAAAGGAAGGGATTACAACTTCAGATTGGAGGAGTGAAGGAAAAGTTCTTGGTCTATCCTAGGTTTCTTCAGATTATTATCAATCACCTTAATCCTAACCTACAACAAGATGGGCATGTATTCTTCTTTGATTATATGACTGCCAAGACCCTAAGCTACATGAAGAGTTCAAACAAAAGAACCAACAGAGTGATTGCTGATATTCCTCTGTTTGGTCATATCTTGGGTGAAGAAGAAGAGGATGTTCCTAACATAGATCCACAACTACAAGTTGAATCATCATCTGAAGAAGAAGAGGCAGAACAAGGTCAGGGGAACCAAGACCTAGATATTGAAGCTGACCAACTGATAGAGCAAAATGTTGAACAACCTATATTTGAAGCTCCTTTCATGGATCAACTGTTAGAGAATCTTGAGCCTGTAATTGAAGAGCAACCTGCTGAAAACATAGAAGGAGAAGTACACGATGAAGCCGAGTCAAGTGAAACCTTGGACGAAGGCATCTAAGGTACTAAATATGATCAGTCGGACTATGAGTCAGAAGATGATGAGCAAACTGTGCATCCTGCATCCTCCTCCAAGAGACCGGCTGATTCCGAGTCCGACTACGAATTAGAAGAACCCCTTGCAAAGAAAATCAAGACCGGACTGGAGTCTTTGACCTCTTCTTCAGAATCACTGTTTGACATTCCAGAATATTTAACCCCCACTCACTCACCTACTCATATTCCACCACCTTCACCACAACCATCTCCACAACATACACCTGTTCCTACACCACCTGTATCCCCTACCCATGACCTATCACCATCAGTTCCAAGAGTCAAAACCTTAAGCCTGGAGGTAAAGAGGTTACAGGAAGTAGTAACAAAACAAGATGAAATGATTGAGAATCTAAAGACTGAACTAAGAGAGTGCAAGGAAGAAGTAAAAGATCTTAAACTGGAAGTTGGAGGCCTACATACCTAACTTGATGTTCAGCAAACCCAACTTAAAACCCAACAGAAGATAATCTCTCAGCAACAACAAGATTTTAAAGCCTTATCTGATACTATTGAACAAGTCAAGGCTTCAATGATTAAATATTCTCAACAAGAAACCCCTCTAGCAGCTCAGGGGGAGACCACTTCTGCTGGTGGACCCTCTTCCCCTTCCTTTGTTTCAAATACTCAGTCTGCACTGACAATCTTCACTGGCCAAGTTGCCAAGACAAAGGATGCTGTGGAAGTCAAAATTGAAGAAACCGGTTATGATCTTCCATCAGTTAGTGAAAGGAAAGCCAATAGAGAAAGAGGAAAAGAAATAGAATCAAGTGTTGATGTGGTTATTCTTGATGAAGAAGAAGTTGGATCGGATCATGAGCTAGATGAGCTGCTAAAGCAGGTTGATGACTTTGGAACAATCGAAGATTACCCTGAAATTGTTACCTTATAAGAAGAACAGGGAGATAAGCTCAAGTATTTTACTGAAGAAGGAAATGAATTTGATGCTCCAACAGATAATGAGCTAGAAGATCAAGATGTCAAGTGACCTTTGTTGAGCCTGAAAACACTGCTGGGCCAACAGGCACAACTAAAGAAGCTCCAACAGCAACTCCAACACCATATGTCACAGGAATAGATACTCCATCAGTCCAGGCCTCAGATCCTAGAAGGTCTTGGTTCAAAGACATACAAGCTCAGGAACCACCAAAGCACTATGAGTGGTTTGCTAAGTATCAAGAGCTAAAAAGGCCACCAGTCGGGTGGAAGTACGACAAGGAACGCTCACTTTTCATTGTTAGAAGATACAAAGGAGGAGTGGAGCACTTCAAGTCTCCTCATGATTTCAGCTCCCTCCCTAAATATGATTTAAGAGCTCTTGCCAAGCTACCTCTACAAAATCCTGGAAATGTGGGCATTGCAAAAGACTTTGAGACCTTCTTAAGAAATTAGACCTTTAATGATTTTAGATCCATGACCACAGCTAAACCAAGAAGAGTTATCTCAAAGACTATAATTCATCCTAGAACTCTAAGGCCTTGGGTAACCTTAGGTACAAGCCGGTAGAAACTGTCAAATCTATTATACTGCCACGATTTGTACCTGTGCAACTTCAGAACTTTAGAAAATGGTTTTACAACCCTACCATTGGAAGTGCAGTGATTGAGTGTGAAGGAATGGAGGACATCAATATTTTTGAGCCTATGGAGCTACTAAAATTTCAACCTGTGGATCTTGAAGTGTTATTCAACAACCCTATCAAGATCTTTAGTGATGATGACGAAGCTGATGCCAAGGCATATCAAAGGGTGGTGACTATCAATGCAAAACCTCACTTTCAGAAACCAAGTCAAGCGCCAACTTCTTAGAGAAAGTTGAAGACATTGATGCAGCAGCTTAGGGGGAGATTGTAGAGTCTTAGATTTGTATAAGTGTTGTCATCAATATATTTCTTTTGAATAATGTTTAGTTAAGTTTTGATTACTTGTAAGTTCTTTTATGTTATTTCCTGTTTTAATTCTAAGTTTGGGCCATCGAAACTACCCAGTTTCGATTGAGGATTGTTCAATCGAAACTACCTAGTTTTTATTGAGGATTGTTCAATAGAAACTAGTAGTTTTGATTGATAAGAAGTTTTGACTGGAGGTTCATTCATTTGTAAATGCTCAATAAAAACTACTAGTTTTGGTGAGCATAGTTTCGATGCCTGTCAGCTTCCTATAAATAGCCTAGTTTGAGAATGTTTAGGGTGTGCATAGCGGCTGTAACCTTGAAATTCTCTCTTTCACAGTTTTCTGAATCAATACACATTTGGAGTTATTTCATCTGTTATTCTTACAATTTCATATCTTATTTGTGTTGATTCCTGTGTGGTTTGCCTGTTTATCTTCACCAATTCTATTTCTACTCTTTGTTTCACCACCATACACACAGATTCCGCCTGTGTGTGTAATCAATCTGTTGAGTGATTTCCGACTGAAATCTAGACCTACACTTGAAGCTGCTGCCAACATCTCAAGACAAGTCATATCCCCTAGTACCATTTAACAACAGAAAACTTGGAGTTTGATTCCATCCTATCATGGGGGTATGATGGCCTGTCTGAGAGATTGTGGATTGGATGGGAGTTCTCTAGGGTAGCAGAACTGGATTGGGATAACCTGAATGTGCTTGACATCTTAGCTTTTCATATTACTGAATGCATCAATACATCTAAGGATCTCTCTGTCAAGCTTGCTATTGACCGTTTCCATGATCTAATGGAAGATAACATGCCTTGGTTTGAGAGATTTCTTCAACAAGCCAAGAAGGTTGCCTATCCCTGCATTAAGGAAGAAGAAGCAGAGTCCTCCAGTGCAGCCCAAGTAAGAGTGAATCAAAGGTTAGAGATGACTGAGAGTAGAGTATTAACTGATGAGCAGGTTCTGAACTTAAGGAGATATTTGTACAATGAAGCAGTCAGAGGTCTTGAAATCTATCTGTACCTTCAGGAATCAAATTTTTTCTGTGTGATGGATCATATATTGAGCTCAACAACATCCAAGAAGTCCTACTGCTAAATCTTGACTTCCTTCTCAAAGTCTTTTCGTTAAGATCACAAATCTATGCAGTCAACTCACCAAGAAGTCAAGATATGATGTTTATTATTAAGTCCTTCTTACAAGATGGTAGATGGATAGCTTTAGATGAATCACCAGACTCATCTATGTCACCTCCTTCTTCTCCCCAAGATGTGCTCAATACTGTAATACTCTCTGCACATAATGCTCCAATGAAAGTAATACTGGAGTGGGAGTGTGCACCCACTGATGAAAAAGACAATACTCCTCCCCAGTCTACTCTACAAATTACCAATGAAGCCTATGTTGAGGCCTTAATAGCATCTTCCTCGTCAACTATTGTGGTCAATGAAGCAGAAGCAGAGGCATCCAACAAAGAAAGAGGGAAAAGGATTATGACAGATGAAGTAGAGAGGAAGACAGAAGAAGAGAAGAGAGAAATAGAAAGAAGAAGAAGAGAAAGAGAGGAGGAAGATATGAAACAGATAAAAAAGGATCAAGAGAGAAAAGCTGCCATGCTGTTCAGAGGGCAGCAGATCAGTAAAGCTGCAAGATCTCTTGATTCAACAAAAATACAAGTTCCTGTGGCCTCTCAAATCAGTGAAGATGAAGCCTTGGAACTTAAGCTGCAGAAACAGTTTGCCAGAGAAGATGATGAAAGAGAAAAAAAGAAAAAGAAAAAGAGGCCAAATTCACAATAAAAGACTCCAAGCTGGACCAAGAGATGAGGAGTGAATGGATCCAGGCCCTAACTAATCAAGGTGAGGATGGAGACTACCTAGTGAAGTTATCCAATAAAGAGCTCTACAGAGCCTACATGGGTTAACCAGGAGAACTGGCAAAGAAGAAGAGGGCTGAAGAAGAGGAGAAAGCCAAAGAAAAGTCTAGAAAAGCCATTGCCTTGAATAAAAGAACACATGAAGAGAGAAAGGTCATGTTTGACTTTCTCAAGGAAAGAGGTGAGAGTGGAAAGAGTTTAGGTCCCATGAGTTTCATGAACCTTCAATCCCTCTACAGAAAAGTGAAAAAGGAAGAAGATGAGAGACTTAAGATGACAAATCAAACTAGGAGGGCAAGTACCGCTGAAGAGGAAAGAAAAGAAAAGAAGCCCAAAACAAAATCCTTGGTTCATCCTCCTTCTATCCAACTTATTCCATCTCCTAGACTACACTCCTCCACTCCTAAAGTGTCCAAATCCTCACACCCAGCTCCCTCTCAACAACAGCCTCCTTAAAAGAAAACAAAAACTCCAACTAGCCCTACTAATTCAAGGAAGATTGTTCTATGGTTCTACAGTGATCAAGATGGGTGATATGAAGTCTTTAGAGGACAGCAAGAAAAGAAAAGATCAATCTATACATATGTTGATGAGATTATGAAACTGACATATTCAGATCTACAAAGAATCTGTGACAACCAGCATTTCCAAAACATCACCCGAACACGACTTAAACGTGTTTACGTTAATATGTTTCCTGAATCACTCGAAATCATGCTCTTGAACGATAAAAGTCTAGAGAACATAAAGCATCGATCGTTTCATACCGTAATAATTATAAGAACTTGCCGGTTCATGCGGACGTAAAATCTGTATAGCACAAACGATAGCAATTAATTATTACAACGGAAAAATATTTAGAAATTTATTCTAAATAAACGATCATGTTCCGAACACTAAGTCTTTTATATATCATATGAAAATTCTCGTAAAAACGATACTAGAATTATCATTGTAAATTATTCTCTTAGGACACGTATAAATGTCAGCGAACACATTTACAACTAAAAATATACGTAAACTTGAACGTCTTCATTCATGTTCGTTAACGCGCCTAAACTAAGAGATTATATACGAATATATATATATATATATATATATATATATATATATATATATATATATATATATATATATATATATATATTGACAACTTCGATAATTATTATTAAAGTTGGTATTAATTACGGGTAGTATACTACGTTTGAACCACCAACTCCATGATGGTCACCTCTTATCCAATACTCCACTCAATGTCATAAATCTCATAATTGAGATTACGGATAAAACCACACTCCAACTCTATCATCATGATTTCTTGTACCACACTCCACTCCAAGGTCAAATAATGAGAATTTGACTTTATACAGGTGTGCACTCGACATCGAAAAATCAAATCGTCATAGTTATGAAATTTATTTATGACAACATTCAACCTCCGTTTCATCTAATACATACATATATATATACATGAATGTCCCGCAAGATACGAATGTTGGTAATAAATTCAAAAAAAACCATTACAACATTTAGTAATTCAAAATATATGTGCAATATATTTTGAAAAACAAATAATTATAAAAGATCGCAAACACTCGTAGGAATTTATGACGAACAACCTTTATAATACCAACTAATAACCTATTAGAGGTATACACGTTAGGTGATTCAAATACCAGCTCTCTTGATGGAATAACCACTTTGTCAACTAGAACACTAAAAGCCATCAATGACGACTTCCTTTGCTTCTTGCTTCACGCCATCACCAACCAACCACCTCACCATCATTGTATTTTAACCAACAATTCACTCCAATGTCATAGTCGTAATGATGATCATTATGGCCAAGATTACACTCCACCTAGTGTATATATAAGAGGAAAACTTAACACAAATCAAGAGTTCCAAGAACTCTATATTTCTCTCCAATCTTCTCGGCTCTCTAGCCACACACACACACACCTCTTGCAATTCCAAGTAAAGATCAAGGTGATTCCAAGTGGTTATAAGGATTCAAGCCATCATTCTTCCATCAAATCCTTCTTCTTGCTTGCTTTAAGTGCGTATCCTCATACTAAGTCTTAGTTTTATTGAACCTACTAGTTGTTTTATGTAGGAGATTCACCTAAATAATGGATTGTTCAAAGAAAAAGTCACCACTTTATAAACGTTATTGCTGGCAGAATTTTTAGCCAACTTTAGGGAGTTGTATCTCGGTCAAAACTAAACCAAAATGGACGTTTCTTGAGTCAAAAATTAAGTTTAAAGAGTCCTCTATCCATCCCAAGTGATTTCATGATTTTTGGAGGAGATTTGGCAACCTAAAAGGTCAATACAAGAAAACGGATCAAAGCTGAAATGTTTGGACAGATTCATAAGGTCAAATTGTATATGTCATAACTTACTCGAAAATGGTCCAAATGATTTGATTCTTTTCCCTAAAACTAGCATTTTGTGTTGGTAATAAACCCATATGGCCTCTTATGATGAAATCAATATTTTGACCCCCCTCAAGATTCCCGAGACATATCCGACAAAACCAAACCTGTTAACCTATTTGTGTTATGGTTTTTGGTTGAAACCCTTAAACCCCTTTATAAATTATGATCCATACATTTCTATTGAGCCAATACACTTATTTGAGTGTGGTAAAAATTTCATAAATTATTGAGTTCGATAAATTAACTAAAAACATGACACAAGTTGACTTAAAAACCCGAATACATTACTAAAGGTTATTTTGATGTAAAAGTTTTACCTTCCATACTATATACTTATTTTCAACTCCAACCATGATGTGGTTGCGTAAACGTAAAGACACGTCTTGAGATACATAACTTATTTATATAAGTGTATATAAATATATCTTATTGTCACAACTCGTTACTAACGGTCGTCATGTCAAAACTGTCGGAAACATAAACTAGTATTCATGTCGAGTCTAGTTGGGTGAAACGTATACACGATCAACTTACACATTAGAAACAATGTTTAGACCTTAAAGTTGCTACTTATTTTGCCTTGCTTCATTGTTTGCTCATCAGGTGAGTTCACCCCCTTTTCGCTTTTAATGTTTTGTAAACTGCGAGGGAGAAACATAATTACATATTATGTATTACATTATTGTTTCATAAACTTGAGAAAACATTGCAAACATTTTTATATGATAACAAGGAAACAAGACACTAACATTATGTTGTACATGAGGAACAATAGAGCGCTAAAAGTCCCCCGAACAACATTAACATTTTGTAACCATTAGCTATGGTCTTAGCCTGGGATTCTATGAATAGTACTATTGGGGGTGACGCCCCCGGTCATGGTTAGTCGAGCTAACCGGGACTTGAATGGTCAAATGGCCGCATATTGTCTTGTTCTCGTGGAATAGCGAGGGAGGGGCATTCATTTGTCATGGTTTGGTTATGGTGTCATGTATGAACATAGGTATTTGTAAGCCTAGCTAGCTTACGAATGGATCAATAACACTTGTTTTGTTTATCATATGTGTTTAGAATTATTTGTACTTATTTTATGGCGGCAATGTCATGTGTACTCATTTTTATGACGGTTAAGGCATGTATATATTTTCGGGGAAAACTACATATTTTATGATGGTAATGTCATGTGCATGTTTTCGGTGAAAACTACTTATTTTTATGACGGTTAAGTCATGTATATGTTTTCGGGGAAAACTACTTATTTTATGACGGTAATGTCAGGTGCATGTTTTTTGGGGAAAACTACTTATTTTATGACGGTAATGTCACGTGCATGTTTTCGGGGAAAACTACTTATTTTGTCACGGTAATGTCACGTGCATGTTTTCGGTGAAAACTACTCATTTTTATGACGGTTAAGTCATGTATATGTTTTCGGGGAAAACTACTTATTTTTTGATGGTAAGGTCATGTACATGTTTTCGGGGAAAACTACTTATTTTTATGACGGTTAAGTCATGTATATATTTTTGGTGTAAACTATTTACTTTTATGACTGTTAGATCATTACATGTTTTCGGGGAAAACTACTTACACTGAAATAACAAACTCTGTGAACTCACCAACCTTTGTGTTGAAACTTCCAAGTATGTTTCTCAGGTAACCCTTAGCCATGGCGCGGTTGGAATATGCTAGATATGTTGGATCAATTCCTAGTAACTGGAAGGACATAGAATATCAAGTCTCAAGTCTATCGTTGATCTAGAAAAACTTAGATCATTGTATTACTTAGTTTTAGTAATTGTATATGTAATCAAGTATTAGAAATCACTATTACAGCTTCCACTATCGTGTAATAAACCAATCTTTGCAACCTTTATTTATTTATTAAGTAAATAAATTTGGGGCTGTGACAGAATCCTTGAGTTGGGTGAAGAAGAAGAGCCTTGCAATGATAGTGGGAGACACCTCTTGCTAGTGATAAAAGATCATTTCAATCCTAGCAAAGAGGTTGTTATTGATGCCAAACCACTCCAATCCCACTATCTTCTTGTCAAATGGTCCTATAAAGCTACTAAAGATGAATATACTCTGGTTGATGTGAAAGAAAACATGATTAGGTGTTCCAACAAGGCTATCTTCAGCATGCCAAGGAGGGACATTAAATCATTGTTTGAAATTCCTTTTGAGAATCCCAGCAAGGACCCAAGAGGCTATGAGACTGCAAGGATCATCCTGAACATGCAGAAACTTTATGATCAAAGGCAGTAGAAATTTTTGGTAGCATCAGTCTAGGGGGAGTTTGTAAAGATAAAGACTAATGGCTACAAAATTCTCTAAGTATGGATGTTGTGGACTCTACAAAGTTGCCATTGATGAAGTTGCTGTAGATAAGTGCTTATGCTGCAGATAGTTAAACTTTGCCGATGATCTACAACTATGCTGCAGATAGGCTTTAATAGCTGAAGTCCAAAGTTGCTGCTGATAGGCTTCTCAGCAACATCAAACATCGATGTTGCTGATAGGAAAATTATCAGCAGCTTTGACTTTACTACTGACACCTTTTGTTGCAACATTGACACACCTATCAGCAGAAGGAATGTTATTGGTGAAGATAAAAAAAGACAATGTTCCTACTTCTGATTGCCCTTGAAAAGATTCATAAGAAGACTTTTGTTTTGCAGTTGTCTTTTTGCTGAAGTTGTATTTTTGTTGTCTTCCAATTATAGTGTAGCTTTTATCTGTACAAGATCAACGGTTTGTGTTTGATCTGATCCTTAGAATCAAGTGTCTGTCTTGATTCTAAGTTCTCTTTATATGTATTATTTATCTTCTGTTGTACGTGTGCTTCCTTAGAGTTTTCTCTGTAACTTGTAAACTGTTGATGCACTTTCCTGTGACAACACTCTGGATAGAGTCTTAGTTTGTATTTCTAATGTCTGTAATTTGTCTTTGTATGTAAGAGTCGTTATGTAATAGTTTATCGAGTTGTATTTACTTTTACATAATGTTTGTTGTTTTTCTGCTAAGTGTTTTGCGCACTTACATGTGCGCAGGAGAAAGCTCCTGCGTACTTAGCAAGTACGCAAGAACACCTTTGCGTACTTGTTAAGTACGCAAGAGCAATTGGTCCTGCGCACTTGCTAAGTGCGCAGGCATCAGGTCTGTATAAATAGGATAGGTTCACAGAGACTAAGTACGCAGAAACCATTTGTTCAAACGAACTCAGTTCTGCTAAGTACGCAGCTTGTATTCTCTCTGTAACCGTCGAGTGTTTATAATAGAAAGAACGTTTATTGTGACTCTCGTGTTTGGTTTACTTTGTTTTGTAAGACTCTCCACCTAGTCACGGGTATTCCGCAACCCGGTCCGACTAGTAGACCACTTGCATGTGACGATCCGACACACACGAAGGGACCTACAAGTGGTATCAGAGCATTGCTCTTGAATTCGAGTGTTGTAAGTGAGTTTGGAGACGTTTTACTGAGTTTTACAAGCAAAAAGAGGTATTTTTGTTGATTTTTGTGATAAAAAAGGGGTAGCTCTTGAGCACTTTTTTAGAAGCAAAAATCTCTCAAAAACCGATTTTTGTTGTGTATTTGTGTGTTTTGAGCATCAAAGGTTTGTTAGAAACTTGTTTCTGATCCTTTGGCTCGATTGCATTGATCATCAGCCTATTTTTCACTATCTCCGACGATTTTCAGGTGACCGGAAAAGTTTGGTGAGAGTTGCTGAAAAGGTGTCCTGCGTACTTACCATTTTTGGTAAAAAGTACAGTTTTCTGCGTACTTACTAACTACGCAGGAGTTATCTCCTGCGTACTTACAAGTGCGCAAGACTGAACTTGTGCGAACTTAAGTTATATCCTGCGTACTTAATATTTCCTCCTGCGTACTTACAAGTACGCAAGAGAAAATCTTAACTACGCAAGACCATTTCTCAAGTGCGCAAGGCCAAAACCAAGTGCGCAACAGTGTCTGACTTTTCTGATTTTTTGACCAAGTAATTCACTATGTCGAACCTTCAGAATCTTGGAAACATGTTAAATTATGATAATGAGATCGGTACACCTCAGAAACCGCCTAAACTATTAAATGTAAACGATTATTCGAATTGGAAGGCGCGTTTTGAGCACTACATTTCATACACCGACTCATCATTATGGATACCAATCCTTGAGGGATATAAGCATCCCACACACATCTATCTTGATGAAGAGGTGCCAAAGCCCATCTCTAAGCTTGATGAAGAACAAAAGAAAGCTTATGATCGGGAAAAGAAGGCTCTTGGCTCAATCACTATGTCATTAACTCGGGAATTGTTTCACAGTTTCCGAGGCTATGACACCTCCAAGGATCTTTGGAAAGCACTCCAGAAAAGATTTGAGGGGAACAGTGACATTAAGAAGAGTAAGCGGGATCTTCTCCGGAAACAGTATGAATGCTTCAATTTCATGGAAAATGAATCGTTAGATGCTCTCATCTCTAGATTCTATCATTTACAAACGGAGATGAAAGCTTTTGAATTGAAATATCCCGATGAAGAACTGGTGGAAAAATTTCTTGATGCTTTGCCACCAAAGTTTGAGATGTATACAACCCTGATGAGGGAAAATCCTAAATTCTATGAGTTAATAGTAGATGAGGTAATTGGTAAGATTCAAGCTCATAACATGAATCTTATGAAGAAGGAGAGCTCGGGAAGACCTCAGATACAGGACCCTTCCATGTATCATGGGATGACTTCCACTTCAAAATCATCGGGCTCTGGAATTGCCCTCTTTACTGGACACTCCAATGAAGAAGACCACTCAAATGGGTGTGGTGGTCATGCTTGTTATGCATCCGGATCAGGGTTGGGAACCAATCATCAACACACCTCAAGAAATCCTCTAGCTACGTCTTCATCTAACCATTCTGCAATAGTCAAAATAGCTGAAGATCATGTAGCATTGTTTTCATCATGTATGCTTGCGTATGAGAATTTCATAGGCGGCAAGCTAACGGATCCCGAAACTATTGAAGAAGACTTTAACCAAGTGGATCCTGATGATATTGAGGACATGGATATTCAATGGAATATGGCCATGCTTTTGAGGAGGGCCAAGCGTTTCCTGAACAGAACAGGAAGAAAGTTCATTGGTGGACATTCTAATGCCAAGGTTAGATTTGATAAATCCAAGGCCAAATGCTACAAGTGTCTGAACTATGGACACTTTGCTCATGAGTGTCAAAAAGACCGAGCACCGGCCTCTGGTTTCACCAGACCTAGCCAGGGAAACAGCCACGGCCACAACAACACTAGCCACCACAATCAACACCAAGGTGGTTCGTCAAATGCACTGGTAGCTCAGCATGACGAAAATTTTGATTGGGGTGTTCATCTAGAGGACGCCATCATTGCTCAAACACAGGTTGGTCTCATGGCTGAGATCATGGAGCTGATGGAGGCTGAGAGAAAAGAAGCTGAGGAGAAGGAAGCTTCTGTAGCTGTTGAAAAGGAGTCTACCACTGCCGTTGCTCTCATGGCCATTGGAGAAGCACAGAGTTCATCATCTGAGGTAGATTCTAACCCTTTCTTTGTTATTTCTTGTTCTAAATGTCTAGAGCTAAAGCATGAAATTTCTAAGCTCCAAGACAAAATCGAACCCCTAACTATGGCAGCTCATAATTACAAAGCAAACGAAAAACGTTTTAAAGAGTCTGTTGAAACGTTAAAAAAGGAAAAATGCGAATACTCTTTACAAATAAGTGAGCAACAAGTTCACTTGGATATTGCGTATAGGGGGTTAGAAAAATGGAACAATGAAATCAACAAACTGCAAAATGAGATCCTGCAGTTAAAATGTACAAATGAGAAGTTGAAAAACTCTCGCTTTGTGGTGGAGCACTACGAATCAGTAGTGAGGAAAATGAAGGGTATAGGTCTTGGTACCAATGCCATTCCTCCACCAATAAGTGGGAAGTTTGTCAATAGCTTGATAGACATTGATCTCACCTGTCTAGATGAGTCCTCTGATTAGGATGATTCCCCTAAAAAGGATGAATCCTCAAGTAAGGCTAACTCCACATCTAGTGAGGAGTATGTTACTGCTTCTGAAGATGGGTCGGTTGACACTTGCCCTGAAGGAGTAGTCTCTGAGGAGTTGTTGACTGAACAGAAAGTCCACAAAAACATTATCACTAATGGTGATAACTGCATTTTAACTGAACCTGATATCATTGAAACAAATGATAAACTTAAGGTAATGCTTTACGGGGGTTATAAAAATATTAACCAAGTTAAGAAAGAGGCTTTTTCAGCTCATTATGGGCTTGGTTACAAAGAGAATTTACAAAAGTATTATACCCCCAAAAACCAAACTGAAAAAGGTCAGACTTCTGTTCATAAACCAACTCCTCCTGCTCATAATGGAGAGTTATCTAAGGCCAGATCTAATGAGCCTTACAAGAGAACTTATGTAGACAAGAGGAACTATTTTCACTGTGGCATGGTTGGTCACATTTTTGTGAACTGTCCTTCTAAGAACCAAGGGAAACGGCATGTTGTTTAACAGCCTGATGTTATCCCCAGGTCGCCACCAGTGAAAACATCTCCCAAAAGTCCAAAGCAGAATGTGGTGAAACCACCAGTACAACCTATGGGAAAACCTAAGATTAAATCTAAGGCCAAACCATCTGTTGCAAGAAAGGTAAAGCAACCTGCTGTACCTCGTGTGTCTACATCTGGTAGTACACGCACTGGTGAGAAATTTGTGGCTAGACTCTCTAAGCCACAAAGAAGAAGAAGGAATAAGAGGTTGAGAAAGCTGGAACAGCTGGCTAAGACTCAATCAGGTGAAGCTTCCACAAGTTCACCGGCTGTGGTTGAGCCAAAGTCTACTGTTCTGGTTAAGAATCAAAAGAGATCCTGGAACAAGAAAGTTAAAGGTTCTCAATCTCCTGTTCCAAATTCATCCAAAGATTCACCAATTTTGAACAGTCATCATGACTGTGAGTTGAAAGAAGTAGTTTATTTTGAGAAGGATGGACGACCCAAGACCACAATGGCTTGGGTCTCCAAATCTAACTAATTCTTTTCTTACTCGTGCAGGGACGTCTGAAGGGTACTATCTCTAACCGTTGGTATGTAGATAGTGGATGCTCCCGGCACATGACAGGAAACATGGCCTTGCTTCAAGACGTTAAACCATTCAGAGGCGGCTATGTGGCCTTTGCCGGAGAAAAAGGCGGCAGTATCACGTGTCAAGGCGTGGTTTCGAACGGTTGTGTTAGCTTTGACAATGTCAACTTCTGCGAGCAGCTGAAGCATAAACTGTTGAGTGTCTCCCAAATGTGTGACAAGGAGTACTCGATGATGTTTGACAAATCAGAATGCCTGATTCTCAAACCTGGTTTTGAGGTTCCCGAAGACTGGATTCTAATGAGAGCACCAAGATCAAACGACACTTATCAGATCGATATGAGCGTGGCAAAAACCACCTCATCAGTTGCTACTTGTTTGCTTACAAAAGCGACAGAACTTGACTCCATCTTGTGGCATAGGAAAATCGGACATATTTCTTATCGTAAAATGAATCATCTTGTCCGAAACGGTTTGGTAACCGGGGTTCCTAAGTTGAGGTTTACCGTTGCAGATGACTGTATGCCGTGTAAAAAGGGCAAACAGCAACGGAAGTCTAACAAGCCCAAGCTCCAAAACTCTATCGATACCCCTTTGGAGCTATTACACATGGATCTGTTTGGCCCCATAAGTATCAGGAGTATTGGAGGTAAGTCATTCTGTCTGGTTGTAACTGATGATTTCTCACATTTTTCTTGTGTGCATTTTTTAGGTACAAAAGACGAGACTGCTGATATTCTTCAATACCTGATCCTGAGCTTGGAATCTCTTTGCAAGCTGAAAGTTAGAAGAATAAGGAGTGACAACGGAACTGAGTTCAAGAATAATTTGATGGAACTTTTCTGTCTCAAGAGAGGGATCCATCACGAATTCAGCGCGCCGTACACACCTCAGCAGAATGGAGTGGCTGAACGGAAGAACAGAACACTGATCGAGACTGCAAGGACTATGCTGTCAAATGCAAAGCTTCCTGTCACTTTCTGGGCAGAAGCAGTTATTACAGCTTGTCACGTCTTAAACAGGGTTCTGGTTGTGAAAAGGCACAACAAGACATGTTATGAGTTGATCAACAATCGACTTCCCAATCTTGATTACCTAGTTCCTTTTGGTAGTCCTTGTTCCTTGTTGCTACAGTATAAAGACCGTCAGTCTAAATTTCATGCGAAAGCGGTGGAAGGCATCTTCTTAGGATATGTTGCCAATTCGCCCTGCAAGAGAGTGTACAACATAGGAACTCGTACTGTCGAGGAATGGTTTGAAGTGGACTGTAGTAAACATAGCACTCCACCAGAACCAAAAGGTCCAGCTTGGGGTTTTGATTATGATGCGCTATTCAAGTCCTTCAATCTTCCTGACTTATCTGATGAAGACGCCGCAAATGTCTATGATTTATGGCGTGGCGACAATGACTCCAGTTTTTGTACTCGTGCTACTATACCAATTATAACTCCTGATTCCAATGCTGCATCTGCATCTGGAACTCATGACAGTGATAACAGTGAAGGTGTTCATGTTGTTGGAGATGACGCTCAAGCCAATCCTAACACAATTATAGGAAATGAAGCTCCAGCTGATCCAATTAACATTGAATCTTCTTCCTCTGGAACACAGGAAATGGGGGAGTTAAGCACAAATCTAGATCCAGAAATTCAAGAACCAATTGTACCGGAGACGAGGGTGCATAGGAATCATCCAATCGACAACATTATTGGTGATCCTTATGCCGGTGTTCAGACTCGTCATAGAACCATCACTGAGAACACCAGTCTCTATACAGAGATATTTGACACTGGTGTTCTGGAAACATGTCTGCATGCTGCATTTGTGTCCCAGTTAGAGCCGAAGAATGTGAAGGAGGCTCTCACTGACAACTGCTGGATTGAGGCGATGCAAGATGAACTGTCTCAATTCCAAAAGTTGCACGTGTGGGATTTAGTTGACTTGCCAAAAGGCTTTCAGCCAATTGGTACCAGATGGGTGTTCAAATGCAAGACGGATGATCGTCATGTAGTTGTGAAGAACAAAGCAAGACTGGTTGTTCAGGGTTTTTATCAACAAGAGGGCTTGGACTACAATGAAGTATATGCCCCAGTTGCTAGAATTGAGGCCATTCGACTGTTCTTGGCTTATGCCACATATGTCGGCTTCAAGGTCTATCAACTTGATGTGAAGAGTGCTTTCCTTTATGGTAAGGTGCATGAAGAAGTCTATGTCACTCAACCTCCCGGTTTTGAAGATCCGCATAATATCAATAAAGTGTACAAGCTCGACAAAGCACTTTATGGTCTTCATCAAGCACCGCGGGCATGGTATGAGACATTATCTAAGCATTTACTGTCTAATGGTTTCGACCGTGGACAGATTGACTCGACTCTCTTCATACGGAAAGCAGGAGGTGACATTCTTCTTGTGCAAGTATATGTCGACGACATTATCTTTGGGTCGACCAATGAAGGGATGTGTAGGGAATTCGAGAAGGTGATGAAGTCCAAGTTTGAAATGAGCAATATGGGTGAACTGTCATTCTTTCTAGGTCTACAAGTCAGTCAAAGAGAGAATGGAATTTATCTACATCAAACTAAGTACGTGCAGGACATCTTGTCAAAATACAAGATGAGTGATAGCACTACTTATGGCACACCAATCCCAGTCAATCATGGTTTGCATCCCGACAGAGATGGAAAGGATGTGGACAGCAGGTTGTACCGTGGGATGATCGGATCACTTATGTATCTCACAGCTTCAAGACCCGATATAATGTTTGCTGTATGTTTGTGCTCAAGGTTTCAGTCTCAACCGAAGGAGTCACATATGATAGCCGTGAAGAGAATTTTCAGATACCTGAAAGGGAAACCCCGATTGGGTCTTTGGTACTCCAAGCAGCAGTCATTTGACTTCAAAGCCTACACTGATTCAGATTATGGCGGTTGTAACCTTGACAGAAAGTCAACTTCTGGTGGATGTCAATTCTTAGGAGACAGGCTGGTCTCCTGGCAGTGCAAGAAGCAGTCAACGGTTTCTGTCTCAACTTGTGAAGCAGAATACATTGCTGCAGCGAGCGGTTGTTCTCAGATACTGTGGATTCAGCAGCAGTTGAGAGACTACGGCTTAAACTTCACTGGAACTCCTCTATTCATTGACAACAATGCCACCATGTCCATCACAAATAACCCGGTGAAACACTCCAAAACTAAACATATAGAGATTCGCCATCATTTCATCCGTGATTGTGCTGAAAAGCATTTAATTGAACTTGTAAAAGTTCACACGGATGACAATCTTGCTGACCTTTTCACAAAGGCATTTGATCGATCCCGTTTTGAGCATCTTGTCAACTTGATAGGAATGTTCAATCATGAGTGAAAACTAAGTTTTCTTAACTCAATTCAATTCATGGAAGTTAAATTTTTAATTCTTTTAAATTTTCTGTACAGTTCTTTAGGTTTTAAAATATTTTACAAAAATCAAAAACAAAATTGAAAATGGAGAAAATTTCAAAGTTAACTTGAGAAAAGAGAAAATGATAGTACATCAGAAATGATCTAAACTTCATAGACTGCTCATATGGGAAATGATTGCGTCATGCTTACTTATCTGTTTAAAATTGTTATGTTCTTAATCTGTTTATTTACAAGTAATTTGAATTGTCAGTAGGCTGTATGCGTCTTTGAATCACTAGTAGTGTGGAAACTAAATCTAAATTACAACTGTGATTTGAACCCATGTTTGCAAGCGTGTGTGAGTAAAAGATTAGAAAAGATCACTATCAGATAAAGGATGTTAGATTTTGACAATAATTTTCTTTTGAGATCAGTTTCGGGTTATGTTGTTAGCACAATTAATGCGGTTCATCTCACTGCCCATACTCACAAGTATGCAAGGAGAGATTGAATCAAGACATGTCTCTACATTAACCGTTGAGCATGTATTCACCCTTGAATCATTCCTGGTTCATTGAAATCAAATCCAGATAAAAGTTGGATCCCCTTACCTTATAATCAAACACCATGTTCATTATCCCGAATCATCATACCGATATTCAAAGAAGAAAATCACATGAAACCAAGACAAAAGAATCACTCGATTCTGAATCTTATGATTCCTGATAATCCTTATGGATTCTGCTTGATTTTTCTGTGCTAATTTATGTAACTTCATTCTGAAAATTAAGAAAATCAATGGAAAAATCTTAGATGCCTTGAAGATAGTGCAAAATATCATAGCATATCAGTGGGGTACATGTTGTATATCTTATAATTAATACCTTAATACACAAGAACGTGATACAAAGATGCTTATAGTTTCAAATCCTATAATATTGTCAACTTGAATTACTTGTTTATGTGCTTATTACATATGAATAAAGAGTAATACATGACATGATCCCATATTCTTTGATGTTTATATTGTATCGTTTTTGCGATAAGTTAGCCTGATATGATCCTCTGCTCGTACCTTTGATCAAAAATAGCTTGTGTAAATGATTGTATTTATCTATCTTGAAAAGAACAAAAAGATTTTAAGTTTTTAAGTTTATGCATAGTTCAAGTTTAAATCAAAAAAAGGCCAAAAATATTTTATGTTTAATCCTCATGAATTGTATTTGAATCCTCTTGGTTGAATATTTTTATCTTGTTCGTTATTTGACTTGAAAAATCTTCATAAATTCTGAGTTGTAAATTGCGCACTTGTCAAGTACGCACGAAGTAACACTTGCGCACTTAACAAGTACGCAAGAGTTAAGCCTTGCGCACTTGTTAAGTACGCAAGAGTTAACTCGTGCGCACTTAACAAGTACGCACGAACATTAAGTGAAGGGTATAATTCAGAGACTTAGAACATTTTTTAAAGCTTTCATGCTTTCAAACCCAAGGTTTTCCTCTGCAATTTTACTCTCAAAAATCGTTTGTGTCCAATCATCTTCTCGTCCCGTCCATACTTTCATCATCGTATTCCATCTCAGTGGTGAGATTATAGACCGATTTCATCCGTTTAATCGTCACTTTGGATCGAATTCTGACCTAGAATCTTTTTAGGTTAATACCGACAAAATTTGGGGTAATATGGGTTGTTTGGGTAACTTATTATCTGTAACAAGCTAATAGGAAGCTTTAATCGACTCCCTAATCATCTCATGGTCCTCGATTGATCCGTCATTTGAAGTTGAACCGACAGTGGGTCGGCGATGGGTCTAGGTCAAAAATTAAACGAGTGTAGTGTTGATAATGGTACCATACGTTAGAATCCTTGATTCCGACCTAGTGGCGACCTAATCAACCCACATTTTGAACGAATTACAAGTTTCGGAAATTTTTGCTAAGGGTTGTTCTTGCGCACTTAGCAAGTACGCAAGAAATGCTTCTTGCGTACTTGTTAAGTACGCAAGAGGAAAATCCTGCGCACTTAGTAAGTGCGCAGGACCAACACTTAGAAATTTTTCTTAAGTCTGAAAATTTTTTCAAAGTGTAACTACTATACTATGTCATGTGTGTCTACTTCTAGTGTTATAAGTTGTTCTGAATATGTTTTCTGTGTGTGTTTGTAGGCTATGGCTCGTGCATTCACTGAAGAATTCAACCTAGTGGCTAACACCGAACCAGAATGGAAAGGCGCAACCTTTCAATACAGGGAGATTGTGGATTTTCTCAACAGATCAAGAATAAGTTATGCAATCTCAGCAAACCCAACAGTCTCAAGACCTTACCTGGAGCAATTCTGGGAGACTGCAGAGCACGATTGCACGGTATCCCCGAATGTCATAAGGGCTACCATTGACGGTCGGGGTATTGCTATCTCCGAGGATACAATAAGGAGAGTTTTGCAGTTCGAAGACCTTGCCACCGACCCAACATCCTATCCAGATTACTACGTGGATGGGTGTTAGAGGCACAGAATGGGATATGTCGGGGCAAGGGACTATGCTTCCTACAAGAAGATGTGGGTATTGGATCAATGGCGTTACTTTGCCCACATCATGATCGTGTGCATCTCATCCAGGAAAGCGGGGAAAGATGCCATGGGTCATGACCTAGCAGCGGCCATGGTGGGCCTGTCTCTCAATCGGGGCTATAACTTCTCTCGCTATATCTTCAAAGCACTAAATGACCAGATAAATACAGCAGAGAGGTTCAGGTTCCTTTTGTACCCGAGGTTTGTGCAGCTACTGATCGATGATGCACTTCCAAACCTACGCGCTATCGGGGAGAGACTGCAGGTAAAAAGGGTGGACAAGAGAGTCTTTGCTCAGTTTCTAAAGCCAGGCAGTGTAGAACCTACGCCTGCGCACACTGACCTCTTTGGCCACCTACTGAATGAAGCATACGTCGCTCCTGAAGATTGGAACTGGTATAGTCCCAACTCAGCACCAGAGATGAGTGATGACTCTGGTGAAGAGCAAGAGGAAGAGCATGATGATGATGACGGTGATGACGAAGGTGATGATGAAGGTGATGTTGGTGGTGCTGAGGAATCCGATTCGAAGACAACAGAATCAGATTCTTCTGATTCCGATGACGCACCATCACAGACACATCCGAGAAGGTCGGCACAGGTAACCCTGCCTGAGTCGTCTTCAAAAAGAAAATGACAAAGCTCGAGCAGCGAATACGAGCCGGATTCCGACTCTGACGCTGCTCTACAAAGACGAAGGCGAGAGAAAGCCAACAAGAAAAGAGGCGATAGGCAATAGGTTGCTATCCCCAGGGTTGAAGAGATTCAGACTGTGCAGCCAGTACAAGTTGAAGCTGCCCATCCAGAGTCAGAATCTACCACGCCAGCACGGCAACTGTTTAGAAGGAGGAGAAGGCCACTGGTACAAGCAGATGTGGCAGTCACGACGGTCACAGAGGTGATTCCTGTGACGGTGACCCTCCCTACTCCAACCGTCCAGGTGATGGTGACTGCTCCACTTCTCACGGAGTCAGTCACCATCACCCCAACTATAACTCCCATCATTACATCCCCCATCCCAACACCCACCAAAGAGCCGTCAGGTCAACCCTTCAACTATGGTGATTTCTCACAAGGGTTTGACTTTGACACAATCTTCTCCTCTCCCATCCATAATGCCGAAGCCTCATCATCTAGGCATTCTGATCCGAATGATGCAAGGATCGATGTGCTAGAGACCCAAGTTGCTGAACTGTTGAAGACCATTCAAAAGTCAAAGGAGGAGTCTGATGCTCAACAAGCACAGATTAATTCCCTGGCCGATGAAGTTAGGATTCTCCACAGCCAGAGAACAGGGACAAATGAGCAATTGAAGAATGTCATGGCACAGAATGAACTGTTAATGAAGACTAACGAAATGATTCTAGGCCACAGAACTTCACTTGAGCTGAGGATGGACTTGCAGAGAAAAGAGCACGCAGCGATGGTCAAATTAGTTGGTGAACTGACCGCGAAGCTAGGTGCTCAGGGGGAGAAGGAGACAGAGAAAGAGAAAGACAAAGAAAAGAAATCCACCGGTGCCGGGTCTTGTCATCCAGTCGATCTGACTAAGGATGATGATAAACACAAGGATCCTGAAGTCGGTCCTAGTGGAGGTGAGCACCTAGCTTTGGCGATTGTGCCCATCTCTTCTGTTCCATTGGCTGAGGGGGAGTCTACTCAGCAAGAGGGTGGTGATGCCTCAGGTGGTGGTGGCGGAGATAAAGGGAAGTCAGCGGCTGACGTGCTCAAGGACTTATCTGATGATGAGATCCTCTATTTAGAGCCTGACTATTCCAAAGAGGCACAGATCGATGCTCTCCTTAATCTGGAAGAAGGAGAGATCGAATCTGGTGATGACTGGAATGAGGATGATGATGATGTGGTGATAGAGATTCCCAAGGGCGACGGGGAAGGAGAGTACGAGTTAGAGGATGGTGAGATCTTTGAAGTACCATCGCTCGAATCTCTACTTGACACAGGCTCAGTTGACATGGCAAGTAATGTTGAAGCCACAACTGAAGCCTCCCCGGTCGACCCTATACCTGCGGACCCCGAGGCACAAAAAGAGAAAGACATGCCTTCTGCATCTACAAAGGGTCCAGCTCCCGTGTGGCAAAAGACGTCTATCACAGACAAGCACGAAGCGACAGGTATGATCTTGGCTGTTAGGTTCTAGGAGGACAAACAGTTGTTCGCCATCAAAAGATCTGGGGGTTCAATACTTGAAACCCACCAGTGAGGCGTTCAACTCTTTGCCCAAGTACGACCTAGTTAACCTCGCAAACCGCGATCTGCTAAGTCACTCGAATAATGAAGTAACAATGGGTTTGTGGGTAACATTACAGCGGGAAGCAAGATCAGGGAAATTTGAATACTTCAAGCCTCAGGTGCCCAGAAGAGTCAAGGATAAGCACGCTGTGCATCCTGTGACTAAGAAGCCCATAAAGAGATTGGTATACAAGCCAGTACGATGTGAAACTAAGATTCCCCTGAGCAAGTTACCTCAGGATATTCTTGGTGACATGTGGTACTGGTACGTTGATCCAAAAACAGGCGAGGCTGTGGTAATGAGTAAAGGTAAGTCAGCAAGTGGAAGCATGGTGCCAAAGGAAGTGATCAGGATATTTGATGAAGTCTTCTTCATCAACTTTTCTGTGAACGATCTGGAGGTACTAGCCGACAAGTACTGCATCCACACTGACGAATGGACGAAGCTTCTCTCTGCTAAATATGACAAGGTGATTAAGTTCTGCCTTGATTACAAGAAGAAGATGGAAGCTAAGGAACAAGTGCTGTGAAGACTGAAGAATGTAGACTGAAGACGATGAAGATCCCGAGCTATTGTCAAGAGGGAGTTTGTTGATGCACTTTCCTGTGACAACACTCTGGATAGAGTCTTAGTTTGTATTTCTAATGTCTGTAATTTGTCTTTGTATGTAAGAGTCGTTATGTAATAGTTTATCGAGTTGTATTTACTTTTACATAATGTTTGTTGTTTTTCTGCTAAGTGTTTTGCGCACTTACATGTGCGCAGGAGAAAGCTCCTGCGTACTTAGCAAGTACGCAAGAACACCTTTGCGTACTTGTTAAGTACGCAAGAGCAATTGGTCCTGCGCACTTGCTAAGTGCGCATGCATCAGGTCTGTATAAATAGGATAGGTTCACAGAGACTAAGTACGCAGAAACCATTTGTTCAGACGAACTCAGTTCTGCTAAGTACGCAGCTTGTATTCTCTCTGTAACCGTCGAGTGTTTATAATTGAAAGAACGTTTATTGTGACTCTCGTGTTTGGTTTACTTTGTTTTGTAAGACTCTCCACCTAGTCACGGGTATTCCGCAACCCGGTCCGACTAGTAGACCACTTGCATGTGACGATCCGACACACACGAAGGGACCTACATAAACTTTGAAGAGAGAAATACATTGTGAAATTTATCAATATTCTCTTTGTAGTTTCTTGTTGCATTTTCATAGTTGTTATTATTTCAACCAATATCAACTAAACAGAACCATCTTTTAATATCTCGATCCTACATAGCCCACATAAATTAAGTTAACTAATGATTTAATGGGCTAATTAATTATTTAGTATGATTAATAATTAATTAGATTAGAAGCCCAATAAAAAGGAAATTAGATCAAATGGAGGTGATGTGTATGAAATGTATATAAAAATATTAAGAATTACATAATAGTTTTGAAAGGGAAATACCAAAGACTCAACCACACACAATGACAAGTATAGCAGTTCGTATGTAGCAAGTAAAGGTAAGCCCGGATATCAATCCGTGGACACCTAAGACGACCCTGGATAGTAAACCTCTATCGGGTCTAAGCCTAGTGATATGATCAAGATGGAATTAACTACGAACCTAAAAATATGAACTAAATGCAAATGACTCAAAGAATCAAAACTAAAAGACTCTAAACAAGGACAATGTAGCAAACAAGCATATTAACAAAGAATGGAAAACTCGGGTAAGAAATCAAAGAACTAAGACAACCACCTAGGCAGAAATCCTATGAACATGAAATGACTAAGGTAAGAAACTGTATGACTATCTCTAATGATACAAGTCTAAAGCTAACCAGGTATGTTTCTACTCCATGAGAAAGCTAAAAGACTCGTGTGAAGGTCGGGATAGGTTATGCTAAAATCTCAATAGAGGGTTCTCAGGTCGGTCTCACCGCTCTCAATGCTGTGAAAGGATGTGGTCCACAACACTAGAGCAAAGGAAAATCAGATATAAAAGAAGCAAATAAACCCTAAGAACACTAACACCACGTCAGAAAATCAAAACTCGTACGGTCACGTAATCTAAACTCAACAAACAATGGGTAGGAGGTTTCAGGATCTATCTATCACATGATCAGTCTCAAGAAAAGGTAGGGCACTGAATTTACTCTCTAACTACATCCTAGATACCAACCGCTATGGTCAAGTCAGTCGTCTATCTATCAAAACACAAAGTAATGACGTCTAGCATGCAATACTCAACCTACAAGACACGAAACCAACTAGACACAAATAGGACATGATCATAGCAGTAGAATTTAAATAAAAAAAGCATACATCATCATTTATAAGCACCCAACATAATGATTTTAAGATTAATAAAACAAGTCATATGATTAAATACCGAAAAAACGTCTTTACATGCAAATATTCTTCCAAACCTAGGTGGCTAATAAAACTAGCCACTCAAAATAGAGTAATACGAAATCAAACAATGTTTAAACATGACTAGAATCGAAATAAAGTTCTAGAAAAGATAAAAGAATGAAAACTGTAGGTCCTGATTTTAGACAAAATCACTCAAATGGATCAATTACACACACACACACCTGCGGAATCGGTGTGTATGGTGGTGAAACAGAGACAAATAACAGTAAATGGTGAAGATAACAGGCTAACCATACTCAAGAATACAATACAGATTGATATGAAAGTGTAAGAACACAATGAACAAAATCACTGCTTGTATTGATTCAAGGAAAACTGTGAACATGGAATGCAAGGGTTACAACCGCCACTCACACCCTAAACATTCTCATAACTAGGCTATTTGTAGGCTGCTGACAGGTATCGAAAGTATGCTCATCGAAACTACTAGTTTCGATTGAGCATTTACATCAGATAGAAGAACAACCTGTCGAAACAACCCATATCTCGAAACTACTAGTTTCGATTGAACAAATCTCAACTGAAACTAGGTAGTTTCGATGGCCCATACTTAAACTAATTAAAGCAGTAAATTACATGAACAGAAACTACTGAAACACAAGAAAAAAAACAAAAGACATTTGTTCAGAGTTACATTGATGACATAGCTTACAAAATACTTGACCCTAAAAAAACCGAATTATTCTACAACTAAAAAGCTTCTCTAATTCTTGATCCTTGTGTTCCAGAGACTCCAAACCTTCGTCTTCAGTGCTCCTTAGTTGTATACTGTCGCAAGGGAACGATAGATTTGATTGAAACTCATTAAAAGCTTTTTAAACGGCTGACTAGGGTTTTTCTTCTCGAAGAGGCGGTAGTGGACCGCTACATAGTACCTTAGCAGTCTGCTAAGGGCTTATGTCACTCGGAATGACACGCGGCCTGTTCCGCAATGATTATGCTTTTTAGACGGCTGGCGGACCGCTAGAGACATCTATGGCGGTCCGCAAAGGGCTGTTTTCCAGAATTTTTCTTTTCTTTTTCTCCATCTTTTCCCTGCTCTCTCATGTATGATCTATCTCCAGAAAATACTTCATTTTCTCATACAAGCCTGCAAATTCAATATATAAACTAATAAGTATCAAAATCTCATGAATTTGCCAATAAACCCGAACCAAATGTGGTAAAATAAGCATGAAAAACATATGTGTTTTACAACACATCAGGAGGCTTATAAATAGAGGGCTTTGCATAAGATGCAAGAGAGGAGGAACAACACAAAACCCCTAGCCACCTTACTAATGTGTGAAATTCGTAACATAAATTAATTAGGAAATTCCTTACACGTGTTTAGTTTTAAATTGGTAATCACCAAGAACCAAATTACACACGTATAGGCAAGTATACCTATCGCAGCGCAATATAGTAGAATGGTATGAACCGAATATCAATCCATGCATATGATGACTCCTAATACTAGACCCTCTATCAATATTCAATCGGTGAAAAGGAGAATTGTGTAGAAAACTAATGTTTGGATTCAGAAAAGCAAAGACGAATTTTGGAAAGCTTTGAGAAATCATAATTGGAAAATAACCATTTATACTCGAATCATCGAAGTTGGAATGACAGTCATGATTGATTTTATTACGAAAACTGTTTCTATGGTGTATTTTAAGAACAGAACAGTATGTGAAGTGCTAGAACGGACGTTAACCCAGATAAGGTATTAATCCCACAAAACCAATGAGTTGGTGCTATAGACACACACTAATACCCTAATCAAGTGAAGCCAGTTTTGTCACAAATTCCTTATGACATAGAATCTCTCTAAATGTATAGACATATATGTGCCCTAGAGATTTACAATATCTGATTAGTCTATTAGAGAAAACCCTATCAAGTTCCTAGACCCTTTTATTCAGATCTATTCCCTAGGTAGCTCACAAGTTTTACTAGTTTTATTTCTAAATTGTCTATTACTGATTAAGGTGTCAAACCTCAGGATATAAGTGCACTTTTATACCCTAAAGATAGAATTAGAGGGTCAAACACACATAACTTCATAGGAAGACCAATCAAGACCATACAACTAGATTTAAAACCAGATTCAACAAGTAATCATACACATCACAAGTTCCATGGCAACAAATGAATAAAATCACACAATCAAAGCATAATCAATCCCAAAAGTCAAACCAAAAAGAGAATCATCTCATCCAACGCTATAAAGTGTTTAGCCGGTGTAACAATCGCTGCTTTTCAGGTCAACACCGTTTCTTGACTTTTTATACTTTTATATTTTTATATTTTTATATGTTTCTAGAAGTTCTAGGAACATCACAGCAGACGAACACTAAGGTCACCACGATAATACCCGATTAAGTGCATACACAGTGTGAAACGCGAACGCGTTAAATAAATGGGTAAAAAATTATACTTCAAAATTAATTTTTATTTTTATAATTTAGTTGATGATATATATTATTTTATTTATTTGTAGTAACCTTTTTGAATCTTGTTAAACTAACGATTATTGGTGGTTCACCTGGTATTTACTCGGTACAAGTTTTAAAAACATTCAAGTTTGCGTTTATAAAAATCTTTCATGTAACCCGTCAAAATTTATGATTTTATTTCACAACAAGTTTATATTAGATGACTTCATTTTATTTATTTGTTTTGGAGCCACTTTTATATAAAAATGCCAAATCTTTATAAAAATGGTTTTATAAAAAAACACACCTACACTTCACTTCTTTTTATATAAACCACCTAATCCCCCACCCCCACCCCATATTCCCCCTCGTCCTTCCTCATTTTTGGTGCAAGAGCCCCCCTCTCCCCGTTTTCTCTCAAAAATCCTTGTATTTGGTGTTTGATCTTGGTATTTTGGGTGTTGATAGCTTGTTCCTTCTACATTCCAGAGATTTACAAGTTTTTAAAGGTAGTTTTAATCCATAGAATTTATGTTTTGAGTCTTGCATGGATGATCCATGGATCACCAAGAACACACACCGCACACACATGTACTTTAATCTTGCATTTTTGTTGTTTTTAAGTGTTTAAAGCTTAAATCTTGCATTTTAAACAAGGATTCATGGATGATTTTCGTTTGTAATCATCCATGATGAGTTTATTAGGTTAGATCTTTCAAAAAAATTGATGAACAAGTGCAAAAACACCATGTGTTCATCATAACTTGATTTTTAGATCTTGAACTTGTTTTGAACCACCATTTGATTATAGTTGTTGGTTAGCAAGAAATCACAGGGGTTTAACACTCCTTAACATCATCAAGGGCTATATTGAGGTATAAATTTGGATCAAAACTTGTTTTATGTTCATGAATATCCAAGAAAAAGATGTTCTTGATTAATTTTTGTGAATGTATGATCTTGTAAGACCCCAAACCGGGCATCCTACAGTTGGTTCTCACAACTGGTTATTCTCTTTAAAATACTCTTGTTATTAAACAAGCTACAGCGGAAGTCTTTTTAAAATTAATAATTGTTATTTAATATCGTTAGTGTCATTAAGTTTACCTCACGAATGCCTGCACACCAATCCGAGTAGCACCGCTCCCAAGCCAAGATACGTCGACCCTAAGCTCACCTGCAACACAATCTAACGTACACATAAAGTCAGCTACGCTGAGTGAGTTCTAATGGCTTAATTTAAAGAAGAGTCAACTCGTCTCATTTTCATCTTTATTTCCACACAAGACCCTCTGGTCTTTTAAATATAGTTTTGTCATTTGTTAATATATAGATAACCCCTGTTATCTTACAATATCCCAAAGGACTCCAGACTCACCTTACCATTTTAACCCAGAAAGTCTCTCCGACATGGATCGAACTTACCACTCTGATAACTCAAAGTTTACCACACATATTAACCCCACCCTGGTTATCTCAACCACCCTCTAGACATCGGCTTAACCAGTCCTAACCAAGACTCTCACAACCCAACTGGCATAACAGTTATAAACACCACATCACAATCCCGACACAACGGTCAGTCTAACTCTACTCACCACATTGATACCATCTACATATCACATTAATATTATCTCATGCGCCATAAATATAACTCAACACTTGTATGCAATTTAACACACATATATATATATGCACACAAACACATACCTCATCACCGCACCCTCGTCAGGGGTATCCCCGTCGGGATGCTCGTCATGAGCTTAGATCTACCCTTGTTACAGGGCCCCACCACTAATCATAGCGACACACTCGTCATCTTACGATGACTTCCCAGCCACCCCCTTGGTGATAACAATTGAAGAACTTGGTTCTCCGTAACTTGACTTCCCGTGTCATAAAGATAACGACTTAAGTCCACACAACACATATAAGTAACACATAGTGGCATACATGCAAAACCATGACTTGTTACCTAAGCACATATCACATACGTGCACACACAACCACTCCTCCTAGTCGTATCCGTACGACCTGTAATTTCAATCCTGACTCACCCTTACTAGATCACTATACATCATACCACAAATAGTTTCATATCCAGCCCACTTACTCTAGGTACAAGACCTGCACCCTTAGTCTCGTATTTAGATATTCAAATACATAGCTCATTAATTTAAAACTCAAAACTCATTAATACGTTTAGTTTCTCAAAAACGTTTACTCACACACTCTAAGGACCCCCGTAGACCCTTAGTCAAATTATAATATAACTAGCCCATAAACACTTCTAAATCACATCGTGACTTGCGTCACGTATAGTTAATAGCACATAATGCATGAGTATGTACGATAGCCCCAAAACGTTTAAATAATTAAAGAGGGGATTAGAAACTCACTAGATATGAAGATCCAACTCTCAAACTTCAATGGTCTCCTCGTACGAACATGAACCTGTCAACATATGATCACATGGTCAGAGTACGTCCCAACATGTGTCAATTGTATATAAATATAAACATTCCCAACACTCATCTTCTCGCACACCCCTTTCATCCATGCAAAATCCTAGCTCCATGTGCTGGCTCGAACCGGGTTATCATGGACCCGTTCGTAACCCGCATGCATGCATGTTCACGTGCCATGTAACACCTTAATCTCCTATGTCACACGTACCCGATCCGGGATCCCCATACACGTTCGACTCCTTCCATGCAAACCCTAGGCTCGTAACACACCCTAATTGGGTGTAACCCGATTCCATTCTCCTCCCCATTCACCACCATGAACCACCGTGTACCACCATCGTGTTCCGCCACCTCGAGTATCTCTAGCCTTACCTCACCGAGTCCCCCCATCTCTCCATCGTCGTCTTCGTCCTCAATCCAGATCCAAACCCAAGTGGGTTAACACCATTCAAGCCACCACCACCTCACTCCTCGCTTCCGCCCTTATCTGACCAACATGCTACTGTCGTGCAACCACAGCCATCGCCGACCGCGTTGTGGGCACTACAGCCCCTTCGCGCTGCCCTCTGGTCATTCCCGTGTGCCACTCGTAATCACCACCTCCACTCGTCACTCCCCTTCTCCGTTCCCATCACTAGCCGAGACCACCGCCCAAAACCCTAGTCGGGTTCCCCTGCAGAAAACGTGATCAAGAGAGAAAAACAAGGACGAGGAGAGGTTTACCTTACGTGAAGATAGGTCCTCTCCCGCTAGATGCCGCCGCAAGACCATCGCGGGATCACCGACGTGCTCCTCTTTCCTTCCCGGCGATTATCTCTCCCTCTCGGTCTATCCCTGCCGTCGAACACACACCTAGGCCAAATGGCCTAGGTTTTGCGCAAAGGATGGTTTATAAACCGTTAGTTATTTCGTTTCGGGTCCCTCCGAATACGTTTAACGCGTTTCTATCTCACATTCTTGATCAAACGACTATCCGGGTCCCCTAATTGTGATAATCCCGCTTTATGGGGGACTTTTATAATCCAAGTTGCTTAAAAGAGGCCTTGATCCCTCAATAACTCGATCCATTCGTTAAATAAATTTTTGGGATGTTACAAATCTAGCTTCTCAAATCATTTTTATACTGTAGAGTGTATTTTGAAATGAAAATTTGAGGTCCTAACTCTAAATGGATGGTTTTCTAGAATTTGTGCAAGTTTAATGCAATTTAATGGGAGAAAATTGGGAAAAATATGTACGGGTTATGGAAAACTCTCAAATTTTTAAAGTAGCTTTTTTTCGATGTATTATAACTCCAGTAAAAAGTTTAGAATTTTTCAAGTAGTTCTCGATATTCTTTGGACTTGAAATGTTTACTGAAACTTTCTATGGGTATGTAACTGACTTGGTAAAAATTTCGTTAGTGTTTGACATTCTTTGATATTTTTCTCGATTTTATTAATTTAAAGCTTAAGATATTCATAATAAATAATCTGAATTTTAGAAAATTATGAACTTTTCACAATAATTATTTTTCACTATTATCAGCTTAGAGTAAATATTTGAAGTGTTAAATTTAAGTTTTGATATGCTTTTGAAATTATGTGCCTTTAAAAGATTATAAAAATGGGCTTTTGTGGACTTTTTATATAAAAATTAGTTCGTAAAAGTTTAAAATGAGTTTGGTCAGAATATAAACATACTTTAAACTCTTAATTTGGACTTTATAAATGGAAGCTAAGATCATCCTTAAACGTTAATTTTAAACGAAACAAACTTTTGGACTTTATAAATGGAAGCTAAGATCATCCTTAAACGTTAATTTTAAACGAAACAGACTTTTAAATCTGTAACCAGACTTTACGCGCGTAATGACATTTTTAGGCAAACGGACCCGTGAATTAAAATTTTACCAAATTTATTTATATAAGTTCTGATGTACTTTATTAAATTTTAAACTTTAAGTTTTGAAGTCACAAATTTATATAAATTCGGTTTTTATAATAATAAGCGGTTCGTACGCGTATACACGGGTTTTGGTGTGCTAAAGATTACATAGCCACGTTTGTTTCGTAGACTTATTCACATACTTTAGGTGTTCTAAATGCATTTTTCGTGTCTACTTGATTAGTAGGACTCAGTTAGGACACTGTTTTTGCGGCTTCTTTGGATCTAGCCGCACTTTTGCGATCCTACTTTCATATGAGTTTCGCGGCCCCACTTTAATTTTTACTATTTTCAAGGGAGAAGCTGCTTCATTTACTTTTTGGCACATGTTATATGGATACATAGATGCATGAGTTTACTTTTTGATAATGCACTAAATCACCAATTTTGGACAATCAATTAGCTGAGTGCAGCTGTTGGGAATTTTGGGTAGTACTACTTGGGTTGACACCCCCGCCTATGATTTTGTAGGTCCCACCGAGGTGTGCTACGGATCTCCTAGACTCGCGGAATAGCACGTAGATGACGTGCGGAATCCATCATCAATATGCATACGTATAGATGACAATCAATGGCAATATCAAACACAACACAATGTAAATAAACTTCTCTTTGTATTGCTCCAAATCAGTGTGTTTACAGACTCAATCAGAATGCATACAAAATGAATCATGCAAACACCTATTTATACTAAACAAAACACCAGTTCGCCACAAATGTGGTCTAGGCGAACTTGCTAAGTTCGCCTGTTACAAACGTAACACAAAATACAACTCACAATGAACATTACAAAGATTAAGACAATTCAAAATATCTACCTGCTTCTTGTCACCAAAACATGCTCTAACATACTCCCCCTTGACAATAGCTGTAGATGTCTTTAGTTTCTAAACGTTCTTCCAATTCTATGGCAAAAGACTTCCAACATGCACTCATCTAGTCACACAAACATGCACCACTCTCTTGTACTATAAGGCCTGCTTCCTTCATTCACTTGAATACAAGATCTCATATATGTTAAGAGTCTCCAAGTATTTTATAGAGAAATTGATCAGATTCATAGAATCATACAAACGTTCTATGATCTTTCCATCTTTACCTTCAATCACTGCTTCTCTAGTATTCCAGTCAACATACCACCACTTCATATTACCAATGAAGTCTTGTGGGAATTTCTTTAACGAAATCTTCTTGAGAGCTTTGACTGGTTTATACTTAATCTTTAGCACATGCTTCATAGAAGCAGGGTTAACATTGCCAAAGTCAATTACCCTTTTACCTCTTTGCGGCTTCAACCTTTCATACTTGCCCGATGAAATCTCAGTTCTGATTAACTTGCAGATTTGCTCAGCAATTCCATTTCTTGATCTATTTATCAATGGCTTAGTAGTTAGTCCATTCATTTCACATCTAGGTATGGAATTAAAGTATCTGAGCTTGGGCTTATGGTATTGAACTCCATCGCCTCTCTTAATGGCAAATAACTTCAGCTCTTCGTTATAGAACCAACTGAGTGTTTGTTCTAAACGGTGGTGCTATCACTTGGAAGAGTATTAAACAAATTGTTGTTGCTCAATCCACCACCGAATCAGAATATATTGTCGCTTCAGAAGCTGCAAAGGAGGCTGCTTGGATGAAGAAGTTCATTGCTGATCTCGGGGTAATGCCTAGTATTCAGAAACCAATCGAGATATTGTGTGACAATACTGGTGCCATTGCTCAAGCCAAGGAACCAAGGTCACACCACAACACAAAGCACATAGTCAGAAAATTTCATTATATGAGGGATATACCGGAACGGGGAGACATCGTGTTAAACAAAGTTCACACAGATCAGAATCTAGCTGACCCGTTCACTAAGCCTATGCCTCATTCTAAACATGAGGAGTATGTTGATAAGATATGCCTTAGATTTGCTAGACAGTGGGTTTGATCTATATTTAGTATTTGGTGTTTTCGAACACTATAGTTACATTGGTATTTTATATTTGATTTAATGGTTAAATGCGTTAGATGTTACTATGTTCGCTAGTTTATACGTTTTAGAAATCCTTAAATATTGAATTCTAAATGTCCGTAGTCAATCAGATTCATGGGAATCAATCTGAATGTAAGACTACTGTGAATCGGATGGTTGGTTCATTATGAATCAAAATCCAAGTATTTGGAGATCATGTTCACAAATAATCATTAGAGAATGATTATTGGACATAACTCGTTTCAAAATTATCTTCATGGATCAAAGTCTTGAGATGTTTTGAATATGGTAAGATCTATCGATCCTCGACCCGAGGCACATACTAGAACTAACTCTGACTAAAGTTATTTCTTTGATCTTATCTAACGTTGTACCTTAATAGGAAGTAATAAGGGTATGATCAGGAGTAATCTGAAGTTTAGTGGGAGTTGTACGTGGCCAAAGGAATTATGTTCTCCTTTAATTAGGAGTTGGACATTCTGGCGCCCTCGTTGATTCGAACTGGTGTAAAACGCATGGCCATGCTCAAACTAAAGAGTAGTTTGTTTAGACCACTTTGAATTAGAGAACGAGAACAAGAATAAGAATAGTTGAACAACATATGAGAAGTGAATTGTATCTATGTCTCATGTTCAACGGATGCCCTAAACAGAAATGATACATAAATATGTTTACCATGATTGTTACACTTGGTAAAGTAAAGGTTACTTGTACACAAGGAAATAGTTTGACGATTGTAATACGTCATGCCTTGCTAGGGGCGGTGAGATGCAGCTAGGCGTCCACCATTGTCTACGTTGAACCGATTAATTGATGAATTGTCCAAGTGGGAGATTGTTGGATATATGATGTCTGATCGTCAAATAAGTCAACCTTACTAACAAAGTACGATCCAAAGAGTTACACTTTGGGCAACGAGCAAATATAATATTTAATTGTTAAATATTATAGTTCACGAAAGACGAATTTATTAAACGGTGGATTAATATTTAAAGAAATATTTATCGGTGATTGAGTTAATTAATTATTTAGTGAAATAATTATTTACGGGGAGTAAATGTTTAAAATGTTAAACATTTAAAGAATGCATTTTTACTGATTATTTATAATTAGTAAAGTACAAGGTTTAATAATTAATAGTTAATTATTAGTTGGGTATTAATTGTTAATACCTCAGGGGCCCGATATGTAATTACAATGGTTATAAATATATCATTATAATTAACCCTAAAACCTAATCACTCCCAACCCAAAATCGGCGCCCCCTCCCTTGCGAGACCCAACGCCGACCAAGAACCACCGCTGCATGCTGCCACTAGCCGTCGGCCACTGCCGTCGTCGCCACCCTGCGCCGCCGCCATCCTCCCTTGTCCGTGTGACGGGTTTGCTTGTTTGCTGGTTTTTTCGTGATCATGTCATCTAGCGTGACGTTTGTTGGACCAAGGTGTTCTGATTTGGTTATCGTCAAAGGTATAATCTTTGAACATCCTATGGTTGAGTTTTATATTATATTGTTTATATGCGTGTAATTGGATCACTGTCCGGGATCCAGATCCAGGCCGGCCATTTAGGTGAGCAGGGGGTGCGACCGCACAGGGCCCCAAATTTTGTGGGGCCCAAAATTTCGTTTTACCTCGTTTTACATATATCGGTGGCGGATGCGACGGTGTATGGTGGAGGGCGGCGGCCGACGGTGGCTGGAGAGAGAAGAAAACAAACATGCACCCTCTCATTTTTTGAACAGGCACCTTCCATTTTCTTTAAAGTGAAGAGAGAAGAAAAATCAGAGAAAAGAAAGTGAAATCGAGTTTTAAACTCCGGCGATGACCTGGTTTTTATCGTGAAGGAGTAGAATGAGACCACATAATGAAAAGATGATGATTAAATATAATTAAAAGGCTAAAATAATAAATAAAAAAGATGGTGTCATGAAGTATAATTAGCTATAGTCCTACACTCCTACCCCATTTAAATCAACTAAAAATTTATTTTTGTATTATTTCTTATTTTCATTAAGTTCTTTATTGATGGTTTATTGTTTTATTTATTTTACAATTAGCTAGGACTGTTATTTTATAAATATTTCTATCATTTTTGAAAATATAAAAAACAATAAATATTTTTATCATCTACTTATGCTTTTGGAGTAACAGATGTACACTACGAATGTAAAACAAATATATTACGATATTCGGTTTCAAAGTTTTGGTTCCGCCACTGGTGGTGGGCGTTAGACGGTTTTAGTAAAAAAATAATTTATATAAGTTTATATTTTAGGTGCCCATTTTTACTAGTCGTACCGGGCATCTGAAATTTCAGGGACGGCCTTGTCTAGATCTGATCTGATATTGTACTCTAAACCGATTTCGTAAAAATATATCTGATTTATTTATTTAAAAGAGTTTAAATATTATTTATTTAAAAAGTTAAACTGTTACAATGATTCCCAACGCTTCTTCTGTATGTTTAGGGTTTCTTAAAACCTTGTTTTGTTCTTCCTATTTCTTGTAATTTCATTGTTGATTAAAGGGAATAAAACCTCGATTTCATGTTTTTTTTACAAGCTTGCTTGGAGAACAGAGAGGAAGTTGTTTCGCATACATGAGAGGACTCTGGGGACATATCAGACGTCGGTGAATCGCATTGTCTTTTTCTTGATAGTTGCATTTGACAATCATGACTCTCTTGACCATGCATATCAAACTTCAAAATAAAATAGATGTCTACGCAGAGCGTGTAATTCTTTTAAGGAAGATAGTATAGAGTAGAACTTTTTTAAGGAAGGAATGTCAGATCAGGAAGTTCGACGGGAGGTTACGCGTATATTCTCTTCCTCATTTAGTTGTCTTTGTTGTTTTGTTACTTAATATTCTGAATAGTGAAAACTCTTAGGTATTATAAATATTATCATTTAGTTTTCATGTGGTCATAAAAATACTACTGCTATATTTTATTTTCTTAATGTCGATTTCCATAATGAAATAGTAATTTGTAACAAACAATATCTATTATTTACTGTTACCGAATTAAGATCGTTTAGTACAACAGTTTACTTGCTTATCAGGTTGTAAAACAATTTTCTTACATCAGATAACAAATTAATTTGATTATATTGTTAATCCTAATAAGCAACTACACAAACTATTTGGATTAACAATAAACCGCATTTCTTTTAATATTGCAACTACTAACACAGCAAACTGATACGTGTCATCTAATTTCGGGTCTTTGTATGTAAATAAAGTATAGCACACAGAATAAGAATTATACGTTAAACCAACATACCAGCTTAAACTTTACGCCTCACTCCCAACACTGTAAAAAAAAACAGTTGCAATGCGTTAGAAAGAAACAAACAAATATGTGTGTACATAAAAAAGGTATGGAGCCAATATAAAAACATATGATTTATTAAAAGGAGCCTCCATTTAAAATATGGGGAATGAGTTATTGAAAGAAAAAAAATAACACACAACACTTTTAGTTTCCAAATCTCATTTCCCCTTACTCACCCACTGTCTGATTTGGGAATTGGCAAGCAGCATACACACAAAACAAAAGAATAAAAATCAAAATTCAAAACCAAAAGCATCCGGTTAAAGATCTTAACCAATGATTATTAGAGATTAGAACACAAACTTCTAGAAACAAACACATCTAAACATGATATAAGGTCGAACAATAGTCAAAATTGCAACTTATTTTCTGCAAATTCAAAGATTCTAATGTGAAAATAAGAACCAATTGTATTGTAAAATTGACATAAAATTCTCTAATTTACCACTTACAATAATCTCTACTGTTAAGTTTTAGCGTCGCCAACCGATCACACAAAACAAATGAAGAACCCTAATTTTAAAACAAATATTTGAAAAATATATATATATCTGAAGTACAAGTATTTGCTTGTTTACTAGGTTCTAAAATAACTATTTTACATAAGATAGCAAATAAATTTGATTGTATTTCTAATCCTAACAAACAATTACACAAACTATCTAGATTAACAATAAACTGCATTTCTTTTAATATTGCAACCTCTAACATGGCAAATAACTAAACTGATACGTGTCATTTAATTTTAGGACTTTGTATGATAACAACGTAAAGCAAACAGAATAAGAATTATGCGTTAAACCAACATACCAGTTAAAACTTTACGCCTCAAATGCTTTCCCAGATCTGAAAGAAAAACAGTTGGAATACATTAGAAAGAAAAAAATGAATATGTATGTACATAGACGAAGTTGTTGGGTATTTTCGCAGTGGTGATCAGTTAGATTAGTTATCAAAAAACGGTTGATAAATAATTTTAGATTAATAATAATTATTTAGTAATTATTAATACGCAGCGGAATGAAACTGATTCAACACAAAATAAAACCCGACAGGATCTGGGTTACAAAACACACGAACACGGAATAAATATTTAATCTAACTACCAATGAGATTAATTATACCTTAGTGGTTAATGATTAACCGATCGAGACACCAAGGTACAACGAACCGATGCTAGATCGCGAACCGAACGCGAGACACAGGAAGCGCCGGGGCTGGCCGGAAACGGGCAGGCAGCGACTGGTTTGGTGGTCGGAAGTCGCAAGGCAAATACTATTCTATTCAATAGCAGCTTGATTTCTATGCGCTACTTCTTCTTGCGCACAACAGCCCTCAAAATCCTCTAGCCAATGCATCAGCCAAGAGGCTCTAATTGCCGCCGTTTTCCCCATTGTTGGTTAGAAAAAATTATTAGGATTATTATTATATATATATATATAATAATTAGAAACCCAATTAATTGTTTCGGGCCCAAAGTCCAATACAAGATAAAAAGCTTGTGCCCATTTAATTATTTTAATAAAAAAGATTAAAACAATAAATAAGAATTATTATTTATAAACCTGTATAAATAATAAATCCCGTGTAACGAATATATATAAAATATATCGTCTCGCTAACAGTTCGTAATTACCAGTTAAGCGGGTTAAGTGGATTTAATGTTCGTTGCCCTATGTGTAACTCTTACGGGTCACAGCTCGGTCAGTCGCGTTGTCCATCGGGTCGGTCCATAAAATCCAGCAATCTCCCACTTGGACGATCCACGATAAATCAACGCAAACAGTCAGCGGCGCTCTAGCTGCACATGGCTGTCCTTAACAAAGTATGACGCTTTAAAGTCATTAACCAAATATCTTGGTGTTAGTAATAGCTAACTGAAGCAAGACAATAGACTTATGGCAATAGTTGTCATTCATCCTTTCCGTATAAGACATCAATTGAATCAATGAGACATGGATTTAATTCATTCTCATATGGCGTTCAATTATTATTGTTCTCGTTCAAGATTCATAGTGGTCCAATCAAATACACAGTCAGTTTGGGTAAGGCCTTACACTTCACCAGTTTGAATCACGAGGGCGCCACGATGCCTAACTGTTACATATCATGTAAGAGTACAGAATCCCTTATCGACCACATACAGCTCCCACTAAACTTCAGGTCTGTTCCTAACCAATGCCTTTATGACTGGCAGTTACGCGACAGCGGTTGACAGTGATTAAAGAACAGTCCTTGGTAAACGAAAGTTCTAGTATGCGTCTCAAGTCAGAGGATACTAAATGAGTATACCAATATCAAAACATCTTATGATTAAAATCCATGAAGATGATTTGAAACGAGTTACATCCAACGTCATCCAATATGAGGTTTGTGAAGTTGGAAGTCAACTACTTGAGTCCAAGTTCAGAATAGTCTTAATTCAGAGTCGTTCCCACAATTCTGATCGATTACGGATAATTAAGAATACAAGATTCATGGATTAAACGTATTAAAATCAAACACAGTTATAAGTTTCAAAGTTGCATTTAACAAGTAAATCAAATTGAATTCAAAAAGTACAACTGTTTAATGTTCGTACATCCAAATACTAAATCAAAACATATCGCTAGCAAAACTAAGACCAATAGCATTTCTGTGCTGATCGACTTACTGAACGGGTCCGCTAGGTTTTGATCTGTGTCTACTTTGCTTATCACGATGTCACCACGTTCCACAATTTCCCGTATATAGTGGAACTTTCTGAGAATGTGCTTGGCTTTGTGATGAGATCGCCTGTGTTATCACAAAATAGCTCGATTGGTCTCCGAATACTTGGAACCACATCGAGGTCGGTTATGAATTTCTTCATCCAAGCAGCTTCCTTTGCAGCATCTGATGCAGCTATATACTCAGATTCGGTGGTTGAATCCGCCACCACACTCTGCTTGGAGCTCTTCCAGGAGATAGCTCCTCCGTTTAGAGTGAATACGAATCCTGATTGTGAGCGAGAGTCATCTCGGTCAGTTTGGAAGCTGGCGTCAGTGTAACATCTTACAGTGAGCTCTTCTTCCACTCCTCCAAATATTAAGAACATGTCTTTAGTCCTTATCAAGTACTTCAGGATGTTCTTGACTGCAGTCCAATGGGCAATGCCAGGACTTTGCTGAAAAAGACTGGTCATGCTTAAAGCATACGAGACGTCAGGCCTGGTACATAACATAGCATACATGATAGAACCAATCGCCGAAGCATATGGAATTGCTTCCATACGCTTGGTTTCAATGTCCGTTGAAGGAGATTGCGATTTGTTCAGCACGGTGTCTTTAGTCATAGGAACACCTCCTTTCTTGGAGTTTTCCATATGAAAGCGTGCCATGACCTTTTCTATATATGTGCCTTGACTTAGCCCTAGAAGCCGCTTAGATCTATCTCTGTAGATCTTGATTCCTAGAATGTAAGCTGCTTCTCCAAGATCTTTCATTGCAAAACAAGTTCCCAACCTGTGTTTAACATCGTTAAGCATAGGGATGTTGTTTCCAATGATAAGTATATCATCCACATACAAGATGAGGAATGATATAGTGCTCCCACTAGCCTTTCTGTAAACACAATGCTCATCTTCATTTTTGACAAAACCAAACTCTTTGATATTTTGGTCAAAACTAAGATTCCAGCTTCGAGATGCTTGTTTGAGTCCATAAATAGACTTATTCAGTTTACATACCCTATTAGGATATTTTGGATCAACAAAACCATCAGGTTGTACCATATAGACATCTTCAGAGAGATGCCCATTAAGGAAAGCGGTTTTGACATCCATTTGCCATATCTCATAGTCATAGTACGCGGCTATGGCAAACAATATCCTGATCGATTTGATCATAGCAACGGGCGAGAAGGTTTCATCATAGTCAATGCCTTGAGTCTGAGTAAAACCTTTCGCAACTAGCCATGCTTTATAGGTGTGTATATTTCCATGCATGTCGGTTTTTCTCTTGAAAATCCATTTGCTCCCTACTGCCCGAGATTCGGGGGGTAGCTCAACCAAGTCCCAGACTTGATTATCACGCATAGATTGCATCTCGGCGTTCATGGCTTCTAGCCATTTTGCAGATTCTGGATCTGAAATAGCAGATTTGTAGTTAGTAGGTTCGTCATTAGACTCGGCTACTAATAGGACCTCGGTACTATCAAGATGCCATAGGTATCTGTTAGGTTCTTTGCGAGTCCTTACACTTCTGCGAACGCTTGTGTTTATGTCTGATTCATCAGCAACAACTTCTTGTTGTTCAGACGCTCCGACTTCATCAGCGGTTGTTTGTGGTTCTCTAATTTCTTCAAGATCCACTATATTATCTCCAGTTCCTCGTTCAAGAATTTCTTTCTCGAGGAAGTGTGCCTTCCTTTTGATGGAAATAACATTTGCATCAGGATGGTAGAAATAATATCCGCTTCTGTTATAGTATCCAACGAAAACAACCTTTTCGCCTCTTGGATCGAGCTTGTCATCAGAATCGCTGGTGACATATGCATCACATCCCCATACTTTAAGGTAAGACAGATTGGGTTTAGACCCATGCCATATCACATATGGAGTCTTGTTTGCCTTCTTAGTCGGTGCCAGATTGACAATGCGGGCGGCGGTCATAAGAGCATAACTCCAGAAGGAGTGAGGCAAGTTTGTTCTACACATCATCGATCGAACCATATTAAGTAGGGTTCGATTTCTCCTCTCGCTCACGCCATTAAGTTGGGGTGTGCCAGGTGGAGTGGATTGTGAAACTATTCAACGCTCCTTGAGATGATTGATGAACTCTGTGCTGAGATATTCACCACCTCGATCTGATCGAATTGTCTTTATCGTTTTACCAAGTTGGTTTTCCACTTCGTTTTGAAACTCTTTGAACTTTTCAAAAGTTTCATGCTTGTGTTTCATAAGATAGACATAAGCATATCGACTATAATCGTCGATGAATGAAACGAAGTATCTTTCATGATTTCTAGACATGGTTCTGAAAGGGCCACATACATCAGTGTGTATGAGTCCTAGTAGATCCTTGGCTCGTTCACCAATGCCGGTGAAGGATCCTTTAGTGAGTTTGCCAGCTAAGCAAGACTTGCAGTCTTCAAAGGAGTCTTGTCCGGTGGATTCAAGGATCCCTTCGGATTGGAGCCTTTTCATGCGAGTCTTGCTTATGTGACCAAGTCTACAGTGCCATAGAAATGTATCATTAATGCTAGATTTGATACGTTTAGAAAGATTGTATATATTATTATTAGTTTGAACATCAACCTCAAAAATACCATTTCGAGGTTTAGCCTCAAAATAGAAAATATCATTTAAGTAAGCAGAAATAAAAATTCCATTAAAAACGTACTTAAAACCTTGTTCAAACAATAAGAAAACTGAAATAATGTTTCTGGTTAAACCAGGTGCAAACAAACAGTTATTTAAGATAACTACAAGGCCAGAAGGACATGAAAGGTGAAATGTTCCAGTTGCAAGAACTGGTACTCTCTTCCCATCACCAACGATGAGTTCCATGTCGCCTTGTTTCAGCTTCTTCCACTTTTCAGGCTCGTGCAGTACATTAACGATGTGATAAGCACATCCGGTATCAAATACCCATGTGTCGCTAGAGACAATGAAAAGTTCAATAACATAGACAGAAATACCTGAAGAGGTGCCTTCACCATTGGCTCTCTTCAATCTCAGCTTAGCCAGATATTCAGGGCAGTTACGTTTCCAGTGCCCCATATTGTTGTATTCAAAACACTGACGCTCCTCGGGAGGGGTGTTTTTGCAACTTGCTTGTTATTGTTGGTGGCATTCTTGGCAGCAACAATAACTTGCTTCTTACCTTTGCTGTTATAACCCCTTTTCTTGGTTTTGGGCTTGTTAACACCAACAGATTTGACCATCAACTCTTGATTAGTCTCACTTGATATGCTCATCTCGACCGTTTCCTGCATACCGTGCAGTTCGGACATAGTCTTCTCCCATGTGTTCATATTTAAGTTCATTACGAAGTTGTCATAAGAACTAGGGAGAGAGTTCAAGATGAGGTTGGTGTCATTCGGTTTTTCATTCTCAAGCAAAGACTTGATTGAGAAGTAGAAGTGAGATTCTTTTTCAGTAGACATCTGTTAAATAAGCAAATTAAATGTTAATTAGTATTTTGAATGTAAAAAATTCTTATATTAATGACCCATGGCAAGAATAGAATAAGAATAGAGAATCTGGTTATATCAATTAGTAATGGCGGCTGTGGCACGCAACATTAGTAAGTGATTTGTCACACAAAAGTGCTTCAACAAACTCGATAACTAATACATACATTAGAAATTACAACTCGATAACTAATACATACAGAAAATAATTACAACAACGACATGCATTAGAAATTACAACTCGATAACTAATACATAAAGACATTATAATACAAAGACAAAACATACAAGACAAGTACAATAAACTAAGACACTATCGAGAGTGTTTGTCACACAAAAGTGCTTCAACAAACTCCCTCTTGACAACAGCTCCGGATTGTCTTCGATCTTCACTGCTCCCCAGCTTTAGCTTCCATCTTCTTCTTGTAGTCAAGGCAGAACTTGATCACCTTGTCGTATTTAGAAGCAAGGAGTAAGTTAGAAAAAAACAACATTTAAGTATTACACCCGCGAAGCTTAATCTTTACTAATTACGCTGGACACCTTTTATGTATATGGTTTGTATCAAATTATAACCTTTAAACAAATAGGCTTTAGATTTTTCAGTTAGTTTTTTTTTAAATGACAAAAATACTCTTGCTATTATAAAATCGAAGAAAGAAACTAAAACTAAAAGTACCGTGGGCCTAATTCCATCATCTTCATCCCATCGGTAATATTTAAGAATAGATGGTAGATTGATCATTTACATGTTATTTAACTAGAAAAATATAATTTCTGTTAGTATAAATGTTATAATTTGATACGAACCATATACATAAAAGGTGTCTAGCATAATTATAAAAGATCAAGTTTTACGGATATAATTTGATGTATACATAAATGTTGTTTTATGTAATTTACTTTAATTAGCGGTATAAGTGAATAATATACATAAGTCTAGGGAGGATATTGGGTATCGTAATCAAAATATTTCCAAACTGTACAAGTCAAAAGGAGTTAACGCCAGCGCAAAAGACTCAGACAGTCGATTAGGTATAGATTCGATCTCCTTCTTTCCCCCATCTAAATCGAAGCAACAGTAATGGCAGCTGGTGCTACCAGGAAGATTTCAGCTGCATCAGCTAGATCACACACCAGGAAAACCAAATCCACTTCTTCCTCTGCTCTTCCGAAAGGTCTGTGAATCGTGTTTCTCCACTCCTACTTCCATCTGTTTATGGGATTACAAACTGCAATTGAATGTTTATTTCTAACTAATTTATAGTCAAATAACTTTTCCTTTGATTTCAATTTGAATATGTTGAGTTCAGTTTGAAGTTCGAATTTAACCGATCGTGCTTGAATTCTAGTTATTAGAGGTGGAATTGGATCTTCAAATCACATTCTTTAGGTTTTTTCAAAATCATTAGATTCGCGTTAAGTATCCAGGATCCCGACGATACGAAGACTTTGATGATTAATATAGAACATCATTAAATTGCTATTTAACTTTTATCAGGTTATATAGCTGTATGGATTGTTGTAATAAGAGAAGAAGCCAATATACTAGTTATTATCTGTATCATGAAGAGGAACATAGATATGGGGGAAAAAGTGTGATTGCAGTTGGGCTGACCAGATCAGGCAGCTTAGTCAATAGGATTTTGCTTACAACTTATTCACCATAAACGTTTTTTATCTTTTATCAGTGTTGCAAAAATCGCTTATTGCTAATCGGTCAATCACCTAGGAATTTTGAGCTAATCGGTCAATTAATCGTTAATCGGTCAAACTCAGTCAAAGGCGCTCCTAGGCGGTCCAAATCGAATAAAAATCGGTGGCAGCCAGCAAATCCGGCCATTTTCTTGTAAATTCAGGCGATTTATAAAAATGTGTGTATATATATATTTGAAAATTACATATAAAAATGTGTATATATATATATAAAACTGAAAATTACATATAAAAATTTCAATCCGATTACTCGCTAGTGTGTACCCCACCACCCGATTAGTGCCTAACGATTTTTACAACACTGTCTTTTATCATGTTGTTGGTTTATTATTGTATAATATTAGTCCAAGCCAATGGTTTGACTTATTTGGTCAATGATGTCATCTTTAAGACCCACATTTGATCAAAATATTGTATGGTAAAGAATGAAACGACAACGACAACTTAAATACGCAAAGGGTTTAGTATGGGGCTGATTGTCCTTGTTGATTTAGTATAACTCTCCAAAGTTTTAGTAACCATGTAAAGATTTTTATGTCTACGCGTTTGTTTCATATACCAAGGGTAAATTTTCTTGGCTTAAAATTGGAGTTAGAGAAGTTTTCGGTTTATAAACTGAACGATGTGAACTCATATTGCAGTTTCAAATTTAAATAACATGTTTTTAACACCACTCAAGTGATTTAGAAACTTTATCTTGTTTCTTATACATGCTGTGAAAAACCTTCGGTTACTAAACTTGACTTTGTTTGCCTTATTTCATTGGAAACTCTTTAGGGATCTTCAAGAAGTTGTTGCTCGTCTTCCTTTCAGGGGTTCTTGCGTGGGGCTATCAAGCAACACGTCCACCACCTCCAAAGATATGTGGATCTCCAGATGGTCCACCTGTTACATCACCCAGGATTAAGCTTCGTGATGGAAGGCATTTGTCCTATTTAGAATATGGTGTTCCAAAAGACACAGCCAAGTATAAAATAATCTATGTTCATGGTTTTGCCAATTCAAAACATCATAATCTTTTTGCTGGTGCAGCCTCCCCGGTATTGATCTTCCATTCTTCTCATGTCCTCTGGGTTCACTAAAACAAATTAGTTAAATGTTCTCACTTTTTTGAGATATTTACTGTTTTACACATTAAGGGATGTTTGGATGTGCGTTTTGATAGAGATTATGTAATATTAAGTAATCAAAATCAGATAATTAGCTGTAGTAAAACAGACTTGATAAAATAGAGTTTGCATATGCTTCTGCTGTTTAAACTTGAAATAACTGGATAATGCAAATTCTGTTTATTATAGAAACTAATAGATAAAACCGACCAGAACTTACATATTTGTGAGCAAAATTTAGAATTTGGGAGATGGAAGTTAAAGCCTATCAGATTAAGTTTAAACAAGGGGTAGATAATTAGTTTTATTATACTTTGAAATAATCATTTTTGTTGCAACCGATATGAAACTTCATCTTTACAGGCTCTTATTGAAGATTTAAAGGTGTACACTGTTTCATTCGACCGACCTGGTTATGGAGAGAGTGATCCGGATCCTAACCGCACTCCAAAGAGTTTAGCTTTGGATATAGAGGAGCTCGCTGATCAACTCGGGCTTGGATCTAAATTTTATGTAGTTGGAATGTCTATGGGTGGAGAATTGGTGTGGCCTTGCCTCAAGTACATCCCTCACAGGTATTGGTTGAATTTTGATAGCTTTTTAAGCTTTCTCGTAAATAGGGGTGTAAACGAGCCGAGCTTGAGCTCGGCTCGTATCGAGCTCTATTTATAAAGCTCGAGCTCGGTTCGGGTTGAGCTTGTTTATTATGTATTAAATAATTTATATATATAAGCATATATATATATTTATAATTATTTTTATTATAATTTTTATATATAACATAAGATATATTATTTAGTTATTTTTATCATAATTTTATATATACTAATTATTAATTTATATATATATATATTTAGTATATTAAAAAATTTATATAAATAAGAGGCTCGTTTAGGCTCGCGAGCCAGCTCGAGCTCGATAAGTAAAGCTCGGGCTTTTTTATTAAACAAGCTTATTTTTAGGCTTGAGCTCGGGCTCGTTTTTTAAACAAGCTTATTTTTAGGATCGAGCTCGTTTAAGCTAGGCTTGATTCGTGCTTTTAACGAGCCGACCTCGAGTAGCTCATGAGCCAGCTTGGCTCGTTTACATCCCTACTCGTAAAGGTGGCAAGATGGGACATAACGGGTTCAGTTGGTTATTTTTTAGTATGGGTCGAAACGACGACCATCAAACACTTTCCAATGCTTTTTAAAATCTTTATGAATAATTATCGCTTAAATCATGATTATAAAATAATTATTACAGTTTTATAAATCTTCGAAAAAAACATGTTAGGTGGTTGTGTGGATTGCTGTGGGCGATTGTCAACCCATGACCCATTACCCGCTTTTTTTATCAGACATGTTTGAGTTAAAAACACAACACAATTTGACACATTTGTAAGTAAATGGATAGAACTTGCCGCCTCTACAGTTTATGGTAGTTGTTTTTATTTGTTTTAGGGTGAGGCTCATCACAGTTAACTAAATTATTGCGAGAACAAAAAAAACAAACCCAAATCGTTTAACTTTTTTTTATCAATGTTTCATATTTCTAAATTTTTTTTACTTACATACAAATGGGTATGTTATGTACGTAAAAAATCACTAAACTAATATGTTCATATGATTTTTTTAACGGTTACCTACACATGTGTAGGGTGTGTGTAATATAACATACACATGTCTTACACATGTTTTGGTTCTATACATAAACTAAATTTGTTTATATTTTTTCTGAATTTCAGGAGAGATGAATAAACATTGCATTTCAAACATTTTCTTATGTTTTAAAAGTTTTTAATATTGAAAAAATGAATGATGTATTTTGTTTAGCGTGCTCTCACAATATATAGTGTTCTACGTAGATCCCTCCCCCATTTGTTTTATATGTGTTAATGTTGTATTTATGATTTAAACAGACTAGCAGGTGTAACTCTCATTGCTCCGGTTGTTAATCACTGGTGGCCTAACTTCCCTTCAAACATATCTAAGGAAGTATATTTCCAGATGTTCAAGCAAGACCAATGGGCCCTTCGTGTCGCTCACCACCTACCATGGCTGACCTATTGGTGGAATACTCAAAAATGGTTCCCAAGTTCCTCCTCTGCTTCTCAATCGCGTGCTATGTTTTCTCCCCCGGACATGGAAATTCTCTCAAAGTTTAAGGGTCCAACAGAAGCACAAAAGGTAATGGGTGGCAATTCCTGACACAATGCGAAACACAACATGAATTGAAAATCATCAGGTTTTGGGTTGCCATATCAAACCTATCGAACTGAACGGGTCATTTTCGGGCCGATATGTTTAACCCGCTTAATTATACAGTTTGATCCGTCAAACTGTTTAGTTAGACGGGTCAACCTGTTTAACCCATTTATTACAACCTTTGAACCCGGTTAACGCGTTCACAACTTGATTACAACTCACCAATCTGTTTGACTCGTTAGATAAATAGGTTAAACGATCGTGTTGGGGTTAAGTGTGTCTGGATTGCAATTGATATCTTTTACATGAAAAATTATACGAGTCGTGTTTGTGTTCAACGATTCAACCCGCCAACCATACACGATTTACGCTCCTATTAAAAACTAGATGCGGTTTGACATTATTGTATACAACCACTTTATCCAAATGAGTCAAAGACGGGTTGTAATCAAGTTGTAAACTTGTTGGAATGTTGTAGTAAATGGGTTAAACTGGTTGGCGGGTCGATCTATTTAATTAAACAGGTTGAGGGGTTGATCTGTATGAACCCGAACACGGTCCGTTTCTTAAACAGGTTAGATATGACAACCTGAAACATGATATTATTCGTGTTGTGTTTGTGCAACTGGCATCTAGTTAATTTAACATTATTGTATTCAGCCAGTTTACCTTATGTTACTCTTTTATTGTGTTAAAGACGCAGCCAACACAACAAGGAGAATACGAGTCTCTCCATCGTGATTTAATTATTGGATTCGGGAATTGGGAGTTTGATCCAATGGAACTCGAGAACCCGTTTCCAAATAATGAAGGATCAGTTCATGTATGGCAAGGTGATGATGATCGGTTTTCTCAGGTGACACTGCAATGCTATATCGCCCAACGCCTCCCATGGATCAAATACCATGAGCTCACACATGCTGGCCACCTCTTTGCCTTTGCTGTTGGGATGACTGACACTATCCTCAAAACGCTTCTGGATGTAGAAGATTAGCTTTCACAATAAATCTTCTATGTTAGTTTAATTTTGGTATTTATTTTCTTGGTGGGTTTATTTTCAGTTTTGGAACTTTACTTTTTATCCTTTGTGATACAAAGAGCTAATATTGGTGATTAGGCCTGGCAATCACAACCAGTTCTGTTATTAACAGGTAGGTTTGGGCAAAATTTTTTTTCCTATTGGGCTAGTTTGGGTATGTCTAAGCTAAAAAACGGGTTTAACTGGTTATAAAAGTCTTAACAAGAAAGAGTGGGTCTGAATGGGTCAAGGCAAGTGACCTAACGGGTCAGAATGGGTTGCATAAACCAGATAGATTTAACCCAAGAAAAAGCAGAGGAAACATGTTGCAATAAATAAATACTTTTGAATTCTAGATAGAAAGTGGGATATATGGACAATACAATGGTTCCATACAGATCAATAAAATTTTCTGAAAATCACAAATAAAAAAAAAATAAAAAAAAATAAAATTGTGAGAATTATTACAACCTTCCACCATCTTCGACCTATGGTCGTCACCGTCTTCACCAACAACGTCCATCGTCCTCATCGCAACCACCACCGCCCATAGCTACCGCTGCAACAAACACCAACCCATCACGACTCCGAAACCACCACCAACCATCGCCATCATTGTTATTCCAGATTTGGTCTTCGAACCACCACTACGGACATCCATTCATGGTAACCACAACGACCAAATTTTTTTTTTCTTTCCAATACACACTGAAATTGGGTGGTTGTACAAGAGTGAGATAACAGAGGATAGAGACTAGAGAGAGTTTAGCAAAGAGTAAATGGAGAAGAGAAAGATAATTTAACACTGACCAATGCAACTTTTGAGTAACCATACTCATCGTACTCAAGTATTTTACATTTCCCAAGATGAGTTGTATTCAATTCAAATTCATATCAGTTCATGTTAGTATTTTTATTAACTTTTTATATTTATTAATTTTTAAATTAATGGTTTTAAATTAAATTTGTTAGAAGTGAAAAGCTTACTGATCGACAGATTCTCAAGCTAGCAGCTATATCATTTTACCCGTTTTGACCTGAACCCGTTCTTACCTGAACCCGTTATAACCCGAACCCGTTCTAACCCGAACCAAAATATCATTTTTTTAAAACAACCCGTTCTGACCCGTGACCCGAACCCGTCCGACCGACCCAGTTTGCCAGGCCTATAGGTGATACTTGACAGTAAATGGATTAAGGGAGGAAGCTAAGTTCCTTAACTTTCACCATTTATCATTTACCCACAAAACAAAGTGACTATCAGTTTTGCTCAGCTTATTTGAGCACAAGTGAATATAAAACTCTTTACATGGTTTTGTTTTGTTTTGTTGTATTTTATAGGGTTGCAGTTAGACCGACTATCTCCATTTTTGTTTTCGTTGTATACATATTAATTATAATACATATATCATGCACAAGACTACTTACATGGTCTTATATATGTACACATACAAACGATATGCAATCCGTATAAACAAGGACCGTCCGTTTAATTAATTCTTGTTCTTATTTTAAATAAGACTAATCTTTTTATAACACAAATAGTATCTTAAAACTCTAAATAAAACAGTACGTGTTTATAAATTTAAATAAGTCAACTATTTTTATATGTACCCAAGTTTTACAAATTCTGAAAACCTTTGTACTTTATAGTTTATAGATTTATATATGTTTAAGATGAAACTAGGGATGGCAAAATAACCCGATCCCGGTAGGTATACATACATGAAAAGTTGTAAATAGGGGCTATGAATCTCACATTGAAATTGAATAACTTGGAACTTTGATCTTGTTGTGTGAACCGGTTACGGGTGCCCTAAAGTGTTAATATAAGGGTTGAAGTTTAACATGGTGATTATGTTAAGAACTAATTGAAGAATGAAATCAATGAGATCTATAAAACTAAGGAAAGAAATCAAACAAGATTTGAAAGATCTTGTAGGTCCCCGGGTGTCTCGGATCGTTACGTGTGGGTGCGTGACTAGTCGGACCGGGTGCGGAATACCCGTGACTAGGTGGAGAATCAAACAACACAAAGTAAACCGAACAACGAAATCACTTTAAAGTTCCTTCTATTATAAACTCGAACGGTTACAAAGAGAAATTACCGAGTGCAAATGTCTGCGTGCTTATCTTCTGTCAACCTATTCTATTTATGCAAAACCTAGTGCGCAGGGCAAATTGTTCATGCGTACTTAGTAAGTACGCAGAGTATTCTTGCGTACTTGCTAAGTACGCAAGAAATAATTCCTGCGCACATGCTAAGTGCGCAAAACACTTAGAGAATAATTACAACAACGACATGCATTAGAAATTACAACTCGATAACTAATACATACAGACATTACAATACAATGACAAAACATACAAGACAAGTACAATAAACTAAGACACTATCCAGAGTGTTTGTCACACAAAAGTGCTTCAACAAACTCCCTCTTGACAACAGCTTCGGATTGTCTTCGATCTTCACTGCTCCCTAGCTTTAGCTTCCATCTTCTTCTTGTAGTCAAGGCAGAACTTGATCACCTTGTCGTATTTAGAAGCAAGGAGTAAGTTAGAAAAAAACAACATTTAAGTATTACACCCGCGAAGCTTAATCTTTACTAATTACGCTGGACACCTTTTATGTATATGGTTTGTTTCAAATTATAACTTTTAAACTAATAGGCCTTAGATTTTTCAGTTAGTTTTTTTTTAAATGACAAAAATACTCTTGCTATTATAAAATCGAAGAAAGAAACTAAAACTAAAAGTACCGTGGGCCTAACTCCATCATCTTCATCCCATCGGTAATATTTAAGAATAGATGGTAGATTGATCATTTACATGTTATTTAACTAGAAAAATATAATTTCTGTTAGTATAAATGTTATAATTTGATACGAACCATATACATAAAGGGTGTCTAGCATAATTATAAAAGATCAAGTTTTACGGGTATAATTTGATGTATACATAAATGTTGTTTTATGTAATTTACTTTAATTAGCGGTATAAGTGAATAATATACATAAGTCTAGGGAGGATATTGGGTATCGTAATCAAAATATTTCCAAACTGTACAAGTCAAAAGGAGTTAACGCCAGCGCAAAAGACTCAGACAGTCGATTAGGTATAGATTCGATCTCCTTCTTTCCCCCATCTAAATCGAAGCAACAGTAATGGCAGCTGGTGCTACCAGGAAGATTTCAGCTGCATCAGCTAGATCACACACCAGGAAAACCAAATCCACTTCTTCCTCTGCTCTTCCGAAAGGTCTGTGAATCGTGTTTCTCCACTCCTACTTCCATCTGTTTATGGGATTACAAACTGCAATTGAATGTTTATTTCTAACTAATTTATAGTCAAATAACTTTTCCTTTGATTTCAATTTGAATATGTTGAGTTCAGTTTGAAGTTCGAATTTAACCGATCGTGCTTGAATTCTAGTTATTAGAGGTGGAATTGGATCTTCAAATCACATTCTTTAGGTTTTTTCAAAATCATTAGATTCGCGTTAAGTATCCAGGATCCCGACGAAACGAAGACTTTGATGATTAATATAGAACATCATTAAATTGCTATTTAACTTTTATCAGGTTATATAGCTGTATGGATTGTTGTAATAAGAGAAGAAGCCAATATACTAGTTATTATCTGTATCATGAAGAGGAACATAGATATGGGGGAAAAAGTGTGATTGCAGTTGGGCTGACCAGATCAGGCAGCTTAGTCAATAGGATTTTGCTTACAACTTATTCACCATAAACGTTTTTTATCTTTTATCAGTGTTGCAAAAATCGCTTATTGCTAATCGGTCAATCACCTAGGAATTTTGAGCTAATCGTTCAATTAATCGTTAATCGGTCAAACTCAGTCAAAGGCGCTCCTAGGCGGTCCAAATCGAATAAAAATCGGTGGCAGCCAGCAAATCTGGCCATTTTCTTGTAAATTCAGGCGATTTATAAAAATGTGTGTATATATATATATTTGAAAATTACATATAAAAATGTGTATATATATATATAAAACTGAAAATTACATATAAAAATTTCAATCCGATTACTCGCTAGTGTGTACCCCACCACCCGATTAGTGCCTAACGATTTTTACAACACTGTCTTTTATCATGTTGTTGGTTTATTATTGTATGATATTAGTCCAAGCCAATGGTTTGACTTATTTGGTCAATGATGTCATCTTTAAGACCCACATTTGATCAAAATATTGTATGGTAAAGAATGAAACGACAACGACAACTTAAATACGCAAAGGGTTTAGTATGGGGCTGATTGTCCTTGTTGATTTAGTATAACTCTCCAAAGTTTTAGTAACCATGTAAAGATTTTTATGTCTACGCGTTTGTTTCATATACCAAGGGTAAATTTTCTTGGCTTAAAATTGGAGTTAGAGAAGTTTTCGGTTTATAAACTGAACGATGTGAACTCATATTGCAGTTTCAAATTTAAATAACATGTTTTTAACACCACTCAAGTGATTTAGAAACTTTATCTTGTTTCTTATACATGCTGTGAAAAACCTTCGGTTACTAAACTTGACTTTGTTTGCCTTATTTCATTGGAAACTCTTTAGGGATCTTCAAGAAGTTGTTGCTCGTCTTCCTTTCAGGGGTTCTTGCGTGGGGCTATCAAGCAACACGTCCACCACCTCCAAAGATATGTGGATCTCCAGATGGTCCACCTGTTACATCACCCAGGATTAAGCTTCGTGATGGAAGGCATTTGTCCTATTTAGAATATGGTGTTCCAAAAGACACAGCCAAGTATAAAATAATCTATGTTCATGGTTTTGCCAATTCAAAACATCATAATCTTTTTGCTGGTGCAGCCTCCCCGGTATTGATCTTCCATTCTTCTCATGTCCTCTGGGTTCACTAAAACAAATTAGTTAAATGTTCTCACTTTTTTGAGATATTTACTGTTTTACACATTAAGGGATGTTTGGATGTGCGTTTTGATAGAGATTATGTAATATTAAGTAATCAAAATCAGATAATTAGCTGTAGTAAAACAGACTTGATAAAATAGAGTTTGCATATGCTTCTGCTGTTTAAACTTGAAATAACTGGATAATGCAAATTCTGTTTATTATAGAAACTAATAGATAAAACCGATCAGAACTTACATATTTGTGAGCAAAATTTAGAATTTGGGAGATGGAAGTTAAAGCCTATCAGATTAAGTTTAAACAAGGGGTAGATAATTAGTTTTATTATACTTTGAAATAATCATTTTTGTTGCAACCGATATGAAACTTCATCTTTACAGGCTCTTATTGAAGATTTAAAGGTGTACACTGTTTCATTCGACCGACCTGGTTATGGAGAGAGTGATCCGGATCCTAACCGCACTCCAAAGAGTTTAGCTTTGGATATAGAGGAGCTCGCTGATCAACTCGGGCTTGGATCTAAATTTTATGTAGTTGGAATGTCTATGGGTGGAGAATTGGTGTGGCCTTGCCTCAAGTACATCCCTCACAGGTATTGGTTGAATTTTGATAGCTTTTTAAGCCTTCTCGTAAATAGGGGTGTAAACGAGCCGAGCCTGAGCTCGGCTCGTATCGAGCTCTATTTATAAAGCTCGAGCTCGGTTCGGGCTGAGCTTGTTTATTATGTATTAAATAATTTATATATATAAGCATATATATATTTATAATTATTTTTATTATAATTTTTATATATAACATAAGATATATTATTTAGTTATTTTTATCATAATTTATATATACTAATTATTAATTTATATATATATATATTTAGTATATTAAAAAATTTATATAAATAAGAGGCTCGTTTAGGCTCGCGAGCCAGCTCGAGCTCGATAAGTAAAGCTCGGGCTTTTTTATTAAACAAGCTTATTTTTAGGCTTGAGCTCGGGCTCGTTTTTTAAACAAGCTTATTTTTAGGCTCGAGCTCGTTTAAGCTAGGCTTGATTCGTGCTTTTAACGAGCCGACCTCGAGTAGCTCATGAGCCAGCTTGGCTCGTTTACACCCCTACTCGTAAAGGTGGCAAGATGGGACAGAACGGGTTCAGTTGGTTATTTTTTAGTATGGGTCGAAACGACGACCATCAAACACTTTCTAATGCTTTTTAAAATCTTTATGAATAATTATTGCTTAAATCATGATTATAAAATAATTATTACAGTTTAATAAATCTTCGAAAAAAACATGTTAGGAGGTTGTGTGGATTGCTGTGGACGATTGTCAACCCATGTGACCCATGACCCATTACCTGCTTTTTTTATTAGACATGTTTGAGTTAAAAACACAACACAATTTGACACATTTGTAAGTAAATGGGTAGAACTTGCCGCCTCTACAGTTTATGGTAGTTGTTTTTATTTGTTTTAGGGTGAGGCTCATCACAGTTAACTAAATTATTGCGAGAACAAAAAAAACAAACCCAAATCGTTTAACTTTTTTTTTTATCAATGTTTTATATTTCTAAAAATTTTTTACTTACATACAAATGAGTATGTTATGTACGTAAAAAATCACTAAATTAATATGTTCATATGATTTTTTTAACGGTTTACCTACACATGTGTAGGGTGTGTGTAATATAACATACACATGTCTTACACATGTTTTGGTTCTATACATAAACTAAATTTGTTTATATTTTTTCTGAATTTCAGGAGAGATGAATAAACATTGCATTTCAAACATTTTCTTATGTTTTAAAAGTTTTTAATATTGAAAAAATGAACGATGTATTTTGTTTAGCGTGTTCTCACAATATATAGTGTTCTACGTAGATCCCTCCCCCATTTGTTTTATATGTGTTAATGTTGTATTTATGATTTAAACAGACTAGCAGGTGTAACTCTCATTGCTCCGGTTGTTAATCACTGGTGGCCTAACTTCCCTTCAAACATATCTAAGGAAGTATATTTCCAGATGTTCAAGCAAGACCAATGGGCCCTTCGTGTCGCTCACCACCTACCATGGCTGACCTATTGGTGGAATACTCAAAAATGGTTCCCAAGTTCCTCCGCTGCTTCTCAATCGCGTGCTATGTTTTCTCCCCCGGACATGGAAATTCTCTCAAATTTTAAGGGTCCAACAGAAGCACAAAAGGTATGGGTGGCAATTCCTGACACAATGCGAAACACAACATGAATTGAAAATCATCAGGTTTTGGGTTGCCATATCAAACCTATCGAACTGAACGGTCATTTTCGGGCCGATATGTTTAACCCGCTTAATTAAACAGTTTGATCCGTCAAACTGCTTAGTTAGACGGGTCAACCTGTTTAACCCATTTATTACAACCTTTGAACCCGGTTAACGCGTTCACAACTTGATTACAACTCACCAATCTGTTTGACTCGTTAGATAAATAGGTTAAACGATCGTGTTGGGGTTAAGTGTGTCTGGATTGCAATTGATATCTTTTACACGAAAAATTATACGAGTCGTGTTTGTGTTTGTGTTCAACGATTCAACGCGCCAACCATACACGATTTACGCTCCTATTAAAATCTCGATGTGGTTTGACATTATTGTATACAACCACTTTATCCAAATGAGTCAAAGACGGGTTGTAATCAAGTTGTAAACTTGTTGGAATGTTGTAGTAAATGGGTTAAACTGGTTGGCGGGTCGATCTATTTAATTAAACAGGTTGAGGGGTTGATCTGTATGAACCCGAACATGGTCCGTTTCTTAAACAGGTTAGATATGACAACCTGAAACATGATATTATTCATGTTGTGTTTGTGCAACTGGCATCTAGTTAATTTAACATTATTGTATTCAGCCAGTTTACCTTATGTTACTCTTTTATTGTGTTAAAGACGCAGCCAACACAACAAGGAGAATACGAGTCTCTCCATCGTGATTTAATTATTGGATTCGGGAAGTGGGAGTTTGATCCAATGGAACTCGAGAACCCGTTTCCAAATAATGAAGGATCAGTTCATGTATGGCAAGGTGATGATGATCGGTTTTCTCAGGTGACATTGCAACGCTATATCGCCCAATGCCTCCCATGGATCAAATACCATGAGCTCACACATGCTGGCCACCTCTTTGCCTTTGCTGTTGGGATGACTGACACTATCCTCAAAACGCTTCTGAATGTAGAAGTTTAGCTTTCACAATAAATCTTCTATGTTAGTTTAATTTTGGTATTTATTTTCTTGGTGGGTTTATTTTCAGTTTTGGAACTTTACTTTTTATCCTTTGTGATACAAAGAGCTAATATAGGTGAATAGGCCTGGCAATCACAACCCTTATGTTATTAACAGGTAGGTTTGGGCAAAATTTTTTTTTCCTATTGGGCTAGTTTGGGTATGTCTAAGCTAAAAAACGGGTTTAACTGGTTATAAAAGTCTTAACAAGAAAGAGTGGGTCTGAATGGGTCAAGGCAAGTGACATAACGGGTCAGAATGGGTTGCATAAACCAGATAGATTTAACCCAAGAAAAAGCAGAGGAAACATGTTGCAATAAATAAATACTTTTGAATTCTAGATAGAAATGGGGATATATGGTCAATACAATGGTTCCATACGGATCAATAAAATTTTCTGAAAATTACAAATAAAAAAAAAATAAAAAAAAGTGAATTGTGAGAATTATTACAACCTTCCACCATCTTCGACCTATGGTCGTCACCGTCTTCACCAACAACGTCCATCGTCCTCATCGCAACCACCACCGCCCATAGCTACCGCTGCAACAAACACCAACCCATCACGACTCCGAAACCACCACCAACCATCGCCATCGCTGTTATTCTAGATTTGGTCTTCGAACCACCACTACGGACATCCATTCACGGTAACCACAACGACCAAATTTTTTTTTTCTTTCCGATACACACTGAAATTGGGTGGTTGTACAAGAGTGAGATAACAGAGGATAGAGACTAGAGAGAGTTTAGCAAAGAGTAAATGGAGAAGAGAAAGATAATTTAACACTGACCAATGCAACTTTTGAGTAATCATACTCATCGTACTCAAGTATTTTACATTTCCCAAGATGAGTTGTATTCAATTCAAATTCATATCAGTTCATGTTAGTATTTTTATTAACTTTTTATATTTATTAATTTTTAAATTAATGGCTTTAAATTAAATTTGTTAGAAGTGAAAAGCTTACTGATCGACAGATTCTCAAGCTAGCAGCTGTATCATTTTACCCGTTCTTACCTGAACCCGTTCTAACCCGAACCCGTTCTAACCCGAACCCGTTCTATCCCGAACCAAAATATCATTTTTTTAAAACAACCCGTTCTGACCCGTGACCCGAACTCGTCCGACCGACCCAGTTTGCCAGGCCTATAGGTGATACTTGACAGTAAAGGGATTAAGGGAGGAAGCTATGTTCCTTAACTTTCACCATTTATCATTTACCCACAAAACAAAGTGACTATCAGTTTTGCTCAGCTTATTTGAGCACAAGTGAATATAAAACTCTTTACATGGTTTTGTTTTGTTTTGTTTTATTTTATAGGGTTGCAGTTAGACCGACCATCTCCATTTTTGTTTTCGTTGTATACATATTAATTATAATACATATATCATGCACAAGACTACTTACATGGTCTTATATATGTACACATACAAACGATATGCAATCCGTATAAACAAGGACCGTCCGTTTAATTAATTCTTGTTCTTATTTTAAATAAGACTAATCTTTTTATAACACAAATAGTATCTTAAAACTCTAAATAAAACGGTACGTGTTTATAAATTTAAATAAGTCAACTATTTTTATATGTACCCAAGTTTTACAAATTCTGAAAACCTTTGTACTTTATAGTGTATAGATTTATATATGTTTAAGATGAAACTAGGGATGGCAAAATAACCCGAGCCCGGTAGGTATACATACATGAAAAGTTGTAAATAGGGGCTATGAATCTCACATTGAAATTGAATAACTTGGAACTTTGATCTTGTTGTGTGAACCGGTTATGGGTGCCCTAAAGTGTTAATATAAGGGTTGAAGTTTAACATGGTGATTATGTTAAGAACTAATTGAAGAATGAAATCAATGAGATCTATAAAACTAAGGAAAGAAATCAAACAAGATTTGAAAGATCTTGTAGGTCCCCGGGTGTCTCAGATTGTTACGTGTGGGTGCGTGACTAGTCGTACCGGGTGCGGAATACCCGTGACTAGGTGGAGAATCAAACAACACAAAGTAAACCGAACAACGAAATCACTTTAAAGTTCCTTCTATTATAAACTCGCACGGTTACAAAGAGAAAATACCGAGTGCAAATGTCTGCGTGCTTATCTTCTGTCAACGTATTCTATTTATACAAAACCTAGTGCGCAGGGCAAATTGTTCATGCGTAAAGTACGCATAGTATTCTTGCGTACTTGCTAAGTACGCAGGAAATAATTCCTGCGCACATGCTAAGTGCGCAAAACACTTAGAGAATAATTACAACAACGACATGCATTAGAAATTACAACTCGATAACTAATACATACAGACATTACAATACAATGACAAAACATACAAGACAAGTACAATAAACTAAGACACTATCTAGAGTGTTTGTCACACAAAAGTGCTTCAACAAACTCCCCCTTGACAACAGCTCCGGATTATCTTCGGTCTTCACTGCTCCCCAGCTTTAGCTTCCATCTTCTTGTAGTCAAGGCAAAACTTGATCACCTTGTAGTATTTAGAAGCAAGGAACTTTGTCCACTCGTCCGTGTGCATGCAGTACTTGTCAGCTAGTGCCTCCAGATCTTTCACAAAGAAATTTATGAAGCAGACTTCATCAAATACTTTGATCAGTTCTCTTGGCACTAAGCTTCCAGTATCGGACCACACCTTTCCAATCACCACTGCCTCGCCCGTTTTAGGATCTACGTACCAGTACCATATGTTACCGAGGATATCCTGAGACAACTTGCTCAGGGGAATCTGAGTTTCACATAGCACTAGCTTGTATACCAGTTTCTTTAAGCTTTTCTTAGTCACAGGATGTCTAGCATTCTTGTCCTTGACTCGCTTGGGCACTTGAGGCTTAAACATTTCGAATTTCCCAGATCTTACCTCACGCTGTAGAACCTGCCGTAAACCCATCGCTACTGCGTTATTTGGGCGATCCAGCAGTTCTCGGTTTACTAGGTTTACGAGGTCATATCTCGGCAAGGAGTTGAAAGCTTCGTTGGTTGGTTTCAAGTATTGAACCCCCAGCTCGCTTGATTGCAAACAACTTCTTCTCCTCGTCGAACCTCACAGCTATGATCATCCCTGTCGCTCCGTGTTTGTCTATGATTGAAGTCTTTTGCCAGACAGGAGCCGGATCCTTTGATGAACTTTCAGGCACATGTTTGTCTTTCTTTGCCTATGGATCCACAGGTGTTGGGTCGGCAGGGGAGGCTTCAATCGACGCCTCAACAGTACAAGTAGACTCGACTGAACCCGTGTCAAGATAATCTTCAAAAGATGGAACTTCGATGATCTCTCCATCTTCAAGCTCATACTCTCCTTCCCCGTCGGCCTTGGGAACTTCTATCACCACATCATCATCTTCCTCATCCCAATCATCACCAGAGTCGATCTCTACTTCTTCAAGATTGTAGAGTGCCTCGATTTGTGCTTCTTTGGAATAGTCTGGCTCTAAGAATAAGATCGCATTATCCGACACGTCGTCAGATAGATCTTTCAAAACGTCAGCTACAGACTTTCCTTTATATCCACCAGAAGCATCACCACCTTCCTGGTGAGTCGACTCCCCCTCAGCCATTGGAACAGCAGAAATGGGCACTATCGCCAAAGCTTGTTGCTCACTTCCACTAGGACCGACTTCAGGATCCTTGTCTTTGTCATCATCCTTAGTTAAGTTAACCGGATGACAAGCCTCATCACCGGTAGATTTTGATGTCTTCTCCTTCTCTCTCTTTCTCTTTTTCTTTCTCCCCCTGAGCAGCAAGCTTCTTGTTAGGACATGTTTTGTAACTGTTGATAAAATTCTGTGTAAGTTCTCCTAGAGGTGAACTTGTTAAGTTCGCCTAGGCTATCAGAGGCGAACTTAACAAGTTCGCTTAGTCTATCAGAGGCGAACTTGTTAAGTTCGCTTAGCCTATTAGAGGCGAACTTAACAAGTTCGCCTAATACTGTTCAGTGTCTATAAATAGCAGTTATCAGCAGAAAACAGATATAGACTTGGACGATATCAGGAGGGACTGAGAATTCTGAAAATTGTGTAAACTGATATTGTAGTGGAATAAAAAGAGCATTTATTTACACCGTTGTTGATTGAGTCACACGAGCACATTGATCATGGATTCCGCACTTTATCACTGTGTCTAACCGCGAGTCTAGAGATCCGTCACGCACCGAATTAGGGACCTACAAGTGGTATCAGAGCCATTGCTCTTGTCACACCCCGCCAGGGCGGAAACGCGAGGCGCGACTTTCACTGGTTTCCAAAGCATATGATTACCGCAAACACATACATGTAATTGGATACATAACTGAATTTAAAATATTTACATTACAAAATATCAATTTGAGTTTACAAATGTTTAAGATTTCGCAAATATGACTCAAGACCATGAGTTATACAAGAGAAATCCTCCCAAAAGCCGTATCCACGTGCATGCATGTAACCTACATTGCTAACCTGGTGACCACGTTCAATTTCCTGAAAACATACTTAAAACTGTCAACACGAGGTTGGTGAGTTCACAAGTTATTATAAAGAGTTATCATAAACCCAATGTTTAAATCTGATCTTTTTGCCGATCAAAACTCTTTGTTAAACCTGATCATTTTAACCTGATCAGTACTCTTTCGTTTAAACCTGATCACTTTAACCTGATCAGAATTCTTTACTTTAAACCTGATCACTTTACCCTGATCAGAACACTTTTGTGTAAAACCTGATCATTTTAACCTGATCAGAACTCTTTTGGATAAACCTGATCACTTTACTCTGATCAGAACTCTTTTGTGTAAAACCTGATCATTTTAACCTGATCAGAACTCTTTTGATAAACCTGATCACTTTACCCTGATCAGAACTCTTTTGTGTAAAACCTGATCATTTTAACCTGATCAGAACCCTTTTGTGTAAAACCTGATCACTTTAACCTGATCAGAACCCTTTTGTGTAAAACCTGATCATTTTAACCTGATCAGAACTCTTTTGATAAACCTGATCATTTTACCCTGATCAGAACTCTTTTGTATGTATTACCAATGAATATGATTACTAATCCGATCTATTGACCCCATTTGTAAGCTTGCAAGGAATACAAAATAGTATGTAATGTACTAGACCGTAACCAAACCCCAACTTTCTGTGCCTCCCCTCGCCTTTCTGCGAGTAAGACAATATGCGGTCATTCGGCCATTTTGACCCCTGGTTAGCGCGACTAACCATGACCGGAGGCGTCACCCCCAATAGTACTATTCATATAATCCCGGGCTAAATCCATAGCTAATGGTTACTAATTTATTACGAGGACTTTAAGCGCTTTATTGTTCCCTCAATACATACATACGGTCAGATCATTAGTTCCATTCATTTATACACAAAAGTCTTTTACAAGTATGTTTCCACCCCAAATCATTTCAAAAACTTAGAAAAAGGGGATTAGTGAAACTCACCTCGACAGTATGAATGCTAGCAAAAATTTGAATGACGGCAGATTCGCCTATCCGTATCCTATTTACACAAGGATAACATACACGTTAAGACTACTCGTCTTAAACGTAATTTGTTCACTTGACTTAGCCGATCTGATTACTTTTGTTTTAATTATCTTTTTAGTTTTTCCAACCTTGTTTTGTTATGAAAATAGTTCTGAGTTACAGCCTTATGGGGCTAATAAACAGGTATCGAAACTTTCTTAGTTTCGATTGAACAGAACAGATGTTGAAACTTCCTAGTTTCGACAGGGCAAAACGGTTATCGAAACTCCTAGTTTCGATTGGCAAGAATAGTATCGAAACTACCTAGTTTCGATTGTACACAGGTATCGAAACTTCCTAGTTTCGATTGAGTAAATAGATATCGAAACTCCTAGTTTCGATAGAACAACCGGTATCGAAACTCCTAGTTTCGATTGAATAACTGGTATCGAAACTCCTAGTTTCGATCAATAGGTATCGAAACTCCTAGTTTCGATTGACTAACAGGTATCGAAACTATAGTTTCGATATCTGCACTTTGATTTACAGAATTCACTCTGTATATTTTTATGTTCAAATCTTGAGTTTGACACAGTTTTCTTGTTATCTTACTTGCGTTTGAACGATTTGTATGTTTAGTTACGGTTTTAAAGCAAATAATATGGATGGTATCGAGTTTTTACCTCAAACCGAGAATGGCGATCTTTAGAGAAAAACAGAGAAGTAGTCTTGAATCTTTTGCTAAGCTTTCTTCAAGAACACTTGAAATTCTCCTTATGACACCGAATTGTGGTGATTTTCGCTTTAAAACTGGACTTCGATTTGAAAGAGAATTGGGAATTTGCCGTAAGAAAAGAGAAGGTTTGAAAGGGATGGTGAAGTTTCGACTGAAGGGTATGGTTTTCATCTGAATCAAAGTGAATCAGGCAAGTGGGAGCATGGCTCCCCTGACTCTCGGCCAAGAAAGTCAAGAAGTGGGTTTGGGGTTAATGATAACAATTTTAATCATTAATTTATTAATGATATTAGTATCAATTATAGTTTTAAAGGGGTAATTTAATTCAGTTTCGATTCTTCGCGGTATTATAATTTTTAACCATTTTATGGCTCGTTGAAGAAAATATTAGAATCTTGGCTCAACGTAAATTTTGTGTAATATATATATATATATATATATATATATATATTTTTTTTTCTGGTTATTTTATTTAACCATTTACGTTCGCATTAAGTCGGGTTATCCTGCTTACTTTTTCTAGTAACTCTTTACGGTTTACTAGACTTGGAACAAACTTCTTTGCTAGACTTCTTGACTTTACTTAGTCAAAATAAAATATCAGGAAATAATAATTATGAACGTGCGTTTATGAAATGTGGATATTGACCTGAAATGCTGGGTGTCACATTCTCCCCATGTTACAGAGAATTTCGTCCCGAAATTCAGTTCTTGTCACTCTGACTTGGTGTTTTTGTAAATAATAACGGGTACTTGGATTTCATTTTATCTCCCGCTCCCACGTATACTCGGGGCCGCGCTTTGAATTCCAACATACCTTGACCAGCTTAACACGGCTGCGCCTTGTTCTCTGAACCTTCCAATCTGTGACTTCCATAGGTTCCTCAATGAAGTGCAACTTGTCGTCTATGTGAATCTCATCAGGCGGTATTATTAATGTCTCGTCTGATAAACACTTCTTGAGATTTGATACATGGAACGTATCATGTACATTGCTTAGTTCTTGTGGCAACTTGAGCTTGTAAGCTACAGGGCCAACCCTAGCCAATATTTCAAACGGTCCAACGTACCTAAGGTTAAGCTTGCCACGGTTTCCAAATCTTGCAACTCCTTTCCAAGGTGAGACCTTTAACATGACTTTGTCTCCTACTTGAAATTCTAAAGGTCTTCGTCTGTTATCCGCATAACTTTTTTGTCTGTCACGGGCGGCCTTCAGACGATCCTTGATTTTGAAAATCTTATCTGTGGTCTCTTGAATAACTTCAGGACCGGTTAAATGTTTGTCGCCAACCTCTGCCCAACATAGCGGTGAACGACATTTTCGACCATACAAAGCCTCAAACGGAGCGGCTTTGATGCTGGTGTGGTAACTGTTATTATATGAAAACTCAGCTAGTGGCAAATGAGTATCCCAATTTCCACCGAAGTCAATTGCACACGCACGGAGCATATCCTCTAAGGTTTGAATGGTTCTTTCACTTTGACCATCTGTTTGTGGGTGATATGCCGTGCTCATGTCAAGACGTGTGCCCATGGCTTCTTGTAACGATTTCCAGATTCTAGACACGAATCTGCTGTCTCTATCAGAGATAATAGAAATTGGTACTCCATGCCTAGCCACAATTTCCTTGATATAAAGCTTTGCAAGTTTCTCGGTTTTATCCGTTTCTTTGATGGGTAGAAAATGAGCTGATTTCGTCAAACGATCGACGATTACCCATATAGTGTCATACCCGCTCGACGTCTTGGGTAACTTTGTAATGAAATCCATGGAAATCTGTTCCCATTTCCATTGAGGTATCTCGGGTTGTTGTAACAATCCCGACGGTTTCTGATGTTCTGCTTTTACTTTTGAACATGTCAGGCATTTACCGACATAAATAGCAATTTCTCCTTTCATGTTTGGCCACCAGTAGAATTCTTTCAGATCCTTATACATTTTATCCGAACCTGGGTGAATGGAGTACCTGGACTTGTGGGCTTCGTCCATAACCAACTCCCGTATGTTACCAAAACATGGCACCCAAGTTCTATTCATGAAGTATAAAGTGTCATCTGACTTTGGTTCCAACTACTTTATCATTCCTCGTAAAGCTTCGTTCTGACTGTTTTCTTCTTTGATTGCTTCTTGTTGTGCCATCCGAATTTGAGTCGTGAGACTCGTATGAATTGTCAATTCTAGGGCACGAACACGTAGTGTTTTAACTCGTTCTTTACGACTTAAGGCATCTGCTACGACGTTTGCTTTGCCAGGGTGATACTTGATATCACAGTCGTAATCATTCAGTAGTTCTACCCAACGACGTTGCCTCATGTTAAGTTCTTTCTGATTAAAGATGTGCTGGAGACTCTTGTGGTCTGTAAAGATAGTACATTTTGTACCGTATAAGTAATGTCTCCAAATCTTGAGTGCAAACACAACTGCACCCAATTCCAAGTCGTGGGTCATATAATTTTTCTCATGTACTTTTAGCTGTCTGGATGCATACGCTATGACTTTTTCTCTCTGCATCAATACACATCCCAAACCTTGGTGTGATGCGTCACAGTACACAATGAAATTGTCAGTCCCTTCGGGAAGGGATAGGATTGGTGCACTGCAGAGTTTTTGCTTCAGCAATTGAAAAGATGATTCTTGTTTAACAGTCCAATCAAACTTTTTGTCCTTCTGGGTTAACGTGGTCAAAGGCAAGGCTATCTTTGAAAAATTCTCGATGAATCGCCTGTAATATCCTGCCAAACCTAGAAATTGACGCACCTCAGTCGGAGTTCTTGGTGCTTCCCAGTTTTTGATAGCTTCAATCTTGGATGGATCCACATGGATACCCTTCTTATTAATGACATGTCCGAGAAAGTGAACCTCTTGGATCCAAAACTCACACTTAGAGATTTTAGCATAAAGCTTCTCATTCCTGAGTAGTTCCAAGATTAATTTCAAATGATATTCATGTTCCTCCTTGGTTCGTGAATATATCAATATGTCATCGATAAACACAATCACGAATTTATCCATGTACGGCTTGCACACGCGGTTCATGAGATCCATGAAAACAGCTGGTGCATTAGTCAAGCCAAATGGCATAACTAGGAATTCGTAGTGACCGTAACGAGTCCTAAAAGCCGTTTTTGGTATGTCTTCTTCCTGAATTTTCAGTTGATGATACCCTGATCGTAAATCAATTTTAGAATAGAAACTGGAACCTTGAAGTTGATCAAACAAATCGTCTATTCGAGGAAGAGGATACCGGTTTTTGATTGTTAGCTTGTTCAATTCCCGGTAATCAATGCACATTCTAAAGGTTCCATCCTTTTTCTTTACAAATAGGACCGGAGCTCCCCATGGTGAGAAACTCGGTCTTATGAAACCTTTGTCAAGTAATTCTTGTAGTTGGCTCGACAGTTCCTGCATCTCGGAAGGGGCTAGACGATACGGAGATCGTGCAACTGGTGCGGCTCCTGGTACTAGGTCGATCTGAAACTCGACTTGTCTTGATGGTGGTATTCCTGGTAAGTCTTCGGGAAATACTTTCGAATAATCTCTGACGACTGGTATGTCCTCAAGTCGACGTTCTTCGGGTTTCTTCTCGACGATGTGAGCCAGGAATGCACAATAACCCTTGCGTAGATACTTATAAGTTTTCATGCAGTTTATCGTTTTTAACATCGTTATACACCTTTCGCCTTGAATTGAAAGAATTTCTCCGCTTGGTAGAGGAATACGTACAATCTTCTCGAAGCATACTATCTCGGCACGATTCTTGGTTAACCAATCCATACCAATAACAATATCAAAACTCCCTAACTCGACGGGTAGAAGGTCTATACTGAATGTACGGTTTTCTAAACATAAAGTACAACCCCTAAAGACCTCTCCGGTTTCTATTAATTTCCCATTTGCTAATTCAATTGTATAACGTTGATCTAGTTTGCTGGCCTTAATACCGAGTAAAGATTTAAAATCATTCGACACAAAGCTCATATCCGCACCCGAATCAAAAAGTACAGAGGCATAGTGATTATTTATCGGGAACGTACCAGTGACGATGTTCGGGTCCTGGCGTGCGTCCCTTGCACCCATCACAAATGCCCTCCCTGGTGCCTGAGCGTTGTTCTGATTCTTCCACTTGGGACAATCCTTCTTGAAGTGTTTTAGATCACCACATACAAAACATCCCGGTTTAATTTTCCCCAATCGGTTGTTAGTTCGACAAGCTTGAGTGGTGTGACCAAACTTGTCGCATTTTCCACACTTGATGCAAACACCGGCATGATGATTTCCACACCTCTTACATCTCGGTAGGCCCCTATCATACTCCTTTCTTTCCACTGTGTTGGCTGCAAAAGCCTTCACAGTTCCTTGTTTCTTAAACTCTTGTTTTCCAGATTTGTTACTTGAATTTCCCATCCATTTCCTTTTCTCCCCAGATCTACCTTCCTCATTCTCCTTCCTCACAAACAATTCATTACGTACTGCATCATCCTTTAGTTTGAATGCTAAAGTTATAGCACTCTTGGCATCTATTGGATTAGATGATGTTACCATGCTACGAATTTGAGGCGCAAGTCCCCACAGATACCTTTCAACACGCTTATGTTCTGGTGTGACCATATGCGGTACCAGAAGTGCCAATTCATTGAAGCGGTCGGTGTATCCCGCTACATCATCTCCTATCATCTGTAGGTTCCACATCTCAGTTTCAATCTTTTGCAATTCGTTCCGAGGACAGTATTCCTCAATCATCATGTTTTTCAAATCTTCCCAAGACAATTGGTACGCTGTCTCTCTCCCCAAAGTCTTCATTTGAGTATTCCACCAAGTTAAAGCTTTATCAGTGAGCGTGCAGGTAGAATACTTCACTACGCAATCAGCGGTGCATTCACTTATATCAATCACCGACTCCATATGTTCTATCCATCTCATTAGTCCTACTGCACCCTCGGTGCCATTAAAACTGCGGGGTTTGCAGGATAGGAAGGCCTTGTAGGTACACTTCCTATTTGGAGCATCTGCAGGATCACAAGTCATAACGTCATTAATTCGGATCATGACTATGTGTTATGGCTTATTTATTTATTTATTTTTTTATTACCTCCGGAACCTCCGGAACCTCCTGCTGTACCGCTACCCCCTGCGGTACCGCTACCTCCTGCACCTCCTCCGCTATTTCGGTTTGCTTCATACTGCTCTATAGCGGCAGCTACTCGCTGTGCTATTAGTTGTTCCATGTTTGGGGAAATTGTCTCGTTGTTGTCACCAGTAGTGTTACGGGGTGTCCCACGCTTAGGTGCCATGACGTTCTTTCTAACATATCAATTAAAAAGAAACAACATCATATATAAATAATGATAGATCATGACATAAGGATACCACAACATCAAACATGAACAACTATCATTACAACATAAACCATTACATACATAGTCAAAACATACATAGTACATTGTTCCAAAAGATAAGGATACAAAAGGATGGGTTCACATGACCTCATCAGTACTAACGTTTTAAACTACATAATGTACTATGGGCACAACCCGCCCATAATAGGTTTAAAAGAAGAAGTGGGAGTACAACCCAATCATCATGGCAAGTCCCGCCATGACAAAACTAGCTCTCGCCACAAATTCTGCAGCCAAAGTCCTCTCCTCCAGCGCCTCCACCATGTCTCGGACCGTGAGAGTGAACTGCCAATCCATATCAGCTCTCAACTCGAGGTAGTCAGTGGCACTTTGTATGTCTCGAGTGCTATCCTCCAGAGTCTGTACTCGAGATCCGAGCCCTTGACGTAAGCGCCTAGTTGCATCCCCCTGTGTCCGAATATCATCTAGGAGATCATCAAGACGCTCCTCATGCGTACGAACGCGAGCTACCAAGGTAGGTACAGTGAGCTCTATGGCTTCCCTAGTGTGGGGTAGGGGTGTTGGGGAGTTAGAAGACTCTCCAAGCTCAAAGGTAGATGGGATGCTCTCCATCTCCCTCCAACGTGCCAGGGTACGAGGCATCCAACGGATGGTTCCCACGGTAGGGTGGTAGCAGGGTCGTTGCCTCGGTGGTTCCTCATCGGTCTCCAAGTCTTTCAGGTCACGGGCTGCCAGGTTTCTCTTGCGCGGAAGTCGAACCTTCTTCCTAGCACTTTGCACCTTAACTGGTCCTCTGCTTTTCTTTCGGTAGACGATGGGCGGTTCTCCCAGGGCGACATTGGGTGGTGTCGAGCTGCGAACTTGTACTCGATTTTTAGGGCGTGAGGCAGAAAGTTCCTCGTTGGATTCAGAGTCAGAGACGGGGTCAGAGTGTGAATGTGACGACATACTTGTGACTACAATATCCACATGACATGATGACTGGTTATGCAATGCTTATGCAATGAAAACATTTTAGTGAGTCATTCTAATTATAGACTAGGTTCCGTTTTAGACACCTAGTTCGCTATAATCAATGGCTCTGATACCAAGTTCTGTCACACCCCGCCTGGGCGGAAACACGAGGCGCGACTTTCACTAGTTTCCAAAGTATATGATTACCGCAAACACATACATGTAATTGGATACATAACTGAATTTAAAATATTTACTTTACAAAATATCAATTTGAGTTTACAAATGTTTAAGATTTCGCAAATATGACTCAAGACCATGAGTTATACAAGAGAAATCCTCCCAAAAGCCGTATCCACGTGCATGCATGTAACCTACATTGCTAACCTGGTGACCACGTTCAATTTCCTGAAAACATACTTAAAACTGCCAACACGAGGTTGGTGAGTTCACAAGTTATTATAAAGAGTTATCATAAACCCAATGTTTAAATCTGATCTTTTTGCCGATCAAAACTCTTTGTTAAACCTGATCATTTTAACCTGATCAGTACTCTTTCGTTTAAACCTGATCACTTTAACCTGATCAGAATTCTTTACTTTAAACCTGATCACTTTACCCTGATCAGAACACTTTTGTGTAAAACCTGATCATTTTAACCTGATCAGAACTCTTTTGGATAAACCTGATCACTTTACTCTGATCAGAACTCTTTTGTGTAAAACCTGATCATTTTAACCTGATCAGAACTCTTTTGATAAACCTGATCACTTTACCCTGATCAGAACTCTTTTGTGTAAAACCTGATCATTTTAACCTGATCAGAACCCTTTTGTGTAAAACCTGATCACTTTAACCTGATCAGAACCCTTTTGTGTAAAACCTGATCATTTTAACCTGATCAGAACTCTTTTGATAAACCTGATCATTTTACCCTGATCAGAACTCTTTTGTATGTATTACCAATGAATATGATTACTAATCCGATCTATTGACCCCATTTGTAAGCTTGCAAGGAATACAAAATAGTATGTAATGTACGAGACCGTAACCAAACCCCAACTTTCTGTGCCTCCCCTCGCCTTTCTGCGAGTAAGACAATATGCGGTCATTCGGCCATTTTGACCCCTGGTTAGCGCGACTAACCATGACCGGAGGCGTCACCCCCAATAGTACTATTCATATAATCCCGGGCTAAATCCATAGCTAATGGTTACTAATTTATTACGAGGACTTTAAGCGCTTTATTGTTCCCTCAATACATACATACGGTCAGATCATTAGTTCCATTCATTTATACACAAAAGTCTTTTACAAGTATGTTTCCACCCCAAATCATTTCAAAAACTTAGAAAAAGGGGATTAGTGAAACTCACCTCGACAGTATGAATGCTAGCAAAAATTTGAATGACGGCAGATTCGCCTATCCGTATCCTATTTACACAAGGATAACATACACGTTAAGACTACTCGTCTTAAACGCAATTTGTTCACTTGACTTAGCCGATCTGATTACTTTTGTTTTAATTATCTTTTTAGTTTTTCCAACCTTGTTTTGTTATGAAAATAGTTCTGAGTTACAGCCTTATGGGGCTAATAAACAGGTATCGAAACTTTCTTAGTTTCGATTGAACAGAACAGATGTCGAAACTTCCTAGTTTCGACAGGGCAAAACGGTTATCGAAACTCCTAGTTTCGATTGGCAAGAATAGTATCAAAACTACCTAGTTTCGATTGTACACAGGTATCGAAACTTCCTAGTTTCGATTGAGTAAATAGATATCGAAACTCCTAGTTTCGATAGAACAACCGGTATCGAAACTCCTAGTTTCGATTGAATAACTGGTATCTAAACTCCTAGTTTCGATCAATAGGTATCGAAACTCCTAGTTTCGATTGACTAACAGGTATCGAAACTATAGTTTCGATATCTGCACTTTGATTTACAGAATTCACTCTGTATATTTTTATGTTCAAATCTTGAGTTTGACACAGTTTTCTTGTTATCTTACTTGCGTTTGAACGATTTGTATGTTTAGTTACGGTTTTAAAGCAAATAATATGGATGGTATCGAGTTTTTACCTCAAACCGAGAATGGCGATCTTTAGAGAAAAACAGAGAAGTAGTCTTGAATCTTTTGCTAAGCTTTCTTCAAGAACACTTGAAATTCTCCTTATGACACCGAATTGTGGTGATTTTCGCTTTAAAACTGGACTTCGATTTGAAAGAGAATTGGGAATTTGCCGTAAGAAAAGAGAAGGTTTGAAAGGGATGGTGAAGTTTCGACTGAAGGGTATGGTTTTCATCTGAATCAAAGTGAATCAGGCAAGTGGGAGCATGGCTCCCCTGACTCTCGGCCAAGAAAGTCAAGAAGTGGGTTTGGGGTTAATGATAACAATTTTAATCATTAATTTATTAATGATATTAGTATCAATTATAGTTTTAAAGGGGTAATTTAATTCAGTTTCGATTCTTCGCGGTATTATAATTTTTAACCATTTTATGGCTCGTTGAAGAAAATATTAGAATCTTGGCTCAACGTAAATTTTGTGTAATATATATATATATATATATATATATATTTTTTTTTTTCTGGTTATTTTATTTAACCATTTACGTTCGCATTAAGTCGGGTTATCCTGCTTACTTTTTCTAGTAACTCTTTACGGTTTACTAGACTTGGAACAAACTTCTTTGCTAGACTTCTTGACTTTACTTAGTCAAAATAAAATATCAGGAAATAATAATTATGAACGTGCGTTTATGAAATGTGGATATTGACCTGAAATGCTGGGTGTCACAGCTCTTCATTAGCAAAAGATTCGTGGTGTTTTCGTGTCCAATCAACATCAAAGTTCTGTGATTTTGAAGATTTTTAAGCATTTTCTTGTTCTTGATAAAAATGGAGAAATTTTGCTCAATTTGGATTGATTTTGGATTTGTTTGATGAAATTGATCCGATAGAAGTGTTCCCAATCAGTTCCTACACATTCCTACGGTTCAATTTTATCAAATTCTATCAATTAAGCAAGAATTCATGAAATTCGGAAGTTTTGGTTCGCGCTGTTCTTGAGTTTGAATCTGTTGAACCAGGCGAACTTGCTGTTTAAGCGAACTTAATTTTAGGCGAACTTGTTCAACTTGTTCAATTTTTTTAGTGAACGCTTTTATAGTCGTTTTGAATCATTTTTGAAATTTTGAATTTTCGAATTTTTTTAAAAAAGAGTATTTTGGCGGGAAAATTTTTTCCGGATATTTTTGTGAAAATTTAAAAATGTCAATTTTATGTGATATTAATGATATTGGAACTATGCCACCGAGACTTTTTTGCATATCAGATTACCGTGACTGGAAAGTCTGGTTCGAACAGTTCGTATCAGTCACTGATGAAAACTTTTGGACATCCATTTTGGAAGGATATGTGCATCCTACTTATAACTTCATGGGATATTATGATGTTCCTAAACCAATGACAGCTCTTAATAAAGCAGAAAAACAGAAGTTTGATCGAGAAATGAAGACGCTTGAAACTTTAAAATTGTCTTTACCAAAAGAAATCATTCATAGTCTCGGGAAGTGTCCAACTTCACGTGATCTATGGGAAACTTTGAAGAAAAAGGGTGAAGCTACTACTCAAGCATTTGTGGTCTTGATCAAAGAAGATTTAGTGAAGCAGTGTGATACTGAAAGTGATTCTTCTGCAGTTTTAACTGATTGTGAGAGTATTCGTTCTGGTGAAAGTACTCAATCTACTGAGACTGATGTGATGAGTGAAGAAAGTTTTCAGACAATTGAAGATAATCTGAGTGAATTAGAAACTGATGCAGAGCCTGTCATTGTTGATCAAAAGAGTGAAGCTGATGATGACGTTTTCATGGCTCCTGGTGCATCTTCTTCAGAACTAAAACCTGAGGTATTTTTTAACTCTGAGACGTTTTGTTCTAACTGTATTTCAGTGAAGGATAAAATGATGAGGGTTATGGATGACAACGTAAACCTCATTTGTGATATGAAATCCATGCACATGGTAAATCAGAAATTAAAAGATAATGAGAATGTGTGTATTGAGAGAATAGAATCACTGAAGAGGGATATAAATTCTCTGACTTTGAAGATCAAAGAGCAGGCATATCACCTGGATATGTCCTTTGCAGAAATTGAGAAAAGAAATAATGCTCTTGCTGAGAGAGATAAGGAATTAGCTGAATCTAAAGCTGAGATGATAAGATTGCATAGAAAGTTAGAAAACTTTGGAAATTCATCATTCTTATTAGGACATTATCATGATACAACTAACGAGGGGAACGGAACTACTGGTATTGGTTATGTTCCTCCACCATTCAATGGAAATTATTCTGTTACACCTGAGATTATAAAAGATGAGGATTTAGATCCTAAGACTGTGTTGAAAGTGAATCCAGTCACAGGTGAAGATATGGTGTATTCTGATGAGAGTGATGATGAATATTTTGATGAAGCTAAGGTAGAGGGGATACCTAAAGAAATTAAAGTTGAGGAATCAAAGGTTGATTCTAATTCATCTGGAAATTCTACATTTGGAAGTTCTTCAAACTCAAGGAGAGTTCCATATGTCAGAGATTATAAAGACAGGCGTACATGTTTTCATTGTAATGAGATAGGACACATTGTGGTGAACTGTCCTTATAAAAATAAAGGGAAGAAGCATGTAGTTCCTGAGAAGATGAAGCCTGAATCAAAACCTGTTGCAAACTCTGGCGTTCCAGATAAAATAAAACAAAAAGACGTTCATGTAGGAGAATCTTCTTCAAGTGCATCTAATCGTGTGAAGATTCCTTATATGAAACAATATCGTGAGACGAGATCTTGCTTTTACTGTGGTATTGTTGGTCACATTCGGATTGCTTGTCCTCACAAAGCCAAAGGTAACCGACATGTTACTCCAGAAAAGGTAAGAACTCCTGTTAAGCCTTATGTTAACCCAAATGTGGTTAAACCTCATGCTATACAAAAGGGTATTTCAAAATCTGAGGTTAGGCTTTCTAGATCTCAAAGACGGAGGAGAAACAGAAGATTGAGAAAACTTTTAGAACAACAAGAGTTTTCACAATCAAATCAATTTTTAAATGAAAGAAAATGTTCAAACACTTCACATTTTAAGCAAAAAGAACTTAACGAAAAGAAGTATGTTTGGAAATGTAAAGTTTTTGTTTCTGACTCGTCGGAACAATCTCCGAAAATCGATGAGAGATTCGATTGTGAGTGGAGTGAGGTTTATTATTTTGATACAGATGGACGACCCATGACTACCATGGCTTGGGTCCCAATTTCAAATTAATGTTTCTTGTTAGATGTGCAGGATTTACCAAGAGGGACTATTAATACCATTTTGGTTGTTGATAGTGGTGGTTCTAAGCACATTACAGGAAATGACATCTGCAAGAGTAACGAGTTGTTGATAACTGAGATTTTATTTGATTCAACGACTTGATGCTTAAGGGGGAGAATATGTCACACACAATGTTTTGGAAACAGTTTTACAAAGTCCTAATGATAACCTGAAACTTAGGATGACAATGGTGAGCATAAAGTCGTTGATGCAACCATTTGACTAGTTGAGGGGAAGTCTACAGGACAGGGGGAGTACAGAACTGTGTTGATGACAAAAGGCAAAGGCATTCAATTACAGCATTACATTGGTTTGAGTTTTTAATTGATTGAATTGCTTAATCCTGAGTAACCAAGTAAAATGTTTTTCATAAAATGTTTTCATGGAAGATTTTATTTTCGTTTGTTTTTACTTTCTTTGAAAAAGATTTTGAAAAAGCCAAACAAATTGAGAAAGATAAAATCGACATTACTTGAAGTTAAAGGAGAAATGATAGTACATCAGTAGATGTTCAGTCACACATGACCTTAGTTGGACTTTATGATGCTTATCTAACATATCTGTGATAAATGTTTTGATCAGAACTTCTTAGACTGCACAGTATGAGAAATGATAGCTTCATAACTGCTTATGCTTAATAAAAAATTGATGCTTGATGCTTATATTTTAATTTGGATATTAGTATGTAGTCTGAATTGTCAATAGGCTATGAGTATCTTTGGTCCATTAGTAGTGTGACAACATAATGATCTTTGTGACAACTATGATTTGAACCCATAGTATGCCGGGTGTGTGTGTAAAAGATCATTATCAGATAAAGAATATAAGATCTAAAGTACTTCATGAGACCAGTATCGGTTATGTCGTTAAACACAAATTTTTCAGTTCACTTCACTGCCCATGCCCTGAAAAACATGCAATGTGTTGTTGGACTAAGATATGTTTCTGACAACATCTGTTGGAACATATACTAGCCCTTGGATCAATATCCTGATTCCATTGAATATATCCAGATAACAGTTGGATCACGCTACCCTATGTCATTGAATCAATCGATTCCTTGATCAATCTTTCTGTTACTATGAATCATGATACTTCATCCAAACAAAGACATTTGAATCATTCGATTCTGAATCATCCTGGTTCTCTGCTTGATAATTACCTGTGTTTATTGGTATAATTCATCCTGGAGATTGAATATTATATTGCAATGATCTTATATGTCTTGAAGATAGTGCACATTTAAATTACTGTTGGCATATTTGTGGGGTACACGTTGTATTACAAAATAAATGGTACCTTAATTCACAAGAACATGGGACAAAGATACTGATGGTTTCAATTCTTATAATATTAACAACTTAGATTGACATGTTATGTGTTGCAAATTCGTATGTAATAAGCATGTTATGATCTGATCTCATCTTCTTTAAAGTTCTTCGCGTATCATTACATGTTTTGGTTGAAGCTTAAAAGATTTGATCTTATCTGATATAAAGAAATGATGAATCTGGATAGGATACCCTTAGAATGTTTAGGGATGTTTATCCAAAATGTGTGATTGATACATTGTTTTTACTGATATGATCTTCTTACTCGTGATGTTCGACCAAAAAGATGTGATTTTGTATTTTACATTTCAGTTTGTACAGAGAAAAACCAAAAAGATTTTGTGTTTCTTATGTTTGAAAAACCAAAAAGATTTTATTTTTCCAGCTTCCATGGAAATCTTAATTGTTGGTTATTCTTGGTTGTTCTCCTTTGCATAAAGGAATATTTCAGACAGAAGTTGACAAGGGGTCCTTCTCCCAAGTTTTCGTCTAGAAAGAGAGAGAGTGTGCAGATGAACAAGACGAAGACTTCAACTTGTTTGATGATATATGAAGACGGATGACAATCTTCTGAAGCTGTTGTCAAGGGGGAGTCTGTTGGAGCATATTCTAGTGACAACGAGCTTGAAGATATTATGTCTTAGTCTTAGAGTCTTTGACTTGTAATTGATAGAATTGTTAGCAACAGTTAAAGGGGAGTCTGTTAGGACATGTTTTGTAACTGTTGATAAAATTCTGTGTAAGTTCTCCTAGAGGCGAACTTGTTAAGTTCGCCTAGGCTATCAGAGGCGAACTTAACAAGTTCGCTTAGTCTATCAGAGGCGAACTTGTTAAGTTCGCTTAGCCTATTAGAGGCGAACTTAACAAGTTCGCCTAATACTGTTCAGTGTCTATAAATAGCAGTTATCAGCAGAAAACAGATATAGACTTGGACGATATCAGGAGGGACTGAGAATTCTGTAAATTATGTAAACTGATATCGTAGTGGAATAAAAAGAGCGTTTATTTACACCGTTGTTGATTGAGTCACACGAGCACGTTGATCATGGATTCCGCACTTTATCACCGTGTCTAACCACGAGTCTAGAGATCCGTCACGCACCGAATTAGGGACCTACACTTCTTGGTCAGGTCAGTTACTAACTTGACCATCATTTCATGTTCTTTCCGCTGCATGTCAAACCGAACCTCTAGAGACGACCTGTGTCCGAGAATCATATTGTTTGTTTTGATCAGTAGTTCGTTCTGGGCCATCACATTTTTTAGTCTCTCTTCCGTCCCAGTCCGCTGGTTTCTTAGAATCATAACTTCGTCCACCAACGAATTTATCTGAGCCTGTTGAGCCTTAGATTCTTCCCTTGATTTCCGAACGGTTTCAAGTAGACCAGCGAGTTGTGCTTCCAAAGCGTCAATCCTGGCGTCATTAGGATCAGGATTCCTGGAATTAGAGGCTTCAACATTATGAAGTGGGGATGAGAAGATCGTATCAAAGTCAAAACCCTTGAAAAAGTCTCCAAAGTTATAGGGTTGATTGATAGGTTCAAAGGTGGTAGTAGGGATTGTGGATGGGATGGTGGTTGTCGGAGTGGTGGAAGGAGTAATGGTGACTGACTCGGTAAGAATCGGAGTAGTCATCACTATTTAGACAGATGGTACAGGGAGGGACACTATCACAGGAACCTCCTCTGTGATAGCAGTGACAGCCACATCAGGTGTAACATGTGGCCTCCTCCGCTGTCACCGGTACAACTGTTGTGAAGGTGGGGTAGAAGCTGAATCAGTACTCGCACCCGATACTTGTACTTGCCTCTGAGCACTATCCTCTACCTCACGAGGAATAGCTTGTTCCTGCCTATCCCCCCGTTGTTTGTTGATACTTTCACATCTTCGTCGTTGTATAGCACTGTCTGAGTCAGAATCTGGCTCGTATTCACTGCTCGTCGATTGTCGCTTTCTCTTAGAAGATAACTCAGGAAGGGTCACCTTTGTCAATCTTCTCGGGTGTGCCTGTGATGGTGCATCATCAGAATCAGATGAATCAGACTCCGTATCTTCGGAGTTGGATCCTTCAACACCATCATTACCCGCTTCGTCGTATCCTCCTTCAGACAATTCATCCTCACTTTTAACGTCCTCATCTTCTTGTTGCTCATGAGAATGTTATCTGAGTTCTGGCTCAGACTCATGACTAAACCATCTCCAATCAGCTGGTGCCACATACTCTTCATTAATCAGGTGGCCAAAGAGTGGGGTATGCTCAGGGGTAGGTTCTACACTGCCTGGCTTTAGAAACTGTGCAAACACTCTCTTGTCCACCCTTTTGACTTGCAGTCTCTCCCCAATAGCAGGCAGATTTGGCAACGCATCGTTGATCAGTAGTTGCACAAATCTTGGGTATAGTAGGAATCTAAACCTCTCAGCCGTATTGATCTGATCAGTTAAGGCCTTGAAGATGTATCTTGAGAAGTTATAACCCATGTTGAGAGACAATCCAACTATGGCTGCTGCAAGATCATGTCCCATAGCATCCTTCCCCGCCTTCCTGGAAGAGATGCACATGATCATCACGTGGGCAAAGTACCTCCACTGATCGAGCACCCACATCTTCTTGTAGGAAGAGTAATCTTGTACACCGACGTATCCCATACGTTTCCTCCAACAGCCATCCACAAAGTAATCAGGATAGGCAATTGGGTCGGTGGCGAGATCCCAGAACTATAAGACCCTTCTAATTGTGTCCTAAAAAAAGCAATGTCATGACCCGCCATAGTAGCCCGAATGACATTAGGGGTTACCGTGCAGTCATGATCCGCTGTATCCCAGAACTGCTCCAGGTGCGGTCTTGAGACTAATGGATCTGCTGATATAGCATAACTGATATTTGAACGATTCAAGAAATCAACTATCTCTCGGTATTGCAGTGCAGCACCTTTCCATTCTGGTTCTGTAAGTTCAAGGAGATTGAACTCACTGGTAAAGGCACGAGCCATCACTGCAAAAACACACAGTAAACATATTAAGAACAAGAAGATTCATTGGAATTGAATACACATGACCAAGTATAGCAGTTACACACTGAACTGAATTTCAGACTTAGAAAAATTTCACAAGTGTTATTCCTGCGTACTTAGCAAGTACGCATGGATCTGTTCTTGCGTACTTAACAAGTACGCATGAATTACTTCTTGCGTACTTGTTAAGTGCGCAGGAATTGCACTTAGCCAAATTTTTCAAAAATCTAATATTCAACAGATGTAAGACATTGGCGTGGAATAGGGTTACCATAAGGTCGAAAACCATGATAAGGACCTATGGAACCTCTATCCACATCAATGACCCGCTAACCTAGTCAAATTTTGACCTAAAAATGACCCATATGAACCGACGGTCAAATAGTAAGTCAAGGACAAAATCAAAGTTCGTTATGGGCGATTAAGTAATGAATAAGGTTCGATTGATGATTCTAAGAGAGTTTCACCACAGGTTTCACACCAGTTTTGATCATAATGTGTTATCAAAACGACCAAGAAATGTCCAAAATCAAGATCTAAACCCTAAATTTTTCAAAATCCTAAATCGGTCCGTAAGTCTAGATTTCATGGATGAAAAGCCCTAGGATTCTCACCAAATGATGTTTATTCGATGTTGAGAATAGAATCGGGACGAAAAACTGGTTAGGAACACTCGAAATTTTTGAATAAAAATGAGCAGAGGATATTCACAGTAGTTCGAATTTTGAATGAGATAAATGCAAAAAAAATTCTGAGTCCTGTATATATACCCAACACATATTGGTTTTGCGTACTTGCTAAGTGCGCAGGACTTAACTCCTGCGTACTTACTAAGTACGCATGACTTAAGTCTTGCGTACTTGTTCAATACGCAGGGTTTACCTCATGCGCACTTATCAAGTACGCAGAGACCCTTGTGTGCTCAAACTTTCAACTCAAATTATGAAGATTTCAAGTCAAATAACGAACAAGATAAACACATTTTATCTAGAGGATTCAAAGTCAATTCAAGAAGGTTAAACACAAATATTTTTGGTTTTTCTGATTAAAATGAACTGTACACAAACTTAGAATCTTTTTGATCTTTTCTAGATAGAAATATACAAGTATATACACACACTATTTTTGTTCAAAGACACGAGCAGAGGATTATATCAGGCTAAACTATAGCAAAAATGATACAAGATAAACGTCACATAATATGGGATCATGTCATGAATTACAATTTATTCATACGTAATAAGCACATAAACAAGTAATTCAAGTTGGCAATATTATAAGATTTGAAACCATAAGCATCTTTGTATCACGTTCTTGTGTGTTAAGATATTAATTTTAGGATATACAACGTGTACCCCACTGATATGCTACAACAATGTAAATTGCACTATCTTAAGGCATCTAAGATTTTTCCAAAGATTTTCAAATCTCCAGAATGAAGTTACATCGTTTACCACAGAAAAATCAAGCAGAATCCATAAGGATTATCAAGAATCATAAGATTCAGAATCGAGTGATTCAGATGTCTTGGTTTGATTGGATTTTCTTATATGGATATCATATGATGATTCAGGTTAATAGATATGGAGTATAAGGATTTAGGTAAAGTGATCCAACTTTTATCTGGATTTGATTTCAATGAATCAGATATGATTCAAGGGTGAATACATGCTCAACGGTTGATGTAAATACATGTCTTGATTCAATCTCTCATTACATACTTGTGAGTATGGGCAGTGAGATGAACCGCAGTAATTGTGCTAATGACATAACCCGAAACTGGTCTCTTAAGAAAATATTTGCTAAAAACTTACATCCTTTATCTGATAATGATCTTTTTGTATTCTTTTACACATGCATACATGGGTTCAAATCACAGCTGTAGTCTAGATTTAGTTTCCACACTACTAGTGATTCAAAGACCCTTACAGCCTATTGACAATTCAAATTACTTGTAAATAAGCAGGTTAAAAACATAACAATTTAAACAATCAAGTAAGCATGACGCAATCATTTCCCATATGGGCAGTCTATGGCGTTTAGATCATTTCTGATGTGCTATCATTTCCTCTTTTCTCAAGATTACTTTGAAATTTTCTTTATTTTTTATTTTGTTTGAATTTTTTTTGTAAAATATTTGAAAATTAAAAGAACTATACAGAAATATTAAAATAAAAAAATTTAACTTTCATGAATTGAATTGATTTAAGAAAACAATTTTTCACTCTGGATTGAACATTCCTATCAAGTTGACAAGATGCTCAAAACGGGATCGTTCAAATGCCTTAGTGAAAAGGTCAGCAAAGTTGTCATCTGTGTGAACCTTTACATGTTCAATGAGATGCTTTTCAGCACAATCACAGATGAAATGATGGCAAATTTCAATATGTTTAGTTTTAGAATGTTTCACCGGGTTGTTTGTGATGGACATGGTGGCATTGTTGTCAATGAACAGAGGAGTTCCAGTGAAGTTCAAGTCGTAGTCTCTCAATTGCTGCTGAATCCACAATATCTGAGAACAACCGCTAGCTGCAGCAATGTATTCTGCTTCACATGTTGAGACAGAAACCGTTGACTGCTTCTTACACTGCCAGGAAACCAGTCTGTCTCCCAAGAATTGACATCCACCAGAAGTTGACTTTCAATCAAGGTTACAACCGCCATAGTCTGAATCAATGTAGGCTTTGAAGTCAAAAGATTGCTGCTTAGAGTACCAAAGACCCAATCGGGGTTTCCCTTTCAAGTATCTGAAAATCCTCTTTACAGCTATCATATGAGACTTCTTCGGTTGTGACTGAAACCTTGAGCACAAGCATACAGCAAACATTATGTCGGGCCTTGAAGCTGTGAGATACATAAGAGATCCGATCATCCCACGGTACAATTTGTAATCCACATCCTTTCCATCTTTGTCAGGATGCAGACCATGATTGACGGGGATAGGTGTGCCATAAGTACTGCTATCATTCATCTTGTATTTTGACAAGATGTCCTGCACATACTTGGTTTGATGCAGATAAATGCCATCCTCTCTTTGACTGACTTGCAGACCCAGGAAGAACGACAATTCACCCATGTTACTCATTTCAAACTTGGACTTCATCACCTGTTCGAATTCCCTACACATCTATTCATTTGTAGACCCAAATATAATGTCATCGACATACACTTTTACAAGAAGAATATCACCTCCTGCTTTCCGTATGAAGAGGGTCGAGTCAATCTGTCCCCGGTTGAAACCATTAGACAGTAGATGTTTAGATAATGTCTCATACCATGCCCGTGGTGCTTGATGAAGACCATAAAGTGCTTTTTCGAGCTTATATACTTTATTGATATTATGCGGATCTTCAAAGCCGGGAGGTTGAGTGACATAGACCTCTTCATGAACTTTTCCATATAGGAAAGCACTCTTCACATCAAGTTGATAGACCTTGAAGCCAACATATGAGGCATAAGCCAGAAACAGTCGAATGGCTTCAAGTCTAGCAACTGGGGCATATACTTCTGTGTAATCCAAGCCCTCTTGTTGATAAAAACCCTGAACAACCAACCTTGCTTTGTTCTTCACCACAACATGACGATCATCCGTCTTACATTTGAACACCCATCTGGTGGCAATTGGTTGTACGCCCCTTGGCAAGTCAACCAAATCCCACACATGCAACTTTTGGAATTGAGACAGTTCTTCTTACATTGCCTCAATCCAGCAGTTGTCAGCGAGAGCCTCTTTCACATTATTTGGCTCTAACTGGGACATGAATGCAGCATGCAGACATGTTTCCATGACACCAGTGTCAAGTATCTCAGAGTAGAGACTAGTGTTCTCAGCAATGGTTCGATGACGAGTTTGAACACCGGCATGAGGATCACCAATAATGTTGTCAATTGGATGATTCTTATGCACTCTCATCTCTGGTACATTTGGTTCCTGAATTTCTGAATCGAGGTTCGTGCTTAACTCCCCCATATCCTGTGTTCTAGAAGAAGAAGATTCAATGTTGATTGGATCAGCTGGAGCTTCATTTCCTACACGAGTGTTAGGATTAGCTTGAGCGTCATTTCCGTCAACATAAACATCTTCACTGTTATCACCATCATGAGTTCCAGATGCAGATGCAGCATAGGAATCAGGAGTTACAATCGGTACAGTAGCACGTGTTGAGAAACTGTAGTCATCACCGCCACCATGTAATTCATATATATTTGCGGCATCATTTGCATACAAATCAGGAAGATTGAAAGATTTGAATAGCGCATCATAATCAAAACCCCAAGCTGGACCAGTTGGTTCTGGTGGAATGCTGTGTGTACTACAATCCACTTCAAACCACTCCTCGACAGTACGAGTTCCTATATTGTACACTCTCTTGCAAGGCGAGTTGGCAACATATCCTAAGAAGATTCCTTCCACCGCTTTTGCATGAAACTTAGACTTGCGGTCTTTGTATTGTAGCAATAAGGAACATGGACTACTAAAAGGAACGAGATAGTCAAGATTGGGCGGTCGATTTTTGATCAACTCATAACAAGTCTTGTTGTGCCTCTTCACAACCAGAACTCTGTTCAAGACGTGACAAGCTGTATTAACTGCTTCTGCCCAGAAAGTGACAGGAAGCTTTGCATCTGACAGCATTGTCCTTGCAGTCTCAATCAAGGTTCTGTTCTTCCGTTCTGCTGAGGTGTGTACGGGGCACTAAATTCGTTACAGATCCCCTTCTTGAGACAGAAAAGTTCCATCAAATTATTCTTGAATTCAGTTCCGTTGTCACTCCTTATTCTTCTAATCTTCAACTTGCACAGAGATTCCAAGCTCAGGATCTGGTATTGAAGAATGTCAGCAGTTTCGTCCTTCGTACCTAAAAAATGCACCCAAGAAAAACGTGAGAAATCATCAGTTACAACCAGACAGAATGACTTACCTCCAATACTCCTGATACTTATGGGGCCAAACAAATCCATATGTAATAGCTCCAAAGGGGTATCGATGGAGTTTTGGAGCTTGGGCTTGTGAGACTTCCGTTGCTGTTTGCCCTTTTACAAGGCATACAGTCATCTGCAACGGTAAATCTCCGCTTAGGAACACCGGTTACCAAACCGTTTTGGACAAGATGATTCATTTTTCTATATGAAATGTGTCCGAGTTTCCTATGCCACAAGATAGAGTCAAGCTCTGTCGCTTTGGTAAGCAAACAAGTAGCAACTGATGAGGTGGTTGTTGCCACGCTCATATCAATCTGATAGGTGTCGTTTGTCCTTGGTGCTCTCATCAGAATCCAGTCTTCAGGAATCTCAAAACCAGGTTTGAGTATCAAGCATTCAGTCTTGTCAAACATCACTGAGTACTCCTTGTCGCACATTTGGGAGACACTCAACAAGTTATGCTTCAACTGCTCGCAGTAGTTGACATTGTCAAAGCTGACACAACCATTTGAAACCATGCCTTGACACGTGATACTACCGCCTTTCTCTCCAGCAAAGGCCACATAGCCGCCTCTGAATGGTGTCACATCTTGAAGAAAGGCCATGTTACCTGTCATGTGCCGGGAGTATCCACTATCTACATACCAACGATTAGATATAGTACCCTTCGGATGTCCCTGCACGAGTCACAAAAAAGAATTAATTAGATTTGGAGACCCAAGCCATAGTGGTCTTGGATCGTCCGTTTTTCTCAAAATAAACAACCTCAATTAACTCACAGTCGTGACTGTCAAAAATGGATGAATTTTTAGAAAATTTAGGATCAGGAGATTGAGAACATTTGGATTTGTTATTCCAGGATCTCTTCTTTTTCTTAACTGAAACAGTAGACTTAGATTCAATAGCAGCAGATGAACTAGTGGAAGCTTCACCTGATTGAATTTTAGCCAGCTGTTCTAGCTTTCTCAATTTCTTGTTCCTTCTTCTCGTCTGTGTCTTAGAGAGTTTCACCACAGGTTTCACACCAGTTTGTGCACTACCAGAGGTAGATGCACTAGGTTTAGCTGGTAGCTTTCCCCTTTTTGAAACAAATGGTTTAGCCTCGGAAGAAATCTTTGGCTTTACCATAGGTTTTACTGGTGGTTTCACCACATTTACTTTTGGACTTTTGAAATGCTTCACTAGTGGTGACTTAGGGATAACAGCCGGTTGTGAAACAATTGGCCGTTTCCCTTGGTTCTTAGTAGGACAGTTCACAAGAACGTGACCAACCAAACCATAGTGAAAACAAGTTTTCTTTTCTCTGTAAGTCCTCCTGTAAGGCTCATTTGATCTGGCATTAGATGACTCAGCATGATGAGTAGGAGAAGTTGTTTGGTGAACAATGGTTTGACCCGATGATGATTGGCTTTTGGGAGTATAAAATTTTTGCAAATTTTCTTGATAACCAAGCCCAAAATGAGCTGAAAAAGCTTCTTTCTTAACTTGATTAATGTTTTTATATCCTCCATAAAGTATCACTTTCAATTTCTCATTAGATTCAATGATATCGGGTTCAGTCAAAATACAATTATCACTATCAGTGATGATGTTTTTCTTCACTTTCTGTTCACCTAGCAACTCCTCAGAGACTACTCCTTCAGGGCAGGTGTTCTCAGACCCATCATCAGAAGCAGTAAAGAACTCTTCATTAGATGTAGAGTCAGCCTTACTTGAGGAATCATCCTTGTTAGAGGAATCATCCTGACTAGAGGACTCATCAAGGCAAGACAAATCAATGTCAATTAAGCTGTTGACAAATTTCCCGCTAACTGGTGGAGGAATGGCATTAGTACCCAGCCCTAAGCCATTCACTTGCCTCACTACAGACTCGTAGTGTTCCACCACAAAACGAGAGTTTTTCAACTTCTCAATATTGCCTTTCAACTGCAAGATCTCATTTTGCAGCTTGTTGATCTCATTGTTTCTTTTCTCCAACCCCTTGTACGCAACATCCAAATGAAACTGTTGATCGGTGATTTTAAGTGAATAATCATGTTTTTCTTTCTTCAACGTTTCAATTGAATCTTTGTAATGTTTTTCGTTTTCATCGTAGCTTAACGCTACTATACGAAGGGGTTCGAATTTGTCTTGAAGCTTAGAATTTTCAACCTTTAAGCTTAGACATTTGGAACAAGAAATGACAAAGAAAGGATTAGAATCTACCTCATTTGATGAACATGATGCCTCTCCAATAGCCATGAGGGCAACAATAGTAGTAGATTCTTCTTGATCAGCCACAGAAGCTTCCCTTTCCTAAGCTTCCATCATCTCCATAATCTCCGCCATGAGACCAACCTGTGTTTGTGCAATAAGGGCATCCTCCAAATGAACACCCCAATCAAAGCTAACGTCCTGTTGAGCCACCAATGCTTTGGACGTTCTACTTTAACTTTGATTGCGGTTCTTAGAGTTGTACCCTTGGTTGTTTCCCTGGTTGCTACCCTGGCTTGGTCTTGTGAAGCCAGAGGCAGGTGCTTTGTCCTTCTGACATTCACGAGCAAAGTGTCCAAAGTTCAGACACTTGTAGCATTTGGCCTTGGATTTGTCAAAACCAACCTTGGCATTAGAATGGCCACCAATGAACTTTCGGCCAGTTCTGTTTAGGAAATGCTTCGCCCTCCTCAAGATCATGGCCATATTCCATTGAATATCCATATCCTCCATATCATCCGGATCCACCTAATTAAAGTCTTCTTCGATGGTTTCAGGATCCGTGAGCTTACCGCCAATGGAGTTCTCATAGGCAAGCATTCATGATGAGAATAAAGCCACATGATCTTCAGCTATCTTGGCTATTGCTGATTGGTTAGCTGAAGATGTGGGAGAAGGATATCTTGAGGAGTTCTGGTGATGAGATCCAGAACTAGATCCAGATGCTGCATAGCACGCATGACCACCACAAACCTTTACAGTTTCTTCCTCATGAGAGTTTCCTGAGAAAAGGTAAATTCTAGAGCCCAATGACTTGGTTGTAGAAGACGTCCCATAATACATAGAAGGGTCTTGTATTTGAGGTCTTCCTGAGCTCTCCTTTCTTTTTAGGTTCATGTCATGTGCTTGAACCTTTCCAATTGCCTCATCAATTGTCATCTCATAAAACTTAGAATTCTCTCTCATCAGGGTAGTATACATCTCAAATTTGGGTGGCAAAGCATCCAGAAATTTTTCAACTAATTCCTCATTTGGATAGATGAGGTCAAAAGCTTTCAACTCAGTCTGCAAATGATAGAATCTAGAGATGAGCTCATCTATGGATTCGTTCTCCAGATATCTGAAGCACTCATACTGCTTCCTGAGAATATCCCTTTTACTCTTCTTGATGTCACTGTTACCCTCGAATCTCTTTTGTAATGCCTTCCAGAGATCCTTGGAGTTATCGTATCCTCTGAAGCTGTGGAATAACTCCCTGGTCAAGGCCATAGTGATAGATCCGTGTGCCTTCTTCTCTCTATCATAAACTTTCTTTTCTTCTTCATCAAGTTTAGATATAGGCTTGGGAACTTCCTCATCAAGGTAATTGTATTGTATGTGGGATGCTTATAGCCCTCTAGAATGGGTATCCATAACAAAGAATCGGTATAAGAAATATAATGTTCAAAGCGTGCTTTCCAGTTTGAATAATCATTTACATTAAGCAGCTTTAGGGGTTTCTGTGGGGTTCCGATCTCATTGTCATAGTTCAGAAGGTTACCGAGGTTCTGAAGATTTGACATGGTGAACACTTAGTCAAATTTCAGAAAAGTCAAAGAAACTTGCGCACTTGTCTCTGGCCTTGCGCACTTAACAAAACTAGTCTTGTGTATTTATGATTTGCTCTTGCATACTTGGTAAGTACGCAGGAGTAAATGATAAGTACGTAGGAGATTAAGTAAGTACGCAAACAACTACGGTCTTGCGTACTTGGTAAGTACGCAGCAAGACTGTACTTTTTGCCAAATAAGGTAAGTACGCAGGTCACCTTTTCACCAACTCTCACCAACCTTTTCCGGTCACTGGAAACTCACCGGAGATGGCAGAAATCGAAAATGTGACCAAACAAAATGAGCCAAAGGGTCAGAAACTCGTTTCTAACCAACCTTTGATGCTCAAAACACTCAAATACACAACAAAAGTCAGTTTTTGAGTGATTTTTGCTTCTAAAATAGTGCTCAAGAGCTACCCCTATTTTATCACAAAAATCAACAAAACACCCACTTTTGCTTGTAAAAACTCTATAGGATGTGTAGTAGATACTCCTAACACACTCACAACACTCGAAATCAAGAGCTAAGCTCTGATACCACTTGTAGGTCCCCGGGTATCTCGGATCGTTACGTGTGGGTGCGTGACTAGTCGGACCGGGTGCGGAATACCCGTAACTAGGTGGAGAATCAAACAACACAAAGTAAACCGAACAACGAAATCACTTTAAAGTTCCTTCTATTATAAACTCGAACGGTTACAGAGAGAAAATACTGAGTGCAAATGTCTACGTGCTTATCTTCTGTCAACCTATTCTATTTATACAAAACCTGATCTCTGCGCACTTAGCAAGTGCGCATGGAAAATTGTTCATGCGTACTTAGCAAGTACGCAGAGTATTCTTGCGTACTTGCTAAGTACGCAGGAACTAATTCCTGCGCACATGCTAAGTGCGCAAAACACTTAGAGAATAATTACAACAATGACATGCATTAGAAATTACAACTCGATAACTAATACATACAGACATTACAATACAAAGATAAAACATACAAGACAAGTACAATAAACTAAGACACTATCCAGAGTATTTGTCACACAAAAGTGCTTCAACAGATCTATAGGTCAAAAACCCTAATTTCATGTGATAGCTAAGATCAAGTGAAAAATCCTAAGTCTAGATCTTTGTTTTAATGTTCTAATCATAAAAACTTTTTGCATTATCATTAGTGGCTTAAGATCTATAAAAGAAAGACATAACTTATGTTTGGACAGAATCTAGGGTTTCTGCGCACTGATCTTGTGTCGATAGTTTGGAGGTCGAATAGTTAGAGTTTGGAGGTGAAATTGGTGGGGTTTAAAAGCTAACACATTAAGGTAAATTCCAGAAGAAAAATCACCTAATTTGTATAAAAACTGAGAAAGTTATGATAGTTTAAAGTTGACCAAAGTTTTCTGGTAGAATTATGAAAATTAGTTTGATTAGTTATGTTGTTGTAAAAGTATAGAGCTTTTTAGGGTTTGATCTAAGTTTTGATCCATGAGGTATATATATTGATGATATAGAATCATAAATCATCTTAGATAAGTAGAGAATCACGAATAAAAGAATGAATAAAGAGAAAGAACAAGTTGATGAATGCTATGGTGAAAACATGATCATCTTGAGTTTAAATCTTTTGTTTGATCCATGATTACTACAATAAGGATGTATGATCTTGGATTAACATTAGATATAGAGTAAAACAAGCTTTAAGAAGTAGATGATACCATGTAGTTTTATAGAATAAGATTGAAAGAGTAAAAACAAAAGTTTAGAACAAGAATGAAGTATGAAGAACAAAGGAAGAACACTTTGAATGCTAGAGCCTTGCTTGCTCCAACTCCTAGATGGATTCCTAAGCTCCTTAGGAAGACTTATTGTTGTGATTTTGGTGTAAAAAACTATTAAGGCAAAGACTCATATTTATACTAAGAGGATTAGGGTTTAGGGGGAGGATTTTAACAAAAAAAAATAGGAGGTGGGTTAGGGGTTTCAACCGAAATTCACGGGGGGGGGGGGGGGGGGGGGTTCTTAACTTGTTCTCCAAGTTTTCATTCACATGTGAAATTCCTTCTAGAAGCCTCTTGTTTTTGTGAAAACGTATTAACTTTTTGGCATCTCGATTCACCGTGTAAAACATTTGAAAGTGTGATTTTATCAGATTTAGTGAAATATGTTAACATAAGTGTTTGATTGTTGTTGTAGTGCATTAAACATCATTATCATATGCAAAATGTTGTGCCTCAAATAGTGCTTGAACAAATCGTCAATTAAGCAAACATGTAACTTAAATTGTATCAATACAAAGTAGATTGTGAACAAATATGCGTAGAAATCCAAGATGTTATAGTATCCCCTAGTTAAGAGAATTTCGTCCCGAAGTTCAACTAGTAGAGTCTGTGCTAGCTTGGAAGAGGTGAGGGTAATTGAGTTTCATCTGATCTTAGCGTTCCCAAGTGAACTCAGGACCTCGCTTGGAGTTCCACATGATTTTCACTAACGGAATGCGACTCTGCTTGAGTTTCTTGACGTCACGATCCATGATCTCGACTGGTTTCTCAATAAGATGCAACTTATCATCAATGCAGACTTCGTCTAACAGAATGTAGGGTGTCATCTGTTAGACACTTCTTAAGATTAGATACATGGAAAGTGTCATGAACACTACTGATTTCTTGAAGCAATTTGAGCTTGTAGGAAACACGACCAATCCTTTCTAGGATCTCGAAAGGTCCAACGTACCTTGGTGCGAGCTTTTCCTTCTTCCCGAATCAGACAACTCCTTTCTAGGGGGAAAGTTTGAGTAAAACTCTGTCGCCAACTTGAAATTCTAGAGGCTTTCTTCTATTGTCAGCGTAGCTTTTCTGACGATCTCTGGCAGCTTTGAGTCTTTCTTGAATCTTGAATATCTTGTCAGTGGTTTCTTGGATGAGTTCAGGACCAGTTATCTGATTATCTCCAATTTTGGTCCAACACATCGGTGATCGGCATTTCCTTCCGTACAATGCCTCAAATGGTGCACACTTGATACTAGAGTGGTAACTATTGTTGTATGAGAACTCAACGAGTGGTAGGCGAGTATCCCAACTTCCACAAAAATCGATCACATAGGTTTAGAGCATATCCTCAAGGGTTTGTATGGTCCTTTCTCTTTGGCCATCGGTTTGAGGATGATAGGCCTTGCTAAGATCCACACGAGTCCCTAAGGATTTTTGTAATGATTGCTAGAACCTTGAAGTGAAGTGACTGTCTCAGCTAGAGATGATAGATAGGGGTACTCCGTGACAAGTCATGATCTCGTTCAGGTAGAGTTTGGCTAGTTTCTCCATCTTGTAGTCTTCACGGATAAGGAGGAAATGAGCAGACTTAGTCAAACGATTGATTATGACCCAAATTGAGTCGTTTCCACTAGATGTTCTTAGAAGTTTGGTAATGAAATCCATGGAAATTTGCTTCCATTTCCATTGAGGGATTTCAGGCTGCTGAAGTAAACTGGATGGTTTTTGGTGTTTGGCTTTGACCTTAAGACAGGTGAGGCATTTCCCAACATACAAGGGAATGTATTTCTGCATTTCGGGCCGCCAATAGAATTCCCTGAGGTCTTGATACATTTTATCGGCTCCAGGATAAACCGAGTATCGGGATTTGTGAGCCTCGTCAATGATGAGTTCTCTGAGGTTATCTGAGTCACGAATCCACATTCGCCCCATGAAATATAGAATTTCATCAGACTGGACTCCAGTTGTTGCTCAGCTCCACATGCCACTTTGTTCTTCAAATCATTCCTGGCAACAACTTGTCGTTGGTCTTGTAGAATTTTGGCTTTGAGGCTTATTTGAATAATAATTCCCATTGCACGAAGGCCTGAGGGCTTGATTCTCTCTTTCCGGCTGAGTGCGTCGGCTACCACATTTGCTTTCCATGGGTGATAGCAGATCTCGCATTCATAATCATTGATTAGTTTAACCCAACATCTCTGTCTCATGTTGAGTTCTTTCTGGTCAAAAATGTGCTGTAGACTCTTGTGATCCGTATTGATGCCATACAAGTAGTGTCTCCAAATCTTCAGGGCAAACCACAACACCTAACTCAAGATCATGTGTGGTGTAGTCTTCTCATGGATCTTAAGTTGCCTGGTGTAACATTCCTAAAATTCTATGCTTATTTACTTGTTTGACTTCTATGATTCTATTGTGATGCTATACTTAGATCTTGCCATTATTGGTAACTTCGATACCCTAATTTCAAACAAAAATCAAACTTTGAAAAGTTTCAACATTCTTGTAATTCCATCAAACTATAAGGACTAGATTTACATATAAGTAAATCTAAAGGTTTATATGGAACCTTTTTATAAAAATTCAAAGATTTAAATCTTTTAAACAAAAATGTGTGTTATTTATATAAATTCAAATATTATTATTTTTATTTTTTCAGAACTTTTAAATCTTAATAATAAATTTATATTATTTATATTAGTAAACCTATCTAAAACTAATAAAACTATTACATTGAATTATAACTAATCCTAAACAAACACTTATTTCTAACTAACTAATTGTAATGCTAATCCCCTCCATAATTTCAAAAATCTTGATCCTAGATAGACTACAACTTTGTTCCATGCTTTTCCTAACTAGATTGCTCCACAAAATCCTCCTATTTCAACACTATAAATAAGGATCCTTCCTTTTGGTTTTCTTCACTCAGAATCCCGAAAACTAGTCTCCAAGAGCTGCTGGAAATCGTCCCCTCCTCCCCTTTGAAGATCCAAGTCCGGTTTCCGTTTTAGGTAAGTTCTAGTCATCTTTGTTCTTATGTTCTTCACTTTCTTTACTTAGTTATTTCAATTATTCTTCTAAATTACCCTAGATCTGTGATTCTATAACCAAAATATGTAGTAATCATAGATCTAGGATAGATCAAAATCCAAATAAAGTGTTTAAACATAGAAAACTTTCAAAAGATCACATAAACACAATTTTTGGATTTTGATAGATTCACTGAGTCAACTTCGGGAGGCCATATCTCCCTCAAGATGAAACTTTTTTCAATGATTCTTTTTTTAAACGCAAGTTCAAAGTCTTCACTTTCCAACCATATAAAGAACTCCTTCTAACTCAAAGATTTCGACCTCCAAACTGGTCATACAAAATCAGTGCGCAAAGCTGTTAGAATCTGTCAAAGTTTGTATTTTTGAAATATTTTCACCTACTTAATACTTTTATATAAAGCAACAATTTTCGATAATAATAGGTTAACTTGATCATGTTTAACATGTTAAAAATCCCAGAATTTAATTATTTTATAAACCTTTCAAACTTGTTCAAACTTTTTATATAAAAACTTGGTTTTGATGTTTATAGTATCACTTCAATATCTAGAATCATGTTTCTAGTAAAACCCTCTAATTCCAATTTTTAAATTGAACCCCTCTAGTATTCAACTTATTTACTTCAATCCTAACTAAACTCAAATTTTCACTTTTAACCCTTATTTTCTCCAACCTTACCAAAAACACCCTTAACTTGGTTTTGTACACAAATAAAGTAACATTCAACCCGGTATGTAGCTATCTGACGAACAAATGGTTCTGGCTAGGAAAGACGGGGTTCAGGTCCAACCAACTCTTTCCTAGGAACTTTTCTGTTGGAGGTACTACTCTGGAATGATAACCACTTCTAGTATACAACAACCACTTTTAACTAATTACAATAACAACCCCTCAACTATTCTAAAGTTGATTCGAACTTAATCAACAAACTTACTTAGGGTAATCCTTAAGGCATCTCTTAATCCAAGTTACTGCAAGTGCAAGATCAACCCACCAACTTTGCAAGGTGAGTTCATAGCCTCTCTTTTACTTTTGTACTTTGTGGTGGAAAACATGCTCCTATATAAAAACGGAAATCAAATTTTAGAGTTAAAACTATTCTTGTGCAAAGTCAATAAAAAACTTCCTAATACTAGTAAAACTAAACTGGTTTATACATGTTGCTATTTTATGCCACTTTATACTACAAAGTCTCTCTTACTTTCTAAAATCTACACAACCATTTACTTCGGGGAAGCCATGGGAGTAAGTAAATATATATGTTGGCCTGACAAGCCCATCTGGTATTCGGGTTTATGCATGCCAATTAATGTCGGCGTCCTTTAAGTTGACGTATTCTTTTCAACTTGGAAGGAGCTGGGTGTTCAGAAACCGCATACCAGACATTCATATTATTGGTCTAACATCCTTGTGCGAAGGAGTTGGACGGGAGAGCTATCGATCAATAGGCTTGGTTGTGACTCATGTATAAAAGTTTGTTTACTTGTAATGTGAAATTTGTTTATAACTTGCACTTTGTTATCTCTTACTATCTATCTATTTACACCTATGTTCTCACCAACTTTTTAGATGACATATTTTAGCATGTTTTTTTAGGTAATGGAGACTAAGTTGCTGTTTTGCTCAAGCTAGGATTTCAAGGATTGGCCTTAGTGGACTTAGCTAGTTTTAAATCTATCAATAAAGACTTATTTCTGTGGAAACGAAGGTGCCACTGGACTACATAGTGGTTTGAGAAATGGAATCCACTCTGAACATGTGTGACTGCCCTGAGAACCTAAAAGTTAATTTTGCTTCAAGTGCTTTCCAAAAGAGAGCTCTTACTTGGTGAAATGCCCAAGTAAGAAAGAGAGGAAGAATACTATCCTAGCTTTTCCCTGGAATGATTTCAAGGAATTCTTAATCACTGAGTTCTGCCCGAAGAATGAGATCCAGAAACTAGAAATCGAGATGTGGAACCATGCAATGGAAGGAAGTGAGCATATGGAATGCACCAACTGGTTCCATGAACTTTGCACCCTTGTTCCTCACATGGTTACACCCCTAAGCCATATGATCGACCATTACATTGGGGGATTGGTCCCTCAAGTCAGAGGCCTCACTATGTCAGCTTCTCCTGTTACTCTTGAAGCTGCTATCCTTCTGTCTGCTTCCTTAACAGACATCTTGGTAAAGACAGGAGTACTGATGAGGAAAGGATCAAAGAAACCCGAAGAAGACTACAACCAGAGGGCTGCAAAAAAGCAGAAGACATCCAAGAACTTTTCTATGGTAACCCCTGCTGTACGTGTAAACACTGTTGCCCCAGCCACCCAAACCACTACTAAGAAACCCTATTCAGGATTACTGCCTAAGTGCCCTAAGTTTCCACTGCATCACAATGGAGAATGCCGCAAGTGCAACAAATGTGGCAAATTTGGTCACATCGCTCAGAACTGTAAGCACCTCCTGCTACAGCCAATACCAGCAATACCGTGATAACTAACCCTGCTCCCATCAACGGTGTCAGGGCCTGCTATGAATGTGGTGGCCTTTGCCACCTCAGAAACCGTTGTCCCAAGCTGTACCCTACCAACAATCAAGCTAGTCAAGGTTGAGTTTTTGTCTTAGGAGCACCTGAAGCCCGCCAAGATCCAGTTATCCAGGATAACGCAGACTCCACTAGTTAAATTTTCGGATGAAATTCCCTTAACTAAGGGAGACTATGACAACCCTGATTTTTCTATTGCTTCTTGTTTACTACTTTAGGTTATCTCAATTTGAATTCTATGTTTACTTACATGATTTCTATTTTGTAATCTGGATTGGAAATTTCATTTGCTTGAATCTTAATTGTTTCAATGTCTACTTGAATCTCAAACTAATATGTTCTATCAATTTCTATTACATTTCAATGTATATGATCTATCAATTTTTATTGCATATCAACGTCTACTCTATGACATCCACAACTATTATCACCTTATGGGTGCATAATGGAAGGACATAGCACACCCATGTAAGATAAATTGGCCATTGCGGTGCGCAACGTAATGGTGAATTTACAGGTGCATTGATGTGTGTTGAAATTATGTGTAAGACCCCAAGCCGGACACTCTACAGGTGGTTCTCATAACATGTTATTCTCTTTAAAATGTATAAAGTATCAATTAAACTACAGCGGAAGTCTTTCTAAAAACGTTAATTATTACGTTATCACACTTACTTCACGAATGCTTGCACACTAATCCGAGTAGCACCGCTCCCAAGTCAAGATACATCAACCAAAAAACTCACATACAAAATAACCTAACGTACACACAAAGCCAGCTACGCTGAGTGAGTTCTAATAGTTTTATTTAAGTTAAAGTCATCTTATCACAATTAATATTTATCTCCACACAGGACCCTCCGGTCCTTAGAAAATAGTTTTACTGGTTATTCTCATATAGATAGCCCCTGTTATCTTATGATATTCCAAAAAGGTTCACCACCCAAGACTCGTCCCACCATTTTAACCCAGTAAGTCTCTCCGACATGGATCGAGCTTACCACTATGATAACTCAAAGTTTACCACACTTTGGTTATCTCAACCACCCTCTAGACACCGGCTTAACCAGCCCTAACCAAGACTCTCACAAACCAACTGACACAACAGTTGTAACATAATGTCCTCATCCCGACACAATGGTCAATCTGACTCTACACACCACATTAATATCATCTACTCACCATATCAATATCATCTAATACACAATTATTATAACTCATCACTTGCATGCAATCTAACACATATATATGCACACAAACACATATCTTATCACTCCACCCTCGTTAGGGTTACCCTCGTCAGGGCATTCGACACACCCCGAGCTCATCATTAACCTACTCAATATTGTCACCTTTGGTGACCTCCCAAAGGACTTAGTCCTTGTCACACCACGCCAAGGCAGAAACACGAGGTGTCACACATTTTGTTCATAGCACAAGGTATAAAGTTTGAAACTAAGGCATCACATACATTATTAATTTCATAAATTAAATTCAACACTTGTTTCAATTCAACCAATAAACAACAAAAGAAAATATTGTTCAATTTATTAACTAAGTCTAAGAGCTCTCCTATGTGATCCTTTGTCATCAACTACTTATTTCCTGAAACATGTAAAGAAAATGGGTCAACAATAAGTTGGTGAGAGACATAGGTTTTATAAGTTATAAAAATAAATTAGCATAAAAGATATAAAACAAGTTCAGTACAAGTTCAAACAAGTGTGCAAGCATATCAACACAAACTTCTTGCAATAAACCCTTAATGTTATATGCATCCACAATCCCAAAGATTGTGCCGTTGAAATGTTATTGCATCCACAATCACACAGATTGTGCCGTTGAAATGTTATTGCATCCACAATCACACAGATGCCATTGAAATGTTATTGCATCCAAAATCACACAGATTGTGCCATTGAAATGTTATATCGGTTTCCCTTATATGATCATACTAGTACTCCCTTAGGCTTGTAAACAAGTTAATGATTGCAATAATGTTATAGTGACCAAATATCAAGCATACAATTGTAATTACTTGTTTAAAAATTTATTTTAGTAAAATCTTGAGTTATCAAGCCATTAGTATACATGTTTCACCCCAAAAGTAAAGGAAAAGGGGGCTATGAATCTCACCTTGATATGTAGAGGATTGGACTTGAAACTTGAAGCAACAAAAATTAAAGATGCCCTATGTTAAGTAAGATATGCTATTTAATATAGAGAGACGATTAAAAGGAAAAGGAACGGAACAGTTGGGACATTAAGATTTAGGAACGGGCGAACGAACGAGAAAAATAAAGATACGAACTATAACTATAAATAAAGTTAAATAAAGTGATAATGTATAAATAAAGTTAAATAAAATAATGTTTTATAGATTTTATTTATAAAAGAGAGTTTAGGCGTCAACAATAAATATAAATTGCAATTTAGTGTGATTAATTATCCCATTAAGATAGTTAGTTTAAAAAGATAATAATTTAGTTACTCGAATTTTTTTATTTATGAAAAACAAATTATTAAAAGAATCATGATTTTTGTGAAACTAGTAATAATATGATTAACAATTATGATTTTAATAATACAAATTTTAATATCAAATATGGATCATGTTGTTATAACACACGATCATTGTATAATTTTTTTTTAAAAGATATATATAAAATAATAGTGTTTATGTTAATACAAAAACGTTTGTCCTGTGTTAGAGATATATAGTAGTACGAAATAAAACAAAATGCTCGTATACTATTTGTGGTAATCAAAACGTTTTTAGAAAATATTTAAACATAATTATGAATATTTTTTTTATTATTAAAGGAATATTAACTATAAACCCTTGAACATTCAGAACAAATTAACATAGTAATAATAAAATTTAGAAAATAAAGTCTAGGTGTCATAAGCATGTGTTTTGTTATGATTATAAATAAATATGTATCTTAATCCTTTGTCTATATATATACATGTTTATGTGTGTGTAAGTATAATTAAGCAAATCAACTAAAACAAAAAAAGAAGAAAAAAAAATGCCGGTGACAGGGAAAGAACCTGTGACCTTGGATGTGAAAGTGAAAGGCTTTAACCAACTAGTAAATTTTACCTTTATTGCTTTAAAATAGAAAGACAATATATTTAACGCATAGTTATAAGATGTCATCTTCTCCAAACATAAAAACCCAGATATGAAAATCGTAACCCTAAATCCCCCAACAAGATCTCGAACTCAGCGATGGAATCAGAAGAAGAGAATAACAGTAAGCGTTTACCCGGGGTTGTCTTTGAATTCTAGGTCGGAGAATCGAGCCACTCGGCTCTAGTGCCGATCGCGACGGAGGAACAAAAAAAAAGGGGAATCAAGGGGCGATTTCGTGGTAATTCGATTGTGTAAGATGATATGGAGGTTTATAGGGTGTAAGCGAGGCGTTTACAACGAACGAGATTCGCGAGATTGGTGCTAGAATTACGGATTTGATTCAAAGTTCAATTTTTAAATCGTGTTTTTGATTTCTTGATTAACGAGTGATAATGGACGGTTCTGGGTGTAAAAGCGTGTGCGTGATTCGGGGGTTTCGGCTCTAGATCAAAATGGTAATACTCTTGATTGAAATCAGAGGATTTGATGCAATTGGAAATTGATTTTGACTTTAGAAAGTCAATGTTCATGACTAGAATATCTAGGGTTCAATAAGAATGGGGAAGGGGTTCAACTTAAGGTTCAAAGCAAATGAGGGGGTTCAAATGAAATAAAAGGGTTCAAGGTCCAATGCTTTTGGTAAATTCTCATTTAATTATGAAATTTTATTTTATAAAACTTATAAAAACTTAATATATATATATATATATCATTATTTATATTATTATTAATATTTTGCTTTTATAAAATCTAACCTCATAATTATAAAAAGTTTATAATTAGTTTATTTCATATAATCAAATATGAATTAAAAAAATAATATAAGGGTCTAAAATCTCAAAACTTCAAATCGTTACACTTTTGAAAATTGTAATGGATTGATGTACGGTATAAGTATGTATAGCGAGGTTGAAATAATATGGCAGTCACAAATGTTATTATTGCGCAAAATAAAATAAAATATTACAAGCAAAACTCATGGATGTTATAGTCTACCACAATCTCATTTGCCATGTCACAAGGACAACAATGTAAACACAACACATAACACATAATACACACCATCACATATTATTTATATGCCTAGTTACTAGGCCTGTACCATATACACATTCCTACGATAATATATCCTACTCAAACTCATGAGCGTCTAGCTCGCATTCTGACTTACTCCGACTAACTCATAACATGACACACAACCATAATCCTCTTACCCCTAGCTCACATAATTACAATGACACCCCGTAAACCCTCTGAGTCATTAATAAAGAATTTAGTTCATAAACACCATGGGTTAAAAACAAAACTCATAACTCGTCTAATAAAACAAACTTGTCTCATAAGCATGTACGATAGCCCCAAAAACATTAAAAATATTTAAAGAAGCGGGGGATTAGAAACTCACCGGTTCCGAAGCTTTCCTTCTGGAAGCCGCATACCAGCAAACGGGTAGTCCAACGAGAATCTATCATCAAATGAATTACCCAGATCAACCCTCTTATCGCAATAACACTAACCCACCTACTCTGGACCAGCAGCTTCAAGCTCGGTCTAAATCGCCCCAAACCGTACAACCGACCCGTTCGTTCGTGTACAAAAACCCCTAAATTAACGTTACCGAAAAACGTTCCCGAATGTCATCCCCGACAATTTTCTCACATCCCAAAATAGTCTCCAACAATGAATACAAAGTTCTATGGGGTCATACCTTTGCGTACAAGCCGTTCTAAGCGGTTTTGTACGAAACTCCTAAGCATCACGCGAGAACAAAACTTGTTTTGCCCATATCTCGACCATACGAGCTCCGTTTCGCGTGATCCACCTATACACGCGTACGTTTCGATACACTTGACCTCAGAAAATTGTTGGTGTCAGCCGTCGCCACCACCACTGCTGCCAGAACGCAGACTCGTCTTTCAACACGTTCGGTTTTATGCGTCAAAATATGAGTAGCTTAAAACCGACCCAAATGAACTACGTTTAAGGCGAATAATATGTCCACGTGTTCGTATCGCCGAACCCTTTCAGATCCACCACTCGCCATCTCCGAAAACCGCCGCCTACGTCGCCGGAAAGCCAAACAGTAGCAGGAATTCGCCTAATTTGCGCGTCCGTCTTTGCGCTGCTCGAATCCCTATCAAACGAACTCGTAATTGGACAAATAATATATCCACTCGACCGTGTCGCCAAACCCTTCCACCTCCAACCACCGCCGCCACCTGCCGCCTTCGAAAACCTGAACAGTGGCCGGAAATCTTCGCCGGATTTCCGTTCTCGCTTGATTTCTTCACAAGTCGTCTCCATGTCGCCTTCTAGCGGCCTTAACACTGAAACTAAGGAACTTTAATCGAAAAACCATCCAAAACCGAATACCACGTGAAAAAGGAGATTACCTCGTCATGTTTCGGAGCTTCTCGATCATAAACCACCGCGTCGCCGCCTTGGTTCTTCGCCCGATCACCTCCATCGCCGGCTTCTCCTTCCCTTGCACCTCTAACCAGCCGTCACACCCCCTAGGTCTCTAACGACCTAGGGTTTTCGCATAATGTGGTTTATAAATGACTACTAGTTTTGCTTCGGGTCCCTACAATTCCATCTTATACGTTTCGATCTCGAATCTTCCCTAAACGACCAACAATGTCACCAAATGTTGATAACATGCCTCATGCGTGACAAATTTAACTCATGTATTACATTTCATATAGGTCCGGGTCGTCCACTAATCCGAACTATTAGTTTATATTTTTTCGGGGATTTTACAAGTCTACCCCCTTAAAAGAGGATTCGTCCTCGATTCCTGCGTTGTCATAATTCAACACCACTTATCCCTCGGCTATGTTCGGTGCATCCCAGTCCTTAGACGCCATCCGTTCACATTCGTACACCCGGTCGATGTCATTACTTTTCAATACTATCACCATCCTTGGTGTTCTAAGAAGTCTTCTCCCTTTGCCAGCTTTCAACTTTAAGACTTGTAGGATCATCTACATGTTCTTTTATTATTCGATCTCCATCCTTCACTTCTATGGCACAACCTCCTCAATTACCTGTTTACTTATCCCATTTTCCTGATTCGCTCACAACGCCTATACCGTCATTTCTTGCATAGCCCTAATGATCTCATCATTCCGACGGTCATTCTCAAATAAGGCTCCTTGCCTTTCATAATCAGGATCGTTCGTTGTCCTTCTCATCTCGTACTCTAATCGCCACCCAACGATGATTCCTTAAAACTCAGGTACCAATGTCTTGCCCACAGATGTGATACATCTCTCGTTCTTAAATGACCTCCAAGAACTAGTGCCAAGCTTTACTGATCTCTCCCAATGGTTTCCCACCACAATATTTCTTTACTTCTTTATCACGTGTTTAATATGCCCCTCAAGTATGTACATACACCCAACACTAAGGTCATTCTCATCAGCCCTCGATGTCCTCAAAAGCTCACCTACCACCGTCATGTCTGTTTCACTAGCCAAACTTTTGCTTTACTTGAATGCCCCACCGGAGCTCCCTTTAGGCCTTTCCTTCTCAGTCATTTCTCTATCATTGCCACACGATCACAGATCGCGTCTCATTCATTAAATACGAACGTGAAGTCCGTCTTATCACAAACCTCAGCTACCCCTTGTCCTTTTCAGGGTAAATATTTCCACGCCTCTTGTATCCTACATTGACAAAATTCTCTATCTGGAACGCATTCCATAGAGATCCTTCTATCACAACTTTTACCTCGTGTTGGAATCTTCAGCGTCGTCATCTCGATCACGTCATAACTATCGCCGACCAAGCGTCCACGTAACGCTTTCATCATCAACTCTCATAATTTCACCGCTTGGCTTTGTGCTCCAAATTCGCGAGATATAAGTAAAGGCATCTCCCACGAGCACCTCGCCGATCGTCTAAGAAATTGTCAAAACTCCTCGCATCATCTTGGTACATCAAATGACGAGAAAATCATTAAAGATAGAAGTACTCCTCCAGAGTACATCGTCTAAATGTCCTACACACGACCCACCGTGTACTACAAGGACACACACCGACACAACATAACGACAGAACACACATTGTTCTACATATGTACTAGTAATCCCAAACTCTAAACACACACAAACTTCTAGACTTGAGTAAAATACATGCATACGACATGACCACGTCATTCGTAGACACACAAACTCCTGAACCTTATCTCTTACTTACCACAACGGTGGCCCTTGCCACTCGTCATCACGTACTCACACAGAGTTCACACGGTCGTACCCCACACGGGTTGTACCAGTTGTTCAGAACGACACACTACTCAGTCTACACACAATTCATCATTCTACACACTCACACACATAAGATATAAAAATATCATAATTACCCACAAGATCTTGTCCTAAACATTTATACTCACACATAAGGTATATAACTACAATTTTCCATAGGACCTCGTCCTGAACATTCATACATACTAAAGATGTATATTTATAATTTCCCATAGGACCTTGTCCTAAGCATTTACTCAAAGCACAATACACCCCTTGTACTTCAAACATCACTAGGCATTAGTACCTAGGTGACACTATCTTATGACCGTAGACACTGACAATTTCAAAACTTATGTCTATACAAGTCTACTCACACCATCTAATCAACCATGCTCTTGTTATCACAACAAAGGTCACATTTAGTGCTAACTCACATCATTTAGAATGCAATCACATAATCACACCATGCCGCACCTATTCCACTACTGTAAACACAATCATACGTCGTCAAAAAGACAATTATCATGAGTTATGTTCAACTCACCATGCGGTAAGACTCATAGTAAATGTCAAAATCAAATAATTAATATTTGAATTGAGCATCACCCCTTGTAAACGTCAAATCAATCATAACATCAAATCACTCCGAAATCTCTCATGACAACTGCCACACTAACTAATCATCAAGCAATTGAGCATCCAGAACACTGCCCGAAAAATTACTGTTAGACCCCGTCAGGTGCATCTGACATGTCCGCTTTTGGTTCCTCCTAAAACAGAACTCTCTTAACCGCCGCAAGCGGTCGATCTCTCCACCATGCAGGTCCACATCCTGGAGGAAAATCATGTACAACTAACACTGCTCTCCTTCTCCATTCCGTCTTTCCAATTATAGCTCCACGTGGTATGTCACCGACCGAAGCTCCAGTCACACTTGGCGCGAGGAACGCAAACATCACCACTATCTCACCGTCAGCTCCATCTACGACAGTCGTCGGCTTGACCTGTCGATCTGCATTCCTCTTAGTAAGAGTTCCACGCTTGCCCAAACTCGTACGCTTGTCTTAGCCTCCTAATCCTACTCAAGATAGAACGTTGGAGTGATCACTTTGGGCACAAATTCAGAATATGTGGGTAATCGTAGACTGCCAAATCACGGTGATCAAATGCAATTTGGTGGTCCACATTACTGCTCGGATTCTAAAACTTTCCCATCATATTCACACTAGCTTTCTACCTTTCACCCACACCGGATACACATGCATCCCACACAACTCACATAGCACCACGTAACAATCTAGCAAATCATCATATTTATCACAATTTCACACCGCGCATAGTTACACACCAAATCACTAAGCCATGCAGACATACCAAACTATCTCACATAGTTACAATTAGTACTACTCCACAATACCTAACTCACAAAACGTAATCTCACATAATCATACCACACAAATCCACGTAGTTATACATAATACTGCTCCACAACACATATTACACGTCATGATTCGACACAGAACCATAAATCATTTACTCACACCAATTACTTCACCTAGTGTAATACTACACAAATGATAAACAATAATTAATGCTTAACTCGAAAGACGTACCTCTTGGCTCGCGGTTACTCGTGGTGGCATTCGTTTCACTCTCGTCCCATTTTCAGTTTAAGTTAAGGCATTTTATTGTTATAAAAACACCATTTTTCTCTTAAACACGGCCCTGATACCAACTTGTAAGACCCTAAGCCAGTCACTTTACAGTTGGTTCTCATAACGGGTTATTCTCTTTGAAATGTATAAAGTATCAATTAAACTACAACGGAAGTCTTTCTAAAAACGTTAATTATTACGTTATCACACTTACCTCACGAATGCCTGCACACCAATCCGATTAGCACCGCTCCCAAGCCAAGATACATCAACCAAAAAGCTCACCTGCAAAACAACCTAACGTACAGACAAAGTCAGCTACGCTGAGTGAGTTCTAATAGTTTGATTTAAGTTAAAGTCATCTTACCACAATTAATATTTATCTCCACACAGGACCCTCCGGTCCTTAGAAAATAGTTTTACTGGTTATTCTCATATAGATAATCCCTGATATCTTATGATAACCCAAAAGGTTCACCACCCAAGACTCTTTCCACCATTTTAACCCAGTAAGTCTCTCCGACATGGATAGAGCTTACCACTATGATAACTCAAAGTTTACCACACATTGGTTATCTCAACCACCTTCTCGACACCGACTTAACCAGCCCTAACCAAGACTCTCACAAACCAACTGACACAACAATTGTAACACAATGTCCTCATCCCGACACAACGGTCAATCTGACTCTACACACCACATTAATATCATCTACTCACCACATCAATATCATCTCATACACAATTATTATAACTCATCACTTTTATGCAATTTAACCCACACACACACACACACACACACACACACACACACACAAACATATATATATATATATATATATATATATATATATATATATATATATATGCACACAAACACATACTTATCACTGCACCCTCGTTAGGGTTACCATCGTCAGTGCGTTTGACACACCCCGAGGTCATCATTAACCTGCTCAATATTGTCACCTTAGGTGACCTCATGAAGGACTTAGTCCTCCACAGTGTCACAAAGACAACGATGCAAACACACCCGTTTGCCGTGCAAGAAGGACAACAATGCAAACACAACACATAACACATAATACACACCATCAAATATTATTTATATGCCTAGTTACTAGGCCTATACCATATACACATTCCTAGGATAATATATCCTACTCAAACTCATGAGCTTCTAGATCGCATTCTGAGTTACTCCGACTAACTCATAACACGACACACAACCCTAATCCTCTTAACCCTAGCTCACATAATTACAATGACACCCCGTTAACCCTCCGAGTCATTAATAAAGAATTTAGTTCATAAACAGCACAGGTTAAACCCAAAACTCATAACTCGTTTAATAAAACAAACTTTCTCATAAGCATGGACGATAGCCCCAAAAACATTAAAAACATTTAAAGAAGTGGGGGATTAGAAACTCACCGGTTGCGAAGCTTTCATTTCGTAAGCCACATACCTGCAAACGCGTAGTCCAACGCGAACCTGTCGTCAAACGAATTACCCAGATCAACCCTCTTATCGCAATAACACTAACCCACCTACTTTGGACCAGCAGCTACAAGCTCGGTCTAAATCGCCCCAAACCGTACAACCGACGCGTTCGTTCGTGTACAAAAACCCCTAAATTAACGTTACCGAAAAACGTTCCCGAATGTCATCCCCGAAAATTTTCTCACATCCCAAAATAGTCCCCAACAATGAATATAAAGTTCTATGGGGTCATACCTTTGCGTACAAGCCGTTCTAAGTGGTTTTGTACGAAACAGTTGAGCACCACGCGAGAAGAAAACTTGTTTTGCTCATATCTCGACCACACAAGATCCGTTTCGCGCGATCCACCTATCTACGCGTTCATCTTGATACACCTGACCTAAGTAAATTGTTGGTGTCGGTCGTCGCCACCACCACCATTACGACCAGAACGCAGTCTCGTCTTTCAGCACGTTCGGTTTTGCGCGTCAAAATACGAGTAGCTTAAAACCGACCCAAATGAACTCCGTTTTAGGCGAATATTATGTCCACGCGTCCGTATCGCCGAACCCTTTCGAACCAACCAGTCGCCGTCACCAGAAACCGCCGCCACCATCGCCGGAAAGCCAAACAGTGGACGGAATTCGCCTAATTCACGCGTCCGTCTTTGCGCTGCTCGAAACCCTATCAAACGAACTCGGAATTGGACAAATAATATATCCACGCAACCGTTTCGCCAAACCCTTCCTTCTACAACAATCGCCGCCACCTGCGGCCACCGAAAACCAGAACAGTGGCAGGAAATCGTCGCCGGATTTCCGTTCTTGCTTGATTTCTTCACCAATCGTCTCCATGTCGCCTTCTAGCGGCCTTAACACTGAAAGTTAGGAACTTTAATCGAAAAACCATCCTAAACTGAATACCATGTGAAAAAGGAGATTACCTCTTCGTGTTTCAGAGCCTCCCGATCTTAGGACCTATGTCGCCTTCTCATTGTCTAGCAAATCTTGGGTGTTTGACACTGGATGTGGTTATCACATTTGTAATGATTTGTAGGGACTAAAGAAGGTTAGGAGGCTGAAGCAAGGAGTCCTGGAGCTCCCTGTGGGAAATGGACAAAAGGTTGTTATGAAGGATGTAGCAGAATACACTCTTTTACTTCCTTCTGGTTTAGAACTTGTTTTGAACAATGTTTGTTTCATTCCTATTTTGACTAGGAATATTGTTTCGTCATGAGCCCGACCGGTATATTGGGCGTCACCAAATTGACGACATCCTGATAGTTGATCAGGCTGAGCCCACTAGTTACAAATCTGCAATCTTAGATTCTGAATATAAGAAATGCCTTGAAGCCATGGATGCTGAAATACAACCCATGTACGACAACCATGTATGGGACTTGGTTGACCTTCCTCCCAAAAGTCGGACCGTAGGAAGCAAGTGGATTTTCTAGAAGAAAATCGACATGGATGGGAATGTGCAAACCTTCAAAGCAAGGCTGGCAGCGAAAGGCTTCACTCAGACTCAAGAAATTGATTATGATGAGACCTTCTCGCCAGTAGCCATGCTTAAGTTCATTAGGATTCTGCTTGCCATTTCCGCGTATTATGACTACGAGATATGGCAAATGGATGTCAAAACCGCGTTCCTAAATGGGCATCTTACTGAAGATGTCTATATGGTTCAACCAGAAGGTTTTGAAGATCCAAAGAATCCTAATAAGGTATGCAGGTTAAACAAATCCATTTATGGATTAAAACAGGCATCTGGAAGCTGGAATCTTCGAATTGACCAGAAAATCAAAGAGTTTGGTTTTGTCAAGAATGAAGATGAACCGTGTGTCTACAAGAAGGCAAGTGGGAGCCATGTGACTTTTTTGATTCTGTATGTAGACGACATACTGCTTATTAGAAACCATATCCCTATGCTAAAAGACGTAAAGTATTGGTTAGGAAAATGTTTCACAATGAAAGATCTTGGTGAAGCTGCTTATATTCAGGGAATAAAGATCTATAGAGATAGGTCGAAGCGGCTTATAGGTTTAAGTCAAAGTACATACATTGATAAAGTCGTTCGACGCTTTTTCATGCAAGACTCTAAGAGAGGGTCTTTGCCTATGGAACATAGAACCATACTGAATAACAAACAGTGCCCCCAGTCTGACGAGGACAAGAAGAAAATGGAAAAGGTTCCATATGCTTCTGCAGTAGGTTCCATCATGTATGACATGCTATGTACTAAACCTGACGTATCGTACGCTTTAAGCATTACAAGTAGATATCAACAGAATCCTGGTGAGAGTCAATGGATAGCTGTGAAGAACATCCTTAAGTACTTGAGAAGAACTAAGGACATGTTCTTGATATATGGAGGACTTGAAGAAGAACTAGCTATTAAATGTTACACTGATGCTAGCTTCCAGACTGATCGAGATGATTCTCGATTACAAACGAGATTTGTATTTGTTCTGAATGGTGGTGCGATCACTTGGAAGAGTATTAAGCAAAGTGTTGTTGCTCAATCCACCACCGAATCAGAATACATTGCTGCTTCAGAAGCTGCAATGGAGACTGCTTGGATGAAGAATTTCATTGTTGATCTCAGAGTAATGCCTAGCATTCAAAAACCGATCGAGATACTGTGTGACAATACTGGTGCCATTGCTTAAGCTAAGGAACCAAGGTCACACCACAGCACAAAGCACATACTCAGAGGATTTCATTATATCCGGGATATATTAGAACGGGGAGACATCATGTTAAACAAAGTTCACACGGATCAGAATTTAGCCGACCCGTTCACTAAGCCTATGCCTCATTCTAAACATAAGGAGCATGCTGACAAGATATGCCTTAGATTTGCTAGACAGTGGGTTTGATCTGTATTTAGTATTTGGTGTTTTTGAGCTATATAGTTACATTAGTTTTAATATTTGATTTAATGGTTATATGCATTATTATTATATGTTACTGTGTTCGATAGTTTAAACGTTTTAGAAATCCTTGAATATATAGATTATTCTAAATGTCCGTAGTTGATCAGATTCATGGGAATCAATCTGAACGTAAGACTACTGTGAATCAGATGGTTAGTTCATTGTGAATGAAAGACCAAGAAGTTGGAAACCATATTCACAGATAATTATTAGAGAATAATTATTGGACGTAACTCGTTTCAAAACTATCTTCACGGATTAATATCTTGAGATATTTTGAATAAAGTAAGATCTGTCGATCCTTGACCCGAGGAACTTACTAGAACTAACTCTTACTAAAGGTTGTTCTTTGATCTTATCTAATGTTGTACCTTAACAGGCAGTAATAAGGGTATGGTCAGGAGTAATCTGAAGTTTAGTGGGAGTTGTACATGGCCAAAGGAATTCTGTTCTTCTTTAATTAGAGTTGGACATTTTGGCGCCCTCGTTGATTCAAGCTGGTATAAAACGCACGACCATGCTCAAACTAAAGAGTAGTTTGTTTAGAACATTTTGAATTGGAGAACGAGAACAAGAATAGTTGAACCACATATGAGAAGTGAATAGTATCCATGTCTCATGTTCAACAAATGACCTAAACAGAAAGGACACATATGCTTACTAGGAATGTTAGACTTGGTAAAGTATGTTTACTTGTACACAAGCAAATAGTTTGATGATTGTAAATACGTCATACCGTGCTAGGGGCAGTGAGATGCAGCTAGGCGTCCACCATTGTCTATGTTGAACCGATTAATTGAAGAATCGACCAAGTGGGAGATTGTTGGATATATGATGTCCGATCGTCAATTAAGTCAACGTTACTAACGAGGTACGATCCAAAGAGTTTCACCTTAGGAAACGAGCAAGTAAGAATATTTAATTGTTAAATATTATAGTTCATGAAAGACGGATATAATAAAAGGTGAATAAGTATTTAGAGAAATATTTATCGGAGATTGAGATAATTAATTATATGATTAATTAATTATTTACGGGGAATAAATGTTTAATCTGTTAAACATTTAAAGATTAGATTTTTACTGATTATTAGTAATTAGTAAAATACAAAGGTGAATAATTAAACAGTTAATTATTATTGGGTATTAACTGTTAATACGTCAGGGGCCAGACTGTAAGTCACATGTTTATAAATATAACCTTAACTTTAACCCTAAAGCCTAATCATGATTCTTAGCCACCATAAGGAGGTTTACAAAATCCCCCTCCCCCTCTCCTCTGATTTACGATCGACGCCACAAGGGGCCGCCGCCGTCGCTGCCCTGCCGGACCACCGCACGACCGTCGCACGCCACCTCTGTGGACGGGTCTCTCTCTACGTAACTCGTGGGACGTTTTGATGCAGGTTTCGTGTACGTGTCATCTAGCGTGATGTTCGTTGTACTAAGGTATTCTGATCTGGTTATCGTCAAAGGTATATTCCTAGAACACCCTATGGTTAGTTTATATTATATTGTTTATACGTGTGTAATCAGATCATTGAAAGGAATCCATATCTGATCTGTTTGTTGTACCATAAATCGCTTTCGCTTAAAATATATCTGATTTATTTAAAAGGTTTAAATAATTATTGTTTTAAAAGTTAAAACTGGTACCATGATTCCTAACGTTCACGAGATCAGGTTTTAAATTTATAAAATGATAAATACTCAAACTTAAAACACACACAATCGGCAAGTGTACCTATCGCAGTGTAATATAGTTTAGGTAAGAACCAAGTATCGAACAAATTGACACGGTCGAGTTCTAATACTCAACTTTTGTTATCGTTTAGATGGTTTAATTAGTGAGTCAGTTTTGTATGCTTGTGAAGCAGAAAAGTAAATGACTGAAAAGTAAATGATGGTAAAGTAAATAGTAGAAAAGTAAAAATGTGCGTGAAGTGTGTAACAGAAATGTAAATAGCAGAATAGTAAATAGCAGGAAAGTAAATATCTCTAGAATGATCAGGTCACGAAGAGTATTGCTTTGGGCTTCGAATCCGCTTGGTATATGATAATGTTAAGTTGACTAATCTAGTGGTATGACTAATACAAATGTGTGAACGGTACACCACTAGAGTCTCATTCTCACAACATTTGGTTCACGAATTATGTTCTTTAGAATAAAATGGTAGGATTCCCGGCTAGGGACATTGTTCCCCTCAACTCTTTGAAAGCTATCTCCGAGTTGGTTTAAAATCGAACTTAAACACCTTTATTATTATTTGAAAGAGTGATTGGACTTTGTTCACTGGGGGGCGGTGTAACAATGAGACCATGTATAAAGACGTACCGTTCTCAACGTGAGTTCACCAATTCTTGGTTTCCCAACGTGAGTTCACCAATTCTTGGTTTCATAACAAGTGCGTATAAAGATGTACGATCTTATTAATATTAACCAAGCCTTGGCTTATCAAAATCAGCTTGTATAAAGACGTACAAGTTTCAAGAGAAGTTTGATTAAAAGGTTTTACGGTCTTATACTTTAAAATCAAGAACACTCACAAGTGTAAAGACTAAATCAAGTAATGATAAAAATCCATCATGAAGATGGATTTAAGAACAAATGACTAAAGAACATAAACATACCATTAGATTAATTTGTTAAACATTAACATACACCAAAATTCATTTTCACCCTAGCAATACAAAGAGCTTAGCCACGAATGGCCATTCTAACTAGCGTAACGCTGAGTTTCGTAGGCTCCCCTAATGCGGACAAGAAGGAGGAGCCTCTCTACTCTCCACTACTACTCTAAAGCTGCTGAAACGAACTCTTCTTTCTATCTTGTGATGTGGTAAGGTGTGTGGAATGAAGAACTCAAGCCATCTATTTATAGGCCTCAAAATGAGCAATGCACGGTCGTGCATTGGTTTGCACGGACATGCAAACACCTTGAGAATCAAAGGGTACAAATAGTAGTGTACTAGGAGACGTGGGGAGCAAGTTGGGGCAATGCACGCTCGTGCATTGGGATGCACGACCGTGCATCCCCTCCCTGCTTCCCAGTTTTGTATTTTAGCTGCTTTTTTGACTTTTGTTGACCTTGGTTGACTTCTTGGGGGTCAAAGCTCGGGAATGATCCTTCTAGAAGCTTGATTTCTTAGAGTTTTTTTATTGGTTTTAGCTTTGTTTATCTCAGGACACCGAATAACCTACAATTATGAAATATTAACATTTTAAGTATCAAATGCAAGGCTATTATTCAATTAGTACCATAATATGGGGATTATTAAGCATGCAAAACATGTATAAATGATGGCATACCACTGTTGTATGCAAGAAGATTTTTCGGTCAGCACTCATGTGTTGAAGATGAAGGGATATATTGATCACTTAGCACGTCTTGACTCTCCCTTAAACAAATAGCTAGTGGGGGATATAATCCTCATCTCACTGCATAAATCATATGACCAGTTCACTTTGAACTATAATATAAATGCTTGGGACAAGACCATCCCGAAGTTGTATATGATGCTTAAGACTGCCGAGATGAACATACCTACTTTTGCCAAGTCTGGTAGAGTGCTGATGATCAAGGAAGGTCGAGCCAGGAAATATGAAGCCAAGGGGAAAGGCAAGAAAAGCTTCAAGGGCAAGGGCAAAGGCAAGGGCAAAGGGAAGGCTGTTGCCAAGAAACCTTTGAAGGATGTCAAATGCTTTCATTGTGATGATGCTGGACACTAGAAGAGAAACTGCCCCAAATATCTAGCTGAGTTGAAGTAGAAGAAAACTTCTGGGGGACAGTCCTTAGGTATATTCGTTATTGAGATCTTTTCTCTGTTTATCAAATCTTGGTTGTTTGACATGGGATGTGGTTTTCACATTTGTAATGATTTGCATAGACTAAAGAAGGTTAGGAAGATGAAGCATGGAGACTTGGAGCTCCATGTGGGAAATGGGCAAAAGGTCGCGGTGAAGGCTGTAGGATAATTTGTTCTTTTACTTCTTTCTGGTCTTGAACTTGTTTTGAACAAAGTTTATTTCATTCCTAGTTTAACTAGGAATATTGTTTTGGTCTCCGCTTTGCGAGAACAAGGATTTAAGTATGCTTTTGATGGTGATTATATTTCTACATATTTGAATGATTTGTTTTATTTTATTGCGAAGACTCATAAAAGAATCTATGATATAGATATCCATGATAATAACGTTTTATACAACATCTCCTCCAAACGTACGAAATTAGATTTCAATGATACTTATCTATGGCATTATTGAATAGGACACATAAATAAGAATCGCATAAAGAAACTCCATACTGCATGAATTTTGAATTTCACTAGTCAAGGTCTTTTGATGATTGTGAATCTTGTTTAAGCGGTAAGTTGACTAAAGCCCCTTTCTTCGGTATCAGTCAAAGGGCTAAGGATCTGTTAGGACTCGTACATACTGATGTATGTGGTCCATTCAGAACAATGCCTAGAAGTGGAGAGAGATACTTCGTTACATTTACTGATGACTTCAGTAGATATGGTTATGTTTATCCTATGAAGCATAAACATGAAACATTTGAATTGTTCAAACAATACCAAAACGAGGTACAAAACAAGCTAGGTAAAACGATTAAGATGCTTTAATCTGATCGAGGTGACGAATATCTTAGTCAAGAGTTTGACGAACATCTTAAGAAATGCAGGATCATTTCTCAACTCACTCCACCTGGAACACCACAACTTAATGGTGTGTTCGAGAGGAGGAATCAAACTCTATTAGATATGGTTCGATCCATGATGTGTCGTACAAACCTCCTACACTCCTTCCAGAGTTTTGCTTTTGAAACTGCCACAAGAATCATCAATCTAGCTCCTACAAAGAAGGTGTAAAAAATGCCTTATGCGATATGGCATGGGGAGAAACCCAAAGTGTCCTACCTTAAGGTTTGGGGATGTAACACTTATGTTACAAGTGAATCTACGGATAAACTGAATCCCCATGGTGATAAAGTCATATTTGTCAGATACCCTAAAACCATTGGTTACTACTTCTACAATCCTGTTGAAACCCGGGTTTTCATTAAACACAGAGCTACTTTCTTGGAGAAGTTACGCGAGGGATTGGAGAAAATCATGTGGACTTGGATGAGATCCAAGAACCACAAGCAACCGAACCCTAAATTGAAATTGCCAATCAACATGAGACTGTTGAAACTGAATATGGAAATCTTCAAGATTCAACTATGACATAAACCATCCGCAGAAGTACTAGGGATCATCATGAACCCGACTGGTATATCTGATTTCATGAGATTAACGACATCCTGATAGTTGTTCAGGCTGAGCCCACTAGTTACAAATCTGCAGTCTTAGATTCTGAATCTAAGAAATGGCTTGAAGCTATGGATGTCGAAATCCAATCCATGTATGACAACCATGTATGGGACCTGGTTGATCTTCCTCCCGAGAGTCGGACTATAGGAATTAAGTGGATTTTCAAGAAGAAAAACGACATGGATGGAAACGTCTAAACCTTCAAAGCAAGGCCAGTTGCGAAAGGCTTTACTCACAAGGAATTGATTATGATGAAACCTTCTCGCCAGTAGCCATGCTTAAGTCGATTAGGATCTTGTTTTCCATTGATGCGTATTATATCTATGAAATATGGCAAATGGATGTCCAAACCGCGTTCCTAAATGGACACCTTACTGAAGGTGTCTATATGGTTCAACCAGATGGTTTTGAAGATCCAAAGAATCCTAATAAGGTGTGCAAGTTAAACAAATCCAGTTATGGATTACAACAGGCGTCAAGAAGTTGGAATCTTCGCTTTGACCAGAAAATCAAAGAGTTTGGTTTTGTCAAGAACGAAGATGAACCGTGTGTCTACATGAAGGCAAGTGGTAGCTGTATCACTTTTCTGATTCTATATGTAGATGACATACTACTCATTAGAAACCATGTTCCTATGCTACAAGACGTAAAGTCTTGGCTAGGTAAATGTTTCGAAATGAAAGATCTTGGCGAAGCCGCCTATATTATGGGAATAAAGATCTATAGAGATAGATCAAAGCGGCTTATAGGTTTAAGTCAAATTACATACGCTGATAAGGTCATTCGATGCTTTTCAATGCAAGATTCCAAGAGAGGATCTTTGCCTATAGCACATGGAACCGTACAGAATAATAAGCAGTGCCCTCAGTCTGATGAGGAAAACAAGAAAATGGAAAGGGTTCCATATGCTTCTGCCATTGGTTCTATCATGTATGCCATGCTATGTACTAGACCCGACGTATCATATGCGCTAAGCATGACTAGTAGATATCAACAGAATCCAGGTGAGAATCACTGGACATCTATGAAGAACATCCTTAAGTACTTAAGAAGGACTAAGGATATGTTCTTGATACATGGTGGACTGGAAGAAGAACTAGATGTTAAATGTTAGATCGGTGCTAGCGTCTAGAATGATCGAGATGATTCTCAATCACAAACAGGATATGTGTTTGTTCTGAAAACGGTGGTTCTATCACTTGGAAAAGTAGTAAGCAATTATTGTTGCTCAATCCACCACCGAGTCAGAATACATTTCCGCTTCAGAAGCTGCAAAGGAGGCAACTTAGATGAAGAAGTTCATTGCTGATCTCGGGGTAATGCCTAGCATTCAGAAACCAATCGAGATACTGTGTGACAACACTGATGCCATCGCTCAAGCCAAGGAAACAAGGTCACACCACAACATGAAGCACATACTCAGGAGATTTCATTATATCCGAGATATACTGGAACAGGGAGACATCGTGTTAAACAAAGTTCACACTGATCAGAATCTAGCGGACCCGTTCACTAAGCCTATGCCCCAAGCTAAACTTGAGGAGCATGCTGATAAGATAGGCCTTAGATTTGCTAGACGGTGGGTTTGATCTGTAATTTAGTATTTGGTGCTTTAAATGTTAGAATACAATATTCTAGCGGACCCATTCGCTAATCCTATGCCTCAAGCTAAATGTTTCTATGTTTGATATTTTATACGTTTTAGAATCCTAGAATATTGTATTCTAAATGTCCATAGTCGATCAGATTCATGGGAATCAATCTAAAGTAAGACTCTTGTGAAAAAGATGGTTGGTTCATTTGAAATGAAAGTCCAAAAGTTGGAGACCATATTCACATATATCAATTAGAGAATGAATATTGGACGAAACTCTTTTCAAAACTATCTTCATATATCATGGTCTTAAGAAGTTTTGTATATGGTAAGGTCTATTGATCCTTCAACCCGAGGCTCAGATTTGAACTAACTTTAACTAAAGTTTGTTCTTTGACCATATCTAACGATGTCGTGAAAGGCAGTAATACGGGTATGATTGAGAATAAATATGAAGTTAAGTGGGAGTTGTATGTGACCAAAGGAATTTTGTTCTCCTTTGATCAGGAGTTGGATATTCTGGCGCCCTCGTTAATACGAATTGGTATAAAACGTGTCTCCACGCTCAAACTAAGAGTAGTTTGTTTAGACCACATTGAATTGGAGACGAGAAGAATAGTTGAACAACATATGAGAAATGACTTGCATCCATGTCTCATGTTCAATGGATGTTGTAAACAGAAAGGATACATAGATAAGTTTACCATGACTGTTGTACTTGGTCAAATAAGAGTTACTTGAACACAAGGAAATGGTTGATGAATGTAATACGTCATACCTTGCTAGGGGCAGTGAGATACAACTAGGCGTCCACCACTATCTACGTTGAACCGATTAATCGATGAATCGTCCAAGTGGGAGATTGTTGGATGTAGGATGTTTGATCGTCGATTAAATTAACGTTACTATCGAGGTACAATCCAAAGAGTTACACTTTGGGCAACAAGCAATTGATAATATTTAGTCGTAAATATTATTGTTCTCGAAACACGATTTTATTATTCGGAGAATAAATACTTGATGAAATATTTATTGGTTTATTCGGTAATTAATTATTTAAAGAAATAATTATATGCGGGGATTAAATGTTAAACATTAAAGGATTAAGTTTTACTGATTATTTGTAATTAGTTAAACTACGACAGTTAATAGTTATTAACAATTAATTAAGTGGGGATTAATTGTTAATACCCAGAGGGTGGAGTTTGTAAGTTAATAGGTTATAAATATAATGTTATCTGCAAACCCTAAAGACAATTAGTTGCCTCCATCCAAAACATGCGCAAGAGAGGAGAACCCCCCCTTTTGTGACCGTTGTCGTCCACCACCGAAGGACCGCCGTCGTCGATCTTCGTCGGGACGCCGCCACCCCTTCCGCCGCCTCCATCGCCGTCAACTCGCAACCGTTTTGTGAAGGGTCTCGGTTAGTGCAACCCCGATAGAGCATGTTTATCCATAGTTCATCAACCTTTATGTTTAAGTTTTCAATTATTAACAAGAAATACTAATAATACCAATCTATAAGATGTTCCCCACTAAGGACATAAACTTAAGATGTTTAAGTGTATCACATGTAGAGCCTATCAACACATCCCACATCGATCCTAGTCATTTCAATTTAGTGCCTTACATGTGTTGATCTAATCGTTAAGAAACGAACATTCATATCACTTCCCATTTATTTGCAAATGTCAATTACATTGATTTAATAGACAAAAACAAATGAAAGACAAAATGACTCAAACAAAAACAAAATATTTTTGTAATCTTCTTGATTTAATAAACAAAAACAAATGAAAGACAAAATGACTCAAACAAAAGTAAAATCTTTTTGTATAAATTTGTGCATAAAAAAATAAATAAATATACAAATTAAAAAAAAATCTTTCTGTGACATGTTTAATCTTTAAAACCAATCATTTTCAGGGATTCTACAAGCACATTGAATCGAGATGTATCAAATGCTTTCGTGAAGATATTGGCAACATTGTTGTCAGTATCAACACGTTCAAGACGTATGAGATTTCTCTCAAAACAGTCCTGAATAAAATGCACCTTGATATCAATATGCTTGGTTTTGGAATGTTGTACCGGATTTTTAACTATAAGGATTGTAGCCTCATTATCACAGAAAATTGTGGTGTTTAGAAAAGTCAAACCATAATCCAGCAATTGATGTTGCATCCAGATGACTTGTGAGCAACAAGCCGATGCAACAACGTATTCAGCCTCAGCAGTGGAGGTGGAGACTGTGTGTTGCTTCTTACATTGCCATGAGATGAGCCTATCCCCCAGAAATTGACATCCTCCGCTTGTAGATTTCCTGTCAAGCTAACATCTTCCATTGTCACTGTCAGAAAAAGCATATAAGTCAAAATTAGCATCCTTCAGATACCAAAGGCCATGCCGAGGCTTGCCCTTTAGATACCAAAAGATTCGTTTAGCAGCAGTTAAATGAGACATCTTGGGATTGGCCTGATAACGAGCATACTGACACACTTCAAACATGATGTCCGGACGACTGGGGCCCTGATACATCAGCGAACCAATCATAGATCGGTAAAGTTTCTGATCAACAGCAATCCCGGTTGTGTCGGCATCCAGAACTGGCCGAGTAGACATTGGAGTAGAAGCCGCTTGAGCATCAGCGAACTTGAACTTTTCCAAAATATCATCCACATATTTTTCTTGATAAATGAGAGTACCATCACTTGATTGTTTCATTTGCAGACTAAGAAAGAATGTCATCTCTCCCAAAGCACTCATCTCAAATTTCTTTTCCATAACTTTTCTGAATTTTGTGCATAAATCATCATTGGTGGACCCAAAGATGATATCATCCACATAGATTTGCACCAAAATGAGATCATTTTCCACCTTCCGAACCAATAGGGTCTGATCAATTGCTCCACGAGTGTAACCATGAGTAAGTAGATGGTCTGTCAGAGTGGTATACCAAGCACGAGGTGCCTGATGTAAACCATACAGAGCCTTATCCAATTTATACACATATTCTAGATAATCACAGTTTTCAAACCTAGGTGGTTGACACACATAAATCTGCTCCTCACTTTCCCGTACAGAAAGGCAATCTTGACCTCCATTTGATAAACTGTGAAGTTCATGTCTGATGCATATGCCAAGAAAATCCTCATTGCTTCCAAGAGAGCAACCGGTGCAAAAACTTCCTTGTAATCAATCCCTTCTTGCTGATAAAAACCTTGAGACACCAATCGAGCTTTGTTTCGAATTATAAGTTTGCTTTCATCCTGCTTGTTTCTAAACACCCAACAAGTACCAATAGCTTTCTTGCCCGGGGACAAAAGTACTAATTCCCAAGATTTCAATTTAGCAAACTGATTCAACTCCTCATGCATGGCATCAACCCAACTTGGCTTATGTAAAGCCATCTTGATGTTCTTTGGTTCAATCAGTGAGATAAAGCATGAGTAGAGACATCTGTTGATATCTCCAGCCGTGTTTCTAGTCTTGGCACCTTCAGTTAGTGTGCCAATGATGCTGCTCACTCGATAAACTTTGTTAATCCTATGAGATGGAGTTTCAGGAACTTGGACTGTGTCGGACAGGTTTGTAGGATTATCATGGATCTCTTCATTAGATTCATCAGTGTTGTTGGAAATCGGCTTCTCGACCACACTTTCATCAGGAATCGGCTCCTGGAGTTTATATGCATCTATGGTATCAGGTGTAGAAGTACCTTCATTTACCTAGAGGTAGAACCCTCAGCAGTAGCTGGTGAACCTTCAGAGACAGTTTTGACATCAGGAATCGGCTCCTTAGATGATGATGATGATGAGGCAGTGGATTGTGGCCTTAAAATTTCTGGTGGATCAACAGTCAGCATTGGTCCCGTGTATGGACCTTCATCTTCGTCACTAAGCTCAAAAGAATCATTTTATGTTCCTACAATCACATCAGTGTAAACATTAAATGACTTAATGAGAGAATGATAATCAAAAAACCATGCCGATCCACATTCTGCATCGGTTAGGTTTTGCTCCTGCCAATCTACTTAAGTTGACTATCTTATTTCTTTAGTGACCTTGTTGTAGACTCTGTAGGCTGTGGTATTGGAGCCATATCCCACAAAGTAACATTCATCAGCTTTCTCATTAAACTTTGGAGTAGATTCCGTGTGTAACACAGTGCACGGACATCCAAAGGCGCTGAAGCACCCAACTCTGGGTTTTTCATTGTAGAGAATTTCATATGGAGTCATTTATAGACGCTTGTTTAGGAGAACATGATTCAACACATAGCATGCAGCGTTAACTGCCTTAGCCCAGAAGAACAATGGAAGTTTTGATTCTTAAAGCATTGTTCGGGCAACTTCAATTAGAGTTTAGTTCTTTCGCTCAACTACACCATTTTGTTGAGGTGTACGAGTAGCACTGTAGTGTCTAGCTATCCCTTTGTCAGTACATAATTGATTCAAGACCGCATTCTTGAATTATGTTCTATTGTCGCACCGAATAGCCTTTACCTTCACTTCTCTTTGATTTTCCACCAACACGATAAAGTTCTTAATTAACTTTGCAGTCTCACTCTTATTAGCCAAAAAGAAAACCCAAGAAAAACGTAAGTAATCATCAGTAATGACCAAACATAAAGATTTTTGCCCAATGCTCATCACATTCACAGGACCAAAGGGATCCATATGAAGTAGATGAAGAATGCAATCAATTGAATTAATCAACTTTAACTTATGGGGCTTCCTGTGCTGTTTCCCCTTAGCACATGCTACACATTTTTTGTTTGAGAAAAATTCCTTAACTGGTAGATCACGAACATGATTACCCTTTGCAATTCGGTTTAAATTCTTCAGATTAACATGACCAAGACCTCGATGCTACAACATTCCATCATGTTCAGCAGATTTTGAAAATAAACATGTATTTTCATAAACAGGTTTACTGTCCATGTCAATAACATATGAATTTCCCTTACGGGGTGTCCTTAGCAAAAATCTATTCCTCAGGCACCACAAAGCCTGGTTTTAAAATTAAGCATTCTTTGTTTGTGAAAATAGCTGAATATTCTATATCACAAATTTGGGAAACACTTAACAAACTATGATTCAACTCAGAGACGTAACTTACGTCATTAAAACTCAACGAACCATTAACCACTGTACCTTTCATACTTATATTGCCACCTTTATCTCCCGCAAAGGAAACATAACCTCCATTGAAATTTGCAAATCATGAAGAAGAGATATGTCTCCTGTCATGTGCTTGGAACAACCACTATCAACATACCATAGGTTATTGACATTCCTCCTTAGATGTTCTTGCACAAAGTGGGAGATTAATTAGTCATTGGTACCCAAACCATAGTAGATCTGGGTATCCCTAAAGCATCAATGTATGATACTTCCTGCAAGCACATATCATTGTTAGATTCAAGTACTGGTGTTGCAACAACATTCTCCTTCGGTTTCTAGACAAGCTTTGGTTTAACGGGCGGTTTTATTTCTTTTGAAGCTGAGACTTTTGGTTTCACCGTTTGCTTATTTTGTTTAACCTTTTGTAATTCAAAATAGGCATGTATGTTTCTCTTTGAAACATTCCAGTCACCATCAAAGGGCTTAACTTTAGGTGGCTGACTCTTCATTCCCTTGGGCTGGTTAGCCTTCACTAGCTTAGAGTGAGTTCTATCCTTTTGTGTAATCCTCTGATTATTTCCACAATATGGAACATATGGACGATGTACACAGTTTCTAGAATTATGACTAGATTTGCCACATGTATAGCAGGATTACTTCTTTACGTATGATGCAAAGTTGGACCTGTTCAACCACTGATGAGATGAACCACTTTGTTTGGTACTTAAAACCTGATCAAATTTTCTGTGCTGTTGAGCGTGGTTATGTTCAAACCTCTTATGATGATCATCATATTTTGAATAAAATTGATCATTTGTATAATGCTTAGGTTAAGCACTTGAGGTTTGACCACTAACCTTTTGCTTGGTTACATGCTTGTTTTTCTTGAAAACATGTTTTTCAACAATACCATTTATAGATGGTTTCACAAAAACTGGACCGTTAGCCACATTCATATGTTTAAAAACAGAAGAAGTTTTTGTTTTCACACCAAAATTGTTCAAAGCATCACAATCACACGCACAGGTTTCTTCCTCTTAAAAATAGTACCAACAAAAAACATTGTTTTTAACTTTAATAGAATTTAAACTTAAATTGCAAACTTGTAGCACATCATCCTCATCGTCCTCGCTCTTCCAATCCTGTTATTCTACTGTGTATGAACATGATGTAGAAGCATTAGAATTGTTCACACATTTATCGTTTGCAGCTAAGGATGATGATTTGGTCTCATAAGTGTCTGATGAATTGCCAGAGGAGAACCCCTTATCACATGCCACTTGTTCCTTAACGGATGGTGGAGCAGTGGTGAAATTACCGTTAAATAGAGGAGGCATATTGTTATACCCAATCCCTTTATTCCCATTTCCTGGTTTATGAAGTTGTGTTTCTAGCATATCAACTACTTTACTAGATTGACCAAAAAATTCTATGTTAAACTTTGTTTCAGCAAAATTTGATTTGGCTTGTTCTAATTCAAAAATTAATCTTTTAATTTTTTCCATAGCATCATCAAACACACAACATTTTTCACTAAATTGAGATTTGAGTAGTGAAATATCTTTCTTACTGGCTTATATTACTTCCTTATATGCTTTTTCAGTTTTAGAAAACTTTGATTTTTGGTACTTAAGGTTTTCAATTTCAAGAATCAAATCAGAATTATGGTTTCTATATAACTCTACCTTATCAATGTATAACTGAGAGTATAGATTTAAAATTACCCTAGGAGGAGTAGAAGATGATGAAGAAGAGGATTCTTCATTGATGTTCGCCATAAAAGCATGATTCTGGTTCAACTCTTTCAGCTGGTCTCCCTAGTCATAACCTCCAGCTTGTTGACTTGTCCAGGCCTTTGAGTTATCCACACCTTGATTCCCTATAGCTTGTTTACTCTCACCTGGTTCACCATTTCTGTGCTCCCTAAGCTTTGAGCATTCTCTAGCAAAGTGACCTGGTTCATGACAATTGTAACAGCGAAGATTTGACTTGTTGAACCCAATCTTCTTTCCAGTATCTCACTCTATCTGAACTTTCTAGTCTTGTTGATGAACTTCTTTGCTCTGAACACTGCCATAGGCAGCTTCCAGGAGATGTCCAGCTCCTCAACACCCTCAGGATGAATCTGATTCAGCTCGACAGTGAGTATCTTAAAAGGAGACAGATTCCCGGATGCAAAGGCAGCATAACAATTCATAATACCAGTATAGACAGAGGTATTAGCTTCTATCAACTTAGCATTGTGAGAAGAATAAGCCTAGTGATCACTAGTAGCAGCTTTACCTGTAACAGACTGACTAGTAGAAGTTTCCCCATAACCAGTTGCTCCTTGAGTTATATTTGAGAGAAAGGCAGTGTTGCTAATTTGTGCTCCAGTTGAGTTCAAACTACTTGCATGATTTAGCTTCCTCTGTTTGTCATCAAGATCATAAGACTTGATGATAGAGATTAAGTCATTTAGATGAGTGTTGTTCAGATCCTTAGTCCTTTTTAATAGAGCAACGTTCATGTCCCAGCTCTGTGGAAGACCATTAAGCAACTTCCTGTTTAGATCACCTGTGCTCATTTCAATCTCAGCACTCCTCATCTCAGTTACCATCTTTATAAACCTATGTAGCTGTACTTCCAAAGACTCTCCTAGAATATGATTGAACATATTGAACCTTTGGTGCATCATTTCCTTTCTACTAGCCTTCATGTCATCATTGCCTTCAAAAACCTTCTCTAATGATTCCCACAACTGTTTAGCTGAGGTGCATTCCTTGAAACCATGTGCAATATCATGTGATAAAGCTATAGTTAGTGAGGACATAACTTTCAAGTCACGCTCAATGAGGACATAGCTTTCATCCTTGTGAACCATCAGTTTTGGTGTACATGGGAGTCCGTGGACCCCTAATTATGCATCTACACATCTTGGCATCAGTGAGCATAACATAATTCATGTACCTGAATTTCCACTCAACAAAGTCCTCAGCGGATGTGATTCTTGGTGGTTTTATGTTGGTACCTATCTGAATATCCAGCATACTTTTTAGGTTCAAACTTTTGTGTGAGGCCATTTGGTAGACTATATCATAGTGTTAATCCCGCTGCATCCAAAACCTGTAAAACTGAGCCGTGAATGATAAATGACTCGTGAACTTTCCAAAACCTGAGAATTATACCAAAGCCGTGAACTAATTCTTGAACCTGTGAACTATACCAAAGTCGTGAACTAATTCTTGAACCCGTGCACTTTCCTACAACCCTATAAACTCACCCGTGAAGCCAAGCCGTAGACTCAACCCGTGAAACTTGACCCGAGAACTTAACAACCCGTGAACCCAATCCGTGAACTTCCAGCCGTGACTTTCTCCTGAGATAAATCCAGTGACTGATTTTGTTCCAAACTAAATCCCTAGAATTTTGGGATTTCAAAATTTGAAACCACAGCTAATCCCGATGAACCCGAAGAACACAAGGATGATTTTCAAGCTTCTTTTTGACAATTTCAGCAACATTCCTCCCAACTTAGCAGCAAACAAGCATAAAAAATCTGTTTAAAAACACAATTTTACCGAAAACACATAAACTACCTCAAATCTTGAATCCTTGATATCGAAACCGAGCCTTGAATAACTTCAATGGCTCTGATACCAATTGTAAGTCCCTAAAAACGACGATAGATCTTCAAACACGTGAACAAACACACGATATCAAAGTCTCACACGTAGAAGGCAGAATCTACACGTGTGGTGATTTAAGAAAAGGATTCAAAGCAACACGATTGTATTATTGAACAAAACGTTGTTAAAGAGAAAAAGTAACCAAAGCCGCTTACCCTAATCGGTTAGAGGAAACATGTTTATATACTTAGCTAAACAAAACAAATGTAAAGCCCACATGTTCTCGGCCCCACAACCTGCCCAAAACACCCATGCCGTGAACATTAAGTTCACGGCTCACACCTAACAAACAATGATACATAATCCTAAAACTATCTATGGTCCTACAAGACATGTCTAAAACAAGAAGGTTAATGATAATGTTAAACATGTAAAGCATGTAGTTTCTAATGTTGGGGACTCTTAGGTTATAGTCTTGGTCTTTAGCTAAGGTGACCTAATTCTCTATAACCGCTAAAGCGGAAACACAAGGGAGCGACGAAATTGAACCATACACTTGGAATAAAGAAATACTAAGGCATCAGATTATTAAAATATTTTCCACAAAACTTGTTCATTGAAATAAAACATAAACATATGATATCCAAAATTTAAATATCTAGGTCTCTTCCTTGTTCCTAGCGTGAGCAATCAGCGGTCTTTAAACTCTTTGTTTCCATTACCTGTAAAACATGCTAAAACGTGTCAATAATAAAGTTGGTGAGTTCATAGGTTTTGATAAGTAAATGTAATCATGGTGCTGTACAAAACATAAACAAGTTTAATATATACAAGTAATTAAATTCAAATAGATGTCGTCCACAACCAACCCTAATAACGGAATACCATGCCCTCTCCATTCTGAGTCCTTGTCACGGGGACGTCAAACTTTTGAATACCACTATTGTTATTTGTTGACGGATTTCGAACATCCAACTCCCTTACTGGGAACTCCGAAGTTGGTTGGCGCACAACAACTCGAGTATCGAATGGGTTTGTCAAACCAATAGATCTATTAACGTACTACTGTTGGCTTAGCAAAGTTAATGGTTGTGTAAATGTTGTATTGAGATGGACTTTTGAATAAGTGACAAATGAACCGTTACAAAATATAAGAGCCATCTAATCTTTACAAGTATATGAAAACTGTTGTATGATTTATATAAAAAAATTTGTTGTATTTGCAAGCATGTTATCCACCCCAAGGATGAAAAGTTGTAAATAGGGGCTATGAATCTCACCTTAAAATTGAATAACTTGGAACTTTGATCTTGTTGTGTGAACCGGTTACAGGTGCCCTAAAGTGTTAATATAAGGGTTGAAGTTTAACTTGGTGATAATGATAAGAACTAATTAAAGAATGAAATCAATGAGATCTATAAAACTAAGGAAAGAAATCAAACAAAATTGAAAACAAGATTTGAAAGATCTATAAGTCAAAAACTCTAATTGCATGTGATGGCTTTTTATAAAGATCAAGTGAAAAATCCTAAGTCTAGATCTTTGTTTTAATGTTTTAATCATAAAAAAATTGCATAATCATTAGTGGCTTAAGATCTTTAAAAGATAGACATAAGTTATGTTTGGACAAAATCTAGGGTGTCTGTACACTAATCTTGTGTCGACAGTTTGGAGGTTGCATACTTAGAATTTGGAGGTGAAATTGGTGGGATTTGAAAGCTAACACATTAAGGTAAGTTCCAGAGAAAAAATCAACTAATTTGGATAAAAACTGAGAAAGTTATGATAGTTTAAAGTTTACCAAAGTTTTCTGGTAGAATTCCAAAAATTAGTTTGATTAGTTATGTTGTTGTAAAAGTATAGAGCTTTTTAGGGTTTGATCTAAGTAGAGAATCACAAATAAGAGAATGATTAAAGAGAAGGAACAAGATGATGAATGCTATGGTGAAAACATGACCATCTTGAGTTTAAATATTCTGTTTGATCTATGATCACTACAATAAGGATGTATGATCACTACAATAAGGATGTATGATCATGGATTAACATCAGATATAGATTAAAACAAGATTTAAGAAGAAGATGATAACATCTAATTTTGTAGAAGAAGATTGAAAGAATAAAAACAAAAGTTAAGAACAAAAACGAGAAAGAAGAACAAAGGAAGAACACTTACTTGAATGCTAGTTTTGATTCACATGTGAAATTCCTTCTAGAATCCTTTTATTTTTGTGAAAACGTATTAACTTTTAGGCATCCCGGTTCACCGTGTAAAACATTTTAAAGTGTGATTTCATGAGATATAGTGAAATATGTTAACATAAGTGTTTGATTCTTGTTGTAGTGCATTAAACATCATTATCATATGCAAAATGTTGTGTGTCTTAAATAGTGCATGAACAAATCGTCAATGAAGCATACATGTAACTTGAATTGTATCAAAACAAAGTAGATTGTGAACTAATATGCATAGAAATAAGAGATGTTACAACTCATCATTCTAATATTTTATTGTGTCAGAAACCTAAATCAAGCTTTCATAAATGTAACAGCTCGTTTTCGAACATTCCACCTTTCTAGATTTTGTACGTATATGTAAATTCTTGTTTTAGATTGTTTCTCTTAAAAGGAGTGCCTATTGTTTGAAGTACCCTAACTTTAGGGATATTATTCCATGTAAAAGGGTCTTGGAGGGGCTTGGACTGCCAATTCCCGAAACCTTCTTACGTAAACCCTAATAAGCTGACTCCTCCAACATTACGACCTCATTCCTTCATTCTTGGAAGTTTACAGCTGTGGAGGCTCTCCCATTCAGTAGTAGGCGACTCCATCATCTATCCACAGGTATGTTATTGCTTAATCAATCCACTAATCGGCCTCATGCAAGGCAAACATCCCTCATGCTCGTAAAACCGACTGTAGGGTTTGGTGTTGAGTTTGAAGCCATGAGTAAGGAGGAAGCAAATACGATACATTAAGGTCTTTTCCAGGTTTGAAATCCACCTTATTCATGTCCTAGACCCATTCTTAACTCACTCAAATCCATTCATGCTTGATACCTTGTTTGCGTGGATAGATTCTAGAGTTTTCGGATGGTTCCCAGCCTTGGTCACGAAGAAGGAGAGGAGCTGTGTGTTCATCCATTTCAAGGTATGATACCATACTCATATTAATCACCTTCATGCCCTTGAATCACCCATTGAAGGTTGGAGATGTCGGGTGATGTATGGTGGGTGGTATGGAACCCGATTAGGGTTTTCACGAACTTGTTCAGTTTATGTACGTGTTTCTTATGTAGGATATATTTTGGACAAGCTTGAATAGCCCCGGTGAAGGTGTTAAGGTACTCACACAGTCCCCTAAGTCTTTGAGTTCATGCACGTTGCTAAGTTTCCCATTTTAGGGTTTTAATTGTACTTTTTGGATGTTGTTTGGCCTAGGCTTGAAGGAGGACTGTTGGTGGACAATTCTTTGGAATCTAAACCCTTTTGGACAGCCCCTAACAGCTCTCTAAGTTTTGAAGCAATTCTTGTAACATGCACTCTGAAGATTGTTTTTACTTATGCATTGTCTTTCTGTATTTGTATTTGTATTTCAGCGTCTGTATGTTTTGGTTTATCGAGTTGTAATCATGTTTGTAGGTACTTGTCATTGTATTTGTCTTTGTTTAGTGTTGTGCGCACTTAACAAGTGCACAAGTTGCTTAACCTGCGTACTTAGCAAGTACGCAAGAACATTGTCTGCGTACTTGCTAAGTACGCAAGAACAAAGTCTTGCGCACTTAGCAAGTGCGCAGGCAGCAAGTCTAGTATATATAGCTGGTTTGTGTTGTGATTAAGTACACACTCATTTGCACACTGTAACCGGCTGTGATTATCAATAGACAGAGTTTAAAGTATCTTGTGTTTGTTGTCGGTTTACTTTGTGTTGATTAAATCTCCACCTAGTCACGGGCATTCCGCACACGGTTAGACTAGCCAACACACTTGAATGTGATGATCCGAGACACCCGGGGACCTACAAGTGGTATCAAAGCATTTGCTTTTGATTTCGAGTGTTGTGAGTGTGTTCAGAGCATTTTCGACACAATCTACAGCCTTTTTATAAGGAAAAGTGACCGATTTTGGTGATTTTTGTGATAAAATAGAGGTAGCTCTTGAGCGCTATTTTAAAAACAAAAATCCTTCAAAATCCGACCTTTTTGTTGTTTGTTTGAGTGTTTTGACCATCAAGGGTTTGTTAGAAACTAGTTTCTAACCTTTTGGGTTGATCAATTTGTTCAAAACTTCAATTTTTTATGATTTGAGCATTTTCCGACGATCGGAAATAGTTGGGGGAGCAGTTGAAAAAGCATCCTGCATACTTACCTTATTTGGCAAAAAGGACAGTCTTCTTGCATACTTGCTAAGTACGCAAGACCTTTCTTGTACGTACTTAACTTTTCTTTCTGCGTACTTAACATTTACTATTGTGTACTTGCTAAGTACGCAAGAGCAAAACTCAAGTGCGCAAGACCAAACTTTTAAGTGCGTAAGGCCAGTTCCAAGTGCGCAGGTTGTGCAAAATTTCTGATTTATGACTAAGTTAATCACTATGTCAAATATTCAGAACATTTGTAGTTTGCTGAACTATGATAACGAGATAGGGATTCCACAGAAACCACCAAAGCTGCTTAATGTAAATGATTATTTGAACTGGAAAGCACACTTTGATGAGTATATCTCGTATACTGATTCCACCTTATGGATACCAATTCTTGAGGGATATAAACATCCAACCTATCTGTTTCTTGATGAAACTGTTCCCAAACCTACCTCCAAGCTAGATGAAGAAGAGAAGAAGGCTTATGACCGAGAAAAGAAGGCATATGGCTCTATAACTATGGCCTTGACTAGGGATCTATTTCACAGTTTCAGAGATTATGATACTTCTAAGGATCTCTGGAAGGCTTTGCAGAAGAGGTTCGAGGGAAACAGTGACGTTAGGAAAAGCAAGAGAGAGCTACTGAGGAAGCAGTATGAGTGCTTCAGATATTTAGAGAATGAATCTACAGATGAACTTATTTCTAGATTCTATCACCTGAAAACAGTGCTAAACTCTTATGAACTCAAGTATCCTGATGATGAATTGGTGGAGAAGTTTCTTGATTCTTTGCCACCAAAATTTGACATATATACCACACTGTTGAGAGAGAACCCGAAGTTTTATGAGATGATAATTGATGATACAATTGGAAAGGTTCAAGCACACGACATGAACCTGAAAAAGAAAGAAAGTTCTGGAAGACCTCAGATTAAAAATCCTTCTATGTATTATGGACTGTCTTCCATAGCAAAGTCATCTAGTTCTGGAATTGCCTTGTTCTCTGGGACTCCTCAGGAAGATGATAATTCTAATGGTTGTGGTGGTCATACTTGTTTTGCTGCATCAGGATCTGGTTCTTACTACCAAAATTCATCAAGAATCCCTACCTCTACCCCTTTAGCAAACCAATGTGATATTGCCAAGATTGCTGAAGATCATGTGGCACCGTTCTCATCCTGCATGCTTGCCTACGAGAACTTCATAGGTGGGAAGCTAATGGATCCTGAAACCATTGAAGAAGACTTTAATCAGGTGGATCTGGATGATATGGAGGATATGGATATTCAATGGAACATGGCCATGATCTTGAGGAGGGCTAAGCATTTTCTGAACCGAACAGGTAGGAAGTTAATTGGTGGGCATTCTAATGTCAATGATGGATTTGAAAAATCCAAAGCGAAGTGCTACAAATGTAATAACTTTGAACATTTCTCTAGTGAATGTCAAAAGGATAAAGCACCAGCTTCGGGTTTCACCAGACCAAGCTAGGGAAACAACCAAGGGTACAACAATCAGAACAACCGCAATCAGAGTCAAAGTGGAACGTCCAGTGCATTAGTGGTTCAACATGACGAGAGCTTTGATTGGGGTGTTCATATGGAAGATGCCATACTTGCACAGACACAAATAGCTTTAATGGAAGAGATTGTAGAGTTGATGAAAGCGGAGGAAAGGAAAGCATCTGTTGCTAACCAACAAGAATCTACATCTGCGTTTGCTCTCATGGATATGGGAGAAGCATCCATTTCTTCACCGGAGGTAGATTCTAATCCTTTTGCTGTTGTTTCCTGTTCCAAATGTCTTACCTTGAAGGAAGAGAATGATCGTATCCATGATCAACTCGACCCCTTACGTATTGCAGCTCTAAGTTATAAAGAAAATGAAAAACGATTTAAAGATTCAGTTGAAAATCTTAAGAAAGAAAGACATGAGTTTTCAATTAAAATCAGTGAACAACAATTTCACTTAGATGTTGCATACAAGGGGTTAGAGAAAAGAAATGTCGAGATCGCCAAACTGCAAAATAAAATCCTGCAGTTGAGTGGCTAACTTGAGAAGTTGAAAAACTCTCGCTTTGTGGTGGAAGATGTAACATTTCCGATTTTTATTATCCGTATTTCAATTCAATGTAACACATTTCAAACCCAATTCTAGTGCACTGTTTTGTTCTATTTGTAACAAGAATTAAATACCATGTTTCAATGCAAACCCACAAATTTTACACGAGTATACCCTATTAAACTATACATAAGTCCATATTTATACAAATCTGTCAATACTGAAACTTGCAAGGACTTATTTTTATAAATTAACAAGAAACCCTAATAGGCACGGTCGCGCCTCGCTCTGGCACGGTCGCGCCAAGTGCTATGGCACGGTCGCGTGCCTTGCTTTGGAACGGTAGCGCCCGGTGCCTTGGCACGGTCGCGCCTCATATGGGCACGGTCTCGCCTCTCATCAGTTGAAACGTAAATGCAGCCTTTAATCACAGGAGCATTCGAATTCATAACCAATACACACGTTAATACTATTAACGAGCACAATTAAGTTTTTCAATCACCGAAATTACAACGAGTAAATCCAATTAAATCAATTCTCCTAAAAAACGTCAAACCCTTTCATGAGACCAACAATTCCATCATTTTGATTGCAATCCTCCCAAGCAAAACACATTATCGATCCTCCCTGAAGCTCCCGAAAACATTGAAGTAGTCGGAATTGCAGCAGAAGACGCCGGAGGTCCAACCCATCGTTGCCGGAAATCGTTTCTGCCGTACACCATCAATTCATCGTCCTTCCTGGTAATTGAAACCTCATACCCACTCATTTTAGTCTATAGATCAAAAGCCCCAACTTAATTGGGGCTTACAATATGAAAATCATCACGAACCCGAACCTATGTTTTCGTTCAAAATGTTTTAATCGAACTCTACTTTGAACACGTTTTAAATACAATTAATATATTTAAATAGATTCGTAATAACCCTACAAATGAAAGCCCCATGAATTCCGACATTAAAAATATAAGAATTAGCCAAATCGTTTCTGTTTTGGAACAGACACGGTCGCGCTAGTATCCTAGCGCGGTCGTGCCTCATGAGACACGGTCGCGCCAAATACCAGCGCGGTCGTGCCTCACACACTCAGACCCGGTCATGCCTTTGGCTAGACTTGGTCGTGCCTCAAACCCTAGACACAGTCGTGCCTGGCTCAAGACACGATCATGCCTAGTAAACAGCTTAGTGATGCCTTCTGTTTGGTCAACACGGTCGCGTCCCTTACTAGCTCGGTCGCGCCCGTGGCCCTAGCACGATCGTGCCTTGTCCCAGGCACGGTCATGTGTGAGAAAAATCTTAGCAGAATAATTATTTCCATAATTTAAAAACAATAAGTATTTCAAATTAATTTTTAAATAAAAATAATTGATTTTTTAAAATAAATAAATAGAAATTAATTATTTAAAACTTACAAAATTAAATTCATATTTAAACCCTACACTTAAATATTATTTACACCATTTACTTAAACATCTTTATAAAAATAAAGTAAAGACATTTATATTTATTATAAAACATCTAATACAACTAAATGACTAAGTTACAAATGCATAAATAAGATAACGATTATTTATTTAATCTACATTTAAACAAAAATGATTTAGTTAGGTACCTCTAATACTTACATTATTTTTATAAATAATAATTTTGTTTTATTAGTTATTCCAAACTCAAACCCTAATTTATACAACACCATTCATGTACAAACCACAAGCTTTATACACACAACCAATTCAATCCTAGACTTAGACATAGAATATTGAGCATACTATTAATCCTATATACATTCCACACTAGGCTAACGTTGTGCATTACAAGGATCTCATTTCTAGCTAGTATTTCGTGTTAGCTACGCCTTCAAACCAAGTGAGTATTACATAGCCCCTTTTACTCTTTTACACTTTTTGGGGTGGAACATGAACACTATACAACATTACTTACACTTACACAAACTACACAAGTACAAATCCTCTTTACATTCATGTGTGCAAATTTGAGCTTTATGCCTGAGTGCTAGGTGTGTTAACTTTTGTATGCGATTATGTTCAATAATTAACTATTCTAGCCGACGGTAAACAATGATAGATCTATTGAGTCTGACAAACCCACCCAGATTGGGGTGATTGTTACCGACAACACAATTTTTACATGCTAGTTACAAAGGTTTGATTGTACTTGGTTACACAATAGCTGCTCTCCATAAATGTTTTATTTTATCATGTTCTGTAAGGATTTGTTTATTTACAAACTATATGCTATCTATATACAAACCTGTGTATGCTCACCAACTTTTTAGTTGACCTTATTTTATTCATGTTTCAGGTACTAATGTGTGATTTTGATCAAGACTTGCTACACATAAGTTTTGGACCTAGATAATTTTAATAAAGGATTTTGTATTTCATTTTATGTAATTGGTTTGATTTGGTTTGTTTTGAATACTTGAAATGAATTTGGATGATTAATATATTTCAATTTAGTCGACCTTGTGCTCAAGAACAGTCTACATGTCCCGCCCCGATGATTCCGCCGTCGGTCGGGGTGTGACAGAACACTACGAGTCTGTGGTGAGAAAAGTGAGTGGCAAAGGTTTAGGTACTAATGCCATTCCTCCACCAGTAAGCGGCAAGTTTGTTAACGGGTCGGTGGACATTGATTTTTCTTTCTTGGATGACTCTTCGAGCAAGGAAGAATCCTCTAACAAGGATGATTCCTCAAGTAAGGCTGATTCAATTTCTGATGAGGAGTTCTTCTCTGATGAAGGTTCTGAGAACACCAAGGTCGAGGGTGTTGTCTCAGAAGAGTTGATTAATGAACATAGAATTGAGAAAAACATTGTCACTAATCGTGACAATTGCATTTTAACTGAACCTGATACAATTGAGTCCAATGATAAACTGAAAATGATGCTTTATGGAGGTTTCAAGTCCTTAAAGCAAGTAAAGAAAGAAGCTTTTGTTAATCATTTGAGTAAGAATCATCATGAAAACATGGAAAAACATTTTACTCCTAAAAGCAAATCCGGTCAAGCATAAGATGCTGTTAATGTTCATCAAACAACTCCCATTGCTCATTAAGCTGAGTCATCTGCATCCAAAAGCAGAGAGCCCTACAGGAGGACGTACAAAGAAAAACGAGCTTGCTTTCACTGTGGTATGGTCAGTCACATCCTGGTGAACTGTCTTGATAAGAACCAAGGGAAACGGCCAGTTGTTCAACAACAAGTTGTTTCTCCTAAACATCATCAGTGAAGCAACTCAAGAGTCCCAAATCAAATGTGGTGAAGCCACCAGTGAAACCAATGGTTAAGCCACCAGCAAAAAATGTGGCTGAAACATCTGTTCCTAAAGGGGTAAAGCAAGTTGTTAAACCCAGTGTATCTACCTCTGGTAGTACACAAACTGGTGAGAAGAATGTGGTGAAACTTTCTAAGACATAGAGGAGAAGAAGGAACAAAAGGTTGAGAAAACTTGAACAACAGGTAGTTGGTAGTCAACTAGGTGAAGCTTCCACTAGTTCACCCAAATTTGAGACTAGCAAGCCTAATGTTCAGAGGGAAAAGAAGAAAAGGTCCTAGAACAAGAAAACCAAAGGTTCTCAATCTTCTGATCCCAAATTTCTAATGATTCACCCATTTTTGAAAGTCATGATTGTGAATTAATTGAGGTAGTGTATTTTGAGAAAAACGGACGACCTAAGACCACCATGGCTTGGGTCTCCAAATCTAATTAATTTCTTGTGACTCGTGCAAGGACATCCGAAGGGAACTATCTCTAACCGTTGGTATGTAGATAGTGGATGCTCCAGGAACATGACAGGTAATATGGCTTTGCTTCAAGATGTTAAACCATTCAGAGGCGGCTATGTGGCCTTTGTAGGCGAGAAGGGCGGTAGTATTACTTGTCAAGGAGTGGTTTCCAATGGATGTATAAGCTTCGACAATGTCAACTATTGTGAGCAGCTGAAGCATAAGTTGTTGAGTGTATCTCAAATGTGTGACAAGGAGTACTCAGTTATTTTTGACAAGTCAGAATGCTTGGTTCTCAAACTTGGTTTTGTGGTTCCTGACGATTGGATTCTGATGAGAGCGCCAAGGATAAATGACACCTATGAGATTGATATGAGTGTGGCCACAACCACCTCATCAGTTGCTACTTGTTTTCTTACAAAAGCGACCGAACTTTACTCAATCTTGTGGCATAGGAAACCCGGACACATTTCTTATCGTAAAATGAATCCTCTTGTCAGAAACGGTTTGGTAACCGGGATTCCTAAGCTGAGATTTACCATTGGAGATGACTGTATGCCTTGTAGAAAGGGCAAACAGCAACGGAAATCTCACAAGCCCAAGATCCAAAACTCTATCGATACCCCTTTGGAGCTCCTACATATGGATTTGTTTGGGCCCATAACTATCAGGAGTATTGGAGGTAAGTCATACTGTCTAGTTGTAACTGATGATTTCTCACGTTATTCTTGGGTGCATTTCTTAGGTACAAAGGATGAGACTACTGAAATTCTTCAATACTTGATTATGAGCTTGGAAAACTTTATGCAAACTGAAGGTTAGAAGAATAAGGAGTGACAATGACACGAAGTTCGCAAACAACATGATGGAGCTTTTCTTTCTCAAGAAGGGTATTCGTCATGAATTTAGTGCACCGTATACACCCCAGCAGAGCGGAGTTGCAGAACGGAAGAACAGAACCCTAATTGAGACTGCAAGGACAATGTTGTCAGATGCCAAGCTTCCCGTAACGTTCTGGGCGGAAGCAATCAACACAATTTGTCACGTCTTAAATAGAGTTCTGGTGGTTAAAAGGCACAATAAGACTTGTTATGAGCTGATCAACAATCGACCTCCAAATCTTGACTACCTAGTTCCTTTTGGTAGTCCTTGCTCATTATTTTTACAATACAAAGATCGTAAGTCGAAATTTCATGCAAAAGCGGTGGAATGCATCTTCTTAGGATATGTTTCCAATTCTCCATGAAAGAGAGTGTACAATATTGAGAGTAGGTATATGGAAGAATGGTTCGAAGTGGACTGCAGTAAACACAGTATTCCACCTGAACCAACAGGTATCATGGAAACATGTTTGCATGCTGCCTTCGTATCCCAATTGGAGCCGAAGAATGTGAAAGAGTCTCTCGCTCACAACTGCTCGATAGAGGCGATGCAAGATGAATTTTCTCAATTCTAAAAGTTTCACGTGTGGGATTTGGTTGACCTTTCGAAGGGTATACATCTGATTGGAACCATATGGGTGTTCAAATACAAGACGGACGATCGACATGTTGTAGTGAGAATAAATAAAGGTTGGTTGTTCAGGGTTTTTATCAGCAAGAGGGCTTGGATTACACAGAGTTGTATGCCTCAGTTGCTAGACTTGAGGCAATTCGACTGTTTCTGGCTTATGCCTCCTTTGTCGGCTTCAAGGTCTATCAACTTGATGTGAAGAGTGCTTCCCTATATGGCAAAGTTCATGAAGAGGTCTATGTCACTCAACCACCAGGTTTTGAAGATCCGCATAATATTGATAAAGTGTACAAGCTGGATAAAGCACTGTATGGTCTTCATCAAGCACCTAGGGCGTGGTATGAAACTTTATCAAAACATCTATTGTCCAATGGTTTCGATCGTGGATAAATTGACTCGACCCTCTTCATTAGGAAAGTAGGACGTGATATTCTACTAGTGCAAGTTTATGTCGACGACATTATCTTTGGGTCTACCAATGATGAGATGTGTAGAGAATTCGAAAGGGTGATGAAGTCCAAGTTTAAAATGAGCAACATGGGTGAACCGTCGTTCTTTCTGGGTCCGCAAGTCAGTCAAAGGGAGGATGGCATTTGTCACACCCCAACCGACGGCGGAATCATCGTGGTGGGACATGTAGACTGTTCATGAGCATAAGGTTGACTAAATTGTAATATATTAAACATCAAATTCATTTCAAATAATCCAAACACAACCAAATCCAAGAAAGAACTTAATTGAAATACATAGAATTCTTTATTCAAATTAACTAAGTCCCAAGGCCTATGTGTAGCATATCTTGATCAAATCACACATTAGTACCTGAAACATGAAAAAAATAAGGTCAACTAAAAAGTTGGTGAGCATACACAGGTTTGCATATAGATAGCATATAGTTTGTAAATAAACAAATCCTTACATAACATGATAAAATAAGGAATTTATGGGGAGCAGCTATTGTGTAACCAAGTACAATCAAACCTTTGTAACTAGCATGCAAAATTGTGTTGCCGGTAACAATCACCCCAATCTAGGTGGGTTTGTCAGACTCAATAGATCTATCATTGTTTACCGTCGGCTTGAATAGTTAATGATTGAACATAAATCGCATACAAAAGGTAACACACCTAGCACTCAGGCATAAAGCTCAAATTTGCACACATGAATGTAAAGAGGATTTGAACTTGTGTAGTTTGTGTAAATGTAAGCAATAATGTTGTATAGTGTTCATGTTCCACCCCAAAAAGTGTAAAAGAGTAAAATGGGCTATGTAATACTCACTTGGTTTGAAGGCGTAGCTAACACGAGATACTAGATAGTAACGAGGTCCTCGTAATGCACAACGTTAACCTAGAGTGTATTATGTATTGAATCAATAGTGTGTACAATAATCTATGTCTAAGTCTAGGGTTGGATTGGGTGTGTGTATATTAGAGTTGTGAGTGTTAGTGGTTTGTACTTGAATGGCGTTATATAAAATTAGGGTTTGAGTTTGAAATAACTAAGTAAATATATTACGTAATTTTTATTTATTTACTTGGTTATAAAAATAATGTAGGTATTAGGGGTAATTAAGTATACCCTAAATAAATAATTTTTGTTTAAATGTAAATTAAATAAATAATTGTTACCTTATTTATTTATTTATAAAATGTGTAACTTATTCATTTAGTTATAAAAATGTATTGATTGTTTTATATTAAATATAAACTTTTCTTACTTTATTTTCATAAAGATATGTAATTAAGTTGTGTAAATAATATTTAAATGTAGGGTTTAATAATTTAGTTTTTTTATAAGTTTTAAATAATTAATTTCTATTTATTTATTTTATAAAATCAAATATTTTTATTTAAAAATTAATTTGAAATACTTAATGTTTTTAAATTATAGAATTAATTATTCTGCTAAGATTTTTCTCACACACGACCGTGCCTGGGACAAGGCACGATCGTGCTAGAACCAAGGGCGCGACCGTGCTAGTCAGGGACGCGACCGTGTTTACTAAACATAATGCATAATTAGGCTGTTCACTAGGCACGATAGTGTCTTGGGCCAGGCACGACCGTGTCTAGGGTTTTGAGGCATGACCAAGTCTAGCCAAGGGCATGACCGGTCTAAGTGTGTGAGGCACGACCGCGCTGGTATTTGGCGCGACCGTGTCTCATGAAGCACGACCGCGCTAGAATGCTAGCGTGACCATGTCTATTCCAAAACAGATTCAATTTGACTAATTCTTATATTGTTAATGATGGAATTCATAGGGCTTTCATCTGTCGGGTTATTACGAGTCTATTGGAATATATTAATTGTATTTAAAACGTGTTCAATGTAGGGTTTGATTAAACCAATTTAGAATGAACCCTAGATTTGGGTCCGTGTTAAATTGGATATTGTAAGCCCAAATTAGGTTAGGGCTTTTGATCTATAGACTAAAAGGGAAGTGTAGGAGGTTTCAACTACCCGGAAAGACGATGAATTGATGGTGTACGGTGGAGATGAGTTCCGGCGACGACGGGTTTGATCTCCGGCGTCTTCTGCTGTAACTCCAGCTAAATCACGTGTTCAGGAGCTTCAGGGAGGCTCGATAGTGCGTTTGTTTGGGAGAATTGTAACCAAAGTGGGGAATTCGATGGTCTCGTGGACAAATTTGACGATTATGAGATGAATTGATGTAATTCAGTTTATTTATTGTAAATATGATGATCAAGAGGCTTAACTTTGTTCGTTAATAGTTGGAACATGTAGAACGGTTACGAAATCGAACGTCTCTGTGATTAAAGGCTGCATTTACGTTTCAACTAATGAGAGGCGCGACCGTGCCTATTAGGGCGCGAACGTTCCAAAGCAAGTCGCGCGACCGTGCCAAGGCACTTGGCGTGACCGTGCCAGAACGAGGCGTGACCGTGCCTATTAGGGTTTCTGGTTATTTATTTATAAAATCAGTCCCTGAAATTTTTAGTATTGACAAATTTGTATAAATATGAATTTATGTAGAGTTTAATAGGATATACTCATGTAAAATTTGTGGATTTGCATTGAAACATAGTATTTAATTGTTGGTACGAATAGAACAAGTCAGTGTACTAGAATTTGGTTTGAAATGTATCACATTGAACTGAAATATAAATAATGAAAATCAGAAATGTTACAGTATCCTCATGTTGAGGGAATTTCGTCCCGAAATTTAGCTAGTGGAAGCGACGGCATCGGTGAAGAGATGGGGGTACTTGAGCTTCATTTGGTCCTCTAGTTCCCAAGTGAATTCAGGACCACATTTAGATTCCCAACGAACTTTGACAATAGGAATACGGCTTCGCTTGAGCTGCTTGACTTCACGATCCATGATTTCCACTGGTCTCTCCACGAAGTGCATCGTTTCGTCAATGTACACGTCGTCAAGAGGTATGTGAAGATTTTCATCAGCAAGGCATTTCTTCAGGTTAGACACATGAAATGTAGGATGCACGTTACCAAGCGATGGAGGTAACTCGAGTTTGTAAGCCACTTTCCCAATCCTTTCAGGGATCTTGAATGGACCCACATAGCGAGGTGATAATTTGCCTTTCTTTTCAAAACGGATCACACCCTTCCACGGGGACACCTTTAGAAGGACAAGATCACCGACTTGGAATTCCAAGGGTTTTCGTCATTTATCGGCATAACTCTTTTGCCGACTTCTCGCTACTCGGATGTTGTCACAGATTTGAATAATCTTGTCGGATGTTTCTTGAATTAGCTCGGGACCGGTGATTTATGCTTCACCAATCTCGTTCCAACAGATAGGAGAACGACACTTGCGACCATAGAGAGCTTCAAATGGAGCCATGTTGATACTCGTGTGGTAGCTATTATTGTAAGAGAACTCGATTAGGGATAGATGTGAATCTCAATTGCCACCAAAATCAATTACACAAGCTCTAAGCATATCTTCAAGAGTTTGGATTGTTCGCTTGGTCTGACCATCAGTTTGGGGATGGTAGGCCGTGCTCAAATCCAATCGTGTACCAAGAGCAGTTTGGAGAGATTGCCAAAAGCGAGAGGTGAACCGAGCATCTTTATCGGAGATTATGTTTAAGGGAACACCATGACGGCTCACAATTTCATCAATGTAAATTCGGGCTAGTTTCTCAACCCGATAGTCTTCACGGATAGGCAAGAAATGAGCAGATTTGGTGAAACGATCAATGATCACCCAAATGCTATCATAACCACTTGAGGTGCGAGGAAGTTTGGTAATGAAATCCATAGCTAAGTTCTCCCATTTCCACACGGGAATTTCCGGTTGTTCAAGTAATCCGGAAGGACGTTGGTGTTCAGCTTTGACTTTGGAGCACGTTAGACATTTGGCAACATAGAGAGCAATGTCCTTTTTCATATCGGGCCACCAATATTGTTGGCGAAGATCTTGGTACATTTTATCCGCACCAGGGTGAATAGAATAACGAGTCTTGTGAGCCTCGTTCATAAGAAATGTATGGATATCATCGCGATCGGGAACCCAAATACGGTTCAAGTAATAAAGTAAGAAATTGGGTTTTGATTCAAGTTGAAGTCAACACCACACGACATTTCTGCGTACATTACCCTCGGTGACTGAGACGTGTTGAGCTTCTAAGATGCGGTTTTGAATGTCGGTTTGAATTCGAACACATTGAAGCATGACATGATCCTTTCGACTCAAAGCGTCGGCTACAACATTCGCTTTGCCGGGATGGTAACGAATCTTGCAGTCATAGTCGTTAAGGAGTTCAACCCAACGTCGTTGCCTCATATTGAGTTCCTTTTGGTTGAAGATGTGTTGGAGACTTTTGTGGTCGGTGAACACCACACACTTCGTGCCATAGAGGTAATGTCTCCAAATCTTCAATGCGAATACGACCGCACCCAACTCGAGATCGTGCGTCGTATAATTCTTCTCGTGAATCTTGAGTTGTCTTGATGCGTAAGCGATTACTTTGCCTCATTGCATGAGAACACAACCGAGACCTTGGTTGGAAGCATCACAGTAGACAACTAGATCATCATTCCCATCATGGAGAGTCAAAATAGGAGCATTGCACAACCTTTGCTTGAGAGTTTGGAAAGCTTCTTCTTGCTTTGGTCCCCATTCATAAGTTTTACCCTTGTGGGTTAAAGCGGTGAGAGGAACAGCAATCTTAGAGAAATTTGAAATGAATCGACGATAATATCCCGCAAGACAAAGAAATGAACGAACTTCGGTGGGGGTCTTCGGGGCATTCCAATTTTTAACCGCTTCGATCTTAGCAGGGTCAACATGAATTCCCTTGTCGTTAACGATATGACCAAGAAATTGAACTTCCTTTAGCCAAAATTCACATTTGGAGAATTTGGCATATAGTTGTTCCTTCCGCAAGAGGTCCAAAACCAATCTAAAGTGTTGCTCATGGTCGACTTTAGTCTTGGAGTAGATTATCGTCAATGAAGACGATCACAAATTTATCAAGGTACGGTTTGCACACACGATTCATGAGGTCCATGAAAACCTCGGGTACATTGGTTAGTCCAAAAGGCATGACCATGAACTCGTAGTGACCATACCTTGTTCGGAAAGCAGTCTTTGGAATATCTTCCTCTTGTACACGGAGTTGGGGATAACCAGATCGAAGATCAATCTTTGATAAGCAAGTAGAGCCTTGAAGTTGATCGAAGAGATCATCAATCCTAGGCAAAGGGTAACGGTTTTTGATGGTAAGCTTGTTGAGTTCGCGGTAGTCAATACACATGCGGAATGATCCATCCTTCTTTTTGACGAATAAGACGGGTGCACCCCACGGTGAATGACTTGGACGAATGAATCCCTTGTCGGAGAGCTATTGAAGTTGACTTGCAAGTTCTTGCATTTCAGAAGGTGCAAGACGGTATGGAGCTCTAGCCACGGGGTTAGCTCCGGGCACAAGATCAATGCGAAATTCTACTTGTCGAACGGGTGGAAGACTGGATAGATCTTCGGGAAATACTTCGGGAAAATCCCGAATGATGGGAATGTCTTGGATACTCTTCTCTTTGACGTCCTTTTGAACAATGTGAGCTAAGAAGGCCACGTACTTCTTTCGTAGGTACTTTTGGGCGGTAGTGCATGACATTAACTTAAGTCCTTTGCAAGGCTTTTCACCAAAGACTCTTAACGTTTCTCCTGACGGTAGAGGTATTCGGATGCACTTCTCGAAACAGATGACTTCGGCATGATGATTTGATAGCCAATCCATGCCTATGATTATATCAAAACTTCCTAGTGGCATTGGTACAAGGTTGATTGGAAATGTATGTTCATTAAGTTCTAGAGAGCAGTCATAGATAATAGACTCAATTGTAAGTGAATCACCGATTGCTATTTCAAAAGTGAAGGTTTTCTCTAATTGGGATCGTGTCTTTGCAAGTAAGGGTTCAAAGTTAAGTGACACAAAAATTTTATCGGCATCGGTATCAAATAAAATGGAGGCATATTGACTATTGACAAGGAACGTACCATTGACCACATCATTGTTGGCTTGAGCCTCATTGGCGTTTATGTTGAAAGCACGCCCACGAGCTTCGCCTTGTCTAGCATTGACTAACCTTGGGCACTGATCACGGAAATGGTTTGGGTTACCACATTCATTACAAGCACGCCCATTTGCAATAGCGGGAACACCTTGATTAGCCACTTGTGGGTTGGTTCGGTTTGGTGGGTTGACTTGGCCTGCAAGTGCTTTGGCTCTACAGACATTGATCGTATTGCCATATTTCCCACAATGAGTGCAAAGGTGACATGGGATGTTTTGGGGATGATGATAGTTGCATGTGGCACCGTTCCAAAGCAAGTCGCGCGACCGTGCCAGAACGAGGCGCGACCGTGCCTATTAGGGTTTCTAGTTATTTATTTATAAAATCAGTCCTTGAAATTTTTAGTATTGACAAATTTGTATAAATATGAATTTATGTTGAGTTTAATAGGATATAGTCGTGTAAAATTTGTGGATTTGCATTGAAACATAGTATTTAATTGTTGGTACGAATAGAACAAGTCAGTGTACTAGAATTTGGTTTGAAATGTATCACATTGAACTGAAATATAAATAATGAAAATCAGAAATGTTGCAGCATTTATCTACATCAAACTAAGTATGTGCAGGACATTTTGTCAAAATACAAAATGAATGATTGTACTACTTATGGCACACCAATCCCAGTCAATCATGATCTGCAGCCGGACAAAGATGGAAAGAATGTGCACTTTAAATTGAACCACATGATGATCGTTCTATAATGTATCTCACAGCTTCAAGGCCCGACATTATGTTTGCTGTCTGCTTGTGCTCGAGGTTTCAGTCACAACCGAGGGAATCTCACTTGATAGATGTGAAGAGGATCTTCAGATACCGGAAAGGGAAACCCCCATTGGGTCTTTGGTACTCGAAGCAGAAGTCATTTGAATTCAATGCTGTTGAAGCACTTTTCGTGTGACAAACACTCTGGATAGAGTCTTAGTTTTGTACTTTCATTGTATGTATTTGTCTTTGTTTGTAAGTGTCTGTATGTATTAGTTATCGAGTTGTATTTACTAATGCATGTTGATAGTTGCTGAAATCTCTAAGTGTTTTGCGTACTTGTATGTGCGCAGGAATTAGTTCCTGCGTACTTAGCAAGTACGCAAGAATACCTTGCGTACTTGCTAAGTACGCATGAGCAATTTGCCCTGCGCACTTGCTAAGTGCGCAGAGACCAGGTCGTGTATAAATAGGATAGGTTGACAGTAGACAAGTACGCAGTCAAATACTCAGACATTGTATACTCAGTATTTCTCTCTGTAACCTTCAAGTGTTTATAATAGACGAAAGTTTAAAGTGATTCTCTTGTCGGTTTACTTTGTGTTGTAAGACTCTCCACCTAGTCACGGGCATTCCGCACCCGGTCCGACTCAGGAACACACTTGCATGTGATGATCAGCCACACCCGAGGGACCTACAAGTGGTATCAGAGCAATTGCTCTTGATTTCGAGTGTTGTGAGTGTGTTTGGAGGGTGTTCTACAGAGATTTTACAAGCAAAAGTGGGTATTTTTGTGATAAAATTGGGATAGCTCTTGAGCACTATTTTAGAAGCAAAAATCACTCAAAAAACCGATTTTTGTTGTGTATTTGAGTGTTTTGAGCAACAAGGTTGGTTAGAAACAAGTTTCTGACCCTTTGGCTCATTTTGTTTGTTCATCTGTCCGATTATTGCCATCTCCGGTGAGATTCCAGTGACCGGAATAGTTTGGTGAGAGTTGGTGAAAAGGTGTTTTGCGTACTTACCATATCTGGCAAAAAGTTCAGTCTTGGTGCGTACTTACCAAGTACGCAAGACCAATCTTGTGCGTACTTAAGTTATATTCTGCGTACTTATCATTTACTCCTACGTACTTACTAAGTACGCAAGAGCAAATCCTAACTACGCAAGGCCATTTCTCTAAGTGCGCAAGGTCAATATCAGGTGCGCAAGTGTCTCAGACTTTTCTGAAATTTGACTAAGTGTTCACCATGTCAAATCTTCAGAATCTCGGTAAATTTCTAAACTATGACAATGAGATCGGAAGCCCTCAGAAACCGCCAAAGTTGCTAAATGTAAATGATTTTTCTAACTGGAAAGCACGCTTTGAGCATTACATTTCTTATACCGATTCTTCGTTATGGATACCAATTCTAGAGGGATATAAGCATCCCACACACCTTTACCTTGATGAAGTAATGCTCAAGCCTATCTCAAAACTCGATGAAGAAGAAAAGAAAGTTTATGATCGAGAGAAGAAGGCTCACAGTTCTATCACTATGGCCTTGACTAGGGAGTTATTCCACAGTTTCAGAGGATATGATAACTCCAAGGATATTTGGAAGGCGTTACATAAAAGATTCGAGGGCAATAGTGACATCAAGAAAAGTAAAAGGGATCTCCTCAGGAAGCAGTATGAGTGCTTCAGATTTCTAGAGAACGAATCTATAGATGAGCTCATCTCTAGATTCTATCATCTGCAGACTGAGTTGAAAGCTTTTGAGCTAAAGTATCCTGATGAAGAATTAGTTGAAAAGTTTCTGGATGCTTTGCCACCCAAGTTTGAGATGTATACAACCCTGATGAGAGAGAATCCTAAGTTCTATGAGATGACAATTGATGAGGCAATTGGAAAGGTTCAAGCTCATGACATGAACCTAAAAAGAAAGGAGAGCTCAGGAAGACCTCAGATACAAGACCCTTCTATGTATCATGGGACGTCTTCTACAACCAAGTCATCGGGCTCTGGAATTTCCCTTTTCTATGGAAACTCTCATGAGGAAGAAACTGTAAAGGCTTGTGGTGGTCATGCATACTATGCAACATCTGGTTCTGGTTCTGGATCTCATCACCAGAATCCCTCAAGAAATCCTTCACCCACATCTTCAGCTAACCAATCAGCGATAGCCAAGATAGCTGAAGATCATGTGGCTTTATTCTCTTCATGCATGCTTACCTAAGAGAACTTCATTGGCGGCAAGCTAACGGATCCTGAAACAATAGAAGAAGACTTCAATCAGGTGGATCCGGATGATATGGAGGACATGGATATTCAGTGGAATATGGCCATGATATTGAGGAGAGCCAAGCGTTTCCTGAACAGAACTTGCCGAAAGTTCATTGGTAGCCATTCTAATGCCAAGGTTGGTTTTGACAAATCCAAGGCCATGTGCTACAAGTGTCTGAACTTTGGACACTTTGCTCGTGAATGTCAAAAGGACAGAGCACCGGCTTCGGGTTTCACCAGACCTAGCCAAGGAAACAACCAAGGCTACAACAACTCAAACAACCACAATCAAAGCCAAGGTGAAACGTCCAATGCATTGGTAGCTCAACAGGACGATAGCTTTGATTGGGGCGTTCATCTGGAGGATGCCTTTATTGCACAAACTCAGGTTGGTCTCATGGCTTAGGTTATGGAGATGATGGAAGCTGAGGAAAGGGAAGCTTATGTGGCTGATCCAGAAGAGTCTACAACTGCTATTGCCCTCATGGCTATCGAAGAGGCATCACATTCATCAAATGATGTAGATTCTAATCCTTTTACTGTTATTTCTTTTTCCAAATGTCTAGGCTTAAAAATTGAAAATTCTAAGCTTCAAGACAAGGTCGAACCCCTTCGTATTGTAGCTTTAAGCTACAAAGAAAACAAAAAACAATTTAAAGATTCAATTGAAACGTTGAAGAAAGAAAAACGTGATTATTCACTTAAAATGAGCGATCAACAACTTCACTTGGATATTGCATACAAGGGGTTAGAGAAAAGGAACAATGAGATCAAAAAGCTGCTGAATGAGATCTTGCAGTAGAAATGTACTAATGAGAAGTTGAAAAATTCTTGTTTTGTGGTGGAGCAATATGAATCTGTAGTGAGACAAATGAATGGCTTAGGGCTGGGTACTAATGCCATTCCTCCACCAGTTAGCGGGAAATTTGTCAACGACTTACTAGACATTGATCTAACGTGCCTTGATGAGTCCTCAGGTAAGGATGATTCCTCTAACAAGGATGATTCCTAAAGTAAGGCCAACTCCGCATCTAATGAGGAGTTCTTTACTGCTTCTATTGATGGGTCGGTTAACACCTGCCCTGAAGGAGTAGTATCTGAGGAGTTATTATCTGAACAGAAAATCAAGAAAAAAATTATCACTAATAGTGACAATTGTATTTTAACTGAACCCGATATCATTGAATCAAATGATAAATTAAAGGTAATGCTTTATGGGGGGTATAAAAATCTTAATCAAGTTAAGAAAGAAGTTTTTTCAGCTCACAATGGGCTTGGTTATAAAGAAAATTTGCAAAAATACTATACTCTCAAAAACCAATCTATATCGGGTCAAACTCCTGTTCACAAACCAACTCCTCCTGCTCATAATGCTGAGTCATCTAATACTAGATCTAATGAGCCTTATAGGAGGACTCACACAGACAAGATGACTTGCTTTCACTATGGTCTGGTAGGTCACATCCTTGTGAACTGCCCTTCTAAGAACCAAGGGAAACGGCCTATTGTTTCACAACTGGCTGTCATCCCTAAGTCACCACAAGTGAAGCATCCCAAAAGTCCAAAGACAAATGTGGTGAAACCACCAGTAAAACCGATGGTAAAGCCAAAGATAACCTCTGAGGCTAAGCCATATGTTTCAAGAAAGGGAAAACAACCTGCTATACCTTATGTATCTACCTTTGGTAGTATACCTACTGGTGAGAAATCTATGGTGAAACTCTCTACGCCACAGAGAAGGGGGGGAGAAGGAATAAGAGGTTGAGAAAGCTAGAACAGCTGTGTAACATCCATTATTTTTCCGGCCTAAATTTTTCTGTGTCACAATCCATTTAAACTCAATGTGTCACCTTAAATACCTTCTTAACACGTGTCAAATTAAGGTTTTAACCTTACACATTTACATATTATTTTTCTATTATATACTTACATTATGTTATGGAGATTACAACTTTTATTTTATCATTTGTAAACACACACACACACACACACATATATATATGAACTTGTATGCCTTTCGAAAAATACATACATTTATCTATGAATGAATATTCAAATCCATTGGATTTTGTTAAATAAACTGTTTTGTAATTTTATAAAAATTAAAACTTTTCCTTTATTAAAATTATACTAAAATATTTGATGTTTAAGTTTTCTTTTTATATAAATTCATAAAAACATTTTTTATAAATAATTACAAATAATCTAAATCAATTAAAGGGATCTTGAACCCCATTCTAGTTCATTTGAACCTTTTGGTCTTGAACCCTAAACATTTGGAAACCTCAATTTGAACCCCCACATTTGCAATTGAACCCACATTCCCTCAATTTTGACCCATCCACCATCCTTGACCCATGTTGACTCTCAAAAGTCAAACAAATTCAAAAAAAATGAACAAATCGACATTCAAAAATCGATCACACCCGGATTCTTTGGACTTGCCTTCCACGTGTAATCGATCCTCGACATTTTCATTACCCAATTAACATGCCAATTTAACTAATTAGCAACTTATTTCAAATTTCAAATGTTTTGACCTCCCAAAGTCAAATTCGGACATATTTTGTTTCAATTAGTGAAATTTACCATGTTTAATGGCCTTAGATTATGCGTAACCGTTATACGCACGCTGTCAAGCACGAATGATTAACCAATTGAGGATGAATCAAGCGAATTAGATCTACAATCGGGCTCATATCCGTTTCGAACAAATCTATATCAAATTGAATGATTCTGGAAAAATTGAAGCATACAATTCAATCACACACTCACGACACCTCTCTATTGCTCTCGTCGCTCTCAAACCTCTCCCAAACCACCTCTGTGATTCGGTCAAGCTCTGAAGTGCTCGAACCTGTACACGTCAATCGATCTCTTCCTTCCCGCAACCATTCCAGGTAATTAAACCATCCCTATACTCATTTTGATTCCCAGAATGAAAGCCCCAATGAATCGATCACATACCTGTGTTTTTGCGGGTCGATTTAAGGGTTAGGGTTAAGGGCCTGCGCGCTTAGGGAAGGGGATGACCTGAAACCTTGTTAATAAAACTGTTAGGATCCCATAACTTCGCAAGTCATATGCCCAGTTCAAGTGGTTTAAGCCTTACATTCCCACAGCAGAGGTCGCGAGTTCGACCCGACCTCTGCCCGATTTTTTTAGTTGATTTAATTTTCCTTGCTTAGCATATCTTTTCCCACACTCTTATACATGCGTATAAAGGATTACTAAAAGACTTTTTTTTTAACTATAAACGTTTAAACACTTAATATTTACAAACTTTATTATTTTACACACTCTTTTATATAGGACTTGTCATATGAAACCCCCTTTAAATCAAATTTTGTACTTTTAATTTAATATGACATAATTACTCAATTTTGACTTTGTATTTCAAACAAATTTGGTGTTATTTATTTACGTCGTTAAACTAATCAACCATGGTTTAACCACCTAAATCAATGAAACCATTAACTCCTTTCGAAACACTTTTATTCTTAATAACCAAACTAAATAAATAAAATGCATTTATTTATTTGTCAAATTATCAATTTGGGGTGAAACATGATTACATTCAAACACTATTTACAATTACACACGTACAATTCTACAATATGGTCATATGTGTTTAGTTGTGCTTTATGATTGAATGCTAATTGTTAAGGCTACATATACATGATATACACGGGCAAAACACAAATACATTACTTCAAGCTAACATGTGTTGTTATGCCCTACATAAGGATAACATGTGTTGTTATGCCCTACATTTACATCAGGATAACATGTGTTGTTATGCCCTACATTATGATAACATGTGTTGTTATGCCCTTCAATTACAAATTTTCATTTGTGCAAATAGCTTAACTTGGATTCTCCATAAATGCTTTATAAACCATGCATCATATGAATTGTACATGAATCATGTGAACTTTACTTGTGGTGTCAAAACCTATGTATGCTCATCAACTATTTATAGTTGACCCTCTCATTTTATCATGTTTCAGGTACAGATGTTTGAGTTAAGATTCAGGCTACTTCACTTAGGGTTGAGGACCTAGTCTTAAATTTTAATATGGAAATTTATGTATTCTTTAATTCTTGTAAATGATGTAATTGATTACTTGAGTTATGAAATGAAACTTATTTTTTAATTATTACAACTTTAGCAAACCATGAGCTTATGAACAGTCTACATGTCCCGCCCCGACGTTTCCGCCGTCGGTTGGGGTGTGACAGATTGGTATCAGAGCCTTGGTTATAGGGAATTAGGTTATTAGACACTTTTGACCTAGACTATAACCTTTGGAAACTCATACCATGCCATGCTACTACATGCTACATGATTACTTCTTGTGTGAATATTTTTACATGTTATCCTAAGGAATTACACTACATGATACAATACTTAATAGTCTATGTGTCACACTACCTGATAAATTTTGTGCTTATATTCATTGCTATCTACATGCTACCTATTTGATTCATTTAAATGCTATCCTAAGCTTCATGCACCCTTAAATCTCACACACATGTCACCATCATCATTTGTGAACAAAAAAATTTAAACTCTTACGCCTAAAGCCTATTAAGATTTTTAAATCCCGTCAAAGTCTTGAGTTCTGAAAATTAGTAGAGAAAACGTGCAATCCGAAAGGGTGAATGCTTGTACTTTGGGTCTTCTGTGTAGGAAAGCATTTCATATAAATCCAAATCAACCGAAGGATCCGTATGCTTTCTTGGGAATTCCCGAAGTGAGTGTTCACCTATAGGCTAAAGCATGTATTCTTAAAAGTATAAGAACTTGAATTACTTTGATTTGTCAAAGTACCCACTTGGTTATGATACCAAATGAGTACAATCTAAACACTATCATTTTGTTATTACAATTTAGTGCACACACCTAAGCGTTCTTTGTAAACTAATCTTTTTCCTATCGGATTTAAACAACATCGTTATTCTGTCTAAACAAAGTATTTATCAAACCCTTAGTTTATAAATAGTATTTGAAATATAAATTTTCTATAAACTGTTCCACATTGTAAGGAAACTTAACACAACTTTTTTATAAAAGCTTTAATTTTAATTAATAATTAGTTATGACTTCTTCTCGTTAAATTAATTATTATTAAACTTTGGCAAAATTATTTAGGCATTATTTTCTTTTGAAATATTCTCTTTATAAAAAAGAAGGGTTTTCATTTAATTATATATATAGTTACTTATTCAACTATTTCTCCACCATTTTATTTACAAACAAAAATAAATTATAACTACTTGTTTACTTACAAACAAAGAGCACAAATCAGTTATTCGTAAGAACACTGCTCTAAATATCTACACAACTTACTCGTTATATTATTTCTCAATGTACTAGGCACTACAATGAGATGAATCATTTCACATAGGCATTAGCCATCCTTATAAACCTCAACAAGGTTTAAAAGTTAAACTTCAACTAACGACATTATACATGAACGCCAAACAACATGCTTGTCTTCAATACTCAACTACCAATAAAAATTTGATAGTTTACATTACACATAAGGTCCAATAACTTACATATGAACATTCACATGATACATTAAACTTAGTTATTACAATATGCATGATACTAGGTTAATCACATGATACATGCAACTTGTTGGTTGACACGTGATACTAGATTGAGCACATCATACACGATCACATGATACATGAAACTTAGTAGTTGCAATATACATAATGTTACACTGATCACATAATACATGAAACTTGTTTGCAAAATACATGATACCAAATTGTTCACACTATACAATATCCATGATACTGTGTTACTCATATTATGCCTGAAACTTCATTGTTTACAAAATGTAGGATACTAAATTGTTTACATTTACAAAATACATTATACTAAATTGTTTATGTCATACATGAAAACTTATTTGATACTAAATTGCTCACATCCTACATGAAACTTATTTGTTTTACAACACACATGATACTAAATTGTTTCCATTATACATGAAATCTATTTATTTACAATGTACATAACACTAGATCATATATAGAACTTATGTGTTTACATTATACACGAAACTATATTGTTTACAATTGTTGTAGTTGATCGATCACATTGTACACAAGGCACGGTTATTCACCATATCCATGAAAGCTACTCGGGGTTGACGTATTCTTGTTCAAACACGAGGAAGATATGGAACCCTAAGTTATGTCGTGTTATTACTCTATAAATGCTAAGTGACCTTACTATCTAGGGACACAGTTACTTATTAGTAACTCATATGTGAAAACAATAGACATGAACTAAGTGAATTTGTGTTACCCTCCCCCCCTCTTGACCCGCACACAACGAAAGGATCTATACTGACCATGCGATGATTCAAGTAATTATGGGTGCACACGTAATTATAAAAATCATCGCATGGAAGACATAGTGAAATTTGTCATGTGTTATAACATGAAACCTATCGTGGTATATAGTAACAAAACTAACGTGATATGATAAGGACATGGTGGATACGCCGTTGGTACTTCCTATATATAAGTGTTTCTGTCATAAAATCAGAAGTAGCGTTATTCTTGTCACATAAAGTTTTATGTTGTTTGACGGGGTCAATGTTTTGGGAAATCTCTTATCCACTGAAAACTCCTAAACATATTAGATTACATCTTAAACAAACCCTGATCATCAAATTCCCACCAAACCCATTTCGAGTAATGCATTTCATCCTTAGAACCCAGAATATTAATCGACAGTTTCCTCCTTAAATTCATTTTAAAAACTAAATTCATTATCATCATTCATATCCGACCTAGTGTATCAGACTCAAACCATGTCATCGGTTACGCTCCCCAAATCTAACAATCAAAACTCGTTGAAAATCTAAGCTCACCCTTTTCTTTTCTGATTCAGTAGCCTCCATTAGTTAAATTTCGGGACGAAATTCCCTTAACAAGGAGAGACTGTAACATCCATTATTTTTCCGGCCTAAATTTTTCTGTGTCACAATCCATTTAAAGTCAATGTGTCACCTTAAATACTATCTTAACACGTGTCAAATTAAGGTTTTAACCTTACACATTTACATATTATTTTTCTATTATATACTTACATTATGTTATGGAGATTACAACTTTTATTTTATCATTTGTAAACACACACACACACACACACACACATATATATATATATATTATGAACTTGTATGCCTTTCGAAAAATACATACATTTATATATGAATGAATATTCAAATCCATTGGATTTTGTTAAATAAATCGTTTTGTAATTTTATAAAAATTAAAACTTTTCCTTTATTAAAATATTTGATGTTTAAGTTTTCTTTTTATATAAATTTCATAAAAACAATTTTTATAAATAATTACAAAGAATCTAAATCAATTAATGGGGTCTTGAACCCCATTCTAGTTCATTTGAACCTTTTGGTCTTGAACCCTAAACATTTGGAAACCTCAATTTGAACCCCCACATTTGCAATTGAACCCCCATTCCCTCAATTTTGACCCATCCACCATCCTTGACCCATGTTGACTCTTAAAAGTCAAACAAATTAAAAAAAATGAACAAATCGACATTCAAAAATCGATCACACCCGGATTATTTGGACTTTCCTTCCACGTGTAATCGATCCTAGACATTTTCCTGACCCAATTAACATGCCAATTTAACTAATTAGCAACTTATTTCAAATTTCAAACATTTTGACCTCCCAAAGTCAAATTCGGACAAATTCTGTTTCAATTAGTGAAATTTACCATGTTTAATGGCCTTAGATTATGCGTAACCGTTATACGCACGCTTTCAAGCACGAATGATTAACCAATTGAGGAGGAATCAAGCGAATTAGCTCTATAATCGGGCTCATATCCGTTTCGAACAAATCTATTTCAAATTGAACGATTCTGGTAAAATTGAAGCATACAATTCAATCACAAACTCACGACACCTCTCTATTGCTCTCGTCGCTCTCAAACCCCTCCCAAACCACCTCTGCGATTCGGTCAAGCTCCGAAGTGCTCGAACCTGTACACGTCAATCGATCTCATCCTTCCCGCAACCGTTCCAGGTAATTAAACCATCCCTATACTCGTTTTGATTCCCTGAATGAAAGCCCCAATGAATCGATCACAACCTATGTTTTTGCGGGTCGATTTGAGGGTTAGGGTTAAGGGCCTCCGCGCTTAGGGAAGGGGATGACCTGAAACCTTGTTAATAAAACTGTTAGGATCCCATAACTTCGCAAGTCATATGCCCAGTTCAAGTGGTTTAAGCCTTACATTCCAACAGCAGAGGTCGCGAGTTCGACCCGACCTCTGCCCGATTTTTTTAGTTGATTTAATTTTCCTTGCTTAGCATATCTTTTCCCACACACTTATACATGCGTATAAAGGATTACTAAAAGACTTTTTATTAACTATAAACGTTTAAACACTTAATATTTACAAACTTTATTATTTTACACACTCTTTTATATAGGACTTGTCATATGAAACCCCCTTTAAATCAAATTTTGTACTTTTAATTTAATATGACATAAATACTCAATTTTGACTTTGTATTTCAATCAAATTTGGTGTTATTTATTTACGTCGTTAAACTAATCAACCATGGTTTAACCACGTAAATCAATGAAACCATTAACTCCTTTCGAAACACTTTTATTCTTAATAACCAAACCAAATAAATAAAATGCATTTATTTATTTGTCAAATTATTAATTTATTCAAACTTATTCTTATTATTATTATCTGTTTATTTAATCTTAGTCATTTGTTTAATACCAAGAACAAACTAATCATTTCTTTTATTTACCTATTATAAACAAAAGTACATACTTTGGTTATTCATATTCACACATACTCAATTGCCTACCAACAAATGAAAAACATATGTTCATATACAAGGAATTTCACAAAACAACACTTGAAACTCAAACAAGTATTCCCCTATTTAACCAAGTACACCCACACCCAATTCCTTTATACCTTACGATTTCCCCTAGTAAATTATGCATATCATTGATACATGTATACAACTTCTGGTTAGCTAATCACTTGTGCAACATCCTACCCGTGTGATCTACAAGCTACTAATACAAGTGAGTTTACATAGCCCCTTTTCTTATTTACATATTTGGGGTGAAACATGATTACATTCAAACACTATTTACAATTACACATGTACAATTCTACAATATGGTCATATGTGTTTATTTGTGCTTTATGCTTGAATGCTAATTGTTAAGGCTACATATACATGATATACACATGCAAAACACAAATACATTACTTCAGGCTAACATGTGTTGTTATGCCCTACATTAGGATAACAAGTGTTGTTATGCCCTACATTTACATCAGGATAACATGTGTTGTTATGCCCCCACATTAGGATAACATGTGTTGTTATGCCCTTCAATTACAAATTTTCATTTGTGCAAATAGCTTAACTTGGATTCTCCATAAATGCTTTATAAACCATGCATCATATGAATTGTACACGAATCATGTGAACTTTACTTGTGGTGTCAAAACCTATGTATGCTCACCAACTATTTATAGTTGACCCTCTCATTTTATCATGTTTCAGGTACAGATGTTTGAGTTAAGATTCAGGCTACTTCACTTAGGGTTGAGGACCTAGTCTTAAATTTTAATATGGAAATTTATGTACTCTTTAATTCTTGTAAATGATGTAATTGATTACTTGAGTTATGAAATGAAACTTATTGTTTAATTATTACAACTTTAGCAAACCATGAGCTTATGAACAGTCTACATGTCCCGCCCCGACGTTTCCGCCGTCGGTTGGGGTGTGACAAGCTGACTGGAGTTCAATCAAGTGAAGCTTCCATTAGTTCACCGGCTGTTGTTGAACCTATGTCTACTATTCCAGTTAAGAAACAGAAGAGGTCCTGGACTGCCAAATCTAAAAGTTCTCAATCTCCTAGTCCTAAATCTTCTAAAGATTCATCCATTTTGAACAGTCACGACTGTGAGTTGAAAGAGGTTGTTTATTTTGAAAAAGATGGACGACCCAAGACCACTATTGCTTGGGTCTCCAAATCTAACTAATTCTTTTTGTGACTCATGCAGTGACATCCGAAGGGTGCTATCTCTAACCGTTGGTATGTAGATAATGGATGCTCCCGGCATATGACAGGAAACACGGCCTTGCTTCAAGACGTGAAACCATTCAGAGGCGGCTATGTGGCCTTTGCTGGAGAGAAAGGCGGTAGTATCACGTGTCAAGGTGTGGTATCAAATGGTTGTGTCAGTTTTGACAATGTCAACTTTTGCGAGCAACTGAAGCATAACCTGTTGAGTGTCTCCCAAATGTGCGACAAGGAGTACTCGGTGATGTTTTGACAAGAATGAATGCTTGATACTCAAACCTGGTTTTGAGGTTCCTGAAGATTGGATTCTGATGAGAGCGCCAAGGACAAATGACACCTATCAGATTGATATGAGCGTGGCAACAACCACCTCATCAATTGCTACCTTTTTGCTTACCAAAGCGACAGAACTTGACTCTATCTTGTGGCATAGGAAACTCGAACATATTTCTTATCGTAAAATGAATCATCTGGTCCGAAAACGGTTTGGTAACCGGTGTTCCTAAGCTGAGATTTACCATTGCAGATGACTGTATACCTTGTAAAAAGGGCAAACAGCAACGGAAGTCTCACAAGCTCAAGCTCCAAAACTCCATCGATACCCCTTTGGAGCTATTACATATGGATCTGTTTGGCCCCATAAGTATCAGGAGTATTGGAGGTAAGTCATTCTGTCTGGTTGTAATTGATGATTTCTCACGTTTTTTTGGGTGCATTTTTTAGGTACGAAGGATGAAACTGCTTACATTCTTCAATACCTGATCCTGAGCTTGGAATCTCTGTGCAAGCTGAAGGTTAGAAGAATAAGGAGGGACAACGAAACTGAGTTCAAGAATAATTTGATGGAACTTTTCTATCTCAAGAAGGGTATCCATCATGAATTTAGTTCCCCGTACACACCTCAGCAGAATGGAGTCGTAGAACGGAAGAACAGAACATTGATTGAGGCTGCAAGGACGATGCTGTCAGTTGCAAAGCTTCGTGTCACTTTCTGGGCAGAAGCAGTTAATACAGCTTATCACGTCTTGAACAGAGTTCTGGTTGTGAAGAGACACAATAAGACTTGTTACGAGTTGATCAACAATCGAACTCCCAATCTTGATTACCTAGTTCCTTTTGGTAGTCCATGTTCCTTGTTGCAACAGTACAAAGACCGCAAGTCTAAGTTTCATGCAAAAGTGGTGGAAGGCATCTTCTTAGGATACGTTGCCAACTCGCCTTGCAAGAGAGTGTACAACATAGGAACTCGTACTGTCGAGGAGTGGTTTGAAGTGGATTGTAATAAACACAGTATTCCACCAGAACCAACTGGTCCAGCTTGGGGTTTTGATTATGATGTGCTATTCAAGTCATTCAATCTTCCTGATTTGTCTGCAGTTGATGCCGCAAATGGATATGAATTATTTGGTGGCGGTGATGACTCCAGGTTCTCAAATCGTGCTACAGTATCGATTGTAACTCGTGATTCCAATGCTGCATCTGCATCTAGAACTCTTAATGATGATAAAAGTGAAGATGTTCATGTTGAAGGAAATGACGCTCAAGCTAATCCTAACACTAGTGTAGGAAATGAAGCTCCAGTTGATCCAATTAACATTGTATCTTCTTCTTCTGGAACACAGGATATGGGGAGTTAAGCACGAACCTCGATTCAGAAATTCAGGAACCAAATGTACCAGAGGCGAGAGTGCATAAGAATCATCCAATTGACAACATTATTGGTGATCCTTATGCCGGTGTTCAAACTCGTCATCGAACCATTACTGAGAACACTAGTCTATACTCTGAGATACTTGACACTGGTGTTATGGAAACATGTCTGCATGCTGCATTCGTGTCCCAGTTAGAGCCGAAGAATGTGAAGGAGGCTCTCGCAGACAACTGCTGGATTGAGGCGATGCAAGATGAATTTTCTCAATTCCAAAAGTTGCATGTGTGGGATTTGGTTGACTTGCCAAGGGGCGTACAACCAATTGGCACCAGATGGGTGTTCAAATGCAAGACGGATGATCGTCATGTTGTGGTGAAGAACAAAGCAAGATTGGTTGTTCAGGGTTTTTATCAACAAGATGGCTTGGATTACACGGAAGTATATGCCCCAGTTGCTAGACTTGAAGCCATTCGACTGTTTCTGGCTTACGCCTCATATGTTGGCTTCAAGGTCTATCAACTTGATGTGAAGAGTGCATTCCTATATGGAAAAGTACATGAAGAGGTCTATGTCACTCAACCTCCCGACTTTGAAGATCCGCATAATATCAATAAAGTGTACAAGCTCGACAAAGCACTTTATGGTCTTCATCAAGCGCCACGGGCATGGTATGAGACATTATCTAAGCATCTACTGTCTAATAGTTTCGACCGTGGACAGATTGACTCGACCCTCTTCATTAGGAAAGCAGGAGGTGACATTCTTTTTGTACAAGTCTACGTCGATGACATTATCTTTGGATCTACAAATGAAGGGATGTGTAGGGAATTCGAACAGGTGATGAAGTCCAAGTTTGAAATGAGTAACATGGGTGAATTGTCGTTCTTCCTGGGTCTGCAAGTCAGTCAAAGAGAGGATGGCATTTATCTATATCAAACCAAGTATGTGCAGGACATCTTGTCAAAATACAAGATGAATGATAGCAGTACTTATGGCACACCTATTACAGTTAATCATGGTCTGCATCCTGATAAAGATGGAAAGGATGTGGATTGCAGATTGTACCATGGGATGATCGGATCTCTTATGTATCTCATAGCTTCAAGACCCGATATAATGTTTGTTGTGTGCTTGTGCTCAAGGTTTCAGTCACAACCGAAGGAGTCCCACATGATTGCTGTGAAGAGAATTTTCAGATACTTGAAAGGGAAACCCCGATAGGGTCTTTGGTACTCTAAGCAGCAGTCATTTGACTTCAAAGCCTATACTGATTCAGACTATGGCGGTTGTAACCTTGACAGAAATTCAACTTCTGGTGGATGTCAATTCTTGAGAGACAGACTGGTTTCCTGGCAGTGTAAGAAGCAGACAACGGTTTCTGTCTCAACATGTGAAGTAGAATACATTGCTGCAGCGAGCAGTTGTTCTCAGATATTGTAGATTCAGCAGAAATTGAGAGACTACGGCTTGAAGTTCACTGGAATTCCTCTGTTCATTGACAACAATGCCACCATGTCCATCACAAATAACCCGATGAAACATTCCAAAACGAAACATATAGAAATTCGCCATCATTTCATTTGTGATTGTGCTGAAAAGAATTTAATTGAACTTGTAAAGGTTCACACGGATGACAATCTTGCTAACCTTTTCACTAAGCCATTTGATCAATCCCGTTTTAAGCATATTGTCAACTTGATAGGAATGTTTAATCCTGAGTGAAAATTTATTTTTCTCAAATCAATTCAATTCATGGAAGTTAAATTTTATTTCTTTTTAAATCTTCAGTATAGCTCTTTTAATTTTCAAAATATTTTACAAAATCAAAAACAAAATAGAAAATGGAGAAAATTTCAAAGTTAACTTAAGAAAAGAGGAAATGATAGTACATCAGAAATGAACTAAACGCCATAGACTGCTCACATGGGAAATGATTGCGTCATGCTTACTTAATTGGTTAAATTGTTATGTTTTTAATCTGCTTATTTACAAGTAATTTGAATTGTCAGTAGGTTGTATGCATCTTTGAATCACTAGTAGTGTGAAAACTAAATCTAAATTACAGCTGTGATTTGAACCCATGTATGCTAGTGTGTGTGCGTAAAAGAATGCAAAAGATCACTATCAGATAAAGGATGTTAGATTTTGGCAATAATTTTCTTATGAGATCAGTTTCGGGTTATGTCGTTAGCACAATTAATGCGGTTCATCTCACTGCCCATACTCACAAGTATGCAAGGAGAGATTGAATCAAGACACGTCTCTACATTAACCGTGGAGCGTGTATTCACCCTTGAATCACTCCTGATTCATTGAAATCAAATCCAGATAAAAGTTGGATTCCCCTACCCGAATACCCAAACACTATATTCATTATCCTAAATCATCATACCGATATTCAATGAAGAAATCAAATGAAACCAAGACAAATGAATCACTCGATTCTGAATCTTATGATTGCTGATAATCCTTATGGATTCTGCTTGATTTTTCCTGTGCTAATTGATGTAGCTTCATTCTGAAAATTTAGAAAATAATTGGGAAAATCTTAGATGCCTTGAGATAGTGCAAATTATATTACTGTAGCATATCAGTGGGGTACACGTTGTATATCTTATAATTAATACCTTAACACACAAGAACGTGATACAAAGATGCTTATAGTTTCAAATCTTATAATATTGTCAACTTGAATTACTTGTTTATGTGCTTATTACGTTTGAATAAATAGTAATACATGACATGATCCCATATTCTTTGATGTTTATATTATATCGTTTTTGCTATAAGTTAGCCTGATATGATCCTCTGCTCGTGTCTTTGATCAAACATAGTTTGTGTGAATACGTGTATATTTCTATCTAGAAAAGATCAAAAAGATTTTAAGTTTGTGTTTAGTTCAATCTTAATCAGAAAATCCAAAAATATTTGTGTTTAACCTTCCTGAATTGATTTTGAATCCTATTGATTGAATGTTGTTTATCGTGTTCGTTATTTGACTTGAAATCTTCATAATTTGAGTTGAAAGTTTGCGCACATAAGGGTTTCTACGTACTTGACAAGTGCGCATGAAGTAAGCCGTGCGTACTTAACAAGTACGCAAGAGTTAAGTCTTGCGCACTTAGTAAGTACGCAGGAGTTAAGTCTTGCGCACTTAGCAAGTACGCAAGACCTTTTTGTGTTGAGTATAAAAACAGGACTTAGAAAATTTTCAGGCTTTTTATCTCATTCAAATATTTTCGCCTGCTCATTTCCCTCTGCAAATTTTACTCAAAAATTCGAGTGTTCTTAACCGATTTTTCGTCCCGTTACTAGTATCATCATCGTTATACAATCAATTGGTGAGAATCTAGAGGCATTTCATCCGCAAAATGACAATTTTTGGACCGATTCATAATTTGAAAAATTTTAGGGTTTCAATCTTAATTCTAGACAAATTTTAGGTCATTTTATAAACATTTTATGACTAAAACTTGTTAAGAATCTTCAATCGATCCCCTATCAGACCTTAATCATCCTGATTGTTGTTAATTTTGACCTTGGCTTGGATTTGACCGTCGGTTCGACTGAGTCGCCACTAAGGTCAAAATTGTGACAAATGTAGCACTTATTTGGTGTTGATATTAGTCCCATAGGCTAGAATCATGTATTCCGACCTTGTGGTGACCTAATCCACATCATTGTTGAACATCTGTTGAGATTTTTGGATTTCTGGAAAATTGTACAAGTGCGTTTCTTGTGCACTTAACAAGTACGCAAGAAGTAATTCATACGTACTTGTTAAGTACGCAAGAACAAATTCCTGCGTACTTGCTAAGTACGCATGACCACCACTTGTGAAAAATTTCTAAGTCTGAAATTTCAGTTCAGTGAGTAACTGCTATACTGAGTCATGTGTTTTCAATTCCAATGAAACTTGTTGTTCTTATTGTGTTTTCTGTGTGTTTTTGCAGGTATGGCTCGTGCGTTTACAAATGAGTTCAATCTCCTAGCACATACAGAACCAGAGTGGAAGGGTGCTGCATTGCAGTACCAAGAGATAGTTGAATTCTTGAACCATTCAAGAATCAGTTATGCTATTTCTGCAGACCCGATTGTTTCAAGACCATATCTCGAGCAGTTCTGGGATACCGCGGAGCATGATTGCACGGTAACCCCCAATGTTATAAGGGCTACCGTGGCGGGTCATGACATCGCCTTTTCTGAAGACACAATTAGACGGGTCTTGCAATTTCGAGATCTCTCCACCGACCCAACAGCCTATCCTGACTACTTTGTGGATGGGTGTTGGAGGAAACGAATGGGATACGTCGGTGTTAGAGATTATACTTCATACAAGAAAATGTGGGTGCTCGATCAATGGAGATATTTTGCCCACGTCATGATCATGTGCATCTCCTCAAGAAAGGCTGGAAGGGATGCAATGGGTCATGATCTTGCTGCAGCCATGGTTGGCTTATCTCTCAACAAGGGCTACAACTTCTCAAGATACATATTCAAAGCCATAAATGATCAGATAAACACGGCTGAGAGGTTCAGGTTCTTGTTATACCCAAGGTTTGTGCAACTACTGATTGACGTTGTGTTGCCAAACCTCCCGGCTACTTGGGAGAGATTGGAAGTTAAGAAGGTGGACAAGAGGGTGTTTGCACAATTCTTGAAGCCAGGCAGTGTAGAACCTACCCCTGAGCACACCGCACTCTTTGGCCACCTGATAAATGAAGCGTATGTGGCACCGGCTGACTGGAGATGGTTTAACCCAGAATCAGAGCCAGAGCTAAGTGCACATTCGGATGAACAACAACAACAAGTAGAGGAAGTTGAAAGTGTGGATGAAACGTAGGAAAGTGGAGACGAAGAAGCGGGTCATGATGGTGATGAGGGATCCGAATCCGAAGAGACAGAGTCTGATTCTGATGATGCACCATCACAGGCACACCCGAGAAGAACGACGAAGGTGACCTTTCCTGAGTCGTCCTCAAAGAGAAAGCGACAGTCATCAAGCAGTGAATATGAGCCAGATTCTGACTCTGACGCTGCTATTCAGAGACAAAGGCGTGAAAGTATAAACAAGAATAGGGGGATAGGCAGCAACATGCTATTCCCAGTGAGGTGGAGGTCAGTGCCCAGCAGCAAGTAAAAGTTTTGGCTGCAAGTACTGATTCAGCCTCTACCCCACCTTCACAGCAATTATACCGGCGACAGAGGAGAAGGCCACAGGTACAACCTGATGTGGCGGTCACTACTAGCACAGAGGAAGTTCCTGTGATAGTGACCCTCCCTGTCACATCTGTCCAGGTGGTGGTGACTACTCCAATTCTCACAGAGTCAATCACCATCACACCTTCCATCTCCCCTACAACCATCATCACATCCACAATCCCTACAACCACCAAGCATATAAGTCAACCCTTCAACTATGGAGAATTCACTCAGGGGTTTGACTTTGATACTATCTTCTCCTCCCCAATTCACAATGCTGAAGCGTATACATCCAGACATCCTGATCCTAATGAAGAAAGGATAGAAATTCTGGAAACCCAAGTTGCTGGTCTACTAGAAACTGTTCGGAAGTCAAAGGAGGAATCTGAAGCACAACAGGCACAGATTAATTCGTTGGTGGACGAAGTTAGAATTCTAAGAAGCCAGAGAACGGGGACAGACGAGAGACTCAAGAATGTATTAGCCCAGAACGAGCTTCTAATCAAGACAAATAGTATGATTCTGGGACACAGGTCGTCTCTTGAGCTGAGGTTTAATATGCAGTAGAAAGAGCATGAACTGATGGTCAAACTAATTGCTAAACTGACCAAGAAGCTTGATGCTCAGGGGGAGAAGGAGAAGGAGAAAGAGAAGACATCAACACCTACTGTGATGAGCCTTGTCATCCTGTTGATTTGACTAAGGATGATGACAAAGACAAGGATGCCGAAGTCGGTCCTAATGGAAGTGAGCACCAAGCTTTAGCAATCGTGCCTATTTCTGATATTCCAATGGCTGAGGGGGAGTCTACTCATCAGGAAGGTGGTGATACCTCTAGTGGTGACAAAGGAAAGTCAGCGGCTGATGTTCTAAAGGATCTATCTAACGAGGAGATCTTATACTTAGAGCCTGACTATTCTAAGGAAGCACAGATCGATGCTCTCTACAATCTTGAAGAAGGAGAGATCGACTCTGGTGATGATTGGGATGAAGATAATGAGGATGTAGTTATTGAAGTTCCCAAGGGCGACGGGGAAGGAGAGTATGAGTTCGAAGATGGTGAGATCTTTGAAGTGCCATCCTTTGAATCTCAGCTCGACACAGGTTCAGTCGACACTGCTAGTAATGTTGAAGCATCGACTGAAGCCTCCCCAGTTGACCCTACACCTGTGGATTCAGAGGCACCGTAAGATAAAGATATGCCTGCTAGTTCATCAAAGGATCCGGCTCCTATTTGGCAAAAGGCGTCTATCATAGACAAACAAGGAGCAACATGGATGATCTTAGCTATAAGGTTCGAGGAAGATAAGCAGTTGTTCGCAATCAAACGATCTGGGGGTTCAATACTTGAAACGAACCAGTGAAGCGTTCAACTCCTTACCTAAATACGACCTTGTGAACCTAGCAAACCGAGATCTAATGGGTAACTCAAATCACGCAGTGGCGATGGGTTTATAGCAGGTTCTACAGCGGGAAGCAAGATCTGGGAAGTTTGAAATGTTCAAGCCTCAAGTGCCCAAGCGAGTCAAGGATAAGAATGCTAGACATCCTGTGACTAAGAAACGCTTAAAGAAACTGGTATACAAGCCAGTGCTATGTGAAACCAAGATTCCCCTGAGCAAGTTATCTCAGGATATCCTCGGTGACATGTGGTACTGGTACGTAGATACTAAACCAGGCGAGGCTGTGGTGATAGGAAAGGTACGGTCAGAAAGTGGATGCTTAGTGCCGAGGGAACTAATCAGAGTATTTGATGAAGTCTGCTTCATTAACTTCTCTATGAAAGATCTGGAGGCACTAGCAGACAGGTATTGCATGCATACGAACGAATGGACGAAATTCCTTGCTTCTAAATATGACAAGGTGATCAAGTTTTGCCTTGACTACAAGAAGAAGATGGAAGCTTAATATGCAGAGCTGTGAAGACCGAAGACTGAAGACTGAAGGCCGAAGACGATCCAGAGCTGTTGTCAAGGGGGAGTTTGTTGAAGCACTTTCCGTGTGACAAACACTCTGGATAGAGTCTTAGTTTTGTACTTTCATTGTATGTATTTGTCTTTGTTTGTAAGTGTCTGTATGTATTAGTTATCGAGTTGTATTTACTAATGCATGTTGATAGTTGCTGAAATCTCTAAGTGTTTTGCGCACTTGTATGTGCGCAGGAATTAGTTCCTGCGTACTTAGCAAGTACGCAAGAATACCTTGTGTACTTGCTAAGTAGGCATGAGCAATTTGCCCTGCGCACTTGCTAAGTGAGTAGAGACCATGTCGTGTATAAATAGGATAGGTTGACAGTAGACAAGTACGCAGTCAGATACTCAGACATTGTATACTCAGTATTTCTCTCTGTAACCTTCAAGTGTTTATAATAGACGAAAGTTTAAAGTGATTCTCTTGTCGGTTTACTTTGTGTTGTAAGACCCTCCACCTAGTCACGCGCATTCCGCACCCGGTTCGACTCAGGAACACACTTGCATGTGACGATCCGCCACACCCGAGGGACCTACAAATGCCTATACCGATTCTGATTATGGCGGTTATAACCTTGATAGAAAATCAACCTCAGGTGGATGTCAATTCTTGGGGGACAGGCTGGTCTCCTGGCAGTGTAAGAAGCAGTCAACAGTTTCTGTCTCAACATGTGAAGCAGAGTACATTGTTGCCGCGAGCTTTTGTACTCAGATATTGTGGATCCAGCAGCAATTGAGAGATTATGGCTTGAACTACACTAGAACTCTTTTATTCATTAACAATAATGCCACCATGTCCATCACAAACAAACCGGGGAAACATTCCAAAACTAAGCATATAGAAATTCGCCATCATTTCATCCGTAACTGTGCTGAAAAACATTTGATTGAACTTGTCAAAGTTCACATGGATGACAACTTTGCTGACCTTTTCACTAAGGCGTTTGATCGTACCCGTTTTGAACATCTGGTCAACTTGATAGGAATGTTTAATCCTGAGTGAAAACACATTTTCAAAATTAAATCATTTCATGGAAGTTAAACTTTATTTCTTTTAAATATATTTTATTTTATTTTTTTGTTCAGTTCATTTTCTCTTTAATTAACATGTTCAGAAAATCCAAACAAAATAGAAAATCATGAAAATTTCAAAGTCATTTGAAGAAAAGAGGAAATGATAGTACATCAGTAAGTGATCTAAACGTCTTAGACTGCACATATGGGAAATGATCGCGTCATGATTACTTGAAAGTTTAAGTTGTTTCAGTTTTAATTTGAATATTTGCAACTATTTGAATTGTCAGTAGGCTATAAGCATTTTTGAATCATTAGTAGCGTGGGAACTAAATCAATACTACAATTGTGATTTGAACCCACGTTTGCATGTGTGAGTGTGTAAAAGAATGCAAAAAGATCATTATCAGATAAAGGATGTTAGATTTTGGCAAATATTTTCTTATGAGACCAGTTTCGGGTTATGTCTTTAGCATAATTTTTCGGTTCACTTCACTGCCCATACTCACAAGTATGCAATGGGAAGTTGGGCCAAGATATGTCTTGACATCAACCGTTAAGCATATATTCACCCTTAAATCATACTTGATTCATTGAAATCAAATCCAGATAAAAGTTGGATCCCCTTACCTAAATCCTCACACACCATATTTATTAACTTGAATCATCATATGATATTTACAAAAGAAAAACCTATCTAACCAAGACAAATGAATCACTCAATTCTGAATCTTATGATTCTTGATAATCCTTATGGATTCTGCTTGATTTTTTCTGTGATAATTGATCTAACTTCATTCTAGAGATTTGGAAATCTTTGGGAAAATCTTAGATGCCTTGAGATAGTGCAATTTAAATTACTGTACCAGAACCGTGGGGTACACGTTGTATACTTATAATTAATACCTTAACACACAAGAACATGATACAAAGATGCTTATGGTTTCAAATCTTATAATATTGACAACTCGAGTTAACTTGCTTGTATTGCATATTACGTATGAATAAATAGTAATTCATGACATGATCCCATATTCTTTGATTTTTATTTTGTATCATTTTTGCTTATGATAGCCTGATATGTGTCACACCCCGGCCGGCGGCGGATTATACGCCGGGGCTGACGCGGTTGTTCATAAGCACACGATCATCTATTAAAGGTGACAATATTTATTCATCAAAATTAACCGCATCCGTTACAAGTAGAAATGGATAATAAAGCGTTCAAACATGACATAAGTTGAATTTAATCTTTAATAGAGCTAGGTCCAATGTCCTAAGTGATCAAGTAGTGTCCTCAAACTGGTGCACCTGAAACATGTGAGTAAATGTCAACTACAAGTGGTTGGTGAGTAACATAGGTTTTGACACCAAACAAAAGTTAAGTATAGGTTTACAATTCAATATGTTCAAAGCATGTCTAAAGCATATATGTGAAAACATACAAGGTTCCAAGCGTACAATTCAAGCCTGATAATAGAAAACTAGATACGCAATCCCACTGATTGCCATTTTAAAAAAGGGAGCAAGCGGATACTCCAAGTTATAGTTGATACCCAACAAAACCCGCCAAGGTCTTGTGGTAAGTTATAGTTTCAGTTTCCCATATAAATGATCATGGTAGGTACTACCTTAGGCTTGGGCTGCAGGTTAATGAATGTACTGGCATGAAACACATGCAATGGTCACCAAGTAGTTCAAATATAAAGCATAAAGATCAAGCACAAGAACATAGATATTGAATTGTTTAAATAGATAAAGTTGATAACATGTTTCACCCCAAAAGAAAAAACAGTAAAAAGGGCTAGTAAACTCACCTGTTTTGAAGCTAGGAGTGAAAAGTTTTGGTAAGATGAGTAGGTCTTGTGAGATTTTCTCACAACACACCTACATAGATAATTGTAGTCTAGGTTTAAAGTATGATGAATAAGATAAGGAAATTCTAGTTTTAGGGTTTAGTAGGGTTTGGGTTGAAAATGGACTTGCTTGGTTGTTTTACAGAAAATATAAGTTCCTGGCTTAGAAATAATGGTAATAAAAATGGTTTGTAGAATTAATTTAGTAAATCATTTAATTTACATAATTATTTCAAAGATAAGATTTATGAAATAAAAATAGTGTAGTAGGATTTATTTATAAAATAATTTTATACATAAATCATGAAATGAAAGGTTTAATCATTCTGTTTTATGTAAATGAAGTGGTTGATTAAACTATTAGCTAATGCAAATAAAATGGTTGATTATTAATAAATGTAAATAAAATGATTAGTTAATTTATAAATAAATGTAATTAAATTGGTTAGTTAATCTATTAATAAATTCTTTAATAATGAATTTTAAAAGACGAAATAGAATTTAATGGGCCTTGATGTAAAATAATTATTTAAAATAGTTTTTTTTGAGTAAAAAGTATTTTAAATAATTATTCTTATAAAATAATTATTTATAAACTTGATAGGATGTTAAAAATGTCTTAAACATTTTAATTTAAAATTGGTGTAATAATGTTTAATAATATGTAAATAATTACAACATAATTAATTTGTCTAACAAATTATTTCCATTACGAATATAAAATGTTTTATAATATATATATATATATATATATATATATATTTTTTTAATTAAAACAAAGTAAGTAAACATTATTTTATAAATTGGAATTTATGGAAATTAAATTGGAATTTTTAAATATTGAATAATGGTTAAAAGTAATAAAAGAAAAACAACTTGATTTAAAAATGGGTGGCCGGGACTCGAACCCACGCCCCATTCCGGGTTACACGCACACTAACACACTAACCATCAGACCATGGCACGACGCCATGTCTGATTTCGTTTCGCTGTGGTTAAAACACGCAAGCCCCAAGTGATCTTCTTCTCTATTCGAACCCGTAACCCTAACCCATTCAATACTCACGATTTAGCATTCGATTGAACCCGAAGCCATGGGGCTTCTGGTCCTCGTATCAAGACGAACTCAAAGACCCGAAATTTACCTGTAATGGTTATGTAATGATGGAGAATGTCGGAGCGAACAGGGGCGGCTTCCTCGATGGATTTGAGCGGTTCACAGATGGAATTAGACGTAATTAGAGATGTAGGGAGTTTGGAGTGAGTGTAGTTGATGATTTGGGGCATCTATTTATAGCCAAATTCTTCTGATTTAACTGACCCATTAATGGTTTCAATCATGGAGTTTCGGTTACGAGTTAGGCACATTAAAACTCATAAAAACGCGATTAAACCTAGTTAGTGGGTCGTTTAATTGGTTTAAACGTGTTGCTGTTAATCGTTTTGCTCGAAAACACCTCAGGGACGAGCTTGGTTAAAACTGGTCCGAAACCGGCGAAGGGTGGGGTTCGAACCCTTGGATGGAAGGGGGGGAAGGTTTTGGAAGTTGGCAGAACAGGTCCTTGTAGTTTTAGGTTCTTATCATTTCCTGTGCAAACCTTGTTCTAAGTTGGAATTAAATTTCAAAAATTACATCTTGAACCCAAGACATTTGTAGAACATAAATTTACTAAATCTTATAATTTTTATAATATCTAATAAATTATTATTTTATAAATTAATGTTAAAATAAACGCGGTTTATTAAATGATATAAATCTTTTTTTTTTGTATTCTTATCAATGTAAACCCTAATTTTTATAAAATTTATAGATTGACCTTTGATTTTAATATATATATATATATATATTTGTATGTTTAGAAATAATTTAGTGTATATATATATATATATATATATATATATATTTATTTCATAGAATAATAAAATTTATATAAACTTTTATATAAATATTTATTACTATTGAATTTGAAATAATTGCATTCAATATATGTATGTATGAATTATAATGAATAAATATGATGTTTTTCCTTAATACAAATCATAAAATAATGAAATTACATGTGCCGGAAAAGTTAAAATAAGGTCGGAATTTCCTGGGGATTACAGTCTCCCCTACTTTAGGAAATTTCGTCCCGAAATTATTTAGGAGAATGGTCTAAGGAAGAGACATGTGTTTGGATTCTCAACTAGCTTTGCTTTTCGGTTTGAGGAGTATAGTTGATGACAAGCTTTAGGTCAGGTCATCGTGTGAGGTATGGATGGTGGTAGTGGATTTTTGTTTGAGTGGAAATAAGGAAAAGATTGCCCGAGAATGATTTTTTTTGGATTCAAATGATGGAATGCATCACTTGTAATGAGGATGATGGAAACTTTTAGATCTAAACTTGTTTAAGATATAGTCTAAGATGTTCGAGTGATGTCACTGGATAAGGATTTCAAAACTACTAGTCAAGGTCAGAGTAATAGGAAATCCCTACATGAATACGGACAACGTTACTTCTTACAATATGACAGGAGCACATATATATATAGGATGTACCAGCGGTATATCTACTATGCCCTTATCATATTTCGTTAGTTTCGTTAGTGTATTTCACCATAGGTTTTATGTCATCGCACACGACAGAATTTACTATGTTTTCCATGCGCTGATTTTTATAATTACGTGTGCACCCGTAATTACTCAAATCGCTGTATGGTCCGTATAGATCGTTCTATTACGTGTGGGTATAGAGGTGGGGGAAATATCAAAAACATTTACTTTATTATTGTTTTCATACATGAGTTGCTAGTGAGTAATTGTGTGTCTAGATGGTAAAGTCAATCAGGGAGTAAAGACTGGCACAACCCCATACATGGGTGCCCTAAGTAGATGGCACACCCTCCAGGTTATCCATAAAGTTTATATCTCTCTCGTGTTTGAACAAGAATACGTCAAACCCCGAGTAACTCAAAGTTTATAGCTTTCTCGTGTTTGAACAAGAATACGTCAAACCCCGAGTAGCTTAAAGTTTATAGCTATCAAGTTTCATGGATAAAGTGAACGATTATGCTTCATGTATATAGTGGGAAATTTATTGTAAACAATGTAAACAGTCTAGTTTCGTGTGTAATGTAGGCACTCAAGTTTCATGTATAGCGTGAATAATATAGTACTATGCATATTGTAATTAACCAAGTATCACGTATCGTGTGAACAATCTAGTGTCGTGCATGTTGCAAGTAATCAAGTTTCGTCTATAATGTGATCAATCTAGTGTCATATATATTGTAAACAACCAAGTATCTGTATCATGTGAACAAGCTAGTATCATGTATATTGCAAACGAGTAAGTTTCAAGTGTGATGTGATCAATCTAGTATCTGCATATTGCAAACAACCAAGTTTCGTGTATAATGTGACTAATTAAGTTTCGTCTATAAAGTAAACAAATTGGTTTTCACGTATAATGTGAACGTTCATATGTAAGTAATCAACTCTCATGAGTAACGTAAGCTATCAAATTTCGTAGGTGATCGAATTTTGCAGCCAGGCATGTTGCTTGACATTCATCTATCATGTAGGTAGTTGGGTTTTAATTTTTCCATTTCGGTTGAGGTTTATATGGGTGGTTAACGCCTACGCGAAATGATTCATCACCTTGAAATGACTAGTAAGCTCATACATTTCGGAAGGTGCAAGGTGATGGGAAGGTTTTGCAGGTATTCAGCATAATGTGTACATGAATATCTAATTTATGCTTTTTGTTTATAAATAAACGGGTAATTTGAAATTTGTACTCTTGTTTGTAAATTAATAAATGGAATAATAATTTGGGCGGATGGATAATTGGATAAATAAAAACCTTTTAATTTGATTATCATAAAGCAAATGTTTCAAAAGATAATAATGGCCTTATTATTTAATAAATAAGCCAAAATTTAAATAATAATTAGTTTAACGAAATAACAAGTCATAATAAAATAGTTAATCAAGTCATCATAAAAAGGATGAAATACTTGTTATTACTTTTATAAAATAATTTGTACAAGACTGGTATTATGCTTCTTTGCGAGGTAAAGGGGGTTTGTAAATAGTTTATACTCTAGATAAAATCTATAAACCAAGAGTTTGATAAAGGTTTTGTTTGAACAAAATAACTATATTAGTTAAATCGGGGAAATAACAAGATAACTAGTTTACAAAGAAGGTTTAGATATCAATCATTAAGGAAAGTTTAAAAAAATTAACATTTATATTTAGGTACAGAATATGGGTTTCAATTTAAGGTTTTAAGAAGACGCGAAATAGGGTATCCGGTTAACATCTCAGGTAGTTTTCCACCAGGAAGTGGACGAGTACCAAGACGAACATCGTTGTAGTTATTCGTATTGCAAACCGGGCGTCAGTCCTAGTTATTTTCGTATGTGCATCAATTATTCCCTGGTCTCCACTCCTTGCCTTAGAAACTCTGTGGTCCTTACATATAGGTGAGCGGAAACAGGTGGAACTCCTAACGCACTGGTAGGTTCCTTGTCTTGTCCTGCTCCTGGATCTGGATGGTATAGGTTAGGTGTTAAATAAGGTTTCTCGGAGGTGATTCAGCTTCTCGGAGTCTCAAGTCTGCTCCTAAGCTAATCTGCTATGCAGTCAAACATGGATCTAGCAACTAGTCATTCCGGTGACTGGTTGTCTGGTGATGGGGACCCAAAGTATTCCTCTTGTGTTGACTCTGATTTGGGGTGATTCTTAGGGGAATGAAGAGGGTAAGAGACCATGTCTAGCACGAAAAGGTCGTAAGTGTAATGGTAAGTTGTTAAGTACAAAGGTATTCATGAGTTTAAAATTTTGACTAATCATAACATCGAGCTCTTATAATAATATATTAGGAGTAACACTTGACCTATAAGTAGTGTACCCACGAGAAGGATTCCCAGGAAAGAGAGGTGGGTCACAAAGGACACACTGAAGTACTCAGTCTTTCCTTAGTCAGAATCTTTCATGGACTTACACCCACTCTTCCAGCCATCATGTACAAGTGACATTATTATTTGAACTCATGGTTGTGGTGAGAATCGTTAGGGATTGTGTCTTGTGGCTCAAGGGTGTGCTTCACCTATTGAAGCAGCTTCTTTTCCTCAGATGGTAAGGGCTAAGAGTTTAAATCCTTTGTAAATGATAATAAGGGTGATAAAATTTCCAAGACATAAGGATGAAAAGGCATAGTTGACTTAAATATGATTAAGTGTAAGGATAAAATAGAGGGTTTAGACTTGTGTATCAAATTATAATAATTAAGCGGATGATGTTTAGATTGCATTCATCTGGTGTATAGCCGAATGGATGTTACGATAAATCAAAGTGATTCAAGTCCTTATACTTTCAAGAAGACATGCTTTAGCCTATAGGTGAACACTCACTTCGGGAATTCCCAGGAAAGCATACAGATCCTTCGGTTGATTTGGATTTATATGAAATGCTTTCCTAGACAGAAGACCCAAAGTACAGGCATTCACCCTTCCAGATTGCACATGTTCTCTACTAATTTTCCGAACTCAAAACTTTAATGGGACTTTAAAATTTTAATAGGTATTGGATCTAGGAGTTTTAAATCTTTCCATGAGTGATCAGTGATGATGTGTAAAGATGGAGGTGTATATGTCAAAACTTAGGATAGCATTTAGTAATATCAAATAGGTATTGCGCAGATAATTCAAATAGTGTAACAAATGAGGTATTACAGGAGTAGCCGTTTTTGTGAACATGTAGGTTATCAAGTAATATAGTACATAAGAAAATTTGTATTGTATCATGCAATGTAATACACCAGATAATATGTAATATACTTACATAAGGGTATCCTAAGGTTATAGGATATAGTCTAGAAATATGTTTCAAGTAATCCATATGGTTTTAAATAAATCCATGTAGTCCTTGGAATGTTGTAGTTCATGTAATTGTCTCAAGTAAACAGAAATAGATAGATGTAGATAAGTATGTGTATAAATGAGTATAAAGTGGAGCTCCTAATAAAAGACATGAGTTAAACTCATGTTTGGGGACTCCTAGGTTATAGTCTAGGTCATGTGTGTCTAATAACCTAATTCCCTATAACCATGGCTCTGATACCAATCTGTCACACCCCGGCCGGAGGCGGATTATACATCGGGGCTGACGCGGTTGTTTATAAGCACACGATCATCTATTAAATGTGACAATATTTATTCATCAAAATTAAACGCATCCGTTACAAGTAGAAATGGATAATAAAGCGTTCAATCATGACATAAGTTGAATTTAATCTTTAATAGAAATAGGTCCAATGTCCTAAGTGATCAAGTAGTGTCCTCAAACTGGTGCACCTGAAACATGTGAGTAAATGTTAACTACAAGTAGTTGGTGAGTAACATTGGTTTTGACACCAAACAAAAGTTAAGTATAGGATTACAATTCAATATGTTCAAAGCATGTCTAAAGCATATATGTGAAAATATACAAGGTTCCAAGCGTACAATTCAAGCCTGATAATAGAAAACTAGATACGCAATCCCACTGATTGCCATTATGAAAAAGGGAGCAAGCGGATACTCCAAGTTATAGTTGATACCCAACAAAACCCGCCAAGGTCTTGTGGTAAGTTATAGTTTTAGTTTCCCATATAAATGATCATGTTAGGTACTACCTTAGGCTTGGGCTGCAAGTTAATGAATGTACTGGCATGAAACACATGCAATGGTCACCAAGTAGTTCAAATATAAAGCATAAAGATCAAGCACAAGAACATAGATATTGAATCATTTAAATAGATAAAGTTGATAACATGTTTCACCCCCAAAAGTTAAAACAGTAAAAAAGGGGCTATGTAAACTCACTTGTATTGAAGCTAGGAGTGATAAGTTTTGGTAAGATGAATAGGTCTTGTGAGATTTTATCACAACACACCTACATAGATAATTGTACTCTAGGTTTAAAGTATGATGAATAAGATAAGGAAATTCTAAGGTTTTAGGGTTTAGTAGGGTTTGGGTTGAAGATGGACTTACTTGGTTGTTTTATAGAAAATATAAGTTCTTGGCTTAGAAATAATGGTAATAAAAATGGTTTGTAGAATTAATTTAGTAAATCATTTAATTTACATAATTATTTCAAAGATAAGATTTATGAAATAAAAATAGTGTAGTAGGATTTATTTATAAAATAATTTTATACATAAATCATGAAATGAAAGGTTTAATCATTATGTTTTATGTAAATGAAGTGGTTGATTAAACTATTAGCTAATGCAAATAAAATGGTTGATTATTAATAAATATAAATAAAATGATTAGTTAATTTATAAATAAATGTAATTAAATTGGTTAGTTAATCTATTAATAAATTCATTAATAATGAATTTTAAAAGACGAAATAGAATTTAATGGGCCTTGATGTAAAATAATTATTTAAAATAGTTTTTTTTTTAGTAAAAAGTATTTTAAATAATTATTCTTATAAAATAATTATTTATAAACTTGATAGGATGTTAAAAATGTCTTAAACATTTTAATTTAAAATTCGTGTAATAATGTTTAATAATATGTAAATAATTACAACATAATTAGTTTGTCTAACAAATTATTTCCATTACGAATATAAAATGTTTTATAATATATATATAAATATAAATATTTTTAATTAAAATAAAGTAAGTAAACATTATTTTATAAATTGGAATTTATGGAAATTAAATTGGAATTTTTAAATATTGAATAATGGTTAAAAGTAATAAAAGAAAAACAACTTGATTTAAAAATGGGTGGCCGGGACTCGAACTGCGCCCCATTCCGGGTTACACGCACACTAACACACTAACCATCAGACCATGGCACGAAGCCATGTTTGATTTGGTTTCGCTGTGGTTAAAACACGCAAGCCCCAGGTGATCTTCTTCCCTATTAGAACCCGTAACCCTAACCCATTCAATACTCACGATTTAGCATTCGATTGAACCCGAAGCCATGGGGCTTCTGGTCCTCGTATCTAGACGAACTCAAAGACCCGAAATTTACCTGTAACGGTTATGTAACGATGGAGAATGTCGGAGCGAACAGGGGTGGCTTCCTCGATGGATTTGAGCGGTTCACAGATGGAATTAGACGCAATTAGAGATGTAGGGAGTTTGGAGTGAGTGTAGTTGATGATTTGGGGCATCTATTTATAGCCAAATTCTTCTGATTTAACTGACCCATTAATGGTTTCAATCATGGAGTTTCGGTTACGAGTTAGGCACATTAACACTCATAAAAAGGCGATTAAACCTAGTTAGTGGGTCGTTTAATTGGTTTAAACGTTTTGCCGTTAATCGTTTTGCTCGAAAACACCTCAGGGACGAGCTTGGTTAAAACTGGTCTGAAACCGGCGAAGGGTGGGGTTCGAACCCGTGGATGGAAGGGGGGGGGGAAGGTTTTGGAAGTTGGCAGAACAGGTCCTTGTAGTTTTAGGTTCTTATCATTTCCTGTGCAAACCTTGTTCTAAGTTGGAATTAAATTTCAAAAATTACATCTTGAACCCAAGACATTTGTAGAATATAAATTTACTAAATCTTATAATTTTTATAAAATCTAATAAATTATTATTTTATAAATTAATGTTAAAATAAACGCGGTTTATTAAATGATATAAATCTTTTTTTTGTATTCTTATCAATGTAAACCCTAATTTTTATAAAATTTATAGATTGACCTTTGATTTTAATATATATATATATATATATATATTTGTATGTTTAGAAATAATTTAGTGTATATATATATAAATATTTATTTCATAGAATAATAAAATTTATATAAACTTTTATATAAATATTTATTACTATTGAATTTGAAATAATTGCATTCAATATATGTATGTATGAATTATAATGAATAAATAGGATGTTTTTTTCCTTAATACAAATCATAAAATAATGAAATTACATGTGCCGGAAAAGTTAAAATAAGGTGGGAATTTCCTGGGAATTACAATATGATCCTCTGCTCATGACTTTGATCAAAAATTGCTTGTGTGTATATTCTTGTATATCCGGTTCTGAATCTTGTGCATATTCTCTTTATTCAGAAAGCTCAAAAAGATTTTAAGTTCGTGTACAGTTCAATCATTATCGAAAATGACTAAAAGATTTTCAGTACAGTTTATCAAAAGTTAAGAAAAGCAAAAAAATATAGAAAATTTTTCATTAGTTCATCGTTTTCAAACTCTCCAACTCTGTGTACTCCCTGCTCCGATTTCACTCAAAATTTTGAGTGTTCCTAAACCGATTTTTCGTCCCTGTCACAGTTTCATCTTCATCTTACTAACATTTGGTGAGAATCTTGGACTATTTCATCCACAAAATCTCTTGTTGAGGACCGTTTTTATGACTTTTGAGCTTAGGGTTTTGATGATGAAATTTAAACCGGGTTCGGGTGTTCTTAAGTGAAATTAGGCCCTAAAACTAGTTTATGATCATCAATCGAAGCTCTAGCATGCTAAATTCGTCCTTAATTGTTCTTGATTTTGGTTTTGACCCCTTGTGTGTCCGTGGTTTTGTGTCGGACCGAGGTTAGGTTTGCATTGATGTTGGTTTTGGTCCCATAAGTCTTAAACAGGTTTTTCGACATTGTGGTGACCGATATCATCATCTAAAACTTTGAGTTCCTGGATTTTGGATTTTGAAAAATTTTAAGTATTAGTTCTTGCGCGCTTAGCAAGTACGCAAGAATTAGCTCCTGCGTACTTGCTATGTATGAGAGATTAAAAATCCTGCGTACTAGTTACGTACGCAGGAAGTGTAACTCAGAAAATTTTCTAAGTCTGAAAATCAGTTCAATGTGTAAGTGTTATACCATGTCATGCTTGTTCGATTCCGATGATTCTGTTTAATCTAATGTTGTTTCTCTCATGTTCTTGCAGAGATGACTGGTGATGGAGGTGATGAAGAAAAAGGAGGAGATGGTGCTGAAGAGTCAGATTCTGAGGCGACTGAATCTGATTCATCTGACTCTGATGATGCACCAGACCAAACACACCCACGAAGAATGGCGAAGGTTTCCCTTCCCGAGGCATCCTCCAGAAGACAAATACGAAAGAGTTCAGACAATAAGTATGTTTCTGATGGAGGTGATGAGACTGAGAGGAGGAAGAATAGGATTATTCAGGGATACCTTCCTGAATCTTTCTATATACGTCATTTTGATTTGCTGTTGTGGAGCTCGTTAGCCATGCTGTCGTCCTTGAGCTCACGGATTTTGACCTTGGGGAACCTCTAGTCAAGGAGCTCAAATTTGACATAGTCGTTCTTTAGCTCACGAATTTTGACCTTGGGGAATCTCTGATACGATGTTGTTAGAAAAATACTACCTGCATAAGAGACTAAAGACATCTTTAGAGCTGTTGTCAAGGGGGAGTTTGCTAAAGCAATTCTTGTGACAAGCACTCTGAAGCTGATAGAGACTGAAGGCATCTCCAGAGCTGCTGTCAAGGGGGAGTTTGTTGAAGCAATTCTTGTGACATGCACTCTGAAGATTGTTTTTACTTTTGTATTGTCTTTCTGTATTTGTATTTGATTTTTTCAACGTCTGTATGTTTTGGTTTATCGAGTTGTAATCATGTTCGTAGGTACTTTTCGTTGTATTTGTCTTTGTTTAGTGTTGTGGGCACTTAACAATTGCGCAGGTTGCTTAACCTGCGTACTTAGCAAGTACGCAAGAACATTGTCTGCATACTTTCTAAGTACGTAAGAACAAAGCCCTGCGCACGTTAGCAAGTGCGCAGGCAGCATGTCTAGTATATATAGTTGGTTTGTGTTGTGATTAAGTACGCACTCATTTGCACACTGTAACCGGCTGTGATTATCAATAGATGAAGTTTAAAGTATCTTGTGTTTGTTGTCGGTTTACTTTGTGTTGATTGAATCTCCACCTAGTCACGGGCATTCCGTACCCGGTTAGACTAGCCAACACACTTACATGTGACGATCCGAGACACCCGGGGACCTACACTAAGGTACCTACGTTGGTCTTTGATGTCTTGGTGGGGAATACACCTTAAAACCCTAATCCGTGTGGACTCATTGCATGGAATTTGCATGGGATTTGATTGATTGCTTTGGGTGACCCGTTAAGGGTTTGAATGGGTGTAATAGATGATTTCATGGGAGGGTTTAGTCACACGTGTAAGGGATTGGAGTTTAGGTCCTTAACGGGTCGGTTTAGGTTGCATGCAATGCAACAGATGGGTTGCTTGGAATCTGACCCATTTAACCCGTTAGGCTAACCCACTTGAATTCTATCAGATGTTGAGGAGTATTATGATTTTAATAGGTTCCTAACTTCACATTAATGTGAGTTCTTGATGCCCCTTTGCAAACGTTTTATACTTTTGGGCTAATATACATGTGTAATAAACTTCTATATGATGACTGATGTTAATATGGGTTATATATTAAGATACGAATATATCTACTTATATATATACACCAACTTATGTTTCCAAAGAATAAGCTTATGAGGAAGGATGTAGATGTATGCTGACGTGCTTTGTTAATTCTATTGAACGATGGCAAGAGAAGTATGAAAAGTAAAGAATATTATTCGTGTTCTCTAAACATGCTCATATGATGATAAACGGATATTTAAATAAATTATATATATATATATATATATATATATATATATATATTCTTATGTGTATGTATAAATATGTATGAGCTTATGAATTGATGAAAGAGTTTATGTATGAAGTTATTTGCCATGTACGATCTTATGGTTAAATGATTGAATATGGAAGAGTATATTTTTTTGAACATATACATCAACTTATGTTTTCAAAGTATAAAGCTTATGTATGAATGGATGAATGATGTACGAAGTATGAATACATGCTATATAATGAACTAACTAGTCATACACATGGCAGGTCAACTTGATGGAATCCCATGATACGTGCTATTTTATATATATATATTTCGTGCATATTTGACATCTATTTTAAACATTTTATTGACAAATTCAAGTGAACCGATACTTAATTAGTTTATTTATGAATTTTATAGGTTTTAAATGAAAATGAGCTCAAACGAAGAATTTCAAGAGACGGAACCAAAAAAAATAAAGAGGCTTAATTTGACGAGTACCTAAGCTTCATTAGAACTAAATTGGGTTTAATAGACTAGGTTACAAAGAAAATAAAAAGATAATAAACGGTTTTGGCTAAGAATCGTCGTAAAGGGGTGACGAGAATTATAGGAATTGGACGGCAATTCTTGGAGTTAGACTTAGGGCACATATTTCGAGGATCATAAGTCAATTGGTGGCAGCTTTTTTGGGGTGTGTGTAGCAACTCACGGAATTAGGAAAAACGCATTTGGTGGCGGTTTTTTTGTGGACGTGGAAGAGAAAAGAACAAAAGCACCTCACATTTATTCGCTGGTGAAATAAGTAAATACAATCAATTCCATCGTGAATTTGGAAGCACACGGTTCAGAATTTATTAAAGCACGAGCAGACAGCTTAATTATTTTCTGTTTTACGACAAACGGTATTATTAATCTTTTGAGTTCTGTTTTTTTCATGATTGGCTAAACTTGTTTTCTAGCTAGATTAGGATGATTATTGACTCGGTTTGAATATTTTTCGGTTTTAATTACTCGTATGACGAATGCTATTGTCAAGTTTACTATTTTATTGATTATTAATGTGTATAAATGCTGTGTTTTTGAATATCTTGCATGAACTTGTTCTGCTTGTCATCTTGTTCGCTTCCATTGTGTGTTTCGAGTAGGGTTTCGAGTTTTGGGTCATTTCCTTGGTGTTTTTGGTCTAAACGATTTGATCGGTCGTAGGAGCAGTTGTGTGAGTCTTTAAAAACCAATGTTTTACTAACCTTGAGTATGAGAGGAGATAGGTTGTCGGGTTGTCTCCTGGTTTTGGTGATTTGGGTAGCAATTGCACGAGAATGAGTTGTCCAGGTTAGCTTTATCACTTGCAATTTCGTGTCATAGTCGGTATTTTAGTGGTTACTCATTGCCCTTAGGTATGTCTAGGATAGTCTCTGGGTATAGTAATGGTTGAGACTGAGAGGTGAAACTGTTTTCAAGTACTTGGTGTTCTAGGGAGTGGTGAGTCTAAGAGGAGATCCACTTCCTTACCGGTGAATTTATTTTGACCTTCGGGATAGTTGAAGTGTGTAGGTGAGTCTGCGAGGAGATCCTACGTGTCTTAGCGATTCCTGAGTTAGCCTATCTTTAGAGTCGGTGTCGTACGGTTAGTTGTTCCCGAAAGCATTTAAACTAGTCAATAGGATTCCTGGTCTAGGTAGTGTTTGTCTCATATTTGGTCTTGCTCGTGTCTTAGTTCGTTTGGTCTTTTTAGTTTCTCATCTTTGTCTATTTGTTTTCGTTTAATTATATGTTTTATATGTCAGTTTGTTTATTTATTTCTCTCCTATGTTGTTCATTTAAAGCCATGATTTTTAATAGGTATATCGTAAATTGCGTATTACAAACTACTTGCTTCCTTTACATCGTTATAATGTTACAATGTACATGGGGACTTACTAATTTTACATGGTGTACTTTGGTGTATTACCTTAATATTGCGTTTAATTCTACTTTTTAAAACCTATTGAAGGATAACGACTTTTAACATGGTACACCAAAATTCCTACATCGTGTTATTTTAGATGATATGTAATGTATGACGTTATTACAGTATAATATTGATATTACAGTAGTGCATTATTGATATTACATACTGTAATATCAATATTATAAATGATGATTTATTTTAGATTTTTCACATGGCATTATATTTTGTGTTTTTGGATATGTCGTTTCATATAACGTTTTATTATAAGATTTATGACATTTACTGGAAAGTTTTCATTGTAGTTTTGAGCTGTTATGTTTTACAAAGTTGAACTACATGGCGTTTTACTAAAAGTTTAATGGCGTTGAACTTCATGGCATTTTGTTCTTGTACTTTGTCGTTAGTCCTTTTGTACACGTGCGTACTAAGCAAGTACGCAGGAGGGTCCTCCTGCGTACTTAGCTAGTACGCATGTAGGAGCCTACGTACTAGGCTAGTACACATGGGTTTGTTCCTACGTACTAGCTAGTACGCAGGAGCTGGGTCTGTTAGTATAAATATCCGGTTAGAAGTTGTTCTTAGTATGCTTTCATTGTAAAACTCAGAATTCCTAGAAAGAAACTTGTAATCGACTGTTGGTTGATAATAGACGGAGCATTTTATTACTTGTGTTTGTTGTTGATTTCCCAACTAGTCTCGGGGGATTCCGCACCCTGATAGACTAGCCACACACCCACACGTGATAGATCCGAGAAACCCGGGGCCTACAAGTGGTATCAGAGCTTTTGCTCTTGTTTTTGAGTGTTGTGAGCGTGTTAGGGACGTTTTCGACTTGGTTAGACACCAAATTACTTGTATTTAGACTTGAGTTTGGAGATTCTTCTGTCAAAAACTCTCCCTGCCTTGTTCGCTATTATTTTACGGCTGGAATATACAAATTGGACCTTAGTTGTTGTTTGAGTGATTTGATCTTCAAGGGTTGTTTAGAATCAAGTTTCTAAGCTTTTGGGTGGATCAATTTCTTGATTCCAACAAGTTTGGAGAATTTTGGAATTTTCCGGTGGCCGAAAAACTGACCGGATAAAGTAGTTGAGTCAAGTTCAAAAAGGTGATCTACGTACGTACATATTTAGCATCAGAGTTTTTGTTTCTACGTACTTGTCTTGTACGTAAGACCATATTCTCTGCGTACTTACCCTGTTTCTGCGTACTTACCTAAGTACGCAAGAACAAATCCCGTTGTATGCAAGGCTAGTTTCTAAGCATCAGCGGAACCAGAGGGGGTCCAGAGGGTTCGTTGACCCTCTAGCGAGCCAAATTCCTTTAATACAGGTTTATACCTTCGTCATTTTTTTACGTTTGACCCTCCAAATTACTGTTGACAGAGAGTAGGTGAGATGGGAAGAGAAAAGACGAGAAGAGTGAAATTGTAATGACTAGATTTTTTTTCGGAGACGGCGGCTCAGGTAGTAGTACTGACTCTGCTAAAAGGTAAGATGGATACATGAGAAGAAATGATGAAAAGATAAACCTAATATAAATCTTATGAGCTGCGCCTCTTTAAAATTTAACCCAGAGCCTAATATCTTATTTCAAAATTTACATTTGAAAGGATTCAAGGAACTAGAATGATAAAGGTAAAAAGAAGAAGTCACCCTCTTAGGCAGAGTAAAAAAGAATATCAATCTGTCAAACGTCAATAATTAATCTTACCTTTTGTTTATTATTTATTAATTTAATATAGGATTATTGGATTTTAATAATCCCACCTTTTACCAATTGGCCGATAATAATCCCAACTGAGAATATTCTTACCACTGGTCCCTACTTTCAAACTATTTTTTTACATTGGACCCCCCGTTAAAAAAACTTAACGCCGTTAGAGTTTATATGACGTGGACATCTGCAAACCGCCGGAAAGTCGAGCCAAGCTAGCAGTGGTCTCGTGGTGGCTTTTGAAATTGGCTCTGGTGGTGTTTAACTAGTCTCGTGGGTCCGGAAAGTCCAAACAGAGAAAACGGTGGTGTTTAACGAGACCAGTTAAACACCACCAAAGCCAATTTCAAAAGCCAACACGAGACCATTGCTAGCTTGGCTCGACTTTCTGGCGGTTTGCAGATGTCCATGTCATATAAACTCTAACGGCGTTAAGTTTTTTTAACGAGGAGTCCAATGTAAAAAAATAGTTTGAAAGTAGGGACCGGTGGTAAGAATATTCTCAGTTGGGATTATTATCGGCCAATTGGTAAAAGGTGGGATTATTAAAATACAATAATCCTTTAATATACAAACATTTAAATTTCTTGTTTTATTTGATTTTTTTAGTTTAATTGTTTTTCCTTTTATTTAGTTTATGATTTATTAAGTTTTTTTAATAATTTTTCGGTTCTCATTGTGTGTATATACATATATCTATGTATATACATATATCTATGTGTATACATAAAAAAAATTATCACCTAGAAATATCCTTTTTCTAAATATATTTTAATAAAAATACATAAATTAATCCTTTATATATCATGTAAAGCATGTTTGTAATACATGGATTGTTAAAGTAAAATTTAATTCGGACCCCCCACTTAAAAAGTTCTGGTTCTGCCACTGTTTCTAAGTACGTAAGGTCTGCAGTTTTTCTGGAAATTTGACTAAGTGTTTCGCCATGTCGAATATTTAGAACATCAATAACATGTTGAATTATGATAATGAGATTGAGACTCCACAGAAACCACCCAATTTGCTGAATGTTAATGATTACACAAACTGGAAACCACGATTTGAGGAGTACGTCTCGTATGGTGATTCTAACATGTGGATACCTATTCTGGAAGGGTATAAGCATCTAACACATGAATTCTTGGGAGAGATTGTTCCCAAACCTTTGTCTAGACTTACCGAAGAAGAGAAGAAGGCATATGACCTAGAGAAGAAAGCACACGGCTCAATCACCATGTCATAGACTAGGTAATTATTTCACAGCTTTCGAGGGTATAAGAATTCTAAAGATCTTTGGGAAGCGATAAAGAAGAGATTCGAGGGAAACAGTGATGTAAAGAAGAGTAGGAGAGATCTATTGAGGAAGCAGTATGAGCGTTTCAAGTATCTGGAGAATGAGTCTACTAATGATCTTATTTCTAGATTCTATCACTTGCTGACTTAACTTAAGTCGTATGAACTGAAGTATCTTGATGAGGAGTTAGTTGAAAAGTTTCTCGATGCACTACCTCCAAAGTTTGACATGTAACAACTATATGGATACAATTTATGTTTTCTTGTAACAACTTGAAACCTTTGATTATGAATGCATTAGAAGTCGTTTGTTGTAATCAAATGCTATGAACACCATGGATCGCCACGCCCCGTGTTTCCGCCCTAAGCAGGGTGTGACAGATTGGTATCAGAGCCATGGTTATAGCGAACTAGGTTGCAATAGTGGGCTTACACTATAACCTTAAGCTTGAACCCTTGGAACCATAGGAAACATATTATAGGAAAAGCTAGAATGATTATGTAAGTAAATTTACACTTACGGGTGCGCAACGTAATGGTAAATTTAAATACACATGATTTCTGGATGATCTTGTTGTGTGAGCTACATCTATGATATGACAGTCAGCACAATATTAAGTTCAAATCAGTGAATCATAGGAAGTTGAGCGCATTGCATATCATACCATGCATCTAGACTTGACATACATGAACTATGGATATATATATATATATATATATATATATATATATATATATATAGTATACCTATATACTTAACTTATCTACCTATGTTATGTCATCGTTAACTTCGCAATTGATCCTCTTCTAGGAAGAACTATCAAAACTCTTCGGTAATAGTTTCTTTCCCGATGGTAGTAGGAATCAAACTCTGACTTCTAACCCTCCATACCTGAAAGGAGAATACAATTGGAAGTCATACTAGTAAAGTAGACAAGATTTATATAGTAAACCAACGTACCATCCAAACACGTCTTTGATAAGACAACACTATCACCATGGTTTCATACGTGGAGCGGAAATGGTGACACGGCTCGAAATACATACAAGTTGGAACACGCATACATAGTGCCCATCTCTACTATCAATGGGAAATGATGGAATTCACAACCGACAAGATGAACATGACCGACCATGAGTTATTGGTAACTCGAGAGATGGTCGTTAGACAGAAAAACGAGACACATAATAGAGTAAGGACTTGATCCTACGTAACCCTAGTAACCCGAAGCAATATGCTATATGTTGTCGGGATCAGCATGGACACTCGACGAACCAAGTCCATATTCTTCCTTCCTTGGCCTATCTATAAGCCAGAGACACATCATTAGGCTTATGTCTATCCTATTGCACCATATTGGATCTAGACAGACATAGGGTTACACTCCCAGTCGACTATGATGGCCTTACGCCATGGTTACCCAAGAAACCTTGTACCAGACTAGTCATGTTGACAGTCGAAAGCGTTGAAGCAAAGGATCTTCAAAGTAAAAACGGGAGTATAATATCCCAGTGCTCAATACGACATGTGCACCAGTCCGATTGACATACCTAGATAATATGTCACCCCAAGGAGCAAATCAACGTAATACAAATTACTCGAATGGTGAATTAACATCTGTAGATCCACTCATCATACAAGGAATGGTAGTTGAACTTGCTACCCTTAGTACACAAACCGTTGAGGCCATCCGAATTATTGGAACGACAGCAAATGGTGACTAGTAAACCCCATACTCGTACATACGAGAAAGGATGTTCATATGGAACCTTATGTCCTACAAAACAAATTACCTTCATGGAATGAAAGGAATCACTAAAACCCTTAAATGGGTAAACATAATGGATACGACTATCAATCTCAGTGGATGATCTAACAACCGACAAGTGATGTACAAGGTAACGCATTACCATGGAAGGATACTCAAATGCAAACTCGAGGCATCAATATTAAAAATTTGATGTCTTGAGACGAGTTCAATACTCTACTCATTAAAGGATACTACCTTGAAAGTGAAATACAGCCAGAGTTATGGAATCTAACCGCGATTGATGATGAACATCAAGCATACTCAAGCCGATTCCATGAACTATTAAGTCTACTACCACCCATGGTGACCTCGGGAACCAGGAAGGTCAATCAGTATATCATAGAACTAAATCCTCAGATTCGCAGTATAGTCATGACTGCTGAATCTACCACTCTGGAAGATGTCGTTCTAAAGGCATGAGCCCTAACAAATGTGTTGTTGAAAACTAGAGCTTTAGTTAAGGATGGAGTAAGCAAAAAAGACTTGTCAATGAGAAGACTTGGAATGACGAGAAGCAAAAGACAACATAGAATTACGGGACTGCTGTACACAAGATAAAACAATACACGAGGCCATGGGCAAAGAATAACAAATGCAATATTTGCACTAGCTATGCTAGAAGGTAGAGCACATGAAGGGATAGTGCAAGAGAGCATGCTTCGAGTGCGACAACACCGATCATCTCAAGCACATGTGCCCGAGGCTAAAATAAGAACAATAGATTACCAACTAAGCTAGGAGCAATAACCACTGACAAACATGAATATTTTTTTGTGAACGGTATCTTATGTTGGAGATTATGTGTTAGGATTATAAACCTTAAGTACTTGAATCAATGGCAGGATGAATGAGATGTTTAGTACTCTTAGTTTGCACCTGAATCGTTTGATACTAGAGTCGATAAATATATTCAACTCAATTGAATTTTGATCGGTCAAGAATCTAGTAGTCTAAAGGATGCCTACGATTGTCAAACTAATTAAAAGTAAGGATTGACAAACCCGGGAGACGAATCAGAGTCGCGTGTCAGGAAAATATCATTTGGACCCTTCCATGAACGATGAGACACTTATGACTAAACGAAAGGATTCAGAGCCAATTAGAAGAATCACTTTGTAAAGACTCTGAAATGCTTGAGGAAGCAGAGTCAAGCTTTATAAACCTTTATGACTAAGTAGTGACTCAAGGAGAAACACGTACATGACAATCCTGTTACGCAAGATTAACTAGAGGTATTCTTAAAGATGTGCCAAAACTTTCCCCTAGCACTTAGCAACCACGGAAATGCAAAGATTATCCAGTCATTTACAAGAACTACTGGACTAGGGATACATATTTCAAGAAAAAATATTTTTTTAGACTTTAGAGAAAGTATTAGTCGCTGAGGATGACACAAGTTGACAAGAAAGGAACCGGTACCCTCTCCCAAGAGGCTACAATCGGTGGATCAACTTTAAGGATAGACTTAGACCGACCTTGAGCGAAGATGCCATCAATTGAGAATTCAGTAGAGCGTCATAACGAAGACAGTCCTTTGGACTCGATATTGAAACTACAAATTTCTAGTGACATTTGATCAACGCACTTAAGAATCAAGTTGTAAACCTTATTGATGACGTTGTTCATCAATAAAATCTTGAACTATTCACAAGACGAGAAGATCATGAACACCTTCATAGATTAGTGCTAAATTCTGTAAGTGCAAACCTCAACTTCAGGAAATGCATTTTCTTGGTATGGAAACAAGAGATTCACATAAATCCATAAATATGGTGGGGAACGTTTAGACACCCACTGTGAATGAAAAATTTCTTGATTTTGTTAGCTTATACCGACAATGCATGGGGGATTTCCAGAGTTTAGGAATCGCTGGTAGTGATTAACTAGTAAGTTAAGCAAGAGATAGCATTACAGCTTACTAAAACAGAAGTGATCGCATGCACAAGATTTGCCTCTTCCCAATGAAAAACAACCAATCAAGACGCATCACGTATCGATTATGTGGGTAATGACGTTGCGATTGTGCTTCGTCATGTCATAGTAGATGAAGGGAACAACACTACCTTTAGTTTGAAAATGTAGAACCATAGCGTTATACACTTGAGATTTAGAGACATTGTTGAATGTCTTCGTCAAGTCATAGTAGATGAAGGGAACAACACTACCTTTAGTTTGAAAATGTAGAACTATAGCGTTATACACTTGAGATTTAGAGACATTGTTGAATGTCTCATTATCGCCGACCACGAGGGTCTCCGATATGGCTCTGAGTAGGAAATACTCATTTTGAGTCAAAATAGAAAAGGAAAAATCATTCCCTGAATCAAGTGCTACTTACATATCCATTAATGAAAAGAAGGACGATTACAATACAGTGGCAGGTAAATGAGCAACAAGTTGCGCTGCAACCCCCTTTTGAATAGCAAAACCGATCCTACTAAAAACAAAGCTTTGGGTCTTAGGGGCCGAAATATTACTATGCATGACTCGTTGAACCCTGTATAGGAATTCCACTGCCTACGGTGCTAGGAACCCAAAAGTATCAAAAGTAAAAGGGATAAACACGTGTTGGTTCTCTAAACAAGCTTTCTCATGTTTAACAACTTTGTATGATTCCGCCTTTAAAGCAGCATGGCCCGCCACAACCCCATTGTCCCTGAGCCCCACAAGAGGGGACACTTTTGTAAGGTCCACACAAGCGTGTTTCCCCCCTGCCTAACCAAACACAAGAATATCAGTCGGCCGTAGAATAGACCTCCCTTCAAGCGGATCTGTCAGAAAGTTCACGGGGGTCTCTTTTTTAGCAGAAATTCCTGCCCGTTTGAGAACATCACAAAGAACATCCCTAACCAAATCATGCCTGTATTTAAACCCGGGTAACTCTTTGCAATGGACCGCATGCCCGCCAAAAGAATACAAACAAGCCTTGCGACAAACTGGGCAGGGCTCATCAGAGGATCATTAGCCGATACTTGAGGATTCCACAGCCGACATATGCTGGCCCAGTCCTTCAATGGGGATAACTGTTAGAAAATATTGAGCCCGAGCAGCCCGGAGACATTCAAACACCGCTTTTTGGCGAGGTGATAAATCAAACTTTACTCCCAAATTTCTGGACGATTCTTCTAAATAAGGCATTCGCCAAAGCATGTTGGGATTTAGGGGAGGCGGTGTCCTTATTAAAGAAACAACTAAGATCGAAATCAGGAAGGGACATGCACAAGCGATCCATCACACACCCATAATCAGAGTCTAACCCATCAATATCACAACCCCGAAAAATGTGGTCCTGTAAACTCCAAGATTGTGCCCTCGAGGCCACAAATGTTTAAGCAGATACATCCTGAGCCGCACATAATCCCAAACCTCCAAAACGGGTTGGAAGTGATGCCAACCTCCATTGAAAATCCCCAAAAAAGCACCACCACAAACCACGATATCCTCGATCGCACCCGGAGGCCCTTGTCAAAAATTGAAACAACTTCCCCCACATACATAGGCTGGCATGTTCTAAGGCCGAATAATAGCTTTGCCACTCCCATACACGAGCGGAGAAAAAGGAGCTCGCATTGAGGGTCCCACAAACGTGGGAGACAGGTCATCAGTTCCACCGCACAAGAAGCCCTTTTCACAGCCAAATTACTGATGAACCCTGCATCTCTGGTAACGGCGCCCCTAAGAGTTTCACACCCAGCACTGGCCTTCCAATCTCACAAGGGAACAATCCATCTTGTACCTTCACCCCATTGCACGACGGCCAAAAAACTTCTGTTTTCCTGACGTTAAGTTCAGGGCCCAAACAGGGCCCCTCCGACCTGATAATAGCTAGGGCTTTAGCCACCTCTTTATCGTCTCCGATAATCGTACCATCATCTAGGTACCAAGCATGGAAAAGAAGCTTGCAGCAATCCCTAATCTGATGAACCAGCGGATGCAAAACTAAGGCAAAAAGGAGAGGCCCCAAAGGGTCCCCCTATTGAACCCCAGTGGTGGGCCAAATATGGTCATCACCCACATATAACCTAGCCGGCTGCCCATATAAAAAATCCACCCATAGCGAAATGGACGGGCATCGGGTCCGAACCTCTTGCAGGAGGGCAGTCCTATCCACTAAGTTAAAAGCATTGGAGAAATCGACGGTAAGCATAGCCAACGATCCATCCTAGTGAAACTAATTTAAGAACCTATTTGCGCTATGGAGCACAACCTCTGCCCCATTGGGAACTCCCACCCCAAGTCACACAGATATTTAGCCATCTCCTTCCCAACACCCCTTATGGCCACCTTAGAGACCAGTCTCCTCCAGATCGCACCTACGACAATAGGTCTAATCCCGTTGTCCGGTTTGAGCAGTGGTGTGAGAGGGGCCGAGGCAACGAACTCCGCAAATCCCCTAGGGCATCTCCCCCATAAACATAAATTAACCACCACAGAAATAACCATGAGAAATTCAACGGCGATCGTAGACCCCTCTCCACAAAGAGCATCCAAAATATGTTAGGCTCTCAATCCGTCCCTCCCCCAAGAGGTCCCTTTGGGGAAAGATTTAATGCATTCAAGCACGACATCATCATCCACAACAAGAGGAGGCTCATAAAGTAAGGAAACAGGCATAACCGGAGGGGGCAGGATGGGATGCTTTGCTACCAACACTTTCATAGTATCATTACAGAAAGGTGCAACCCCTGAAGAGCATAATACTTTGACCACAGCAGTGAAATGCCCATCCACAACTTTCCGCGAACATTGTTTAACATTGTTGCACGCCATAGAATTATCGGACCCAGGGACAAGCTCCACATGACACGTGGTCGACCCCAAAGGTTGGGCAAAAAGCGATAGGATGAGCTCCTCAAAACCATCCCCATCACGCCAAGCTGCTAGCGATCGTTGAATACTATGACATTGCAAAGACTTCCTATTACCAGACCTGCGCTCCTGACGGTTAGAAGGCCTGAAAACTCGCAACGTGCAACATGGTAACAACAAAAGTCTCACCCATGCCTCAACAGAGTCTGGCATAGCCGCCACTTTACCGAGGGCAACAGTTAATGCCTGGGCTAACGCCATCTGACAATTATGAGGGATGCTCTTAACAATCGTGATAGGAAGAGAGAAGACGCGTTCAAGGAGAACCCCGTCCATAACCACCTCTCCCAAAGGAACAACTTCCCTCCCAACATTCGGCTTAGGAATCCCCACTATAAACTCCTCTGCATCTCTCGCAACCCATTTGAAATGGGCTATCCCATCCACATGGTGGCATGCCCGACTGAGAGCATGTAGGCATATACACACCCCGCACAGCCATTGGCCTGAGACCTTTAATGCCTCACCAACCGAAACAAACAAATCATAATCCGTGGAGACCGCTTCCCGCAAGGTCCCTTTCCGATCGTCCGATGACAAATGGAGCCGCTTGATATGTGCAACCAACCGAGGAAACCCCTTAGATCCCGACGTTCCATCCGGGCAGCAATGGAAACCTTTAAATGGACACAGCCAAACACCTACCTCTAATGGAGGAACCACCCTGTCATCCCGAATCCCAGACATAACAACAGCTCCCTGAATATGAATGGTAAATTCATTATCATCCTGAATAAAACCGATATAGTACCTAACGCATTAAGCGGTTAGGGAAATAATCAAATAACATCAAAGGACATGCGTTAGAAATTTTAGTCCCAAAAGATGAATACATAGAAGAAATAACCAAGAATGCTGACTTAAAGAATGGATTCTTGATGGAGAAGAATCAAAAAGGGAACCTAAGTGTTGAAGTTCTGTAATTCAAGATCAGGGCGTTGATTCATGACACGAGCATTATAGAAAAATGAAATTGGTTATAGCTCGAGTCTAAGTACTCTGTACCTACAGGAACGGTAGAAATGTATAAAGACTTTAAGGAAGTCTACCAAGTATAAAGAAAGTAATTGCTTTGTACGTCGAGATTTGCATAACCTGTGCTGAAGGCACATCAAAACATCAGAAACCATGTGGGTTATCATGAATTCGATTGACCAGAAATCGATATACTATCGTCTTACATGGAAGGCCTCACAACTAGAAGAGTCAACTAGACTGTGTGTCAAAGTATTAGCCAGACCTATAGTACATGTTCATTATCTCTGATAAAGATAGACATCTTACTTCCAAGAGATGGAAGGAAGTCATAAGAACACACTTGTGAGGGAACATCTCTAAAATATATTCTTTGACAAATGGTCAAAGAGAAAGAACGATTCAAACCATTGGTGATACGCTTAGGACTTATGAAGATTATTCTAATAGGAGCGAGAAGACTCAACTACCACGAAGTTGAATATCATGCAATAGGCGATTCCAAGTGACAACGAGGGCTCGTGCTAGTGTTCGGGTCTCAAGTCATCTCCATCACCTTCTCTCTCGACTGTTTACGTGAGCACCACTCGTCCTATTATTATTATTAGTAACCTAATATGAAAGTGTTGGTGATATTGTTGTTTTTTTCAAAAAACATGGGTTACCATTTGAAAATAGGTTAATACGAAAAAGGATTTATAAATATTGTTGTGAGTATAAAAGGTATAACAACAATATTATTTTTAGCCTACTAAAAGAATAATAACACTTTATTTAACATTGACATTTATATATATGTCTTTTATAAAAATACATATATTTTGAGACAACATAAAAATGTTCTAAACTATAAAATAATATAATTATTTTTTTACGTCATACTACTAGAACCTCATATTTTAATAAATATACATTGAATATATTTATTAATCATTCGTGATAAGACGTAACAAAACAGAAAAAGGCAACATTAGACGAATGAAGGTCTATCTTATAATATTTATTAAAGGGATTTTAATAAATATAACTACTTTAACGATAGGTTATATCAGCAACGGCGGTCGAGTCGGACCCTTGTAAACTATTACAAGGCAAGGGTCAAGACTTCGGGATATTGCCCATGTGACCAACCCACATTGTAGCAACTACATAGGACCTAAGGTGTCTTAATTAATTTAGGGCACGGATAGGTTGGATACTTGTTGGACTTACTTCATACATCATCACTCACCACCTCGTTAGATACGGTGAGTCTTCACGGCCCCACTTTTACTATGATTTAAATGATTTTTAAACATACGGGGGAGAATACATAGCTCTAATTTGGATACGGGTACATAAAATGATTGTTGCATGAGTACTTACTGTCATACTAAGTCCTCGGGAATACTATAACCGTTAGCTAGTTCAGACGTGGAACGCATGAATAGATCTATTTGGGTTGACACCCCCACCTGTGGTTAGTCGCTCTAACCTTGATTGGAGGTCAAAGCGGGTACATACTGTCCATACACATACTTATAATGTTTCATGACAGAACATTGGGCGGGGCACATAAACAACGTCAAGTGTCGGTTATGGTAGCTCATGGTAACGATGCACATACATAAGTATTGTTTGATTAACAATGCTAAACATACTAGGAAATCTCGTAGTCCGAAGGAAACATATTTTTCTACTTACTTAAACCTGTGAACTCACCAACTTTATGTTGACATTTTAGCATGTATTTCTCAGGTAACTAGAATCATGGTGCATGGGCATGCACACACGTAGAACATCTTTTAGAGACATCCCGGAATAACCTAGGGACATCTAAGTCATAGCCGACAAACTTGTTGTATGAAAAACCGTATACTTTGGAATTTAAGTACGGTACCTTTGGCATGTAACAACTATATGGAAACAATTTATGTTTTCTTGTAACAGCTTGAAACCTTTGATTATGAATGCATTAGAAGTCGTTTGTTGTAATCAAAGGCTATGAACACCATGGATCGCCACGCCCCGTGTTTCCGCCCTAGGATGGGTGTGACAAGAAGGGCTAAGCGTTTTCTTGCTAGAACTGGTAGGAAATTCATTGGTGGGCATTCTAAGGCAAGAGCAGGTTTTGACAAGTCAAAGGTGAAATGTTACAACTACTTTGCAAGGGAATGTTAGAAGGATAAAGCACCAGCTTCTGGGTTCACAAGACCAAGCCCTGGAAACAACCAAAGTCCAAACAATCAGAACAACTGAAGTCAGAACCAAGGATCATCATCCAATGCACTGTGGTTCAGCAGGATGAGAGCTTTGACTGGGGTGTTCATTTGGAGGATGCCATTATTGCTCAGACTCAACTTGGGATGATGATAGAGATTGTTGTGATGTTGGAAGCTAAAGAGAAGGAAGCAGAAGCTGCTGACCAACCAAAATCTGCCTTGGCACTGATGGCCATTGGAAAATCTTCAGGCTCATCTAGTGAGGTAGATTCCAACTCTTTTGCTAAAGTATCATGTTCTAATTGTATGATTTTGCAAGGTGAGAATGATCGTATCCATGATCAACTCGAACCTTTTTGTACTGCAGCTCTAAATTACAAAGAAAATGAAAAACGTTTCAAAGAATCAATTTAAAATCTTAAGAAAGATAGGCAAGATTTTTCAATTAAAATCAGTGAACAACAATTTTATTTAGATGTTGCATACAAAGAGTTACAAAAGAAAATGTTGAATTGGCCAAACTACAAAATGAGATCCTGCAGTTGAGCGGCAAACTTGAGAAATTGAAAAACTCTCGTTTTGTGGTGGAACACTACGAATCTGTAGTGAGACAGGTGAGTGGCAAAGGTTTAGGTACTAATGCCATTCCCCACCCGTGAATGACAAGTTTGTCAATGGGCCAGTTGATATTGATCTATCTTGTTTAGATGAATCTGCAGGTAAGGTTGATCCAATTTATGTGAATGATGAGGAGTCTGATTCCGATGAATTCATTGATGACAACAAAGTTGAGGGGGTTGCCACAGAGGAGAAGTGTGATGAATTAAAGATACAGAAAGACATTATCACTGATTGTGATAACTGTATCATGACTGAACCTGATGTAATTAACTCAAACAAAAAACTGAAAAACATGCTTTATGGCGGTTTCAAATCCGTTAAGCAAACAAAGAAAGAAAATTTTGCTAATAAACTTGGTAAGAATTTTCAAGAAAACATCACAAAGAATTATTTGTCTAAGAGTCAAGCTGCATTGGTTCAAGCACAAGTTGATGTTCATCAAACTCTTCCTAGTGTTCGTAAAAATGGAGCTTCCATAAGGAGCCTTACAAGAGAGAGCACAAGGAGAAAAGAATTTGTTTTCACTGTGGTACAACATGTCACATTCTTGTGAACTGTCCTGATAAGAATCAGGAGAAGAGGCCAGTTGTACACCAACAGGCTACATCTCCTAAGACACCACCTGCGAAGCAAGTGAACAATCAGATTCCAAAAGTGGTGAAACCACCAGTCAAGCAAATGGTAAATCCACAAGTGAAGCCTGTGGCTGTACCATCTGTTGTGAAACAAGATAGGCAACCTGCTAGTCCTGGTGCGTCTACATCTGGTAGTGCACAAACTGGTGAGAAACCTATTGTGAAGCTCTCCAAACCACAGAAGAGAAAGCTGAATAAGAGATTGAGAAAACTTGAACAAAAGTTTACTGAAAATGGAGTTTTCCAAAACCCTATTTTTGAAAAACAAAATGGTGAAGTTCCTCCTGATTCACCATCTGTTGATGAAAGTAAGCCTACTGTTCAAAAGAAAAAGAAACAAAGATCCGGGAAAAAGAAAAAAAAGTTTCTCAATCCTCTGGTTAAGACTCTCCAAAAGAGTCACCAATTATGAAAAATCATGATTGTCAGTTGATTGAAGTAGTTTATTTTGAGAAGAATGGATGACCCAAGACCACCATGGCTTGGGTATCCAATTCTAACTAATTCATTTGACTCATGCAGCTACATCCAAAAGGGACTATTGCTAACCGTTGGTATATTGATAGTGGATGCTCCCAGCACATGACATGCAACATGGCTCTTCTTCCAGATGTTAAACCATTCAGAGGCGGCTATGTGGCCTTTGTAGGAGAAAAAGGAGGAAGTATCACAAGCCAAGGCGTGGTATCGATTGGCTGTATAAGTTTTGACAAAATCAACTACTGTGAGCAGCTGAAGCACAACCTGTTGAGTGTCTCTCAAATGTGTGACAAAGAGTACTCAGTGATGTTTGATAAGTCAGAATGCCTAGTTCTCAAGCCTGTTTACGTGGTTCCTGAAGAATGGATTCTGATAAGAGCGCCAAGAACTAACGACATATATCAGATCGATATGAGTGTGGCAAAAACCACCACATCAATTGCTACTTGTTTGCTTACAAAAGCGATAGAGATTGACTCAATCTTGTGGCATAGGAAACTCGGACATCTTTCTTATAGAAAAATGAATCATCTTTTTCGACACGGCTTAGTAACCAGTGTTCCTAAAGTGAGATTTTTGGTGGCAGATGATTGTGTGCCTTGTAAAAAGGGCAAACAGTAACGAAAATCTCACAAGCCCAAGACCCTAAACTCTATTGATACCCCTTTGGAGCTCTTGCACATGGATTTGTTCGGGCCCATAAGTATCAGAAGTATTGGAGGTAAGTGATACTGTCTAGCTGTAACTGATGATTTCTCACGTTTTTCTTAGGTGCACTTTTTAGGTACAAAGGAAGAGACTGCTGAGATTCTTCAATACTTGATCTTGAATTTGGAAACATTAGGCAAGCTGAAGGTTAGAAGAATCAGGAGTGACAACAACATAGAGTTCAAGAACAATGTGATGGAGCTTTTCTGTTTAAAGAAGGGTATTCATCACGAGTTCAGTGCGCCGTACACACCACAGCAGAATGGAATTACAGAAAGGAAGAATAGAACGTTGATTGAAACGGCTCGAACCATGCTATCAGATGCAAAGATGCCAATTACCTTCTGGGCTAAGGCAGTAAATACAGCTTGTCACATTTTGAATCGAGTGCTAGTTGTGAAGCGTCACAACAAGAATTGTTATGAGTTCATCAACAATCGACCTCCCAACATAGACTGCTTAGTTTCATTTGGTAGTCCCTGTTCCTTATTGTTACAATCCAAAGATTGAAAATCCAAATTTCATGAAAAGGCAGTGGAAGGCATCTTCTTTGGATATGTTGCCAACTCTCCATGCAAAAGGGTGTATAATAAAGAGACTCGTTCAGTTGAAGAGTGGTTTGAAGTGGATTGCAGCAAGCACAACATTCTACCAGAACCAACACGTCCAGCTTGGGGTTTTGATTATGATGCCCTATTCAAGTCTTTCAATCTTCCTCCTGATTTGTCTGCTGAGGATGCTGCCAAAATTTATCACTACTGTAGCGGTGGCGATGACTCCAATTTCTCAACCAGATCCACTATACCTATTCCTACCCGGACCTTAATGCCTCATCTGCATCTAGGACTCACGAAAGTAGCAATGAAGAAGATGTTAATGTTGAAGGAGAAGCTGAACAAGTTGATCCTATTAATATTGAATCCTCTTCTGGTACACATGATGTGGGGGAGATGAGTACAAATCTCGATTCAGATATCCAGGAACTTATTGAGCCAGAAACGAGAGTGCATAAGAATCATCCAATTGACAACATCATTGGTGATCCTGATGTAGGTGTTCAGACTCGTCATAGAACCATAACTGAGAAAACTTGTCTATATGCAGAGATACTCGACACGGTAATCATGGAAACATGTATGTATGCTGGCTTTGTATCCCAAATTGAGCCGAGGAATGTGAAAGTGGCTCTCGTAGACAATTGTTGGATAGAGACAATGCAAGATGAGTTTTCTCAGTTCAGCAGGTTGCATGTGTGGGATCTAGTTGATTTTGCCGAGAGGGGTACATCCGATTGGTACCAGATGGGTGTTCAAACGCAAGACGGACGATCGGCACGTTCTAGTGAGGAATAAGGCATGACTGGTTGTTCAAGGTTTTTATCAACAAGAGGGCTTGGATTACACAGAGGTGTATGCCCCAGTTGCTAGACTTGAGGCTATCAGATTGTTTCTGGCTTATGCTTCATTTGTTAGTTTCCAGGCCTATCAACTTGATGTGAAGAGTGCTTTCCTATATGGAAAAGTTAATGAAGAGGTCTACGTTTCTCAACCACCTGGCTTTAAAGATCCGTAATACCCATATAGAGTGTATAAGTTGGATAAGGCGCTCTATGGTCTTCATCAAGCTCCCCGGGCGTTGTACGAGACGTTATCAATGCATCTATTGTCCAATGGTTTCGAAAGCGGACAAATAGACTCGACTCTTTTCATAAGCAAAGCAGGGGGAGATATTCTACTTGTATAGGTTTACGTGGATGACATTATTTTCGGGTCTACAAATGAAGATATGTGCAGAGGATTCGAGACGGTGATGAAGTCAAAGTTTGAGATGAGCAACATGGCCGAATTGTCATTTTTTCTGGGACTTCAAGTCAATCAAAGAGAAGATGGCATTTATTTTCATCAAACTAAGTATGTACATGACATTTTGGAGAAATTCAAAATGAATGATTGTTCTACTTATGACACACCGATCCCAGTCAATCACAAACTGCATCCAGACAAAGATGGAAGTGACGTAGATTGTAAATTATACCGCGAGATGATTGGTTCTCTTATGTATCTTACAGCTTCAAGGCATGATATTATGTTTTCCGTTTGCTTGTGCTCGAGGTTTCAGTCATAACCCAAGGAATCTCACTTGATACCTGTGAAGAGGATATTCAGATACCTGAAAGGGAAGCCCCAATTAGGTCTTTGTTATTCCAAGCAGCAGTCGTTTGATTTCAAAGCCTACACTGGTTCAGATTATAGCGGATGTAACCTTGATAGAAAGTCGACCTCAGGTGGATTTCAGTTCTTGGGAGACAGGCTGGTCTCCTAGCAGTGTAAAAAGTAGTCAATGGTTTCTGTTTCAACTTGTGAAGTTGAGTACATTGCTGCTGCGAGCTGCTGTTCTCATTTTGTGGATCTAGCAACAACTGAGAGACTACAGCTTGAACTACACTAGAACTCCTCTGTTCATTGAAAAAATGCCACCATGTCTATCACAAATAACCCGGTGAAACATTCCAAAACTTAACACATTGAGATTCATCACCATTTCATCCGTGATTGTGCTAAAAAGCACTTGGTTGAACTTGTACAGGTTCACACGGATGACAACTTTGCCGACCTTTTCACTAAAGCCTTTGATCGGACTCGCTTTGAATATCTTGTCAATATGATAGGAATGTTCAATCCCGAGTTAAAATCATTTTCAAAACAAGTGTTTCTTGGAAGTTACCTTTATTTTCTTAACTTATTTTTTGTACAGATCTTTATGAGATAAACAATGTAAGATTTTAGCTAGTATTATCCTATTAGACCAGTATCGGGTTATGTGTTTAGCACAAATTTTCAATTTTCTTCATTGCCCATGTCCCGTCAAGCATGCAATTTGAAGTTGAACTAAGATATGTCTTGACAACATCCGTTAAGCATATGCTATGTCACACCCCCAAATTTATTTGCTTAATAAATAAATAAAGTTCGCAACAATTGGTTCATTACACAATAGCGGAAGCTGTAATAGTGATTTCTAAGACTTGAGTACATATACAATTACTAATACTAAGTAATACAAAGATCTAAGTCCTTCTAGATCAAAGATTGGCTTGAGACTTCATAATCTATGCCCCTTCAGCTACTAGGACTTGATCCAGCATAGCTAGCCTATTCCAACCGCGCCATGGCTAAGGGTTACCTGAGAAACATACTTGAAAGTGTCAACACAAAGGTTGGTGACTTCACAGAGTTAGTTATTTCACTGCAAAACAGTTTTCTTGAAACATGATGATGACCTCATAGTCATAAATGAGTCGTTTTCCAAATGAAAACAGGTGATGACCTAACAGTCATAAAATCAAGTAGTTTTCCCCGAAAACATGTACATGACCTAACAGTCATAAAACAAGTAGTTTTCCCTGAAAACAGGCACATGACCTTACCATCATAAAATAAGTAGTTTTCCTCGAAAACATATACATGACTTTACCGTCATAAAATAAGTAGTTTTCCCCCAAAACATGCACATGACTGTACCGTCATAAAATAAGTAGTTTTTCCCCAAAACATGCACATGACCGTACCGTCATAAAATAATTAGTTTTCCCCGAAAACATGCGAACTACCTTACCGTCATAAAATAAGTAGTTTTCCCCGAAAACATGCACATGACCTTACCATCATAAAATAAGTAGTTTTCCCTGAAAACATGCACATGTCCTTACCATCATAAAATAAGTAGTTTTCCCCCGAAAACATGATGATAAATTCTTTGTAAACAAATAATTCCAAGCGCATATGATAAACAAAACAAGTATTGTTGATCTATTCGTATGCTAGCTAGGCTTACAAATAATATGTTCATACATGAGTCTGTAACCAAACCCTGATTGGTGAATGCCTCTCCCTCGCTTTAGAACGGAATAAGACAATATGCGGCCATTCGACCCTCTAAGTCGTCGGTTAGCGCGACTAACCATGACCGGGGGCGTCATCCCCAATAGTACTATTCATAAAATCTTAGGCTAAGTCCATAGCTAATGGTTACAAATGATGATGATGTTCAGGGGACTGTAAGAGCTCTCTAATTTTTCCCTCATGTAAACATAATGATAGTGTCTTGTTTTCTTGTTATCATATAAAAATATTTGCAATGTTTTCTCAGGTGCTTGAAACAACAATGTTTCCAAATGTAATGAGCAATAATGTGAAATATGATATGCAAGTATGTTTCTCCCCCTGAAATTTTCAAAACATTAAAAAGAGAAAAGGGGGCCGTGAACTCACCTTGTGATTGATGTATGCTAGCAAATAACAGTGTGCTAATGGTTCCTGCCTATCTGTACCCTAATCACACAAGGGTACTAATGCGTTAAAACTACCCATCTTAAATGCAAGTTGTTCACCCATCTTAACGAATCCCGTTAAGTACTCCTTTGTTTAGTAAAAACAGTGTTTTTGTGTAACGACTCACTGGTGATTATTATTTCGGTCTAGATGATTACATATTTTTTGAGAAAATATTACGTTTCCAAATTGGTGACTTATTACGTTCACCAAAAATAAATATTATTTTTGTAACGACTTATAATTTATTCACACTAGGGTTCACGTATATACATATAATTATTTCTCAAAAACAATTGTATAAAATCTTGAATATTGTTCAAGTATGTTCATGCATGTCTATTTGTCTTTATAATTCCATGTATGTGTAATTTCATGCCACTACGTCCGCATGTAATTATATATTCCAAGACGACATTTCTTAATTCATCTATGTCCAATATGCATACAATCATATTTATTTTTATCAAACATATGAATGCATTCATGCATGTATTTCCTCACTTCTATACATGCATTAAAGTGTTTTTACTATGTTACATGCATATGTAAACGTATATTTTTAGACGAAATAGTCAACATGTTTCCAAGATTTATGTATCTACACACACATACACATTCATGCCTAGTATTCGGGTTTTTAAACATGATCATTTACACGTTTATTTCTAGCATTTATCTATCATAACATGTATATATTCTTTCGTGCTTATATCAAATAACCTAACCATTTCATAAAATATGTTCCATGATTATTTACCATAACCACACTCATACATAAATATATTAGGATTTTTATATATATGTATACACATAACAATTTGTCCAAGTTCAACAACTAAGATTATACACATACATATATATGTCACGACTTATATGTACACATACACACTTAGCAATTTCCATGTTAATCGAATACCATTATACATATACCTATATATATATCTCGGCTCATACATACATATATATATATATATATATTCATGCTCACATATTTTTCTCATCAAATGTTAATCATATCTTTAGATCCACTTATCATCATATAACATGTTCAAAACAACAAAGTGTACATGCACATGCAAATCTCGGACATGTATGTATATATTTATATACAAATCTTGAACTTTTAATCTATTAAAATTTAGACTCTATAAAATCACAAGACCTTTAGAGATGGTTTCGTTTTTAGGGTGAACACCAAGCTTAAAAACAAGGATAAAAGATGAAACTAGAGATATGGGGTCGGTTTCTCATACCGCTAGACAAGCTAGGGAAGAATCACGTGTAGATGACGGTGGTAGCTTGATTCACTAGTGGGAACCTTCTTAGAACTCCATGAACTCTTTGAATCTACAAATCTTATAGCTAAACCCCTAAGGAAGTTTGTTCTTGATATTTGAAAGGGTAAAGTATGTGCATATGTATGTATGTCATACACATGGAGGGGACAAAGGGAGATTGAGTGTTTAACTCACCACTTATCATTACAAGGAATGGTTGATTTGATGGACTTGACTCTTGCTTGATTTCCTAGTTGAAAGGGTATGAATCTTACAACACAATTATAGTTTGTGATGGTGGAGTGGTAAGGTGGGTGGCCCCCACCTAGTCTCGACCGAAAGGGGGTGTTAGGGGTGGGGGGTGGGTCTTGTACAATCACTAGTTGCATCCTAGTTGTTAGTTAGATACGACTAAGGTAGTGTAAACCCGATAGGTGCTCCCGTGATGTAATATCCGGTTCAATAACTTTTAACTACTAACATGTCCTACATTTTGTGTAGTTTGACTAGTTTTAATAATCTGCTAGTGAATCCGGACATAGTTAGTAACTTAACTACTTTATGTATGTTCACACATAGATAATATATTAGGAACCGTGTGAACCCAAGTTTTTTTTATCAATATTTATAGATAAATGTCACCGATACATATTTTATGTAAACTAAATATACTTCTAGACTTCATTTGTATAAAATTTGTTAATGACCAATGACCGTACATTGCGGGTTATAGATGTTCGTGACCTAGTAATTCTCATAATTACTAAAATGTAAAATGTGTTTCTTTGCTAGACTCTTGACAATACTTTGTCAAAATAATGATTTAGGGAATATGAAATACGAATGTGCTAAAATGAATATGGGTATTGACCTGGAATACTGGGTGTCACATTCTCCCCATTTTAAAGAGAATTTCATCACAAAATTCATTTGTTGTTATCTTGCTTTGATGTTTTCGTGAACAAGGACGGGTACTTGGCTTTCATTTGATCTTCGCGTTCCCATGTATACTCAGGACCACGCTTTGAGTTCCGGTGTACCTTAACCAATTTAACATGGCTACGCCTTGTTCTCTGAACTTTCCAGTCTGTGATCTCAATAGGTTCCTCAACGAAGTTCAGTTTGTCATTTATGTGAATCTCACCAGACGGTATGATCAATGTCTCGTCTGATAGAAACTTCTTTAGGTTGGACACATGAAACGTATCATGTACATTGCTTAGTTCCTATGGCAATTTAAGTTTGTAGACCACGGGACCAACCCTAGCTAAAATTTCAAACGGTCCAATAATCTTTGGGTATTGTTTGCTACGATTGCCAAACCTGACAACTTCTTTCCAAGGTGAGACTTTTAACATAACTCGGTCTCCAACTTGGAATTCTAATGGCTTTCATCTGTTGTTAGCGCAACTTTTTTGTCAACCTTGAGCGGATTTTAGACGTTCCTTAATTTTGAAGATCTTGTCGGTGGTTTCCTGGCTAATCTTGTAACACCCGGATGATTCCCAAGTAAAATAAAGGTTAAAAGTGTCAAAAGATAAAGTTCAGGGGTTGAATTGTAAGTTTTTCAAAGATGAAGGACAAAAAGGGAAAATTCTGAAAAAGAGGCGGATGTCGGACCGACATCCAATCCATATCGGTCCGATATGTGTTGACGAAGGTATGAATGAGGTGTTGACACGTGTCCTATGACTCACTAATGTAATTCTGACGCGTGGCACCAGGTCGGACCGACATCTCCACCCATTACGGTCCGATAGCCGCAAAATGACGAACGGTCCAGTAGGAGCAGGACGCATGTAGGGCTATTGCAGGCAGGGCAATAGCGGACCGCTATCCCCCTGCATAACGGTCCAATATGGGACCAAAATCAGCCTATTAATAGATGGATCGATTTCAGATCTTGGCACACACACACACCTTCAAATACACACACATAATCTCTGGTAGCTCGATTCCCGAGGTTCTGGTCCGCTCTCAAAAGTCCGGTTTTCTTGCAATTCGTTCGCAAAACTGCCATAGATAGTGTCGAGTTAAGGTTTCTGAACATCCCGAGGTTCCTTCATATAGACCTAAGATAGGAATGTTATTTATGATAATGTCGGATATGATCTAGGGTTCTGTCGAAGTGTTGATTGTTATATTCGATACAGGAGGAGGTTCAACTTGAGGTGAGTTCCTGTGCTCTATGAAATGTTTTGTAAATGATTTTTATCTGAGATCCCAATACTATCCGTGCATATATCCTATAATAAGTACTTATTATGGCCATGATTGGGGTGGGACCTAGGGACAAGACCGATCCTCTTGTTTGAGATCTGGTACGTATGAGACCTGTAGGATCGTGAGATTACAAGGTGATTCTATTCTAGTTGATATTGGCGGAAACAATAGCAACTAACAAAGTAAACAAGTAAAACAGCAAGAATACTGATAAATGCACTGTTGTATTGATCTGCTGTGATTACAGGATTACAAGCAAAAACTCTTTCAAGGCACTTTGAAAGCAAACTAAAAAGCACATTCAAGCACACTCAAGCACACTTACTATGAAGTGTTTACACAGTATTTATAGTAACTCAGAATCAAGACAAACCCTTGATTCTGAGGATCAGATCGAACACAGACCGTTGATCTTGTTTATTAATCTAAATTATACGCAAAGGCTAATCTAGATAACTTTATTGAAGCGTCTTCTTAGGCATCATTGTTTGCATGCTTGGAGACGCGCAACAAGGTCCTTTATTGGTTGCACCACTGAGGTTCCTTCTGCTTGGAGTGTGGCAGTTGCTTTTGCAGAAAGTTGTCAGAGACGCTTGGCATGGATAGTCAGCTGCAACGTTTGGTCTTCAGTGAATAAAGCTATCAGCAGCAAAGTTGAAAATACTGCTGCTGATAAGCCCATCAGCAGCAACTTGTGTTGAAGGCTGCTGATAAGCCTATCAGCAGCAACAAGTGTTGAGTGCTGCTGATAAGCCTATCAGCAGCAACAAGTGTTGAATGCTGCTGATAAGCCTATCAGCAGCAACAAGTGTTGACTGCTGCTGATAAGCCTATCAGCAGCAATTGTACTTAGAATAATTTGGTAGCAATCAGTCTTTGGTTCTACAAACTCCCCCTAGACTGATGCAACCAAAATTCTTCTAATCACTTTGCTGCTGAAGCTTTTGCATGTGTCTGACTATCCTTTCAACCTCATATCCTCTTGGATCCTTGCTGGGATTGTTCAGTGGAAGTTCAGACAGAGTCTTGATGTCTTTGGGTTGCATTTTGAAGATTGCTTTGCTTGAACATCTCATCTGCTGCTTCTTGGCATCAGTTAGTGTGAACTCATCCAAGTCAGCATTGTAGGACCAAGATACAAATGGAGAGTGGGACTTGAGTGGTTTGATATCCATGACCACATCTTTGCTAGGGTTGAAGTAATGTCTGATTGCTAGCATAAGATGTTTCCCTCTCTCATTTGCAGGCTCATGAGCTTCACCCAGCTCCAAAATTCTTCTTAGGTCTGAATCTGGTAGTTGCAGAACCTCATCAACAGACCTGTATGTAGATCTTCTTCTTTCAGTTCTCCCCCTGAAGATCTCAAACCTTTGACCCTGTGGATTGTAGACCCATTCAACAATGTCTCTTGAGTCTTCAGGTTTAGATGAGGATTTTGATTTCTTCAAGGGAGGCTGTTGAGGAGTGGGAGCTGGGTGGGATGATTTGGACTTGTTGGGTGGAGGAGTGGAAGGTTTGGGGAGGAGAGTGGAAGGATGATGGACTGAGGAAGAGGTAGGTGAGGGAGAAGGCTTGGGTTTCTTTGTCTTTGGTTTTTCTTCTTCTTTGATAAGTACCCTTTTCTTGGAGCCTTTCTTCCCTAGTCTTTCTTCCTCATCCTTTTTAACCTTGAAGTAGAGGGCTTGCAGGTTCATGAAATTCATTGGACCTAGCCTCCTTCCACTGTCTCCTCTAGCCTTAAGGAAGTCAATCATGACCTTCCTTTCTTCATGGGTTCTTTTATTCAGTGCAATGGTCTTCTTGGACTGTAGCTTGGCTTTTTCTTCTTCTTCAGCCTTTTTCTTGCTAGCCAATTGACCCTGCTGACCCATGAAGGCTCTGTAAATCTCTTTGTTTGAAAGTTTCTCAAGGTAGTCTGCATCCTCACCTTGAGAGATCAGAGCTTCAGTCCACTCTTCCCTTAATTCTTTTGCTAATTTAGAATCAGTGATTCTAAACTTAGCATCTTCCTTCTTCTTCTTTTCATTCTCTTCTTCTTCTTCCTTGGCAAACTTTTCCTGCAGCTGTCTGGCAAGTTTTTCATCTTCCTCAACTTGAGACCCTGCATGGATTTTAACTTTCATCTCATCCAGCTGTTTGGCATACAGCTGGATTGTTTGTTGTCTTAGGAGTAAGGCTGTCTTTCTTTCTTGATGCTTCGTTTGATAAGCCATCTCTTCAGCCATCTCTTCTTCTTCTCTCTTTCTTCTCCTTTCTTCTTTCTCCTTCTTTTCTTTTAGCAATCTCTCTTCATCCTCTTTAGTCATAATGCCCTTTCCTTTATCAAAATTGGATGCCTCTGCTCTGGCTTCACTGATCACAGCAACAGTTGATTGTGGAACTGTTGGAATCTCAGCCTCGGCTTCATCGTCATCTTCGGAGATTGACAAGGAAAGCACATTTGGTTGGTTGGTTTGGGACTCATGATCTGTTATCTCTCTTAGTTGATCCTTAATTGATGATCTTAACCCATAGGCTGCAGAATTAATGTCAACTCTGGGAGAAGATGAGTTGGAGTCAGTGTCAGAGTTTGACACAGACTCATACCCCTCAATCCAACCTTCATTTACAAGATGGGCTCTGACAGTTTGCATCATTCCTTGACTCTCTGATGAATTGATGTTGCAGATGTTGAATCTTAGTTGGTAGATCTTTAGTAGAAAGTCTGAGGGTAGCTGAAGAATGTCCCTGGTGTTGATGGTGAGAGAGGTGCTGTTGCTTAGAAGAAGATTATGGTCAAAGGACTTATTGCTAGACCATCCAACCACATCTAAGTCCTTGACCATTGTCTTGTACAGGAGTCTTTTCAGGCTCAGAACTTCTTCTTCATTGAGAAGACTGCTCCTTGTGATTTGAAGATTGTTGGGAGACAGTCTTCTTTCTGCAGCCTGAGATGACTCAGGAGACTCTACCCGTTTTAGTTCTTTGATTAGTCTTATGAAGTTGGGTAGGTTGTCCTCCATCAAGTCATAGAACAAGTCAATGGAAAGGTCTGCTGAGAGGTCTGATGAGTTGTTGATGCAGATGAGATCATATAGGTCAAGGATTTCAAATGGATGAATTAAATCCCAGTCTAGCTCTTCTACTCCGCTAAACTCCCGACCTATCCAAAACCTCTCAGTTTTCCCATCGTACCCCCAAGCTAGTATAATATCAAACTCTAGCTGTGTGGATGTCAGTGGGAAGTGGGGGGCAGATGTATGACTTATGATGGCTGCTGCTTGTGGAAGGATGCTGAATGATGCATTTGTTTGTTCTGTGTCTTCAGCATCATTCAGCATTTCATCGACAGCCCTGACGACCAACTGCCAGTCTTCAGATATCTCTTCGTCTTCGTTATCTGGGGCTGGCAAGTCATGAACTTGGACAAAAGCTGGCTTGTATTGTGAGCTTTGAAGAACAAACTGCTCTTGAATCCAGTCGTCCAGACTGTCTGTATCTTCTTCCATAGAAACCATCTCCCCCTTTTTGGTTGCATCAGCAGACAGGTAAGCATCCGTTTGGGTGCCTACTGATACAAGAGAGGGAGTGGCTAGAGTTGGGCATTTATGGGCTGCATGCATAGCGACTTGGTGTCTTAGTTTGGACATTTCAGCCTCTAGCATAGCCACCCTGGCCGTCAATTCCAAGTTATGAAGTTTCAGTCTGTCCTCATCCACAGTTGTGGAATCCTTGGACCTAGATGGGGCCGTAGGCCTAGCCTCAGCATCCCCATCACCCATGGTTTCTTGGCGCCTGGGATTCCTCTCAGTGAAGGGAGTTTCCAAGGAAACACCCTCACCATGAGTTGCCGTGGTTGAGGTCTTAATGATGTTGTCACTGTCCTCCTGGTCAGTTGATGGACCAGCAGTAGTGACAGCCTCGTCCACATCCACTCTTTCAATACTCCCAGAGTGGACCTCCAAGGGTGAAGAACTTGGGTTGGGTGTTTTGGAAGCAAGACCAATCAGTACCTCCTGAATAGTGGTAGTTGGAGAAGGTACATCACTTTGGTCAGGTTCCTCAACACTTAAGTTCAAGGAAGATAGGAATGGCTCAAAGGGCTGATCTATGGATCCGGGAAGTGATCCTAATCCTAATAGAGAGACTTCCGAAGGAGTCTCTCTAACAATGTGGCATTCCCTTATGATATTCTCACTAGAATGTTGTGATTCTGAGTGAGGGATGTTGGCTTGGGTTTGGGCCTTGGAGGCAAGAGAAGAAGGAGTTCTCTTGCCCCTCTTTCTTGTATACTTGGCTGCAACTGGGGCCCTGTGTTCCAGTTGAGCAATCAAACTGTGGGAGAGTGATGTATGTGCCTGTGCATCCTCAGTAGAATGCACAGGGGTTCGATCAAGGGAAACAGTAGTTTGAATTTGTGGCAGTGAGGAGGAGGGTGTGGGATCAGTATCAGCTGGGTTTGCTGAACTGTCACCCTGGGCACTTTGCGTGTTCAACATTGTAGATAACAATGGAACATCGGCCCCTGAGAACTTTGATGAAACTGTTCTCATGCTCTGAAAAATGTTGTTCTTATGTCCCAGTATTGAGTAGATTCTTGCAGTTTTTGAAAGATCTTGGTGCTCAATATTGAACACTTCCTGCAAGAATCTTGGGTACATGAAGAACTGTGCTTTCACCCCTTCTTGAAGGTTGTATCTCAAACCTTCAAGAATGAGGTGGGAAAAATTGAAACCTGCCCCTGTTATCATACCGTGAACTGCCGACGCAAGTCCGGAGCTAAGTTGGTTCCAGCCACTCCTCTTCTGGGATATGCATTGGAGAAGAGTGTGGCAGAGATACTTCCATTTGGGACCCATGAGTGCCTTCTCTATTGTATACTCTGTTTGATTTCCAGTGTACCCTATGGATACAAAGGTCCTCATGTATACGTCTCTTGGGTAAGAGATGGCGTCCCCTTCATCCTGAAGCTTGAGGTGTTGGCGGAGCTTGGCTTCAGTGATGATTATCTCCTTGCCGTCTACTGTGCCTTTGATTTGAGGAGTGCCCTGTTCAGTGGAATACACGGCTGAGCTCCAAAAATTTTCCATGTGGGAAGTGTAGATGGTTGGGTTGACTGTTAGGGCATGGCGGATTTTGGACCGACAAAGGAAGTCGATCATATCATCGAATCCTTCGGATTTCTTGCCCTTGATTAGGTATGCAGTTAGGTTGTGATATGGGGAAAACTTGTCGTTGGGGTTGTTTATGTCCGCGCCTGCCATTGTTATGGATTTGGAGGGAAGAGGGAAGGGTGTTTGAATGGTGGTTAAGTATGGAGGGCTTGGAATGCTGTGGGGACGGGAGAGAAAGTGATGGAAGTTAGGTTTGAAATTGAATATGAAGAGGTTGTGGGGACGTTTGGGATTTTGATATAACGGCAGACGAGGGAAAAAGCAAATTTTCTTGTACAGTACAACCCTTTTTACTTTTCACTGTTACAGCTGTAAAACACTCGAGCAGTCATGGTAAAGACTGAGAGTAGTTTTTACCGTGGGTAAAAGTTAATGTAGACTTGTTTTACCCATCAGCAGCAAACTTGGTTGCTGCTGATGGTGAGCTATCCGCTGCAAACTTGGTTGCTGCGGATAGTTAAGTCTTTCAGCAGCAGATTTGGTAGCTGCTGATGGATGTATTCATCCGCAGCAAAGATGTTGCTGCTGACCGCCTTAAAGCTATCCGCAGGAAACTTGTTCCTGCTGATAACTTAAAGAGATCAGTGGCAAAGGCTTTGCTGCTGAAGAGTAAACCTGTCAGCAGTGAAAAAGTGCTGCTGATATTAACATTTTATTAAGAACAAAGACATAGACATATTTACAAGGAAAGATAAAAATTAGAGACATGTCTTATTCAAAGTTCATCATGCCAATTGATTCAACTAGATATCGAAATCTTGCTTCATCAAAAGGTTTAGTGAACAAATCAGCATATTGCTCATTTGTGTGAACCTTGGATAGAACAATTCTCTTTTTCTCAGCTTGATCCCTGATAAAGTGATACCTGATGTCGATGTGCTTAGTCTTGGAATGCTGGACTGGATTATTCGTGATGGAGATAGCACTCATGTTGTCAATGTGAATTGGAGTCTGCATGAAGGTCATTCCATAGTCAAGCATTTGATTTTGGATCCAGATGACCTGTGCACAGCAGCTTGAAGCTGCAATGTATTCTGCTTCAGCTGTTGAAGTAGAGACACATGTTTGCTTTTTGCATTGCCATGAGATGAGCCTTCCTCCAAGAAATTGACATCCCCCAGATGTGGACTTTTTGTCCAGGTTACAACCCCCATAGTCACTGTCAGTGTAGGCATAGAGATTGACATTTCCATTCTTTGGATACCATAGCCCAAGTTTTGGAGCTCCCTTTAGGTATCTAAAGATCCTTTTGACAGCTTGAAGATGAGACACTTTTGGAGCTGCTTGAAATCTTGCACAGAGACAAACTGCAAACATGATATCTGGTCGTGAGGCAGTGAGATACATAAGAGACCCTATCATTGCTCGGTACTGATGTTGATCAGTGTCCTGTCCTTCTTTGTCCGGAGATAATTGATGGTGCACTTGCATAGGAGTTCTTGCAGCAGAGCAGTCAGCCATTTTGAACCTCTCCAAGATGCTTTTGACATACTTGGATTGACTTATGAAGATTCCATTTGGTACCTGTTTGACTTGAAGTCCTAAAAAGAAATTTAGTTCACCCATTGAACTCATTTCAAATTTGGAATGCATCAGAACTTCAAAGTCTTTGCAGAGCTTCTTTCTTGTAGATCCAAAGATAATGTCATCAACATAAATCTGGACCAACAAAATTTCTCCCCCTTCATCTTTGATGAATAATGTCTGATCAATGGCCCCTCTTCTGAAGTTGTTGCTAAGTAGATATCCAGATAAAGTTTCATACCAGGCTCTTGGGGCTTGGTGTAAGCCATAGAGAGCTTTGTCCAGTTTTAAGACCTTATTTGGATGTGCAGGATCTACAAAGCCTGGAGGCTGTTTGACATAGACCTCTTCACCAATCTTGCCATACAAAAAGGCACTCTTCACATCCATTTGATAGACCATAAAGCTTTTGGATGCTGCATATGCCAGAAAGATTCTGATGGCTTCCAGACGGGCAACAGGAGCAAAAACTTCATCATAGTCAATGCCTTCTTCTTGAGTGTAACCTTGAGCTACCAGTCTGGCTTTGTTTTTGACCACGATGCCCCTTTCATCTTGTTTGTTTCTGAAGACCCATCTTGTTCCAATGACTGTTTGACCAGGTGGAAGATCAACAAGCTTCCAAACATCTTGTCTTTTGAATTGCAGCAATTCTTCCTGCATTGCTTCAATCCAGCTGTTGTGTTTGAGAGCTTCATCAATCCTTTTGGGTTCTACCTGAGATAGAAAACAAGAGAACAAACAAATGTTGGCTTCATGAGACTTACTTCTTGTCTGGATACCTGTGTGGATTTGGCCAATGATGTTTTCCAGAGGATGCTCTTTGTTTATTTTCTGTGCTGGTATCACATCCAGCCGTATTCCCTCTTCAAGATTACTTTGGTTTAGATCAGGATTGTCTTCAGTTGTGAGGAGAGGAGCCTGGAGGTTCTGGTTATTGTGTTCCACATGGTCAGCAGTAGTAGCATCAGAGGCCTCTTCAGTATGAATTGAGGAGGCTTCATTATAGATTTCTTGGTTAGAGAGATTGCTTCTTGTGGTGTTGGAAGTGCCGGCTTCACCTGTACTGGCTTCAATAGCTTCTGCCACTGATGGAGGATCAATGGATGGCCTTTTCATCCTGATGTAGGGACTGGGAAAATCCAGTCTGTAGTCAGAAGAAGAGGTTGAGGCAGAAGATGTTGATTTTGAAGAAGAAAACTCCATATTTGAGAAAATGAGGGGCTCAAATATCTGGGTGAAGGAGTCTATATCAAAGAGCCAGTTAGGACCTTTGCCTTGTTCACAGACAACATGTTCCCTGCATTCCACATTGGCAGATTCTTCCACAATCCGAGTCCTAGAATTGAATACTCGGTAGGCCTTTGATTGAGAGGAGTAACCCACAAAGTAACCTTCATCAGACTTTGCACCGAATTTAGGAAGAACCCCATTTGTGATGAGGATGGTACATGGACATCCAAAAGGCTTTAGGAAGCCAATGTAGGGAACTCTTTTGAGCCATAGTTCGTAGGGTGTTTTCTGGAGAGGCTTAACAATAAGGACTCTATTCTGCACATAACAAGCTGTGCTTACTGCTTCCGCCCAGAAAGTAAGGGGCAGCTTTGAGTCAGCCAGCATAGATCTTGCTGATTCAATTAGAGTCCTATTTCTTCTTTCAGCAACCCCATTTTGTTGAGGGGTTCTTGGAGCACTGTATTGCCTTTCAATTCCCTTGCTCTCACAGAAACTGTTCAGAGTGTGATTTTTGAACTCTGTTCCCTGATCACACCTTATGATCTTTACCTTCAGATTGCTTTGATTCTCTACCCTGAGAATATAGGTTTTGAGAATCTCAGCAGTTTCATCCTTTGTTCTTAGGAAGAATACCCATGAGAATCTGGAGAAGTCATCAGTTATCACCAGACAATATGACTTTTTGCCCATTGACATGACATTCGTAGGACCGAAGAGATCCATATGCAGTAGCTGGAGAGGGGTGTCATTTGTGTTTAATGTCTTGGGCTTGTGGGAACTCTTGTGTTGTTTTCCCTTCAAGCAGGCAATGCAGTGATCATCTAGCTGGAATTCTTTGTCAGGAAGTCCTCTGACAAGATTGTCCTTCACTAATTTATTAATTGTTTTGATGTTAACATGGCTTAACCTCCTGTGCCAGAGAGCGGATTCATCAACTGATGCCTTTGACAGAAAACATGAAACACTACCAGAAGGAGTGACTTCATTCATGTCAAGCACATATAAGTTGTCCTTTCTATTAGCAGTTAGGAGAATCTTCTCTGCAGGGGGTTTAGATAGGCCAGGGGCTAACACGAAACACTCTTTGTCAGTGAAGAGCATCCAATGCTTTTGATCACATACTTGGGAAACACTCATGAGATTGAAGTCAAGTTCTTTAACATAGTTGACTCTTTCAATACTCATTCTTTCATTTGACACAGTTCCTTGTCCAGTGATAGATCCACCCTTTGAGTCACTCCCAAAGGCAACATATCCTCCATTGAAAAGTCTGAAGTTAGAGAGGATGGACCTGTTGCCTGTCATGTGCCTGGAACAGCCGCTATCTACCACCCAAGTGTTGTGTTTGTTGCCTAGCTGTCCCTGCACATGGGAAATATCTAATTAGTGGGAGGAACATTGTAGCTTGCAGCATTGTAGATAATCGTTGCTAATTTGCCATTGTCAGCAAGCTTGCAGTCAATGGAATCACTTGTTATGCTTGGAGATTGTTTGACCCTCCATTGCTGTGCTGGTGGTCTTCTAGCTTTCTTTACATTGTCGGCAGAAGATTTTGTTGCTAACAATTTTGGCTTATTTGCAGCCGATTTTGTTGCTGCTGATGCAGTTGTTTTTGATTTTCCTTTGTCAGCAGCAGAGACTTTTGCTGCTGAAGGCTTTGCTGGAGCAGTGGCAGTCTTTGCTTCTTGATGCTTTGTTTTGGATTTTGCTTTGTCAGCATCAGACACTTTTGCTGCTGATGTCGTTGTTTTTGATTTTCCTTTGTCAGCAGCAGAGACTTTTGCTGCTGAAGGCTTTGCTTTTGGTTTCCTGGACTTTACTTTATCAGCAGCGATTTTGTTTGCTGCTGATGGGCTGAACACAGATGGACGATTTGCAACTTGATTAAAAGGGTTGAACTTGCATGTTGCAGCAAAGTGGTTTGATTCCCCACATATGATGCAAGTTTGTTGAGGTTTCTGCATCTTCACTCTTTGAGGGGATAGAGACTTCCTGAACTTTGTTACCTTTGCATCATAGCTTCTTACCTGTTTGTTTCTGTTTGTTTTCTCAAAGGCATGCTGCTTTGAGTTTCTTTGGTGATCAAGGTAGTGAAAGCAGGTGCTGGCTGTGTGATTGTATTTGCCACACACAAAGCAAGATAGTGCTATCTTGTCCCTGTGAAAGTGCACATAGTCCTTTCTTTGAAACAAATCTTTGAAGTTCCAGGGATGAGCTTTGTTATGTTCAAAAGTGGCTTCTTCTAGTGTCTTTTGAACATAAGGAACCTTTTCTCCAGGTGCATGAAAGATATCAAACACCCTTCTCTTTGTGATTGGCTTTGACTGAGACTTTGGGTTGGTGAAACCTGATGTCTCTCCCTTTTCAATGTTTAGCTTTCTTCCACCTGGAGGATAGCTAATCTTGATTTGTTTGAATGGGATTGGTGCTGGAATAGCTGGAGTAACAACAGGAAATTCAGCTTTGTTTAGAACAGCTTCAGAGATAGGAGCAGATGGGACTGCACTAGTTTCACAATTGTCTGAGCAGGTTGACTCAGATTCTGAAGAGGTGGAGCAGTTTTCCACAACACATGCATCCATTAAAGGATCAAGGGTTTGGTTTGCCATGTCAAGGTTTGCAGTATTGAAGCTTGGTTGGTGAATGGCAACATAATCAGCAGGAGGAGGAACTGTCTGGTACTCGTCACTATGATATCCAAGTCCAGTTCTTACTCTTTCATGGACTTGAATATCTAACAATCTTTGTAGTTTTTTAGATGAAAATTCATATTTTTCAACATGAACTTTCTGTTCAGCCAGTTCAGCTCTGGTAGCTTTAAGTTTTACTAATAGATCATCAATCTGAGTTTCTAGATTAGTTTGTTCGTGTTTTAATGAAGAAATCTCTTTCTTAAGACAGTTAATTTTTTCTTTGTAAGTATCTTCGACCTTTTTGAATTCAGACTTCATTTGATGAAACTCTTCATTTTGATCTATCAGATTTTGGTTATGCTTTCTATAACCTAAAACTTTGTCAATGCAAGCTTGAGAGCAAAGATGTTCAAATACCTGAGGTGGTATCTCTGCATTGTCTGCCATAAGTGCTTGGTTGGAGGCAGAAACATCTTCATATTGAAAACTCCAGTCAAAGTCTGTAGTTCCAACATTTGAACATGCTGCAGTTTGTGCTGGAGGAGTTCCTTGCTGCTGCTGCTGCTGCCTGGGCTGTCCTTGATAGGCTTGCTGCTGATAGGCTTGTTTTTGATGGCTGGCACCCTGATTGGCTTTTGGTGCCTTGCACTCCCTGGCAAAGTGACCCATTTGGTTACAGTTGTAACACCGGATCTTGCTTTTATCCAAACCAACTCTGGTGTTTGAGTTGTTGTTTGGAACAGATCTTCCGGTTCTAGAGTAGAACCTTTTTGCTCTGAGGGAGAGCATTGCATAAGAGTGCTGAATATCCATTTCTTCCAGATCATCTGGATGAAAGCATTCCAAATCCTCCTTAATGAAGTACATGCTGCTTAAGCTGTCAGAGACAAAGGCAGTAGAGGTTGACTGTTGAGGAGGCGCTTCTAGAAGAAATGGAGATGAGTTGGATTGTGAAACAGTTGGTGTTTGAGGATGAGTGACAATGGGAGGATGGTAGTTGCTTGCACTAGGACCAGAATGATCAGAGTGAAGTGCTGAGGTGTTGGTGGAGGAAGTGGTGGCTGATTGATAACTGGAGCTCCTTTCTTTAGCCTGAATCATTTCTAATTCATAGGTTTTAAGCATGCCAAAGAGCTCAGTCATCTGGAGAGTCTTTAGATTCTCCGTTCTTCTGATGGACACAGTGTATAGTGTCCAACAGGTGGGAAGAGATCTTATGAACTTCTTCAGAATGTCTTCATTTTCCAGGGTCACCTTGGAGCACTGCAGTTCTCCTACCAGATACGTGTACCTGTTATATAAAACTGTTAGTGACTCACCTTCCTTCCAGGCGAAGTTCTCATACTGTTGCTTGAGGATGTCACGTCTGTTTTCTTTGACCTCCTCAGATCCAGCAAACATCTTCTCCAGGGCTTCCCATAACTCCTTTGCGGTTTTGTAAGCCCTGAAGTTGTGAAAAACTTCATTTGGAAGGCACATTTGGATAGCTCCTAATGCCTTGAAGTCCACCTCCATTTTCTTGATGTCTTCTTCAGAATACTTGGAGGGTTCCTTCGGGACTAGTGGTCCTCCAGAGTCAGCCGAGGCCACCATGGGGATATAAGGTCCATCCCTTATGGATTTCCACATTCCGTATTCTTGGTAGCAGAAGAAGCTTTCCATACGGTTTTTCCACATATCATAGTCCTCCCCAGACACCAACCTCGGTGGTCGGTTGATACTGCCGATGTCTTCAAATCCATTACTTTGTGCCATTTCTGTTTTGTGTGACTTGATTAAGAATAGAGTTTAGAATAGAATCAGAAAGTGATTAAACAAATGTTAGTTTGTTTAATCTTGAGCCAAAGCTCTGATACCACTTGTAGGATCGTGAGATTACAAGGTGATTCTATTCTAGTTGATATTGGCGGAAACAATAGCAACTAACAAAGTAAACAAGTAAAACAGCAAGAATACTGATAAATGCACTGTTGTATTGATCTGCTGTGATTACAGGATTACAAGCAAAAACTCTTTCAAGGCACTTTGAAAGCAAACTAAAAAGCACATTCAAGCACACTCAAGCACACTTACTATGAAGTGTTTACACAGTATTTATAGTAACTCAGAATCAAGACAAACCCTTGATTCTGAGGATCAGATCGAACACAGACCGTTGATCTTGTTTATTAATCTAAATTATACGCAAAGGCTAATCTAGATAACTTTATTGAAGCGTCTTCTTAGGCATCATTGTTTGCATGCTTGGAGACGCGCAACAAGGTCCTTTATTGGTTGCACCACTGAGGTTCCTTCTGCTTGGAGTGTGGCAGTTGCTTTTGCAGAAAGTTGTCAGAGACGCTTGGCATGGATAGTCAGCTGCAACGTTTGGTCTTCAGTGAATAAAGCTATCAGCAGCAAAGTTGAGAATACTGCTGCTGATAAGCCCATCAGCAGCAACTTGTGTTGAAGGCTGCTGATAAGCCTATCAGCAGCAACAAGTGTTGAGTGCTGCTGATAAGCCTATCAGCAGCAACAAGTGTTGAATGCTGCTGATAAGCCTATCAGCAGCAACAAGTGTTGACTGCTGCTGATAAGCCTATCAGCAGCAATTGTACTTAGAATAATTTGGTAGCAATCAGTCTTTGGTTCCAGTGTTGTTTATGTTGCATTCATCCATCTAACAATTACCATATGGCCAATGCGTCGTAAGGTCTTTGTAAATATGTATGTTGTAGACTCATAACCCAAGTAAAGCAGAGGTAATTGGGTGATGGATTGGAAAGGACGGTTGTAAGACATGTCGAGGCATTCATCCATGTATCAAAGATAACCGTAAATATGATTTTGTTTATGAACTCATCAGCGTAAGCTGATCAAAAATGTTTTCAAATGTTTTTTAGCACAGGTGAACCTTAGTTGGTAGTTAGCATTCCAGAGGAGATGTACAGATGTTTTGGGAATAGCGATGACTGAGGGCAGGTCCCTGTGTGACCATATGGCCTTTGTGGATGGCACGATTCTTCGTGAGCTATAAGTCCAATGTTGTTTATGTTGTATTTTACCAGTCAGTCCCTATTGTATAAACGTTATATTATGAAATAAAATACGTAATGATGTTAAGTCTTCCGCTGTGTGATGTTGAGGGAATAGGGATGACTGAGGCCAGGTCCCTGTGTGACCAAAACATCTCCTCTGGAATGCTAACTACGAGCTAGGGTTCACCTGTGCTAAAAAACATTTGAAAACATCACAATATAACGTTTGTAAATATTTTTTTGGGAATAGGGATGACTGAGGGCAGGTCCCTGTGTGACCATAAGGCCTCTATGGATAGCATGATTCTTCATGAGCTATAACTCCAGTGTTGTTTATGTTGTATTTTACCAGTTAGTCCCTATTGTACAAACGTTATATTATGAAATAAAATACGTTATGATGTTAAGTCTTCCGCTGTGTGTTTTTGGTATCAACGTCACAGTAACTAGAAGGCGACATTCAACCGGTATGTAGTTATCTGATGAATGGAATGTTCTGTCTAGGAAAGAGCGGTGTATAAATCTTTCCTAGACCCGTCGCTCTTACCTGGGAACATATCTGTTGGGGGTACTACTCTTGTTAGATGATTATCCTGTGTTATGGGTGTGACAAGTTGGTATCAGAGCCGCAGTTTAAGAGATTTAGATACTAATAGGAAAGATTAGTATCTAGACTTAAACTAAGAGCTCTGAGAATAGCTGGAATGCCAATAGGATATAAGTTGAGATGTTGATTATCATTATGAATATAACAGGAGATGCCAAGAAAACATATATTAAGTACATTCTTGGCCAAATGTCTTTAAGTTCTGATTTTCTGGATCATAACCGGTTATACGAATTCTGATATCATACATCTGTGTACATAGGTTACGATGGTTGGACGAGGAAGAGGAAGAGGTAGAGGAACATGTCGAACTCCGGTTACTAGGAGCCATAGGCATGCTGAGAATAACACCGATACTAATGACCATCATGAGGCGAATGAGAACGACAATAATGCGAATACTCATGCTAAAGAAGTAGTTATGTCTAAGGCCCAGTTCCAAGATGTTGTGTCCTCTGAAGTAACAAAGGCTTTACGAACCACACTACCCGGACTATTAGACGAAGTTCTTACAAGAAGGATAGGTACTGGAAATGCTGAAGGAGGAACCAATAACAATACCAGAGGTACAAATGGAAACACTAATACTAGCTCAGTGACAAGAACTGAGAATCATGAAGGATGCAACTACAAATCCTTGGAAGGCTGTAAACCTAAGTCATTTGATTGCAAGAAGGGAGCCATTGATACTACTCAGTGGGTCACAAAGATGGAAGCTGTAATTAAGCTAAGTGAGTGCAGAAGCGATCATGCAGTTAAGTTTGCTGCCAATTCTTTAGAGACCACCGCATTAGATTGGTGGGAGTCTGTGAAGGAAGATATAGGAGAGCAAACAGTAGATAAAATGAAATGGAACGAATTTAAGGAGTTAATTCTGCAACGTTTCTGTCCTCAGAATGAACTAGATAAGCTTCAGGAAGTGTTTCAGCGTTTGGAGGCTGGAACTATGACGCATCAGGAGTATGCGAAAAGTTTGATGAGATGTCTAAACTGGTGCCACATCTGGTGACACCCGAACCCCGAAGAATTAAACATTTTATTAGGGGTTTGCCACTCAAGGTGAAAACCTCTGTACCTCAAACAATGGATGCAGCTTTAGCATTAAGTGCCACAGTTTACGATGATGTAGCACCTCAAGAAGCCAAAGAGAAGGCTGAAAAGGAGGCAGAGATAAAACCAGTAGAAACAAAGAGGAAAAGTGATGAAATTATGTATCGGTTCAAACCAAGAAATTTCAAGTTCCCTAAGAGAGATGAAAATAATCCAGTAAGAAATCTTCAGGAAATGATATGTTACAAATGCAAGAAGACAGGGCATACTGGCACGTATTGTCCATCCCTTAGATGTTTTAATTGTAATGAAATGGGACATCTAGCAAGAAATTGTACAAAACCTGTTCAACAAAAGCCCAGGGTAGGGCCTAAAGGTAGGGTGTTTGTGATAGGCGAAGGAAGGAGGAACGACAATGCCAAAGTGGTAGCTGGTACGTTCCTAGTTAACGATATTTATGCTAATATCCTGTTTGATACGGGAGAAAATAGAAGTTTTGTTTCAGATGCCTTTAGTTTGCATTTAGGCATGAAACCAACTCCACTTGAGCGTGCTTACGTAGTTGAGACGGAAAGTGGTGAGCAAATTAGGATAATCGAATCGTGTGCGAATTGCAAGATGACTCTAGGCAATGAAAATTTAGTTATTGAATTAATGCCAATGAGTATGAGAAAGTACGATGTTATCATTGGAATGGATTGGTTGAACCAAGTCCATGCTCAGATCGATTGTGACCAACGGACTGTTAGGATTTGTAGGCCTAACAGAGAGTCTATGTTAATATAATGCGATAGTAATGAGAATAAGATTGAAACAATTTCCATAGCCATGGCTAAGAAATGTGTGAATACAGGATGTAGTGTATTTGTAATTTATGCTTTAGATGCTAAAACCAAACGGCGGATTGTGGGCATTCCTATAGTATGCGATCACCCGGATGTATTTCTGGAAGAACTTCCTGGTCTACCACCGGATAGACAAATTGAATTCCGAATCGACCTTATTCCTGGAGCTAAACCAGTTACTAAGGCACCGTATCGTCTAGCACCGTCTGAATTGAAAGAGATGATGAAACAAATTCAAGAACTATTGGACAGAGGTTTTATACGTCCAAGTATATCACCTTGGGGAGCACCGGTAATGTTTGTAAAGAAGAAGGACAGAAGCATGCAGATGTGCATAGATTATCGAGAACTGAATAAACTCACTGTGAAGAACAAATATCCATTGCCAAGAATAGATTATTTGTTCGATCAGGTGCAAGGATCTAAATACTTCTCTAAGATAGACCTTAGATCTGGATATCATCAGTTGAAGGTACAGGGGAAGACGTACCTAAGACTGCCTTTAGAACCAGATATGGACACTATGAATTCTTAGTTATGTCATTTGGTCTAACTAATGCTCCAGCAGCATTTATGGACATGATGAACCGAGTTTGTAAACCATTCTTGGACAAATTTGTTATAGTGTTAATGGATGATATCCTTATCTACTCCCGAACTCAGGAAGATCATGCCAAGCATCTTCAGATAATCCTGGAAACTCTTAGAAAAGAGAAGCTGTATGCTAAATTTTCCAAATGCGAGTTTTGGAAACAAGAGGTACAATTCTTAGGGCATGTTTTAAACCAACAGGGAATTCAAGTGATCCAGCCATGATTGAAGCTATTATGAAGTGGGAGACTGAGGGCAGGTCCCTTTGTGACCATAAGGCCTGAGTGGATGGCATGATTCTTCGTGAGCTATAAGTCCAGTGTTGTTTATGTTGTATTTTGCCAGTCAGTCCCTATTGTACAAACGTTATAGTATGTAACAAAATACGTTATGATGTTAAGTCTTCCGCTGTGTGGTTTTGGTATCAACGTCACAGTAACTAGAAGGCGAACTTCAACTGGTATGTAGTTATCTGACGAACGGAATGTTCTGTCTAGGAAAGAGCGGTGTATAAATCTCTCCTAGACCCGTTGCTCTTACCTGGGAACATATCTGTTGGAGGTACTACTCTGGTTAGATGACTGTCCAGTGTTACGGGTGTGACAAATCTCAGGACCGTGTTAATCGAATATCATTATACATATACCTATATATATACATATCTCGGCTCATACATATATATATATATATTCATGCTCACATATTTTTCTCATTAAATGTTAATCATATCTTTAGATCCACTTATCATCATATAACATGTTCAAAACAACAAAGTGCAGATACTCGTGCAAATCTCGGCCATGTATATATATATATTTATATACAATTCTTAAACTTTTAATCTATTAAAAGTTAGACTCTGTAAATCACAAGACCTTTAGAGATGGTTTTCGTTTTTAGGGTGAACACTAAGCTTAAAAACAAGGATAAAAGATGAAACTAGAGATTTAGGGTCGCTTTCTCATACCGCAAAACAAGCTAGGGAAGAATCACGTGTAGATGACGGTGGTAGCTTGATTCACTAGTGGGAACCTTCCTAGATCCCCAAGAACTCTTTGAATCTCCAAATCTACTAGCTAAAGTGTGTGCATATGTATGTATGTCGTATATATGGAGGGGAGAAAGGGAGATTGAGTGTTTAACTCATATCTTATCATTACAAGGAATGGTTGATTTGATTGACTTGACTCTTGCTTGATCTCCTACTTGAAAGGGTATGGCTCTTACAACACAATTATAGTTTGTGATGGTGGAGTGGTAAGGTGGGTGGCCCCCACCTAGTCTCGGCTGAAAGAGGGTTTTTGGGGGGTGGGTCTTGTACAATCACTAGTTGCATCCTAATTGTTAGTTAGATAGGACTAAGGTAGTGTAAACCTGGTAAGTGCTCCCGTGATATAATATCCGGCTCAATAACTTTTAATTACTAAAACGTCCTACATTTTATGTAGTTTGACTAGTTTTAATAATCTGCTAGTGAATCCCGACATAGTTAGTAACTTAACTACTTTATGTATGTTCACACATAGATAATATATTAGGAACCGTGTGAACCCAAGTTTTTTTTTTTGTATCAATTTTTATAGATTAATGTCACCAATACATATTTTATGTAAAATAAATATACTTCTAGACTTCATTTGTATAAAATTTGTTAATCACCAATGACCGTACATTGTGGGTTATAAATGTTCGTGACCTAGTAATTCTCATAATTACTAAAATGTGACATGTGTTTCTTTCCAGACTCCTGACAATACTTTGTCAAAATATTGTTTGAGGGAATATGAAATACGAACGTGCTAAAATGAATATGGATATTGACCTGGAATATTGGGTGTCACATGCTACCCCTTGGATCACATCTGATTCCATTGAAGACAAATCTAGATAATAGTTGGATCTACTTACCCAAATCCTCAGATTCCATATCTATTAACCTGAATCATAAAAATATTCACTGAAGAAAAACCTCTCAAACCAAGACAAATGAATCAATCGATTCTGAAACTTATGATTCTTGATATTTCTTATGGATTCTGCTTGACTTTTTCCTATGCTAAATGATGTCTCTTCATTCTGGAAATTAGGATAATCCTTGGGAAAATCTTAGATGTCTTGAGATAATGCAAGTTAATCTTTGTTGGCATAATCGTGGGGTACACGTTGTATTTCATACTAAATGGTACTTTAACTCACAAGAACGTGGAACAAAAATGCTTGTAGTTTCAAATCTTATAATATTTTTTGGAACTAATTGTAGGCCATCGCATATAAAATAGTCTGAAGATGGAAGAATTCTTTGAAGATAAAAGATTTCGTTCAAAATCTTTTTCGTTCGAAATCGTTTTCGGACGAAATACATTTCGACCAAAATGTATTTCAGATGAATCCATTTCTTGTCCTCTTAGTAATAATACTTGTATAGTTTGAACATTGTAAGTAGGGAGTTCATTTTCAATATCAATAGAGACTTAAGATTTACACCTTTAACTATGTGTTTTAATTTGATCTTCGTTTCTTGATTATCCTACTCGATTCTAGTTTCTCCATATCGATAGATTGAATCTGCTACGAATAACCGGTTTCCATTTGAAGCTTTAGTTAAAGAGAAAAAATTATGAAATTCAACTGTTGATTGATAAAAGAGAAACATAAAAAAAAATTTTGAAAGAAAAGATGGAGAAAATTGCCAATACAGCAATTAGAGTTGATAAAATAAACATTTCAGGGAAAGTTTCTAGTGGGATCATTGAAGCTCAAATAAATGACAAAGTAAAGTCTGGGTTTGGATATAAAAGCACTGGTGAAAACATTGAGGATCAAGTTAATGATAAAGTGAATAGCGAGATTGGATACAAAAGTGTTCCTCCTCCATTTACTATAAATGGATTTTATTCACAGATGCCTCAACCATACATTCCAGAGCCATTTGTGCCAAATGTTTATCCTTCGTTAGAGCCAAAGAGAAATTCTAAAGTAAATGAAGTTAAATCGAAGATTCCAAGTGATCTTGCTTCTGATGATGATTGTGTCAGTGACAAATCGGAAGAAAGTCAAGAATTTGTGGATTATTTTGACAATAAGGGTGGCTTAGGGTTCAAGAAAGAGAGTCCACTTAATGCTAATGCCATCCCGTTCATTTCGAATAAATTTGTTCCGCTCATGTTTGTTAAAGAAGGAGTAGAAACGTTAAAAGTTGAAGAACAGAAGTCTAAAGACAAGTCAGCATCTTGAAAGGGGCCTTATCAAAGAACATGTCCTTCTTTGAAGAAATGTTTCAGCTGTGGAAAGCAAGGTCATTTATCAAGAGATTGATGCATCAAGAAACACAAGTCCCCCAAATAGAAGGTCATTTTAAAACCTCATAGAAAGTTTCAAGAAAAGGTTGTTAAAGTTTTTAATAGGTTGAAGACTTTTTGGACATACAATATGTCGAAACGGAAACAAGATTGGAAAGACAAAGCTAAACCAAGACAAGTTTGGAGAGTTAAAGATTCAAGTCCAAGATCCAACTTTGATGATGCAAAGTGTATGGGGGAGCTTGGTAGAATTCCCATGTTTTGATATGCAATGGCCTAGGGGGAGATTGTTGGAACTAATTGTAGGCCATCGCATATAAAACAGTCTGAAGACGGAAGAATTCTTTGAAGATGAAAGATTTCATCCGAAATCTTTTTCATTCGAAATCGTTTTTGAACGAAATACATTTCGACCGAAATGTATTTCGGACGAATCCATTTCTTGTCTTCTTAGTATAAATACTTGTATAGTTTGAACATTGTAAGTAGGGAGTTCATTTGCAATATCAATAGAGACTTGAGATTTACACCTTTAACTATATGTTTTGATTTGATCTTCGTTTCTTGATTATCGTACTCAATTCTAGTTTCTCCATATGATAGATTGAATCTGCTACGAATAACCGGTTTCCACAATATTGACAACTTAAATTGACATGTTGTGTATTGCAAATTATGTAATTGAATAAGTAGTATGTCATGAGATGATCCCATTTTCCTTGAAGTTTATCTTGTATCACTTTTGCTATATATTAGTCTGATATGATCCTCTGCTCATGATTTTGATCAAAAAGAAAGTTACTGTAAATATTTCCTGTACATTTTAATCTGTTACTTGTAGTTAACTTATTTTATTAAGAAAAGATCAAAAAGATTTTCGGTTTATTTCTTTAAATATTAAAAAAATACAAAAATATTTTAAGTACAGTTTCTTAAATTTTAAAAAATCTAAAAAAAAAATTCCGTTGTAACTTCCTTGGAACGTATTTGTACAGCTTAGGATTGAACAGTCATATCCGTTACGGCTTTTGATCATATTTACTTTATAATTTGAGTTGGCTAAGGTTCCTGCGTAGTTAGCTAAGTATGCAAGAAGGAATTCCTGCGTACTTAGCCTAGTATGCAGATAAAGTCATGCGTACTTACTAAGTATGCAGGAGTTAATTCCTGCGCACTTACTTAAGTTCGCAGAAGGTGTGTATCGGGGTATATAAGCGGGTGTTAACACTTTTTCATCAATTCAAACTTATCAGACATGTTTATACGCTCCAACCACTCTACTCATTTCCACTTGAAAAATTTGTGTTTTCTTAGACCATTTGTCATCCCAATTCCTGTTTCAGAATCATCTTAACATCATTTGGTGAGAATCTTAGCTCGATTCATCCGTTAAATCTTCTATTTTTGGACCGACTTATGCTTTTGAAGACTAGGGTTTTGGTGCCCAAATTTGATGAATTTTGGATGTTTTGAAGTGTAATTGACCATCAATACAGTTTCTTAGCATCATTCGACCTTAATGACTTTGAAATTCATCCGAAAAATAGTTTGATTTTGAGATTTTTTATCCCTGGTTTGCGTGACTTACGTCGGACCTAGTCATGGTCAAATAGGATGAATTTTTGACTTGACATTGGTCTTGATTTTGGTCCTATTCTTAGACATGTTTTTCGCTAGTATGGTGACCAAAGTCTAGACCTAAAACACAGATTCATGGATTTTTGGATTTTGAAAGATGATCAAGACTAGTTCGTGCGTACTTGCTAAGTATGCAAGAACAGTTTCAACGTACTAGCTAGTACGCAGGGTATCCTTTTTGCGTACTTAACTAGTACGTAGGGGGAGTTTCCTGAAACTTTTCTAAGTCTGAAAAACCTAAAGTTGTGTTTTCGTGTCATTCCATTTGTTGTTTGCTTAATTCTAATGATTGTATCTATTCTTATGTTGTTTTTGTGTGTTCTTGCGGTTATGGCCTGTGCATTTACCAATGAATTCAACTTGTTGGCACTTACTAATCCAGAATGGAAAGGCGTAGCGGTTAATTATAAGGAGATAGTTACTTTCCTCAACCGATCAAAGATAGCTTATGGTATCTCTGTTGATCCTATTGTTTCCATACCTTACTTAGAGCAATTTTGGGACACAGATCATCATGATTGCACAGTTACACCAAATGTTATTCGGGCGACTGTTGCAGGTCAAGAGATTGCAATCTCTGAAGACATCATTCGGACGGTATTGCAGTTTCAAGATCGTGCTGAAGATCATGTTGCTTATCCTGATTTTATGATAGACGGGTGTTGGAGACAAAGGATGGGATACATTGGGAGAACAGACTCTGCTTCTTACATGAAGAAGTGGGTGCTAGATCAGTGGCGATACTTCGCGCACATCATGATTATGTGCATTTCTGCTAGGAAGGTGGAGAAGGATGCCATGGGACATGATTTGGCATCAGCTATGGTTGGTTTGTCACTAAACAAGGGGTACAACTTCTCTCATTATGTCTACAGATCAATGGTGGATCAGATCAATGTTGCTGAGAAGTTCAGGTTTCTATTGTAAATTAGGTTCGTCCAATTGCTGATCAATCATTTCCTACCTAATCTACCTCAGATTGGTCAGAGACTTCAAGTGAAGAGGGTTGACAAGAGGGTGTTTGCCCATTTCATGAATCCGGGAACTGAAGAACCTATTACCGTGCATACACCGCTCTTTGTCCACCTCATCAATGTTAACTACGTGGCACCACCTGGTGATCTTTGGTATAACCCTGAGTCAGAGCCTGAAGCGAATGAAGAAGAACACTCTGATGAAAAACCTGAGCAAGTACATGAAGAAGATGAGCATGTTAGTGGTTCTAAAGAAGAAGAAGGTGGAGTTGGTGAAGAAGAAGGTGAAGGTGAAGGTGATAAGGAATTCGATTCATAGAGGACTGAATCTGATTCATCTGATTCTAATGACGCACCAGATCAGGCACATCAACGGAGAATGGTTAGGGATCCTCTTCCTGGACCATCTTCAAAACGACGAAGGGAAGATAGTTCTGATAGTAAGTATCAACCCGGTGAATATGATCCAGAGAATGAAGCTTCAAGACAACAAGAGACATAAAGGAGAGCTATATCTATGTCTGATAGGACTTGGGAGACTGTGTTAAGTGATTTAAATGCACGTCTCCAAACTCGAAGAGGTTCTAGTGTCACACCCCGCCAAGGCGGAAACGCGAGGCGTAACATTACATGATTTCCAAAGCATATGATTACTGCAAACACATACATGATGAATGGATACATAGACAAGTTTAAAGTTTTACATTCCAAAATGTAATCTGAGTTTACAAAAAAAAAATTAAGATTTCGCAAATATGACTCAATTACAATGAGTTATACAAGAGAAATCCTCCTTGAGTCGTATCCATCGTACATGTATGTAATCTACATTGCTAACCTTGTGATCAGTTTCAATTTCCTGAAAAACATACTTAAAAATGTCAACACTAGGTTGGTGAGTTCACAGGTTTACTCAAATAGTTCTTTGTAAAATTCGTTTATTCATAAATAGTTCCAGTTGTATGTGATAATCAGAATAAGAAATGTTTGACCCATTTGTAAACTAGCTAGGAATACAAATAATATGTTCATACATGAGCCGTAACCAAACCATGACAATTGTTCTTCGCCCCTAATTTCGTTATCCGGTTCTATGCGGCCATTAATCCTCCAGATTGTGGTTAGCGCGACTAACAATGACCGGGAGACGTCACTCTCCATAGTACTATTCATAGGACCCTAGGTTATAGTTAATGGTTACTAAATTGTTCCAGGGGACTTTAGCATCCTAAAATCGTTTAACTCATGTAAACATAAAAGTCGAGTCTTATTCTCTTGTTATCACATAAAATATAGTTGTAAGTATGTTCTTCCCCCAAATATTGAAAACAGTAAAAAGGGGCCGTGAAACTCACCTTGAGTTTGTGTATGCTTGCAATGATAATTGTTCTAGTCAAACTTGACTATTCGTACCCTAATTACAAAAAGGGTAATTCGTGTTATGACCGAATGTCTCATATGAAAATTGTTCACCGACTTAGCAAATCTGATTGCTTTTGTTTAAATATCTTTTTAGTTTTTTCAACACCTGTTTCGTTAAAAATTAGTTCTATGTTACTGCCCAATGGGCTTGAAACAGGTATCGAAACTACCTAGTTTCGATTGAACAGAACAGATGTCGAAACTTCCTAGTTTCAATTGAGTAAAACAGGTATCGAAACTACCTGGTTTTGATTAAGTAATAGGTATCGAAACTACCTAGTTTCGATTGAGTAAACAGGTATCGAAACTACCTGGTTTCGATTACTGAAATTCTAAATTGACAGAATCAGTTTCAAAACTTTATTCATACATATACGCGTATATTCATGTTTTAAATCTTGAATTCGACACACTTTTCTGGTTATTTTACTTATGTTCGAATAAACTGTATGTTTAGCTACGGTTTTAAAGAAAATAATATGAATGGTATCGAGTTTTTACCTCTGGACAGAGATGATGATTTTTGAGAGAAAAAGAGAATGATCTTGACTTCTCCTGCTAAAAACCTTTGAGAAAACACTTGGAACTCTCCTTATAATACCGAAATAAAGGATTCGAGTCTTCGATTATGGAAGAACACCAAAAGAAAGTGAAGATAGATATTCTTGTTGTTGTCGTAGAAGAAAAGAGAGATGACAGGGGTTGTGAGTTTTTGCCCTTGATGGATGAATTGATAGACAATGAGGTGGTATGGTTTTTATCTAAACTTTGAAGTCATGAGGTATCGGTTTTAGTATAGATAATTAGAATGTGAGTGAAGTAGGGAGTGGGAATGGAGCCTTCTCTGAATTTCGGCCGAGAAAGTCAAGGGTGGGTTAGGGTTAATTTATCTAATAAGATTTAAGTGTAACTTAATATTATTTAGAGTTTTTAAATGGTAAATTAATTCGGTTTAGATTTCTCACGGTATTATAATTTTAACAAGTTTATGGCTCGTTGAAGAAAATATTGAAATCTTGGGTTGTATAATTCGTTGAGGTGATTATTTGTAGATATGAGTACCTAAAGGTGGCGCTACATAGTAACGTCTTCGAAAAGTCCATTATTTTACTTTTACGTATATTATATGATTTAGTCTTAAAAATAAATTATAGTTCAACGTAAATTTTTTGTAATATATATATATATATATATATATATATTTTTTTTTCTGGTTATTTAATTTAACCACTAGTGTTCGTATTTAGTCGGGTTATCCTCGTACGTGAACCGGTAACTCCTAGAATTACCAAATATGAAATGAGACCATGTACGGTTTTTGTTAGACCTTAATGTCCTTGTTTGTGAAATTAAGTAAATAACAAAAACAATTATAATGTAAACTTGTTTATAACATGTACGGATATTGACTTGAAATGTCGGGTGTCACATTCTCCCTATTTTAAAAGAATTTCGTCACGAAATTCAATTCATGCCATCTTGAACTGGTGTATCCTTAAACAAGGAGGGGTATTTCGTTTTCATTTGATCTTCTCGTTCCCATGTATACTCAGGACCACGTTTTGAGTTCCAACGTGCTTTAACCAGTTTGATTCGACTACGTCTCAGCTTTTGAACTTTCCAATCTGAAATCTCAATCGGTTCCTCGATGAAATGAAGTTTATCATCAATGTGAATTTCATTAGGCAGTATGATCAAAGTCTCGTCTGACAAACACTTTTTGAGATTAGACACATGAAATGTATCGTGTACGTTGCTTAGTTCTTGCGGTAGCTTGAGCTTGTAGGCTACAGGGCCAACCCTAGCCAGTATTTCAAACGGTCCAACGTATCTAGGGTTGAGCTTACCACGGTCACCAAACCTTGCAATGCCTTTCCATGGTGAGACTTTTAACATTACTCGGTCACCAATTTGAAATTCTAATAGTTTCCGTCTGTTATCAGCATAGCTCTTCTATCTGTCTCGGGCCGCTTTCAGACGGTCCTTAATTTTGAATATCTTATCAGTGGTTTCCTGGACAATCTCAGGACCTGTCAAATGTTTTTCACCAACTTCCCCCCAACATAGCGGTGAGCGGCATTTACGACCATATAAAGCTTCAAACAGAGCTGCCTTAATGCTCGTGTGGTAGCTGTTATTATAGGAAAACTCCGCCAACAGTAAATGAGTATCCCAATTTCCTCCGAAATCAATTACACATGCACGGAGCATATCCTCTAAAGTTTGAATGGTCCTTTCGCTTTGACCATCTGTTTGTGGGTGATATGCCGTGCTCATGTCAAGACGTGTGCCCATGGCTTCTTGTAATGATTTCCAGATTCTGGACACGAATCTGCTGTCTCTATCAGAGATAATAGAAATTGGCACCCCATGCCTAGCCACAATTTCCTTGATATAAAGCTTTGCAAGTTTCCTGGTTTTATCCGTCTCTTTGATGGGTAGAAAATGAGCTGATTTTGTCAGACGATCGACAATTACCCATATCGCGTCATACCCGCTCGACGTCTTGGGTAATTACGTGATGAAATCCATAGAAATCTGTTCCCATTTCCATTGGGGAATTTCGGGTTGTTGTAACAAGCCAGACGGTTTCTGATGTTCGGCTTTTACTTTTGAACACGTTAAGCATTTACTGACATATGTGGCAATATCTCCTTTCATATTGGGCCACCAATATAATTCTTTTAGATCCTTATACATCTTATCTGAACCCGGGTGAATGGAGTACCTGGACTTGTTGGCTTCATCCATAATCAACCCACGTAAGTTACCGTTACTCGGCACCCAAATTATGTCCATGAAGTAAAACGTATTATCTGACTTAGACTACAATTATTTGATCATTCCACGTAGTGCTTCATCTTGGATGTTCTTTTCTTTAAGTGCTTCTTGTTGTGCCATTCGGATTTTGAATTGTTAATCCTAGGGCACGAACACGAAGAGTTTTAACTCGTTCCTTGCGACTTAAGGCGTCTGCTACAACATTGGCTTTCCCGGGATGGTACTTGATATCACAATCATAGTCGTTTAGTAGTTCTACCCAACGACGTTGTCTCATGTTAAGTTCTTTTTGATCAAAGATATGTTGGAGACTCTTGTGATCAGTAAAAATAGTGCATCTCGTACCATAAAGATAATGTCTCCAAATCTTGAGCGCAAACACAATTGCGCCCAACTCCAAGTCGTGGGTCGTATAATTCTTTTCGTGCACTTTTAGTTGTCGTGAGGCATATGCGATGACTTTGTCTCTTTGCATTAACACACAACCAAGTCCTTGGTGTGATGCATCGTAGTATACGACAAAATTGTTGATTCCCTCCGGAAGAGATAAGATCGGTGCACTACACAGCTTCTGCTTCAGTAATTGGAAAGCTGACTCTTGCTTTTCACTCCAATCATACTTCTTTTCTTTCTGGGTTAATGTGGTTAAAGGCAGGGCTATTTTTGAAAAATTCTCAATGAATCGTCTGTAGTAGCCGGCCAAACCCAAAAATTGACGTACTTCTGTCGGAGTCTTTGGTGCTTCCCAGTTTTTGATCGCTTCAATTTTTGATGGATCAACATGAATTCCTTCTTTATTGATGACATGTCCAAGAAAATGCACTTCTCGGATCCAAAACTCACACTTAGAGAATTTAGCGTAAAGATCATCGTTGCTGAGTAGTTCCAAAATTAATTTCAGATGATGTTCATGATCCTCCTTGGTTCGTGAATATATTAATATATCATCAATAAATACTATCACGAATTTATCCAAGTATGGCTTGCACACTCGGTTCATGAGATCCATAAAAACAGCTGGTGCGTTCGTCAAACCAAACGACATAACTAGGAATTCGTAGTGGCCATAACGAGTCCTAAATGTCGTCTTTGGTACATCTTCTTCTTGGATTCTTAGTTGATGATACCCCGAACGTAGATCAATCTTAGAGTAGAAGCTAGAACCTTGTAGTTGATCGAACAAATCGTCTATTCGAGGAAGTGGATATCGGTTTTTGATTGTAAGCTTGTTTGATTCTCGGTAATCAATACACATCCTAAAGGTTCCATCCTTTTTCTTTACGAATAGGACCGGAGCTCCCCAAGGTGAGAAACTCGGTCTTATGAAACCTTTATCAAGCAACTTCTGGAGTTGATTTGATAATTCTTGCATTTCAGAAGGTGCTAATCGATACGGCGATCGCGCAACTGGGGCGGCTCCTGGTACCAAGTCGATTCGGAATTCGACTTGCCTCGGTGGTGGTATTCCAGGTAAGTCTTCAGGAAAAACTTCGGGGTAATCCTTAACGATTGGTATGTCTTCAAGTCGACGTTCCTCGGGTTTCTTCTCGACGACGTGAGCCAGGAACACGCAATAGCCTTTACGTAGGTACTTACGAGCTTTCATGCAGTTTATCATCCTCAATGTCACTCCACTCTTCTCACCTTGAACCGAAAGAACTTCTCCGTTCGGGAGTAGAATATGAACAATCTTCTCAAAACAAACAATCTCGGCGTGATTCTTCGACAACCAATCCCTACCAATAACAACGTCAAAACTTCCCAGGTCAACAGGTAACAGGTCTATACTAAATGTGTGGTTTTTCAAACATAGAGTACAACCCTGAATGACTTCTTCAGTTTTAATTAATTTCCCGTTTGCTAATTTAATTGTATAATTTTGGTCTAGTTTGATGGCCTTAATACCGAGTAGGGACTTAAAGTCATTTGACACAAAACTCATATCAGCACCCGTATCGAAAAGTATAGAGGCATAGTGATTATTTATCGGGAACGTACCAGTGACAATGTTTGGATCTTGTCGTGCGTCCCCAGCCCCCATCACAAACGCTCTTCCACGGGCCTGATTGTCGTTTCGGTTCTTCAACTTTGGACAGTCTTTCCTGAAGTGCTTTGGATCTCCACACTCAAAGCATCCCTGGTTCATCCTTTCTGCTCCTGGGTTGACCTTTCCTGCTACTTGATTGATCTTATTAGGGTTCGCATTGCTCCAACAGTTATGGGCTAGATGCCCATACTTTTTACACTTTCCACATTGGGTACACCTTCCACTGTGATGATATCCACACTTGTCACACTTCGGTCGTGTTCCAAGATATCCATTTTGTTCCATAGTGTTGACAGCATAGGCTTTCATAGTTCCAGGTCTCTTGTAAGTTTGATTCTTATTTTGATTACTTGGTTTTCCAAACCATTTCCTCTTTTCTCCAGACCTTCCTTCCTCGGTCTCCTTCTTCTCAAACAAACCATCACGCACAGCATTATCCCTTAGCTTCAAAGCTAGAATTATAGCGCTCTTGGCATCCATAGGGTTCGATGAAGTCACTAGGCTTCGGATTTGAGGTGCAAGACCCCACAAATATCTTTCAACCTTCTTGTATTCTGGGGTAACCATGTGTGGAACCAAACTTGCTAACTCATTGAATCGGTCAGTGTAACCAGCCACATCATCTCCTATCATTTGTAAATTCCACATTTCAGATTCGATCTTTTGCAACTCATTTCGAGGACAGTACTCCTCAGTCATCATGGCTTTCAGCTCCTCCCAAGTCAGCTGGTATGTAATCTGCCTTCCCAGGGTTTTCACTTGTGAATTCCACCAAGTTAAAGCCTTATCAGTGAGCGTGCATGTAGAATACTTCACCATGCAGTCAGCGGTGCATTCACTAATATCAATCACCGACTCCATCTTTTCTATCCATCTCATTAGCCCAACTGCACCCTCGGTGCCATTGAAGTTGCGGGGGTTGCAAGATAGAAAGGCCTTGTAGGAGCACTTCCTATTTGGAGCATCTGTAGAATTACAAGTCATAACGCCATTAATTCGGATCATGACTATGTGTTATGGCTTATTTATTCTATTACCTCCGGAACCTCCGGCTGTACCGCTACCTCCTTCGCCGGTACCACTGCCGTTTCCTCCTCCACTATTTTGATTTGCCTCATACTGCTCCATGGCAGCAGCTACTCGCTGTGCTATGAGTTGCTCCACGTTTGGGGAAATCGTCTCGTTGTTGTCACCAGTAGTGTTACGGGGTGTCCCACGCTTAGGTGCCATGACGTTCTTTCTAACATATCAATTAAAAAGAAACAACATTATATAATAATAATGATAGATCATGACATAAGGATACAACAACATCAACCGTAAACAACCATCATTACAACATAAACCATCACATACATAGTTAAAACATGCATAGTACATTGTTCCAAAAGACAAGGATACAAAAGGGATGGGTTCACATGACCACATTAGTACCAAAGTTTTAAACTACATAATGCGCTACGGACACAACCTGCCCGTAATAGGTCTAAAAGAAGATGTGGGAGTACAACCCAATCATCATGGCAAGTCCTGCCATGAAAAAGCTAGCCCTAGCCACAAATTCTGCAGCCAAAGTCCTTTCTTCCAGCGCCTCCACCATGTCTCGGACCGTGAGAGTGAACTGCCAGTCCATATCAGTTCTCAACTCTAGGTAGTCAGTGGCACCCTGTATGTCTCGGGTGATGTCCTCCAGAGTCTGTACTCGAGATCCGAGCCCTTGACGTAGTCGCATGGCTGCATCTCCATGTGCTCGGATATCATCTAGGAGGTCATCAAGACGTTCCTCGTGCGTATGAACGCGTGCTACCAATGTAGGCACTGTGAGCTCCATGGCTTCCCCAGTGTGGGGTAGGGGTGTTGAGGAGTTGGAGGACTCTCCGAGCTCAAAGGTAGAGGGGATGCTCTCCATCTCCCTCCATCGTGCCAGTGTACGGGGCATCCAGCTGATAGTCCCCACAGTAGGGTGGTAGCAGGGTCGTTGCTTAGGTGGTTCCTCATCAGTCTCCAAGTCTTCAGGGTCACGGGCTGCCAGGGTCCTCTTGCACAAAAACCGAACCTTTTTCCTAGCACTTTTTACCATAACTGGTCCTCCGCTTTTCTTTCGGTAGACGATAGGCGGTTCTCCCAGGGCGACATTGGGTGGTGTGGAGCTGCGAACTTGTACTCGATTTTTGGGGCGTGTGGCGGAAAGTTCCTCGTTGGATTCAGAGGCAGAGACGGGGTCAGAGTGTGACGACAAGCTTGTGACTACAATATCCGTATGACATGATAACTGGTTATGCAATGCTTATGCAATGAAAATGTTTTAGTGAGTCATTTAAATTATAGACTAGGTTCCATTTTAGACTCCTAGTTCGTTATAATCAATGGCTCTGATACCAATTCTGTCACACCCCGCCAAGGCGGAAACGCGAGGCATGACATTACATGATTTCCAAAGCATATGATTACTGCAAACACATACATGATGAATGGATACATAGACAAGTTTAAAGTTTTACATTCCAAAATGTAATCTGAGTTTACAAAAAAAAATTAAGATTTCGCAAATATGACTCAATTACAATGAGTTATACAAGAGAAATCCTCCTTGAGTCGTATCCATTGTACATTTATGTACTCTACATTTCTAACCTTGTGATCACGTTCAATTTCATGAAAAACATACTTAAAAATGTCAACACTAGGTTGGTGAGTTCACAGGTTTACTCAAATAGTTCTTTGTAAAATTCGTTTATTCATAAATAGTTCCAGTTGTATGTGATAATCAGAATAAGAAATGTTTGACCCATTTTTAAACTAGCTAGGAATACAAATAATATGTTCATACATGAGCCGTAACCAAACCATGACAATTGTTCTTCGCCCCTAATTTCGTTATCCGGTTCTATGCGGCCATAAATCCTCCAGATTGTGGTTAGCGCGACTAACCATGACCGGGAGACGTCACTCTCCATAGTAATATTCATAGGACCCTAGGCTACAGTTAATGGTTACTAAATTGTTCCAGGGGACTTTAGCGGCCTAAAATTGTTTAACTCATGTAAACATAAAAGTCGAGTCTTATTCTCTTGTTATCACATAAAATATAGTTGTAAGTATGTTCTTCCCCCAAATATTAAAAACAGTAAAAAGGGGCCGTGAAACTCACCTTGAGTTTGTGTATGCTTGCAATGATAATTGTTCTAGTCAAACTTGACTATTAATACCCTAATTACAAAAAGGGTAATTCGTGTTATGACCGAATGTCTTATATGCAAATTGTTCACCGACTTAGCAAATCTGATTGCTTTTGTTTAAATATCTTTTTAGTTTTTTCAACACTTGTTTCGTTAAAAATTAGTTCTAAGTTACTGCCCAATGGGCTTGAAACATGTATCGAAACTACCTAGTTTCGATTGAACAAAACAGATGTCGAAACTTCTAGTTTTGATTGAGCAAAACAGGTATCGAAACTACCAGGTTTAGATTAAGTAATAGGTATCGAAACTACCTAGTTTCGATTGAGTAAACAGGTATCGAAACTACCTGGTTTCGATTACTGAAATTTTAAATTGACAGAATCAGTTTCAAAACTATATTCATACATATACGCATATATTCATGTTTTAAATCTTGAATTCGACACACTTTTCTGGTTATTTTACTTATGTTCGAATAAACTGTATGTTTAGCTACGGTTTTAAAGAAAATAATATGAATGGTATCGAGTTTTTACCTCTGGACAGAGATGATGATTTTTGAGAGAAAAAGAGAATGATCTTGACTTCTCCTGCTAAATACCTTTAAGAAAACACTTGGAACTCTCCTTATAATACCGAAATAAAGGATTCGAGTCTTCGATTATGGAAGAACACCAAAAGAAAGTGAAGATAGATATTCTTGTTGTTGTCGTAGAAGAAAAGAGAGATGACAGGGGTTGTGAGTTTTTGCTCTTGAAGGATGAATTGATAGACAATGAGGTGGTATGGTTTTAATCTAAACTTTGAAGTCATGAGGTATGGATTTTAGTATAGATAATTAGAATGTGAGTGAAGTAGGGAGTGGGAATGGGGCCTTCTCTGAATTTCGGCCGAGAAAGTCAAGGGTGGGTTGGGGTTAATTTATCTAATAAGATTTAAGTGTAACTTAATATTATTTAGAGTTTTTAAATGGTAAATTAATTCGGTTTAGATTTCTGACGGTATTATAATTTTAACAAGTTTATGGCTCGTTGAAGAAAATATTGAAATCTTGGGTTGTATAATTCGTTGAGGTGATTATTTGTAGGTATGAGTACCTAAAGGTGGCGCTACATAGTAACGTCTTCGAAAAGTCCATTATTTTACTTTTACGTATATTATATGATTTAGTCTTAAAAATAAATTATAGTTCAACGTAAATTTTGTGTAATATATATATATATATATATATATATATTTTTCTGGTTATTTAATTTAACCACTAGTGTTTGTATTTAGTCGGGTTATCCTGGTACGTGAACCGGTAACTCCTAGAATTACCAAATATGAAATGAGACCATGTACGGTTTTGTTAGACCTTAATGTCCTTGTTTGTGAAGTTAAGTAAATCACAAAAACAATTATAATGTAAACTTGTTTATAACATGTACGGATATTGACTTGAAATGTCGGGTGTCACATCTAGTGTTCCATCTCAATTATATCAGAGGAAAAGACCACGTTTAATAATTGTTGTGGTCACAACTGTCTCAGAGGAGGTTCCTGACATAGTTTCTCTTCCATTGACATCTGTAGAAGTGTTGGTGAGTACCGTCCCCATCATGACGGAATCTGTCATTTCCACCCCCATAACTACTCAAGCTACAACACTTCCTGTTACAACAGTTCATCCCATCACACAACCAATCAATTATGATGAATTCTCGAGATGATTCGACTTTGCTGACGTCTTTTCCTCTCCCATCCATGAAACTAGTGAGGATTCTACATCTAGGGATCCTGATCATAGGGATGCTAGAATAGCCTATCTTGAAGCACATGTTGCTTCACTGCTGGAGACAATTAGCAATTCTAAGAGTGAGTCTGAGGCTCAACAAACTCAAATCAACTCTCTGGTTAATGAGACTACTCTTCTTAGACACCAGTGGTATGGAGACAAAGAGCATATCTGGACCTTGAAGGAGCAAATTGAAGTTCAAATTAAGGTTAACAATTCCATTCTATCCCACGGGTAATCCGTTGAGGCAAGACTTGCCCTTCAACGTGAACAACATTAGAAAATGGTAGCCGTGGTAGAAGAATTGTCAAGGAAGCTTGACGCTCAGGGGAAGAAGAAGAAGGACGACACCAAGGATACTTGTCATCAAGTTGATCTAACCGGTGATGACGAAGAAGACAAGGATCCCGAGGCTGGTCCAAGCGGTGGTGAGCATCAACCTTTATCTGTTGTTTTGATATCTACTGTGGCAATGTCTAGGGGGAGCCTACTAGTGAAGGTGGTCAGGGTTCTTCTGGAGGTGGAGATAAAGGAAAATCAGTTGCTGAGGTGCTAGAAGACCTTTCTGATAAAGCTATTTTATTACTGGAGCCTGATTATTCCAAGGCTGAGATGATTGATGCCCTTTAAGTGATTGAGGAGGGTGAGATCGATTCAAATGGTGATGACTAGGGTGATGATGATGATGAGGATGTGATTGTGGACTTCCTAAAGGGTTTAGGTGAGGGTGTTTACGAGTTGGAGGATGGAGAGATCTTTGAAGCTCCTTACTTCAAGTTTGATGAAGGCACAATTGAGTCTGAAGTGATTGTTAAGGCTAGTGGAGCAGCAATCTCAACTGAAGTCTCCCCTACCGAACCAATTCATGCTGACACGACTGACACCTGAAGAAGCAAGCTTCCTCAGGTGTGGTTCAAGAAGAGTCAGCCTCCTGCTTGGTAAAATTCTTACTACATGGACAAGCATGGAGCTGCAGGAATGATTCTTTCAGTTCAATTTGAAAATGACAAGGGGTTGTTTGCTATCAAACGTTCTAGCAGGGTTCAATACTTGCAACCAACCAGTGAGGCATTCAATTCCTTACCCAAGTATGACCTGGTGAACCTGGAGAATAGAGAGTTGATTGGTGATACATCATTTTCCGTTGCCAAGGGTTTGTGGGGTGCTTTTCAGAGAGAGGGAAAGTCTGGGATGTTTGAGATGTTTAAACCGCAAATGCCGAAAAGAGTCAGGGATAAGACACGAAGAGATCCTGTGACTAACAAGGTTGTGAAAAGATTGGTCTACAAGCCTGTGTTGTGTGAGACCAAGATTCCATTAAAGAAGATTACTCAGGATATTCTAGGGAGCATGTGGTACTGGTTTGTTGATCCAATTACAGGTGAAGCGGTGATTATGGAGAAGATAGTGTCGAATACTGTGGGTGTGGAACCGAGGGAGTTGATAAGAGTCTTTGATGAAATCAGCTTTAACAACTTCTCTGTGAAAGATTTAGAGGTTCTACAAGACACGTACTGTATCAGCATGGATGAATGGACAAAGCTTCTGGCTTCCAGATACAACAAGCTAGTCAAGTTCTGCTATGACTACAAGAAGAGGATGGGAAGCGACTTAAGAACTACGGACCTGTAGAGACTGAAGACATCTCCAGAGCTGGTGTCAGGGGGAGTCTGTTGATGCATTTCGTGGTGATAGGCACTCTGAAAGACTATTCTTGTTGATTGTGTCTTTTGTAATGTTTGTTTGTATTTAGTCTCTGTGTATTTGTTGTTATCGAGTTGTAATCGTGTTTGTTAGAACTTGTTCTTGTACTTTGTCGTTCAGTCCTTTTGTACACGTGCATACTAAGCAAGTACGTAGGAGGGTGTTCATGCGTACTTAGCTAGTACGCATGTAGGAGCCTGCATACTAGGCTAGTACGCATGGGTTTGTTCCTGCGTACTAGCTAGTACGCAGGAGCTGGGTCTGTTAGTGTAAATAGCCGGTTAGAAGTTGTTCTTAGTATGCTTTCATTGTAAAACTCAGAATTCCTAGAAAGCAACTTGTAATCAGCTATTGGTTGATAATAGACGGAGCATTTTATTACTCGTGTTTGTTGTTGATTTCCTTGTCGTGATTTCCCAAGTAGTCTCGGGGGATTCCGCACCCTGTTAGACAGCCACACACCTACATGGCGTTTTACTAAAAGTTTAATGGCGTTGAACTTCATGGCATTTTAGTTAAATGTGGTTTTCGTGTGTTTTTTAAAATCAGTTACATTCTAATTGAACGTTTACATTGTGTTTTTTAGTTGTTAAGTCCTTTTTTCATAGTTAATAGACTAATAAGTATTAATATCGTTTTACTTTACAGGTAGAAAGAGTCAACGAATAGCTTTGAAAACAAGCTTCAGCAAGTTCACCAATGACAATTCAACACCAATATTGCTAGATGGTGAGTCTAGTAACGATGTAAAACATAACAACAAAGATGTTGAAAGACAAATGGAAAACCCAAAGGAAAACAGTATATAGAAACACAATGAAGAGTGAGGAAAAGGAAAGGAAACATGATGATTTGGTAAAACCTCAATCAAAGAAAAAGAAAGTTAATGTAAGTGTGACATCTAAATCATCTAAAAAACACCATGACGATGATGATGACTTCGAGAATCCACTAACAATATCTCTTCCAAAACAACAAGTTCAAACAATTATTGCTTATAATGGTAAGAAGCTATTACCAAGGAGCACACCAAGTAACTTATACAATTGGATGGCGGTCATGAATGAAGCTCAAAGACAAACAGTATCTCAAATGGGCTTTCGATCAATACTTAATCTTAAAGTACAAAAATACCAACATATTTGTTGTTAGGGTTGGTAAACAACTACAATGAAAACACAAATGCATTAAATATGGGAACATAATTGATTAAAATAACTCTATTTGTTGGTGCACAAAGTCCTGGGATTACCGAATGGATCAAAACCAGTACGAGAGCTTGCAAGGCTTGCTATTTCATCCGGTTGTAGCTGAATTTAGAAGCCAGTTTCCAATGAAAATCAATAGATTTTATATAAAAGATTATTTTGATTATGTGAGAACAACAACAGACTCAGGAAGAAGGTTCATGAAAAAACTTTTTGGTGGTGGTGTTTACAATAATAGGTGAAACAACAAAGAACAACTCAGTGAATAAAAACAATTTAACATCTGATACTAAAAACACAAACATAAGGGAATTGGGATGGTGTGACTATTTAATTGAATGTTTAAACAGGAACAGAAAAGGATGGAGCCATGTTGTGCATTTTAATGGCCCTCTACTTCTACTGTCGGTATGAATAACTACTCAACTCTAAATTCTATTCTTTCCGTTTATTTAAAACATCATAATTTTGATAAAATACTAACGACTTGTATACGCAGCTTGTATACGCGCATGATAGCAAACAATTAAAGGCTCAAAGAAATTCTTATCCGATTGAGTATGTTGAAGATGAGGATCTACTTGAGTTAGAATGCCACCTCAAAACGAACAAACCAACAACTTCAAAAGCAGAAAAGGATGTCACCAGGGAGAGAAGTAAAAAAGCCAAGAACGGGGAGGACAGAAAAGCAGAAAAAAATGGAAGAAAAGACAAAAGAAGAAATGAAAGAAAACAGAATAGCGATGAAAGAAACAAAAAAAGATGATGACGCCATAAAGGAATTGGGATGGTATGATAATGTGGAAGAGGATAAAATAGAAACAAAGGAGGATGAACAACATGGTGAGAAAGAAATGGATTGAGATGATAACAAAATCAAGGAATTGGGATGGCATGAAAATGTTGAAGAGGAATTTAAAGAAAAATAAAAAGAAACAATGGAGGTTGAAGATGGTGGTGAGGAAAAAGAGGTTGATGAGGAAAATGAATAGAGTAGTGATGATGAACATGGTGGTGATGAAGAACTTGATGATTGTAGATTTGAAGACACAATAAGTATTGATCGTCTATATGAGGTGTCAATCTCAGGAAACCACTTATTAATACCTGTGGTGTCACAATATGGGGAGTACCAATCCATAATAAATAAAAATGAAACATAGGAACATAGCAAACCGTATGTAGCATTATTCAAAATATTTAATTATATTATAATACATTTGTCATAACATAGTGAAATGTAACTTTTAAAATAAAATAGTAGGATAGATCATCAGAAAAAACACAAACGGATGAAGATGTGTATCTGGTAGGAGATAGGGAAGAAACATCAAAAGAAGTTCAAGAATATCAAACTGAAGAGGTAAAACGCCATGTTTAGGAAAACACTATGATTGATAAAATGTTTAAAAGATAGTCATGACGTTTTACATAAGTACCAGTCATGGCATCTTAGTTTAATAGACAGTAAAAGGCCATGACTGATAATGTTTAAATGATTTTGAAAAAAAAAGAGATGATTAATTAAACTAAGAGGTCATGACCTGTACTTATCAAAAACGCTATGCAATGAAATTGGATATTATCTAAAACGTCATGTGTGACATCCGGCATTTTCAGGTTAACACAAACATCGTTATCTCAAACAATTATTTATTCAAACTTAGTTATCTCGAACATTCACACATGCATTACATTTAATTAGGATTAGTTAGATGTGTCAGTTCGCACAAACACGTAGAATTTCTGGATCGCACACGAGTCTAACCCGGATCGTTGGTGAACTAATAAAAATAATTGCGAACAATTATTTTAATATAAATTATGTGAATTTATGTGTTTAGTGATTTTTATGTGAATTATGTAGACTTTCGTGAAATCGCTTACGTTTACGCGTATCGTTGTATTTTTACTGCTTTAGTAATTTTATAAAGAGAATTTTATAAAAATAATTATTAAAAACAATTTTAGCTAGTGGATTAATTAAATGAAATAAAAACCCATGTAAATTGGCCCATGAATTATCCATAATTTTTTTAAAAACCCATGCATGCAAGTATAGATAAGATTTTATAAAAATTAAACCCTAATCTCTCCTCTCTCTCTAATCGTCGCCCCAACCCCCCTATCCCTCCCTTCTTGCGCCGAGTACAGAAAGAACCCCAAACACCTTTGTTTCGATCTTCAATCTTGCAATCGAACACGTATTCGGACTCCCCTAGGCGTTCCTAACACTACTATGTAAGTCGTTTCGTTCAATTTCGTTACTTTTTTATTCCAAGATTTTAGATTGAAACCCTAGTTCATCCAACCATGAATTTTTACAATAAAGATGGTGACTTTATTATTGTTTTGCATTTATTTGATGTTTATATGGTTATTTGGAAAACCCTAGCTTCATATGATTCATAACTTGTTAAAAGATGAAACTTTTTGATTATGTGATGGTGTAGGATTGCATGTTAGAGATGATTGATGCTTGTTATGGTTATAATCATATTAGATAGGTTGTATGCAATTGGTTTGGCACTTTGAATCTCATTAAACAAACTAGAAATCATAACTTACTTATAATGGAAACTTTGTAAGAATTCTATCTTGCATACTAGACATGATTTGGATGATATGATGATGTTTATATGCTACTTGATTCATGTAGAAATGATTTGTGAAATTAGATTTCTAATACCTAGGTTGGTTTTGCAAACTTTCTAAAAGAGGAAACTTTAATTGTCTAAAGTGCTCATAGCTTGCTAATTATACATGTATGATATGTTTTAATGATAGCCACATGTTTGTTAGGATATAATACCATGTTGTAACATGTTAGATGTCTCAAATCACGCATGATATTCATAACTTACTATACATGGAAACTTTAATTGAAGTATGATTTGCATGTTAAGTTCAAGGCAAGTGTTATGTGCTATGACTATCTAGGGCAAGTAAGATTTATGTTATGAACATGTTGATCATGCAAACGTGTTATAAATGAGTAACATATGGAAATCAAACTTTGTGTTCATGCATTAATAAAAGTAGAAACTTATTGATCGTGCATTTTGTAGACATAACTTGCCATGCTAAGATAGTTATGAGTTGTGTAACATGAAACTTGAATTACTTGTGTATTATGTTTTAGTATTCAAATCAAACATTAAATCACTAACGGGTCACCAACGGGTCGTCGGGTCAAACTTGAGTCAAACGTGTAAATCCTTTCTAAACACTTAAACAATGGTATTGTTTGGATACTAAGGGTTCATGTCAACATACACGAACACACGCTTATGGTTTTAGGTGGCAGTTAGATGTCGAACAGTTTTCACTTAGCTCGACCCGCGGTGTTCATGCCATTACGAGTTTTTGGTCATGCCATTCGGATTAACCAACGCACCCATGGTGTTCATGGACCTCATGAACCGTGTGTGTAAACCCTACCTCGGCCAATTCTTCATCGTATTCATTGACGATATCCTTATCTATTCTAAGAGTAAGGAAGAACATGAAAAGAACCTGCGCTTAATTCTTGAACTGCTGAGACAGGAACAACTATACGCTAAGTTTACAATATGCGATTTTTGGATTCGCGAGGTTCAATTTCTTATGCATGTAGTCACTGAGAAGGGAATTCATGTCGATCCATCCAAAATAGAAGCCATTAAGAATTGGGCAGCGCCAACGACTCTGACAGAGGTGTGACAATTTTGGGGATTGGCTGGCTACTACCGTCGGTTTATCGAGGGATTTCTAAGATCGCTCAACTTCTCACCGCCCTAACTTAAAAAGGTAAACTGTATACCTAGAGCGAAACTCAAGATTCAGCATTCCAACTTCTAAAGGAAAACTATGTAGCGCACCCATCCTATCTCTACCAGAGGGAGCGGATGACTTCATAGTATATTTTGATGTTTCCATCCAGGGTCTCGGTTGTGTGCTAATGCAACGCGAGAAAGTTATCGCATACGCTTCTTGGCAATTGAAAGTCCACGAGAAAAACTACACGACTCACGACTTGGAGTTGGGAGCCGTGGTATTTGCATTGAAAATCTGGAGACACTACTTGTACGGTACCAAGTGCACCATTTACACCGATCACAAGAGTCTCCGGCACATATTCAAACCGAAAGAGTTGAACATGCGACAGCGTCGCTGGATCGAACTCTTAAATGATTATGATTGTGCCATCAAGTACCATCCGGGCAAGTCAAATGTGGTAGCCGATGCTCTGAGTAGAAAAGAAACCAAACCCCAATGAGTTCGAGCGTTGCAACTCACTATTCATACAGGATTACCCGAACACATCCGTAATGCTCAACTTGAAGCTTTAAAGGAAGAGAACTTATCGTTGGAAGCCACTCGCGGTATGGAGAAACAACTAGAAGTTAAATCTGATGGTATTCGCTATTTCGCAGAGCGAATATGGATTGCAGTATATGGAAACCTGAGAGAGCTTGTTATGGATGAAGATCACAAATCCCGATACTCTGTTCATCCGGGATCTGACAAAATGTACCATGATCTGAAGGTGTTGTATTGGTGGCCGAACAAGAAAGCCGACATTCCCACCTATGTGAGCAAGTGTCTTACTTGTTCAAAGGTCAAGTTGGAGTACCAAAAGCCATCCGGATTGGTCCAACAACCGGAAATCCCAATGTGGAAATGGGAGCAGATTTCCATGGATTTTATCACCAAATTACCCCGAACCCTTACTGGAGGTGACACAATCTGGGTGATAGTGGATTGCCTAACTAAATCCGCTCACTTACTTGCTATCAAAGAAACTGACAAAATGGAGAAGCTAACCCGCATCTATTTAAAAAAAGTAGTCTCTCGGCATGGAATGCCAGTTTCAATCATTTCAGATAGAGACGCCCAATTCACTTCACACTTCTGGCAATCCCTACAGAAATATCTGGGTACGCGTCTGGATATGAGCACAGCGTACCATTCCCAAACTGATGGCCAGAGTGAGCGTACAATTCAAACCCTAGAGGACATGCTACGGGCTTGCGTAATCGATTTTGGAAATAGTTGGGAGACTCACCTACCCTTGGTGGAGTCCTCTTATAACAATAGCTACCATACTAGAATCCAGACATCACCGTTCGAGGAATTATATGGACGAAAATGCCGATCATCTCTCTGTTGGGCTGAAGTTGGAGATACCCAAATTACAGGCCATGAACTTGTGCACGAGACTTCAGAAAAGATTGTGCAAATTCGAAACCATATGGCGGCAGCCCATGACCATCAAAAGATTTGTGTAGACAAGCGTAGAAAACCGTTAGAGTTTCAGGTGGGTGATAGAGTGTTATTAAAAGTTTCACCTTGGAAATGTGTGATCTGTTTTGGAAAACGGGGCAAGCTAAACCCGCGTTATGTTGGACCATTCGAGATAGTGAAAAGGATTGGTCCGGTTGCGTATCAATTAAACGTACCAGATGATCTCAATGGAGTACACAATGTCTTTCATGTTTCAAACCTTAAGAAATGCCTATCTGATGAGACACTAGTGGTTCCACTCGAGGAGTTGGAAATCGATGAGCAATTACGTTTCATTGAAGAACCATTTGAAATCATGGACCGTGAGGTCAAAACACTCAAGCACATTAAGATCCCAATTGTTAGAGTTTGGTGGAACTCGAAACGTGGACCGGGGTTCACATGGGAACGGGAGGATCAGATGATGAAGAAATATCCTCAGCTTTTCAAGCAGTCAACGGCAAACACGAAAGGTACTAATTAAATTTCGAGACGAAATTTCTTTCAACGAGGGGGTGATGTGACAACCCAAACTTTTTGTTTCAGACAACTATCAACTTGGATTAATTTTCGGGACGAAAATTCTTTCAATAAGGGGATGATGTGACATCCGGCATTTTCAGGTTAACTCCATTAACACAAACATCGTTATCTCAAAAAATTATTTATTCAAACTCAGTTATCTCGAACATTCACACATGCATTACATTTAATTAGGATTAGTTAGATGTGTCAGTTCGCACAAACACGTATAATTTCTAGATCGCACACGAGTCTAACCCGGAACGTTGGTGAACTAATAAAAATAATTGCGAACAATTATTTTAATATAAATTATGTGAATTTACGTGTTTAGTGATTTTTATGTGAATTATGTAGACTTTCGTGAAATCGCGTACGTTTACGCGTATCGTTGTATTTTTACTGCTTTAGTAGTTTTATAAAGAGAATTTTATAAAAATAATTATTAAATACAATTTTAGCTAGTGGATTAATTAAATGAAATAAAAACCCATGTAAATTGGCCCATTAATTATCCATAAATTTTTTAAAAACCCATGCATGCAAGTATAGATAAGATTTTATAAAAATTAAACCATAATCTCTCCTTCTCTCTCTCTAATCGTCGCCCCAAACCCCCTCTCCCTCCCTTCTTGCGCCGAGAACAAAAATAACCCCAAACACCTTTGTTTTGATCTTCAATCTTGCAATCGAACACGTATTCGGACTCACCTAGGCGTTCCTAACACTACTACGTAAATCGTTTCGTTCAATTTCGTTACTTTTTTATTCCAAGATTTTAGATTGAAACCCTAGTTCATCCAAACATGAATTTATACAATAAATATGGTGACTTTATTATTGTTTTGCATTTATTTGATGTTTATATGTTATTTGGAAAACCGTAGCTTCATATGATTCATAACTTGTTAAAAGAGGAAACTTTTTGATTATGTGATGGTGTAGGATTGTATGTTAGAGATGTTTGATGCTTGTTATGGTTATAATCATATTAGATAGGTTGTATGCAATTGGTTTGGCACTTTGAATCTCATTAAACAAACTAGAAATCATAACTTACTTATAATGTAAACTTTGTAAGAATTCTATCTTGCATACTAGACATGATTTGGATGATATGATGATGTTTATATGCTACTTGATTCATGTATAAATAATTGGTGAAATTAGATTTCTAATACCTAGCTCGGTTTTGCAACTTTCTAAAAGAGGAAACTTTAATTGTCTAAAGTGCTCATAGCTTGCTAATTATACTTGTATGATATGGTTTAATGATAGCTACATATTAGTTAGGATATAATACCATGTTGTAACGTGTTAGATGTCTCAAATCACGCATGATATTCATAACTTACTATACTTGGAAACTTTAATTGAAATATGATTTGCATGTTAAATTCAAGGCAAGTGTTATGTGCTATGACTATCTAGGGCAAGTAAGATTTATGTTATGAACATGTTGATCATGCAAACGTGTTATAAATGAGTAACATACTGAAATCAAACTTTGTGTTCATGCATTAATAAAAGTAGAAACTTATTGATCGTGCATTGTGTAGACATAACTTGCCATGCTAAGATAGTTATGCGTTGTGTAACATGAAAATTGAATTACTTCTGTACTATGTTTTAGTATTCAAATCAAACATTAAATCACTAACGGGCCACCAACGAGTCGTCGGGTCAAACTTGAGTCAAACGTGTAAATCTTTTCTAAACACTTAAACAATGGTATTGTTTGGATACTAAGGGTTCATGTTAACATACACGAACACACGCTTATAGACCTATGGTTTTGGGTGGTAGTTAGAGGTCCAACAGTTTTCACTTAGCTTTCTTTCACGCATACTAAGGTGAGTTTCACTACCCCTCTCTTTTACTTACTTTCCTTTTTAGGGGAGAAAACATGCTCGCAAACATTTTAGATTTTGTATTATTGTATTATCGCTTGCTTTATAAAGTGCAAACATACCACATAAGTCCTTACATTCTTGAACCGTTAGTATTGGAACATAGCGAGTTAATCTTGAGTAGTACTACTGGGTTTTGACAAGCCCCACCCGCGTTAGTTGCGCTAACACGACTGGAGGTTGAATGGGTGTAATATTGACCTTAACATTTGCCATTGTTCGGTAGACATGGCGGAAGGCAAACAAACACAAACATTCAGCTTCGGTTTTGAAACACTTATAGTAGCATGACATAGACTAGCTATCTATCGGTATACATTATTTACACTTTCTGGCAAACATCAAACTTTTACTTACATTCAAACTTGTGAACTCACCAACTATTGTGTTGACACTTTTAGCATGTTTTTCTCAGGTCGCTAAGGTATTGAGCACGAGCATAGGAAATGCATGGAGTCCCATCATTTTCAAACACTGAACTTATATTATTTATTTAAACTACATGGTTTGGGCGCCTTGTTTTGCGCATTTGACTTTTACCTGCATTGGATTTTATTTACGCTTCCGCAACATTTTCAAACTTAAACATTGTTGTCTCGTGACTATGAGCAGCAATGGTATTTTATTCAAATTCATATAGAGTCGTTCCATGTAACTAACGACTGAGATCCTGGTGTGTCACGCGCCTCAGGGTAAAACCCCGCAGGTGGATTTTGAGGGTGTGACACCATTCCATGCAATGCAACGAAATTGGATAATTTCTAATTGTAAAAATCCAAGGAAAAATTTCCAGAAAGTTCTTTGATTATTGAAAAGTCATTGATATTGGAAGAAATAATAAAAAGGAATACCAAGACACAACAAGAGGAAGTTCAGAACACATATGATCCACAACATGGTGTGCAAGATAAAACACAGTGTCTAATACCTGAAACTTCAGCATTTGACAACACATAATTGACAACACACAAATATCGTACTATCTTCTAGCCCACACGACCTAAAAACCCCACATAAACCATTAAGCTTGTGATTAAACATTTAACTCATAAAGCTCTTTAGGTTTACTCCAATACTCGTAACACGTTTAATTATAAACTAAAACATGCAGGTATGCACGATAGCCCCAAAACAGTAAAAACATTAAAGAGGGGATTAGAAACTCACTGGTTGTAAAGATCCAAGTCCTGCTCTGAAATCGTCCTCTCTCTCGAAACCCGAACCTATCAATGTATGATCACATGATCAAACACGTTATAAAGATACGTCGACAACATATAACAATAAATAAATCTCAAAGCTCAGTCTCATCCGCTCGTACCCTCGTCCTTACCAAACCGTAGTTTCACGTGTTTACGTGAACCGGGTCATCCTTGACCTGTTAAGAGACTGAAGGCTCGAACCGGGTTTCCTACCTGCATGCTCGTGTGCCATGCAAACACCCGAATCACCAAAACGTCACCATGCAAACTCTTGCTTCACAGAACGAGTGCACCTGAGTCGGGTTTCCCATGCATGCACGTAGACGGTGCCATGCACGACCTTGGTCGGGTCAAACACTAATCAGCCATGGTCATGCCCTCCGTCTCCACTTCGCGCACCACCATGCCACCCGTCACCATCGTCGTCTTCGTCCTCCCATCGTGTACCACTAACCGGTCATCACCAAGAACCACCACTGTACGCCACCATTTTCCTCGTCGGGCAAAGCCCAAACTGGCTTCTGCCTCCGCCGCTATGCAACCACTCCCCACACCGTCCTCCGCCGACCATTGTCGCTCCATCACATTCGCCCCACGGCTGGCGTTGCGTGCCGTCAAGTACCACCTGTAACATCCATGAATTTCTGGTATAATTTTTTTATTATTATTATACAATATTAACAAGCCATTTCAATCCTGTACTTGTTCTACACAATATGTTACATAATTATTATTTCATTGTGAATTAAATCCAAAGTTTCAACCTTGCATTAACATATTATTTTCTGTTATATATATATATATATAACATATATATGTATATTTATATAGATATATGAATATACTTTGTTATAATAATTAAATCAAAACTTATGAGCTTTAATCATGTATTTACACCTTTTTAGATATATATGTATTTAAATATAAATGAATATGTAATTGTATATACATTTGATTATATTAAATAAAACCTTTGTACAATTTATAATTCTACAAAAATGAAATTTACTTTCCCCCATAAATAATTATAATAACAATTAGATTTTTTTGTAGATTATATAAAAAAAATCTTTTAAACAAATAAACAGAATTTAACTTAATTAATTTGGCCTTTGAACCCTCCCACAAGCCAAAGAACCCCTTCAAATTGCATTGAACCTCCTCTTGAACCCCTTCCTCACGCTTTGGAACCCTGGAACATTGTTCTTGCACAATTTTCACTTACAAAAAGTCAAACTAGTTCGAATCTTTCACAATCCCTGTAAACTCGATGCAATTATTCTCCTAGATCGTTATACCACTAATTTGCGTCCGTTATAGGCTAGAAATTATTCGAATTGATTGGAGATTTACGTTTTTCTTACCCAAATTGGGGGTTACGGACATGGGATTGAAAACCCATGAATCATATCTCAAATCACACAATTCTTGTCGATTAATAGCCGTTGCACGTTTTTAACACCCCATCAATCCCCATGTCACTTCACAATTGAAATCATTACACGAATTCATCTTTCTCTTTCTCTTTCTCTTTCTCTTTTTTCCGATCGGCGCTTAGGGTGGGGAGGACCTCTCGTACGGATTTGAATATGAGGAACCAACTCTAGGTAAACGTTTTGCTGATATACACTTCCTCTGATTCCGTCGCAGAGTTCGAAATCATTTTTGGGTTTTACGGTTACGATCTTCGTATCTGGGTTTATGTTTGGGGTGGATGACATCTTAGAACTGTTTTCTAAATTTATTTTGTTCAACTGTCTTAAAGCAATATGGCAAGATAGACTAACTGGTTAAAATCCTGGCCTCATACATCCTAGGTCATTGGTTCTAACCCTGTGACCACCGTTTTTTTTCTTTCCTTTTGTTTTGGTTTTCTTTTGTTACTTACACTCACACACATATATATTTACACAAATGTATAAAGAAAGGTTTAAAATACATATTTATAATTATACAAAACTCATGCATATAGTTTTTAATGTACTTTAAGTTATATTTTATGAATGTGCAAAGATCTAAATTTTTATAAGTTAAAGTATTAATATGAGTAATATTATCATTGTTACTAGTGTATGATATTATTACTAATAACATAAGTTTTACAAATCCATTTGTATATTAACCATTTTAACTATTATCATTCACAAATAAGATGATTTTAGTAATTATATGATTCGTTTAGTAATTTGATTTTCATAAATAATAATATTACAATTCGCATAACAAACTTATTTATTTCAAATTATATCCTTATAAATATTATATTCCATCATTACTTTAACCTAATTAATAAGATATTTATTTTATTAAATTTGTAAACAATATTTATTATTGACACCTAAATCTCTCTTATAAATCAAATTTATAAAAACTTTATTTAACTTGCATAATTATTAATTGAGACTTAGTAATTATTTTCTTATTAAAAATAGGACAATCCACATTAATCCCTTGCACATTAGGATTTTCCCTATTTACAAATTGTTGATCCATTATACTTCATCAAAACTTAGGTTAACCTTGTGGTTAGCTAGACACTTTGTGCAACAAACAACATGCTTCTGTAACATTCAAAGCTATTCATTGCAAGGTGAGTTACATAGCCTCTTTTTTATTTTTACATCTTTGGGGTAAAACACGATTATATTCAATCTATTTGCAATTTATACAATTCAAACATTATGATCATGTGTGCAATTTGTGCCTTATGCTTGAACACTATGAGTTTCAAACTACATTTACATACTTTAGTGCATGGTGCAAGTGAAATCATTAACTCTGTACAAGCCGACGGTAACAATGATAGGTCTACAGCATCTGACCAATCCACCCGAGAAGGGTGATTGTTGCCGACATCACTTAAGGGTAACATTGAGTGTTATGCGTATCAGTCACAAGGTTTGATTGTGCGCCCTAGTTTTAACTATAGTGGTTCTCCATAATTGCCTTATTAAACCATGTTTCATATGAATTGTACACAACATTTGGAAACTATTTGAGGTGTCAAAACCTATGTATGCTCACCAACTATTTTTAATTGACCTTGTTTTTATCGTGTTTCAAGTACTAACATTTGAGATCATTTACAAGATGCTATACATAGGATTGAGGACTTAGTTAAATAATAAATTGAACATTGTTGGTGTACTTTGTTTCCTTGTATGATTGTACATGTGTTTGTTGAACAAGTGTTATGGAAATTTGGATTAAATTAATATATGAAACTTTAGTTTGATCATGTTCTTATGAACATTTTACATGTCCTGCCCAGCCGTATTCCACCGTCGGTTGGGGTGTGACAGATTGGTATCAGAGCCATGGTTATAGGGAATTAGGTTATTAGAGACCAATGACCTAGTCTATAACTTTAGGATGTCCCCTTGTGTGATTATCCTACATGTCATCTTATGTGTTATATTGCATGCTACAATACGTGTTATCTTATGAGCTATGTTATTTGATATCTTATGTGTTTACATTAATTGCCACCTATGTGATACCTTATTTGCTTCAATATTTAATTAGTCTACACATTTCCTATTTAATTACATTAAATTCTATCCCAAGTATTACCGTATCATATACTTATTTTTAGCCAAGTCCTTATACCTTTTCCTCCTTATGCCTTGGGAATTATGTTATCATCATCACTTGTGGAAAATTCAAACTCTTAAGCCTAATGCCTATTAAATTTTTAAAAAAAATCCCGTCAAAGTTTTGATTTCTGAAAATTAGTAAAGAACATGTGCAATCCGGAAGGGTGAATGCATCTACCTTAGGTATTCTGTCTAGGAAAGCATTTCGTATAAATCTAAATGAACCAAAGGATCCGTATGCTTTCCTGGGAGTTCCCGAAGTGAGTGTTTACTTATAGGCTAAATCATGTCTTCTTGAAAGTATACGAATTTAAACCACTTTGATTTGTCAAAGTATCCATTTGGTTATGTTACCAAATGAATACAATCTAAACATCATTCTTTTATTTATTACAATTTGGTACACATGTCTAAACCTCCCTATTTGATCACTCCATCGATAACCTAAGTTTCATGATCCTTTATTTTCATTTTTTTACTCTTCTTATAGAATGCCTCCTCTTCGTGTGAACAACCCCAACAACAATAGACTTGCTACTTTTATAGCCCAACAAATGATTGTTGTTCTTTCCAGTTTAGTTACCCAACTCAATCAAAACTGTTAACCCCGATTGTGTTAGAAATCCTGGTATTGTGAGTACTCCTAGTAGTAATGCTAACCTTCCTCAATGCACTTTCAAACATTTTAACTCCTATAACCCTCAATGCAACATTTACAAGTATCACCACTTCCAAAATGTACCGTGCCATTTGTACACAAGTTGTGGAAAGTACTACCTGCCGATCTAGACCTTTCGTTCACCAAGGAAACCGAGTTAATCAAGTCAACCAAACCCATCAACAAGACAATCATCTGCTCCTTCTCCACTAGCCATAACCAATGGGTGTGCTTGCTTTAGAATATGGTGACCCGAACCACCTTCAAAATCAATTATGTTATCTTGTTTGTTTGTTTTCGCTTATGTTCGGACCACCTACATCTATTATGTTTGTCATCGGTGTCAATAAGAGTCGTGTTCTTTGAATTTGAACCTTTACTTGTTAAAATCGATGAACTAAACTGGGGAAAACAGTTTCGGTAGAAGTTGAGAGTGGAAACCAGCCATTATTGATTCTATCGTTCACGACTGCCTTCTTGACCTTAGTGAACATACTTCCACCTTTGACCTCATACCTATGTAACTTAGGAGCTTTGATAACATGGTTGGGATACCCAAACACCGCGCCAAAATTGCTAGTTTTGAGAAGCACATTCCAAACCCCCTCCTATTGAGTAGCACATTGTAAATCATTGAAGAGGCGTTTTTCTAGTAGGCTTGAAACCCATATCCTGTGCCATACCCCAAGAACACTTACACGAGAATTATGTAGCCTTTTAGCTCATGCGGTGAAAAGAGGGACAAAAGGAGGAGCAATCAAGACATTTCTACCATACGAAACTTTCTCGATGTGTCCCCGAAGATCTATCCTGTCCTCCCCTTGCTCACCAATTTGAATCCCGTATCGACTTGTACCAGGATCTAACCCTGTAGCCATACCTCCTCATCTTCTTGCACCCTCGGTTATGTAAGAATTTGCTAAACAATTTCAAGAAAATGAATTATTCCATATGTGCGTTGACCATTCATATAAACATCGACGAATTTAAAAATTTAAAACTCGACTACCCACATTGTACATGAACGCCGAGCAACACGCTTGTCCACAAAGCTCGATCACCTACGAAATCCGATATTGTACATTACTCATGAGATTCGATTATTTACATTTGATTGTTCATAGTATCCATAAGACCCGATTGTTTACATTATACACGAAACTTAAATATTTGAAAATTGATTGTTTATATTATACATGAAACTCGATTGTTTGCAATTGATTGTCTACATTATACATGAGACATGATTATTCATTTTATCCATGAAAGTTGATTGCTATAAGAACTACTCGGGGTTTGACATATTATTGTTCAAACACGAGGGAGCTATTAACTTTATGGGTAATCTTGAGGATTATGCCATCTACCTAGGACAACCATATATGGGATTGTGCTATATTGTTACTATTTTGTTATTCTTTGATTGATTTTATTATCTACATACATGCTTGCTTGATAAGGTGTTTACCTTATGAACTTGATCACCGACAAGGTTATCTATGGACATAGTTATTTGTTAGCAACACATATGTGAAAACAATAGTTATGAATTAAGTGATTTTTTGTCCCCTCTTGACCCACACACAATGGGATGATCTATACGGACCACGCGACGATTTGAGTAATTACGAGTGCACACGTAATTATAAAAGTCAGCGCATGGAAAACATAGTGAATTATGTCGTGTGTTATGACATAAAACCTATCGTGATATATAGTAACGAAACTAATGTGATATGATAAGGGCATGGTGGATACGCCGTTGGTACTTACTATATATAAGTGTTCCTGTCATATTGTCAGAAGTAGCGTTGTTCGTGTCATGTGAAGTTTTATGTTATTTTAACCTTGACCAATGGTTGTGAAATCTTTTATCCAGTGACATTTCTTGAACATATTAGACTACATCCTAAACAAGTTTGAATCATCAAAATTCTCACCGTTCCTATTTCAAAGTGATGCATTCCATCTTTGGAGTCCAAAATATGCTTAGACAGTTTTCTCCTTGATTCTCTTCAAACTAAATCCACTATCATCATTCATGCCTGACTTGAGTATTAGACTTGATTCTTGTTATCGATCGTACTCATCAAACCGACAGTCAAAGTTCTTTATGAATCCAAGCGTGGCCCAGAGTTTACTTGAGAACGCGAGGATCAAGCGAAGCTCAAAGTACCTTCATCATTTTGCTGTTATCAGCAGCCTTCACCAGTTGAATTTTGGGACGAAATTCCCTCAACTTGAGGATACTATAACATCCATGAATTTCTGGTATAATTTTTTTTATTATTATACAATAATAACAACCAATTTCAATCACGTACTTGTTTCAACCTTGCATTAACATATTATTTTCTGTTATATATATAACATATATATGTATATTTATATAGATATATGAATATACTTTGTTATAATAATTAATCAAAATTTATGAGCTTTAATCATGTATTTACACCTTTTTAAATGAATATATATATATATATATATATGTATGTATTTAAATATAAAATGAATATGTAATTGTATATACATTTGATTATATTAAATAAACCCTTTGTACAATTTATAATTCTACAAAAACGAAATTTACTTTCCCCTATAAATAATTATCATAATAGTTAGATTTTTTTATAGATTATATATAAACAATCTTTTAAACAAATAAAAAGAATTTAACTTAATTAATTTGTCCTTTGAACTCTCCCACAAGCCAAAGAACCCCTTCAAATTGCATTGAACCCCCTCTTGAACCCCTTCCTCATGCTTTTGAACCCTGGAACATTTTTCTTGCATAATTTTGACTTACAAAAAGTCAAACTAGTTTGAATCTTTCACAATCCATGTAAACTCGATGCACTATTTCTCGCAGATCGTTATACCACTCATTTGCGTCCGTTATAGGCTGGATATTATTCGAATTGACTGGAGATTTATATTTTTCTTACCCAAATTAGGGGTTACGGACATGGGTTTGAAAACCCATGAATCATGTCTCAAATCCCGCAATTCTCATCGATTAACATCCGTTGCACGTTTCTAACACCCCATCAATCCCCATTTCACTTCACAATCGAAATCATTACACAAATGCGTCTTTGTCTTTCTCCCTTTTTTCTATCGGCCCTTAGGGTGGGGAGGACCTCTCGTACGGCTTTGATTGTGAGGAACCAACTCCACGTAAATGTTTTGCTGATATACACTTCGTCTGATTCCATCGCTGAGTTCGAAATCATTTTTGGGATTTAGGGTTACGATCTTCGTATCTAGGTTTATGTTTGGGGTGGATGACATCTTAGAACTATGTTCTAAATTTATTTTGTTTTACTGTCTTAAAGCATTATGGCATGATAGACGAACTAGTTAAAATCCTTGCCTCACACAGCCTAGGTCATGGATTCTAACCCTGTGACCACCGTTTTTTTTCTTTCCTTTTCTTTTGGTTTTCTTTTGTTGCTTACACTCACACACATATATATATTTACATAAATGTATAGATAAAGGTTTAAAATACATATTTATAATTATACAAAACTCATGCATATAGTTTTTAATATACTTTAAGTTATATTTTATGAATGTGCAAAGATCTAAATTTTATAAGCTAAAGTATTAATATGAGTAATATTATCATTGTTACTAGTGTATGATATTATTACTAATAACATAAGTTTTACAAATCCATTTGTATATTAACCATTTTAATTATTATCTTTCACAAATAAGATGATTTTAGTAATTATATGATTTGTTTAGTAATTTGATTTTCATAAATAATAATATTATAATTCGCATAACAAACTTATTTATTTCAAATTATATCCTTATAAATATTATATTCCATCATTACTTTAACCTAATTAATAAGATATTTATTTTATTAAATTTGCAAACAATATTTATTATTGACACCTAAATCTCTCTTATAAATCAAATTTATAAAAACCTTATTTAACTTGCATAATTATTAATTGAGACTTAGTAATTATTTTCTTATTAAAAATAGGACAATCCACATTGATCCCTTGCGCATTAGGATTTTCCCTATTTACAAATTATTGATCCGTTATACTTCATTAAAACTTAGGTTAACCTTGTGGTTAGCTAGACACTTTGTGCAACAAACACCATACTTCTGTAACATTCAAAGCTATTCATTGCAAGGTGAGTTACATAGCCTCTTTTACATTTTTACATCTTTGGGGTAAAACACGATTATATTCAATCTATTTGCAATTTATACAATTCAAACATTATGATCATGTATGCAATTTGTGCCTTATGCTTGAACACTATGAGTTTCAAACTACATTTACATACTTTAGTGCATGGTGCAAGTGCAATCATTAACTCTGTACAAGCCGACGGTAACAATGATAGGTCTACAACATCTGACCAATCCACCCGAGTAGGGTGATTGTTTCCGACATCACTTAAGGGTAACATTGAGTGTTATGCGTATCAGTCACAAGGTTTGATTGTGCGTCCTAGTTTTAACTATAGTGGTTCTCCATATATGCCTTCTTAAACCATGTTTCATATGAATTGTACACAACATTTGGAAACTATTTGAGGTGTCAAAACCTATGTATGCTCACCAACTATTTTTAGTTGACCTTGTTTTCATCGTGTTTCAGGTACTAACATTTGAGATCATTTACAAGATGCTATACATAGGATTGTGGACTTAGTTAAACAATAAATTGAACATTGTTGGTGTATTTTGTTTCCTTGTATGATTGTACACGTGTTTGTTGAACAAGTGTTATGGAAATTTAGATTAAATTAATATATGAAACTTTAGTTTGGTCATGTGCTTATGAACAGTCTACATGTCCCGCCCCGACGTATTCCGCCGTCGGTTGAGGTGTGACACCACCACCCTCACATCGTTCTCCATAGCCCACCGTGCTCCTTCTCTCTCTCTCTTTCTCTCTCCGTCTCTCTCTTTCTCTCTCTTTGCCATCATCCACCCTTCCATAGCCTCCTCCGGTTGTCGCAACCATCCTACGCCACTACCACCTCGTCAGCGGCCACTTACTACACCTATACTAACACCACTACATGCCGCTATCATCTTCCCCACCTTGGTCGTCGCCCACGGCCGAGAAGCCACAAAACCCTAATCGAGTTTTCCAACCAAACACATAAACAACACACGCAAAAGAGTAAACGAGGAATACCTTGGTTATGTGTGGAGTCCTCAGCCGTGAAACCGCCTACTCCGGCGTCCCTCTCCTCCGCTTTCTCGCTTACTGCCGTCGTGCGCACCCCTAGGCTGAATGGCCTAGGGTTTTCCCTTTAGGTGGCTTTTAAACCTTTGAATGTTACGTCTGGGTCCCCGTGTTTCCTCTGAAGGGTGTTTCGTAACAATTCAGTTATAAAACGGCTAACATGCCCCTCTTTAAATGACTAACCGTCTCTTTTCGGTAGTTAAACACACTTCAATTGACAACTCTATCTAATTCTCATGTTTTATAAGGAGTTGGGTCACCTGCTAGCACAAACCACGATCAATTAGATTTCCAGGATATTACATTAAATATCAAGTATGTGAAATTGTTTGCAATCAAACTTTTAAGATTGAAATTATGTGAGTTCAAGGCTCTCATAGAGGTTGTGAGAACTTAAATCTCACGGGTGTGAAACAAATTCGTAGTCCTCATGGATGTTGTGAGGGTATGAATGTAATGGTGTAATTATGATCAAGGATCTCATGGAGGTTGTGAAAACTTGATCTTTATGTGGATGAAACAAATTTATGGTCCTCATGGATGTTGTGAGGACATGAACATAAATTGGTGGAATATGAGTCCATGGTTCTCATCGAGTTTGTGAGGACATGAATATCATGGGAATAAGTTTGAAGCTAAACTTCATAGATGTAAATGAGACTTAGATCTCACAGATTGTTGTGTGTTTGTTTTCAAGTTAATAATGAATGGGTTACAAATATATGGTGTAAATATGCTTGGAATTTGGTGAAAACCATATGGGGGTCAAGCTTAATGGGTTGGATAAGCTAAAAAACGGTTTTGGGGTGTGCACGCTTGATGCTAGCATTTTAAACGCCGGTAAGCCTCTGTCAAATGCTGGTAAAAACGCCGACCCATAAGTTCCCAGCATATGAAGCGCCCGTAGGCATCTATTGACTATAAAAGGCATTGTCAGGGCTTCAGCCCAAGGGAAAACTGGTTCACTGCACCCGTAATGCCGAACTTGCAAGAAAAGACATTCAGGGAAATGTCGATTTTTTGTAACATACAATATATGCAAAATCCCAGGATATAATGCCGACCAGTGCAGCCGTAGGGCACATAAAAATCAACTGCCCAAAACTCAAAACGAATGACAAAGCTGGAACCAAACTAGCTAATGAGGTAAAAAAAAAAAAGGCCCGAACGTTCATCCTAAATGCAAAGGAAGCAACTAAAGTGTCTGATGTTATTTTTGGTAAACTCCTTGTCGAGCATGCTTACACTAAGGTGCTATTTGAGTCTGGGGTAACCCAAAGTTTTATAGACCATAAATTCTGTAAATTAGTAATTAAGCCCTTAGCTAAGCTAAACAAATCGTACCAAGCCGAAACCGCAAACGGGGATCTAATTCAAGTTTATGAATTCTTGAATGCATGTTCGATCACGCTAGCTTTGATGTAGTCCTTGGAATGGATTGGTTAGCGACTTACCAAGCCCGTATCCTCTGTGACAAAAAGGCCATTCATCTAAGCACGCCTTCGGGGGAAATTGTGAAAATAAAGGGAGTTGAGTCAACCAACCCTGTTGGTTTGATCTCCATGATAAAAGCAATGAAATATCTCCGAAAGGGATGTCTTGCTTACCTAATATCAGTAACGACTAACAACGCCAAACGGGAAATCAAGGATGTAGTAATCATTGCTGAATATCCTGACGTATTCCTTGAAGAACTACCAGGAACACCGCCTGATCGAGAAGTGGAGTTCCAAATCAATCTGGTACCAGGCATGGCTCCGATAGCCCGTGCTCCTTACAAATTGGCTCCGACCGGGATGGCTGAGTTGAAAAAGCAACTTAACGAATTACTTAAGAAAGGATTCATAAGGCCGAATTCTTCGCTTTGGGGAGCTCCGGTACTTTTCGTTAAAAAGAAAGACGGCTCAATGAGGATGTGTATAGATTACCGGGAAACTTAACAAGGTTACAATAAATAACCAGTATCCACTTCTAAAAATCAATGACTTATTTGATCAGCTCCAAGGAGCTAGGTGCTTCTCCAAGATAGACCTTCGATCAGGTTATCACCAGTTGAAAGTCCACGAAGACGACATATGAAAGACTGCGTTCAGGACTAGATATGGTCACTTCGATTTCACGGTTATGCCATTCAGACTAACAAATGCTCTCGCAACATTCATGGACATGATGAATCGAATTTGCAAAACTTACTTGGATAAATTTGTAATCGTATTCATAGATAATATACTTAAATACTCCAAGAGTAAGGAGGAACATGTCGACGATCTGAAAACGCTACATCAACTATTGAGAGACGAGAAACTCTACACCAAATTCTCAAAATGTGAATTCTGGTTGTTATAAGTACAATTTCTCAGTCATGTCAGCAACGCTAATGGCATTCAAGTAGACCCCGCCAACATTGAGGTTATTTCCAAATGGGAGATTCCAAAAATACCGACCAAAGTGCGAAGTTTTCTCGGTTTGGCTGGGTATGACCGAAGATTTATCCAAGATTTTTCAAGGATTGTTATTCCTTTAACTTCGTTGACCTGTAAGATAGTAGAGTACGAATGGGGTCTGAAGCAGAACGAAGCATTTGAAACACTCAAGCAAAAACTGATGCAAGCACCTATATTGGCATTGCCAGAAGGCAATGAAGGCTTTGTATTATTCTGTGATGCATCACATACCGGCCTATGGTGTGTGCTAATGCAAGGAAGCAAAGTCATAGCATACGCATCACGACAACTCAGAACCCATGAAAAGAACTATACGACTCATGACTTAGAGTTAGGTGTCATAATACTCGCACTGAAATTATGAATGCATTATCTCTATGGAGTCAAATTCACGGTATTTACAGACCACAAAAGTCTAAAATAGATCTTCAATCAGAAAGAACTAAACATGAGGCAAAGAATATGGATGGAAGTCCTGAGTGATTATAATTATGAAATTAGCTATCACGAGGGAAAGGCTAATGTTGTAGCCAACTCCCTAAGCCGAAAACAAAGAGAGATACCGAAACAAGTTCGTGCCTTAAGACTTGATCTTCAAGTCAGTCTTATGACTCGAATAAAGGAGGCATAAAAATCTACCTTGGAAGAGGTGAACCTCGACCAAGAGGGTATGAAGGGAATGATTGAACAACGCATCAAAGGAAATGATGATATCCCGAGGATGAACAAAAGAATATGGATACCTATGGAAACCTTCGAGAAAAGATTCTTGAGGAAGCCCACAAATCCAAGTACACTATCCAACCAGGAGGTGATAAGATGTGCAAAAATCTGAAACCAGCTTATTGGTGGATCGGCATGAAAAGTCACATAGCTGAGTATGTGGCCAAATGCTTGACTTGTTCGAAGGTTAAAGCCGAACACCAAAAGACATCTGGGCTATTACAAAAACAGGAATTACTAGTATGGAAATGATAACCATAGATTTTATCACCAAACATCCCCGAACCAATCGAGGAAACGATACTATATGGGTTATCATTGACCGACTGACTAAGTCTTCACACTTCCTACCTATGAAGGAGACTTATAGCATGGATAAGTTGGAACAACTTTATGTAAACAAAATAGTATAATTACACGGAGTGCCACTGTCCATTGTGTTAGATAGAGACAGTCGTTACACGTCTCGATTCTGGTAGAGCTTCCAAAAAGCTTAAGGAAGTCGGTTAAACCTCAGCACTACATAACATCCTCAATTGGATGGGCATAGTGAGTGAACAATCCAAACTCTGGTGGACATGCTACGAGCATATGTCATAGACCTTGGAGGAAGTTGGGAAGACTACTTACCTCTGATGGAATTCTCCTACAATAATAGTTATCACACGAGTATCCAGGCTGCACCATTCGAAGCCTTGTATAGCAGAACGAGAACTCCTGTGTGTTGATCAGAAATAGGTGAGAATCAATTATCCGGACCCGAAATAGTCCAAGTAACCACCGATAAAATCCTACAAATAAGAGAAAGATTGAAAATGGCTCGTGATCGCTAGAAAACTTATGCCGATAAGAGGCAAAATTTGTTGGAATTTAATCTAGGAGATAAGGTGTTACTTAAGGTATCACCTTGGAAAGGCGTGGTACGATTTGGAAAAGAAAGGGAAGTTAAGCCCTAGTTTCGTTGGACCGTTTAAGATTGTGATACGAATCGGACCAGTCGCTTATCAGTTAGAATTACCAGAAGAAATGAATGGAGTACACGATGTATTCCATGTCTCCAATCTACGTAAGTCATTGGCAGATGAAACTCTGGTAATGCCGCTACGAGATGTAGTGGTGAATGTGTAACATTTCTGATTTTCACTATCTATGTTTCAATTCAATGTGATACAATTCAAACCAAATTCTAGAACGCCGACTTGTTCTATTCGTACCAACCATTAAATACTACGTTTCAATGCAAATCCACAAATTTTACACTAGTATATCCTATTAAACTCTACATAAATTCATATTTATACAAGTTTGTCACTACTGAAAATTGCAAGGACTGCTTTTATAAATAAATAACCAGAAACCCTAATAGGCACGGTCGCGCGACTTAGTTTGGAACGGTCGCGCCCGGTGCCTTGGCACGGTCGCGCCTCTCGTCAGTTGAAATGTAAATGCAGCCTTTAATCACAGAGATGTTCGATTTCGTAACCACTCCACACGTTCCTACTATTAACTAACAAAATTAAGTCGTTAATCATCGAATTTACAACAAATAAACCCAATTGCATCAATTCAACTCATAACCGTCCAATTCCCTCACAAGACCATCGAATCCACAAATTTGATTGCAATTCTTCCAAGCCAACATACTATCGATCCTCTCTAAAGCTTCTGGACACGCTGGTTTAGTCGGAATTGCAGCAGAAGACGCCGGAGATCAAGCCCGTCGTCGCCGGAACTCGTTTCTACCGTACACCATCAATTCATCGTCCTTCCGGGTAATTGAAACCTCATACCCACTCGTTTTAGTCTATAGATCAAAAGCCCCAACTTAATTGGGGCTTACAATATGAAAAACATCACGAACCCAAACCTATGTTTTTGTTCAAAATGTTTTAATCGAACCCTGCTTTGAACACGTTTTAAATACAATTAATATATTCCAATAGACTCGTAATAACCCTACAGATGAAAGCCCTATGAATTCCAACATTAACAATATAAGAATTAGTCAAATCGATTCTGTTTTAGAACAGACACGGTCGCGCTAGCATTCTAGCGCGGTTGTACTTCATGAGACACGGTCGCGCCAAATACCAGCGCGGTCGTGCCTCACACACTCAGACCCGGTCATGCCCTTGGCTAGACTTGGTCGTGCCTCAAAACCCTAGACACGGTCATACCTGGCCCAAGACACGATCGTGCCTAGTAAACAGCTTAGTTATGCCTTCTGTTTGGTCAACACGGTCGCGCCCCTGACTAGCACGGTCGCGCCCGTGGTCCTAGCACGATCGTGCCTTGTCCCAGGCACGGTCGTGTGTGAGAAAAATCTTAGCAGAATAATTATTTCCATAATTTAAAAACAATAAGTATTTCAAATTAATTTTTAAATAAAAATAATTGATTTTATAAAATAAATAAATAGAAATTAATTATTTAAAACTTACAAAAAAATTAAATTTATAATTATTGTTAAACCCTACATTTAAATATTATTTACACAACTTAATTACATATCTTTATGAAAATAAAATAAGAAAAGTTTATATTTAATATAAAACAATCAATACATTTTTATAACTAAATGAATAAGTTACACATTTTATAAATAAATAAGGTAACAATTATTTATTTAATTTACAATTAAACAAAAATTATTTATTTATGTTATACTTAATTACCCATAATACCTACATTATTTTTATAACCAAGTAAATAAATAATATTATGTAATTTATTTACTTAGTTATTTCAAACTCAAACCCTAATTTTATACAACACCATTCAAGTACAAACCACTAACACTCACAACTCTAATTCCTTATACACACACCCAATCCAACCCTAGACTTAGACATAGACTATTGTACACACTATTGATTCAATACATATTACACTCTAGGTTAACGTTGTGCATTACGAGGACCTCGTTACTATCTAGTATCTCGTGTTAGCTACGCCTTCAAACCAAGTGAGTATTACATAGCCCCTTTTACTCTTTTACACTTTTTGGGGTGGAACATGAGCACTATACAACACTATTGCTTACATTTACACAAACTACACAAGTACAAATCCTCTTTACATTCATGTGTGCAAATTTGAGCTTTATGCCTGAGTGCTAGGTGTGTTAACTTTTGTATGTGATTTATGTGCAATCATTAACTATTCAAGCCAACAGTAAACAATGATTGATCTATTGAGTCTGACAAACCCACCCAGATTGGGGTGATTGTTACCGACAACACAATTTTGCATGCTAGTTACAAAGGTTTGATTGTACTTGGTTACACAATAGCTGCTCTCCATAAATGTCTTATTTTATCATGTTATGTGAGGATTTGTTTATTTACAAACTATATGCTATCTATATACAAACCTGTGTATGCTCACCAACTTTTTAGTTAACCTTATTTTATTCATGTTTCAGGTACTAATGTGTGATTTGATCAAGATATGCTACATATAGGCCTTCGGACTTAGTTAATTTGAATAAAGGATTCTATGTATTTCAATTATGTTCTTTCTTGGATTTGGTTGTGTTTGGATTATTTGAAATGAAATTGATGTTTAATATATTACAATTTAGTCAACCTTATGCTCATGAACAGTCTACATGTCCCGCCCAGATGATTCCGCCGTCGGTTGGGGTGTGACAGAATGAAATGCTTAACTTCATGGAACAGCCATTGCAAATTCAGGACAGACATGTGAAGAAACTGAAACAAAAAAAGACTTGTTATAGTCAAAGTAAAATGGAATTCCAGGCATGGACCCGAGTACACGTGGGAACTGGAATAAAAAATGAAAAAGAAATATCCTGACTTATTTGAATGAAAATCTTGAGGACGAGATTCCAAATAAGTTAGGGATGATGTGACACGTGTCAAATTTTCATCCCAATATTGCTAAAAAGAAAGTTTATGAGGACTAGAGTGATAAAACCTGAAAGTTTAGCATGAAAAATCAAGGATTCTGAAATTTGTAGGGTAGTGGACCACCACCCATCGGCTAACGGTTTGCTACGGCCACTGGGAGTTTGCCCTGCTAGAAGCCTGGCGGATCGACATTATGTCCATAGCGGTCCGCTATTAAAGGCTTGGCTGGCGGACCGCCAGCATCCCAGATATCGGTCCGCCACGCACCTCCCTCTACACACACCACGTGCCTTGGACGCGTGTAGGGCATGCGTCAGCATGTCTGACGCGTAGACCCCTGGCGTGTAACATTTCCAATTTTTCACCTTGTACTTGTACCGTTGGATTTCATAAAGTATCAATAAAACGAGCACCTTAGCAATCATTTTGTTGGCCAAGTATATCTTATATCATTATGACCACATGTATTCATAAAATGCTTCTTATATGCCCAATATCACAAGTTATCATTTTATGTGCAACGGTTTGCTTACAACGTCATTTTACGTGAAATTTTTGTATCTGGTGGATCAAAATTTAAAACCAATAGACCGGGATGCCCTACTATATATCTTAGCTAGCCAAAATAATTATCTAACAAAGTGTTATAACCCATGATTTATCTTCATAGGTCTCTTTTATCCTAAGTTACAAAATGTCACTTTTTATGTCACATTTCAAGTGTTATGTTGCAAAATACTTATCCTAGACCCTAGCCATGACTTATTTTCGATTTTGAACCATTATAGAACCTTCCTAGGACTGTTTTAGTCGAGCACCAGCTGTACAGAAGTGTCCAAAATCGAGTTAAAGGCCAGCCCCACTTTCCTTCCTGCCTTCCGATAGCAAGTAACAGCAGCAATTTTTTTTCTTTTTCATTTAGCCTCCAACTCACCCTCTAGCCCTAATTCTAACTTGTTCCCTACTCCATAAGACACCTATAAATACCCCCACCCCCTCTACCTTTCACTCACACCACTCCTCTTGCTCTCATCTACAATCAAGTAAGGAGTTCTTCCTCTTTTTTTGTTTTCTTTTTCTGATCGTGTAGAGTAGCAATCACACAACACCATCACGATTTTCTTCTAGTAATAGCCCTTAAACTCTGGTACTCAGTCCCTCTAAGGTGTTCTTGAAGTTCTTCCTCTTGGAAACCGCTTGAACGCCCTGATTATGTAGCACGAACATCAACCTTGAAGTGATTCTTCATTACAAGAACCCACTTGGTTTGAATGTTCATCTCGTAATTGACTAAGAACAGGGGTAGGAAATGAAAAAACATCACTAAGATGTGGTATTGATTGCCTACAATCTTTTACCTTACCCTCACATGGCAACAAACGGTTTAGTATTCGTTAAAACCTTCTAAAACATAATCTGCGTTTCTGGCAGATTATTTGGCTCTCGCGAAAGACGTCATAACTTGAGCCTACGACCTCCTTAATACATGATTCTTCTTCTAAGAGTTTCATAATGATTTCCTTTACAAACTTTCTGTTGATAGCTTTGGCCAATTCGTGGATTTGGGTTCGTAAACAGCCCTCACAAGGCACAAACATCAGAATATTTTAGATTCTGACTTTCGAATGCAAATCCTCTTGTTGGCCGATTTTTATTAAAAAAATACCTAGGTTTTTCTTGATGAATACTCTTTATAAACATAATACTTTATGTCCATAAGAGGATTCGACCTAACACACCCATTTGGTTACCTTTTTACATCCCTAAAGATCATGCACGAAAGCTGGAAATCTGAGTCTATTCTTGTGTCCTTATTTTTTATGATTAAACATACCAAAAATAGGATTTTGGCTAAGACAATTTCCAGAATTTATAATCATGATGTATTTAACAAATTCATATTTTTGGAATCACGAAATTTCATGGTTTAATCCGCCCACAAAGTCATTTTTGTTTCAAAACCCCAAATTCCAGCAGCACTGCCCTAACTTCACGCCTTCATAACTTTTTCATTCCTAAACTAATGAAGGCGTTTCTTTAGCCTAAAACCTGCTACTTTGAGTATACTTTCCAACCATATAAGGTTTGTAATCTAACTCGTCCGTTTCGACCATCAAAAGTGCCGCACGAAATCAATATGCAAAGCTGTTAATATTTATCTTGTGTGATCTTTTGACGAAACCTTCGAGTGATTCCTTAAACCGATTTTTCCAACGATTGTGAACCCTTAGCTACTATTTTAAATTTTTTTTCTTAACATCCTTAGGTTTCTATGATTTCACATACCATCCATGGGATTCTTCCCTCACGAACACTCGGTTTTCAAACCCGTAATATACGATTAGTTAGTAGTAACACCTCATGATTCAATTCAACATTTTAGGGCATCCTTAGGCGGTCAAGGCTATCCAAATTCTTTTGTTCAAAAACTTTACTATCACGAATATCAAGGTGAGTTTTACATAGCCCCTTTTTACATTTTGCACTTTTTGGGGTGAAACATGATTACTCAATAACACACTAATTACAATTACATACGTACAATTCTACAATATGATCATATGTGTTTATTTGTGCTTTGTGCTTGAATGCTAACTGTTAAGGCTACATATACATGACATACTCGTGCAATCATTAACACATTACATCAGGATAACATGTGTTGTTGTGCCCTACATTTACATCAGGATAACATGTGTTGTTATGCCCTACATTTACATCAGGATAACATGTGTTGTTATGCCCTACATTTACATCAAGATAACATGTGTTGTTATGCCATACATTAGGATAACATGTGTTGTTATGCCCTTTAGTTACAAGGTTACATTTGTGCAACTAGCTTAACTTAGATTCTCCATAAATGCTTTATAAACCATGTATCATATGAATTGTACACAAAACATTTGAACTTTACTTGTGGTGTCAAAACCTATGTATGCTCACCAACTATTTATAGTTGACCCTCTCATCTTAAACATGTTTCAGGTACTAAGCTTTGAGTTCATATTCAAGATGCTACACATAGGAATTGAGGACCTAGTTAAATAAATAGTTAGACCTCGTTGATGTATTTCATTTCCTTTGATTGTATTAATTGAACTTGTTATGAAATTCAATAAATTTAATATATGGAATTTTAGTTGAACCACGTGCTTATGAACAGTCTACATGTCCCGCCCCAACGTATTTCGTCGTCGGTTGGGGTGTGACAGATTGGTATCAGAACCTTGGTTATAGGGAATTAGGTTATTAGACACTTTGGACCTAGACTATAACCTTAGCACACCCATTTATACCATGCTCTATGAATCTATGATATACTACATGTTATGTGCTACATGTTTAATAAATTATGTGACTTATTAGGTTTCACCTAAATAATAAATTAAAAACAATAATATCCTTACCCTTACCCTAAGCCTCAATCTTTCTACTATGTCATTACCATCATAGCCCGTGGAACGTTGTAAGTCTATTAAACTCCTTTTCACACCTCGTTAGGGTTTTAAACTTTGTTAACTAGTAGAGGACACATGCAATCTGGAAGGGTGACACCTGTATTATGGGTATTCTGTCAAGGAAAGCATTTCATATAAATCCCAATCAACCGAGGGATCTGTACGCTTTCCTGGGAATTCTCGGGATGAGTGTTTACTTATAGGCTAAAGCATGTCTCCTTGAAAGTTATATAAGCTTATTAACCTTAATGTGTCATAGCATTCAAATGGTATTATCCTCGTTTAGTGCAATCCAATCTATGGATACTTATGTTTTAAATTATCCTTTATTTTATATCCAAGAAATCCTCATAACTTCTTATCTCTTTCCCCCTGTCTTTGTTAAAACCTATAGCATGCCTCCCTGTCGTACCAACGAAACCAACAACAACAATGACCTTGCTGCCCCCTTACTCAACTTGTGAACCAACTCACTTAGGCCAATAACAACAATGGCGGCACTAACAACAATACTAATAATGGTGGTGGTGGTGCCAACCCACCCCCATGCACTTTCAAACACTTTAACTCATGCAATCTCGTCAAGTTCTATGGTACCGAAGGAACTACGGGCCTCCTTCAATGGTTTGAAAGCATTGAAAGCACTTTTCTCAATAGTGATTGCCATGCCCATCTCCGGGTTCGCTATGCCACCAGCGTCTTTCAGAAACGGGGGCTCATTTGGTGGAATGGTGAGAAGAGGAACCGGGGTGTGGATGTGACCATGGCCTTGCCATGTGTAACATTTCTGATTTCATTATCTATGCTTCAATTCAATGTGATACATTTCAAACCAAATTCTAGTACGCCGACTTGTTCTATTTGTACCAACAATTAAATGCCATGTTTCAATGCAAACCCACAAATTTTACACGAGTATACCCTATTAAACTATACATAAATCCATATTTATACAAATCTGTCGATACTGAAACTTACAAGGACTGATTTTTATAAATTAACAAGAAACCCTAATAGGCACGGTCACGCCTCGTTCTGGCACAGTCGCGCCAAGTGCTATCGCACGGTCGCACGCCATGCTTTGGAACGGTCGCGCCCGGTGCCATGTCACGGTCGCGCCTCTTATTGGCACGGTCACGCCTCTTGACAGTTGAAATGTAAAAACGATCTTTAATCCTAAACACGTTCAACTTTGTAACGGTTCTACACGTCCATCTATTAACAACCATCATTAGTCAATTAAACATCGACATTACACCTGAATTAAAACCAATTATTGATTTTTAAACTAAAAACCGTCGACCTCTTCCTCTTTTTCTCATCGAATCCATCATTCTGACTTTAATCCTCCCAAGCAAACGCATTATCATCCTCTCTGAAGCTCCTGAACACATTGATTTCAGCCGGAATTGCAGTAGAAGACGCCGGAGATCAAACCCGTCGTCGCCGGAACTCATCTCCACCGTACACCATCAATTCATCGTCCTTCCGGGTAATTGAAACCTCATACCCATTCATTTTAGTCTATAGATCAAAAGCCTAAACTTAATTGGGGCTTACAATATGAAAAACATCACGAACCCGAACCTATGTTTTCTTTCAAAATGTTTTAATCGAACCCTGCTTTGAACACGTTTTAAATACAATTAATATATTCCAATAGACTCGTAATAACCCTACAGATGAAAGCCCTATGAATATCAACATTAACAATATAAGAATTAGTCAAATCGATTCTGTTTTAGAACAGACGCGGTCGCGCTAGCATTCTAGCGCGGTCGTGCTTCATGAGACACGATCGCTCCAAATAACAGCGCGGTCGTGCCTCACACACTCAGACCCGGTCATGCCCTTGGCTAGACTTGGTCGTGCCTCAAAACCCTAGACACGGTCGTGCCTGGCCCATGACACGATCGTGCCTAGTAAACAGCTTAGTTATGCCTTCTGTTTGGTCAACACGGTCGCGCCCGTGGTCCTAGCACGATCGTGTCTTGTCCCAGGCACGGTCGTGCCTTGTCCCAGGCACGGTCGTGTGTGAGAAAAATCTTAGCATGATAATTATTTCCATAATTTACAAACAATAAGTATTTCAAATTAATTTTTAAATAAAAATAATTGATTTTATAAAATAAATAAATAGAAATTAATTATTTAACACTTACAAAAAAATTAAATTTATAATTATTGTTAAACCCTACATTTAAATATTATTTACACAACTTAATTACATATCTTTATGAAAATAAAGTAAGAAAAATTTATATTTAATATAAAACAATCAATACAGTTTTATAACTAAATGAATAAGTTACATATTTTATAAATAAATAAATAAGGTAAAAATTAGTTTATTTAATTTACATTTAAACAAAAATTATTTATTTAGGTTATACTTAATTACCCCTAATACCTACATTATTTTTATAACCAAGTAAACAAATAATAATTATGTAATTTATTTACTTAGTTATTTCAAACTCAAACCCTAATTTTTTACAACACCATTCAAGTACAAACCACTAACACTCACAACTCTAATTCCTTATACACACACTCAATCCAACCCTAGACTTAGACATAGACTATTGTACACACTATTGATTCAATACATATTACACTCTAGGTTAACGTTGTGCATTACGAGGACCTCATTACTCTCTAGTATCTCGTGTTAGCTACGCCTTCAAACCAAGTGAGTATTACATTGCCCCTTTTACACTTTACACTTTTTTTGGGGTGAAACATGAACTCTATACACACAATTGTTTATAATTACATAAACTATACAACCACAAATCCTCTTTACATTCATGTATGCAAAATTAGAGCTTTATGTTTGAGTGCTAGGTGTGTTAACTGTTTGTGTGCAATTTATGTGCAATCATTAACTATTCAAGCCGATGGTTAACAATGATAGATCTATTGAGTCTGACAAACCGACCCAGATTAGGGTGATTGTTACCGACAACACAATTTGCATGCTAGTTACAAAGGTTTGATTGTACTTGGTTACACAATAGCTGCTCTACATAAATGCCTTATTTTATCATGTTATGTAAGGATTTGTTTATTTACAAACGATATGCTATCTATATACAAACCTGTGTATGCTCACCAACTTTTTAGTTGACCTTATTTTATTCATGTTTCAGGTACTAATGTGTGATTTGATCAAGATATGCTCACCAACTTTTATACCCTCGTTAAGGTTTTTAAACTTTGTTAATTATTTGAGGACACGTGCAATCTGGAAGGGTGACACCTGTATTCCGGGTTTTCTGTCTAGGAAAGCAGTTCGCATAAATCCCAATCAACCGAGGGACCCGTATGCTTTCGTGGGAATTCCCGGGATGAGTGTTTACTTATAGGCTAAAGCATGTCTCCTTGAAAATTATATGAGTTTAATTAACCTTAATGTGTCAAAGTATTCAAGTGATTATATCACTATTTGAATACAATCCAAACTATGATTTATTATTTTATTTGTTATCTTATTCATTTAAATCCAAACAACATTCATAAGTTCTTACATCTTTTCTTGTGTTGTGCGAATCTGTAGAATGCCTCCCCGTCGTGCTACCGTGACCAACAACAACACCGATATTGCTACCATCCTTGCACAACTTGTGAATCAACTCACTCAAGCTAATGGGGCCGCCAATGGTAACCATGGAGCTAATGGGGGTGGTGGTGCCAACCCACCACAATGCACCTTCAAACACTTCAACTCGTGCAATCCTCTTAAGTTCTATGGTACCGAAGGAGCTATGGGACTTTTTCAATGGTTCGAAAGTATTGAGAATACCTTTCTCAATTGTGACTGCCCTGACAATCTTCATGTTCGACATGCCACAAGGGTCTTACGAAAACGGGCACTCACGTGGTGGAATGGGGAAAAGAGGAATAGAGGTGTGGATGTAGCAATGGCCTTACCTTGGGATGAGGTTAAAAGGCTAATGACTGAGGATGTCTGTCCTCGAAATGAGGTAAAGAAACTCGAAGCCGAATTTCGGGATCTTGCCCAAGATAGTGGTGAAAACTTGACATATACAACTCGGTTCCATGAGTTGAGTCTCCTCGTGCCCCATATCGTCACACCTTTATCCCGCTGCATTGAAAAATATATTGGTGGATTACCTAGGCAAATTCAAGATACTGTCCTAGGGAGAAATCCCGCAACACTTGAAGATGCCATCCGTTAATCCGCTACCTTAACCGATAACCATGTGAAGGTGGGGACTCTTACTAAAAAGGGCACAAAGAAAGTCCCCGACACTGCAACTCCTTCCACCCACAACAAAGAAGCCACAACTGAACCCTCCCGATATAATAAGAAAAGAAAGGCTAGAAACTATGCTATGGTCACTCCTGCTATGCCTGTTAACCAAGTTGCTCCTATGGTTCAAACGCCAGCCAAGAAGCTATATGTTGGGATCTACCCACTCTGTGCCACATGCAACTATCATCATCCCCAAACCATTCCATGTCGCCTTTGCACTCATTATGGGAAATATGGCCATACTGTCCATGTCTGTAGAGCCAAAGCACTTGCAGGCCAAGTCAACCCACCAAACCGAACCAATCCCCAAGTGGCTAACCAAGGTGTTCCCGCTATTGCAAATGGACGAGCTTGTTATGAATGTGGTAACCCAAATCATTTCCGTGATCAGTGCCCAAGGTTAATCAATGCTAGACAAGGCGGAGCTCGTGGGCGTGCTTTCAACATAAACTCCAATGAGGCTCAAGCCAACAATGATGTGGTCAACGGTACGTTCCTTGTCAATAGTCAATATGCCTCCATTTTATTTGATATCGGTGCCGATAAAAGTTTTGTGTCACTTAACTTTGAACCCTTACTTGCAAAGACACGATCCCAATTAGAGAAAACCTTCACTGTCGAAATAGAAAATGGTGATTCACTTACAATTGAGTCTATTATCTATGACTGCTCTCTAGAACTTAATGAACATACATTTCCAATCAACCTTGTACCAATGCCACTAGGAAGTTTTGATATAATCATAGGCATGGATTGGCTATCAAATCATCATGCCGAAGTCATCTGTTTTGAGAAGTGCATCCGAATACCTCTACCGTCGGGAGAAACGTTAAGAGTCTTTGGTGAAAAACCTTGCAAAGGACTTAAGTTAATGTCATGCACTACTGCCCAAAAGTACCTACGAAAGAAGTACGTGGCCTTCTTAGCTCATATTGTTCAAAAGGATGTCAAAGAGAAGAGTATACAAGACATTCCCATCATTCGGGATTTTCCCGAAGATCTATCCGGTCTTCCACCCGTTCGACAAGTAGAATTTCGCATTGATCTTGTGTCCGGAGCTAACCCCGTGGCAAGAGCTCCTTACCGTCTTGCACCTTCTGAAATGCAAGAACTTGCAAGTCAACTCCAAGAGCTGTCCGACGAAGGCTTCATTCGTCCAAGTCATTCACCGTGGGGTGCACCCGTCTTATTCGTCAAAAAGAAGGATGGATCATTCCGCATGTGTATTGACTACCGCGAACTCAACAAGCTTACCATCAAAAACCGTTACCCTTTGCCTAGGATTAATGATCTCTTCGATCAACTTCAAGGCTCTGCTTGCTTCTCAAAGATCGATCTTCGATCTGGTTATCACCAACTCCGTGTACAAGAGGAAGATATTCCAAAGACTGCTTTTCGAACAAGGTATGGTCACTACGAGTTCATGGTCATGCCTTTTGGATTAACCAATGCACCCGCGGTCTTCATGGACCTCATGAATCGTGTGTGTAAACCGTACCTTGATAAATTTGTGATCGTCTTCATTGACGATATCTTAATCTACTCCAAGACTAAAGTCGACCATGAGCAACACCTTAGATTGGTTTTGGACCTCTTGCGGAAGGAACAACTATATGCCAAATTCTCCAAATGTGAATTTTGGCTAAAGGAAGTTCAATTTCTTGGTCATATCATTAACGACAAGGGAATTCATGTTGACCCTGCTAAGATCGAAGCGGTTAAAAATTGGAATGCCCCGAAGACCCCCACCGAAGTTCGTTCATTTCTTGGTCTTGTGGGATATTATCGTCGATTCATTTCAAATTTCTCTAATATTGCTGTTCCTCTCACCACTTTAACCCACAAGGGTAAAACTTATGAATGGGGACCAAAGCAAGAAGAAGCTTTCCAAACTCTCTAGCAAAAGTTGTGCAATGCTCCTATTTTGACTCTTCCTGATGGGAATGATGATCTAGTTGTCTACTGTGATGCTTCCAACCAAGGTCTCGGTTGTGTTCTCATGCAACGAGGCAAAGTAATCGCTTACGCATCAAGACAACTCAACATTCACGAGAAGAATTATACGACGCACGATCTCGAGTTGGGTGCGGTAGTATTCGCATTGAAGATTTGGAGACATTACCTCTATGTCACGAAGTGTGTGGTGTTCACCGATCACAAAAGTCTCCAACACATCTTCAACCAAAAGGAACTCAATATGAGGCAATGACGATGGGTTGAACTCCTTAACGACTATGACTACGAGATTCGTTACCATCCCGGCAAAGCGAATGTTGTAGCCGACGCTTTGAGTCGAAAGGACCATGTCATGCTTCAATGTGTCCGAAATCAAACCGACATCCAAAATCGCATCTTAGAAGCTCAACACGTCTCAGTCACCGAGGGTAATATGTACGAGGAAATGTCGTGTGGTGTTGAACTTCAACTTGAATCAAAACCCAATGGCTTACTTTATTACTTGAACCGCATTTGGGTTCCCGATCGCGATGATCTCCGTACATTTCTTATGAACGAGGCTCACAAGACTCGTTATTCTATTCATCCTGGTGCGGATAAAATGTACCAAGATCTTCGCCAACAATATTGGTGGCCCGGTATGAAAAAGGACATTGCTCTCTATGTTGCCAAATGTCTAACGTGCTCCAAAGTCAAAGTCGGACACCAACGACCTTCCAGATTACTTGAACAACCAGAAATTCCCGTGTGGAAATGGGAGAACTTAGCTATGGATTTCATTACCAAACTTCCTCGCACCTCAAGTGGTTATGATAGCATTTGGGTGATCATTGATCGTCTCATTAAGTTTGCGCATTTCTTGCCTATCCGTGGAGACTATTGGGTTGAGAAACTAGCCCGAATTTACATTGATGAAATTGTGCGCCGTCACGGTGTTCCCTTAAACATAATCTCCGATAGAGATGCTCGGTTCACCTCTCGCTTTTGGCAATCTCTCCAAACTGCTCTTGGTACACGATTGGATTTGAGCACGGCGTACCATCCTCAAACTGATGGTCAGACCGAGCGAACAATCCAAACTCTTGAAGATATGCTTAGAGCTTGTGTAATTGATTTTGGTGGCAATTGGGATTCACATCTATCCCTAATCGAGTTCTCTTACAATAATAGCTACCACACGAGTATCAACATGGCTCCATTTGAAGCTCTCTATGGTCGCAAGTGTCGTTCTCCTATCTGTTGGAACGAGATTGGTGAAGCACAAATCACCGGTCCCGAGCTAATTCAAGAAACATCCGACAAGATTATTCAAATTCGTGACAACATCCGAGTAGCGAGAAGTCGGCAAAAGAGTTATGCCAATAAACGACGAAAACCCTTGGAATTCCAAGTCGGTGACCTTGTCCTTCTAAAGGTGTCCCCATGGAAGGGTGTGATCCGTTTTGGAAAGAAAGGCAAATTATCACCTCGCTATGTGGGTCCATTCAAGATCCTTGAAAGGATTAGGAAAGTGGCTTACAAACTCGAGTTACCTCCATCGCTTGGTAACGTGCATCCTACATTTCATGTGTCTAACCTGAAGAAATGTCCTGCTGATGAAAACCTCCCCATACCTCTTGACGACGTGCACATTGACGAAACGATGCACTTCGTTGAGAGACCAGTGGAAATCACGGATCGTGAAGTCAAACAGCTCAAGCGAAGCCGTATTCCTGTTGTCAAAGTTCGTTGGGAATCTAAACGTGGTCCTGAATTCACTTGGGAACAAGAGGACCAAATGAAGCTCAAGTACCCCCCCATCTCTTCACTGATGCCGTCGCTTCCACTAGCTAAATTTCGGGACGAAATTCCCTCAACATGGGGATACTGTAACATTTCTAATTTTCACTATCTATGTTTCATTTCAATGTGATACATTTCAAACCAAATTCTAGTACGCCGACTTGTTCTATTTGTACCAACAATTAAATACCATGTTTCAATGAAAACCCACAAATTTTACACGAGTATACCCTATTAAACTATACATAAGTCCATATTTATACAAATCTGTCAATACTAAAACTTACAAGGACTGATTTTTATAAATTAACAAGAAACCCTAATAGGCACGGTCGCGCCTCATTCTGGCACGGTCGCGCCAAGTGCTATGGCATTGCCGCGCGCCATGCTTTGGAACGGTCACACCCGGTGCCTTGGAACGGTCGCGCCTCTTGACAGTTGAAACGTAAAAACGATCTTTAATCATAAACTCATTCAACTTTGTAACGGTTCTACACGTCCATCTATTAACAACCATCATTAGTCAATTAAACATCGACATTACACCTGAATTAAAACCAATTACAAATTTTTAAACTAAAAACCGTTGACCTCTTCCTCTTTTGCTCATCGAATCCATCATTCTAACTTTAATCCTCCCAAGCAAACGCATTATCATCCTCTCTGAAGCCCCTGAACACGTTGATTTCAGCCGGAATTGCAGTAGAAGACGCCGGAGATCAAACCCGTCGTCACCGGAACTCATCTACACCGTACACCTTCAATTCATCGTCCTTCAGGGTAATTGAAACCTCATACCCATTCGTTTTAGTCTGTAGATCAAAAGCCCCAACTTAATTGGGGCTTACAATATGAAAAACATCACGAACCCGAACCTATGTTTTCGTTCAAAATGTTTTAATCGAACCCTGCTTTGAACAGTTTTAAATACAATTAATATATTCCAATAGACTCGTAATAACCCTACAGATGAAAGCCCTATGAATTCCAACATTAACAATATAAGATTTAGTCAAATCGATTCTGTTTTAGAACAGACACGGTCGCGCTAGCATTCTAGCGCGGTCGTGCTTCATGAGACACGATCGCGCCAAATAACAGCGCGGTCGTGCCTCACACACTCAGACCCGGTCATGCCCTTGGCTAGACTTGGTCGTGCCTCAAAACCCTAGACACGGTCGTGCCTGGCCCAAGACATGATCGTGCCTAGTAAACAGCTTAGTTATGCCTTCTGTTTGGTCAACACGGTCGCGCCCCTGTGGTCCTAGCACGATCGTGCCTTGTCCCAGGCACGGTCGTGTGTGAGAAAAATCTTAGCAAAATAATTATTTCCATAATTTAAAAACAATAAGTATTTCAAATTAATTTTTAAATAAAAATAATTGATTTTATAAAATAAATAAATAGAAATGAATTATTTAAAACTTACAAAAAAATTAAATTTATAATTATTGTTAAACCCTACATTTAAATATTATTTACACAACTTAATTACATATCTTTATGAAAATAAAGTAAGAAAAGTTTATATTTATTATAAAACAATCAATACATTTTTATAACTAAATGAATAAGTTACATATTTTATAAATAAATAAATAAGGTAACAATTATTTATTTAATTTACATTTAAACAAAAATTATTTATTTAGGTTATAGTTAATTACCCCTAATACCTACATTATTTTTATAACCAAGTAAATAAATAATAATTATGTAATTTATTTACTTAGTTATTTCAAACTCAAACCCTAATTTTATACAACACCATTCAAGTACAAACCACTAACACTCACAACTCTAATTCCTTATACACACACCCAATCCAACCCTAGACTTAGACATAGACTATTGTACACACTATTGATTCAATACATATTACACTCTAGGTTAACGTTGTGCATTACGAGGACCTCGTTACTCTCTAGTATCTCGTGTTAGCTACGCCTTCAAACCAAGTGAGTATTACATAGCCCCTTTTACACTTTACACTTTACACTTTTTTTGGGGTGAAACATGAACTCTATACACACAATTGTTTATAATTACATAAACTATACAACCACAAATCCTCTTTACATTCATGTATGCAAAATTTGAGGTTTATGCTTGAGTGCTAGGTGTGTTAACTGTTTGTGTGCAATTTATGTGGAATGATTAACTATTCAAGCTGACGGTTAACAATGATAGATCTATTGAGTCTAACAAACCCACCCAGATTGGGGTGATTGTTATCGACAACACAATTTGCATGCTAGTTACAAAGGTTTGATTGTACTTGGTTACACAATAGCTGCTCTCCATAAATGCCTTATTTTATCATATTATGTAAGGATTTGTTTATTTACAAACTATATGCTATCTATATACAAACCTGTGTATGCTCACCAACTTTTTAGTTGACCTTATTTTATTCATGTTTCAGGTACTAATGTGTGATTTGATCAAGATATGCTACACATAGGCCTTGGGACTTAGTTCATTTGAATAAAGGATTCTATGTATTTCAATTATGTTCTTTCTTGGATTTGGTTGTGTTTGGATTATTTGAAATGAAATTGATGTTTAATATATTACAATTTAGTTAACCTTGTGCTCTTGAATAGTCTACATGTCATGCCCCGATGATTCCGTCGTCGGTTGGTGTGTGACACCATGGGATGAAGTTAAGCGACTCAAGACCGAGGAATTCTGTCCTTGTAATGAAATGAAGAAGTTGGAGGCTGAGTTTTGGGATCTTACCCAAGACAGTGGTGAAAGTTTACCGTACACAACTCATTTCCTTGAGTTAAGCCTTCTGGTACCCCACATGGTCACTCCCCTGATTCGGGGTATTGAGAAGTACATCGGTGTTCTACCCATTAAAATCCAAGATACAGTCCTAGGAAGAAATCCAACCACTCTTGAAGACGCTATCCGCTTAGCTGCCATATTAACAGATAACCATGTGAAGGCAGGTATACTAACAAGGAAAGGCGCAAAGAAAGTCACAGACCCAACAGCCTCATCTGAACCCTCTAAGGAAGACAAACCCAAACCTCCTCACTTTAATAAGAAACATAACTTTGTTGTCATTACCCCTTCTTTACCAATCAACCAAGAAGCTCCCCTAGCCCAAAACCAAAATAAGAAACCCTTTGCGGGCAACAACCCTCTGTGCAACAAGTTCAACTATCACCACTTCCCAAACATGCCATGCCGTCTATGTGCGAATTGTGGAAGGTATGGTCATGTAGCAAACACTTGTCAATACAGACCACCTGTTAGTCAAACCCACTAAGGGAACCGAGCCAATCAACAAGTTGTCAATCAAGTTGTTCCAGTCATTACTAATGGGCGTGCTTGTTATGAATGAGGTAATCCAAATCACTTCAAAAACCAATGCCCAAGGATAGCTAATACAAACCAAGGTGGTGCTCGTGTGCGTGCCTTCAACATAAACGCTAATGAAACTCAAGACAATGTCGAGGCAGAAAATGAAACCAATTGAAGCTAATACAAGATGGAGTTGAAGAAGGATCTAGCCTAGAATAAATTATGTATTGTAATCCTTTATGTTATTTTTGTCATTATCGGAACTATTTACACCTACTACGATTTGTCACTATAAACTTGCCTTGCTAGCCAACTTCAGAAAGTGAATCATTTCGCCATTAACCATTCATATAAGCACTAACGAATTTAAGAGATAAAACTCATCTACCTACATCATGCATAAACGTCGAGTAACACACCCGATCGCCTACAAAATCCGATAGTTTTCGATACGCATGAGACTCAATAAACCAAATACATAATATTAGAGTGATCACATTATACATATTAGCTTATACATGATACCAAATTGTTCATACTATACATGAAACCTATTTGCTTATAACATGCATAACACTAGATCATACATGAAACATGAGTGTTTATATTATACAAGGAATTAGATTGTTTACGTTGTTTCAACTGATTAAGTACATCATACACAAAGCATGATTATTCACCTTATCCATGAAAACTACTCGAGTTTTGGCATATTCTTGTCCAAACACGAGGAAGCGATGAAAACCCTAAATTAAGCCACGCAATTACTCTTTAGTACCTGATTGACTCTACCATCTATGAACATAGTTATTTGTTAGCAACACATACGTGAAAACAATAGTTACGAATTATGTGATTTGGTGTTACCCCCCTTGACCCAAACACACACAATGGGATGAACTATACGGACCATGCGACGATTTGGATAATTACGGGTGCACACGTAATTATAAAAATCAGCGTATGGAAAACATAGCAAATTCTGTCGTGTGTTATGACATAAAACCTATCCTGATATATAATAACGAAACTAATGAGATATGACGAGGGCATGGTAGATACACCGCCGGTACTTCCTATATATAAGTGTCTTTTTCATATTATCAGAAGTAGCGTTACTCGTGTCACGTAAAGTTTTATGTTATTTTGACCTGGACCAATATTTGTGAAGTCTCTTATCCACTGACATTTCTTGAACATATTAGACTATATTCTAAAGAAGTATTAATCATCATTTCAAGTGATGCATTCCATCTCTGGAGTTTAAAATATGTTTCTATAGTTTTCTCCTCAATTCTCATTCCTATTTCAGTAGCCTCTACCAGTTGAATTTCAGGACGAAATCCCCTCAACTAGGGGAGACTTTAACATTTCCATTTTTTCAATTTGTACTTGTACCGTTGGATTTCATAAAGTATCAATAAAACGAGCACCTTAATAATCATTTTGTTGGCCAAGTATATCTTATATCATTATGACCACATGTATTCATAAAATGCTTCTTATATGCCCAATATCACAAGTTATCATTTTATGTGCAACGGTTATATCGCCTAACCACCTGTCTCCGTCTCCCGTAGTTCCCCCCAGAAACATCCGTTTGCCTACTTCTACTCTGGTCGGGGGTAACAGTCTTTTTGAGAACAAAGTGGCCCTTGAGGAAGACCTTCAGAAAACCCCTCTAACTCGGGGAAAGGAATTCAAGCCCATAAAATGAGTCAAGTCTATGATAGGTACCAATAGTCTTTATGGCGCGCTTACCCCTTATGCAAAGCACCAATGACTTCAGTCTTCTGAAAGGGGCTTAGGGCATATCATCAAAGAAAGAATCCCGAGGAAGGGGGTGAAGCTGAGGTTAGAAAAGGTTTCTCCCGCTGTTGCTAGTTCTTTCGTTGTTGGTAGTTCCTCAGGTCGGGTTGTTTCTTTTTCAGAGCTTTTTCAATTCTTTCATAACCTTTCGTATGCGCCTATTGGAAGATTTGGGCTACCTCCTCTCTTTCCGATCTCATTCAGATAATAAGCCAGTCCGGTTTATTAGATAGTGAGTGGGTAAGAGAGGTGCTTGGTCTGTCTCCGAATGTGGGCCTAGAAGCATTAGCCGAGTCTCTGAATATTCCCGAGGGTTCTCAGGATAAAGACAGCCTTAAGGTGCTAACGGAGCTTCCACGGTCTCAGTCCATGAAGGTGCTTGCTTTATTGGTTGGCAGCTTGGTTATAGTCATTATGAAGAATGAAGGAGCACTGCTGCACTTCCACGACATGGGAAAGGATCATGGGATGAGGAAAAGAAAGAAAAGGTGCAAGGTGAGGAGATATCGAGAGGTAGAATAGCTGAAATGAGTTCAAAGGAATTAGTTAAGACACGCTTCTTTAGCACAGGCCACGGAGTGAAGTTGGAAGGTTCAATGAACTACGCGAAGGGCAAATCTTGGGCGCTATTGTTGTCTATATACAAGTGGCGTAGGCAAAGCTGTGGCGACTCGTGGAGTAGACAGCGAGCTCCGCTTGAACAGAAAGCAGCAAGCTGCAAGCACTACTCTAAAAGCAGTGAGCTCCGCAACAAAAGCGAAGCGAGCCGCGGTAGTCTATTCAGTTTTTCAGCTGCATCATACCGTACTATGAGAGGGGTCCGTACCTCCTTTAGATAGAGCCCCACTGCTCCTAATGTAGATCTAGAACTACTGCTACCGTGGAATCCGCGGTCACACATAAGTATCTCGCCTTCCAAAAAAAGCGGCTGCTAATTAGCACTAATGCTAATGGGGACCATCAATCAAGAAGGACTTTGGTTTTCTTGCTCCCGCTTCCTCATCTGCACTCATCAAGCCAACTTTGCTCTTTGGGAGGTGATAGAGCGCTTGAAGCGGACAGACCGCATCGAAGATAGATTTATATATATATATACACGGTTACGGTTATCTCGGACTGCGTTCCGGAAAAAGTAGCCTACTTGAGAAAGAAGGGGCAGGCACTCTTGTCTTTCAACCCCACTATACTATTCATAGTTGTGGATCCCGAAGTGACGAAGATGAAAAGTGCTTTTGCTAACTCTTTCTCGTCTTCAAAAAAGTATCAAAATCCAGTTATTTAAGCTATCACTTTTGCAATGAAAGATCAGCTCATCGAAGGGAAAAGTGAGAGTATCAAAATGCAGTTATATGAGCATCGACTTGATAATTTGCCTAGTGAGAATGCCAGGAAAAGACCCAACAGGCATACAAACTCACTCTCCCGGGGCAGCAGAGGAAGGCAAGATTTATTAGGAGGTGGGGCAACTAGCTAGCCTTAGTAGTAAGGACGGAAGTCATACAACCTAGCTCCGGAGTTCATACATTTTGAATGCTTTCGGACGGCTAACTATCAATTTCTTTAAGGTGCTAGCTGCTTAGCTTTACTAGAAGGTCGATGAGCTGGGTCAATCTCCATGCTTAAGACAAAGCTGCTCTCTAAGGCTTTCCAGCGCCAGACACATACCTAGCTCATACCTTAACTGAAGGAAGGTGCTCCACAAGACTGGCTTCGCCGCCCTCCCGGCTCCCGATTTGAAGTGCAGATGTTTTCCTGTTCAAGTTTGGGACTTATTCAAGTTTTTATCAAAATTTGGTAGGTGAACATGGGAGGAAATGGAAAGGCCGAGATGGAAAGAGTGAATGAAACTGAAACCTAAAGAGAGGGTGTCCGCAATTATTGAAGAGACCAAGCATAGGGGGAGTTGCATAGGATACTGCCACTTAAAGCAGTACTAAGACAGTGATTTTCTCTCTGTAAAATGTTCCAGAGCCGCCGCTCTGTAATAACGAGGTTTTCAAGCAAGCTGGAATAACTTACTTATATATCACATTATAGAAATAGAAAAAACCTTTCTCCTTCCGAATGCGGCGAAGCGAACTAGGTTACCGGGAGGAATCCTCTTCCCTTAGTTTATGCTAATCGATTGAGTAGTCATAGGAGTCGCATTAAAGCCCCTATGGAGGACTGCCCTACCATAAGAGCAATAAGCCAGTCACAGGCAAACAACCTCTTGAGTCTCTAACTTTTGAATCCGAATGCCCAAAAGACCTACTGGTCGGCCACTGCTGCCTACGATCCAGTGTGCAGGGTGCTCGCTGATCGGAAACCTTTCCACTGCGGTTGGGTGGGACCTAGATGGCTGGTGGATCAACGGTGAGCCGTTCAACCAGGGATCTCTTCATAGTTTTGTGTCAGTTCCCGTTCCAATGAAGTAAGAGATCCCTTCCAGGACTATCGATTTGGCCGTCGCTGTTGACCTCCAGTCGAAGGAGGCAGATGGTTTAACTGTAGCCGCTAGAACCGCTAGCGGTGATTCCTGCGGGAAGCACTTGTCTTTCATTACCTGAGCAGGCACTCTGGGTTAGTGACCAGTCTCCAGAGTAGCTTGGCCATAAAAGCCCAGTTTACTAGGCCAAGACAAGATCTTAACTCATATACCTTTGATGGGGTATAAAATGACTCTATGGCCTTCCCCTTCTCATTGACCATTTGCATGGTCCCTGCCTTGATCCGATGCCCAAGGAATAAGACTTATTGTTGAGCAAAAGAGAACTTCTCCTTTTTTACATAAAGCTGGTTCTAATATCTGGAAGACAACTCGTAAGTGCTCCACGTGCTCTTCAAGCGTCCCACTATAGACCACAATGTCATCAAGATATACCACCACAAACCGGTCCAGGTAGGGCTGGAACAACCGTGCATCAGGGTGAAAAATGAGAAGGGCATTGGTCAAGCCAAAAGGCATCACCAGAAAGTCGAGGACTCCCATCGTGCTTCTTTTGAAACAGCACTGGTACACCATATGGGGTCTTTGATGGCTTACAAAATCCGGCATCCAACAACTCCCTCAATTGTCTCCTCAGCTCTTATAGCTCCGGTGGGGCCATCCTGTAAGGTGCCATTGCCGGTGTAGCCCCTGGTTCCAGCTCAATGCGATGATCCACCTCTCTCCTAGGTGGAAGTCTCTTCGTCCGGTGGCATAACATCTTTGAACTCTTCAAGGACTTCTGCTATTACAGTACAGTCGGTAGCTCCTCACTTGACCCATTTTCTTCATCCCCAACTAGCGCAGCCACAAAGGTTTCTTTGCCCTTCTTGACTCCCTTGACAAGCTGCAAGGCGGATAAAGTGGGTACACTAGTCTGCACATTCACAGTTGGGATCATACATGGTCTTCCTTCATACATGATGCCTAAGGTGCCTAAGTATGGCGTAGGGACGGCTTTGTTGGTTCCAAGAACTCTATCCCTAAGACGACCTTGAAATCGTCTAGGGGCGCCACAGTGAAATTGATCGTCTCTTTCCATCCTCCTATTTGTATTTGTAGCTCCATGCCATTTGCAATGCCATGGATTGGTTTCGCGGCAGAGTGAACGGCCTTGATGCGGCTGGTGTCCCTTTCCGTCTTCAGCCCCAAGCGCTTGGCTTTCCCCTCGGATATGAAGTTGTGGGTTGCTCCTGTATCAACAAGAGCCCTATGCCCGCTCCTCCCCCATTGCGTTGCGATTGATTCCGTCCTATCGGTCAATTCAGGCCCTTCCTCGGCTAACTATTATCCTTTTGGTTAACCTTGGGTGCATCCAACGTGCTTTGCGTTGCCAGCTTTGCTTTGTCCAACCCCTTTGACCCCCTGCACCTAGAACATAACTATACCCAGGAAGTGAAAGACGATGGAGGGGCACTACACTGACCCGCTTTTCTGAAAGGTTTTGTTTCTGCTTAGAGTGCCCCAGCCCAGTTGCTATTCAAGTAGCCAGAAAGCCGAAGGCTAATGACACTAGCTAACCAACCCAACTACCCTCAACTAAGTCAAGAAAGGGATGGGTTTCCCCTGCCGGGCCCACGAGCCTGACGCACTTTGGCCTAATTAGGGAGTGAGGCCCCTCAATAGTAAGTTGCTGCTATGTTTGCTGCCGTAGGAGAGGACTAAGGGCTGTCTTTACTCACACAGCCGAAACAGAAGATGCGCTACTAATGGGGCTCAACCCCCCGCCAATACTCGCAACTGGTCGCACTAAGGAACAATGACTACTAACTAGTTTGGCTTAAGTGTCACACCCCGCCAAGGCGGAAACGCGAGGCACGACGTTCACTGGTTTCCAAAGCATATGATTACCGCAAACACATACATGATAAATGGATACATAAATGAGTTTAAAGTTTTACATTACAAAATGTAAAATGAGTTTACAAAACATTAAGATTTCACAAATATGACTCAATTCGATGAGTTATACAAGGGAAATCCTCCTTGAGTAGTATCCATCGTGCATGCATGTAATCTACATTGCTAACCTTGAAATCACGTTCAGTTACCTGAAAAACATACTTAAAATCGTCAACACGAGGTTGGTGAGTTCACAGGTTTAATCAAATAGTTCTTTGCAAAATTTCATTGTTCGTAAATAGTTTCAGTTGTATGTGATAAACAGAATAAGAATTGTTGACCCATTTGTAAACTAGCTAGGAATACAAATAATATGTTCCTACATGAGGCGTAACCAAACCATGACAATTGTACACGCCCCTAATTTCGTTATCCGGTTCTATGCGGCCATAAATCCTCCAGATTGTGGTTAGCGCGACTAACCATGACCGGGAGACGTCACTCTCCATAGTACTATTCATAGGACCCTAGGCTACAGTTAATGGTTACTACGTTGTTCCAGGGGACTTTTCCGGCCTCAAATTGTTGTTCTCATCTCATGTAAACATACAAGTCGTGTCTTATTCTCTTGTTATCCCATAAAATAATTGTAAGTATGTTTTTCCCCCAAATATTGAAAACAGTAAAAAGGGGCCGTGAAACTCACCTTGAGTTTGTGTATATACTTGTGATAAAACTTGTTGTAGTCAACCTTGACTATTCGTACCCTAGATACCAAGGGTAAATTGTTGTTAAGACCAACGTCTTAATTGTAAATTGTTCACCGACCTTGTAAATCTGATTGTGTTTGTTTAAATATCGTTTTAGTTTTCCAACACATGTTTTGTTATAAAGTAGTTTTGAGTTACTGCCCAACTGGGACTGTTGTACAGGTGTCGAAACTTCTTAGTTTCGATTGGGTATATGTGTGTCGAAACTACTTAGTTTCGATGGAGTGGTCAGGAGTCGAAACTACCTAGTTTCGATTGAGAAAAAGTATCGAAACTACCTAGTTTCGATTGAGAAAGGTATCGAAACTACCTAGTTTCGATTGAGTATTTGCTATCGAAACTACCTAGTTTCGATTGAGAAAAGGTATCGAAACTCCTAGTTTCGATGGATCAACAGGTATCGAAACTCCTAGTTTCGATTGAGTTAACTGGTATCGAAACTCCTAGTTTCGATTACTGGACTTCTGTTTGACAGAATCAGTCCTGCATATTTTTATGTTTTAAACTTGAATTCGACACACTCTTCTCGTTATCTTTCTTGCGTTTAAACATTTTGTACGTTTAGCTACGGTTTTGAAGAACATAATATGAAAAATATCGAGTTTTTACCTTAAAAACAGGAATGAAATTGATGAGAGAAAACAGAGAAAAGTCTTGAATCTTCTGCAGAAACACTTGAAATTCTTCTTAAAACAGCAAATTATGGTGAATTTCGCCTTGAAACTGGACTTCGAAATGAAGAGAATTGGAATGTTTGCCGTATGAAAGTGAGAGATAAATGGGAATTGTGAGAAAAATGATTGAAAGGAGTATGGTTATGTTCTGAGTTTTTTTTTTTTTTTTTCACAAGTGGGAGTATGGGTTAATTTGAAAATATGTGAGATTGGGGATGGTTTCCTCTGCCCTTCGACCGAGAAGTCAAATAAGTGGGTTTGAGGTTAAAATAAATCAAACCATTTGATTTAAGTGTAACTTAATATCGATTAGAGTTTCAAAAGGGGGTAGTTTAATTTGGTTTATTTTCTCACGGTATTATAAATTTAACAAGTTTATGGCTCGTTAAAGAAAAACATTGAAATCTTGGATTGTATAATCCGTTGAGGTGATTATTTGTAGGTATAAACACCTAAAAGTGACGCTACCCAATAGCGTTTTCGAAAGAGTTTGTTAGTTTACTTTTACGTATACTATATGATTTATTCTAAAAATAAGTTATTGACCAACGAAACGTATACGCTTGGATATTTAATTTATCCACTATTGTTCGTCTTAGTCGGTTTGTACTGGTACTTGCACCGGTAATTCCTAGAATTACCCAAGTATAAATTGAGACCATGTACGATCTTTGCTAGACTCTAAAGTCCTTGTTTGTGAAATTAAATAAATCACAAAAGTAATTATAATGTAAACTCGTTTATTGTAATGTAAACTTGTTCATAATGTATACGGATATTGACCTGAAATGTCGGGTTGTCACATTCTCCCCATGTTAACAGAATTTCGTCCCGAAATTCAATTTGTGTTATCTTGAACTGGTGTATCCTTAAACAAGGATGGGTATTTTGTTTTCATTTGGTCCTCTCGTTCCCATGTATACTCAGGACCACGTTTTGAGTTCCAACGTACTTTAACCAGTTTGATCCGACTACGTCTCAGCTTTTGAACCTTCCAATCTGATATCTCAATTGGTTGCTCGATGAAATGAAGTTTATCGTCAATATGAATCTCGTCAGACGGTATAATTAGTGTCTCGTCTGATAAACACTTCTTGAGATTTGATACATGAAACGTATCATGTATATTGTTTAGTTCTTGTGGTAGCTTGAGTTTGTAAGCTACAGGGCCAACCCTAGCCAGTATTTCGAACGGACCAACGTATCTAGGGTTGAGCTTACCACGGTTACCAAACCTTGCAACGCCTTTCCATGGTGAGACTTTTAACATTACTCGGTCACCAATTTGAAATTCTAATGGTTTTCGTCTGTTGTCAGCATAGCTCTTTTGTCTATCTCGGGCCGCTTTCAAACGGTCCTTAATTTTGAAAATCTTATCAGTGGTTTCCTGGACAATCTCAGGGCCTGTCAAATGTTTTTCACCAACTTCCGCCCAACATAACGGTGAGCGGCATTTACGACCATATAAAGCTTCAAACGGAGCTGCCTTAATGCTCGTATGGTAGCTGTTATTGTAGGAAAACTCAGCTAATGGTAAATGAGTATCCCAATTTCCTCCGAAATCCATTACACATGCACGGAGCATATCTTCTAATGTTTGAATGGTCCTTTCGCTTTGACCATCTGTTTGTGGGTGATATGCCGTGCTCATGTCAAGACGTGTGCCCATGGCTTCTTGTAATGATTTCCAGATTCTAGACACAAATCTGCTATCTCTATCCGATATAATAGAAATTGGCACTCCATGCCTAGCCACAATTTCCTTGATATAAAGCTTTGCAAGTTTCTCGGTTTTGTCAGTTTCTTTCATTGGCAGAAAGTGAGCAGATTTTGTTAATCGGTCGACAATAACCCATATGGTATCATAACCACTGGAAGTCCTGGGTAATTTTGTGATGAAATCCATAGAAATTTGTTCCCATTTCCATTGGGGAATTTCAGGTTGCTGTAGTAAACCAGACGGTTTCTGATGTTCGGCTTTTACTTTTGAGCACGTTAGGCATTTACTGACATATGTGGCAATATCTCCTTTCATATTGGGCCACCAATATAATTCTTTTAGATCCTTATACATCTTATCTGAACCTGGGTGAATGGAGTACCTGGACTTGTGGGCTTCGTCCATAACTAGCTCCCGTAAGTTACCAAAACGTGTCACCCAAATTCTATTCATGAAGTATAAAGTGTCATCTGACTTAGACTCCAATTGCTTTATCATTCCTCGTAAAGCTTCATTCTGAATGTTTTCTTCTTTGATTGCCTCATGTTGTGCCATCCGAATTTGAGTAGTAAGATTCGTATGAATTGTCAATCCTAAGGCACGAACACGAAGAGTTTTAACTCGTTCTTTGCGACTTAAAGCGTCCGCTACGACATTGGCTTTCCCGGGATGGTACTTGATATCACAATCATAATCGTTTAGTAGTTCTACCCAACGACGTTGTCTCATGTTAAGTTCCTTTTGATCAAAGATATGCTGGAGACTCTTGTGATCAGTAAAGATAGTACATCTTGTACCGTAAAGGTAATGTCTCCAAATTTTGAGCGCAAACACAACTGCACCCAATTCCAAGTCGTGGGTCGTATAATTCTTTTCGTGCACTTTTAGTTGTCGTGAGGCATATGCGATGACTTTGTCTCTTTGCATTAACACACAACCCAGTCCTTGGTGTGATGCATCGCAGTATACGACAAAATTGTCGATTCCCTCAGGAAGGGATAGAATTGGTGCACTACACAGCTTCTGCTTTAGTATTTGAAAAGCTGACTCTTGCTTGTCATTCCAATCATACTTATTTTCTTTCTGGGTTAGTTTGGTTAAAGGCAAGGCTATTTTTGAAAAATTCTCGATGAATCGTCTGTAATAACCGGCCAAACCTAAAAATTGACGTACTTCTGTCGGAGTCTTTGGTGCTTCCCAGTTTTTGATCGCTTCAATTTTAGATGGATCAACGTGAATTCCTTCCTTGTTGATGACATGTCCAAGAAAATGCACTTCTTGGATCCAAAACTCACACTTAGAGAATTTAGCGTAAAGTTTCTCGTTTCTGAGTAGTTCTAAGATTAATTTAAGATGATGTTCATGATCCTCCTTGGTTCGTGAATATATTAATATGTCATCGATAAACACAATCACGAATTTATCCAAGTATGGTTTGCACACGCGGTTCATGAGATCCATGAAGACAGCTGGTGCGTTCGTCAAACCAAATGGCATAACTAGGAACTCGTAGTGACCGTAACGAGTCCTAAATGCTGTCTTTGGTACATCTTCTTCTTGGATTCTTAATTGATGATACCCTGAACGTAGATCAATTTTTGAATAGAAGCTAGAACCTTGTAGTTGATCGAACAAATCGTCTATTCGAGGAAGTGGGTATCGGTTCTTGATTGTAAGCTTGTTTAATTCTCGGTAATCAATACACATCCTAAAGGTTCCATCCTTTTTCTTTACAAATAGGACCGGAGCTCCCCAAGGTGAGAAACTCGGTCTTATGAAACCTTTATCAAGCAACTCTTGTAGTTGATTTGATAATTCTTGCATTTCAGAAGGTGCTAATCGATACGGCGATCGCGCAATCGGTGCGGATCCTGGTACCAAATCGATTCGGAATTCGACTTGCCTCGGTGGTGGTAATCCAGGTAAGTCTTCAGGAAAAACTTCGGGATATTCCTTAACGATTGGAATATATTCAAGTCGACGTTCCTTGGGTTTCTTTTCGACGACGTGAGCCAGAAACACGCAATAGCCTTTACGTAAACACTTACGAGCTTTCATGCAGTTTATCATCCTTAACGTTACTCCACTCTTCTCATCTTGAATCGAAAGAATTTCTCCGTTTGGGAGTGGGATTTGGACAATTTTCTCAAAACAAACAATCTCGGCATGATTCTTTGACAACCAATCCATGCCAATAACAACGTCAAAGCTTCCTAAATCAACGGGTAACAGATCTATACTAAATGTGTGGTTTTTAAGACATAAGGTACAACCCTGAATGACTTCTTCGGTATTAATTAATTTTCCGTTCGCTAATTCAATTGTATACTTTTGGTCTAGTTTACTGGGCTTAATACCGAGTAGGGACTAAAGTCATTTGACACAAAACTCAAATCAGCACCCGTATCGAAAAGTATAGAGGCATAGTGATTATTTATCGGGAACGTACCAGTGACAATGTTTGGATCTTGTCGTGCGTCACCAGCCCCCATCACAAATGCTCTTCCACGGGCCTGATTGTCGTTTCGGTTCTTCAACTTTGGACAGTCTTTTCTGAAGTGCTTTGGATCTCCACACTCAAAGCATCCCTGATTCATCCTCCCTGTTCCTGGGTTGCCCTTTCCTGTTACTTGATTTGTCTTATTAGAGTTTGCATTGCTCCAACAGTTATGGGCTAGGTGCCCATACTTTTTACATTTTCCACATTGAGTACACCTTCCACTGTGATGATATCCACACTTGTCACACCTTGGTAGTGTTCCAAGGTATCCATTTTGTTCCACAGTGTTGGCGACAAAGGCTTTCATAGTTTCAGGTCTCTTGTAACTTTGATTCTTGTTTTGGTTAATTGGTTTTCCAAACCATTTCCTCTTTTCCCCAGACTTTCCTTCCTCGGTCTCCTTCTTCTTAAACAAACCATCACGTACAGCATTATCCCTTAGCTTGAAAGCTAAAGTTATGGCGCTCTTGGCATCCATAGGGTTCGATGAAGTTACCAGACTTCGGATTTGAGGTGCGAGACCCCACAAATATCTTTCAACCTTCTTGTCTTCCGGGGTAACCATGTGTGGAACCAAGATTGCTAACTCATTGAATCGGTCAGTGTAGCCAGCAACATCATCTCCTGTCATTTGCAAGTTCCACATTTCAGATTCGATCTTTTGTAACTCATTTCGAGGACAATATTCCTCGATCATCATGGCCTTCAGGTCTTCCCATGACAACTCATATGCTGTCTGCCTTCCCAAAGTCTTTACTTGTGAATTCCACCAGGTTAAAGCTTTATCAGTGAATGAGCATGTAGAATACTTCACCATGCAGTCAGCGGTGCATTCACTGATATCAATCACTGATTCCATCTTCTCTATCCATCTCATTAGTCCAACTGCACCCTCGGTGCCATTGAAGTTACGGGGTTTGCAAGATAGAAAGGCCTTGTAGGAGCACTTTCTATTTGGAGCATCTGTAGAATTACAAGTCATAACGTCAATAATTCGGATCATGACCATGTGTTACGGCTTATTTATTCTATTACCTCCGGAACCTCCAGCTGTACCGCTTCCTCCTGCACCTCCTGCACCGGTACCACTGCCGTTTCCTCCTCCACTATTTCGATTCGCCTCATACTGTTGCATGGCAGCAGCTACTCGCTGTGCTATAAGTTGTTCCACATTTGGAGAAATTGTCTCGTTGTTGTCTCCAGTAGTGTTACGGGGTGTGCTACGCTTTGGTGCCATGACGTTCTTTCTAACACATCAATTAAAAAGAAACAACATTATATGACAATAATGATAGCACATGGCATAAGGATACGACAACATCAAAACATAAACCATTATATACATAGTTAAAACATTCATAGTACATTGTTCCCAAAAGAAACGGATACAAAAGTGATGGGTTCTCATGACCTCATCAGTACTAAAGTTTTAAACTACATAATGTACTATGGGCACAACCCGCCCATAATAGGTTTAGAAGAAGAAGTGAGAGTACAATCCAATCATCATGGCAAGTCCTGCCATAACAAAGCTTGCTCTAGCCACAAATTCTGCAGCCAAAGTCCTTTCCTCCAGTGCTTCCACCATGTCTCGGACAGTGACAGTGAACTGCCAGTCCATGTCGGCTCTCAACTCCAGATAGTTAGTGGCATCCTGTATGTTTCGGGTGCGGTCATCTAGAGTCTGAACTCGAGATCCGAGTCCTTGACGAAGTCGCGTGGCTGCATCCCCCTGTGCCCGGGTGTCATCTAGGAGATCATCAAGACGCTCCTCATGCGTACGAACGCGTGCTACTAGTGTAGGCACTGTGAGCTCTATGGCTTCCCCAGTGTGGGGTAGGGGTGTTGGGGAGTTAGAAGACTCTCCAATCTCAAAGGTAGATGGGATGCTCTCCATCTCCCTCCATCGGGCCAGAGTACGTGGCATCCAACGGATAGTTCCCACAGTCGGGTGGTAGCAGGGTCTTTGCCTAGGTGGTTCTTCACCAGCCTCCAAGTCTTCTGGGTCATGGGCTGCTAGATTCCTTTTGTGTGGAAGTCGAAACTTCTTCTTAGCACTTTGCACCTTAACTGGTCCTCCGCTTTTCTTTCGGTAGACGATAGGCGGTTTTCCCAAGGCGACTTTAGGTGGTGTGGAGCTACGGGTTTGTACTCGATTTTTGGGAAATGAGGCGAAAAGTTCCTCGTTTGATTCAGTGTCAGAGACGGGATCAGAATGTGAATGTGACGACATGCTTGTGACTACAATATCCATATGACAAAATGACTGGTCATGCAATGCTTATGCTATGAAAACGTTTTAGTGAGTCATTTAGATTATAGACTAGGTTCCAATTTAGATTCCTAGTTCGCTATAAAAAACCTGGCTCTGATACCAAGTTCTGTCACACCCCGCCAAGGCGGAAACGCGAGGCACGACGTTCACTGGTTTCCAAAGCATATGATTACCGCAAACACATACATGATAAATAGATACATAAATGAGTTTAAAGTTTTACATTACAAAATGTAAAATGAGTTTACAAAACATTAAGATTTCACAAATATGACTCAATTCGATGAGTTATACAAGGGAAATCCTCCTTGAGTAGTATCCATCGTGCATGCATGTAATCTACATTGCTAACCTTGAAATCACGTTCAGTTACCTGAAAAACATACTTAAAATCGTCAACACGAGGTTGGTGAGTTCACAGGTTTAATCAAATAGTTCTTTGCAAAATTTCATTGTTCGTAAATAGTTTCAGTTGTATGTGATAAACAGAATAAGAATTGTTGACCCATTTGTAAACTAGCTAGGAATACAAATAATATGTTCCTACATGAGGCGTAACCAAACCATGACAATTGTACACGCCCCTAATTTCGTTATCCGGTTCTATGCGGCCATAAATCCTCCAGATTGTGGTTAGCGCGACTAACCATGACCGGGAGACGTCACTCTCCATAGTACTATTCATAGGAACCTAGGCTACAGTTAATGGTTACTACGTTGTTTCAGGGGACTTTTCCGGCCTCAAATTATTGTTCTCATCTCATGTAAACATACAAGTCGTGTCTTATTCTCTTGTTATCCCATAAAATAATTGTAAGTATGTTTTTCCCCCAAATATTGAAAACAGTAAAAAGGGGCCGTGAAACTCACCTTGAGTTTGTGTATATACTTGTGATAAAACTTGTTGTAGTCAACCTTGACTATTCGTACCCTAGATACCAAGGGTAAATTGTTGTTAAGACCAACGTCTTAATTGTAAATTGTTCACCGACCTTGTAAATCTGATTGTGTTTGTTTAAATATCGTTTTAGTTTTCCAACACATGTTTTGTTATAAAGTAGTTTTGAGTTACTGCCCAACTGGGACTGTTGTACAGGTGTCGAAACTTCTTAGTTTCGATTGGGTATATGTGTGTCGAAACTACTTAGTTTCGATGGAGTGGTCAGGAGTCGAAACTACCTAGTTTCGATTGAGAAAAAGTATCGAAACTACCTAGTTTCGATTGAGAAAGGTATCGAAACTACCTAGTTTCGATTGAGTATTTGCTATCGAAACTACCTAGTTTCGATTGAGAAAAGGTATCGAAACTCCTAGTTTCGATGGATCAACAGGTATCGAAACTCCTAGTTTCGATTGAGTTAACTGGTATCGAAACTCCTAGTTTCAATTACTGGACTTCTGTTTGACAGAATCAGTCCTGCATATTTTTATGTTTTAAACTTGAATTCGACACACTCTTCTCGTTATCTTTCTTGCGTTTAAACATTTTGTACGTTTAGCTACGGTTTTGAAGAACATAATATGAAAAATATCGAGTTTTTACCTTAAAAACAGGAATGAAATTGATGAGAGAAAACAGAGAAAAGTCTTGAATCTTCTGCAGAAACACTTGAAATTCTTCTTAAAACAGCAAATTATGGTGAATTTCGCCTTGAAACTGGACTTCGAAATGAAGAGAATTGGAATGTTTGCCGTATGAAAGTGAGAGATAAATGGGAATTGTGAGAAAAATGATTGAAAGGAGTATGGTTATGTTCTGAGTTTTTTTTTTTTTTTCACAAGTGGGAGTATGGGTTAATTTGAAAATATGTGAGATTGGGGATGGTTTCCTCTGCCCTTCGACCGAGAAGTCAAATAAGTGGGTTTGAGGTTAAAATAAATCAAACCATTTGATTTAAGTGTAACTTAATATCGATTAGAGTTTCAAAAGGGGGTAGTTTAATTTGGTTTATTTTCTCACGGTATTATAAATTTAACAAGTTTATGGCTCGTTAAAGAAAAACATTGAAATCTTGGATTGTATAATCCGTTGAGGTGATTATTTGTAGGTATAAACACCTAAAAGTGACGCTACCCAATAGCGTTTTCGAAAGAGTTTGTTAGTTTACTTTTACGTATACTATATGATTTATTCTAAAAATAAGTTATTGACCAACGAAACGTATACGCTTGGATATTTAATTTATCCACTATTGTTCGTCTTAGTCGGTTTGTACTGGTACTTGCACCGGTAATTCCTAGAATTACCCAAGTATAAATTGAGACCATGTACGATCTTTGCTAGACTCTAAAGTCCTTGTTTGTGAAATTAAATAAATCACAAAAGTAATTATAATGTAAACTCGTTTATTGTAATGTAAACTTGTTCATAATGTATACGGATATTGACCTGAAATGTCGGGTTGTCACATTAAGGCTAGATAAAGACATTGGGTGTAATCGCTCTGGTTCGCTCAGATCTTGCTCTTCATTGAGTTGGCTTCTCCGGGGGATCCTCGCTTTGTCTAGACAGCGGTACAAGCGTTGGAAGACCTATTTTCAATTTCATAACCTTTTTCTTTAGTTGAACTATATCCACTACACAGACTTTCCTATACAGAAAGAGAAAAATTGCCTACCAAAAGACTTTTTTTGATCTCCATTCTCTAACGAATATCTCTTTTTGGATCGCGAGAGTGAAAGCAGTTCAGGTCAGGGTATGAAGCACGGGGTTTGCAGCTTTAACATAAAAAATCCAAGACGCGGTGAAAACTCACCCCATCATATAGAAGAGCAGACCTGTGATGTTCCGAAAACATAAACTTTAGAGTAATAAGAGCTAGCATAGAGCTACCAGCTACAGGCTACAAATAAAGAGAAAGTTTCCATCCTAAGACGCTAGTAGAGTTGCTAGAGGTCTTCCGGCACACTTAAAGCGGTTAGGAGGCTCAACTCCTCGCTTTACGTTAGCGGACCATAAGGAAGAGATTGAGAAATATCAAGATCTAGAGATCATAAATTGTTGAAGAAACTCATCGCCTCCAATAGCACTCGGCTCACAGTAGTATGGTAGGCATGTGATTGGCCGAAAAGACTGGTCCGACCCCCAGGCTTTCTCTTCCCTGGGGTTGGTAAGGCGAAATGGGGCCACCATAGATTCGCATCTTTATAAGTATAGTTACCCATTTTCTAGTTTACATAAGGTTAAATGAAAGCGTCTTAAGGACACTTTCGGTAGTGATCCGTTTTAACAAACATGAGTAACACAAGAAGTCGGCATAATAGAAGATAGAAGCAATTGCTTAGTTTTTTTTGAAAGGAGTGGAAAAGAACATAAAGAAGGGGTTTTCATTGTAATAAGTTCGGCAGATTCCCACGCGTTACTGAGGTGAACAGCTTAGCTTACTAAAAAGCATCAGTTAACTGGATTAGCTGGCATAATGAAACGACCAAAGAATAGAAAGCCTAAGATCCGCCTGTGCGTGGAGAGGAAGAATAAACTTTGGGAATCTCTAGAAGATTCCATGACCTGGCGTTGCTTCAGTAAAATAGGTTGGTTAAGTAAAGGTTGTTTATCTGATGTACCTCATAGTTGCGCTGTACCTTCCTTATGCTCTTTCTGCTTTATCGTTCTCTTATCGTTAGGGCCAAGAATAGAGTTCCTTTCGCACATTCTGAGAATCCACCACGCCAATTCGTAGAATTCAAACAAAGGGATTCGCTAACCTGGCAGGCGATCAGATGAGAAACATGCGCTCAAAAAGACTTTAGTGAGCCTACGACAACCCTTGCAGTTAACGAAGGTACGCATAAGCAGGCGGGACTTGACGTTTCCCAAGCAAAGTAGTTTTTGATCCCTTTGCCTGCATCAGTGGAAAATGGGAATTCATTGATAATGACGGGGGGCTACTCTTCTAGAGTACAAGTAATTTGGCTAGATCGTTTGTACCAGGATCCAACAAGTAAGGTGACAACAGGGTTAATAGTAGGACCATCCACCTTGTCCCCTACGGTATACGTACTTTCGTTTATCGAATCCCTGTTCATTTTATGTCCTGAGGTCTGCTAATTATCGAAACCCAATGCTTCGTCCACCTTCATTCAATCAAATCTAAAGCACAAGTAAGATAATAAGCATCAACTCGCGCTTCCATATATCAAAGGGTACCGATTCAGGCAAGCGGAAGTGAGATTGAGTACATGTTAGGGGAGAAATGAATTGCCAATAACTGATTCTCCGCAATCAACAACCAATTCTCCTTAATAAACTGCGGGCACACGCGTAAAGGCATGCTTAGTTCGGTTAAGAACGGCGATGATTCAACTGCTTCGCCTAATGATCGTTAGCCGATAAGAGCGATGAATAAGGGAGGGTATATTTCTCCGACGAGCTCGATGACCACGAAAAAGAGATGAGGGCTTTCCTAGGCCTTGTCGGGAGGTTTCTTTCGGGGAACAAAGAACAAAATAGAATCGAGTTGGTTATTAACCTCGAGGGCTTCTTTGTTAAAGCGGTTCATGTATTCGCGAAGGATTCAATCCAGCCACAGGTTCCCCTGCGACTTCGTCTTCGGCTCATAAGTAAGCTCTTCTCCGCGGCATATTTTGACTCTGATCTTCGCTTCCTTCATTCGGTTTCTGGTTCTTGGCTGAACTAGTAGGTTTCCAACCTTCAAAGCAGCTGCTTTTACGCTCAAATACAAATCAATTCGTGCTCAGTTCAAGTCAGCAGGATCTATCTCTTATGCAAGGTTTATTGATGAAGGTTACCTATTATTTCAATCTATATTTTTGATATAAAGTAAAAAAGGTGCTCTCGTGCAATCTAAACAAGACAAACTTACAGAATCAAAGAACCTAACAAATGTAGGCGGAATACACTCATGATCTGCTTCACAAATGGGAGATTGGGTCAAAATCTATTTGTGAGATTAGGGATCGGCATATATTTTCATAAGCATAAACATAAGTGAGGAGACCTGATTCAAATTAAAAAAGAACCTCTAGGAAGGTACCCTCGGCCGCCTATGACGGAGGACTTTTTTCCTCTTCTCTGAAATCGTAATTTTTCTGATAGGAACAGGCTAAACAAAAAGAAAAGGGGCTGTTTTTCGTCGGAATAGGGGCCTGTTGACACAATCCCGTTTCTTTCTCCCTTTCTTTCCGTTGGTCAACAACCAACAAAAAAAGTTCTCGTTTAGTTCTTCACTACTCGTACAGGAAGGCCTCTCTTTCTGTATGGGGGAATCCTTTATTCTCAATCAAGATGCCTCAACTGGATAAATTCACTTATTTCTTGCGCAGATACTTTCCTATTTTACCTATTTTAGCAATTCTAATAGGACGTTTTCTAGGAACGGACTGCCCCAGAATTTCCACCCTATTTACTTGATTCTTTATGTTAATTGCGTTCCTCCTGATTTATCGAATGAGAGTTTCGAAGAGAAAGAAGAGTTCTTTTCTTTTCTTCGTAATTCTCATTCTCATTTACTTATTCTGTACTTTCTCTAGATCTTTTTTTATATATATGCTAGTAGGAATGCCAAGCGCTTTCATTTGGCAAGTATCCTCCGGATCGATTGAAAGTGGAAATGCAACGAGTCTTCCGGCTTTGGAGTCTTCCTCGAGCAGTGAATCATTGGCTACGTTTAGAGCCGAAATAGCAGCCGAGAACGAGGCTTCTATTTTTGCTCGCATACAAAGTCTCCCATGATTACTACAACCTTCCTCCCCAGAATAATCCTGGGGAGTATGAGGTTCTTGTTTGGGAAGAATTGGAGCAAGCTCTCGATGTTCCCCATTATAGGACCATCCTTGATAGAGAATATTTTGAACACACAGTATTAGAAAGAAAGGGTCTATTGCAAGATAGCCTCTTCCATCTTATGCTTGGTGAGCAAAAGATTTCTCGTATAATGGAACTTTCTCCATATAAGAATATCCGTATGGAGGCCTATAATTTCGTTGAGGCTTCTGTCGAGCCGGTTAATTCATTAGAGCATTCTTTTCAAAAGGATCTAATGAATCAAGTTTCAATTTCTTTATCAAGGAATTAAGCCAAAATGGGAGAAATTCCGAGATATATAAAAATTTTTATATACACTTCACCGATGAACTGTTCCGCGTGAAGTTGGGATTACCTCTCCCTTAATATGATATTCTTTTTGCGCTCTTGCTCTTTGAACTAGTCATTAATGCTCGGCTTCATTGGTACCCTTTCGGTATGCGTTGCGAACACTTTCATTTTGAGCGTCTCATCTTCTCTATAGAAGCAAAACTCGAACGGATAGAAAATATGGTCCAACTACATAACTTTTTCTTTTTCATTACTTCCATGGTCGTGCCTCGTGGCATGGCAGCACCCGTACTATTGAAATGGTTCGTCAGTAGAGATGTTCCCACAGGTGCCCCTTCTTCTAATGGTACTATAATTCCTATTCTTATCCCTTCAGTCTCTCTTTTGGTCTATCTACATTCCAGGAAATTCATACGCTCCACGGACGGAGCAAAAAGCGGAGTCTTAATTATAGCGAGCCGACCTATTCTATTACCAGACATCCTTGGGAGAAGCTCATCCGAAACTAGAGCTAGAAAGGCCTTATTTCGTTTCGTTCCTGTTCTTCATATCCTTCTTATCGAAAAAAAGGGGGATTTCTCATATTTAGAATCTTTCTGCGGTGTACTCCGTTTACTATTCTTTCGTACTTTTTTCTCTTTACCACGCGATAGGTCAGCGAAGCGTGAGCGGGCGCGGAGAAGGAAAGGCCAAAGACTTCGGCCTAACGGGAATGGGCAAGGACGAAATGACAAGATGAGGTGCCCTGGGCACCACCATTTAGAAAGAAGGGTCGAAGTTTTTGGGCCTGTAGCTTTACCCGTCCCCCCGTCGTCGGATGGTGCTTGTGTGCGGAGTGCGGCACCAGAAATCGGGCTTGAAGCTCTCACCTTACCAACGAGCCGATAGCTGAAGGCTGTTGGTCACGACTACTACAAAAAAGCTCCAATAAAGATGAATATTTCACATGGAGGAGTGTGCATCTTTATATTGGGTGTTCTTCTGTCGTGCGACCCGGCGGCTTATGTGCGACCTGTGGCCCACACCTCCTATTTGTTCAGGGCGGGCGGCGTGAACTCTGATTCGACCCGGGTATTCAATCCCGCCGCTGAGATGCTCAGTTGACTCCTTAACCTTGATAGGAAGATGGATTATTCAATAATTCGTGCATAAGGGTAAGGAACTTTGGATGAACTAATGCGAATGGGTGTAAGCCTCGCTGCTCGGAAAACACCCAGTGCTGACCACATTGAAAGACACGAAAGCGCAGGTAACGCCAGTTGGCGAAGTGGCGTTAAGCATCCCTAGCGGTACGAAAAGAGAGGTCGTGATGATATCATCTACGTCCGTACCGCTCCTCGTGGAGTAGATCCCGCATCCAACCAAGTCTTTGAACAGGGAACGGGATAATTCCCACTACTGCTGCCGTGAGCACGGTGGGGACGGGCTTCCCAAAAAGCCAGCCCGGGCCGGGGTCAGTATAGAATGAAGGGGGCGCCCCTAATGTTGTGTTGGCAAAGCCAACTTCTTGGGTTTCGGGCGGAGAAAAGCGGACGTGGGGACTCGGGTCGGGGCGCAGCGTAACTAAGGGATTCCATTTAGGGCGAGACAAAATGGGCGGGCATGCGCGGTCTGGTGCCCGAGCCGATTGGTCAGACGACGACTACTTCATTTATTAGATTAGTAGTAGCCGCCTGTCCCGGAATGGAATGAGATGGAATAGAAAAAAGGGGAAGCGCTCTCGGGTCGGGGAGGGATAAGCTTGTGAAGAAGGAAGCTTATCCCCGCCCCGACTGTCAGCTGCTGGCTCTCTCCATCTCTCCTAAACTTCCCCCGGGTTTCGGCCCGAGCTGTATGAGGCAGAAACTCATCCCACGTACGGTTCGGGGGCCGAGCCCCATCCCAGCAGTAAGGGTGCGGCTTAGGTTAACTAACACAAAGAAGATACAGTTCACTCAACGATTGCCTTTGGGTTCCGAACTCCATATGGGGAAGGATCGTTGTTGTTTGCAAGGTCTCGATTATTTACATGGACCCACTTTTCATTCAATTTGTGGGAATTTTCTGATCTATAAACCGTCCCTAACTAACGATCGACTCATGTTTGAGGATGATGAATCACTTCGTGTCGACCTGTTGCCAATAAACTTTCCGGCCTCATATGAGAATGGAAAACTGGAGCATTTTCTGCATCGGTGGATGAAGAATAGCGAACATAAGAATTTCTGGTTGACCATGTTCCCAGAAAAAAGATACTTTCAAGAAACGACAAACACGACTGAAGTGGCTATACATACAAATCCATTTATGGATCTATATGCTCCGATTGGAACTTCCAGTTCCAGAACAGGTGGCTGGTATACTACCATAATGAAACTGCCTTTTATTTTCTTTATTCGGATCGGATTTATGTTGGCTTCATTGGGGGGATCGCATAGTTTGTTACGTCAGCTCCAAAAGGATAAGTTGCCTTGGAATCGAGAAAGTTAAGTGGAGTTCATAATTCATAAAAGGAGGAGAAGTAGCGGCTGCGGCGCGTAGAGGTCACTTTAGCTTGTTGTACCGGAGTGGTTCATCGTTAAAAGAACAACAATGGCTTGTAGCATTTCCAATTTATTTGTCTAGGGGATGGGATGTAAAAGAAGGCTTTATCGTCTAAAGGCAGGGGTGAGCTTTCTCACTATACCTCGCTCTTCTTTTATCCCGCCTGCTTTCTTATCCCTGTTCCGTAAATTTCGTACGTAGACAATTAGTTGCTCTGACTAGTTTTTTAGTGCAAAAAAGGACCAACGACGACCCTATCCTAAAGGAGAAGAAGGAGTAGGAGCAGAGCGGAGAATCTTTTTTGATTCCAGCCGAGAAGACTAGTAAAAGGAAGGATCAAGAATGTTATATATTTCAGGAGCTAGATCAGTTGCCGATGAACAAGTAAGAATTGCCTCAACAAAAATAGATGGAATTGGGCCTAAAAAAGCCATTCTGGTTCGTTATCGATTAGGTATCAGTGGGAACATAAAGATAAAAGAATTAACTAAGTATCAGATCGACCAAATTGAACAAATGATAGGTCAAGATCATGTTGTTCATTGGGAATTGAAGAGGGAAGAACGAGCAGACATCGAATGATTCATTTCTATTTCTTGTTATCGTGGAATTCGTCATCAAGATGGATCACCCTTACGCGGTCAACGAACTCATACTAATGCTAGGACTTGTCGCAAGCAAATTCGGAAATGAAAGAAGTATACCGAAGGCCTTGGTACTTGTTTGATCAATCACACTGATAGCTTCAATAGTTCACTGAAATTTTATTTGGGGATTTCGCCGGTTACTAATCTAGTATCGGTATAGTAGGCCTCCTTGGCCACTCCACTAGTGGCTCTCGGCTTCATCCTAGAAGCTACTGCTTCCGCCTCTCTAGGCTTCGCTCTCGCTCATGACTGGTATATGGATCTCTCTATGTAGTGATCGGCCTTCTAGAAGCTTCGCCAGAAGCGACTAGTCGCTTCCCGAATGCCCCTTTCCTTCGCTACTAGGAGAGTCGCTAGCTTGCTTCATTCTAGAAACGGTAGCTTCCGCGCCCTTCCTGCCTACTGAAAGGGATGTGAATGATCGTGACAGCTCTTAAAATCCTATTCAGTCTGATTAGATATGTCACTGAAAGAAAGTGATTATGTTCCCTCTCTCTTTTTTTTTAAGATTCTGAGGATGGGCCGGCCCATCCTAACATCATTTATG